>JAJJWX010005302.1:0-2690507 GCA_023529315.1 Papaver bracteatum | reverse complement strand
GAAACTTGAAGAAAACATTATTGAAGTACCATATGTCCGAACAACACAACAGCTGGCAGATATTCTGACTAAGGCCGTATCAAATAAAATATTTAATGATTCACTTGTCAAGTTGGGCATCTGTGACATATATGCACCACCTTGAGGGAGAGTGTTGAAGAATTAATTAGTAGTAGTAGGTGGAAGTAGTTGTAACATTAGTTGTAGGGTGGCTATAGGGTGGCTTGTAGGATGGCTTGTTTTTCTTCCTCCCTTTCTTATTTTCTTCCTCCCTTTCTTATTTTCTTTGTAGAAGACTTTCTCTTCTCTTGTAACACTATATATATCTCTTTTAGAGATTGATTTATAACATAACAATTAAACTTCTATATTTTGAACCTTAAATTTGAGTTTATATATGTGCCATTGCACTATCGACTCTCATTCCTGACCAATTTATGTGCCATTGTACTATCAATTAATTATGAATTCTGGTTACTCACCATAGAAACTCGCATCAATCGCTTTGCATAATAGCTTGGCCCCTTCACGCGGAGCGAATGGACTTGGGTGGCCAACGTCTTTAGTCACGGAGTAAAGATATTCAACTGTATCCTTTTGCCCCGCAACAACAGACTGAAGAGAAACTTCGAGGGGCACCCTTCTTTTTTGATCGCGTATTTGAGGCAAGTGCTGGTTCTTCTTGACCAACACTGCAGCAACTTTAGATCATCCATGAATGGCAAGCATAGTGAAGTGTCAGTATTACCACGCCGTTTAGTTGTATATGCTAGTGCTTCCGATGGCATGAGTTCTACAATCTTCTCTACAAACTTCATCGATCATTGATTACAGCTACATGCAGCGCAAGTTTCTGAATCCACAGAGATGAATTCCGTTTTGCATTTGGATTCCTCTTAAAAAAATCATTAGCCTTTTCCCGAGTCTCCTTTATCTGCTGCGTCGTATAGGGGCTCGTATCCATCCAAGACATAGTTTTTGTTAATCGCCTCAACACTTTTTTCTTCATTCCCGCAAGAGCAACAATTAAACCAATAAGCATCATAAAAAAAATAATGATAACGATTATTTTTTAGTGAGAAGTTTATTTATCAGCTTACGAGAGACAATATTCTGTTTCACGGTTGCTGGCTGTCCCGTAGAATTGTCAAGTCGGGCCTGTCTTTGACGATGTTGAACTTGGTGTTGATCCTGCCCATTACCATCATTTGGCACCACATCGGTGATCTCCTCATATTTAACAGATGATAACGATGGCTTTTTTATTTTTGCTGCTGATTTATATGTAGCAGTACTAATATTGCCGACGACATCCTTTGTTGGAGGTGGTATTGACGCTATAAGACATATAAGAAAGAGTCGATTATAGGCTATTGAGAAGAATATTCAGATATGGATCATACAAATTATTACGTACCTTGCTGCTGCTGCTGTTGCTGTTGGTGGTGGTTAGGATAACCTGATGATGTTGAGTCTCGGACAACTCTATTATCTCCTTTGCCATGTCGGTAATTATAATGACCAGCACCAGCAGTACTGTTTCTTAGAATCTCTAACATTTGGTGCTGAGATTCAACGAGTGTTTTAAGTAGTGTTTTAATCTCTTTCATTTCTTCAACTACCTGCCCAAAACGATCGACTTGGCCATAGGCTGGGTTCCGCGGAGCATACATCATTTCCGGGTGAGGTCGGAAATCATTACCGTATCCTCTAGCATACATGGTTGTATGGAGGAAATTTTAAGAATTCTCTGTTCTTGGATGAAAGCAAAACGAACGAGATAAAGGGTTATACTTTGGTCAGTTTATATAGCCTCTGAAAGATACATGGGTAAGGCTAAGTATTATGGTCTTCTAATCTAGAAGTCCACGTCAGCTAGGGAAATCTCCTAAGTCTTATGGGAGTGCTAATCTATCAGCTAGATTAGCAGTCCACGTCAGCCCAGCTGTTTGGTTCAGCGCTTTAAATTTCTGACGTCCGATCAAATTTTGTGAATTTTGTGATCCGTGTGATTTTTGTGAGCGCTGAACCGTTCAGCGCTAAGGACTTGTTGAACGCTGAACCATTCAGCGTTTCAATCTCGCTGCTAGTTGACCTACGAGCACTTGATAGGAGAGAAGTAGTGTTAACTTTTAGACCACACTTTCTTTTCGATTTGCAACACATTTTGGCCAATCTAGCAGCTCAATCTAGCCCATAGAAGTTAGCCTAAGTCACCCGAATGCCAATAACCAAACTGAGATTCATCTATAACTTTAGAAAGTCAACTTTGGTGGGGTTCTTTTTCTTGGTGCACCTATCATTTCTTAAAAAATATACGTTAGGTACAATTATTCAATAGAAAAATATACTTCTGCATAGTCTAATTATATTTTTGTTACAGATTTCCAATAGAAAAATGGAGTTGACGTGAATAATTGAGTGAAAGTCTTCTCTTGTCGATCTGATTAGCGGAAGGAAGTTTCATTGCAAATTGCAAAAGGAGTTAGAATAATTTTTATCAATTCGGAGTTAAATTAGATGATCGGTACCATGTGTTTTTTTTTTGGTACCATGTGAGTATGGAATAACTAGATGATCGATGACACGGTGGGTAAGAGACATAAAAAATATCACCGTATATTTACATATATACCATTAGGTGTTAATATATGACATAGCTTTCTGTCCAGCCATGGTAGTAAGTAGCAACTGCCAGGTAATCCAAATGGTTAAACCCAGCTTATTGCCTCAATGGTAAACCAAGTAACATTTGGGGTTGGGATTCTATTATTATGGTTGTGCTTTATGGATGTGGATCATCGATTCAAAGTAAGACAGAAAGACAATGTTTGTCATCCCTCGAATGTTGTAAATGCTATTTCTGCTCCAAAGCGGTGCAATACATAGCAACAATCGATCCACAGTTGCTTTAAAAATAGTCTCGGAATCTAAATAATGTTTCGGTTAGAGAAGTATTCCTTAACCTAACTGGTAGTATTCCTTAACCTAACTGGTAGTAACCTAACTGGTGTCCAAGATTAAGGATTCCATAAAATTGGCGACAATGAGCATGTTGAAAGCATTAAGGGAATTTTAACAAAATGTCATATTTTGGTTTTTCGATTTAACAAGGTGCCACCTTTTTTTTCCAGAATTTATAAAATGTCACGGCCGTTATAAATTCCGTCAAGACCATGTGATAGCCTGATATGTCATTTATGACTGACCTGATCAATTTTTCACGACGAAAGTACTTAACTGTCCTCATAATCTCCTCTAATAGTTTATCTACTCTCTTCTCCTCCAACTGAATCGAGACTGCACAAACAAAGAAGAGTTTCAAGTTTCTTCTATTTCTTTTCTTCTTCGATTGAATCAATGTATCTACGACTACAACTATAACTGATTCTTCTTCTCATGTATCACTTCCACCACCACCACTAAACATCTTTTTTCGGTTATTGTTGTCAATATAGTGATTCTTGTTAATCATGATTTAATAATTTCTCAAATTGGGGAAGAATTTTAGGGTTGTCAAAATTAGGTCTACGTTTGAGTTCTGTAGGTTTGGATGTGGAGTTTCCTCGGTTGGATGAATCATATCTAGTCGATTCATGTATGTTTTTCTTTCAACTCGTTAACTCCTAGGACAACAAAATGAGAAAAATAATCAGTGCGCCATTGGACAAAAATGCAATATTTATAATATATGAAAATCATACATCATCGATATACAAAAACTTATATTATCCGGTGATCGCAGTCGTATACGTCAAAAATAAATCCACTTTCTCACTAAACCAAATATGAATGAAGTATGTGGTAAGAAAAAGTTCGTTCTCACAGATAGGCAATTGTTGTTCTTCTACTTTTAGTTTCTTAAGTAACCAAGGGGGATTCTTTTTAGAACTTACGAAAGCAATAAAAAGTAAATCAAAAGCAAAGTAAATAAGAGATATTGGTCAAGGAATTCATCTTCAATCTTAAACAAGTTCTTGCATACATGATTAGAATGACTACTTAATCTCTTTTATCATCAAAATCCCTAGAGTATCAAGAGAGCAAGTTACTCCGTCAATTTCTAAGTTCATCAACAAACATATTAGAGCTACGAATGTGAATTCTACCTAAAGAATAACCTAATGCCGGCCTTGCGCTAATTAAGTTCAATTCCTAGGAGCATTAAGTTTTAAAAATAGGCTAATCAATGCAATTGTCATACATTGCACATGACAATTCGGGAAAATGTCAAACTCTACACATAACTACAAACCATAATCATATCATGCTACATATATTTAGGGTTATCGCTTGATGATTAATCCTCAATTAGATATAGATTGGATGTGAGTCTAATAAACTGGTCATTCAACTCAACAAACATCTAAATCCTATTGCAATACATCAATCATGAAATTATAAAAACAACAGAAGTTTGAACGATAACAAAGAGAGAAAACTAATGCATTAATCAAACACTAGTTCTCAAAATCGGACTACATCCTTAACGAATAATAAAAAAAAATAGTACTCATAGCTATGGAGTTCATCAAGTATAATATGTGATATCCCAAAAAGTTGTAGAAGTCTTCATTTAGTAGCTCTCTTGTTTCCAAAGTTCATCACCAAGAAGTCCACCTAGCCCATCAAACCCACGTGTGAAAATATGTATAAAAAGTACCACAAGAAGTCCAAAAAGTTGACAAAAAATCGACCGTAAAAATCAGCTCACGGGAAGTCATTGGTCATTGTCGGTCCACGGGTTCAACTCGGTCAGGTCAACTGGGTCAGGACCGAGTTAATAGTCAATGAATCAGAGTCTAACTCAGCTGAATCAGTTCTAGCAAGATTCTGACTTGTCTTAGCCAAAGGCCTGAGCCATTGCATACCATAATCTAGTGTTGCAGCATGATGATACATTACGGATTCAAAACCAGCCAAGATGGAGCAACATTCCACAGCTGCTGCAGCTTCATCTCCACACAAAACTCTTGTTTCCCTCTTCCATGTCTCATCCTTGTACTCAAGCAACACCAAACAATTCTCTACCTCATTTCCCTCTCTATAAATGTGAGAGTAGCTAAACTGAATAGTCGATTGTTGGTAGGTTGTTCTTATCTTAACTTTCTGTTATTGTCGTTGGTGTTGTTGTTGTTGTTTCTTTCATTGGATTCTTGCTTCGGCTGGAATTTTTGTGAGGTGTTTGGCCTTTCTGGTGGTTTTGAGCTTCAGACTGTGGGCTGATGGAATAATCAAACACGTTAAGGTTTTGTAGTTGCAGGAAATCCTATAACCTACACCCAAGTAATCTTACTAGTAAATTTAATACATGACGATGAAATCTTTAAGTTATTTTCATTAAGAACATAAACAAAATCCAAATACAAACTGAGAAAACCCTAACTTGTAAAATAAATAATTTTCTCTATCCTAAATTCCTTATACAAACTCTTCAAAAAGGTCTCCCTATTTACAATGGCTTCATGTCCCTTTTATAGGGTTTACATAGTGGAGGACTAATAAAGCCCCTAATTTCGGATATGGGAGGGTGTTAAGATCGCCATGTATAATAATCATCGCACTGACCCTTATAAATACCGCGCTGATCTTCACGTGTTTGGTGTGACTTGATGATGTCATTGCACTCGTCAGCGGAAATATACTGGGCACGTTATAATCACCTGCCACCAAAAGGATCTTCTCTCATTACTATTGGTTGTGCGTTATTTTGCACCCATAGGTTTTTTACTGCAAATTCACCATGTGGTGAAAATGTTTACTAGTTTAAAAGATTCAGAACTAGTTACACTACCGAAAATGCTTTATACCGTGTCCCCTTCCACCAAAGTTTTTTTTTTCGGTTCCTATGTCGCCATGCCATTAGTGGTTCACGGAATTTAGGCAGGATCCACTGCTTCTAAAAAAATCGCCATTCCAAAACTGGTTTTTAAATGGTTTCACGTAGGTGGTAGTGGTGGTGGTGGGTATGAAATAGGTTGCATTATCTAGTTTAGACTAAACCTTCAAAGGACGGCCCCTTAGCTAGGTTGCGGTATCCGGCGGCTTACCTTTTGTAGTTCGACTTTAAATATTTAAGTAAACTGTCACCTAAAGCGAATATCAAATAACGTAAAGCGATCACAACCGAACTTCGTTGAAGAAACTTTTATCATATATTCTTTATTTAGTTCTAACTCAGGATTCATGAATCATGAAATAATTAAAGGAGATAACTTTCTTAATTTCAGTGGGAGTCTGGGACATCTTCATTTACTCTGGCACGTTCTTTATAAAGGGGAAAGTTTCTACCGCAAGATTTTTTATACAAAGAACCCATAATTAATTCGGAGTGATTACATTCGAACATAAGTGGTAACATAGTTAAGCAAAAAGCCTTCTTTCGCGAAGAATATATTACACCGATACACACAGGAGTAGGAGGAGTCTAGAAATGAAACGCTACAAAAATGAAACTTGCGCAATTTCGTGTGTGGTAAAGGAATTTGATGGGATAGAAGAAGACGAAGAACCAGATGAATTCAGTGACTACTTAAATGGATGTTTTTGTTAGTTGAACTTAAACGTAATTGGTTATGCTTTGGTTAGTTATACTAGTTAGTTTAATTTATTATGTAATGCTTAAGCTTTAACCAGCTTATTTTTTAAGAACCAAGGGAGTATAAGTTTTTTTTTTAAATATATATGATTTATAAACAATGTTTGGTAAAACAAAATAACAATTGAAATGCTAAGCTTCGAGCGTTATAAGTCCTGGCTCCAAATTCTTCACGTCCATTTTATTGTGCATACTTTTTTTTGGCTCTAGGTATTTCCCTACCATGTAGTATTGCAGTCTAACGGTAGTCTATGTATTTTTTTTTCTTATGACTTATCGTATAATTCATCTAACATTCGAATATATAATTTCTTTATTTTCATTAATTGTTTGTCAAAACCGAAAAAACAATACGTAGTTTTGAATTTCTTAAGTGATAGAGAGGGCTAATACCCGAATACGTTTAACATGTACATAATTTTATTTACAACTCCAGTTACAGTTACATGAGCCCAATTAAGTTTTTCGAAATTAAAATTGATCAAGTAGATAATGTCATTAAAAAGATGAGAAATTGGGTCAATTGCCCAAATATTTTTAAAACATAGTTTTAATGGACGAGTAAAAATTAGTATGGGTGAAATGGACACCAAAAAAATATTAAAAAATAACGAGGGTGAAACTGGATGCATTCTGATGTAAATTAAAAATAAGAAAAAATATTTAAAAATGGGTAGGATGAAACTGTTTAGATCTTGGTCATTTTTACATTCTCGTCCATTTAAACAGTATCAAATTTTACATGTCTTTTTTACCTAGAAATTATCATTATTGGGTTAATTGACCAATTTTGTTTAAAGAGATCGGATGAACGGGAGATGTTGTCTATTGATGTTGATATGGCCGATAAGATTGATTAAGATCGCATGGCTGAATGGATTGATTTTATTACATCGATATAAACTCACACATGACATAAGGTGAGGTTTAATCTTTGACTTGTCGGTGAGTCATCCACCTAGAGGTCTTTATTCACAAAAGAGACTCAATTGTCCAATTTGTCTATAAAACATGATATAGAAACTCAAAATGATATACCAAGCACAGAGCCACAGTCATTTTCTCTCTGTCCACACTTGTATATTTTTCTTAAATGGCTGCTACTTCCAATAATCAGATTGAAGAGCCCCTTATGAACAATAGTCAGACTGTTCTTCAGAGGCATGTTGGATTCTTCGATAGAGACAAAAACGGTGTTATATATCCATGCGAAACATTTCAAGGGCTTCGTGCGATTGGATTAGGCATGATAATATCACTTGGTGGTGCTGTATTAATCAATATGGTTTTCAGTGGAAAAACTCGTCCCGGAAAATTTCCTAGTCTTCTTTTTCCGATTGAGGTAAAAAATATTGCCAAAGGTATGCACACCAGCGACAGTGGTGTTTATGACGCTGAAGGTAACTTCGACCCTGTAAAGTTTGAAGAGATTTTTCAAAAGCATTCAAAAACTAATGCAAATGCTTTAACAGCCGATGAGTTATGGGGACTATTGAAAGCCAACAGAGTTCCTAAAGACTACTTTAGTTGGTTTTTAAGTTTCTTTGAATGGAAACTTCTCTATGTTGTTGGCAAGGACAAGAATGGGCTACTGCAGAGGGAAGCTCTTGAAGCATTATTCACTGGTGAGCTCTTCTACCGGTTGGAGCAGGAGAGAGCTCGCAAATAAGCGTATTTGACTAAGAAAATACTCCCATATATGTTTTCTCAAGCGACGGCTCGAAATCGAAATCGGTGTTGTTTTTGGGTCTCTATTTTGATTTGTTTTAGCATATTTTTTGTTTTGATAAAAAGAATTTTTATTATTAATGAACTGAAATATTGTTTTGATCTTGGGCTAAAAGATCATTAAGTTCATGCCCAAAATTGTCAAATTTGAGTAAATCAGTAGCTGAGACTCTGACGTTTTTAGCAATAGAGTTAGCCACTTGATTGTCATCTCTACTAACATAATTAAAAGTGCAAGTACTGAAAAAAGAACTTAAATGTTTAATCTCTCTAATTAAATTTCTTTTTTCCCAAAGTGCATTCCAAAGGTCTTCAGTGATAGCTTTGATTACTGCTTGAGCATCATCTTCAACTTGAATATCAGCCAGGTTCATTTCTTTAGCCCATGATAGTGCTTCTCGTATAGCCAAACACTCCCCTTGCTTTGGATTTAAGACTCCATATTTGAATCTTCCTCTGATCCCATCACAGTTGCCTGCATGATCACGTAAAACAACACCAGTACCATTCTGGTTAGTATCATGATCAAAAGAAGTATCAACATTGAATTTAGCAATGCCAAGTACCATTTGTTTTAGCATATTTGAAATTATTTACTTGTAGTTTGGTATTTGGGTTTTCTCCTGTTTGAGTTTTTCTTATTAATTTTATTTATAAATAATGAAGGATATGGATTTACCTATTAGTTTTGGTAGTCAAATTCATAGCTACTGATAAAAATGTAGTATGGTCTTCTCTTCTTGTCGAACAAAAAAACAAACGAACCCTGTTAATCCCAATTGTTTGCAGCTCAGCAAGACCACTGTATTACTGCCTAAAGAGGAAGTCGGTTTTGAGGCATATTCAAATTTTGAGCCGAACTTATGTTTTTGTATAGGTTCCGCTGATGACTCAAGGTTCGCCTGATAACTTTTCAGCCGAACTTAGGCAAATGTATACCTCAAAACAGGTTACATATAACAAAACCCAAATAGGGATAATGTATCTTGCATTGGAGAAGGTAAATACTCATGGATTTTTTGAATTTTTCTTTTTATAATTGCAAACATTACATTTTCCAATGAAAGATACACTACCTCTTATATTTTTTTTATTGTGTTTTATGTAACCCCATGTGCACAAAACTCTTTTCCACCAAGATGAATATTACCTGCTGCAAATTTTACTTCTTACTGATCCCGTTCATTTTTAGCCGCCATTAACAATTGTGCCCAGTGAATCTAAGTTTGTCCTGTCATCTGACTCTTCCCGATTTGGATGAGTTGATGAAATCAACTTTGGAATTTTCTTCTCGTTTTTTAAATCATGATTAACAGTGTGAATCAATGAAGCTAGAGATCTAAGATCGTAGTTTGTAGTTGGTTTTCAGATGCGAGGTGAAATGGGTTTTTGGAAAGGAATTAGATTTTACGGTTCTGGCCTTCTGGGTGAAATTTAGGTTTAATTAGTTGAGGAAGATGAGGGTATAGTGGGTATTATTTTTGCCACATGTATAAATTTTACACGTATTCACTACTGCCACCTCAGCCAGCTGAAAAGTTGACAGAAATATTAACGAAATGAGATTTTGCTAATTTAATCTTTGTAGGGGAAGTAACTCAAATTAGCGATCTTGTCAGGGGAGGTAACGCAAATTACCCTTTTTTTTTCAAATAGAATATTTACCACAACTCATGATCATAGTTGTCAAGGAATTCACATACAACTCTAAGCATAGTTGTCAAGAATTCACATACAACTCTAACTAAAGTTGTCAACGAAATCACATACAACTCTAAGCATAGTTGTCAACGAATTCACATACAACTCTTCCCAAAGTTGTCAAAGAATTCACATACAACTCTATCCATAGTTGCAAACGAATTTTCCACAACCCCAACAAGTGTAGTGTATGAGTTATTTTCACAACCCAAGTAAGAGTTGTGTTAGGCATAAAGAATTTTTTTTTGAAAGACGTTCACAACTCAGCCGAGCGCGGTATACAATGGAACGACAACCGTTTTTACAACTAACATTGATGAGTTGAAAAGAATTGAGGACTTTCTACAACCCCTTGTGCAACCCATAAATATCCGTCGTCGTATATAGTATGACAACTCTTTTCTAATGTAGTTGATCGATATTTTTCCCGTAGTGTGGGTTTTCAGGCATTGTTCAGCCATGTGTGGAGATGAAACAACGATAGCTGGAACTGGACCTAATTGTATGCTCGTGATGGGTCCATACATTAGGGATAATTTATGAAGATTTTGGTGTATAAGTATGCCTAACATATGAAGATTTCCTAGAATAGGTAACCCATTTGGACAAGGTGGTAATCTATAATAGCTAGCACTATTCTGCCTCCTCTTCATTTTTCTGCTTATTTCTGTGATGACTAAGAGTACTAGGCATATTACTGTTAATATCGATGATTGGAGCCACCATAGATGACCTAGTAAGACAAGGTAAAGAAACACCACTAAAATATTCAAATACGAGGAATTCATATGCTTTTTTTGTTTCTCTCCTAGATTTGTTTTGAAGTATGATATGAAGTCCTTCACATCTATAAATAGGGTTTCCTATTTTGTTTATGCTATCCTTAATTGGTGCTAATAATTTAATACTCCTGCATATGTTAACACGTTTACAAATTGGTGACTCCTGACGTATTAAATTAAAATTCATTATAACAGGCACTATCAAAAATATAAAAAGGAAAAAATAGAAAAAAAAGAGGGAACCATTATTTAGTGGGGTGACATGCCATTCACATCCCAGAGTTGGAGGTCAGGTGTTCGGACTAAGAAGAAGTCATATAGGTTTTCGATGATCACCTGACAAACCATATGTATTCTGTCATATGGGATTTAAGGATCCATCTAAGTTCAGTACCACTCTTTTAACCAAATTGGGATGAAGATTGTTAAATAGAGAACATCGTTATTCCTCGTACAATATCCATTGATTTGGTTAATGAATTAGGTTTAACAAAAAGTTGCATTTCTTTAAAACTAGACAATGATAACAAGAACCCCATGATAACAAGTTGCATTTCTTCAATAGTTCTTTTTTGGTTCTAATTTATTATTAAGCAAATAAAGCATATGCTTCACACAACAACAAAAAAAAATATATGTCACATGTATTATATTCATCTGTGGGAGTTTGGAGGGAACCTAGGTACCTCTGTAACTGCATCTTTTCTGATGGTTATATCCAAATGAAGATAAATACTAAAACTTACTCTAACATTCAAGATTCAAAGATAAACAAGATGTAAAGAGCATAAAAGTAAAGATTAACACAAGCATATAACGTGGTTCGGCCATGAAGACCTATATCCACGAGAAAGAAGATAGTTTCTTTATTGATTATAAGGTCTTACCTTTGAAAGAGTTACAAATCTCACTTAGATCTCTCACTCTTTCTCTCTCTAGATCTCTCTTAGGAATTCTCTGTAGAAAGACCATTTAAAAATACATAAGTTAACTTGCCCATTTCCTGCTACATGGGTTGGTATTTATAGACAAACAATACTCGTGAAGGTCAGGCCTCGTCGAGCTCTCGGAGTCATCATGCATCGCCTTCGCTTCTTCGGACTGGTTCTATACTATCCCTCGTGGTGGTATTCCGGGTTCTCCTCCGAGTTATCTCGCCTTGTTCGTCCTCGTGAAGCTCTTCTCTAAAGGTCCTCGTGCTTCTCCACTCACGATTTATAGTATAGGTCGCCCGAGTTCTCTTCTACGGCATAGACTCGTTCTCACTCCTTCTGATCCTTCATTAAATGCAGTGTTGCTTTTTAGAATTGACCGACTGAATCAATTAGACCACTCCTTCACACGCGTCATTCATGTGATGTTGGTGGCAGGCGTCTCGATCCAGACGAGATCAGCTTTATAGAGAATGATTCGGTGCTCCTACCTTATCATATCATCATGAAGTCATTCCTTGAGATGTTGACACGTGGCCATCGGGTATTTTACCCTCACAACCTCCCAGTTCCGTCGATCCTCACTTTAAATTTATATGGATTTCAAATTATTATTTTTTTTCTGCAAAAGAAAAAATAAATTAATTAGCCATGAGAAGTTTTTTAATCGTTGTGCAATGTGACTGGAATAACAATGAAGATAATTGTTGGCTATTGGTTACTCAATTGAGGTTCATGGATTAGATCCAATAACAAGTTGCATTTCTTTAAAACCAGGCGCCGATGATAACAAGCACCCCATTTTAACAAGTTGCACATTTTCAGTAGTTGCTTTTTCGATTTCAGTCGTCATTCTTGTCATCCTAAGCAAATAAAGCATGTACATATGTCACGCACCTAGCTACCTCCCAGTCAAGTCGCTGCTAGTCTTACTTATATCTACATGGTTTTATATTTTTTTTCTTTTGTGCAAAGGAAAAAGTAGATCAATTAGCCTACATAAGTTTATTATCGTTATGCACAATGACTGGAATAACAACGGAGATCATAGTTGGCTAATGGTTGCTCAACTGAGGTTTTTTCTTTTTTTATTTAAAAAGAAAACGAAACACAAACAAAAGGGGACATAAAGTCAGAAACTCCTGGAAAAAAAAGCAGAAAAAAAATTAAATAAATGGAAACATTAAAAAGAAAATTACATCCAAAAGTTCATGTATAGCATTTAATTCGAAACTTTTATTCATGAGTTTTCAAGTAAATTTTTGGTTTTGGTTATTCTTACGCAAAGCAGGTCGAAGAACATCCGATGTAGGAGAAAGTACGGTTTATCACCATATTTTCCAATATCGATGTTGTTGAAAATGACTGCCTTCATAGGCCAGGACCTCGTGTAGTTCCACTTAAATGATTAAACAAATCGCTCTTTTACATGAAAAACAAACGAATATCAATTCGCAAACGTGACGTAAAGAAATCACAACCAAACTTCTTCGACATTGTACCAGGTATAATGAAAATCTTAGAGTTAATTACGGTGTTTATTGTAAGAAACCCGAAGTAGAGCAACTATGGAAGATAAGTAGTCAGCTCTTGTTGATGCACAAGGGAATACTTGACAGGTATGTTTGGGTTTTTGTTTTGTGTGATTTTGAACTTAGGTTATGTCGAATCTTGCTCAAGTATTATAGCCTGTGAATAATATTTGTTAGGGTTTCACTCAATTTCCCCAAATGTAAAATTTTCGTAACTAATCGCAATTAGAGGGTTTATCTCAGTTTCCCCAAAGATTGAATCCTTGTAATATAAGTATTTTGGATGATGACGAACAGTGGTGGTCTTGTATCGATTTATTGTTGGTGCTCTCGGTGTCCCCCGATGTGATTTTCTCGATGTGATTTTCTCTAATAGTCATGATGATTTTATACTACATGGAGAACCAGATGATGGGAATGGTGATGATGATGAAAGTGTTTTGCTAAAGATTTAATAAACGCTTTTGATTGTGAATTTGTAACTGACAGAAGTTAACCTTCCCTAACTGTTTTGACTAGAATCCTTGGTTGACTAATGGGTCAACGACCAAACACCAAATTGGATAAACTTAGGATCCAAACACTAAGACATGCCAAAATTTAGGACCCAAACACTAAGCTCCAGCATTTCTTATTTTGAGGATTTGTTTTTCTAATAATGATAAAATTGATTCTCTTTTTCCTATTGGTTAATAAAAAATTATTTAAAAGTAAAAATTTAAAATATGGTGTTAAAAATCCTACGGACCCATGGAGTTTTTATTTAGATCCTTATTTTGGAGATGCTCTAAATAACTCAAAATCTTATTATATATTCCTTCTTTAGTCATAAGTCAATTCATGATTCGTATGTCGGTAAAAATAACGTTATACAATGCTTTCTATGCGTGAAAATTCTTGTCTATCGCGCATGAGATTTGACCAATCTCTGCAACAGGTCGAAAGTCTTGTTTAATACTCTAGGTTTTCAGTTCGTCTATAAAACATGATATCCAGACTCAAAATGAAATACCACGCACAGAGTTCTCGACATTTTATTTCTTCTTTCTGTCTGTGTACACTTACATATTTTTCTTAAATGGCTCAAAATGAAATACCACGCACAGAGTTCTCGACATTTTATTTCTTCTTTCTGTCTGTGTACACTTACATATTTTTCTTAAATGGCTGCTACTTCCAGTAATCAGAGTGAAGAACCCCTTATGAACAATAGTCAGACTGTTCTTCAGAAACATGTTGCATTCTTCGATAGAAACAAAAACGGTGTTATATATCCATGCGAAACATTTAAAGGGCTTCGTGCAATTGGACATGGCATGGGAACATCACTTTTTACTGCTCTATTAATCAATGTGCTTTTCAGTGGAAAAACTCGTCCCGGGAAATTTCCAAGTCTCCTTTTTCCGATTGTGGTAAAAAACATTGCCAGAGGTAAGCATACCACCGACACTGGTGTTTACGACTCCGAAGGTAACTTCGACCCTGTAAGGTTTGAAGAGATTTTTCAAAAGCATTCTAAAGCTCATGCAAATGCCTTAACATCCGATGAGTTATGGTATCTATTGAAAGCCAACCGAGCTCCTAATGACTTCTTTAATTGGTTTATAAATTGGACAGAATGGAAATTTCTCCTCTATCCCGTTGCCAAAGACAAGAATGGGTTACTGCAGAAGGAAACTATTCGAGGATTATACACTGGTGACCTTTTTTACCAGTTGGAGCAGGAGAGAGCTCACAAATAAGCGTCATTGTGCAGTGGTGGCCTTTTTTACCAGTTGTTGGAGCAGGAGAGGGCTCACAAATAAGCGTCAGTGCTTGTGTGTTTGGGTGTGCTTTCTAATTTACTTTGAGTGAAATAAAACAAGTGCTTGCATATTGTGCTCCTTAAAAGTCTGAAAGGGTATTGTGTTTGGTGTATTCTGGTTTCTTGCATATTTGACTGGATTTATTTGTAGTTAGCTAGGTACTTGGGTTTTGCCCGGTATCGAACTTATAATTACGTACCAATTATTCAAATATTATGGTTTGGTACTTGGAAATTATTTGGTTGTCAAAGTCTCTGTTAGTTTGAAGTAAAAGCTTGTAACCAATCTTCAATTAATTTTTTTTTCTTCAAAATATATAGACCAAAGATAGTCAAGCTCAAGATAAAGTTAGAACCAACCACAAATTAACACGAATTTAAGATTGTGTGAGACCACATAGAACCAGATTTTATTTTATTGGCTATGAAAAAAAGTACTGTATCTCAACAAAATCAAAATAAATGAATAAATAAAAACCAGATACTCTTGATATCTAAAACAAAGCCATCCAGTCAAGCTCTTGATCAGTAGATGGACACCAGTTAGGTTGAATCCAACTGGTGTTCCAGTATTCATATGCCTTGCTGAAATCATCACAGGTGCATCCACCAGTAGCTCGATACGTTTTAGTGTCCAGAGAGTAGTATAAAAACCCATTGCCGTGAATCTTAGGAAAGTAAATTTTGTTTTCCATATGACTATCTGGTGGAGCGATTGTTGAGAAACAAGAGGTATCGCTGACGAATAACATATACTTCCCCAAACTTTGAACTCTAACCCACTCTTCCTTCAATCGATCAAATTCAAAGACACCAATCGACCTATCCATCTGGGTTTGCAGATGCACCAAGAAGACATTTTCATCACAGGAAACCAAGTAATTTGCATAGCTATCGCTAAATGGTTTGAGAGAGTTCCGGAAGTTTCCCCATTGGTGCTCATCTAATAGTATTGTAGAAGCACCGCAAAAGAAAGTTAGACAATTTAACCATGGCATGTATCTTTGTATTACAGAGTATAAATGGAAGCCATATATGCTCCAATTATCGTTTCCACGACTAATGGTATAGACTGTTCTACTTATATCATGAAACGGACCACAGACAGCGAAAACTATGCAGTCTCGGGAAGTAGGTAACGACGAGAATGAGAAACTATGGAATGCAGCATCCATATCAGGTAAATTTGGAAGTTGAATCGTGTCTCTTGTAAAAGGATTATGAAAGAATATCACTTTCTTACCTTCTGTCATTAGCAGCCAACCATCTTTGGAATAGCGAATTATAGCACCTCTTACCAACGGAGAGCAGTTCATGAAGTATTTTTCGTTATTATGCATTGGATTCACGAAGTTGAAGACGGTATCCTTCAAGAAAACCAACCAAGGCGATAAGTATGCATCTTTCTTGGTTATAGGAGAAAAGAGTCTCCAGCTTGTTGCAGGGATTTTCGACTGTGCTGCTTTACAAATAGAACGGAAATGAATATAATCCACAGGATGAAGTAAATTTGGTATAACGTCGAAAAGAACAGTGTCTTCAGCAATCTTACTCCTCAAAGCTGCTGTCGTATTTCTTATCTCGTTGGTAGCAACCATTGGAATCAGTATCCACTCAGGTGAAAACCATAGAGCTGGCAACTTCGAAAATGGCAAAACACACTTGGTACAGTTGTTTTCTAAGTTATGTAAGTACAAGCTTTTGTCTTCCCGTAAAACATAAAACAAGCAACCAGTTTTAAGCCCCATCTTTGCTGCTGAGCAAGAGGCGACGGTATTATTACCTATAAAGAGTACATTATCACCCAAACTCCTCACCTTTCCCCAAATCATCAAAGAGAAATCCAACTTTCTGATTATCAAAGACGAAACTACCTTTGAATCATCACTCAACTTCATCCAAACCCCGAAGACTTCATCATTAGATTCGATATAATGAGTATAACTAGTAGCATCTAGGTCTCGAAAAATGATGCCCTTTTTTATGAAAAGCTTTTTTATAGTTAAGGTATGATCATGTTGTTTTTCGATCTCAAAGTGCCACTTATTGAGATACAAAGCATATAACTTACCTTTAGCTGAAACTAAGCTACGAAACCCACAAGGATCATAAAAATTCATATCATGCAATTGTTTTGTTCTCCATTGCTGGTCTCCAGGGCTGCAATACACAATTACATGCTCAAGGGGAACGCCACCTAATTTGTCATTGCTTTGGAAAACGAAGAAAATAGTGGAACTATCATTAGTATAATCATCCGGACTGTTACTAGGTGGAGAAGACAATGTACAATCAACGATACGATAATTCGATGTGATCCAATGAAGTAAATTAGGAAAACGAATTATTTTCAATGTTGCAGGATTCCAGAGAAAGCAATTACCAAACTTAGAATTTGATGGCAGTGAGTTGTTTTTATCACCGTAAACATATTTTTTGTTATGGCAGAGCATAACTAACCATCCTCCATGAGACGGTTTCTGCCAGAACAATTTTCCATTCAATTCTGGTATGATTTTTCGGCTTTTCGATAAGTCACAAGGATTATAAAAAGCTTGTTGTTTCATACCTTTTTCATAAGGAATAACGAGCCATGGGGCTACACTAGGAACCGGCGGATGTCGACTTTCAATTCTTGTATCACCTGACTCCATGGCTAAAGCTAAAGAGCCTGAGGAGGAGGAAACCGGTGGCGTCGAGATTTGGGTAAAACTAACAGGGAGAAGATTACGTATACATGGAAGGTAATTATAGTTTAGGTTTTAACACTTGAACGTCTGTAGGTAGGGCAGAGAAATTTGGTACCCAATCCGCTGGCACGGCCCACGTGATTTTTTTTTTTTTTGACTTAAAAGGTTAAAATTTTATTGAAAAAGAAAAAAGAGAAATACACAAGAAGAAAGCACTAATCAAGTGCCGCAAAAGGGAGCTAAAACTAAGGCGTACAAGCCTTAACACAACAAACAAAAGCACACATCCTGCCAACACTAAAGAGAATGGCGCAGATTATTTCTTCCTAGCAGGGGTCCTTTTCCCTCTACCAAGCATAACATCGTTTGTAACCCTAGGCCAATTGAGCTTAGCAAGTTCTTTTCCAGGGTTTAGCTTGGAATGCCTTTCTTCCATGTCACTGAAAACATTCTTCATTTCGTCTTTGTTTCCTCCAACACCTAGAATCTAACAGACTGGATGTTGGTGTTATAAAAATCCCTTAGAAATCGACATTTGTTATAAATGGTGGCTTTTTTGGATGCCAAGTAACTATCGTAGGAAATACCATAGTATATTAGAGTGAGTTTCTGTTTAATCCTTTTTTTTAAATATACTAGCATATAATTAGTGAACCCCTTGCTGACTCCGAGGCTTGCAGGCGCTTCGCCTATTAAGTTATCTGTCCTCTCCAAATGGGTAGGGAATGCTCTTCGTTCTTCCATTTTTTATTTTTTCTTGGTAGGGTGCTCCAGGCCGTTGCAATAGTGCATCGCAAAGGCGATACATGAGAACCCCAGAAGCAAACTACTCTGATGTGAACTCCCCCATTAAAAGAATTAATTTAATATCGTGTGAGCCGATATCAGATATTAAACTGATAAGAATAGATACTACTTCGTTCTTCCAATTAGCTGTGCTTTATTCGCCAAACGTACCGATTTTCTTGATCCTTGGGTGCATGTTCTTGGTCTCTTACGTGAAAACCCGATTGAACTCAGTGAGACCATACTATCAACATAAGCTACTATATTCCATTTGTTGTCTCCTGCAATGTGCCGGATCTTAGTAACTTCAGTTTTTTGACTCACCAAGTCATATACAACAAAACAAGTGCTGCTTCCATAAACCACGGTTGTTACCAATACAACTTCACCATTCTTGAATTCCCATAATATTTTCACATAGCTTATGGGGTTTGCAAATACTGCAGGGACCTGGGCGATGAACAATTTAGTCCATGATTCTCTCACTTTGTAATCCTTCTGTAGGGAAACGGTGGTTTCCTAGTTTATGTCAATGAAGATGGCTAAATTCTAGGAGGTTCCGGAAAGGCTCCGTTAGGGAAACATAGCTAGTTTAGGACAACTTCCATATATAAGATGGGTTTCCTAATTGACCATGGTTTCCTTGGGAACCAAGTTTGTAACTCCTATATAAGGAGGTCTAGGCTAAGTGTTCTAGTCATGGAATCCTCAAAGTAAATCTCGTAGTGATGTGAGGGATTCATCCCACCTATTGAGGTGGTTATGTGAGAGACCTAATGGTGGAAGGAATACATCATTATGGTGCTTATGGGATACTTATCGATGTTGAAAGATATGTCGTTATGGAGTATTCGTGTGGAGATGTTGGTAAGACATCTTGTTGAGGAGAAGATCATCTTGGTGGTGCTGGATTAGATTATTGGTGTTGAGATAAAGGCGTCCATGGTAATCTGTATCAGGGTGTGCAGAGAAGATCATCTTGTTGTGGTAGATAATGTGGTAAACGTTATCTCGTATGGGTGAAGACACTACTTTGGATCTTATAGGGTGCTTGTGAGAGTTCTTGTGTTCGGTCACGTTGTGGTGAGTCGATGGACTGATATAGTCAATCAGTTGTGTAATTCTCAGTGGTGATTCTATAATGAATAAAGAGGTCGTAGCCGTTTGGTGGATGTAGACAATATTACATACATTGTGTATATTGTTGAACCACGTTAAATCCGTGAGTACTTTACTTCTTGTTTCTTTGTTTATTGCTTGAATCTATGTGGTTCTCTTTCCCTTCTTCTTATCCTAGATCATAGTAAGGTTCATGGAGCAATCCAAGAGATCAAGTGTTTCTTGTTAGCTAATTTGATTCCGCAGTATTAGCATGTAGATGGCTCTGAACCCTAACAATTGGTATCAGAGAGATCCAATTGCCCCAACAATTGGTATCAGAGCGATCCAATTGCCCCAACAATTGGTATCAGAGCTTTCAGGTTGGATAGAAGATTTGAAGAGATAAGTTTTGGGTTTTCCGGTAGCATAAAATTTTGAAGACAAAGGATTTGGTTTCATCAAGTATATGAGGATTTGATGTTACAGCTTCCGAAGATGCAGAGTTTGATGTTATCAAGTATGTGTAGGATTTGATTTCATCAGTTTTTGGAACAAAGCAAAGTAAAGCGTACTTCTAAAGGAATGGGATTAAATCAGGTGATCTGCATTCGATATGGTCAAGATGTATGGTCTTGATGTTTATGGTGCTCTATATTGGAGATTTGACATTGATTCTTATTGGAGCATAAAACCTTATGCATGGCTTCAAGTAAGTTTATTTATTCTCTATACTTCATATTATATTCTTATGAACTGTTTGAAAGACCTACGTAGATATGGTTTTCAATTAATCAGTGTTTGCTTGGCAAGATACAAGAAGGCAAGAATATTTTAGTTGGGATACAAATATTGTTTTGTATGTTGGTAGAAGTGAAGATGTAATATTCGCATTTCAAAGTCTCATTGTTGTTTCCAAACCATGGGAAACAATAATTTGGTTATATCAATCGTTATCAGTTGGATCATGTTGATGTTTTTTTCTTTAACGTGAAGTTGAAGAATGTGAAGATGGATTCATACTCGTTCTGCCTTAGTTTGTTTGTTGCAATAAGGATTTGGGGAAATCTCGTAGTAGGTTTCGATTTTGGAAGTGTTAACCGTTGGCCAGGGTTTGATATGTTCCAGAGGTGAAGAGTTTGTTATTCAGTCTTAGTATTTGAAGCATGTGGCTACAAATAGTTGCAAGACTTGATCGTTGGATGAGATGTGATATTAGTTGTAGTGGAGCTATGGTTTCTTATTGTATAAGAAGAAGTTTTCAACACAATTTTGTAGGGTTTGTTTGTCTGTGTTGAGTATGGCATTGTGTCGTCTAGAACAATATTTTTCTGGAGTTTCTATCGTACTGTTTCCGATGGAGAAGCTAGATAGTTTGTGATCTTTTGATTCTTTCCGATGACATTTAGTCGAAGAGTTATTTTTGGTTGTACACCATTTGAAGTCGATCAGAGCTAGTTGAAGTGCAAGACCGTTTGGAGAAACAGGTTGGTCTATTTGTGTTGTGAATACATTCCTATTTTGGTAAAGACCCGTTGTGAGGAATTAAAAAGGTATCGCTTGGACACTTCAAGAGTTTAAAGAATAAAGATACACTACTGCAGATTATTTGTGGTGGTGTGGCTATGAAAGTTAACGCATACTACTTGGAGAAAACATGGTGCATGAATTTGAGTAGGCTACAATTTCGGCATGTTTTTCCATCAACCTTTTATTATGAATTGGCTATTTGATTTCCTGATGATCGGCGTGATACTTTCTGTTGGAGAGAGCTACGTTATAGCAATGATAATATTTGGGGGTTTGCTTGTCTGCTACAGTTATTGAAGTTGAGTTCAATAGTGACAGAGCCTGTAGAGATGAAGGTAAAGATTTCTTTTGAGAAATTTTGGTTCAGCAATGGTATAGTTTCTGTCAAGTTATTTTCTCTACATAGCATGAGAAGATAAACACAACAGCGTCTTGAATTTCTTGGAGCTTGAGGAAGTTGACAAAGGTTTCAGATTATGGCTGGGTGTAATTGGGTTTTTGTTTGAAGGACGGATTATCAGATTTCTCAACGTTGGTGTACGTTTGGAGCAAGATTAGGAAAGGGATATGCACAAGAGAGAATGTGTGACATTATTTAGTATTACAAGGGTAATAATGAATTCTTCGACAATGGTCACAGTTCTATCCGAGTCCGATTATGTTGTGGTTTGACTGTCATGAAGTCGAAAATGCATGTTTGCTTAAGAAATTGATAAAAGACTATTTGACAATTATGCCTGTAAAAGGGACATTGTTGTCAAAGCCCATTGAGGTTGCTGAAGTGACGTAGTAAAAAGATTGGTGTGTCAGTTGTTGAAGTCTCTGTAAAGCTAGACACGTATTTGGTATGTATGCAATGGTTGGAGATATGACGAGATTTTTGAAGGAGTAAAACTCAATTGGGGAAATATGGTCATAGAATCATGATCCAATCATAGATAGGCTTGTAAAGCAAGATTCATAGAGATGAGCTCGAGATTGGCACGCAAGGGAAATGATCTATAGATTGGTTGTATTTGGTGCGCAGTTAGAGTCATGCTCAATATGCTTTGGTACATACAAGATGGTTAGTTTCTTGGAAGCTAACATGGATGTTGGTTTATTACAAACTAACACAAAAGAATATCGTTAACTCGCTTTCGTGGACATGCTCGTGGAAAGGAGCAAGAGTGTGATCAGTTGTTTCAAGAAGCAATTGGCTTAGCTGGAGTTTACAGACAAAGGTTTTAGAGATTATGGTTCTGTTAAGGTAATTCTTATGCAGACGCATGGAGGCTACTATGGTAGTTTCATTTTTCATCGAGTAGTTATGGATGTCAACCCTAACGTATGTGGTGCCCAACTTGGAGTTAGTGGTTCAGAATAGTGGAACATTAACTTAGGTGGAGCAAGGTAGGTCGAGATGGAGATGTGCTCATGGTGGAGAAAGTTTCAAAAGGTAGCGACGGCTCAAGGGCGCATAATGACTGTAACTAAGTTCGATTAGTAACATATGGACAATGATCATGTATGATCTGATTGAGTTGGCATGCAATACACCTATAATGATGCCAATCAATGTGGAGTTGTGAACATAAAGGAGTAAGGTGTATTTTCTCAAGATGTTGCATAACGGGTGATCATATGATGATGGTTGTTGAGATGGTCAGGAATTTTTCACTTTGGTGGAGATTTGTACAATCACCAGTAGGTTGGATTGTTAAGTCTGAGTTGGTGATGATCAAGTTTGGTTTGCTCTCTTCTGGTGGAGGTTCTACGGAACAATTTGAATGAACTACATTTCGGTTTGATTCCTATTGAGGATATGTAGGCAACCAGTGATGGTGCAATCGATGTTCAGAAGATGGAGGGATAACAGTTGATCGTCTCATGCATGAATGCATGATCCGAGGTTGTAGGAAAACGGTGGTTTCCTAGTTTATGTCAATGAAGATGGCTAAATTCTAGGAGGTTCCGGAAAGGCTCTGTTAGGGAAACATAGCTAGTTTAGGACAACTTCCATATATAAGATGGGTTTCCTAATTGACCATGGTTTCCTTGGGAACCAAGTTTGTAACTCCTATATAAGGAGGTCTAGGCTAAGTGTTATAGTCATGGAATCCTCAATGTAAATCTCGTAGAGATGTGAGGGATTCATCCCACCTATTGAGGTGGTTATGTGAGAGACCTAATGGTGGAAGGAGTACATCATTATGGTGCTTATGGGATACTTATCGATGTTGGAAGATATGTCGTTATGGAGTATTCGTGTGGAGATGTTGGTAAAACATCTTGTTGAGGAGAAGATCATCTTGGTGGTGCTGGATTAGATTATTGGTGTTGAGCTAAAGGCGTCCATGGTAATCTATATCAAGGTGTGCAGAGAAGATCATCTTGTTGTGGTAGATAATGTGGTAAACGTTATCTCGTATGGGTGAAGACACTACTTTGGATCTTATAGGGTGCTTGTGAGAGTTCTTGTGTTCGGTCACGTTGTGGTGAGTCGATGGATTGATATAGTCAATCAGTTGTTTAATTCTCAGTGGTGATTCTATAATGAATAAAGAGGTCGTAGCCATTTGGTGGATGTAGACAATATTACATACATTGTGTATAATGTTGAACCACGTTAAATCCATGAGTACTTTACTTCTTGTTTCTTTTTTTATGGCTTGCATCTATGTGGTTCTCTTTCCCTTCTTCTTATCCTAGATCATATTAAGGTTCATGGAGCAATCCAAGAGATCAAGTGTTTCTTGTTAGCTAATTTGATTCCGCAGTATTAGCATGTAGATGGCTCTGAAATCCAACAATTGGTATCAGAGAGATCCAATTGCCCCAACAATTGGTATCAGAGCGATCCAATTGCCCCAACACCTTCATCATCCAAACTTCTATATTGGAACCCTCATTACATAGTAGTATCATGCAAAGGCACCCTTGTAAAACACTTAATGGCCTGTGAAAACTGTAACTCATATTGTCAAATAGTTCATAGACCTGTTGAGTAAGTGTTACTTCCCTGAAATTCTCTTCATGGATATCGAAAACCAAAATACATGATTTTTTTTTGTTTTGAAGGTTCGTCGTCATATAATGAAAAGATCCATATACGAATATTACTTCAGCCTTATGGCTTAAACCAGTAATTTGGTAAGGAAAGATGTTGATTAAGGTTTTCCAAGAATGAGAACTTGATGCATAGACTTGAATTTGACAACCAAAATAATATTGACACATATTACTACCATAACAGGTAGCTTTCACAATCTTATAATCATCGCTGTCCCGATCATGACCAAATCCATAAGTAACACTGGTTTTCCCCATTTCCTTTAAATACGCCGGTAGTACATGCTTTATTTCTGGAATCATTATTTCCTTAAACTCTTTAGTATATGGGTTCCAAAGGCAAAGACTATTGTGAAAGCAGCATCTGATCATTATCAATCCATTACAAGAACCAATAATGTCAATCCCTTCAAGATTTGTATGATCAACCACTTGAGATTTGAATGGAGAATAGTCATTTTCAAATAATGAGGATTTTGTGATATTAAACATATAAAATTCGTTCCGGGCATTGCGTTCTTTTAATGCTGACAAACAATTTACTTCTTCGCTTTTAAAGATGTGTTTTCGACGACTTTTAATTAAATTAGGGTCTTCAAGCAACTTATGGCACCAGTATTTGCAAACGCACTTGAATCTGCATATCGATATTACAGATAATAACATCAAAAGTATGTTGACAATGGTATCATTGGGAAGGATCGGCATGATTCTTTTTTCTTCTGCATCTGCTTCAAACTGTAACGCTCCTATTTGTGTCTTTCTCTTGGCATTCGTCATACTTCAAACAGTGATGAGAAATAGATGGAAGAATTTTGGGTTTGTATTTTAGTTATACAAGGAGGTGATATATACATTGTGAATTTCCAATTACGAACTTTCTTTCTATAATTGGTGAATTTCCAAAAACAAATCTTCAATCCCGGTAAAGTAATCCTAAGTTGGAACCAACTTTTGGGGACTACCCAAAAAATGTGGGGGACTACCCATAAGTTTTTGGGGAGGATATTAGAAGTAATATTTGGTCACCCCTTATATAAAAATTTAATACCAACTTTACCCTTGATGATAAACTTAGTTAGTGTGATGATTAATTAGTGTTAGTGTAATAATTAATAATTGATTAGTTAGTGATTAGTGAGTTTAGTAATATGAAAAAGAAGGAAATATGAAGAATAAGATGGGTAAACCCAAAAAATCTTTTTTTGGGTTTAGTAATTATGATTTGGGTGATTCATGTGATGATACCTCATCCTCAGAACCAGAACCCCCTTCACCTCATAGTGCATTTGTCAATACTTCTAATGATCTGGAAATGAGTTATTAGTTAGATGATGAAAGCTTTTTGCCCCAAACTCAAGTTAACCAAACAAATGATGGATTTTATCAGCCAAACCTGAAGATGAAGCCATGGGTAATCAAGTATGCCTCATATTTAGTTAATGTAGCTTGAATTGTGCAAAAATTTGGCCAAACTCAAAAAAAAAATTCAAAATTTCGGTTAGGTCAACCTAGTTCAGTTACCAAATTTAGGTTGCGACGTAACCGAACTTTTCTTAGTGTGTAGTTCGGTTACTAAATTTATCAGACACAGGTAACCGAACTACATGTTAATGGTGGTTTTTTAGAGTTCGGTTATGTTTTTCCAGAACATCTAACCGAACTATTTTTATAGAGTTTACAGTGCATTGTTCGGTTGAGTAGATATCATCACTTTTGTTACCTAACTACATATTTCAAAAGTTCGGTTAGAAATAAAAATTATCGACAAAACCGAACTCATTCTTAACTCTTGAAAAATTTAGTTCGGTTACGAGAGTTTTTTTTGCGAGCACACCGAACTAAATATTTCAAAAGTTTGGTTAGAAAGAGAAATTATCGACAAAACCGAACTCATTCTTTCAAAGGAAAGATTGAGTTCGGTTACGAGAGATTTTTTGCGAGAACACCGAACTATATAGTTCGGTCACCAGATATTTGCGAGCACACCGAACTGTTCTTATTTTGGAAGTTCGGTTATCAATTCTAGGGTTACACAAAAAATTCTCCTAACCGAAATATCTCCTGTAACTACCATTTTCAATGGGTTTTGATGATTTCTAATTGATTTCTTCAACAAATAACGAATTGAAAAGAATGGTTATGAAGGAAATTTCTTATGAAGATTGATTAATCGGCGATGAAATTTTTTCGAATACGAAGAAGAGGAGAAGAAGAAAAGAATAATCAGTTTTGAAACTGATTTTAAGTTTTTATTTAATTTAGGTTTTAATTAGTGGGTTAGATTAGTGGGTAGTGGGTTAGATTAGTGGGTTATTAGGGTTAGTTATAACCTAAATTAGAATAAGGGCATATTAGTCTTTCCTAATCTTTTAGGACACCCCTTATAATGTAGGGTGGACATTTGTAGCACTGGGTAGTCCCCTACATTTTTTGGGTAGTCCCCAAAAGATGGTTCTTATTTTGTTATGTGAAAACTACTATAACCCCCCTATTATATGGGTTCAACATATAGAAGCCCCACAAAATGGATCTTACATTGTCAACTCCATACGTTAGGAAAATGCTATTAGTAGGCCCAAAATATCAATTTTTCTTCAGATCTGGCCCATAATTAATTATTATGAATTTTAATAATGACGACATTACCCTTTTGAATATATACCAAAGGAATATCAGAAGATACTTTCATTTCTCCATTTTTTTTTCTCTCTCATCTCTCTCTCTCTCTCTCTCGGTTGTAGAGAAATTTTTTTTTAGGGTTTTTTCAGATTCATTTTCATCTTCTCCTATTAGGCTCAATCAATGGATTGGACTGATTTTTCGTTTTGAATCTAGGTATTAACTTGTTAGAAAGCTATTGCATGTTAGGTTTTCGTCGTTCTTTGATATTATTTTTTTATTAGTTTGATTAGGTTTTGATGTTTGTTTTAATTCACTCTATTCAGATCGGAGAAGAACGCAACCACTGTTCGTGAAAGCTTGCTCTAAATCGAGTAGAAGATACGAAGAAAATCGTCATCAACACTTGAATCTGAAGATTCCTCATCAGAAACTATTTGAAAGATAAGTTTTATCTCCTCTGATCAATCTAACTTGATTACGTTCGTTAATCATAGACTTTGAAATTTAATTTAAAAAAAACAACCTAAAATCTACATTTATTGCTTTAGTTTTTGATTTTATCCATTAATAGAGTTTGGATCTGTAACAATTTCATCTTAACCTTTGATTGGAGACTACAATCTCAAAAAGAAAATTGTGAAAATTTTCCGAGTTTAGATTTGAAACTCAATCTGTCTTAATTTTTTATTTAAAAATCAATTATCAGATTTGAAATCAGAACACCTAAGTTTCTATTACCCACCAAATCAGTATAAATTTTATCTACTTCTAAATTTTTGATTGAATATGACTATGGGTGAAATGTATATCGACGTTTAGATCAATAATAACATTGTTAGCTTATAAGGTTGGATGAGATCATAGCAATTATTGGTGAAAATCTAATCTGCTACAGGTGCTTATGAATAGTGATCCCAACTTTAGTAGATATTATTAAATTTGATTTTAAACTCACCGTAATTTGTATTTGATTAGTTTGATTTTACTTAAATATAAAGATTAAAAAATTGTGATTCTTAGTTTTGTCTGTAGTAAGTCTTATTTGTTGTTGTGGTTCAATTAATGGAAATCAGCGAATGACCTCTTTTTGTAGTGATTCTCTTTAACCAAGACCGTTTGGACTTTGGGAATATCCCCAAATGAAGTTATTTACTGTCTTGTATCTTCAACATTTTGATATATATAGATTATTAAGAGATAACTATGTAATTTGGATACTTAAATGTTTTGTTCATTTCTATAGATAATTAGTTGTATCCTGAAAAATATATTTCATTTTTATGTCTCTAAATTAATGCCGCTTACCATGATTTTTTTTCGAGTAATCCATTCTAGTATATATGGGCTTTTAAGTATGTTAAATCCTGATATTTTTTCTTTGCCAACCTTAGGTGTTCTATCCATTCAGAAAACAAACGAGAACTTCCGTCTCTTGTACGACGCTTTCGGATGTACTCAATCAAGGATGAACATTTTCTCTTTGCATTTCAAGCCTGCAAGGGTATGAATGTACATTTTGGAACCAAGGAAGTACAATATATTATCACCTTTGATGGTCGCACAATCTCGAGAACAACAAGATTGTTAATTTTATCAAGTTTGATATTAGTAATATGGTTAATTCTTTTATTGTGGTTCTCCCATTCAGATGAATGTGAAATTGATTATGGATTGTTGAGTGTACTCTTCTTTTAATCTCATTAAAGTTTATTGCTTGTTATTTTTCAGATTTCCGGTAACTTCATAAAGGTTGATTGCTTACTTTTGGAGAATAAGTTTGTTATGATTCTAGTTCCAGTAACTTCATAAAGGTTGATTTCTTACTTTTGGAGAATAAGTTTGTTATGATTCTAGGTTCAAAAGATTGTCTTTATTTTATTTTTTTCAAAATAAATATTGCATGTATAAGATACTGCATAAAAATAGGTTCTTATTTATTAACATACGTTGGATAAGTCTGGCTTTCGTATTTACATTTATAGGAGGGTTGAGGGCCAAAATGTAGTTGCATAGGATAATTGATGCGTATCTTTTAGTTACACAAGCCAAATGAATGTGTAACTTCTAGTTACACATGCATGTTAATTAGGTAAGTTTTGGTTACATAGATTTTACTTATTTCATGGCACATCAAATGGCTTTCTTTATCTTATTATGACAAAATAATTGGATGTAAAACTTCTAGTTACACATGCTGGGATATAAAGTCTACGTTATATATATCATATTCCTATTAAAAGGTATATCATGCAGATTGGAATGACAATGTAAGTTATACTATAGGTGGTTGGATTGTGATCTTTAGACTAGAAGAAAATAGTGTTTTAGTGTAACTTATGATGCGAAGAAGACATGCTACTCTCCCTGACACCTTCTGGTGTTGGTGGTGCAGGTACAGGTTTTAGAAGAGGATTATGGAGCTGGTGGTGGTGATGGTGGTGGTATTGGAGCTGGAGGAAGAGTAACTGGTGGAGGAATATGTATCAGATGGGTGTGGCAGGTTGTAGCATAATGATTTGTAAGTTATCTAACTTTTTTTGGATGTGTAACTACTAGTTACACATGCTAATTAGATGTGTAACTTCTAGGTACACAAGCTAAATGGATGTGTAACTACTAGTTACACATGCTAATTAGATGTATTTATAATGATTTATAAATACAGGTTCTAATTGAATTACTAGTTAGTTAGATGTGTAACTACTAGTTTCTGAAGTTATCATCTAGTATTGTTCCTGCATTTCTTATTCGATATTTAGGTTCACGGTTGCTCATTGATTGATTATGTCTCTCGATAATGAATTTTTTAGATTCCCTTAAGTGTTTATGAAATTGATTAAGATTATAGTTCAATAGGTTAATAACTTTTTATCAGGTCACTTTAGATGATAGTCCTAGTTACACATGTAGCACCAACATGTATGAAATTGATTAAGATATGGATGTGTAACTGCAGGTTACACAAGCATATAGATGTGTAACTGCAGGTTACACAAGTCCTTTGTGTTTATAACTGCAGGTTACACAAGCCATATGGATGTGTAACCTGCAGTTACACAAGCATATGCATGTGTAACTGCAGTTGAGATTATAATATCCTTGAAAGGGAAAAAAACTATTCAATGCACTCAAATTCTTTTTGAAGTTTTATTCACTTTTAGTTTTTGATAACATATATGGATGTGTAACTGCAGGTTACCCAAGCATATGGATGCGTAACTACAGGTTACACAAGTCCTTTTGTGTTTTTAACAGTAGGTTACACAAGCATACATAGGTTACACAATTTCTTTGTGTTTCTAACTACAGGTTACACAAGCCAAGTTACACATCCATATGGATGTGTAACTGCAGGTTACAAAAGCCATATGGATGTGTAACTGCAGGTTACACAAGCCATATGGATGTGTAACTGCAGGTTACACAAGTCCTTTGTGTTTCTAACTGCCGGTTACACAATCCAAGTCATATGCGTGTGTAACTGTCAATTACACATGATATTTGCATGTGTAACTCCAAGTTACACATGCTAAGATGGGTTATCACGTGTCTTTTCTGTGATCTTTGTTCTATAATTTTGCCTTACAATTCTCCTATAATATTTTGTTTTTTTGCTTTTTATTCATCCAACCTAATCCATGGATGTTTATTTCGTTGCAGATATGCAAAGCATTTTGGAATGAGGAAGACAAGAAAGAAAGGCAAAACTTCTAGTATAGGTTTCAGTGGCTTATTTCTAGTGTTTTAACTCATTTATTGTGTTCAGTAACAACCGATTACAATAGCTGGTAAACAAAGTTATTATTGTAAATTAATGTTAATGCAATAGATGTATTTTTTGTATATATATTTTTTTTTTCTCGTTGTGTAATCTTGACTACACATGCCATATGCATGTGTAACTTGTGGATACACTTGTCATATATATGTGTAACTTCTTATTACACATGTCATATGGATGTGTAACTTTAAGTTACACATTATTGAATACACAACATGAATGTGTAATTTTTATACATGTGTAACTTCCAGTTACACTTGAAATATCAATGTGATCGGAGATGGTGGTGAGCGGTGGTGGGTCGGCGGTGGTGGTTGGTGGTGGCGGTGGTGGTCGGAGGTGGTTGTCGGGAGTGGTTGGCGGTGTCTAATGGTGGTCGGTGGTGGTTGTTGGTGGTGGTCGGAGGTGGTTGTCGGAGGTGGTGGTCGGAGGTGGTTGCTGGTGGTGGTGGTTGCCGGTGGTGGTCGGAGGTAGTTGCCGGCGGTGGTGGTTTGACGGCGGTGGTGATCGGTGGTGGTTGCCGGCGGTGGTGGTCGGAGGTGGTTGCCGGCGGTAGTTGTGGCTGTCGGAGGTGGTTGGAACATCATCACATAATATTTTAATAATTTGGGGCCTAAATTTAAAATTTATTTAATTATGGGCTTGACCATATTAATAAGGGTATCAAAGTCTTTTAATAATTTGGGGCTTAGATTTAAACTTCTTTTAATTAAGGGTCTCACATTATAGGTTATCCATGGGTTGGGCCTTAGCCTAATTTTCCCTTTTGTTATATGGCATGGGCCTATACCCGCCCTCCTGATCTAAAGCCACTGCTCCCAAGCCCAACCTGTTTTACAAGCAAACTCGGCCCAGCTGTTTACAAGGAAGCTGACTATGTGCAATTACATCATAAAGATTCATAACTTATTATATACTTATTGCAGATGAGTTCTTAATTTATGCACAAAATGAAAAATGTTTAGTAACCTAACCAAGCAGATGGGATTGGCTGAAACCTTAACTTAGCACATGCCAATATGTCGTAGTAATCCATTCCATCGAAGCAATCTCGAAAATCTGTAAAAAGCTTCTCAAATACCCTCCATTGAACTTTGTACGATCACGAGTACGGGTATGGAAGAAAAACCTGCCGATCAATTACAGGGAAAATGGCAATACATAATTAGTTTGGATTAAAGAGACAAAAAAAGATTTGGGTTCAGGGATTTTATGAACAGATGATTCTTACATCTCCCTCCTGAGCAAGACCCCTAAGTAAAAGAAACATTTGCTCACTTTCATCCAAATTGTCGATAACTGCAAGCCAGATTTGTGAAGCATGCTCATATGCTTTATCCCTTGATTTTCCGCAAGCAATGAACTGATCTGCAGACGGAAATGAGAGAAGGAAAGTTGATTGATAGTCATTCGGATATCTTTACGACAAATGAGAGAATCTTTGCAATTAACTTGCAATTCATATCATGCTTCTGAACATGTTATGCAGGGTACAAACTCGACTACAACAGAACATGTATCCACTGCATTCTAACATTTTACCAAATTCAGACTTCTAGGCTATCAAGAAAACACATTGTGCTACCCAATCTGAAAATTGATCAAAAAAAGTTGAGAACGCACCGATTATTGTTTCATGAAGTATTCCTGAAGCAGGAGGCATTACTGAAAGTTCAAGCTCTTCTTTTAGAAACAAATAAGTGTGTCCCATAATCTCATCAACCTCACCATCACACCCAAATACTATGTGTTTGCTAACGTACAAAGCTTCGTACCTCCTGTAATGTACATACGTAAAATGCAAATACTACGACATTGTTAGGTTAATTACTCATCATGAAACCATCCAATGAACAAAAAAATGAACTTTTCGAATGGACAACGTTCTTGATTTATTTACCTCAAGCCGCAGATAGTTGGGCTGGTTATTAAGAAGGTGCATTGGTGCTAATTATGATATATAGGATCCATTTCAATATATTCACTTAGGAATTATCACATACAATTCGTATACTAATTATGTCCAAGTATGAATGAAGATTTACCTCTTACTCGATCCTCGAGGAATAGGACCAGGCCATCGATCAGCTAAAGGCCATGTCTTCAAAAGAGCACATTTTAGATTCCCAAAGGAACCATAAACACTCTCAAACAAGAGGTCGAAATAGTTACATAACATTCTTTACCAATCAAAAAAAAAAAGAAATAGATTCCCAAATGTGTGATACATTAAAGCAACATCGCTGATATCAACCCCCATGAATCAATTTTCTAAATCAACAGATTAAGAAAGGGAAATTTCAAAGATTAATTAGCCAGATAAAACAGATATCACTGCAGTCTGCAAACACAACCCTTATTGCTATTTAACTAGTACAATCGTTGCCACTGTGGGAGGGCCGACCGAAGAACTTGACGAAACCACACCACTACGTGATTGCAGTTTCAGATTCGCAAAGGAAAAAATAATTGTTCAGACAAATTTTATCATACTTCTAATTTGAATTAAGTTGATAATGTAATTTTTTTTTTCTTATATTCAAATCTTTAGAGATTCTCAACATCAACTCTCTCTCAAATTATCACTCGCTAGCGCATCAGCTAAAGTAGTTACAATCCCAAACTCAAAAGGTAACATACTCCGGACATAAAAATGACGAGCAAACAAAAAATAAAAAACAATAAGGCTCAAATAATCCTCAAAACCACTAACTACAATTCTCAAGTGTGAAGAACCTCATTCCAAAACTAAAGCAATCATCTATTAAAATAAGAAAGGTTCAAGGTATGGAGCTAAGAAAACTAAAATATCTTTTCAACTATTAAAACAAAATTAGCTCAACAGAGAAAACAAGGTTCGATATAACACCCTGAGTACATGAGAAAAGACCGGCCAAAAATATACTCGTAAGACATTACTGCACCTCTCATTCCCAACTTGCAGCTGGAGGGATAACTTCGGCATCAACTGGTGCCGCCGCTGACTCCCAAGATACATCTACTCCTACCGCAGGAACAACTGTGAATAAAAAACAAACAGAAGTAAGATCCCAGCGTTATCACTACAATACTGATGCCAGTAAAAACCTGAAACCAATTAAGAGAGTGATGAGTATGTACAGAAGACTGTAAAGAAATCCAACCTGTATCAGTCCAATCCCCACTAGTAGCAAGGGCTGGAGCAGCAACTGCATCACCTCCCCGTTGGACGTCGCCAGCCCATTGATCATTGGCGAGCATACAATCACCGTACACAGTAACACCAAAATCAGGAACTGGACCAGCACCATCATCTACTTCCTGGTCCTTGGTTTCCTCAGGCTCCCTGTAGAAAAATAGATCGACCTGCAAAGAGCAGTTGCTATGTAAGATAACTACTAAATAAAAGAAACCTTACCCAGTTGTTAGCGATTGTTAACCGAAAGAAATAAAACTTATATTGTTTCAACTATTATAAAGTATTATATTAGATGGAAAAAAAGAAGTGTATGACTAAAAACTTCACGGCTACATAGCATATAAAAAAGGAATGTAATTAGCTGGATGTTCTTACCATCACATCCCACTTGTGTCCTGGGAGAATGGTACCGCGCATTTGCAGAACCATCCTTGCCAACATCCAGAAAAGACAACCAATGCGTTAGCAGGAATACCAATATCAACATATGGCATTGGTGAGTCAGTGTCACAGAATGCAATTGTGGGAATGTTACCAAGAGCAGCCTCCTCGATTGGCTGCAAAACAGTAATAAACACGAAGATGAGATATATCAAACAGATACTGCATCCTGCATGCAATCAATCAGTAATTGATATGAAAAAACTTAGTCAGTTTCACCGGTTTTAAAGATCTCAACATCAAATCCCAACATTGTTCAAGTGGCTTGCTACGCTTTGTTCTCATCGAAAATTTCCAGCTCCATCAATTACTAACCAAGACAACAAGTTATTACATCTCATGCATATCCATTGCAGAAAGAGAGATTTTTGGAGTACAAAGTAATACAGAAACTTCGATGTCACTCATATGACCACCCAACTCATAAGATACAACAGAAAATATATATATACGGTTTTGGTATCAACGCCCCACTTGTGATGCTACTACCCGTAAGCATTTCAAAAAGAAAAATCACGATATATTATCCAAATTAGAGAGCTAGGCAGGTGTTGTGAATTTTAGGGAAGAAAAAACATGCTTGCTTGTAAGTACATACAAATCATTGTTCACAAAGGCCTGGCTCCTCCTCAATTATCTATTGACTCCACAGATGCATAGCCATAGAAAATTATAAATACAGAGCAAGTTTGTTATCTTAATCACTATCTTCGTAATGCTTTGACTACATAATTTCAGGAGATTATGTGTATCGTTGTTTTGCAGTATGAATCATAGTGGAGGAAATATTACTACTCTATGTGGCAAATGCATTATTACATGGATTAGAGCATCTCAATAATGAAAGAATGTCATTCAGTAACTGCAAGCCACTCTTCTCAGTACTTGCTCAGCCACAAAATAACAAGAGAAGCTTCATATTCTCTGCTTGTAACTCTAATCTTAGTCACCAAAAAACTAACTAAACTAAAAAGTGTAACCTCATTATTCATAAGTAGCAGATAAAATCGATCAAGTTTGATTCAAAAACATATTCGTATGGATGTGGAATAAATCTAAAGAAACAATATTAGAAAAAAATCTATTACTGAGCAACTAATAATTATTGTTACCACTGCACTTCCATTTGTTCACTGCAGTTCACAATCACCAACAACCACTGCATCTGAATCTTTGCCAACAGCCAGCATTTCATTTTCTTCAGAACCTCCATTCATCACGGCTTCTATCCAACTCATGAGTACCCATGAACATCAACATCTCCATTCCCTTTCAAAACTTCATCCAGCACTTTTTTCAAATCAAAACCCCACTACATGGGCTCGAGCTCAGCAAGCCATGATTCAAACTCAAACCCTAAATCTATTTCCATCTCAGATTCCAGTCTTCATTCTCTGACTTAATCATGGCAGAACAAACACCAGATTCATCTTCTACACACCCTAAATTCTCCATTAATCGTCAACAATTCCTTCATCTGAACCTAATCACCCATCTCAGGAACTCAATCAACCAATACCACCTTCTAATTCCCTTGAATTTCTCGATTGGTTCTCAACCCATGGTAACAGTAACACCAATTTCTTTTTAGCTTCTCAACCAATCTCCTCCAGATTCAACAATATCAGTTCAACTCCTGCGAACCCTAAATCTTGAGAAACAAATCCAATTGATTTGATACACTCCCAGCAGCACCAACCAGTTTCTTCTCGGCATCAACACCATCTCCTTCATCAATCATGCACAGACCCATTCATTATTTCACAACCGAAAGCAAAACCCCCAATTCCTTCAATCCCTAATCACCACCACCTCGATCATTATCAATTAACATCGACATTTTATCATCTCAAGCCCTAGCTTCTGAGATTCTAAAATTCGTCGATTTGTGTTTCTGGGAAGGAATATCGTGTTTATCCTCTCGGATGAAGAAGAAGAAAGAAAGAGAGGGAAAAAAAACTAAAATTTGGAGGGGGTCGGATTCGACCTTCTAACCTCCACCCAGTATTTTACTTAACTACCCCTCAACAATTAAAACATTTCCAACCTCCGTATCATTTTTCCATCTAATAATTACTCGATTACGCTTCATATTGTGATGTATTTACCGTAATTTTAATGAGAAATGGAAACATGGATGGTTTCTTTTGACATTTCATTATTCATTGAAATCTCCAATTTGTTTATGTCATATTTCGTGGGTCTACTTGTCTAAGGCTGAGCACTATGGTAGTTAGGGGTGAGCATGGGCCGGTATGGACCGGTTTTCCCCTCATTCGCATCCAATCCATTGGACTACCGATTTCAAATTTGCCATCCGTATCCAATCCATATCCAACGGATTTGCTTCCAATGGATGCCCGGATGGACGGATTGGATGCGGATAATCCAATGGATTTGTTTTAGTTAAAATTTATAGCAAAGAAATTAAAGCTAACACAAATGATTCCTTATAAAGCCTACATATCTTATATATGTATACAAATATAAAAATGCCATGTACAACACCCAAGCAAACATCTTAAAAATTCCTAAATAATCCATAGTATTTTTTAAAACTATATAAATATCCTTAATTTAACGGATATGGATGTCCAACGGATTTTCAAGGCTGCATTCGGACCCAATCTGTTATCCGTTGGATTTCAAAAATTACATCATCATCCAATCCATTAATGAACGGTCCGGACATCCATCCGCAAATGAACGGTTGGTCCCGGTTAAATCCGCGGATTACGAGCCAAATGCTCACCCCTAATGGTAGTGCATTTTGCTTGTGTATTACCAGTCAAGCCCAATCACTATGAGTCAGCATCCCCTAGCTATAATGTGGCCATATCTGTCATCTTAGGTTAACAAGAGAAGAACTCGCCTATAGCTAAGAAATGCTCAGTTTCCATAAAGTGTGAAAGTTCACTTCCTATCATAATTGACAGAAACTAAATTTCTAAGAGTCCTGTTAACTGGAGGGAAAGAACGGATTTTAGGAGAGGAGGATTAAGGGAAGGGAATTAAAATTTCAGAAGAGGGATTGTTTCTTTTAGAAAGTATTGAAATGTCTATAATAGCCTTCCTCTTTTATTTTTCAGAAGAACCAAACCTTCCCGTTTTCTTAAGAACCCTAATTTTTTTAATTTCCTTCATCCTAGCAATACGGAGAGAAACAAACACTAAGCAAGTCGCGAAATCGACATCTGAACCACAAATGAGTACTTTTTATTTTTGTAGTAAATCATGGTACTAATGACTTAAAATCGGAGTCCTGTTAATAGGAGGGAAAAAATGGATTTGAGGAGGAAAAAAATTCTGAAAAGTTCCAGCCAAAGCCCGGTTCAAGTCAAAATTATATTGCATTAAAAAAAAATATACCTAGTATCTTTTGACCCTGTCTAGGAATAGAAATATGAACTGATATTTTAGGATAGCAGGTGTAAAAAAATTACGTTTTTTTACCTTTTTACGTTTTTACTTTTATTTTTAAGCAATAAAAATTGTTTTTTAGGGATGGAAAATATTGTTAAGGAAAAATATATTGAAATTCTTTCACAATAGCTATTTTTGTACATAAAACATCTAAAACGTTTTCTATTCTAAACCTATTTCATTTTTTGGATAGTGAAGCATGAAAAGGCGTGTTTTGATAATGGACATGCTTTTATTCCCTTGGCCTTTGACACTTTTGGGTATTTAGCGCCAGAGGCGGTTGGACTTCTAGCGAGAGTTCAAAGAGTCATGCACAGTAATGTCATGACTCTTGATTCGAGAGAGTTTGTATTTAAGAGGATAGAGTTTGCTATTCAAAAAGGGCTTGCGGCGCAGCTTGTTGCTCGCTTGCCTGCTATGTAATAATTCGTGATTGTAAGTAATTAATAAAAAAATTATATTTTGAACCATATTTTAATATAAATAAATTTAAAAAAAATAAATTTTTTATTATTAAAAAAAACTAAACTGAAAAAATTAACATTGAAATCAGGATGATTATTCTATTTTGTTTTGCTCATGCTAGTTTTGTATTAGTTTCTTCTAGAATATAACTGTTGCTCTCAATTATTTCTCCAAAATACTAACAAAAACATTAATTGTTGTGCAAGTTCACTAACAAAGATACTGGCAAAATAGATTCATCGTCCGATCAAAAAGGTTAGTACCCACGACTGGGCTAATTAGTTTTTTTTTTTCCAATTACTCTATTTAGAGTTTTAATTGATAGTTTGGGTTGTAATTAGGAAAATTTTATTTTTTAAGAATGTAAACAGACATTGGTCATTATTTATTTATTATGTGATGAAGATTATAATTGGACATTGGACATTGAACATTTTTTTCTTTTTTAATTTTGTGATGAAATCGCGATCAACAATTTTTATTTTTGATGTGCTTTTATTTTAATTATGTTTGTAAAATATTTTTTTGTTTATTTTGTTTGTGAATTTAATTGTTAGCATTAAATGTATTAGACTTTTTAAATATTTTTGGAAATATATTAGATATTATTATATTTAGTTATTTTAGGTAAATGTTTTATTTGTTGTGATTGGCTGAAAATATATAGTAAACCAAAAATAGAATAATTAATTGGGGGATATGAAAACTAATTTTGGGATATGAATAGTGCGGTTACTGTTCATACCGGCATAGTAAATTATTATTTTTGTGTTGAAACACTATGCCGGTATGAACAATAAAATTACTGTTTCATATCCACCAATTACATGTTCCAAAAATATTATACAATTACTAAAAAAATATATTATGGTGGGGCCATAATCAACCAGAAGTTAGAATCAACGTGGAGCTCCGGTGAATGAGAACACTTTAAAAAACTCTGTTATTATATAGAGAATATTATTGTTTGGTCTTAGAAATTATGGTTTGTTCTTAGGGTAACGTCATGGATGATGTAATTGTCAGTTTGTAGTGTCAGAAATACCCTTTTGGGACCACATATATACAAAAAATCAATAGAAAATATCTTATTCTCAGATTTACTTTCTCTATCCCTCTATTTCCAGATCTAGTTTCTCACCTCCTTAATTTTTTTCTTTTATGTTGATGCAAATAAACAATGAAGATTAGTGTTTTTTTTTAAGGTTTTGATTTTCAGAGATGATGAAGACGATTTTCAGAGATGATGAAGACGATGAATCATATAAAGATGATGTAAACAACTAATTTTTTGAGGCAGTGGCCTTTTCTCAAGTTTTTTGTAGTGGATGAAGATGTTGCTGCTGTTTTGATGATGAAGACGATGGTGTTTTGAAGATGATGTTGTTGTTTATGAAGATTTCGTTGTTGTGTATGATGAAGAAGAAACAAAATGATGAAGAAAACTAGTATAATCTTGAATCTTCATCTCGGATTTCTGTTCTTGATTTTTGTTTCGTCTTCTTCATCGTTTTGATGTTTGCTGCTCGTGTTGAAGATGAAGGTATTGATCTATATTTGTTGCTCGTGTTGAAGATCTTGATTCTTTGATGTTTTTCGTGTTGATGATGATCTTTGTTTGCTTCTCGTGTTTAAAGATGAAGTTCTGTTGTTGTTGAAGATGGAGACGATGAAGTTCATCGCACATAATGAACTCAAATCTGTTGCTTAGTTTTTGATAGGTGTTCGTTTTGACGAATGAACTCTGATTTCATATAGGTTTTTATCAGAAGTTCATTTGAAAGAGTGAACTCTGTTTTAATATAGGTTTTTATTAAGAGTTCATTCTTTTTATATAGGTTTTTATTTATCAGGAGTTCATTCTAAAGAATGAACTTTATTTTCATAAAGGTTTTATCGGGAGTTTTGAAAGAATGAACTCTGTTTTCATATAGGTTTTTATCAGGAGTTCATCTGAAATAATGAACTCTTGTTTTTGGTGTGTGTTCATTTGAAAGAATGAATACTGTTAGGTTTTATTAGATGTTCATTCGGAAGAATGAACTCTTTTTTCATATAGGTTTTTATCAGGAGTTCATTTGAAAGAATGAACTCTGACTTTTTGTTCTTAATAACAAAAAATTTGTAGAATTTAATAAAATGTAATGAAGTTTATAGAATATAATGCAGTGTACAGTTTTAATTAAACAAAATGAACTCAAATCTACAAAAAGCATGATCTAACCTCCGATCTTGTCTTTCTACTTCGCCATATATTATATTTACTTCGCCATCTGTGTCCTTTCCTTGGAAATCTGCGAGTTTATACACTTCATTCGCTACTACCCTTTTCACGATGTATGGTGCTTCCCATGTAGGCTCTAATTTTCCTCCGGATCCCTTCTGATAATAAGGTGGTATCTCGCATAACACCAATTCTCATGGAACAAAGCTTTGATCCTTCACCATTTTATTATATTAGCGAGATAACATTCGATGATAATTCGTCATATGTTGTAGTGAAGTCTCCCTATTCTCATCCAAATCATCCAACTTTGCAAGAATCATATTTGAATTTAAACCTTTTCTCCATGCCTTTTTCTTGGTTGTGGGAATGATGATCTTGGTAGGTAGTACTGCCTCTACTCCATACGTTAGACAGAAAGGAGACATTCCTATTGTATCTCGTCTCGTCGTCATATACGACCATAACACATTTGGTATTTCCTCGCACCAGCCTTTATGGTGTCCTTCTAACTTTTTTTTCAACGTGGTTTCTATTGTTTTGTTCGTCGCCTCTTCTTGTCCATTGCTTTGTGGATATAACGGAGTTGACTTCCCAGATTGTATCTTAAATGCATTAAAGAACATTATCACGTTTTCTCCCTCGAAGTGCTTCCCATTATCAGAGACGATTTGTATTATAATACCAAACCTACATATTATATGCTCAAGGATGAAATCATATACATCACCATCTCGCGTATCCTGCAAGGGCTTAGCTTCGACCCACTTCGTAAAATAATCTGTAGCCACTATCAGATATCTTCGTTGTTTACTTCCCGTGACAAATGGTTCGACCATATCTATTCCTCACATGGAAAACGACCATACACTTAATATGGAATTTAAACTCATGGATGTCACGTGTATCCGTTTACCAAGTCTTTGGCACGCTTCACACCTCGTAGCAATATTCTTCGCATCATTATGCATGTGTGGCCAAAAATACCCTTGCGTTTTAGTTTATGTGCCAAAGATCTTGTGCCGCTATGATTACCCACATCACCATAATGTATTGCCTTCATGATTTTATCCCTTCTTTTTGTGATAAACATCGCAATAATGGACCCAAGAATGACCTTCGGTACAAGATCCCTTCTCGTAGATCATAATTTGTGGCTTTGCCTTTAATTTTATGTGACTCAAATCTGTCACGAGGTAAATCTCCTTTTTACAGATATTTATAAATAGGGGATCGCCAGTCATCTTTCTCCAATTATGCTGATGCCTCTGCATTTACTATCAACATAATTCTTTCACCTTCTAGTTCATTATTTGCTGACGGTTGCATCAAACGTTCAATACGTATGTGATTCTCCGAAGAATCTTGAATCATTGAAGCTATGAAGGCTAAAGCATCAACATATCTATTATTAATATCTCTACTCACATGCCTCTAGAGTATGTTTGATATCTTTGTGGAGTATTCCTTCATTAGTTGTAAGTACATGCTCATCACAACATCATTTGATTAAGATTTGCCTTCAATCTGTCTGACTACCAACTGTGAATCGCTGGTTATCCTTACTTCATCCAGCTTCATTTCGATAGCTATCCTTAATTCTTGTATTACTGCTTCGTATATTATTTCGTTGTTGGTTGACTTAAACTCCAATCGAAAACAAAAAACCGTTCTTGCCCCTCCGGGGGAGGTGAATACGATTTCCATACTTCCTCCCGAGCTATTTGATGACCCATCTACAAATATTTCCCATCTCCTCGGGTGATTATCTTTTAATAAGTCTGTGGGATCCAAGCGTTCCTCATCTACATCCATCATTTCCTCTACTCCCTCATCCTCTTCTGATGGAAATTCTGCTAGGAACTCTGCCATTATATGTGACTTCGTCGAAGTTTAAACTTCGTATTTCAGCCCATATTGGTCGATTCTAGTGTTCCCTCTTTCAACTCTCACCACTCTCTTTGTGTTCTTCAAGGCTGATTCTATCGAAACTCGTGTTAAGACTTTAATTTTATGAGTCTGGAAATAAGTTCGCAACTTTTCTGAGACATATACCAAGGCCAGTATCAACTTCTAGATTTTTGGATAATTTATTTCGGCTAAATTTAGAGTTTTGCTGACATAGAATACCTATTTCTCCACTCCTTCATCTGTGCGAAGTAATACCGCAGTTATTGCATTTGATGTAGTCGCGAGACAAATCAACAACTCTTCGCTAGGTTCTGGTTTCTGAAGAATAGATAGATTGATGAGATACTCTTTTATGTTTTGCACTCCTTGTTCACACTCTCGAGTCCATGAAAATTTGGCTCATTTCTTCAAATATCAAAGAAATGTTTACATTTATCCGAAGATCTAGAGATAAATCTTCCCAAAGCCGCCAATTGTCCATTCAATTTTTACACGTCTTTTATAGTTGATGGTGAGGGCATGTCCAATATGGCTTGCACCTTAGCTGGATATACTTCGATTCCTTTCTCCGATACGATGTGCCCTAAGAACTTCGCTGACTCTACTCCAAATATGCATTTCGCAGGATTTATTTTCATTTTATACACTCTCATCTGTTCAAAGATTTCTTTTAAGTATTTTACATGGTCTCCTGATTCTTTGGTCTTTACCAACATATCGTCGACATAAACCTCCAACTTGGTGTGTACCCATTTGGCGAAGATCTTTTCTACCATTCGCTGATATGTGGCTCCCGCATTCTTCAATCCGAAAGGCATTCTTGTATAACAATATAACCCCCGAGGAGCGAAGAAAGATGTGTGTTCCTGATGTTCTTCCGTGAGTGGAATCTGATTGTAGCCTGAATATTCATCCATTAATGAAAGTCGCTTGCATCCCGATGCAGACTCCACCATTTGTGGTATGTTTGATAGTGGGAAGCTATCCTTTAGGCAGGATGTATTCAGATCACTGAGGTCCATGCATATTATTATCCCCTTATTATTCTTCGGTACTATCACCATGTTAGCAATCCATGTTGGATACTTCGCTGGTCTTATTATCCCAGAGTCCATCATCTTTTGAAGTTCCTGCTCTATTTGTTCGTTGTAAGAAGTTGATATCTTTCGTATTCGATGTCTTAATGGCTTTGTAACGATCCTCGAGATCGTCAACGCTATTATACCAGTCAAGAGACGTCTTAGCCGCTAATGACTCGATTAGTTTAACACGAACATTAATTAATAGGAATTATTCTAACAACGATCTAGATATGGAATTAGTACAGTTAGATAGATCTCGAAAAGTTACGCGAAATGGGCTACTCGAATGTGCCAATCGGATACCAGTCGGAGAAGAGTTTATCAGATTAGTGAGAAGGAAAAAAGAGTTTTTTTTCACGTAAACCGCCTGGCTTCCCCTTATTCGTTTCACGGGTACCTTTAACATTTGATAGGCCTTATCTACACCATAACTCGATCGAGGAATTTATTCTTCTTCTTTCTTTTTCTTCTCTTCTCCTCTGTTCTTCTTCTTCTTTTTGTCGAACTCGGTCCAAAAGATTGAGCTTAGATTGCGAATAACTCATAGTATTGTAGTGAGATAGGCGAATCAAGAGTTTTATTGAGAAGTTTCAGATATAGAAGTGATGTTTAGAGGGAATCAGCGATTTAGGGTTTCTAGATTTAAAGTTAGGTTTGCATGGAACTGATGATGATGATTTCTAGTTGATAATGGATGAAGATCGAATGGGTTAATGCTGTGTTGATGATATGAATTTGTTCCGAAGATGAATTGAAGAATCAAAGAACTAGGGTTTCTCTGAATTTATTTGGAGTTCGATTTAAGTGAGGATTAAGAAGAACTAAGGATGGGTTTTGTGTATTGAGAACAAAGAAAAAGAATTGGGTATTCAATTCGGGGATTGGTTACAGAGAAGAAGATTAATTTGAAATTGTTGAAGTTAGTGTTTGGTTCTGTTTAATGAAGGTTTGGGAATCGAATTAGGTTTTAGTTGAGAATTAGTGTTGCTGGTGAAGGCTAGGGTTCGATTATGTCAGTAAGAAGGTGTTGAAGTTATTGTTTGCGTTGATTCAAGACTCGTGAGGAAATGGTAAGTTGAATTTAAGATTCCAGAATTCAATTGTTCTAAGTTGTGTGTATTTTAGTTTGAGATTTAAATTCACTATACAAGTCTGTTGTGTATGCTTAGTTTGGTTTCTTAATGAGTTTTTGAGATGAGTTTAGTTGTGGTGGTGATAATGTTGATGTTACAGGGGAGGATATGTGTAATGGTGATGGTTGTGTAATTGTTTTATGTTTCTGAATTGAAGCTCTTTTAGGGTGGTTATGGTTTGGGTGAATGGTGAGAATGTGGATAATGCATTGAGTTTGTATGAGTATAGTGATGTTGTTGATTGCCTGTATTGAATTGAACTGGAGTTGGTGGTATTGAAGTGAACTGAATTACAACAGTTCATGTGGTGAGTTTTGAGAGAATTGGGTGTGCATATGAGGGATGGGATGAATTACAAGGAGTCGTTGAAGGGTTGGATTGAGTTACAATTTGTAACTAGTTGATCTGGTTTTGAGGATGGTGTTGTGTCTGCAAGGTGTTACAGTTTCATTTCAAGTTATAAAGTACAAATTATGATAATTGGTGTGGAGATGTATTGTAGGGAAAGGTTTGTTATAGAGAAATGGTAATAGTTCTGTTAAGTTGAAGATTATGGAAATTGTATGGAGTTCATATTTCTTTAGAGAGTTTGGTATGCGTTGCAGTTAAGAATGTGAATGAATGGGTTTGATGTAGTGATCTAGGCTTTCAAATGATATTGTTGTTGTGACTGTCAAGTCATAATTGTTGTGACTCAGAAAGGTTGAATTGAATGGGTTGTGCTGGTCTTGGTATTATGGGTTACTGGTGGTTGAAGTAATTGGATTTGAGTCAATATATGATAGAGATGAAATGGGTTTTGCACTGTGAGGATGTAACTGTGGTGTAGAGTATTGTTGTATGTTGAGTTGGAGTTTCAGTTAGGAGTGAAGTGTAATCAAAGGGGAGTTGCAGATGAGAGTTGGGTACTGTTTGGGTTGAGGTATTTTGCATCTACTGCACATGTAGATATATGATGAAGCTGTTTGTAATGTTGTTGTAACTTTGGCCTTTGAGAAATCCTGCAATTGCAGACCAAGGTAAACTCAGTTTAGTATTGTAACTGAAATTTGAAGTTTGTTTAAGATTGAATGAAATGAATTGTTGTTATTTGAGTTGATTGAGTTGCTGCAATAGAATTAGGTTGTTAGTCATCCCAGTCAGATGTCTGACTAGTTTTCTTAGTTGACTCAGTTAATCTGACTGAGTCAAAAGTGAATCTGACTTAACTTAATCAGTCTTAGTGACTGAGTTAACCAGCCTTGAATCGGTTTGACCCAGTACTGACTCAGTGGACCTTGACTTAGTTGTCTTCTTGACCGAGTTGACCATTTGACCATGACATTGACTTGACTTGGACGTTGACTGTTAATTGCCTTGACTATTAGTTCAACCGTTAGTGACCGTTAGATTGACCCAGTTGGGCCAGGCCCTTATTAATGGGTTTGTTTAAGTGGGCTTGGGCTTTAGACTAGTTTTCTTAGTTAGATGTTTTGGACCTCTTGTGGTCCGAATTAGACTTTGGTTTTTTTCTACAAAGTTGTAGATATTCATAAGACTTAGCTATTGGATTAGAGAATCAACCCAATGAATTGGTAAATCTTTAGATATGCAAGAGATGGATTATGAAAATGTGAAGAACCTTAGATGGGCTAAAGATAGATAATAATAGGGTATAAAAACGTAAATGGGCTTAGGACTATTAGTTAGATTTGTTTAATTCATGTGTGAGCCATTTTGGCTAGAATCTTAGAATTCTTGTGTGATTAACAGTTAATTATTAACAACGATCGATTCAAAGGACGAACCAGTGGATCCTGGATCTCGAGGTAGGCGTGGCCTATCTTCAAAAAGGTGTGGGAATGCATTTGACTCTTTGTATTCATTATTGTTGCTTTTATAAAGTTTATGCTTAACAAACTCATGCATTGTCTGTTTCTGCATTCCATGTTTTGTTTAAAATGCATTATGATAATCCTGTCGATTCGGTGAATCTTTCCACGATGTGGAAAGAACTTGTATTGTTTTATTGTCAATATGAATTGTTATGGGAAATGAGAATTTCCACTTGTGGTATATAGGATAGCTCCTTGACATTTATACCTACTTTAATTCAGCTTTTATTGTTTAGAGTATTGGCCATCATGGTCTTGGTGGCATCCATAGCTATTAGGTGTGAATTTCCGGGTAGGGATTTACAACCATATTATACATTGTTTGAATAAGGAGTTTGTCCATATACATGTATGATTACTTCAGTGACTTAGTCACTGTTTAATGTTTTCGGAAAAACATGTATTGTTTTCCAAATCTTGCCTATGATTACTTAGAAGGTTAAATGTTAATTATTCCCACTTCAGTTTCTGTGACAGATCAGGGTTGCGCAGCTAAAGCTCTGAGAAGTTGACTTCACTAGTTGATTAACTTGTGTTATATTTATTATGTTGTACTATTATATATGTATCATCTGAGAGAAGATCTTGTATATATATTTCTGAGCGGGGTTAGTTTTTTGGGGTTAAGTTTTGTAGAAGATTTCTTAATTGAAAGTTTAAATATTTAATTTGGATTTTAGTGCCTCTTATTTAGTTAAACCTCTTGGATTAGTCAGATGCTAGCTTAGGGGGCGCTACAGGCTTGATCTTTGGATTAAGGTCCAACTTATGGCATGAGATTTGTGGATCAATTCCTGGCATCTCGTTCATGTTCCATGCAAAGACATCAAGATATTCCTTTAGTAGCTTTGTCAATTTCTCTTCTTCATCCAACCCATCTTCGTCCCAATATTTATCATCTTCAATTCTTCATCGTCACTTAAATTTATCTCCTTCGTATGTTCTACCGCAGCGAAGTTCATGATCGGTTCTTCAAGTGGGGATGGTTCCTTTAATTGCTATATAAAATTTTGCATTCTTTTTCTTGAATCTCACTCGGTATGGCCGATCCTTCCTTTGCCTTAATTGTATACACCATCAATTCTTTTTCCTTCTTTGCCTCCAGCACCCTCTTTCTCTACTCCTTCTTCCGGTTTAACCTTTCTTCGTAGTTATTAACATCCTTTTCGTTGAATTCTCTCGCATCCTTCTGATCTCCTTTTATCTCGCCAATTCCACTGGGCATTGGAAATCGAATGACTTGATGGTAAGTTGACGCTACCCCTTTTATTCCATGTATCCATGGTCGACCAATAATGGCGTTATAGGGAGACTCCACATCTACCACACAAACGGTGACTTCGGTCTCTAATTCTCCCACGAAGATCTTCACAATCAACTCACCTTTTGGTTTTTATGCAACTCCGTTAAACCCATATATGTTGTAAGTTGACGGCACAAGATCTGAATCCCTATAGCCCATGGTTTTCAACATATGATAGAAAAGAATATAAACCGAACTTTCGGTATCTACCAAGATTCTATCTATTTCCCATATCCGTTTTTTCCTCGCAGGGTCATCCTCCCATTTTGAATGCTCGCCAAAATTTAAAGTTATCACCAATAGGTCCTTATGCGAGGCTCCTCCCTCTGGTGCATCCGTTGATGAAAAGGATATAGCTCTTTTATTCCATTCTTCCAATGGTTCTTTCTTCGCAATGTTAAATATTTCGTTCCCTTCAAAGTCCTTCTTTGGACTCTTTTCAGCACGTTGTCATGAAAATCTTGTATGTTCTTCGCGGAATGAATTATAGAATTATAATTAAGTCTTGTTGTTCCTCTATCAATCTCGATTCGGTACACTTTTGCTTGATTCTGGTTGTTATCACGAGGTGGGGGCGGTGGCAATGGTGCTGGACTCGCTAAAAAATGTTTGAGCTTTCCCTTCTAAATTAGGCGAAGTATAATTCGTCGGACGTTTCTGCAATCACTTGTGTGGTGCCCATGGAAGAGGTGATACTTGCAAAAGTCATTACTCTTTACTCCTGGTATGGGTTCTCTCCCTAGGTTTGGTGGGGGATGAATCTCTTCAGTTAACACAATTGCTTCCCACACTCTTTCTACTGTCGTGTTAAGTTCTGGAAGGATTACATCTTCAAATTGAGGTCTTCTTTCCCCATACCGTTGACCTTGGTTATATCTTCGTTGGTTTCCTGAGTTGTCACCTTGTGATTCGTAATTCCTTTGGTTTGGTTCATTATATATGGGATGTCGATCCATCCATTCTTGATCTCCGCTGGATAAAGCTACTAATTTTGCAGGAACTATATTTGATGGTTCACCTTTTTCGTATTTGGAATCATTCTCCACCGCATTCGCCATTCTTGGTAAAAAAACGCGAAGTCCCTTCCTTTGTTAGGATCGGTGAAACCTTATTGACTTCTCTCAGTTTCTCTTCTAGTGAAACATATTCTTCCTGGTACTCTCTGAGCTCATTCATCGTTAATGAATCCTGAATTATGAATATTTGAGTATACAAGAGATCAGTTGGAATTAGAGCGTTCACAAAGGCTATGATGAAGTTCCTCTCATCAACTCTTCCTGCGAACTCACTACATACAGTCATCCACCTCTTATCAAATTTCACAGACTCTCTCCGGGTCTCCTCCTTAGGTTGAATAGAGTTTTTATTCCTGGCCTTAGCATGTTGTTGCTTATGTAGGTTGTCAAAAATATTCTTTGCAAGTCTCTAAATGGAGATATTGACCCTTCAGGCAACCCATCAAACCACTTTAACGCTTCCCCAATTAAACTGGATGGGAAATACTTACACAGCACAGCCTCGTAGTGTGCCCATTGCATTAAGGAAAGGGTATACTGCTTCAAATGTTGCACTGCACTTCCTGATCTATTGAATGTGCTCGCAAAGGATGGTAATGAGCATCTCCAAGGAATTCTTGCCTCCAATATTTCGCGTGTAAATAGGGATTTGCCCGCCTCTTCTATTGCCTCATCCAGTTGTACTCGCCCTCCTTTTCGGGAATTGTTAATCATTGATCTCATATCTCGCAATTCGTTCAGGACAGCTTGGTTAATTTCCTTATTACCTTCATCTCGCCTATTCCTTCTTCCTCTTCTATCTCTTCTATCATTCTCGCGCCTTCTGTCTTTTTCACGTCTTTTTTCTTCTTTTTCTTCATATTTTCTTTCTTCTTCTCGCCATTCTTCTTCGCGCAACCTCTCTTCTTCGCGTAATATTTCTTATTCGTGAAACCTCTCTTCTTCGCGTAATATTTATTCTTCGTGTAGCCTTTCTTCCTCCCTTCTTCTTCCTTCTTCAAATCGTCGCCTTTGATCTTCACATCTAGTTTGTTCCAATGCTCTCCTCAGCCGTATTTCTTTACTATTTTGCCTTTGGCGTATCCTCCTCCGATCTCTTCTTTCCTCATGGCTTCTTTCTTCTCCTTGGTTGTTTTCAAGCATTTCTTCTCTCTGACGTAAATTACTCCTCGTTGGCGAATATGTTCTTGCGTCTAGTTCTCCACCTCGTGGGTCGTGAAATGCTCTTTCTTGGTTGAGCTGGCGATTCTACAACATCAAAGTGCCATTTTGTCTCATGAGCCTGGTCCTTTGCTCCGCTAGATCTCTTTCCCTTTCTTTTTCTAGACAAAGTACTTCCCTTAACTGCTCCAGTGTCATTTTTTCTTCGTCAATATTTTATTTTCTGTTTCCTCCTACTGGTTCTTCCTCCATCACCGTGTCAGTATTGGTAGTATGCATCGACCCTTCTCGATAACGGTTCTCATTAAGGTTGACGTTTCGCTGTTGATTCACACCACGTCTTGCTCCCATAGTTGATGTTTCTCCTATCTTCATTCTTCTTCCTCTCTTTTCCGCTAAACGTGTGCTTCTTCTTGATGCTATTATGTGTTGTGCCCGATTTGGAACCCTTGCCATCAACCAACTTCCGCCGAATTGACTTTCACTCACCGATTCGCTGACAACCTTTTACCAACTGGACCTAACTTCTTCTCGGCCTGAGGATGGATGTCTCAAATGAGAAATTTCTGAAATAAGTTTCAGATCTACAACCTTAATACAACCACAATCTGTAAATTGCCAACTTCAATTTTTATGGAAAGAATAACTCGCCAAGTGATTTTTTAATGGGAAAATTTGAGAATAATTTCAACTCCTTCACCTAATCTCAAGTGAGAGTAAACTTTCAACATGAGATCCCTGTTTCTGGATGCCAAAATGTAACTACTCGAAATCCAGTAGTACACCCAAATGATAATTGCAGTGAGACTAAGACATGATTTAGTGACGAAATAGAAATAATACTTTATTAATTTGATTTGGATAATGATTATGATGATATGAATATTACAAGTATAAAGACCCTCAAGAAACCTAACAAGTTTCCCCTTAATAAGATCTCTCCACTCACAAAATTCCAACCCCCTTTACAATGAACCATGTTCTCTATTTATAAGGAAAGTTACATAGTGGATTACAGCTCATTTTATCTCGTCGGAAATCACACATTTCACGTGATCGTACTTTTTACTTCACCCAAGCAATTTTCAATAAAGTTATTCCACCTATTTCGCCTATTAAATCGTCAGTTGTCGGCCCAACTGTCTCATTTCTTGCACAACAATTCATACTTCGTATCTTTAACTTCGTGAAGTATCTTCTGGTCCAAGTAATCAGTGCTTCGTCAGTTTCCATCTACGCAGATCCAATATTCGTTGAAGTAGGTCTAACATATGATTTGACTCGTCACTAACATTTCTCCTCGAGATTAGTAAATAGTATCTTGTCTCGAGATTTACTCCGCGATTTGTAATATTCGTTGAAATAGGTCTAACATATGATTTGACTCGTCACTGACATTTCTCCTCGAGATTAGTAAATAGTATCTTGTCTCGAGATTTACTCCGCAATTTCGATAAACCCCGTTTGACCATGTGGCGAGTAGGTTTTCCATACCTACACATAATTCCAGTAGTATGCCAATTCCTTATTATATCCTTTTTTTTACAAGTACCTTCAGTCACAACAGGTAAGTTAATTAAGAACGTGGCATCCACCAGTTACCAGTCAACACACCAACCACATTGCGTTACCAGTCAAAACACCAACCACGTACATTGCTGAACGCCGAATCTTTCTTTATAATTAGGGACCCCAAAATGCCACATGTCGTCCCCATAATTATTTTTGAATCTGGTGAGGCCACGTCACCATTAATTATCCATGTCATCGCTTTTTGATTGGCTCCTCCAATAAGACGGAATCAAGTTGGCAACCTTTAAGGTCATGGTTAACTCATCCCCAACAGTCACTTAAAAAGACACATCTGTGTATTGTTTCGGTACCTTTTTATGGTAGCTTAACTTATGCATCTCTTTGCTCAGATTCATGACTAACAGATTAAAACACTGAAGAAAAGAGATTCAACAGTAACATCTTTTCGGGCAATCTTTAACCTCCTTGAAAGGAAACAAAAGAATATTACGATATTACCAAAAGTCACCTATCCTAAATCATAACCTTTGAATACATTACGTCGTTTGATAATAATTGATAACAATATAAATACACACCCACACCACAGCAAAATTACCAGACCTGCCGTTTTTCCTTATAAATGCGTACTAGATCTTGATAATGGAAATGTTCTGCCAATTGCACTTACCTGATAAGGAAGAATCATCTTGGATCAAAATACCAGAAAAACCTAATGATAAATCGTAGCAATTGGAATTTGTGTGCGGGCGAGATTTCTTATTAATGCATGGTTACGGCATACTGTGGAAGAAATGGGAGCAGAATGACATCTGCAATACTGTAAGTTGGTGCATCTTGCATGCATACGGGTAATGTACAAATTGATACGAGTAAATGAAGCCGAGATTAGATTGTGAGATGGTACATCAGGAAAGCGGATATGGTCAAAGAAGTAAATAACTTATATGGATCTTCGTATTAATCGTAAGAGAATGTATAGAAGGGGAATGATATTCAGGACCAATGGATATAAACGAGAAGTCAAAGTATCCTTTGAAAATTAGATGGTGACCGTTCAGCCATTTTATTCAAACATAGAATTTGGGAAAACGAAGAGGAGAAATATTATTGTAAAGATATCAAGCTATAGTCTACAAAGAATTTACAGATAAGTCCGTGAGAAATAGACATGAAAAAAAGAAGGAAAAGAGGAATAACAAAAGTTGTACAAAAAAACGCAACAGAAGCAAGTCCAGTTTTCGATCTCTTGAAGTCTCGGATGCCCAGGAAATAACCATTAGCTTATTATACTCAAATTATGAGCATACTTCTTCGTACCTTCAAGGCTTCAAGAATTCTTAGACCACTCACAAGCGATAATGGAATAACAAGCAAGGCACAGCAAATTCATAACTGGATTTCGGGCCCCCAGTTAAGAATCTTCTCCTCACCTGACAGTACATACTTTTGAGAACGCTACAGATAGTGGAGTATTTGTTACTTCCATAATTCACCGTAAATAAATCACATTTGGAAAACAAACACGAACGATCGAAACCGGTACAAACAGAATAGTTACCATATGACGATCATTATTGATTATTTTTCCCTCTCAATTTGTTACATGAATGATTATGCAGGTAATGGTCATTTTTATTAACTACTAATATGTTGGAGAATATTTCTGTAGCAGTTTGCGGTACAGGTTAGGCGGTTAGCATGAAAGAGAATTAATAAGGATGACGTCGGAAAGATTATGTACCATTGAAAGCTTATGATTCTTCGGCTTTGAAAACTAGGAATTGACTGTAGGAAATTGAGAGCTTATGATTCTTCGGCTTTGAAAACTAGGAATTGGCTGTAGGCAACGGGTATGGTCTACACCTATAAAAATATGCTAACAACATTTTTAGTACATTTGCCGTAATTGTCTTTCGCAGTCAGTGGAATTCCCAGTCTGGGTGAACGTACATGTTATTACTGAACATGAGTAGCAATGACTCACCAATAATGGCTATATGAGCCTCTGGCTAAACAGAACAAAAAGAAAGAAAGAGAAAAAACGATATACATCAGGTATGTTTTGTAACTCTCTACACTAATATTGCATAAGGCTACGAAAACTAACTGCATAAGGCACTTTTTCACCTTTCAGAAACCAACTGCATGCACATAGAACGAAAATGAGTCATGCATATCTGCAACATGGCATGACAGAGTAAGAATCTCTTACCAGCCAAATGAAATGTGTCTAACACTTGCCCCATTTTTCATCCTATAAATACCAGCAAAACCCCATTGCTAATAATTCATCTCATTCGCTAATGAAATCTCTTAAACACCATTTTGTGGATGGATGAAATAACATCATTAATCCCCAAGATACTAATATCCGGTGCGTATGCACCGGGTTTGTGGCTTGTTAAAAGAATTACGATGCCGTATCCTGGAATGTACTCAAGTGGGGCAATGTTTAAACACCACCGGACCAACATAAACAACAAAGCAAACCTGCTTTCCAATGGATTGTGCTGTTTTAGAATTGAAGGGTCGATCTTGTGACACAAAACTCCGGTAACATAAAACTAAAGATCCACCCACCTACGACACTGGGTATTTAAAAGTGTTAGTTTTCACATCAAAATTTGCGTAATACACAAGAACATTATATTTTGCACATCAAAATCTGCCACTGATTAGTTTTGGTTTCATTTGATCGGCTGTTTTCGTTTTCGAGAACTCAAATGCAAATGTTGATGTTGATAGATTGCAATATGAATTTTAACGAAAGAAGTCATTACAATTTATTTCAGAGCTTTAAGGGAACCCTGCTAAGAGCCTAAGACCAGACTTTAAAATTACAGAAAACGGAGCAACAAGCTAAAAGTCCTCAACAAGACATACATAAACGGTGAACTTGAGTTTCAGTCTCTGTAAACAATCTCTGCCAGGGTGTTGAAATTCTTGGTAGTAGTCCCTTCTGGACCAAGAGCATGTTTTGCACAAGCTCTGAGGGCGTTAACCTTCACTCTAAATTTCTCATCAGAGAAGATCATATCTAAACATTCCATCGTTCCTTCTTTCGTGAACACTCCATCTTTAATCATAGTCCCTACCCCCCAAACAGCTGATATCATGCGACAAATAATTCCGTGATCACCGAAAAATGGACGGCATATCATTGGCACACCAGCCGCTATGCTCTCCACCACTGAATTCCATCCACAATGTGTCACAAAAACACCAACAGCATCGTGCCCAAGTACGCGTTCTTGTGGAGTCCACGGAACAATTAATCCTCTCTTACTAGTCCTTTCAAGGAACCCATTAGGCAATTGACTCACCAAATGGTCTTTCAATGACCATAAAAATGGCACACCACTTTCTTCCAATCCTTCTGCTAAAGCAGCAAATTCATGTGGTGGTGGTGTAGCCACTGTGCCCAAACTAATATAAGCTACTGAAGTTGGTTTTTGTTGGTCCAGCCAAGTAAGACAGCCATCTGTAGGACCATTATGAGTATGAGATGTGTTCTGAGAAATTGCTGTAAATGGACCTAATGTCATACATTTCACGGACTTGGATTTTAAATCTTCGAGAATACGTAGGCCGCCGTCCAATTCAGGAAAGAAATTCATGGTAACTGCAACGGCACGCGGCAACATTAGTGCCATCTTATGTAACATAAGTGAGAATTCTGATTCCAAATCTCCAATAAGAACACCTTCTGGCAAGTCTTTGATTCTTACAGATGATAACCCTGGAATGAAATCGATGGGTTCTTCCTCACGTCCTTCAGAACCTGCCAAGCATCTTTGTGTTATACTCAGTAATAATTAATGGTGATAAACAACTCATCTCATTGAAATTTGATATTTACGTATATTTCTTTAGTACATTGAGAGAAGAAACAAAACTGGCACATGAATTTTGGTTAATTAAAAAATACACAATATCATATTAAAACAACTGATCTTATTCGACAATATTATATTTTTTTATTTTTTAATAAAATATTAAAAAAATTTACAGTGATAAAATTATTAACAAGGGGTAGTCAAACCAGATTTCTATGGACTTTCATAGATTTTTAATTTGAGTGACTTCTAGAGATTCTCTGAAAATATAGAGATTTCTAGTGATTCTCTGAGAGAATTTTAGAGAGTCTTTGTGACTTTTAGAGACAAAAAATGAGATTTGCAGGGGAAAAAAAAAGAGACTTGTAGAAAGTTTGTGTGATTTATAGAGACAAAATTGTATAATATCTCCTACAGTAATAATAAAAGTACCATGACCACCTAATGAAATATGTGTCCATTGTCAAAATAAATCGCACTATTGTCCTATATATGCCTAAATTTTCATTCACTTTATTCCAGTCGTCCCACATTTTATTTTCTACGCGGAGAAAAAAAATCATAACTTCTAAAATATATATTTTAAAATCACAAAGACTCACATACCTGATTTTAAAATATATATTCTCCAATTTAAAAAAATCACATTATTCTACATTTTGTCTTGATTACCCCTTTCCAAGTGACCCTTAAGTGTAATAAGGCACAAGGAGATAAAAAAATGGTTCACTCCCAAAACCAGAAAATCTCCAAATTTCCAAGTCTCTAGAAATATCACCTCTTGAGGAGAGATTTCTACCATGCCTATTTTTAAGAAAAAGTCTCTCCAAATCTCTGAAAACAATAAATCAATGACTTTCAATTCTCCTTCGAATAACAGGAGCGTTGGAGTAACTCTTATGAAATCCTAATCCAATAACATGGAGTTTCAGAGAATTTAAATAACTTGAAAAAAATCTCTAACCAATAACAAGAGATATTAAGAGACTCTCAAAAAGTTTCTATGGACTAACAGTAGATTTGCGAACTCCCCAGAAGTCATTCAAAATCTTATTTGACTAACCCTTGTAAGTAATACTAACATTATCACCAAAAGTTTATAAGTATAAAAAAAGTATTACAAAAATAGATCAGTGTGATATAATTACCGTTAGGTCCGAGAGCAATGGATTGACGAATGAGATCAGTATGATAATGAGTAGATAAAGAGAAAGAACCACTACCCCAGAATGCAATCCATGGTACACCCATTTGATCAGCCATGTCACCACTAAAATGCAAAAATGAATCACTTATAATACAGTTGACCATTGATATTGATTCACCATCATAAACTGAATAAATCCCTTTTTTATAATTATCAGCCATAGACTTGAGAAAGAAATTATTCATCTCAGCCAGTGGATGTCCTTTAAAACCTTTTGGTACCCCATCATCAACATCACATGGTTTAATATTACTTGGTATGTAATTAGCCGATGTTCCAAAAATTGATTTGTTTGATTTTGATGTTGAGAAGAATGAGAATGTTACTGTTGGTGCTGCTATTGCTAATCTACGTACTAGATTGAGTAATGGCATTGGATGAGATCCGTATGGAAATGCCATTACCACTACATGCTTCCCCATTTTTGGTGAAAAAAAGAAAAGAGTTGAACAGCTGTAGAGAGTGAGTGATGATGAAAATTAATATGGAAGGGGAGTTATATAGGTGCAGGAATATTGGGGTAGGTTGGAGTACTGATCAGTGTCTTTGTTTGCAAATTGCAATTAACATCCAGCACAGGCCATCAGGCTCATGGACCATGCTGTTGAAATCATCAGATGGTAAAAGTGAGTGAGGTGTCTCTTTGGTGCACCACACAAGTTAGTATTTTTAACCAAAAAAAAATAAAAAATCCATCACTTTTGCTTTCGTGGTGTGCGAAGCTTATAAACACCCCAATTATTGAAACTTCATTGAGCGACGGATAACTCCTTGTATGCTGCATCCTATAAAATTTTAGACATAAGGTTCTGGGGCCTGCCGGGTTCCTATCATCATCCCCGTGCAGGTAGTTGGGTTACAAACGGCCTTAAATACTCCTAAGTTTAGAATCCTATTTTTGGGCTACAGGGGAGACTGTTTTGGGGGGCTATTTTACTAAGTGGAGACTAAATGTTATAGGGGGAGATCACATTTGTGTAAAATTTCTAAAGTACCCTCCATACTTTTTATTTATTCCCCTTATACCCTTTCATTAACTACCTAATCTAATCAAAAAAAAAAAACGGACGAAGGTTAAAAGAAAAAAAAAACCGCCCTCTCATTAACTTTCATCCTATTCTTCTTCTTCTTCTTCTTCTTCTTCTTCCATTGAACATTTTTCAACGATTAATCGTCGATTCAAAAAAAAATCGTCGTCGATTAACCACATTCTATAAAACCATGAAACCTAAGGAAAATCTAGGTCAATCTTCGTCGAATCAACCTCCTACTGAAGCAGAGAAAGCAACTTCATCAACTGAAGATGAAACTTCAGATCAAGAGGAAGTGAATGAAGGAGTTCCAGATGCCGCCGAGTCACCTGACATGACAGCAATAAGGTATGAATTCAAAAACTCATTATTTATTTAAGAGTTTCGTTGATTAATCAGTTGGTTTCGAAAATTTTAGGTCTGAAAAAACGGTTACTGAAAATGTTAACGGCTGGGAGTTCTTGTATTCCCAGCTATAAATAGGTATAACAGTTGGGAAATGTCGATTTCCCAGCCGTTTACAAATTACACGATTGGGATATATAAGAACTCCCAGCCGTAACTAAATCGACTTGTACGAGATGGAGTATTCCTATCCGTAACCAGTAGTATACGGATAGGAATATCCTAGCCGTATATTCTCCTATGTTCAATTTTTTTTAGCTGTTGTATTGTTATGTCTCGGTTTTCCCAAACGTAGTTATATTTCCTGACTGTGATATCCAGTTTCTTAGACGTTTTCACATTACGTCTTGGAGTTTTCTAGCCGTATTTATGCCCTATGTTGTACTGTCAACTAGCAATATACATACGGGTAGGTTTTCGTATCTGTAATTCTTTGTCGGCTTGGTCGACTACCAAGTTCCCATCCGTGTTTTGGTTTTCGGCAATATTACCATTATCCTAGACGTAGTTACTTTTGCGGCTTGGACTATCCAATTTTCCTAGCCGTATGAGGGGTTACGGTTTGGTTCTGTCAAATTTTCTCAGACGTATTTATTATCTAATTTTGGTTTTTTGCCTTGTTTGTCTTGGAACAGAGGGCAAAAGAAGAAGAAGAAAATATCCCAAGAAGTAATACCTTCTAATGACCCCACTCCGCAGTGCAGACGCAAGGAAAGAAATCGGTGATGTGGCTGCTGGAGAAAAGGAAGGTGGTGGAGATGGAGTTGGAGTCACTGGAGGAACTGAAGTTGGAGTTGTTGGAGGAACTGAAGTTGTTGTTACTGAGGGAACTGAAGCTGTTGTTACTCAAGGAACTGAAGTTGATGTGACTGAAGTTGTTGGCACTACTAGTGGTGGTGGAAATGAAGTTAGCACTTCTAGTGCTGCTGCTATTGATAAAGGTAAATCCGTAGTCGAGGAGGGCAAAGAGGAGGACAAGAAGGAGGGAAAGAAGAAGCATAAACCTAAGAAAACTCCAAGAGAAGTAATTGATTCTATGAAGCCTTTACCTCACAAGAGGAATGGGAGACCTTAGGGTGAGCCAAGAGATCGTTCCGTCTTGATTGGCTGCACTTTTTCATGGGCTGGTCGGGTTTGTGGCACAAATGTAATAAATCAAATTACATATATGTTATATTCATTTTTTTATGGATTATTATTTTTACAACCAATTTTTTTTTTGGTAGTTTCCGGATAAAGTTGTCCCTAAACTAAAGCACCAACAAGCAAAGTTTGGCCGTTGGACGATGAGCATCCAGATGTGTAAGTTTTGGTTAAAACTTCGGGGTTATGGTCTGGAATCGATGCTTTGCAGAAGACATATGATGTTGTCACAGTTTGTGGTTTTAGAGAAAGATTTTGGCCTGAAACCATGACTTTTCACCTCTCATTCAGCGAAATGACTATCACTCCGGATAACGCAAAGAAAATCAATGGTCTAGCTTTGGAAGGAAAGGCGGTGTTTGAGGGTTTCAACAATTCCATGCCCTTTGATGAGCTTTATGCATTGGCAAAGAAATGTCTTGGGTGGGGTAAAGATGAAGCGGAAGAAGAGTTTGAGATAGGGTCTGGAGCACCTCCTAGATCTAAGAGAAAATTTAGTGCACCGGGCGTACTAAGTGAAGTAGTTAATATGTCAAGGAAGATTAATTTGGTTCGTCTGAGGGATAAGTTTGGGGATTCTAAACGCAAGACGAATATGGGAATGGTGGCGATGGACGCAGAAAGAGCTAGACATACGGCTATAGCTTACTTGTTGCATGTTCTTGGGACCGTCCTTTTCCCCGATTTCTGAGGCAATAAGGTAAATGCATGTTACTTGCAGTGGTTGAAGACTCTCAGTCTCGATAAGGAAACAAACGAGGTACCTAGGTACTCCTGGGCCACCGCCCTCCTTGCTGATGTGTAGGAATGTCTTTACAAATCTTCTAGATGGAACGAAACACAAATTACGGGATGTGTTGCTCTTGTCCTGGTATCTTTTTGTTTTAATATAACAAATGTTTATTTGTTTTAGTTTTATATACTGATTTGTGTGCAATAACTTATTTATAAACAATTTTTTTTTATTTTTTGCCGTAGTCATGGGCTTACGACCATTTTAAAAGATTGAGTCCTACTCGGAATACAGATTGGGCTCTAGATAAACCTATAGGAGGGAGATACCCTTTTGGAGGTATCCAACACAAGTCTAAAGAGACGGAAATGGTCGACATGAGGAAAAAATTGGATGATTTGACAATTGAAGATGTGGTTTTTGATCCATATTTGAAACTTGATGAGGATGGTGAAGAGGAAGTTGATGATAGAGTCTTTTCTGATGTGGCAACCTATATGGGACCTTTGTTTCATGCAACTGAGTTCTTCATTTTAGATCCTCGTAGAACGCTCTGCCAAATCGGTATTGTCCAGAAAATTGTTCCTTTAGAGACTACTTTTTGACTGAGCGTAGGAACCACCCAATTTAAGGACAAACAGGTGAAATTAAACTATGAAAATGCACCGGCGATCGACCATTGGAATTCTCATTCCGAAGAAGTAAACCAAATGAGTAGAAGAATCCTTGAAGCAGAACATGGTACTTCCCATGGGGATGCGAATTACATGGAATGGTATGGAGAGTGGGCTCATCCATATGTGGAAAATTTGGATCCGGAGGCGCAGAGACATTACCGGAATGCAGAGAAAGAGAGTTCAAGACACCAAGGAGTGAAGAACATGATTGGCGGGAGATGTTGGTACGTATACTACTAATTATGTTTGTATATGATGTTTTTTTTTTAATTATCTATGAATAATCGGAGTACGTGTGTTTGATATGAAAAAATAGGTCAAGCGAGTTAATTGGGTGGCCAAAGACCTCAGCCGTATGATTGATTTGGGTCAGGATATAACGATAGCTGAGCTCAGATTAATGTTGAATCGAGTTAAAGGCATAATACTCCCTGAGAAAGGAGGTTTATATCCTGTTGAATCACCAAAGAGATCTAAAAGGGCTAGGTCCCCTTCTCCTAGCGACGACTCGGACACTTCCCCCCCCCCGACCAAGTTCAATATAAGAAACGAAAAGCCGGCCGAGGTGGTAGAGGTGAAAAAGGTGGAACGAGTGCTCTAGGTGGTCGAGGTGCAAAAGGTGGAACAAGTGCTCGAAGTGGTCGAGCTACTGGAGAAAGTGCTCGAGGTAGACGTGGTGGAGGTAGAAAGGCTCCAACTCAAGGTGGCAACGGTAGAGGTAAAAAATCTAGAGTTATAGAACAAGTTGTGGAACCTCAGGCAAGGGACGATTTGGATGACTATTTGGAAAGCACGTCGGAGGAGGGATCAAGTGAAAGTGAATGACTATTTACTTTTTATTATATTACTTCATGGCTCTTTTATTATCTAAGACTTTGTCTATTTACTGTTTTGGAGTTTGGTTATGGATTTGAATGGAAAAACTTTTAAAACTTTGCATTTATTAATGAATGTTAGTCTTTCCAATTGTCTAATCTAAGTAAACTGAGGAAATATTCAAGATTCACTAAGTTTTTGTGCACTTTCGGCTAGGTCGATCCTTCACATAACCTAGTCGCAAGTGCACATAATCCTTGTCAAAAATACTTGCACAGGATTGCGGATGGAAATTCCCAACCGTTTTATAAAAACATCTAGGAAACTTAACCGTAACTAATTTACGGACAGGAAATACCTGGCCGTATGTTTCACTGGATACTCAAAATTTAACTGAACCTAGGTTACGACTACGTTTCTGAGCCATGTATTTTGTTTGCGGTTGGGACTCCGAGCCGTAAAACTGACATAAATTTGTAGCTCTTTTTTACGGCCTAGAAATTCTTATATATCCGAGACGTAAATCTGGCAAAAACTAGAAACTATTTTTTACGACTTGAACTACCTAGCCGTAAATATGACACACCACATATCAGGCAAGTTTTTACAGAATAACGGCTGGGTCTCTCCTGCTATTTCCAAGCCGTAAATACCTATAATTATGAATACCACATCATATCGGCTAGTTTTTTGAATTTTGAAAAATAGATCTGTTTGAAGACTGATCTATAGAAGGTTCTAGCTGTTCAACCACTTATTTAAACTTGAAATAACTCCCATTTCCACATAACCACCCACTCTAAATAAAATTCACACCTTCTAGACTAATAATTTCCACTAAAACTCCTACAAACTCAATGCAATGTACTCAAAGGATAAACCCAACTTTACTTTGGAAGAAGACTTATCTCTTTGCAAAATTTTTGTACTATGCTATCCAAAGAGAAGAGAAGAACGAAGGAAAGGTCGTTTAACAAGTCAATCGTATTGGAGTAATATTTTTGAGAATTTTTGTAGTGAAACAGGTAACACTAACAACCGCGATGGGTTTGAATTGTATCTTCGATTTTCAGACATACGCAAAAAAGTGGAAGAATATATGGCCTTACGTCGTATGATCAACCAACTTCGACCTAGAGGTGAGACTGATAGAGAAGTCGCGGCTCAAGCTAAGAAGGAATGGAGAAAATGGAAAGGTTATGATTTCAACTTGGAAGCTCAATTCGCCATCATCAAAGACTTCTTAATACATCGAAAGGGGTGTTATTAAAATCAACTTTGTAACGGGGATCTATTAAGTATGTAATGGGTTTTATTGTGGCCTAATTAATTAAAGTATTACTAATTTTCAATCGTAGTATGTATTCATGTTGAAAATCAAAATTTCTCAACTTACAGACTCAATTACGGACGAGAACTATAATAACTCCTAGCCGTAAAACATATTCAGGAGATTCTCGTTGAATGACGGCTATAAGTTCTTAACTTCCCATCCGTTATTTGTGTTTACGGCTGGGAATTCATCAAATCCAAACCGTAATTGGTTATTTACGGCTGGGTCAACACAATTTCCCGGCCGTAACAAACTCAAATTCCAGATTTTTTCAGAATTTTGACGGATTTGAATTGATGAAATTGATGTTGGGAGTTGATTATAAGGTTATCTTGAGTTTTGTGATGAATGGTTTCATCATTTTTCTTCAAAAATATTTCACCCAAATCACCATTTTTCCTTCTTCAAAACTCAAAAAAATCATGTTTTGATTTGCAAAACATTAAAGTTTTGATTAGTCTAATTGATTCACTACCACTGATTAGTTAGATTAATCAAGTTAATTACACTAATCAAATTAAGGGTAGATTAGACATTACAAAAAATGATGGATAAGGGGTGGTATGGGTTGTTATTTCATAACCCAATATAGCCCCCAAAAACCCGAGTCCAATTTTGTGCACACTCCTTGGCGAGAGTGCACGTAACATTTCAATCTCCACCGTCGATTATATTTAGGGAATTATGTAAAGAGGGTCATGATTCTAAACATAGAGGGTAATGAGCCCAACAACTAACTAAACAACCAATCAAAAGGATGTGTTAAATATACACTCTGTAGAGGAGTTGCACAAAATTGAACTCCAAAAACCCATCCGTTTTCAGCCCAAAAAAATTGGATTCTAAGTTTGTCACGGGGTTTCCTCATAGATAGGTTGAGCAGAGCACAACAACTAAAACGTACAGTCTTCAATTACATTTTTAGGTGCATGGATTGTACCATTTTTCTGTCAGAACCACATAAATTCTGCCACCCGCTATTATGGAAATGTGGATTGATTCAGGCCCCTTAAACCACCAATACTGGGAGACAGCATATTAAGTAGTTTGTCCCCCCACCCACTTAAACCACCAACCAACATTAGTCTTGAAAATAATTCACAGGTTAGCTAAGTAGAGCATGTGTTTTTATATAAGTAACCGACGCGAGACGCCAAACATTATTAACGAGCTAGTACCATAAAATCAAAAAGATCGATCCCATGTAAATTCAGCATAATTCACTGACATCCACATTTTTTACTTAATTCGATCACAACAGGTAACTTAAGAGCTTCTCCAATGGTCATGTGGGCAGCTTCACATGTGGCATCGTGGGAAGACTTCATTTATCTCATTTGGCAACTAATTTTCCTAACTATAAGGAAAAATAATAAATCTTCTCCAACCCATTGGGTTTTTATCTTCTTTTTTTTTACCCGGTTGTCTCTTGCTTTTAAATGGAACAAAAGATTTCATTGAGATGAACTACATGTTGTTGGATAATTCTTCTCTATTGCTCGCAGTGATGGTTAACACTTTTTTTTTAACATCATTTGAGAGGAAAACAAGCTTCACATTATTAATCATTTAAAAAGCAAATTGATGATTCAGTTTAATTTTTAATTGTTTAATGGATGATGGTTCAATTCAATTTACAAACAAATATTATTACAACAGCATGGAATTAATTGAATCAAACTGTTTGGCTAGTTAGTCATTTTTTCTCTTTTTGAAGCATTGATCATGAACTAAAGATGGTGACGGACAAAGATTAAGTACATTACAGTGAACGGATTTGTTCTGTTGATATGAATTTCATTACCCGATTCAAAAATAATAAATTATTTTCACTAGAAATATGATTGGTTCCATTAGTATTGAGAAGAAGCAAATTTTGTTCGTTCATAAAACGAGAGAAAGGAATAAATCGTTAATTCCCTTTTTGTTTTTCGATGAAAAACCAATTCTAACATTTTTTTTTACTTTTAAAAAGATGACTTGGACGGGCACAAGTTCTCTTGGTGAACCTATGAAACAAGAGGTTGATGAAAAGGATGTTTAACTAAAACTATGCCACGTCATCTACATGTCAGTCAAAGAGGTTACGGTTGGAGAATCATTTTATGAAAATTGGTAGTGGATCCTACGTGGACGAAGACTTTTTTCTTCACACACGTCCCATTGTAGAAGCTTTAAGAACCTGGCATCCATAACAACAGAATGGAAGCAACAACCCCTATGCCAAACATCGAATTAAGAGAAGAACCTGTCAATCTCACAATGATTAATTTCTGTAATAAGAAAACCGTTTTTTCTTTCTTCTCCTTAATTTTTTCCTTCCAAATATAAATTACTTGATTTTCAACAGAGTTTCAAATCTATTTACTTCCTGGATTTTGATTATATCTCAAGATCCGGGCAGAGATTTAGTTATTGTATATAGATCTAGTATTTTGTTTGAATAAAATCACATCTTTAGTGTTTTATTTGAGTTTTTGTGTTCTATGAGAAGTCTGTGAATACTTGGAAAATTCAATGGCTTATTCATGGAAATCAGATTACTCAAGGTACGCCTTCAAAGATGGTTCTTATAGCCTTAATGGCATCGATTGCGACAATCGCTTCAAATATATCATCAAGGGCGATCTACTCCAATATGACATGGTTTTACGATCCTTTGAAGATCAGTGGCTATTAGAAATGATCGTGATAAAGATGATTTGCGCATATTACTCCCTTTCGGGACATTTCAATCTCAATGGAGAACCCAAATCAAAATGAAAGAATTTCAATTCACAAGCCATTCTTCGAATACAATCAGTAACGTCTTTGAAATTCAAGTTTTTGATGCTTAAGATGTATTATGAGTCAACTGTTGTTCTTATGATACAAAATCTTTATATTTTTTCTTGGATTTCACTTTCGATGTACTTAAATCTGATGTATGCAAATTTATTATATTAATGAAAGTTAAGAGGGTTACCTCTTTCTTCCTTCAAAAAAAAATTTCTGTAATAAAAAAGACTTGATAAACCGCGGGATTGAACTCCCCCAAAACTGCCTACCATAAAAATGTCGTTTCGATAAGTTATTGGCTCTCATACGGGGCCTCCCATTTTCCAAAAAAAATAATTAATCACTAGCCTGCTGGGGGTATATGCCTGGTTTTGAGAGAGTATTGTCTGGCATCTTTGTGATGTAATCCCCTTTCTGCCGGAGAGTTAAAAACTGCCTAAGGCTTCCCTCCTAGATAACTTATGGCAAGGGTTGGCCCCTATCCTTCTAAGGTGGATACGTGATACCCTTTTTTTTTTCAAACAAAATGCGTCATTTTTTTATTCGGTTGGATGTGTGAGTCCCATATAGAATTTCTGCAGAAAAGTTGGATATCTTAAAAAAAAAATTTAATTCACATTTTTATTACATATATATACAATATTCAAATAAAAAAGAATTTTTATATACTAATCTTCGTTCGAATCTATATTTATGTTACCGTTATAAAACATGAGATATTTTGTTCAGTTTCTCATGGAATCTGCAGATCATCGTTTATAATTAATTAGCGATTTGAAAAGCTATTTGTTATGGATTAAAATCGAAAGATCAGTTTTTATTATTGTTTTTGGGGCTTGAAATAAGTTACATTTTCCTAAATAAGTTTTGAAAAAATCGATTTTAGAATCACCTAAGACTACAAAAGGGTTGCAATAGGATTTTTCTCAATTTTACCCAAATACGTACGACTAGGGGTTTCCTAGCCGTAACCACAATATTGGCTGGGTTTCAAGTACGAACATCTCAAAAGACAATATCCCCTATTGTTCGGCCAGGTCAAAAGACACTTGTTTGAATGTAAGGGATGCCAAGTGGTTACTATTAAACCTGTCTTTTGAGACCCGAAAATGATAAACCCACCGAGCTGAAAATCCCGCAGACTCGGTGGTGTCTCACAGTTTCTGCAGGTCCCACACATAATAACGACCCCCTGCTCAGCTACAGTGCCGCGGGTCCCATGATTTTGTTTCTGTCGGTGATATCACCGAAAGAAAATTTCGGTGTGTCTAGCACAACCGTTTGAGACGTAGCCTATAAGCCACATCACTCTTTTCCACACATATTTTAGCTTAGCTTCTCCTAGAGGTTATTTTAAGGCATACAAGACGATTACCCTAACTAATGTAGGTTGGTAAGTGGTGACGATTATCCTAACTAGTGTAGTTTGTTAAGTGGTTTTCAATGGCTAGTTAAATTACTTAGATAACTTTGGATAATTTATTTCTTTATTTTATATTGTATTTACCTTTTCAGTTTTGATTTTTTTTTAATTTTTTTAATATTTTATGAGTCAACACTAAGTTCGATTATCATATTTTTTTGAACGGGTAAGCCGTCAAAAGTTAAAGAATTATTAGTCGAATATAATTTTATTTTTAAACATACCTAGGTTCGATTGATATACGAAGAACACCCAGTGTTCGGCTAATAACTCGTCAGCAGAACCTAAGTACGTTTGAAAAAAAAAACAGTTTCTTGCTAATAATTTGGCAGCCGAACCTAGCTTAGGTTTTGTAAATAAATAAATAAATAATCAAAAAATAATAAAAATAATCTCACCACCCAATTTTCCTCTCTTCTCCTCTCCTCTCAGGTTTTTTCCTCTGCAATTTTGTCGAAAATCTCGCCACCCAATTTTCTTCTATGAGTGCTTGATGCAAAAAATTTCATGGTAATTTTCTTCGATTCTTTAGTTATTGTGCTCAGAGAAGGAGAGGTAGAGTTCAATTTTTGGGGGTTTATCTGTTATCTTCTTTGTTGATCAATTAGGTTTTTGAGAAAGGGGTTTTCGAATATTTGAAGAAGGGGTTTTGTGTGTTGTGGATTCGTCGATTAAAGGAGAGATCTTTGTTTTGAGACAGTGGTTTTCGCAGATTCAATTTAGGGTTTAGGTATTGTTTAGATTCTTCAATTATTCAGCGTCTGTTTTCAGAGAATTTTGGGTGGTTTTCTATTATTCCTCTTTGTTGTTTAATTAGTGAATTGAAGAAGTGTTTTTCGAAAATTTGAAGGAGATTGTTGTGTTGTGTGTTGTGGTTGGTGGTTTGTCGATTGAAATAAAGAGTAGAGATTTGAGACAGTGGGTTTTCACAGAGTTAATTTAGGATTTAGGGGTTTGTTTATTTTCTTCATTTCTTCAGTATTCACAGGGAAGAAGATATTGTATCAACTTTTTTGAGAGATCTTATGTTACTCTTGTTTGGCGTATTATTCAGGGATTTGATGTATATTAATTTGAGTTTTCATTCCTTGTCCCATCCGTCGAATTCTAATTTCATGATAATTTTTTATTTTTATTTTGAAACATCAATATCAATGTTGAGGAGGAAGGGTTCATCGTTTAAAAAATATCAGGGTTTTAAGGAAGTGAGTTTCATAGGTTCAGAGTGAGGGGTTTATAAGGTTGGGGGTTGGGTGGTTCTGTACATCTTCTTTGATAATTGAAGTAGGTATTTCTCTAACTAACAAACCTTGGTTTTAGTTTTCTCTTCATTAGAATGCCTAGGGTCACTAGAGCTAGTCAGGCACATTGCTTGAGTCCAATCTCCCAAGGTACTGACACTCAAACTACTAATAGGTTTCTGCAATTCCATTTCAGGGGGTTTGATGGTTTCAAGAATGGTGTGGGAGGCAGGGTTTAGTTAGGATTTTTTTTGCAAGCATATCAATGATAAACATTTCTTCTTCTCTCTCATTTTCTTTCTCCAAAAGAAAAAAGAAAAACTCTAACCTTCATCAACCTCTTGCTCAGATTTGGTCCTTTTTGGACCAGATCTGAGCAAGATTACTTTTCCTTTTTAAGTTTTAATCAAATAAGATATGTTTTCTAATGTTTTTATGTCTTTTGGCATATTTCTTCGCCATTTGGGGAGATTTTTCTTCGCCATTTTGGGAAATTTTCTTCTCGCTTTGCAGGCGATTTTTCCAAATATTCATGGCTAGATCGTGGCTTGATATTCTCGATTCAAAAACATCAATCATTCAACATGATATCGCTTTGAATCTTTGCTTAATCTAAGAGATTTGGGGCATCCGCGTTCGTTTGATTATACAAGATTATGGGCAAAGTAATCCTTTCATTTAGGAGCATCTCTTATCAAAGAAGAAAAAAATTAGATTAAATGGTCGAAATTGATTCCGGATAATACCATCATTCTTCCTTACTACATAAACAAAAATTGGGTATCTTTACGGTTTATGGCTCTTTGTCTTTGCGATATACTTATAATTGATATCTTTAATTGTATTAGGGGCATAATTATCTTGTATTTTGATGTTTTTTTTATTCTTGTAAGTGATCATGTAATCAATATTTTCATTTGAATGAATTGAAATATGTTGATTGACAAAAAAAAAATGATAAACATTTATTACACGGTGAATAACATGATAGGTGCAGGGACAAAACTGCACATAATGGTATTATTTATGCTTTGTGGGAAGAGGAAGATCAATTTCAACTTAAGGATATGATTGTGTACCAAGTGTATGCATCTTAAATCTTGGAGAAATAATTGCAGGTCTCATTAAGGAGATATAATTTCTGCTCCTTTAAATGGGAGAGATGTGAATTTTCTTATCCATGGCGATGCAAAACCCCTTGCTTAGATAATTCCTACCTTTCATTGATGTGAATTTGGTAGATAAGGTCTTTCGGGCTTAGTTCCATTCCATTTGACATATACCAATGAAATGTAAACTTAGATTCTCCAGGGCTTTCAAACAAATAACAGACACAGTCATACTTAATCCTTTAGATACGTCTTGTTGGATTAAGTTATTACTATTTCCAATACGTATTTTGAGAAACTAAACTATTAAGTGTAAGACTGAAGAGAGATATAATGTGTGCATAAGAGATTACAAATTACTTCTATAAATCAAGCTTTAGCTAAATTGCATGACACTGATGGTTATATCTCTTTGATTCTGGATTTATTTGCAGAACAATATGTCTTGACTAAACTTAGGGTTTCGGTTCATAAGGATAACCGAGTAAGTGTTAATCTTAGACATCGTAGAAGGAAATTATGCCAAGGTTCATATAGTGCCACTATCAAAGTTCTTACTTCTACTGGTCTATCTCATTTTTCTGACAATACTTTGACAGATTTACAGCTCAAACATCCTTATGCACCACTGCCTACCTTGCCTATTGGGCCAAATGGAGTTGTTGCAACATCTTCTAGTTCGGATATGGTTCTAAACAGGATTCGAAGTCTTCCCAAAGGTACTTCATATGGCAGGGATGAACTTCATGAGAAGCATTTTCTAGATGCTCTTAGTGGGCCTACCGCGGCTATTGTAGATGATCTTCTATCTTCCATCACATCAATTGTTAATCTCTTATTGGCTGGTAACTTCCCCCTCGGCTTGGTATGTTTTTTTTTTCTAGTGCACCTCTTACACCTTTGCTTAAACCTGGTAGGGGTATTAGGCCTATTGAAATGGGTACTATATGGAGAAGGATAGTGTGACGGACCGAAAAATTATGCTTGGCGCGCCTGGGCGTGCGTTCATAACTCCCCCGATGCGCAATTTTGTTTCTACAATCCGGGCCTTAAAGCTAAGAAAATGCACATTCATCTTCCCTCGCCAGCATGCTCGTGGATCATGATGCATCTATATTATCTTCCACACCATTCCTACTTATCCTTGTTCTGTAAAGGGTAATAGGCCTTATCTCAACGTAGGAAATTCATCACTGAATTTCCTATCTAGATGAGTAATCGTCGTACTGCCTCTTCCCGTATCTTATCTATTGCTGAGAGCGTGCACTTATCTTTGTTGTGGAAATGGCGCATCAATCATGGTCATGCAGTACTTTCCTTGGGCTTATGAAAGCTCTGCAACTTGCATACCGATGTAGCTTACTTTTGAGGCCATGCCCAATGTGCCATTGGTACATGGTTAAGTCGAACGCCTTGATATGAAGTATGAGCATTCAAGGAATGAAACGAAACTTTCCTCATCAAGTTTGGCCACAATCATCTCTTACATAGGGCTACCGAGTCATATGATATTAGAGGACAGTATATCGCAATCATCTCACATTTAGATGATATGAGCGACAAATTGCTGGACCGGCAATGCTGCAACTCATTGTGGCTTCCTATACACCCTTCCCTACTTTAAAGGGATCAAGAACTTACCGTAGTTCATCCTCTAAGGTACAAGAAACTCAAGCCAACTCGTTTGCAAGGCCGTGGCCAAGCAATAATGGTAATGGCCTAGTCCGTATAGGCCATTCCGTCAAAATGCATCCAAGTGATGCATATTTGGTCTGCAACATGGCATAATGATGCCCATGGTTTATATGATCCATTGGCAAGGCTATAAATTTATAAATGAGTCCTAAGTGATCGCTGTCGTATGCGTCAAAAATAATTCACACATTCTTACTACTCAAAATATAAATATAGCAAGGGCAAGAAAGGATCGATCCCATAGAGTGGTCATGGTTGTCAAGTTGTTTCGCTTTCCTATATAAAACACCGGGTATTTTCTGATTTTTATAAGCTAAAATAAAATAAAAGCAAAACAAAGAAAATTAAACACACAAATCAAGGTAGTGAGAATATTGGTTAAGGATTCATCTTCATTCACAAATATGTTTTCTTCACAATAACTAGAATTGATATTTAATCTCAACTTTTATCAAAAGCCCTAGAATACCTTGATCGCAAGAATATCCCGCTAATCTCCTTTTGTCATCAACAAACACATTAAAAGATGCGAGTATGAGTTCTATCTAAGATAACAACCTAACGTGTAAAAGCACTAATCAAGTTTAATTCCCTAGATACATTAAGTTCTATGAAATCAGTCCAATCAAAGCAATTGAACGTGGAAAGCGCACTAATTCAATTTAACAAAGGTCACGATTCATATATGATCATAAGAATATATCACTACAAACTATAATAATATTTATGCTACTTGTATTCAAGGATTATAACTTTTACGTATAATAAACCTTAAACTAGCAATAGATGTGATTAGAAGTTCTACCAATTTGCAACTTGACAAAACTAACAATCAATCATACAACTATAGTTTCAGAGAATCGTAAACGATAAATATGAGACAAAACTAATATATCGAATCAAAGAATCATGCTTTATGAAATCCAACTATTCCATAACCAATAATAAAATTAAGTACTCATGTTAATGGAGTTCATAACAAGAAGGAAGAGAAACCCTGTCATATTGCAAACCCTAGAAAAAAAAGTAGAAGAAGATATATGATTGTGCCTAGGCTTCCCTATATATAGAGTTTTGTAACCTCTTCTTTAAGAAAACTGGGAAACCTAGGAAAAATAGGAAAGTGCACCTCATTAAGAATTATTTCCCGTGCATCAAACCCCGTGCCAAAGGGTTTCCAAATATCTCCGAATCCCTAGCACAACTCACGGCCAAGGCTTGGTCACCAAAGTCTTAATTCTGGCCGTGTAGAATATTTTGGCTAATAGCATATTGGGCTCATATTCTTATTCTAGCCCTGATATTTTTGGGTGAATAGATTATTGGGCTTGCATTGTTCACAAACCCATTAATCTTCTTTTGTCCATTTCATCGCATTTTTCCTTCTCATTCGTTGTATGTTCACTTTCTCGAGTTAGATTCCAAGATTTCCATCTTGTTCTATCAGCTTCAGAACTCTGTCCAAGATGTTTCTTCCTCAATTACCGGCAAGACCATCACTGCACACCAGCTCCCAGCTTTCCCTGACTCCAACCATCTCGTGTAACAGCAACAACTACAAGTTTCAATGGCTGTTAGCAGCAGCCAACAACTTAACCATTACGTCATAAGAAACTCCAATGTCCAGCCGTGATGGATGTACATTTACAAGGCTATCCTTCTCTATCTTGTTGCACCATTGTGGTGCGATATTGACCATAGGCCAGTTACATGGTAGTGTGCTATGTTAGCAATAACATTCCTCCAACCCATCTACCCAACCGGCCTAATGAATCCTTTGATGCGAGATTGGCCTTTGGCCAATATAACTTACAGCTTACACTCTCTTGGTGCCATATTGGGCTTGACCAATATGCCCATGTAATATGCCATTTTTGGCAGCATATTGACCTTGGCCAATGTTCCTTTCACTACGCAACGTAATCTTTGGATGAAGCTTCATATCAGGCCATGGTGCATCTTTGAGCATGTGCCATGTTAAAAACACGAGGTCTTACAATATTCACCCCTTTAAAGAATTTCTTCCCCGAAATTCAAAAAAAAAAAAAACTATTATGGACAAGCCTTTCTATTTGGATTCCATAGCAAAAGTCACATACCAGATGCTCAGAAATCACAGGTTTCTTCAAGTTGTCGTGAACATCAATTTATACCTTCTGAGCAAACGTCCCATACTTCATACTCGGAAATCCAAAAAGAGTTCACAACGTTGCCAAGAATCTCAATTGGCCAGTTTCTAAAAGGATATTTTAACAAGGTATCCTAGATGGCGTCCCATACCACCACCCAGGAATCCCTAAGGTTAACAATGTTGGTGCCAAATATTTGAACCTCTCGGCACAACAATGACAACACTTAATTGCAGAGGTTAGACATGTTTTATATTTGAGGAAGAGTTTGATTTCGTTAGGAGTACTTGAATCTCTTGGATAAAAGTATGTTGCTGAATATGGATTCTTGAAGGTATTCTACAATGGTAGTTTGAAGATGACCAGTGAAATACATGGTAATCTATATTTCTTACAAGGAGATATAGTTTTTCGTGAAGCTATGGTTTCACAATCAATTGATGAGAAACAGGTGGATTCAACACGTCTATGGCATATGTGTCTTGGGCATATAAGTGATAAACGTATGTCCGTGTTGAGTAGTAAAGGCTTGCTTAGTGGTGAGAAGACTTGCAAGCTTAATTTATGTGAGCATTGTATCTTCAGAAAACAATGTAGGAGCAGTTTAAGAAGTGGAAGACCATGGTAGAGAAATAAATTGGTCATGTAGTTAAGAAGATACGTTCCGATAATGGCGGTGAATACATCGAAGACCCATTGAAGGAGTTTTGTGAGGATAAGGTATCGTTAGGCACTTCACAATCAAGGGTACACCACAAAAAAATGGAGTAGTAGAGAGAATAAATCGAAGGTTACTTGAGAGAGCAGGTGCATGTTGTCAAACACAAGTTTAGACAAGATTTGGTGGGATGAAGCAGTGAATACGATGTGCTATTTAGTGAATCGATCACCATCACAGCTATTAAGTGTAAGTCACCTATGGAGGTATGGACTGGTAATCCCGTGAACTATTATAATTTAAGGGTATTTGGTTGTGTAGCCTATTTTCATGTAAAAGAAGATAAGTTGGGTGTTAGGGCCAAGAAAGCAATTTTCTTAGGTTATCCAGTAGGAGTGAAAGGATACCGTCTATGGTGTCCAGAATTGAATAAGTTCATAATTAGTCGTGATGTGACTTTTAATGAAACAACGTTGCTTGATTCAAAAAAGTTCACATGTTGGGACTCTCAAATTGAAAGTGAGAGTAGTAGTGGTGTTGAAGATAATTCGATGCAGGTGGAGCAAAGAGTTCCTAGTACATCAACTATAGAAGAAGAAAAAGAAACTCTTGTAGAAGATGAAGTTGAGTTTGAGGTTTCTAGTCAGGAATATATACAGCAACAAGTTGAGAATATTCCGTCCTTGACGTCTCAATGTGAGAGACGTGCACCAGTTCGTTATGGTTTTGATGAGTATGCGTCTTACACATTATTTGTTTTTGAGGATGAGTCGTTTACCTTTGAGGAGGCAATGAGTAATACTCATGACGTTGAGTGGAAAACAGCCATGGATGAGGAGATGAAGTATCTTCACAAGAATTGCACTTGGGAACTTGGTAAGTTTCCCAAGGGTCGAAAGAAGATTGGGTGCAAGTGGGTCTATACAGTAAATGATGGAATTACAGATTCCAAAGGTATCGTTAGTGGTGTACGATACAAAGCAAGGTTAGTGGCTAACGGATATGCATAAAGGGAAGGTGTGTATAATAATGAAGTTTTCACTCCGATTGTTAAACACACTTCTATTCGAGTCCTTTTAGAATTTGTAGCGCAGTATGACTTAGATCTTGAGAAATTAGATGTTAAGACTGCATTCTTGCATGGAGATTTGGAGGAAGACATTTATATGTTATAGCACATTGGTTATGAAGTTGCTGGTAAGGAAGATTATGTGTGTCGACTTTAGAAATCATTGTATGGTTTGAAGCAATCACTAAGACAATGGTACAAGAGGTTTGACACGTTTATGTTGCAGAAAAAGTAAACTCGTAGTGAATACGACTTGTGTGTATACTTTAAGAAGTTTCCAGATGGAAGTTTTGTTTATCTTTTACTCTATGTGGATGACATGCTCATAGCTGCCAAGAGCAAGTCAAAAATTAATGTTTTGAAGAAACACTTGAGTTTAGAGTTTGAGATGAAGGATTTGGGTCAGGCCTAGAAAATTTTGGGTATGGAGATTACTCGAGATAGATCCAAGGGGAAGTTATGTCTTACTCAGAAATCCTATCTTGAGAAGGTTCTTTGACGTTTTGGAATGCATAACTCCAAAGCTATTAGCGTTCCATTACCACCTACAGTTAAGTTATCAAAACAGTTGTGTCCTACTACAACTAAGGAAAATGAGTTTATGTCGAAGGTTCCCTATGCTAATGCGGTAGGTTCTTTTGATGTATGCTATGGTTTGTACTTGTCCAGATAATGCAGAAGCAGTTGGTTTAGTTAGTCGTTATATGGCTAATCCTGGGAGAGCACATTGGTACGCGGTGAAGGAAATTTTGAGATATCTTAATGGGACCTTGGATATTAGTTTAGTGTTTCAGAATGAGCAGAATTTCAAGGTCTGTGGATTTGTTGATTTAGATTATGGGGGTGATAGAGATAAATGTCGTTCTACTTTGGGGTATTGTTTTACATTAAGTGGAGGACATATCAGTTGGAGGTCTATGTTACAATCAATTGTAGCTTTGTCTACTATGGAGGCAGAATATATTGTTGTGACAGAGGATGTTAAGGAAGCATTATGGCTTCGTGGTTTAGTTATAGACTTGGGGATTATACAACGAAGTGTTGTTGTGAACTGTGATAGTCAAAGTGCTATTCATTTAGCTAAGAACCAAGTTTTTCATGTACGCACCAAGCATATTGATGTTCGTTATCATAAGGTACGGGAAGTGGTTGATAACGGATTAGTACAACTATTGAAGGTTGATACTTAAGATAATCCAGCAGATATGTTGACGAAATTTGTTCTGAATGTCAAGTTTAAGAAGTGTCTCAACTTGATCAATGATGCTCATTGTTGAGGCCCTAGGGTCATTTGAGGCTACAGTTAACTTGTTTAGAAGGTCAAGCTCAGTTTGGTGGAAACATCGCCAAGGTGGAGAATTGTTAGAAGTTGTCGATTTTTTAAGAAGATTATATAATTGTCTAGGTGTTTCCTAATTTTGGTATAGCTAGAGGTTTCCTATTTTGGTTAAACTCAAGGTTTCCTAATTTAGTTAAACTCTAGGTTTCCTAGTATAACTCATATACTTAGAAGACAAGTTTTGTAACCTATATAAATAGGTGTACAAGTTTTAGGGAAACACACACAACACAATCTAGAGAAGAGTTATTTTAGGGTTTAGAACGTTTTGTTCATAGAGAATTATTTTGGTGTTTGTGAACAACAACTTGCTGCTCATAGTTGTGGTTTAATTCTCTGTAATTTGTTCTATAATAAGAGTTGATCGTAGCCGTTTGTGGATGTAGGCATATTTCCGAACCACGTTAAATCTTGTGTCTTTCTTGTTTCGTTTTGTGCATCTAGTTTCTGTTTTCTTTAGTTCTACATTGATCCAAAGAACTATTAGTGTCTTGTGGAGGTCTTAATCCTAACAGGTACAATATCTTGATGTATGTAGTACTAATGGTTATAGTTTTGGTACCCTAGATTTTACTACCTTGGGTGAACTTGGTATTGAAACTATCGAGTTTTTGAAAAGGTTGAAGAGCTACATAGCTAGGCATGATGCAAATATAAATGTTGATAATTTTATTTTCATTAGAATATGTTTAGCTATTCAAAAATGTGTTGGAGCTCAACTTGTTGCTAAGCTTCTAACAAGTTTCTCGTAAAAAATGTTTCTTTTCATTCTTAATAAATAAGAAAAAAAATCAACTCTTAGAAGAAAAAAAAGCAATAATTATAAAAACATAAACAATAAGGGCATTAATGCCATTATAAAAATATGGCTGATAAGAGGTTATTGATTTTAGTGGCTAGTGATTTTATTTTGTCTATTGAGTATGTCTCAAAAGTTCCGAGTATGCCTTAACAAAGCCTTTTTCTACAATCATAATAAGACAATGACCAAATTTATTGGCTAATTCATTTACTATCGGGTAGCTTTTTCTTTTTCTCTTTGATTGGCAAGGAATTTAGTGTCTAGCGTTGGCTGAGTTTCTAATCACTTAAAAAGAAAAAAGAATTCACCACTTTTGTTTTTATAGCGTGCGAAGCCTATAAACACCCCAGTAGTAAATTGTTGGCGGTAAAAGGACAAGAAACATGTCATCCGTGAAAATAACACTGTTGAAACTTGATCGAGCGATGGATAACTCCCTGTGTACGCATCTTATAAAATTGTGGACATAAGAATTTGTGTGTGTGGGGGGGGAGAGTCGCAAACGGCCTTGAATATTTCTAAATTTATCATGTGGTTTCCTCATATATAGATTGGGCATGCCACCTAAAACGCAGAACAACATAAATTCTGCCACCCACTATTATGGAAATGTGGATTGATTCAGGCCACTTAAGCCACCAATACTGGGAGACAAAGCATATTAAGGAGTTTGTCCCCCACCCTCTTAAACCACCAACCACCATTAGTCTTGCAAATAATTCACAGGTTAGGTAAGTGGAGGATGTGTTTTTATATAAAACCGACGCAAGACGCCAAACATTATAACTCCCCGAAAACTGCCTACCCATAAAAATGTTGCTATATGCCTGGTTTTCAGATAGTTTTTCCCACAATGTCTAGCATCTTTGTGATATAATCTCCTTTCTGCAGGAGATTTAAAAACTGCCCAAGGCTTCCCTCCTATACAGTGGCGGACCCAACTTATGCAAGGGTTGGTCACCTTATTGCTTAGTGCCTACCCATAACAAGATTTTTATCCTAGACTATTTCAGGATTCGAGATAGAATACTGGTTGATTGCTTACCCACTAATCTACCATTATCTAGACGCTGTATCACGATGATTTTTTGTTTTTTATTTTTCTCAAGTTATTTCTGGTTATCATGGTTTTCAAGTGGTCTGATGGTTCTCATGCTCACTCTCACCGCGGAGTTAAGGATTCGAACGTTAAGGGTTTGAACCTGTAATGGCCAAACCGATATAGTTTAGTGACCACCGTACTGTCTTATAAAAACAATAATTTTTTATTTATTTTTTGCATATTCCAATTAATCAATTAAATTAAAGAAATATATTACTAAAAGATAAAAGCATTCTCCAAGAAATTGGTTGGGAGCCTTGTGCTCCTACAATAAAAAATGTAGGCAAACCCAATTAGCTGTTGCATCACGTGGCAGAAGTTGGTACACTTAACTCACAAATATAAGCTACTTACCACTCGTTTCAACAACCCATACGTTTTCACAGAGCCTTGGCTTGCAGGATGTGGGGTTGACGTGCATTCAACTATGCAACCAGCCGGCTGGTCCTATAACTACTCTTAGCAGTAGATACTCTGATGCATTATCACAACCAACGAAGCAAGACAAGCTATAGAGAGATTAACATTAACACACTTACACTTGAGCAATCTGGTACTCTCAAGTCTGTCAGATTGGTGGTATCTTTATCCCATGGGTTCTCAAAATGATCAACTCCATATCGCTATGGTTCCATTTTTAGCTTTTGGTCATCTGAATCCATTTCTAGAGCTCGCAATGTCTTTAGCTAAAATGGGTCATCGCATATCTTTCATTTCCACTCCAAGAAACATCCAAAGACTCCTTCCTAATCTTTCTCCCAACCTATCTTCTTCAAGCCTCATCAGCTTCGTCTCTTTCCCGTTGCCAAAAGACGACAATTTACGTGACCAAGCAGAGTCCACCATGGACCTCCCTGCCAAAGAAGTACCCTACTTGAAGAGAGCTTACGATGGCCTCGAAGGTCCTGTCTCCAGTTTCCTTGAAACAGCTAAACCTGATTGGATCATTCAAGATTTTGCTCCTTACTGGTTGCCCGCAATCGCGTCAAGGCTTGACATTCCTTGCTGTTTCTTTACCATATTCAATGCATCCGTCAACTGTTTCTTTGGGCCTCCATCGGCTTTCTGGGAGAGTGGTGAAAATGATTCGAGCAGCAAGGAGGAGAAGCCAGCAATGGACTTAACAGTTCCTCCGAGTTGGATTCCGTTTCCATCTAACCTAGCGTTTCGATCCTACGAGTTTGGAAGAGTTTTCGAAACTGTTGATATAAAACTGTCAGGCGTCACCGACGGGCATCGCATTTCAAGTGCCATAAATGGCTGCGAAGTCATGGCTATTCGAAGCTGTTTGGAAGTGGAATCCGAGTTCTTGGGTCTCCTCGAAAATCTTTTCAAAAAAAAAGTTATCCCCGTGGGATTGCTCCCTCCTACACCTCCATCACCAGCTGACACGATCGACGAAGCTGACAATCATGAAGAATGGGTGCGGATGAAGGAGTGGCTCGACAAACAAGAGCAAAAATCAGTGGTATATATAGCACTAGGAAGTGAAGCAACACTGAGTCAATCAGAACTAACTGAGTTAGCACTAGGTTTAGAGTCATCCAAGTTGCCATTTTTTTGGGTACTAAGAAAACCAGTTGGATCAACCGGAGATCTTTTAAGCATGTTACCGGAAGGATTTGTCGAAAGAACTAGAGGAAATGGATTTATGTGCATGAGCTGGGCACCTCAGATGAGAATACTGCAGCACCCATCAATAGGAGGATTCTTGAACCACTGTGGTTGGAGTTCAGTGGTTGAAGCACTTGGGTTTGGGTGTCCATTAATCTTGTTGCCGATGGTGAATGATCAGCCATTAAACGCAAGAACCATGGTTTGGAAAGAGATGGGGTTAGAGATCGAAAGAAATGAAGAAGATGGGTCTTTTACCAGAGAGTCAGTTGCCAAGTCGTTGAGGACAGTAATGGTAGATGAAGATGGGGAAAAATACAGATTGAATGCTAGAAAATTGAAAGATGTTTTTGGAAATAAGTTATTAAATGATGGATACGTGGAGAGATTTTCTCACTATCTCAAGGAACATAGACGTGGACAAACCAAGTCGACTAATATTTTAGAGTCTGAGTAAATGGACTTTTCTCATTATCTTGTTCATATATCTATCACTATGTAATAAGAGCAAGCAATGTTTTTCTATTTTACTTTATTTTTAATTTCTTTTTTCAAGAATGAGAGAATTCTCCAAGTTGTTAAAATATAGTTTTTAGTCAAGTATATCTATTTGATTGTTGTTGGCTACTACGCTTCCAGAAAACTTGGCATAATAGAAATATATGGGCAACTTATCATCGCACGGGTCATAGTCGACTGACGTATTTTCATTACGTTCGTCTATTTGAATTAGCATCTACAAAAGTTTTATGATTTCATTACTGTTTTGTTAAATGTGCATCATAGATATGTTTATAGACATCATGCTACAAAATATTCAAATGGTGTTTTTTTTTCTCTCGCTTTACTCTGTTACAAGGTTAGCTTCCTATAGGCGGCTCTATTGCTTGTTTAATTTGATGTGATTATAAAATAAGGCCCTCAAAGACCGAGACAAGTTTTCTTTTGAGGGAAACTCTTCAAGCCCTAAAAGATTAAGTTAAGAGTGTAAATTGTGTAATAGAGAATCGATTAAACATTCATATCTATTCCATACTTGAACAATTACAAATACAACCTTTATATCATGTTCCATTCTTATAAAATACAAATACTAGAAATAACTAACGCTGTTGTGAATACTCAAATGGGAACTTTTCGTTAAAGTCATGCTATTACTGATTAGTTTCTTCCTATCCAAGCACCAACAGATTTAGATTTTTGTTAAAGGGAAAGCCAAAATATTTAGGGGCAAAGCTGACTTTTGGTCAAATGTGTTTGACCTTAACTAATTAGGGTGCAAATATAAATTACTGCCAAAACTCATCCCGACCTTAATTCTTCCTCTTAGTTTTTTTATCGCTGCCATTGCGTCATCATTACCACTGAAAGCTTATTCTATAACTGTATATATTCCATTAAAAGGAAATTTTAACTTATTATAACAGCGGAATCCATAGGGATAGGGTATTATGATCAATGAACTAGCAGCGTTGATAGAGATTAAGTGATGCATGTCGGATGTACAAAATATCATGCTCTATCTCAAATCCAATTATTTGGTCGAAATAAGGTGTGTGATTCATATATATAGTGGTACGCATGAAACAAGATCATGGTGATCACCTATGTCATCAGAATATTAGCACTATTGTTTGATGGCAATATTAGCTAGGAGGTTCAATCCGGACAAAATCCTCTTTAAAATAAAATATACAACCATAGTAGATTAGAGTAGCTAGTTACACAATATACAACTTAATCTCATAGTCTATTTTTAAGAACCGAAGAAAAATGGTCCCAAATTAAATAACCATGAATCCATGATAATAGGTTGAGTAGAAACAAAAGCAACATTAACAGTCCACAAACAGTCTTAACAATAATATGTATATATAAACGCATGTCCGGTCTTCGTTTTCTATGCATCCTGCATAGGCATAGTTGTCTCCATGTTTAGTCTCAAAAGGGATTTCACAACAGGTTCTTGCCCCAACGCAGCATATGTCAATAACTTGACTGGTGCATTCAAACATCTCATTGCAAATATTTCCTGTCATTGCACCTGCAATTATGCTTAATCAAATTTGGTTAGTAAAAATTAAATGAAATTATACATCTATAGCAACGTAGAATAAGAATTCAATAGGAAGCTATTAATTACCAGAGATGAAAAAGATGATCATTAAGAAAAAACATCAACACACAGCAGCTGGAGAAACAAGCTTAGCCATCTCTTTTCGGAACTGATTTCCAAGGTCAGGGACGAGTAATTTATATTTGCACCCTACTGAGTCAAGGTCAAATGTATTTTACTAAAAGTCAGCTTTCCCCCTAAATGTTTTGGCTTTCCCTTTAACAAAAATCCAGATTTATTTCTCCTAAGTCTGGTCCAAGTTTTGGCCACCTAAAGTTAGTTTTTTCATTTGGGTTGCTAGGTTTGAGAAAATATATAATCAAGACGTTATGTGTAAAAGAGGTTGGTGTAGATTTTTTTTTTTTTGATCGGCAAAGGTAAAAATCGATTGAAAGGCTAACCAGAGGTAAGCGAACGTTGATCAAAAGAGCTTACAAACCCAGCAGAGGCAGAGTACCTCTGAAAACCCAAAACCCCACACACTCAACAAAAAATTACAAAACAAAACTGTCCCAATTAGCCATTACAAAGTCTAAAATGGCATCTTTCAGAACTTCTCTATTTCTTCGCCACAAAAAAGCTTGGATTTTTATTTGTTCAAGGACAGATTTAAATTCCGCTACACCGTCTTCAAAGATAATGCGACCCCTGCACTTCCAAAGGGACCAACAAATTAAGTTTAGGGAGGTGCACATTGAACACTACAAATTAAGTTGAGCTCTATATGCGTCTGTGCCTTGTTGATTTTATTTTTTTTAATGGAGGTCCTGGTGTGCAACAACGTGTGCAAACAATGATTTCCTCATTATTTGGACACGTTTTTGCACACTATGACCTCCACTAAAGCTCAGGAAAGGATATAGGAAATCACGAGATTGGTAGTACTCAATACGATATTGAAGTTGTGGGAAACCCTGGCGGAGGCTTCCTCAAATCGTCAATAGTTGGTGAGTCCCCCGGTATGGATTTGTTACATAAGCTTCACAAGCAGCCGCGAAAAAGATAAATTGAAAGTTTTGACACCTAGTGAGGAAACAATGGAGGGAATCCAGTGATTTTCAAAATCAATAAAGACAATATGGGGTTTGAGATTGATGGGTATAGACTCGTTCAACTGATAGGATATGACTCATATGAACAGGAAACATAACTACATGAAGTTGGGAGGAAGACGCCCCTGTGGATGAAGGCTGATGCCAAGTTTTATACTTAGAGAGGAGGAGGCACCAAGAGTGATGGTTGCTGGCTGGGAGTGTAAATCATCTTTCGGAATTGGTTTGGTTTGGTTTGTGTACCTAATACTGACACGTTCATGCAATGCTGATTCATTGCCAACTACTCACCGAACTGTCAAGACGGATATAAATATAAACTTTATAATTAGACAAGTACCCCGGTCCCGGATCCTACCATGTCGTTGGTTGAGAAAACTAATTTCTCACCCAACTGTCACCAAATTTATAACAATTCCACAGTTAATTTTACAGTTGGATGCACAGAATTGATAATCCGGTTACCTCATGGCGCATCTCACTCGGCTGATCACTCTCTCGTCTCATTTGAAAATTAAAGATACATGTAATTAAGCAAAGTCAATTGGTAATGTTTCGCTCAAAAAACCTGTAATTAACTTCCGATTATAAAAGGGAACATTAGCCGAAATATCCACACACTAATCGGTAGCTAATGATTCATTTTAACCTACCGATTGTTTGTAAACATACCGATTGAGGTGTTGGCTACCCAGGAGCAAATCCTGGCCGTCTAAGGTTACCAAACGACCTTTGCCCCGAAAACCCTAGCTTGGTCGCGCACCTAGCCCAAGCTAGTCTCGCCATGCGCCTATGGCAAACCCTTGTCCCCACATGCCAAGCCAAAAACGCACCTAGCCCAAGCTTGCCGCGCCATGCCAAACGCACTCTGCCTTGGCCCTAGCTACGCTAGTCACACCATGCCAAGCCAAACGCCCCTTGTCTTGGCCCTAACCACGCCATACACCCATGGAAAACCCTTGGCCCCACATGCCAAGCCAAAATCGCACATAGCCAAAGCTAGCCAAGCCCAAGGCGAACCTTTGGCCCCACATGCCAAGCTTAACCTAGCTGTGTCACCCTGTTGGCCTTCCCTACGCGGCCACCAAACGAAGGCGTGCAATAATCAACGGTTTCCCTTCAATCCCAGGACCAAATCCTAGACATCCAAGGCTACCAGACGACACATGGTAACCTTTGGCCCGAAAACCTAAGTTTGGCCACGCCAAACCATGCCATGCCAAACCATGCCATGCCAACATAGTTGTGCCACCACGTTGGCCCTCACTACGCGTCTACCAAAACGAAGGCGTGTAACAATCAACGGTTTCCTTCAATCGCAGGAGCAAATCCTAGCCATCCAAGGTTACCAGATGACACATGATAACCTTTGGCCCGAAAACCTAAGTTTGGCCATCCCAAACCATTCCATGCCAACGACATGCCAACATAGATACGCCACCACGTTGGCCCTCACTACGCGGCTACCAAAACGAAGGTGTGAAACAATCAACGGTTTCCATTCAATCCCATGAGAAAATCCTAGCCATCCAAGGTTACCAGACGACACATGATAACCTTTGGCCCGAAAACCTAAGTTTGGCCACCCCAAACCATTCCATGCCAACATAGATGCGCCACCACGTTGGCCCTCACTACGTGTCTACCAAAACGAAGGCGTGCAAAAATCAACGGTTGTCATTCAATCTCAGGAGAAAATCCTAGCCATCCAAGGTTACCAGACGACACATGATAACCTTTGTCCCGAAAACCTAAGTTTGGCCACGCCAAACCATGCCATGCCAACAGCATACCAACCTAGCCGCGCCACCACATTGGCCCTCACTACGCGGCTACCAAAACGAAGGCGTGCAACGATCAACGGTTTCCCCCCTGTCAAAATGCAAAATCTCGACCGTCGAAGGTCACCAGGCTAGCAAGTTTCCCGAGCTTGACTTGCCAAGCCACAACAACATGCTACATGTTTTCCAAAAACATTCGAGACATCAACACAATCTTGGGGATGCTCATTAGGGTATTGGTTTGGTGGTCTACAATGTGTGGCATACACAAATGCCCGTTTCAAGATAGTGTAATAAAAATAAGACGGTTAGTAAATGCAGGAAGCAACGGTGAAACACTCTTTCATTATGGAACATCAATTCCATCAATACCACATTTCTTTTTGGACTTGTATAAATAGACCACCTCTTCCACCCATTTAACTCATCTCTTGCTAGCTTTTCACAAAAAAAAATTTATAACTTTGAAGCTTTCACCTTTTACTTATGAGGCCGACAAACATTTCTTTTTGGACTTGTATAAATAGACTCACCTATTTCCACCAGACACAAGTTTTTAGTCATTAGTGGGGTGGTCTAATACCACACTCATAAAGGCAACTCTTGCTAGCTTTCTCGAAGCTTTCACCTTCTGATACAAGTCAAGTACTACTCTTCCAGAATTATTTTGGCCTCAGCACTCTCTTCGCTTCCCTCCCTAAACCAACCCTTCTCCTCCACTTTGTGACCGAAGTAAGTCTGGAACGGCCATTTCTTGATTAGGACGGACTTGTATAGATTGATCTCTGGAATATAAAGTACTCCCTTGTAGTACATTATTTAGGGTTTAAATTGTTTCTCACTTTCACACCCGCAATTACCAAAGTCAGTAGAAACAATTTTTACCTACAAATAATTGGCGACCTCAGCGGGAGGATTGATCTATCGGTTACAATATCAACTCCAACTCCTGATTTCGTTTTTCGAACGTGAATCCCAATATGGTGGAACTCAGGTCTGTAGCGGCTGCCGAGAATACCAGCACAGAGCACGTCCCTGATGTTAACGTCTCTCCCAATAACGTCATTACATCACCTACTGACTACAGTAACTCCGAATGCACTCCCTCAAGCGTAACACCGCCAATCACCAGGGGTAGAGCCGCCGCCGCCTCTAATGTCTCTGCACAACCCTCTAATCACGGCAATGAAAACACCTCTTCGGGCGTTACGCTACCAGTCGCCAAGGCCATAGACGCCGATGCGGCTCCTAATGTTTCGTCTAGCATGGCACCACGAACCACAACTAAGGTTCCAACTACCCTACCGAAGGGATGAGAGACCGAAGGGACCAGAGGAAGCCGTTCTTATGTCACTATCGCTGATTTGATAGAACGACAGGAAATACTCGCCATAGCCCAGACGGATATGGTTTCAACACAGAAGGAGGTACACGTCTTTCTCAAGACCCTGACAGAGCGGCTACCACGTGAGTCGCCTCATACACATCCGCTTAAGAACGTCTCCAACAACCCTGGCGCTATCACCTCGGCGGAGAACGCCTACGTGGACGAGGAAATTCGCGCTAGAATCCCATTGGACAGAGCGGCTACCACGTGTCACGCGAGAAGATCTGGAGTAACTTCTCCGCAACCGAATCAAGAATGATGAACTGGACATGCATCAACACCAACCCCCTTACCCATCCGAAATGCAAAGAATCCCTCTTCCAAGGGGATACTCCTCTCCTCAGTTCACCTTGTACGATGGTACTGGGAATGCACAGGAGCATGTTTCTCGTTTCTTGGAATCCCTAGGTGAACATGAATATAATCGCGTTCTCCGTCTAAGGGAGCTCTCAAAATCACTTATCGGAAGGGCGTATACATGGTACAACAGCATCCCGCCAAACAGTATTCCCAACTGGAGTAGCATGGTTACCGCGTTTTACAGAAAGTACTTCTTCGTGTCCGAACAAGTTACTTTCTCAGACCTTGGAAGAATGTACCAGTGGGATAACGAACATCCGAATGATTTTGACAAAAGGTTCAGGGTTCGAGCGCTCGACTGTCACGACCTAAACGTGACTGAGCAACAGCTGGGGAACGCGTGCATCAATGGTATGGTTCCTATTTACCGCGCCTTGCTAGAAAACTTTCGTTTCCAAACATTCTCCAAACTCCATGAAACCTCTAGACGATCCGCAACGACAACACCATCATTACTGGAAAGAACTAGGCCAACTCGAACCGAAGACGCGCGCGAAACTCGCGAGAATAGATGCCTCACCGGCAATCAATTTAATGTCGGCTCATCCTCTGTGAACATAGTGAACGAAAGAGGAAAAAGGAAGGCCCCAACTACAGGCCCCCAGCCATAACATGAAGCACCGACACAACGGGAAACCCCGCCACGGAAGACCGCCGCTAAAGCACCCATGCATCATCATGAAACCGAAGGAAATACCTTCGATTTCCCGTTTCCCATCAATAAGGTGATTGACCTCCTAGAAGTATGGATTCAAGATGATGTTATCATACTGCCACCTCCTAGACGTCCACCAACTGAGGCTGATATGGAAAACCCCAAGTACTGACATTACCACAGATTCGTTCACCACCCGAACAGTGATTGCAACAGACTAAAGCATATTTTCAAAGAAAATATAGAAACGGGAGAGATCCAACTAGGAGACGAGGGAGTACATCGATACCCACTTCCAATAAGAAACTGTGGGTTATCTGGGGACTCAGTGCATGAGACTGTACAATCCATGATGCAGCATGTATGCGAAATTATCTATCATTCCAAGGTGCAGTGCCAAGATATTTTCGCAGCTCTCAATCGCGTTCTATCCGACAAACGACTTTTTCTCTCCCCGGAAACCACACCAGGGGCCCAAGCTTTCCAAACGGGAGGAATTAAAGGGGAGAACTGGGGACTGCTGACCACGTCCCGTTTAAGAGGTATTATATTTGAAAACACGCTCATAGACGCGGCCTATGACCTCAACATCATTAGTTTCAAGACACTAAAGGTTACGGGATTTAAAAAACAAGATGCTACCAATTCCCCGTCTGTGATTAAGAACCCGAGATGAGAAGCTTTGAACTCACATGGCTACATCAACCTCGAGATCAAGGTGGGAAACGCTATAACGCATAGCAAATTCCACATTGTCAAATAACTAGGTCACGACATGATATTGGGGCACTTATGGGTACTCGACAACAAAGCGAAATTAGATGTGCACCCTCTACCGACGTCCACGCCCGAAGGAATTTCCAACAAATCATACCACTGGTTATCGTATCGACGAGATATCAAAGGAACCCAGACGTCTGGAGAAGACCTATTGGCACTTTATAGGTGTCTAAAACACCTTATTATTTATCTATTGTTTATGCTTTCCTTGCTAGTTTTCTTGTAAATTATGTATCTTATGTTTTGTTTTTGAGTATTCAGGTACTTTGGAGTCATTTGGAACAAAAGGAGAATAAACAGCGCGAAAGTCTCATCTCATATTCAATGGATCTTGGAGGAGAACTATTTCTCATTATTTGTTTTTATTTCTTCATCTCTGTCTGAAAAGTATGTCGGCTTTAGTGATGCAAATTTCTGTCTGAAAAGCACGACAACTTTAGTGATGACTCTAATTGAAGAGGAGAAGTGAATATGAAGATTAAGAGATGGCTGTTGTTGGTGAAAGAGTTCAAAGAATAAGAAAGCGTTCATTTGAAGCATAAAGGGCAAAGCGAACATTTCACAGGCGAGCGAAACTAGCTACGGTTGCGCAAGGAGGAGATTAAGAATGAGGTCAAATAGAGAATTGGTCTGTCAGTTATCTGGAACTAACAAGCCAGATAATTTTTTTGTGGCCTATATAAAAACAGTGGGTGCAGATATCCCAATCTGTACGGACAGACCTGATTTAGGTCGAGTTTCTTCTCAGACAAATCAATTTTCCCTTTACTCCTCATTAACTCATGATCCCTGAAAACAAGAATGGAGGCGCTGCTATGAGAGCTTAAATCAAAGATGAGACAGGGATCGAGAAGGGTACGCCAGTAATCAAGAGCCTCAGTGGTGGCTATGGACTGAAACTAACAAGAAAAAAAATCCGGTTTGAATGTACAGTCTGGGTGAACATTGGAGCATGGGAAATCACTTGAACAAAGGAGGTTAAAGCTCAGATTTCAGGATGATAGATTCGATTCATAGCTGGATACTGCAAGATGAAGTGGGTTTGAATTGAATGAGGTTTTGGTATAATTTTCAAGCATTAAAACAGCAAACCACTGAAGCTGTTATTTGGGGTTTTGATAATGGTTTTTGATGTTGTTAATGAACTTTGAATGATTAGGTGCTAACCTGTGTTTGTGTTGTATGACTATGGGTCACGAATGAATGTGAAATTGCAGGTTAAAGAGAGCTCATCCAATGGAAAAATTGTTTTCTATGGATTACCAACAAAATGCACAAAGGGTGTTTGCAACAATGCCAGAACCACCAAGTTTTTGAGATGGAGTGTTCTTTCAACTAGATCAGAGGAGTGGAATGGAGGAGAAATTAGTTTGTTGTTTCTATTTTACTATGGTGCTAATATGTTTTGTATCACAGAGAAGTTGCAATTGGAGTATGGTGGATATTACAGGGAGTAGTGTGGTTGGGTCTAAGGAGATATGGAGCTGAATGGTTGTGGTTGTGCCTAAAGACTGGTTGCATTTGAGTGGTATTGAGTGCCTGGTAAGCAAGTTCAGTAAAGATTGATTGGTAGTTGAGCTGAAATATGAAGTGGAAAGTGCAGTGTGTTGTTGCGAAGGCTGAAGTGCAGCTGCAGGTGGAATTTGAAGCCTGCAATGGAAATGAAGCATTGCTGTTGAATGAGAGATGGTGGCTTGATGTAACTTCAGGTTGAATAATGAATGGAGGAGGCACATAAATTTTAAGATGTGGAATCAAGAGGTGGTGCACTGATGATGCTACAGGTTAAGAAGCAAGCAAAGAGCAGGGTGAGAATGGGACTAGCAGTGAACATGAGTTACAGGGGGTGATTGATATGAAACTGAAATGAGTGAATGGTTGTCTGTAGTGGCTGAGTTTGCTATTGGTTGTGTGTGATGAGTTGCTTGAGTGTTCGAGATGCTCGGTTCGAGATGGTTTAACTATCGAAAGAAAGGTGTCGCTGCCATGGAGAGAGTGGTGTTGTGTGGTATTGCAGTTAGTGAGATGATGAAGCAATTGAAGAACTGAACTACAGCTGCAGGTGGATATGCAAGAGGTGGTATATGCAAATGAGGTTGCGCAGGCATGAAACTGAAGATGTATGACTACTGCACAAGGTGGTTGTGGCCTGAGATGCGCAACAGTTGCAGGCCTGAGAATTCAGAAATAGTGCGAAAAGTGGGCGAAAATGGCGAGCCGGTGAGCATATCTCCTTTGTCGGATTTCTAAACCGAAAGTTGGTATCATAATACTTCATTGAATCTCGAGGGGGGGTATGAGTCATATGCAAGAATTTATGGCTGGAAGTATGAGCTACGCGTCACGCTTTTGGGTACATTTTCGCAAGAATAGAAAATTGGATTTAGATGGGTTATGCAAATGTTTGAAATGCAGGAAAGCAAAGATGAGCTACTGGAAGTGTAGAATTACCTGGTGACAGTTTCCAATGGTTCAATTGATCGGAGAAAGTTTTCCGGTGTCCAGATTCCGGCGACGGTGACCGGATTCCGGTGATGACGTCAGCACTCCGGTGACCCGTTTTGGACCCGAAAATTCCAAAGATATATTTTTCACACATGGGCTTGGTGGATTGGTAGATGGACGTTAACTTGAAGATTTTGAAGACTTTGACCTATTTTTGGAAAGCAAAGGGCTATAAAAAGAGAGTTTCTACAAAAAAGATAAGAGGTATTATTCTGGGAGCAGAGGAGAGAGCCGCTGAAACTACAACTAGGGTTTTCTTTCGTATTTAATATTCATCTCCTTTATTGATTATTGATTATGATGAACTCCATATCTATGAGTAGCTAAATCTCTTATTATTGGTTAAGGATGTAGTCCTATATATATCTATAACTTGTGCTTGATTAATGTTTTAGTTCTCTCTTTGTTTTCGTTCATATCTCTACTATTTTTATAATCACATGAATGATGTATTGTGGTAGGATATAGATGTTTGATTATTTAAGTGGCCAATTAATTGAACTTTCATCTTATCCATAATATTTTAGGGTTTTTCATCGAGCGATAACCCCAAATACAAGTAGCATGATATGATTATAGTTTGTAGTGATACACTCTTATAATAATATGTAGAGTTTGACCATTGTCCGAATTGTTATGCGCAATGTATGACAATTTCTTTGATTAGCCTATTTCCAAAACTTAATGCTCCTAGGAATTGAACTTGATTAGCGCAAGGCGTTAGGTTATTCTTTAGGTAGAATTCACATACGCAGCTCTAATGTGTGTGTTGATTAACTTGGGAAATAAATAGATTATCTTGCTCTCTTGATTTTCTAGGATTTTGATAATAAAAGAGATTAAATCGTAATTCTAATCATGTATGCAAGCACATGTTTAAGATTGAAGATGAATTCCTTGACCAATATCTTTCTCCATTGATTACTTCCAAATATTTACTTTGCTTTTATTTTACTTTAATTTTACAAAAATCAGAAATTCCCCTTTGGGTTACTAAGAAACTAGAATTTGATAACAATCAATCACCTCTCTGTGGATACGAACTCTTCCTTACTTTATACTTCATTCATATTTTATCGAGTAAGAAAGTGAATTATTTTTGTGTCGGCTGACAACCGACCAGCACTATCTCATGGGTTTCAAACGCAAGTAAGTCTGACTGAGCGACCTTCTCTACAACCAGTCATTCCTTCCCTTATTCCTTCATGGGGACTCGGCGATATTACTGGCATGGACGCTGTCAAGAATTGTGAATGGGGTGCTGGGCCATTTGAACACTTTGCAAAAATCTTGGAAACTTCCATCGAAACCAATGAATCCAAGACTCGAACGGTTACACGACGCCTGAACCCGTTTTCAATCGGAGATATAGTGGTTAAGGTAAACTAGTTTCAAGTTGGGAAGATGGCGGTAAAAATGGCTATTCAAATTGATTCTCCCAATGGAAGAGAAGACGAGCTGTATCTGGTGGTTGACATCCTTTTAGGAAGATATTTCAAGATCATCAACACAGACACACCTGAAGGCTTGATAGTTCACTCGCGATGGCTCAAGGCCTCCAATCCCTAAGTGCTATACTTTTCCAGTCACTCTCCCTTTAATATTTCCTTTAACAATTCCTCTTAGTAGTTGTATTTCCCCAAGATGAATACACCATTTGTATTCTTCCCTGGATTTTCATAAATACATCTCTTTCCAAACGAGTTCTCCAGATATTAGAGAAATACATCAAACTAATCCAAAATCCACTGTAAAGCCATCATACCACAACTAGAAATACCTCATTCAAATCATTCAAAAGAAAAAACACATAAAGCGAAATGTTGACCGATGAAGAAGAAGGTAAAGATGAGTTTACATCAGGGGAACTAAGCAAATAACATGAATAACAAAAGGGAGGAACTAGCCCTCGAAGGATGGAACACGAGTCCCCTTTGTCAAGGATATCTTCAAGCACTTCCCCCAACAATCTCTCGAGCAACAAAGATTCCATTCAACGGTGTTAGCAACAGCAATCTCAACATCCCATCCCGAAGAAACCACAGCAGCAACAATGTCCGTTTAGACGAGCGGTTCAGCATACACCACCATGAACCCTCCAATAATGCCAACGGCACCTCTGGCGTCAACTCCAAAGGCTACTTTGGTCCCGTCAGACGCTCCCTCGAAGGTTTTCTCATTGACCCTGCGATAAAGATTTTTTGATTCATCTGTATCGAAATCGAGATCCATGGTGCTTGCCTCCAAAAGCTTCACATGATCGATTTTCCGTTGCTCCGACCTAGAAACAGTTTGATCCTCCCTATAACTGGATCGAGGAAAGGTTTTGCCGTACTGGAACTTCTCAACACGCCAAGGTTCTTCCTCATTTTCTCGTCCCTCCTCCATGTTCACCGAACCCAAGAAATTCCGAACACGTGCCTGCACTTCATGGAGGTAGATGGAAGGGACGTCCTTGATGATTTCACCAGCTTCATGGAATAGAGATTCGACTCTAGATAATACCTTCTTATGAGAAGAAGAGCGGTTTCCGCCAATCCTGACGTCCTTCTCCGAAGAATTAAAGACATGGATATCCCTGGAGGGTCCCATCATACACTACAAAGAACAAGGAAAAGGGTCAAGTTTCATCCTATCCATGCACACATAAGAAAGAGAGTAAAAAAAAATAACAAGAAGGAAACGCGAGGCGATACCTGTAAAGAGGATGGACGAAGACGAACTACGCTAATGTAGAGTTCAAGATCATCTTTTATGTACAGCAAGATGACGCAACCTCAAAAGGGAAAGCTTTTATACCAGCCGTGAGTAAAGGCATGATATCTGATCCTAATTAAACCTCATGCCTGACTGTGAGATTTAATTATGGTTGGTGAGAAAGCGTGGAAGAACGTGCTCGAGGAACACTAGATCGTGTTTTCCTTTCCCACCGCCAACTCTAAACTTTGGAAGCAAAACCGGAAACATAACCAAAGCAGAAAGAGTAATGCTTTTCCTCTTTTTGCGGGCGTAACGTTTTGGGTTGAAGAGAATAAGAACTTCCTGGTCGAGTCAAATAAGGAAAGAGGCAACCAAGCCCTTGAAGATAAATTACCAAGCAATCCGTGCCATGTCTCATCTTCACCGCTACTGGTCACTTGTGCATGTCACACCAAGCAATGACAGGCCAAGCCATTCGCTGCATTATCGCGGCCCCACCACGCCTAGTCGTCCTTGTACGTTCCACCATGCCATTGCCGCGGCCCTCCCTGCCAAGTTTCCGCTCCACTTACGCGACCCTATCATCCACGCGCGTCTTCCATACCAATACCACGCCACCTCTTTGCCCCTCGAGTCAAGACGTCCACTTGCGTCGCCTTCCAAGACCGCGCCCACTTTTCCTTGGAGATGTACGACCATACCAAGCCGGTAACTTTCGTCTCACCACACTACGGTCTGCATTCCCAGTACAACTTACGCAGGGCCGCCAACACGGGAAGCCAAAACTCTCTTTACCACTCAAAAAGGTTAGTCGGATTCTCCTGACCATCTTTGCAATAATTTACGCCTCGATTCCTTCCTTGTCTGTCACCATCATATGCTTACCTCGTAATAATTCACATGTTCCGAACTAAGCAGGGGACTTAATGTTGATGGTAGTTTTTAGCTTAGGGTTAAAATCGTAAAACACTAAACCCTAGCAGACAATGATGTCACAATATTTAAAGTAACGAATATTTACTAGGCATATTTACTGAAACCTTTAATGTGTCACTAAATAATTATCGGGGTATCTTTTTCAAATTAGGGTTACGACAAGCCAAACCCTAATTCCCACGTGTTCCAATGGAAAATCATGCCAGCCACACCGACCGCGCCAAAGTATGCCAACCATGCTAGCCGCACCTTTGTGCCAATAGGAAATCATGCCAGCCACACCGACCGCGCCAAATCATGCCAACCATGCTAGCCGCACCTCTGTTCCAATGGAAAATCATGCCAGCCACACCGACCATGCCAAAGCATGCCAACCATGCTAGCCGCACCTCTGTGCCAATGGAAAATCATGCCAGCCACACCGACCGTGCCAAAGCATGCCAACCATGCTAGCCGCACCTCTTTGCTAATGGAAAATCATGCCAGCCACACCGACCATGCCAAAGCATGCCAACCATGCTAGCCGCACCTCTATGCCAATGGAAAATCATGCCAGGCACACCGACCGCGCCAAAGCATGCCAACCATGCTAGATGCACCTCTGTGCCAATGGCAAATCATGTCAGCCACACCAACCACGCCAAAGCATGCCAACCAAGCTAGCCGCACCTCTGTTCCAATGGCAAATCATGCCAGCCACACCGACCGCGCCATGCCAAACGCACCTCGCCATGGCCCCATGCCGCGCCACCATACTGGCCTTCACTACGCAGTTATCAAAACGAAGACATGCAACGATCAACGGTTGCCCTTTAAACCCAGGAGAAAATCATGGCCGTCTAAGGTTACCAAACGACCTTTGCCCCCAAAACCCTAGCTTGGTCGCGCACCTAGCCCAAGCTAGTCATGCCATGCGCCTATGGCAAACCCTTGACCCCACATGCCAAGCCAAATACGCACCTAGCCCAAGCTAGCCGCGACATGCCAAACACACTCTTCCTTGGCCCTAGCTACGCTAGTCACACCATGCCAATCCAAACGCCCTTGCCTTGGCCCTAGCCACGCCATAAGCCTATGGCAAACCCTTGGCCCCACATGCCAAGCCAAAACCAAACCTACCCCAAAGCTGGTCGCGCCATGCCAAACGCACTCTTCCTTGGCCCTAGATATTCTAGTCACACCATTCCAAGCCAAACGCCCCTTGCCTTGGCCCTAACCACGCCATACGCCCATGGCAAACCCTTGGCCCCACATGCCAAGATAAAACAGCACCTAGCCCAAGCTAGCCGCGCCATGCCAAACGCACTCTGTCTTGGCCCTAGCTACGCTAGACACACCATGCCAAGCCAAATGCCCTTGCCTTGGCCCTAGCCACGCCATGCGCCTATGGAAAACACTTGGCCCCACATGCCAAGCCAAAAACAAACCTAGCCCAAGCTATCCGCGCCATGACAAACGCACTCTTCCTTGGCCCTAGCTACGCTAGTCACACCATGCCAAGCCAAACGCCCCTTTCCTTGACCATAACCACGCCATACACCCATGGCAAACCCTTGTCCCCACATGCCAATCCAAAACCAAACCTAGCCCAAGCTAGCCGCGCCATGCCAAACGCACTCTGCCTTGGCCCTAGCTACGCTAGTCACACCATGCCAAGCCAAACTCCCCTTGTCTTGGCCCTAACCACGCCATACACCCATGGAAAACCCTTGGCCCCACATGCCAAGCCAAAATCGCACATAACCAAAGCTAGCCACGCCCAAGGCGAACCCTTGTCCCCACATGCCAAGCCTAACCTAGCCGCCCCACCCTGTTGGCCTTCCCTACGCGGCCACCAAACGAAAGCGTGCAACAATCAACGGTTTCCCTTCAACCCCATGAGCAAATCCTAGCCATCTCATGTTACCAGACGACACATAGTAACCTTTGGCCCGAAAACCTAAGTTTAGCCACGCCAAACCATGCCATGCCAACGGATGCCAACCTAGATGCGCCACCACGTTGTCCCTCACTACGCGGCTACCAAAACAAATGCATGCAACAATCGACGGTTACCCTTCAACCCCAGGAGAAAATCCTAGCCATCCAAGTTTACCAGACGACACATGGTAACCTTTGGCCCGAAAACCTAAGTTTGGCCACGCCAAACCATGCCATGCCAACGGCATGTCAACCTAGATGCGCCACCACGTTGGCCCTCACTACGTGGCTACCAAAACAAATGCGTGCAGCGATAAACGGTTTCCCCTTTTCTCAAGATGCAAAATCTCGACCGTCGAAGGTCACCAGGCTAGCAAGTTTCCCGAGCTTGACTTGCCAAGCCACAACAACATGCTACATGTTTTCCAAAAAAAATCGAGACATCAACACAAACTGGGGGATGCTCATTAGGGTTTTGGTTTGGTGGTCTACAGCGTGCGACATACACAAATGCCCGTTTCAAGATAGTGTAATAAGAATAAGGCGGTTAGTAAATGCAGGAAGCAACGGTGAAACGCTCTTTCATTATGGAACATCAATTCCATCAAATTCCATCAATACCAGGCGTTACCACCTCTTCCCATTTAACTCATATGTTTTCTTTTCTTATGAGGCCAGAGTACGTTTGTTTTTGGACTTGTATAAATAGACTCACCTATTTCCACCAGAGACACAATTCTTTGGTCAGGGAAAAATACCACTCAGAAAGGCAACTCTTGCTAGCTTTCTCGAAGCTTTCACCTTCTGATACAAGTCAAGTACTACTCTTCCATAATTATTCTGGCCTCAGCACTCTCTTCGCTTCCCTCCCTAAACCAAACCTTCTCCTCCACTTTGTGACCGAAGCAAGTCTGGAACGGCCATTTCTTGGTTTAGGCCGGACTTGTACAGATTGATCTCTCGAATCTAAAGTACTCCCTTGCAGTACATTGTTTAGGGTTTAAATTGTTTCTCACTTTCACACCCGCAATTACCAAATTCAGTAGAAACCATTTTCACCTACAAACACATGGATGCCTCATCTATTTTATAGATATTATAATCGACCACATTTGTTTTCATGGTGGCTTTGGATGTGGGTTGGATTTTGGGGAGAATATTTTTCTCAGAGATTGTCACTAAGGTAACGTCCGGACTAAATGGGTATAACTTTTGTTCTCTCATAATTAGAAAATGTCTGGAAGGTGTGAAACTAGCGTAGATAAGAATCCATCTATGATGCAGTTGAACTAACTACACTTCTAACTACCAGTTACAACTAGAGGATATGCAAACCAGCGATTTCCAAGTGGCCTACACTTGGGCCAACAACTTAAATAGGAACGTATTAGGAGATTTTGGCTCCTGACGTATACTAAATTTCGCTTATTGCTATTGCATGAGTACGCACTATACAGAATTTGGGAATCGTGATTTAAATCTTATAAGCTTATGTTAGTTTTCTTTGATTCCTTTCTTTTGGGGCAGAATCATCAAGAACCTTGGAAGATATTCACCCAAATGCTCCCATGATTTGGGATATCATACTAATTTCATTGTGGTGCACTTTGTGCAACAATTATTTTTTAGTAAATACTAAAGCATATCGGTCATTGAAAATATTGGTAGGTTCTAAATTTTAATAACCTAACAAACAACTAAAACATGCAAAGTAGAAGAAAGAAAAATAAAGACAATCTGTTAATAAAAACCTTGCATCATCCATGTAAGCTGGGTTGTGCGGATACTTCCAATAGGTGGATGTTATTCAGGTTTAATCAATAGTCACTTCAATTAATAGTCACTTCAATTATTTTGGAATCAATGAATAGAAATGTCACGAAGGAATTTCTTATAAGTGACAATCAACAGTGACACATGGATATTAGCAAAAGCATATTAATGATATTTTTATAATATTTTGACAGAGCATAACAAGTTAGACCCCGAATTATATACCTAAGGCTTTGTGACGCATGATACTAATCACATGTTGAGCCGGGGCCATAAGGCCCCGGTGATGCCTAGTCTACTCAGAAAAGGAGCAATTCTAGCATTTGCATAAGTACATATGTGTTGGCTATGAAAAATGGGCTTTACATTCCTGAAAGAGTCCCGGGCTTTGCGTTATATTTTAGCATAGGCAGAGGTTACTAATGCATAAATGCAGGAGCCAATAGAAAAGAACTCAGTCTCAAACAATATCACAATCTTCAGTTTAAATTCTACTGCTTGCGCAAACACAACATTATACTCTTGCATCGAACACTATAAGTGCCATCATGCTCAGCAATATTTCATCCAACAAAACTCAAATATCCCTAGTGTGAAGGTGTGATTCTACAGAGGTACTCGTGTACTCATATCTACAAGGAAACAAGGATTTCACCATCAATATATGATCAAGCATCAACGTCTACTTGTGCAAGATAAAAGAACGCAGAATAATTCAAACATACAGATGGATAGAAGAAATATTACTCATTCACAAGTAGTGTTGCTTCTATAGTTACTGCTAAGTTCAGTATCATTCATGTTTAACTCCTAATACAATGAAGTTGGAAAACATAATACATCTAATGGAACATTACTCGCAGTATGAAATGTCAGGTAGGTTTCCTAATACTTGGGTGCTGGCTTCTGAGTTGGCAACAATCCGAATCGCTTTTTCAAAAGAACTCTCTGCCTGGAGTATTTGTCATCTGGGGAGAACCGAGCTGCAGTATACAAGAACGTATGAGATTATTGCAAAAGAAAAAACTATTTCTAGGTTAAACAGTAAAAAGAAAATGAATCTGAACGTTGACACCGTGTATTAGTTCATGAAAAATAAATCAGAAGTTATAGTAGATGTACATTCACATGCTTTATGATTCCTTTGCTAACAATACCATGTAACCATAACCTTTCTTAAACCACAAAAAATGGGTCACACTTTCATTCATTTTCATTCATGCCCGTCGTTAGATAGAAAATGAAACTTGTCCTACAAAGTAAGCATTTAAACTGTTGCAAATTGTTCCAGGCATGCCATAGTTGATATCATGACCTCTAGAGTGACTGCAACAAAACCTGAACACTTATTGAAGGCTTATTCAAATATTTAGCCTTTCACCACAGAACCTATATGACTTTTAACACAATCAGCATATATAAGGGCAATTTACGATCATTGCACCAAAGGTATACAGCAGAATTACAGAAGCAGCAATCAAACCTAATGCAAATAGTTAATCTCAATGAAAAGGCCTCCTAAATTTGCATTGACCAATATTCCTAATAGACAATGACTAAAATTTGTAAGCAGATTCAGCTGTTTCAGATCAAATATTGAAACATTAACAATACTAGCGACAAATCAACCCAAAATCACCAGTGTAGCACCAAATATAATGTTCAAGAAATTCTTAAATCTCACATCAAAAACAAATCAAGGAACATTACCTGGATGAGCAGATTCTGTTGCTTTCCCAAGTGGTGATTCTTTCTGTTAAGAGGACAAACATAAGTAAGAAGACGAACTCACAAAACATAATGTTACAGCTAGAAAGAATACAATCCAAAAACACAAATAACCCACAAGGAGACACAGGACGCCTAAAATAAACAATGCACTGATTGTTATTTGGCTGGATAATATGTCATATACTCAACGGTTGCTGGTACAAACATTCATATAATGTACTTGAAAGTCTTGAAAATAACTAGTTGCTCTTTAGATTTTCCCTTCTCTATTGTTAGATGTTATGAAGACCATACAATAGCCATGAGGCCCTTAACAATGGGAGCATACTATTGAACCAACACACCACCAACATCGAATTACAGAAAACCCTTTGGTTTCTTTTCAACTCAAAAGAATAGAAAAGTTCCCAAAGAAACTAGTATCCCCTGTAATGTCTCGATTCAAGGAAAGTTGAGTTCAACCCCTCATGAGATACTAGAGAACTAAGTCCAGTACACATGATCATATATCCTCACAAGCAAGGATTCCAAGAACTATGAAGCAAAAATACTTTGTGAAAATCAAAAGATCCAATCTCAAATTAGTGTATCCACCATCTACTTATCATGCTTCTAAGCTCACTTTCAATAATCAAAACTAATGAACTTTCTACATAAACCCATTAATAACTAGAAATCAAACAGACCCAAAAATCAAACATAGCCAAAATTCAATCTTTGATAAAACCCATACTCCAAAACAATTAATCAACTCGATATTCATGATAAGAACTAAAAAAAAAAAATCATGAATTTTGCAACAGAGAAATCTTGAGTATATACCTTAACAGTGTAAACCTTGTCACCATTATCATTGATGTAGTATTGAAGATACATCTTGTGATTGATTGAATAAATCTACTTTTTGCAGCAGCAGCAGCAGCAGCCAAAAACCCAAAGAGAAAAACAGAGAGAGAGAGGATTTAAGAAGAAGTTGCCTAAAACCCTAGATAAACCTTGCCGGTACAATTACAATAACACCCTTTTATAAAAGGACTATTCCTAAATTAGACGATTATTCAAGGGACTTTTGACTGATATAAATATAAACTAGTTTTTAGGCTGATTTTGGTTCTTCTCTTCTCCTTTCCTCTCCTCCTGTGAGAGTAACCCTAGAGGAGAAGCTTAAACCCTTCATTAATGGAACCCGAATCAACTAGACCTGTTAGAAAGGCAGGCTATTTTTCTTTGTTTTTTCCAATTTATTTATTTGTGATTATTATTGATCAACTCAATGTTAATGGTTGTCATCTCAATTTTCTTACAGGTTAGATTTGCCCCAAAAGTCCCAGTCCGGAAACCAGTTGTAAAAGTTGAACCCAAAGAGTAAATTTTGTTGTTCTTTGTTTCTTACATTGAATTTAGTTTTAATTTCGTTAGATTAATTAACCTAATTTATTTATTTTGGTATTGTGTCGATCGCAGAGAGGTTAATGATGATGAAATACTAGCCGAAACTCAAAGGATTCTCGGTCTCACAGTACGTGGGGTTACATTTATTTGCACATCTGTTTCAATTCTTTATGTTGATTTTTGTGGTGGATTTATATGCAGCCGTGTAATTGCCAGTGTTATATAATGTGATTCAATTCTGCCAATTGATATACATTGTGACAGCGGCTTTGTTTTCGGTTTAGAAAAGATTGTGTGCATTATGTTGGTTTGATGATTTCCCCTTTGTTGTTTTGTTTTTTGAATTGATAGGAAAATACTGGATGGGGAAGGGGAAGACCCAAAATTGAAAAGAAAGGTAAGTTTTGTTTTTCTCTCGCAAGATTTTGTTTACTTACTTACAAACCTGTGAAAGTTGATGCTAAAGCATTCATGAATATCCGTCTAATAAAACCTGAGTAATTATTTGCTGACACATGCCCCTGCATCGTTAGGGAAAATATCGTGCCAATAATACAAGCAATGAGTGAGTTATGCAAGTATCAATTTTCGTTTGTCACACCTGCCACTAAGTCATGTTCCAAATATGATTCGGAATTGGTATAGTTTGATAAATATCTGGTTTTGCTCTGCAGAATCACAGGTTCAAGTTGCTTTTGGTTATGGAGCTACTACATCAAATCCCATGAGGCATTATCCCAAACCAAAGATAGAATCGGGTATAGATTTTTACTAAAAAAAAAAGTATCTACTCTCTCTAAATTTGATCAATTGTCTGTAACTTCGTCGATGGTATCTTTGTAGATGGTATTGGTGGATCAGCTCCAAAAATGGAGAAAAAATACAAAGAACCATGGGTACGCTCAACAATGAAACTCCAATTATTCCACTCCCTCCTCTCTTTCTCTCCTGAATTGATTTTTATTATCTGATGCTGCCGCAGAGATACAACAGTTACTATCCCGTCACTGTTCCCCTGAGGCCACCAGATTCAGGAAATCCAGGTATGCACTGAGTTGCGCCATTAGAGGAATTATTTACTTTAAATAAGTTTTCCATCATGATTTCTTGGTCAACTCCTTAGGGTCCACATGGAGATGATCTAAGGGTTTGCTTTCTGGTGAGTATGTTCACCTGTTTGCCCGCTGGTCATCTCTTTGTCAGATCCAATGAGCAATACAAGCTATATGCTAGAATGATGTGTCAAGTGACAATCTGAAAAGAGGTCGCACACACTTAATTGCATTTGAAGGGATGTCGATCTTGCTGTAAAAATGCATAATTCTCACATTTTACTTCCAGTACATCTTGATGAGGCGGAATTCGGGGAAGCTTCCTCAAACATGACTTATAACGAAGATGATCTAAACCCAGCGGAAGATCTTGGACTGACGGTAATTCAATGGCTGCAATAGCATATGACTAATATCAATGAGATAAGATGCAGTACTAATGTTTTGTTTTATCTTGTCCTCAGAAGGACGATGATGACCCTTACCCGAGACTGATCTTTCTTCAGTTACCAGCGTCTCTGCCTTTAACGAAGAGATCAGCTGCTGCAGAGAGCAACGAAACAGCTAGCAATTCGAAACCATCCAGGCCAGTGGGACGTCCAGGCAGAGGCTGCAGTTTGGAAGAATTGCCTCCTGGATTCGTGGGTAAACTCTTGGTGTACAAGAGTGGCAAAGTTAAAATGAGGGTCGGGGACACCCTTTATGATGTGAGTGCAGTATACAACCCACCATTCAATATAATCAGCTTTCTTTAACTTCATTTATCTCTCTGATTTTTTCCCTTCTATGTTTGAGGTATAATTTTTTTCTATTCAATGCAGGTTTCCCCAGGATCACATTTTTCGTTTGTTAACGAAGTTGTAGCAGTCAATACTGATAAGAAACAGTGTTGGTCTGTCGGGGAGCTAACTACGCGTGCAATTGTGACCCCAGATGTTGATTCGCTCTTATCTGCCATTGATAACATGTAATAGTTTCTGCTTCTACATAAAATTTTGATCCGTTGTTCCATTATAGAAAGAAATAAGACCCAAGAGTTTGTTACTTTTATGTTGAAGAATTTGTACAGCAGTTTTGTGATTCTCCATTTTTACCTTCAGAGAATTTGGAGAACAGTGAGAAGCTCCATAGAAAATTTTCAAATTATCAGTAAAGATTGGATAATTGTCCTCCCATGAAGTTTTCTTCCCTTTGATGCAAGAAGAGCAAACATGCCATAAAGTTGCCAGGAAGCCGAGCAGGAACCAAATTGTCTAACCAGATATAATAGACTTTCCCATTTCTAGATGTTATCGTTTTGTATATGTGGACGATTTAGGAAAAATGGGCTTTAGAGCCCAATTTCTAAAAGAAGAAAAAAATATTAGGAGCCCGCTGGGCTGGGAGGGCAATTGCCAATCCTTGCTTTAGAACTAGAAGGTTGTTTTTAGGCATACGTAAATCTGTTTAGCCATACTGAATATTGGGTGACCTTATAAGGGGTACCCAATGGGTAGTTCAATTATCTATATACCCTTAAGCCTTCTAAATTACTAATCTACCCTTTAAACCTAAAACAATTTATCTAAATCAGTTTCAAAAACAAGTCAAGTCTTCTTCTTCCTCCCCTCCTCTGCCTCCCTCACCATATTTGCGCCGAACTGTTCTTGAAACTGAACTCTGAAAATGCATATGAACAGTTCGGCTTAAAAGTTCATATTAGATTTGAGACGAACTCTGTTAAATAGAATCCTTGTATTTAGGATCGGCTTATTCGATATAATTAGTTTTGAGCCGAACATGTATTGGTAGAATTTCATAAATTGTTCAAGTGTATAGGTTCGGCGTATTCTATGATATTATTATTAGCCAAATATATGTTACAATTATTTTATAGGTTTGGTGTATTCTATGATATTATTATGCGCTGAATATATGTTACAATTCCTAAGTATAGATTCGGCTTATTTGATACTTAGAGTTTTGTGCCGAATATGTATGATCGGCTTGTAAGTATTTTTTTCATATAATCCGAGCCACTCTCTGTGTATAATAATCAAACGTGTAAGACATAGTTCGGCTCATTTGTGTTACTTTGGGTAAGCCCAACCGGTGGATTTGTTGACAAACTTTTGACATTTCAAATCCATATTTCATATAGTTCGCATTCCTTTATTGTTCAAAGAATTAGGCTTATAAGTTTTATACTTGTGTCAGGAACAATGCAGCTAAAAATAAAAAGAAGATGGAGGTAACGACTTTTACTTGTGTCACTCTCTGCTTAATATCTTCGTGAATTACGTCTACTGGATCAGGTCGATTTTCCATCGGTACAGGTCCCGCAAGCGCGATCTACAAAGAATATCACAAGGTTAAATACAACAAAGGAAAATTAATAGTTAGATTCGGCTTATACGATAATCATAGAATGTGCCGAACCTTGTACATATAGATGATTCGGCTTATACGAAATTCTAAATATATGCCGAACCATCAACAAATTATGTACCCAACGATTATTAATGGTATGTTCGGCTCATACGATTTTCATTATATAAGCCGAACCATTAACATTTTTTATTTCAGAACTCTCAGGAATATGTTCGGCTTTCTATGAAAATTTTATACAAAAATGGGTTGGAAGTGGAAAATATATGTTCGGCGCATACTGTAAACAGTTTCAACTAGCCGAACTGTTCATCACTGGGTTGGTTCGACTCATAGATGTAAGCCGAACCTCAACCTGGTTCGCCGAACCTCAATGAAAAAAATAAAAACTTTTAATAATTTCGAGCTATAAAAGTGAGATATTAAGCATAGGATAGAAGTGTACCTGTGTATTAGAAGCATTGGGTTCCTCATCAATGTCTTCATCATCTGGATTTGGCTCATAAAAAGCATCATATTGAGTTTGTGTTTGAGCTTGAGCTTGAGTTTGAGTTTGTGTAAAATCATTCTCATAATCTAAGAAATCAGCCATTTGGGAATCATTGTTGTAGTTGATGTGTATTTTCCTAGATTTTTTAGATGAATAATGACCCTCCTCATCCTCCATTGAATCAAGAAATAAAATGTCTCACTTTCTCCTTATCCTTCTCTCCTTCTCAATAAAAACTTTTTTCCCCCCAAAATTTATCATCTACACAAAGCTTTATAATTCTGAAAAATTATCTTAATCTCTAATCCAGATTACTAACACTAATACATAAAGGGCATATTTGCCATTATAAAAAATAATAGTTAAGGGGCCTTCTGATTTTGTTATTTGACATCCCTTTTTATCTTTATTCAGTATTCCTAGAAAGATTTACGTATGCCTAAAAAAAAACCTTCTAAAACTAAGGGGTGAGCATGGTGTGCATTCTACTGGTTATTCTCCTTATCCGCATCCAATCCGATTTATGGAAGATTTCTATTTTGACACCCAGATCTGATCCAATATCCGACTTATTTGGATGATTTCAATGAATTTATTTATAATTAATATTTAAAATATATAAGACAAAACTAATAAACCGATATTGGATGTTAATCCTTTTTATGCTAGAAAACAAACCAATATGAATCCTTTTTTAGGTTTTTAGACATCTTGGATGTTAATCCGTTTTATGATAAAAAAACAAACCAATATTAAATCATATTTTGAGAAAATTTAATATGTATAAATTTTTTTTTTTTTAATAACATTATTATTTTATATATTATTTGGGACCTTTTAATGCTTAACGAGAACTTTTGAAATATAATATTTTATGTGTTTTTTATCGAGCTTATTATTTTAGCACTAAGGGCCCAAGTCGGGACCTGGATATTTTATTATTTTAACAAGAATATTATATTATCGAGTATTATTTTATAGAAGTTATACTGTAATAGTTATATTCTTAATTCTTAATTTTATATAACCTAAAAGGATAAATATTAACTTAGTGGATGTGGTCCGACGGATTTTTAACTCTACACCTGCATCTGATCCATTCGTCAAAGGTATGGACATCCACCTGCAAAAAAAAAAAAAACGGATGGGCTGATTTGAATTTGAGGATTCAATCTCCACTTCTCACCCCTGCTTACTTTGGAAAATATGCTATCAAACACAATATGCATTAGATTTTTATAACAACTAGAATGAAAGCATTTTTCTTTTAGCAAAGAGGCCCATAAAGTCGGTCAATTAGTCTCCTTGCAATCTAGAAATCGATAACCAGAAAATCTCTATGAAAATCTTTTAATTTTTTATCATCATCACTGAAAAACTCCCTCTAACAACCAGAAAAATCCCTCCCAATAAAGCTCAACAAAATCCATGTCGCTTTGAGGTTTCTCCTAGTAAGGTCATCTTCTATTGGAGTGGATCTGAGCATAACCTCAATCCTTTTTCTGCCTTTGTGTTTTCTTTATAATCAGCTTCGTTTCGAGTATTATTCGTTTTTTTTTTTTTTCTTTTCTTTGAATCTATCTTCTGGAATCAACCCTTTTTTATCCTTTTTCTTTCTTCTTTCTTAGGTTTTCTTTTAGATTTCCTACTTGGATATATGATTTTATCGGGTTCCCCTCTTTTATCTTTAATCATTATTGGTTTTATGTTAAGTTTTTTTGTGCACTTTTCTTTGGTTTTACTCTTTGGGATCTTTATTTTCTAGGATTTTTTTCAAATCTAGTAAGTGATTGTTGATTATAGTGGTATTTCTGACTAAGGTTGGGTGTTTTTATCAGGACTTGTTTCAATGTTTGTTGCTTCCCTCAATCCGGTAACACTGAGCCAATAAAAAGGAAATATCAACATTTTTTACAATCGTTAATTGACCAGTAACAGCCTCAAAGTTCCCCCTTTAGCAAAACATTGGGTTTTATGACTCCTGAAAACGTGGGGGTACCAAAATACATGCACCACTAACGTTTTCTTAGAAAATATGTATGGACACACTCAATACAACTCCGACAGTTCAGCTCAATCAAGGAATAATATCTAGAGTCTCTTTCTCTCTTGCGATTATAACCTTTACAGAAACAAATCCGTGAACCTAATCACAAAGATATTACTTGGACGGTACCAAAGACCAATGTCCAAGAATCAATCAAGTATTATCCAACAAACTAGGTCGGATATATCTACTATGATTGATTAACGCACAACTTGTGATATTTCAATTATAAAGATAAACAATATAATACGGAAAAAGAAATAACACGGATACCAGAAATTTTGTTAACGAGAAAACCGAAAATGCGGAAAAATTCCCGGACCTAGTCCAGAATGAACACCAAACTGTATTAAGCTTCTACAGGCACTAGCATACTACCAATTAACTTCAGACTAGAATGTAGTTGATCCATAATCGAGTCTCCCGCTGATTAAGGTACATTCGCACTCCTTACGCCTCTTGAATCCCAGTAGGACTCCATACAATAGATTCCCTTAGCTGATGTCACACCAAGTAAGAATTGTTTCAACTCAATTGAAGACTTGAAACCAAATCTTCCTCCCACAGATTAAATCTATATATGATTTCCTTTATGGTAGAAAATATTTCAATCAAGGTGGTTTGGAAATCGATAGCAATAGACAAAGTCCGGCTAACCTCAAAATACGGACTTATGCAACCCGAAGTGCAGTCCAGATTATTTATTATTCACCTCACAAGTATAAAACTTGTAGAATCAATAAAGTTTGAGACAAAGAGAACTTTGATGATTTTTATCTATCAATATCGAATGAGCAACTCAACAATCGATCAGGATCAGGATACTCGAGTTATCAAGAAAAGATAACTAGATTCATGAATCCCTATGAAGTCTTTGTAGTCCCTAAACCCTAAAAGGGTTAGGAATAGGACAACTCTAGTTACAACAAAGACACACCAAAAAGTAGTGTCGGTAATCAAAATCCCAGTTGCTTGAAGTTCCCCTTTTATATACATTCAAAGCATAAGTTACTTTAGGTTTAAGCAGGGCCGGCCCTGAAATTTAGCTACCCCGAAGCAGAACTAAAATTGTTGCCCCATCCCAATAATCCCTTGCTGACGTTATCAAATTACCATGAAGAGCAGGAGCAACAAAACCATGTAATGAGAATGCAAAAATAAGAATTATCAACCCAATAACCCAGCAACCAAAATACATTTGATTGATCAACATGACCAATTATACCAATCTCTTGCAGAAATTGTCTCTTTTTTTTCACCAGTGGATACCTTTGTTAACCTCTTAACAGCAATCACTTGCCCATATTTCATAACTCTTCAGCATACCCACCTCTCCAAGCCAAATTCTCTAAAATCATCAGAAAACCAAACTCAAAAAAACACCCAGAAGCTGAAAACACAAAAAAAAAATGAAATGAGTCTTGGTTTTTTAGCACTAAACCATTAAACTAACTCTTTATTTACTATATGCCCCTAAATGTCTTAAAAATATATCCTTATTTTTATTTTTTTATTACAATCCAATCCTTAATTTTGTCTTTTAACATAAAACCACCCTTGACGAAAAACTAAATTTGATGCCCCTAGTTCTGTGATGCCCCGAAGTCAACCTTCTTTGACCTCCCCTCAGGGCCGGCCCTGGGTTTAAGCTAAGATAGATTTGGAACCAAGCAATCAATATCCACCGTTAGATGAATCTTTGAATATGATTTACATAAACAAGATATACACTCTAGTTAGGTGAAACCGTAAAAAAAACTGTGTACAAAGACTATGTTCAAGGTTGTTATCCGAAACTATCTTATTTGAACTTAAAATCTTAATATTCATTTTCATGAACACTTAAGACATTAACCTTGAATCACAATCAGGTGATCAAATAATTCTAGTGTTTTTGGAGAATTGATCAAATGCTAAGTATATCGTAGAAATAATTTAATCGCACTTGAAAATAATCGACATGGTTAGTATGTGTACAAATTACAAATACCATAGACGTTCTTGAGTCGGTTCAGTCATGGTACGTGTACCTGTTTGTAATCTAACAAGACAAACCAAGTTCCGGAGTTAACAGAACTATCTAGGTATGCGTACTGGTATGGATAACTTAAGACCATGACCAGTTCTGGAGTCCACGAAACTATTTTGGTACATGTACTATATTGGATACACTACCGAGTTTGGGATCACATAACTATTTTGGTAGGTGTACCAGTTTGGATACTGACCCAGTTCAGTGACCACTGTTCCTAAATGGTTTTCATACGAGTATGCGTACCGATCCGGTTAACAAGTTGAACATATTTTTACATAGTGTGCATAAGAATATGCGTACCATATATGTAAGTCGGTATATAGCTACTGATGAAATTTCAATAATATTGTAGTAAATAAGATTCGAAAACTAAGACTTCTTAAGATTAAATTGAAAGATTTAATGAAAATAAAAAATAAGAGCGAGAGTTACTGGGACTAGGATTCCACCGAATTCATATCATAAGGATTAATTATTTATTCTTCAGAAATTATCGATCAATAAATAATATAACATTGACTCTTATTTTTGCCAAGGTAGATTCTCAAAATATTAGTTATAAATCTTAAGCATGGGACATCAAACATATAAGCAAGCATGACCCATCAAATAAAATAATATCTAATTAATTTAAATCATAAATCAATTTAAAATAAGTGCAAAAGTCATAAAAGAATAAAATAAATTTACCCATGTATGAAATTCAAATTCTTCCATCAACCCAGTGAATGGTTTAACTCCTCATATTGTAGACACTCTCAAAATATTATTTTATAGCTCAAATGGTGCTTACAATGAAAAGAAAAGGAGAAAATAACATAAACCGAGAATTCGCAACGCTTTATGGGTGTTACAAATTCACCGTTACAATTCAAAGCAGCTGTTACAGAAAACTATATTTGGGAACTTTCATAGAAAAACTGTCACCAAGTCGAGAAAATGTGACAGTTCTAAAATGACAGACCTATAGCGTGGTCTTTGTTCTTCGTCTTCTACCTCTCTACAGCAACAGAGAAGTTTCTGTAACTTATCCTCTTCAGCTCTGTAGCATCCCCAATCACTCCATACCCTTCTATGACTCTCAGCACCCTTTATATACTATTCAGAAACCAAAATACTCGATAATAACTCCACATAATTTTTTATACACATTTGGTAAGATAACTTTATTTTATACATATTTGATATTTCGAGCTGAGTTTAACTCGCTTACATATTTCTCTAAATATGTGTTGGTAAGCTTTCGCTAACCAAGTTCATATTTTATTCTTGACGAAAGTCAAAGATGATCATGTGAAAATCGCCTGGTAACATCTTACATGATTTGTGTGAGACAATCATTTGATGTAGACTCGGAATGTCCCGTATTGATCTCTTGAAAATTACTTTGAAGCCAATAGTTTGTGTGTTACTGCTATTCCCGTCTTCTAAGAATGTTTCAATGATTAAAATGGAGTTTAGAATGACTAACCATTGATTGGATATAACACAATATGCATATTTGTATGCTAACTGTTGCAAGTTATTCCAAGTCCGAGAACCATAGTATGCATACCCGTATGCGTATTGGTTTAACAGTTGAAGTATGAGAACTAGTATGCATACATGTATGCGTACTGGATTAACTGTTCAAGCCCGGGAATTTAGTATGCGTACCCGTTTGCATACTAATTCAACTGAGTTCGGTCGTGAACGACAGTATGCGTACCCGTTCGCATACTGGGTACCCGTTTGCATACTTGAGTGGGTTATGTTCTAAAATCGGTTTATTCGTGAACAAATACATTTATATAATAAGGAATGCAATCTTTGCAAAATGTGGCTATAAGGTTCATGAATTGATTCGAGTGAATAAAAATCGATTTTGCTTCAATTGTTTGTGTCTTGCATATTTCTATGAGAATATAAAAAATCGAACAATTCTAAAACTAGTTTCATTTGAGTCATTTGAACAAGTTGTGATTAAGATGAACAAGGTTGATATGAAAGTGTACATATGGTTAGGTTCGGTTAACTATTGTTAAGCTAACTAAGTGTACACGTTTAGGTACAGTTACCCATATCTAAATGAAGGTACATTTCATGTGTGTGTAACAAGCTAAGTTCGATCTAACGTTTGAAAGATATTAGCTTGAATCTAATCAGGTTTTCACCTAATGGTGAATATTAAATGCTTTTTTACCAAGGTAACATTGATTACAAACCCTGATTTAAAGACTATATAAGGGAGAACTCTAGCAACTGGAAAACCTAATACCCACACCTCCTATGTGATACTAGTTGCGACTAGAGTCGATTCTCCGTTAACCTAGGTTTTTTTAAAACCATTATAGGTTAACGTCTTAAAGATTTCATTAGGATTCTGAAGCCAGACCCAACTATTTTCTCTGTAGTTGCGTGTTCTGATATTACTTTGTTCTATCGTATTGATTACTATCTTCTCTGAGATTTGCTCGAGATTTAATCTCTGATAGGTAAGATAAAAAGTAGTCACAAACATCTTCCTCTCATCGTTTGTGAATCCACAATATCTTGTTCCGCATCCATGCATACGGTTAAGATCATTGTGAGGTGATTGATATTACTAGGCTGTTCTTCGGGAATATAATTCTGGTGTATCAATTGGTTCCTATTCACCTTTATTTATCAAAATATTGAACAAAAACTAGTAGGTATTTCTGTGGGAGACAGATTTATCTATTCAACTGACTTTTCTGTGTGAGACAAATTTGTTTATCAAGTCTTCGACTTTGGGTCATAGAAACTCTTTATTGTGGGTGAGATGAACTATGGGAATCAAGTGCGTAGAGTCTTGCTAGCATTCAGAGGTATAAGGAACATGACTGTACCTTAATCAGTGTGATATTGGTTAGGGCTCAAATACATTCCAGTACGAAGTTAACTTGTAGTTAGATAGAGTCTGTAGCGACTTAATATAGTGTGGTGTTCAAACCTTGACTAGGTCCCGGGGTTTTTCTGCATTTGCGGTTTCCTCGTTAACAAAATTTCTGGTGTATGTGTTATTTATTTTCCGCATTATATTTTCTATATAATTGAAATATCACAGGTTGTGCATAGTTCAATCAATTAGATAATCCAACCTTTAGTTGTTGATATAAATTGATTGACACTTGAACATTGGTCTTTGTTACCGTTCAAGTTGTTTCTCATAATAATCAGGCTCGCGGATTTTTTTTCTGTTTGATTTGCTGATTACATTGAGAAACAGAGATATAACTCTTGGATGTATTTTCCTTGATTGAGTCTGACTGTCTAGTTGATTCTCTTGGAAATATATTGGAGTTAGTCCATACATATTGCCTAAACAAAATATTGGGTGTGGTTGTTAGACCCCTGCTTTTTCAGCTTTGTTCTTTACAAGCCAAACAATACCATTTGTAAAAATGTTACTTTGTTACTATATATTACTTAGGAAAACTGAAATATTTGGTTGTTCATTTTTTAAACCATGGTGATAGTTGTTGTTTAGCTTTGATTTGTATCTATCTTTTTAAATTTATATAATTTTATTTTGGTTTTGTAAGAGTATCGATCATGTTAGTCCTGTAATCTCCGGGTAAGGATTCATCATTACATTTTCATATATAAAAAAAAAATCTAAAAATCTATCGTCGCCTAATTAATTTTATTTCTCTCTTTGATCCATAGATCTCCATAGAAATGAGTTTTCATAGAAACTCTAATTATAATTAATAAAATAAAGGCTCATTTCCCCACCAGAACCAGAAGTCTCTTTGTATGAAGAGTGTTGATTCCTTTTTAGTAAGAAATATACTACATCTTAAAATGGTTGCTCATACTTTTTTTTTTCCGAAAAGAGGAATGAAACCTCATACTGTGTATTGATAATGCATTCGGTTTTCAGAAATTTGAGTTCTGTTTGCCGTTACAAGGTTAATACAATTATAGATATAGAGATGGTGCATAATGGCATGTAGCGCATTCCCTTTCCAAATGTTTTCTACGACATTTCTATTACATAAAAAAGAGATATCAGCTGCTTTCTTAATTTTGTATCTAGAAGTTAAAACAAAGGCATTTACTTTGAAGTTAATAGACTGACTAATTTGATTTCCAAAATCATTGCTAATTTTATATCTATGTTCTCTTGATTGGGCATATCTTCCTATCAATAACTTTAGAATTGGTGAAGAATCACTTTGGAAAATGACTTGATAACCACTCCATTCGGTTTCCCAACAGAAGGAAGCTTCTGCTCCTTTTTCTTCTAATTGTTCTCGGGTACTGTAATCTGCATAGGAACCCCTAGCTTCAATTGTGGTACCTGTGTAGTCAACAAGACTCAGTCCAATACCTGAAGTAGGGATAGGGTTGTGCATTGACAATGCTATATTTATTCTCAAGCTCATGTAAGTCAGATCTTTTGCTGGTTCTATATCCAATATTTGTAATGTCTCATCGTGCATAGGATTGTAATAAAGGGTCTGCATAATGTTATATGTTGAGATGTTTACATGAATCAAGCTATTAATGAACCTTACTATTTGTTTCGCTGTGTTCGCACTATTTTGAATTATTTTTTGGAAACTAGACGCACACCTAGCTTTCCAAATATTCCAACTAATAAGACCACAGAATTCCGGCCAACCTAGAATACATTTCCCTTTGTTTTCATCTTTGAACCAAGAATTTAACCATTCATGGAAAGTATTACAGTTCTCAGTAACATGATTCATATCATAATTCAGATGCATCCATACCTGGGTTGTAAAGTTACATTCAATAAAAAGATGTGTTAAAGATTCTTCACCTGTGTTGCATAAGCAACATTTTGTATCAATTTCAGGGAGAATTGCAGCCATCCTCAACCCTATTGGAAGGATAGAATGTGCCTCTTTCCATATAAAGAGCTTAATAGATGGTGTTGTGTTGAGACTCCAAATCTTTCCCCAATCAATAGTAGTGTCATTTGAATTGTTTATTGAATTATAAAGGGAGCACACAATGAATTTACCTTTTGTGTTTAAGTTCCATTTTGCACTATCTTCTTCATCATGTACCGGAATATTTAATTGCAATATCTTTTCTACAGTCAGTTGATCAAAACAGGCATGCAGTTTACATACATCCCATTTTCTATTTTCAGTGAATAAGTGTCTTACCTTACTTAAGTTTCCAGTACCTGTTTCTGGTTTGGTGATAGGAGCTACAGTATCCGAGATCCATTGATCCTCCCAAATATTTACAAGGTTACCATTTCTGATTGTCCAATTGCAGTTATTTATTATCTGTTGTATACCATTATGTATTCCTTTCCAGACCCAGCTATCTCTTGTACTTGGTTTTGTTTTCATATGTAAAATATCATTGTTTGGGAAATATTTAGGTTTAAGGATACGAGCACTTAAAGAGTTTGGATTTTATTTTAGTCTCCATCCCATCTTATCTATCATTGCTAAGTTAAAATTTTCAATATTCTGTAGACCTAGACCACCCTGTTCTAGAGATTTACACATAGAGTCCCAAGCTTTAAAAAAACACCTTTTTTTCCTTTTACATTTTTACCATTTTCGTCTTTTCCCCACCAATAGTTTCTTTGTAAACTAGTTAAGGTTTTACAAACCTTTTTGGGGATTTTAAAGCAATTCATTTGATAAACTGCTAGAGAAGAGGTCACATTTTTTATCATTACTGTTCTTCCTTCATTGTTTACATTGCTTCCTTTCTAATTTTTCAGCCTACTACTCATTTTTTGTACTAGTGGTTCAAAACTCTGTATTTTTGATTTGTTAGTAAATAAAGGCGATCCTAAATATCTGTCATTTAGGTGTATAGAATTTACTCCTAGAATTTGTTTTACTTCACTCATGATTGAAGGATCGGTTTTAGGGCTGAAAAAGACTCCCGACTTGCTAATATTTATTAACTGTCCAGAAGCTACTCCAAAATCTTTAAACATTTCAATAAGATTTCGGCAAGTTATGGCATTTGCTTTACAAAATATAAGACAGTCATCTGCAAACATCAGATGACTCACAGATGGTTCGAATTTGGAAATTTTAATTCCTTCAATCAAACCTTTGTTTTCGGCATTAAGAATAGTTATTGATAACGATTCCATGTAGAATAGGAAAAGATATGGAGATAGAGGATATCCCTGTCTTAATCCTCTAGTAGGCTTAAAAAATTCAGTTGGAGTTCCATTCAATAGTACAGATAAAGTTGTAGTAGATATACATTGAAAAACTAGGCTACACCACTTTTCGCATAATTTCTATGAGAAAATTCCACTCGACTCTGTCAAAGGCTTTTGACATGTCGATTTTTAATCCCATCACCCCTTTTTTACTTTTAATATTTCTCATTTTATGTATTATTTCATGTGCTATTACTATGTTGTCTGAAATCTGTCTCCCTGGTACAAATGACGATTGATATGGACTAATGATTTTATCAAGCATTCCTTTCATCCTATTAGCCATCAATTTTGAGATGATTTTATAAGCAGTATTATTTAAAGCTATATGATGAAATTCCGTGGCAGTAGTTGGATTAAGAGTTTTAGGTATAAGAGATATAAAGGAAGTGTTTAATTCCTTAGAAAGATAACCAGTTCTAAATTTTTTTTGCACCATCTTAACAAGGTCATTTTCAATGGTCTCCCAATTCTTTTGGAAGAAGATGGGCGGAAAGCCATCTGGACCTGGGCTTTTATCAGGCTCCATTGAAAATAAAACTTTTTTGATTTCATTATTAGTTGGTATAGAACAAAGGAAATTATTATCAATTTCATTTATGCATTCAGGTATAAGGTTAATCATATTCCTATCAATAGTTGGGTAAACCGTAGATGCAATGTTACTAAAGTGTTTAGTTATACAAGAAGATATTTAACCATATGCCTTCACCATCCATAAGGGTTTCTATCATGTTTCGTCTATAGCGTTTTTTTGCTTTACTATGGAAATACTTGGTGTTCCTGTCTCCTAACAAAATATTTTGGTCCCTACTCTTATCCTTCCAAAAATTCTCTTTAATTGCATACCATTTAGTTAGTTGTGTGTTTAAATAGGCCAGATCAGTAGATTTGTTCACGTAATATTGCCTACTATTGGTTTGTTCAAGATCCTTTTTAATATTTTCTATGTTGGTTCTAATATGACCAAAAGTACTTTTTTTCCAAAGTCTGAGAGTGTACTTAACACTAGTCAGTTTTTAGTGAAATTAAAAGCTGGAGAGACACAGATATGATTACTCCAACATTCCTGGATTAATCCAGCACATTGTTCGCATTTCATCCAATCTCCAAAATATTTGAATGGAGTAGCTCCATCATTCCAGGTGTTGTGAGTGTTAAGGCTAATAGGTTTATGGTCAGAAGACAGAGGACCTAAGTGTCTTATATTAGAATTTGGAAATTTTATATTCCATTTATCATTTACTAAAGCACGGTCAAGTCTCTGTTCAGTGAAATCAATTCATGATCTTCTATTGTTCCAGGTATACGTATATCCACTGAATCCTAAATCCATAAGACCACATTCATTATTAATTTTTTTAAAAACATTTGCTTCACTGCGATTAAATGGATGTCTACTCTTTTTTTCTTCTTCATGAAGAACAACGTTACAATCTCCTATAACTATCCATAGGATGTCTATGGAGTTTGCCACGTCTCTTATAATTTCCCACGAAGAAATTTTTAAGCTTGGGACAGAGTTCCCATAGAAACAAGTTAGAAGCCAAGAATTGTTGGTATTACCAATCTGAACATTTACATTTATATGATTATGCTTGTAGTCCAAGATTGTTATTTTCATATTGTTTTTCCATATAAGGCAAAGACCACCCGTTGTACCTCTAGGAGGTACAAACCAGTAATTATAAACATTTACTTTCCTCATTATATTATGCATCTCCTTATTTTGTTGTTTTGTTTCGGAGAGAAATAGGATATCATGGTTGTTTTTATCTAGCAAATCTTTTAGACTATTAGTAGTTTCTACATTTCCTAGTCCCTGGCAATTCCAGGCTATGATATTAACAAACTTCCAAAAATACGAAATCACAGGGTATTCAAATTCAGTTAAATCATATGGCTCAAGCATAGTAATGGTTATATGAATAATGTATTCATGCAATTGTATGTCTTTCATCCTAATCATGTTTCTACGATTTATGTTTAAGATTATAAACGAACATTCAAAGCATATATAATGGTAGTAAAAAAACTTGCAGGATTGACCGTTAACATTTCTTGAAAATTTAGGCAGCAGATTGAGGATTAGAGTTACCTCATTGTAGTTTGATGATCTTTTCATAGAATTATTGGAATCACCAGCCAAATTTATTGAAATATTGCAGACTGGATCAGGTTCCAATCCCTCCAAATTTGTAATAATTACCTTAGGATTTGTCAGAAGTGTTGTTTGTGTATTTCCTTGGAACTGTAGTTTTCCCAAGAGCCTCCTTTTTTTTCCAGTTATAGCAGAGAACACCTCATCCTTAGTTTGTGTTGGCAGTATGGTTTGTGCATTTCCTTGAGCCTTTGATTTTCTCAGTTTCCTTTTTTTCCGATTGTAACAAAAGGTACATGTGATCATACAAGTGTGCATTAGTCTAGCCACATGTTTAAACTGTCCTTTACAGAAATTAGGTAGCTTCATGGAATAAAGACTCATAAAATGAGTAATAAAGGTATTATGTATTGAACCAAAAAAACTAGCTAAGAATCAAAATTAAGAAAGTAAATTTCAGATCTGAAATCACTAAGTAATCATATTCTAGCAGCCCAAATTAAAAATAATCTTATGGGAAATAAAGGAACTAATCAGGGGGAAAATAAGCACAATTCAGAATTTAACCTACAGATCGGACTATCTATATCAATTAGCTTCAATCAAATCAACAAATTTTAAATTAAATTGAGACTAGGATATAAAATTGAGAGTATTAATAAAAATGTATGAAAAGCCTTTGATGAAATCTCTTAATCTTTGAGACTCAAGGGAATCAAAGCTGTTTAACCCATCAAATGCAACGGAGTCTTGTAACAGATAGCAAAACAAACAGGTGTCTCGGTGTCTTAGTAGCTTCGGATGTTGGAATCACGGTGTCTCAGAATCTCTGTGTCTAGGAGTTTTGGGGTCTCGATAGCTTAGAAATCAGTAGTAACTTGATGTGATAATAACTATAGATAACCGATCTGAAGGTCGGATTAATTAATGGTGTTTCTCATTGATCGTCACAGTCGGGGAAGGTAGATACTGGCTAGATTATGGTGGCTACTGGTAACCTGGAGGTGGTTTAAGGGGCGGCGGAAATCGCCCAGAAGAAGAGAGGAGAGAGGAGAGGAAAGAGGAGAGAGGCGTGGATAAAGATAAAATTCACGTACTAATGGTTGCTCTTACACTATCTCACAGTTTCAACATTGATTCTCTTAAAAACTCAACCAATAATGAATTTGCAATTAATTTATTGGTATGTTAATTCCTATTATATTATAAAACTCTATAGCCTATAAAAAGTTGAGCATATTATGAAACGTAAACCCCACCATCTATCGCTTTAAAAATCAACTGTTGAAAATAACGGCTGAAATTAAAATTGGTAGGTGGTGAGGTTTGGTATCTCCTAAAGCAATAATTTTCAATAGTAAATATTTGTAAAAAAATTAGTTATAGAATTGTGAGATTGTGTGAGGATATCCGTACTTGCTTAAGATAAACTTACTTGCTTGGGAGAGTATTTAGTCGTTCACCCTTAAATTCACTGCTTCATTTTTTCCAAAATTATTTGGAAAAAATAATTTTTGATTGAAGCAGGTATCTAGATAACATTCCTTGTAAATTTTTCCTGATCTTAAATAGCCTAGTCATCATCCTTTGGGGGCGATGATGGGTTCTCTTATTAAAAGTAGCCTAGATTTGTCGAAATTCGGTCATTTTACCGGATGCAATATTATGTTACTCTAGAGATTTTTTCCCAAAGGGACTTAGAAAAAGGTGAAATTCCGTGTATCACCCAGGCGTACACAGAAATTCCTAAATAGGTAAGTATGACCAAAAGGGTAAAAAATAATCGTGAAAGTATCGTTTGTGTCTCTGAAATGATGGAGTACACGACTGCGAGATGAATGCGGTAAGAACATTTTTTTGGAGTGTACTAATAGTGCGTTTGAAATATGTACTAGTCATCTGGACTCATTTTCACTGGTCAACAATACCCAATCAACAATCAATGGTATAATTTTAGAGTGTCCAGTGGGAATGCTCTCATGTCCTTGACAGGTCAACATTACACAGTCAACAACACAATGGGTCAGTCAACTGGATTCTATGAGTCCTCGTTAGACCAAAACCGTTATGAAAAGTCTATTGTGGGGGTAAAAAGGTATAATACTGTTGCCAAAAGTCTAAATGTTATTTTTAGAATTTTGATTCGGAGGACTACGTGCCTGGAATATCACCCCTTTTTAAGTCCTTTCCCCGTCAATAGCTCGGTACTCTACCATGTTGAGTAATTTCTTTTACAACTGTGCAAAAAAAAAAAAGGAAAAAAAAAACTAACTGAACAAACTGAATTGTTACTACTTGAGATTTTGATTTTACTAATAGATTTAAATTGTTTCGTACATATAAGAAATAAATGTGGAGACGACGGACCACTATGTCTAAGACCCCTGGAAGGTTTAGATGAACCATGACGGCGATTTAGAACAATTTAATCCAAAGTATTACATAAACCATCTGGTCTAAAATCACTTAAGTCGGATTTTCGTGTCTTTAATTAAGGATTTAGAGACGAATTTTTTTGAATGGTTTTGACTACCCAAGACCCACATAGGTTAACTTTATTTGAAAAAGATCAAAAGAAAACCATTTGGCCCTAGGTAGTAGGTATCATTATCATTTTACGTTTCATTTGTTACCAACCCTAAAATTTCAGAAGCCGAGAAAATCTCCTTGAGAGCGACTAGGCCTGGCAATGGATAACCGTTATCCGATATCATTTCCGAAAATCCGGCATCCTATAGGATATTATCCGACATATCGGATATCGGATATTTTATCGGATAATACCTCTTAACCTTATCGGAACCGGATTGGGGTGATTCCGTTAGGTTAATATCCGACATCCGATAAGCCTAGGGGTGTACTAGTAATTTCATACCCCTAGGTATTATCTGTAGAGAGAAGGGACTAAACCCGATACTCATTTTCTCATCCTCACAAAACCAATACAGAAATAGATCGAGAGATTGAGAGCTCAGAGTGTCAGTTCAGTTGGAGTGAGTGAATTTAATCGATTGAATCATTGTTCATAGACTCATAGATTATCAGAGAAGAAGTAATCAAGTAAGTAACGATTAACGAATCTGATGATTTATTTTTTGTAAATTAGGTTTTCTTTTCGTCCCCAAATCGATTGGAATTTGCCAGTTTTGATGTTTGAATGTTTCTTTTCTTCCCCATACAGATTTGGGGTTTTTAGTTGGATTGTAGAAAAGGATTTAGGTCTACCATTTTGTTCAATTTTCAGATTTGTTGTTAGGGTTCTAGGTATGAGAAGCCACTAGCCAGTGATGTAAGGATAAATTGGATAATATTTGCTACTCTTGATGGGGGTGAAACCCCCCTCTGATGATTATTTATCCGCCACCACCACAAATATCTCTGAATTCATATCTTCCCTAACTATTTTTTTTTTAATTTATTTAAACATTTTTTCTTGTTCTGTTTTGGTCAGAACTGATTTATGTGTTGTCTGATTTGTATGTTTAGAGATTTATGATTTTGAATCCTAAGAATCGGTGTGGATATGGTGTCAGCAGGATTAATTGTAGAAAAGTAGTGAATTTTTGAAAAAAATGGTGGATGATACTGATTTGGGTAGAGAGTATTGCTTAGGAAATGTGTAATTGTTAGTCCCTGTTTAAAAGATGTTAGTCTATTCAATTGATGTATATTGCCACTAGTAGAAAGTGTGTGTGATGACTGATGAGCTCATTAGCACCATTACGAGAATAAATTGTTGATACCAAGTTTAGTGTTTTGGACATTTGTAGTGGCAAGATAACGGGAGACATGTTTTACAATGGGCAGCAGATAGGTGTTACAAGTTTAGTGTTTTGGACTCTGGCTTAGACACTGAGACTTATTTTTTTTCAGGCTTCTTTTCTGTCTTAATCTACTGTATGTAATTTGGCTTAGTTCTGATTATCCATATGTTTTGATTTCAGAATGTCTCAAAGTCAAAGAGCATCCAATAGAGTTGGAACTTCAAGCTGCAGTCAACCAAATCCCGAACAACCAAAACAAGAAGATCAAAGTGTTGAATGTTCAAGAATTGCTTCATCAACACCTTCTTCGAGCAAGAGATTAGCTGAAGTAACAGATGAAAATCACCCACTTGTCATTTCTTTATTGAAGAAATTACGTACGACAAGGTCATCGGCATGGGATGAATTCACCAGAAAATTTGTTTTACAGCCTGTAAAAGGGAAGCCGGATGAGGAAGAGGCGGTCCTTATGGGTGAATGCCATCATTGTAAAAATATGGTACATGCTTGTAGTGACCAAGGGACTACCCACTTGTCTCAACATCTAAAAACCTGCCAGAAGAAGCCTGAAAACAAGACAGGCCAGATGAAGATTACCATTGCACTTAAAAAAGGAGGTAATCACCAAGTTAAATTACTTAATTGGAAGTATGACCCTATTGTTATGAGGAATTGCCTTGCTAAAATGATTGCTAAGCATGATTACCCTCTTCACATGGTTGAGCATTGCTACTTTAGAGACTTTGTTAAGGCTTTGAACCCTGCTGCTAAAATGCCATGTAGGAATACAAGTAGAGGAGATGTTTTGAGGTGTTATGCTGAAATGAAAGATGAATTGCAGTTACAATTAGAGAATTTGACTTCCAAATGTAGTCTTACAACTGATATGTGGACTGCCAAATACACTAAAGATGGTTATTGTTGTGTTACATGTCATTTTATAGATGATGAGTGGAATTTGAATGCCAAAACCTTAGCTTACATTGTAGTGCCATCACCACATACAGGAGATGCTCTCTCAGACTTTATCAAAAATTGCACTTTGGAATGGAATATAGATAGGAAATTTTTCGCTTTGACTACTGACAATGCTCCAGCTAATGGTGTTATGATGCGAAATCTTATTAAATGGCTAGATGATAAGAATTGTTTGTTGGTTGGAGGAAAAATGTTTCACATGAGGTGTAGCAACCACATATTGCATTTGATTGTATTGTACGGCATGAGAGTAGCTGCTGAGTTTATAGAGGCTATTAGAGATTGTGTTAAATATGTTAAGTCTTCACAAGGTAGGAAAGAGAAGTTTTCAACAGCATTAACACAATGTAGATTGTCTGGAGAAGTTAGTTTAGATGTCGACACAAGGTGGAACTCCACTTTTATGATGCTTAAGAATGCTATCAAACTGCGATAAGGTTTTGAAAGACTTAGTGAGTTTGATTCTGAATTTGATATTCTTCCATCGAGACAGCAGTGGGAACAAGGAATACAAATTTGTAAATGTTTAGAGGTTTTTAATGATGTTTCAAATCAGTTTGCAGGGATTAAGTATCCAACTGCAAATTTGTATTATACAGGGGTTTATGAAATTAACAAATGCATCAAAACATGGGAAGATAGTACGTTTGACTATATCAAACGAATGGGGTTGAAAATGAGAGAAAAGTTTAATGTATACTGGAGTGAGAGTAATTTGATCATGAGCATTGGAGTGGTTTTGGATCCAAGATATAAGGCAAAATGGGTAAGGTACACCTATAAGAGAATTTACGGGGAAGATGACTATGCACATGAGTATGAGAAATTCAAAACAGACTTGACCCGAAATTTCAATGCATATGAATCACAAAACAACACTTCAACTCCTTCTTTCTTTAGCAACTCTGCCTCTCGCATGGATGTAAGAAGCTCAGGTACAGCTAACCCAGATTATGCTGATTTTATGTTGGAAAATGATGAATGTGATGTTCAAAAGTCTGAGTTAGAGAAGTACTTGGAAGAACCAATTCTTCCAACCCTGATAGCCCAAGATGAATTAAACTTTGATATATTGGTTTGGTGGAAGATGAATGGCCCTAAGTACCCAACTCTGGAAAAGATAGCAAGAGATGTGTTGGCTGTTCCGGTGACCAGTGTGGCATCAGAGTCCATGTTCAACGATGGTGGAAAGGTTCTAACAACACATAGAACTTCATTAACTCCAGACTTAGTCCAAGCATTGCTATGCTTAGGTGATTGGCTGCCAGACTTTTATGATGCAGGTAAATATTCTTTTCTTTTCCTTGGTTCTTTTCCTTTGCTTTCGTTCCACCATTTGTTGAACTAGGAAGGATTACATCTGCACGTACCTACTTTATTTTTGAGTTTCCCAGTTGAAGTTTAGTTATCTTGCTTGGCTAGTTGTGCTTCTCTTATTGTCACTGTCTACTTGTGTTAAATTTTTGTGTGATGCCTTGTGCATTTTACATCTACTTCTATATTTGGTGATGTAGTTTTAAAGTAGAGTAAGGACTACGAATGATTGAACTTAGAGGCATATAGTACCATCTGCAGTTCTTATTCGCTAGAAAAATGATTTATGTGTTGTACTTAGGTAGTAAAATGTATTATATGAGCCAACTCACCCAAGATGGCAGCATTCTTCACAACTCTGTTTTACATGAATGTAAAGCTATTGATACATAAGCTAGAACGTTTCATTTTCTGTAACAACCAACATGATTTATATTTCTACACTGCTTCATCTTTGATTAAAGCTAATTGTTCGTCTTTTAGTAAGGCTCTACCAACATGATTTTTGTTTCTGTACTACATTTCTGTCTCCACGCTAAGGTGCTACTATAGATAGGATGCTTGCACCTACTACTAGGAACTAGAACAAATAACAGAGGGTACAGAGAATGATCATAATAAAAATGTCGTCACTTGAATGTGTTTTTAATGCTTCCATTGTTTGTTTCTTGAATTTTCTTATCAAGTGATTCTTTGTGAATGTAGTGGAAATCGTGGACTGAAGTGAAGTTGATGCAATGATGCAACATGCCAGCCAGCCAAGAAAGATCACACTACTTACTAGCGTGTTGACATTGTTACTTGTTAGCCTCTGTTAGACATATTTTTTTTTTGGCTTTGATGTAGCTTGTTGTGTACTTTCTTTTGCATTCACTAGACTGGGAGTAAACTCTAAACAATGTGCTTGTGTGGGTTTGTACTTTTCATTGAACATTTTGAACTCAAAAAGACAAACACAGTTTTTTTTTTCAAGTTTTTAGTTTTTTTTCCTAGTTACCGGATATTATCGAATAAGTATCCGATATCCGATAAGCTAACCTTAACCCTATCGAATTGGATTTTTGGTATCCGCCGGATATTATCGGATATCTATTAGATTGACCCTAAGAGACATTACCAAAATGAGTCACACGAGGAGATGAGCATTCAACATTCTTTTGAATCAACCTTTGCATGCTTACAACCAACTCCCCACACGGCCAACTCAATCATTGGAGTATTTTTTTTCAATCATCCTCATGGATATCCGATAATTCTTAACCTTAACCTTATCGGAACTCCCAATATCCGCCGGATATCTATCCGTTGCCATCCCTAAGAGAGACATTACCAAAATGAGTCACACGAGGAGATGAGCATTCAAGATTTCATTACTGTGAATCACCGGAAAAGAAGTAATGAATAGAAGAAAAGTAATTAGATGGAGTTTTACCAGTCAATTGCATGCTTACAACCAACTCCCCACACGGCCACACCCCACCAGGAGTTGTAAAACAATCATTGGAGTATTTTTTTTTTTCCTCCTTGTGGTCAAATGCAGACTCATGATCCTGGGAAGTCTGGAATGCACTTTGGAATCCAACTTCCGCTGGGTCTTTAATAGCCAATAGGAGGAAGTTGAATACCCTTTCTAAGATCCAACGACTCTTAGAGCACCATATATTAATATATACGAGAGGCCGGTAGCCCGGTAATCCTCCCACTTTTGGAAAAATAATAAACTAGTAATAAAGTTGTTACCATAAGACCTGATCTTCCCGAGATTCACCGGAAAGAAAAACAAGATTTCTTGCTTTATTTTATTATTAGGTGTTCTAATCTTCTTGGCAAGCTATATTGTTTGTACCCAAAATGTCAAAGCTGCTACTATAAATATCATATATTCCATGGGAGTTACCCGTCTCCGGTAAAAGCTATTTTTCAAACCATAGTATATGGAGTTTCGTAATCTCCTGTGGAATTTGGTCATCAGGTAGCACTTATGTGGAATGACCGTGGTGTAATTGTCAAAACAACCCCATAGTGGTTGCCCAAAAAGAACCAAGTAAATGGAGCAGACAATGATTATTTGAGTACACCCTCCTAATATTCTGTTTGTTTGCAAGTGATTAGATACGTTCTCTTGGTTTCTTCCTTACTGCATTGGTATTAGTACAGTTGCACCACAATGATTATTTGAGTACACTCGAGTGTATATTGCTGCAAGTGCTTGCCATAATTGGCAACAGTACACCTAAAAATATGATTTATTCACGTTGGTGATGTGTGTTGCTATCATGTAATGTCCAAAGCAAAAGAAGATTCCCCATTTTCAGTGTTTGAAATGTTATAAATTGAGTCTTACTACACATTTTAAGAACAGATTTTCTTCACTAATTATGGAAGCTACACAAAGATAAAACTAAAGTTGGTTAGAATCTAACTTTTTCGTGCTTTAAGAATAGCTAAGAATATCCAAACAGGACCAACCACATATCAATAATGATAAAGTGCTAGATTTTCTTATCAAAACACGAACAGAGACATGATTAACATGCATTCCCATGAACCTCAAACAGTACAAATGATTCATTGTGTCTTCTTTTGATGAGATTTATGTAGTTTGTAATAATCATTTTGGGTAACATGCATGTTTGATTGAGTATAAGTAGGGATTTGTGTTGTGTTTTTTTTTTTTACCATGTGATGTGACCATATGGTTGGAGAATGAGAAAGCTAAAAAGAAAGAAATGAAATCATGAAAGTTTTAAACAAAGTGAAAATTATGATTATGGATTACACTAACAAGAAATTTTGTAAAAATGGAATCAAAATGTGGTTCCAAGTGACTTTGGATTAATAAAATGCGATTAAATACACTTTAAAGCACAAAAAACACTTTGGAATTGAGTCAACTGGAAAAGGAGAAGAGAAAGTTGGAACAGATCGGTCAATCAACTTTGACTGATATTTCTTTCTATAGAAGGTTGGTAGTACAATTTTTGTTTAACTAAATGGTCAGATTTTTTTTTGAAAGCCTAGTGGAAGAGGCATCTTTAAGAATCAGATAGTCAGGGGATATTCAAATTTTTAGAGTAACTTTTGGTGCTTATCTTTAGAGCAGGATGACACCTCTCGTAGTGGTCAATAGGTTTTTGACTGATTCTTCTACTGATTAGAAGGACAACATTGTGGATGGTCAGGTTTGAAAGCCTAGTAGAGGCATCTTTAAGAATCAGATGGTGCTCGTTCTCTAAGAAAAAGAAACGCACATATGCATGAATGGGCTAAGAGAGTAACAAGCTGTAAATTCGTTAATACTTTTACCTCTATAGTGTCATAATTGCAGACCCTCCCTTGGTATGACCCATGGTCATACAGCACAAACTCATGTCGACCGGTCCTTAGTCAGACTGAAATGTGTTTGCTATACCTTTTGAAGGCACGTTAAAGCAAAAATCTATCACTTTTATTTATTTTCTCTCTTTTCTGTTGAATCAACTTTTTACTGGGTTTTTGATTTTCTTATTTCAGACTGAGATATGCATCTTCTTCTTCTTCTTCTTCGTAGAGGAGGTACAACATGCACGTGAAATTCTCATGATTTAGTCTCGTATCAAAATCACCAAATTAACACATGCATATATATCATTAGATTCCCTGCCATCATTTCCATAATTCCATTGCTAAATGAATCGGTACTTACCGAGTTGAGGCTGTCAATTTTCTTGGAGGTGTCTTGCTGAAGCACGGCCGCGCCAAAAGTTTTAACGTGTCCGATACAACCCATTTTTCAAGTCCGACACATTACATACGTATCTGAGTATCCTTATGTGTTATGATTAGTTGGAGTCTATATGAATTGTGTATACCGATTCAATCCAAACTGGTCGGATTAGATTTTGAATCGGATAAAATGTAAAATTCCAAAAAACCACTGAATTGGATCGGATACTAGATTGTTGTAGTGAGCACTGATGTAACTTAATAACCAGTTTATTTTAACATCTTAATTATAAATTTTCACCATCTTCCTAGGATTTTGGGTATTAAGAAATGTAGTTCACTCTTTGTGTAGGATTTTTCAAGAACATCTAAATGTTAATGGCTATTTGAGATTAACCTAAATTATGTTTTGATGTGCAATCTTAATTAGTTTTTCACCAAACATACTTATTATAAGAGCACGTCGAATGCTGGAATCCAAGCTATTCGCTTTAAAAAAAAAAGTGTTTGATGTCAAGCGTAATGTCTTCTAAGTTATGACTATCCATATTTTTTTATGGACATGTCCTATGGTTTCATGGAAGATAGCTTGGAATCTAAACTAAAATGACAATTCAGACAGCTTTAAACGCCATTCTGAATTGTATTCAATCTTGTGGTTGATTTTGTACTTTCTAATCGCCTGTTCAATGGGCCAATGTTGAATATTATTTGGAATAACACTTAATACAATTCGGATCAACGTTTTTGGAATCTAATTTGCCTTTCACCATTAGGTTTGAACTTTCATGATATATTACAAATACAAAGGTGTCGTCATAAGACTAGGAAGATGAAATTCTTCCACCGTAAAGCTTGTTGTAAGCATCTTGTATTTGATTATGGATATAAAGTTGTGCTGAAACAAGCTTTCATGATTGTGTTAACCCTGATCATCCTAACTAAGTCCAATAGGATTTGATCCATCCATCAAGATGGATCTGATCGAATGTCACCTTTTGAGAACGGATTAAATTGGTTCGGTTCATTATACCAAATAAGTAGGATTTTAAGTCATAGCGGGACATGATGCCAATTTTGGATTGCTAGAGAAATTTAGGGTAACAATTTCAGAATTTCCTTACCTAGTTTTTGGATCACAAAGGAAAAAGTCGGGACACAAGCCAATTTTCGGCCAACTTGATAGATGTTGGTTGCTAGAGCACTGCTCGTTCGAACTCGCATGCGTTGCTATCTCAAACATGTTTGTCATTGTCAATGATCAAAACTATAAGTCTTGATTTCTAGTCTACTATAGCTAAGTCTCGGACTAGGATAGAAAGTGTAGTTGAGCTCAAGAACTCCATGACGATCATCATACAAGACGAAGGACTACTCAAGGAACTTGTGCAACTTCATCGACTAAAAGGTACGTGGAGACTTGAACTTATATATCACTCAAAAATATATTTACTCTATCTCCTATATTGAGATAAAAGTAGTTTTGCTATATAGACTTTGATTATACACATTTGCTATTTCGAGCCGAGTTTATCTCGCTTATCCATTTCTCGAAATATGTGTTGGAAAGCTTTCGCTTTGGCCAAGTTAATATTTACCTAGTGATGAAAGTCATGTTATGTTTCAATTACTTGAAAATGGCTTCGACAAAAAATGGTTTATGAATAACAACTATATAACGTCCTCTAAGAATGTTTCAATGATTGAAATGAGAGTTTAGATTATATAACCATTGTTGGATATAAGCATTGTGTGGAAACACATACATGTATAAGTCCTTATTCCTTGAACCAAAGTATGCATACTTTTCTGCTCAGGAAAACCGGAACAGAGTCCGCGAACCTAGTCTGCGTACTGTCGGAGGTTCTCTTTCCGAGAAAATATGATGGAGTTTGTAAACTTTTACAAACTTTTCCCGGTTACTTAAGTCCGCGTACTTAGGTTGGTTATTTGCAAACCGTGGCTATAAAGTTCATGAATCGATTTGAGTGAATCAAATCGTTTTTGCTTCGATTGTGTCTTGTATATTTTTATAAGATCTAAACAATTGAACAACTCTCTAACTAGTTCATTTGAGTCATTTGAATTAGTTATGGTAAATAAGAATATGGTTAATATGAAAGTGATCATATGGCTAACAATTTGGTTAACTACTGTTGAACCAATGAATATACATGTTTAGTTACGGTTAGACAAACCTAAAACGTGCATTTCATTTGTGTGTAACAAGCTAAGTTTTCGATCTAGCGGTTGAAAGATATTATCTTGAATCTAATCAGGTTTTCATCTAACGGTGAATATTGAATGCTTTGTTACTAAGCTAACATCGATTGCAAACCCTGATTTGAAAGACTATATAACGGAGAACTCTAGATACTGGGAAACCTAATCCCCACACATGTTGTATGATACTAGTTGTAATAGCTAGAGTCGATTCTCCTTTAACCTTAGGTTTCTACCGAGACCATACCGGTTAACGACTAGAAGGATTCATTAAGATTGTGAAGCCATACCGATACTACTTTCTTGTAGTTGTGTGATCTGATCTTGTTGTTTCTATCGTATTGAGTACAATCGTAATGATTGGATTGTGATTGATATCTCCGATAGGAAAGATATAAAATTAATCACAAAGAACTTCGTCTCATCGTTTGTGATTCCACAATATCTTCTTTCTCCGCCTTGATTAAGATTATTGTGAGGTGATTGATAATACTAGGTTGTTCTTCGGGAATATAAGTCCGGGTTATCAATTGGTTCCTGTTCACCTTGATTTCTATCAAAAGACGGAACAAAATCGTAGGTATTTCTTTGGAAGACAGATTTATCTATTACAGTTGACTTTTCTGTGTGATACAGATTTGTTTATTAAAGTCTTCGTCTTTGGGTCGTAGCAAATCTTAGTTTTGGGTGAGATCAGCTAAGGGAATCAAGTGAGTAGTATCATACTGGGATCAGAGACGTAAGGAGCGCAACTGTACCTTGAATCAGTATGAGATTTATTGGGGTTCAACTACAGTCCAGACCGAAGTTAGTTTGTAGTAGGCTAGTGTCTGTACCGGCTTAATACAGTGTGTGTTCAATCTAGACTAGGTCCCGGGGTTTTTCTACATTTGCGTTTTCCTCCTTAACAAAACTTCTGGTGCAAAAGAATATGGTTAATATGAAAGTGATCATATGGCTAACCATTTGGTTAAATATTGTTGAACCAACGAATGTACATGTTTGGGTATGGTTACATAAACCTAAAACGTGCATTTCATTTGTGCGTAACAAGCTAAGTTTTTGATCTAACGGTAGAAAAATATTATCTTGAATCTAATCAGTTTTTCATCTAACGGTGAACATTGAATGCTTTATTACTAAGCTAACATTAATTGCAAACCCTGATTTGAAAGACTATATAAGGGAGAACTCTAGCAACTGTGAAACCTAATCCCCGCACCTCCTGTATGATACAAGTTGTATTAGCTAGATTTGATTCTTCTTTAACCTTAGGTTTCTACCGAGACCCTGTAGGTTAACGACTGGAAGACTTCATTGGGATTGTGAAGCCAAACCGATACTACTTTCTTGTAGTTGTGTGATCTGATATTTCTGTTTCTATCATATTGAGTACAATTGTAATGATTGTCTTGAGATTGATATCTCCGATAGGCAAGATATAAAGGTAATCACAAACATCTTCGTCTCATCATTTGTGATTCCACAATATCTTCTTTCGCCGCGTCGATTAAGATTATTATCAGGTGATTGATAATACTAGGCTATTCTTCAGGAATATAAGTCCGGGTTATCAATTGGTTCCTGTTCACCTTGATTTCTATCAAAAGATGGAATAAACTCGTAGGTTTTTTTGTGAGACACAAATTTATCTATTACCATTTTTCTGTATGATACAGATTTTTTTATTAAAGTCTTCGACTTTGGGTCGTAGCAACTCTTAGATGTGGGTGAAATTAGCTAAGGGAATCAAGTGCGTAGTATCCTCCTGGGATCAGAGATGTAAGGAGCGCAAATATACGTTGGATCAATGTGAGATTGATTGGGGTTCAATTACAGTCCAGACCGAAGTTAGTTTGTAGTAGGCTAGTGTTTGTATCGGCTTAATACAGTGTGTGTTCAATCTGGACTAGGTACCGGGGTTTTTCTGCATTTGAGATTTCCTCGTTAGCAAAACTTCTAGTGTCTCTGTTATTTATTTTTCGCATTATATTTTGTTATATAATTGAAATATCACAGGTTGTGCGTTGTATCGATCAATTGTGAAATTCAACCTTTGGTTGTTGATTGTAAATTGATTGATCCTTGAACATTGGTCTTTGGTACCGTTCAAGTATTTTCTCTTGTATTCAATTACACTGGCATATTTCTATATGCTTGAGTAAGAATTGAATCGAGAAAGAGAGATATAACTTTTTGATATACTTTATTAAGATTGAGTCTAGTTGATTCTCTTGAAATTATATTGGAGTTAGCCCATACAGATTGCTAATCGAAATATTGGGTGTGGTTGTTTGGCCCCCACTTTTTCATTGGTCAGTAGGAAAATTTGGGTCACGAAATAGATTTTAGGTTATATTGGCATATTTTGGGGCACTTGAAAATTCTCGGTCGTAATGAAAAAATATAAATTTTGCATTTTTATTAATTAAAATATGTTTGGGTGAGCATTTTGGGTCACAAATTTTTTTTAAGAACCATAGTATAAATTCATGATTACGTGACATAATTCGGTTCACCCAATAAATTTTAAGCCAGGAGATAGATTTCAAGTCGATAAGTAAAACAAGTTCTTTTTCTTGTATCACATGAGACACTTGGGTTGGATGAAAAATTTTGATCTCTAGTACAACTAAGGTTGCACAAGAACCGGTCAAGAATACATGTACCAGCCTGGAACCGAAAAAACCGTACCAGAATCGGTGTATGCGGTATAGGGACTGGTACTGAATTTGAGAACCGGGGTAGGACAAGGTATAGTGGACGGTTCTTGGGGTGGTACCGGCTTGTACCGGATCAGAAGAACATGTTAATAAGAGCCATTGATTAGAGATTTATGGATTAATCTTAACCATCTATTCTAGTTTGGTACAAGAGTTTATAAGAAAGTTTCACTCTTTCACTTCTTTTTTTTCCTCTCAAACTCTCAACTGAAGCTGAAGAACAACAGCGGCGGCACAAGTCAATCAAACCAATCCATCCCTTCTTCTTCACCTCCACCACCTTTTTCTTCACCACCACTACTACCATCTTCTTTTTCGCCAACCAACTGAAGATAAATCAGTTACTTCTTCTTCTTCTTCAATCAACTACAACAAGTCAAGAATTTTTGTTGAAAACTAATTAAGAAATTAAGATGGTTGCTACTAATAATCAAGACAAGGATTTGAATGGGTTGTTGATGTTGATGGTCTGTGAGAATAAATTGGTTTGAATATGATTTTATTGCAATCGATAAGAAGGGAAAGATGTAAATGAATATTGGGTTTTGATTGATGTTAAGTTTAATATACTGCCATTGAAGATGTGAAAAAGAGATGGAGATCTGAGATTGAGAAATAAAAGTGAAGAGCAAACCAGGGATAGGGAAGAAGTACAAGATGTTGATGTTGTTCTTATCTAGGTTGGAGAATGTGAAAGTGATGGATATGTTTGCAGATTTGAAATTGAACAACAATGGAGAAATTAAGGTTTGTGGTTTTTCAATTGGGGGTTTTAGTCAATGACTTATAGAGAAGTTGCGGAAGATGGAGAAGATAATTATTGTAATTTACTTTAACAGGAATTTTGGTAGTTGTAGTATTGTATTATCTTATTGATGTGGTTTTGTTGTAAATGAGTATATAAATGAATTAAATTATGATAACGAATGAATTGGTGAATTTTTCTTAGATTCAGATAGATATTAATGGTGTTAATGTTACAGGAAAAAACCCGGTACCGGAGTGGAACCAGACCGGTCTTACAAGTACAAGTACAGGTACCGGTCCTCAAAATGAGGTACCGATCAACACCAGCTACGGGGACCGGTTCCAACAGAAAATCGGACCGGCCATACCGGATCATGTGCATCCTTAAGTACAACGTAATATTTTTAATTTTATTGTGCTCAAGATTTTTGGGTGATCTACAACCTCTAAATCCTCACCACTATCTGAACCTTTAGTTTATCTTTTCAGATGCTCGTAGTTGCTTCACTGAAGCAGTCTATTTCTAGGCTTTTAGGTTTTCAAAAAACGTTTTAGTTTGGGTGGTTTGGGTTATTTCTAGTAGTTTGATTTTATTGGTGATGGTAATCAAGAGGAGGAATTTGGGTTTTCTTAAAATAACTTCTCTTTTATCTCTTACTGCAACATCAAATCCAATAACTCTAGCGACTTCAACTATTTCGACAACAACTGCTACAGACACTAAAAAAAAAAACTATTACAACCATAAAAACTCTGTTCCTGATTCCGATCGACTCCGAACGGTTCCATCTGATTCAAACTGAACCAAAAATCAGAAGTTGCTTTAGTTTAGTGAGTTATTTAAGTTTAGATAGTTTAATTGTTCTTCAAAATTTTGAGAAATGGTTTGGTCACTTGATGACCCTAAGCAAAGTGCTATATGCAGTGATGTTACCTAGTTTTGTTTGGTTAACAAAACAAAAAGGGTCATTCAAACCTAACCTTTTTTCTTATTCTTGGTTTATTAGAAAGATTGGTTTGGACTTGAACGTACCGGTAGAGTTGGAATCCTTGTACCAACGGAGAAATTGTGAAGTTTATTTAACCGTCTAAATCTTAGATATTTCAGAAAATATTTCTCATAACTGAACCTGACATGACATTTCTTATTTGAAGTCAGTCTTACCATCATCTCTTTGGGTAAGGACTTTTTAATTGTTAGAGCACTGCTCGGTCGAACTCGCAAGCGTTGTTATCTCAAGATTATTGTCAAGTTTAGTTTCCTAAACTATAAGTCTTGATTTCTAGTCTACTTATAGCTAAGTCTCGGACTATGATAGAAAGTGTAGTTGAGCTCTAGACTCCATGGCGTTCATCATATAAATATGAAGAACTACTCAAGGAACTAGTGGAACTTCATTGACTAAAAGGTATGTGGAGAATTGAACTTATCTATCACTCAAAAGTCGATCTACTCTATCTCCTATCTTGAGACAAAATTCGTATTGCTATATAGACTTCGATTATACACATTTGTTATTTCGAGCCGAGTTTATCTCGCTTATCTTTTTCTCGAAATATGTGTTGGTAAGCTTTCACTTTGGCTAAGTTCATCTTTACAAGTGAAGAAAGTCATTTTGGTTATTTCAATATCTTGAAAATTACTTTGATGAAAAATAATGTGTGAATAACCTCTATTTAACATCCTCTAAGAATGCTTCAATGATTGAAATGAGAGTTTAGAATATATATATAACCTTGAATGGATATAAACATTGTATTTGAACTCATATGTGTGTAAGTCCTAAATCCTTGAACCAAAGTATGCGTACTTTACTGCTCAGGATAACCGGAACTAAAGTCCGCGAATCGCCGGAAATTCGGGTCCCGTGAATTTCTGCTGGAGTTTGTGAACTGAAAACAAACTTAAACCGTGTACTTAAGTATGCATACCGGTATGCATACTTGAGTGGGTTATTTTCTAAAAATGATTTGTTCGTGAACTTAAACTTATTTAAACTAAGGAATGCATATTTGCAAACCGTGGCTATAAAGTTCATGAATCGATTCGAGTGAATCAAAATCCTTTTTTCTTTGATTGTGTCTTGTATACTTCTATGAGATCTAATCAATTGAAAAACTCTCTAACTAGTTCTTTTGAGTTAATTGAACTAGTTATGGTGAAGATGAATAAGGTTGATATGAAAGTGCTCATATGGCTAACCATTTGGTTAACTACTATTGAACCAACTAGGTGTACACGTTTAGGTATGGTTATACAAATCTAAATGAACGTGCATTTCATTTGTATATAACAAGCTAAGTTCGATCTAATGGTTGAAAGATATTCGCTTGAATCTAATCAGGTTTTCATATAATGGTGAATATTGAATGCTTTGTTACCAAGGTAACTTAGATTGCAAACCCTGATTTGGAGACTATATAAAGGAGAACTCTAACAATTGGGAAAGTTAATTCCCACATCTCCTGTGTGACACTAGTTGTATAAGCTAGAGTCAATTATACTTTAACCTTAAGTTTCTACCGAGACCCTATAGGTCAATGACTTGAAGACTTCATTGGGATTGTGAAGCCAGACCTAACTATTTTCTATGTAGTTGCGTGATATGATCTTTCTGTTTTATCGTATTAAGTACAAATGTTAAATTGTCTCGAGATTAATTTTTCCGATAGGAAAGGTAGTCACCAACATCTTCGTATCATCTTTTGTGATTCCATAATATCTTGTTTCGCTAGTCGATTAAAATTATTGTGAGGTGATTGCTAATGCTAGGCTGTTCTTCGGGAATATAAGTCCGGGTTATAGATTGGTTCCTGTTCACCTCGACTTATCAAAATACGGAACAAAACTCGTAGGTATTTCTGTGGGAGACAAATTTATCTATTCTTGTAGACTTTTCTGTGTGATACAGATTTGTTTATTAAAGTCTTTGGATTTGGGTTGTAGCAACTCTTAGTTGTGGGTGAGATCAGCTAAGGGAATCAAGTGCGTAGTATCCTACTTGGATTAGAGACATAAGGAGCGCAATTGTACCTTGGATCAGTGTGAGATTGATTAGGGGTTTAACTTCAGTCCTGGCCGAAGTTAGTTTATATCAGGCTAGTGTTTGTAGAGGCTTAATACAATGTGTGTTCCATCTGGACTAGGTCCCAAGGTTTTTCTTCATTTGCGGTTTTCTCATTAACAAAACTTCTGGTGTCTGTGTTATTTCTTTTCCGCATTATATTTTGTTATATAATTGAAATATCACAGGTTGTGCTTTGAATCAATCAATTGGGAAATCCGATATTTGGTTGTTGATTGAAATTGATTGATACTTGAATATTGGTCTTTGGTACCATTCAAGTTAATTTCTTTTGTATTCAATTAGACTCACAGACTTCTATTTTCTTGAGTAAGTATTGAATCAAGAAATTGAGATATAACTCTTTGATATACTTTTTATTTAGATTGAGTCTGACTGTCTAGTTGATTCTCTTAAAAGTATATTGGAGTTAGTCCATACCGATTGCTAAGCGAATTATTGTGTGAGGTTGTTGTACACCCACTTTTTCAATTGGTATCAGAGTGAGAAAACATGTTTAAGACCTTATAAGTTTGTGTTGGTAGCGATCTGACTTTATGGACGAGTCTATCTCTAATAACGTTCCAGTTCAGAAATTGCGACATGATTTTCGAAGCTTGGATTCACCAGAGAGAACTGTCATATCTAGGTCAGTATTTAAACATTCTCCTAATGTAGAACATGTTGAATTTTGGGAAACACGCCTAGAAGAACAGTTGGATAAACTTTCTGATAAAGGTGATTTAGATATTGATAGAGATGTTGATGAGGAAGTCTCACAGTATGTGAAGGTTTTGAATTCATTGGAAAAGAAGAAGATGAAAAATTCTCATGTCACACCTCTTCTGACTTCTCTCTATCGAGAAAACAAGAAATTAAGAAGATGTTACGCATATGTTTATGTTTCAAATTGCTCTAACGAATCGATCCTCAAGGATTCTGAGGAAAACCTACGTATGAAGTCAATTGAATGTGATAATGTTTATCAAAAATATTTCTTGTTGGTAGAGAAACATGCAGAACAGCAAGCAAGTTTTGATGACACAAAAAGCGTTTATCTCGCTCGAGAAAAACGCCTTGAGGCTGATTTAGGTGCTTCTCTTGATAAAATCAATATGTTGGAAGATGACTTGAAAAAGTTCAACACTAGTTCAAGCAAATTAACCACTATGCTAGGAGCAAGTAAAAATCATCTTGATACACGAGGATTGGGCTATAAGGAAATAGATGCTCCAATTATTAGCAAAGAGGTAAAATTTGTCAAGGCTAGTGATTCTTGTCAACAAAAGGTTTCCATTGATGGAAAAAAGTGAAATACCTCCACCGGAGGTAAAAGTTCGAAATAGGAATGTATATCAACCTCCGAAGCCAACACATACAGATTGAGGTAATAACATGCCTTATGTTTGCTACTATTGCGGAAATAAAGGTTACCTGGAAAGGAAATGTCGTTTTCGTATAAGGAATGAGAAACTTCATGATGTTCTTGTTTGGGCATCACAAGAAGTTGTGAAACCAAGATCATATGCTAAGGTTAATCCCCTTAACATTACAGGTTGTAACTTTCCAACCTTTAGGAAAATGAATCATTGCTGTGATAAACCTAGATTTGCCTATAAATGTCATACGAAGCCTTTTCACAATCATAATGGTTATCAAAAGGATAACATTGTAAAGACGAAGAAAAGATCCAATGCTCCCAATTGGAGAAGGATTAACTTGCAAAAGAATAGTCAATCCAATTCTCTTTCGAGAAATATTGAAGAGAGTAATGGGAAAAAGGATCCGGTTGTTTCTAAATGCACTCATAAGTGGATTCCAAATCAAGTCAATGATGCTTTGAGTGTGAAAAGAAATGATCTCCTAGAAAATTCCATGACTACGGAGAAGGCAGTATCCATAATGTTGGAACTTAAAGAGTTCTTTAGAAAAATGAATTTGGATGTGAAAGGTTCTAAAAGCGATCTCTTTCATGATAATCCAAAAGTCACTTGTGGTGAGCAAGACATTATTCACCTCAACACAACTTGAGTGTTTTGTAAGTGCATCCTCACCAAGGAATGCCCTGCTATGTATACGGTGAGGGAAGCACGAGAATTGGAGAGCACAAATTATGTTCTGTAAGGCTGTAGAATTCGATTGGATTCTTCTAAAAAGGTATGTCTATAAACTTGAGAAAGATTTATGTTTTTATTATTTTCTTAGAATACATATAATGATCCATGTACCTTGCTTATCGTTCTTTTCTACCTAACTTGATTTGTGTTTAAGGTTCTTAAGTGTTTAGGTTTGAAAATATTAGTTCGGGATGTTTGGACTTCATGGTACACATACCAGGTATGCATACCATCATTTAAAATCAAAATCCAGGAGTTTTAGTACGCATACCCGTTTGCATATAGCTCCAGGTCACGAAAATTCGTTTGCAAACCCGTATGCATGCTGGCCTGTAGATGTAGATATTCGGTAAACATATTTTGGCCGTAACTTCTTCGTCCGAACTCTATATGACCTCATTATTTTTGCATTCTCTTCCTTTTTGAATTGTATTCAAAATGGAGATGAGAATTACTGAACTTGGTTGAGTTAAGGTTGGTCATTGTCCTATCTCTTGTTTTTGAGTGTTTTCCTATGTTTCGTCACACTTGTTCTACTTCTCTTGGACTTGGACACTTGGATTCTTGGAGTACTACTCAATAATCTCATTTGTAGTTTTTACAAGAATGTTATTGGTTTATCACAAAGAAGGAAGTTCAAGAATGAGCAGTAGTACGCATTGATGTGGGATTTTTGAATGTTCACAATCATCTTATGTGAATTGGTGCATGGTCGTTAATGACTTTGTATGTTCGTCTTTGTTAAGAAAATATTTTTATATGCCTTTCGTTTCTATTCTTGGTGTAATTAAATTCGTGCGAAAAAGATTGATTTTACCTTTTAAGGGCAAAAATTTGATTTTGCAGTATTAATCTTTATGGTTTTATATATTGCAATTTGTTATGGGATATGTGTGTTTGCGGACGTGAACTGTGATTGTCCCATATGTGGTCAAAAGTTAAGTCCTTCATATGTCGATATGTAAGTATTGATAAAACATTGAATAAACTTTTGACAAACAAAAGTTAAGCCTTTATGTCATTATGCAAATATTGACGGAAGAAAGGATGAACTTTTGTTTACAAAGATTAAGTATACTGTATGTCACTGTCCAAATAGTGATGGAAGATATAATGAATCTTTGTCTATTCCGCAGTATTGATCTTCCTTGATCCATACATTTTGTGTTTATACTGTGTGGCTCCGTAAGTTTTCTTATGTTGAGCATTTCCGGTTGAATTAATCATGGGTTCACTTGTAGTTAATTCAATTGAGTATTTTGCATAAAAATTCATATTCTTATATGATTTTTTGTTATCCAAATAAATCCTTCTTTTCTTGTGAAAGTAAGGTCGCTCTTGTTGTTCTTTTGGGAATGATGTTTTATGGGGGAGAGTTCATTGAACTTGTGCTTAATTGCAAAATCTTTGTGGAGAGTGTGGCTGTAGAATATTATAGGGGTTATATTGTATCTTTGTAAACTCCTTGATGAATGCATTTAGTTTCGGCTATATGATTTCATACAAAAAGTTAATATGTGCTTTCTTTTGGTCATGAAATGTCTCTATGGAAATTTCATTAGGATCCCACTAGTTTTCTTACCTTTGCCAATTTTATTGACAAAAAAGAGGAGAATTAATGTGTAGTTCACACTACAAATACATATGGTTTTCGGATCATTATGTAAGGGGGAGTGGTTTCCATGTGAGATGGAGTATTGACTAAGGGGGAGTGATACATATCACCATAGTATTGTTGTCGAAGTTGTGATACAATTGAACTTTGATGTTTTGTAATAATACTATGATGATACTGTATAACAATGATTGAGATCTTTTGTTTTCTAATTGTTATGGCCTTCAAAGGCTTTTTATATATTGTTATGGCTATGGATCTTCAACAACGGTGATGCTGATTTGGATATCTTTGGAATCATTGGAGTACTTGGAAGTGACGAAGATTTCGAGTAATGTTGAAGAACCAAGGAGATCATGCATGTGGAAGAGAAGTTGCAAAGTTTATTTTTTGTATTCCATATGTATTGATAGTTTTTTCACTAAAATTGACAAAGGGGGAAATTGTTAGAGCACTGCTCTGTCGAACTCTCAAGCGTTGCTATCTCAAGCTTGTTATTATGTTTAGTTTCCAAAACTATAAGTCTTGATTCCTAGTCTACTTATAACTAAGTCTCAGACTAGGATAGAAAGTGTAGTTGAGCTCTAGACTCCACGACGTTCATCATACAAAAACGAAGAACTACCCAAGGAACTGGTGGAACTTCATCGAATAAAAGGTATGTGGAGACTTGAACTTATGTATCACTTAAAAGTCTATCTAGTATATCTCCTATCTTGAGACAAAAATCTTATTGCTATATAGACTTCGATTATAAATTTTTTTTATTTCGAGTCGAGTTTATATCGCTTATCTTTTTCTCTATATATGTGTTGGTAAGCTTTCGCTTTGGCCAAGTTCATCTTTACAAGTGACGAAAGTCATGTTGGTTATTTCAATATATTAAAAATTGCTTTGATGAAAAATAGTGTGTGAATAACCTCTATTTAACATCCTTTAGGAATGTTTCAATGATTGAAATGAGAGTTTAGAATATATAACCTTGAATGGATATAAACATTGTATGTGAACTCATACCTGTGTAAATCCTAAATCTTTGAACCAAAGTATGCGTACTTTGCTACTTAGGATAACCGAAACTAAAGTCCGCGTACCTGTACTACCGTAAGTTCACGTCCCGTGAATTTCTGCTGGAGTTTGTGAAATGAAAACAAAATTAAACCGGGTTGTGTACTGGTATGCATACATGAGTGAGTTATTTTCTAAAAACGGTTTATTCGTGAACTTAAACTTATATAAACTTAAGAATGCATATTTGCAAACCGTGGCTATAAAGTTCATGAATCGATTCGAGTGAATCAAAATCGTTTTTACTTCGATTGTGTCTTGTATACTTATATGATATCTAAGCAATTGAACAACTCTCTAACTAGTTCTTTTGAGTCATTTGAACTATTTATGGTGAAGATGAATAAGGTTGATATGAAAGTGCTCATATGGATAACCATTGGTTAACTACTATTGAACCAACTAGGTGTACACGTTTAGGTATAGTTACACAAACCTAAATGAACGTGCAATTCATTTGTGTATAACAAGTTAAGTTTGATCTAATGGTTGAAAGATATTAGCTTGAATCTAATCAGGTTTTCATCTAATGATGAATATTGAATGCGTTGTTTCCAAGGAAACTTAGATTGCAAACCCTGATTTGGAGACTATATAAAGGATAACTCTAGAAACTGGGAAAGTTAACGCCCACACCTCCTGTATGATAGTAGTTTTATAAGCTTTAGTCGATTCTCCTTTAAACTTAAGTTTCTACCAAGATCTTGTAGGTTAACGACTTGAAGATTTCATTGGGATTGTGAATCCATACCCAACTATTTTTTTCTGTAGATACGTGATCTGATCTTGTTGTTTCTATCGTATTGAGTACATTTGTAAAATTAACTCGAGATTAATTTCTCCGATAGGCAAGATAGAAAAGTAGTCACAAACATCTTCATCTCATCGTTTGTGATCCCACAATATCTTTTTTCGTTAGTCGATTAAGATTATTGTGAGGTGATTGATAATTCTAGGTTGTTCTTCGGGAATATAAGTCTGGGTTATCGATTGGTTCTTGTTCAACTTGATTTATCAAAAGACAGAACAAAACTCGTAGGTATTTCTGTGGGAGACAGATTTATCTATTCATGTAGACTTTTCTGTGTGATACAGATTTGCTTATTAAAGTCTTTAACTTTGGGTCGTAGAAACTCTTAGTTGTGGGTGAGATCATCTAGGGAAATCAAGTGTGTAGTATCATTCTGGGATCAGAGATGTAAGGACCGCAACTGTACCTTGGATCAGTGTGAGATTGATTGGGGTTCAACTGCAGTCCATACGGAAGTTAGTTTGTGGTAAGCTAGTGTCTGTAGCGGCTTAATACATTGTGTGTTCAATCTGGACTGGGTCCCGGGGTTTTTATGCATTTGCAGTTTCCTCGTTAACAATACTTCTGGTGTCTGTGTTATTTCTTTTCCGCATTTTATTTTGTTAATAATTAAAATATCACAGGTTGTGCATTGAATCAATCAATTGGGAAATTCGACCTTTGGTGGTTGATTGATACTTGAACATTGATCTTTGGTACCGTTCAAGTTAATTTCTCTTGTATTCAATTAGACTCGGAGATTTCTATTTGCTTGAGTAAGTATTTAATCGAGAAATTGAGATATAAATCTTTGAGTAAAAGATTTTTATTTGCTTAATAAAAGATTGAGTCTGACTGTCTAGTTGATTCTATTAAAAATATATTGGAGTTAGTCCATACAGATTGCTAAGCGAATTATTGGGTGAGGTTGTTGTACCCCCACTTTTTCATTAATGATATTTGAACACGAACTCTAGCGTATCTACCCCATTTGGCAGCATCTTCTTCGGATATAGGAAGAGGTTTACCAAATCTTCTTGACATAGCTATAACTTTCTTCGTGTTCATCATAATTAATGGCAGTCCATGAAGCTGGATTCATAATGTAACAAATTTAAACTGATATTCCTCTGGAAATAGATCACTCTTACATATTTTTATTAGCATCAGCTCATTATTCGGAGACCAGGGTGTGTGTAGAAGAGCAACTTCCAAATCACAAAGATGTTCAAATCTTACCATATCCTAGTGTTGATGGTGGTTTTTAGCTGAGGGTTAAAATCGTAAAACCTTAAACCCTAGTCAGACAGTGACGTCACGACATTTAAGTAATAATCTTTTACTAGGCGCATATATTGAAATCTTTAATGTATCTGTAAACAATTAACGGGGTATCTTTTTCAATTAGGGTTACGAAAAGCCAAACCCTAATTCCCACGTGTGCCAATGGAAAACCATGCCAGCCACACTAACCGCTCCAAAGCATGCCAACCATGCTAGTCGAACCTCTGTGCCAATGGAAAACCATGCCAGCCTAACTAACCGCGCCAAAGATTGCCAACCATGGTAGCCGCACCTCTGTGCCAATGGCAAACCATTCCATCCACACTAACCATGCCAAAACATGCCAACCATGCTATCCGCACCTCTGTGCCAATGGAAAACCATGCCAACCACACTAACCGCGCCAAAGCATGCCAACCATGCTAGCCGCACCTTTGTACCAATGGAAAACCATGCCATCCACATTAACCGCGCCAAATCATGCCAACCATGCTAGCCGCACCTCTGTGCCAATGGCGAACCATGCTAGACACACTAACCGCGCCAAAGCATGCCAACCATGCTAGCTGCACCTATGTGCCAATGGCAAACCATGCCATCCACACTAACCGCGCCAAAGCATGCCAAACATGCTAGCCGCACCTCTATTCCAATGGCAAACCATGCCATCCACACTAACCGCTCCAAAGCATGCTAACCGCACCCCTGTGCCAACGGAAAACCATACCAGTCACACCTACCATGCCATGCCAAATGCACCTCACCATGGCCCCATGCTGGCCTTCCCTACGTGGCTATAAAAACGAAGGCGTGCAATAATCAATGGTTTCCGTTCAATCACAAGAGCAAATCCTGGCCGTCTAAGGTTACCAAACGACCTTTGGCCCAAAACCCTAGCTTGGTCACACACCTAGACAAATCTAGCCATTTCATGCGCCCACGGAAAACCCTTGGTCCCACACGCCAATCCAAAACCACACCTAGCCAAATCTAGCCACGCCATGCCCCCATGACAAACCCTTGGCCCCACATGCGAAGCCAAAACCGCACCTAGACAAAGCTAGCCACGCCATGCGCCCATGGCAAACTCTTGGCCCCATACGCCAAGCCAAAACCGCACCTAGACAAAGCTAGCCACGCCATGCACCTATGACAAACCCATGGCCCCACATTCCAAGCCAAACCACGCGAAGGCATGCCATGCCAACCTAATTGCGCCAAGGCATGCCATGCTAGCCTAGCCGTGCCACCATGATGGCCTTCCCTACACGGCTATCCAAAATGAAGGCGTGCGACAATCAACGGCCCCCCTTTAATACCTGGAGCAAATCCTAGCCATTCAGGGTTACCAGACGACACATGGTAACCTTTAGCGCGAAACCCTAGTTTGGCCACGCCAAACCACGCCAAGGCATGCCATGCTAACCTAATTACGCCAAGGAATTCCATACTAACCTAGATGTTCCACCTTGCTGGCCTTCCCCACGCGTCTACCGAAAAAAAGGCATGCAACAATCAACAGTTTCCCTTCAATTTTAGGAGAAAATCCTAGCCATCCAAGGTTACCAGACAACGCATGGTAACCTTTGGCACAAAAACCTAAGTTTGGCCACGCCAAACCATGCCATGCCAACGACATGCCAACCCAGCTGCACCACCATGCTGGCTTTCCCTGTGCGGCCACCAACAAGCGAAAGTGTGCAACGATCAATGTCTACCTTTCCTCTTAAGATGCAAAATCTTGACCGTCGAAGGTCACCGAGCTACCAAGTCTCCCAAACTCGACTTGCCAGGCAACAACGACATGCCACATGTTTTCCACAAAATATTCGAGATATCAAACACATATCACAAACTGGGGGATCCTCTTTGGGTATTGGTTTGGCGGTTTACATCGTGCGGCGTACACTACGCCCGTCATAAGGAAATGTCATAAGGGTGAGGCGGTTAGTAAATACAGGGAGTTAAAGGTGAAATGTTCCTAGGACATCGATTCCATACGTTAACAGTTTTATGGAACATCAATTCCATGCGTTAACAATTTTATGGAACATCAATTCCATGCATACGGTTACCACCTCCTCCCATTTACTAACCCATTCCTTAATGAGACCAGAGTACGTTTCACTCCGACATGTATAAATAGGTCTTACCTATTTCCACAGAACAACAAGTTCATTCGGGAATATATAACCCTCAGAAAATACTTGATTGCTAGCTTACCTTGTTAGCCTTCCCACTTTTCTGATACAAGTCGTAGTAATACAACTACTCTTTAAAAATCAACTATTCTGGTCTCATCACCTTCCTTGCTTCCCTCCCAAAACCAACCCATCCTCCTCCGCTTTGTGACTGAAGCAAGTCTTTATTGGTTTCGACCGGACTTATACAGATTGATCTCTCGAATCTAAAGTACTCCCTTGCAGTACATTGTTTTGGGTTTAAATTGTTTCTCACCCGCACACCCGAAATTACTGAAATCAACAGAAACCATTTTCACCTACAAACAATTGGCGACCACAGCGGGAGGTTCGATCTTTTGGTTACAATGTCAATTTTCGGCCGTTGATCTCGTTCTTCGACCCAGACGTCAAGATGGTAGAGGAAGATGATCCACTCCGACTCAGTTACCCGGTAGCTCGATTATTAGTCATAACATGACAAGGGATAACCGGGGACTTCCCAGAGGATAGAATTAGATGATCCGCCCAAGGATCAAAGACTCGGTTTTCAGACGGCTCAGTAATGAATGGGGACTTTCCATGGCGGTGTTTCCCATAAAACTCGGTCTTACACCCGGAAGGTTTACTTTTTTTCAGAAGACCTAAGAAATCGAGTAAGTCTTACCTGGACAAGATATATGGTTTTATTTTTCAAATTTCACAAGAATGATAAAACCAATAGCCATGTTATGTTTCATCCTACGTCATCTACCAACACACGGTTCCGTGGTTTTCCTGGGATGTCTGCATCACTTTCAATCACAACCAAAAATAACCTAAACATTTCATTCCAAAAAGAATAATCCAAAAATGTCAAGGTAACATTCATGTATCAACCCAAGAAAACCATAAAATCAAAAAACCATAAACTAGGCGTCTCATTTTCCTTTCAAAAAAAAAAACTTAAAGATAAGAGGTTCAAAAGAAAAAAATATATTCAAGGAAAGTTTTTCAGCAGCGGCTTGCTCCTCTTAGAAAAGGCCTCCCTTGTACTATGGAGAGCTGTCCTCTTCAATTCAGCTTCCTGCACAACTTCTTGAATTCCGCTTCCTGCTTCTTCACCATGTTTACGGAAGGACCTTCAACTGCTTTGGCCAACAACGTTTCGACATCAGAGAGGCCTTCAATGAACTAAGGACCATTGAACTCGAACTCCATGCACATATCGCGATGAAACCTCCATCTTGAAATTACATCCTCAGAAACTGTGTGACCAGTCACGTTGCGCATGTCATCGATCGAAGACAAGACTTCCTCCACATGCTTGACCAGCATGTATCGACTAGTAATTTTCTTGGTCGTGGCAATATGACCGTGGCATTCCCATATCTGGGTGTATAATGCCACATGCTTAGCTGGCATGCTAAATCCCCCAATCAACACGTGATTCGGATAAGGAACCAGATATGGAGGAACAAAGGTAGCGCTTGCGACTGCATCAGTACAACAATTGCGCCAGGGTTCACATGAGCAATCTCCATAATATGAGTCACAACAACGCTTTCGTATTGATCGGCCTCTATTTCAAGGCTATCAGGATTAGCTGACACGGCTAGAGACAAAGCCGTGTCTTCACCGGTTTCCTTCTCGAGTTCATCTTCAGAACCGGTTTCGCTCTGCGATATCACGATTTAGACACTCTTCAAAAAAAAAGGAGGGAGAGGAAGAAGAATGGCAGGGAGAAGACTTACTGATCCGCTTTCAGACCGACTAGAGGAAGATTCAGTACTGCTATCGGTAGAACTACTCCCGCCATCTCTGGACTTTGAGATTTCATCCTTCCTGGATTCCCCTCCGTCATGGGTAGGCTCAGCATCGATGCTTTTTGTCTCAAGAGGTGTTGTTTTCTGACTACGTGCAAGTTTATCCAAAGCGTTCACACTGCTAAGACCATGGGTAAGGAACAAAGACAGACACTCATGAATGAGACAAAGACATACATAATCTGACTAAGTCAGGAAAAATATTATACGTACTCGCATATTGGAAGAACTAAAAATCGGGAGAACCTCCATACCCGACTGAAAACCACCAGCACGGTGTTTAGATCTCCGCTCCTTCACTTGGGGACTATCTGCATTCAGGCTAACGTATTTTCGCTTGGGATCCCTCAGCAGTGGATGTTCCTCTAAAACCGAAGAAGAAGGCTTGCTGCGATGATTCTCTACCACGCTGTTCACGAATCCATGGATAACAAGAAACTCGTCCTACCAAAATGTGTTATATTTAGAGATTGTTGATGGATGTTGTTCCGCGAGAAGGAAATGGAAACTTTTACCCGACACAAGAGAACCAGCATCAAGAACAGTCGACAACGGGACTTATGGAATGACCGTCTAACGAACAAGTGGGACCCCTTGGTCAAAACCCATATGCTGATCCGCTCTATCGATGTTGTAAGAGGTTGCTTTGCAAGATCCTCGGAAGAAAGACGACACATGACCAGGCGTGCAGCTTCGCATGAACACCATCTCTCCGACACTCAGATCCTCTTTATTAGAAAACAAAGACATGTTTGGAGTAGGAGCAAAGGTAGTGACCTGATTTATAGACCCATGCACCGGAGCCCATGGACGAAAATTAACTGCGTACGAGTTGTCAAGAAGTCCGACCAGGTTCGAACCAGTCTTGGGACTCCTATTCGACCAGTGCAGTATCCTAGAGCCACCCCAAGACTCGGGAATTACAACCAACGGTTTTGTGGCATACTTCTCGAAATGCTCCCACAGCCACGCTTGGAGAAAGGCGACATGAATATACGAATATACTTTCATGTAGCCATTTGAGGCGCGCATGACCGAAACCATTTGATCCAAGTATGCATACAGAGAACCAAGAAATAGACCGCCAATGGGGAGAACGACACCTTTTGACAATTTTATGGCAAACTTGATAAATTCATGTCTTATCTCTTTCTTGCCCGAACCGTCATCAAAAATATCACAGGATAGCCAAAGAGCCAAGTATGCTGCAACATGAAGTATACTGTTCTTCTATTTCGACTCTAACACGTCAGGGAACCACTGAGACACCCACTAGTCATAGAAGCACTTCGTCTTATTTTCTTTCCAAATGAATCCTTTTGATTTCGCAACTAGGAAGGCACGTATTTCTTCTTCATCTGCAGACAACTTAACATCAAGGTTTCTAACTATGGGAAGGTTCAACATTACATCCATGCTCTCCAAGGGAATGGTCATTTCACCCCATCATCATACGGCCGTGTGGGTATCCGGACACCATCTGGAAACAAAAGCAACCAAGCCCGGAATATCTTTCCTAATCTGAAGCACTACGGAAGACGCAATAGCATCAATGATCTGCGCCTTGTTTAAATTGGTTCTTACATGCTCCTGGCTCATCATGAACCTCATCTATTTCTCTAAGGGACGCAACGGACTCATAGAGATTTTAAAGTCAATATGAAAGGCATGATATTCTTTCCTCTGAAGGCAAAACATTACTACGCCTCCTGGCTGAACCGACCGGCCTTCTCCTTTACTTTCCGAGCCGTTCAGAATAATCGACACATAGGTGGAATGGTTTCTCCTAACCGTGGCCGATGTGGTGAAGAATTCATCATCTACGTTTGGTTTGGAATTACAAACGTCTTTCGTACAACATAACATTCCTCAAGTGATATCATAATAAAGATTCTCTCACGCTACTTTCACCTTCCAAACAACTACAATGGAACAATACGAAGAGAAATTATTACGGAAAGTGCACGAAAATTGTTTTTTCACCCAAGACGCAAGCCAGTTTGTTTCAAGGCCGTACCCTGCAACATAAAATTCTTGTCCAATCGAGGAGGTGCGCCCCACCATCGGAACCATGCACACGGCCACACCAAAACAATGAGCAAACCCTAAAAACTAGGTTTTAGTGGAAAAGGATGGCAATTGCGCGCTTACTTTGCACAGTGAGTTGAGACAATCAAAATTACTATGGTATTCATGCCTAAGTACTACTACGAGCTCGTGAAAAACATGCATACGTCTAGGATTCACACCAACATTTTATACAAGGTCATGAAAAGGTACGCCTACAACTAGGGTTTACACCAACACAAAAGAAAGGAGAAAAAAAAGTTAAAGAAGAAGTGTTGGAAGGCATACCTGGGATTTTCATGTTCGCTCTACTTTAATGCAACCACACGGCTGGGATAAATAAATAGGCGTGAAACAAAAGAGAAGCCGGCCCTCTTTTTATATATACATGGTACGTGGGAGTTTGAACAAGGAAATGATTTCCTATTTTGATCCAAGAAAGGAAAAGAGGAAACCGGTCCCGCAAAGACCAATTTCCATGCCCAAGACCGCTCACGCCATGCATTTTCCCCACTACGCCTAGCCGTCCGTGCATGCCTTACCTCACCGAGCCGCACCCTGCTGTGGCCGCACCAGGCCAAGCCATCCGCTCCATTGTCGCGGCCCCACCACGCCTAGCTGTCCGTGTACATCTCGCCTTGCCATGGACGCACCATGCCAGGCCGCCCGCTCCCATGTCTTGGCCCTATCATGCCAATTCATCAACGCGCTCTTGCCTTTCCAAGACCACGCCACCCCTTGGCCCCACGAGCCAAGCCGTCCATTATGCTTTTATTTCCAAAACCGCGCCCGCTTCGCCTCGGAGATGTACGACCAGACCAAGCCGGTAATTTTCGTTTCACCTATCTACGGTATGCATCCACAGTACAACTTATGTAGGGCCGGCAACACGGGAATAAAAAATTCTCTTCACCTCTCGAAAAAGGTTAGTCGGATTTTCCTGACCATCTCTGCAATGATTTACGTCTTGATTCCGTCCTTGTCTATCACCATCATATGATTACCTCGCAACAAGGCACCTGTTCTGAGATAAGCAGGGGACTTAATGTTGATGGTGGTTTTTAGCTTAGGGGTAAAATCGTAAAATCTTAAACCCTAGTCAGACAGTGACGTCACAGTATTTAAGTAATAATCTTTTACTAGGCGCATTTATTGAAATCTTTAATGTGTCTGTAAATAATTACCGGGGTATCTTTTTCAATTAGGGTTACGACAAGCCAAACTCTAATTCCCACGTGTGCCAATGGCAAGCCATGCCATCCACACTAACCGCGCCAAAGCATGCCAACCATTCTAGACGCACCTCTGTGCCAATGGCAAACCATGCCAGCCACACTAACCGCTCCAAAGAATTCCAAACATGCTAGCCGCACCTCCGTGCCAATGGCAAACCATGACAGCCACAATAACCGCGCCAAAGCATGCCAACCATTCTAGCCGCACCTCTGTGCCAATGGCAAACCATGCCAGCCATACTAACCGCTCCAAAGAATGCCAACCGTGCTAGCCGCACCTCTATGCCAATGGAAAACCATTCCAGGCACACTAACCGCGCCAAAGCATGCCAACTATGCTAGCCGCACCTCTGTGCCAATGTCAAACCATGCCAGCCACACTAACCGCGCCAAAGCATGCAAACCATGCTAGTCGCACTTCTGTGCCAATGGCAAACCATGTCAGACACACTAACCGCACCAAAGCATGCCAACCATACTAGTCGCACCTCTGTGCCAATGGAAAACCATGCCAGCCATACTAACCGTGCCAAAGCATGCCAACCATGCTAACCGCACCCCTGTGCCAACGGCAAACCATGCCTGCCACACCTACCGCGCCATGCCAAATGCACCTCGCCATGTCCCCATGCCAACTTAGCCGCGCCACCATGATGGCCTTCCCTACGTGGATACCAAAACGAAGGCGTGCAACAATCAAAGGTTGCCATTCAATCCTAGGAGCAAATCCTGGCCGTCTAAGGTTACCAAACGACCTTTCTCCCAAAACCCTAGCTTGATCACGCACCTAGCCAAAGCTTGCCATGCCATGCACCCATGGCAAACCCTTGGACCCACACACCAAGATAAAACCGCACCTAGCCAAATCTAGCCGCGCTATGCGCCTATGGCAAACCCTTGGCCCCACATGCCAAGCCAAAACCGCACCTAGCCAAAGCTAGCCACGCAATGCGCCCATGGAAGACCCTTGGCCCCACAGGCCAAGCCAAAACCGCACCTAGACAAAGCTAGCCACGCCACACACCCATGGCAAACCCTTGGCCCCACATGCCAAGCCAAACCACGCCAAGGCATGCCATGCCAACCTAATTTCGCCAAGGCATGCCATGCTAGCCTATCCGTGCCACCATGCTGTCCTTCCCTACCCGGCTACCCAAAATGAAGGCGTGCGACAATCAACGGCCCCCCTTCAATCCCAAGAGCAAATCCTAGCCATTCAGGGTTACCAGACGACATATGGTAACCTTTAGCCCGAAACCCATGCCAAACCACGCCAAGCCATGCTAACCTAATTGCGCCAAGGCATTCCATACTAACCTAGCCGTGCCACCTTGATGGCCTTCCCCACGCGGCTACCAAAACAAAAGCATTCAACAATCAATGGTTGCCCTTCAATCCCATGAGCAAATCCTAGACATCCAAGGTTACCAGAAAACGCATGGTAACCTTTCGCCCAAAAACCTAAGCTTAGACACGCTAAACCATTCCATGCCAACCCAGTCGCGCCACCATGATGGCCTTCCCTGTCCGGCCACCAACAAGCGAAAGCGTGCAACGATCAACGGCTACCTTTCCTCTTAAGATGAAAAATCTCGACTGTCGAAGGTCACCGAGCTACCAAGTCTCCCAAACTCGACTTGCCAGGCAACAACAATATGCCACATATTTTCCACAAAACATTCGAGATATCAAACACATATCACAAACTGGGGGGTCCTCTTTAGGTATTGGTTTGGCGGTTTACAGCCTGTGGTGTACACTACGCCCGTCATAAGGAAATGTCATAAGGGTGAGGCGGTTAGTAAATACAGGGAGTTAAAGGTGAAACGTTCACGAGACATCAATTCCATACGTTAACAGTTTTATGAAACATCAATTCCATGCGTTAACAATTTTATGGAACATCAATTCCATGCATACGGTTACCACCTCCTCCCATTTACTTTCCCATTCCTTAATGAGACCAGAGTTCATTCGGGAATATACAACATTCAGAAAATACTTGCTTGCTAGCTTACCTTGTTAGCCTTCTGTTTATAGGTGAAAATAGTTTATGCTGATTTCGGTAATTGCGGGTGTGAAGGTGAGAAACAGTTTAAACCCTAAATAATATACTGCAAGGGAGTACTTTAGATTCGAGAGATCAATCTGTACAAGTCTGGCCTAAACCAAGAAATGGCCGTTCCAGACTTCATTCGGTCACAAAGCGGAGGATTATGGGTTGGTTTGGGGGAAGGAAGCAAGGAAAGTGGTGAGACCAGAATAGTTGATTTTAGAAGAGTAGTTGGGTTACCACGACTTGTTATAAGAAAAGGTAGGAGAGCTAAGTAAGTATTTTTGAGTGTTGTCTTGTCCGAATGAACTTGTTGTTTAAATGGAAATAGGTAAGACCTATTTATACAAGTCAAAGTAGAAACGTACCCTGGTCTCATTAAGGAATGGGGAAGTAAATGGGAGGAAGTGGTAACCGTATGCATGGACTTGATGTTCCATAAAGTGGTTAACGCATAAAATTGTTATGGAATTGATGTTACATAAAGTTGTTAAGACACGGTTTTATGTCCCATGAACGTTTCCCACATAACTTCCCGTATTTACTAGTCACCTCACCCTTATGACACTTCCTTATGAAGGGCGTAGTGTACGCCGCACACTGTTTTTTAAACTGCCAAACCAATACACAAAGAGGATCCCCCAGTTTGTGTTGATGTCTCGAATGTTTTTGCAAAACATGTAACACGTTGTTGTGGATTGGCAAGTTGAGCTCGGGGAACTTGCTAGCCTGGTGACCTTCGACGGTCGAGATTTTGCATCTTAAGAGGAGGGGAAACCGTTGATCGTTGCACGCCTTCGTTTTGGTAGCCGCGTAGTGAGGGCCAACAGGGTGGCAAGGCTAGGGTGTGTTTAGACTTGGCATGAGGGGCCAAGGGTTCGTCATGGGCATATGGCATGGCTAGGGCGCGGTTGGTGTGGCTGGCATGATTTTCCATTGCCACAGAGGGGAATTAGGGGTTGGCTCGTCGTAACCCTAATTTGAAAAAATATACCCCGGTAATTATTTTAGAGACACATTAAAGGTTTCAGTAAATGTGCCTAGTAAATGCTTGTTGCTTTAAATGTTGTGACGTCACTCTCTGCTAGGGTTTAGTGTTTTACTATTTTAACCCTAAACTAAAAACCACCATCAACACCTTCCCACTTTTATGATACAAGTCGTAGTAACACAACTACTCTTCCAGAATCAACTATTCTGGTCTCATCACCTTCCTTGCTTCCCTCCCCAAAACCAACCCATTCTCCTCCTTTTTGTGACCGAAGCAAGTCTGGAACAACCATTTCTTGGTTTAGGCCGGACTTGTACAAATTGATCCCTCGAATCTAAAGTACTCCCTTGCAGTATATTATTTAGGGTTTAAATTGTTTCTCACCTGCACACCCGAAATTACCGAAATCAGCAGAAACCATTTTCACCTACAAACAACTAGATTTGGAATAAGAAAACCACCGGACAACTTCCATGATTTAGATAACATATATTTAGTATTGCAAAAGCATAAAATCTACCTGAAATCATTTTAAATACCGAACATCTGTTTCATTCAGCAGATTGCTTTAAACCTAGATCTTCATCTTCAAACTCTAATAAATCATGAGTATCTAGTAAATTACTCATTTTATTGATTATCTCCTAATAGTCCTGAGGATTGTTTAAAGTTAAAGCCATATCATGAGATAAAGGAGGACAAAAAAAGGAGAAGAGAAAGAAAAACTAAGAATCTTCACAAGGAAGAAGATTAGAATCAATATAGAGAAGGAGAAAGAATCACCAAAAGGTGAGACCAAGGTATTCGACAAATATTCAAAGTACCCCGACTAGAGTCAAGCTCTCACCTAGAATTTGCTAACTAAAGGTTTAACAACGTTATCTTTTAGTTTTATTTTATCATGGTTAAGGTTTTCAGGGGGACAATATTGTGTCTTGAGATAGATTTTTGTTTACGCATTTTAAGACACAATACAGGCTTTGGAGGCAATTAATGGTAAATTTAGGGCCAAATACAGATTTTGGGTCATATCGAAACACTATACATCAAGTAACGGATTTTAATTCACCGAAAAGTGTATCGACTGATAAATTTAGGTCACACATGAAAAAAATTGGGCACGTGGTACAGATTTCGAGTCATGAGGCAGGTTCTGAATTTTAAAGTAATGGGGAATGTTCTGGTCACATGAGAGATTGTAAGTCATGTCGCAGTCATAGTGATAAAGGCTTAATATTTCTTACAGAGAAAACTTTGGAAACTTCGGGACATACGACGGTTTTTTGTTCAAAATGTATATTTCGATTAAAAATAACATATTATGTCCCTTACAAAAATCAAAGTGTGCATGTTTGGGTTGGGATCATTATGTAAGGGGAAGTGGTTTTCATTGTGAGATGAAGTATTAACTAAGGGGGAGTGATACATATAACCGTAGTATTAATGTCAAAGTTGGGATATAATTGAACTTTGATACTGTGTAATAATACTATGACACTGTAGAACAATATTGAGAACATCTGTTTTTTTTATTGTTATGGCTACGGATCTTCAACAACAATGATGCTAGGATGAACACGTTCAAAATCACTGGAGTACTTGGAGTGACGAAGAATTCAAGGAACGTTGAAGAACCAAGGAAATCAAGCATGTTGGATGAGAAGCTACAAACTTTATTTATTTTGTAATCCATATGTATTGATAGTTTTGTCACTAAAATTAACAAAGAGGGAGATTGTTAGAGCACTGCTCGGTCGAACTCGCAAGCGTTTCTATCTCAATCTTGTTTGTCAATTTTAGGTGATCAAAACTATAAGTCATGATTTCTAGTCTACTTATAGCTATGTCTCAGATTAGGATAGAATTTGTAGTTGAGCTATAGACTTCATGATGTTCATCGATTGAAGACGAAGATCTACTTAGGAGATCTTGGAGGAACTTCATCAGCAAAAGGTATGTGGAGACTAAAACTTATCTATCACTTAAGTATATTCTATTATATCTCCAATTGAGACTAAGTCGTATAACTATATAGATTTTTTTCATTATACACATTTGATATTTCGAGCTGAGTTTAACTCGCTTATATCTTTCTCGAAATATATGTTGGAAAGCTTTTTGCTTTAAGTACGTTCATCATTATTCTTAACAAGTTTAGTTGGAAACAATTTATTTGTTAGAAACTAAATGATGAGTCAACAGATGATCATTTGAAAATTGCCTTGAAACATCTTACATGATTTGTGTGAGACATTCATTTGATGTAGACTCAGAATGTTTCGTATTGATCATTCGATCACTTAAAATTACTTATAAGCTAATAGTTTGTATGAGACAGCTATTGTCGTCTTCAAAGGATGTTTCAATGATTTAAATGGGAGTTTAGAAAAAATAACCATTGTTTGGATATAACACAGTATGCATACAAGTATGCGAACTGTTGTAGTATGATTCAGGTCCGGGAACCAAGTTTGCGTACCGGTTTGAACTGTCAAAGTCCGGGAACCAAGTTTGCATACCCGTTTTTGAATGGTTTCACCTGAGGTTGGTCCGGGAAGACAGTATGCGTACCCGTTCGCGAACTGTTGGACAAGACCAAAGTCCGGAACTTAAGTTTGCGTACCCATTTGCAAACTTAGTTGGTTTAATAGTCCAAAAATTGGTTAAGTATGATTCCATACTCATGAACAAATACATTTATAAATTAAGGAATGCAATCTTTGCAAACTGTGGCTAAATATTCATGAACTGATTCTTTAGAATCAATCCGATTTTGTTTTAACTGTGTCTTGTATACTTTTATGAGAATATAAAAAATTGAACTACTCTATGAGTAACACAATTAGATTTATTTGATTATGATTTGATCTAGAAGTATTAGATGAATGTGGTTAATACAAAATTGTTCATATGGCTATCTTCGGTTAACTATTATTGAGCCAACTCAATATACATGTTTAGGTTCGGTTACCCATATTTAAATGAAGGTATATTTCATTTGTGTGTAACAAGCTAAGACCATCTAACGGTGGAGAGATATTTCTTTGGTTTTAATCAAACTTAGCTTGAATCTTAAATCAGGATTTCATCTAACGATGAATATTGATTGCTTTGTTTCAAAGATATTAAACCCTGATTTGAAGACTATATAAGGGAGAACTCTAACAACTGGGAAACCTAATCCTGACATCTCCTGCGTGATACTAGTTGCGTACTAGAGTCGATTCTTCTTTAACCTAGGTTTTTCCTAAAATCATTATAGGTTAACGACTTAAAGACTTCATTGGGATTCTGAAGCCAGACCCAACTATTTTCTCTGTAGTTGTGTGTTCTAAACTTACTTTTTCTATCGTATTGAGTACTATCTTCTCTAAGATTTGCTCGAGATTTATCTCCGATAGGTAAGATATAAAAAGTAATCACAAAGATCTTCGTCTCATTCTTTGTGATTCCAAAATAACTTGTTTTACTACCATACAGTTAAGTTATTGTGAGGTGATTGATAATTTCTATGATGTTCTTCGGGAATATAAGACTAGATTATTAATTGGTTCCTGTTCACCTTGATTTATCAAAAGACGGAACAAAAAATTCATAGGTATTTCCGTGAGAGACAGATTTATCTATCAGAATATACTTTTCTGTGGGAGACAAATTTGTTTATAAAGTCTTCGACTTTGGTCGTAGCAACTCTTAGTTGTGGGTGAGATCAGCTTAGGTAATATAGTGCGTAGAGTCCTGTTGGGATTCATAGGCGTAAGGAATGCGACTGTACCTTAATCGGTGTGAGACTTGGTTAGGGCTCAACTACATTCCAGTCCGAAGTTAACTTGTAGTAGGCTAGTGTCTGTAGCGGCTTAATACAATGTGGTGTTCAAATATGGACTAGGTATCGGAGTATTTATACATTTGCGGTTTCCTCGTTAACAAAACTTCTTGTGTCTGTGTTATTTCTTTTCCGCATTATATTTGTTTATATAATTGAAATATCACAGGTTGTGCGCAGTTCAATCAATTGGTAAATCCAACCTTTGGTTGTTGATTGAAATTGATTGACACTTGAACATTGGTCTTTGGTACGGTTCAAGTTGTTTCTCATAATAATCAGGCTCACGGATTCTTTCTGTTTGATTTGCTGATTACATTGAGAAACAGAGATATAACTCTTGGTTCTATTTCTTTGATTGAGTCTGACTGTTTAGTTGATTCTCTTGGAATTATATTGGAGTTAGTCCATACAGATTTTCGAACGACATATTGGGTGTGGTTATTAGACCCCCGCTTTTTCAGCGGTTTCTAAATCACGACACCTTTCTAAATCTGGGCTAGGCATACTTTGATTTATGAGACATATTTCAAGTCGCAGTTACAATTACGTAATTAAATTTTGGTCATTGAACAATTTTTGGTCACGAGAGTAAATCAATTTTGATTATAGTGAAGATTCTGGATCACGTAGTGAATGCTAGTTACTCCAAAAGGACACACACAATTTTCCCGAAAATGCTAGTCACCCCAAAAATTTCCTTAGAGCCGGATCCACTATCCAAAAAGAAAGTTCGTCATTCCTGAATGTGGGATTTAGATGGGTAACTCGTGAAGGGGAAAAAAGTTGGGATAACAACTAACAAGTAGGTTCTTCAATATATATGAACCTCATATGTCATATCATATCAAAAAATGTCCCAAACGTATAAAAAAGACAAAAACAATTACGAGAGAGCAAGCATCTAGTAAACTATACATGAAAACGGATCTTTTTTCCCTGATCAAGGTATTGAACACAGTTTAGTAGTAGTACTAGCACTGCAAGCCAGTATAAGTATAGCAGATACTGGCACTACTGTCATCGCATTGTTTTCATAAGTTAACTGACAATACAGGTATGACCCCAGAAAAACAATACCTAAATAGGTTCACTGACTGCAAAAATCTGCATCATACATTTCAATTATACTGGGAAAATGGAACCAGAAGAAGATTTAGATTTGGATAATAATTGAATAGGCGACTACCAAAAAGCTTCTGGTTCTTAGAACTGCAAGACCACTATAGAATGGGTAGGGTCAAACAATTTGGACACTTATCAACCGAATCCGACAACGGACTATTGGATGCTGTAGCTCGGATACTTGTTCCAACAAACGGCCTTGACTGTGATTACTTGTTTAATTAATTAAGACACTAATGGCTTTTTACCAACCTAGAATACTCAAAAAAAAAGTTATAAGCTCTACACGAAGTAGCATCCACTTGCAACTAAGTTGATTTCACTGTTTCTTTCATCTTTTGGTCTCAACTTGTCCATCCCTAAGCATGCAGCATCTAGTGGTTTTGGTATGGCCTAAGTACCTTGGCGTGAAGTCATTAATGAGCACCCAAAATCTAGTGCATCCCTAAGCAACATCATTTTCAACAGTACTCCAAGCTTTCATGGAAACACACTTGATTACACAATTTCACAACATAAGGTGACAAGACACCAAAAAAACACCATCATTTGGTTCAATAATATCCCAATCCTACACATTGCAATCTCAAAAAATCAATTACACAATAACTTTTTTGATCCATCATCATCATCATTATGATACCAATCTATCTCTAGCTAACACTCTCAATCGTGAGCAACTAGTTAGATTGCAAACATCATTATTAAGTTATTAACCCACAACTGTCACAATCTTAAACTCAAAAACACTTATCATTACAAAAATCTTCTCCATTTGGAGAAACAAATCCAAATCAGATTGTTGCATTGAAATCATTTCACCATTCGGATCCTAACTCCAAGCAAACCCACACTTGCAAATGTGGGGGTCATCAAATAATAACCCCTTAATAGTACCCAAACCAGCGTCACTTTTTCATCATGAAAATAAAGTACATGCAGTGTGGGGTTTGCAAAGAAAGTTACAAAATAATTCTTGCGTTTCAGCTTTTTCTGGTAGTAAGAAAAGTAAGAATTTCAAATACAAAGATTTCTCACTTTTCTTATTCAATTTTGACTCACTCATCATTAACAGAATATATCTGTCTGCTTTAAACTACTGTACAACCCATAGCTTCTCATTCACTCACTTTCATATAAGGATGTGTTGGTTTGCTTCCCAGCATTTTATTAACACTTCATCCATTTCCTCTGTCTCACTTCGCCACTCTCCTCTCGTAGCCCACATACGAGCAAAGGGTCATTCATGGCTATGAAGAATGAAGCAACAATAACCAAGCAAAAAAAAAAAAGAATGAACGAAGCAACAACAAAAAAATGGAAATCATTTGCAACTAATGCAGGTTTGTAATTGAATTTGGATATTCTGATTTTGATATTGGATTTTCATATTGAGATTGCAAGCTGAGTTTTAGTGGTTTAAATATATGCGTTAAACTGTGTTGTATATGCGATGAATAATGTTGTTGTAGATTAAGATGGATGAATTACTTAAGATCATATATCTCTGACCAAGAAGAAGATTTAATACTTAGACTACACAGACTCTGGGGAAACAGGTAAAGTTATTTCTTTCTCGGCTTAATCGAATTTCGGACAATCAGTTTTTCACTAATAAAAACTAATCTAGGTTCTCTAAATTTGACTGGTCATATTTGGATTGTTTGGTTGTCTGTGAACGGTATCTACTATATATGTAGATGTTGCTGGTGGATCAACTCCAAAAATGGGGATCAAAAGAATAAAAAGAACCATGGGAACGCTGAACAACGATTTGCAGTCTCTCCTGGATTGACTTTTTATTATCAGCTGCTGCTGCAGAATTACTACAGTTACTATCACCTCACTGTTCCCCTGAGGCGACCATACTGGGAAGATCCAGGTATGCACTGAGTTGCGCTACTTTAGATAAGGCCTTCTTACTAATTTCTCAATTTCTCCTTAGAGTATCAATAAAAAAAAAAAGTTTCTCCATAGAATCCACATGCTTCAAAAAAAAAAAAAAATGTAATATTTATAAGTTATTCTTTTTTATATACTACTTCCGTTTCAGGAAAAAATGTTATTTCACTTTTTCATTTTAGCCTAAAAATAGGCTAAATTGAAAAAAATAAAAATAACACGGAAGGAGTATTTCTTTTCTATCAAAATAAATAAATAAATAATGCTTCATCTCTCATTGTAGATGCATACATACCTGGGAAGCACTGACACGGACACGTGACACGGACACGACACGACACGGACACAGGGACCGGCAAAATTCAAAATCATCAGGACACGGACACGTTTATATATATATTAATTAAATAATTTTTATACACTAATATCATAGTATTATGGTATATCAAATACATTAATCATGCATATACATGAAAAACCTCACTTTTATGCCATTAGGTTAGCCCATATGTACAAATATTAACTATTATAATAATTTTCATAACCAATTTGATTACGCAATTAGAAAAATGAGGTATATATTTGTACAAGTGCGTCGTGTCGGTGTCCAACGCGTGTCGTGTGTCCGACGCGTGTCTGACGCGGACACGGTACCAATACTGGTGTGTCCGTGCTTCCCTGATACATACTGTCCACCGTTTCAAAAAAAATAAAAATAAAATGCATTCCTCTTATACTTGACTAAGACTCGTCAACAGAAAAAAGTTATGAGAATGATGGTCGATAGTAAGGGGACACAAACAACCCTCTTCCCGAACCAAACAAAATAAAGAGAAAACTTTAAGCTGTATCACAGTTTCTTACGTAAAAAAGGCTTAATTCACAGTTTCTTATAGCACGCCATTAGATAACTGTGTACGACTTTTTTTTTTTTTTCATTAATTTTTCTTTTTGGTTTGTTTTTTCACCTTCTTGTTTCAATGTTTTAGAACTAATTTTTTCCTACTCCATGCAGGTTTCCTCAGGATAACATTTTTCATTTGTCAATGAAGTTGTAGCCGTCAATCCTGATAAGAAACAGTGTTGCTCTGTCGGGGAGCTAACTACCCCAGATGTTGCCTGTAATAGTTTCTTCCCTAACAAATTTTGATCCATTACATATTGAACACAAAAACCAAGAGCTGTTTGTTACTTTTTATGTTAAAGAATTTGTACAGAAGTTAAAGTTTGGTGATTCTCCATTCTGACTTCAAACAATTTTTAAAACTGTAAGGACATAGAAAAAATTTGAATTCATTTTAACAAGCGTTGAGACTATTTGGCACAAAACGAGGAAAAAAAATAAAAAATGTGCCCCATGTAGCCTAAGATCAGATGGTAAAGGAGCTGCCAGGAAGAGCACCATGCTTAATATTGTTTGTTAGGGGTTAGCATGGTAACCCTGAATTATCATTAATAAAAAGGTTATCAACAAAGCTTCATCTACTCGAGGATCCCCTATTTTCTATTTTAGCTGTTGTCAAAAGAGACAATACAGGTTATTACCCTTGCGGCCTTGCCCCTTGGTATGTTGTCCCTATTCTCGCATTTCCTAGAGGGCTTCTCCGTATAATGGTGGCCTCCCACCGAGGTTGCCTTTAATTATCAGTACGTATGCCAGTAAAAAATTGGATAATTGTCCTCCCAAGATATCTGGTGAAGAAGATTTCTTCCCTTTGGTGCGTGAAAAGTGAATCCTAGATGTATTGGAATTTTTAACAGCCTGAAGAGTAGAAGTAGAAGGAACTTCCCCGTTGTTTTTTCCAAGCATAAACCATTTTACCAGCTACTACTGTGTTATTCGAAATTCGCCTAGAAAAAGAAAAGCAGATTAAAAGGTAGAGAAAAATTCATCTAGATGCATGCTTCTTTAATCTATTAGCCAAAAATGTTGATAATTTTATAAAGAGTATTACATAAACCATTTGGCCTAAAATCACTTGGATCGGATTTTTGGATTTTCAGGATTGAGGATTTAGAGACAAAAAATCTTGTATAATGATGAATTCCCGAGGCCTTACGATAGGTCATTTTTGTTTGGAAAAGCTCAAAGGGAAGCCATTTGGCCCTAGGTTTTATTAGGTTTCATTTTCTACCACCACCCAAATTTCAGAAGCAGAGAAAATCTCCTTGATAGAGACATTACGAGGATCATTCACACGAGGAGATAAACATTCAAACATTTCATTATTATAGATCACCGGAAAAGCAGTAATGATAGAAGAAAAGTAATTTATTAGAGTTTTACCCATCAATTGCATGTTTACTACCAACTCCCCACTAGTTGTAAAACAATCATGAGTTTGTTTTTTTCTTCCCTTCTTCTTAGTATGACAATGTAAAAAATAATTGGTATTCTTTTTTTCCTAGATTAATCATGTTGTCTCTTGGATTGTTCCTGAGCATCATACATATAGAGCTTCCCATAGTTGCTAACTTGACGTAGAAGGGTGTTTAGTATTTTTGTAAGTTGTCTTAGAGGAGCATTTGTTTTCTAATTTGGCATACCATAAGCACCTCTTTTACAAATAAAAAGTCTCTCCAACATTACTTCGGTTGGAATTTGGAAGTGCTCTATCTAACCTTTATACTCGAACAAGATTTATGGTTATTCCTGGTGTATATATATATATATATATATATATTGCCAGAGAAATCCGCATCCTCCCTCACACATCATTTTTCACTCATATTAACATGCTTGCCCTCAACTTTCACAGTCTTATGGTGCTCTAATGCAAAGTTTTTCCATAAAACTATGGATTGGGCAGGTCTTATGGCTTCAGAGTGGGTTCAAACTCCTCACATCCAAAAGTATGTTCCAGGGAAGTTTGGAATTCCGCTGGGTCTGATAGCCAAACGGGGAAAGTTGATACCCTTAATCTCTAAGAATCAATCAACGACTCTTAGAGCACCACTAATATAAGAGGCCCCGTAGTACTTCCCACCTTTGGAATAATAATAAAGTTTTTACCATAAGACTAGCTTGATCTTCCAAACAACACCTCAAACTCATATGCATCACCTAGTTTAGAAGGGAAATTATCAAAATTGTAAGACTTGTTGTTAGGGCATAGTGTAGAAATCCACCGGAAAACAACGTTTCTAGCTTCTTAATAAGTTCTTTATTGTTCTTCTGAAGTTATACTCTACCCCAAAGAGTCGGGGATGCTACCGGTGCTTACGAAATTCCACGAGGGTTACAAATATCTGGCAACAATCATCCTTCGATCCCGTAGAGTTTGATAACCCCAGTAGTAACAATGTTTAAACAACCATAGTGGTTGCAAGAGGCAGGGTAAATGGGGAAGGCACTGGCAACAACAAACGTACGCACACCCTAATATTCTGTTTGTTTGCAAGTGATTAGATACGTTCTCTTGGTTTCTTCCTTCCTGCATTGGTATTAGTACAGTCGCACAACAATGATTATTTGAGTACACTCGAGTGTATATTGCTGCAAGTGCTTGCCATAATTGGTAACAGTACGTACACCTAAAAATCTGATCTATTCACGTTGCTGATGTGTGTTGCTATCATTTGATGTCCAAAGCAAAAGAAGATTCCCCATTTTCAGTGTTTGAAATGTTAAAAAATTGAGTCTTACTACACATTTTAAGAACAGATTTTCTTCACTAATTATGGAAGCTACACAAAGATAAAAACTTTAATTTGTGTCACTAAAGGAAGTTAAAATCTATCTTTTTTTTGTGCTTTAAGAATATCCAAACAGGACCAGAGCCATATCAATAATGATAAAGTGCTAGATTTTCTTATCAAAACACTAACACAAACATGATTATCATGCATTCCCATGAACTCCAAACAGTAAAGAATGATTCATTGTGTCTTCTTTTGATTGTAATAATCATTTTGTGTAACATGCAGGTTTGAATGTAAAATGTAGGGTTTGTGTGTGTGTTTTTATTTTATTTTATTTTTTTATTATGTGATGTGACCATATGGTTGGAGAATGAGAAAGGCAAAAATAAGGAAATGAAATCATGAAAGTTTTAAACAAAGTAAATATTGTGATTATGGATTACACTAACATAAAAATAAAATGGAATCTTTAAACATAAAATGTGGTTCTAAGTGTCTTTGGATTACAAAATGGGAAATATATGCACATACACTTTAAAGGTATTAACACACTTTGAATTTGAGTCAACTAGAAAAGTAGAAGAGAAAGTTGAAACAGATCGGTCAATCAACTTTGACTGATATTCTTCTCTGATATTCTTCTCTATAGAAGGTTAGTAGTACAAATTTTCATTTTTTGAAAGCCTATTGAAAGAAGAGGCATCTTTAAGAATCAGATTAGTCAGTGGATATTCAATTTTTTAGGGAAACTTTTGGTGCTCATCTTTAGAGCCGGTGATTCCCCTTGTCCTGGTCAATCAGATTTGACTGATTCTTATACCGAAGTAAAGAAGTACTTCAAATTTGTGAACCAGTCAGGTTTGAAAGCCTGCATCTTTAAGAATCAGATGGTACTCGGGGATATTCAAATTTTAGGCACACTTTTGGTATATGTATTGGGAAGGTCGTCCCTGATTACTAACGGAATACGTATCCCTAAACCCTAGTGGAATCGGGGAATTTTCATTATATTTGAGGCTAGCTAACTATCTTTGTCGTGGTATCGTCACGCCTTTCACATCACAATGCTTTTTGCCAATTAACCTCACGTCCTATTTATGTATATTTTTTACGATAGGTTTTTTTTTCTTTCTTTTCTGTTATCCTTGATCGGGAAAGATATACTATGTAGATGATAAAGGTTAAAGGGTGGTATTAGGGGCAACAACAACTTAGGGTAAATGGATGCAACACCCTCCACTTGTGCTCAGAATTGCCTATATATATATGTTCACAGAAACACCCAGATAGTATTAGTCTTTTGATTCATGTTTTTACCTCCATGCAATGAGATAATTTTCTTTCACCTCCTTTTATTTCCTATCCTCTGATTCGTATCCTCGTGCTTTCTGGTCTTTACCGAATTATCCTGTTCTCTGAAAGAGAAAACAGAAACGCATATGCATGATGAGGTACAAAGAGTAAGCTTGTAAACACTTTACCTCGGTAGTGTTCTTGTCCTCCAAACGCTCAACCAAGCGTGATAATTGAAGACCCTTGGTATGGCCCATGGTCATACAGCACATAACCTCATGACCAGGTCTCAGTCGGACAGGAATATGTTTATCCACCTTTTACTATTTTGTTAAAGCAAATCTATCACTTTTATTTCTTCTCTCTTTTTTATTTTGTTTTTGTTGAATCAACTTTTTACTGGTGTTTTGATTTTCTTATTTCACACTGAGATATTGCTTCTTCTTCCTCTTCTACGAAGAGGAGGTACAACATGCACGTGAAGTTCTTAAAATCACCGATTTAACACATGCATATATATCATTAGATTCCTTGCCATCATTTCCATTGCTTAAATACTTAAAGAGTCGAAATTCTTTGGGGTGTCTCCGTCAAGAACGGACACGCCTAAAAGTGTGTGCGTGTCCGATACTTGAACAACCCATTTGTTTACTTGGACACATCGCGAACATAATTGCACATCTCTGGTATTCGTATGTGTCAAAAGAACTTGGAAATTAAGGTGAGTTTGAAGTAAAATAATGAAAGGAAACGAGAATAAAATCGAACGAATTTAAGTTAATTTGAAGTAATTGGAAACCGAATTGAGACGATTGCATCAATTGAAGGATCATAATTAAAATTTAATACTTCAATTGTAATAAATTGAAATTAGGTACCATCAATCAATAAATGAGTACATACTGTATGAACCAGAAAAAGACATATATATATACGCATCAAAAAGACGAAATCCAGTACAAGAGCAGTCAAACTCAAGCATCTACTACTAGACTGAAACCGGATCTTTTTTTCCCTGATCAAAGTATAGAAGACAGTTATCACTGGCACTACCCGCCAGTATAAGTGTAGCAGATACTTGCACTGCTAATGTCATTGCATTGTTTTCATAAGCGATCTGACAAAATAAAGGCATGACCCCAAAATAATTACCTAATTTGGTTGAATGACTACAAGAAATCTGTATCATACAGTTCAATAATGCTGCAAAAATGGAACCAGAATAAGATTATTAGATTTTGATCAGGGGATAATGATGGAATAGGTGACTAGCAGAAAGCTTCTGGCTCTTAGAACTGTAAGAGCACTATACAATTGGTAGGGTCGATCAATTTTGGACACTTATGCGACAATGGTCTACGGCCGGCACTGTAGTTCGGAGACCTGTTTAAGACGGCCTTGACTGTGATTACTTGTTTAATTAAGTCACTAATGGCTTTTCACCAACCTAGAATACTAAAAAAAAGGTAGAGCCTATTGATATGGAGACCAGTCTACCTAGTTTTAGAAGCTCTACTGCAGACCAAGCAGCATCCACTTCCAACTAAGTTGATTGCACTGTTGATGAACTAAAATCTCTTTCTTTTTTCGTCTTATGCAACTTGAGCATCCCTAAGCATGCAGCATCTAGTGGTTTTGGTATGGCCTAAGTACCTTGGCGTGAAGTCATTAATGAGCACCCAAAATCTAGTGCATCCCTAAGCAACATCATTTTCAACAGTACTCCAAGCTTTCATGGAAACACACTTGATTACACAATTTCACAACATAAGGTGACAAAACACCAAAAAAACACCATCATTTGGTTCAATAATATCCCAATCCTACACATTGCAATCTCAAAAAATCAATTACACAATAATTTTTTTGATCCATCATCATCATCATTATGATGCCAATCTCTAGCTAACACTCTCAACCGTGAGCAACTAGTGAGATCGCAAACATCATTATTAAGTTATTAACCCACAACTGTCACAATCTTAAACTCAAAAACACTTATCATTACTAAAATCTTCTCCATTTGGAGAAACAAATCCAAATCAGATTGTTGCATTGAAATCATTTCACAATTTGGATCCTAACTCCAATGCAAACCCACAAGGGGTCATCAAATAATAACCCCTTAATAGTACCCAAAATTTCATCACTTTTTCATCATGAAAACAAAAGTACATGCAATGTGGGGTTTGCAAAAAAAAAATGTAAAAAATAATTCTTGCGTTTCAGCTTTTTTGGTAGTAAGAAAAGTAAGAATTTCAAATACAAAGATTTCTCACTTTTCTTATTCAATTTTCACTCACTCATCATTAACAGAATATATCTGTGTGCGTTAGATTACTGTACAACTAATAGCTTCTCACTCACTCACTTACTCACTTCCATATAAAGATATGTGTTGGTTCACTTCCCACCATTTTATATAAACTCAAAACACTTCATCCCATTTCATCTGTCTCACCCCACTCTCTCTTAGCACCATATAGTAAGCAAAGGGTCATTCATGGATATGAAGAATGAAGCAACAACAACTAAGAAGAGTACTGGTAGTAATGTTAATAAAGGAGCGTGGACAACTGAAGAAGACGAAAGATTAGCTCAAGTTATTGAAACTCATGGGCCAAGAAAATGGAAATCAGTTGCAACTAAAGCAGGTTTGTAATTTTCATGTTGTTATCCAAATATATGCTTTAGATTGTGTAATACTTGATGAATAATGGTGTTGTTGCATTTGATCTTGACAGGACTTAATAGATGTGGAAAAAGTTGTAGATTAAGGTGGATGAATTACTTGAGACCAAATATCAAAAGAGGCAATATCTCTGACCAAGAAGAGGATTTAATACTTAGACTACACAAACTCTTGGGAAACAGGTAAAGTAGTTTCTAATTTGAACTTCATGGGTTGGTTTCGTTTTCGGGTTAGTCGCAATTTCGATGACATTGTGAACATTTATGCAGGTGGTCATTGATTGCCGGAAGATTACCAGGTCGAACTGATAATGAAATCAAGAACTACTGGAATTCACATTTGAGCAAGAAATTACAACAACAAGAGAAGAAGAGAAGGAGAGGTCCAAAAGCACAAGTGTGTAATAAGGTGCAAGAAACCAAAGTAGTAGTGCAATTGGAGAAAGAAGATGTAAAGGTGAGTGAAGAAGCTACTTCTAGTGAAGCCGGAGAATTGCAAACTAATGCTACTAGCTTTAATGCCGATGACCAATTTTTCGACTTCTCTAGTGAGGGTTTAACAAATATGGAGTGGATGAGCCAATTTCTTGATGTTAATGATGTCTTATGCTGGTTTTCATGAAAAATGTATTTGGATCAATAAATGGTTTCTTTTTTTCTTTGTGTGTGTGCTTTTTTCCCTTTTTTTCTTATGAAAAAAATTGAATCTTCTCCCTCTCTGAGAGACGCTGTCCATGTCTTCAAATTTTGGTGCAAATTTGAATAGAATATTCTTAGCTAGTTAGTGTCAGCCTGATGTCATGTATGGCAATCTTCCTTAAACATTTCCCGACTGTTTCTAAGGTTTTTATTTTTCTACACAACATAACTATCTAAGCATTTGTTGATCTCAGCAGCGAAAATTATCTAATATTCTTGATCGTAAAAGCAGTAAAAAATGATAGAAAATATGCAACATGACCACTAGATTAAGTTGTTCACATGGGTGACCAACAGGGCATGCATGCACCAGAAAGGAAGAGATTAAAGTGTTCACATAGGTGACGTACAGGGCGTGCACCAGAAAGGGCAAGTACCCTATCACGACTCATAAAGCAGATATATAAATTGCAAAAGAGGCCTCATGATGCTCATATATTTTTGGCTCAAAGCATCTTGTGACAATAATCCTAAAACACACGAGAGAGCATTATTAGATCTAGTCCATGATGTTGATGCATCCATAGGAGGCGGAACATGATTTTAGTTATCATCTTGATGGTGATAGTTTTAACTTGCTAAAAACAATCTCTACTATATGTAGAACACCAAGGGACAAAAAAATACATGCAACGCAGGTATTCTTTACTACTACTATCTACAGTAAAATCAATTTTACTAATGGTATATCAAGGTTGTTACATGGATTTGATAACTTCCCTGTGTACAAAGTGTGGTAAAACGTACATAAACAAACCTGCATGAATCAAGTCCAGTCCAAAGTGAGAAGTCATGAATATGATACATCATTGTCCAAAGTATGAACTATGATATGATGTTGAGAGTTCCTACTCCACACAAGAACCGAGTCCATGTCTATGGAGGACCCAAACCGGACATATCGTACATGAACCTGTTTCCTTTTCTTTGGGACCCTGTCAGGTAAAATAAAGTTTCATTTTTTACCAATGATGGAAAACTTCTCTTCAGCCAAACATCCAAATTTCGAAGGGAAAATAAACACACACTATATTTTTCATGGTTTCTAATTTGAACTTATCCGAGGCTCTGGCACCACCACCATGTATATTCAGGTCCAGAGCATCTAGGGGCAATAATCTTAAATCACAGGAGAGCGCATTATCAGATCTGGTCTGGTCAAATAATGTTGATGCCTACAGGAGGCTAGGAACCATGACTTTATTGCATCTTGATGGTGATAGTTTTAACTTGCTGAAAACAATGTCTAGGAAACAATTCTACTAATCAAATTTGTGCGACAAAATGTGGTAAAACATACACAAAGCAGCATGTGGTCCAATTTCAAAAGATCGGTGGGGAACATTATTGTTTTCGAACACAGGTTAAAACAACAAGTTTTTTTTTCTTCAAAGTTCATGATTAAGGAGTTTCTTTTTGTTACGAATTTGGAACACCATTCAAAACATATGAAACAGTTAACGCACCAAAAAAGAACAACAACTTCAGGGAATGGATATTTGTTCTTTCATATACTTTGGTGAACTGGTGATTCTTTCTTTCATATTTCTCATTTATTTTAAGAGTACAAGGAGCTATTTTCTTAGAGTAGAGAGTATTTTGGAAAAAAGAGAGGAAAATGCTAGATTTGTTAGAATACGACTATCCGTCTCAAAACCAATTGGCAATGAGTGGAGAGGGGATTATAAACTTCATGATATTAGATGCCCAGACAATGTGAGACTAATAATCTCAACACACCCCTCACGTGTAGCCGGACAATTAAATCGGGTGACACGGAGTAAAGGTGCGGTCAAATGACTCGTCGTAAATAGTCTGCTTTGATACCATGTTAGAATACGGGCATCCAACTCAAAACCAATTAGCAATTAGTGGAGAGGCCCTAAGGGATTATAAACCGCAGGATCTTAGATTCCTAGACAATGTGGGACTAATAATCTCAACATGATTCACAGAGGGAATTCCCGAGTCAGAGAAATGGCTAGGCCTCACTTGTCTATTAGAGTAAGTCTTATGGTGGAATCCAAACTATTCCAAGTGTGGAAAAATTGTGGAATGTCAGTCTAGTGGCTTCTAAGTTGGGGTCTTCCACAGTTTTTTCAGGCCATATTCCATGATTTTATGGGATGGTCCGTGGAATTTGTGGAAACGCTAGTCAGATTAGCATAAAACACTATTCAAAATAGCGCGCTAGATGAAGAACTATGCTAATAAAAATAGAGCCCAACGCTTATCTAAATAGCGTAAAGCGCGATTCAGAAAAACACTTTTATTTTATCCGTAGATTTAAAATGAGCCGTTGAAAATCTAATGGCTAAGAAAAAAACACTAATTTTAATTGCATAAAGCGCTATTCTGAATAGTATTTATTAAAAAGCTATTCTTATTAACGTAAAACACTATTTTGATTAGCGTTTTTACAATTCCACCAGTACACTTGACCTTCCATGAACTATTCCAAATGTTGAGATGACGTGGAAGATTGAATTCTTCCACCGTAAGACTTACTCCTATCCCAATGATAAAAGGTAGCCTGGATTTGGAATAGTTAGACTTACATGATCCCTCCATGAACTTCTTGCGGTCAGTCTCGCAAGGTTGCTAAAAAAAATCGGTTGAAAATAATCCGTTCTTATGATCCCTATCTGGTTAAATTATTTATATTGTACTCTAATCAGGAACGGAGGCCTTCATTTATCCTGGATAGCCTTCTAGATCTACAAGCTTAAAATAAAATAATTGGGCTTACCAATGGGATTAATCCGGGCCTAAATAAATATTATAGAACGTTATTTTGGGGACTTTTCTTTTTTTGAGGGGACCCTGTTTTTTTAAAGGCACACTACCCTATATTTGTAAGGGGTGTCTTAAAACGTGGACTTTACTAATTTGCCCTCAAACCCTAATTAAGATTATCAATTAAACGGTTTTAGATTAACCTAATATATAAAAAATTTAGATTAACCTAATATATAACCTATTAACAAAAAAAAATCATACCATACCATACCTCCTTCTTGGGGTCTTCTCTTCTTCTTCTTCTTCTTCTTCTTCTTCTTCTCAACATCGTTTTCATCGATTAATCGTCGATTCATAAAATTTTCATCGTCGATTAATCAATCGAGTATAAGAATGGTGCTTCGAAAGCAAACTAAACGAGTAACAGGAAAAGGTCCCCCATTAGGACATCTAGCAAATCAGAAAAGTTCATTGGAGATTGACAAAGTAGTGGAAACGGAAGACGAATTGGAGATTCAACCCGAAGTGGGCATGGGAAAGATCCGCAGGTAATTTTAACCAAACCCATTATTTTTAATTTGATTTTGGTTCGTTTAATTGAATAGAAATCATCAAAATAGGGTTTGAATGTAAGTAACAGTGCTAGGTTCGGTTAGTAGTCGGAACCCAAAAACCCTGGTTTGGTAACCGAACTTCTTGAAATGAAGAACACGAAGAACTGTTCGGTTGATTATGATTGAAAAATATGTAACCGAACTATTCAGTTCGGTTATTTCGCTAATTTTTCAAAAAGCCATCTTCTAACCGAACACTTCCCATTTTACCAAAATAAAAATAATTTCACTTTCCAACCGAACTCAACTAATTTACTCACTAATTTGAGTTCTCATTTAACCGAACTTTGTCAAAACAATTCGGTTAGTTCGCACAATATTTTAAAACAATTTCTCAACCGAACTCAAAACATTACAAAGAAAACAAAAAAAACCTATGTAACCGAACTGCTGTTATTTTCCCACTATGTTGAACTATCATTTAACCGAACATTATGTAGTTTGTTCGGTTGATTCGAAATATTTTGTTTATCGAACTACGAACCGAACTCCTTGCTAATTGCATATATGTTGAGTTCGGTTTGTTCGCAAGAAAACTTCTAAACCGAACTCTTCCCTAATTTCATAGAATTTTGAGTTCGGTTGTTTAGCAAAATAGATGTACCAACCGAACTCAGTGCTAATGTCATTCATGTCGAGTTCGGTGAAATCGCAATTTTTTGTTTAGGCAACTACTAACCGAACTCAATGCTAATGTCATTCATGTCGAGTTCGGTTTTTTCGCAAGAAATAGTCAGTGCTAATTGCAAACCGAACTCTAGCCCTTAACAGAATTATGAGTATGAAAATATTTTTTGGGTGAAGCTAATATGTTTTTTTTTCTTGGTTAGGGGAAGAGCACCAAAATCAAACCAACCTTCACTGGAAGAACTTAGAACTCCCACTCCTCGAGGCCAAAAACACTTAGGTTTTAATAAGCGTGGAACCAAATATGTTAAGCATGGAGGTGGTTCAACACCGGGTGTTGTCATCCAAGATGATGTCAATAGAGATAATGTTGACAACGTTATACAGCAAGTTAATCAAGAGATTGTGGAAGAAATGGGTAATCAAGAACATAATCAAGGTGGAGAAGAGGAATCATCCGAAGAAGGAGGAAATGAAGATGATCAAGGAGATGACAATGATGACAGTGAAGAAGATGGAGATAATGAAGATGATGAATCAGAGGAGGAAGAGGATGAAGAACAAGTAGAAATAGTTAAAAAACCAAAAAAGACCCTGAAAAAGCCTTGTGCTAGATATGCATACATTCCTGATGATACTTTGTGTTTGGCCCCAAAGAACCCAACTTATGGTACTCCAAGAGATGGAGGGGAGGTATTGATTGGCTACAAAAACTCATGGGCTGCCAAGATTTATGCTACAAAGGTATTGAATCTTATACATGAATATTTCTTTGTCATATATTTTTCGGTATATATTAGTAAATAAGATATGATGTTGTATTTGTAGGATCATAATAATATTGTTCGTGTTTTGAAACGTCAAAAGAACAAGAAATGGGATATAGGGAATGAGTGTGATGAGGTCAGGTTGGCCGTATTTGATTGTGTGCTATGGTACGCGATACAACATGCGCACCAAAAATTTAATGGTGTCACTATTTCCGCATTTGCCGAGAGGGTTTATCTTGAGACCGAAACCTTTCATCTACCGTTTGGTGAGATGGCAATCACTCCGGATGATTGTTTTCGAATCACAGGCCTACCAATTACTGGAACAAGTGTTCGAGATGGGTACGATCCCTCCATGAGTTATGAGCTTCTTGAACAGTTGGTGGAGAGGTATCTAGGCTGGAGCGCTAAGAAGGAACATTGTGAGTTTAGACGAGCTGCAAAAGAGCCTGATGAAGGTGATGAGTATAATGAGTTAAACCCAGACCGGTCTTACAAGAAGAAGTTGAAAAAGATCAAGTTGAAAGTCTTGTTAAAAGAGTTTGGAGGGACGAAATATTTGGTTGCCAAGGGAAAGTTGGTCACGACAGAAGAGAAGATTAAACACCATGTGACTGCTTATTTGTTATATCAACTAGGAACCATTTTCTTCCCCGACACTTCAGGTCATTCGTTAAATGTCCATTACCTCCAGCTATTGGACCCCCTTAATGAGGTGAACAACTATTCTTGGGGAATTGCGGTTCTATCGTTCGTCCAAGCGGAGCTCAGAAAAGCTTCGAGGCTTAAGTGTTTATATTTTGGAGGCTTATACACCCTTGTTCAGGTACTCCGTTAATTTATCCTTTGTGTTTTCCAAGATATGTTTGCTAAGTGAATGAATGTGTATTTTTACTAATGAATACATATTTACTATAATCATATGTGTGGTTTCTTCTCATAGGTTTGGGTGTACGACCACTTCCAAAAATTGAAATTGTCTTATGCTCACACTCGTTGGCCTTATGGGCAACCTATAGCTGGTAAATATGAATTTTTGGACTCGCAAATGAAGGGTAAGAAAAATAGGTTGTTGAGGTTGAGAGAGAAATTGGATAATGCAACGCTTGCATATGTGGTTTTCCATCCATAAAAGCTTCAATCAGATGACGAAGAGGAAGATGTTGAGCCTGTTGATTTCTCACCTATTTCGGATTATAATGGCCCGTTGTTTTATCCTGGCGGCTGTATAATGTACAATCCTCGAAGAGTAATGAGACAATTATGTTGTGTCCAAAGTGTCCCAGCAGAGGATAAATTCAAATTCAAGGTGATGAAGCGGGGAACTAAGAACACCGAAAAGAATTTTGTTCCAAAGTACAATCCTGCTCCATCAGTGGACCAATGGAACAACTGTGAGGATTATTATATTCCAGTTGAAGAGTTAGAAGATTGTTATGGTGAGCCAAATGCTGCTGAAGAAGGGTATATGGAATGATATGAAAATTTTTCTCATCCTCGTGTAATAAACACACAACAACAAGCCCGTGCTGAGAAAGCAAAATCGAAGGCAGTGGAGAAAGAGACCCAGAAAATTATGAAGCATACCCCAACCTGTGGTGATGAGGCATTGATCTTATGGAATTCAGCGGTAAGATATTTACTCTTATTTTTTCTTTTTATAAACTTATTAAGCATGCAAATATAGGAAATTTATACTTGTTTATGATTTTCATTGAAAAAAGGTGAAGTCAAGTTCTAAATTGTTGAAGAAAATGATGTCAAAAATCCGTAGTGGAGATCCGATGAACACTGCTGAACAAACGGAACTCTACAACCAATGGACAAATGTTTTTTCACCCAACACTGATGATCAAAGCCGGAGCATGCCGATGAAGAGGGGTCGACGAGAAGGGGAAGGTTCAAGTCGAATGGTTGAACAACAAAGCGAAGGGAGATGACACTCCTAGTGATGAAGGACCAAAAGCTCCTAAACGCAAAACAGAAAAGTCTCACGTAGTGGTCGTCGTGAATGAGTGATTGCAAGAATTAGTAATTTGGCATTTTATTCTGGATTTGGTACTTTTATTCTGGATTTGGTACTTTGTTCTCTTATGTTTGGAATACCTCTTTATTGTGGATTTGGTAGTTTGTTTTCTTATTTTTTTGTTTTAGTAAACGAATTTCATGTTTTTGTTTCTAATTTGTGTCTAAGTAAGATATAAACGTTCGGTTTGATCGCAATTACAAAATTCAACCGAACTGAACACTACAAAAAAAAAACGTATTACAGAGTTATGTTCGGTTGGATCTCAATTACAAATCCAACCGAACTGAACACAGGTAACCCTCGTAACCTTGAAGAGCTATCTTTGTTCATTCGATTTGAAAAAATTCAAAAAAGAGTTGAGGATTTTTTGATTTTGTATCGGATAGTTGCGAGGAATCGACTGAGGGGTGAAACATACGAGGAAATCGTTTTAATGTCAAAGAATGAATGGCGACGATGGAAAGTAAAGGATTTCAAATATGAAGATCATTTCCGCATCCTTAGAGACTTTTTCATAATGCGTTTTGGATATTAAGTCTTTTGTAATTTAATTTCGGCAATGTCATGTAATTTCATTTCCAAACCGAACTAATGTTGTAATGTAATAGTTCGGTAATGTCATTTAATGTAATTTCTTAACCGAACTTATATATTTTGAATTGCAAACCACATTGGACCTACAATCTTTATGCCAAATGACTCCTAATAAAAACCAAATACCAAAAAACACAATCTTTCATTGTTATGTTGATTTTCAAAGCATACTTACAATAAAAAAAACACCATCTAACTAAAGGTACAATTAATCATCCGCAAGGGAAATACAACCTTGGTGTATAATCGCTTCCGAATCCTTCAAAGCTTTCCACATCTCCATGTTATGTTCATACATAACGCACCAACCCAACATTGTGTCGGGGTTAAATTCATTCCAATAAGAGTATGGGCATATCGGAGGCAATGGACAATTGTTTTCTAACCGGAGGCCTATAAAATGGTTGTAGTTAATCAACACAATCACCACTCTCCTACGTTTTAGTTGCTCAACACATATGGTATTTTTCGGAGTGTATGTGAAACTACCACATTTTGAGAACAAGTGAACCATGCAATTGAATGCTTCGGCTATTAAGTGCCCACATATCGGCATGCTCATCCAATGATCCCTTGTGATTGGATTGCCTCCGTGGAGACGGCTTTGATATCTAACAAACTGCACATTGAGACTATCATCCCCATCGGACAACATTGTCTTGTAAAATTCCGGTTTCTCCCTTAGCTTCATCAACAACCTTTGACGGACATAAGTGACATGATTATCATTATATATCTTGGCACCTTGAGTGAAAGGACCTAGTTGTTGTACGACAACGTGGAAACCGCAATTACCATCCGCAGGGACGTCATTGGTGGTTATGACGTAATCTCTAATGTAAGGAGGTAGCTCTTCCAGGAACCTTTTCTCAACAGGAGGGGCAGTCATATCAATTGGACTAGGTTGAGAGTGTAACATAGGTCCTTTTTTCTTCATATCCAGTTCACTTGTCTCGCCCTTTTCAACAATATTCCTAGCCCTTATCTTACAATATTCTTGGTACTTAGCCGCGATATGCTCATGTTGCGAAGGATCTCTAGTAAAATGGGTCATTTCACTCTTCCTATTGCATAAAACCTTTGCATATTGTCTGACTTGTTTTTTGGTTTCTTTGGTTGGTGGCCTACCTTTGGCCTTGCCTTTATTCGGTTCTTGCACATTTTCTGAAGTCTGCGGATAAACGATTGGCAGCATGTCATCCCAAAAGATTTGCCTTTCAAGATTGTTCATGTTCCGGTACCTCTCGATAACGACTCTTCCCATTTCATTATCACCAAACTCTTCTCCGATATCGCCCTTGGGAGGAGGAACAAAACTTAAGTGTTGCCAATGTGGATCTATATCGCTTAAATGGATTATGCCATGTTCATACTTAGCTATCATGTGGCGACAATGGATCCCAATAGACTTCATCATGTTGCAAACACACACCTCTTCCGGCTTGGTTCCCCATATGCGGATCAAATTCACCTCAACCAATAACCTCTTAATGCAAGCATGCGAAACATTATAGTGCAGTCCCTTGAAAAACCAAAGGTCCTCCATTTTCACGATGTTACCACCTTTGTATACAATCTTTTTGTACTTCATGATGCGACTTTTTTGAAACTTCTCTTTAATTCTATCAATCTCGCGGTTGAAGTAAATCTCCATAGCGTTAAACACAACCACAAAATTATCAATACATCCAAAGAGATTTTTCTTCAAACGGTGGTGAGCCGATTCTACCAAACTTGTCTCTTGATTCCCAAAGTGTTTATGGTGGTTGGTAAAAGCATAAACAAACCGCTCTTTGTGCGGTTCCAACCATTGCTTGACCACATATGTTACAATATCATCAGGATATTCGGGGCTACACCAATGCTCAATAAATTCGGCAAGATTTAGATTGTACTCTTCTTCAGTGAGAGACCAAGTCAAAGCCTCCCATTCCCCGGAGAAAGCTACCCATTTAGCATGATTTATGGTGTATTGTTCATCGAATGCCTTTTTTGCATCAGCTTGTTCATCTTCCGGTAGCTTACTAATCTCTTCGAATGCTATCCTCTTTGGTGGACAAAGTTGAGGCTTGCACCTATTCATCACATTGCACCATATATGAAATGTACAAAGCATATTATGTGCCAATGGGAAGACTCTCTCTATTGCATTCATCAATGATACTTGATTGTCCGTCACTATAACCCCCGGGATATCATCATCTCGGTAGATCGCCTTCAATTGTTGTAGCGCCCACCTATAACTTGGTTCTTTCCCGTCCTTTCGAAAACAAAAAACAATGGTAAAAGGTGACTTCGTCGACGTACGACCAACAATGTTCAACAATGGCATCTCATATTTGTTTGTCTTGTAAGTGCAATCCATTATAAGAACTTCATGGAAGGATTGAGCCAGTTGAACACTCTTCGGATGAGCAATGAAGAGATGAGTTATTTCTTCACCCTGACCTAGCTTCTTTTGAACCGCGTAGCCTTTCTCTTCATCCAACATAAACAATTGTTGCATGACTTTTCTATCCTTCCATTGATTCTTTTTAATTGACTCAATTGCATTGTAAATGGTGGTCGGGGATGATACGTTTTCCGTGTTATCATCCTTTAATAAGCGAAGCATACCAGCTGGGGAAATACGCAATCTCCTATATTTAGATACTTTCTCCTTTTCTTGAGGAGTCAGCCTTGCGGACATTTCATGTCCTTCAAGATGCTCCGGACGATGGTGGTTGTGATTACCTACCACCTTATCCATCGATAGAACCCATCCTTTCCTTAGTTTTGAGTAACTAAAAACTAGCTTGAACGGACATTTTATTTTCTTTGAGCACACTGTGTTCTTGTGGCTAGCATCCGGATCTCCACTTCTCTCGCAAACCATTTCAAAACGAGTTTTTCTTTCTTTTCCATTCAAAACTAATACGCACATGGCTCTATTGGCATGCTATCTAGCCCAATTCTTCGCATCAATAGGTTGATCAAATACCAAATCATTGGCATAGTGATGGGATGTATCTTCGTACAAGATACCAATTGGAGAAGGTTGATCATCCATTGGTATATCTTGGCATTCAATCTACAAGAAATGGAACAACATCAATTGCAATCACAACCGGGTTCGGTAAGCTATTAATTTAAGCGCGTAAACCGAACTACCAATTCGGTGAACAAACCAAAAGGCCATATAACCGAACATATAAAGTATATGTAGTTCGGTTACAATATATTTTACATAGGTCACCGAATACAACACTGGAACTATTCATTTTTTTGGGATTCTTAAGTTCGGTTAGGTATGCTCTTGGGATCAAGTATGCGAAATAACCGAACCTGCATAACTTAGTGTACTCTTATATTTTGTACAGTTCGGTTAGATAGTGGCTTTACAAGAAGTGTGCGAAAAAAAACGAACTTTGTATGCTAAGTTTAATTAGTTTTACGTAAAGTTCGGTAGGTTAATAGTTGCAAAGCAACCGAACTTTGTACATTAAGTTAAATCATAAATTTACGTTAAGTTCGGTTAGTGTATATTGGTTGCGAAACAACCGAACATTACACTGGAATTCTTCAAACTTCCATCAATGCATAGTTCGGTTATCTGCGTGTTTGTCGAATGTAACCGAACTGCATATCCAGATGAGTTTGGTTAGATGTTCTTCACCTTTCGTAACCGAACTACTTAAAAAATGTACATTTGTTTTGAAAATTTGGAGCAACTAGACCAGCATTAGCTAAGTTTGGAGCATACCTGGATACCCAAATGATCTTCCTCCGGTTGTGGTTGATAAAATCCATCATTTTCATATTGAGATTGAGTTTGTGGAAGAATACATTCACCATCTAAGAAATTACTCATATCCCGATCATTGTGAAGATTAACAAATACTCTAGGAGTTAATGGAGATGAAGAATCAGATGAGCTTTCATCACAAGAATTCCCAAACGTAGTGAATGTGAAATAATGTTTTTTTTCCATGGTTTTCTCCTTCTTCTTCTCTAACTTTATCCTCTAAAAAATTCAATTTCATTTTTAATAACTCATGTTTTAATCTAATCTCACTAATCAGTTTTTTCTTAATCATTTTAATAATGATTTCACTAATCAAAACCAAAAGATAATTAAAAGGGTATTTTAGGTAATATAGAAAGTATTAGATTAGGACACCCCTACCCCAAATAACATCATGGTCCCCTCAAAAAAAGAAGGGTGCCCAAAATAACGTTCATATTATAGCCCCTTGGGTCCGTCTAACTCCAATAACTGTAGTGCCGAACATTATGAATTTCCGATATGGTGTGGAAATCAAACAGACCCTATCTTCATTCCAAGAATCACTGAGAAAGGCAGAAATTGGATTCTGCAGGGGAAGAAAAATCAAAATCAAAATTGATTTCCTCTTCTTTCTAAGGTATGATGAATTCCTTTTCCTTATCTTCTTGTTCTTCTTATGAAAAGAAAACTGGATTTAGGTTTGAACATGTACCTACAGACATAATAGAAGATATATTGGCTAGGTTACCGGCTGAAACAGTCTTAGATTGCAAACTTGTTTGCAGAAAATGGTTAAGTGTTATTCGTGATTGTTGTTTTGCTGAGAAACATTTACACTATCAATTACTCCAATTTCACCATTTTCACAACCATAAATATTACCCTTCTTATGAAAACGATAAGGTTACTACTAAAATTGGATTCATAGTTGGTGTCGAAGGAACACCTGATGATGAATACACAATGGTTTACAAGGAGCTCGATGACAGAGTGATTACAACTTATAGAATCAACCACCATGTGTTATGTGTACCTGGTGATGAATGGGTTGGGTCCTGTAATGGTTTGATATGCATAGCTAAATACATCTGTTACAAAGAGGTATTATATGTATTTAATCCAATTACTAGAGAATGTGTTTATCTACCGAGATTAACATCGTATGAGTTTGGAACAATTTCGCATATGTCCCGCGGATTTGGTTATAGTGCTACTTCTAAGAAAAATACAAGGCTGTTAGAATTTTATACAGCAAAGTGGGAAAAAGTGATGAATGCCTTGGGTTAGTTCAAGTTTATACTCTCGGTGGTGGGAGCCGCTGGAGAGATAAAGAAACCATTGCGCATTCGTTAATCAATGCGCACTGGTTTATCAGTGATCCTGGTGCACATGTAGATGAATCTCTTCATTGGTTGAACAAGGAAGGGAAAGTATGGGCGTTTGATTTGGCCGATGAAAAGTTCAGTTTGTTAACAACATTACCTTTCAGTTGTGATGCAAATAATGTACATTATTTATTCTGGGTGGGTGGTTGTCTGTTGTTGATATTTATCCCAATCATGTAGATATATGGTCTTTCAAAAAAGTAGAGGAAAAGCAGGAGCTAAGGAGTTGGAGCAAGGGGTTCTCTATTGGTTGGAGCGGTTTATTCGAAGTAGTCGGCCTTACAAATAAGGGAGAACTTCTCTGTTTTGAGGATTAATGAAAATATCTGTCTCTACAGTAAAGATTCAGAACCTATATGTGAGCTCAAAGAAACTCCTACAATTAAATACGGAATGTTACATGTGAACAGTTTTATCTCAATAAAGGCTTTGGAGGAAGAAAACGTGCAGGTAATTGGATCACCTGAAAGAAGTGAAGGAGCAATTAGTGAAGATGAGCTCGATGCATAAAGAATGATATTCTACCTGGGTAAGTAATATTCAACTCCATGGTTTAATGAAAACACAAACTTTTCTGCCCTTATTAAAATGTCATTTCTCGATGCTGTAACTTGTAACTAATGCCTTACTTATAAGATTGGTAAGTAGTGCCCAACTTTTTTCCATGGAGAAATGGATTGTTAGAAAATTTATCTATATGCATTGATTGACATTGATGACATATATAGCTGAAAGTTGTGATATTCCCAAATGAAATTTCACCCAGCTCTAGGGCTTGTGTGTGAGAAAACCAAGAACATAAATCTTCCTGCGCAGTTATTGTATGCTTGCTTATTTTAGTTCCTAGTACGGGTACCATATATAGGTAGCTCAAGAAATGTTCTGCACATTTATTTAGTTAATAATATGTTTACATAATTGTTCATTCTGTTGTCTTCTCTAAGTTTGGTGTATGGTAACGGCTCTTTATCTGTTACGCAGGTCAGTTGAAGATTTGGAACAGTAATTAACCTGACAGGCTTTGGAATTTAGAAAGCTTGATATATTGAACTATATTAATGGAATGTGCATTTCATCTCTAATTCGTATATTATTCTGAATAACGTAAACCGATAATAATGATGATGTTGTTCAGTTGTCGCACTGTCTTTGAATTTTTTAAAACATGGTACATGGATCTTATTGGTATTTGATTAGCTTATTGTTAAAGGGTTCGGATGCCTATCAGGTGCATGTTTATGGTAATGTTATTGTCATCACTGTGTTGCTTAATTGTCTAGATGGCAGGTACACTAGATACCTCAAACTATATGTATGTGGCGCTCTCACTGTATGTACACTAGATACCTCAAACTCCCAGTTTTCTCTTTGTTTTTTAATGGGCTTTTGATATAGCACTGGGCTTGAATATCACTAAATGAATTTGAACACCAGTCCAAGTTGGGTTTGGTTCGTTGGGAACTGCACGGATACTGCCAACCAAGGTTGGATGTAAAATATCCTAGTGCTCAACGAACCGCCAAAAAAAACCACACAAAAAAAAGAATAATTTTTTGGGCACCCTTGTTTATTTTGGGGACCATGGTGTTATTTAGGGCAGATCGGCCCTTATCAATAATTTTTTAATAATACCTAAACTGCCCTTTTGATTATGTTTTGGTTATGATTAGTGAAATCATTAAGTGAAAAAAAAATATTGAGATTAAATTAAAAGATGGGTTATTAAAAAAAGAATTAAAAAAATTTAGAGAGTAAATTTAGAGAAGAAGAAGGAGAAAAATATGGAAAATATTTTTTTTTTCCAATTCACTACGTTTGGGAATTCCAGTGATGAAAGCTCATCTGATTCTTCATCTCCATCATCTCCTAGAGTATTTGTTAATCTTCACAATGATCCAGATATGAGTTATTTCTTAGATGGTGAATGTATTCTTCCCCAAACTCAATCTCAAGATGAAAATGATGGATTTTATCAACCACAACCGGCGGAAGAGCATTTGGGTTTCCAGGTATGCTCCAAACTTAGCTAATGTTGGTTGAATTGCTCCAAAATTTCAAACCAAATGTATTTTTTTGAAGTAGTTCAGTTACAATATGTGAAGAACAGATAACCGAACTAATCTGGAAGTGTAGTTCGGTTAATTTTTCCAAACACGCAGGTAACCGAACTCTATATTAATGGAAGTTTGATGGATTCCAGAGTAATGTTCGGTTGTTTCGCAACCAATTAACCAACCAAACTTTACGCAAAAATAAGATTTAACTTACTGTACAAAGTGGTTGCTTTGCAACTATTAACAAACCGAACTTGACGTAAAACTAAGATTTAACTTAGTGTACAAAGTTCGGTTTGTTTGCAAACTTGATCCCCAAAGCATAACTAACTTAACTTATCAAACCAAAAAAATTCATTAGTTCCAGAGTTATATTCGGTGACCTAGGTAAAATAAATGGTAACCGAACTCTGTACACTTTATGTGTTCGGTTACATGGCATCTTTCTTTCTTAACCGAACCTGGAGTTCAGTTTACGCGATCAAATTATGTTGTTACCGAACTCTGTTGTGATTGCAATTGAAGTTGTTCCATTTCTTGTAGATTGAATGCCAACCTATACCAATGGATGATCAACCTTCTCCGGTTGATATGTTGTCCGAAGATACATCCCATCTCTATGTCAATGATTTGGTATTTGACTTACCTATTGATGCGAAGAATTGGGCTAGAGTGCATGAGAAGAAAGCCATGTGCGTATTAGTTTTGAATGGAAAAGAAAGCAAAACTCGTTTTGAAATAGTTTGTGAGAGAAGTGGAGATCCGGATGCTAGTCACAAGAGGAAGGGTTATGAGTATAAAGGAAAGACGACGAGGATGAACACATCGTGTTCAAAGAAAACTAAATTTCCGTTCAAGCTAGTTTTTAGTAACTCAAAACAAAGGAAATGATGGGTTCTATCTATGGATAAGGTGGTAGGTCATCACAACCACCCTCGTCCGGAGGATCTTGAAGGACATGCAATGGCCGCAAGGATCACTCCTCAAGAAATGGAGAAAATAGCTAAATATAGGAGAATGCGTATTTCACCACTTGGTATGCTTCGTTTATTAAAGGATGATACCAGGCATAACGTATCATCTTTGTCCACCATTTACAATGAAATTGAGACAATTAAAAGGAATGAATGAAAGGATAGAAAAGTCATGCAACAATTGTTTTTGTTGGTTCAAAAGAAGGTAGGTCCGGGAGAAGAAATTACTCATCTCTTCATTTCTCATTCGAAGAGTGTTCAACTTGCTAAATGCTTCCATGAAGTTCTTATAATGGATTGCACTTATAAGAAAAACAAATACGAGATGCCATTTTTGAACATTGTTGGTCATACGTCGACGAAGTCACCTTTTATAGTTGCTTTTTGTTTTCTAAAGGGCGAGTAAGAACCAAGTTACAGCTGGGCGCTACAACAATTGAAGGCGATCTACCGAGATGATGATATCCCTGGGGTTATAGTGACGGAAAATGAAGTTGCATTGATGAACGCAATAGAGAGTGTGTTCCCATTGGTACATAATATGCTTTGTACATTTCATATATGGTGCAATATGATGAATAGGTGCAAGCCTCAACTTTGTACACCTAAGAGGAAAGCAATTGAAGAGATTAGTAAGCTACCGTAAGATGAACAAGATGATGCAAAAGAGGCATTCGATAAGCAATACACCATAAATCACGCTAAATGGGTTGCTTTCTCTGGGGAATGGGAGGCATTGACTTGGTCTCTCACCGAAGAAGAGTATAATCTAAATCTTGCCGAATTTATTGAATATTGGCGTAGCCCCGAATATCCGGAGGATATTGTAACATATGTGGTGGAGCAATGGTTGGAAACACACAAAGAGCGCTTCGTTTACGCTTTTCCCAACCACCATAAACACTTTGGGAATAAAGCGACAAGTTTGGTAGAATCGGCTCACCACCGTTGAAGAAAAATATCTTTGGATGTGTTGATAATTTTGTGGTTGTGTTTAACGCTATGGAGGTTTACTTCAACCGCGAGATTGATATAATTAAAAAGAAGTTTCAATAAAGCCGCATCATGAAGTACAAAAAGATTGTAGACAAAGGTGGTAACATCAAGAAAATGGAGGACCTTCGGTTTTTCAAGGGACTCCACTATAATGATTCACATGCTTGCATTAAGAGGTTAATGGTTGAGGTGAATTTGATCGACATATGGGGAACCAAGACGGACGAGGTGTGTGTTTGCATTATCCAATGTCTCTCTCAACCTCAACAACTTGTTTTTCTTACCCTTCTCATGGGAGTCCGAAAATTCATATTTACCAGCTGTAGACTTTCCATAAGGCCAAGGAGTATGAGCATAAGACAACTTCAGTTTAGGGAAGTGGTCGTACACCCAAACCTATGAGAAGAAACCACAAATATGATTAGTAAAAATATACATTAGTAACCATATACATATACATTCATTCACTTAGCAAGGAGTGTGAGCATTAGTAACAATATACATTCATTCACTTAGAAAATATATCTTGAAACACACAAAGGATAATTTAACGGGGTACCTGAACAAGTGTGTATAAGCCTCCAAAATATAAACTCTTAAGCCTCGAAGCTTTTCTGAGATCCTCCTGGACGAACGATAGAACCACAATTCCGCAACAGTAGTTGTTAACCTCATGAAGGGGGTCCAATAGCTGGAGGTAATGGGCATTTACCACGTGACCTGAAGTTTCGGGGAATAAAATGGTTCCTAGTTGATATAAAAAATAAGCAGTCACATGGTGTTTAATCTTCTCCTCTGTCATGACCAACTTTCCTTGAGGAACCAAATCTTTCGTCCCTCCAAACTCATCAAACAAGACTTTCAACTTGATTTTTTTCAACTTCTTCTTGTAAGACCGGTCTTGGTTGAACTCATTATACTCATCACTTTCATCGGGCTCTTTTGCATCTCGTCTAAACTCACATTGTGCCTTGTCAGTGCTCCATCCTAGACACCTTTCCACTAACTTTTCAAGAAGTTCATAACTCATTGAGGGATTGTACCCAGCTCGAACACTTGTTCCGGTAATTTGTAGGCCTGTGATTCTAAAAAAATCATCCGGAGTTATTTCCATCTCGCCGAATGGTAGATGAAAGGTATCCGCCTCTGGATAAACCCTCTCGGCAAATGCAGAGACAGTGACATCATCAAATTTTTGGTGCGCATGTTGTATCGCGTTCCATAACACACAATCAAATACCGCCAACCTAACCTCATCACACTCATTCACTATATTCCATTTCTTGTTCTTTTGAAGTTTCAAAATACAAACATCATTATTATGATCCTACAAATACAACATCATATCTTATATACTAATATATACCCAAAAATATATGTCAAAATATAATAAAATGACTAAGAAATATTGATGTATAAGATTAAATACCTTTGTAGCAAAGATCTTGGCAGCCCATGAGTTTTTGTAGCCAAGCAATAACTCCCCTCCATCTCTTGGAGTACCATAAGTTGGGTTCATTGGCGGAAAACACAAATCAACATCAGGAATGTATGCATATCTAGCACAAGGCTTTTTAGGCGTCTTTCTAGGGTTTTTTACTTTTTTTAATTGTTCCTCTTCCTCTTCATCCTATTCCTCCTATGATTCCTCATCTTCATTATCTCCATCCTTATCTCCATCTTCTTCACTGTCATCATTGTCATCTCCTTGTTCCTCTCCATCTTCCTTATCTCCATCCTCATTTCCTCCTTCTTTAGGTGGTTCCTCTTCTCCACCTGGATTATGTTCTTGAGTACCCATCTCTTCCACAATCTCTTGATGAACTTGTTGGATTACATTGTCAATATTATCTCTATTGACATCATCTTGGATGACAACACCCGGTGATGACTCACCTCCATACTTAGAATTTTTGGTTCCACGCTTATTGAAACCTAAGTGTAATTTGCCTCGAGGAGTGGGAGTTCTCAGTTCTTCCAATGAAGGTTGGTTTGATTTTGTTCCTCTGCCCCTAATCAAGAAAACAACATATATTAGCTTAACTGATAAATGATTGACTAAATCAGAATTCTGTTCCATGGAAGAGTTCGGTTGGTACAAATAGTTTGGGAAACAACCGAACTCCGAATTATATCAAATTAGGGAATAGTTGGGTTTGTCAGTTTTCTTGCGAACAAACCGAACTCAACATGTATGCAAATAGCAATGAGTTCGGTTATTATAGAACAAAAACCGAACTCAACATGTATCCAAATTATAAGAAATTAGGGATGAGTTCGGTTAGTAGATGGTTTTCCAAAAAATTGCGAATCAACCGAACAAAATTCACAGAGTTCGGTTAAATGAGAATTCAACATATTGGGAAAATTAGAACAGTTCGGTTGCATTGTTTTTTTTTTTTTTTTCGTAATGTTTTGAGTTCGATTACGAAATAGTTTTAAAACATTTTGCGAACTAACCGAAAATATTTGACAAAGTTCGGTTAACTGAGAACTCAAAATAGTGACTAAATTAGGAGAGTTCGGTTGCAAGGGAAATTCTTTTTGTTTTGTAAAATGGGCAGAGTTCGGTTAGGAGATGATTTTCGAAAAATATGCGAAACAACCGAACTCTAAGTTCTATTAGGTAGTGTTAATTCCTATTAAACCGGATTGTTCTTCGTGTTTTTCCTTTCAGGAAGTTCGGTTAACAAACTAAGGTTTTTGTGAAACGACTCCTAACCGAACTCAGCACTGTAACTTACATTCGAACCCTATTTTGATGTTTTCTATTCAATTAAACGAATCAAAATCAAATTAAAACTAATGGGTTTGGTTCAAAATACCTGTGGATCTTTCCCATTACAGTTTCAGGGACGATTTTGTCTTCACCTTCCGGTTCCACTTCCTTGTCAATCTCCAATTCACTTGGCTGATTTGCTAGATGTCCTAATGGGGGACCTTTTCCTGGGTTTCTTTTTGTTTTCTTTCGAAGAACCATTCTTATACTCGATTGATTAATCGACGATGAAAATTTTATGAATCGACGATTAATCGATGAAAACGATGTTGAAATGGGGAAGAAGAGAAGAACAAGAGGGAGGAGAACAATTTACTCAAAACTGTTTTTTTTTTTTTTTTTTTTTGTGCGGCTAGGTTAGATGTTTTTGTTTTTGTATTAAATTAAGTTAATTATGGTTATTAGGTTATGGTTAATTTCAATTAGGATAAGCGGCAAATTAGTAATCTCAAGATTTTTAGGACAGCCCTTAACATTATAGGAAGGGTGCCTTAAAAAACCATGGCCCCCACCCCAAAAATGTCGGGTCCCCAAAAAATGATAAAAAAAAAAAGCCCCTGACACACTTTTGTGATCCCCGGTGGGCTTGCCCCTCAAAAGTTTAGCATGGGTCCACCAGTTTTGTGTCTGTCGGTTTATTTTGTGGTTTTTTCCGCTTGGTTCACCAAGAATTTTTGTTCATGCCATTGTAATAAACGATTTTTTCATACATCTAGTGAGCCGAAACTGAATCAGGATTGATCATTCGGTATTATCAAGATCAAAATTTTAAGACTCCAACACATGACAAGACGACACATGAAAAAGATGAATGGATTGAGACAAAGAATGGATAACATTACATATATCCTGCCGATAGACAGCCCTGAACGAGTGTAACGAGCTAAGAAAATCTCAGGTTCACCGAGAATGTCTTATTTTTTTTTCGAAGGATAAGAGTTAGTGTGAAGTTGGTCTATGGCAGGCCAGAGTCAATGGCATTGGTGGGTCTGAGAAAGAACCATCAACAATTTGATCAAACACAAACTTGTTTGCTGCTTCAGTGTAGTGGACACCATCCCAAACAATCTTGACCTTTGGATTTTTGCATGAACGGATAAATATCTCTTTCCCATTTCCTTTCATCTTTGCTCCACATCCATATTTTGAGTTATAGTTATACTTGCCACCACGCCCGCAACAAGCTTTAAGAGGCTGAATAAATCCTGTACCACATATAAAATTCAATCTAAAATCATCAAATCAAATGCGCCTGAATTCAGTCGCAAACTATCAACCAACCTCAATCGTTATATCAAGGTAAAAAATTAATTACCATATTTTTTTGCTTTGCTGATGAGTAAATACTTGACTTTGTAGACATCTACGTACGTGATTGCAGCTGATGGAAGTTGCTTTCTGAGTTTAACAACTGTGTCATTTAACCTACGGTTGAAATACAGAGCTACTTCATTGATAGGTTTCACACAACCCACTTCATCGATTTTCCCTGGATCGATTTGTAGAGAATTTATCATGTATGCTAAGCATCCAACAGGTCCAGTGTTGTGGATCCAGAAATACCGACCTCCTCAACCATAGATTTCTCTAAAAACAGCAGACCAAGCCTATTAAGTTTATCAGCCTGTTGATAAACTTGAACATGTGTACATACACGTACATATAGTTGTACCTAGTTTTTCCTAGTCTTCTGTTATGCTAACTCTTACCTATTCTCTAGCTAATTAGGTTTCTTCTCTCTATTCTTCAGCTGTAAGTTATTTATCTGCAATGTATCTCTATCCATATTCCAATGTAACCATATAAATATCACTTAATGAAAATTGACTCAACACAGTTGTGTGAGCAAGCCATATACTCCTGTCATTAAAACCTTTAAAGCCCCAGTATCAGAATTTGAGTCACCAAAATTGAAGATGGCTGGAAAGTTGCAAGGATTATAGTTTCCCGAAGAAGAAGAATAAGAATGAGCACCAGCATATCCAACGAGAAGAGTAGGAATGAAAATGGTCACCCCAAATCTCAAGACAGGACAATGGTAGTAGGAGTATTCCATCATTTAAAAAAAAAAAACAAAAACAAAAACTCAACTGATTAAAGAAAACAAAAAAGATTCGATCAGTTCCACAAAATGCAGGAGAACTATTATTGTCACTCTATAATCTATCTACCAGTACAGTGTTAAGAGTGGATTCTCATCCCCTTAATCTAAATGTAGATATTCGGATGATAAGGATAAATGTAGATGTTAAGAGTGGATTCACATCACCAAAATAGGCGTCCATCTAAACGTAGATGATAAGGATAAACAAGTAAACCAAAGTAGATGCTATGAATCAACCATGACAGTTAACACAGCATAAAGGGATCAACCGTGACAGTTGATATATCATAAAGGGGGTCATCTGTCATTGTTGATACGACAAGCCCAATTTCCCAAATCTAAATGTTTTTACAAGCCCAATTTTACATTTTTGCTACCCCTAATAGAATTTTGCTTCCCCTTAATCTAGTTTCTAGCTTCGCGGCTGCCAGAAATTACCACGAAAGTTGCTATACGGGTATCGGTATCGGCATCGAAGCATCAGACGAGGGACTGAAGATGCTTATCAGTTTTGATACATGTTTTTCTTTTTTAAAAACAATCCCAAGTTGTATCTGATGTCAGTCAGTATCTCCATTATGAAATGTCGAAGGATTCCCAAGATGACCGTTCAGAGAACACTACACAAGCCTCATCGTAGCTGTGTTGCCAGATATGGCGGTGATTTGCGGATTTTGAACGTGCCCAAGAGAATCCAATATAATAACTATCCATTATTCTACATTATCATTTAAATGGATTTGGTTTACCTGTGTGTCTGTTCCATCTAATACATACTGGATATGGTCGTTAGAAAAATGCTGTTTTTCTCTCCATTAGATCTGGACATGATTTTTAAGTATTTGCCATGCCAGTTTGATAGTAGCTGGCCACACTAGAATACATGCACATCACGACGCCATTATACATTCAAAATATAGAATCAGAATCAAATCTCGTTGGTAGCATTAATCAAGAAAATAAAAAAGTTAACACCATGAAAACACCACCAGCAGATGAGTATTATAATGGTCAATGCCGCTTGCCACAGAATGGACAGGAATTAATAATCAAGGCACGTCTGGACTCTGGAGGACCGTTATATATCCATGTGATATCTGATGCGACCACTAAGAGAATTTTCCTACTCTATTGTTACATAATTTATTATTCCCCGGCTGAATGTTCATTAAGTCATTCTTCTACAAGGAAAACTATTTTTCCGGAACAAATGAAAAATTTAAATACTAAGAGCATCTCCTACAGAAGGTGCAAAAAATCCTACGTGGCTTTTTAATTTAGTCATTTTATTTATAAAGTCTAAACATATAGTAAATATAGGACCTTGTATTTATAAAACCATCTCCAACGGTAGAGATTTTTTAAAGAAAAATAGTGTAAAATATGACGTGGAGGTGGAGCCGGAGGTGTAGATAACACTTTCTTGAGCACCTTCATATTTATTAATTGGTTCCTCCTAGTTTATAGGACCCTACTGTTGGAGATTGATTTATGCCAAACGAGGGTGTAAAATCCTATGTGTCAATAAAAAAAAAATTCACCCTCTTTTGGAAATGCTCTAAAAGTTAGCTCAAATTGTGTTTGAAAAGAGAGGTAATCTAAAGAATTTGCTTATCCCTATGAGGTATTTGTCTATCATATTAGGCAAAATTGAATGAAATTTTGACCAAAATTGTGCGCACATGTAAGTGATGTCTCTCTCATTTGGGATTCTGATGCCTGCCTGGCACTGCTTGTTGCTCGAACATTTTTGATATACCAGTATCACAATCGCTTATTAGCCACATAGATGGTTGAAATGATAAGTAATTGCTAAAGCACTTGATAAGTAAAAAGGTATCTAAATTAATTGAATTTACTAAATGTCGGTTCATATTTCTCACCGATTGGTTATGATGATATTCGAGCAGCGAGCAAAATTTTAACCTGTTTGAGGAGCCATCTTCCCACCTGTTTTCACCTTGATATATTATTAGCGGATATTGCGAGTGGCATGGCGTCATCATGTGGCTGGGTTGCACGGACGCGGACGCGGCGACGCGGACACGACAGGACACTGACGCGGACACGAGGCCAATATTGCAACGTCCCAGTGCATATTTTAGCGTCGGCGTCAGCGTCGGCGTCCCAGCGAGTCGGACGCGGACACTAGGTCAATATTGCAGCGTACGTGCAACCCAGTCATGTGGCATGTGCTTCCATGACTTTTTGCAAGTACTGTAGTGGATAATTTCCAAAATGGAATCCTGGCATAAAGATTTTCGTAGTTTTACCTTTGGGTATGATCACTAGAAGTACAAATATAGAATCTGATAATTAATTTTATCTTTGGTTATGTTTTATTTTTGGAAAATCAGGCGGGGACTACCATGGCTTTGCTTTCTATCTGTTCTTCTTTTTATCTGGTAAACCTATTAAACATATAATCTCAAATATAACATTTGAAGATACAAACACAACGGAATTTCCATCAAACTGAGAAAAATTAGCTAGGATCCATGTAACGTTTTAAAACCTTTTTTGCTTCAATTAAATTTCATATTCATACATATACACTGGTGGCGGTGGTGGTGCAACACTGGCAGACTGTAACAAAAAGGCGAGGATTGAAGCAATACCCAGAAACAACACCCAAAGTAGTACTCCCATAAGCAGTAAAGCACCAATATCGACAATCTTCAAAACAGTCGTTCCACGAGATCATATATTGACGCCTCCTTTTCTGTAATATCATTATCATCACCCAAGCGAAACAAAACACAAAAATAACTTGTTATTGGAGAAAGTATCAATTAAAGTAGTGGGATGATTAAGTTCAGAAGTAAGTACTTACTCAGACATAAAAGCAATCAAAGCTACGCAAAATAATCCAAAGAAGAAAGGAGAGGAAATGGAAGATTTTTTCGCCATGATTTGAAATTGATATGTTACGGACATCTGGTTTCACTACCAAGTATAAATATTGTACTTGTAGAGATCTACACGATATGCACTACTTTCCAGACCACATGGTGCACATTCTTAGTTAACTCACGTGAAGGATGTAAAACAGCTAAGCCCCCAGTCTAATAAAAATAAATTATTTTTATTAATTATTACAAGCTGCTTAGTAATTTCAAGAAACTCCTGACATGTATTTATGTAAATGGAGGATAAAATTGTTGAGATTATTAGTCTCATATTGTCTGGACATCTAAGATCCTGCGGTTTATAATCCCTTAGAGTGTCTGCAACGGTGCGACTAAGAGTAAAGAGTAAAAAAAAAGACCAAATTTGGGTTTAGTCCGTTGAGTGACGCAGTGGGAGGAAGACTAAATTTTTGGTGGAGCGTAAACTATAACAACGCCTGGTATGGGGCGTGAAGTATACGTTCGCCTGATGTGGGGCGGAGGGTATAAGTTCGCCAGGTGCGAAAACGTAAACAGAAAAGAAAAAAAAAACAAACAAAGGGGCGTTGGTATAAACCACGCCCCAAATTCTTATGCAAATTTTTGAGTGGGGCGTTGGTAAAATCCACGCCACACAAAAAATTAGAAAAAAAAAATTAATAATAATATGGGGCGGGGTATAAACCATGCCTGGTGTGGGGCATAGAGTTTACGTGCGCTTGGCGTGGGGCGTTAACTATATCTGCGCTCGGTGTGGGGCGTTAAATATATCTGCGCTCGGTGTGGGGCGTTAGATATATCCACGCTCGACTAAATTTGGGTTTTGGTCTTAGTCGGGGACCAAATTTAGTCTGGAAATTAGGTATGGTATGGTATTTGGTCTTTACTCCGTCCCACTACGTCTCTATTTCTAACCAAATTTTTACTCTTAGTCGTCCGCTGCGGACGCTCTTAGGGCTAATTGGTTTTGAGTTGGATGCCCGCAGACTTTAATTTAGTATCAGAGCTAGGCCCGTGTGTGAGTAGGCCCAACGGTCACCACACAACGGCGGTACACGTGTTAGACCCAACGAGGCTACACGTGAGGGGGCGTGTGAAAGATAATAATCCCACATTGTTAATATCCCCATAATTAGAAGGTCATTCCACTTATTGCCAATTAATTGTGAGTTGGATGCCCGTATTATAACAAAAATATTAAGAAGTTGATATGGAACATCGCCCTTAACTCTAAGGCTATCCCCTACGGTGCTGCTAAGTCGAAGTATCTTTTTGAAGTCCATGATGCAAGAATGATAAATCATAGATCAAACAGCCGAATCCCAAGAATTAGGTGCTATCATGTACCCATCATAAAAGTCGAAGTCAGATATCCAGCGACTTTTAGTTTGATCTCTGGCTCAAAGAAGGTTCCTATTCAAAGAAAACAAAAAAATAATCTTGCAAGCATTTATATACACAAGCAAGCCCACATTGTACGTGTAATAGAAGCATATAAACGTACACTGTACATACTATCGAAGGAACCTAATTTTAGTGACATTAATGGACCGTGAAATTTAGCTTTAATTGAGTTAGTGACCCGTAAGGTTATTTTTCCGAGTCTGAAAAGATTTCGGTAGTGGGATTGGACCAGGTGGGAGATTTGTGGGTGAAGATTTAGCGATTCATGGAAATATTTTGACTAGTGTTAAAGAAAGTAAAATTAACATAAGGGCATTCAAGTGCTCCATTTCTTTTGCTCTCTCGCGATTTTGAAACCTAAAATTTCAGTAATGCAGATTACATATAGTCCTCCTGAAGTGCATTTATTATGGAAACAAATAATTGATTTATGTACAGCCTAATCTCCTTCTGTTTTTTTTGGTCGTTCTACACATACCGTGTAAATGAACGATGCAAAAACCGCCCCTTCATATACGGGAGGGTCCCGCATGGCAGGGAATTAACAAGAGGTGGGGTGATTGAAAAGTTTGTGAAAAGTCCGGTTTTAACTTAGTTTTTTTTTTTTGAAGAGGGAAGGATATATTGAAAAAGGAAAAGCTGTACAAGAATACATGGTGTAAACACCATCAAAAACTAAGAAGAAAAGAAACTACATATTTAACACAAACTCCCATTGGTTTATAATCTGAGTTGCAGAGAAAAGTTTGAAAACTTCGGTTGTGGAGCTCCATAAAAAATCCACTGCTTTACCGCAATCTCCATTTCGTTCAACGATTTTGCTCTTCCCCCGTGAATTCTCCTATTTCTCTCATTCCATACCTCCCAAACAATGGCAAAAGGTAGCAGATGCCACACCATCTTGGCTTTCGGCGTTGTTGTATCCAACTTCCAACCAAGCATTAGATTTTTGAACCGGAGCGACATCACCCAATTGACATGCATAGCTTTCATGAAGTATCCCCAAAGACGTGATATCACGGTACAATGGATGTATAAGTGATCCATAGTTTCTACCTCCGTGTTGCAAAATATGCATAAGTTTGATTGGATAATCATGCCCCTTGTCTGCAGCAAGTGTCTAGTTGGGATTGCGTTCAACAACGAAGCCCAAAATAAGAACGTTACCTTTGGTGGTATGTATTTGCTGCACAAAACATTGTGGCCTTCCCAATCTTGCTCCGTTTCCGTTAGTTTTGAGTAGATTTCTTTTGCGGTTGTGTCGCCTTCCCACCCATCTTCCTCCCCCTGATTTAATGTCACCAGCCCTATGTCGTGTTTAAGTTCCAACAGGTCTATACTTTCCGCCGGATTCAAATCTCTAATGAACCTGAAGTTCCTTCTCTGATGAATAATCGTTTTCACCGTTGCCATCTTCTGAGAGCTTATCTTGTACAACCTCGGGTATTTGTCCTTTAAAGCTTTCTTCTCATACCACCAGTCATGCCAAAATCTTAGGGAAGAACCGTTTTTAACCTGCACAGTCACACATTCATGAAACGTTTTGTTTTCTTTTAATATATCAAACCACATACTCCTTTTCACCGGCTCGATGACTCGATAGGAAGCAAGCGATCCTCCTCAGCTTTTGATTTTTCACAAACAATCCGTCTCCATAAAGCCGTCTTCTCCTTACCATATCGAACGTGCCACCTAGATAACAAAGATTTGTTCACTAGCCTCAACTTGCGAATTCCCAAGCCTCCTTTGATCTTTGGCTTGCAAACTCTCTTGAAAGAAACCCAGCTCATCTTCTTCCTCTCTTCATCTTCACCCCACAAGAACCTTCTCATTATCGTGTTTAAACGTTTTTCCACCGCAACCGGCATGTGAAGAAGCGACATAAAGTAAACCGCCAATCCTTCCAGCGAGCTTCTAATCAATACCACCCTTCCCGCTTTATTCAAGTAAATTCTCTTCCATGGAGCTAATTTCTTCTTCATTCTCAGAATTATGATTTCCCATATTATCTCGCTTCTTTTGTTCGAGCCAATTGGCATTCCAAGATAAGTCACCTAATTGATTCCACTTTACAACCCAGCTCCGCTCGCCAATTCATGCACCAAATGATCCGCGCCTATACTTATCATTGTACTCTTTTCTAGGTTTAGAGGAAGACTGTTAAAATTTCAAAAACCACAAGAATAACAAGAAGTCTTCTCACCTCCGTTGGCGTGGCGTCTAAGAAAATTATCGTGTCATCTGCGAATTGTAAATGTGACACCGTTGTTCCACCTTCCTTCACGTAAAAACCCGAAAATTCTCCTTGTGCAACTGCCTTGTTGATAAGCAAAGACAAGACTTCCACCACCAACAGAAGAGGAATGGTGACAATGGGTCGCCTTGGCGAATACCTTTGGACGGCTTAATTAGCTTGGTTGCTTCCCGTTGACAATGATTGAGAACTTGGCATCCGAGATACACCACCTCATCCATTGGATCCATTTAGTTCCAAAACCGTTCTTAGCCAACACAGAGAAAAGGGCCGGCCAGCTTACATTGTCGAATGCCTTTTGCATATCGATCTTACAAATAATTCCCGGTTTATTTTGCCTCAATCTGCTGTCGATCAACTCATTAGCAATCAAAATGCCGTCTAGGATTTGTCTGTCTCTAACGAAGGCTCCTTGCGCATTGGAGATCAGCCCCGGATGACTTCTTTTAATCTTCCTGCCAAGCACTTGCTCACTATCTTGTAGAATCCGCTAATTAAGCTTAGCGGCCTAAAATCCTTGACCATGGCCGAGTCTTCTTTCTTAGGAATGAGCTTCAAGAATGAAACATTTAATCTCCAGTCCACCTTTCCTTTGCTATGCGGCTCGTTAATTGCAGCCATCATGTCCTTCTTTAACGCCTCCCGAAGAAACCTTAAAGAATTCCAACGTATACCCATCGGGTCCTCTGGCGCTTTGTTAGAACCACACTTGTTAATAGTCCCAAAGACCTCCTCCTCCTCAAAAGGCCTTTCCAACCAAGTCTGTTGGAGCGTGTCTATGGAACGGCACTCCAAATTTTCAAAGGTGGGGTTGACTTGTTGATTTGTCGTGAATAAGCCTGTGAAGTAATTATGAATTTCATTTTTAATGACTTCCTGGTTGAAAACGTCTGCCCCCTCAATTTCCAACTTTGTTATGCAGTTCCTCCTCCTTTTTCCACTAGCAATTTTATGGAAATAATTCGTGTTCTTGTCTCCTTCTTTGAAGCCTTTCGCTTTAGCTCTTTGGTACGCCATTCTGGCTCTCATAATCTTCACGCTATTAAGGTCCTTTAGCATATCATCCCTTTTCGCATATTGTTGTGGATTTAGAGTCACGTTCTCCTCCGCCAAATTCAACACAGTAATTTTCTTCTTAAGATCCTCCTCCACCTTCCTGACGTTCCCAAAAGTGCATCTGCTCCAATTCTTGATGAAGAACTTCAAGTTTTGAAGTTTTCTAAAGAGAACGTATCCCGGCGTACCTTTCGAAAGCAAGCGAATTCCACCAAATATTCACCATCTTAACAAAGTCGGGGTGCTCCAACCAGTGATTTTCAATTTTGAAACAAGAATTCACTTTAAAAGAAGGAGCCAAGTCTAGTAATATCGGGTTGTGGTCGGATATTGTACGTACCAATGCCGTTTGGGTTGAATTTCCGAACTTCTCATCAAAATTAGCGCACACCAAGCACCTATCCAACCTGCATAGTAATGGCTCAACCTGTTTATTACTCCAAGTGTAAGCTCCTCCATGTAACGGCAGGTCAAGAAGTACTTGGTCCGCTATGAAGTCGTTTAGGAGGTTCATGTTTGTAGTATCCCCTCCAGGCTTATTTCTTTCCGCATCACTCCTAACCGCATTCACGTCGCCTATTAAACACCAGGCTTCCAGACCAATGTCTCACCTCTTCTGCCAAATCATTCCAAAATAATTGTCTTCATTATGGTCGCAGGGCGAGTACGCATTTGTTAGTAAGAACTTGAACTCATTACTACGAAATCTAAAAAGACAAAGTTATTGAATTTAAACCTATTCTCTTGTCCAAAGAATTCCAATTTTGGTGTCCCAGATAGTTACTAATCCCCCACTGTTTCCCACTGCTTCCTTGAGAGGATATAGTCTCCCTCTCAAAATCAAAGTCATACCACAGCTGCCGTACGAACCAATGCGACATGGAAGTCATTTTTGTCTCCCGAATACAAAGAAATAATGCATTTGTGTTCCGCTAATAGATCTCTCATAGCGATTTGTTTGGCGTAATCGTTTAATCCCCTGATATTCAGTGATAATATCTTAGTTCCCATCTGAAACCTCTTTATCCCCTGAGATCACCTCATCATTTTCTTCTTCCTCATTTGAAGAGTTAGATGCGTTCGAATCACAACTATCAATTACCTTCCTAGCTTTCCGCTATCGCCTTCATATCTGTCCCTATATTTGAATAGGATTTCGTCGATTACCTCCTTTGCCTTCACCTCGTCATTGGTTGATATACCTCCCATCTTGCAACATAATTCCACCACCAGCTTTGAAGTGGAAAAGATAACTTCATTAGAATCTATTTTTGTTCCTTTTATATTGCCCAAATTAATTACTATTTGGTCGTCCACCACCTTAAATAGCTCTTGTTTTTTTGTTTGTTCCTTGGACGCCTGTACTTCAAATGTATTCTCACCGTCACCCTCCAATTGACCTTTGTGTAGAACCATTTGTAGTGAGTCATTACTTTCTATTGGGTGAAGCCTTCCGTTATTACCCAAATCTCCCAAATCTCCCACCATTTCATTAAGCCTCGGAGCAGTAAGTGCACCTCCATGTCTTCCAATATGTAAATGATCTGTACCTGCTAAGTGATTTGATATCGATTGGGTGTTTGATGCAGCCTCCACTCGGTCGTACGATTCCTGTGAACCAATAGCCTCTGCCGCAATGACGCTGTCGATAATCGCCAATCTAATTTGACCTTCATTGCACGTGTACATTTCACCAGATTTATCCCCAGATGTTTCCTCCATCCTTCCTGCGAAGCCCAAGCCCTTTGAAAAGTTTGTTTTCTGACTCAAGTCTGTGTTGTCTTCTGACTGGGCTCCTAGCACTTCCGTGTTTGCCTTTTGTGGATCCTTCAATCACGCTGGAATTAACTTTTGAGCTTGACAATTTGTCGAACTCATTGAGTAGCCCAACATACTCCTCCATTAGCGCCTTTGATTTTGGATCGAATTTATGGTCCCACTCTATTGAGACCCCCCATTTTTTTCCTTCTTCCTCGACCAAAGATCACCGCCGGATGACCGTAAAATCTCCTCGACCTTTATTCCGAAGAAGTTGGAGTTTGTTCTTCTCAGTGTACTTGTGGAGATTTCAATTAGACCTCCAAGCATATCCCCCACTATTTTGAACAACGAGGAGTTCCAATGTCTGTGTGGGATACCTCTTATTTTTAGCCATTTTCCATACCTTGTCATTGCTTGTAACGGAATGATGTTTTCCTTCTGCCGTGTAGTTTTTTTGTCTTCGTTGCACTCCTTCTCTTGATCCTGTTTTCCTTCCCATTTGTCCGAACTCCTCGTCTGCGTGATGTTCACTATCGCCGTGTCGACGTAGATTTTCCGCGGTTTCCAGAGATCCATCCAAAGAATCCTTGTTTAGGATTAGTTTAGCACCGGCAGTCGTCTACTATCTCCATGTCGATGAAGGAGTCCCATTTCAACTGACCCCTTATCTCCCTTGCTATCTCTTGCCAATTAAAAGATCCTTGAATGCTCACGAACGCTTCGAAGTATTTCTTATCAGGTTCCCTTTTTGGCAGCTCATCTTCAAAATCTTGTCTAGAAGGTATCGTTTGCGCCGGTTTGTATAACCGCTTGCCCTCCTCGAAGCTTGGTTATTTCCTTGTACGAACTCCCCAAGAGTATCCATTGTCCCCACACGGAATACAAATTGCATAAGATTTATTGGAATCACCCTCCGATCCTTGCAATTCTAAAGTATCTACCCGCCTCATTCTCCCTGATCTCACACATAAATGATGATTCTCCCTCCCTCAATGGCCATTTTATTTTTGACCCAGGCGACCAGATTGCCTCCTCCAAAACCTTAGCGAACCAGTTAGCAACGTCCGGAGATAAATCCAGCCCTTCTATGAATCCTCTTCTCTTTCGTTCCTCTAGTCTCAAGTATGTAGTTCCCACGGTAACTTGGAAAATTTTCCGATCAAGATAAAGCGGCTTTTCCGCTCCCTCTCTCTCCATCAATGAATCCTCTTCCAGTTTTTTCCGGTTTTAACTTAGTTCTTCGTGCGGTTTATTAGGAATTTTTTTCTTTATTAATAGATATTGTACAAAATGAGAAGATTTGTACCCACATGGCCTTCTTTTTCTAGAATCTAGAGTGTTGAGTCAGTTCTCTGGTAGGGGGGAAATGTTAAACATGCAGGACAAGTACAACACAGTACACAGGAGATGGTAGACGGTAGATCTCAGTATTTGTGTACGTATAGGGTGAAAACGTCCTACAAGTACAAAGTTTGTTCAACCTTGCTACGTACCCCACTCACACCCCCACCATTTTTTCCTGTGACATGGTATCTTCTCCATGTTTCTATAGCAAATAGGAGTTCATTAGTATTAAATTTGGCCACTATGGTGTTGACACTCAAGGGGAAGGAACTGGGAGAGAAGTTTTTGGGGCATAAAGCATTTTCAAAGTTGGGGTATAGAACAGGCAGGGAACCTCAGCCGCAAATTTCAAATTTTGAGAGCACTTATAGGCAGTGTAAATGATTGCAGCTAAAAAAAATGATTTTTTTTTTTTTTGATACAGCACCGAGTGTGAATCTAATATCTCAAATTCTATGTGCCCATCAATGATCGGAATTGGCAGCGCTTTTCCAGCTTGAATCTTGAAGTTGGAGAACCAAAAGACCAAAAGACTTAACCTAACAGGATTATCAAAATTTTGAGAGCAAATCTTATGGTGTTGCTTGAATTAATCAAGCCTTTTGCGCTTAATTAATAGCTTGGCGCAAAATGTGGAGCCGTTGGATCACCAATAGATGTGTGAACCTGACAGCTCAAATTCCATGTGCCCATCAATGATTGGTTTGGCTGCGTTTTTCCAGTTTGAATCTTAAAGTTGGAGAACCAAAAGACTTAACCTAACAGGATTATCAAGTTTTTCTAAACTTGTTTCCGTTATCTATCTGACCACTGCTATCCCACGCAGCTGCGCGGGGAAGCTAAATAAGCAAGCAGCTTAATAGTCGTTGGATTGTTTCACTAACCGTTGGATTAAAATTAATAAACCTTAATGAATACAAAAAACGTAACTCAAATACTTCTCTCTCAATTGATGTAATTAATTTCATGGCTTAACAGCCTATTTATAGTTTAACAAACTTGACTCTTAAGCAAAGACACTTTCCTAACATATCAAACTCTAAACAAAGATACTTCTAGAAATACTCAAACTATATACGTAAATTCTATACGTAATCAAATTCTAAAACTGATAAACTTGTTTCTCAAGTTTACTACACGTTCTCAATAACGCATGACAACTTGAACTAGTTGTTTCCATAAACGACATCAACTTCAACTAGATGCTTCCACTCATACAACTTTAACTTCTTCTAGTTACTTCACTCAGACAGCATCAACTCCTCCTAGTTGCTTCCAATATATCACGTCAACTTCTCCATGTTGCTTCCATTTATCAACATCAACTTCTACTAGTTTCTTCTATAAACTATATCTTGGTTTAATCTTCAACATCCCCCCTTTAACCAAGATATTCTTTGCTGATCATTCTAAGTTTTCCACGCAAGAAGATGAAAGTATTAGACTTCAAAGATTTGGTGAAGATATCAGCTACTTGATTCTTACTTTTACAAAATTCCACAACAATCTCCTTATTGGTGACAAGCTCTCTTATGTAATGATATTTGATATCAATGTGTTTACTCCTTACATGAAACACATGGTTCTTTGTTAACGAAATTGAGGACTTATTATCACATATTATTGTTGTAGGTGTAACCTGCTCATTGAAAAGAGACTTCAGCATCATCCTTAGCCATACAACTTGTGTAGCACAATTTTCAGCAACTATGTATTATGCCTCTGTTGTAGACAAGGCAACAACTTGTTGTTTCTTTGATGAACAAGAAAAGAATCCAATTCCTAAGAATGCATAACCTGATGTACTTTTCCTTCCTTCTGTGTCTCCATCCCAATCACTATTTGTATAACCAACTAACTGAGGATCTTCTGAAGCAGTGTAAAGAATATCCAAACTAATTGTTCCTTTGACATACTTCAAAATCCTTTTGGCATCTTGTAAATGTGACTGTCTTGGTAACTCCATAAACCTACTAACTAATACAACTGCATACATAATATATGGTCTTGCAGAAGTTAAGTATGTTAGACATCCAACAAGACTCTTAAAATCTGTTAAGTTAACAAGTTCTCTTGACTCATCTTTTGTTAGCTTCAACCTTTCTTCAGTTGGTGTTAAAATTGGATTTCAATTATCCATCTTGAAACACATAAGTATTCCATCTTCATATCTCTGATGATTAATAAAGATACCTCTTTCTGTTTTTTGTACTTCAATCCAAGAAAATATGACATTAATCCAAGATCTGTCATCTCAAATTCTTTCACCATAGCCTCCCTGAATTCCTTTATCATCTTTGAGTTATTGCCAGTAAAAATAAGATCATCCACATATAAACAAACTATAATATGATTGCCAAGTGAATCATATTTCAAATACAGTGTATGCTCTTGTGGATATCTTGTAAAACCTTTCTCAATGAAGGATGAATCTATTCTTGTATACTAAGCATGTGGTGCTTGTTTTAAACCATACAAATCTTTGTTTAGATTTTACACTTGATTATCCTTCCCCTCCATAATATAACTTGCTGGTTGCTCAACATATACTTCTTCTTCTAGTACACCATTCAAAAATGCGCTTTTCACATCCATCTGAAAAATATTCCAATGCTTCTGAGCAGCTAGAGCAATGATCATCCGAACTGTATCAAGTCTTGCAACTGGTGCAAAGACTTCAGAATAATCTATTTCTTGTTTTTGTTTATATCCTTTAGCAACTAGTCTTGCATTTAATTTATCAACTTCACCATATGATTTTTACTTTGTCTTGTAATCCCATTTGACTCATATTTCTTTCTTTCCTTCTAGAAGTTCTGTAAGCTCTCATGTATTGTTCTTTTCTATTGAGTTTATCTCATATTCCATTGGTTGTACCCATTCATTATCCTTAGAATCTTCTTCATAAAAAACAGGATCACAATCTCCATATAAAGAAAAATTAATTTCTTCTTCTTCAGTATCATCATCTCTTGTCATCACATAATCTTTCATTCTTGCTGGTATGACATATTTTCTTCTTGGTCTTCCAGACTCTTGTTGTGGTATCACATCAGTTCTTACCTCTTCTGTTATTGCTTCTTCGGTTCTTCTTTCTTCTTATTGTTAAGTAAATCCATCTTCAGTATATACTTGTTCTTCAATTGGTATTGGAATTGTTCTAACAGTTTCATTTGCTAAGTTGATATCATTCCAATTCCACTGAGAATATTCTTCAAAGATTACATCTCTACTTATAACTATTTTACCTGTTACAGGATTGAAAATTTTATATCCTTTAGTTACTGAACTGTAACCAACAAGAATACACTTTTCACTCTTATCATCTATCTTGTTCCTAAGTTCTTTAGGTACACGTGCATAAGCAATGCAACCAAAAACTCTCAGATGTCTTACACTTTTTCTTGCACCTCTCCAAGCTTCTACTGGTGTTTTATTATTCAAACTATTTGTAGGACATCTATTAAGCAAATATATTCTTTGGCAAATGTTTTGTTCTTCTTATAGTTCTTGCCATCTCCATTATTGTTCTATTCTTTCTTTCTGCAACACCATTCTGTTGAGGTGTATATCTAGCTGTTAACTGATGTAGAATGCCATGTTCTTCCATAAAACTATCAACAACTATATATTCAGTTCCTCTATCAGTTCTTAGTATCTTATTATTCTTTCCAATCTGCTTCTCAGCATATGCTTTAAAGCTTCTAAAAGCATGAAAAGCATCACTTTTATGTCTAATTAAATAGATACACCCAAGCCTTTCTACTAAAATCATCAATGAAAGTTATGAAATAATTATTACCTCCATGTGATGTAACTTTAATAGGTCCACATAGATCACTGTGTACAATCTCCAACTGTTCTTCTTCCCTTCTAGCTTTGTTCACTGGGAATGGATCTCTGTGTTGTTTGGCAAAGATACAATTCTCACTCCTTGACACTGGAAGGTCTATAATAGGTAGACCTGTCACCATATCCTTTTTAGACAAAGCTTGTAAACTGTTAAAGTTTACATAACCATTCTCTTGTGCCATAACCAACTTTGGTTTCTTTCATGAGTACTATAACATCTTGCATTCTGATATTGAATATTCAGAGGAAACAGTTTGTTCTTAGTCATATGTACCCTTGCAATGAGTCTTCTATATTTATCTCTTATTAGACACACTCCATTGAATATGTTCATAGAATAACCTCTCTCTGATAGTTATCCCATGCTCAACAAATTCTGATGAAGACCTGGTACATAATATACATCCATGATGTATGTTTTTGAACCGTTTTTAAGCACCATTCCAATTCTTCCTTTTCCCATAACTGGAATAGTATAATTATTACCAAACTTAACAGTTGATCTTATGATTCATCAAGGTTATCAAATAGATCTTTTCTTCCACACATGTGATTACTGCATCCTGTATCTAAAAACCACTTCTGATGAAGTTGTTCTTCAGTTGTGTGACAAGCTAGCAACATATTCTCATATTGCACTTCATCTTCTTCTTATTTTCCTTCTTCTTCTGATATGTTTGCCTTGAAGTTTGATTTGTAATTAATAGCAATTATCTTTCTAGGTTTTGTACATGCAGTAGCAAATTGTCCAAAAATTCCTCAATTATAACACTGCACCTTTGATATATCTACATATTTTCTTCCTTGATAGTTTCCATTATTAGGTCTTCCTCCAGTGTTGTTTCTTCCTTGATAACCTCCATTGTTAGGTCTTCCTCCAAAACTTGAGTTTCCTTGTTTGTTATTCCAAGTTACTTGACTTTGTAGTGATACTTTTACTGTTTTTGCAGTAGCTATTTTTTCAAGTAATCTCTTCTCATAAGCTTGTAATGATCCTAATAACTCATTAAGAGTCATAGTTGCAGCAGTATTACACCCTTCTATAGCAGTTACCTTTGCTTTAAACTTCTCAGGTAAACTTCTTAAAATCTTTTCAACAACTGCTGAATCTTCTAAAGTATCACCATTAGACTTCATCTCATTGACAAGATTCTCTTTGAGAAAAATTCTGATATTTTTTCAGTAGCTTCCATCTTAATAATCCATACTTTCTTTTTAGAGTTTGTAATCTAACCTTTTTGACTTTGTCAGACCATGTGTAATAGCTAACCAAACCATCCCATGATGCTTTAGCTTGTTTAATATAAATAACTCTGTCCATGAGATATTCATGAACACCTTGATGAAGAATATAGGTTTCATTCGAATTATTCTTCATGTTTGCTGTTAAAGATGTTTGTTGTTCTATTGTTAATGCAGATCCTTCTGCTTGTTCAACATAACCATCTCTCATAATATCTCATACCTCTTGGTATATGAAAATAGTCTCCATCTGTAACCTCCAATGTTCGAAATTCTTTCCCTCAAACACTGGCACCTTGATTAAACTTAAAATCGTCATCTTCTTCAACTTAACTTCTCATACCCACATCCTTAGAATCTGATACCAGTGCTCTGATACCAGATGTAGAAAATATGATATCAAAGACTTAATGAACACAAAAAACGTGACTCAAGTACTTCTATCTCAATTGATGTAATTAATCTCATGGCTTAACAACCTATTTATAGTTTAACAAACTTGAATCTTAAGCAAAGACACTTTCCTAACATATCAAACTCTAAACAAAGATACTTTGTAGAAGTACTCAAACTTTATACGTAATCAAATTCTAAAACTGATAAACTTGTTTCTCAAGTTTACTACATGTTCTCAATAACGCATGACAACTTGAACTAGTTGTTTCCATAAACGACATCAACTTCAACTAGTTGCTTTCACTCAGACAGATTTAACTTCTTCTAGTTACTTCACTCAGACAGCAAAAACTCCTCCTAGTTGCTTCCAATATATCATGTCAACTTCTCCAGATTGCTTCCATTTATCAACATCAACTTCTACTAGTTTCTTCCATAAACTATATCTTGGTTTAATATTCAACATTTTCTGTTCAGAACAGCTTGCAAACTTACGTTATTAGAAGTAGATCCTTGAAAAAAAATCATTTCGTATTATTTTCTCCTCCTCTATCAATCTAGTCTATGTATATTTGTTTATCTATATATCTATTAAATCAGTTCGATGAATAATAATCAAGAAAATATTTGAGCTAAATTATAGGAGTATCACATAAACTCTAAAGAATATTATCAAATAGTTTGATTTCAATTTTGCTCTATATTAGGGTTCTGAACTAAATAAACACAAGAACATAGCTTTGATCCTTTGAGTTGGAGATCAGCCACCAAGTTGGAAACAAAAGAATAAAAATAAATAAAATTAAGATGTATTAGTTGTATTGGTTGATATGAAACCCTAGAACAACCTATGAATATATAGATAACTAAACTTGACTCCTAAACTAATAACAAATAAGGAAAGATATACTAATTCCTAAAATTACTAATAATTGGTGTTGGTGTCTCAACATCCCCAACCCCTTGAGACACAACTCTTCCTCAAGTTGGCTCATAATACTAAATTGATTCCTACATATATCTATCCAGAAAAAATAGAATCGGCATCCTGACATTCCCATCTCCTTGAAATGCTACTTGTCCTCAAGTTGATCTTTGTACTCACCAAGGGAACATCATTAGACTCTGCATATGTTAACCAAGGAATCTTCCATAATCTTGTTGCTGAGGACTCATGAAAAGAATTAATTAATCCAAATAAGTCGTGTAGTGGATCATCAATGTTCTTACAGTGAACTTCAAACCCAGCAGCAACAACGGAAATAATTGTAGTGTCCATGCTTGAAAATTTGTGGTGAGTAACCTCAGTTATGAAAGAGACTGGAGACATTAATGCAATTACAAAATTAGCACCAACGGTTGTGAAATAAATTCCCACACTCCACAAACTCATTATCCTTGCATGGAGTCTCGACGAACTACTCTTCCTTGGTCGATATGTAATACACAGTTGGCGGTAACAAGAAATAAGTTGAACGTTGGATAAGCGGAAGCCAAAATATAGAATATTATCTTCGCCGTGAGATTTGAAAATAAAGAATTTAGCATCATCCAAAAATACTTTTCGTGCTCCTGGAGTAGTAGGCGCCTTCTTGTTACTATCTTCACTGTCACCAGCTTTCTCCAACGCAGTTAATTACTCTTGAATTCATAAGCAACATATTCAATTCATACCCATGTTTAGGGGCAAAACTAATAAGAACTTATGCGGTGCAATTCTCCCCATAAATCGAACACTAACTTATTCGGAACCAAAGAACAAGTTTTCGTCCAAGATTTAAAGCATACCCTCAGACATTCAAATTGCTTGCCACGGTCAAATAATAGTTGAGGGGATACACAAAGCCAAGAGTAAAGTATTTCTTACCAATTAGTTTATTGTATAATGTATACTTCCCGCGATCAAACAATGAACGGGTATAGTTAAGTTGAAGATAAAAACACTTATCACCTGTCAACGTGTGGTGAAAAATGATGAATTCTTTGTTATCCATTTGTTCATAATGTTCTTCATTAAATGTATATTGATTCAGCTTGTAGTATCCAACACCTCCTTTCTATCAACATTTTCGATATGGAAACTGAAAGGTTTCAATACCATAGACCAGATTGGCTTATCAATATATGTTGGAATAATAGACATGATGGATATTAGATAAGGTGTTAACGTCACGGTCCAATCAACATTAGGAGAATAACACGATCGTGTGCCGATATTTGAGCCTGAAATTTGCTGATATAGAGTATTTGTCCTTACCGTTGATAAGTAGGCACCCCCATGAGGATGTTTTAACTCCAATAATTGTGGACATAACCAACCAAAAAAAAACATAAAATGGGCTATATAGCCAGAAGGACACTTTTCCCGGTTGATATGGACGGGTAAGCTTTCCGCATGGGTGAAATGGACGGGAGATATATAAAAGTGTAACTGACATAAATGCTCTTTATCTATCTTATATCTATTTTCTCTATGCCATATCATTCTCTCCGCCATCTCAAAAATAACAGTCACACCGATCTATTTCTCCCCCTTCTGTTTTCTCAACCATAATCATCTTATTCCAATGCCGAAATTGGTTTTTCCGCCGTCTTCATAATCTTTATCCACCATTTTCATCGTTTATTTCCACCATCTACATCAACAGTATCATCATCTTTGTCCACCGTCAATATCAACTGTTAAAATTGAAGACTTCATTGTTGAAATTGGTTTCCCTGGCTTTGCAAACACCATATCGAGCAGCCTAATTAGGGTTTGAAGTAGATCAATTTCAGAAAATGTCACCTAGAACTCATAAGTTCCCAAACCCTAACTCCATTTTGAAACTGGTTTGCATCTTGCTGTTGTATCTCTATTGAATGAAAATGGTTTTCAAAATTGCATGTTTAAAATTTTGAATTGGTTGAAGTACTTGGGTGTAATTTTATACATCATGTTTTACAGAGTTAATCAAATTAAGACTATGAGTACATGAAGCCCACTTTTAATTTGATTAAATTTGTCTAATTTTGTTTTAATTGAAGTTAGGATTTGGAACTCTACTTTATTCTTTTGCTTACATAAATACTTTGTAGAGTTTTTTTACATCTTGGTTTATAATCTGGTGCAATGGTGTACATATATGCATCATTGTTTATAGTTTGTTAAATATGCACTTGGTTCCACCATGTGTTTTCTCTGGATGAAACCGGTTTCATCCAAAGAAAACAATTGTTTTTGGGTTTGCTGAATAGAGACCTCTAGGTATAATTGTCTCAGCAGGTTTAACCAGCTAACATGTTTAATATGTTGTTAATTTATGTTGGTTCAGCATGTTTAAACTAGGATGAAACCAATTTCATCGAGGTTTAACATTTGATGTATATGGTTTCATCCAAGTTTATGTACTAGCTTAATTTAGAGATTCAAATTTATGTACATGTTAGTTTCCTTGTTGATTACTGTTGGAATAATATATTGATATAGTTTGTTTTGAAATTGATTTCATCAATGATTTATAGTGAGTTGAAACTGGTTTCATCTGTTCTGGATTGAGTTGAAATTATATTCATCCATGTTATACTAGGATGATACCAATATCATTCTATTTTGGATTGACTTGAAAATATTTGCATCCATGTTATACTAGGATGAAACCAGTATCATCCTGTTTTGGATTGACATGAAATTATATTCATCCATGTTATACTAGGATGAAACCAGTATCATTCTATTTTGGATTGACTTGAAAATATTTGCATCCATGTTATACTAGGATGAAACCAGTATCATCCTGTTTTGGATTGAGCTGGAATTATTTTCATTCATGCATATACTCGGATCAAACTGGTTTCATCTTGTTTTAGATTAAGCTAAAACTGTTTTCATATAACTTTAACAAAGATGATAATGGTTTCGTCCTTTTTTTTTGAATAAAATTGTATTATTAGTTGATGAAATACATACATGCTCAAACTATATAAATACGTGAGATCTAATGATGCTTATACTTGAATAAAACTGGTTTCATCTTGATTTTGGTTAAGCTAAAAAAAATTATCCAAATTTAAACAAGGATGAAACTGGTTTCTTCTTTTGTTTTCATTGGATACAGCTAGTTACATCTTATATTTTTACTGGATGAAATTGATTTCATCAAGTGATGTCACTGGAATATCCTGGTTTCATCCATGTTTTATCATGTATTGACCTTTTTTTTTTCATTTATATAATACAAACTAAATCAAGACTTGGTTTTCCAACCAACAACCATTGATCATGCAAATTCAAGTTTTAATGGTAAGAATGTTTTATATTACAAATATAGTAGCAGAAGCTCTTGATTTCAGTAGGTTTGTTCATTGTTGGTTGTTCAGCCTTCAACGGAAATAAGTGTCCATATTACTTGCACATCAATGGTTGTTGAACGTATTATCATCTAGTACTTTGACTGATTTTTGAGTGTTCCTAGTTGCTGATTTTTCATGGTTGTAGAAAATTAGTGGATAATTGAGTACAAATATATTGTTGATGATTTAAGAAATTTGATTATTGTATGACTAATAAATTTTATTTGTACAGATTCTGAAAGTGGGACCATGGGGTCAACTAATTTTATATCCCTAAGAAGTCATCATCTTTTGCTGGTGGTGCAATTGCTATTTGGTGGTGCAGAAGTCATCATCTTTTGTTGTAGGAGCAATTGCAGCCTTTACTCTGTTTTTTATCTATTTTAAGTTACTCTGTTTTTTGTATGTTTTATGTTACTCTGTTTACCAATTACTCTGTTTTTTTATCTATTTTATGTTACTCTGTTTTCCAATTACTCTGTTTTTTATCTGTTTTATGTTGCTCTGTTTTCTTTTCATGTAAATCTTATATGTACAGATTTTGAAAGTGGGTCTTGATTGTATCCCTAAGAAGTGGACCATGGGGTCAACTTTTGCTGGTGTGGAAGTCATCATCTTTTGCTGTAGGAGCAATTATAGCCTTCTCCAGTGGACTAGTAGCTATATCGGCTCTTCCACGATCATTTATGTTACTCTGTTTTATTTTCCAATTGTTGTAGGAAATGTCCACATACTCTGTTTTATGTTACTCTGTATTTTTAATGTAAATTTTAGTGCTTCATTGTGGTAGGATATACTTTAAGGGCATACTGGTCCCTTTCTCTAAACATTCTTCTTGCTGAGAAGAAAATACGAAGGTTTTTGTGTCACTGTCGACTGAGAAGAAGTTTCTTCTGTAGAAAGAAAAAAAATCATGTTTAAAAACGTTGTATAAAAGGTTGAGGGCTATTTTAGGTAGAACGTATTTTTTTTTTCCTGGGTGAAATATCCAAAATGGATAATTGGACAATATTTTTCTGATTTTTGTCCATATAAACAGTATCAAAAGCTATAAATCTATTTCACCCAGGAATTATTTGTTTTGGTATTTTTGACCAATTTTGTGTCAAAAAATAAAATAACTGTGGACATTGTAAACTAGCAGGCATGCTACAATGAACACAAGACAAGTTTGAGAACGATTGAACAATCTCTTCTCCACCAATTTCTTCGTTCTCAGTAATATGCTTAATTACATCACCGTCAGCATCCCCTTGATTACCATGGTAAATTTCTGAAACCAAACTTGCATCATATCTAGAGTATGTGACAATGGGTTTTCCATGATAATCACGAATAATATCTCCAAACCCTTGATTAAGTTTGAATCCTTTTCCACAATTAAATATCTTGCAAGTGCATGTATTCGAGACAAGGGTAATAATAATTCTCACCTCGAAGTAGGGTTGTCAATGGTCCGGGTCCTCGCGGGTATCACTGGACCGAGACCCGGACCCTACTTATAAAAGTAAGGTCTGGTTCCTAAATTTGTGGACCCAGAACCGGAGCCGTTAAAAACCTAGGGTACCCATCCATTCCGGGTACTCATTGGGTATTAAGAAAACTACTTCAAAAACTTGATAAATTTCTCTTTTTGGCTTGAATCTAAAAAAAAAGTACAAAATTTATTATTGTTTCTTCATTAATGTACTAAATAAATATTAAATGTAAGAAAAAAATGAAAAAAAAAAAAAATCTAAGCCAAAACTAACAAAATACATATAGTTTTGCTAAAAAGATGAAGTAAAGTTAGAATAACAGGGTACCCATTACCCGCGGGTACCCGACGGGTATTATCCGTTTGGATCCATTAAGAGTCGGGTCCAATCGGGTATTACCCGTCGGTTCCAAAGTTGTTAATGAGTCCAACTTTAGGACCCAGAACCGGACATATTTCTCAAGGGTCCGGTTCCGGATCTGGGTAATGGGTACACATTAACAGCCCTACCTCGAAGTATGTAGTCGATATTAATAAACTCCAGAAATGATATAGAAATTTCTTCAAGACTTCCTTTACAATTCTCAACAGTCGCAGCCATTTTTAATTTAAGGGGTCTCTCTGAATTACTTGTCTTCAACACACGAAAGTTAGCACGGAACCAACATATAATATGACCAAATTCCTTACCAGTCAGCATGGAACGTCTTTGATTTTCAGCAACCGAAAATGAGTCATTTGTCCAAAAAAAAATAAAACACGGTTCAAATGGACAAGTAAAACTTTTTATGGGTGAAATGGACAAAAAAAAATAGCAAGGATGAAACTGGATTCATCCTGGCTTAAACTTAAAAAATAGCAAGGATGAAACTGGATGCATCCTGTGTAAAATAAAAATAAGAAAAAGTATTTGAAAATGGGCAGGATGAAGCTGGTTACATCCTGCCTATTTTTAAATTTTTGTCCATTTAAACAAAATCTAAATCTAACTGTCCTTTTCACCCAGAAAATTTTAGTTTTGGTCATGTTAACCAATTTTGTGTTTCAACAAATACGTCGATAAAAGTGAAAGTAAAATTGTCTGAATACGAGGATCATTGTAAGTTATATCAACGATCTTTTCACAAGCTAGTAGGCATAACAAGTGAGTTTTATGTGCTAGTAAAATTGTCTGAATACGAGAAAATCTATTCTCTAGAAACCATCAGATGGTTTTGTCATTTTTGCTTCCAAACGAAAAATCAGTGTCAAGGAAATAGGCGGCTTTATGATTTTTGTTTGATGGGTCTATTCAATTTTATTGGGTATATTATGTATATGTCTTTACTTTTGAAACCTGATATTTTTAGGGGCGACTCCAAAAGAATTAGGGGCGACATAAAAAGACAAAATAGGTTGAAAATAGTTATATGTCCCTTCATAATCGGTAGTTTAGTAACTTTAGTTGTTGTTTTTTTATCTACCGATTGCAAAATCTTATTTTTGGGGCTACTCTATATTCGGTAGTTATATGAACTATTTTGACTACCGAATATGGTTGGATATTTTCAAAGAGAGCCAGGATAATCGAAAGTCAGGATAACTTCATTTACTACCGATTATAGGCTCAACCAAAATTCAAAAAAAAAAAGTATTTTTGCGAAATCTCATTTTTGGGCTACTCTATATTCGGTAGTTATATGAACTATCTTGACTACCGATTATGGTTGGATATTTGCAAAGAGATCCAGGATAATCGGAAGTCATGATAACTTCATTTACTACCGATTATAGGCTCAACCAAAATTCAAAAAAAAAAAAAAAAAAAAAAATTTGCAGAATCTCATTTCGGGGCTACTCTGTATTCGGTAGTTATATGAACTATATTGACTACCGATTATGGTAGGATTTCGGCAAAGAGGTCTACTGCATAATCGGAAGTCAAGATAACTTCATTTACTACCGATTATAGGCTCAACCAAAATTCAGAAGAAAATTTTTTTGGCAAAATCTCATTTTGGGGCTACTCTATATTCGGGAGTTAAAAAACCTAAATTCACTACTGATTATGGTAGCATTTTAGCCAAAGGTTTACTTTAATCGGGAGTCAAGATAACTTTATTTACTACCAATTATAGGATAATCAAAATTCAAAAGATAGAGGATTTTATTTTGGGGATACTTTATATTCGGAAGTTATATAAACTAAATTCACTCCCGATTGTAAATTTATCTACCGATTGTAAATGGTAGTTTGGCTATTAAAAAAACGGGATTATAAAGTTATCTACCGATTGTGGATTTACCTCCCGATTGTGACCTTTTTTTGTCTTTTTGTGTCGCCCCTAATTCTTTTGGGGACGCCCTTAAAAATGCTAGGTTTTGAAACCCAATAAATATTTCCTTATACAACAATAAATATATCCCTGTTATAGGGCCTATGGCCCATAGATGTGCGGTCCATCTAGTTACCTATAGTTTACCTTTACATATATATAAAGTATATTGTATCCATGTAACCCTATTATACTTATCAATAGAAACCTCTCTTTGTCTCATTACTTTCTCCATATTTTCCACTGCAACACGTTATCATGCACGACTCTTACCAACTGGTGCAATTTTTTTTTCTTCTTCGTTCAAGATTGGTTATGGATTATTACTTGAAGATTAGCGTGGTTCTGATCCTATTTGTTTATCATCATGGATGCGTTACCAGGTATTTCTTTTGAACAAAGAAATTTCGTTTTCGTAGTATATATTAGGGTTCCACAAATGTATGATTATAAAACCTAGGGATTTCACCGTTAGATTTTCATGCAATTTTAATATGTTTAACCAGATCAGTCATTACTAGGTGTGTTAAAATTTAAATCAAATCGGAATAAGATGCAATCTCCAAAACTGGATTTTAATGAATCTGTGTACGTTCAGGAAAACTCTAATTTATAACAGCGTATAAAAACGTATGTTTTAGGAATTACAACAGTTAGATTATGCTATATTTTTGTTTTGTGTTACATATTTATCTCCTTAAAGCACTGTAAAATTTTCTTAAAGATCCAACCATGAAAAGTACTCCAAAGTACGTGATATTTTCTGTTGTGTCCATAGAAACGTGAATCGGAATAGTCATACGGCGTCATAAATATAATTTTATCGAGCCGTTGGATGTCTTTGAAATTTTAATATGTTTGTAGAAACATTGTGATAAATCTAATGTAAATAATATATCATGATAGGACGACGATGCATTTGTCTGTCGATCAGAACAGTTGAAAGAAGAATTTTGTCAACTTTTAGGGTTAACGATATGTTTTGGGCTCATATACTAATAGTTTCAAACTTATTATCAATGGGCCTGAATATTTCATATATAATGAACCATATATGATTATATTCATTATCCATGACATTGTCAACCTAATGGACCGGGTTTTGACCAAATCGTGACCAGACTTTGACTAAACCAATTTGGCTTTAATTTGACCTTTTGAACTCAGAAGTACTTGAGCACCATTAAAGAGTCTATGATGTGGAAGTATGTGTGCACAAGTACAATACTATCATCATAAAAAATCTTCAACTTGTAAAGATACACCTTTCAAAGGGGAAGTCATTCCAAGGCGACATATTAACTTCAGACGATGTAATGCTTTGAAGGAAGTTTGTCGAAACATTCATTTTCCCCCAAACTTGAATGTTCAGTGGGATGTAATCCAATTGTTAGACTATAATGAGTCAATAACTTCGACAATGATATGTTGTAATTAAAAGAAAACCTCACTTTTTGTGAAAAGAAACTCACATAAGTTTTCAGAGATGTAATTATGGATCCAGTAATAATGATACAAAGTAAATGTATCTACCTATTATGGGATAGAGATGTAATTCTGACTCATATGAATGAGAGTTGAAAATATTGGTATAAGCATTTTACTGAGAATGGTAGAAGTGTTGTAATGCAAGTATCATATATTAGTAGTCAACTATAAGAGTTATAGGGAGTTTAAAGGAAAACGAACTCACTGTATTCTTGGAGATGGTCATATCATAGTTAGGCGTCAACATTAATGGCAACAAGAAATTTGCCAATTTTTCTTATTGTTTATCTTTATTCAATCGAATTCGTATGGTTAGATTCTATATTTTGCATGATTTGATCCTAAACTATTGTCTACATGATAGTTTGACCGATATTATATTAGCTAAAATAAAGAATTTTTTTTTGCGAATAATTATATCCATTGTATGCTCTTAGGGAATGAATAGTATACGATTTCCATGAGACTGAAATTCTCTAAAGCACTTGAGATATACTCAAAAGTACTTAAGTTAAAAGGATCATTCGTACATTATGATGAAAAGTATATCATCTTCATGAAATGTAACACTCTAAAGTAAATGAGATAATTTTTCTTTTGTTACGTAATAAGGCCACACCACTTATTACACGAAGCTCTTAAGGAAATATATTAAACTGCTTGTTGAATTGTTTCCTTATATAATACCATGTGATGATTGGATCATTACATGTAATAGCCGAGCGAAGGAATGCTCAATCTTTGTTGCCTAATTGGTATAACGATTAAAAGTTACATAAGCTCTATAAGAACTAAGAGCTAATCACACTTTGTCAATTTCCTATGAAATCTGTGTGAACGGTTATCGTAAAAAAATTCATTGTGAGATGGGAACGCATCTATAAATTTCCTTTAATGAATGTGAAAGGACTCACATTTTAGAGAAAATAATGAGCCAATTAGTCTAGTGAACTGTAAATCACTAATATTTGGATAATTGAATCCAGATCGTCACCGACGATGAAATGTTGGAAACTGACTCATACAGACTTTGGGCATAACTATAAAGAAACCTTGGTTGTCACATGATGATTGTTTTGAAAGAACTCATACAAATATCACTTTATTTGAGTGAACGAAAATGGGAAAAAGATTGACAGAATGCAAAGTGACGACATATCTCTCAATAAGTGTTTTCTAAATTACTAGATGCACAACCCCCCTTCCCATTATGCTTTTAGGTAAGAAAGCATATCACTCATTTTTACAAAGTCTTCAGTAAAACAGGATCGAGACCATCCTAAGATGCAAATGGTAAAAATTCCATCTTACAAATAAAACAAGGTGAACTTTAGAAAAATATTCATGCAGAATGCGGACCATTAAAGTGACTGATGAATCTGGTGAATATTTTGACATTTTGGACTAGTTATAGTTCCCAAGAAATTTTCGTTTGAAAATTCCTAGCACATATTACACAATGCAAAGTGCAAAGGATAACCACTCTTGTTAATGCTAGATAATTTACATCAAAAGGACTTGATGAATATTGCATGTATAATAGGATCAATATAGAGCATCTTATACCAAATGATCTCGCAGAGGCTACCATCAAAGGTTACAGATGGTGCCTAAGGAATAGGTTATGCGTACCAACCTATTTTTTATTGCTTTGGGGATATGCAATATTACACGCATCTTACTTAAATTTTTTTTAGAACCCAATATTAGTCAACCTTTTCTGCGTACCAGTTGGTAACTGGATTTAAGCCTGACATTCGTGTTTTTACGCATTTTTGGTTGCACTATATATGTTCCATTACGACTCCACATCGTACTATGATGGGTCTTCAAAACTATTAAGTAGTTATGTTGGAAATGAGTTCCCAATAATTATCCGCATAATAAAACTTTTTGCAGGAGATCTCTTACCGCTAGATTTGCGGGTTATCACTTTAATGAGACAGTCTTCCCGTCGTTAGGGGGAGAGAAGAAAAAGTATTTTCTAAGGGAACGACATGAATTTTCATGGTGTGTTCCTACTGTGTCTCATATTGATTCTTGTACTCCACAAATGTAAATGTGAAGTGATTAAGAATATTCGATTTTAAGAATGTACAATGATGTTGCTAAAGTAATGAGATCACACATACCAACTGCAAACCTACCAGCAAAGTTACAAATCCTCAATACGAGATATACACCATAGACTAAGGTGTTTCAACTACACCCATTGGAAGTGTGGTTGAGGCCGTGGCTCCATAAAGGAAGTTTGGGAGACCACTTGGTTCGATCAATCCTCACCTAGAAAGGAAATAGGTGAGTAAGGAACAACTTATTTATATCATCAGAAATCATCTCATAAGATTGTCTCTGAATATGTCCATGGATCAAACTGGAGGACGCTCCGATGATTTAAATGATTCTAGAGAACAATGAAATCCTAACGTATTATGAGAATGCAAATGAGTCAATGGAAGGATCATGCGCGCACATTAATGATATAATCCATAAATAGTTGCTCCAGAAGTAGAGCAAAATGAGATTGAACCATGCTTTATTTTGATTAATTTCAAATAAATAACATATTTGGCCTACACAATCCAGGTAAAACTTAGTTCTTTGGCAAATATATGGGTATTTGGGGTGGTAGTGCTAACCAACCAAGTGTAAATCCTATTGGACATACATAATTAATTTGTCATAAAGCATAATGAGAAGAAAGTAGTCTTAAAGTACAATGAATCTCCTTGTGGCGCGAGGTTTCTCACAAAGCCCTGGAATTGTTCTCTTGTAATGAACGTTATAGAGTTCCGCTACTTAGTTAGATTGGTAATTTCAAAAGGACTTGAAATGCAGCATATGTATGTGGTTATTACGTATCTCTGAAAGAATCAAGAGATAGAAGATATTTACAAAAGTAATTGATAGACTTTTGTTGCCCAAATCAAATGACTCTAAACCACATAGTGCGTTTACAGTTAGATAAAACACTCACTTATAGATTCAAGCAATCAGGCGGATGTGGTATACCTGTCTAAGTGACTATTTGATTTGGAGGGGATAGACAAGTAAGTTATTTATCCTTGCATATTCACAAGAAAGTTCCTGATTTGGAATTATAGCTATCTATGTCGTTGGTACAGACATGATGGGTACTCTTGATGTAATAAGAGAACTTAAAAGCTATTTGAAATCCTAATTTGAGATGAAAAATCCGGGGAAAGCTCGACCGAATACTGAGCTTGTGGTATATTATCCCACCAGTTTGCATTTGTATAAAGTTGTCAGGCAATTTAACAAAGACATGCATCCTGATAGCACTCCCATGATTAGTCGAGGTTAAATATAAGTAAGTGACCATTTCGTCTAAAGGAAGATGACGAAGATGTTGTGGGAGATGAAATTCCCATATCTAAGTATAATAGACGCATTGTTGTACTTAGTATAATATAATAATATACTCGATAAAATCTTGCATCCTCAAGGAACTTGTTAGCTAGACATAGCTCATCGCCAACGCAAGGTCATTTGAATGGTATAGTGAATGTAATCATGTACTTAAAAGTAACCATTGACATAAATATGTTTTATCCCTACAAATACATTAAAAGGAATGCTAATGAAAGTGCAATCCAAAAGTTGTTTCTTAAGAAGGAACAATAATCTCTTCTCCAACGAAAGTAATCAGAGGGAGATATGGTACATTATTTTCTAAGTCATTACCAATATTCAGTTTCGAAAAATACATGACTAAAGGAACAATCTGGAAAAACTATGAAAGTAATCATAGGGAGATGCAGACATCAGGGGGAGGATCCAAGGATATGATGTCGACATATTTTACTTCGAAATCGAAGCTGTGTTGTACTCCTTTTCCCTTCGATCGAGAATAGTTTTTCCAGAGGGTTTTGTTACTCGACAAGGTTTTTAGCGAGACAACACTAAAAACATCAGGTATGTTGAACGTGAAGACATAAAGATCCTGTTGATATTACTAAAAATATCTGAATCAAAGAAATGAAATACGATAGTCTGTTAAGCAACGTAACTTCTAGAATCAACAATAGGGTGGTTTTATAAACATTCAAGTCACCAAAGTAAGGTGTGATAAACTCCTTTTGACTGCATTAGACTAATGAAAATTGTCTGATATTAGGGGGAGCATCTAATGGTGTGTTGAACTATTTTCCTTCACCGAAGTTGCTTTTTCCCACAGGGTTTTGTTACTCGGCAAGGTTTTTAATGAGACAACAACAAACACCGGGAATGTAATTTCCTAGATAAGGCTATTGTCTTTCCCACGAGGATTTTCAGCCTTAAAAATTGTAAGCAACTAGTAAACTTCAACGGAGCAAAGTGATCATCTGCAACGGATCACTTTTACTTGCATCTGTCATGTTGTACTCTTTTCCCTTCGTCGAGGTTTTATCCCACTGGGTTTTCCTTGTCAAGGTTTTAATGAGGCAACATATTTGAGTCCATATATGTTCTAAGTTTGCTTGATATTGTACTCCTTTTCTTTAGTTCAGGTTTTGTCCCTATGGGTTTTTCCGGACGAAGTTTTTACGAGTCAATTAACTTAGACTCTTCGATCTTCTAAGATCGTATTGCATGTGACGAACTACATGTAAAGTACGAGACAACATGTAAAGTAATACATGTGAAGAGTTATACCAAGGTTTTGTCCCACTGGATTTTTTCCTTATCAAAGTTTTAATGAGGCAGTTGATTTCGGAACAAGTCATCAAGGAGGGAACGACATTTGAAGAACAACATTCAAAGAACTATATGTGAAGAACTATGTATAAATTTTTGTTATTGAACCGCACAAGGGGGGGTGTTATAGGGCCTATGGCCCATGGATGTGCGGTCCATCTAGTTACCTATAGTTTACTTTTACATATATATAAAGGATATTGTATCCATGTAACCATATTATACTGATCAATAGAAACCTCTCTTTGTCTCTTTACCTTCTCCATATTTTCCACTGCAACAATCCCTACTTTTTAATAACCTTATCAATTTAAAATTGGATTACCTTAATACCCTCACCCATATAATATTTTTCTTTATTTCAAATTGGAACAAATTTCTTCCTCTACAACTTCACCACCACTACTAGCACCACCACCACCAACATTAAACTACCATTCCACCACCACCGTTCAACGACCACCACCTACTAACTTCCCCCACCACTAATATTCCACTACCACCATTACACCACCACTAGTCGGTCGTCGTCACCACCACTTGTCCGCCGCCACCGCCACCACTGGTTCAGATATTTTTGTATCAATAACAATAGTTGATCCAAATAAAAATAGAACCAACAGTAGAAGTTGATCCAATTTAGGGGATCAACAAAGGTAGTTGATCCAATTTTGGGGATCAACAATGGTAGTTGATCCCCTAAATTGGATCAACAATGAAAGTTGATCCATGTAAATGGAGTGAACTTAGTGTGAGTCGAACATGCATTATCTAACATTGAGTCAGTCATGCTACCATTGCACCACAAGTTCAACAATGGAAGAAATTTACATGATTTAAAATACAAGCATGATTATACTAATCCAAGAAAATGTTTTCAATAGTAGGAGTTGATTGGATCAACAACAGTAATTGCTCCCATAAAAAATTGGGTCAACAACAGGATCTCATCCCATAAATAGGATCAACAACCGTAGTTGATCCATAAAAAATTGGGTCAACAACCGTATTTGATCCCATAAATTGGATCAGCAGCAACAATTGATACTATAAAAATATACAAACAATAACAAATGATCATCACATGTAGCTTCACCACCGTTGTATCTCTCTGAAAAGTTTCCAAACCTATATAAGCACCACCACCGTCACACAGGAAACACAATCATACTTAATCATCACAGCTGCCACCACCAACACTATCTTTATTTCCAATTTTATCATTCCAAACAGAACCACCACAATCGATCAATTGAAACAATAAAAGTTCGTTTCCAGAAAGTTCAGATCTGAAATCGATCAAATGATATTTTTGGTTGAATCGATTTACAAGGATAATGATATACTTATCTACTCAATCGTTTTTGATGACCCTAAAATCAGACCTCGACATCTTTGAATTTGATTTTGAAAATTAATCTTTAAAAGAAGAAGAAAGTTTCATCTGATGTTGATACTTGTGGATCGAATCACGAACCTGTTAACGTCGGCGAAGGTGGTTGTAGTTGCAGAGCTAGTGATGATGAAGATGGTGGTGGTGGGTTTGGTTTGATTTTCAATCGCAGATCTCAAATGTTCTACCTCAAATCTATTCTCTCTCACTTTAAAATTGTGATGGCGGTGGTGGCGGTGGCGTTCACGATTGCGGTAGCGGCTATAAAAATGGAGGTGGTAGTGGGAGAGATGGAAATAGTGTTGGGATTCGACTGATGTTGTATTGGAAGAAGAAGGTGAAATAAGAACGAAAGGTTAAATAAGGAATTTTGGTGAAAAATAATTCTAATGAAATTTTCAATTATGCCACTAGGGATATTTATAAAGTATGTTAGGGATATTTGTGAAGGCCCATCAGAAGGAGGGATAGTTATACACAATTTCCACAATTTTATTCAATAAGAACTCACTAGAATGATAATTTGATAGAGAAGATCAGAAGAAGGACATAATATGAAATGATCTTTTTCAGAAGGATCTGCTTTTAATAACATATAAGCTTGCTAGTTGTTATTAACAGAAAAAATTATTATTGATTTCAATCCAAAGGTGAGTAAAATGATCGTACGACTATTAAATTGCTTGCTTATTTATCTTCCCCACGCAGATGCGCGGGGTAGCACTGCTCTATCTGTTTAACTTTCCAGTCAAATTCTATCAATCAATGGAGATTAATTAAATGTCTTATCTTAGGTTTTCAACCGGTATATCCCTAAGCATGCAGCAAAATTTAATGGAACTTTGACCAAAATTGTGCTTACGTATATGAATATTTCTATATGGGAATTCCTTGTGCAGGTGATGTCTCTCTCATATGGGATTCTGGATGATTGCATCAACTCTGGAATTGCATTCTTCTCGAACATTTTTGATCGATGATTGTCACAACTAATTATTAGACATATCTGTTAGAGCATTTCTCGGTCAAACTTGCATGCGTTGCTATCTCAAGAATGTTTGTCAATATTAGTGATCAAAACTATACGTCTTGATTTCTAGTTTACTTACGACTAAGTCTCGGTATAGGATGGTTAAGTATAGTTGAGCTCCAGACTCCATAGCGATTATCAAACGAAGACGAAGAACTACTCAAGGAACCAGAGGAACTTCATCCTACCAAAAAGATATGTGGAGACTTGAACTTATCTAGCACTCAAAAGTCTATCTATGTCCTACTCTTGAGACAACAGTCGTATAAGTATGATAGTTTTCATACATACACATTTGCTATTTCGAGCCGAGTTTACTACCCTATCTTTTTCTCGAAATATGTGTTGGTAAGCTTTTTATTTAACCACCTTTCATCTTTACTCGTGACAAAAGTCATGATGACGTTTCAATCTTGAAAATATTTTTGATGACGATAGTCGATTCTTATGTATAATGACTATTATAACATTATAGAAGAATGTTTCAATGATTGAAATGTAGATTTGAGATTACGTAACCACCTATGGATATAAGCATATATAGTGTGTTCACACATTAGTGTATAAATCCATGTACTGGAAACCAGGTGCGTGCATATGTGTGCATGCGATATTGGTGAAGGAGACAGGTTGGGTACGCGTACCCGTACGCATACTGGCGGAAGTTCTTGAACCGAGAATTTCTAATGAGTTTTTAGTTTGCAAACTAGTAAACCAATCACCTTAGGTACGCTTACCCGTACGTGTACCCACAGAAGTTTTCAAACCTAAAATTTATGCTGAGTTTGTAAACTCAAATCCGGTAGCTAAGGTACGCATACCCGTATGCGTACTCAAGCTGGTTATATTTCTCAAATCAGTTAGCTCATGAACCTAAACAATAAATCAATAAGGAATGCAATCTTTGCAAACCGTGGCAATATTGTTCATGAATTCATTCGAGTGAACCAAACCGACTTTGTTTTAATTGTATCTATGTATAAAGATCTAAGCAATTAAACAACTCTTCAACTAGTTTTTTTGAGTCATTTGAAATAGTTGTGAAGAAGATGAATATGGTTGATATGAAAGTGCTCATATGGCTAACCATTGGTTAAATATTTGTGAACCAACCAAATGTACACATTTAGGTACGGTTACTCAAACTTAAATGAAATACATTTCATGTGTGTGTGACAAGCTAAGTTTCGATCTAACGGTTGAAAAATATTATCTTGGATAAATCAGGTTTTTCATCTAATGGTGAATATTGAATGCTTTGTTACCAATGTAACTTAGATTGCAAACCCTGATTTGAAAACTATATAAAGGATACGTTTAGAAACTGGAAAAAATAATCCCCACACCTCCTATGTGATACTAGTTGGTTTGCTAGAGTCGATTCTCCTTTAACCGTAGGTTTCTTCTCGAGACCCTGTCAGTTAACGACTTAAAGACTTCATCGGGATTGTGAAGCTAGACGAAACTACTTCTATTATAGTTGAGCGATTTGGCCTTGCCATTTTCTATCGTAGGAGTTCAATTAAATAATTTGCTTGAGATTATATCTCCGATAGGGAAAGATAAAAATAAATAACAAACATCTCCGTCTCATCGTTTGTGATTCCGCAATATCTAGTTTCGCTACTATACGATTTATATTATTGCGAGGTGACCAATAATTCTAGGTTGTTCTTCTGGAATATAAGTCTGGGTTATTGATTAGTTCATGTTCACCTTTATTTTATCAAAAGATGGAACATAACTCGTAGGTTTATCTAAGGGAGACAGATTTATCTATTATCGTATACTTTTCTGTGTGATACAGATTTGTTTATTAAAATATTTGACTTTGTCGTAGAAACTCTTGGTTGTGGATGAGATCGGCTAAGAGAATCAAGTGCGTAGTATCCTGCTGGGATCAGAGACTTAAGGAGCACAACTGTACCTTGAATCAGTGTGATATTGATTAGGGTTCAACTACAGTCCATACCGAAGTTAGTTTGTAGTAGGCTAGTGTCTGTAGAGGTTTAATACAGTGTGGTGTTCAATCTGGACTAGGTCCCGTGGTTTTTCTGCATTAACAAAAATTTTGTTGTTGTGTTATTTCTATTCCGCATTATATTTTGTTATATAATTGAAATATCACAGGTTGTGCGTTGTATCGATCAATTGTGAAATCCAACCTTTGGTTGTTGATTGGAAATTGATTGATCCTTGGATATTGGTCTTTGGTACCATCCAAGTTTATATCTCTTGTATTTTATAAAGACTCACAGATTTCTATTTGCTTGAGTATATATCAAATCAAGAGATAGAGATATTAACTCCTTGATATACTTTTTATTAAGATTGAGTTTGACTGTCCAGTTGATTCTCGTAAAAGTATATTAGAGTTAGTCCATACAGATTGCAAATCGAAATATTGGGTGAGGTTGTTAGACCCCCCGCTTTTTTAATATAGATGGTTGATATGTAATTGCTTTAACCTTGATATATTGGCATGGTGTCATCATGTGGAGTGTGCTTCCATGACTTTTTGAAAGTACTGTGGTGGATAATTTTCCAAAATGGAATCCTAGCATAAAGTTTTTTGTAATTTTCCCTTTGGGTATGTATTTTTTTTTTTTGAAGCATGCATATATTAAAAAACCTGATTAAATTGTTATTACACATGGGAATTTAATTCCCATGGAATCTCTTAACAGAATTTGATTGAGAAATATTGGATTAGTCTGGTCCCAAACCGAGGTTGAAAGGTTTCCGGTTTGGCTGTCGTCTGCTGAAAGGTTCGCTAGACCGTCGGATGCCTGGTTTCCTTCCCTATAATTGTGTTGTATAACACAATATGGGATTTGATTCATTCGATGTTTGATTTTTTGATTCATTTCATAAATATACCATGGAGCTTATGACGAAGATGTAATGAAGTGTATCAGATTTTATGAGTCCGTCTCGAATATAACTTTAGTCTAATTTCTTTCAATCGTCGTCCTGGCAGCTATTACGCTTGCCCAAGTTTCCGCTGATAGCTCCGTGGTGATTCTTAGAGGTTGTGCGAGTGTCATCATTGTTTACGCGTTCGAATCCCTGCAGATGAATCCTTCTCCCTTCATACCTGGGTGGCCTCTAGCCGTCCCATCTGTATTTACTTTTAACCAGTATGGTGTTGGGATTTCCCAATCTATTTGAACGGTTATAGATCTTCTAGTTATATTTGTTGTTATTCTGAGAGGTGTCTCCCTGGGGAGAACTGAAGGGGAAATTGTTTTTGCCCATTCGAATTCTTGCTGTTGAGTTAGAGATCTTGCAAGGATGTCTTCATGAGTGGATTGTGTCTGATTGAACACAAGTTCAATCTTGGACGTCCATAGAGACCAGAAAAGGAAGCAGTACGATGTGATAGACGAGGTATGATCTTTTGATTGCAGGATTTGTGAAATTGTTACTTGGTTGTTTAGGGTTATTGGTTGGTGGTTAAGTTTTGTTTGATTTATTGATATGCGGTTAGAAATGTTGGTCCATGTGGATATTAGCTATTGGACAATGTATCGGCATGTGGAGTGCCTTTTATAGCTCGGAGTTGCATCTGGGGTACAGGTTGGAATCTGATAGATTGATGTAATGGAGCATGGATAAGGTTAGTAAACCTTCATTGATAGCTTTCCACAAGAAAATCTGGATTTTTGGAGGACAGGATAAGGTCCATAACTATTTGGTTGTGGGGAGGGGTGGGGGAGTGTTTTTCTTGTTTGAGTAGACAGTTGTACCCGGAAGTAGAGGTGTATTTACCTGATTTAGAATGTGGACAAATTATTTTTTCTGGGGTGTTGTTGCGGGGAAAGTGGATATTTATAATATGATGGACGACATTAGGAGGGAGGTATTGTTTAGCTAATCATGCCTCCAGTTTTGAGATAAGGGATCAATTAAATCTTCTATAGAGCGAATGGGGTCACAATGTATAGGATCAAGATTTTGGAAGTGGGGTATCCAGTTATCTTGGATAGGTGTATCTAAACCATTTCCTATTTGGTAAAAAAAAATTGATTTTTGAGAGAAGGTATAAGAGATGCCATTTGTTTCCATTGGTCCTTAGCAATCTTAGTTCGAAATAATTTATTGTTCAAGAACTATTTTTGTATCATATAGATCATTTGAAAAAAATTCATGCAATAATATTTACATATATATATATATATTGCAAATGATAATGTTTGAAAAATAAAAAGAGAGTAATTCAGAACTACTGAAATATGGACTCAAGGTAGAATAGCGAATCTTATCGGAAACCATAGACATTTGATGTTCATAATACAGGAAGTTTGGCATACCAGTTTGCAAATCGTTGAGTTATGAATTAGACAGTTTACCAACCAAGTTCACGAACTGCGAACTGTAGACATCTGAGTTCAACAACGGCAGGACAGTTCACAAACTGTGGTGCTCTGAATTCACAAATTGGCTAGAGGTTCACGAACCCGTTTCACCAACCGTCTTAGTTAATATTAGCATATTCTCAAAGACAATTTTTATAAACTTGTTCATCATAGCTATGACTCTCGTAAATACCTCTAAGGCATCATTGATTACTAAAAATCCTTGTGTAAGTATATCACGATTAGAGTCTGAATGTTTCATTGAACACTATATTTCTTTCTAGTTCGAAAGGCATATTTTCCAAGAACTATCTTATACATTGTTCATGTACCCGGACCGTAGTGCATATTCTTCTACGTGATTTCATGACAACCTTCTCACACAGTTATTCGAAATCCTAACTAGAGTTTCATCTAAACTGATAAAGTGTTTTTCTTGAATCTCAAGTTATCATAGCTTGAATTCTAAGCAACAGCCAGTCTTCAACATCTATAAATAAAGAGACTCGTTCGACTGGGAAATTCAATCCCTGATACTTCTGTGTCCCAGTAGATTGGTAGTGTCATCCTCTATTAATTTAGGTTCCCTCTAAGAAACATAATTAGGTCAACGACTGAAAGACTTCAGTTAAGGATTCGTGAAGTTAGGTCCAACTATCTTTACCTTGATAGTTTGTGTATGTTGATCTTGTTCATTTTGTTATCGAGGTCTTAATGATCTCTTTCAGGAGCGAGCTATATAGAAATTGCAAAGTTCTCTTCGTCTAAGACTTTGTGATTCCTCATGATAGATATCTACTATTCTTAATTGATTAGTTTATAATTATTCTTAAGAGGTGGTTAAAAATCCAGGCCCCTCAGGTAACTGAGTGTAAGTGTTCTATATTTGCGAGGTTTGCCAAAATTTTCTATTGAAAACAGATTTTCAAGACTTGATCTTTAATCTAAAGAGAAATTAAATAGGCTGAGTCATATTGGGATTAAAAGTCTTCACTTAGGATGAATAACCCATGGATGTAAAGGAAGTTAACTAAGAGAATCAATTGTGTAGAGCCTTCAAGACTTCAAGAAACGTAAGGAGTACGACTGCAGCTGAATTGATTATAGGGTTAACTCGATCTCAACCACATTCCAGTCTGAAGTTTGATAGTAGGATAGTGTCAGTAATGCCTTAATATTGTTCGGTTTTCAAATCTAAATTAGGTCACATGTTTTTTTTTTTTTTGCAGTTACGGTTTCCTCATTAACAAAACTTATGGTATCTTATATTTTTCCTTTTATACATTATATTGTTTATCTTTATAATAAGATTACACAAGTAGCACGCATTCAACTCTAGTATATTTCAATATTTAGTATGATCGATTACGAGACTCAGATATAGAATTCATATCTTGGAAAATAGATAACAAGTTTCATACTTGGCAAAATTCCAAGTACCTTCTTAACAACCAGGTTCATGAACTCTTGATTATAAACTCTCTATATATTGTCAAGGATTATTAAGTTGATCTTCTTACAATTGTATTAGGTTTTTCCCATACATATTAGGTTTTTTCCATACATGTTGCCGAACGAAAAAGTTGGTGGTATGCTTGGCACCCTCTCATTTTCATTAATAACAATATCATGAGGACACAACAACAATCTTCATTGTGGATATTTTAGCATCATGATGACTCTTTCAATAATTAATTCAATCAGAACATGTTACGCTTTTGCAGTAATAATCGTCATGGTCTTAAATTTCAACCATGACTTTTATAATTTTCCAGAAATATTTGATCCTTGAACAGGCGGCATGATTTGTTATTTCAAGAATTACGGCTTTTGCAATGGTCGTCATGGTCTGATAACAATACCTTGAAGACACAAATAGAATCATCGCGGTTAATATCTTAGGATCATGATGATTCTTTATGAATTTTAACTGGAATAGGTCAAGTTTTGCTCAACAGTCGTCACGGTTCTAAAATTCAATCCCGATGACTTTTTATAATACGACGCTTGAAAAGTCGTCATAGTAATAAAAAAAAATTAAAAGAAAGAAAAGAAAAAAAATACTCAACAAAAATTAACAGAAACTAAAAATGAAAATAAATAAATAAATGATTGTCCTCTAATTAAATAAATTAACCCTAACAAAGTAAGATTAGTCTTAACAAGATATATATGGTGTTAAAGAAATTGGCACCCTAGGGCAGCGAAACATAGGATCACAAAGGGCAATTGGTTATTTGAACCAAACAGGGGAGAAATAATAAGAGAGACAGAAGATTAAAAAAAAGGTATATACAACCAGAACACAAGATATACGTGGTTCACCTTTACTGGCTACATCCACGGCCAACACCACCAGAAAAACTTTCTTTAGAATCAAAGATCATTACATACTCTATCCGCAACCCAAGACAAGAACCAAAGAGTTAACAAGAATACATACCCCAGAACATCATTGAAGAAACCATAGAAATAAATTCTCTAACCATTCCTCAAACCAGCCTCATGTCTTCTATTGTACACCTTCTTTACAGCTGCTACTAACCGAGAAGAAACATGGAAACACTAGAAACTTGGTTTAGGGAAAATCCCTAAACACTAGAACACCAAAATGCTTTCTCTACAAGTTTTTCTCTCATATCTATATTGACCTTCACGGTAGCACTCGACCCTCCCAATAATGAGACCAAAATCCTAAGCTGGAGGATTTACCATTATTCTAGGTTGGATGTCTACAAACCAACAATTCTAGTCTTATATATAAAGAACGACAAACTTGGCCACCAAGTATTAGTCTCCTATTAGAAAACTAAACTCTGTCAAACCTATTTAGGAAATCCACCTAAAGGTGAAAACCAACCAATAACAAGAACCCATCTCAATATGGAAAATGTCTAAAACAGGAAATCCACTTATTTCCTAAGTAAATGGATAATGATTTCGGAATTTACTTAGAAAAGACAGTTTTTATTTACTCACTAGCCCAATTCGTTTGTATGTACCCCAATTCCACAAGTTTTCTTAGATTTAATCCGGTATTAGTAAAAATTACTTTTGTAAAAATTGGGTATTTCACTTTTTAAAATGCCCATAAATCTGTTTTCTCCTTCAAAGAAAATAAAAATAAAGATGTGTTTTTCTGGTTCTTATCCAGTAAAATATAAATAAATTCTACTGTGTTTTTTTTTATTACCGATGAGGTACAAATGGATGTGTAGACCCCAAATTTCCAATTCGGTGGGGATAACAAAGAGACCTTATCTTCATTCATTTTTATCCTTATCATTTTTGTTTTCCATGCCACTTCACCGCTGAGAACGGGGGGAATTGGATTCTGCGACGAAATGAAGGCGAAAAGATAGTCAAAATCAAAATCAAGTCAGAATTTCTTTTCTTTCTAAAGAATGATGAATTCCATCTCTACATCTTGTTCTTCTGAAAAGAAAACTGAATTTAAGATTGAACATGTACATGGAGATATAATAGAAGAAATTATGTCTAGGTTCCCTACTGAAACTGTATTAGATTGTAAACGTGTTTGCAAAGGATGGTTAAGCATAATTATTCATTTATCCTTTGCTGAGAAACATTTGCAGAATCATCAATTACTTCATTTTGATCATTTTTATGACCACAGATACTACCTTCTACTGATGATAATAAGGGGAAGAAGATGGTAACTAGTACTAGGGTTGGATTCATAGCAAATACCATTGATCCAATTGAAGATGTCCATACAATGTTCTACAAAGAGTATGATAAGAAAGTGATTACAACCAAGACATTTGACCCTCCTGTGTTATGTCCAGGGGAAGGTGGGGATCAATTGATTGGTTCCTGCAATGGTTTGATATGTATAGGAAATAAATTCAATAACCAGAGAATTTTTATATTTTCCAAAATTAACATCATCCGAGTATAGAACAATTTCGCACGTGTCTTGTGGATTTGATTATACTGCTAGTTCTAAGAGTTACAAGGCTGTTAGACCTTTATAGCAAATGGGAAGAAATTATGAATGTCATGGGCTAGTTTGTTGGAATTATAATTCAAATATTAGATTTAGGATAATTTTGTTTGATCTTTGAATATTTTTAAATTTGAATAATCGTTTGTTAAGTGTCCTATATCTAGTCTATAGGAAAATAATAAACACATTTAAATGTGTGATTTAATTCCTACAAATTAGGATTTTGTTAGAAGTGGGATAATGAGAGTAATCTAGGGTTTTGAGTTACTTCTTATATAAAGGTTAGTTTTCTATTATAAAATATGTAGGAAGATTATCAATGTAGTTTTTATATTTTTGAGTGTTTCAATCCTACATGAGAAGGTGACCTTTCTCTATCTCTCTCACTCCTCTCTGTGCTATTGTGGAAATCCCACATGGTATAAGAGCTGGGATAGAGAGTTGAGTTGAGATAGAGTTATAAGAAAATTTGTTTTAAAAAAAAAAAAAAAAGGATTTGATTTATCTAGTGAAAAAAGGGTGATTTTCATAAGGAAAACTTTTATGAAAAAAGGGTTCTCATTTTTATTTATTGTGAGTGCAAAGATTGATTTTGAGAGAAAAAAAAACTTATTGTGATGAAGAAACATGTTATGCTATGATGACGATGAAGATGCAGATTATTGATTTGCATAATATGTTAGGTTAGTTGAAATGATGCCGAGGTTGATCTGCTAACAATGATGATACTAATGAAGATGTTGCTGATAATGCTTGATATTTTCTAATTCATGGTGATGATGAGATAATAAAATTTTAAGAAGAATATTTGAATTACAGGAGGGTGTTGGAATTATAATTCAAATATTAGATTTAGAATAATTTTTTTTTATCTTTGAATATTTTTAAATTTGAATAATTGTTTGTTAAGTGTCCCAGTCTTTAGGAAAATAATAACCACGTTTAAATGTGTGATTTGATTCCTACACAAACATATAAATCTATTTTCTAATAATCCATCCATCCATGGAAAAAAATTAGGCATTACCAACCAATCTCGCGGGAAAAAAATTTATAACATAGAGAAATGAAATGTTAATAAGGGCAGAAGAATTGGGATTTCATAAACCATTGAGTTGATATTACTGACCTAGAAAGAAAAATCCTCATTGTACATCGACCTCATCTTCTTTACTTGCTTTTTCTTCTTATCCTACTTCGGAAAATTCAATTATATTTACATCTTTCCCCCCCAAAGCTCGTAATGTGAAGAAACTGTCCACATGTATTATCCCATGAACATTATTAAACTTCTCACATACATGTTGCCACATATACAAGATGTTATATTCTTTTGTTGTTACAACTTTAGTATGTAGTCTTCCTATTCTCTAGCTAATTAGGTTTAGTCTTTCTAGTCTTTAGCTGCACCTATTTATTTTCCTTTTCTGTTGTATAACCTTATCTTTGTACTCATGTAATTGTGTATATACAATTCAATGAAGTAACTCTCAACACAGTTGTGTGAGATAAAAACTCCAAAACCAATATTGCATCAAACATTTCGGTGAGTTATTTAAAGCTCATATATAAATTGATCTTCACCGTAGAGATAAAGACTCCCACCATCAGTCGAACAGAGAATCTCACCCAAATTTGTAAAAGCGAAGGGTATGAAAAATTCAGTAACAATATCACATTCAATAGAAAACTCCTTACTTCCTGCTCTTTTTTAATTTTCCTAAAATACCATATATCTAAATGATTGAGATAAAAATCAACAACAGACAGCCACCCTCCAAGAACTATTAAGATTTGACAATGCCGCGCTTTATCCACATCACAACTGAAAGGCAATGATGTTAACGAAGAAAACTTTTCATCGGCCAAGTCGAAAGCCCATACTTTACCTTCCTTGTCCGACCAATAAAGAGTTTCATCTAAAAATGCACCAAGACCACTGATAAATGAATGCACAATGGTTTCTTTGTATCTTCATCCACGACTGATACCAAGAGTATACACTTAAACTATGTGAGATTTCCATAATAGCACAGAGAGGAGTGAGAGAGAGACAGAGATTGAAACACTCAAAAATATAAAAACTACATTGATAATTTTCATACATATTTTATAATTGGAAAACTAACCTTTATATAGGCAGTAACTCAAAACCCTGGAATACTCTCATTATCCCACTGCTAACAAAATTATCCCACTGAAAGGAAAAGATTAATTGTATACTAAAGACTAGGAAACTTAACAAACAATTATCCCTAGAATACTCAAAACCCTAGAATACTCTCATTATCCCTAGACTAGGACTCAAAACCCTAGAATACTCTCATTATCCTACTGAAAGGAAAATATTAACTGTGCAGGAAGATATATATATCCATGAATAATAAGGTATAATGAAAACGTGGAAGATAAAAATGGTTCGCATATGCCAGCAAATACACGTGACTTTTCACAAAAAAATGTGTTGTTTAACACTACTGGTTAACGTAGATTGCTAAATATTATGTTATGTTCCAATATGAAGGCCTATTATTGTTTTAGCTATGGATTGTCGCAATATATTGACTTTACGGGGACGACAAAATTATTTCTATCCGAATCGGATTGTCCTTTCTTCAATAATTTTGAATAACCAACTTTTGTGCATCCTCTACTCAAATATCTAATAACAAGGCATTTATTAGGGTGACCTGCCACCAAAAAATAGGTGTTGAAAACAGTGCTACTACCTTCTCAACCTTTTAAAAAAACTTCACCAGCAATAATGCACATTCATGACCTTCCAATAGAACATACAAATCTATCGGGAGCTTGTGTACAGTTAACTAGGCTTACAATTACACATCATATAAAAGAAGACTACAAATAGTGTGAACTGGCATACAAGCAACACACATTCAAAATTTAGAATATAGCTTCAATAAAGTTAACTAACGTAGCTTATGGTTTTTTGTTTGTGTTCGGAAACTATCTCACAAATCTAGGCAGAAGGGTACCCAAACTAACAAACATGAAGAGGAAACTAAGATTTCAACAGAAGAACCTAACCTGGGGTTGAAGTTCATTATCATAAGTGAGAGTGCAACATAAATAGCTTCAAATACCTGCCTTCCTAACAAGCAACACAAGAAAGTATTGCTGAAATCATACCGCTGAATGATGTGCTTCGAAGGAGCTGTAGTTGAAGCACCTCAGCAAGCAATTTTAACAGAAAACAGGAAGAAGAACTCTAAATCTACATATATTATTCATCATGGTATTCATGAATATCTCATTGATATAATTATCTACATTAAAGAAGTTAAAAGAGCATGGGATGGTTTGATAAGCTACTACAAAGGATCTCACAAGGTCAAGAAAGTTATATTACAAACTTTGAAGAGAAAGTATTAATTATTGCAGATGGAAACTATTGAAATAATATTCTATTTTTTCTCAAAAACACTAAATCTTATCAATGCGATGAAGGATAATGGTGATACCATTGAAGACTCTGCAATTGTAGAGAAGATCTTAAGAAGCTAGCCTGAAAAGTTTGAATCAAAGGTTACAACTATAGAGGAATACAACACAGTTGCAACTATGACTCTTGATGAGTTGTTGGGTTCATTACAAGCTTATGAACAAAGACTGCTAGAGAAAACAGCTGCCGCAAAACAAGTTAAAGAGGCACGTCAGAGTCAAGTTAGCTGGAGAAGAAATCAAGGAAAACCTAATGCTGGAGGTTTTCAAGGAAGATATAACAATGGAGGAAGATCTAATACTGGAGGTTATCAAGGAAGAAAACCAGCTGATAGATCAAAGATTCAATGTTTTAACTGTGGAGATTTTGGACACTTTTCTGTTGAGTGTAAAAAACCTAGAAATACAACAGCTAATAACTACAAGGCAAACTTAAAATATAATATTACATAAAGTCAAAAAGAGAAAGACAAAGAGCCATTGACATACACCAATCTTAGAGAGAGGTATGGAACAGTTATCAGAAAGTGGATATTCTACGAATATATTTAATGGAATTTGTTTAATTCGTGATCCTTTTAGAAGACTTATTGCAAGAGTGCAGAATACAAAGAAAAAGTTGTTATAGTACTCATGTGCATAATGATTCTTGGTTATGGCACAAGAGAATGGGTCATGTAAACTTTAACAGTTTACAAGCTTGAGCAAAGAAAGAGATGGTATCTGTTTTACCTTTTATTGAGCTTCCTGAATCAAGATATGAGAACCGCATCCTTGGAAAGCAACGCAAAGATCCATTCCCAGTAAATAAACCAAGAAGTGCAGAACAACAACAAGCTTAGACATCAAGATTAAAAGCAAGGAGTAAATATATAAGTATTTTCGAGTTTAGTTATGTTCTTTCATTAAGTCTTTGATATCATATTTTCTACAATTATCAATGAAAATTTTCACTTTCTAAAGATAAAGAGTCATTGACATACACCAAGCTTAGAGAAGATAATAAAATGAACACTTGAGTAAATGTTGTTGATAGCTAAATAAATGTTCAACACATTTCTTGAGCAACACACTACGGATTTCAAATTTGACATCCGCATCCAATCCAACATCCAACGGATTTGCATCCAATGGATGCACGGATGAACAAATTGGGTGCGGAAAATCAAATGAATTTGTGTTAGTTAAAATTTATAATGAAAAAATAAAGCCTATATAGATGATTTCTTATAGAACCTACACATTTTATATATGTATATAAATATATAAATGTCATGGACAACATTCCAAGCAAACACTTAAAAATTGTAAAACTATCCATATATTTTCTACAAACTATATAAATGCCATTAATCTAACGGGTATGGATGTCCAAGGAATTTTCAATGTTGCATCCGCGTCCAACCCATTAGAGAACGGTCCAGACATCCATCCGCACAAATGTGGTTAACCATTTGTCCCAGTTAAATCTGCGGATTAAGAATAAAATGCTCACCCTTAGCTTTGTGAATGAAAATACAAATACAAGATGTCAACAATGGGTTTGATTTTCTGGGCTAAAGAAGGAGACTCTTAACTATCTAGACATGAACAGTTTGATGTCAAATCTTTCAGTTTTTGCTCTCGACTATTGGTGGAGTTTCTGATTCATCCACATCTTGACGAGACTTCTATTTTTTTCGAACTCTATCTCAGTGGAGTAACTCGAATATAAGAATCCCTGTCGGAAATCATCATGATCTCACGCATTTTCAGCATGGGCAGGCAGCTAGTGCAAGTCAGGAACATACATATGGCACGTATAGGTACAGAGAACAAGAAACTGCTATGTGAATCGACACATGTCAATACTGGAACCTGTTGTTGTTTGCTGTAATCGACTCTAATTGCAAGTGATGCCAAATAAAAAACAACAACTAAGAACTTGTAAATCTTATGCTACAATCGTGGGCGCTAATCTTCAAAATTCTCGGCTCGGATTTTTCAACATTAGTTAGGAGTATGACTCTCAAATAAAAATTCATTTCTTAAAGCAAATCTTACGGTGAAATCCATTCATCTTCTATCTTCCACGCCACCTCAGCATTTGGAATTGTAGATGGAAGCGCAAGTGTAATGGTGGAATAGTAGAAACGCTATTCTTAATAGCACTAAAAAAAAAAACGTTATTCTTAATGGAGTTAAATCTACAATAGAAACGCTATTCTTAATGGAGTTTTTTTCTCAGCCGTTAGATTCTCAACAACTCAGTTTAAATCTACGGATAAAAAAAAAACGTTATTCTTAATAGAGTTAAATCTACAGTAAAAACACTATTCTTATTTGGGTTTCCATGGATTCCACGGACCATTCCACCAAATCATAGACTTGACATTCCATGAATTTTACACACTTGGAATAGGTTGAATTCCACAATAAGACTTCCTCTTAAGAACCACAATTTAGAAAATATTCACAAAGCAAACAACAATTGGTGACCTTTCTCTATTAATGGAAATGCGTAAACTGAAGTCCTATAAAAATGCGTATATCTCTTCCCTTTAATCCTACACAAATAAGGGAAAATTAAAAAAAAAAAACTAATGCAATTGTGAAGTTTCCCTACATTAATGATTTACTCCCTCCGTTTCTTTTTAATATGTCAGTTTTGTTTTTAGAGAAAATTAAGGAAATTAAGAGCATAATCATTGAAAGTGGTCCTCATGACACTTGTCAATAAAAAAAGTGAAGTGAAATCATCCTCACGACACTTGTCAGCAAAAGAAGTAAAGTGAAATGGTTCACATGACACTTGTCATCAAAAGAAGTTAAGAGAAAATTGGTCCCAAAAAATTAAAGTAACATTTGACTTTCCCGATTAAGAAACAGCTTATTTTTTTGAAAAATTTATTTATAGAAACCACCGTATTAAAAAAAACGGAGGGAGTATGTTTTTTTCCTTGGTTTGCCCATGTTAATATCTAGATATTTGGAAGAAGAAAAAATAGATATATAAACGGATTTGCAATTCTTCTACGTTATCATCAACGTTATCAAAATCTTGTTACATATACTAACCAAGAGCTAAGAGGTGACTAAAGTGTTTGCAAAGATGGAATCAGCACAAAGGGTAAATGCTTAGTACCGATCAACTCACGCCAGAGCTTTTTGAGTAATTTCGTTTCGAAATTATACATAAACACCGAGGAGCGGACAACAAAGAAAATAACATTCTGATCCATTGGGTGGATAGATACTGGTGTTGTTCTATACATATCGCTTTTGTCGAAACCCTTGTAACCAAGCGTATCTTCTTCAAACATCATATCCTTTAGGTCCGCATTTTGAGTCAAGTGCCACTTGCACAGTCCGGTAGTAGTATCATCTTCAAGTGACCAAACACTCAAAATTCCTTTAGAACATCGGCTGTAACGGATGAACTCTCCTGTTTTACAAAGACATGCCCAAATTTTGTGATAATTAGCTTGCTGTCGCCCAGGCAACTCGATCAATATGCATGGATGACTCCCGAAACCAGGTTTTAGATCATATGCTAATAAGATGTGAACATTCCGCTGAAAGTCGGTAACAATCCAATACAAAACATCGTCACGGCTAGCAATAGCAGGGTTTTTCGTTTCGTGCATGACTTGTCGTGGGCATGAAACCTCATAAACATTCCATGAACCCGTATCAGAAGAAAATAATCCAATGTCAAATTTTGTAACTGGAACTCCTAGTTTAGGTATACGGACCACCTTGTAGTAACTGGTTTGCTTAGAATTCGATGAGTTGGGAGAGGAAGACTCACATATAAAGCCAGGTTCGTAAATCCACTCGTATGTACCCAATAATGGCGGTGGAGGGACATGAGCCCAATCTCCTGTGACCGGATTACCAACTAAATACACCTTTTGGTGACACATGTGAGAATTTGTACAGAGAACCAAACCATTACTTGAACCTATAAGAAACAACTCAGATTTGTAATAATCATCCTTTAGTTTGACGGGGTGACATTCTGGAAGGTCTCGTTGAAGTAATGATAGTTTTGATATAAGAAACTTAAACAAAAACCCTGCATTATCAGCTTTGAATTTTTCGGATGAATAAATATTAGGATATGCAGTTGGATTTTTTTAGGTTAAGTGGAAGCTCGAAATTATAAAAGAATATCCATCTTGGAATATTTGAATTATGTAGCCATCTGGTTTTGAATGTAGGATTAGAGAGTAAAGAGAGCCATAGCTTAGAGACGCACTTGAACCTGGATATAGATTTGTATGGAAGACGTATAAGTATTTCGATCAAAACATTCTCTTTTATGTGTTTACTGTTGAATCCTACTCATTCACCTACCACTTCACCTACACATTCACTTACCACTTCACCTACCCCTTTACCTACCACTTCTCTTTGTAAAAGAATATCATCAAAAATATATCAAATACATTGTATTCTTGTTATCTAAAAACTCAATCAATGAATCTCTCTATTTTGGTTCAATCTTAATATGGTATCAGAGCAAGGATAAGGATCCTTGTATCTAGTATTGAACCATGGGAGATTCAGATACAGAAAATTCTAAAAACACAAAACCTTCCGACAAAATTATTTTTCAATCCGATGGGTCATCGTTCAAGGAAGGAATTACTTTGGATGAATCAAATTATGATCTGTGGTCTCAAATCATTGAGATGCATATTGCTGAGAAGGAGAAGCTCCCCTTTATTTGCGGTACGTCTCCAGTTCCATCTAAAAATGATGATAAGTATGATAAGTGGTACGCAGACAATCAAAAGGTCAAGAGATGGCTATTAATGTCTATGTCACAAGAAATAATGAAACAATATATTCGTTTAACTACTGCTCGTGAGATCTGGGATGCTGTTTCTAAGGCTTTCTATGATGGAGCATATGAACTACAAATTTATATCTTAAATCAAAGGGCTTTCTCTGCCAGGCAAAATGGTAAAGCACTCCCGGTCTATTATGGGGAATTAGTAGAAATCTTCAGTGAGCTAGATCACCGTGATAAGGTGATTATGGAAAATGAAAAAGATGTTGAACTATATCGAAAATCAGTTCAACGTATGAGGGTGCATATTTTTATTGCTGGGTTAGACAGTGAATTTGAACAAATACGTGGGGAAATTCTAAGGAAGGATCCCATACCTGAATTAGAACCTTGTTATGCTTTGGTTCGACGTGAATCCGTCCGGCATACTACAATCAACAAAGGAACTGAAGTTGAAACTTCTGCAATGGCAACCCGTCGTCAATACAACATTAAAGATAAGTCTGCCACCTGCACTCATTGTAATAAACGTGGTCATACCAAAGACAACTGCTTTGAGGTTGTCGGGTATCCAGATTGGTGGGATAAACGCGATCCCAAGAAAAAGAATTTCGCTGCAGCAGCACATGTGGTTAGCAACCTAACCTCCGCTATAGAAACAACCAATGTTAAGGTTTTTAATGTTTCGCAAGTTGTTCCTAATAGCTCATGGATAATTGATTCGGGTTGCACAGACCATATGACTTTTGATTCCAGACAGGTTTCTCCTCTTAAAACATCCATACACAACTCCGTTTGCACAGCAGATGGATCTTTGGCTCCAGTAATTGGAGAACAATCATTAAATCTTACTGATACATTGAGTCTAGATTCCGTTTTAGTCGTTCCCTCTCTAAATTATAATATATTATCAGTTTCCCAAATTACTAAAGTCTTACATTGTGTTGTTATCTTTTGGCCTAATTCTTGTGTGTTTAAGGACATTCGAACACGACGGATGATTGGATTTGGGGTTAGAAGAGGAAAGCTATACTATCTAGATTTGGCGTCAAAAAGTTCAGAAAGATTATCTAATGCTCTAGTTGTGAATGGTACTCAGGGGGAGAAGGAGAAATCACAAATTTGGTTATGGCATAGACGGTTAGGGCATGCTTCTTTTGGCTACTTAAAAAGTCTATTTCCTAGTTTATTTTCAAAGATTGATGTTTCTAGTTTTCAATGTGAAGAATTTGAACTAGCTAAAAGCCATCGTACTTCATTTCCATCAAGTTTAAATAAAAGTCCTATTACATTCATGATTATTCATTCTGATGTTTGGGGGCCGTCTAAAGTTAACACTCTTGGTAGCGCCCGATGGTTCGTCACCTTTATTGATGATTGCACTAGGATGACATGGGTTTGCTTGATGAAATCAAAAGATGAAGTGAATAATTTATTTCAGAGGTTTCACAAAGTAGTCAACACACAATACAATACAAATATTCAAGTTCTTCGAAGTGACAACGGAGGCGAATATTTAAGTACTGATTTTCAACATTATTTAAGAGAATGTGGTATTGTTCATCAGACAACTTGTCCTAATACTCCTCAACAGAATGGGGTAGCTGAAAGAAAAAACCGTCACTTGCTTGGAGTTGTGCGCGCTTCATTAATATCAGCTCATATGTCGTTAACTTATTGGGGTGAAGCTCTTGCCTCTGCAGAATATGTGATCAACCGTACACCTTCCAGCACTATCATTTTTCAGACACCATTTCAAGCTCTCAGTGAGGCAACAGTTTCACCAACAGTTCCAAACTTGCCTCCACGTATATTTGGTTGTGTAGTTTTTGTGCACTTACACAAGAACCAACGGAGCAAGTTATCTCCCCGAGCTTTAAGATGTGTCTTCGTAGGATATGCTGCAAGTCAGAAAGGATATAGGTGCTACCATCCTCCAACTAAAAGAATGTACATCACATTGGATGTTAAGTTTCACGAACACGTGATGTATTACTCGAAGTCTGAACTTCAGGGGGAGTATGAAAAAGAAATTCAGACTCTTGACTATGAAGAAGACATAATCGAAGATGTTGTGATAGAAATTCCAAAAGAACAGAAAGTTAGTGAGGAAGAAATTAATGTGGATGGTGAAATTGAAGTTATAAATGAAGTTGAAGAAGATGGATCAGAAAATAATGCAGATGAAGTTGAAGAAGATAATGCAGATGGATCAACAACCCCAATCCAACCGTTCGCTGAAGATGTTCTTGAACCTGCAAAGAAACAATTGCCAGAACGTCGCAATAGAGGTATCCCTAAAACCATGTATGAACCTGATATTTCATCAAAAACTAAATATCCCATGAGTAATTATGTCTCTAATCACCGTCTGACCGAATCAAATAAGTCATTTGTGAATCAGTTATCTACTGTAGTTATTCCTAACATCTTGCAGGAAGCATTATCTGATCCAAAATGGAGGGAAGCTATGATCGAGGAGATGAAATCCTTACAAGAAAATAATACTTGGGACATGGTTGAATGTCTAGAAGGAAAGAAAGTCGTGGGATGTCGCTGGGTTTTTACAGTTAAATACAAGGAAAATGGTGAAATTGAACGCTTTAAGGAAAGATTGGTTGCAAAAGGGTATAGCCAGACTTATGGTGTAGATTATAATGAGACATTCGCACCTGTAGCTAAAATGAATACAGTGCGAGTCTTGTTGTCTCTTGCTGCAAATTTGGGATGGCCATTGCAACAGTTTGATGTCAAGAACGCCTTTTTACATGGATATTTGTCCAAAGAAGTGTATATGCAGCTTCCACCAGGAATGATGGAGTCAGAGTTGCATAACGGAAAAGTTTGCAGGTTAAACAATTCATTGTACGGTCTGAAACAATCTCCGAGATCATGGTTTGGAAGATTTACCAAGTCTATGAGAGCATTTGGTTATCGCCAGGAAAATTCAGATCATACTTTATTCTTAAAGAGAAATCGAGGTAAGATTACAGCTCTAATCATATATGTAGATGACATGATAGTTACATGAGATGATCTAGAAGAAAGAAAGGCTCTCCAAAATTATCTATCAAGTGAATTTCAGATGAAAGATCTTTCTTCTTTAAAATACTTCCTTGGAATTGAAGTGTCTCGATCAACAGAAGGAATCTTCTTGTCACAAAGAAAATATGCCCTTGATTTGTTGGAGGAAACGGGTATGTCAGCGTGTCAACCTGTAGATACACCAGTAGAGCCAGGTTTGAAATTATGTTCGGATGTCAACCAAGTACATGTTGATAAAGGAAGATACCAAAGGCTCGTGGGTAGACTAATGTACTTGGCACATACAAGACCTGATCTTGCATATGCTTTGAGTATTGTGAGTCAATTCATGCATAATCCTGGAGAAACACATATGAATGCGGTAATGCGAATCCTAAGATACCTGAAGTCTGCTCCGGGAAAAGGGATCTTGTTTAAAAGAGGTAAGGACTTCAAAAGTATGGACGCATATACTGATTCTGACTATGGTGGGTCATACGATGATATGAGGTCTACTTCAGGATATTTTACCTTCGTTGGGGGTAATCTTGTTACATGGAGAAGCAAGAAACAAGGAGTTGTTTCACAATCAAGTGCATAAGCTGAATGGCGAGGTATGGCGCTGGGTATCTGCGAAGTGATGTGGTTAAAACGTCTGCTAAATGAATTGGGGCATCCTCCTAGGAAACCAATTTGTGTGTACTGTGATAACAAAGCGGAGTGTGATATTCCACACAATCCAGTTCATCATGATCGCACAAAACATGTGGATATAGATAGGTTTTTCATTAAAGAAAAGTTGGATAATGAGATCGTGGAGTTGCCTAGAATTAGATTGGAAGATCAGGTAGCTGATATTTTAACTAAAGCAGTTCCAAGTAAGGTATTTCTGAAGTTTGTTGGCAAGCTAGGCATGAGCGACATATATGCACCATCTTGAGGGGGAGTGTTGAATCCTACTCATTCACCTACCACTTCACCTACCACTTCACCTACCACTTTACCTACCACTTTACCTACCACTTCACCTACCACTTCACCTACCCCTTTGTACTCTATATATAGTCACTTCTCTTTGTAAAAGAATATCATCAAAAATATATCAAATACATTGTATTCTTGTTATCTAAAAAACTCAATCAATGAATCTCTCTATTTTGGTTCAATCTTAATATTTACTATACGGTATGATTGACGAAGAAGATAATGATGAAGAATCCATCTTTCTTTTTTTTTTTTGATATGAATCCATCTTCATTGTGGCATCGACTGAATGTTGCATTGTTGTTGATTCTGTTGTTCTTGAATTGGAGTGTGTGTGTATATATATAGAGAAAAAACACATATAGTTTCCTAATCAAAGTATGATCACTGATTTCCTTTTATGCATAAAGGCGATTTCCTAATCAAATCATGATTCTAAAAATTACTTAGCAACACGTTTCCAAAGGAAATTATTGTCTAAAAAATACTAGTAATAAAATTGTCGGGAAAAATCAGAACGTACTGTCCTTACTTTTTTTTTTTGATCGAAAGATAATATTTTATTAAAATAGGGGAAGGTACAGAATGCTACTATAGGTAGCAAAGAAATGAAAAACAGGAAAACTTAACACCAGATATTTGATATCAATAATCAAATCCAGGTCAGTTTTGAATAAGTAATCAGTTTCAAACCTTCTGCAGTTCCGTTCTCGCCAGATAACCCATATGACTGATGTAGGGATCACAACGTGCTGTCTCCTTTCTCCTCTTTCCAGCACTATGTTAGAGTAATCAACTTGCTGATGCTCCTTGCTTCAAGTCTATCACTATGTTAGAGTAATCAACCTCCCACTGATGGAGCTTCTACTTGGCCTTCCTCCCACCGGGAGCTGAGCTGCAGTGTATTTGCTTGAAGCCCAATCACTATATTAGTGTAATAAACTTGTTGATGCTTCTCTTCTTTCTTACTCAGTTCCATCATCAGGTCCTATGTCACGATAACAAGTAGTCAACATTCATCACGGGAATATGCCTCAGCCGTCCAAGTTTCGTGAAACCATCTTCAGGCAACAGAGAATAAACTTCCAAGATCCCCAAAGATTTGACTCTATTGCAAGAAATGTAAAAAGCCTTAAAGAACCTGTAAATCTTATGCAGTCTTGGGTAATCTTCAAAATTCTCAGCTCGAATTTTTCACCATTTGGAGTATGACTCTCAAATAGAATTGTATTTCCTTTAAAGAACCACACACCTCAGACATTATGCAGAAAGCAGTTGTTAACCAAACTTTATTTGCCATTGAACTTTTAAACTGAGCCATACTCAACACATGAACACAAAGATGTCAAAAAAATAATAGGGAAAAAAACCTGTTTAGTCAAAAACAGTCAAAAAGTAAGGATTAGTCCAAAAATGTTAATTCCTACAAAATATATGATACGCTGACCATTGACCAAGGGATAAATCTTGAGTTAAGAGGTGACTAAAGTGTTTGCAAAGATGGAATTAGCACAAAGGGTAAGTGCTTAGTACGGATCAAATCACGTTTGAGCTGTTTGAGTAATTTCGTTTCGAAATTATACATAAAAACCGAGGAGCGGACAACAATGAACATAGCATTCTGATCCATTGGGTGGAAAGCTACTGGTGTTGTTGGAGACATATCGCTTCTATCCAAACCCTTGTAACCAAGTGTATCTTCTTCAAATATCATATCCTTTAGGTCCGCCTTTTGAGTCAAGTGCCACTTGCACAGTCCACTTTTAGTGTCGTCTTCAAGGGTCCAAACTTTCAAAATTCCTTCTGAACAGTTGTGAACCCAGCACAAGTGCTTCTGGTTTTGAAAAAATTAGAGATGTTTTCAGGAATGGATCCCAAGGCATTCCTAGTAAACCTGATGGTGGGTAATCGATGGGTGTTAGAGTTACTGACCTTAAGAAATTAGGTTGGGTACGGCAGTCTCCTTCTAGACTTGCCATTTATGATTAGGAAAATTGGAAAAATGCCCTATATTTCTATGCCCCATAGGGAAAATGCCCCATGAAAAAAAAGTTATGGGAAAATGACCCACCGTCACTTTTTCCATCCAAATGGTCAATATCATTATATTGACTAGTCAATATCTCAGGTAACGAGATATCCCTGTGAGAGTAAATTCCAAGACTGACCTTAAGTATAGCATTCGTTCTTCTCTCCCGCATCTTGTCTCTCGGTGCAACTACGATGTGGTCGGGCCACATACTTCAAGGATGTGGCCCTTCTTTAAATGCTCACACGTCATACAAAGTAGGAAAAAGTTTGAAAACCAATTTTATTACATAACTGTTTTGTGTTTTTTATTTTTTAACTTCCTACTTTTTCTCAAAAAGTATAGCGGTTGAGGGGATTTGGAGGGGGCAGGTATTTTAGTTAGATATGTGTCAAAAAATAAAGAGGGGTCACATACAAAATGTATGTGGCCCGACCACATCGTAGCCTAGGCGATCTTATCTTCTTCTCCTCATATCGCACCTAACAGAAAGAGATTAAGAACCAAAGAAAGAAAAAAAAAACTGAGAAGAAAATAAGAGTTGCAGTGAGGGTACAATAGTAGTGACGGTTGATTTGGTGAGGAATTAGTTAGAAGTTGGTGTTTATGGGAGATTTTATTTCGTGAAGACAAAGGAAGAAGAAATTAGATACGTTGGTGGAAGAACTTGAAGATAATGGATGGAAGAAAAATCAAAGAAGGAGATCGTGATAAACCGTAGGTTCATGAAAACCCAATCCTTGTTTGCACTTTTTTCTTAAAATTTTAATCTGAATCGGAGTTATGTTTCGTTTTGACCTAGGGTTTTCAAGGAAAATTAAAATTTAGGGTGTCTGTAGTTCGATTTGATTGAAACTGAACTGTACAAAGATTGAATATAAGGGTAATTCTATAATGATTGATTCAAATTGAATTGTATAAACATAAACAAGGTTTCATTTCTGAAATTCCAATGGTACTGGAATTAGGGTTCAGGGTGATTCTATAATGATGGAAATTAAATTGTATAAATATGAGTTGAACTGTAAACAAGGTTTGATTTTTAAATTTCCAATGGTACTGGAGTTGGGGTTTTTCTGATTTGGGTAAAATCCAAAGTTAGGGTTTTAATAGGTCAAATGAGAGTCATTCCATCATGATTAAAATAGTGTCATAGACATGATATGAACTGTAAAAGAAGGTTGATTTCAAATTTCCAATTGTACATAAATTAGTGTGTTAGAATTGAACTACAATTGATGGGCGTTTCTTAAAATTGTGTAATTACATCATGAATGTGTTCTATGCTAGAAATGTATATGTCTTAAATTGATGTGCATCGGGGTTATGAAGTTGAATTTTTGCTTAAGGGTAATGAAGGGCAAAAAACTGGATTGTGATAATGTTGATGGTGAAACTTTTAGTTTTGATAAGTTTAAGCAAATGTTACGGACTAGGTTTAGGGAAATTGGTGTGTTGCTTCTATCACCTTTCAGAACTCGCCTCTGATAATGTAAAAAATTCTTGTTGTTTGATAAGTGCATCAAGTTTAATGTTCATGGACTTTTCCACCTTATTTTCTTTCTAATCTACTGCGTTACCTATGTTTTTCATATTTGCTCTAGATGTACTCTAAAAGTAATGCTTTGTTGTTTCCTTATTGTCTTTCTCTGGGAAGCTCTTGCTGAATGGTTCAGTGGTAAAACTGTAGTTAGCATGTACATGCGTAACTTCTGTGAAACTATGCATTAAAGATTTTTTGGACAATGTTCATATCAAAAATGGTTATATGTTTTTTGAAATGTGGAGAAATATTGTGATAGATGATGAAGAGTATGTTTGTGTATATATTTTTGTGCTTGGTAGGTCAGGGTTGAAAACATCCCTGAATTGAGATACTGCAAATGTTTTTGTTAAGAGATAAATTTTGCGCTTGAGTATATTGATCTCGTTAATTATGATTGAGAAAGTGAGGTAAGGGTTTCTTTTTTTGTTGCTTGCTTTACAATGTTTCTCTTTGCAAGCCTAATTATTTTATGATATATATGTTTTATATTAGGAGGACTTGAAGGATCTGGAGGGGCATGAAGATATTTCCATCTCGAAGTACAGCAGCTAATGTTTAAAGACAGTAGGTTATCCAATCTATTTTCAGTACACTCCTTGCTCTCTCTTTGAAGATTTTGCCAGAGAAGCTTGAAGCTTGGAAGAAGATAGTAATAGCTATTTTTATTTTTTTCTCTCTCAACTTTATTGGCTGAATTCCACCTTCTATTTTTTGGCCATTAATGGTTAAGTGGAAGACAAAACAAGTTTTCTCGCTTAAGTCATGTAATTTATGATTGATGGAATAAAGATTGCTCATTGGGTCTGTTCGTCTTGTTTTATTTTGCAACTGTGAACATATTTTCTTTGTATAAAGTACGAAATGTTCAATCCAACTCGATCAACACGTGCGTTAGCACTTCCTCTGTTGTCGGTGAACCAACTCTACCGACACGCTTCAAAATCGTATTTCAATTACACGGAGGTCATTTATAGAAAAGTTGAGCCCTATAATTGTAATAATACCATTTCCATCTGCCACCGTCCATCAACTAATCTTAAGCCACGAGTTAACATCCTGAATGAGGGGTGATTTTGTCCAATTTTTGCACGTGTAAACTCACTCGTGTGCATTGTTTGACCACATAACGTCATTTGGATGGAAAAGGTGACGCTGGGCATTTTCCCATAACTTTTTTTTCATGGGGCATTTTCCCTATGGGGCATCGAAATATGGGGCATTTTTCCAATTTTCCCATGATTAGCCTTGGATGCTAGAATACTAGAGGGTTGAATGACCCTCTAAAGCAGGTGGAGGTAAGGAATCTCATTAGTACCCACAACATTAAGATTTGTGGCTTAGTTGAAACTCGTGTTCAGGATGGCAATGAGGTTAGAGTCAGAAACAACATTCAACCTTCCTGGTCGTATTTAGGTAATTATGACCATCACGGTCTTGGTCGTATCTGGCTCATGTGGGATCCCAATTGGGCTAGAATTCACCTTTTATGTAGTTCCGATCAATTCATCTTTGCCAGGGTGTCTATTCAAAATGGCCCCTGGTTTATTCTCACTATTGTTTATGGTCACAATACTGAAGATTTGAGAGACCCTTTGTGGACTAAAATGTCTAGTTTTGCTGAAACTAATGGTCTTCCTTGGTGTGTAATGGGTGACCTTAATAATTGTCTATACTCCAATGAGAAGGAAGGTGGATCCGCTTTAACTACGTCCAATCTCAGCAGGTTTCAAGAGTGTGTGCAGGATTCTCAGCTCTTCGATAGTCCTCAAGTGTGATGCTTCTATACTTGGAACAACAAACAGGATGCACCAACTAGAATTTATTGTAAGCTGGACAGGGTGATGATCAATCTTCAGTGGCTGGATCTGTTCTCTGACTCTGTCACAGACTTCTTAACTTGTGGTATATCTGATCACTCTCCTATGGTATTCAGTGTATTTTATGGAAGGGGTACCGGACCTAAGGCCTTTAGATATTATAACACTTGGGCTGAAGAGGTTGACTTCTTAGATGTTGTGGAGGAGGCTTGGAAATTGGAAGTTCATGGCACACCTATGTACATATTTGTGACAAGACTTAAAAATGCAAAATGCCTACTTACTGATTGGAGGAAGAGTAGGTTTACAAATTTTAGTGCTCAAGTTGGTGCTGTGAAGACTCATCTTGAGAATGTGCAAAAGAGCTTACAGGTGAATCCTCACTTTTCTGTTAATATAACCAATGAGAGAATTGTTATTCAAGATTATGCTAAGAAGGTAAGGTATGAAGAATCTATGAAAAGGCAACAATCCAGGGTACAATGGCTCAAGTTGGGATATAGCAATACCCCATTCATTCATAAGTCTATTGTGGAAAAAAGAGCTAGAAATAGAATTCTTGTTCTCTATAATTCGGAAGGTACCAGGATTTCTACGGATGCAGATATCATCCAGGAATGTGTTTCTTACTACATAGGTCTCTTCGGACAACATTCTGCAATGCCTTTTGATGCTTCTGCCTGGGATCAAATGGAGCTCAATCATCATGTTACCTTTGAGGAAGCTGACGTACTCACCTTGCCAGTTACGGATGATGAGATTGTCTATGCCTTGTCCACCATAGACTCAGATAAGGCCCATGGGCCGGATGGATTCTCTTATCACTTTTTCAAGTGCTGCTGGAGAATAATTGGTCATGACTTTATCAAGGCATTGAAGAGTTGTTTTTCGAGCGCTAAACTACTTGGTGAGGTAAATGCTACTCTAATTTTCTTGATTCCTAAAACCTCTAATGCCTCTACCTTGAATGACTTTAGGCCTATAGCTTGCTGTAATGTGATGTATAAATGCATCACTAAGATCTTGACTATTCGTCTCAAAAGTGTGGTGAAGAAGCTGGTAAGCCCTTGTCAGTCAGCGTTCATCTCAGGCAGGTCAATTCAATATAACATCATGCTTGCTCATGAATTTCTTAGAAACTACCACCGGAACAATGGCACTCCCAAATGTGCTCTTAAGATAGACCTCAGAAAATCCCTATGACTGTATTCGATGGGATGCTTTGATCATTACTCTGCAGAAATTTAAAATTCCAAGTTTATTGATTGGATCTGAATGTGCATCACCACTTCTAAGTTTTCCATTATGGTGAATGGTTCAGCTTATGGTTATTTTGCTGGCAAAAGGGGCATTTGACAGGGGTTCCCTCTGTCCACCTATCTATTTGTTTTAATGATGGAAGTTTTTAACACTCTGTTGATCAAGCAGGTTAGGCTGGGTTTTTTGTCTCTCCATCCTAGGTGTAAGGATCCAGTTGTTACCCATCTCTGCTTCGCAGATGATTTATTTGTCTTCATGAAGGGGAATGTCCAATCTACTAGGTCATTAGCTAACACTCTCACGACCTTCTCTAATAGGACTGGATTAGTTGTCAACAACCACAAGAGCAGCATATTCATGTCTTCAGTGGATCCTACTTCAGCCATCAGCATTAGGTCTGTTCTGGGATTTGAAGTTGGAACTCTGCATGTCAGGTACCTTGGCCTTCCTTTATTGTCCACCAGACTCTCTCATGCTGATTGCATACCTCTTGTGGATCATATTATTGCTATAATCAAATCTTGGAAGGCTAGAAATTTTTCGTTTGCTGGGAGGGTTCTCCTTATCAAGGTCATTCTGAGCAGCATGTTGATTTTTTGGATTTCATGTTTTGTCCTTCCTAAAAAAACCATCAATATCATCAATTCAATTGTTAGGAAGTTCCTTTGGTCCGGCATTGACCTTATTTATAAGAATCCATCTTTTAAATGGTCTATAGTTTGCTTGCCTTACTGTGAAGGAGGTTTAGGTATTCGCTTCATTGAAACTACCAATACTACCTCTAACCTCGGGCATATTTGGGACATCGTGTCTAACAAGCAAACTATTTGGGTCTCTTGGGTCAAACAAAATCTGGTTAAGGGGAAGGACTTCTGGCACCTAAAGGCTCCTGCTGATGCTTCATGGTGTTGGAGGCGTATTCTAACCTTTTGCAGTTCCGTTCTCGCTAGATAACCCATATGACTGCTGTAGGGATCATAACGTACTGTCTCCTTTCTCCTCTTTCCAGCACTGGCTTAGCACAAGCAAATTGGTGATGCTAGAGTAATAAAATTAGTGCAATGTATTTTCTTCAAGTCTAATCACTATGTTAGAGTAATCAACTTGCTGATGCTCCTTCTGCTGACTGGCATCCTACTTGGCCTTCCTCCCACCGGGAGCTTCTGCTGGCGGAGCTGCAGTGTATTTGCTTGAAGCCCAATCACTATATTAGTGTAATAAACTTGCTGATGCTTCTCTTCTTTCTTACTCAGTTCCATCATCAGGTCCTATGTCACGATAACAAGTAGTCAACATTCATCACGGGAATATGCCTCAGTAGTCAAGTTTCGTGAAACCATCTTCGAGCAACAGAGAATAAACTTCCAAGATCCCCAAAGATTTGACTCTATTGCAAGCAATGTAAAAAGCCTTAAAGAACCTGTAAATCTTATGCAGTCTTGGGTAATCTTCAAAATTCTCAGCTCGAATTTTTCACCATTTGGAGTATGACTCTCAAATAGAATTGTATTTCCTTTAAAGAACCACACACCTCAGACATTATGCAGAAAGCAGTTGTTAACCAAACTTTATTTACCATTGAACTTTTAAACTGAGCCATACTCAACACATGACCACAAAGATGTCAAAAAAATAATAGGGAAAAAAACCTGTTTAGTCAAAAACAGTCAAAAAGTACGGATTGGTCCAAAAATGTTAATTCCTACAAAATATATGATACGCTGACCATTGACCAAGGGATAAATCTTGTGACACCCCGAATTCCGGGCCTGGATTTTGACCCAAATCCAAACCCAAAATCCGAAATGTTACTTTTAATAACAATCCTAGATTTCCACACTTGGCCCAAGTCCAAACAACCAATTCTTTGTCTATTCTTTATTTATGTTCAATTCAGAAATTTTGTCGCAGCGGATACATAAAAATTATTTTGGGAACATCTAACCGTTAACTTGTCATTATTTTTAACTCAAATGAACAATAAAGAACTATAGTTTACCATAAAAATTTATTTCATCGTTAAACGTTCCAGATTTAATTCAAAGAATCGCATATTTAAGGAAGAGTTATAAATTAAAAACAGACATCAATTCACTCCACGAATTTTACCGAACCTATTTCAAATCCAAATATTATTATTATTATACGTTCTGAATCCTAATTGAGTATAGTTCCATTCATAAATTTTATAAAAAATGTATATTATCTTAAAGACATTTTGACCATAGTCAAATACGTAGTTGACCAAATCATGGAAAAGAAAAACAGAGATAGTCCATTTTATAAAATCATATAAAATCACTCACAACTCCAAATAAGGTTTAGTTTACCATTTTGGAAACTAAAAAGAAATCTCTTCAAGTTTACAGAAGAGACCAAATCCTAAAAAATGTTGTAAAATAAATTTAAAACAAAAATACTTCAATATAGTTGAATCTGTCAGAAAACGTTAAAATTTCTTACAGTGAGGAACAATTGTTTTAAAAATATTTCCGGGATTCACAAAATTCTAATATTTTAACAACTTCATAAACCGTGAGTTTTACGCGTGCCATAAAATATTCAGTCATCAATATTTTATAAAATAATTATCATTAATAGTCAAACTGACATGACTCAGAAATTTTCATTTATCTAACCAAATAAAATTGTCTTAATAACACATTGTTCCATTAATTATACATTAACCCAATAATCTCCAAAATATAAATACTCAATAAGCACTCAATAAATCATCCAAAAGAGAGTTTGATGATATTTTATTACAAATTTCCAATCATAATATGCAACTACTAGTTAAAAAACCAAAACCGATCTCTATGCTTTTCCGCCATTAGCTCCTTGTGGTGTCATAAAATCTGGAATTTTTGTCATAATACGACGTGAGTTGTGACACTCAGTAGGAAAAGAATCAACAAAACATTTTATGCAATATTTTTCAATTTCTTTTCAAAACAAGTTGCATGGTTAACACCACCACAAACATATGGAAACACCACATCCATATACATTAATAAATTCAATCAATCTGCTCGCCCAAGGGAGCCCCCACGTGGGTTTAGGAAATAAAACCGTCCCCAAGGATATCTCGTATCCCAACATTATACAACAATAAATTCAATCAATCCGCTCGCCCAAGTGAGCTCCCACGTGGGTTTAGGAAACAAATACCGTTTCCAAGGATATCTCGTATCCCGTCATAAATAATCTTTAAGAATCACATTCTATGGACCGCATGACCCAACAAATCCATAATCATGCTCACAACATCGATTATCATCCATATATTAATGGAAACTTGCAAACATAAATTTAATTAAAAGAAACTTAAATAAAAGAAGAGTTTTAGATTGTGTTGCGCCTACCTCGAATCGCAATCCAAAAACTATAAATAATAGAAGGAAGAGCTTTATCACCGAAGAAATTGTCTTTGATATGAACTAAAAGAATCTCTCGTTATTTCTATTAATTTAGATTTTTGTTTACTCTTTTCTTCTTAGTATGTTTACTCTTTTCTTCTTAGTATAAGATATATATATATATATACTCACAACCTAAAACAAGTTCCACCTAACCTCAAGTTTAAAAGTTTGGTCAAGATAAGAATCTAATAATTATGTCTTCAAAGTGATAGCTAATTATTTATGTCTACCACTACCACCTTTTTTTAATTTATTTCTCTCTCTAACATAATTCTTCCTTTTTATTTTTTATTAAAACAAACAGTACTATAAAGAAAAGTTGTTTAATAGGATTCCACCAAAAAAACAAAAAGAATTCAAATTTGAATATAATAAGTTATTAATACCTATTATTTCTTAACTTTCATCATTAATAACAACTAATTTCAAAAAAAGCAAAAGAGTCTTTGTCCCACTAAGAATTCTTTAATCTAAAGAAAAAGAAAAGAATTAATCAAAACTAATTTAAAAAAAAAATCAAAAGATTCTTTGTCCCACTAATAATTCTTTAATCTAAAGAAAAAGAAAAGCATTAATAATAACTAATTTCAAAAATCAAAGATTCTTTAATCTAAAAAATTAACAACAACTATTTTCATCAATCAAAAGAAAAAAGTAATTAACAACAACTATTCTCATCAATCAAAATAAAAAGAGAATTAACAACAACTATTTTCATCAATCAAAAAAATTCTTTTGTTCTTGGCTCAATTCATCTATTTTCAATAACAACTAGAATTTTATATTACATGTTTCATAATGATTCATTAATCCGATCGTCTTCAAATTTCATAGAATCATTTCTAATATATGGATCTATATCATATTCAATTTTTACGAAAACTCAATGGTTCAAATGAGAGTTATTGATTTTATAAGATCATTTTAAACATTTGGAAAGATTGCATCATTTTACCAAACAATTCACCGTAAATTCATAATAATTCTAAATTTAGCAAACTCAACTCATAATTAAAGATAAGACATAGATCTACAACTTTTATCAAGATCAAAAATCGTTTTGATATCATCAAGATGTCCTAAGTACAGTCAAGAACATACAAAGGGAAAATGTACAAAACAATTTAGAAATCAACATCCAAGTACAAACAAACATTTTACGGTGAATATGTGATGAAATATTCTCAAATTTTAACTAGAGATACCTAAGCATGTTATCTATCAATATTAAAAGGCCGATCATCAATTAGATTCATATTGTTTAATCAATAAATCACTGAGATCTAATCATACAAATTCAAAATCAAGTATAACAAAAACGTAAAGAGAAAGGGGATCTAGCATACTACCTCAATTGCTTAAAAAAAAATCCTCTTAATTCTCCACTGATTTTCCATGGTTTCCCCCCCATCTAAAATAAACTCTAGCTTCATCCCTTCTTCTCCCTAGTTTTTAGTTTCTCTCTCTAAAATTTCTAAAGTTTTAGTTATCAAACCTTAATAACATTATTAAGGAAAAAAAAACAATGAATTTGGGTGGCTCTATTTCCATCCTAACTTGGAGCCTTTCTTGTTCAATCCACCCATTTAAGGTTAAGTTTAAGGTTAGGGTTAAGGTTAGGGCTAAGGAAGAACAATCTAAGCACAAGGTTAACCAATCCAGGTATAACCCGACCTGAAACAGTATATAAAAAATACAGGGTATTACATTCTACCACCCTTAAAAGAAATTTCGTCGCGAAATTTAGAAGTTACCTTGGAAAATCTCAAGGTATTTTCTCCGCATCTCGGGCTCTAATTCCCACGTTTCTTCCTCGACTTGGCGACGCCGCCACTGCACCTTAACCATAGGGATGGTCTTTGTGCGAAGCACATGTTCCTTAAAGTCCAAAATTCGAACCGATCTCTCCACGTATGTAGCATCCTCTTGAATCTCCAAATCTTCCCAAGCAATAATATGTGAAGGGTCAATAACATATGAAGGATCTCTCTCATACTTCCGTAACATTGACACGTGGAAAGTGTCATGAACATGCCCAATTCGCTGAGGTAACTCCAACTGATAAGCTGCTGCACCAACACGCCGAATAATCTGGAAAGGTCCAATGTAACGTGGTGATAACTTTCCTTTCTTGCCAAAACGCTTAACACCTCTCTTCGGGCTCACTTTGAGTAACACCAAGTCACCCTCAGTAAACTCTAAAGGTCGACGTCTCTTGTCTTCATAGCTCTTTTGACGACTCTGAGCTGTCATTAACCTCTGTCGGATTAACTGAACCTTCTCCGTCGTCTCTCGTACCAAATCAGGTCCAAAAATGCTTCGTTCGCCGATCTCGGTCCAACACACTGGAGATCTACAAGTTCGTCCATACAATGCTTCAAAAGGTGCCATACCAATGCTAGCCTGATGGCTATTGTTATAAGAAAACTCTACTAATGGCAAATGCTCACTCCAACTTCCTTTGAAATCCAAGGAACAAGCTCGTAGCATATCCTCCATAATCTGAATCACCCGTTCAGATTTTCCGTCGGTCTGGGGATGAAAGGAAGTACTAAGAGAGACATCTGTACCCAACGCCTTCTGTAAACTTTTCCGGCCCGAGAAGTAAAACGAGGATCTCAATCGATACAATTGACACCGGCGTACCGTGAAGCCTTATTATCTCATGGACATACATATGACTTAACGTGGCTAACGTATCAGTCTTCTTGATTGCTAAGAAGTGCGCTGACTTGGTAAGTCTATCAACGATAATCCATATAGCATCCTTGCCATGTGCAGTTTTGGGTAATCCCATGACAAAATCCATAATGATGTGTTCCCATTTCCATTCTGGGATGGGCAATGGTTGAAGTAACCCTCCTGGTTTCCGATGATCAATCTTCACTTGCTGGCAAGTAAGACATCTCGACACATACAACGCAATATCTTTCTTCACCCCTTTCCACCAATACTGTCTTTTCATGTCATGGTACATCTTCGATCCTCCCGGATGAACGGTAAACTTAGAATTGTGAGCTTGTTCTAGTACTTTCATCCTCAATTTTGCTGGCACAAAAAGTTTCCCCATATAACGAAGTACAGCATCAGTTTGAGTCCAACCACCTGGTGTTTGACCTTTCTCTATTTGAGCAAGAATCGAAATCATCTCTCTATCAGTATGTTGAGCTTCTACGATCTGTTGTTATAACTCTGGAACAACTACAGTATTGTAAATCATCTCTTCAGGGCTCAAGTCGCATTCCTCCATAAGTCTGCACAAATCCCAAGCATGAAGAGTCATACTTGCTACACCGACCCTTAATTTCCGGCTAAGAGCATCTGCTACAACATTTGCCTTTCCCGGGTGGTAATGGAAGGTATACATGTAATCCTTAAGAAATTCCACCCAACTCCTCTGTCTTAGGTTCAAATCTCGTTGGGTAAAAATATACTGCAAGCTCTTATGGTCACAAAATATGTCTATCTTCTCACCATACAGATAATGTCTCCATAACTTCAGAGCGAACACAATAGCTGCCAACTCGAGGTCATGAGTTGCATAATTCAACTCATGTGTCTTTAATTGTTTTGAGGCATAAGATACCACTTTTCCTTCTTGCATAAGAACACATCCTAAACCCTTCAACGACTCATCAGAAAAGATCACATAACCAATTCCACTTACTGGTGTCGTCAAAACTGGTGCAGTAGTTAATCTCTCCTTCAGAATGGAGAAAGCCGTCTCACAATAATCATTCCACTCGAACTTGGAATCCTTTCGAGTCAACCTCGTCAATGGTGAAGCAAGCCTTGAGAAATCTTGAATGAATCGTCTATAGTAACCCGCTAAGCCCAGAAAGCTACGAACTTCAAACACATTCTTTGGCCTTTCCCATTTAGTAACTGCTTCAACCTTAGATGGGTCCACCTTTATTCCTTCTCTACAAACTACGTGTCCCAAAACCGGACTTCGAAAGCAGAAGTCACATTTACTCAACTTAGCATACAACTGATGAGATCTCAACAATTGCAACACTAATCTCAGGTGCTCCTCGTGCTCTTCTCGTGACCGCGAATAAATAAGAATGTCATCTACAAATACCACAACGAATTTATCTAAATACGGTCGGAAAATTCGATGCATAAGATCCATGAATGCTGCTGGAGCATTTGTGAGTCCAAATGGCATCACTACAAACTCAAAATGTCCAAATCGAGTTCGAAAAGCGGTTTTCGGAATATCTTCATCCTTGATTCGCAGTTGATGATAAGCTGATCGCATATCAATCTTCGAGAAAAATTGGGAATCCTTCAACTGATCAAACAAATCCTCGATCCTAGGTAAGGGATACTTATTTTTCACTGTAACTTCATTGATTTTTCTATAATCGATGCATAATCTTAGTGAATTATCCTTCTTCTTCACAAAAAGGACTGGTGCACCCCAAGGTGACGTACTACCTCGAATAAAACCCTTAGATTCCAACTCGAGTAGTTGTTTGTCCAGTTCTTTCAACTCTATTGGTGCCATTCGATAAGGAGGCATCGAAATTGGCGAAGTACCCGGTGGAACTTCAATGGTGAAGTCCATTTCTCTTCTAGGGGGAAAACCTGGTAATTCTTCAGGGAAAACATCTTCAAAATCTTCTACCACTGGAATACCCATAGTAGAGACGGAATCTTGATGCTCGTCTTCTATCATCTCTAAGTGATAAAGAAAACCTCTAGAATGAGTCTGTCGAAAATGTCTTTCCGACAAGATAAGGGGAGCTGCAAAACTACGAGTTCCGGTAAAGTGGACAACTAAACCTTCACCCGAGTGCAAAGTCACATGTTTTTGAAAACAATCAAAAACAGCATGATGAGCGGATAACCAATCCATACTCAGGATTATGTCATAACTAGACATATTCATCACGAAAATGTCAATCAAAAACTCATGCCTAGCTATACGTACTATACACTTTCGTGCCACGCGATCAATACGTGCACTACCTCCTACAGCACTAGCTACGCCGAGAATTCTATCAAGTAATTCAGTTTCCAAACCCAAGGAAAAGACAAACGAAGAAGCAATAAACGAATGAGTAGCACCAATATCGAATAATATTTTAGCCCAAGAATTGTAAACTAAGAATGTACCTTCAACAACGGAGTTATCAGGATCTTGTCCAACATGAGCTATATTGAAGGCCTTAGGTTGCTGAGGGGGTTGTCGAGCTTGATATTGTGGAGGATTGTTCTGAGGATGGTTCTGTTGGTACCCTTGATGTTGGTTCTGAGGTGGAAATGGTTGTTGGTTCCTCTGAGAATTAAGTGCAGGACAGTTCCTCTTAAAATGTCCAAGTTATTTGCAGTGATAACATGAAGGTGAAAGAAGCTCTATCTTCGGTCCATTTCCTTTCTTCTGGTATGGAGTGTTGTTATTTTTGTTCTTGTTCTTATCCCCATTATGACTTTCTCGAATTCTATTTGCCTCCTCAATGTCTCTCTCAGCAATCATTGCTCTTTCCACTATCTCATTATAAGAGGTGATCTTCAGAATAGACAACCTACTCTTGATTGAAGGCCTAAGTCCCTCCCCAAACTTAAAAGTCTTAAATTCTTCATTATCAACCAGGTTAGTAGCAAAACGAGAGAGTTCTTCAAACTTGGCTTGGTGCTTGTGCTACTTGTCATGTTCCTCCGGGTCAACTGCATAAATTCGATCATGCGCTGGTTTCGTGCAGTTTGTGGAAAGTACTTATTTAGGAAGGCGAGGCGAAATTCCATCCAAGTAAACAGACCATCATTCCTAGAACGACGAGTCAATTCCCACCAACGAGTGGCCTCACCCTCAAGCTTATAAACAGCAAGATCCAGCTTACTCTCATCATTCACGCCTAATAGGGTGAATATGTTCTCAATCTTATCTATCCAATCTTCAGCAACTAATGGATCAGGACTACCCTTGAAGGAATCAGGGTGTTGTTCACTAAATCTTCTAACTAAAAAATCCCGTTGATTAGGTGGTGGGGGAGGGGGAGGTGCATTCTGATTAAGAGTTACTTGTTGCTACATTGCTTGAGCAACAACATTCAAAGAACGAACAACATCACCAAAACCCCCATCTTGTGGGCCGGTTGAACCATTATTACGACGAGACATGTCCTGAATGAGGGACATTAAATCATAAGTATCACAGAGAGAATTCTCTATGCAAAAGGAGTGCAACCTATTATGCATTCTACCAAAACACAATCAACAATTGCTGCAATCAATTCACATACAAGCATATTCACACATTGACTCATTCAGAAACTAGTCTTCCCAAAGGATCGATCACTCGATACCAAATCAGGACACCCCGAATTCCGGGCCTGGATTTCGACCCAAATCCAAACCCAAAATCCGAAATGTTACTTTTAATAACAATCCTAGACTTCCACACCAAACAACCAATTCTTTGTCTATTCTTTATTTATGTTCAATTCAGAGATTTTCTCGCAACGGATACATAAAAATTATTTTGGGAACATCTAACCGTTAACTTGTCATTATTTTTAACTCACATGAACAATAAAGAACTATAGTTTACCATAAAAATTTATTTCATCGTTAAACGTTCCAGATTTAATTCAAAGAATCGCATATTTAAGGAAGAGTTATAAATTAAAAACAGACATCAATTAACTCCACGAATTTTACCGAACCTATTTCAAATCCAAATATTATTATTATTATACGTTCTGAATCCTAATTGAGTATAGTTCCATTCATAAATTTTATAAAAAATTTATATTATCTTAAAGACCTTTTGACCACAGTCAAATACGTAGTTGACCAGAACTGCGGAAAAGAAAAACAGAGATAGTCCATTTTATAAAATCATATAAAATCACTCACAACTCCAAATAAGGTTTAGTTTACCATTTTGGAAACTAAAAAGAAAGATATTCAAGTTTACAGAAGACACCAAATCCTAAAAAATGTTGTAGAATAAATTTAAAACAAAAATACTTCAATATAGTTGAATCTGTCAGAAAACGTTAAAATTTCTTACAGTGAGGAACAATTGTTTTAAAAATAATTCCGGGACTCAGAAAATTCTAATATTTTAACAACTTCATAAAACTTGAGTTTTACGCGTTCCATAAAATATTCAGTCATCAATATTTTATAAAATAATTATCATTAATAGTCAAACTGACATGACTCAGAAATTTTCATTTATCTAACCAAATAAAATTGTCTTAATAACACATTGTTCCATTAATTATACATTAACCCAATAATCTCCAAAATATAAATACTCAATAAGCACTCAATAAATCATCCAAAATAGAGTTTGATGATATTTTATTACAAATTTCCAATCATAATATGCAACTACTAGTTAAAAAACCAAAACCGATCTCTATGCTTTTCCGCCATTAGCTCCTTGTGGTGTCATAAAATCTGGAATTTTTGTCATAATACGACGTGAGTTGTGACACTCAGTAGGAAAAGAAGCAACAAAACATTTTATGCAATATTTTTCAATTTATTTTCAAAACAAGTTGCATGGTTAACACCACCACAAACATATGGAAACACCACATCCATATACATTAATAAATTCAATCAATCCGCTCGCCCAAGGGAGCCCCCACGTGGGTTTAGGAAACAAAACCGTCCCCAAGGATATCTCGCATCCCAACATTATACAACAATAAATTCAATCAATCCGCTCGCCAAAGTGAGCTCCCACGTGGGTTTAGGAAACAAATACCGTTTCCAAGGATATCTCGTATCCCGTCATAAATAATCTTTAAGAATCACATTCTATGGACCGCAGCCCAACATTCATAATCATGCTCACAACATCGATTATCATCCATATATTAATGGAAACTTGCAAACATAAATTTAATTAAAAGAAACTTAAATAAAAGAAGAGTTTTAGATTGTGTTGCGCCTACCTCGAATTGCAATCCAAAAACTATAAATAATAGAAGGAAGAGCTTTATCACCGAAGAAATTGTCTTTGATATGAACTAAAAGAATCTCTCGTTATTTCTATTAATTTAGATTTTTGTTTACTCTTTTCTTCTTAGTATGTTTACTCTTTTCTTCTTAGTATAAGATATAAAGAAAAGTTGTTTCCTAGGATTCCACCAAAAAAACAAAAAGAATTCAAATTTGAATATAATAAGTTATTAATACCTATTATTTCTTAACTTTCATCATTAATAACAACTAATTTCAAAAAAATTAAAAGAGTCTTTGTCCCACTAAGAATTCTTTAATCTAAAGAAAAAGAAAAGAATTAATCAAAATTAATTTCAAAAAAAATCAAAAGATTCTTTGTCCCACTAATAATTCTTTAATCTAAAGAAAAAGAAAAGCATTAATAATAACTAATTTCAAAAATCAAAGATTCTTTAATCTAAAAAATTAACAACAACTATTTTCATCAATCAAAAGAAAAAAGTAATTAACAACAACTATTCTCATCAATCAAAAAAAAAAGAATTAACAACAACTATTTTCATCAATCAAAAAAATTCTTTTGTTTTTGGCTCAATTCATCTATTTTCAATAACAACTAGAATTTTATATTACATGTTTCATAATGATTCATTAATCCGATCGTCTTCAAATTTCAGAGAATCATTTCTAATATATGGATCTATATCATATTCAATTTTTACGAAAACTCAATGGTTCAAATGAGAGTTATTGATTTTATAAGATCATTTTAAACATTTGGACAGATTGCATCATTTTACCAAACAATTCACCGTAAATTCATAATAATTCTAAATTTAGCAACCTCAACGCATAATTAAAGATAAGACATATATCTACAACTTTTATCAAGATCAAAAATCGTTTTGATATCATCAAGATGTCCTAAGTACAGTCAAGAACATATAAAGCGAAAATGTACAAAACAATTTAGAAATCAACATCCAAGTACAAACAAACATTTTACGGTGAATATGTGATGAAATATTCTCAAATTTTAACTAGAGATACCTAAGCATGTTATCTATCAATATTAAAAGGCCGATCATCAATTAGATTCATAGTTTTTAATCAATAAATCACTGAGATCTAATCATACAAATTCAAAATCAAGTATAACAAAAACGTAAAGAGAAAGGGGATCTAGCATACTACCTCAATTACTTAAAAAAAATCCTCTTAATTCTCCACTGATTTTCCATGGTTTCCCCCCCTCTAAAATAAACTCTAGCTTCATCCCTTCTTCTCCCTAGTTTTTAGTTTCTCTCTCTAAAATTTCTAAAGTTTTAGTTATCAAACCTTAATAACATTATTAAGAAAAAAAAAACAATGAATTTGGGTGGCTCTATTTCCACCCTAACTTGGAGCCTTTCTTGTTCAATCCACCCATTTAAGGTTAGGGCTAAGGAACAACAATCTAAGCACAAGGTTAACCAATCCAGGTATAACCCGACCCGAAACAGTATATAAAAAATACAGGGTATTACAAATCTTGAGTTAAGAGGTGACTAAAGTGTTTGCAAAGATGGAATTAGCACAAAGGGTAAGTGCTTAGTACGGATCAAATCACGTTTGAGCTGTTTGAGTAATTTCGTTTCGAAATTATACATAAAAACCGAGGAGCGGACAACAATGAACATAACATTCTGATCCATTGGGTGGAAATCTACTGGTGTTGTTGGAGACATATCGCTTCTATCCAAACCCTTGTGTATCTTCTTCAAATATCATATCCTTTAGGTCCGCCTTTTGAGTCAAGTGCCACTTGCACAGTCCACTTTTAGTGTCGTTTTCAAGGGTATGCTGTATTAGGTTTGAATTTTCCGGATGAATAAATATTAGGATATGCTGTATTAGGTTAAGTGGACGCTCAAAATTGTAGAAGAATATCCATCTTGGAATATTTGAATGTAGCCACCTGGTTTTGATAGTAGGATTAGAGAGTAAAGAGAGCCATAGCTTTGAGACGCACTTGAACCTGAATATACATTTGTATGGAAGTCGTATAAGTATTTCAATCATAACATTTTCTTCTATGTATCTACCTTCTTCGTAAGGTTTGATTGACGACGCTGAAGAAGAATCCATCTTTGTTTTGTTTTGTTTTGTTTTCCTTTGAGACGCACTGAGTGCTGCATTGTTGTTGATTCTGTTGCATGCTCTTCTTCCATGCATATATAGAGGGAAAAAAATACATGGTTTCCTAATCAAAATATGATCAATAATTTCCTTCTCTACATAGAAGCAGTTTCCTAATCAAATTATGATGATTCTAAAATCACTCCGATCACAACGCGTTTCTTAGGTAATCCAATCTTTGAGTCCAACTAATTGCTGCTGGTGCCATTTCCTTTTTCTGCCTACCTCTTCAAGCGCGCGCCCACATCAGCTAATTGTCTTGACCATGTTGCGACCAAAATGAATTTGGACTACCACAGAAATTACAGAACGTTTGCTATTTAATGCCTGGAGTTTTTAGGGGGCGACACAAAAAGAAAAAATAGATTGAAAATACTTATATGCCTCTTAATAATCGGTAGTTTAGTCTTTTTTTATCTACTGATTGCAAAATCTCATTTTTGGGGCAACTCTATATTCTGTAGTTATATGAACTATTTTGACTACCGATTATAGGCTCAACCAAATTAGAAAAATAGAGGATTTTTGCAAAATCTCATTTTGGGGCAACTCTATATTCGGTAGTTATATGAACTATCTTGACTACCGAATATGCTAGGATTTCGGTAAAGAGGTTCACTATATAATCGGAAGTCAGGATACCTTCATTTACTACCGATTATAGGCTCAACCAAAATTCAAAAAATAAAGAATTTTTGCAAAATCTCATTTTGGGGCTACTCTATATTCGGGAGTTAAATAACCCAAATTCCCTACCGATTACGGTGGCATTTTTTGCCAAAGATCTACTTTAATCGGGAGTCAAAATAACTTTATTTACTACTGATTATATGATAATCAAAATTCAAAAGATAGAGAATTTTTGCAAAATCTCATTTTGGGGCTATTCTATATTCGGGAGTTAAATAACCTAAATTCACTACCGATTATGGTAGCATTTTAGCCAAAGGTCTACTTTAATCGGGAGTCAAGATAACTTTATTTACTACCGATTATAGTTCAAAAGATAGAGGATTTTATTTTGGGGATACTTTATATTCGGAAGTTATATAAACTAAATTGACTCCCGATTGTGGATTAACTTCCCGATTGTAAAGTTATCTGCCGATTGTAAAGGGTAGTTTGGCCATTAAAAAAATTCCCTGGAAGTTATCTACCGATTGTAAAGTAAAATTTGGATATTGAAGTTATCTACCGATTGCTCAGGGGTGGTGGAGTAACCATTGCGTGAATATAGTTTTGTGATTGAAGTAAAATTTGGATATTGAAGTTGTTCTCCCACATTAGACAAAGACCATCCCGCCTTCAAATTTTATGAACGGAAAAATGATTATTAAACTGTAAGGATTGAGCTAGGCTTCTCATGTGGTGGTCAAGGTTTCCAAGAGGAATAAGATGTTGAGCTTGTGAAGGGAAATCAATTCCCTTAAATGTTGTATAGTTACCGGATGGTTGATTCCTTGACAATTCCAAGCCAGGTTTTTCATTGTTGTTTACCAGAAAAACGTCGACTTTATAGGGAGAGAAATGCGTGCAAGAATGTATGTATGTTGTGTGTTTGTGGATTAGTGATTTAGGTTGGAGCTAGTTGCTAAGAGAATGCGAACTCTAAAAGAATCAGAGGCACCAGAATGATGCTCCAAGCATGCAAATATGCGATTAACAGTTAACTCCCACCTTAGTAATTTGAAGCAACCATGGACATGAAATATTGAGAAATTACAACCTAAACGATGTTCTTTATAAGACAACACTTCCAAGAAAAAACTTTCTATACGGTGTGCTAACCTAAAAGGTGTACGTTAATACAACACTTACCAAACATAGAAGGTGTGCTTTATAAAATAACACTTACAAGGACTATCACGAGAGACTGAAAGGGCATACATTGCCTGTTTAACAAAAATAAAATAACAAGAACCTCGTAAAGACTTTAAGCCCGAAAATTACAATAGACTATTACAAATTCGGTAGCACAAATACCAAAGGATTGTAAGCAAGACTATTACGAGCAAATATCAAGAAAATTACAAACGAAAAGTGTAGGTAAGTTAATCGATTAATAAAGCAAAGATAACATATTGGGAATTGAGGATGAAATTTTAAATCAACGCAGAAATTCGGTAGGTAGAACCGACGACTCATATAAGCATAACAAATGTTTATAAGAGGTTCTAAATTTTAACTCAAGCCGAAACAAGCCTTTAGTACCCATAATTCACATAACATAATTAAATTTAAAAAAAAATATTAAAAGATTAAATTAAGGCCAAGAAAAAGATTTTTCTCTGCTTCGAAAAATCCCAAAAGAAAGGACCAAGGAAAACACCCACGAGAGAGGAAAAAAATATTACTGTAAAAAGGTAGTTTTAATAATACGGTTAAAAAAGTAAAAATGCTAGGACATTTTTTTTATTTTTTACATTTTACTTTAAACTTGTGGCCCCATTGTGTAAACCGCAGTGTTCCAAGACTAGCCGTTTTGTTATTAGCACGAGCAACACGGGCCGTCGGGTTAAATGCTCTCCTATTTCTCCTTTCCTCATTCCTCTTTGTTAAAGTTAAACCCAGAGAAAGAAAGATCGAAAATCTCTACACAGTGAAAGGGGAAATTGATTTGGAAAGGGAAAAATCGCAAATCTCAGGTATTATGGATTCACCCTCTTCATCTTCTTCTTCTTCTTCTTCTTTATTCTCTAACAAAAAACCTAAATCTGAGTTGCCTCCAGAATTGATTTTAGGAGAAATCATCTCTAGGTTATCAATAGAAGATGTGTTAGAATGTAAATGTGTTTCCAAGGATTGGTTTAAGATGATTAATGGTCAATATTTTGCTGAGAAACATCTATTTCATCAATCATTGCAATTTATACATTTTACCCATCATAAACATTACCCTTCTTCTTCTTTTACTGAGAATAAGGTTAGTCCTAAGATTGGGTTCGTAGTAGGTATTCAAAGAACACCAGAAGATGCATATTCAATGGTATATAAAGAGTTAAATGATGGGCTGATTTCCACTAAAACAATCAAACATTGTAATATAGACATGCCTGATATGTTAATTGGTAGTTGCAATGGGTTAATATGCATACTTAGAAGCATTTTTTGTAAGGAAGTATTGTAATTATGTAATCCTGTTACTAGAGAGTGTGTTTATCTCCCGAGAAACAAATCACCCGAGTTGAAAAGTTTTTTCCTATATGGATTTGGTTACGAATCGATTACTAACAAGTACAAGGTTGTTCGAATTCTGTATTCCATGGTAAACAATGAGAAATCTGTTGGGCAAGTTCAAGTCTACACTCTTGGTAGTGGTAGTGGATGGGTGGATAAAGAAACCATCACATATGCACTTGTAAGTTTACAATCTGGTGCCTTTGTAGACGGAGTCCTTCATTGGCTGGATGAGGAAGGAAGAGTTTGGCGTTTCAGTTTGCAAAGTGAAAAGTTTTATATGGTTACCATATCAGATTATACTGCAGATGGAGATAGTAATAAATGTCGCCAGGAGTTAATCGTTTTGGGAGGCTGGTTATGTGTTGTTAAATTTTATCTTGATACTGTAGAGATATGGTCGTTTAAAAAAACAGAAGAAAAACGGGTTCTAAGGAGTTGGATTAAAGAGTTCTGTATTGAAAAAGAGAATGAGTTTTTCACACCTTTTGCTCTTACAGCCGTTGGTCAATTTCTTTGTTTATGGAGTCGTGAAGTTCTCTGTCTCTTTGACAAAGATGCTGCACACAAGCATGGGCTGCAAGATTCTCATCCAATGTACTGTCCAATACTACATGTGAATAGCTTCATCTCATTAAAGGGAATGGGGGAAAAAGACGTACAGGTGATTGAATCAGCTTAAAGATCAGAGGAGAACATATCAAATCGGTAGTACATGAAGGGAATTCTATGTAGGTAAGTATCATTTATTAACTTCAATGTATGATGGAAATCAGTACCTTTATTACTAGTCCATTTTATAATTAGTACCTTTATTATTAGTCCATTCTGTAGCTTATGATGGTTAGAATGACATTTTTACCTGCTTTAAGAATCAGCATTCTGGTGATGTTGCACTCATTTTTTAAAATCTGCAAAAGCTTTTCTGACAGACTGTGACTTTTCCATAGAATCGAGTTTTTCCATGTCTATGTTATCCCACTAAAAACTGTCGTGATCACTTCTAAGAACAACACTCTTCTTCCTGCAATGTTGAATACACGAAGAATTCGTACTTTTCTTATTGTCTTTCGTTTGATCAGCGAGAAATTGATCAACGATATGGTAAACACCTAAAGAAGAATTACTGAAGGTGTAAGGCTTTCCAGCCGGAGAAAATAGGATCAAGACAATATCTGACAAAACTTACAAAGCTAAGCAGCTTTGGTCATGAGTCTGGTATTTGGTTTAGTAAATACTAGGGGTTCGAGGCAGGGGGGCCCTTTGCCTCCCTAGCTACCTATTCATTGATTTTCCAAGTTTTCTTTATAACTTATCCATGGCAAAACAAAGCTAGTTCGTATCTGCATTTCTGAAACAACTTAGTTTGATTTGACTCCTCTGTTTTCTCTTGATTTACCAGTATCTTAACTGCAACTTAAATTGGATTAGTCTGCTCTGTTTTGTCTTCATTTACCAGCATCTTAGATAGTATTCCTAGAAGTTTAAACCGCCGAATTATCTTAGGCTGTATTCCTAGATGTTTAAACTACCGAGTTAATCCCAGTTCAACTCCAATAACTGGCTTAGGTTTAACATATGTCTTAGGTAGCCTACCTCGACCTCTCCTTTTTCCTGTTTCCTGCTTAGCACAAGAAGACTGGTGATACTGCTTTACTGTTTCCTGCTAGTTTTCTTACTTGCATCCCACTGAGCCTACGTCCCACTTGAAACTGCTGCTGCTGCAATGTATGATATTTACTTCAAGTTGAATCAGTATATTAGAGTCATCAACTTGCTGCAATGTAGAATTTGCTTCAAGTCGAACCAGTATATTAGAGTAATCAACTTGCTTATGCTTTTTTCCGTTTTTAACCAATTCCATCAGGTCCTCATTGTTATTGGGACATAATTGTCTGGATTCACTTACATGTAAAGAGAAAAAGACAGCTAATAACGGCCTAACCGTTGCATTAGAAGGGTGGATTGGCCTGGTTTCATAACATGAAAAAATGAAGAAACATTTTCCATCATACATCTACAGGGTTATAATTTCAATTTTGAGTACTTGGAATTCAATTTCACTCTATGGTTTGAGTAAATGTTATGAAATATATGACATATTTCTGATATACAACACGTAGGCTCATTACAGAATGAAAAGCTAGACTTACAATAGTTGCCGATGAGCGTCTTTCAGACTTTTTATATGCTGGGCCATTAGTTTGGGCAATTGCTTCCTTCCCTGAACAATTTGTTGGTCTAGTACTTGATATTGCAGTTTGTGCTGCTCGCCCTGGTTTCCACTGCTTCACAGTAAAGTCCTTTCGAGATTGCAACTCCATGATTAGTACTTGATATTACAGCAATTCCTATGTAAAGGTGGTAGGCTGGTGCTTGCTGGATTGTTTTTCTCAGGAATTGCAGTCTACTACTCCACTCCTATCTGCATTTAAAGCTCCGATATCTTTATTACTGAGTCCTGTAATGCATGCTTCCTTACATGATTAGATTGATAGAAGTTCACATAATTCTGTGTATTGTAGCATAGATATATGAGTTTCTGTAATATGCCGTGGGAATGGACCATACATAGATCCGCTCCAATCTTCTAGTTTTTTGAATTATTAGTGATCTGGTTTGTAATCAATTGAAAGTTTCTGTAGACCTCAAACAGGTCTAAAGCTTTAAAACGTACATTCACTTAATAAGGAATGACCAAAGTTTCTGAGCTTAATAAGGAGACTCTTTGGGTTGCAAATTGGAGGAGTTACTAATTGGTGCACATCTTGAGACTTCATTTTTTATTTTTTTTCCATCTCAGACATTTTCAGCCTGGGCCGGCAGCTAGTGCAAGTCGGGAACATAAAAATGGCAAGTGGAGAATACCCGGTGTACACAAACAAGAACTGCTATGTACACATGTTTAACTACTTAAACGGGCCGGACTAGATACACCGCGTGTTTGCACTTTTCAGCCAGCAACAGCAAGGCTGTAAACTGATACGGGCCGTGCTTTCTGACATATTGATCAAATATTTAATTACGGGGCTCTCAGATTGAGTTCTAGGCACTTTTGTTGGAAGGGTTTGAGATCAGCTTTACTGCGGCAGCTCACTGTATTGTGGAGTTTACAAGCTTCAATGGTTAATTCAAAGGTAAAGCATTTTTGAGGTGAAGAGTGAGTAAAATACTACCTCCGTTTCAGAATTTTCTCATGATTTTGTGCTCAAATTCATCAGATTCGTTCAGTTCATTTCATTTCCTCTTTATAAACCCTAAAAATTCCCAGAAAAATGTAACTCGGTGGAATGTTAAGCTCCTCAATGGCGAAATTCGTGAAGGATTTGTGGTTCGGTTGACTGAATATATGTGTAATACTCTTCAAAATCCAAAGTAAGTTTTTATGTATCCCGATCTAATTTTTCTGATTGATTTTAAAATTAGTGTTGTGAATCTTTGAAATGATGGTCTTAGTTCACTTAACTAAGAATCTAATATATTTTGTTGGTGTTTCTGCCTTCGGTTTGATATAGATTACTGAGCATATCTATCTTTCAATTATATTTTGAATGCTTGGTGATCTAGAATTTGTTTAAGGAAACAAAGTTAGTGAGAAAAACATGGAGTTAAAATGTGTTGGTTAGATTAGAAGATACTTAGAATTAACCCTAACTGGGAGTTTGTTGTTTATCATCAGTGGTTGTGATTGTCTTTAACCAGCTAAGACTCTTATGGATTAGATTCTGTGTCTGCCTTTTGATATGGCTAAGCGTATACATGTGTTTTAGTAATGTATTAAGTACTTGGGGAGGATGAGAGTGGACTTTGTGTGAGCAAGCAAAATTAGTGTGAAAACATGTTACATTTGCGACAGGGTTTCAATTGAAATGGCTAGATATGGGCTGAGTGTGAATTTGGCAAGACATGGAACTTATAAAGTTAATAACTGCTGAATTTTTTTAGTTTTCTTGGAAATGCTGGGATCTTTTCTTTTTACTTTCCTGGTTTGATTTTTAACTGTTTTCGACAGGATTATTGTTATATCGAACATGGAGACCGTTACCTCAGAGTGTGAGATAATTGCTAACCTGGATGTTCTGAGTTAGTCTCTTTGTGTGGTTGCAGACTGCAAAGCCGGGAGATATCAGCTGGGGAAGTTCTTGGGGACCTGGCTGACCTGGGTGGCACATAGAGTGCAGTGCCATGAGTGACCGTTATCTGACTTCCTCCTTTGATATTCATGGTGAAGGAATAGATCTAATATTCTCTTATCACGAAAATGAGCTGGCTCAAAGTTGCGCTGCCCGCCTGAACAGTACTTGTGAAATTACATATTGGATGCATAATGGTTTTCTCAATACCAACAACGAGAAAATGTCCAAGTCCTGTGGAAATTTTTCTACTATTCGTGAGGTAAGCGATTGCTTATTATTTTTCCATTTTTCCGCTGTATGTTCTTTTGTTTTCTAACCATCTCATTTCCCTTGTAGATAACCAACTTGTATCATCCATTAGTATGGAGATATCTGATGAGGAGTACGCATTACCTGTCAATTACTCACACGAACGGCTTGAATATGCGTCTGAATATGTTTTCTACTCTTATAAGGTAAATAGCTAAAAAAATTAAGGCATTATGTCTCCTGTTCAATTGGTATGTTATGATTTTATTGAATCAAAGTTAACGTAAATACCTGGATGCGGCCAAGTTTGAACCCCAAATTAGATAAAAAGTAACCTTCTTAACCAGTCTAATTTTTCTATTATCTGGTGGGATGGAGGTTTGGGGCACTCCTTTTTTATTATTATAATGTCTACATGTTATGTATGTCTTCTACATTGTATGGATAAGCTGATGTGCATTAGCATTGTGTATTTAGATAAATTTATGGAGAAAAATGGCATGTATCTGATGCATTCAGTAGATCTGCTATTTATTTTTTGGCTGTTCCCAACGAATGAATAAAAGCTATGGCATTCCTTACGATAACCCAAATTGTAGCTTTAGATACTCCGATAGTTTTAGTTAAAAAGAAACTTTTACTGATGATTTTCATGATATTTGATGGATTAGATCTGCTTGGTTCTGCATCAGTGCTTCTTGTGTGCATAACATGGCATGTGAAGTGGATACACGTGTAATGATGTATTCCAAACATGATGTGTATAGTAGATACATGTGTAGTAATTTATTCCTAACGTGAACCGTTGGTCATGCCTTTTAGACTTTGCTGGACTGTGAAAAGGCCTTATTTTCATTCCGAGAGAACAATCCCGTGGTACCAAAGTGCAAAATTATTCAACTAACTCCTGAGGCTCAGAAATGCATTGACAAGTTGAAAAATGATTTCAACGCTAAAATGTCAGATGATCTCCGCACTTCATTCTGAGAAAACAATCCCGTGGATTATGTTTTAATAATCATTTTTCGCCTCTTGTAAGGAGATGCTTGATGGACGTGTAGTTTACCAAGTAAAATTCACCAGAATGATAAACAGTTGTCCACCTTAATTTAGCATTGGTGTCATGTATTCCTACTTTTTGGCCGAGTCTTACAGTGTGCATTTCTAGGCAGAGCAGCATGAGCATTCGTTGTTCATTTCCCTTGCTGAAAAAGAAATGAGAATGGTTCTAGATACTCTTGGAGTAATGTCATCTCCGTGCTATTCAGAGGTATGTCGTCTTACGCCCACTTTGTTCTAAAGATTATTCGTCATCGATAATCCATTTATCTCCCTCCTAGGAAGATTTACTGACAGTCAGAATGGTGTTCTGTTGAGGCCATTCGAAGTTTGGATTTGGCGAGAGCAAAATTGATATGTTGTGCAACAAATAGAACCAAGGACCCAGGCGAAGGAATTTGCAAAGAGTGACCAAATTAGGTTGAGGAATAAAGTCTATGGAGACCTTGTATCCGAAAGATTAGAAACTTGTGAAATGTTGCAGTCCTCAACAATGATGAACAATAGAGTCTCTATCGCTCGGTATGTAGTGTTTTTACTGCGATTGGCTAAGTGATATATTTGCAACTTAGCCGCTATGCTACTTTGCCATACCCATAATGGTTTTTTTTTTTTTTTATAAAGAGATTTTATTAGGAAGAAGAGGAAGGTACACAGAATTTCTTACAAGTAGAAGAAGAAGCCAATAAAATGGCCCAAATGAAAATGTATTCAAAGATCAAACCCTACAGTTTCCGCCCGCCATCAACCAAATTATTTTATGTAATTCCTTCACCACCACCACCACGGCATAACCTCCGCCGTAACTAGAACCACCTACGTCGATCCGTGTTTTCAGTTATCAAAATTGAATGAATCATTAATCACAATACTCTCTTCCTCGGACAACGATTTGTAATGACTATTCCATCACCATCACCACCAAATCATAACCAAACAGACGATGACGAATCCGACGACATGATACATTTTAATCGTTAGAAGAAAACAAAATAGCCCACCTGATATTTTGGATTAGCCCACTAGCTCATTCAGATATACATTACTAATAAGAAAAACTTAATTACAGTTGCCAAGTTGAAATTTGGGGAAGATATTGAATGCCCACAAACCAAAACTTCATCAATTTGATCAGAAAACCCCAATTTCATAACTCAACATAACTAACCTGAGCACACTTTTCTATTTCGTATTAACAGACATGGGATTAGGATGAAGAAGACTATACAGTTGAGCCAGAACCAACATAAGGTGTAGAAAAGGACGTGTGGCTCTTCAAATTTAGGCTTAGTTTGGTATTGTTGGGGCTTTCATAAAAGCACTTTTCTGCCGTGCGTTGCTGTGAGAAAATAAAAATAAAAGTTAAACTTTTGGTAAAATATTAATTAAAGTTAAAGATGATTAAAAAGACAATCAAAGTGGGTTTGGTAAAATATTATATTCAACCATGGTTGTTGTGGCAAATGACAAAAACAGATATATCTCTGAAAGTAATTTTATTGAGTTTAAGATAATTAACTTTTTTACTATTAAATATAAATATATTAAATTTAATAATTTTAACTGCTATTATGATTGTTAAAAAAATATTTTAGCTAACCACTTTTTAATATATATATATATATATATATAATTTCAAACAAAAAATCAAACTAAAATTAAGTGATTATTTAATTTATTTATTTTATAAATTAAATTAAATTAAATGATATCATAAAATAGTTTGAAAATAAAATATAATAATATTTAAATAATAAAATATAGTAAATAAAAAATTGATTGTATATATCTATTTAATGAACTATGTAAGGGTAATTTTTGTCATTTTACAAAATAAAATATGGACAAAAAGGATAACACAAACATTAAATTTTGGTGGGACCAAAGCTTATGCTTTTGTAGCTTTTAAAAGCTCCTCCTCTCTAGCTTTTAAAAATTGAGGAATTTGGGAAGTGCTTTGGGTAAAAAGCGTTTTGATTTTTTTTTACCAAACACCAATTTCAAAAGTTATTAACATATATAGGTTTTGAAAGTGCTTTTGGAAAAATAAAAACATTACCAAACGAAGCCTTTGTTGGTCACATCCATTATACAATCGTGTGGCAATCGGTAACGGCCTTGAGGATAATGATATGAATAGTCAAGTAAAAAAGATTAGCCACGTTAGAAAATTTTTGGTAATAAATTGGTAATCCTCTATTAATAATATTAATATTAATTACCAGTCTTATGAGTTTTGGTGGTTAGAAGTACGTCAAAATAGCCCTTTAATGTAATTGAGAAATAGCCGACCATAATTTAACTCTTGATTCAATCATACAACTGAATGATATATAATTAATAATTTAGTTCTAATTTTCTTTTCTTTTCTTTTTACATTGGTTAATTTGAGGGTTTAGACTCTAAAATACCAAAATGCAAAATTCATCATTATGAAAAATACTATTGTTTGCCGACGTGCAACGCACGTGCACTCTACTTGTACCTATAATGGGTGCAAAAGTGAAATCTCTTATTTTATGTGCATAGGAACCGGCTAATTAGTAATTTTGTAGATATTTAATTTTTAACTTTGTTTTAAAACCAATAGAAGTAAAAAAGCCTTTCAAAATATCACCATGGATCCAAGCCAAAATTAGAGATTTCAAAATCTCTTATCGGACAAATTCACTTTCTCATATCCAATTCAAAATAGAAAATAAACGTTATGACAGTTAGGGTTTAACTCAAATCCAGATCGCGTAGTTAGATGCAAACAAACGAGTCAGGGTTTAACTCAAATCCACATCGTCAGTGAGATGCAAACAAATATGGTGTAAAATTGAGGGGTCGATGAATCTTACAAATGCATGTTTTCAAGCCGTTGATGAAGGAAGAGACGTACGGTAACAGATGTGATTGCTCGTAGAGTAAATGTCCCGCAACGCAGGATAACATTTCTACACAGAGATGCTTTCCCATTTTAATCATTTTTTGAACCCTCTTTTCACTCTCTCCATTCAATTGATTTTGCAGCGAAAATGAGCATTTTGCAGCAAGCTCTGTTGTTAAATCTTCCCGAAGAGTTTCACGACGACATCTTCTTGAGGTTACCAGCAGAATCCATCTTATCATGTAGGTGCGTATGCAAACATTTTTATAATTTCCTTTCTAAACCTAATTTCATCAAAAACCATCTTAAGAATCCAACTAAACACAACAACAAACCTAAGCTCTTGTTTAGGAATTACTATGGCCCTGAGATTTACTCCATAGGTATTGATTATGATGCTATATTATCACCATTACCACCACCACCATCATACTCAACAACAACAACAGCATCATCTGAATTTGAATTTGGTGGGTCTGCTCTGATAAATTACTCATTTGAATCTAAGAATTTATATTCCCCTCATGTTTTCCTTTTGGGTTCATGCAATGGCTTAATTTGCTTAAAGATTTTTAGTGTTGAGAGGTGTATGGTGACTGATTATTATTTTAGTATTCTGAACCCGTTAACAAAAGAATTTACTAAGCCTGAAAAGAGTTGGGGCGATGTTACCTACGGATTTGGTTTTGACTGCGATACTGATGATTACAAACTGGTTATGATATCGGGTTATGATTGCTTCAAGATTGATATTTATACGCTGAGAAAGGATTCATGGAGTAGTATTCAGGGCACTGTCAAGTTCTCATTTCGGTGTGGTAAAGGATATTTTGGTGTGTCTTTTAATGGATATCTGCATTGGTTGGGGAGTATCGAAAACACTCATGGAACCTTCTCCGAAGTTATCTTGTCTTTGGAAGTTAGCAATGAGATAATGGTGAATATGCCGTTACCTGAGAATATGATTATGCCACCTATGGATTATGTCGGAGATGTTTATAAAAATGTGGGAGTGTGGGGAGATTGCATAGGTATAGCTTGTATCTATGGATCAGTCAAAATTGATGTGTGGGTGATGCAGGAAGGAATATGGAGTAAAAGAATCTTGGGTCAAAAAATATACCACAACCTGGCTACCATCACCCTCAGACGAAATTCCATTTTGGAGGCCACTATGGTGTTTTGACAATGGGGTAATACTAGTAGATAATGATCGCAAACAATTACTTCTATATAACCCAAAAACTGGAAGAGTTAGATTGGTGGCCGTCCGTGATATTACTATGTCCAATACTCGACAGAGTTACGGAGAGCATAGTCTCAGTTGGCTCTGGTACTTATCTGAAGAAACGGATTACAAATGGTGTCATGAAGAATTCCGAGCGACAACGGTTTAGGTAAAAATTATTACATGTTATGCATTTTTTCATTATTTGTGTTGGTATATTTTTGAGTCTGCAACTACAATTTCAGTTATTTGTCTTCCTACATTTTGATGTTTCCTATCGTTTTTCTATGTTTGATTTGATTTTGAGTACACTGATTGTAGATGGAATATTCTGGAAAAAGTTTTGCTTGTTGGTACCTTTTGGTGGGATAGCCAGTGGGTGGGAACTTAAAACTAATGTGGGTTTCCAACACTGTTGAATGGGAGGCATTTCCATCACCTCAAGAGCCTATGACTCTGACCCTTTTGTCCATTTCAGTCTTGTGTATCGTTTACAATTACAATGCTCTAAATGTGAGGCGCACCCTCTAAGGGTGATTTAGAAAAATAATATCTAGGTATAGAAAATAGAGCTGTTCTACATATGGTGAAGCATATATGGGACTAGCTTTAGGAAAACATGTTTCGTCCCAGATAGTAAGACTTAGAAGAACATGCTTAGGCTTGAGGTCACCTGTTACCTGTGTGACTGTGTCAAAGGAAAACTGTCAAGTCTGATGGGCAATTTGTCAACTTCAAGAATTGCTTTGTCCTTTATATGAATATTGTGCTTCGTATACTGTCCCTAGGAATTCGTTTTCTGAAACTTCCAAAGTGATTTCTCCACCTTATGAATTTCTGATGTATATCTGTAGTAGTGACAGTGTACTCAAGTAATACAAGAATATCTTGAAAATAATCAGGCAATGGATGGATTTTCATGTGGTCCTCATGCCTGTCATTAGCGATTGAGAACTGTCGGTGACATAGTTGAGAATAGGATTGATATATTCTATTGTCATTCATTAATGACTAATGAGTGTTCAAAATCTGAGATGCTTGATGGACGTATATAGTTTACCAAGTAAGATCACCAGCATGGTAAACCCCATCTGGGTTCTATAGTTGTCCATATTAGTTTTGCATTGGTGCTCCATGTATTCGTACTTTTTGGCGGAGTCTTATAATGTGCATTTCCAGGCAGAGCAGCACGAGCATTCGTCGTTTCTATCCCTTTCCGCAATGGAGAAAGAAGTGAAGATGGTTCTACTCTTGAACTAATGTCATCTTCGTTCTATTTAGAGGTATGTCTTCTTACCCCCGCCTCGTTCTGAAGATTTTATTCGTCAACGGTAATATATCTCTCTCTTAAGGAACATTTTACTGGAAGTTTAGAAAGATCAAAATGAAATTCTGTCAGTTTTCTTCCCTAACAAAATGGTGTTGTGTACTGAACAGGTTCTGAGGCAATTCAAAGTTAAGGGTTTGGCGAGAGCAAAGTTGACTGAGGAATATGTTCTGCAACAAATAGAACTTAGGACCCAGGTGAAGAAAGACGAGGAATTTGCAAAGAGTGGCCAAATCTGGCTGAACTTGGCTGTTAAGGGGATTTTTCTTATGGATTTGGACGATGAAACTCTATGGAGACCTTGTAATCGTTCGAGTTGGATCTGGATTATTGCTCACTAGCGACAAGTTCCGCCTACATTTCAATTCTGTACATTTTTTGCTCAAGCCTTTGCTTCAGATTTAGGTTTTTGGGTTGTTTTTGACACTATCCCACATTTCTCTGAAATCTAGTAAACCTACCTAATCTGTGAGGTTATTTTGCGGGTAAGAAAATAACCTACTTCTAAGCTGTCACTGGACAGAAGATGGTGTTTACTTCTCGACCTACTTCTATGTATGGGATATAAACATAGAAATGCCAGGCAAAGATATAGTTGTCTTTACTGCTTTGAGTACCAAGATTAGCAGGGGATACTGATTTGGATTGTTAATCTATAACAAAAATACCCTTCAATAACTGTTGTCAAGGACAACTGGCAGTCAAATAATCAATTGGTTCTTTAGCATTTAAACATAAATGCTCCCCTGGGCAACAAACTAGAAAACTGGGATAAACCCTGAAGTTACAAGACGGACAACAAACTAGAACGTACAACACCCAGTGACTTCCAAACAGAATCTCGTACCTAAAATCCTAACACAGTATCCAGGCCATCGAACGGTAACAGTGAAGGTAACAGTAACACCCGCAACTCGGTAGAACATTTTTTCTTTTAATCGAACTGACAAACCCTCCTCCACAAGGAGAGATGCTAACAAGCCAAAATTCTTTCGTGCGGCGTGCAGATTCCACTCATCAGAGCTCCTCCACCGGCCAGAAAAACACCTATCAAAGTTGGGGTAAAACATCTCTTGAAGGAGATCATCACCAAACCTATAGCAAGAAATCATCAGCTCCCAAACAACCCATACAAACAAATTTACAGAATCATACACAGGACCCAGGCAACCGCTAACCCTAGTTGGTAAACAAAGTACCCACCGGAGATAACCATTACAGATTATAGCACAACCTTCCTTCCTAGATGGTAAACCAAGTACCCGCCGGTGAAGCTAGATGTGACGAAGATAACTGCTGCAAATCACTTTTATTTTACTACTTCTAATCCGAACTAACCCACAACAAACAAAAAACTAAATCTAAAACAAAAACATCACATAAACATAACAGAAGGTAAATTAAAACCCGATCTCCATCGAAAACCAAGAAATGTCTAGATAATCTCGGATTTGATAGAGATGAAACAGAAGCTAGCGTTGTTGATGTTTCTTCACGAAGATCGTTTCTCGGAACAAAGGATGAAGATAAAATATGTTTTCTTCCTATCAAAAGATCCCAACCCATAGAAGTCACCGATCTATAAGGCAAAATTGCAGTAGCAAAACCGGAAAATCCAGCCGGAGAAACATGCCAGAGACGAAATTAATCACTGAAAGCGAAAGAATCAGGACCACCACTACAGTAAGGTATCAACGTTGATCTGTAAAAAACCCCATAGAAATAGCCATAAAGACCAATCTTTTGGCCACATTCAAACTAATCTTTCTGGACTCAATAACCCGGCAAATAGTCTTCATGAGCAGCGTGTAGTGGATATTATGGACCCAAGAATTGTTAATTTGAATACTCAGAGTATTGGATAAACATTGAGGAAGAAGTTCATAAGCAGAGAGTTAAAGATGATAGCATGCATTAAGTTTGATGATAGAATCACTGGATATTTCCATACTAGGGCTAATTACATGAAGGAAAAAAAAAACTAGCATAGTACTGGTAATTGGTTGTTATGTAGAGATGATATTGATGATAATCTCTTCAATCATTTGGCAGATATGAGTAATACTAGTAATCCATGCTATGATAACTCTTTTTTGAATTGTTTGTCTCCTTATATTACTGATATTGATAATGTTGCTCTGATCAGAATTCCTACTCATGATGAGATAAAAGATGTTGCTTTCAAAATGAAACCGTGGACTTCTCCAGGACCAGATAGATTTCCCCCAGAGTTTTATCAAAATATGTGGGACATTGTTGGCAATGATACTGTGAAAAATGGTTCAATCCTTTTTCACATTAACCATATGTTGAGAGAAAACAACCACAATTTTCTTTCTTTAATCCCTAAAACCAATTGTCCCAGAACTACTGCTGACTTTAGGCCAATTATTCTTTGTAATACTTTATACAAAATTATATCTAAGTTAATAGCTAATAGACTAAAACCTTTGCTTAGTAAAATTATTTCTCCTTACCAAGCAGTCTTTGCGCTAGGTAGGAAAATGACTGATAATATAGTGATTTCCCATGAGATAATAAATATTATGCAAAAAAAAAAAAAAAAAAAAAAAAAAAGTAAAACTAAGAAAGGTTTGTTAGCTATAAAACTTGATATCAGTAAGCCTTTGAAAGAACTGAATGGCGTTTCCATGTAGATTACCTCAAGACTCTATGCTTCAGCAGTGATTGGTGTTAACTGATTAGTCAGTGTGTCACTACCACATCTACTTATGTGGTTTTTAATGGAGCCCCTGGTAAGCAATTTATATCCCTACTAGAGGCCTGAGATAAGGACATCCCCTGTCCCCATATTTGCTTATTCTTTGCTTAAATGTTTTTCCAAAGCTCTAAGCCAAGCTGAAAAGAACAAAAAAATTAATGGTATCAAAGTTTCTATGAAGAGTCTTGTTGTATCCCATATCTTTTTTGCAGATGATATGTTTATATTCACCAGGGCTAATCCTACTCAGTACAATCTCTTTATGATATCATTAATAAATTCAGTAAGCATCTGGTCAAGCCTTACACTTTGGTATATTTGTTTTTGCCTTTAGTCATAAAACTTATGAGCATGTTAAGAATACTATTGACTAATATTCTAGGTATCCAGAGAATGGGTTTACAAGAATAGTATTTAGGGGTACCCTTACTTCTGCAAAAAAGAAGAAGACCAAATCCTCTTCTGGCATGCTAGATAGTTATAGTGGTAGTAGGTTGTCTGGATGGAAATACAATTTTTTTTAACCAACAAGGTAGAACTGTATTGACTCAAACTGTTCTTGGTACTTTAAGGACTCATCAAATGTATGTTTTTAGGATGCGAAGAAAACTCACTAATATAGAATTGATATTATTAAGAGGAAATTTTGCTGGAATAAAACAGATCAAAAAAAAGGCTTATATTTGATAAATGGGACTCTGTTGCTGCTCCTAAACATATGGGAGGTCTTAATATTAGAAAATCTAGTATATTTAATTTGGCCCTTCTAACTAAAATGGATTGAATGTTACAGGAACTTAATGCTCTTTGGGTACAGGTCTTAAACCATAAAATATTTTTCAAAGACATATTTTTTATCCATACAAGAATATGCGCTCGCGTATTTTTACATACAATTTTGGTCCTTAGTTGATAAATACACGAGCGCATATTCTTATTCTTATTTCTATATATATATATATATATTACAAGGAATTTTTTTCACATGCTTATATGGTTACCGTTCTTCCGATTGTTCTATACGGAGAAGTTAAAGATTGCTTAAGATCAAAGTAATTCGTGAAACTGGAAACTAGTTCATGAACTTACTTTGAGTGCAAGTAATAGTTTCTTGAACTTTAATTGACCTAGCATAACTTATCATTATAAATAGGAAATTCTATGCAACTAAGATTTTCAATTTCTATACGTTGAGCAGTTCTTTCTGGAAGTTCCCTACTGGTTGTGCACTTATTAATGCAAGAATTTCCATCCAAAAACCTAAGTTTCCTCGAAAATTATTATTAAGTTTCGATTTTGAAGACTTTACTTAGGATTCACGGAGCTCCAGACTACCCTACAATTGATAAATCGTTGTTAACCAGAATCTAATCTTGATTATCGTGGATCTTGTCTATTCTAAAGTTCCTCTTCTTTCGTGTTATTATACAAACGTTATTGAACTATTTAATTAGGAATAAGGTTGATACAAACTACGAGGAGTTCTTCGTATCTGACTTTGTTAGTCCCACAGGATTATGATCCAAACTTGATTTAGATAGATTTTGTGAGGTGGAATATAAAAAAGTGGGGGTACAACAACCTCACCCAATAATTCGCTTAGCAATCTGTATGGACTAACTCCAATATACTTTTAAGAGAATCAACTAGACAGTCAGACTCAATCTTAATAAAAATTATATCCAAGAGTTATATCTCAATTTCTCGATTCAATTCGTACTCAAGCAAATAGAAATCTGCGAGTCTAATTGAATACAAGAGAAATTAACTTGAACGGTACCGAAGACCAATGTTAAAGTGTCAATCAATTTCAATCAACAACCAAGGTCAGATTTCCCAATTGATTGATTCAACGCACAACCTGTGATATTTCCATTATATAAAAATATAACGCGGAAAAGAAATAACATAGATGCAAGAAATTTAGTTAGAGAGGAAACCGTAAATGCAGAAAACACCCTGACCTAGTCAGATTTGAACACCTCACTGTATTAAGCCGCTACATACACTATCCTACTACAATTTAACTTCGGACTGAAATGTAGTTGATCCCTAACCAATCTCACACTGATCAAGGTACATTAGCGTTCCTTAGGCCTCTGAATCCTAGAAGGACTCTACGCACTTGATTCCCCTAGATGATCTCACCCAAAACTAAGAGTTGCTATGAACCAAAGTTGAAAACTTGATAAATCAATCTGTCTCACACAAAAAAGTCTATTGAATAGATAAATATGTCCCACAGAAATGCCTAGAAGTTTTTGTTTCATCTTTTGATAAATCAAGGTGAACAAGAACCAATTGATATACCGAACTTATATTCCCGAAAAACAGCCTAGAAATATCAATCACCTCACAATAATCTTAATCGTATGGTAGCGAAACAAGATATTGTGGAATCACAAATAATCTGACGAAGATGTTTGTGACTACTTTTATCTTGCCTATCGGAGAATAAATCTCGAGCAAATATTAGAGAAGATAATTCTCAATATGATAGAAAATAACAAGATCAGAACATGCAACTACAGAGAAAATAGTTGGGTCTAGCTTCACAATCCCAATAAAGTATTCAATTCGTTAATCTACAGGGTTTCGTGAAAAACCTAAGTTTAAAGGAGAATCATCTCTATTCGCAACTAGTATCACACAAGAGGTGTGGGGATTATGTTTCCCAGTTGCTAGAGTTATCCTTTATATAGTCTTCCAATCAGGGTTTGCAATCAATGTTACATTGGTAACAAACCATTAATATTCACCATTATATGAAAACCTGATTAGACTCAAGCTAATATCTTTCAACCGTTAGATCGAACTTAGCTTGCTACACACAAATGAAAAGTGACTTCCTTTATATATGAGTAACCTTACCTAAACGTGTACACCTTATTGTCTCAACAATAGTTAACCAAAGTTAGCCATATGAACACTTTCATATCAACCATATTCATCTTAACCATAACTAGTTCAAATGACTCAAATGAAACTAGTTCTAGAGGTGTTAAATTGTTTATATTCTCATAGAAGTATACAAGACATAATTGAAGCAAAGTCGATTTTGATTCATTCAAATCAATTCAGGAACATTATAGACACGGTTTGAAAAATATTGCATTCCTTATTATATAAATGTATTAGTTCATGAACAAACCGATTTTAGAACATAACCTACTCAAGTATGCAAGCGGGTACGCATACCTAAGTGGTCGGACCAAGTTTGGGTTCTCCAATATGCGAACGGGTACGCATACCTTCCAAAACTCAGTTGAATTTCTGAAACTTGATACTCACTCCAGTACGCATACCGGTATGCATACTAAGTTCCCAGACTTCCATAACCAACCAGTACGCATACGGGTTTGCATACCACGGTTCCCGGACTTGGACAACACATATGAAAGTACGCATACTATTTTATATCCGATCATGGTTATTTGTTCTAAACTCTCTTTTCAATCATTAAAACATTCTCGAAAGACTATAATAGCTGTCTCACACAAACTATTAGCTTCAAAGCAATTTTCAATTGATAGAATTATCAATACAAAACATTATGAGTCTACATCAAATGACTGTCTCACACAAATCATGTAAGATGTTACAAGGCGATTTTCACATGATCATCTTTTGACTTTCGTCAAGAATATAAGATGAACTTGGTTAAAGCGAAATCTTACCAACACATATTTCGAGAAATATGTAGGCGAGTTAAACTCATCTCGAAATATCAAATGTGTATAATCGAAGTCTATATAGCTATACGAATTTTGTCTCAAATAGGAGATCTAGTATATATACTTTTGAGTGATAGATGAGTTCAATTCTCCACATACCTTTTGTTGATGAAGTTCCACAAGCTACCCTTAGTATTTCTTCGTCTTTAATCGATGAACGTCTTGAAGTATAATGCTCAACTACACTTAATATCCTAATCCAAGACTTAGCTATAAGTAGACTAGAAATCAAGACTTATAGTTTTGGCAACTAAACTTGACAACAAGCTTGAGATAGCAATGCTTGCGAGTTCGACCGTGCAGTGCTCTAATAAATATGATCATTCTACTCCTCTAGATAAAAGAAAAAAGTTGTTACTGGTATTGATGAAAAGTTGGAAGATGAATATGTAATGTTTTACAAATAGTTTATTCAAGATAAAGGTAACAGAGGGTTTACAACATACAGATCTAATCACTGTGGATTAATCTTAGTTGAGCATGATATTATTAGTTCCTGCAATGCTTTAATATCAATATCTAAATACATGTGTAATCATGAGACATTATATATATGTAACCCAATTAATACGGAATGCGCTTATCTTTCGGAAGGCACATCATCCCAATAGGGTAGTTATCGAGTCTTAGAATTTATTTTTGATGCAACCACCTTTCAAAACCCATAAGATTTTGGATATATTCCAATTCCTCGTTCATGTTCAACTAGGTTTAATTTTTAGTTGACAAAATACTTACAATTTCGAAAGGCATGCATAGACTTATATTTTTTTCACTGTTTTGACACGTTTATTTTATTTATTAATTAGTTTATTTTTTATTTTCTTTGATTTGTGTAAGAAGAAATTCCAATATAGATTCCTCAAAAATCACTCAGAGAGGCTCCCAAAATTTATGAACTCACAGAGTGTTTCCCAAAAACTCTATTTATATCTCTACAAATTTTAATACACTAACCCCTTGTTAGAGTATGATGAATGCCTCTTCTTTATCTTCTGCTTCTTTTAATACATAAGTTTAAAACTTAGTTACCTGGATAATTAATTGTACAAGATACAGTTTCTAGGTTACTGATTGAGACAATCTTAATTAGTTTGAAAGGGATGGTTATGGATGATTCATCATTATCGTTCATATGCTTAGAAGCATTTGCATAATCATCTAACGCAATTAAATCATTTTAATGATCATAAATGTTACCTTTCTGCTTCTACTGATGATAATAAGGGTAACAATATTGATGATATGGGAAACAATAAGGGTACTAGTACTAAGATTGGGTTTGTAGATGCAGTTCTAAATTTAATTGAAGATGAGTACACCATGTGTTATAATGAGAAATTGATAACAATAGAGACCAATACGTAAAAAAATCTATTACTAAGAGAATCAACCACCATTTGTTATGCCCAAGTGTTGAATATTTAATTAGTTCCTGTAATGGTTTAATATGGATAAGCAATAAGTCACTATGTAATTTATATATTTGTAAACCCAATGTATGTATCTCCCGAAATTCACATCAAGTGAGTAAATACTTATAACAAGGTTCTTATGGATTTGGTTATGATACTACTTCCAAATTACTAGGTTTTTAGAGTTGTGAATTACAAAATGGAACACAATTATAAATTCTTTGGGTTAGTTCTGGTTTACACTCTTGGTAGTGGACGTGGTTGGGGACACCAGGAAACTATCTAATATTTTCTTTCAAGATATCCTGGTTTACTTGTATATGAGTTTTTTTGTTGGTTGTACACGAAAGTACAGATGTGGGGTTTCAATCTAGCCGATGCAAGTTTCTGTTTATCAACGATGTTACTTTTTACTTGTATCTCATTAAATCTACTAGTTTGAATATGTCTAATCCCTCCCCCACTATGAACATATTCTTTGTAAAGCAATGAATACTCATCAAATTCTAGATATATTTCTTATCAACACCAGCTATAAACCCAATCCTATTAGAAACTTTATTATCATCAATAACTTTCTTTCCAATATTATTATTATCATCTTTAGATCTAGAAAGATATTTATTCTCAGTGAAGTGATGATATCTATTCAATTGATACTTCAAATGTTCCCGAGGGAAACTAAGAAGATCATAACTCATCCAATACCATTCCTTGCAAACCAACTTGCATTCTAACACCTCATGAATCTCTAACCTAGATACGATATTCTCAATTAAACTGATAGGTAAATAAGGAGCAAGTAACTCCAACGTAACTGTAATAATATGACGATCCCTATTCCAATTTGGATTTTGATTTTTCCTTTTTCTTCTCTCGACATAATCAAATCTCCTGGACCTTATTTTTTCATTTCCTTTCTTTTAATTGCGAAAATTGATAAAACCAGTCGTCTCTGTTGCACCCTGTTGTTGGTAATCCAATGGATAGGGATTATCCAAACCGGATTGGGTGAGAATTGATTTTTTAATTAGATGACGTATATTTTTTTTCGCCAATAAATTTAGAATTATTTCAATGAGGTCTCCAAAAATTAAAGGTCAACGGTAATTGGACTAATAGTTGACTGGCAACATTTCATCTTCCCATGAAATATGTTTTGTTTCATCTTATATTTATTTTGTTTTTAATTAATTAATTCATTATTGACAACACATGTTTCTTTTTTTTTTTCTTTTATGACTTGACATCTATTCATTAAATATTTCAATTGTTCTTTTCGACCTTTTATTATTATTTTTTATCTTTTTTTTAATTTTAGTTAAGACGTATATGAATTTTGTAAAAAAAAGAGAAGAAAGATAAAGGTAAAAAGTTTTAAATTTAGGGTCTAGAAATAAAATAAATAAATAAATAAATAATACATACCGACAAATATAAAAAATGATCCATGTCTTACGAAATTATTTAAATATTTATGAAATAATAAAATAATTAATCTGGTCAAAACTTTCAACAACCAAATGTTAATCCTGGAACCAAACTTTAATCTCTGACAAAGTAGTACTGTAAATAAGTTTCCTTTTTTAAACGTAGATATTAGAAAGAAAAATTAACAAAATAAAAAGACAACAACGACAAAAACAGTTTAGCACTGAAACACCTTGCTAACATAGTTTTTTTTTTCTAATATATAATTTAGGAAAATTTAGGCGGTGCCACTGATAAGTGCATAATTCATATGATTTTAGTGTCCATTCCATACTTTCATTAGCTATTATTCTTGCATATATTCGTATTATTACTATTGTTTTATCTTATTTGCCTCTAATAGGTGAATCATCCACAAAGAATCTATAAAGTGCTAAAAAGAACTATGAAGAGAAGTATTCCAAGTATCGAAGTGCCAAAGTCCAAGAGAAGTGGAAGATGTGCGACGAAGAGGAGCAAAATGCTCAAAATCAAGAGAAGGGCCAAAGACCGATCTCAACTCATTCAAATTAATTATTTCTCATCACCATATTTAAGATAATTTAAAGATAAAAATAACGCAAAAAGAATGAGTTCATTTCGAGTTCGGATGAAGAAGTTGTGGCCAAAACAGTTTTATTGAAAACCGAAGATAGTGCAGTCCGCGAACTGGGTTTGCGGACGGGGTTCGCAGACTTAGTTCCGAAAATATCTGCTGGAAATTGAAGTTTGCAGACTGGGTTCGCAAACTTATCAAATGGGAAACGTGTATTTACACCTTGGAAAGCCTAAGGGCACGTTTGGTTTTGCTAGTTCGTGTTTTCGGGTCGGGTTCCCAAACCTAACTAAATACTTGGAGACCAAGCAATGTAAACCTATAAAAAGATATTAGGTTATGTAAAGAAATATCATCGTCTCATATCACAAGTTCTACATCAAAACCTAGGGTTTACTCCTTTAGGGGGAAACCACCATTATTCATCTTCTTTGTAATATGAGTAGCTAAATCTTTTGTTGATTAAGGATGAATTCAATGTTCTAAGCATGAAGCTTTATTATTAATACAAACCTATTGGGAGTTTTATCATCATCGTGTGTTTTCAGTATTTCTAGGATTTATGATTGATTGATTAGATTGTTTGGAGTGCATGCTAGATTAATCTATTGATCATTCTATTGCTAGTAAAGGGTTAGGATATCCGTGTAATTGTTGAATAATACTTACACAAGTAGAGAACATGAGACCTCGCAGAGGGATTCTGTGGAGCAATCATGTGTGAAGACAAAACTAGTAAGTGTACCTTGCGCTAAGAGTCTAACTTCTAGGATCAACCTAAGTTCACATAACTTAAGGCTTCCGATTGGGTTACATATTGAGTGTGCTACTACTTGGTGGTTCAGTCGGTATCAGGTTACACAAGGAGCTTTGGGGATAACACTGCTCTAGCTGTTATTCTACGGTTGGTGATGAATGGTTCTTATGAACAATAGATAATTATTCTAATCCTGTTAATGTTTCGTAAAGGCGGAGGATTCCTTAATCATCTCTTTTCTTCTTTATTGTCTTTCTATTTATCACCAAAACCCCCTTTTTTATTTACTTTATCTAGCTGATAAAATAACCTATCAATTACACAACTCTCTGTGGGAATGATCTCTTACAACCGATATATTACCAATTAAATAGTGGAAAATATATTTATTAATTTGTTGAGCCTACGACAGCCCATACAAATTTTGGCACCGCTGCCGGGAAGCAGTCGCTAATTTATTTGTTATTTGTTTAGCTTATTTTGCTTTTGCTTTTGTTTTTAGATTTTTATTTTTATTTTTCTCCTTCTTATGAGTCGTCATGTTTCCCTACGGAAATAACATGTACGGAGCACAAGATCAAAGATATAATTGTGGTAATCAATATGGTTTTCAATCTCAATATTTTGACAATTACCAACCATCCTATGGGTAAAATCAAAACCAATCTTTTGGCTATGATCAATATCTCACGGAACCTTATGGATATTCTCATACATGTCAACAACCTTATGACGGACATGTGAGTGAACAATCACAAGGATGGGAGGATAGTTATGCTTCTAATCCTATTTCTTCAAGTGTTGCAAAACAAATGTGTACCATGATGGAAGATCTTCGTGTGCAAATAGAAAAATATTGTGAAGGATTAGAGCAACATCAACAAAGGTTGGACCAACACATTCAATTTAAACAACAAAGGGAGGAGTCATATCGAGAAATTCAAAGAATTCAGAGAAATGATACGAACAAATTGCTCAACTCGGTAAAAATAGGGATGAAGAAGAAGTTTGGCCTCAAAACCAAACCAATTCTGAAATTTCTGAGGACAAAACCAATTATTTTGGAGATGAGCAACCTTTGAAAATTTCTTATAACATTGATAAAGTTATACCAGCTCCGGATCGTAATAATGATCATTCGCCTATTCAAAAGGAGGAGCCTTGGTATGACCGAACCATTGTTATGAACGGTGTGACATATTCAAATGCATATAAATGTTACAATGAACATCCATATTACAATGTTTTTAGGCCGGTTGATTTGCAAGTAGTAGACCCAATTTTCTCTTTTTCAGAGACTCATACAGAAGACCCTAATATTTGCACCAATGAACTAGAATTTTTAGAGGAATATTTCGACTCCGATGACGAGATTGTTGAAGAGATTGAGATTGAGAATGAAACCAAATTGATTGAAGTCATGGAAGACCCAATTGAGCTAGATAATAATAGTTCAATAGAGTACCACGATATACTTGAGGTAAACAATTCACTAAAGATAATTAATAAGGATCTGAAACAAGGCTAGTCTAATCCTTTGCATAATTTTATACCTATTGATCCTTTCCATCCAATTGAAGTAGCTTCTAAAATAGTTGTTAACCCAACTTTTAAGAAAATACCTCACTTAGGATTGGAGTTGTGTGCTTCCAGAGTTTTAACGAATTATTTTGCTTCTAAGTATCCACCACTTGATATGTTTGATTCGAGTATTGTGCAGGTTCACCAAGCCAAGGAACCTTTTGATGTTCCCGAATTGTATTTTCTCTATCCACTTTCGAGTGTAGAAAGAACTAAGTGTGGGGGAAACTTTAATAAAGTGATAGCTTCAATATTTATATTTTGTGCTAATGTTTTTGTGAAGCTATTATTTGAACTGCAGATTGTTATTTGGAAGGATTACCAAATTTTCAGATTGCTGGTGTACGGACGATAACAACAACGTCGGGATGACGATGTTAAACCAAGCGCTGCGTGGGAGGAAACCATCGGTTTTGTATCTCTATCCCTTTTATTTTTAGTTTTCTTAGTTTTTCATGTCATATATTGCATTCCCATCTTAGATTTCACAAGTCCTATATCTATAATGAAAGTTTTGACGAATTCTCGTCAGAAAATTCTGACTGTGCAGTTGTCGCGAAAATAGCTCTCGAGACTTCATACAGAGTCCATTTTGAGTGGTTGACCCCAAATTTAAATAGGACAGACATACCTTTCTTTCCCAAATATAAAATTTGAATTTGGAGTCTGTTAAGTTGGACCGATTGGCCTGGACATTTGAGTTTCGGAATTTTTCCAAAACTTATTTAGATTTCATGACAGTCAGTCTGGAGGCCATCAAGGTCATACCGTTTGTTGAAACACTGTTCACTTTTGATACGTTATAAAAGAGACGTAGGATAACAACTTTCATTTAGGACGTTTTTCCTAGTTCCCTACCCATTGGTACAGGTTTTGAGTTTTTCAGGGCTGTTATGTCAGAAATCAGAATTTTCGGTTTTGAACATTGAGGACAATGTTGAGTTTAAGTATGGGGGAGTAGTGGAGCATGTTTGGTTTGCATAAAAAAATAAAATAAAATAATAAAATAAAATAATACTCTTTGATTTCTTGCATCTTGAGACTTCATCTTTTGGAGTTAATTATGTGCTATTTAGGATGACACTCTAAACCTTTTCAGGTTGAAACAGTTCTTACAGCTATAGATTGAGTTCCATTTTATCATTCTACAATCCTTAAATATATATATTCATAATTGAATGTGAAACTCAGCTATGGTAGTCATTTGAAAGATTCATCCTCGCAATTAATCATTACTGAATCACTTTCTTTATATTTTTGCGGTTTTATATTTCTCTAAAGTGATTTGGTGGGATCCTAATACTGCTGTGGATGTTGTAGCAAGGTAATCATTGGTTGAATATATAAAAGCCCCATAAGACAATTGTCTTACACTCGTAAGAGTGAGCCGGGAAAAAAAAGAAAAAAAAGAAAAAGAAAAAAAGAAAAAAAAACAATTTATAAGGCTTCTCTTCATTTATCGACATTAATAAATGATAGGTCCGGAATCGCGGATAATCATACTCGAAAAATAAAAACCATATCATCATTATATAGCAAGTCAAAAAGACTATTGATGAGGTTCTTAACACTTTGATAGCAGTATGTGTGAAACGTTGTCCCTATCTCCGTCGCCTAAACAAGCGTGGAATGCAGGATCCAAGGCAACTATCATGTACTTGCTGAAAAGGAACATGCACTTAGAGTATCTAATCATGTGGTCAAGTTAAATGGGTGCTTCTCTCAACTATTGCGCTATAAATATATATCCTTTGACGACATTCATACAAGTATTGTGGGTAACATCTTTCACTAAAGTCAACATTTGCACACTTCACTTTTCTATTTCCATTTTCTTATCTATCCATGTGATTTCAGTATGCGAGTGTTGTGATAAATGTTGCAACAAGTACGATGACTATCTTAGAAGAGTTTAGCAATCAGGTTGAATGGCATACGTAAGTAATTGCTTGTGTGTGCGGATTGGAATGTATGTGGGATGTTTGCAGCTAAAGAACTTATGCAAGCTAATTATTTGGCTTTTTTATTTGTGTCTATCCTTAGTGGTTTTTCCAAGGCGAGAAATTGGAGTAGGTTTTGTGGGTACACGTCTTGTAAGACCTCACGAGACTATAACTCGTCTACTAGGGACACCTAGGGGTTTAAAGGCATGTTATTCATGCTAAGAGAACCGTTTTCTCAACGAGATGGAGTTGTTGTGTTTAGGATTATTTTTATTTTAGTTTGCTCGAGGACTAGCAAAGGCTAAGTGTGGGGGAATATGATAAGTGCATAATTCATATGATTTTAGTGTCCATTCCATACTTGCTTTAGCTATTATTCTTCCATATATTCGTATTATTACTATTGTTTTATCTTATTTTCCTATAATAGGTTAATCATCCATAAAGGATCTATAAAGTGCTTAAAAGAGCTATGAAGAGAAGTATTCCAAGTATCAAAGTTCCAAAGTCCAAGAGAAGTGGAAAAAGTGCGACGAAAAGGAGCAAAACACTCAAAATCAAGAGAAGGGATAAATACTGATCTCAACTCATTCAAATTAATGATTTATCATCACCGTCTTTAAGATAATTCAAAGATAAAAATAACGCAAAAAAATGAGGTCATTCTGAGTTCGGATGAAGAAGTTGTGGCCAAAATAGTTTTATTGAAAACCGAAGATAGCGCAGTCCGCGAACTGGGTTTGCGGACGGGGTTCGCAGACTTAGTTCCGAAAATATCTGCTGGAAATTGAAGTTTGCGGATTGGGTTCGCAAACTTATCAAATGGGAAACGTGTATTTACACCTTGGAAAGCCTAAGGGCACGTTTGGTTTTGCTAGTTCGTGTTTTCGGGTCGGGTTCCTAAACCTAACTAAATACTTGGAGACCAAGCAATGTAAACCTATAAAAAGATATTAGGTTATGTAAAGAAATATCATCGTCTCATATCACAAGTTCTACATCAAAACCTAGGGTTTACTCCTTTAGGGGGAAACCACCATTATTCATCTTCTTTGTAATATGAGTAGCTAAATCTTTTGTTGATTAAGGATGAATTCAATATTCTAAGAATGAAGCTTTATTATTAATACAAACCTATTTGGAGTTTTATCATCATCGTGTGTTTTCAGTATTTCTAGGATTTATGATTGATTGATTAGATTGTTTGGAGTGCATGCTAGATTAATCTATTGATCATTCTATTGCTAGTAAAGGGTTAGGATATCCGTGTAATTGTTGAATAATACTTACACAAGTAGAGAACATGAGACCTCGCAGAGGGATTCTGTGGAGTAATCATGTGTGAATACAACACTAGTAAGTGTACCTTGCGCTAAGAGTCTAACTGCTAGGATCAACCTAAGTTCACATAACTTAAGGCTTCCGATTGGGTTACATATTGAGTGCGCTACTACTTGGTGGTTCCGTCGGTATCAGGTTACACAAGGAGCTTTGGGGATAACACTGCTCCAGCTGTTATTCTACGGTTGGTGATGAATGGTTCTTACGAACAATAGATAATTATTCTAATCCTGTTAATGCTTGGTAAAGGCGAAGGATTCCTTAATCATCTCTTTTCTTCTTTATTGTCTTTCTATTTATCACCAAAACCCCCTTTGTTATTTACTTTATCTAGATGATCAAATAACCTATCAATTACACAGCTCTCTGTGGGAACGATCTCTTACTACCGCTATATTACCAGTTAATTAGTGGGAAATATATTTATTAATTTGTTGAGCCTACGACATCCCATACAGCCACTGCCCGACTTTCCTCCAACCCATACTATGCTACTATTATCCCATGAGTAGATGATTTAGGGAAAAAAATAAAAAGAGCCTATTCCTCTCCATGGCAGTCCAATTCCACAAAAGAAGATCCTATAAAAGTATAAAGATATCATCTATTTATAATACTCTTTCTATTACCTCATTTTTGCATGTGTCCTCTAACTCTTTTTAGTATCAAACTGCTATCCCCCCCCCCCTTTTAAAGCTTCCTCAACTTGATTCAAGATTCATACAGTGTTATGTCAGCTTGAATCAACATCCAAGCGCTACAGTGCTTCAACATTCAATCAAATTAGCGCCATATGATTTACCACCAGACCCCAAAATGGTTTGGCGCAAAAGATTGGAGCTACTCCCTCCGTTTCACAAAGACAGTCCGCTTTGACTTTCTCAAAATATTAAGGAGACCATACTATTTTACTTGACTACCCTTAGTTACTTACCTATTTTATTTTAATAAAAATGCTAGCAATAAAGACTATCCAAAATTGGATTGAGAATTATAAATACGAAATATAAAAGATATTGAATTTAAGAAGTATAAACTTTATAAGGAAATTTTTTTTTAGTGTTAAATGTATATTTCCTTAAAAGGAATGAAGGATATATTTGTTTCCTCAATTATACTAATTTATTTAATATTTTAGATTGAGTCACGTTAAAAATAGATTTATGAATATAAAGAATTCAAGGGTATATTAGAGAGTTCATTGAAAATGTATGACTATAAACAGAAGCTGGACATAATTTTGAAACTGACGAAAAAGAAATAGAGGACGGTCTTTCAGAAACAGAGGGAGTATTAGATTTTAAAAGTTAAAGAAAATCTGATAGCTTATAATACAAGTAACATAATCTATAGATTTTAACTTCTAACATAAAATCTAGCGTCTCAGATTAAAAGCGCCAATGACTAAGAACAAAACGTAAATTTTGCAGCACCAAACCATTTGGCATCACATTATTGATTCCATATTGCATTCAAGCCACCCTTGAACGCAGCCTTGATTCATCCTTGGTTTTAGGATTGAATTTTCAATCTTAAGTCAACATAAGAGAAAACCTAAGACAACCTTAATTCTTTTCCAGGAAAAAAAGAAAAGAAAAACTAGGAGACCCAAAGCCCAACTCAGCAAATTAAAAGAGGTTACAAAGAAACCCATATTCGCATACTTAATTCTCAAATCCAAAGAAAGGATGAAAGCCAGTAACAAGTAACAACAAAATTGTTGGCTCCATCATAGATGTTACTACCCGTCACCGCAAATGCATTCATCAATATTTCTGCAAGAAGGAATATACTTATCTATATAAACTATGAATTGAGCATATAAATATTTTAATATCTTCTTTGTGGGCGTACGTTAATCATTACCGTTGTGTAAATACTACCAAATTACTTTCACTAGTTATCAAATAAAATAGAAAGAAGAGTTAGTTATTTACTAGTAATAATAAAGTCGCCCCCACACAATTTGTTTTTCTAGCTAGTGTTCATTATCAAATTTCGATCACAAATTCCAATTTCATGTGAAGTATTAAATGGAATACGATTACTAATGCTTTGGGTTAGTTCATTTTACACTCTTGCTAGTGGTCGTAGAAGGAGATACATGGAGACTATTGAATATTTGATTTCTAAGTTATCTTGGTGTACTTGTAGAAGGAGTTCTTTATTGGTTGTACACGAAAGGATATGTATGAGGTTTCAATTTGGCCGATGAAGGTTTCTGTTTGTTAACAATATTACATTTTAATTATGATCTGAATGATGAGAATCATGTTCAAAAGTTATTAGTTATGTGAGGTTGGTTGTCCACTACTGATATATATGTGAAAAAGTGGAGGTCTAACAACCACACCCAATATTTTGATTAGCAATTTGTATGGACAACTCCGAGTTACTTTCTAGAGAATTAACTAGACAGTTAGACTCAATCAATAGAAAATATTTCAAGGAGTTATTATCTCAATCTCTCAATTTGATTTACTCAAGCAAATACAATTTGCGAGTCTTAATCAAAGGGAGATAACTTGGATGGTTCCAAAGACCAATATCCAAGTGTCAATCAATTTAAATCAACAACCAATAAGGTCGGATATTCTAATTGATTAAATTACGCACAACCTGTATTATTTCAATTATATAAAAATATAATGCGGAAAAGAAATAACATAGACACCAGAATTTTGTTAATGAGGAAACCAAAAATGCAGAAAAACCCCAGGATCTAGTCCAGATTAAACATACACTGTATTAAGCCGCTATAGACACTAGCCTACTCCAAATTAACTTCGGTCTGGACTGTAGTTGAATCCAAATCAATCTCACACTGATCCAAGGTATATTTATGATCCTACGCCTCTGATCCCAGCAGGATATTGTGCACTTGATTCCCTTAGATGATCTTACCCACAACCAAGAGTTGCTACGATCCAAAGTCAAATACTTTAATAAACAAATCTGTCTCACACAGAAAAGCCTACACGATAGATAAATTCGTCTCCCACGAATAAACCTATGAGTTTTGTTACGTCTTTTGATAAATTAAAGTGAACAGGAACCAATCAATAAAACCAGACTTATATTCCCGAAGAACAACTCAGTTTTATCAATCACCTCACAATAGTCTTAATTGACGCAACGAAAAAAGATATTGTGGATTCACAAACGATAAGATGAAGATGTTTATGATTACTTTTATATCTTGCCTATCGGATATAGAAATCTCAAGCCAATTATTACAATTGTACTCGTACGATCGTAATAGCAAGATCAGATCACACAACTACAAGAAAAGTAGTATCGGTCTGGCTTCACAATCCCAATGAAGTCTTTAAGTCGTTAACCTGGTTTTAGAAGAAGAAAACCAAAGGTTAAAGGAGAATCGACTCTATCTTTAGCAAACTAGTATCACACAGAATATGTGGGGATTAGGTTTCACAGTTGCTAGAGTTCTCCCTTATATAGTCTTTAAAATCAGGGTTTGCAATCAATATTAGCTTGGTAACAAAGCATTCAATATTCACCGTTAGATGAAAACCTGATTAGATTCAAGCTAATATTTCTCAACCGTTAGATCTAAAACTTAGCTTGTCATACACACATGTACTTGAAGATTTTGGGTTTGTGTAACCGTACCCAAACGTGTACAATGGTTGGTTCAATACTAGTTAACCAAATGGTTAGCCAAATGATAACTTTCATATCAACCATATTCTTCTTCACCATAACTAGTCCAAATGACTCAAATGAACTAGTTAGAGAGTTGTTCAATTTCTATGAGATGTCATGTACTACATAAGACACAATTGAAATAAAAACGATATGCTTCACTCGAATCAATTCATGAACTATAAATCCATAGTTTGCAATAGCATTCCTTAGTTTATTAAGATAAGTTCACAAACATCGTTTTTTGACATAACCACTCAAGTTCGCAGACTGGGTTCGCGGACTCAAGTTAACCGGTTGGAGTTCACAAACTCCAGCAAAAATTCTCGGGTTCGAGAACTTCCATCAGTTCGCGGACTGAAACCTAGCTACAACTCCAGCAGTAATTCTCGGGTTCGAGAACTACGCACGTTCGCGGACTGAGTTAGCTGATCAAGTTCCGGTTTCACTTGATCAACAAAGTTTGCAAACTTCGATTCAAGTGATAAGGAATTATACATATATATGTTACCACAACAATGTTTATATCCCCCAATGGTTATATTGTCTAAACTCTCATTTCAATCATTGAAACATTCTTAGAGGGCGTTATATAGTTGTTATTCACAAACTATTTCTCGTCAAAGCGATTTCCAAAATGATTGAAACGTAACATGACTTTCGTCACTAGGTAAAGATGAACTTGGCTAAAGCGAAATCTTTACCAACACATATTTCGAGAAATAGATAAGCGAGATATAATCAGCTCGAAATATCACATGTGTATATTCTTAGTCTATATAGTAATACGACTTTTATCTCCAGATAGGAGATAGAGTAGATAAACTTTTGAGTGATAGATAAGTTCAAGTCTCCACATACCTTTTAGTCGATGAAGATCCACTGGTTCCTTGAGTGGTCCTTCGTCTTGTATGATGATTTCCATGGAGTTCTTGAGCTCAACTATACTTTATATCCTAGTCCGAGACCTTAGCTATAGGAGACTAGAAATCAAGACTTTATAGTTTTGATCACTAACATTGACAAACATGCTTGAGATAGAAACGCATGCGAGTTCAACCGAGCAATGCTCTAACAATATCCCCATTTGTCAATTTTAGTGGCAATACTATTAATACATGTGGAATACAAAAAATATATAAATAAACTTTGTAGCTCCTATTCCACATGTCTAATCTTCAGCAATACTCGAAATCTTTGTCACTTCCAAGTAGTCCAATGATCGTAAAGGTTGTAAGTTTAGCATCATCGTTGTTGAAAATCTGTAGCTATAACAATGAGAAAAGCATCGGTTCTCAATCATTGTTATACAGTGTCATAGTATTATTACACAGCGTCAAAGACCAATTGCATCACAACTTCAACAACAATACTATGGTGATACTTCACTCCCCCTTAGTCACTACTCCATCTCACATGGAAACCACTCCCCCTTACGTAATGATCCGAAAACCATATGTATTTGTAGTGTGAATTACATATTAATTCTCCCCCTTTTTGCCAATAAAATTGGCAAAGGTACAAGAACGGGATCCTAATGAAATTTCCGTAAGAGACATTTCATGACCAAAGGTAAATGTATATCATCTTATTTAGATGCAATCATAAAGCCGAAGCTAAATGCATTCATCAAGGAGTTTATAAAGACGCAAGATAACCCCTATATTATTCCACAGCCGCACTCCCCACAAAGATTTGGCAATTAAGAACAAGTTCAAAAGAACTCTCCCCCATAATATGTCATTCCCAAGGGAACAACAAGAGCGACCTTAACTTCAAAAGAAAAGAAAAGAAAGATTTTTCTTTAGACTCAACAAATTACATACAAGTATGAATTTGGAATCTAACAAGAAATATTCAATCAAATTAACCAAAGCGAACCAAGATTAATTTGACTAAATATGCTCAACACAAGTAAACTTATGGAGACTTAATAAATCAATTAGATTAATCACAAGAAAACTCGCAAATAGTCTAATTGTCATACTCAACCAAACTAATTACAAAAGTAATCAATTTAATTGGCCACACTCGACATAAGAAATATCTATGGAGCAATGACTAAGTTAATCATGAATAACCAACCTAGTCAAAGAAATGCTCAAACATAAGAAAACTTATGGAGTGCTAACTAAATAATCACACAAGATGACTGATTTAGTTCAATCATGTTCAACATCAATTACCTTACGGAACAACAACTAAGCTAATCACAAAGCAATCAACTTTTGTTGTTTTTAGTGCTCAACATAAGTAACTTCATGGAACAACACAGTATTTACACAAAAATTGTGGATCGGAGAATCGACCTTATACCGTGGAATAAGCAAGGATTCATTATATGTTTCCATCACCATTTTCTCAATGATACACAATAGACATAATCCTTGAATCACAAAAGATTTTAACCTATCTTACATCAAAATTTGAAAATATAGGCTTAACTTTTGTGTTTGTCAAAAGTCTATTCATCCTTTTATCAATATTTGCATATCAATCACGAATGACTTTACTTATGACAAAATATGGGACAATCAATTTCACGGACGTAAACACACATATCCCATCAAAATATTGCAATATATAAAATCAAAAGATTAATACTGCAACCATCATCTTCCAAACAAGTTTATAATTTAAACCAATAAATCTAAAAAACAAGAAGATGAAACTTTGGACATAGCTATGTGTAATCACAATAATGGCTATTCCAAACTCTAGTAATCCTTCTCAAAAACAAAAATAAATTCTCATAAGAATTTTCCTAAGCACCGAGACAAACTCGTAATGCACATATAATATGATTTGTCCTGAGAGAATCTTTTTCACCCGGATTCATACCAATAATAGCTACCAAAGCCGTATAAAAAGATTTTCCAACAAAATTCTTGTATAAGCTACAAATTATCTTAGAAGAGTAGTACTCCAAGAATCCAAGTGCCCAAGTTCAAGATAAGTGGAACAAGTGAAATGAAATGGAGCAAAATACTCAAAAACAAGAGACATGACAAATACCAATCTTAACTCATCCAAATTCAAGGATTCTCATCTCCATTTTGGAGATAATTTAAATAGGAAGAGAGTGCAAAAATAATGAGTTCATTCTGAGTTCGGACAAAGAAGTTACGGCCAAAACAAGTTGACTGAATATCGACGTCTACAGGAAAGTCCGCGAACTTACGGGTTTTGCACACGAATTTTTAAGTCCTGGAACAGTATGCAAACGGGGTTTGCGAACTTAAGCCCCTGTATTTTGGTTTTAAATGATGTTACGCATACTTGGTATGTGTACCATGAAGTCCAAACATCCTGAACTAATATTTTCAAACCTAAACATTTAAGAACCTTAAACACAGATCAATTTAGGTAGAAATGAACGATAATCAAGGTACATGGATCATTATAAGTACTCAAACAAGTAATAAAAATATAAAACTTGCTCAAGTTTATAGACATACCTTTTTAAAAACGTCCAATTAAATTCTACAGCCTTACCGAATATAATCTGTGCGCCCCAATTCTCGTGCTTCCCTCACCGTATACATAGCAGGGCGTTCCTTGGTGAGGATGCACTTACAACACAATCAAGTTGTGTTGGGGTGAACAATGTCTTTCTCACCATAAGTGACCTTTGGATTATCATGAAAGAGATCGCTTTTAGAACCTTTCACATCCAATTCCATTTTTCCAAAAAAATTGTTAAGTTCCAACATCATGGATACTGCCTTCTCCATAGTCATGGAACTTTCTGGAAGATCATTCCTTTTCACACTCAAAACATCATCGACTTTCTTTGGAATCCACTTCTGAGTGCGTATAGGAACAACCGTAACTTTATTCCCATTACTTTCTCCTAGATTTCTCAAGTGAGAATTCACTACAAGAAAGTCTAGCTATTGCTACACCATATATTGCCACACCTTCAATATAGGTATTGCAAAAGAAAATTTCTAGCCACAATACTTTTCAGCTGCAGCTAAAAGATATAATTAACTGCTGCAAAATGAAACTTTTGCCACACAACTGTAGCAAAAATATGAAAAGAGTGTGGAAAAAAATTATAATCTCTTGCTGCAGCACTAAAGATTGGGTGCAGCAATAGACTTCTTGCTACATAGGTTATCGCGAAACTACTAGGGATTTATGCCATAACCATTGGGTGCTGCAATATATCAAGTTTCTTGTAGTGATTGGATTTACTATTCTTTTGCAAGTTAGTATTTCTCAAATTGGGAGCATCAGATCTTGTCTTTGTCTTTATAAAGTTATCCTTTTGACAACCATTACGATTGTGAAAAGGCTTCGTATGAAGTTTATAGGGAAATTTAGGTTCATCAAAGCAATGATTCCTTTGCCTAAAGGTTGGAAAGTTACAACCTGTAATGTTAAGGGGATTAGCCTTAGCATATGATTTTGGTTTCACAACTTCTTGTGATGCCCAAACAAGAACATCATGAAGTTTCCCATTCCTTATACGGAAACCACATCTCCTTTCCAGGTGACCTTTATTTCCGCAATAGTGGAAAATATAAGGACTGTTCTTACCATGATCCGTGTGTGCTGACTTTGGAGGTTGATATACTTTTCTCTTTCGAACTTTAACTTTCGGTAAAGGTATTTCACTTTTTCCATCAGTGGAATTCTTTTGTTGAGAAGAATCACTAGCCTTGACAAATTTTACCTCTTTGCTAATACTTGGAGAATCTATTCCCTTATAGCCCAATCCTCGTGTATCATGATGATTTTTACTTGCTCCTAGCATAGTGTTTAATTTGCTTGAAATAGTATTGAAATTTTTCAAGTCATCTTCCAACATCTTGATTTTATCAAGAGCAGCAGCTAAATCAGCCTCAAGGCGTTTCTCTCGAGCGAGAAAAGCGCTTTCTCTGTCATCAAAACTTGCTTGCTGAGAGTTAATATTTCCTTTATTTTCTGCAAGTTTCTCTTCCAACAAGAAGTATTTTTAATATACACGATCACATTCAAGTGACTTTCTACTCAGGTTTTTCTCGATATCTTTGAGGACCGCTTCGCACGAGCGATTCTGACCATAAAGACCACCATAAATCCTTTTCAATTTCTTGTTTTCTCGACATATAGGAGTCAGAAGAGATGTTACATGAGAAGTTGTAATCTTATTCATTTTCAATGAATCAAAAACTTATCATACTTTGAGATTTCCTCATAAACATCTCTATCAATATCTGAATCACCTTCATCAGAAAGTTCATCCAACTGTTCTTCTAAGAGTGTTTCCCAATCAACAATTTTTACATCAAGAGAATATTTAGATATTAACTTAGATGTGACAGTTCTCTCCGGTGAATCCAAGATTTCAGAATCGTCTGGTAATTTCTGAACTTGTACGTTATTATAGATAGACTCGTCCATACTTAGATCGCTGCAAACACAGACTTATAAGGTCTTTAACGTGTTTGTCTGCTCTGATACCAATTGAAAAAGCGTGGGTCTAACAACCATACCCAATATTTTGGTTAGCAATCTGTATGGAAAACTTCAAGTTACTTTCTAGAGAATCAACTAGACAGTTAGACTCAATGAATAGAAAATATCTCAAGGAGTTATTATCTCAATCTCTCAATTTGATTTACTCAAGCAAATATAATTTGCGAGTCTTAATCAAAGAGAGATACTTGGATGGTGCCAAAGACCAATATCCAAGTGTCAATCAATTTAAATCAACATCCAATAAGGTCGGATATTCTAATTGATTGAACTACGCAAAACCTGTATTATTTCAATTATATAAAAATATAATGCGGAAAAAAAACAACAAAGACACCAGAATTTTGTTAAAGAGGAAACCGCAAATGCAGAAAAACCCCTGGACCTAGTCCAGATTAAACATACACTGTATTAAGCCGCTACAGACACTAGCCTACTCCAAATTATCTTCGGTCTGGACAATAATTGAATCCCAATCAATCTTACACTGATCCAAGGTATAGTTATGCTCCCATGCCTCTGATCCCAGCAGGATAACACGCACTTGATTCCTTTAGCTGATCTCACCCACAACCAAGAGTTGCTACGACCCAAAATCGAAGATTTTAATAAACAAATCTATCTCACACAGAAAAGTCTACAAGATAGATAAATTCGTCTCCCACGAATAAACCTATGAGTTTTGTTCTGTATTTTGATAAATCATGGTGAACAAGAACCAATCAATAAAACCAGACTTATATTCCCGAAAAATAACTCAGTTTTATCAATCACCTCACAATAGTCTTAATGGACGCAGTGAAAAAAGATATTGTGGAATCACAAACGATGAGACGAAGATGTTTGTGATTACTTTTATATCTTGCCTATCGGAGATAGAAATCTCAAGACAATTATTACAATTGTACTCGTACGATAGAAACAACAAGATTAGATCATACAACTACAAGAAAAGTAGTATCGGTCTGGCTTCACAATCCCAATGAAGTCTTTAAGTCGTTATAACCTGGTTTTAGAAGAAGAAAACCAAAGGTTAAAGGAGAATTGACTCTATATTTAGCAAACTAGTATCACACAAAATGTGTGGGGATTAGGTTTCCCAATTTCTAGAGTTCTCCCTTATATAGTCTTTCAAATCAGGGTTTGCAATCAATATTAGCTTGGTAACAAAGCATTCAATATTCACTGTTAGATGAAAACCTAATTATATTTAAGCTAATATTTCTCAACCGTTAGATCGAAAACGTAGCTTGTCATACACACATGTACTTGACGATTTTGGGTTTGTGTAACCGTACCCAAACGTTACAATGGTTGGTTCAATACTAGTTAACCAAATGGTTAGCCAAATGATAACTTTCATATAAACCATATTCTTATTCTCCATAACTAGTCCAAATGACTCAAATGAACTAGTTAGAGAGTTGTTCAATTTCTATGAGATCTCATGTACTACACAAGATACAATTGAAGCAAAAACGATATGATTCACTTGAATCGATTCATGAAATATAAAGCCAAGGTTTGCAATAGCATTCCTTAGTTTATTAAGATAAGTTAACAAACATCATTTTTAGACATAACCTACTCAAGTTCGCGGACTGGGTTCGCGGACTCAAGTTAACCGATTGGAGTTCACAAACTCCATCAGAAATTCTCGGGTTCGAGAACTTCCATCAATTCGCGGACTGAGTTCGCTGACTGAAATCGAGCTAGAACTCCAGCAGAAATTCTTGGGTTCGAGAACTAGCACATTCGCGGACTGAGTTAGCTGCTCAAGTTTCGATTTCACTTGATCAACAAAGTTCTCAAACTTCGGTTCAAGTGCTAAGGACTTATACATATATATATATATATATATGTTACCACAATAATGTTTATATCCCCCAATGGTTATATTGTCTAAATTCTCATTTCAATCATTGAAACATTCTCAGAGGGCGTTATATAGTTGTTATCCACAAACTATTTTTCGTCAGAGCGATTTCCAAAATGATTAAAACGTAACATGACTTTCGTCACTAGGTAAAGATAAACTTGGCTAAAGCGAAAGCTTTACCAACACATATTTCGAGAAATAGATAAGCGAGATATACTCAGCTCGAAATATCACATGTGTATATTCTTAGTCTATATAGTAATACGACTTTTGTCTCAAGATAGGAGATAGAGTAGATATACTTTTGAGTGATAGATAAGTTCAAGTATCCACATACCTTTTAGTCGATGAAGATCCACAGGTTCCTTGAGTAGTCCTTCGTCTTGTATGATGATTTCCATGGATTTCTTGATCTCAACTATACTTTTTATCCTAGTCCGAGACCTTAGCTATAGTATACTAGAAATCAAGACTTTATAGTTTTGATCACTAACATTAACAAACATGCTTGAGATAGCAATGCATGTGAGTTCGACCGAGCAATGCTCTAACAATATGTTTATCTTGACTCAATAGTATATGGGCTTTTAGGAAAACTAAAGAAAATCAAGAGCTTGAGAGATGGAGTAAGGATTTCTCGATTTATGGTTATGGTTTATCTAAGGGTGCACACGGTACAGTTCGAATCGGTTCTTTACAAGGCCGAGAACCTTTACCTCCCTAGGCTCGGTTACAAAATTTTGGACCGGTACCTGTACCCGGTACCTTGGTTCCGGTACCATTCGGTACATGTACGGTACCGGTACCAGTCGATTATTTTTCCCTGTCAACAAACAACATGTTTTACACTTATACTGTCACAGATTCACACACGAAGCAAGTCTTAAAATCAAAATAACAACACACTGACAACAATAACAAATAGTCAAAGACCATGTTTGACTGTCAGCTCCTCTGCAAAATCTAAAGAACGGAAGTACATGAATGTTGAGACTATACCACATTGGTTTAAGATCTTCATAGTTCACTTTGAAAATCAATGCATTCGGATTCTGCTCTGCAATTTGACAAATCTGCAAGATCCAGAACAAAACCGAAAAAATTAATTAAAAATTGTAAAATAAAGAACACCAAAACTTGAATTTGGAAGAAATTTAGATGAATTTTGAGATAAATTTTGTCTAAGTACCTTGGGATGCAGAGCTTTACAACCACCACAACCAGGAGAATAGAAGTCAAGGATAACAAGTTTATCACCAGCATCTAACAGAGATTCTACTAGTTCTGTGGCTGAATTAATTTCAATCATGTTTGGTTTTAGAGTTTTACCCCACCATCTCATTGAACGGCTTACGCACAGTGATGCTTGTGCCTGAAATTAAATCAAATCAAATCAAAAAACAAAATCAGTTTTTTTTATTATTCTTCTTAAAAATTAGTACATTAAATGAAAAAACCCTATAAAAGAAAATAAAAAAACGTACATTAACATAGAAATTTGAAGGGGGGTTTTGAGAAAAGTCTGTTGTTGATCTGAAACCACAGAAACTTGAATTCCTTTAGATTCGGTCTTCAACACAGGTAATTCAAGAGTTTTCTGAAATAACAATGGAGAAGAAGCCATTGATGAATGAACAACTAGGGTTCTTCTCCTTTGAAACTCATTATTTAAAAAAAAAAAAATCTGCAACATCTGATTACCTCTTGGTAAGAACTGAGACATAAACCTAAGTTTGAGGTTTATGATTATCAATCAACGAGACAGAGTAATCCAACGGAGTTCTTCACTTATTCTCCTTCTCAGAGACAGAGGAGACGGAAAAAAAGAAAGAAATGAAATTGAGAAACCCTAGCCCTATAATGTTTGGTTATATACTACCCCTTAATCCAACGGCTATTACTAATCTATCATCATCTAACGGATACTACTAATCGGTACTTTCGGTCCGGTACGACACGGTACTAGGGCAGAACCGTGTACCTATACTCTCAGACCTCGGTTCCTATTTTTTTGGACCGGTACCTGTACCCCGTTCCTCGGTTCGGTCCAAAATCAGGTACGGTTCCACCGGTACCGGGATGGCCCGGCTCGGTTCCTGTGCACCCTTAGGTTTATCTTGTAAGGCGTTCGAAATAATTGCGCTTATATCTACGAGCGAGATTCTTTGTTCAAGTCTTAATGTAACCATATGTCTATATGTTGAGGATTCAGAACCTATATTCAAACTATTAGGTTCTATGATTATTCATAGATTATTACATTTGAATTGTCTCAGTAAGAGATATGAGGGAAAATTATGTGAAGGTAATTCAATCAGCTGAAAGAAGGGAAGAAAATGAGCTCGATGAATCATGAAGAGTATTTTATCTATTAGTAAGCAATATCAATTCAAATTTATTACTTTTATTAACATGTCATTTCTATATGTTCTTTTTTGAAAAGGTAAATTTCTATATTTTTGAGTATAAATTTTATGCAAGATATTGGCTACAATGCCTAACTTTTTCTTATGGAATTAAATTAATATCAGATTCATCTTTATTTTGTGATGGACGTTGATGATATCTGAAACTGAAGTCGCAATGCTATCAACTTGTGCAAGAGAAAAGATATAAGATATATTTTTCTAAACATTTATTGTATGTTATTTATTTTTAGTTCCAAATATGTTAACACAGGTTCAAGAAATATATTAGCATGGTTCAATGAAAGTTTGTGAAGATGGTGGAACTGTAATAAGTACCTAGTTGTTGGTGGTAGCTCACCTTATTAAATACTTGTGGAGTATTTCTCTTGGAAGCTTTAGTAGTTGGTGCACCAAATTTGGTTATTGTCAGCAATAATCATTTATAGAATTATACTTAGACCATGGTAGCGTGTAGGTCCTATATTTCAATTGTTGATAATAGGAGAAGCCAACAAGAGACTCGGCGCACTCTAAATAAGTCGATTTCTTGTAACAATCTTAAGATAAAGCTATATGCCTTCAAATTGAAGCATGCTTAGGCAAAGAGTTATCTAAAAAAATTTAGGATCCATAAATCTTATATGTTGCAACCAGTATCGTAAAACAACTTAATTTCTTTTAATATCCTGTGATAAAATTTTACGAAAAATCAGAACATCTTGTTGCTTGTTGTAGCTTATGATGGGTAACATTTATAAATTACACATTTTTACCTTTCATGCATCATTTATGCCTTATCATTGATGGAAAAACAATTGTTGTTATCTGCATTTCTGAAACAACAAAAGTGCAATTTAGTTCCTTCTACCATATTGTTTTTGGTAACATGTGGCGCCAATCAAGGATGATTGACCTATACTTATGAATGGACGAACTTGGTTCTCACCCAGACTACCCCAAATATTGAAATCAATTTCCGATGTTTTCCCATCTGGTGAAACTAGTGTGTATTTATTTCTCCGTGCTACTTTTATAACCTTACAAAAAACAGTATTTATTATGTTTGGCAGTTTTTAGAAGATCTTTCAGTATTTGAGACGTTATAAATATCCTTCCTTGTCGTAGTTTAGTATCGCTCAGAGTAATAGTCTTCTCATATAACCAATATACTAGTGTTTTGCCACCAAATTCTGCAATAATTTGATGCATTACTTCAAACATATATCGAAGTGGTGATCGTTCTGAAGAATTCGACATCTTTATCATTCTATTGACTTTAGAATGTTGTTGCTTACAAGACGAAAAAATAGGATCATCAATTAGTACATACAAAATCCATTTATCAATAGACTATTTGTATTGGCTATATTACCCTTGATTAAATAAGTGTTAGTAGCTCAGAGATTAAATCATATCGATGAAAATAATTAATAGGTAAATTTTGAAAATAAGAGATATTTTTTTTATTCAGTTTGTGGCTGGGAACTTGTAACTCCTAGTTACAACTAGGAATTATGAGTTCCCAGTCATTAAATTTTCTACGTTTGTGAACTAATTAACTCCCATCCTAAACTAGAAAACATATCAAAATTTCAAACTTTTATTTAAATTCCAGACTCATTAACGACTAGCAATCAAGGTACGAGATAGCCGTAAACAAACCTACGATTAGGAAATCCTAATAATAGTTGAGAGTTTAGTTTTCACTACATATTTAACGCCTAGAAAAATACCTATACAACTAAGAATTTTGTTTTTCAGATTAACATATGGCTAGGTTTCTTCATTTCCCGGCTGTAATAAGTTGATAATATCCAACTTACGGCTGGGAGTTCAACAATTCCTAGCTGCAACTACAAAAATATCTAACTTCATGAACTCCCAACCCTAACTTCTTGTTTACGATTAGGAGTTCATCCATTCCTAGCTGTAAGTAGTTCAGAAACAAAAAACTGAATCCTAATTTCATCAAATCTAACATATCTAAGCAATCAAAAGCGAAAGATTTGCTCTCGCACTGCTGTATCAAATATGATCTAGCATCATAAAAGCGTAACATTTGACAATTTTTGACATCAGCAAATCATAATTCAAAACCGTAGTTATCTTCCGATTTCTTTGTTGTCTAAAAAGACGAAATCTTTTAAATATCAACCTATAAGTCTGGTATCTTAAGTCTTCTTCTATGGACAGGGTCGAGACAATAAAACTTAAGTCATATACCTTGTGTAATTTTCTATGGACGAGGTCGAGACAATACAACAACAAGATATACCATAGTTACGATCAATGTCAAATAATTCGGATTAACGTACAAGTGCATTTTACTTTAAATTATAATAAAAAATTACAATAATAAAGTAAATGATACAGAAATAACTTGTTAACGAGGAAACCAAAAATGCCGAAAAACCTTGGGACCTAGTCCAGTTTTGAATACTCTCAGAATTAAGTCGTTATACGAAATATAATACCAACTTCGTATAGTTGAGACCAAGTAAAATACCTATATCTACTTAGTTTCATCAGTATCCCTGCGCCTTCGACTTTTAGAGTCACACACGTTAATAGATACTCCTTTGGATCGTATTCCAAACAACAAAGGAATGAATCTATTTGGTAACCACTCTAATCAAAATTTGGTAAAAAGATATATTTGAATTGTTGACAATGGCTCTTCGGTTTAAAATAATAAACTCCTTTGTATGGTTAGATCAATCTAAAACTTGATTAACGAAATAATCAATTTCAAGATTCACAATCAATCAATATAAAACTCAAAGAGTAACTATAAAGTGATGCTGATCTTACACAACTAGACAATCAGGTCTATGAAAGATAAATACAATTCTAGTTGGATCCCATCCGATCAAGGTTTGTGCACTATATTCACAAGATACGAAAACTATAAGAAATCTTCTTCATCTTCAAATATTTAATTGGTTTTTCAATAACCTGTACAATACAACTTGTATCCTCTTGTGACCAATCACATACAAAAAGAAGCGTGTTAACAATGGATTATTATAACTGTTCTATATATCCGCAAATGTTTCTAAAGATCACGTCTATATTTTGATCTAGTTTGAGCGACCCTTATATCAGAAGAAGGCTCTCAAGAATAATCAACTAGGTGCAATCAAAGTTTTAACAACCGTTTTTCAATCAAGTCAATAATCGAAAACTAAAATAAAAATGTATTTATCTAGTTTCCCACCAACGGTACTCGTAGAGAATTTTGATCCCACATTAGTCTTTAAACGAGCGGTCGTAAGAGATTTCTCTTAATTAGGGTTCTTTCCTCTCCAGATAAACGGCTCCACCAGAAACAACACGAATGAAATTTTCCTGGCTCTTATGATGGTTTGCAAGAAATGCAAACTCAAGTATTTATATAACAAGGTTGTTTGGACAACAAGGAAATTCCAAAACCGAAAATATTCTCAAGATATTCATTTAAGTACCTAATTTCGGTTTTTTATTTCCAATAAATGTTAACCAATATTTCCGAAATATCTCTTAGAATTTTTTTATTATTAGTGTAGCACATTAACTAATAATATATTCAGAGGATATCTCTTAATTGCTGGTAATTAAAACATATATTATGAAAATCATAATTAAATGCTTTTCAATATTTCTGTTCGGGATCAACTTGAGTATCAAGGAATATATTTGAACAATTAATGATAAGATTTATGTACATGTCCAAATAATGTCAACATCTAGAAGTTTCTCTCAGTAAACCCTAATTCCAAAATCACACAAAACATAAAGAGATATGTGAATATTGGAAACTTGGTTTTGATCCTTGGGATCGGTTCTACCATGACTCAAAATTTAGGTTGTGACCGGTTACACCATGCTACCCAAAGTAGATTGTGACCAGTTACACCTTACTTTCCAAAGTAGCTTGTGATTGGTTATACCTTACTTCCCAAATTAGCTTGTGATCGGTTACACCTTGCTTCCCTAAGTAGATTTTGACCGATTACAACTAACTTATCAATGTAGCTTGTGACAGGTTACACCTTGCTTCACGAAGTATCTTGTGACCGATTCCAACATGCTACACATTATAGGATATGTCGGTTATACCTCAATTATCAACATAAGTTAAGATAGGTCTTACATTGTCAACTTGTATTAATGGTCATCCAAAAGATATTCAATAAAGAACCGGATCAATCATGATTTCCCTTTCGATTATGAATCAAGTTCATATATCTATTTCCTTAAACCAATGTACGTAATAGTACATAGTTTTCTAGGATAAATTCACACCTATATTCCACGCATAATCAAGAAACTAAATACATAGATTATATTGATGTCGCATTTATGAAGTTCCAAAAGATAAGCATTTATACTTCGTAATTCAATAAATTCCTTGACATTTTGATCATAATGATATGACCAAGTCTAACCACTAGAGTATTATATATATACATCTTCGCATGTTATTTTTTCAATATAATACGACTTGAAAGATACGTTAGAAATGAAATTGGATAAAGTCAGTATTACTGACCTCAAGTGGAAGGATGATGTATTCGTTGCAGTCGTTACCTCTTCTCATTCTTTAGGTATTCGGAGTACGTAATACTTGTATGTCTCAACATTCCTAGACTTTCTAGTCTAACCTAAACGAAGTTGACCCTAGTATTAAATCAAGCGACTCTATATGAGTTTTGTTACTAAAATATGACAACCAAACTTGACATACCAACGCTTGGTGGGTTCAACCCAGCTAGCTATGCTCTAACACTATCGTTTTTAATTTCGAAGGAAATCTAATATTCTCATTATTCGTGTATATTTTTATCTTTTGCTGCGATAGAAAACCTTTAGTCCCGAAACTTTAGATTGACTTAAGAAGCATATAAGAACCAACCATTTACAATACCAAAACAATAAAAAAAAACACACAAGATACAATGTTATCATAAGCAAGCACAACTCCACAATTCAATGATTACATAAAATTACAAAAAGATAAAAGGAACTCATCTTCATCAACTTCCAAAGAGTTGAATGATACCTCATAAGAGTAACTCTTGAGTACATGATACTCAAATATACTGTACTTTTATTATATCGGCATGAGTTGAAACTCGATTGATGGGTAACAAATAAAATTTTATAGCTATTGTTGTTGTCCTCGCAATGTAGTTTGATTCTACATATTTAGAAAGTGTTTTCAAGTTATGTAAACAATTCTTCAAGCTCAAAACTACAGATTCAAGAATTATATAAAGTACTTGTTAACTCAAATAATATGGTCCAATATAAATTGTAGGAGTACTTCTGAAGCTTAACTAGATGATTGTGGATATCACATTAACTATCTTTAACTACAATAATATAAGAAATTCATTTTCTTGTTTACATATGTATTGATCTTAGAAGTTTGAATTGATTGGAGTAAACATCACCCTAAAACTGTTTTCCAAAGCTCAAAAATTAATTAATTATTCTGATCTTACGGTACTTCAAATTTACTTATGTAATTGTCTATGTTGCCGCTTGCCGGTTTATATTTGAGACTCAAAAAATGTAAGCTTGAAATCTACAAACTCTTACCTGATCGGAAGATAACTATGGTTTAAGTCATGGTTTGCTGACATCAAAAATTGCCAAATGTTAGGCATTAGTGCTGCTAGATCAAATATGATCAAGCAGCGTTAGAGCAAAATATTTTCCAATCAAAAGCAAGAAAAAATATTGAGTTTTTCGAACTTCATAAAAGTCATTGTTGGGGAATTAACTGATAATGTTTGAGCTTCCTATTCAATCAATTCTTCATTTTGTTGTAGGGTTCATCATCATCATTGATGGAGAAGAAAAGAAAAAGAAGGACTGATTTAAGATTTTGGTTTTGTTTTTGTCTTTGGAAAATTATTAGATTTAAATTTAATAATAATGTAGGAAAAAAGATAATTTAGACATTTAATATGAGATGCCCAAGCTCTTCTCAAAACAAAAAACGGTGGCTGAAACCCCCTCTTCCCGCTAGCCTCTCCCGGTGTTTGGTGACTTCATAATGATAATCGTTATCGATGTTTTGAACATTTGAATCTTAGGAAGGCACCAAACTTCTCCGTTGCAACCATAATACCAGGGCTCTTATATTAAGTACGGGCCGTTCCACATTAAGCCCCAATAATAGGGCTTCAATTAAATATTTAAGTATATACGGGCCGTGTCGCATTATATTCTGCCGATTGGTTCTGCTGGGAGGTTTGAATGAGCATTATTGCTTGTGATGTTTCACTAAAGGGTTTCCAGAAATCTTGTGGTAGATTGAAGCTTCAATGGTAATTCAAAAATTTGAAGCATTTTTGAGGTGAAGAGTTAGTAAAATACTACCTCCGTTTCAAAAATTTCTCATGATTTTGTGCTCAAATTCATCAGATTCGTTCAGTTCATTTCATTTCATTTCCTCTTTATAAACCCTAAAAATTCCCTAAAAAGTGTAACTCGGTTGAATGTTAAACTGCTCAATGGTGAAATTCGTGAAGGAGCTGTGGTTCGGTTGACTGATTGTATGTATGATACTGTTCAGAATCCAAAGTAAGTTTTTCTGAATTCCGATCTAATTTTTCTGTTTGATTTTAAAGTTAATGTTATGAATCTTTGAAATGATGGTCTTACTTCAGTTAACTAGTAGGTTCTCGTATCTGATATTGTATTGGCTAGACTAAAAGTTTCCTAGAATCAACTCCAATTATATGGTGAACTGTATTGTTGTGTTTATCAGCTAAGAATCTAACAAATTTTGTTGGTGTTTCTTCCTTGCGTTTGATATAGATTACTGACTGCTGAGTATGTACGTTTTTGAATTATGTTTTTGAATGCTTGGTGAAAGTAGAATTTGTTTAAGGAAGCAAAGTTAGGAGAAAATAATGGAGTTAAACGATGCTTTACTAGTGGTTTTGTTGGAAATTGTGTTGGTTAGATTAGAAGATACTTAGAATTAACCGTAGCCGAAGTAAATTGTGTGAATTTGTTGTTACTAGGTTTATCATCAGTGGTCGTGATTGACTTTAACCAGCTAAGAATCTCATGGATTAGGTTTTGGGGGTTTTGTGTCTGCCTTTTGATATGGATAACTAAGCGTATACATATGTTTAAGTAATGTATTAAGTACTTGGAGAGTATCAGAGTGGAATTTGTGTAAGCAACCAAATTAGTGTGAAAAAATGTTCTGTACCGCGTTTGCGACAGGGTTTCAATTGAAATGGGGAGATAAGGGCTGAGTGTAACTTTTGCAAGACGTGGAATTTATAAGGTTAATAACTACTAGATTTCTTGGAAATGCTGGGATCTATCCTTCATACTTTCCTGGTTTGATTTGTTTAGCTGTTTTCTACAGGATTATTGTTATATCGAACATAGAGACTGTTACCTCAGAGTGTGAGATAATTGCTAACCTGGATGTTCTGAGTTAGTCTCATTTAACATCTCAAAGTGCTCCTTCTGGTAATAATGGTACATATCCGTCCAGGATTCTGTGTAATATGTCAGCTCAAACTGGTAGTAGTACTAAGACGGTGAGTTTTCGTCCTATTGTGCAACCTGCATACCAACCTCCAGCGCCAAATTACAAGAATGAATGGGAGATAACAGGGCGCTATCTCTCGTTCATTCTTGGATACTAGAGTTTCAGTTGTACAATAGCATGACTAAGGAAAAGGAGATGGTCATACCTAAAGAGCCAGGCAAAGTTGGGATATATGTTGGTGGTGTTCCAGCTTATGATCTTAGCTGCATCCGCAATGCTGGTGCATATGCTGCTGTTGATGTCCTTGATAGGTATAATACTGATATGTTTTTTGTGTCTACTTTACATTTAGTTTATGTTTAAGATTTAGGGGTTCAATTTGTTTGTTGTGTCCAGCGAAATGATAAATTATATAATCGAAAATGTTTGCATAGATTAAACGATCAATTTATCCTTGAGTCCCTTTAAAGGAGCATCCAGGTGCCTTGAAACTAATTACAAACTTATTCCAGTTTTCTTGCACACGACCTGAAACCTGATCTGGTTCTTTCTGGCAGATTATACAAAATCATTATGCTTATGCTGCTGATGGAGATGTCTACTGCGTACAGCCTGCTATCTAGGCGAAAACCAAAATGACTTTGCATTATTGAAGGTGAAAGAATACGCGCTTAGCATGCTAATGGTTGTTCACTTTTTAGTAGCTTATTGTCTTTGTGTGGTTGCAGACTGCATAGCCGGGAGATATTAGCTGGGAAAGTTCTTGGGGACCTGGGTGGCACATAGAGTGCAGTGCCATGAGTGACCGTTATCTGACTTCCTCCTTTGATATTCATGGTGGAGGAATGGATCTAATATTCCCTTATCACGAAAATGAGCTTGCTCAAAGTTGTGCTGCCCGCCCGAACATTTGTGAAATTACCAATTGGATGCATAATGGTTTCGTCAATACCAACAACGAGAACATGTCCAAGTCGCTTGGAAACTCGTGAGGCAAGTGATTGCTTATTATTTTTCCATTTTAACACTGTTTATTCTTTTGTTTTCTGACCATCTCATTTCCCTTGTAGATAACCAAATTGTATCATCCATTAGTATTGAGATATCTCATGATGAGTACGCATTACTGGGATCCTGTCAATTACTCACAAGAACAGCTTGAATTTGCATCTGAGTCTGTTTTCTACTTGTATAAGGTAAAAAGCTAATTTTAGGCATTATGTCTCCTGTTCAGTTGGTTTGTTATGATTTTCTTAAATCATTGCTGAAGTAAAGTTAACTTAAGGACCTGGGTGCTGCCAAGCTTGAACCCCAAAGTAGATAAAAACTAAAAAGTAACCTTCTTAACCAGTCTGAAATCTTTGTATTGTCTGGTAGAATAGAAGACTGGGGCTCTTCTTCTTATTTGTGTATCAAGAAAGTTAGTCTCATGGTTATTGACCACCCAAAACAACATATTAAAAGTTGCATAGGATTTAGTTCACATGTTGCAAGATAAAATTGATATGTTAATGAGCGTGTCTATATGATAATGATAAGTAAATGTGTTTTAGCTCATGGTCAATTTACTCTAGTAGTTTATGCATGTAATAATATATTCCTAATGTGAACAGTTTTTGTCATGTTTTTCAGACTTCGCTGGACTGTGAAAAGGCCTTATTTTCTTTTCGAGAGAAAAATCCCGTGATAGCAAAGTGCAAAAATATTCGACTAACTCTTGAGGCTCAGAGGTGCATCGATAAATTAATGAATGATTTCTATGCTAAAATGTCAGATGATTTCCGCACTCCCAACATCTTGAATGCTGCTGCTCTTTAAGGATATTTGAAGCTCACCGACCAGCTCAAGAAGGTATTTCCTTTCCCTGATCCATTCAATCCTTCTTGTGTTTTGCATCATTGGCTGTGTACAAATTATACCCCAAATTGATGCTTAAGGTTACTCTGGAGTCTTTTTAGGAGTTCTATTTTACCATTGATGGATTAGATCTGGCAAGTTCTGCATTAGTGCTTCTTGCGTGCGTAAGTTCTTGCTGTTTTTCTGACATGGTGTGTGTGTGGATACAGGTGTAATGGCATATATTCCTAACATAATGTGCATAGTGGATACATGTGTAATAATATATTCCTAACATGAACTGTTTGTCATGTCTTTTAGACTTCGCTAGACTGTGAAGAGGCCTTATTTTCATTTCGAGAGAAAAATCCCCTGGTACCGAAGTGCATAACTGTTCGACTAACTCCTGAGGCTCAAAGTGCATCCATATATTAAAGAATGATTTCTACGCTACAATGTTAGATGATCTCCACACTCAAGACTTCTTGAATGCTGTTGCTTCAAGGAAATTATGAAGCTCATGAGCCAGCTCAAGAAGGTATTTCCTTTTCCCTGATCCATACAATCCTTCTAGTGTTTGTCCTTTGTCGTCAATGGCTATGTACAAATTTATACCCCACATCGATACTAAAGGTCACTCTGGAGCTGAACTTTTTAGGAGTGCTATATTAGTGCCTCGAGGTCACTTGTTACATGTGTCAAAGGCAAACCATCAAGTTTGATACACAATTTGTCCAGTTCAAGAATTTTTTTGCCCTTTATATGAATATTGTGCTTCATCATATACTGTCCCTACCCTAGGAATTTGTTTTCTGAAACTTTTGAAGTGATTTCCGGCCAAGTCTTATAGTGTCCATTTCCGGGCAGAGCAGCACGAGCTTTCATTGTTCCTGTCCCTTGCTGAAATGGAGAAAGAAGTGAAGCTGGTTTTATTTACTCTTGGACTAATGTCATTTTCATCCTATTCAGAGGTATTACGCCCACTTTGTTCTGAAGATTATTCGTCATCGATAATCCATTTATCTCCCTCCGAGGAACATTTCATTGGAAGTTTAGAACAATCAAAATGAAATTCTGTCATTTTTCTTCACTAACAAAATGGTGTTGTGTACTGAACAGGTTCTGAGGCAATTCAAAGTTAAGGATTTGACAGAGAGCAAAGTTGGCTGAGGAAGATGTTTTGCAACAAATAGAAGTTAGGATCCAGGCAACGAAAGACCAAGGAATTTTCAAAGTGTGACCAAATCTGGCTCGACTTGAGGGGATTTTTCTTGTGGATTTGGATCGCGAAACTCAATGGAGACGTTGCATCCAAAATTAGAAACTTGTGAAATGTTGTAGTCTGCTGAAATAAAACAAAGTCCTCAACTGCCTCAACAATGATGAACTAGACTGGTATATATAATCTATATCCCATGGAGAGCTGGGGGGGTGTTGGTCCCTTTGGTTCATGTCCTGTATTTGTGTGCAGGAGGTTTAGGCAGGTGAAAATTTGATCTGGTTCTTTTTGGAGATTATACAAAATGATTATGCTGCTGATGGAAATGTCTACTTTTCGTCTGACAGATTCCCCGCGTACGGCCTGCTATCTGGGCGAAAACCAGAAGACAATCTAGCTGGTGATAGCGAGAGAGTTCAAGATAGTTTAACTTCAAACAAATAAAGTCAAAATGACTTTGCATTATGGAAGGTGAGAGAACACGTGCTTAGCATGCTTATGGTTGTTCTCTCTTTGGTGGCTATTGTCTTTGTGTGGTTGCAGAACGGATTGAACTTCCATCTGACTATGTTTTCTACTCCTATAAGGTAAATAGCTAATTCTTAAGGCATTATGTCATGATTTGCTTTAACTGGTGCTGCATCAAAGTTAGCGTAAAGTCCTTGATGCTGCCAAGATTGAACCCCAAATTAGATAAATACCATCTGAACCAGTCTGTAATCTTTGTATTATCTGGTGGGATAGAGGTTTGGGGCTCTTTTTTTGTTTTTGATGCGTATTTGCTTTGTTAAGTTGATTGCTTGTGTATAAAGAAAGTTCGTCTCAGCTCTTGGTTATTGACCACCCAAAATGACATATTAACAGTTTTGTAGGATGTAGTTCGCACTTTGCAAGATAAATTAGATATGTTAATGAGCGTATCTATATGATAATGAAAAGTAAATGTGTTCTAGCTCATGCTGCAGTAATCTATAAATGCAATGTATGTCTAGTTGTCTACATTGCATGGATAAGCTGATGTACAGTAGCATTGAGTATTCAGATAAATTAATGGAAATAAATGGCATGTATCTAATGCATTTAGTTCTGCCGTCTTTCTTTTTTCTTTTTTGACTGTTCCCACGATGAAATTTTCTTCATGGTCGTGTTAGTAGAATAAAAGCATTCCTTGCGATAACCCAAGATGTAGCTTTAGATACTTTGGCAGTTATAGTTAAAAAGAAACTTTTTCTGATGACTTTCATGATATTTGATGGATTAGATCTGCTTGGTTCTGCATCAGTGTTTCTTGCGTGCATAATATTCTTGCCTTTTATCTGACATGACGTGTGTAGTGGGTACACGTGTAATGATATATTTCTAACATGATGTGTATAGTGGAAACATGTGTAATTATATATTCTCAACATGAACTGTTGGTCATGTCTTTTAGGCTTTGCTGGAGTGTGAAGAGGCCTTATATTCTTTTCGATAGAAATATCCTGTGATACCAAAGTGCAAATTATTGGACTAACTCCTGAGTCTCAGAAGTGCATTGAGAAATTAAAGAATGATTTCTACGCTAAAGTGTCAGATGATCTCCACATTTCAAGACTTCTTGAATGCTGCAGGTCTTGAGGAAATTTTGAAGCTCATGAACCATCTTAAGAAGGTATTTTCTTTTCCCTGATCCATACAATCCTTCTAGTGTTTGTCGTCAATGGTTATGTACAAATTTATAACCCACATTGATGCTAAAGGATACTTCGGAGCTAAATTTTTTAGGAGTTCTATTTTTGTGCCTTGAGGTCACTTGTTACCTGTGTCTAAGGCAAACCTGTCAAGTTTGATATGCAATATGTCCAGTACAAGAATTTCTTTGCCCTTCATATGAATATACAGATGCATATTCTTCTTCATACACTGTCCCTGAGAATTCGCTTTCTGAAACTTCTCAACTGATTTCTCCTCCTTAAGGTTTTCTGATGAATATCTGTAGTACTCGAGTAAGATAATTACACAGAAGAATAGCTTGAAAATAATCAGGCAAATGGATGGATCTTCATGTGCTCCTCATGCCCGTGTCATTAGTGATTGGGAACTGTCAGTGACATAGTTGAGAATAGGGCTGATACTTTCGCTTGTCATTTGTTCATGAACGTTCAAGATGTGAGATCTAGTCCGCCAATTAGTGTTTGGAATGTGTTTTAATCATTTATCTTGTAGTATGTAATTCATGTTTTGATAGTATCTAAGAAGCTGTTAACAGAGTTCTTAGAAACGTAATGAGATACATGGGTACTTACTATTCCTTGTTCTAAAACACAATGCATCATATCTCAGTCACAAAACCACACCATAACTGCCACCTAGTAGTTATTTGTATGCAAGTCCTGTTGGCCTAGGTTGTGCTTATGGCCGACCGTTCATTGTTTTTCTCCTCGTGTAATGAGATGCTTGATGGATGTATGGTTTAGCAAGTAAGAAACACCAGCATGGTAAACCCCATACAGGATCTATAGTTGTCCACCTTAGTTAAAGCATTGGTTTTCCTTGTATTCCTACTTTTTGACCGAGTCTTATGGTGTGCATTTCCAGGCAGAGCAGCATGAGCTTTCATTGTTCCCGTCCCTTGCTGAAATGGAGAAAGAAGTGAAGCTGGTTTTAGATACTCTTGGACTAATGTCATTTTTATCCTATTCAGAGGTACGTCGTCCTACGCCCACTTTGTTCTAAAGATTATTTGTCATCGATAACCCAATTATCTCCCTCCAAGGAACATTTCATAGGAAGTTTTGAACAATCAAAATGAAATTCTGTCATTTTTCAGTGTTGTGTACTGAACAGGTTGTGAGGCAATTCAAAGTTACGGATTCGACTGAGGAAGATATTTTATAACAAATATAACTTACGACCCAGGCAAAGAAAGACAGGGAATTTGCCAAGAGTGACCGAATCAGGCTCGGCTCGACTGTTAAGGGGATCTTTCTTGTGGATTTGGATGGCGAAACTCAATGGAGACCTTGTGTCTGAAAGATACGAAACTTGTGAAATGTTGCAGTCTACTGAAATAAAAGAAAAATTCTCGACTGCCCCAACAATGGTGAACTAGACTGATGATCCCGTGGACATCATCTCAACTGAACTTCATACAGAATTTATTTTTCGAAAGAGAAACAAATTGTTTGTTTTGGCTGTTTACTTCCCTCAAGTTACAAACCAATTTTTAGTGTGATATCATTAGGTGCGGATAAAACACCAACTCAAACCAGGGTTATTATTTGTTTGCCCAATCATCAGATTTTATTGTTCAAATTGACAATTTTTGTTTTTTTTCCCAAAAGAGGTTCACAGAATAACTGAGAACAGAAGAAAAGTACAGATACTGTCCTAAAAGTAGTCTGGCCGAGCTAAAACAATGGCCAAAACTTGAGAATGACATTAGTGGCACAGCTAATTGCACTGGCCACAACACCCATGACAATTCCAACAGAGTTTCTTATAATAAAACCATATCCAGCACTAGCAGGCCCCTAGGCTAGGCTCCCTCTAGCTGCACAAACCAACAAAACTGGTACCCGCGTTGTCAGACATGCTTGACGCAATCCAAAGAACTTCATAACTTCAACAAAACTCCTTAATGAAAAGGAAGATCTTCATTTGTATGAGTCCTGCTGGCCTAGGTTGTTCTTATGCTGACTGTACATTGTTTTAGTCCTCTTGATGCTAAGGAACACCAGGATGGTAAACCCCATCTGGGTTCTTCAGGTGTCCACCTTAGGATCTGGTGAAATGTTGTAGTTCAGTGAAATAAATTGAAATCCATCTTTTATTTCAGAATTGTAGTTGATGACGGTTGGCACATGCAAACCATGTTTATCTTCCATGCTTTGTTTATACCTTATTATTCATGGCAAAACAAAGCTCGTTTGTATCTACATTTCTGAAACACCAAAACTGCAACTTAGTTCTTGCTTGCATACTGTATTTGCGAACCAATGCATTCCAATTTGAGCCGGTCAAGACTGGTTGACCCTCTCCTACAACTGGTTTCACTTTCACCTTACCCTTGCCCATACTTCCCCAAATCTTGAAAACAATTTCTGATGTTGTTCCATCCGGTTCAACCAACATAACTGTGCATCCTTTCTTCCGATCCTTATTATTAGTACTCTGATCAGTATTTCCCATTAAAACCCAATATTTCTCACGTTCAGCAGGAGTCAAAAGATCCGTCACTTTTCGAGTTATAAATATCCTTCCTTGGTTGGGTTTCACATCGCTCATACTAAGAATCTTCTCAAACAACCAATATACTGGTGTTGTGCCACCAAGTCCTGTAACAGTTCGCTGCATTACTTCAGACATATCTTGAGGTGGTGAGGGTTCTGAATAATTCGGCCTTTTTCTCATTTTATCGACTTTAGATTGTTGTTGCTGTGAGGACCCCCCTTCGTTTTCAACCACTATACTGCAATCACTTGTAGGATTACGCTGCTCCACTGTTTCTTGTTTTAACTGCATCCCATGTTGTGTTCCTTGACCTGGTTTCTGCAAGAGTCCCAGTCCAGCTTCACCCACTGGTGTAGCATCAGCATTCTGGTGATGTTGCTCTGCGATTTCCTGTTGGTGTGCATGTATCTTACGTGGTCTACCTCGACCCCTCGATTGTCGCTTCTGCAAAGTCCTCTCTTCCATTTCATCCACTGGACTACTATCACCATCTGCATTACTCTTCTCCGCTGTGTCTTGTTTTATTGGCGTTTTAGGAGGTCTTCTTCCTAAACGTTTAAACTTCCGCAGTTCAACTCCAGCCCCTGCCACTGGGTTAGATTTAAGTTTCACATTATGGTCATGTTCCTCTACTACCTCTTGTTGGTGGACACGTATCTTACGTGGCCTACCTCGACCTTTCCTTTTCCCTGTTCCAAGTCCCCGCTTAGCACAATCAGATTGGTGATCGTGCTGGTTTACTTGCATCCTACTTGGCCTACCTTCCCCCGTTAACTGCTGCTGCAATGTATTATCTGCTGCAAGTCCAATCACTATATTAGAATAATCAAGTTGCTGATGCTGCTCCACAGTTTCCTGCTGGTTTACTTGCATCCTACTTGGCCTTCCTCTCCCCGTAAACTGCTGCTGCTGCAATGTATTATCCGCTGCAAGCCCAATCACTATATTAGAGTAATCAACTCGCTGATAATTCACTTCTTTTTTACCCAATTCCAATTCCATCATCAGTTCCTCATTGTCACTCGCACATAATTGCATCGATTCATTTTCTACCGCAAAACTCTCCTCCGAGGAATTCCCACTTAGGTCACTGGAATCCACCAAACCATCATCACATTCCTCATCTTCATCCACGTATTTCTTACGAAGCCTACCACGTCTCCTCTTCTGTTGCTCGTGCTCATTTTCACATCCCGGATTAGGTTTGCAATTAAGGTCCTCCGGGAGTTCATAACAAGCATTCGAAAAGGAATACAAAATCTCACCAGAATCAACAAGTTTTTTGAGATAATGTTTGAGAAAATGAGAGTGAGCAAATGGTAACCCCTGAAAATTCTTTTCAATGTATTTTGAAATCTCATACACATTTGAACCTCCTCCGTCATTGTTCATTTCCTTAATTGCTTCCATAATCATCTAGAAAAATGAACATGCATGAATTCAGGTAAAACACACACAAATTAACGCAAAAAAAAGATTAAAACAAGAAAAGAGAAAGGGCTAACCGTTGCATAAGGAGGATGAGTTGGTCTGGTTCTTAGTAACGGGAAAAACGAAGAGATATTATCTTCAATGAGTTTGATTTTCTGAGCCAAACAAGGAGACTGATGATGATCAGATGAATAATACCTAGAAATCAACAGTTTGATGACAGCATCTTTCAGTTTTTGCTCTCTGGGTTGCAATTTAGAGGAGGAAGGAGGAGTTTCTGATTCTTCTTCATGCAGATCTTGAGATTTCATTTTTTATGTTTTTCTTGATCTATCTCTCTGTGTAGTTATTACTCGAATGCTGTATCGGGTCTACTCTCACACTACACAAATCCCGGAATTTTCTCATTTACACGTCAAACCGTTGCGTTGTCGCCGGAAATCTGAATTAATCTCAGACATTTTCAGCATGGACAGTACATGAATATTGCACGTGGAGATGAATGCTGTCTACCAGGTGTAAGCAAACAAGAGACTATGTACACGTGGAGATCAGTACATAAATATTTACAGCGTTAGTTCCTAATTTTGATCTTAGAGTACGGTTAAAACTTTTGCTTACATGTGTTCCAAGCAAGAAAGAAACAATGTACACGTGTTTATCACATTTTGTAGCCAAATGATTAATAGTTTGGTTAAAAATGTTGCTTGCATGTTCTTTTTCCCTGTTCGGTAATTTTTTTTTTTTTGGTGCAAACGATTTCAAATTACTATCGTCGTCAAATGATTTTAGCACCATAGCGACGTCAGCCTTTGCCCACTAAATATGTATTGCCGCAAGACTTCATGGTACAAGTCAGATATGATTTGCTTGACTGACTCTTTTTAGGAAAATCAATCGGCATGAGTATCAGTTTTTTCTGCTCTTCAGAAGCTGCAAATTGAATAGTATGTTTCTGAATGAGCATTTGTTGTGTTGAAAAACAAGGTATAGAGAGAGAGAGCAGAGAGGAAGAACAAGCGGAATACATGAGAGAGCTACATTGTTCCAACGTTTTTCAATATTTAAAAATGATAATCAAACACCATGATCATATTTAGGTGAAGAACTAAGTAACCTCGACTCATTAATCTTAATTACCCCACTAACCACAGTGATGATTGTGGCTTACACACCACTTAACTAAAACTAAGTAACCTGACTCATTAATTTCAATTACCCCACTAACAGATTTAGTGGTTGATTGTGGCTAACACACCACTTCTAACTACCTCAGAATTTTAAGCAAATACGTTGAGAATTTCAATTCCTACAAACCAGGACGACTACTATGTAGTTTGAGTTTAACATAAACTCTTAAACTCAAACTACAATATCAATCTTCATGAGCTCTTCCGTGACAACTTTCCTTCACCTGCACAGATGTTACTTATGCCGTCTCTGCATAACCCGTGCGTTGATTTCCTTAACAGACCTACCTACTACACTTGCAGGTACCGTATGAATTTCCCGACATGTCTTATCATAACTTCGCTTCACTTGCGGCCAACCTACTACCAGGGCCATTCCTGAAAATAATTTGCCCCGAAGTGAAAGATAATTTTTTTGCCCCTATACAAGCCAGATTTTTTTTTTTTTGCGCACGATTAAAATGTCACTAATATGGTTCTATAATGGGGTTAAGCTTTCCCTCTTCGAAGGCGAACCGTAAGGAAATGTTTAATAATGTGGAGAAAAATCACAAGGATTTGATTGTGGAAGACAACGATGAAAGTCCCACTTAAATATAGCTTGCGCTCTTTATTTTAGTTCGCAAGTAAAATTGGTTGTTTAGTTTCTAAGGTATGTCAAGAAGCATTTGATGCTTTTTGATTATCCTTGGAACCTTTTGGTCTTGTTTTTTATTTATGCTTTCGCTTAGTGGTTAAGATAATTGATGAATTGAATGGTTATTGACCCTCTTTTGGAAGAAATTGTATTCACGAATTGCCCAATTCCAAAAACCCTACACAGAAGATGAAATTGAGTTACTCTTGAACTTTTGTGTGAATGTTGTTGAATTAGCTATTGCTTTAATATAAATTAAATTAAAATTTTTGATCATCTTTTTTGATGATCGATCAAAAAGTAATCTTTCTTAGTTCAGAATAAACCTAATTTTGAGATTTCTTAATAAGAAGCAACATGTTACAGGAAGATTTAAAAGACGAGAAGTAATGGGTGTGTTACAAATGGCCATGGATGAAAGAAACGGCCGTAAGAATTTTTGTTATGAACGAATGAAGCGAGATTGAAAGAGCTTAGATTTGCATTTCCCGTGAACCCGCAAGTTTACAAATATAATACTACTACAAAAATAAACTAGTAAAGTTAAAATGAAAAAAAAATGAATAATCAAAAGTGATCATGAATTTTTTTTATAGAGTTTATGGAAGAAAAATGGAAGATAATTAAAGTGACAAAAACAAATATTGTTTTGCTTTTAAATAAAAATCTATTTAAAAGAAAATTAAACAGATGGAGAACAAAAAGAAGGATCCATGACTGGGAAGAAAATGAAACAGACTAGAAATAAACTAAAATCGTTTCTATTATAGTTAAGCTATTTACACAAGTCATTTTTAGCCCTTCAAATTTATATAAATAATATAATTTAGTCCATCTGATTTTTTATTTATTGAAAACCCCCATTAGAAATGAGTTTTTTGTTGCCCCCGGTCCTGTGTTGCCTGCAAGTGGGGCTTACCCTGCTTGTCTATCAGGACCGGCCCTGCTACTACACTTGTAGGTCTCTATGACTTCCCAGACATATCATATCATATCTCTTGCTGCATCTTGGAACCTCCACGGCTATCACATCTTGAACCACTGCTAGAAATGGTTGCCCTTGCTCAACTTTTTCACGTCAATTGGTTCTTTACACCAGAACCATCAACAACACTTTCAAATCGCCCAAACTTCAACTTTGCTTAGATAACTTTAGGATTTTACTGATCATCTTACTCAAACCTGCATCAGACACCTTGTATAAGATACTGCAGTCTTCTACCAATTACACCAGCCTAAAAATCAGAGTACTAACTTCTAAGAAAAAAAGATTGAAACATAACTGTGAGAAACTTTTATACTACAACTTGTATAAACTCACTCAGACAATTCAACAAACACTTGTGATACAAAACACAAGAACATTTTCTACTAAACTTAAACTGACCCATACTAAAAACACAGTACTGTTAATGGATAAAACAAAATCATTAACATTTACAATAACAAATTTGGCTGAAAATAAAACAGAGCTTTGTTTTGCTTAACTTTACTTGGCTTGGTTAAACTGCATCACTTCTGGTTTCATTCATGGAGACAAACCCCACATCAACAGACCTTTCATTAACAAGCTAGAGCTGTTGCTCTTTCCCTGCTTGCCAATCATACATGAAACCAAATCAAAATAATCCTACCTAACTAACAGGATTACCTTCAAACAGTTTGTGAGCACCTATGAAATCCAAGCCTCTTTCACACATGCCTTTCACTGAACATCTTTAGAACCATGTTCAAATCCTTCCATACTGCCACCTAGTTCACTAGCCCTCCTGCCCAAACCATTATCAGCCACCTTGCTTAAGACATTGGTAAATATCATACCAATAACTCCAGTGAACTCCAGGATCAGATTTCCAACTTCTTTTGACACACAAAAGAAACTCAATCACAACACAATAAAACAATAAAACACCCTCTCTATTAATCTATCCTATCTGAGAATTTTCTAATACTATTAATCTATCCTCTCTGAGAATTTTCTAACACCTCTGTCTCTACCCTAGCTCTGATACCATGTTGAAAAACAAGGTATAGAGAGAGAGCAGAGAGGAAGAACAAGCGGAATACGTGAGAGAGCTACATTGTTCCAACGTTTTTGATAATCATACATCATTATATAGGTGAAGATAGTACATGGTTTCTACCCACTAACCACATGATGATCACATTTACACGTTTAACTAAAACTAAGTAACTGACTCATTAATCTTAATTACCCCACTAACAGATTTAGTGGTTGACTGTGGCTAACACACCACTTCTAACTACCTCAGAATTTTAAGCAAATACGTTGAGGATTTCAATTCCTACAAACCAGGACGACTACTATGTAGTTTGAGTTTAACATAAACTCTAATAGTAGTGATGTTCCATTTAAAGGTTTTGTAGATAGTGGCACTCTGGCCAACACCTAGTTGGTTGCAGGTCACCGTGTCAGAAATCGAGTTTTTGTAGTGAAGTTATACTTTAGACCCTGGTTGGGTATAAATAAGATCTGTCAATGGATGAAAATAGGACAAGTCACGAAGAGATTGGAAAAGCAAGATGAAAGCCTGACTGGCTATTCTCTTTGGATTCGCTTATAAGCACGACATTCCTGTTGTTCCTTAAGAATCTAGCGGGCTTTTGTGCAGGCATTGTGATATTTTGCCCCCCACAAGCAGTCGGTCTTTGGGAGTTTGGTGTTTTCTTGCTGTAGCCTTGCTGTCCGCCTTTATATGTCCTCTTCCTTGTGACTCTGGTCACTCACTTTCTTAGTGAGAGCCCGTTTTCAATCCAATTTGCTTAAACAAAGCACGATCAAAACAATTTTGTCAAACTCTCCTAAAGTCAATCTCTTGTGGCAAATCAAAGGTAAAGCAATATATTTGAAGCACATTGAGTGGAAGAGTTACTTAAAAACCATAAATCTCATATTCTGGAACTAAAGCTTCATAACAAAAAGTTTATAGCAATCTATGCATTATGGTATTGTAAACATTAAAACTATCTTAGCTCAAAGAATAGGGCCTAACGAAGTACTATAAATTAAAAGTAAAACTATTTAAAGAGGAACGATAAAATTTTACGAAAAACCATGTTAATCTTCCATGTTTTCTTTATACTTTGTTATTAATGGAAAAACAAAACTCGTTTGTATCTGCCTTTCTGAAACACCAAAACTGCAACTTAGATCCTTCTACCAAGTTGTATTTGCGCACCAATGCATTCCAATTAGAACCGGTCAAGACTGGTTGACCTTCACCTGGTTTATCACCCTTACCTAAACTGGCCCAAATCTTGAAATCAATCTCTGATGCTTTTCCATCTGGTTCAACCAATGTAATTGAGTATTCCTTCTTCTGCTCATTATTTTTATTAGCACCTCTGTCATTATTTCCCTGTAAAACCCAGTATTTCTTAAGCTCGGCAGGTGTCAGAAATTTTTTCACATGTTGAGGTATAAATAACCTTCCTTGTTGGCGTGTAACATCACTCTTAGTTAGACTCTTTTCATCAATCCAATTTACTGGCGCTGCGCCACCAATTTCTATAGCAGTTGGCTTCATGACTTCAGACAAATCTTGAGGTGGTGCTGGTTCTGTTGATTTCGACTTATTTCTCATATTTCTATTCCCTTGAGGCTTCTTCTTCCGAGGCTTTTCTTCTTCTTCCTCTTCATAATCTTCTTCGTACTCGCTATCGGTTATCTCTGATGCATCATCATCATCCATTGGTTCATGCAGATGGTCGTCATCTTTTTCAACCGGCGGCGTTACTGATCTTTTCTTTTTAGGAATATTGACCGGGAGAAATTCCATCTTCTCATGATCACTAAAAACTTCCTCATTGCCGGATCGTTCCGCGTCAGAAATATCTTTTTCTCCGTAAAGTACCAGTTCTTTGCCAGCATAACCATCATCAGCATATGAAGCATTGGCATCGACAGCTTCAGCATATGCATCATTACCATCTACAGCTTCAGCATATGCAGCATTGACATCAACAGCTTCAGCATTACTGGCTTCCAATCCGGAAACCTTCCTTTTTGGAGACAGTTCTCTTTTCTTCTGCTCATGATGATAATTCCTTTCATATGGTTTTTTCTTCGCAGCTCGTCGGCAAAGCTTCTCATCGTTCGGCTTTCGGTTCTTTTCGTTTCTCTTTTCTTTTTCTAATAAGATATTAAATTCATAATACCTAGGAAGCGCGAAAGCCATATCACATCGCTGTTTTCCACTCAATGAGTTCATACACGCCATTGCCTGTATACAACAAGAACATAAAACAAAAAGCCCTTCAAAGTTTAAGATTGCAGGAATCAAAAAAGTAATAAATATGCAAAACTTAAAACGAAGAACTAGAAAAAATAAATAAAATTGTACCTTGAAGACAATTAGCTTGGAATGGAATGGAATTGTTTTTTTTTTTTTACTCCTGTTAGTATTTACAGTTGGAGCTGTTTCCTTTCTTGTATTGGTTTCTTAATACGAGTTCAACAAGAACTTAAGTACTCTTTAGACCTGTTTGATTAGATTTAGGAATTAAGACCTTGTTTTTAGTGGGAATAAAGAGTGTTTAACCGTGACTAGAAAAATCCCCTCACTTTAAGGGGAAAATACACATAAGAGCACAATGGCATAAGCATAGACGTTTTTCTTTCTTACTTCTTGCGAAGATGATCGTGACGAAAACTTTGCTATGTCTGCCTAATAAACTAAACAAAAGTTATGGCCCTCAAAGAAAAACAAACTGATATTGTAATCCACAAGGAGTGAAGAAAATGTAGAAAGCTCGTGTACCTGTCATCTGTCGCGCGGGTGACCCCGGCAACGGTGTTTTTGTTTTTGTTTTATTTTTGCTGACATTTCCTGCAATTTTAATTTTAAATGGGGTATATTAATTATATGTCCCTACTTTTAACTCCCTACAAATATATCCTTATGCAACAATAATTATGTCCCTCCTTTTTTTATAACCTTATCCATTTAATATTAGATTACCTTAATACCCTCACTCATATAATATTTTTCTTTATTTCAAAATACAACAAATTTCTTCCTCTACCACTTCACCACCACCACTAGCACCACCACCACCAACATTCAACTACCATTCCACCACCACCACCGTTCAACAACCACCACCTACCAACCGCCACCACCACCAATATTCCACTACCACTCCTTCACCGCCACCATTACACCACCACTAGTCCTCCTCTACCACAAATTCCGCTTTGACTGAAGATTAAAAAATGGGGTATATTTGGAAGTCCCTAAATTGTTGATGGGCCCCTGATGGGCTTATAGATAAAGAGGGACAAAATTATTATGTGATAAGGATATTTGTTTAGACCATCAAAAGTAGGGACAAAAATTCAATTACCACTTCTAAATGTCCCTCTCTTAATTGGGCCGACCGACCGGAGGGCCCGAAGGGAGGGAGTCCCTTTTATGGCCACTTTTTTGTAAAATGAAGAGTAACACAAATGTTCAATTTGATAAAAAGATTGGAAAAATTGTCCCTTCCTTTTAGTCCAATTACTATAACTCCTTGTGTATCATATTTTTTAGGGGTATAATTGGAATGTAAACTTTAATATAACATATCAAAAAATCCGTGCCTTGGAATTTTATAAACTTTATCTCGTTGGAAAGTTTATAAAAAAATCTACGCAACGAGTACAAACAACAATATCAAATTTAGAGTTTTTAGAGTTTATTCGAAAAATTCGGAAGTATTTATCATTTTAGGCACAATTTTAGAAAATTAAATGTACATCCATTATGCAAAACACCACAAAGGATACAAAATACTTTATGTAGCCATATTTTGGTTTATGCATCAACTAATTTTCCGTTACAACTAATAAAACTACTCCCTCCGTTCCAAGAAAAGTGATACTTTCATTTTACATGCAATTTACGAAAATTGAATGCATGCCATTACGCAAACCACCACACAAGCTGCAAACACATAATGCAACCATATTTTAGTTTATGGATCGATTAATTTTCCGTATCAGAAAAAAATAATACTTTCACATCCCGTTTCAGGAAAAGTGATCCTTTCTTCCCGTTTTGGGAAAAAGTAATACTTTCACCCTGTTTCGGGAAAAGTGATACTTTCGCCCCGTTTAAGGAAAAGTGATACTTTTGCTCTGTTCCAGAAAAAGTATCCCGGGTTCAAAGATCACTAGAGTAAGACATGAGTTTCTCTTCCGGATGAACTGGAGACGAAATATATCAGAATTGAACATCACAGGTTCAAAGATTACCAGAGTTAGACCAGAGTTTCTCGTTCGGATGAACAAACGACGAAATATATCAGAATTGAACATCACAGGTTCAAAGATTACTAGAGTTAGACCAGAGTTTCTTTTTCAGATGAACTGAAGATGAAATATATCAGAATTGAACATTCCGGGTTATAAGATCACCAGAGTTAGACCTGAGTTTCTGATTCAGATGAACTGAAGATGAAATATATCACGGGTTCAAATATTAATAGAGTTTGACCCAAGTTTCTCTTCCGGATGAACTGAAGGAGAAATCTATCAGAATTGAACATCACATGCTCAAATATTACTAGAGTTAGACTTGAGTTTCTCTTCCGGATGATCTGAGGACGAAATATATCAGAATTGAACATCACAGGTTCAAAGATTACTAGAGTTAGACCCGAGTTTCTCTTCCGGATGAAATGAAGACGAAATATATCAGAATTCAATATCACAGGTTCAAAGATTACTATAGTTAGATCCGAGTTTCTCTTCCGGATGAGCTGGAGACAAAATATATCAGAATTGAATATCACAGGTTCAAAGATTACCAGAGTTAGACCTGAGTTTCTCGTTCGAATGAACAGACAACGAAATATATCAGAATTGAATATCACAAGTTCAAAGATTACTAGAGTTAGACCAGAGTTTCTTTTTCGGATGAACTAAAGATGAAATATATCAGAATTGAACATTCTAGGTTCAAAGATCACTAGAGTAATACATGAGTTTCTCTTCCGGATGAACTTGAAACGAAATATATCAGAATTGAACATCACAGGTTCAAAGATTACCAGAGTTAGACCTGAGTTTCTCGTTCGGATGAACAAACGACGAAATATATCAGAATTGATCATCACAGGTTCAAAGATTACTAGAGTTAGACCAGAGTTTCTTTTTTGGATGAACTGAAGATGAAATATATATCAGAATTGAACATTCTGGGTTATAAGATCACCAGAGTTAGACCTGAGTTTCTGATTCAGATGAACTGAAGATGAAATATATCAGAATTTAACATTTCGGGTTCAAAGATCACTAGAGTTACACCTGAGTTTCTTTTTCGGATGAACTGAAGATGAAATATATCAGAATTGAACATTCCGGGGTCAAAGATCACTAGAGTAAGACCTGAGTTTCTGATTAGGATGAAATAAAGATGAAATATAGCAAAATTGAATATCCCGGGTTCAAAGATCACAAGAGTAAGACCTGAGTTTATGATTCGGATGAACTGAAGATGAAATATATCAGAATAGAACATTCCGGGTTCAAAGATCACTAGAGTTAGACCTGAGTTTCTTTTTCGAATGAACTGAAGATGAAATATATATAAATGGAACATCCCGGGTTCAAAGATCACTAGAGTAAGACATGAGTTTCTGATTCGGATGAACTGAAGATGAAATATATCATAATTGAACATCCAGGGTTCAAAGATCACTAGAGTAAAACATGAGTTTCTGATTCGGATGAACTGAAGATGAAATATATCATAATTGAACATTCTGGGTTCAAAGATCACTAGAGTTAGACCTGAGTTCCTGATTCGGATTAACTGAAGATGAAATATATCAGAATTGAACATCCCCGGTTCAAAGATGACTAGAGTTAGACAAGAATTTCTGATTCTGATGAACTGAAGATGAAATATATCAGAATTGAACATTCCGGGTTCAAAGATGACTAGAGTTAGACCTGAGTTTCTGATTCGGATGAACTGAAGATGAAATATGTCAGAATTGAACATTCCGGGTTCAAAGATTACTAGAGTTAGACCTGAGTTTCTGATTCGGATGAACTGAAGATGAAATATATCAGAATTGAAAATTCTGGGGTCAAAGATCACCAGAGTTAGACCTGAGTTTCTGATTCGGATGAACATAAGATGAAATATATCAGAATTGAACATCCCGGGTTCAAAGATTACTAGAGTTGGACCCGAGTTTCCCGTCCGGATGATCTAAAGACAAAATATATCAGAATTCAACATCACAGGTTCAAAGATTACCAGAGTTAGACCTGAGGTTCTCTTTCGGATGAACTTAAGACTCAATATATAAGAATTAAAAATCACTGGTTCAAAGATTACCAGAGTTAGAACTGAGTTTCTCGTTCGGAGGAACTGAAGGAGAAATATATCAGAATTGAACATCACAGGTTCAAAGATTACTAGAGTTGGACCCGATTCTCCCGCCCGAATGATCTGAAGACGAAATATATCATATTTGAACATCACAGGTTCAAAGATTACTAGAGTTAGACCCGAGTTTCTCGTTTGGATGAACTACAAATGAACTATATCAGAATTTAACATCACAGGTTCAAAGATTACTAGAGTTAGACCTGAGTTTCTCTTCCGGATGAACTGGAGACGAAATATATAAGAATTCAACATCACAGGTTCAAAGATTACTAGAGTTAAACCCGAGTTTCTAGTCTGAATGAACTGGAGACGAAATATATTAGAATTCAATATCACAGGTTCAAAGATTACTAGAGTTAGACCAGAGTTTCTCGTCCGGATGAACTGGAGACGAAATATATCAGAATTCAACATCACAGGTTTAAAGATTACTAGAGTTAGACCCGAGTTTCTCTTCCGGATGAACTGCAGACAAAATATATCAGAATTCAACATCACGGGTTCAAATATTACCAGAGTTAGACCTGAGTTTCTCTTCTGGATGATCTGAAGACGAAATATATCAGAACTGAACATCACGGGTTCAAAGATTACTAGAGTTAGACCCGAGTTTCTCGTCTGGATGATCTGAAGACAAAATATATAAGAATTAAACATCACGGGTTCAAATATTAATAGAGTTTGACCCGAGTTTCTCTTCTGGATGAACTGAAGGAGAAATCTATCAGAATTGAACATCACATGCTCAAATATTACTAGAGTTAGACTTGAGTTTCTCTTCCGGATGATCCGAGGACGAAATATATCAGAATTGAACATCACAGGTTCAAAGATTACTAGAGTTAGACCCGAGTTTCTCTTCCGGATGAACTGCAGACGAAATATATTATAATTCAATATCACAGGTTCAAAGATTACTAGAGTTAGACCCGAGTTTCTCTTCCGGATGAGCTGGAGACAAAATATATCAGAATTGAACATCACAGGTTCAAAGATTACCAGAGTTAGACCTGAGTTTCTCGTTCGGATGAACAAACGACGAAATATATCAGAATTGAACATCACATGTTCAAAGATTACTAGAGTTAGACCAGAGTTTCTTTTTTGGATGAACTGAAGATGAAATATATATCAGAATTGAACATTCTGGGTTATAAGATCACCAGAGTTAGACTCGAGTTTCGATTCGGATGAATCAAAATGAAATATATCAGAATTGAACATTCCGGGTTCAAAGATCACTAGAGTTACACCTGAGTTTCTTTTTCGGATGAACTGAAGATGAAATATATCAGAATTGAACATTCCGGGTTCAAAGATCACTAAAGTAATACCTGAGTTTCTGATTCGGATGAAATGAAGATGAAATATAACAAAATTGAATATCCCGGGTTCACAGTTCACTAGAGTAAGACCTGAGTTTATGATTCGGATGAACTGAATATGAAATATATATCAGAATTAAACATTCCGGGTTCAAATATCACTAGAGTTAGACCTGAGTTTCTTTTTGGATGAACTGGAGATGAAATATATATAAATTGAACATCCCGGGTTCAAAGATCACTAGAGTACGACATGATTTTATGATTCGGGTGAACTGAAGATGAAATATATCAGAATTGAACATCCAGGGTTCAAAGATCACTAGAGTAAAACATGAGTTTCTGATTCGGATGAACTGAAGATGAAATATATCAGAATTGAACATTCTGGGTTCAAAGATCATTAGAGTTAGACTGAGTTTCTCTTCGGATGAACTCAAGATGAAATATATCGAATTGAACATCCGGTTCAAAGATGACTAGAGTTAGACCTGAGTTTCTTTTCGATGAACTCAAGATGAAATATATCGAATTGAACATTCAAGGTTCAAAGATGACTAGAGTTAGACCTTAATAGAGTTTCTTTCTTGGATGAAATGAAGATGAAATATAACAAAATTGAACATTCCGGGTTCAAAGATTACTAGAGTTAGACTTAGTTTCTGATTCGGATGAATCAAGATGAAATATATCGAAATTGAAAATTCACGGTTCAAAGATCACCAGAGTTAGACTCGAGTTTCTTTTTGGATGAACATAAGATGAAATATATAAATTGAACATCCTGGTTCAAAGATTACTAGAGTTGGACATGATTTTATGATTCGGATGATCTAAAGATGAAATATATCAGAATTCAACATCACAGGTTCAAAGATTACCAGAGTTAGACCTGAGGTTCTCTTTCGGATGAACTTAAGACTCAATATATAAGAATTAAAAATCACTGGTTCAAAGATTACTAGAGTTAGACCTGAGTTTCTGATTCGGATGAACTGAAGATGAAATATATCATAATTGAACATCCCGGTTTCAATGATGACTAGAGTTAGACCTGAGTTTCTGATTCGGATGAACTGAAGATGAAATATATCATAATTGAACATTCCGGGTTCAAAGATTACTAGAGTTAGACCTGAGTTTCTAATTCGGATGAACTGAAGATGAAATATATCAGAATTGAAAATTCCGGGGTCAAAGATCACCAGATTTAGACCTGAGTTTCTGATTCGGATGAACATAAGATGAAATATATCAGAATTTAACATCTCGGGTTCAAAGATTACTAGAGTTGGACACGAGTTTCCCGTCCGGATGATCTAAAGACAAAATATATCAGAATTCAACATCACAGGTTCAAAGATTACCATAGGTAGACCTGGGGTTCTCTTTCGGATAAATTTAAGACGCAATATATAATAATTTAAAATCACTGGTTCAAAGATTACCAGAGTTAGACCTGAGTTTCTCGTTCGGATGAACTGAAGGAGAAATATATCAGAATTGAACATCACAGGTTCAAAGATTACTAAAGTTGGACCCGAGTCTCCCGTACGGATGATCTGAAGACGAAATATATCAGATTTGAACATCACATGTTCAAAGATTACTAGAGTTAGACCCGAGTTTCTCGTTTGGATGAACTGTAGACGAATTATATCAGAATTTAACATCACAGGTTCAAAGATTACTAGATTTAGACCTGAGTTTCTCTTCCGGATGAACTGGAGACGAAATATATAAGAATTCAACATCACAGGTTCAAAGATTACTAGAGTTAAACCCGAGTTTCTCGTCTGAATGAACTGGAGACGAAATATATTAGAATTCAATATCACAAGTTCAAAGATTACTAGAGTTAGACCAGAGTTTCTAGTCCGTATGAACTGGTGACGAAATATATCATAATTCAACATCACAGGTTCAAAGATTACTAGAGTTAGACCCGATTTTCTCTTCCGGATGAACAGCAGACGAAATATATCAGAATTCAACATCACGGGTTCAATGATTACCAGAGTTAGACCCGAGTTTCTCTTCCGGATGATCTGAAGACGAAATATATCAGAACTAAATATCACGGGTTCAAATATTACTAAAGTTAGACCCGAGTTTCTCGTCTGGATGATCTGAAGACGAAATATATAAGAATTGAACATCACGGGTTCAAAGATTAATAAAGTTAGACCCGAGTTTCTCTTCCGGATGAACTGAAGGCGAAATATATCAGAATTGAACATCACAGGTTCAAATATTACTAGAGTTAGACTTGAGTTTCTCTTCCGGATGATCTGAGGACGAAATATGTCAGAATTGAACATCACATATTCAAAGAGTACTAGAGTTAGACCAGAGTTTCACTTCCGGATGAACTGCAGACGAGATATATCAGAATTCAATATCACAGGTTCAAATATTACTAGAGTTAGACCCTAGTTTCTCTTCCGGATGAACTGGAGACAAAATATATCCGAATTAAATAACACGGGTTCAAAGATTACCAGAGTTAGACCTGAGTTTCTCGTTCGAATGAACTGAAGATGAAATATATCAGAATTGAACATTCCGGGTTCAAAGATCACTAGAGTTAGACCTAAGTTTCTGATTCGGATGAACTGAAGATGAAATATATCAGAATTGAACATTCCGGGTTCAAAGATCACTAGAGTTAGACCTGAGTTTCTGATTCGGATGAACTGAAGATGAAATATATCAGAATTGAAAATCCCGGGTTCAAAGATGACTAGAGTTAGACCCGAGTTTCTCGTTTGGATGAACTGCAGACGAACTATATCAGAATTCAACATCACAGGTTCAAAGATTACTAGAGTTAGACCCGAGTTTCTCTTCCAGATGAACTGGAGATGAAATATATCAGAATTCAACATCACAGGTTCAAAGATTACTAGAGTAGACATGAGTTTCTTTTACGGATGAACTGAAGATGAAATATATCAGAATTGAACATTAAGGGTTCAAAGATCACTAGAGTAAGACCTGAATCTCTGATTCGGATGTACTGAAGATGAAATATATCAGAATTGAACATTCGGGATTCAAAGATCACTAGAGTAAGACCTGAGTTTCTGATTCGGATGAACTGAAGATGAAATATATCATAATTAAACATTCCGGGTTCAAAGATCACTAGAGTTAGACTTGAGTTTATTATTCGGATGAACTGAAGATGAAATATATCAGAATTGAACATCCCGGGTTCAAAGATCACTAGAGTAAGACATGAGTTTCTGATTCAGAAGAACTAAAGATAAAATATATCAGAATTGAACATCTCGGGTTCAAAGATCACTAGAGTTAGACCTGAGTTTCTGATTCGGATGAACTGAAGATGAAATATATATCAGAATTGAACATAAATATATCAGAATTGAACATTCCGGGTTCAAAGATCACTAGAGTTAGACCTGAGTTTCTGATTCGGATGAACTGAAGATTAAATATATCATAATTGAACATTCCGGGGTCAAAGATCACTAGATTTAGACCTGAGTTTCTGATTCGGATGAACTGAAGATGAAATATATCAGAATTGAACATCCAGGGTTCAAAGATCACTAGAGTTAGAAACGGGTTTCCCGTCCGGATGAACTGAAGACGAAAATATCAGAATTCAACATCACAGGTTGAAAGATTACCAGAGTTAGACCTGAGTTTCTCTTTCGGATGAACTGAAGACGAAATATATAAGAATTTGAAAATCACTGGTTCAAATATTACCAGAGTTAGACCTGAGTTTCTCGTTCGGATGAACATACGACGAAATATATCAGAATTGAACATCACAGGTTCAAAGATTACTAGAGTTTGACCCGAGTTTCTCTTCCGGATGAACTGCAGACGAAATATATCAGAATTCAATATCACAAGTTAAAAGATTACTAGAGTTAGACCCGAGTTTCTCTTCCCGATGAACTGAAGACGAAATATATCAGAATTGAACATCACAGTTTGAAATATTACCAGAGTTAGACCTGAGTTTCTCGTTCGGATGAACAGACGACGAAATATATCAGAATTGAACATTACAGGTTCAAAGATTACTAGAGCTAGACCAGAGTTTCTTTTTCGGATGAACTGAAGATGAAATATATTAGAATTGAACATCCTGGGTTCCAAGATCACTAGAGTAAGACATGAGTTTCTGATTCGCATGAACTGAAGATGAAATATATCAGAATTGAACATCCAGGGTTTAAAGATCACTAGAGTAAGACATTAGTTTCTGATTCGGATGAACTGAAGATGAAATATATCAGAATTGAACATTCCGGGTTCAAATATCACTAGAGTTGGACATGAGTTTCTGATTCGGATGAACTGAAGATGAAATATATCAGAATTCAACATTCCGGGTTCAAAGATTACTAGAGTTAAACCTGAGTTTCTCGTCCGAATGAACTGGAGAAAAAATATATAAGAATTCAACATCACAGGTTCAAAGATTACTAGGGTAAGGCCCGAGTTTCTCGTCCGAGTGAACTGGAGACGAAATATATCATAATTCAACATCACAGGTTCAAAGATTACTAGAGTTAGGCCCGAGTTTCTCGTCTGAATGAACTGGAGACGAAATATATCAGAATTCAACATCACAGGTTCAAAGATTACTAGAGTTAGGCCCGAGTTTCTCTTCCGGATGAACTGTAGATAAAATATATCAAAGTTTACCATCATGGGATCAAAGATTACCAGAGTTAGACCTCAGTTTCTCTTCCGGATGATCTGAAGACGAAATATATCAGAATTGAACATCACGGGTTGAAAGATTAATTAGAACATCACTGAAGACGTTCAAAGATTAATTGAACATCACGGGTTCAAAGATTACTAGAGTTAGACCCGAGTTTCTTTTCTCGATGAACTGAAGTGATGTTTTACAAAATCTAGGTACTTTTGATAGTGTATGCTTAGTCTTAGGTAATTTTGATACACTATGCCTGTAATTTACAATTGATGTTTTGCGAAATCTATTTTGGCAAAGAATAGAGTTAATATTTCTGCTGTTTTGAGCTATAATTGCATATGATTAATTTTTGAACCACTTGAATATGAAATACAATGAAATCCCGAGTCCCAGTTAATTCTTCATCCCGTGACATATTTTGTATATATTTTTCTATTAATTTAGTTTATTAAATCCTAAAAATTGATTTCAACAAGTTCGAGTGAACGACAACCCTTACTACCACTTTCTATAACATCATTGATAAATACCATCAATGTGCAGAGTAGGCACGTACGGGTAGGTGACCTCCTTTTTTTTTTTTGAAAGGCAAACAAAGCGCATGGTTTATCGTTTTTTGATTTCCTGGTTTTCTTGGGTTAATAGATAAATGCTACCTTGACGGTTTTGGATTTTTGAATGAGGTGTTTAGAATTGAATTGTTTAGGATTATTTTTATTGTGATTGAAAGTGACACGGTCATCCCAGAAAAACCATGGAACCGTGTGTTGGTAGGTGACATGGGGTAAACTATGTATCTTGTCTTGAAAACTTGAAATAGAAAACCACGTATCTCGTCTAGGTAATACTTACTTGGTTTTCAGGTTTCCTGATGAAAAGTGAACCTTCCAGGTGTAAGACCGAGCTTATGGGAAACACCGCCATGGGAAGTCCCAAGTCGTTACTGAGCCGTCTAACAACCGAGACGTTGACCCTTAGGTGCATCTTGTCTGCTTCTATCCGCTGGGAATTCCCCAGTCATCCCTTGTCGTGTCATGACTGATAATTAAGCCGAAGGGTAACTGAGTCGGAGTGAGTCGCCTTCCCCTACCATCTTGACGCCCGGGTCGAAAAACGAGATCGACAGTCGAAAATTGACATTGTGATCGATAGATCAATCCTCCCGTTGTGGTCGCCAATTGTTTATGGGTGAAAATTGCTTCTGCCGATTTCAGTAAATTCGGTAGGTGAGTGATAAACTAGTTTAAACCCTAAACAAATGTGCTGCACGTTGAGCACTTTTAGGTTCGAGAGTTCAATCTGTACAAGTCCGGCCTAAACCAAGAAATGGCCGTTCCAGACTTGCTTCGGTCACAAAGAAGAGGAGAATGGGTTGGTTTTGGGGAGGGAAGCAAGGAGAGTGTGAGACCAGAATAGTTTATTCTGGAAGAGAAATTGGGTTTCTACAATTTTTTTTCAGAAAAGTCCGAGAGCTCATGAGGGGAGCTAGCAGGTAAGTATTCTGAGTGTTCTCTTGTTCGAATGAACTTGTTTTCTCCAATGGAAATATATGAGACCTATTTATACAAGTTGTAGTAGAAACATACTCTGGTCTCATTAAGGAGTGAGGAGTAAATGGGAGGAGGTGGTAACCATATGCATGGACTTGATGTCTCATAAAGTGGCTAACGCATGAAATTGATTTTCATGAAACTGTTAACGTTATGGAATTGATGTCCATAAAGTTTGTTAACTCACGGCTTTATGTCCCATGAACGTTTCCCACATAACTCCCATAATTACTAGGCGCCTCACCCTTATGACACTTCCTTATAAGGGGCGTAGTGTATGCCGCACGTTGTAGACCACCAAACTAATACCCAAAGAGAGCCCCCTGTCTATGTTGATGTCTCGAACGTTTTTGGAAAATATGTAAAACGTTGTTGTTGCTTGGAAAGTTGAGCTTGGGGAACTTGCTAGCCAGGTGACCTTTGACGGTCTAGATGTTGCATCTTGAGAGGAGGGGAAACCGTTGATCATTGCACGCCTTTGTTTTGGTAGCCGTGTAGTGAGGTCCAACAGGGTGGCACGGCTAGGGTGTGTTTAGACTTGGCATGAGGAGCCAAGGGTTTTCCATGGGCGCATGGCATGACTAGCCTGGACCAGGTCCGCGACCAAGCTATGATTTCGGGTCTAAGGTCGTGAGGGGACTTTTAGACGGCCATGATTTGTTCCTAGAATTGAAGGGCAACCGTTCATGGGGGCCTGGATTCAATTTGGTAGCCTCATGGGGAAGGCCAGTATGGTGGCGCGGCATGAGGGGCCATGTCGATGACGTAGCTAGCTTGGATAGGTACGTGACCAAGCTAGGGCTAAAGTCATGAGGAGACTTTTTACTGCCAATATTTTGCTCCTGGGATTAAAGGGAAACCGTGGATAGGCATCTGACTTCAATTTGGTTTAGAAACCCTAATTGGTTCCCTTCACTAGAACCGCTGCAGAATTCTAGTACGGACTCGGATTTTGATGGTCCGCCCCTCAAATCAACCAAAAAAGAATTTCCTATCTCCTTACACGGGGAGATTTAGGTTTTGAAATCGTTCAGGAGGGAAAAAACAACCTGAAAGAAAAACTCAGGAAGATTTCATGAGGGACGACGGCATGGCCAGGCTATCATTGCATGCCTTGGCGTAGAATGGCGTGGTTTGGCATATGGGGCCAAAGGTTTTCCATGGGTGCATGGCGTGGATAGGGACAAGGCATGGCGTGACTATCTCAGGCTAGGTGTGGCTGGCATGATTTTCCATTGGCACACGAGACGTGGCTAGCATGGATAGGGCCATGGCATGGTACGATTGGCATGGTGTGGCTAGATTGGGATAGGCGTGGCTGGCATGATTTGCCATTGGTACGCGGGGTGCGGATAGCATAGATAGGGCCATGGCATGGCGCGGATAGCTTGGGCTAGGCGTGGATGGCATGATTTTCCATTGGAACGCGGGGTGCGGCTAGCACTACACCATTTCAGGAATTTTGTCACAGGCTATAACCGTTACTGATGAGATTTATAACGGTTATAACCTGTTGAAAATAGGCCGTCATAAATAATTGTGAAACACTTTTGTAACGGTTTTATCTGTGACATTCGCCCACTACAGTCACATAAAATAACCGTTACAATAATTAATAGTCACGATTGACCTAATTTTATGATAGCAACACGTGTCAAATTAGTAACGTTTACCGTAATGGTTTAAACTGTTACTATCTATTTACCACAATTAAGTGAGTGACACGTGTCTTAAAAAGTCACATATATGACAACGGTTATAATTGTTACTGAAACCTTGCAACGATTGGGTCAGCGACACGTGTGTCCCATTTTGTTACGAATATAGTAACAAGTATTAGTGTTTCCATTAGTTTTATAACAATTTCTTATTGGACACGTGTCGTCCATTTGTCACGGCTTTTGTGACGATTAAACTATTACTCTCATTTGTAACAACAACAAGATGATGAAACGTGTTGTTTTTACTTCACAATTCTTATCACACTTATCTCTGTGACAATTCTTTCAGTTACAATAAAAAAATATGGGTTGCCCAGATCATTTTTATGGATCCGGGCTTCCAGTTTAGAGGCATGTAATACAGGTCACGATGATGGACCTGCACTCTCAGTTTATAGGCCTGAAATACAATAGAATTTTCTTCATTCTATCCATAATCCACATTCAATACATTCTTCAATCAATCAATTCATATCAACATTCAATCAAGTACCAAAAAATAATACAAATTCAAAAGGAATAGAAATTCTATCAAGTAACAAAAAAAATATGTTAAGTATCAAATTCTGAAGAAAGTCATAGAAACCTACTAAGTTCCCAAGTTCAGTTCATTCTCTAAATCACTATAAGCAGAAACTTACTCAAAACTTGAAGCTGCAAAGGGACCTAATGGCTGCCATTTTAATGGTAGAACCTCTTGCTTGGATATGATTTCAGGGTTATAAGCCCTCTTGTCCTCACATAAATGCATCAGGATTAATTCCACTAGTTTATATGGTTAACTAGATGAGCGATGAAAGTGAAGGCCTCTGTAAGTATAAGAACAAAAAAATGTATCAGAAAATAATAATGGTGTTCAAAAGATTATACCAGCAATAGCTAAAACAAACAGTTGAAATGGGTATATAAGATTTGTGTCTGCAATGTATACCGATTTTGTTTTCTTATACTAAATGTTTAAGCAAGGACCATTACCAACAGACAATTAGGAGATGATTCTTCTCACGACAAAGGATTCCCAATTTAACACCTAAAGAAGCTAGTAGTAGGGCAATTACACAAGCAATGACCATAAACTGTTATTCAAAATTCGACAACATCCCAAACAAGACAAAAAAAAAAACACAGTACTCTAAAGAAATGTTAAACTACATTAAACTACTGAAAATTTTACCTTGATTTGAACCTGACTTTTGGTTGCAGGTTGTAAAAGTTGTTCCTCCAACTTAGATCCTTCCAACTCTTCAAGTTCAGATTACAATTCATCCTATAACCAACAAAGATAACTATCACTCTAGGGTCGAGGTTAATTTTAATATTTAACATATATAAATAAAATTCAAGAGGCTACCTCATCAAAGTCCGCAGATGCTCCAATGTGGTTTTACAATGCTCCCTGAACCTGCTTCATGTTCTCAATCTGCTCATAAATCTCATCCATTGTATTGTCCACATCATCTGTGTTTCTGTAATACAGTTCAAACAGACTAGTTACCTAGAAGGTGATGTTCCTGCTCGAATAGACTAGTTACTTAGAAGAAAAGAAAATAACTGATAAGGAAATGCATATCTCACGCGAACCCTTCATATGGACGAACAACCAGCACTTTCCAACATACATTACATTGATCTTGGAGAATATTTTTTCTAAGTAAAGAAACATATTGCTTAACTCGAAAAAGGACAATAGAAAAAGGGTGAATAATGAACAAGCTTAAGCCAGGCACCTTGAATCTTCGCCTCGGGATCCTTTTCCATTGATTTCTCTTCGTGGATTTGATTTAAGACAATGAGAAGTTAACATTGCAATATTCAGGCGGCTTGAAGCTTCAGATATAAAAGATTTAAGACTTGAAAATATAACTTCTCTTCGTGGATTTGATTTAAGACAATGAGAAGCTAACATTTCCATATATATTCTCTTTAACGACGACTGTTGTTTCCAACAAATATGGGGAAGTGATTCCTTAATGCCCTTCTTTGATAGATACCTAGAAAACAGTAAAATGAGATTAGTCCAAAACTATTGCAAACGGACCATAATTAGTAGCGATCCCAGGATATAAGTATTTTAGTGAGATTCTTATATCAAATAACACATAGGTTATATACATATTCGTCTCATTCAAAAGGACAAAAGAATTTCTATCTGCTAGCCTAATATAGTGAGCAGAGTTCGAGAAAAACAGTACTCATATAGCTCCCCAAATTGTGGCTGATTATTAACTTCAGATTCATTTTATAAAATTACAGGAAGCAATTACCAGTATTATGATTTTCTACTATAGTATCTCTTGTACTTTTTACCCTTTAAAAAGGAGAAAAAACTTACAGGTCACAACACAAATTAAGAGCATATACCACTAAATGACCGACTAGAGTTGAGTTTAATATGTTACATATCCACTAGATAACCGTCCACCAATAAATAAGGATTGATGATGGTACTATTTTACGAGTGTACATAAGTTGACTGTACCTGGAAGGTAATACAATTATACAAGTTCTCCTCTCGTGGGAATTTCAACAAACAACTAAACTGCAGGATACTAATTTACACAGAACTGGTAAAGACTAAACACTTCGAGAATGTAAGAGATTAGGATTACTAAATATATAAGATGAAACTAAGCCCTAAACTTTAAGATCTAAGCAAACAAACAAAAATAAAATTGGAAAAAGAGAGAGTATGCAAAATTACCAGGCTTAAGAGCGATTATGTGTGTCCTTCAAAAGAATGAACTGTTTCAGCAACAGAAACAAATCTGATTTAATGATTGAGAAACTGAAACATAAATGGAAGAGCTTGAATAAGAATTACTCGACTTAGAAGATCAATCTGTAGATTTGAAGAGTGACATAACAATAGAAATAGGAAGGTTCTTCTCCACCTACCGTCATCAAATGCATAGAATCAAAACATAAAAAAAATAAAAAAATAATAAGAGTAATTGAAACATAAATCTAAACAAACTCAACTTTAGTAAAAAGATAGAGTTTACGATTTTCAATTTCGAAGAATTGGTTTTCAAAAATGGAAAATACAAATATGGTCTGTATTCACCCTTGGTTTTTCTGAAATCTACTGAAAACTTAAAGAAACTTAAAGAAGACACAGAAAAGTTTGAAAGTTAAGAAAATGCGGAGGGATATTTTGGTCTTACCCTGGCTTTGACAGTATTTTCACCCGATCTTGAGAGTTATGGGCCAACTTTTACTACTTCAAATTTGATTCTCAACAATTTCCAGTAGGCTGGTCAACATATAATACCGAATTGAGATATAAAGCCATGTACAAATTCTGAAGTTATGATTACAAATACAGTAAGATGTTTCCATTCTATCACTTGATTGCCTGGTTTTCTTGTACAAATTCTGAAGATATGATTTGTTCCTCAAGGGATTACCACTACAAGGATTAAAAATAAAACCAAATCAAACAATCAACACAGATCTTTCAACTGTAAATACATATATGAAACCAGTAAATCAAAACTAACCTTGCTGCTTTCACTTATTGGCTTCAGTCCTTCAACCCGAGATTCTGTTAGTAGAATCTTTCTCTTTAAGTACCACTAGTTTTTCTTATTTAGGAGTTTTATCCAGTCATATGATCCATCCACCTAATTGATAATAATTCAGATATTGATTTTACCTAAAGGTTCCCAGACTATGAAATATATGTAACTTAAACAGAATTCAGATATTCACAATAATGAAATCACAGAGAATAAATTGAATCGATTCAAAATGACCAGATTTGATTTACATCGTGAATTCGCTCAGGCTTAAACAATAATTCCACAGCTATAGCTTCATTGATGGAGAAAACCCTAGCAATCCCATATAATATTCATTGTTGCAACGTCATTGCACCTACAAAACAAAGCATATAGTAACTTGTTCAAACCAGCACAAACAGAACACACTTAAGGCAGATCAAAACACACAGAAACTACACACAGGTTAGTCGCTTGAATTGGTTATTAAAGTGCTTCTGATATCCAAAGAGGAAGTAGCATACATACACAATCTGAGCAGCAGTAAGAGCTCTCACAACATCTGAAGTCCCAATTTGAAATACCACTCAATATCGTTCCTCTTGACACGTTTTAAACACAATGTTCTCCATTCCTTCCTCAAGAAAATCAATTCTAGTAGCAAACAAAAGAACAAACATACTATTAAATCAACATAAATAATCCACATAGACTCAGCAAAAAAATAGGCAACCCATTTCTTTAAATTCTTTTCCAATTCAAATATACAACAAATCCAGAATATACCTGATATAAAAAGCAAGATTAGGGCATGAAACGCAAATGGGCTTTCGCTATTCCAAAGCACCTAATGAAATAAATATTATCTCTTTCAACACTAACATCTCAACAACAGTACCTTCTGAAATCTAAACCCTTCCCTACAGAACAGCAGAAGAAAACATCAAAATTAATCTCAAAAATAACATAATCCTTCAAAATCTTAAGCCAACAAAACAGTCACATATACATAATGGAGAAAACTCTTAAATAGGGTCAATCGAGAGAAAAAAAATCAAATATAGGGTTTGAGAGACAGGTTTGTACACATACCTAATTAACCCCTCATTGTGAAACTGAAAGTAAAATCGAACATAGATTTATTTTTCAGAAACCCTAACAATGGGATCTTAGCAGGCAAAAAGATTGAGAGCACCATCTCCTTTAGCGGGAAATTTCTGAAGTTCGGAGAACGAATACAAACACCGCTTGCATATTAGGTGTTTTTGGTGAGAGGGAGAAAATTCCATGGATTAAACAGAGCGAGATCGAAAGGAAAGAAGTGAAGATTTCAGTGGAAAAGGAAAAAAATGAGGAAAGAGAGTGAAAAGGGAGCGAGAGAGGAGGAGATGGAGAGAATAAAGTGATAATATTTCTTGGTTTCTCTCTCCCTTGGTGTATATAGATAAGGTTGTTGATAGAGCTGGCAAACGGGTGGGTCGGGGCTGGCTTGTTGCGGGTTACACGGGTTCGAGTTGACACAGGCCAAAACCTGCAGGTTGATATTCTTCACGGGTGGTCATTTCTTCAACCCGCGCTCGTAACGGGTTAAACTTGCGGGTTCACGAGTTAGCCCGTTTATGGTTAGTCAAGTCGCCAGGAACCAATTTGACAGAGTTTCCTCTAGTTTATGGTCTATTTCTGGCCACATTCAGGCCTTTCTGGCATTTCTCAGGCCGATTTTAGGCCGATTTCTTCTCATTCATGTACAATCCTGCATCCTAATTCCTAACATACATCTATTCAATTTCATAAACTATTTTCTATTTCAGGTGCATTGCATCACCACAATCCAGCTAATTTCAGGCCTTCTAATTCAGTATTTTCCCTGCGAAAATACATACATCTATACAATATATGAAAACCCATAAAAATTATTCAATCATCTGCCAATTACATCACCACAAGAACCCTTCATTTATGCATAATCACCAGATTCATAGCAACACCATCTCTTTCTTCTATTGTTCTTGGTCTCAATCCAGGTTCAAATCTAATAAAAAATCCTGGACGTACATACATATCACAGAAACCATACTATCCCAAGTGTTGTTGTCAAAGTCGACCAAATTCATGTCACAACGACAACTTGACTTTAGTCAGCGAAAGACCAGGTTGTGTGGTTCTAGAAGTCAACCGAAGTCATTCCACAACAACATTTTGACTTTGGTCAAGGATACTTTCAAGGTTTAGTTTTTTCTCTATAGTTATTTTGTGTCGTTGCCTTATGTCCCAATTAGCCTTTTTCCCACTAGTGTACCCAAATGTCAGTAACTCGGTAACAAGTACAACATACTAGTAATGTTGATTAGTATTAACAACCTTCGGATAAACTGAAGCTCAAATTTATCAGATTTGAATATCCCAGGTTCAAAGATTACTAGAGTTGGATCTGAGTTTCTCATTCGGATGAACTGAAACTGAAATTTATCAGATTTGAACATCATAGGTTCAAAGATTACTAAAGTTGGACATGAATTTCTCATTCGGATGAACTGAAGCTGAAATTTATCAGATTTGAACATCCTATGTTCAATGATTACTAGAGTTGGACCCGAGTTTCTCATTCGGATGAACTGAGGACGAAATATATCAGAATGAACATCACAGGTTCAGAGATTACCAAAATTAGACATGAGTTACACGTTCGGACGAACTGAAGACGAAATTTATCAGAATTGAACATCCCAGGTTCAAAGATTACCAGAGTTGGACCTGAGTTTCTCCTTCGTATGAACTGAGGACGAAATATATCAGAATTGAACATCACAGGTTCAAAGATTACCTGAGTTAGACCTGAGTTTCTCGTTCGGATGAACTGAGGACCAAAATATATCAGAATTGAACATCATAGGTTCAATGATTACCAGAGTTAGACTTGAATTTCTCGTTCAGATGAAATTTATCATATTTGAACATCACAGTTTCAAGATTGTAGGTACCGAATATCGCAAGATACTAGTTTACGAACATAAGAGGAAAGAATCGCAAGATAATGCGATAATAGTAGAAACACGGGAAAAGTGTGAAGAGATTACGAACATAGAACAAACCTACGGATATAAGTTGCGATACTTCGCAAGGCATATACAGCTGTACAAATTTCACTATAAATAGTAGTTCAAATGTAAAATTTGAGAGGTTCTTTTAATGAGTGTTAGGAAATATCTTAACAAAGAGAATAGAGAAAGTTGTGACTATTCTAGTTCCATTTAGATACTTCTTTGTAATCAATTGAGAGCATTAATAAGAAAATTGTCATTCATCATCAAGAACTTCTTAAGTTTTACAAATTCTACTGAGGGTGTAGTTGTAGGATATTCTGCAACTACATAATTGGCGCTAGAAACAGGGAGGGGAGAAAAAAATTTTGCATCAAAGAAATGGCTAGAAGAAGAAATACATCAGAACCATTGACTACAGTAAGAAGAAGTGCAAGACTCGCAGGTGGAGAAGCAAATGTAACAGGAGAACCTAGTCGGAGAAGGAACAATCGAAGAAATCAAACTCAACAAATAGAAGATCATGATCAAGTGAGTATACACACTTGGAGAACTGATACACCAGTAGAAACATACAGAGAACCACAAATTAGATAAAATGGGAGATTTATGGGAGGAACAATTCGTGAAAGAGAAATGGAGATAGTAGAAACATTGAGACAAAAAGTTCAAGAAGAACGAAGGTTAGAATCTGAAGAACGTGCCAATCTAACAAGACAGAATCAAGAATTAAGAAGGGAAAATGAGATGTTACAAAGGAGGAAATCTCAAAGTATTGTGAGATTAATTGGTAGACCAGAGAGAGAAGAACAAAATTCGCCAACAGTTAATAGTGAAAGTGCTATGCAAGAACAAGCACAGAATCAAGTTGAAATAAATCAAGAGAATCGCTTCATTCTAGTACCAAATCACGAACAAAACATGGAGAATTTACGAACAGAGCCATTTACAAGGGAAAATAATCATAATGGTGAAGAAAATCAAGAGGAAAAGCGGAAACTCATGGAAGAAGCTGAGAGACAACAAACTATGCATCAAAACAATTACGAGGATGGAGTAAGAAGACGTGAACAGGCTCGCAACAATCAAAATCTTGAGTATGGTAGAATTCGGAGGAGGATTGGAAATCAACGAGAAGAAATAGCAAGGAATGAACCAAATTTTCGAATCAGAGTTCAAGAAAATCAGGAAGAGATAAATCATAGAAGAAGGAAAATGAAGAAGAAGAAATTCCTGATAATCACATGAGAAGGATGAGGAGAATAGAAATGGAAGAACAAGAATTTCAAGATGCTTTGCAACAAAACAATTGTGATAATCTGGAAAGAAGATATTTGCAAAATTATGCAAATGAAAAGATTAATGAAGAGTATGAAAGAATGCGAAGAATCGCAAGAGAAGAGATGCAAGAACGTAGAAGAAGAGAGGCTGCGTTAAAGAGGCCAATGGATGAGAATACTGAGGCAAATGAACGGATCTTTCGATAATTAGCGGAAATGAGAGGGATGTTAAACAATATAAGAGGACGAGATAGAAGGCAATTAGATGAAGCAATAGAAGAAGCTGCGAGGACTCCTTTTGCTAGAGAAGTACAATTGGGAGGGATTCCACCAAAATGCAATCTGCCTACACTAACCAGTATCTTTGACGGGACTTCATGTGATATTCAGCACATTAAAGCGTATATAAGATGCATGTTATAGTGGGAGAATCACGATGCTGTGTTATGCAAGTACTTCGCATCAAGCTTAACAAGAGAAGCTCTAAAATGGTTCGAAGGACTTCCCAAGAACACTATTACGTCATTTAATCATCTACAAGCAACTTTCTTAGGAGCATATATCACAAATAATTCCTCACAACTTGGTATTGAAGATGTGTTTGGTTTAAAACAAAGAGTTGGTGAAAGTTTGAAATATTTGGTAAGAAGATGGAAAACTATGTGCAGTGATATGGCAGGGCGTGTGGATGAGAGATACCTGATTTTATCTTTCGTAAATGCGATGTTCGCAACTGAACAACTATATGTTCAAATCTTCAGAAGAAAGAATTCTATTATGATGACAGAGTTGCGAGAATTACAAGAGGAATAAATTACATTAAAGGAAAAGAAAAACAATATGGAGTCATATCCTGTGACAAACACCAACAAACAAGATACAGGAGCAAACTTACTTCCTAAAATAATCAATGTTATAGCAGGTACTTCGCAGACATCCTCGCAAACATCTTCGCAGATATCAGAAGAGAAGAAAAATAATAATAGCCAGCCAAAAATGGTAGCAATGGGTAGCAAAGATCAAGAAGAGTATGATAGAGAAAGGAATTTCTATAGCCGAGGAGGAAATAATCAGATTCCAAGATTAGATCAGCAGCAGGAAAATTATGGGGGACAAAGGCAGAATTATTTTGGACAAGGGAATCATGGACAAAATTATAACAATGGTCAAGGAGGTCAAAGAATGATAAGGGAAGAAATAAAGATGCCACCTTTGAATACAAGTGTAGAAAAGATATGGCATGCAATTATCTTGATGGAGCATATACCAACTCCATGGAATATGGGAAAGGAACCTCCAATGGGTCCAAGAAGTCATGACTTTTTCTTGTATCATCATTTTCATGGACACTCTACAAATAGTTGCAATAATATCAAAAGGATTATCTTGCGAATGATTGATCAAGGAAAATTGGATCACTTTTTACTCAAGCAAGCACAACCGCAACAATTACCACAAGCCCCAGTGGAAACTCGAATGGTGAATACAACACAAGAAAAGGGAAAGAAAATCTTACACATTGAAGTGGGACCAAAAGCAAGAAATGTTTTCTGCAATTCTATAGTTCACTCATATAAAACCATAGAAGATTTTCATGATAATGTGTTAAGTAGGGTATATGCGAGAGATGGTGAAGGAAGAAAAATAATGAACATCGCAAAAATTTCCCGACTTGAAGATTGGCAGAAGCGTGAAATCTCTTTTGAAGCCACATAAATTCCAGAAGGTTGCGAAATACATGATAATCCATTGGTAGTAAGATTGGAAATTTGTTTGAATATGGAAGAAAGTGAGGATGATACAGACGAAGAATCATTTGGTCTTAATAGAATCTTAATTGATACAGGAAGTTCTGTCAATATTCTCTTATATCCTGCTTAAAAAATCATGGGGGGAAAGGATGCAGATCTAATACCTTCTACTTACAGGATTTATGGCTTTAATGGAACTGCCAATAAACCTAAAGGAGAAATAAGCATGTGAATTCCATTAGGTGGAATGCGAACTGAAATCTTATTTTGCGTTGTTGATGTTGAATCACCGTACAACGCTTTGATAGGGAGACCTTGGCTTCACGGGATTTTAGGCGTAGCTTCAAATTTTCATCAATGCATAAAATTTCCTCATCCTAAAGGTATTGGAGTTATCAAGGGTGATTGGGCAGAAGGGAGGAAATGTTACGATACTGAAGTAGAAGTTTGCGAAGGAAAAACTGTTGAAAAGGAAAGTTGGAGAAAAAGAGCAAAGGCTGCAAAGAGAAGTGAAAATTTAATGGCTGAGGATTAAGACATGAAGGAATGAAGTTACAATGATTGAGCATACAAGAAATTTACGATGATAGAGAATGGATATGATTTACGAAGAAAAGAAAATGAAGAAAAAAGGTAATCAGTATATTTCTTCACAGCATATAATAAAATGTATTTTGAAAAACAAGAAAATGAAATGAGGTATTTCGCAACATGAAATATTTGTGAGGTATTTTTACGAATACAAAAGATTTATTGCGATTAGCTTTCATTAAAGAAAGACGCAAAAGATATTTGCGAACAAAAGACCGCAAACTGTGATTAGCTTTCAAAAAAGAAAGAAAGCCGCAGAAATTTTACACATGCAAACCTTTGTGGCGTACACCCTGGTTCGCGAAGCAACATTTTGTAAGAGGAAAAGTCCTAAAGTACGTCATTTAAGGGGGTACCTATAAGCATGGCTCAGGGAAACCGGAACACCACCAAGGAACCTGAGTACATGGACATTACGGGGTACAACCCAAAAGCGGGGCGCCTATCCGGGTTAGACACTTTGGATTCTCAACCTAATCTTGCGATGTAACATGATTTAGGTTGGGCGACTAAGGCATACTGTCTTTCCCAAGAAGTGCAGAAAACGATCAAGGCGCCGAGGTACACGGTTGAGTCAAGAGTGCCGGATGGGCTTGAAGCACATCTTCCATTTTTGACAAGTCTTGGCAAACGATGCACTTGGCCCAAAGATACCCCATAGGGTGCAACCTCGTAACTATAAGCCCTATAGGCAAAAAGTATAAGAGGTTGCGAACAAAAGCTAGTTGTTTGAAAAACCGGATGGGAAGAGCTAACCTTGTATGGTCGATTTACGCTTCCTTGAAGGGGAAACCAAGGGGAAGATAAAGGGAAGCACCCTCCATTAGGGAGATGATATGTGCTATAAGACGCAAATGTCATGAGACTTCTTGTTCGCAAGAACATAAAGGCTTGTCATATTTGTGCAACAATAATATTTCTGCGAGTAAAAAATAATAATATATATATATACATATTCGCAGAATTACATACAATGAAGTTAAGATGAGATCAATGGATAATTACATGAAAGTTTGATAACATCCTGCAATTTCATCGCAAGACGATAATGTCACGAGGTTGTATATTCGCAAGAATGTTCAGATTCGTCATATTGTCGCAAAAATATCACTAAAGAGGTGGCAAAATAAGACCTTTACTTATAAGACCTTTACTTAGGAAGGCATGATAAGACCACAATAACTAATGAAATCAATTCCATCAGTATCATTGGAGAATTTTTTACGAGAATATATATAAAGAATTCATAGTAATAGAGGCAATTTTGTTCGCAGTCAAAGACGGATATTTCATATTCATTAAATTTTACGAAGGTTGAATACTTCTTATACTTTTTCAGAGATTCAATACTCCTTATACTTATTCAAACATTGAATGTTTCTTCACGAATTGAATACTTCTTATACTTCTTCAAGGATGTTTCGTAATTTTTCACGGAGATTTTATACTTCTTATATTTTAAGGGGAGGATTTCTTATTTACCTCGCATCAAATTGTAACTTCGCATCTTAAAATGAGGCAAATATTCTAATATTTACAACAAAGATTGATCATCTGAAGAATAATAATAAGGGGAAAAGGAATACTAATCTAGGTCTTCAAAATATATTATTTCTCTTCATATGATCAAATTATGCAGATTAGGAAAGCACTCAATTAAAGAAAGATCAATTCATCATCGCAAAATTAAGACATTAATACTAATGAAGTTTCAAAAAGGAATTGTTGATTGATTAAAAGTGCAAGAAAGAAGAAAATGTTGTACTCAAACAGACAATATGAAAAGAACTGGAGTGCAGATATACAAAATAGAATAAAGCTATTTTGCGGGTGATTTATTCCCATCAAAATGATCTTCTTTTTCTTCTTCGAAGATATCATCTTCATCTTCACTATCAGAAATTTCCAAATACAGGGTATCCTCAGGAATTTCTTCAGAAAGGAGCGTCTGATACTTTTTGAGAGGAATTTGGTTGTCTTCAAAAATCTTACGAGTCATCATAGCTCGGAAACGTTTGATACTTAAGCTATGATTGTTTTGAGAAATATGAAACTGAGACTTTAAGTCAGAAATATTCTGGTTACGTGCGGCAAGAATTGTTTCCAGATCATTATTCATCTTCGTATAATTTTCTGCAGCATCCACAAAGAAAAAGGATAAGAGAATAAAGAATAAAGGAAGAAATCAAGGAATTGATTAGCGATTTGTGAAGTCAAAGTAATTAAAATACGCAAACTTACCTTCTAATCGCTTCTTATCATTACGAAGAGAAGTATTTTCAAGCTTCAATTGATTATTCTCCTCAAGAAGAGAAAAACTTCCAGATGCGATACTCGCAGATTGGGGATCATCTTCGCAACGAGATTTCAATTCCGCATTATCAATACTCAAATCCTCTATTTTCTGACGAAGTTTTAAATTCTCAACCTCCAACTTATTACAACGTTTTAAAGTTTTCTTCTCGGCAATATTATGACGTCTTTCCCGATCTGACAAATCGCTAAATCTGACTATCCCAACCTGAGCAAATAAAAAGGATTAGAAATCAATGAAACAAGGGAAATAAACATGGGATATAAAAGAAACTTACCATACTCCCCAAAGAGTATAATGAAGCAGGAGAGACGAATCTTGAAATTCCAGTAAGGGAATTATTGTTGAGTACAGTAGGAACTTTACAAGCCTTCGCAATAAGTTTACGAGCATTCGCAGTAGAAGAGTTTCCTAATCCACGAGAAGAGTGAAGAAAAGCCTCAGACAATTGAATCATTGCAGACTCAAAAGTTTCCGCATTACTAAAGTCTTCATCTTCTTCATCATCTTCATCGTGTCCCCTATCAGAAATAGTATCAGAATTGAAACTAAGATCCTTCTCAGGAAGCTTATCACCTTCATCACTTTGTTCTTAGTCAACATTTTTGCTAGAGGAGTTCACATTGGAGTAAGCATTGACTGGGACTCTTTTCCTCTTATTCTTAGAAACAATATCCTCAAGTTTCCTTTTTCCTTTACGAAGAACATTTTCTTTGTCACCAGAAATTTGGGTATTCTTCGCAGAAATTTGGGTACTCTTCGCAGAACGAAGTGTCCTTTGTCTTGTAGTTAGCACCTCGGAAGAGATTGAATTCTTGTTCTCATTCACAACAGCCTCAGGGATATTAGGGAGAACCTACAAATTCAAATAAGGATAAGAAACAGAGGCAACAATATATTGTTTAAAATATATAAGAATGTTTCTTACCTCATTTGAAAACAAGTTGAAATCCTCACGAGTACTGGGTTTCCCAGTTTTAAGATAACTTTCCTTGAGTTCATTCACCTGGGAAATATTGAAAAAGGATCAACAAAAGAAGGAAAATAACAAAGAAAATAAAGGGATGAGTATACGTACATCTTTATCTCTGTTAGGCCAAGAAAAGACCCAAGGTTGATAGTTACGATCACGAAGATTCGCAGGAAGGTCTACTATTCCAGAAATATAAGAACCCGATAATGCAAGAGGATAGTTATACAAATCTTCATCATGAGAACGGTAAGGAGTATGATTGTTTCCATAAGCGTAATCAATATCATGCATAAGGAGATCATCTTCTGCGACATCAGATCTACGATAAAGACGAACGCCCCAACATTTATCTTCTCTCTTCGCAGGAATTAATGTATAATTCTTAAAGAAATTCTCAACCGTGTAATTCTCAGAAATAATCTCTACATCTCTAAATACAGGCTTCCTACGTTCGATTGGATACAAATATTTTCCAAAAGCAGCACGATTTGCGAACTCAACTAGAATACGAATACAATCACCAGTTAGTTGATAAATGGCTCGTGAGAAATTTGGGTGGGAAATAATTTCGTAGAATACAGGAAGAGTGACATCATAAAGAGGAATAAGAAGACCTGCGAGGATTTGACCTCGTGAAACTAAAATTTTCTGATCATCCCAGTGAAGATCAGTAAAGATTTCCATACAGAGAGAGGATTTGTTGTTGTGACCATCAATTTCAGAAAGAACGAGGTCTCTATCAGAAAACTCTGCATTAAGTTGTTCTACAGATTTCTTCTTTGGAGCAATTAGATGAAGGATAGAAAATAGAAAAGGAAAGATGTAAAAGAGATAAGAGGTCGTAATAGAAGAAAAAGGGAAGAAATTACAGAAGCAGATGTGATGAGGAAGATGGGCAGGGTGAAGGAATAAAAAAAAGAGAAAAAATTTAAAGGTAGTATTTATAAAGAAAGGAGAGTTTGATGAAGATAGAAACTCATTAATGCGATTAGACATGAACGGTTGAAAAGAACGGTTACGAAGAAACGTGTCAAAAATTTAATGAAAGAGAAAATACTTGTTGCGAATCTAACAGATGATGATAACTGTATTAAATTTACGAGAATAATGATTCTCATGACATTTCTTCTTCGCAGAACTGACATGAGAAGAGGCAAGATGTAGGTACCGAATATCGCAAGATACTAGTTTACGAACATAAGAGGAAAGAATCGCAAGATAATGCGATAATATCAGAAACACGAGAAAAGTGTGAAGAGATTACGAATATAGAAAAAACCTACGGATATAAGTTGCGATACTTCGCAAGGCATATACAACTGTACAAATTTCACTATAAATAGTAGTTCAAATGTAAAATTTGAGAGGTTCTTTTAATGAGTGTTAGGAAATATCTTAGGAAAGAGAATAGAGAAAGTTGTGACTATTCTAGTTCCATTTAGATACTTCTTTGTAATCAATTGAGAGCATTAATAAGAAAATTGTCATTCATCATCAAGAACTTCTTAAGTTTTACAAATTCTACTGAGGGTGTAGTTGTAGGATATTCTGTAACTACAAAGATTACTAGAGTTAGACCTTAGTTTCTCGTTCAAATGAACTGGAGACGAAATATATCAGAATTGAATATCACAGGTTTAAAGAAAACTAGAGTAAGACCTGAGTTCCTCTTCTGGATGAACTGGAGACGAAATACATCAGAATTGAACATCACATGTTCAAAGATTACTAGAGTTAGACATGAGTTTCTCGTTCGGATAAACTGAAGATGAAATATATCAGAATTGAACATCACAGGTTCAAATATTACTAGAGTTAGACCTGAGTTTCTCTTCCGGATGAACTGGAGACGAAATACATCAGAATTGAACATCACAGGTTCAAATATTACTAAAGTTAGACCTGAGTTTCTCGTTCGGATAAATTGAAGATGAAATATATCAGAATTGAACATCACAGGTTCAAAGATTACTAGAGTAAGACCTGAGTTTCTCTTTCGGATGAACTGAGGACGAAATATATCAAAATTGAACATCACGGGTTAAAATATTACCTGAGTTAGAACTGAGTTTCTCTTTAGGATAAACTGAGGATGGAATATATCAGAATTGAACATCACGGGTTCAAAGATTACCAAAGTTAGACATGAGTTTCTCTTTCGGATCAAATGAGGACGGAATATATCAGAATTGAACATCACGGGTTCAAAGATTACCAGAGTTAGACCTGAGTTTCTCTTTCGGATGAACTGAGGACGAAATATATCAGAATTGAACATCACGGGTTCAAATATTACCAGAGTTTAAAGAAAACTAGAGTAAGACCTGAGTTTCTCTTCCGGATGAACTGGAGACGAAATACATCATAATTGAACATCACAGGTTCAAAGATTACTAGAGTTAGACTTGAGTTTCTCATTCGGAAAAACTGAAGATGAAATATATCAGAATTGAACATCACAGGTTCAAATATTACTAGAGTTAGACCTGAGTTTTTCGTTTGGATGATTTGAAGACGAAATATATATCAGAATTGAATATCACACGTTCAAAGATTACTAGAGTTAGACCAGATTTTCTCATTCGGATGATATGAATACGAAATATATTAGAATTGAACATCACGAGTTCAAAGATTACTAGAGTTAGACCTCAGTTTCTTGTTCGGGTGAACTGGAGATGAAATATATCAGAATTGACCATCACAGGTTCAAAGATAACTAGAGTTAGACCTCAGTTTCTCGTTCGGGTGAACTTGAGATGAAATATATCAGAATTGAACATCACGGGTTCAAAGATTACTAGAGTTGGACCTCAGTTTCTCGTTCGGGTGAACTGGAGATGAAATATATCAGAATTGAACATCACGGGTTCAAAGATTACTACAGTTAGACCTAAGTTTCTCGTTCGGGTTAACTGGAGATGAAATATATCTTAATTGAACATCACAGGTTCAAAGATTACTAGAGTTGGATATCAGTTTCTTGTTCGGGTGAACTAGAGATGAAATATATCAGAATTGAAAATCACCGGCTCAAAGATTACTAGAGTTAGACCTCAATTTCTCGTTCTGGTGAACTGGAGATGAAATATATCAGAATTGAACATCACGGGTTCAAAGATTACTAGAGTTAGACCTCAGTTTCTCGTTCGGGTGAACTGGAGATGAAATATATCTGAATTGAACATCACGGGTTCAAAGATTACTAGAGTTAGACCTCAGTTTATCGTTCGGGTGATCTGCGGACGAAATATATCAGAATAGAACATCACAGGCTCAAAGATTACTAGAATTAGACCTGAGTTTCTCTTTCGGGTGAACTGGAGACGAAATATATCAGAATTGAACATCATAGGATCAAACATAAATAAAGTTAGACCTAAATTCCTCTTTTGGGTGAACTGGAGACGAAATATATCAGAATTGAACATCATAGGTTCAAAGATTAGTAGAGTTAGACTTGAGTTTCTCGTTCTGGTGAACTGCGGACGAAATATATTAGAATTGAACATCACAGGTTCAAAGATTACTAGAGTTAGACCAGAGTTTCTCGTTCGGATGATCTTAATACGTTTCATCACGGTTCAAAGATTACTATGATCTTAAAATATACGAAATATATCGAAGATTGAACATCACAGATGAAATTCAAAGATTACTAGAGTTAGACACCTTATTCGGGTGAACGGAGATTATATCGTTGAACATCACGGGTTCAAATATTACTAGAACCTTAATTTATCGTTTGAGATGAAATATATCGAATTGACCATCACAGGTTCAAAGATAACTCGGAGTTAGACCTCGGTTCATCAAAGATTAGTAGAGTTAGACTTGTTTCGTTTGGGTGAACTGAGATGAAATCATAGGTTCAAAGAATTTAGACACATCATGGGTTCAAGATTACTAGAGTTAGACATCGGTTTCTTTGGGGAATTCGGATAACTAGAGTGAAATCTCGTTTGGGTGAACTGGAGATGAAATATATCTGAATTGAACATCACGGGTTCAAAGATTACTAGAGTTAGACATTAGTTTCTTATTCGGGTGAACTGGAGATGAAGTATATCAGAATTGAACATCACCGGTTCAAATATTACTAGAGTTAGACCTCAATTTCTCGTTTGGGTGAACTGGAGATGAAATATATCAGAATTGAACATCACGAGTTCAAATATTACTAGAGTTAGACCTCAGTTTCTCGTTCGGGTGAACTGGAGATGAAATATATCACTAGTGGAAAAAGGCCTATCTAGGACACAATGGAACGACACAATATATGCATCGTGGTACGGAAAACTGAAACAATATGCAAAAAGTGCCCCAAACTAAAGTCAATATGTCGTTGTGGCATGACTTAGATTGACCTTTACAACGACATATCTAATATCTCGTTGACTTAAGTCAAAGTTGTCGTTGTAGAAAGACTATGGTTGACTTCTACTTGGACACTTTAGGTGCTGATAGATATTTTCTAGTTGGATATTCCACCTCCGGTTAAGATTCAATCTAAAAATAATGGACGGTTGAATAATATTTTTCCTCTCAACCCTATCTTTATCCCAAAGTATAGAGAGACGAACATTATCCTTCTCCCTTACCTTTCCTCTCTTTCTCCTCTTCCCTCATCTCATACTCCCTCAACTGATGAAATCGAAAAACCCCTAAATCTAGCTACCAAAAAACCTGCGAGAAATCCGTAACCATATCTCATGTCTCATATCTGCAAACCAATTTTATAGTAATCAAATATATCGTTGAAAAACCTGATTTCGCAAACCCTAGAGAGTTAATTTTGAGAGTCTAAGAAGATTCAGGTATAGACCCTAGAAAATGCTGAATTTGCAATTTCTTAGAAGAAGAATCAGGTAAAATCTAATGGGATTTTGTAAAATAAACCCTAACCTTTCGGTTGGAGACCCATTTTCACATTTTTTTTTGCCATAACCTTTTTGAATTCCATGACCTTACTTTTTGTGATCGATTTTTCTTTTCGTGAATGATTAATTTTAGATTGGGTGGTGGTGATGCAGGCAGAAGTTAGCTTCAGGTGTTGGTTCAAATCTATAGAGAAGGTGGAGTTATAGAAAAGACAGAAAGGGGGTAAAGATATCAGGCATTTTTATTGTGAATTTTGTGGAATTTGCAGGTCAGTCATGGCATCTCACATTCAAACCCGCTCAAGGTTGTTTTCCTTCTATCTCGCTCTCTTTATATATCAAACTTAAGTTGTTTTTGGTTGGAGATATTGAAAGTTTATTAATATTTGGTCCTTAATTATTCAGAATTTTACTTGTTGAAGTAAGCCTAAATTGATTTGTCAAATTGATTACTCTTTAAGTTTTATAGATGTGGGTCTCTTGCTTGATTATAACCCTGTTTGACTTGAAGAATTCCTGAGCTTATTGTAGTCTTTGTAATTTGTGTTTAATTCAGGAAGAGATTGAAAAGATGGAGATTGACGAAAAAGAAGAGGCAAAACCAAATTACTACTGTCAAGAGTGGGGTGCTAGTTTAAAAGGCAGCTCATTTGAAAAAACATATGCAGAGTCATTTGATTGAGGTATAAAAGCATTTTTCATGTGAAGGTATAATAATGGTAATTTGGTTATATGCATCTTATCATAAACCACGTTTTCTAGCAATTCTAGTATACGTAGCGTCTATGGTGGGTTTTCTGTTGGCCACCTTGCTCCAAACTGTGATTGGTCATTGTGATTCTGTTGGGGTCTGTTGATATTTGTGTTCTTTAAGTGATTTAAACAAATTTTGGCTGGAACTAATTTTAGGCATTGCTTTTTTGGTATTTTAGGTGGAGGATAACATCTACAACTTTTTGTGTTTTTTCTTTATTGATTTGTCTGTGTTCGATGTTCTTGTTTGTGAGGTGGGTTTAAATTTTTTGAGTAATGGGTTTTCTTAATGTTTATGTAAGGCCTACTATTTACATCCTTTGGTCTACTTCATCAGTTTGATAATCAACCACCATCTTCACAGTATCATCCGGGTTATGCAGATGTTGGTAATGAACCTCAAAACCTTGATCAAACCTTACATGGAAGTACACAAATCCAAGATCACATTCTCAGCGCTCCACAACAGCAGGGTGGTGTCACCTCTGGAGATTAGAATAAGTTAATTATTCTTGCATATTGTGGTGTCACCTCTGGAGATTGCAGTTTGCTTGATATGTTTTATCAAACTTGAAAATTGCTAGTCTGACAGTATACAAGTTTAGGTTCAAGCAGAGAGAAACTCATTTTTCTCTGCCTCCCTTCCTCTATGTTCTCTCTTTCACCTCTGGAGGTTATGCAGATGTTGGTAATGAACCTCAAAACCTTGATCAAACCTTACATGGAAGTACACAAATCCAAGATCACATTCTCAGCGCTCCACAACAGCAGGGTGGTGTCACCTCTGGAGATTAGAATAAGTTAATTATTCTTGCATATTGTGGTGTCACCTCTGGAGATTGCAGTTTGCTTGATATGTTTTATCAAACTTGAAAATTGCTAGTCTGACAGTATACAAGTTTAGGTTCAAGCAGAGAGAAACTCATTTTTCTCTGCCTCCCTTCCTCTATGTTCTCTCTTTCTCCTTTTCCCTCACGTCAAGAGAAGAGCTGGTGGTAATAACTAAACTAATCAACTCTCTCCCTCTCTCTGATTCTTCATTTTTTATTATGATTTTAGTCTTTCTAGACTTTGATTTCATGTTTTGTGTTTCTGGGTGTGTCTATATTTGAATTTATGCTTAGATTTTGGTGGTGGGATGGTGGATTGTGGTGGGGGTGGTGGATTGAGTTTCTGGGTGTGTTTATATTCGATTTTATGCTTAGATCTTGGTGGTGGATCTTATGCTTGTTTTTGTTTGTTGTAGGGTCCGACCATTCTTTTTTCCAGGAAACTGCTGGCAGTATCCTAATGTATGGGTTGTATAACAAATAAGTAAATGGTGTCAGGATATATGTTTGTTTATTCATATCATCTTACATGCTTAAATTGATTTAGTTTTGTTTATTCATCTTATCTTACATGCTTAAATGAATTCAATGTCTTTTTGAAAACCTTCACTGTTAACCCTTCAGATATTGCTCATCATCTTGACATGACCCTTTTAATTTTACAGAAACTGTAGTGCAATGTGTTTATGCTCTCTTATAGAGGATATGCATAATGCAAATTCTTTCGGTTCATGCTTACACTTACTCGACAACATACAAGCACAAGCCCCATACAGACCCTTGAGAACTATTTGTCCTGTCCCTTTGAGACAAACCATAATGTTTAACTTAACGTGATTCTTGAACACTGAAGGAAATGTGGACATTGCTTTGAGAGAGCCAAACTTTTCCAAGAAGGAGAGAAAGTGTAAATTGTCATCTTTTAATGTTTTCTTGAGCTAATTAGCTTTGTACTTCACATTCTGTTAGTGTTTATTTACCCAGGCTTATTTCCTGAGTGTCTTTTAATCCTCATAGGTACAAATGACTACATGCTAGATGAGATGGAAATAACATTGCATGATGCTTTGTGCATTGTTAATAGGACCCTCGATTCCAATATGGTAAGCTCCATTACACGCTTGACTACATAGTTCATATTACATGCTTTAATTTAGCCTTTAGATACTTTTTTCAGAACAAATTTTTCTTGTTCACTTTTCACATGTGTTAGTGTGGTGTCATCATCTTTTATGTTAGTTAAGATATTATGGGTGACGTTTTGCGAAAAAACGTGTAGTAAGTTCAGTTCATTTGAAGAGTGACTTTGACGTTTAAAATATCAGTCTACTGCAAAAAATTACTTCTTTCGGTGCATGCGGATATTTCTTTTAACTGTTTGACTGCAATTTAAAACAACAATATCAAAAATTTTACGACCTCTTTAACTTTAGTCCGAGTAGCTCCTGTACCGACTATTAGTTACACCGGTAAAGTCTGTTTACTGAACAATTTTCTAATAGCTCGTGTTCTTATTTCGCTATCTGTTTAAACAAAAGGGTTACTTTGCATCAGGTTGTGCCATTAGTCGCTTTGTAGACAAAAATGTGTAGGTACCTCTTAAATTTCAATTTAGGTCATACACTTCATAGATTGATGGCCAGGGATGCAGGGCCACTTGCATCTGCCATCAACAGATAACGGTCTACTGTAAAATTACCCCTTTTGATGCAGATGCGTAATTTAACTGTTTGACTGCAATGTACAACGTAGAAATCAAAATCTTTACAGACTATATATTATTAGTCCCACTAGCTATGCACTTATGTATGTATTTAAGATCCGTTTGCACAAGTAGCATTTACAAATACTCTAGGTTAACTACTAAACCAGAATAGAAGTATAAAAGTTTCTCACTTTGCAGGGTACTAGATGGGAGTGCGGTTTTAAAAACAAAATTAGAATAAATAATCTCAATAGCCACCCCATCATCATAATGTCGGGGTTAACTCTATGCTTCGATTGCTCATCATGCAGGTGGTTGCTGGGGGAGGTGATGTAGAGTCGGCATTATCCATGTATTTAGAATATCTTGCAACAACTTTGGGATCATGACAGCAGCTGGCAATAGCAGAATTAGCTGAAGCTCTTTTGATCATTACAAAGGTTCATTTCCCAGTCTATTTGTGTCTTCTGTTTGTCATTTTGTTGCTCAAATGGTTGGTAATGGAGATTGGGGTTTGTTTACTGCTGCAGGTTCTTTCTGTAAATGATGCTAAGGATGCCACTGATTTGGTTGCAAAACTTTGGGCTTACCACCATACTGCACAAACTTAGCTAGACAAGAGTAAGTTGATTTTTTCCATAGCTCTTCAGTTAGGACAAAATAGTGAACTTAATTTTCTTTCGTCAGTTAACAGTAAAGCTCTTCACTGTCTTGATGTACGAGACTGCGAGTCTTAAACCTATGAAGTAATTCGTGACACAAAAGCTTCACGTTTCTCCATTATAATGATTCCTCTACTGATGGTTCTTTTGTAATGTCGTGCATAATAAGGAAGTAATTGAAGCTATTCAGATAGGCGTTGCTGCCTATGACTGCAAGATTGTGGAATGGTGAAAAATCACCAGTCATTGTGATTGTGAATTATTGAAGGGTGCAAGATCTGATTCTTGTGAATTGTTGCTTATGGTTGCTGCCGCATTGGTGTTACTGTGTACAAGACGGTTGGAAGTTGCTGCATATAGACAGGTGGCATGACTCTACTGCTTATACCTGCAATAATGATTGGTATAGGTGAATACCCTGTTATTAACCAAGAGAGTTTAAAGTTTGCGACCAAGGAAGCTGGTACGCAAGTCTTAATCTCTGAAACTGATTATAGAATCCTTGTAAAATGATTTAGTTTTTCTTTAGGACATGAATCCTTTCTTGAATGGTTTTAAATTAAATTTACAATTTTAAAATAATAGAATTTTCATTTGTATGGAAAGAATTATTGTTTGTGTTTCATCTGGATTTCAGTGTAATTTGAGTCTGAATCGGACTTATTTCAGCCCAATCAGAATTGCTGAAATCAGTCAGCCAGAACTGATTTTTTTTATATTAAAATAAATTAAATCAACGACGTTGCCCACGTATCGTACCTAGCGGCAGCTGGAAAGTATCGTAATTCCGAGTCATCTTAAAAGTGTCGTTCCAGAAAAGACACTGAATCTACGGCACATTCATCGGCAACTCTAAAGTGTTGTATTTCTCGCTAATACGACACTTTTCAACTATCTTAAAATGGCTTTTTCCCACTAGTGTATCCGAATTGAACATCACGGGTTCAAAGATTACTAGAGTTAGACCTCAGTTTCTCGTTCGGGTGAACTGGAGATGAAATATATCAGAATTGACCATCACCGGTTCAAAGATAACTAGAGTTAGACCTCAGTTTCTCGTTCGGGTGAACTGGAGATAAAATATATCAGAATTGAACATCACGGGTTAAAATATTACCTGAGTTAGAACTGATTTTCTCTTTCGGATAAACTGAGGACGGAATATATCAGAATTGAACATCACGTGTTCAAAGATTACTAGAGTTAGACCTAAGTTTCTCGTTCGGGTGAACTGGAGATGAAATATATCAGAATTGAACATCACGGGTTCAAAGATTACTAGAGTTAGACCTCAGTTTCTCGTTCGGGTGATCTGCGGACGAAATATATCAGAATAGAACATCACAGGCTCAAAGATTAGTAGAGTTAGACCTAAGTTTCTCTTTCGGGTGAACTGGAGACGAACATGGTGTTAGTCCTCAAGGGAGTTGGGTGTAGTTAGGTTGTTTCCTGTTAGTCGTGAGGGAGTTCGAAGGAGTCTCTCGAAATCCCCGTTAGTCGTGGGAGAGTTTAGAAGAGTCTCCCAAACTCCCTAGAAAACCATGTTAGTCGTGGGGGAGTTTGAAAGAAACTCTTAAACTCCTTGTTAGTCGTTAAAATTAGAATGCTAGGGAGTTAGTGTTTTTGGGGGAGTTCTAGGGAGTTTATAGTGTATTTTTCCCTCATTCCAAATCTCTCAAAAAAGTAGAGATTTTGGGAGAGTCTCTCAAACTCCCTGCACTCAAAAAATCAAATTCCCCATACTCTCTTACACTCCCTCAAAATCCCCAAAATTCAAAATACATTAAACTCTCCCAAACTCACTCGTGTACTAACCCCCTAGAAATATATCAGAATTGAACATCATAGGATCAAAGATAACTAAAGTTAGACCTGAATTCCTCTTTTGGGTGAACTGGAAACGAAATATATCAGAATTGAACATCATAGGCTCAAAGATTAGTAGAGTTAGACTTGAGTTTCTCGTTCGGGTGATCTGCGGACGAAATATATCAGAATTGAACATCACAGGTTCAAAGATTACTAGAGTTAGACCCGAGTTTCTCGTTCGGATGAACTAATATTATGGAGATGTGAAAATGACCAAACTACCCTTATCGAAAATAAATAAAGTAAATATTATAGACTGTGAAAATGACCATATTACCCTTATCAGAAATAAGTAAAGTAATTCTTACAGATTATGAAAATGACCATATTACCCTTATTGAAAAAAGTGCAATAAATATTAAGGAGACTGTGAAAATGACCAAACTACCCTTATCGGAAATAAATAAAGTAAATATCATAGACTGTGAAAATGACCATATTACTCTTATTGGAAATATGTGCAATAAATATTATGGAGACTGTGAAAATGACCATATTACCCTTATCGGAAATAAATAAAGTAATTCTTACAGACTGTGAAAATGACCAAACTACCCTTATCGGAAATGAATAAAGTAATTCTAACAGACTGTGAAAATGACCATACTACCCTTATCAGAAATAAGTAAAGTAATTCTTACAGATTGTGAAAATGACCATATTACCCTAATTGGAAAAAAGTTCAATAAATATTATGAAGACTGTGAAAATGACCAAACTACCCTTATCGGAAATAAATAAAGTAAATATTATAGATTGTGAAAATGACCATATTACCCTTATCAGAAATAAGTAAAGTAAATCTTACAGACTGTGAAAATGACCATATTACCCTTATTGGAAAAAAGTGCAATAAATATTATGGAGACTGAAAAATGACCATATTACCCTTATTGGAAAAAAGTGCAATAAATATTATGGAGATTGTGAAAATGACCATATTACCCTTATCGGAAATAAGTAAAGTAATTCTGACAGACTGTGAAAAGGACCATATTACCCTTATTGGGAAAAAGTGCAATAAATATTATGGAGACGGTGAAAATGACCATATTACCCTTATCGAAAATAAATAAAGTAATTCTTACAGACTGTGAAAATGACCATATTACCCTAATTGGAAAAAAGTGCAATAAATATTATGGAGACTGTGAAAATGACCATATTACCCTTATCAGAAATAAATAAGTAAAGTAATTCTTACAGATTATGAAAATGACCATATTACCCTTATTGAAAAAAGTGCAATAAATATTAAGGAGAAAAGTTCAATAAATATTATGAAAATGACCAAACTACCCTTATCGAAAATAAATAAAGTAAATATCATAGACCATATGAAAATGACCATATTACCCTTATTGGAAATATAAATATTATGGAGACTGAAAAATAAATATTATCGGAGAAAGTAATTCTTACAGTTATGAAAATGACCATATTACCCTTATCGGAAATAAATAAGTTATTGGAAAAAGTGCAATAAATATTATAGAGACGCAGAAAAGGACCATATTACTTACCCTAAGTAAAGTAATTCTTACGGAAATAAATAAAGTAATAAATATTATGGAGATCGTTTTGTGAAAATGACCATATTACTAAATAAGTAAAGTAATTCTTATCCATATTACCCTTATTGGAAAAACGTGCAAAAATAACCATAAATCGAAATAAGTAATTTCTTATAGATTGTGAAAATGACCAATTACCCTACCAAATGACAAACTACCCTTATCGAGAAATAAATAAAGTAAATATTATAGATCAGAAAATAAATATGAAATAAATATTATGGAGATCGTAAAATGACTATTACCCTTATCGGAAATGAATAAAGTAATTCTTATCGGAAATAAATAAAGTAATTCAGGAAAATGACCATACTACCCTTATTAAGAAAAATAGTGCAATGAAATTATAATCGACCATACTACCCCTTATCGGAAATTATAATTCGAAAAAGTGCAATAAATATTATGGAAAAATAAGTAAAAATACGTAATTCTTAAAATGACCATATTACCCTTATTGGAAATAAATAAATTAATTCTTACAGACTGTGAAAATGACCATATTACCCTTATTGGAAAAAATGCAATAAATATTATGGAGACTGTAAAAATGACTAAACTACCCTTATCGGAAATAAATAAAGTAAATATTATAGACTGTGAAAATGACCATATTACCCTTATCGGAAATAAGTAAAGTAAATGTTATTGATTGTGAAAATGACCATACTACCCTTATCAGAAATAAATAAAGTAATTGTTACAGATTGTAAAAATGACCATAATATTTAGTGCACTTAATTCCAAAAAGGGTAATATGGTCATTTTCACAGTCTGTAATATTTGCTTTATTTTTCTTTCGATAAGGGTATTATGGTCATTTTAACAGTCTCCATAATATTTATTGCACTTTTTTACACTAAGGGTAATATGGTCATTTTCACAGTCTGTAACAATTACTTTATTTATTTCCGCTAAGGGTAGTTTGGTCATTTTCATAATCTCGATAAAATTTATTAAACTTATTTACAATAAGGGTAATATAGTCATTTTCACATTCTGTAATATTTAATATATTGATTTTTAATAAGGGTAGTTTGGTCATCTTCATAGTCTCCATAATATTTATTGCACATATTTTCAATAAGGGTAATACGGTCATTTTCACATTATGTAATATTTACTTTATTTATCTTCAATAAGGGTACTTTGGTCATTTTCCCAGACTCCATAATATTTATTGCATGTATTTCCAATAAGGGTGATATGGTCATTTTCCCAGTCTGTAATATTTACTTTACTTATTTTCGACAAGGGTAATCTGGTCATTTTCATAGTCTTCATAATATTTATTGCACTTTTTCCAATAAGGGTAATGCGGTCATTTTCACAGTTTGTAATTTTTACTATATTTATTTTCAATAAGGGTAGTTTGGTCATTTTCACAGTCTTCATAATATTTATTGCACTTTTTCCAATAAGGGTAATATGGTCATTTTCACTGTTTGCACGAATTACTTTACCTATTTTCGATAAGGGTAGCCTGGTCATTTTCACAGTCTCAATAATATTTAGTGCACTTATTTCCAAAAAGCGTAATATGGTCACTTTCACAGTCTGTAATAATTTTTTATTTTTTTTCGATAAGGGTATTCTGGTCATTTTTATAGTCTCCATATTATTTATTGCACTTTTTTCAATAAGGGTAATATGGTCATTTTCACAGTCTGTACGAATTACTTTACTTATTTTCAATAAGGGTAGTTTGGTCATTTTCACAGTCTCCATATTATTTATTGCGCTTATTTCCAATAAGGGTAATACGGTCATTCTCACAGTATGTAATATTTACTATATTTATTTTCAATAAGGGTAGTTTGGTCATTTTCATAGTCTCCATAATATTTATTGCATTTTCCAATAAAGGTAATATGGTCATTTTCACAGTTTGTACGAATTACTTTACCTATTTCCGATAAGGGTAGTCTGGTTATTTTCACAGTCTCCTTAATATTTATTGCAATTATTTCCAATAAGGGTAATATGGTCATTTTCATAGTATGTAATATTTACTTTATTTATTTTCAATAAGGGTAGTTTGGTCATTTTCACAGTCTCCCTAATATTTATTCTATTTATTTCCAATAAGGGTAATATGGTAATTTTCATAATCTGTAATTTTTAATTTACTTATTTTCAATAAGGGTAGTCTGGTCATTTTCACAGTCTTTATAATATTTATAGCACTTATTTCCAATAAAGGTAATATGGTCATTTTCACAGTATGTAGTATTTACTTTATTTATTTTCAATAAGGGCAGTTTGGTCATTTTTACAATATCCATAATATTTATTGCACTTATTTCCAATAAGGGTAATATGGTCATTTTCAAAGTGTGTAATATTACTTTACTTATTTTCAATAAGGGCAGTCTGGTCATTTTCACAGTCTCCATAATATTTATTCCACTAAATTCCAACAAGGGTAATATGGTCATTTTCACAGTCTATAATATTTACTTTATTTATTTTCGATAAGGGTAGTTTGGTCATTTTGTCAGTCTCTATAATCTAATAAGGGTAATATGGTCATTTTCCCAGTCTGTAATATTTACTTTACTTATTACACTTAATTGGGTTGTCTGGTTATTTTCACATTCTCCATAATATTTATTGCACTTATTTTCAGTAAGGGTAATATGGTCTTTTTCAAAGTGTGTAATATTTACTTTACTTATTTTCGATAACGGTAGTCTGGTCATTTTCACAGTCTCCATAAAAATTATTGTAGTTATTTCCAATAAGGGTAATATGGTCATTTTCACAATCCATAATATTTACTTTATTTTTTTCAATAAGGGTATTCTGGTCATTTTCACAGTCTATAAAATATTTATTGCATTTATTTTCAGTAAGGGTAATATGGTTATTTTCACGGTCTTCTGAATTTTTATTGCACTTATCCCGATAAGGGTAGTATGGTCATTTTCACAGCGTTCGGAAGAAGCAGAAATTTTTGTTGTGGTTTTGTCAAAAAATCGAAAGAAAATGTTGGTATTTGTCCAAGTCAAATGTCCTACAAAGTCATGACTTGTTGACTTGGTCTTGATCCTTTTTTCTAATATTAAGAAAATTAAAAAATAAAATAAAAATAAATTTTGATATTTAGAAATTAAATAAAATTGTTATTTTGTATAACTGTTGCGAAAGTAGTGACAACCAAAATTCTAAGAGTGATTAATTCGGGGTTGTTTTAGATGTGGTGGAATTTTTGGGTGGAAATATCATTTTTGATTATAATTGTGATTGTTTGGATAATTGTCAACAAATATAATTGTGACTAGTAAAAAAGTTAAATATTCAGATTTATTATCACGATTATAAAATTTAGCAACAGTTATAATTGTTGCAGGACTTATCACAGGTGTATCAGTGACTGAAAAATAAATTGTGGTAGGTTACACTGTTAGAAAATCCTGGAAATGGTGTAGTGTAGCATGGTTGGCATGCTTTGGTGCGGTAGGGTGTGGCTGGCATGATTTGCCATTGGCACACGAGATGCAGATAGCATAGCTAGGGCCATGACACGGTGCGATTGGCATGGCGCGGCTAGCTTGGGCTAGGCTTGGCTGACATGATTTTCCATTGGCACGCGTGGTGATTAGGGTTTGGTTTGCCATAACCCTAATTTGAAAAAATATACCCTGGTAATTATTAGGAACATATTAACAGCTTTTATTAATGCGCCTAGTAAATGCTTGTTTTAAATGTCTGATAGGGTTTAGCGTTTTACGATTTTAACCCTAAACTAAAAACCACCATTAACACCTAATTAGGTGAAATCTCTTACGGCTTCTCAATTTAAAGTCTTCTTTGGGATTAAGAAGCTCTAGCGTGACCTGTTGGTGGGAAACTAGATATTGCGGTTTATCTTTAGTTTTCTTATTGATTTGACTGACTAACGGTGGTTGAACTTTGATTTCACCTAGTTTGTTTATGCTTGAGAATCTTCTCTTTTGATATAAGATTCACTCAAACTAGTTCAAGGTTTCGACATGGATCTTTAGACTGTTGTTAGATCTAAAGATGATCTTGTGATAATCCATTGTTAACAGACTCCATTCTGTGTGTGATTGATCACAAGAGAGTCAAGTAGTTGTGTGCAGGTGTTTATTGAAGATCTAAGAAGATTTGAAGACAAAAAAGATATTGAAGATTTGTGACTTGGTTTTTACAATCTTTGGTGTATACTTGTTTGGGAAAAAGAGGATCCGAATATAGTTGATTTATCGTTTTGGATATTTTGATAGAATAGTTGAGGAAGATCCGCATCAATACGATTCCTTGTGATTAAAGGTATTGATTTGCTTAATCTTAATAATTTCCTTTGGGTGATTGAACATAAGATAGATCTTGGAACCCGGCAAAGGAGTTTATGTTAAGATAAACAAGGGAACCTTTGCGCAACTCATATCACTTGGTTGAAGAGAGTTGATACCAAACATATTTGTTGTTCCTTTACTGTTTGGAATACGAACCAAAGGAATTGGTCCAAGTATGTGACTTGTTTACAGGTTGGAGGCGTGGGAATACAGACGGAACTAGGTGAACTATAGGTTTAGTTGCTTGGTCTCAACTATACGAAGTTGGTTTATTTTGTATAACAGCTTAATCCTGAGAGTATTCAATTCTGGATTAGGTCCCGGGGTTTTTCTGCATTTGCGGTTTCCTCGTTAACAAAATCTTGTTGTGTCATTTACTTTATATTTCTACATTATAATTGTTTTATTATAATTAAAGTAAATTGCACAAACGTTAATTCCTATTTACTTAATACGTGAATCCTATTGAGTTTAGTTAAGTCCGAACCTTTGTATCAAGTAAACAAACTTTGTTGTTGTATTGTCTCGATCTCGTATCCATAGATGATCACACAAAGTGTGAACCGATTTGTTGTATTGTCTCGACTCAGTCCATAGACACTCACTTTCGGGGAAATGACTTATAGGAAGGAAAAGTAATAGCTTGAGGTATATTTGGGTACCCCCGCCTTTTCACGGGATATTTCGCTACTTAGTGTTTCCTGCTCTTGAACTAATTGAGCGTTCTCTTTGGAAATGTTGTCAATTTGGTCAACAAAATATGAGTTAAGATTGTCTAATTGATTATATTGGTCTAACAAAGATTCTTTGTCAGCATGAGCCTCTTCAGCAGCGAATTGAAAGTCATACCTCTCCATTATTCGTTTCTGAATTAAAACTTAATGTACGAACAAAGGATTTTAAGAAAGGAGAATGTGAAAAAGATAAAATTACCAAAAATAAGCCATAAGTGAAAACAAAGGGATTATACCTTTTAGCTCATCATTCTTTTTGCGAAGATTGTCGCAATCCATCGAAACATTCTCGAGCTTCTGATTCTTGAGACGAAGATTCCTGCACTCCAAAGTCATAGATTGGAGGCTTTACTTTAAAGTTTTAACTTCTTTCTCTAAAGACGATTACGAAGCCGCCTTTTCAGAATTAAAATACTTGCTCAGAATGTCGTAGACACTAAGTTTGACGGGGTCAATAGAAGATCTCCGAGCATCAGACAAAACTTTAAAGGCGATGTCCACTCCTTCCAAAGTTTCCTTATTAACATGGGGGATTTCATATGAGGAAGTAGCAATGATTGAAGATATGGGAACTGAATCATCTTTCACAATAGGTGTATCTTTCACAGGCGAAGGTTGAAGAGGATTAATAAATGAGGTTGAAGTGGAATCAATCCTTGAGGCATCAATGAAGGGAGAAGAAGGGGTTTCATTCGTATTAGGGTCAGTTGAAGGGATGACATCCTTAGCGATGTCTTTATGGACAAGAGCGATAAGTAGTAAAGGCCTAACTAGCGAATCTATGTTAGGAGTTACCAGGGGTTTAAAATCAGGAAATGAAATTGAAGATTTAATAGTCTTTAATTAGCGGGGCTTCTTGGTGGATTTATTACCATCTTTACCATCCTGCGAATATCAACTCAGATAAGAAACAGAGGCAACAATATTGTTATAAAGAAGTAATGTTTTTTACTACCTTGCTATTCGTAGGCTTCCTTTTTCCCACAACAACCTTGTGCAACGAGCTTTTGGAGACTTTAGGGTTTGAGATTGTGAATTTGGTGTTGGAGGCTCTTTTGATGAAACATAATCATTATGGGAATTACATGAAATAATAAAGTTAATTGGGGAAATCAACAAAATAAGATCAGTTCCAGCAAAATCAGAAGAAGAAAAGAAAAACTAACCTTGGTGAATCCATGAGAGCAGCAGCAGGAAGGTAAGTTCGTGAAAATCAAAGATGAAGAAAATTGCAGAGGATGAAGATTTAAAGAGAGTTTGGAGATGAGGAAGACGAAGTAAAAGAATAAAATTATCTTCCCACTAGTCTTCCCCTTAAATAGACAGAAATAGATGACCGGTTGAAATTAAACGTGTCGGTAAACAAGAGGAATAATGAACACGTGTAGACGGTCACACCTGATTCACGAAAGGCTGTCGGTAAAGAGAAATATGGAAAGATGAATAGATGTGGCGTTGCGAAGTAAAGATTCTCATATCATTCTCTTCTTCGTAGAGAAGACATGAGAAGAAGCAAGATGTAGGAGCTGAATCTCGCAACAACTATGTCCCAGTGAAATTTTAGCTAACAAGTGTATGCGAAGACCATCGCAGACTATTTGAAGAGTAACGTAGCAGGTGACATCAACCTAATCACGAGAAAGGTGTGAAGATCTTGCGAAATTGAGGAGCACGTGCGAAGAAAACTCTTGTAAGCTTGTGAGAATGACGCAAGCCATATCCAAAAATAAAGGTTGAATTAGCTGTCATCCACTATATAATACCCTATATAAAGAACCAAGCTGACTTGAGAAAGAGAAATCCTTTGAGAGTGGTGAGAAAACAAATAGGAGAGAGAAAGTCTAGAACAATGCTTATTTCCTTGTATTCTTATCATTCTTGTAAGATTCATAAGAGAAGTTAATAAAATTCAATGATTTTTCTTAAAGTTTGAGTGAATCTTTGTGTAATATCATTAGGGTGTGATTGTTGGAATTCCGGCAATTACAGTATATGTGGCCAATTATTGTCGGGCATTAGTAAAGGTTAGAGTCGCGTTTAGGATTAATGGTTGAGTTTGGCTTGGGCTGCGGCATAATCTTTGCCGTACAAAACAAATAATCAGAAAAATATAAATCACAAACAGACGGACACAAATATATCTCTCAAAATTATATGTCAAGAATAGACGGACAGATAGAAACCTCCCAACAATCGATCCTAACCGCCGGATGGCCGAAATCGATGGCCGTCTTTTACCCAGGACAGATAAAACTTCTTTTTATAACATAGAGATATAAATCAACAGGTAGTGGCAGAGATGGTAGCTACATTTCTGCTAGTTTTTGCAACTTGTGGAGCAGCAGCACTGAGTGAAAGAGATGAACGAAGACTCTCCAAGTTAGGAGTTTCTATTGTTGGTGGGCTTATCGTAACAGTTATGATATATGCCGTTGGACACGTTTCTGGAGCTCATATGAACCCCGCCGTCACTTGCGCTTTCGCAGCCATAAGGCATTTCCCTTGGAAGCAGGTACATATATGTTTATTTTACCAATCTCAAAACTACCTTACCACTGTATTATAAATTAAACAACATCAAATTGGTGCTATCTTTTAAAACAGCCGTCGTATTTATATATTTTTCTTTATAACTTTTTTAATTTGTAAATTAAATGATTTGAATTAAAAGAATAAGGAAAATTACAAGATGTAAAATTCCATGACCAAACTATGTCATCCTTGAAATAAGGACAATTTTTAAATTAGAAAAATAAGAAAACGATTTGGTAAGCAAATTAAACAACTTAAAATGCAAGAGCATCATATAATAAAAAATAATTAAATAGAAAAGGCGTGTCGTCTCAAGATTGGACAACATTTTTTCTGATAGTTAAGGGAAAATTTCATTAAAGATTAAGAGAATGTATGAGAAGAATAAGTGTGCAAATTTTTTTTTACAAGCCCAATGTAAAGATGCAAAAAAGATATTCATGTTTTATAGGATGATGACCTGCAGCCTTTGTAGATATAGTTCTTGCCGAAAGTACGTCTATTAGTTACGTTTTTTTTTTTTTTTTTGGAAAGCACCATGAGAAAGCAGTCGGAATGAGTGGCCAAGCTATACAGTGCCTGTATGTGAGAAACCCTTAGAGCAAGTCTTATCGTGGAATCCGTTCATCTTCCATCTTCCACGCCACCTCAACACTTGGAACTGTGGATGAAAGCGCAAGTGTAATGGTGGAATAGTAGAAACGCTATTAAGAATGGGGTAAAACACACCATTCTTAATGGAGCTAAATCTACAGTAAAAAACGCCATTCTTAATGGAGCTTTTTTCTCAGCCGTTAGATTCTCAACAACTCAATTTAAATCTACGGATAAAAAAAGACGCTATTCTTAATAACGTTTCTTGTCTTTTAGCGCTATTCTTATTGGCGTTTTAGATGGATTCAACGGACCCTTCCACCAAACCATGGAACCTTGCTTGGATTTTCTGTGGAAAACCCCAACTTGGAAGCCACTAGACTTGATATTCCATAAATTTTCCACACTTGAAATAGGTTGGATTCCACCATAAGACTTGCTCTTATGGTGCCAGCAACATCCAAGATCACGCGTAGATGTCAGAAGAGCCAATGACCACCTTCCTTTAGGAGTTAAATTCCTTCTAGCCACCAAAAAAATGATCAACAAATTCTTCACGTTGTAACCCTTTACTTAAGAGCATATCTATAGTTGCGTTGCTAAAAGAAACTTACAAATGCTTATTTATAGGCCTACTCAACTGACCTTAGACTGCTCTAGACATTTCTAGAGAACATACCGTACACTTTCTATAGAGGTTCTTTCTCTAGATTTTTTTTTAACTTAAACACTAACTAATCCTACGGACTAAGTAGGAAGTGCTAGAAGCTTCTTTTACTTATAACAATCCTTTACATTTCTCCGGACTGATATTGATAATCCTAAATTACAAATTACAATTTCCAACATTCCCACTTGTCACGCGGGTGACCCAGCAGCGGTGTTTTAGTTTTAGTTTTAAATTTCCCTCTCTTTATTTGCAGGCAGATAAAGCCTTGAGTACGTGAGCATGCGGCATTGTACTATGATAAAATTAAATAGAAAGGTTAAATACCAATTCTAATATTTATTTATGGATTAAATACTAATTGCAAACATCATAATGTTGTATATAAAACCTAGGTGGTACAGAGTTGTTGTACTACAACTCAAACCACCTTCTATATGATTCTTCTCTGCCTTGCTCTTTGCCAAGTTAATTATCTGCGAGAGGAGGAGAAATTTCGTATTAACATGTAACTTCTCAGATTATTCTTCCCATAATTTTTCCTCTTTGTAGTAGTTATCTTTGTGCGCTCTCCAGCACTTCTTCGACTTACTTCACTTGTTAGAGATACTAGCTACTTCTGTACTAGAGAAATGGAGAGTGGAGATATTTATCCAGAAAAGCCGGAAAACTACTCATCACCAGCTAATGATTATGAATATCATCATAAAGCCCTGAACGACGTCGTCATGCCTATTAACGGGATCTCATTGACGGCATCATCATCAATAGTGCGTGAAGCCCGACCAGTTAAAAGGATAACTTCGTCAGCGTCAGGGTGGATACTCATTAATTTCTTTCGCCAAGTCTATGAAGAACACTATCCACCAGATTTTGTGAGAAAGGTTATATCCCTTTGTACCACCTTCTTTGTTGTTAAAGTACACAAAATGCCTTAGAGTCGAAGTTTAACATATCGTTTCCGGTCATATATATATAAATCAACAGGTAGTGGCAGAGATGGTAGCTACATTTATGCTAGTTTTTGCAACTTGTGGAGCAGCAGCACTGAGTGAAAGTGATGAACGAAGACTCTCCAAGTTGGGAGCTTCTATTGTTGGTGGGCTTATCGTAACAGTTATGATATATGCCGTCGGTCACGTTTCTGGAGCTCATATGAACCCTGCCGTTACTTGCGCTTTCGCCGCCATAAGGCATTTCCCTTGGAAACAGGTGCATATATATGTTTATTTTACCAATATCGAGAAACAACTACAACTATAGCCAAAATTAAATAACACCAAATTGGTGCTATCTTTTAACACGGCCGTCGTATTTATATTCTTTATTTTTAAGTTTCTTAATCGGTAAATTAAATTATTTGAATTAAAAACAAGTGGGGCAGCGTACAGAAGCCAAGCGAAATAACAGGCTCTGGATCCTCTGTTGCAAAGTACCCCTGTTCCTTCCAATAGTTAGTAGACATGTATCTTCAATTTTAACTGCCATATAACTTAGGAATCATGACAGTTGCATAGTTGACTAATTTAAACGATTTTCAAAGAGGAAAGTAAGGAAATAATTAATCTTCCTTGATTACCTTCCTGGTTTTTCGGTTCTTTTTTCTCTTGGAGAATTTGGATTTCTCGTTACAAGTATCCGATAAAATTTAGGTGACTGGTGAGTCGATCTGCTATATGGTCTGTACGAGACTACCTTTTAGTAAGATTATGGATCTTTTGAAAAACCAATTAGTATTCACTTTGAGTCCAAAAATTAATTTGTGATTGATTGCTACAAAAAATTATTATAGTTAACTTTACTGATAGGATCGTTCACATTTAATCATATTATTCAACATATTTTTTCAACTTTCATCACTTATAATGGACTAAGTATGTATACGATATTGTTGTTCTCGTCTCCAAAATAATCTAGCTTCATACTTTATTGAGAAGTTTTTCCTGCAATAATAGGTACATTAATGGTAAACAAGAGATAATTAAGGATAGAATAAAATATTTCCTTTTTTTTTTTTTTCTCCACTAGAAATCGTTTAAAAAACTAAATTGTGGTAGTTAAAACACCGGACACGTCGACGGTGATTCATGGGAACAGAGGAACAGATGGTGATTCGTGGGAACAGAGGAACAGATGATTCGTGGGAACAGAGGAACAGATGAATTCGGCAACAGTGGATCTGGAGCCGAAATAACAACTAGTATGATTTAATTTTTTTGATCAAATAATAACAACTATGATGACATCAAAAAAGTAAAAGCTAACGCTAAAAAAAATCAAGAAATCCCAAGAAGCCATAACACCGCAAAATCACCCACTTCTAAATATCTCCAACCCTGCCCATGTTGTGCCATAATATTGAAGGAAATGTGTAAGCCCTGGAATCAATCTCCGACGCATCCACCACAGCCACCAACCTCTGTCTCGGTGCATTACATATACTGTGGCCATCATCTTCATGACCGAAAAATTACCAATATATTAACCAAATACCATGCTGATGAACCAGTCATAGACTGCTGCAACAACTACTAACTCTTTGTTTTTCCTACATTTTGTTTTACAGTATTTTTGTTTTTTTTTTACGTGATGTCAGTATGCTAATGAGTTTTCAACGACTTTACATACGTCACAACCGATGAACCAAGGGCAATTGATCAGTAAAACAAAAAAGCTATTTAGAAAAGAAAAACAAACTCAAGCTGTCTTTATTAAAAGTCAGTCGTCAGATAACCGTGAGGGATTGGTAGGACGGTTGGACTTGGAAGCTACATAAAATAGCTTAGCTAGCCACATGGATATAAAATATGATAAGATGTAAAATTCCATATCCAAACTATGAAAAGCAATACTTAAAAGTATAGTTTTCATATTAGAATACTGTGAAAACAACTTGCTTAAACAAATTAAACAATATAACATGCTAGAGCTTGGTAAAATAAAAAATAATTAAATAGAAAAGACGTGTCTACTCAGGATTTGCTGTATATTTTTCTAGATAGTTGTCATGCCATATGACCCGCTTGGTGACAGCTAAATGACGGCTGATCCTACGTGGCGGGCATAGTGGCAGCAATACGTGTATTTTGAGTTTATCATCAGGATTAATGCTAACGAAAATGATAAAGATTTTTTCGTGTTTAGATAAGACAAACATGTATATAGAAGAATCTAACGGTCATAATGGAGATATCTAACGACTGAGCATTAAACAAACCTTCTTTCTTCCCTTTTTTTCATCAATCAAACAGATTCAAACAGAAACAGCCCATGCGTCTGTGTTTGATTAAACAGTAAGGAACCCATATTTGCATTAAACCAAAAATCTCTTCATTGCTTATCATTTCTTCTTCTGCTACTTTAGTTGTTTTTCAAGAATTTTACACTTATTTGCTTCAAGATTCATTGTTCTCAGATCTACAGCAACAATTCATTCAATCAAATTAAGAATAAAAAATCGATGAGAAAAAATCAATCATATTCTTACAATCTGGATTTTGGTTTTTCATCTTAATTCATGGAGTTTTTATGATTGTAAGTAGAAAGAGAAAAAACTGATAAGAGAAAGTAATTTATTTTTTGTTTTTTGTTTTTTTTTGTACATGACGTGTATAGGAGAAATTACCCATCTATCTGCCATTGTACATACCAACGTCATCATCGCTGTTACTCAGCGATTAGCCAGCTGTTCAAGTAGCACGGTTGCATAGCTAGCTAGCAAAAGCCTCTACTTAATTAATCAAACTCCAGTTTGTTTGCATGTAGGTGCCTATTTATGCTGCAGCTCAACTAACTGGAGCCTTGGTTGCATCTTTTACCCTTCGAAAGTTACTGCACCCAATCAAAAATCTTGGAACCACTTCCCCTTCCGGAACTGACCTCCAGGCTTTGGTCATGGAAATTGTTGTCACATTTTCCATGATGTTTGTCACTTCGGCAGTTGCGACTGATACCAAAGCAGTAAGTGTTTTCTTTCTTTCATTTAGTTCTTCAAACGATCAATAAGATTTCTACAGGATTTAGTTCGTTCTTTGTATTATTATGAATCTTGTAGATGGGTTTGGCAATATAACCTTAGGTCATGCAGCTTACCTTATTGTCACTTATCGTTTCTTTCCGAATTATTATTTCGCAGCTTACCTTATTGTCAATATAACTTTAGGTCATGAAGTTTTTCTTTCGGGTTGTGTTGTGTTTGCTCCTTCGTGAGCTTGTTGTTTTTCCTTTTTCTTTTTTTTGTAACTTTGGTGTCACTCTTGGTGACATCTTTGTTTTTTAATTAAATTTACCCTTTCATCGTCAAAAATAAATAAATTTCGCAGGTTGGAGAATTAGCAGGGTTGGCCGTTGGTTCTGCAGTGTGCATCACTTCCATCTTAGCTGGGTATGATTAATATTAATTACTATGGATTAATGCAACACGACCAAATCTTACACTAATCCTTAATTATGTTGGTTTTGAATTAGGCCGGTATCAGGTGGATCAATGAACCCCGTGAGGACGATTGGTCCAGCCATAGCTAGCAAACATTACAAAGGCTTATGGGTGTATTTTGTTGGACCCCTAACTGGGACGCTACTAGGTGCATCCATTTACAACATAATACGAGACTCAAATAAGCCAGTTCCTGCAAAGTCTGGATCATCATCATTCAGGATTGGTCGAAGTGGTCGAATAAGCAATGTGGAGGAAGAACATGAGATTGCAAATGAAGATCCTCTCCGAACAGTTTAGCGAACTCATCCTGATCAATAACTATAAATGTACACATTTCGGTTGTATCTGTACGAATTTACCTTGTGTGGAGTGTTTCTTTCTTGTTTGTATAATAACTACGCGCTTTTAATTTATCGGTTGTATCTGTACGAATTTACCTTGTGTGGAGTGTTTGTGTTTCTTTCTTGTTTTTATAATAACTACGTTCTAGTTCACCTGCTTCAATTTTATTGCAAGTTACCGTCATTTTCCATAACTATAAAATTTCCATGCGATTTTTTTAGGGTTTTGAAACTTTTTTTAAAAATTTCCATGCGATTTTTTAAGGTTTTGAATTTTTTTTTTGCGGTTGATCATCTTTGGATGATCAATAATGGGGGAAAACCATGATCTGAATCCAATCAACACTGTTAATTCAGCAGTTTCTTATGCGGATAAAGTTAAGGGTACCAAAACCATAACTTTTTCTGAATGGATTATGAATAAAAAGTCGCATGTTATTACTTCTGTGGATTTGAATTCTCTTCCAAATCCTACAACAAAAGATGGAAATCCGGCTGTTGAAATACCTCAAGATTTATTCGTTGAGGGTTGTGAGATTTGGCGTTTCAGCCTTATTGGCCGTATTGAATTCAAGGGTTCTGATTTTAACCCTGTTAAAGACTCCCTTGAACAGCAATGGAAACTAGGGCGAGGACGTGTTCAATTTGTTCCTTTGAACCGTGGGTTTTTCATTATCAAGATTTTGTCTCAAGAAGATGGTTGATGGTTGACAATCATCAACTTCGACTCATTGAATGGTACCCTGGTTTTGACACTGACAAACAATCTACTTCCCGTGCAACAATTTAGGTTAGATTTCCTGGGTAGCCAATGGAGTTGTGGGTTGAGAAGTCGTTGCTTGCTATATGGGTAAATCCCTGGGAAATCCAATTGTGGTAGATTCAAAAACTCTAAATCATTAATATGGCCACTTTACAACTGTTCTCATAGATATTGATTTTTCTGAACATGATGCTACTGATGCTATTCATGGTACGGCTGGTGATAGAGATTTCTGACAGGTTATTGACATTCCAAAACATCCAAAGTTCTGTTCACAATGTAAAATCATTGGTCATAAGGATGTGGATTGCAGGAAAAAGAAGCATGCTAAACAACATGCTAAAGGTCCTCCAAAACACCAATGGAGAAAGGTATGTAATAGAGGTGGCAAACAAGCCAAAACCCGCGGGTTAAACCGGACCGACCCGTGAAAAACCCGTACCCGGCTCGGCTGGTATGCGAACAAGCCGGGTTAGGGTTGGGAAAATCCTGGCTTGTTTAGAAACGGGCGAACCCGGACCGACCCGCAAAAACCGCGGGACAACCCGTTACCCGCACAATCCCACGTACTGCCGCGTGTCCCTCATTTTCTATACGTGTTTGATATATTTCCTAGGTATAAAAATAAAAAACCCTAGCTGTTCTACTCTTCTTCTCTTTCTTCTCTCTTTCTTTTCTCTTCTTCTCTTTCTTTTCTCAAATGTCGCAAAGACCAAACCAGATTCGATTGAACTGAAATTTTTTCATCTTCTTCTTGTGAATCTTGTCCGATAATTACAATTAACATCAACAACAATGGTTAGCGACTATCAGCAAGTAAGTAAATTCGTGAGTTGTGTTCTGTTTTTTTTTTTAATTTTTTTTTTCATCATTTTAATCGTGTATGATGTATGATGTATCATTCGTGTATGGTTTTGAAGGCTGTTTGATGTTCAAATATTTATTATCTAGTGATTTCAGAAGTGGGTTTTACTTAGTTTGTAGATCTATGTATTTGTAGATGTGTAATTGTGTATATGATTATGAGACTATTAGCTTATGATTCACAAGAAGAAGAAGAATTTGTTTTTAGACTATTACCGTAATTTATGCATCTAGTTTTTAGTTTTCTGAATCTGTTTGAGCAGTCCAATCTATCAAGATGAATTGGTTCTTTATGTTTCCTAATTGTGTATATGAGACTATTAACATCTGTTGATGATCACTGATTTGGGATTTTAATTTTTAATTGGGGTTATCTGATTTTGATAAGAATCATGAGATACAACTTGTGTCTACAAGACTACAACTGTTAACTTGTGTCTACATCTGTTAAGAATCATAAGAATCATGAGATACCAGTGTTAAATTGATTGGGGTTAATGATGGAGTTAAGACTAAATTGAGATATTGGCATAGAATGAAGAAGATATTTGTTTTGATATATTCTGTAATGGCATAGAATGAACAAATTGATTCAAGTCATTTGGTTACATGCTGCTCTTCAGTTCTATTTGTATAGTATATTGTCTATTCACTTTTTGTTATGAATTATAGGTCCTGTAAGTGAGGAAAAGTCGAATTATTCTCTGCTTACCAATGAGAGGGTCAGAATTTGCTAAAGTGTAAACCAGCTTGTTGCAACCAGTGAAGGGATACTAAAGGTTTATTTGATCTATTCGAATTATTCCGATTCATTTATATTTGTATACTACATTGTTTGAGAGAATTAGGTAGTTTCATAGGATCTCATTCTCTATTTGTAAACTGTTGCGCATAGTTCTCAGCCTGAGCTGCATCTTGTGGTGTCACAACACAACTCTTGCAATTGCAGTCTGCTTCTTTTATTTCTTGCACGTAAGTAATGTACTTATTTTCGAGTCTTTGACATATTCTTTGTGGCTCCATCCAGGATGTCAAGTGTACAAGAAGAACAAGGTCATTATAATGATGTTATGAGTAGTGACGGTGAGGATGATGATGTTGAGATGGTAGATTCTGAGATGTCTCTCAAAATTGTTGATTGTGCACCTGCATCTGTTTCAATTGAGAAGAAATCTAGACTTAGATCTGATGTTTGGGATTTTTTTAACCTCGTTAAAGAGAAAGATGGAACCAAGAAGGGAGTGTGCAAGGCTTGTAATATAGGATATAAATATAACAGCCAAAAAGGTGGAACCTCATCTATGAGAAGGCATGTGTGCCGTGAGCGTCAGTCTCAGGACATAGGGCAAATGATGTTATCTGCAAGAAATGGCCTGCTGACTTCCCGCGGACGCAAAGTTGATATGATGAAATTTCGGGATCTTGTGTCTACATTACTCATTGCAAGAAATGTCCCATTTTCGTTGGTGGAGTGGAAAGAATTTAGAGACATATGTGCTTATCTAAATGAGGATGCTAAACCAATATCAAGGAATACTGGGAAAGCTGATGTCGTCAAAAAACATACAACACGAAAAGAGGGTATTCGAAACATATTGAAACTTGCTCCAGGTGTGATCCATTCCACAACATATGTTTTGTTTTTATACTTTTAATTATGTATGAGTAGTTATTTATGCTAATATTTGTTGATGTGTATGACTTATCCTTACAGGTAGAATGTGTCTAACATCAGACATGTGGACTTCAGTTACGACTACAGGGTATATAAGCTTAACCGTGCACTTTCTTGATCAAAATTGGGAGTTAAAGAAGTATCTTCTGAATTTTTGTGAACTTCCACCACCTCATACAGGTGAAGCACTTGAGTCTTGAGATATTTTATTTTACTTAATTGGTTATCCCTTCTAAGGTATTAGCTGTCATCCTTATAGGAGCTCTTTCAATGATGTGTTGTTGCTGTTTTTGATGTACGTTGTTCTGATAATGTAGAATGACCGTATCTGCAGTTTGGGTTTGACAAATATAACCATCTTCTAAACGTTCTAGAAGACCAGTGATTTTGTGCACAGCTTTTGTCATTTATTGAGTATTAACTTCCACTACCTCATGCAGGTGAAAATCTTTCTGCCAAGCTATTTTCAATGATAGAAGATTGGGGAATTGAAGGCAAAGTATCCAACATCACCTTGGATAATGCTGCAAATAATGGAGCTTGTGCTAGAAATATGCAGAGCAGACTTGTTGCAAAGAAGATCCTGTTTAACAAGGGAAAATACTTTCATGTCCGTTGTTGTGCTCACATCTTAGCTCTTATTGTAAAAGATGGACTTGTGAAGATTGATCCAGCTGTGATTAAGATAAGAAAGTCAGTGAAGTCTCTGAAAAAGTCCCAAGTAAGAAAACAAAAATTCTTGGACATTGTTGATGATTTAGGAATGTCTGGAAAAAGAAGGGGTATTCGTCAAGACGTTAAAACGAGGTGGGTTTCTAGTCCACTTTTCTTTTGTTATACAAGTTAAGAGAATTTTATTAATGTTTATGGTTTACTCAGTACTCACTGAATGTTGGTTTATGGTTTATACAGGTGGAATTCAACTTATCTCATGTTGGACAGTTGTCTTATTTATAGAGATGTTTTCGCTCATTTGAAGGAGGTGGATCCAGACTATGCAAACTGTCCAACTGATGAAGAATGGGAGCAAATTGAAGTTGTCACAAAGTTTCTCAAGACGTTTTATGATCTCACAACTTTATTTTCTGGTAGTAAGTATCCAACTTCCAATCTATATTTTGAAGGAGTTTGTCAAGTTAGGGTGTTACTAAAAAAAGAAAGCACAAATGAAATAGAATTCATTAGGGACATGGTAAAAGAGATGCAACAAAAATTTAACAATTATTGGACAAACTTGAGTCCTATATTGGCTATGGCACTTGTGTTAGATCCTAGATGTAAACTCAAGTATCTAAACTTTGCTTACTCCAAGTTGTATCCTGATGTAAGAGAATTAGAAACTAAAGTTGATGATGTGCGTGAAGAAATGAAAAAACTTTATAATGAGTATTACAACTTTTCAAGAGCTTCTGGAACTGGAACTCAGAATTTGGGTATTCAAACCGGTGGAAATTCTTCCGATCAAGGAAGTGAGTGGTTCCAGGTAATTTTAAAGCTTATTTATGAAGTACATGTTGTCTTATATTATTTTGTGTTTTAACCATGTGCGTTTGTGAAGTTATTGTATTTTATGTTCTCATAGAAGATAACTAGTATCTTGCACTCATTTCTAACTTCTTGGTTGTTTCATGCAGGAATATGTTGCAGCACAGGAAAATGGTGGTGATTTGCAATCTGACTTGTCAGAGTTAGATCTATATCTTAGTGAGAAACACGGATGCCAACGTAGTCAACCATTCGACATCCTAATGTATTGGAAAGGCCAAGAACATCGACTTCCAGTACTTTCAAGAATGGCTGGGGATATCTTGACAATTCCTGTTTCAACCGTCGCATCAGAATCTGCATTTAGCATAGGTGGAAGAGTAATTGATCGATTTCGCAGTTCCTTATTACCTGAAAATGCTGAGTCAGTGATAACAACTCGTGATTGGGACCTTGGAGTTGGTAAGTGTGCTTCGATCCACGCCAGCGTAAGTCGGTAATATTTCATTTAGCTTGAATGTCTAAATTTTATATATAACTTTGATGGTTTTTATTCATGTAGGAAAAGAAGATTTGGATGAGGACAATGGCATTATTATAGAAGATGTATTAGGATTTGAACCTGGTGCAGTGGAGGATGGGGCAGTGGAGGATGGCGAAGTAAGTTCTTCAATACAACCAATGGTGTAATATGGTATTACCACGGTCTCAGACGTGTATCTGTGTTCCTTTTAAGGTGCAGCAGACTGCAGAACTACTAAAGTAACTAAACTAGTGTTGTTACGTGTTAGTTGTCAAGTTTTTCAATTTTCTTGGATCATTTCCTTTCATTAACTAATTTAACTTTTTAAATTTTGTTGTGAGTCTTGCGACTGTTGAATCTGATGATTGATGTGAATCTAAATATCAGTGAATTATATGAATGTGGTAATTGTGGATTATGGTAGGATTGAGAGCTAAGGTGATAATGGAGATGGGAAATTGGGAATGATCTGAATTTGAAGATTACAGCAGCAACATCAATTGAATTTTGGTGGTTTTTAATGAAAATGATTTAATGAATATATGTATGTTTGGTGTTACAGGGAAGGAGTTGAAAAGCCTGAAAATGATTTAATGAATTTGAGATGGGTGTATGTTAATGAAAATAATTTTTAATTTTAGTTTTAATTAAACAAGCCGGGTAACTCGTAAACCCGCAAGTTTAACCCGTTACGGGCGCGGGTTGAAGAAACGACCACCCGTGAAGAATTTCAACCCACGGGTATTGACCCGTGTAAACCCGAACCCGTGTAACCCGCAACGGGCCAGCCCCGGCTCGCCCGTTTGCCATCTCTAGTATGTAACTATGAATCTTCTAGCAAAGAAGTTGAGAATGCTGCAGTTGTTGGAAATAATGGGCAGGATGCGCGACGTAATGCTAATGGGAGTGTGGGTGACAATACGTCCCCTACATCACTAGCAGATGTTGTACAAAGCACCGCTGATGAGTTTACTCCAGTTGCATCCAGTTCGGATAACCTTGTAAACAAGGTGTTTATGCAATGCAAGATGCAGGATGAACATGGCAGGCCAACTAATGCTGTGGAACAAATTTCTGGTTTGCATAGTTTACAAAGCCATTTTCCTGTGGATGTTAATCTAGATAATATTATGAATAATATTGCACGTCTCAAGGCTAAAGTTGATCAAGGTATTGAACTAAGAGCTGATGAGCGTAATGCTTTGGAGCTAGGAATACAAATGGAACAGGATTTAGAAGATTTGCTGAAGGCACGTGATAATATGGAGAGATCTAAGAAAGCTCATAAGAATTTTTCCTTAGGTAAACTAAATAGTTCTGGAGTGTTATCTCCAAACAAGTTTAGTGTGCTACAAGAATCCAATGAAGATACGGATTTTCAAACTCAGTTGGATTCTGTTCGTGAAGAGGCTGTAAAGTACACGGACTCTGTTTGCTCAGACGTTTTGGGCTTGCAAGTAAATTATGGGCTTGCAAATATTGGTAAGGAAGCACAACCCAAGTTGAGTGCTAATTTATCTACTCAGTTAACAAAGGAAGAACGAGAGATTTTTTGTACAATTACAAAATTTGATATTCAACAAAAATATTTAAAGGATTCTTCTTCTAGAAAGGCATCAAGGAGACAAAAGATCAATTAAAAAGATTGAAGACTCCAAAGAAGAATAAAGGTGGAGACATATGAGTTTGAGGTTATGAAGAAATTTATGCATTTTGTCTTTTTATCTTTGTTCTTCTTTTAGTTATGAGTCTCTTGAGTTTTTTTTGGCTTATGGAGAAGTTATTTTTAGTTTCAAATAGTTTACAAGTTTTTGGGGTTTTTCTGACCTCTTTTTTTATAAACTGTTTCTGTAAATTTTGTTATTTATTAATATATTTTTGACTTATCAAAAAAACAAATACCGTCATTTTCGTTTGAGACCCAAAAGTAGATACACCGATCCCCGTTCTTCAAACTAGAGATAGAGATACGAGTTCCGAGTTCTACCCGACTCTACAATCAGACTCTATAGCAACATTCCAATGTTTAAAGACTTCGAACCGAGATTAGAAACTTTGAAATCCATATTCTCTAAATGAAGAATGGTATGAATTTTTAGAAGCCTTAAACCCGTTTGTTCATCAATGTGACTAGTAGCACAACCAAATGTCAAGATCATTGGTCTTGTTTTAAACAACAAAAATAACAAGTATATAAGATTGGGCATGGGTTTTTCCATTTTCTTTGCGACAACTTGCTGAAACTTGGGATCACTCCTTTTACTCACCTTCAGGTAACTTCGTTTGGGGAATCATTCCTGCAGTAATTTGAGTGGTGTGGCGTGAAAGAAATTGCAGGACATTCGAAAAGCATTACAAAACGGATGATGAGCTAATTGTAGATGTTAAATCTCTGATTCTTAGTTGGGCTGCTGCTGATCATAGAGTTCATCTGAACTTCTCATATTCAGTGCTCGATCAATAATTGGGAAACATGTTGAACAGTTAAATGTAAATAGTTGTAGTTGTCTTTGTTGATTACTTTATCTCTCACTCATTTCAGCTCACCCATTTCAGCCGACAACACTCATTGCATCCAACAACCCTCATCTTTGAAGACGTGTTTTCTTTTGCTTTCTTGTACTATATATGTTTACACTCATTGAATGAGAAACAATTCAATTAAAAATTAATTGTTCACGAACCTGAAGCTTTTAACATGGTATCAGATCATCCATGGTAGAGTGAGTGCTTCTTATTTCCGATCGATCGTTATTTCGCTGTATTAAGGTTCGTCATATCCGTTTTCATTTTCGACTACCAAGTATTACTTACTTGTTTTATCAATTGATTTGTTACAAATCTGTTTTTTGAACTCTTCGTTGGATCTTACTAAGTCTGTTTGATCTTTGAGTTCTTTGTTATTTATTTGATTGTTATTACTCGAGTTTGAATCTGGTTGTTTCGAAATCCTGTTATTCAAATCCCCTTACTACCTTCCTGATGCGCTACAATTCAAGTTAGCCATTAAAGTTTTAACCATTATTGCCTTACTATACTATTTCTTAAAAGTTAAGAATGAAAAAAATGTATTTCACTGTAATCCTTGAGCCAATGAGGAGGACGTGAATGGCCTTTTTTTGTTACAACCTTTTTTATTGATTTCTTTATAATCAATTTGATTACCCGATGTTTGATTTGTACCGGCAAAATTTGTGGAAAGTTTTTGTTTACTGGCAATCCATTTGCAAATATCATTCCAACGAGTTTGCTAATTGTTTGAACCTTCTTTTGCAAAGTATCCCCACCCACCCCTCTTTTTATTTGATTTTGATCATAATGATGTCTTCTGATAGACATTGTGTTTATTGTGGAAGCCATACACATTTTGTGGGAAAATGTTTCAAGAAAATTGGGTATCCCGAGTGGTGGGAATCCTATAGAGTTAAAATAAAGATCAACCAAAATGGTGAAGATATATGTCCTTCGATGGTGGTGACAACAACTGATACTCATCCTTCTTCCGTTGTTGATTCTTATTCTTTGGTCAATCTGAACAGTTCTCAACAATCAAGTAAAGTTGATGTGGCTTTACTAACAACAAATTATGAAAAATATCATGGTTGGGTACTTGACTCCGGTGCCACTAATCACATGACATTTGAAACATCTATCTTGAAGGATGTATGTGCACCTGAATGCTCAACGGTTTATAATGCCAATGACGTTCCATGTCCGGTTACTGTAGATGGGAGAGTGGATTTAAATTCTTCCTTAACTTTAGAACATACTCTGTTGATTCCTTCTCTTTCTAATAACCTTTTATCAGTATCACAAGTGACTGCAAAATTAAATTGTGTGGTATTGATCTATTCGACTTTTTGTTTTCTCCAAGATCTCAGTGACGGGAAGATAATTGGGCGTGGTACTAATAAAGGAGGGTTGTATTACGTAGATGATGTGTGTGAAGGATGGTCTTTTTTAGCCAAAGGGTCCTCCCGTGCATATGAAGATCAAATATTATTATGGCATCACCGGTTGGGTCACGTTTCTTTTGGTTATTTACAACATTTATTTCCAACCTTATTTTCAAGTTGCAAACCGTCTGATTTTAACTGTGAAACTTGCATCTTAGCGAAGAGCCACCGTACTACTTATCCTGATAGTTTTAACAGAAGATTAGTTCCATTTGCTTTGGTTCACTACGATGTTTGTGGACCTTGCCGAATTACTAGTACTTCAGGATTTCGTTGGTTTGTTCTATTTGTCGATGATTGCACTCGTATGCCTTGGCTTTACCTGATGAAAAATAAAAGTGATGTAGCTGAGATTTTCAAGTCTTTTCATGTCATGATTCAAACACAATTTTCCAGCGCTATAAAGGTCCTTCGTTATGATAATAGTGGAGAATATGTTAATGAAGTGTTACAAGGTTATTTCCAGGAATATGGTTTAATTCATGAGACTACTTGTCCTTCTACTCCACAACAAAATGGTGTTGCAGATAGGAAGAACAGGCAATTACTTGAGATTACTAGAGCTTGTTTGATTGGAGCAAACATGAGGCCACTTTTTTGGGAAAAAGCCATCACAAATGCAGTGTATCCCCTTAATCGTGTACCCACTAGTGTTTTGAAATTTCAAACACCTTTGGATAAATTGGCATCATTTGTGGCAATTCCTTCTCATCTTAAACTTCTTCCACGAGTGTTTGGATGTGTTGCATATGTCCACATACAAAAACATTTGCGAAGCAAGCTGGACCCATGTGCTCTAAAGTGTGTATTCGTTGGTTATCATCCGTACCAAAAGGGTTACAGGTGTTATCATCCTTCTACTCGCAAATATTATATTAGCATGGATGTTACCTTCTCTGAGCACGAGAAGTTTTACTCAACATATGATACAGGTTCTCCTCTTCAGGGAGAAAGAAATATTGAAGAGTTGAATTGGATGGATTTATTTCCAACTAACAGTGAGATACATCTTTCTGTCACAGAAGAAAGCTCAAGCAACCCTCAAGATTCTACCGATTTGGGCATGACTACTATGCAACCTCTGGAGACAATTCAAGAGGTCGAATCTCTTATCGTAGAAGACCCCTTAATTTCTTCAGCAGTACCTACACCAAATTATCCTCCCGCTGACGTCCCTGAGGTAAGCATCGAGGATTTGATTAATGTCGACACTAATTGTGAATTAACTGAGACAGATAGGTATCAATTTCCACAAAGGAGTAACCATGGGGTGCCACTAGATCGTTTTTCACCTGAACCGATAAAGAAGGTAAAATATCCCATTAAGGATTATATGTCTACTCATAGATTGTCAGAAGCTGGCAAAGCATTTGTCAGCCATATGGAAGATGTTACCATTCCTAAAAACGTACAAGAAGCATTATCTAACCCAAAATGGGCTGGCCCTATGGCAGAGGAGATGTCAACACATAAGAAAAATGGTACATGGGATATAGTTTCACTACCAGAAGGGAAGAAACCAGTTGGTTGCAGGTGGGTATATGCTCTCAAGCATAATCCAGATGGCTCTATTAATAAGTACAAAGCTAGACTTGTGGCTAAAGGATTTACCCAGACTTATGGTATTGATTATCAAGAAACGTTTGCTCCTGTTGCAAAAATCAATACCATTCGAGTATTGTTGTCTTTGGCAGCGAATTTAGGATGGCCTCTACAACAATATGATGTAAAAAATGCCTTTTTACATGGTGATTTAAAATAAGAAGTCTACATGTCACTACCTTCAGGTTATAATGTTCCGAACAATACAAATATGGTTTGTAAGCTAAACAAGGCCTTATATGGTTTGAAGCAATCTCCCAGAGCTTGGTTTGGTAGATTTCGTCTGGCAATGAAGAAATTTGGGTATACACAGAGTAACGCTAATCATACTCTATTCCAAAAAAGGGTAGGTGACAAATTAACTGCGCTTATTATCTATGTAGATGATATGGCGGTAACAGGAAATGACCCCGAAGAGATGAGTAATCTGAAGAGGTGTTTGTATTCTGAGTTTGATATGAAGGATTTGGGTGGACTTAAATACTTCTTGGGGATCGAAGTTTCACGTTCTGAAAAGGGAATTTTCTTGTCTCAGCGAAAATATGTGATTGATCTGTTGAAGGAAACCGGTATGCTTGGTTGCGAACCGATAGGGTCTCCTATGGAACAAAATCATGGTCTTGAAGAGTGTTCTGATCAAGTACCAACTGACAAAGTTCAATACCAAAGGTTAGTTGGCCGCTTAATTTATCTTTCTCATACAAGACCTGATATTGCGTATGCTGTAAGTGTTGTAAGCAGATTTATGCATAATCCGGGTCAACAACACATGGATGCAGTCATAAGGATACTGAGATATTTAAAGTCTGCACCAGGCAGAGGGTTGATGTTTTCAAAACATGAACATCTCGACGTATCAGGATACACGGACTCGGATTGGGAAGGCAAAGGCGATAGGAGAAGATCGACATCTGGGTATGTTACCTTCGTCGGGGGTAACTTAGTAACTTGGAAGTCTAAGAAACAACAAGTTGTTTCCTTGTCAAGTGCTGAAGCAGAATATAGGGCAATGGTAAAAGGAATTTGTGAATTGTTATGGTTAAAAAGGCTTATGGGAGAGCTTGGTTTCCCTTCTGATAAACCTATGAAGTTGTTTTGTGATAATCAGTCGGCAATCAAAATTGCAGAGAATCCAGTACAACATGATCGAACAAAGCATGTGGAAATTGATAGGAACTTCATCTATGAGAAACTCGAAGAAAACATTATTGAAGTACCATATGTTCGTACAACACAACAATTGGTAGATATTTTGGCTAAGGCAGTATCCAATAATATATTTAACGGTTCACTTGTCAAGTTGGGCATCTGTGATATATATGCACCAACTTGAGGGAGAGCGTTGAACATTTAAATGTAAATAGTTGTAGTTGTCCTTGTTGACTACTTTTTCTCTCACTCATTTCAGCTCACCCATTTCAGCCGACAACACTCATTGCAGCCAACAACCCTCATCTTTGAAGACGTGTTTTCTTTTGCTTTCTTGTACTATATATGCTTACACTCATTGAATGAGAAACAATTCAATTAAAAAATTAATTGTTCACGAACCTTAAGCTTTTAACAAAACAACATTTATGTAAACTTGTTTTTCTCTTACTTTTTATTCTCTCTACCTCTGGTAGAATTTTGTACATTCTTTTCCATCTCTCTTTCGATCAAAAAAAAAAAAAAAAGTATATAAGATAAAAGGCAAGAAGTGAATAAGAAATTGACGCAAGTATTTAGCTTTGCTCGACTAAACCTAATTAAATCCACCGGGTAATGAGAGTATATGAGTTTATTAAAAGAGTTCCATTTTAGGGAGAGAATTGCAAAGGAGAGTAGTAAGTGAGTAAGTGTCTTTTCTAACCTTAACGATGAGAAAGTGTGAAAGTCCCTTGGAAACTTTTCTACTATTCGTAACTTAAGCGATTGCTAATTAATGATGAGTACGCATTTCCCTCATTTGTTGTTATGATTTGTTGGAACGTCTTCTTCTCATTTCCCTCGTAGATAACCAAATTCTATTCAGTTTGTTGGAACTTCTTCTTCTTCTCATTTCCCTCATTTTTAACACTATTTGTTGGAACTTCTTCTTCTCATTTCCCTCGTAGATAACCAAATTCTATCATCCTTTAGTTTGAGATATTTAATGATGAGTACGCATTACCGCTCACCTGTCAATTACTCACAAGAAGGGCTTGAACTTGCGTCTGAATATATTTTCTACTTGTATAAGGTATATATCTAATATTATGTCTCCTCCTGTTCAATTGGTATGTTATGATTTGCTTAAATTGTTTCTGAATCAAAGTTAACTTAAAGGCCTAACCTTCTTAACCAGTATGTGATGTTTTAATGTTTGGGGATCCTCCTTTTTTTTTTTTGGATGCGTATTCACTTTTGTTAAGTTGATTGTCTGTGTATCAAAAAAATAACTCTCAACTCTAGTTATTGACCACTCAAAACAACATAATATAAGTTTCATAGGATGTAGTTCAACAAATTAGAAGTCTCATGGGGACTAGTAGTCTATACATGCAATGTACGGATAAGCTGATGTGCGTTAGCATTGAGTATTCAGTTACACTCTGCTATGTTTCTCTCTTTTGACTGTTACCAATGAATGAAACTTCGTTCATGGTTTCACTAGTAGAATAAAAGCTATGTATAGCGTTCTTTGCGATAACCCAAGGATGTAGCTTTAGATACTCAGTTAGTTTTAGTTAAAAAGAAGCTTTTACTGGTGAGTCGGTGGTGACTGTCATGATAATTCGATGGATTAGATCTGCTAGGTGCTGTATCGGTGCTTCTTGCTTGTGTAATATTCTTGCTGTTGATCGCATGATGTGCGTAGTGCGCATACGCGTAATGATATGTTCCTAACATGATGTGTAAAGTGGATACATGTGTCACAATATATACCTAACATGAACTGTTGGTCATGTCTTTTAGGATTTTGCTGGAATGTGAAGAGGTACCGAAGTACGTAATGGGCACTTATTATGCCTTGTTCTAAAACAGAATGCATCATATCTCGGTCACAATGTGGATACAAAATACTGCACACCAAGTAAGTACGCGAAATAATCCCAATCAAGAACGAGCGAACACAATCGCGCACAGCTGATCAGGAATGACGCATCAGATGACGTCAGCTTAATCACGAGAAAAGTGTGAAGAGCCATGCGGTGTTGTAGAGCTTGTGCGAGGAGAGTCAATGCAAGCGTGCGTAAATAACTCACCCCAGATTCGAAAATAGAGGCTTTATTAGCTGTCCTCCACTATGTAAAACTCCTATATAAGGAGCCGAGCGACCCTGTTTGAGAGAGAGATCTTTTTGGAGGGTTAGATAGGAAACTTATGAGAGAAAAGTTTGTTTGTTCTCCAAGTTAAGGTTTATATTATTTTGTATCTGATTTGAAGATTTAATAAAAATTCTTATAATTCTTATGATGGTTTCCTACATTGTTCTATAAATCTTGTTAAGGGGTGTGTTGTAGGATTATACTTAGACCCTGATAGGGGATAGATCCTATTTGTTAATGGGTTGGTAACAACACAAGCCAGGAAGAGCTCGATTGAAACTAATTAGTCGACCCCCGTCTTCCCCTAAAGTCAATCTCTTGTAGCTATCGATAGGTAAAGCAATATGCATATTAGATGAGGATTCATAGAACTTCAATTCATACATAATGTATTTGTGCAGGTCAAAACTATCTTAGCTCAAGAAGAGTTGATCTATACGTAGGCAGCTCCAGTACTATAAAATAATTAAAATTATTCTAAAAAAGACAATTTTAGAACAATTTTAGAATAATTTTAGAAGAGTTGATCCATACGCAGGGGTTGGTGCACATATTGTAGCCCGACTCATACCAATTCATGTGTAATTATCAATCTGTTTATTGGAGTTTAATATTATTAAAAAGACAATAAAATTTTGCGAAAAAACGGAAGATGCTCTTGTAGTAGTTGGTGATGGCCGGCATATGCAAACCATGTTCATCTTCCATGCTTTTTTTATTCCTTGTTATCAATGGCAAAACAAAACTCGTTTGAATATGCCTTTCTGAAACACCAAAACTGCAACTTAGTTCCTTGTACCATATTGTATTTGCGAACCAATGCATTCCAATTAGATCCGGTCAAGACGGGTTGGCCGACACCTACAAGTGGTCGATCACCCGTGCCCAGACAATACCAAATCTTGAAATCAATTTCTGATGTTTTTCCATCTGGTTCAACCAATGTAACAGAGTATTCTTTCTTCTCCTTGTTTGATCTATTACTCTTATCACCCTTTAAAACCCGGTGCTTCTGAAGCTCTGCCAGTGTCAGATAATCTTTCACTGTGTGAAATATGAATATCCTTCCTTGTTGTGGTAATGTATCGCTCATAGTTAAAGTCTTCTCAAACAACCAATTTACTGGTGTTGTGCCACCAATTTCTGCAACAGTTTGCTGCATGACTTCAGACATGTCTTGAGGTATTTCACACCACTTAGGAAGAGACATAACCTTAAAAAGTAGCTGTTCTTCCTTCAATGAGCTTATACCTTCCATTGCCTGTATACAACATGAACATAAATGCCATTCAAATTTACTCAAACAATAAGATTAAAAAAAAAAAAAAAAAAAAAAAAAAGATAGAACACAATGTAATAAGCAAAACTTAAAACGAAGAACTAGACCAAAAATAAATTATACCTTGTTATTAATGGCAAAACAAAACTCGTTTGTATCTTCCTTTCTGAAACACCAAAACTGCAACTTAGTTCCTTCTACCATGTTGTATTTGTGAACTAATGCATTCCAATTAGAGCCCGTCAAGACCGGTTGACCTTCACCTACAGGTTGATCACCCGTACGCAGACTACCCCAAATTTTGAAATCAATTTCTGATGTTTTTCCATCTGGTTCAACCACTGTAACAGAGTATTCTTTCTTCTCCTTGTTTGATAGATTAGTCTTATCACCCTTTAAAACCCAGTGCTTCTGAAGCTCTGCCAGTGTCAGATAATCTTTCACTGTTTGAGATATGAATATCCTTCCTTGTTGTCGTAATGCATCGCTCATAGTTAAAGTCTTCTCAAACAACCAAACTAGTGGACTTCCCCCACCAATTTGTGTAACAGTTTGCTGCATGACTTCTGGCAAGTCTTGAGGTGGTGACGGTGCTGTAGAGTTCATGTCTTGAGGTGGTGATGATTCTGTAAGAAAAATACAGTTTAATATGCAAAACTTCAAATCAAAGAACTAGAAGAAAAAAATTATACCTCGTTTAGGAATCCAAGCTTCTTGTTGTTATTTTTGGGAGAGAATTGAGAAGACAAATAAGAATCGAAAGGAATGGAATGGGGTTTATTAACTCTTGGTAGTATTTATAGTGAAGCAGCTTTCCTTATTTATGATGGTTTCTTAATACGAGTTCAACAAGAACTAAATTACTTGTTTTATTAGATTTAGGAATTAGGGCCTTTTTTTTTTTTTTACTGTAATAATAATCATACTGCCTTTGAGTGTTTAACCGTGCGCATGACTGTAAAAATTCTCCTCACCGTGAGTGGAAAGTATGGATAAGAACATAATGGCATTGGCATAGGCATAGCCGTTTTTCCTTTTTACTTCTTACAAAGATGATAGCGACGAAAGCTTTTTAATGTCTGCCATGTAAACAAAATTATGCACATATACTGTGCGAAAATATGGAAGGTAAAATAAATTAGCTTGAAAAAAACAAGTCAAGTCGTTGTAGTATAGTGGTAAGTATTCCTGCCTATCACGCGGGTGACCCTGGTGGGCATATCGTAACAGTTGTGATATATGCCGTCGGTCACGTTTCTGGAGCTCATATGAACCCTGCCGTTACTTGCGCTTGCGCAGCCACAAGGCATTTCCCTTGGAAACAGGTGCATGTTTATTATACAAATTTGGCAAACTACTATACCATTAGATCCATAATTAAGCAACACTAAAATGGTGATATCTTTTACCACTACGGCTGTATTTGTATTAAAAATGCGCCAACTTTATTTTTGTTCTAATTAACTATATATTAAACACGAAAAATTAACATGGCTCAATGTCTAAATGACAACCATGAACACTACTTTCTCCACAAATTGTAGTCCATAGATTTTCTACTATAACATGGATCATTGACTCTCCTCTTAGGGAGCGATTTCCAGCTGTATATGCTATTTGCGAGAACAAAGAGGCAGCAGTGGTGGAGGTCAGAAATATTGAACATGGGATGGTTAATTGGAATTTGAACATTTCGAGAAGAGTACATGACATGGTGATCAATGAACTAACAACATTGCTTCCGTTGCTTGATAATTTCCAATGTTATCAGTGGCTCAATAATTCTACCCCGCATTCTATACAATTCGTTCCTAAAAAAAGATTGTGGTTGAGATTTTGGCCAACTAAAGTCAGTTTTTTTATGTGGATGGCAAGTTACCCAAGATGTGATGTGCAAGAAAAGTTGGCCGTATGATTGGGTGAATTACTGCTATCTTTGCATCAAAGATGGAGAAACAGCTAACCATCTCCTCATTCACTGTAAAATGGCTCGGTCTATTTGGTGTTTCTTTCTTGCGGAGTTCTCTGTTGTGTGGTGACTTCTCCGGACCTTATTAATCTCATTAGATCGTGGACGACGAGAGCTAATTCGCCAAGGAAAAATCTAGTGCTTAAAGTTCTCCCTGCAGCAATTTTGTGGTGTTTGTGGGATGAAAGAAAGAAGAAAGATTTCCATGATACTAGTAAAAGCGAGACAGCCATTAAGGATTCTATAAAGCTAACCGTAGCTTATTGGATCCATAATAGAGGTGTTTTTCGTGGTATCTCGTTGGAACAACTCGCTATAAGTTGGAAGGAAGTAATTTGTCAACCTCCTTGAGGTTTCTGATTTTTTTTTACGTGGTTTGTGACTTTCTGTCTTTGGTGGCTTTCATGTTTAATCTTTAGCTTCGGGCAAGGTTATGTATGTATTTGGGATGGCGGTGGCTTGATGCACTTTCTCCGTTTGATCGGTTGTTTCTTTTGGACGTGTAGGAGAAGAACCTCGCAACAACAATGTCTCAACGAAGTTTTAATCTACAAATATTTGCGAAGACCATCACAGATTATTTGAAGAGTGACGTATTAGGTGACATCATCCTAGTCACGAGGAAAGTGTGAAGACCTTGCGAGATTGAAGAGCACGTGCGAAGAAAACCATTGTAAGCTTGCGAGAATGACGCAAGCCAGATCCGAATATAAAGGTTGTCTTAGTTGTCATCCACCTTGTATTATCCTATATAAAGGACCAAGTAGACTTGAGAGAGGGAGATCTTTTGAGAATAGTCATCAATCAGAACCCGGTAAACTTCCAACGCCTCTGTTTTCTTCTCTCGGCCTAACTAGCCCAACTCATTCGATCCAGTCAAACATACATGCCCTGTTATGCTCTGAAAAGTCTATTCCAACGAAAATAAGCCATTGAATCTCCTTATAAATCGCTCAAAACTCGAACTCCAATTCTGCTTCGCTGCTGCCATTGTTTCTCGACAAAAAGATTCATTTGAATTGTGAAGAAGAGGTGCCTTTAGCGACTTTTCGAGCAAATTTTTTCAAAAATGTTTATTGGCCAAAAATACCTATACACACATAAAACACCATAATAAGTACAAAAAATATCCCTAGAAATATATAGAAGTGAGACAATTTAGACACAAAAATGTGTCTATGAAGAAGGGAGCGAAGTTTAGATGGACAGAAAAATGCGAAAAAGCGCTGCAAGGAATAAAAGACCATTTGATTAATATATCCATCTTACAAAAAGCAGAGCCATGGGAATAAAATACCATTTGCTAATCTATATCGCGATAACTTCGCATGCATTAAGTTCATTGTTGTTGCGAATAGACGCATGGGTAGAAAAGGTGACCTACTACATCAGCAAGACATTCGATGCGGCATAGAAAAACTATTCTAAGATTGAAAAACTAATACTAGCATTAGTTTACGCAACCTTTAAGCTTCGCATATATTTTTAGGCTCATAAAATAAGGATATTGACAGGGGTGCCAATTAAATCAGTAATGAAAAATTCAAAAAGATCAGGCAGGGTTGAGAGATGGAACACACAAGTGGGACATTTTGAGATCAATTATGAAATACTATCTTCGCCGAAGTCACAAGTTGTTGCAAATTTCTTAGCAGAGTTTTCCTTAGAAAACGATGAAGCTGTGGAGGAGATGATGGATGTAGACGAAGAACATGGGAATCCAAAAGACTTGCTGACAGAGCCCGATGGATGGAAAATATTGGTGGATGGATAATCAAATGGAGAGGGTAACAGAGTTGGAATTATCTTAATTTCGTCAGAAGGAACGAAAATGTATTTTTCCTTCAGGTTGGAAATTCGCATCCACTAATAATGAAACGGAGTATGAAGCAGTGGTACATGCATTAACGCTCGCAATAGAAATGAAATTAGAAAACGTAATAATCACCAGTGACTCGCAGATAGTTATTCGCCAAATAAAAGAGGAATACACTACGAATGAACCATTATTGAAGAAATACAAAAAGCTTTCGGATGAATTGTCAGCAAACATCCCAAAAATAAAATGGAGACATATATCAAGGAAGGATAACAGACTAGCAGACGCCTTAGCTTTTATCCCAAGTATGATGGTAGATCCAACTGCGAGATGCATAAAGATACAGACACTTCTTTTGCCTTCAATCAATAAAGAAGAGGAGGAAGAGGAAGATGTGATGATAATAGAAGATGGGGAAGAGGAGCAGGCGAACAATGTCGCTTATTGGAGAATCGAACTTCATGCATATCTATAGAATGGAGAAGTACCAAGAAATAGTCATGCGACAAATTACGAATTTAGAGATGGGGTATTGTATCGAAGATCATTTAACGGACCATCACTTAGATTCTTGACACGAAAAGAATGAGAAGAAGTATTGAAAACATTACATTATGGTGATGCTGGTAACCATAGTGGAGGAAGATCTTTGGAAAACAAAACTAAAATACAAGGATATTATTGGTTGTACATGCATGAGGACGCGAAAGAAGTATCAGGACACTGCGAAGAATGTCAGCGGCACGGTAAGAGGATATATGCACCTTGAGCACCTTTATCATCTTCAACAAGTGTGTGACCCTTTGGAAAGTGGGGTCTAGATATTGTGGGACCATTCTTACCAGGATCTGGACAAAGAAGATATTTGATTATTGCGACGGATTATTTCACGAAGTGGGATGAAGTAAAGGAAGTACAACATATTCGCGATAAATATTTCTTCACATTTATATTCGAAAATATCATTTGAAGATTTGGAATTCCTGCACAATTGGTGTCTGATAAAGGAAAGAAGTTCGAGGGGCAGAACATAGAAATATTAATTAATGCATTTAAGATAAAATATGGGAAATCCACTGTTAGAGCACTTCTCGGTCAAACTCGCATGCGTTGCTATCTCAAGCATGTTTGTCAATCTTAGTGATCAAAACTATATAGTCTTGATTTCTAGTCTAATATAGCTAAAGTCTCGGACTAGGATAGAAAGTGTAGTTGAGCTCAAGAACTCCATGGAGATCATCATACAAGACGAAGGACTACTCAAGGAACCAGTGGATCGTCATCGAGTAAAATGTATGTAAATACTTGAACTTATCTATCACTCAAAAGTCTATCTACTCTATCTCCTATCTTGAGATAAAAGTCGTTTATCTATATAGACTAAGAATATGCACATGTGACATTTCGAGCAGAGTATATCTTGCTTATCTATTTCTCGTAATGGGTGTTGGTAAAGCTTTCTCTTTAGACAAATTCATCTTTTCCTAGTGACGAAAGTCATGTTATGTTTCAATCACTTTGGAAATCGCTCTGACGAAAAATAGTTTGTGAATAACAACTATATAATGCCCTATGAAAATGTTTCAATGATTGAAATGAGAGTTTAGACTATATAACCATTGTGGGATATAAACATTGTTGTGGAAACACATATATGTATAAGTCCTTAGCACTTGAACCGAAGTTTGCGAACTTCGTTGATCAAGTGGAACCAGAATGATAGCAACAACTCATTTCGCGAACTCAGTCCGCGAACCCAGCCCGCGAACTGGCGTAGTTCTCGAACCCGAGAATTTATGCTGAAGTTGTAGCGCATGTGCAGTCCGCGAACCCAGTCTGGAACTGACGGAAGCTCTGGAACCCGAGAATTTCTGCTGGAGTTTATAACTTCAAATGGTTAGCTTGAGTCCGCGAACTCAAGAGGTTATGTCTGAAAATGTTGTTCGTGAACTTATTCGAAATTACTAAGGAATGCTTTTGCAAACCGTGGCTTTATAGTTCATGATTAATGATTCGAGTGAATCACATCATTTTTGATTCAATTATGTCTCTTGTAATACTTGGGATCTCATAGCAATTGAACAACTCTCTAACTAGTTCATTTGAGTCATTTGGACTAGTTATGGTGAAGAAGAATTTGGTTGATATGAAAGATATCATTTGGCTAACCATTTTGGTTGACTAATATTGAACCAACCATTGTACACGTTTGGGTACAGTTACACAAACCCAAAATCTTCAAGTACATGTGTGTATGGCAAGCTAAGTTTTCGATCTAACGGTTGAGAGATATTAGCTTGTATCTAATCATGTTTTCATCTAACGGTGAATATTGAATGCTTTGTTAGCATGCTAACATTGATTGCAAACCCTGATTTGAAAGACAATATAAGGAGAACCCTAGCTATTGGAAAAACTAATCCCCACACACCTTTCTTGTGTGATACTAGTTTTCTCTAAGCTAGAGTCGATCTCCATTAACCCTTGAGTTTTCTCTCTAAATTAGGGTTAGCGACTTAAAGACTTCATTGAGATTGTGAAGCCAAACCGATATTACTTTTCTTGTAGTTGTGTGATCTGATCTTGCTCTTTATATTGTACGAGTACTATTGTAATAATTGGCCTGAGATTTTTATATCCGATAGGCAAGATAAAAGTAGTCACAAACATCTTTGTATCATTGTTTGTGATTCCTTAATAATCTTCTTAGATGCTTCGATTAAGTTTATTGTGAGGTGATTGATGAAGCTGAGCTGTTCTTCGGGAATATAAGTCTGGTTTTATCAATTGGTTCATGTTCACCTTGATTTATTAAAAGACGGAAAAAAACTTGTAGGTTTATTCGTGGGAGACAAATTTATCTATTACTTGTAGACTTTTCTATGTGAGACAAATTTGTTTATTAAAGTCTTCAACTTTGGGTCGTAGCAACTCTTAGTTGTGGGTGAGATCAGCTAAGGGAATCAAGTGCGCAGTATCCTGCTGGGATCAGAGGCGTAGGAGCATATCTGTAACTTGGATCAGTGTGAGATTGGTTTGGGTTCAACTACAGTCCAGAACGAAGTTAGTTTGTAGTAGGCTAGTGTCTGTAGCGGCTTAATACAGTGTATGTTTAATCTGGACTAGGTCCCAGGGATTTTCTGTATTTGAAGTTTCCTCGTTAGCAAATTTTGATGTCTGTGTTATTTCTATTCCGCGTTATATTTTGTTATATAATTGAAATAATACAGGTTGTGCGTTGTTCAATCGATTAATATATCCGACCTTATTGGTTGTTGATTTAAATCGATTGATACTTGGATATTGGTAATTGGTACCATCCAAGTTATCTTTCTTTAATTAGACTCGCGAATCATATTTGCTTGAGTAAATCCAATCGAGAGTTTGAGATAATTACTCCTTGAGATATTTTCTATTGATTGAGTCTTGTTGATTCTCTAGAAAACAACTCAGAGTTGTCCATACATATTGCTAATCGAAATATTGGGTGGTGTTGTTTGCCCCCCACTTTTTTATCCACCCCTTTATATCCGCAAAGCAATGGACAAACGGAAGCAACAAATAAGACAATTGCAGATACATTGAAGAATAAGCTGGAGGGGCATAATAAAGCATGGTGCGAACAGGTGCATAATGCAGTCTAGGCTTATAACACAACTAGGCGAGAAGCTACAGGAATGTCACCTTTATGTTTAACATATGGGGTTCAAGCGGTACTACCAACTGAGGTCATTATTCCTACAACAAAGAGAGAAGCATGAGAGAAATATTTATGTGCGGATATGATTTTAACAAAGCTTGATGAATTAGAAGAAAATAGAGAAATGACTCTACAACATATGGAGAACTATCAGCGAAGATTAACCCGAGAATACAATAAGCGTGTTAAAATAAGAGAATTTCATCCAGGTGATTTGGTGACACTAGTGGAAAATGCAAGTTAAACCACTGCCAAGACAAGAGGTATTATCATCAAAAACGACTGTTTTCAGTAGTTGGAATCTGGGAGTGGTTTTTTCCAAAATAATTGTGGCTCACAGAAGTTGAAATCTTTAAAAATACGACTTTCTCTAACAGTCAATTGATATTACTGATATTGACAATGGTTTCTAAAGTTTTAAATTTGAAAATATAAAAGTTAATCGGCTGTTTTGAGAAGTGGTTTATATGGGCTGAATACTTTAAAAAAATCTGATTTGTCTGAATCCCAGTCTGACTAGTTTTCATCTGACTAGCCTGAAATTTGAAATTTAAAAAATCTGATTCACAACTTATTTCTGACTGGCATAAAATTTTAAATTCATTAAACTGAACTTTAATAGATGCTCATTTGATAACAAAACATTCACCATTCAATCCAAATTCAAAATATGTTTACAATATTAACTTGATTTATATCAATCGAGCTGACAGTTAGTGAAAAATACCAAAAAGTGAATTTGCATAGGTAATGAATTCACACCATTCTAAGTTATAATTATACTTGAGCATTCTTAAAAGATAATTTTCTTACAATCACTGAATCCCAACTTGACAAAAGATGAACTGATCTCCCCAACTGAACGGAATGTTATCCTGCATATAAAATAAGTTTGGCGTTAAGGTTTAATAAAAAAATCATAACAACATAGTATGACCTAAAAATATTCCTAACCAATTCAATTTGAACACCACTGTTGACCTCTTACAGACAAGTGCATGTTGAAGGAACCAAAAATTTGGAACAAGCACTACACCTATTCACAACTAACATATTATGTAAAAAACAACACACAAGAAGGTGGATTTATGTGCTTACTGCAAACCCAAAATATCGCATAAAAATACAAAGAAACACAAATACGCAGATGAAAACAAATTAACTTTAATGCGCAATTTAGCACCTGGCCTAAAGACGGTGGGCAAAGGCAGCTACAAAAAAACCAGATAAATGTCGTATTACACCACCTTCTCCTACAAAAAATGAGTAAAATGATGAAGCTCCATCATAGTTCAACTTATAGAAAGGAAAAATAGGACATTTCCAGTTTAAGTGACCAAAAACCAGTACTCTTAAGTTGATTGTAAGTTAAATCAACAACCTGGTCAGCACTAAAAACATAATTCCTACAAAGGTGATTATTTATAGCTATTCATATATTCCAAAGAATATAAGGATATAAAGAAGACCACGACAGAGCATTACAAGTGTTGCAAGCATTCAAGCACAAAGAAGATAAAAATAAGAAAAATTCAAGCATTTTGTCGAGATATATTACCTGATCTCTATCCAATACTAGTCGTCAGCTAAAGATTTTGAAGAAAGAAGGTTGATTTGTGGATGAAGCAAACACATATGGATGTTCATAAGCATTCACCTTTAAGACGGATCTTTTGGGAGATTCTTATATAAGATGCCAATGCTTTCTAGTCTCATCAGCGCAATAAAAGACTTGGGCAGCTTGAGAAGCATGGATGAAGGGTTCGTCAACTTCTTTTGAGCTTCTCTTAAACTTTTCGAAGTTGACGAACCTCGAGTTTGTTTCTGCATCCACATATGATCCAGTTTTTTTGTCTTCAACTCGGACCCAGTCACATAGAAAAACAACTTTTGTGAAGTCTTCATAATCGAGGTCAAGTATCTTTTTCACAATAGCAAAGTAAGTAGTATCACCGCCCACCAAGTTAGTATGTTTGGAGATTTCTCTAAAGCTGGTGAAGGCATTCATGGTCACTCCACTATTTTGTGTAGTCATAAGCTGCTCTGCCTCTGCTGTATAAAAAAGATAACCACTCACCGAATACGCTCTATAGGAAACTGTCTTGAAGGAAGGACCAAGTATGAGCCTATGAAAATCTGTCATGGGAGTGCCTAGAAGTTGATCTCTTAACCAGGGAATGTAATCCTGACGCTTACTCCTTGGTCTTCGGTTAAAAGTATTACTGTATGCCTTGTATTTCCTGTGAAACAATAAATAAAATGGTACATGACAAGGTTACTTCATACTAAACAGATTATATGGTCAAGGTTACTTCCCATTCAGTATTTTCATCTGAATATCTCAATACCCAAAGACGAACTTGTTGATATTGTAAGGAAGTTAACTGGTATGGTTTTCCTTATGGATTAGGAGGTTCAGGACCTTCATAAACCTCACCGTGCAATGATTTCTTTCCATGAAACTTATAATACTTTTGCTTACCCTCAGGAATGAACTTCATCCGATGGCGCGCTCCTTCATCCACCTCATATTGTGCAGTTATAGACCCTTCAATATAGGTTTTGTTCCGACCATAAAACTTGTAGGTTCTCATCATCCTGCACATGCAATTAGGAACACAATTTTATATATAAGGTATACATAAGTCCATCAACTGAAAGGGTCAACAGTTAAAGAAGTATACCTCTCAAAAGGGTACATCCACCTAAATTGAACTGGTCCCAATGTTAGTGCCTCTTCGGCCAAATGTACGACTAGATGAGTCATCGTAACAAAAAAAGCCGGCGGGAAGTACATCTCAAACACACATAAAGACTCCACAACACGTTCGTGCATTAGCCGAAGATCTTCATGATTAATAACCTTAGAACAAAGAACTTTGAAAAACAATGACAATTGACGTATTGCCTCACGCAAAAGCTTATGCTCTTTGAAACAGTACATTAGAAAAATTGGCATCAAACCCTACATAAGCATGTGGTAGTCGTGGGACTTCAAACACTTAAATTGTAACTATTTCATATCCACTTTGTTTTTCTAGTTTCCAATATAACCAATAGGAACTTTCAGTTTGCTAAAAGTTTTACAGACTAGTTCTCTTTCAGTCTTAGGCAAGAAATAAGGAGCAAGGGGGCGTTCTACTTTACCATTTATTTCCGTCAACCACAAGCCTGGTTTTAAGTTCAGCAGTTCCAAATCTTTGCGTGCTGGATCCCCATCTTTAGACTTATATTTTTCATGAAAGTCCCAAACAAGTTCTCTGCAAAGTTCTTTTCTACATGCATCACATCCGCATTATGACGAAGTTGCAGAAACTAAAGTTAAGAATAACTAAGTTAGAAAAATTTACAAATAACAAGAACATATTGATTAAAGTTATCAAATGCCTAAAAATAACCACATATTCACTTACCTTCCAATATGGAAGATTGAATAGAATTGATCTCTTCGAATACGGAGAATCAACTAGTGGCCGCCTTACCATCTTCCCAAATTCCTTATTTATTGTTGTTGTCCTATCAAACAATTCAACGCCACTCAAACGAATTGGTGCACCCCTATCTTACTTAAATCCATTGAACTTGTTGGTTTCACGTCTGTAAGGGTGAGACCGATCTCTTAAAAATCTTCTATGACCCATGTATGCAAACTTATTACCCCATTTCAGCCTCAGAGCCTCAGTATCTTCACCACACGCCGGACAACCAAATTTTCCAGATGTTCACAGACCAGACATATACGCATAAGCCGGATAGTCATGTATACACCACATTAAAATTTCTTTCATTGTAAAGGAAGTCTTTGTGTGCGCATCATACGTCATCTTTCCTTTTAACCATAAATCAATTAACTCATCAATTAAGGGCTGCAAATAAACATCAATATTGCCATTAGGACAACTTGGACCAGGAATAAGTAGTGCTAACAGTGTAAAATATTTTGATGTGCATACTGATGGGGGAAGGTTAAAAGGAAAAACCATGACGGGCCAAGTACTGTGCGTTGTCATCATTCCAAAAGGATTAAAACCATCAGTGGTTAGTCCTAGACGCACATAACGTTTCTCAGCAGCAAACTCAGGCCACTTCCTATCAATTGACTTCCAATAAGAAGAATCCACATGATGTCGCATGTGTGTAATACTTTCTTCAACATTAGAATGATAGTACATCTGCTCAGCAATCCACGAAGTACCATACCAACGCTGTAACCTTACAGTAATTGGGAAAAACCTTAGTTTCTTCACTGGAACTTTTCTAGCATTTGGATCACTCCCTTCAGGAGGTACTTCCCATCAACTTGCATGACATTTAGGACACTCATCATAATCAGCATACTCATTTCGATAAAGTATGCAATCATTAGAGCAAGCATGGATAATCTCTACCGGCAAGTTAAATGGCTTAAGCATACCCTTAGCTTTAGCATATGTAGATGGTAACGTGTTCCCTTCCGGTAAAATAGTTTTCATAAATTTTAATAATTCTGTAAAAAAAACATTGGAACACTGATACCATGCTTTCATACTAAGCAGCTCAATCACTGTCGACAATTTTGTATGTTCACCACCACAATCTGGATACAGGGGTTGTAATGCATCCAACATCCTCTTTATGAAATCGACATCAACACCATCTTCAACACTAGCACCATCACCGCTTTCTATATTAGCACCAGAACCATCTTCAACATTAGCATCAAAACCATCTTCATCAACAACACCATTTTCATGGTTACCATACTCAGTGCAACCTAATGTGTCCAATAACAAGTCGACCATTCTCGGAAAAGAAGCTTTATTCACAATATTATTAGTGGGTAATGCAGAAGAACTAACAGTGAAATTATTCTCATGAGGTTTCTCACCATGATGGATCCACGTTCGGTATGTCACGTCGAACCCATGATCAAGAATATCCCCATGTATTTCATCAAGTGTTTTTGAACGACTATTGTAATTTTGACATTTCATGCAAGGATAATGAAATTGATTTATCTCTTCCCAAAGACTGTCAGCCATAAATTGAATAAAAGATTTAACACCTTCAACAAACCTCGGTGAACCCTCACGTGCGGTGAACCATTCTTTACTAGGAGGATGTATACGACGTCCTGACATCTATAAATAAATAACAAAAGAAATCAGTACTATTACTATATTTGAGCAAGATAGTAAGAAAAAAACATAAAGAAAAACCCACTGACATAGACAAATACAAATTATGCTTCTCATATTTGATGACCAAATATAAAATGCTATAAGACATCAATTACAGACTAATGTGAAGATTCACTGACAAATTTTAGAGACTAAAGTAAGAACACCTAGAAATACCCATTGAAAGCAGTTGATACTTACAAACTATACATGTTAACTACATAACACATGTCTAACAGGCATCCATACCTACTAGATACAAAAGGGAGGATCTAAATCCTAAAAATAACAAGCAGCAGGATACCAATTTCCAAAAGTTTTCACCACTTGAAACCCCAAATTTAAGAAACATAAAATCAGTTCAAAAACATAACTAAACCAGAATTTATCTAGAGTTTCCAACTGAATTCAGAACCCGACTAGTAATACGAGTTAATTAAACCAAAATTTATCTAGAGTTCAAAAACTTAACAAGCAACAGGATACCCCTAATGTAAGAGCCGGAGATTTGAGATCTGATATTGTGATCAGAGTTGTTGAGCCTTCATAACTCCTCTGAATTCAGAACCCGATTAGTAAATACGCACCCTTAAAGGATTTCTCTCAAGTAGGTGTCATTGATTATCTTCAAAATTTGAGAGAGAATGAGAAGAACATGTTTCTCAGATGAGGATGAGAGAGAAAGACGAGATAAGGTTTTGTTTTTCTTTACAGATTTATTTCAAAACCTGACTTTAATAGTCTAATTTGAGTCAAATGACAACATCACCTGACTGGGATGAAACCTTTCCATGTGACTATACCCTTTCTAGTGAAATCCATATCTTTAGAAAATTAGAATCCTCGTTCCTGTCCAATTCCTTATCAACAATTCTTGCCCTATTGCCACCCAGGTGATAAAAACCTTGTGGACAAGTTTCAAAGGCAGAAAACAATTTCGTCGTGGCTATATCAGAATATTCACTCCTTGAGCAATCACCAAATTTCTCATTAGCATGCCAACAACAACACAAATTTTGGCAAATTCATTTTTATGGGATCTGTAATAAGAATTGAGATCACTGGAACTACTGGATTTCAGTAATTTATAAACAGCAAGAACTGAAATTGATATATGAATGCATTTGTAATCTGCAAGTCAAACATAAATACAAACTGCAACTTCTGGATTTTCAGTAATTTATAATCTGAAAACTTCAACTAAAACTACAAACACAGGAAATTGCTGACATTGAACAAGTTATAAGTTACCATCATAATATTTTATTATATAATAGCAGGGCTATAAAACCTGCTGAAGCTACATAATACAGATTGGGTTTTGAATTTCTTCTTTACAAAAGAAGAAAAGAGACTACAAAAGAAAAGAAGAGACTCAAAACCACAAGTTACACAATATCCAATATCCAAAATACTAGCACCATATCCATATATCCCTTCAAAAATCTGCATCAAGTACTACTGGCCAAGGTCCAACAGAGTGCTTGGGCCACAAAATATTGTCACCATGTTTCACACTGAAAAGAGTTCCTTCTCCAACGCAGAGCGGCTCAGTGTGTATCACTACTTCATCAATGAGGATGAGAAAATAAAAATCATCATTTTCATCAGCATTCCTATCAATACATCCAAATGCAACTGCACCCTTGCGCATATTCCTTAATCCAACATACTGGACTCTTTAACCATCCACATTCATTGGCTATAAACAAAAAAACATCCAATAATAAGAAACAATCCAAACTAATTATTCTAAGTTGATCATTTTAGTTTAAATCAGGCCGGTGTTCATTCATTGTTTCCAGTGATAACTAAAGGTGTTAAGAATATATATCTCGGTAATATTATTAGCATTGTTGGTTCCACGTTTGAGACTTAAGGCTCTTAGCTCCTCAACCGTCTCCTCAAGATTACGGACACGATTTTCTACAGCAACAGTCTTCAATTTATCCTTATGCAGTTGCTCCCTACTAACTGCAGATGCACGTAACTCAGTTTTTGAGACCCCACCTCCCAAGCCTCGAACAACACCCCTTCCATCACGGCCAAATACCTATCATCAGATATATAAAATTAGTTAGTACCAATTTTATTATACATTACAACAATATGTAATCATATCAACACACCTCCGCAACTGCATCCTTATCTAGATCGGTCTCGCCTCTAAACTCCTCTGTTTCATTCAACTCCCTCACCTTTTGCTGCACAATATAGCCAACATTATGCATAAGAGGATAACAAATAGAGGAACTAGTGAATCCAATTTATTCGTTGAACATAGAACTTACCACATAATCTCTTGATGTTACTTTATAAGATAGGGGATTGAACTGTACACGTTCCTCTTCAGACATTTCTCGGTACACATGTGTAGCCAGGTACACATCAACCCTTAATACCTTACCAGTAGGACTTGATTGTTCCAATTCATATCGGCGTTGTGCAATACCACACCTACCGGTACTGTGTGCATCTTTTACTTTTGACCTTGGAGTCTTAATCTTTTCCCTAACCTCCTTATCTTCGCCTTTACTCGTAATATCAACAAAGGCATCCCAGTCTTCTTTCTTAAATTTTTTGGGTACCTTGTTTCTCATTTCAGCAACACTGGAACAGTCATCACATATCTCCCTTAGTTTAGTCTTCGCATTTTTCCATGACAGATTTGCCATTTTCAAAGCTTTGGCCTTGATATATTCAGGAACCATGTATGCATTGGAGAGACTCCTCCAGATTTCTTCCTTCAATGCCGGGGGAACTTTCTTCCAACTTTTATATGCTGGTGGGACGAGATTTCTGGTTATTTTCTCAAGCTTGGTGGCATACGTCCTTTTGGTAGGTCCTATAGGTTGGCCTATGTCATTAAAATCAATTGGCAGATGCTGATCACCTATACATTACAATACAAAGTCATTAAAATTTCTAAGAAAACTTGAAATAAGTAACATATTTAGGGAAGTAACATAAAACATCTACATTACCAATTACGCTTTCTTCACTAATTTCAGGTTCACTATTTGTCTGACATAGAGCCTCATGCCACGGCTCTGAACCTCCACTAGGAGAATGTTCACCCTGAGACGATGGATGAGACCCAGACCCTCCACTTGAAATCGGACTTCTTCCATGACTGTCTTAACCATTAGTAGCTGGAGACCTTCGTGTATCAACCAAAGGAGTCCAGGTAGGTTCATTTGTGGTAGGAGTTCCAGACCGACGAAATATGCTGCTACGTCTAGGTCCCCTAGCCATATTAACTGATCAAAAAACCCATAATAAGCAACAATTCAAAAACTGCAGAAGTATGGTACTAAATATCATGATACAACAACTACATGTATAAGAGATTCATATCTAACCATATACATCTTATTGGGAAGTCCCTAATTATGCAGCAAAACAATATAAATAGGAGTGCCTGCTCATGACGCTGCACCATAAAAGGCTTATAGATTCAAGCTTAAATTTTATATAAATAAAATTCAGAAACCTAATCTCCTAAATCTTCTTGTCAAAGACCAGTTATTTGTTAGCGAACAACAATCAAGGTATTGAATACCATGCTATAATATTATCAACATGAGGTTTTTGCTCACAACCCGGCACCACATTATCATTATCCAAAAAAAAAACTAATCTTAAAAAATAAATTTCAATAATTGAGCCATGATGCATCGGTGAACATAACCATTTAAAACTCGCGCAACTAAAATAAATCCTAATAGGAAGTCTCTTAAGCACATAACTATTGAGATAAGACACCCTATTTATAGGACAGTGGCTTAAAAATACATCCAAATGTAAGACCTTTTAGGGAATGTCCCACTGAACTTCCAATTCCAAGTAGAAATATTGCTACAGGATATTCCATTTGATACCAAAGCGGTAAGATACATAACAAGATCAAGGTATATCAAGCATCTAATATTAGCAATCCAGACACAATCACTTGAAATCAGTAGAGGACAAAAGTAATATCTTACGTCAACTTCGTTAACATTTTCCCTGAAATGGATTTTCATACATACGTACCATTTTCCAAAACTAAGGAAGATCCTAAGGAAGGACTTATTTCCATCTCTACATCGATGCGACTAAACCCAAAGGAATCATAATACATATCTATGATCAACTCTAACCACTACCTTTACTCATCCATTTTCAAGTAGTAACAATAGATACAAAGGAACTGATGCAAAATATTACAACTATATACATATGTATATACATGTAATCAAAGTAAACAACATGGCTGTTAACAATTTAATGGAACGCATCGCAAGAAAATGAATAATAAAATCCATGGAGGCCAAGTTTGTAGTTCAATTAGGCATTCCTGAGGTACTATGTTCAGGAACTCCAACGGATCTTTTGAATTCAAATAGAAGTGCACAACATACCATTAGAAGCTATATCAAGCCATCTACCACACAATGTTACAAGTAAAAATAAAGAGATCAAATAGCCGCTTGCGAAATCAAATTCTAAACATGACACAACCCCCAATTCCCAGAAATTTCTGCACGAAGGTGCCATGTTTGCAACAAGATAATTTCTAAAGTATAAATGTATAGCAGGCATGCAATACCATTCTAAAAAGCTCAAAAAATCCTATACAACTTCCTAGAAGATTCCAAGAACTAATTCAGAGTCTAAGAGACCCAAAATTCAACCGACAAACTCTGACAGGTGCTGCCATTCACAAAATCAGATATGGCATGCTGTTTTCTCCGGGATATAACTCACAAACTACAAGTCCAACTGATATACCCTTATAACATGTTATAGATACTAACAAGAATATTTCTCTATAGAAACCATTGGCTAAATCCGTAGGAATACGCATCGAAACTGACCTGCAAAAAGGATGTTCCAGCGGTCATTATTTAATTTCTTTAAGGCATTCTATCGAACATGTTATCCCCATAATAAATTCAGAAATGTCAATAGAGAATTCATTCAATTACGAGTCATCTATATCTTTAAAAGAGCATAAGAAATCCATTTATAACACAAGACAACTTATCAATTCATGAAAATGAACTAAATCGCTATCAACCCATTTCATTTAACTAAGTAAATAAGTTTCGTAAAAGAATATACGTAGACGTACCGATGAAAATCATTTTCCATTTATACTACTAGAGAAAAATGAAACCAAAATCTGTTTACAGAATTTACCTTGTCACCAGTAGCAACATCGTGCATGGATCATAAAGCAAGCAGAAACCATCTTGATTATAGATATAGAAAAGGGGTTTATAGATATAAAATAGAAATATGGTTTTTAGAACACATGTTTACAGATGTAGAAGAGAAATAGGGTATTGAATCACCTACACCTGAAGGTCTTCTACACAAAATTAAAAAGAAAGGAACTTCAATTAAAATCCTAACAAAGAAATTGAAAAAAGAAACTGGACAATCTATCATGAAATTAACCTATAACAAATACAATCAAAGTGATGGAGTTGTTATACCTGAAGATTCTGCACCTGAAGGACTTCTATATTAAAAAAAAAACACAAAAATTAAGTTCAAACCCTAACATGAAAGAAATTGAAAACAAAGCAAAATAATTGACTTTCTAAAACCAAAACATTACCAGATGAAAATTAAAATCGAAAATAGGGGTTTGAAGAAAATGGATTTTGAAGATACGGAGAGAAATTGGGTTTATAGGTATAGAACAGAAATAGGGTTTTGAGAACACGGGTTTACAGATGTAAAAGAGAAATAGGGTATTGAATCACTTGTTAGTCTGGATTTTTCAATCTCTAATCATTTTTCGTCTTTGATTTTTCTTTTGTCTGAGAATTTTTTTCTGTGTAATAATAAGTGAGAGAAACTGAAAAGAAAACGGTGAGAGAGAAGAGATATATAGAGTCAATAGAAACGAGGATTCTGATGATCCCATCTATCACCGTTGATCCATTTAGGGTATCATCTAACTATTGTTTCTGGCGCGGAAAATCCCGCCAAAAACATCGATCACAGAATCTTCTTTTCCTCACAGTTGTTTTATAACTTAGATAAAAGATAATAGGGAATACATCGTGTTTCCAAAAATATCCCTTTATAAAACAACTGTTATTGGAACTAGTTTAATATTTTTTTATAAAACAACTGTTAGTGACAGCATGGATAAATACTTCAGCCCAATAACAGTTGTTTTTGAAAAGCCTAGGAAGTAGTAGAAAACATATTATCCACTAGTGTGATGAGAGAAATACCAGTGTATCAGAGAGGAAATGATGGAAAACTAGAAAATAAATGGGACATACGATATATCATTAAAGAAATAGTTGGAACAGGGGCATATAAACTGATGGATCCTGAGGGAAAGGATACTGGTAACAAGCTTGATCGACCATGGAATAGACTATATCTAAAGAAATATTATCCATAAAAGGTCTAGCAAAATTTGCTGGAAAATAGAAAAATGAAATGAAGATCTAAGTGAAAAAATTTACTAGGAAATTATATTTATCAAAACAGATTGAAAACATGCGATAATTTCGCAGAAATTATGATTTTCACAAAAGAAAATCAAAGATTAAATGAACAAAAAATGAAAGAGGCACCCAACTATGGTGTGCAACCTAGTTCGCGAAAAAAATCGCAAGAGGCAAATGTAAGACCTAAAGTACGCTATAGAAGTGTAGAACCTATTGCATGCCTCAGGGAAAGGCTATACCGCCACCGGAACCTGGATTATGGAGATTTGGATTCAATAAAGCCCATTCAGGAGAGGCGCCTTGGATTTTCAGCCTAAGATTATAACTTAGGTTGGACGACTAAAGTGAGAAGGTCTCTACTAAGGTGTATTGAATTTGATCAAGGCGCCGAGGTACACAGTTGAGCCAAGAGTTCCTGGGGCGTACCTGGCCATTCTTGGCAAGTCTTGAATATGATGCACTCGGTCCAAAGAAAACCCCAATTAGGGTGAGGTCTTGTAACCATGAGCCATATCGGAGAAGGTATAAAAGGCCGCGAAAATAATTGGTTGTTGTTAAGACCGGATGGGAGGAGACAACCTTATATGGTATAGGTACGCATGCTTGAAGTGGAAACCAGGGGGGTGATAAGGATGTCACCCTCCATCAGGGAGCTGATAAGTGTCAAAGAAGCAAATGTCATAAGGATTTTTACTCACGAGAGTATTAAGACTTTTCATATTTGTGAAACGATCCTACAGAGGCAATAATATAAGATAAATATAAGACGAGATCAATGAGTCAGTGCACGAAAGTGTAAAGACGTCCAGCGATTTCTTCGCACGACGACAATGTAATTGGGCTATACGTTTGCAAGAATATTTAGGACTGTCATATTGTCACATGAAAAATATCCTGCTGAGGCAATAATACAAGAAAATGATAATACAAGATCAATGGGTCATTACATGTAAAGACGGCCTGCGATTTTGTCGCAAATACAAGGAGTGGAAAAATAAAACCTTTACTTAGGGAGGAAAAATAAGACCACATAAGAGAATAGTAATGAATGGAATCTTGGAAAATTCCAAGATATATCTGATAAGATGTATGATAACGAAATCATGCAAACATGACTACGAACTTGACGCACATGAAACAAAAATTAACTATTTAAATATTATGCAGGTAAATATCCACTTCTCACAAGAAAGATAATGAGAGGCAAGTATGGGAATTAATAAAGAAGATGCATTATCTTTCTCGCTAATAAGTGGGGTACCAAAAAAGTAAATGAATTTCAAAATTCATTGAAGTACATCATTCGCAAGAGTAGTAAAGCAGAAATAAAACAACTCAAGAAGCTAAATCTAAGTAGCTAAAGGAATTTCAGACTTCAACATTAGCTTCGCAAGGAGACTTCGATGGATCTTCCCCAGTTTTCTCACTTTCGCAAGTCTTCTCCTTCTCCTGATTTATTCCATCTTCTTTCCTTCTTGATTACCGCCAATATTTACTTCCTTAGGGGTTCATCCTCTTCATCATTCTCAAGAATATATAGCTTCATCATCACTTTCGAATTCATAGTCACTGTCAGGTTCGCGAGGAACTTCATCAGCATCTACTTCAAGAGGCAAAATTGTTATAGGAGGAAGTGCCTTATCTATCAAGATGCTATTTACAAGGACTTCAGCTTTGAGGTGGACTTGGCGAAGAAGTGATCTTTGATAATTTCTACTTTCAATATCCTTGAGATGTTAAAGGTAGTCAAATCTTCTTTCTGCACGATCGCGAGAACATGCAAGGATAGTAGTAAGCATTGCATTCTCCTTTCAAATCTTGGCTAATTTAGATTCCAAAGAAGAAATAGAAGAATGAAGACTTCTCTCAGACTCTGCGAACAACAAAGACACAAAAGGTTGTTATAGAAAAATTTTCGTAAGAGGAATATTGCGAAAATAATTAAATAGGAAAAGGTAGTTGAGGCAGGCAGATTCTTATGACTACCTTCCTTTTGTGAAATAAGATATTTATCTAAAGCCAAGATACTATTCTCCAAGTGGTTCATCGCATCATCAAAGTTATCCCCAACTAAACCTTTTAGGCGAGATCGAAGGTTCTTCTCATTATAAATAAGTAAAACATTTTCCTTCACAAGGGAAACATAGAAAACCTTTTAATTGACTGTGTTGTTCCTTAAGTTGATTAGACTTTACACTCAAATCTATTCTACCTTGGATGAGCTTATTCTTCTCAGAAGTGGATGACTCAGTCACTTCCTTAAGTACACTTTTCAACGAGCGAAGAGATCGCTCATGATCATCACATATTTTTTGGCGTATACTAAGTTGTTACGAAGATATCGCCTCTTTATTTAGGAGAATTCGTTTCTCTTGGGACAGGGTTTCATTTTCATCTGAAAAATTTCCAATCTCCAAGTTATCCTTAGTTAATGAATAAGAGATGCGGGATATTTCGCTACTTAATGTTTCTTTCTCTTGATATAATTGAGCGTTTTCATTGGTAAGGTTGTCAATTTGGTCAACAGAATACGAGTAAAGATTATCTAATTCATTATATTTGTCCAACAAAAATTCTTTGTCAGCACGAGCCTCTTCAGCGGCATATTGAAAGTTGTATCTCTCCATTATTCATTTCTAAATTAAAACTTAACGTACGAACAAAGGATTTTAAGAAAGATGAATGTGAAAGAGATAAAATTACCAAAGAAGATAAGCCATAAGCGAAGACAGGAAGGTTATACCTTTTAGATCATCATTCTTTTTTCGAAGATTATCGCAGTCCAGCGATACATTCTCAAGCTTCTGATTCTTGAGGTGAAGATTCCCACACTCTAAAGTCATGGCTTGGATACTCTCCTTTAAAGATTCAACTTCATTCTCTAAAGATGTTTGTGAAGTTGCTTTTTCAGAACTAAAATACTTGCTCAGGGTTTCGCAGACACTAAGTTTGACGGGCTCAACAGAAGATCTCCGAGCATCATCAAGAACATCAGACAAAATCTTAAAGGTGATGTCCATCCCTTCCAAAATTTCATTATTAACAGGGAGGGATTCATATGAGGAGGTAGCGATGAATGAAGACCTATGAATAGAATCATCTTTTATATAAATCCGTAAAGATATTTTCGTGGACAGGAGAGGTAAGTAATAAAGGTCCAGCTAGCGAAGATGTGGTAGGAATTACTAGGTGTTTAAAATCAGGAAATGCAATGGAACATTTAATAGTCTTTAATTGGCGAGGCTTCTTAGTGAGTTTATTACTATCTTCAGCATCCTGCGAATATCAACTCAGATAAGAAATAGAGGCAACAATATTGTTATTAAAGAAGTAATGTTTCTTACTGCCTTGCTATTCACAGGCTTCATTTTCACTGCAACAACCTTGTAATACGAGCTTTTGGAAACTTTAGGGTTTGGGACTGTGAATTTGGTACTAGAGGTGCTTTTGATGAAACAGAATCAGTATGGGAATTACATAAAATAATAAAATTAATTAGGGAAGTCAACAAAATAAGATCAGTTCCAGCAAAATCATAAGAAGAAAAGCAAAACTAACCTTGGTAACTCCATGAAAGCATCAGCAGGTAGATAAACTCGTAAAAATTAAAGATGAAGAAAATTGAATAGGATGAAGATTTACAGAGAGTGTGGAGAAGAGGAAGATCAAGTAAAGGAAGAAAATTATTTTTCCACTAACTCTCTCCTTAAACAGACAAAAAGAGATGACGGTTTGAAATTAAACGTGCCGGTAAATAAGGGGAATAATAAACATGTGTAGACGGTTACACCTAATTCACGGAAGGTTGTCGGTAAAGGAAAATATAGAAAGATGAATAGATGCAGTGTTGAGAAATAGAGGTTCTCATATATTTCCCTTCTTCGCAGAGAAGACATGAGAAGAGGCAAGATGTAGGAGCAGAATATCGCAACATCAATGTCCCAGCGAAGTTTTAATCTACAAATTTTTGCGAAGGCCATCACAGATTATTTGAAGAGTGATGTTGTAACGCCCCTAAGCTAACAACTGACTAATCCAAAAGATTAGCTATAAACTGAGGCACTAACGATCTAAAATATCTTTTTTAAAATACTAAGAAAGAAGTTCTAAACAAGGTGTTTATAGGTGAAAATGGTTTCTGCTGATTTGGGTAATTACGGGTGTGAAAGTGAGAAATAATTTAAACCCTAAACAATTTACTGCAAGGGAGTACTTTAGATTCGAGAGATAAATCTGTACAAGTCCTGCCTAAACCAAGAAATGGCTGTTCCAGATTTGCTTCGGTCACAAAGTGGAGGAGAAAGGTTGGTTTAGGGAGGGAAGCGAAGAGAGTGTTGAGACCAGAATAATTCTGGAAGAGTAGTACTTGAATTTTATCAGAAGGTGAAAGCTTTGAGAAAGCTAGCAAGAGTTGACTTTCTGAGTGTGGTATTTTTCCCTGACCAAAAACTTGTTTTTTTGGTGGAAATAGGTAAGCCTATTTATACAAGTCTAAAAATAAACGTACTCTGGCCTCATAAGAAAAGAAAATGGATGAGTTAAATGGGAATAGGTGGTAACGCTTAGTATTGATGGAGTTGATGTACAATAATGAAAGAGTGTTTCACCATTGCTTCTTGCATTTACTAACCGTCTTATTCTTATTACACTATATTTAAATGGGAATTTGTGTATGCCGCACGCTATAGACCACCAAACCAATACCCTAATGAGCATCCCCCAGTTTGTGTTGATGTATTGGATATTTTTGTGGCTTGGAAAATCGATCTCAGGAGACTTGTTAGCCTGGTGACCTTTGACGGTCGAGATGTCGTATCTTGGGAGGATGGGAAACTGTTGATTATTGCACACCTTTGTTTTGGTATCCACATAGGGAATGCCAGCATGGTGGTGCCGCTAGGTTGGCATGCCGTTGGCATGGCCAAACTTAGGTTTTCTGTCCAAAGGTTACCATGTATCGTCTGGTAACCTTGGATGGCAAGGATTTTCTCCTGGGATTGAAGGGAAACCGTTGATTGTTGCACTCCTTCGTTTTGGTGGCCGCGCAGTGAAGGCCAACAGGGTGGCGCGACTAGGTTGGCATGCCATTAGCATGGCATGGTTTGGCGTGGCCAAACTTAGGTTTTCGGGACAAAGGTTACCATGTGTCGTCTGGTAACCTTGGATGCCTAGGATTTTCTCCTGGGATTGAAGGGCAACCATTTATTGTTGCATGCCTTCATTTTGGTAGCCTCATAGGGAAGTCAAATAGGGTGGCGCATCTAGGTTGGCATGACGTTGGCATGGCATGGTTTGGCGTGGCCAGACTTAGGTTTTCGGGCTAAAGGTTACCATGTGTCGTCTGGTAACCTTGGATGGCTAGGATTTTCTCCTAGGATTGAATGGAAACCGTTGATTGTTGCACGCCTTCATTTTGGTAGCCGCGTAGTGAGGGCCAATGTGGTGGCGCGGCTAGGGTGTGGTTAGGCTTGGCATGTGGGGACCAAGGGTTCGCCTTGGGCGTGGCTAGCTTTGGCTAGGTGCGATTTTGGCTTGGCATGTGGGGCCAAGGGTTTTCCATGGGCGTATGGCGTGGCTAGGGCCAAGGAAAGGGCTTTGGCTTGGCATGGTGTGATTAGCATAGCTAGGGCCAAGGCAGAGTGCGTTTGGCATGACACAGCTAGCATGGCTAGGTTTGGTTTGGCTTGGCCTGTAGGGCCAAGGGTTTTCCATGGGAGCATGGCATGGCTAGGGACAATGCAAGGGAGTTTGGCTTGGCATAATGTGATTAGCATAGCTAGGGCCAAGGCAGAGTGCGTTAGGCATGGCGCGGCTAGCTTGGGCAAGCTGCGGTTTTGGCTTGGCATGTGGGGCCAAAGGGTTTCCATAGGCGCATGGCGTGACTAGCTTGGGCTAGGTGCGATTTGGCTTGGCTTGTGGGGCCAAGGGTTTGCCATAGGCGCATGGCATGACTAGCTTGTGATAGGTGCGATTTTGGCTTGGCATATGGGGCCAAGGGTTTTCCATAGGCGCATGGCGTGACTAGCTTGGGCTAAGTGCGTGACCAAGCTAGGGTTTTGGGGAAAAGGTCGTTTGGTAACCTTAGACAGCCAGGATTTGCTCTTGGGATTGAAGGGAAACCGTTGATTGTTGCACGCCTTCGTTTTGATAGCCGCGTAGTGAAGGCCATTATGGTGGCGCGGCATGCAGCCATGGCGAGGTGCGTTTGGCATGGCGCGGTGGGTGTCGCTGGCATGATTATCCATTGGCACGGAGGTGCGTCTAGCATGGTTGGCATGCTTTGGCGCGGTCGGTATGGATGGCATGATTTTCCATTGTCACAAAGGTGCGGCTAGCATGGTTGGCATGCTTTGGCGCGGTCGGTGTGGATGGCATGATTTACCATTGGCACAGAGGTGTGTTTAGCATGGTTGGCATGCTTTGGCGCAATTGGTGTGGCTGGCATGATTTTCCATTGGCACAGAGGTGCGTCTAGCATGGTTGGCATGCTTTGGCACGGTCGGTGTGGCTGGCATGATTTGCCATTGTTACAGAGGTGCGGCTAGCATGGTTGGCATGCTTTGGCGCGGTTGGTGTGGCTAGCATGATTTTCCATTGGCACACGTGGGAATTTGGGTTTGTCTTGTCGTAACCCTAATTTGAAAAAGATACCCCGGTAATTTTTTGAGACACATTAAAGGTTTCAGTAAATGTACCTAGTAAATGCTTGTTACTTTAAATGTTGTGACATCACTGTCTGCTAGGGTTTAGTGTTTTACGATTTTAACCCAAAGTTAAAAACCACCATCAACATTAAGTCCCCTGCTTATCTCGGAACAGGTGCCTTGTTGCGAGGTAAGCATATGATGGTGACAGACAAGGACGGAATCGAGGTGTAAATCATTGCAAAGATGGTCATGAGAATCCGAATAACCTTTTTGAGTGGTAAAGAGAGTTTTGGCTTCCCGTGTTGGCGGCCCTGCGTAAGTTATACTGGGAATACAGACCGTGGAGTGGTGAGATGAAAGTTACCGGCTTGGTCTGGTCGTACATCTCCAAGGCAAAGGGGGAGCGGTCTTGGAAGGCGAAGCAAGTGGACGGCTTGGCCCGAGGGGCCAAGAGGTGGCATGTTATTGGTAAGGCAAACGCGCGTGGATGATAGGGTAGCGACAGTGGAGAAGGTGGCTTGACATAGTGCAACCGTGGCGAGGAGAGACGTACTCAGATGGCTAGGTGTGGTAGGGCCACAAAAATGGAACAGATGGGTTGGACTGGTGCGGCCATGGCAAGGTGAGGCATACACGGACGGCTAGGCGTGGTGGGGCCGCGATAATGGGGCGGATGGCTTGGTGAGGCAAGGTATGCATGGGAGGCTCGGCACGGTTGCGATTTGTCTTTGGGGCCCGATTGCTTCTTATTCGATGCCAATGGGAAATTTTTTCCCTTTCGAACATTAAAGTATCATACCCTTCTATCCCTCCTAGCTTTCATTGGGGTTTTGATGAGGAGTTTCGTTTGAGGCTGATTTCCCGGCCGTGATTCCATCATGTTCCGCCTATTCAGCTTGCGTTTTTATTTCTTCCTTTAGGGCTTCCATGGTATTTATAGCTGGTGAAGTTGTGTCTTGATAGTGATCATTCGAATGGTAGTCCCCAGATCTGGAGCGATAGCATCGGTGAAGCCCAGCCAAACCATGCGTACCCTTGTCATGGTGGCATTGCTATGTTGGCTAGCCCTTAGCATGGTGTGGGCATAGCCTAAGCACAAATTGTTGATGGAGGATTTTGCAAAAACTGAACGTGGAGCACTGGTAAGACTGGCACTAGCAAGGAAAGGGAGGATATCTTGGGAGTGGCAAGGCTTGATCTTGTGGGACCGATTTCCTTTCTTCATGCACGGCTTTAACATGGAATTCTTTCCTTATTAAAAAAACTTTTTCTAGAGGTAGGTAGCATCTGCAATCCTTTCATCTGGTAGCTTTGCAAAAATCCCGGTATGATTGGGTGTCTTCAGGGCTAGGCTTTGGAACGCGAGGCGGAGCTGCTAGCATGGACTTGGCATGAAGGGGACCCATTAGCACTGACGGGCATGGAACGGATATGGGCCGCTCTATAAAGAGCTTGGCAAGGCATGACGCTGGTAAGGGAATTGCCTTGGAAGGGAAGCGCTTGCAAGGGAAGTGCTTGTGGTTTAGGGTTTGACACGCCGAAACCCTAATTAGCTCCCTTTACTAGAATCGCTGTGAAATCCTCTTACGGACTTTGATTTTGATGGTGCGCCCCTTTATCGGACACGAAACAGAATTTTGTATCTCCTCTCGCGAGAATATTTAGGTTTCGAGCTTTCTTGGGAGGTGAAAACGGCCTGACAGTGAAGTCAGGAGGGATGTTGAGGGCCCGTGGTGGCATAGTCGCGCGCCAATCACCTATTACCGTCCACGGAGTAAGAAGGAATATTTATTCTGCTCAAGCTTTAAAAACTCTATCTGCATGGAAAGAGGTATCGACCCTCTTTTGTTCTTCTGTCATTCGTCTGGATCCGTGTTTTCGTCTACAGTTTCACTCTAGTGGATTCCAAAAATTTACCAAAACTCCGCTGTATTCTTGGGGCGGATGGATGAACTATATGCTCGGAAACGATCACGTCAGGGGTAATATTGGAGATTGTGGTTGCGTCTTCGGTCCATCCTCGATCTTAGGTTGTTCAGTGGGCCTTCTGATCATGATGATGATGTGTTGTGAATGCTTGCATGGTCGAAAAATTCTGGCGCCCATGGATGAAATAGGGAGACGTACCACTGCCGATGTGATGCTATCAAGTCTTCTTGGACTATCGTACGGAATGGGATGCGGTGAGAAGTCCCCGGTTATCATGGCATGTATGAATATGTGAACGTAACCTTATGATGTGTTTTTTGGGGTCTTCGGTGCGCATGTACGGCTTCATGTTGAGAAATTACCGCGGCTCGTAAAACCTCGACAGTGATGACGTTGAAATCAGTAATAACCTGGTTGAGGAGAGTGAAAACGTCTCGTGCTGGTAGTCCCCATGTGTAACCTACTTTCATTACATAGACTTGAATCCCCGTCCACGAGATTTGATATAAGCCTATCGTATTCTTATGGATGTGACACTGGTATGCTCAGAAATTACATGATGAAATATTCTGGATAGTGCAAGCTTGGGATCCTCCGTGGCCCCGTAAAGTGTTGAAGGCGTCTTCTAGACAGAGGAGTGATGATATTCTTTCGCTGCACCCTTGAAGAGTAGATGACCTTATTATGGTCACGACTTTTGGTTGGTGAAGCTCTGGATGGTATTAGCGAATGGGCGACAACAGTTCTTGATAGGAGATGTAATCAGGCGAGACTCCATTGTCGTGGTAGCAAAGTAGGTTGGCTGGAATTGTATGGGCTTTCATGGAAGTAAAAGTATTGTCTGGATGTGTAAGCGATCAAACTTTCCATGATCACAAGTTTTAGAGAGATGGATTAAAAGGTGGCCATGACTACGAAGATTGGTTGGCTGACTATGTTCCTTGACATGGGGAGCGTGGTAGTATGACCCTTTGCAGGAAGAAGCGGCGTTGAAGCACTTTCGGCTCTTAGAGAGGATGTTGAAACTTATGGAGAAAAAATGCTGAAATTTCGTCTTCGAATCCGAGAGAAGCTTATAGAGATAACGCTAAAGTGGAGCGGATGTTGGAGCGAATGTTAAAGCGGAGCGGCTGCCGAAGAGAACATTAAAGTGGGGGCCGCTAGAGAGGATGCGTCAACCAGTGTGATGTAAGGCTGGACGCCCTTAAAGCGGACAGTGGTTAGGAGTCCCCAGTTTCATCTATCGATCGTGCTTTCTAGGAGAGATTGCGGTTAGGGAATGGCTTCCTACGCCTGCTTTCCTGATGCAGTGCGGTTGAGGGATGAAAATATGTCTTGACTTTGTGCCTTGAAGAAACATAGAATCTCACATAACTGTTTCACCATAGACTATACGATTTTGTGGGCGAAATTCCCGTCCTGCGGGTCCTGACGGGAAGAGGGTCTCGGTGAACTCGGGAGGGTTACTGATTTCCTTTGTTTTCGATTTTGGTGAAGTTGTTTCTGAACTTTACGTGTGATGAAATTGGATTGCTGACCCCCTTTCTGCTGGTCGTTCAAGAGCAACGCAAGCCTCTTCTTTTATAAACGGACGTCATGCTGAAGTGCCTTTTGTCTTTTAATGAAATTAATAGTGGTAAAAGGAGGTCGGCTTCTTCCGACTCTTCAAGTATCTTTCCCTGATAGTGGAGTAGCACCTCTAGTAATGGTTGGAGCTGTCATGCTTGAAGAAACATTAGGGACGGTGGAAGCGGCTCTGGTTCTAGTGATCATAAGTGTATCGTGTAGAGGTGGCACTGTTTTGATCACGGAGTGCTGGAGCCATGGCGCTTCTTTGACTAGTTGCATAGCGGAGAGGATGGCGGGCATGCGTGTCTGGAACGCGTGTGCGGCATGTGTGCCTGGCATGCACATATGGTAAGCACATCTGGTAGGCGCGTCTGGTAAGCTTGTCAGGTAAGCACGTCTGGTAAGCTTATCTGGAATTTGGTTTGGTATAGCGTGGACATGCTGACCGGATATGGCGCAGACTTTGGCTTGGCACAGCGCTGGCTTGGCATGGTGCAGACTTGTTCTTGCAGGCCCAGTTTCCTCTTTCCAGACGTAACTCAGACAAGAAATCCTTTCGTTATTCAAATTCCAAAAGTGTTATGCTTATGAAAGGGGTTGGCTCCCCTTTTTACCTCGTATATTTGTTATCACGTCCTGGTGTTAGCGGTAGTGATAAAGTGGGAAAGCATATTCCAGCTATGTACTCCAGCATTTCTTCTTCAAAAAAAAAAAAAAAATTGCTGGTGCAAACCATAGCCATAGGTATGCCCTCCATAAATATGTAGAAATATTTTCCTTCTGAACTGGTGTAAACCCTAGCCATGAGTATTTGTAACACCCCGTGTTTTTAGCATGGCGCATGCTGAAAGATGCGTCATGGCCTGATATTAAGCTTCATCCAAAGCTTCCGTTGGTTGGTAAGAGGTAGATTGGCCTAAGGCTAATATCGCTCCAAAATGGCGCATTATGTTTGGAATTTGGATGAGGGAAAATGTTGCATCATCATGATGCATTAGGCCAGTTGGTTAGTGTCCTTGAGCTTGCGGCGCAATCATTGCTATGAACAGTGAAACACAATCATTGCACACAATGATTGCGGTGAACAGTGAAACGCAATGATTGCGGGGAGTTAATGAGGGATTTTTCCTCCCCTAATCAAAGTTCTAAAAATGTCAAATTAAAATATATAGGGAGGGATAGTTTCCTGTAGGTACATATGTGGACTATGTTCCAAGTAAGCTTCGTAGCATAGCCATAAGAGTATAAATGATGCCTAGGGCTCATTTATAGTTACGTTTCCTCTCGAAGAGGGCATTTGATGCTTAGGCATCACTATTCCATGTTGCAGACTCGATGATGCATATTCCTTATGCATTTTGACATAACAGCCTATACGGACTAGGCCATTACCACTATTTCCTGGCGACGGCCTAGCAAACGAGTTAGAATAAGTCGCTTGTCCCTTCGTGGATGAACTATGGTATGTGCTTGATCCATTTGGAGTAGGTAAGGGTATGTAGGCAGACGCAATGAGTTGCAGCATTTACGGTCCATCACATTGGCCCCTCATATCATCAAAGCTCGGTAGCTCGACGCAATGGATGATTATGGCCATACTTGATGAGGCTTAGTTGCGTGCCAGTAAGTGGATCCTCATACTTCCTATCAAGTTATAAAGATTGGGTAAGCGAAGTAACGTAGGAAATGACAAGGGCTTGGTGCGGCCTACTCCATGTCCAAGGCTTATGCCTGGACCAGACACGGCAATATGACGGTTGCTCAGCTAGATAGGAAATTCAGTGATGAATTCCCTACGTTGACGCAAAGCCAGAGATGCATGCGAAGTGCATTGGAATTGGCCTTATGGCCTTAAACCCTTCCGCGGACGAGGGTGACTTTAAAACGACGTTGAAGATTAAATAGCTGCATCATGCTCCACCAGCATGCTTGCAAGGGAAAATGAGTGTGCATTTGCTTGGGGATGAGGCCAAGATCGTAGCTTCATCATGGCGCACCGGGGGAGTTACGGCCTGCGGGGTGATGCGCCAAAGGCGTAATTTTACGGTCCGTCACAGTTGGTATCAGAGAAAGTTCCGATAAAACCCTAGGGACTTGTGCGGAGTGGACTCATTGGAGAGTATTTTCTTTGATGGAAACTTAAATTTGGATAGTAGGCCAACTTTTGCGCGGGAAAGAGTTTGTAACTGCTAGGCCAGTTATTATGCGAATCGAGTTGAGCTTGTTCGAGTACTGTGAATTTTCCTGGCCTAAGTGGCATCCCACTTACTAGTGGATATCCGGAAGACCGTCTGATACGGTGGGTAGACAATGGGACTGATCATCCCCACACGTTGGAAACTGTCCAATAGTGTGCGTTGTCAGGCCCGACTAGCATCCCACTTACGAGTGGAAACCTGGATAACCGTCAGGGACGGTGGGCAACTGGAAAACTGTTCCACACAGTACTATGCTAAAATCTTGTCATTTCGATGACATCTTGCAACTTGTGAACCTTAGGGATTCTTGGGTGGTGGTATGGGATGCCATCTAGGATATCTTGTTGAGATATCCTCTTGGCACTGGCCAATTGAGATTCTTGGTAACGTTGTGGGCACTTTTTGGATTCCTGGGTAGGTGGTATGGGATATTTGCTGAGAAGGTCTAAATTGTTGTTCATGACATCTTGAAGAAAACTGTCATTTCTGAGCATCTGGTATGGGACTTTTGCTCAGTAAATCCAAACCGAAGAGTTTGTCCACAATAGTTTTGTTTGGAATTTCGGGGACGAAATTATTTAAAGGGGTGAAGAGTGTAACACCCCGTGTTTTTAGCATGGCGCATGCTGAAAGATGCGTCATGGCCTGAGATGAAGCTTCATCTAAAGCTTCCGTTGGTTGGTAAGAGGTAGATTGGCCTAAGGCCAATACCGCGCCAAAATGGCGCATTATGTTTGGAATTTGGATGAGGGCAAATGTTACATCATCATGATGCATTAGGCCAGTTGGTTAGTGGCCTTGAGCTTGCAGCGCAATCATTGCGATAAACAGTGAAACACAATCATTGCGATGAACAGTGAAATGCAATGATTGCGGGAGTTAATGAGTGATTTTTCCTCCCCTAATCAAAGTTCTAAAAATGTGAAATTAAAATATATAGGGAGGGATAGTTCCCTGAAGGTGCATATGCGGACTATGTACCAAGTAAGCTTCGTAGCTTAGCCGGAAGAGTATAAATGATGCCTAGGGCTTATTTATAGTTGTGTAGCCTCGCGAAGAGGGCATTTGATGATTAGGAATCACTATGCCATGTTGCAGACTCGATGATGCATATTCCTTATGCATTTTGACAGAACAGCCTATACGGACTAGGCCATTACCACTATTGCTTGTCCAAGGCCTAGCAAACGAGTTGGAATAAGTCGCTTGTCCCTTCTTGGATTAACTACGGTCTGTTCTTGATCCCTTTTAAGTAGGTAAGGGTACGTAGGTAGCCGCAATGAGTTGCAGTATTTCCGGTCCAACACATTGGCCCCTCATATCATCTAAGCTCGGTAGCTCGACGCAATGGATGATTATGGCCATAATTGATGAGGTTTAGTTGCCTGCCAGTAAGTGGATGCCCATACTTCCTATCAAGTTATAAAGAATGGGTAAGCGAAGTAACATAGGAAATGGCAATGGCTTGGTGCGGCCTATGCCATGTCCAAGGCTTATGCCTGGACCAGACACGGCAATATGACGGTTGCTCCGCTAGATACAAAATTCAGTGATAAATTCCCTACGATGAGGCAAAGCCAGAGATGCATGCGAAATGCACTGGAATTGGCCTTATGGACTTAAACCCTTCAGCGGACGAGGGTGACTTTAAAACGATGTGAAAGCTTAGATAGATGCATCATGCTCCACCAACATGCTTGCAGGGGAAAATGAGTGTGCATTTTCCTGGGGATGAGGCCCGGATCGTAGCTTCATCATGGCGTACCGGGCGAGTTACGTCCTGCGGGGCGACGCGCCAAAGGCGTAATTTTCCGGTCCGTCACATTTGGTATCAATGCAAGTTCCGAGAAAACTCTAGGGACTTGTGCGTAGTGGACTCATTGGAAAGTATTTTCCTTGATGGAAACTTAAATTTGAAGAGTAGGCCAACTTTTGCAAGGGAAAGAGTTTTTAACTACTAGGCCAGTTAATATGCGAATCGAGTTGAGCTTGTTCGAGTACTGTGAGTTTTACTGTCTTAAGTGGCACCGCACTTACGAGTGGATATCCGGAAGACCGTCTGATACGGTGGGTAGACAATGGAACTGATCATCCCCACACGTTTGAAACTGTCCAATGGTGTACGTTGTCAGGCCCGGCTAGCATCCCACTTACGAGTGGCAACCTGGATAAACATCAGGGATGGTGGGCAACTGGAAAACCGTTCCACGCAGTACTGTGCTAAAATCTTGTCATTTAGATGACACCTTGGAACTTGTGAACCTTAGGGATTCTTGGGTGGTGGTATGGGACACCATCTAGGATATCTTGTTGAGATATCCTCTTGGCACTGGCCAATTGAGATTCTTGGTAAAGTTGTGGGCACTTTTTGGATTCCTGGGTAGGTGGTATGGGACATTTGCTCAGAAGGTCTAAATTGTTGTTCATGACAACTTGAAGAAACCTGTGATTTCTGAGCATCTGGTAATACCCCGTGTTTTTAGCATGGCGCATGCTGAAAGATGCGTCATGGCCTGAGATGAAGCTTCATTCAAAGCTTCTGTTGGTTGGTAAGAGGTAGATTAGCCTAAGACCAATACCGATCCAAAATGGTGCATTATGTTTGGAATTTGTATGAGGGCAAATGTTGCATCATCATGATGCATTAGGCCAGTTGGTTAGTGGACTTGAGCTTGCAGCGCAATCATTGCTATGAACAGTGAAACAAAATCATTGCGATGAACTATGAAACACAATGATTGCATGGAGTTGATGAGAGATTTTTCCTCTCCTAATCAAAGTTCTAAAAATGTCAAATTAACATATATAGGGAGGGGTAGTTGCTTGAAGGTGCATATGCGGACTATGTACCAAGTAAGCTTCATAGCTTAGCCGGAAGAGTATAAATGATTCCTAAGGCTCATTTATAGTTGTGTAGCCTCGCGAAGAGGGCATTTGATGATTAGGCATCACTATGCCATGTTGCAGACTCGATGATGCATATTCCTTATGCATTTTGACAGAACAGCCTATACGGACTAGGACATTACCACTATTGCTTGTCCAAGGCCTAGAAAACGAGTTGGAATAAGTCGCTTGTCCCTTCGTGGATGAACTACGGTCTGTGCTTGATCCCTTTGGAGTAGGGAAGGGTACGTAGGCAGCCGCAATGAGTTGCAGCATTTCCGGTCCAAGACATTAGCCCCTCATATCATCTAAGCTCGGTAGCTCGACGCAATGGATGATTATGGCCATACTTGATGAGGCTTAGTTGCGTGCCAGTAAGTGGATCACTACACCAAATTTAGGGATTAGCAACGGTATGTGGCAGTTGCGAAGTGGTGTTGCAACAGTTCTCCTCTGTTGCGATAGTCGATGTTGCAGTTTTTCGCAATGGCTACATTACCGTTGCGAGTTTTTTTTCGAAACAGTTCCAAATTGTTGCAACGCCAAACTTTCGTAACAGTTTGAAACAGTTGCGAAATTTGATGGTCGCAACTGCAGCAGGCAGTTGTGCAATTTTTTGCAAAAACAAAAAAAATAGTGGTTTTGACCTGGACAAAACCAGATTTTGACCAGATCAAAACCAGTCAACTATTTGTGAATTAATCCAACAAAATCAAGTTACCCTTGTTTTAGAACCAACCAAAAATACCTAAGCAACAAATTCAAAAATGAACTTTACAACAAATTCAAAAAGAAAAAAATTGTTGAACAAAAAGATAAAACTAGAAATAAAAAGGACTTATTTTCCTTAAGAGACTTCTAGGTTTTGCAAGTGCAGAGATGCAAGAAAAGATAACCCTTAGCCTAAAAACTGAAAAGTACACACAACTTGGAGAATGAACTTGTTTCGTGCCTGATAATAAAGTTGAGTGCACTAAGAGGAGTGACCACAATAGTTAGGACAAATGCATAAGTCACAAAGTTAGCAAATTCCCAGACAATCACTGCAAAAAATAAACCATCCAATTAGTAACGTAGTCTTGAAATATAACATCCTACAAGTCGAATCCATTCCTACCTTCATATAGCTGAGTTAACTTCCTAAGAGATATTCTTTGTTCTGAATGTTAATACTTTACTCAGCGGGTATTGAATTAACCAAAACACACAACTTAAAGAAACGAACATGATAACAGAACACAACTTGAAAAACAATCGATATACAGAATAAATGCACTGCCTAAGGAATTATTGCAGATGTAAAATGACCTTCAGGTAATAAAATTAACCACACCAAACAAACAGAAGAACAAGATTCAAGGAACAATAAATCCATCTAGTTCCTAAAGTCCAGTTTTTAAAAAAATCATTGCTTTGAACAACAGACTGTACATTTAGCTCCCATATCACATAATGCAAGGCAAGTAGTGATGACACCACTTGCAGGAACCAAAAAACTCAAATTATAGAAAGGAAAACTATCCAAAAGAGCATTATATAAAAGAGTGCCTAAACCACAGTACAACGTGAAGCGCTTACCTTCTTGGAGAAAAGATAGCTACTGATATTCCAGCATAGAATCAGAGGTAAAACAATATAATCAAGGAAAGAAGAACATACAGTTTGGGGTCCCACTCTAATTTACACGCCTCAAGTGCATGTCATGACACAGGGAAAACAATCATCATGATGAAAGTAATGAATTATTGCAGAGTTCATACCTTCACGGCATTTTGCATGGAACTTAACTGTTCAAATTCGACAAAGCCAAAGCAGAATCCCAGATGCAAACAGATAAGATATGAGTTAAATTTGATCAAAGAAAATGACAATTTTACATAAAATGCATGAACAAAACAAACCTTGTTACTTCTGACTTGAACACCTCCTGGCTTAATTGGCCCAAAAATCTTGAACTCTTTCTCAACATGTTCGTCTGTTGCAGTTGTTGGCAGGTTCTTGATATATATAGAGTGCCCCGCAACTATGAAGAACAGGATGCAAGTCATTAGAAAGTAAATGGCAAAGGTTTGCACAGAAAACCATAGGTAGGTGGTAAAAGAATGTATACTAAATATACAACATTTCTAAAATATAACGAAATAAAAATAGCTGGAACAAAACATGAGTAAATTCTCTCTCAATACATGATGCATCATAAAATGTTGAAACAAATGAGAGAATTACCTTCTTCTACGACATTGTTATTTGCAGAAGCATTGTTGCTATTAGGAGCTGACGCTCCATGTGCTGGAGTTGGTGCTGCAGGTGTAGGCGCCTTTTTCCCAATAGTAGCAGATTTCACCTTTATGGTGGTAGTTGGCACATTCACAGGAGAAGGCCCCGGTATTTGATTTCGCAACTTTCACCTGCATATGAAATTTGAAATCAACAAGGAGATTCAAGGAGGAACTAAGAACATAGTTTTTTTTTTTTAAGTTGGAATTGAACTGACAATTGAAGTGTATGACTTCTTTGGAGCATATTCTTGCACCACAGGCACAGAAGGCTCTGGAAACTGCCGAGCTTCAATTTGCACTGGTTAAACTTGAGGAGGCTCCTCAACAATCTCTTCCTGCACAACCACCTCTACCTTATTATTCAGATACTCATGAACTTCAACACAATTACTCAGCTCCTCCACAGTAGGTGCTATGGTATCTGGCACAACGGGCTCAGGAACATGAGAGGGTTCTCAAAAGAAAAATAATGAAGTCCCATTAGCCATCACAGTAATAGAAAAGCAGGAAAAATAATAAGAGAATGAGAGACGAACCATGTTCTTGATGCACTGTAGCTGCTGTAATGCTTTCACCCTGTTCTGTTAACCAACACGGTCTCAGGCTTCAGCACTTGATCCTCAACAAGATACCTAAAAACATCATTTTGAACATAGTAACCCTTTTCCTGTGGGGCCAGGAAAAATAACTGTGTGAACTTCCTTCCTACATTGTCTTTCCCAGTTAAACACCCTGTTATCAGAACAATTACCCCATCCACGTGAGAGTATTGAGCATCTGCAATTTTAATCTCTGCCTTGTGGTATGTGGAGTTTGACAGGATTTTCTGATTTATGGCCTGGTCAAAAGCAACATAAGTCATCCAATTGTGAATCACAGCAATAAAATAGCAGAAACAGGAAGTGAAAAGCATCAGCACTGATTAAGACATGTATAAACTACAAATAGATCAAAACTTTGATTTTCCTTCAAGCACTAGTAAACAACCAATAAACAGTCCCTAGCACATCATAAGAAACAAGCCTAAGGCTTGTCAATTAACCATTGGTTTACAGCAGCAGCATACATCTAATTTGTCTCAGCTCATCCCTAGCACCCCAAGCAACATCAATATATTCTCTGAAACAACATTGAAACTTAGTAAGTAATGCCTTTTCAATTCAAACAAGATAAACCAAATTACGAAAGTATGAAACAACTTGAAACCTTTTATAGCAGTAAACAGTGCAAAAAACAAACAACTACATCTAAACCCTTTCTAAGATTTAAGGTTAACCATAACACTCACATTAACAACACCAAACACCTCCAATAACATCACCTGCCACTATCAGCACCACCACTCCACCAAGCACCATAAGTAGTTCCGTAAATCTGCAAAAATCTACATACATGGCCTTACTCAAAGCAATTTGAAACAAGCATCATCACCACAAACCCCAAACTAAAACACCATTTAAAGTATTAAAATTGAACATTATAAAAACCTAAATGTAACATAAGTTCTTTCTCCATCTTACCTTCTTCTCCATCTGTCGATTCATATTAATCGGAACAATTGCAAATATATTCAGAAATTAAATCTCATGGACAACAAAAACCCTAATTAAAAATTAATCAACAGAACTTTGAACATACAACAAATTATTCAAGGGTTTAGAAAGTAAAATCTTCCAAACGAAATCAAGTATTAAAAATTATAAATCTAGCTAGTGTTCTAACCAGTTTGCTCGTCAAAGTAATTTTGAGATCGAGGGGTATGTGAGAATAGATCAAGGCTTTTGATTTCACACAATTAGCAACTGACTTACTGAGATTCAGATCTAAAAATCATTGGATAGGTTCGTATTGTTCTGCAGCAGAAATATCGAAATAAGTAAATCTAAGGTTTGGGTTATGGTTCTCAATATGTTGAACTTGATGATCGATTATTATTGAATCTCAAAATTGTGTGTACTGATCGATGATTGTTGAACCTCAAAACGAAGAAGAAGTTGAACCCTAAGAGAAGAGAACGAGAGAGAGAATAGAATGAAGAGAGATAGATTTCTTTTCGATATTAAATCTAAACCTGAGTCAGTTTTGAAGCTGAATTAGCATCTGAAAGGGCTAAAAACGAGTCAGTGAAAGTGTAGGCAGCCACACTCACGAGTCGCACGCGTACTACTCTAATCTGTTGCGAATCGTAACAGAAATAAATAGTTGCGAGTTTTGTAACGAATCAAAACTCTTGCTAATTTTTCGCAACTGAAATTCGCAACTGAAAATTCCCAACAGCGCCAAAGCTGTTGCGAAATCTAGTTACTAATCAAGGAAAATGGTTTAGTGGATGCCCATACTTCCTATCAAGTTATAAAGAATGGGTAAGCGAAGTAACGTAGGAAATGGCAAGGGCTTGGTGCGGCCTACGCCATGTCCAAGGATTATGCCTGTACCAGACACGGAAATATGATGGTTGCTCAGCTAGATACAAAAATCAGTGATGAATTCCCTACGTTGAGGCAAAGCCAGAGATGCATGCGAAATGCACTGGAATTGGACTTATGGCCTTAAACCCTTCCGCGGACGAGGGTGACTTTAAAACGATGTGGAAGCTTAAATAGATGCATCATACTCCACCAACATGCTTGCAAGGGAAAATGAGTGTGCATTTTACTGGGGATGAGGCCCGGATCGTAGCTTCATCATGGCGCACCGGGGGAGTTACGGCCTGCGGGGAGACGCGCCAAAGGCGTAATTTTTCGGTCCGTCACAGTTGGTATCAGATCAAGTTCTGAGAAAACTCTAGGGACTTGTGCGTAGTGGACTCATTGGAAAGTATTTTCCTTGATGGAAACTTAAATTTGAAGAGTAGGCCAACTTCTGCACGGGAAAGAGTTTTTAACTGCTAGTCCAGTTAATATGCGAATTGAGTTGATCTTGTTCGAGTACTGTGAGTTTTCCTGTCCTACGTGGAACCCCACTTACGAGTGGATATCCGGAAGATCGTCTGATACGGTGGGTAGACAATGGAACTGATCATCCCCACACATTTAAAACTGTCCAATGGTGTGCGTTGTCAGGCCCGGCTCTCATCCCACTTACGAGTGGCAACCTGGATAACCGTCAGGGACGGTGGGAAACTGGAAAACCGTTCCACATAGTACTGTGCTAAAATCTTGTCATTTCGATGACACCTTCCAACTTGTGAACCTTAGGGATTCTTGGGTGGTGGTATGGGATGCCATCTAGGATATCTTGTTTAGATATCCTCTTGGAACTGGACAATTGAGATTCTTGGTAAAGTTGTGGGAACTTTTTGGATTCCTGGGTAGGTGGTATGGGACATTTTCTCAGAAGGTCTAAATTGTTGTTCATGACAACTTAAAGAAACCTGTGATTTCTGAGCATCTGGTAATACCCCGTGTTTTTAGCATGGCGCATGCTGAAAGATGCGTCATGGCCTGATATGAAGCTTCATCCAAAGCTTCTGTTGGTTGGTAAGAGGTAGATTGGCCTAAGGCCAATACCGCGCCAAAATGGTGCATTAAGTTTGGAATTTGGATGAGGGCAAATGTTGCATCATCATGATGCATTAGGCCAGTTGGTTAGTGGCCTTGAGCTTGCAGCGCAATCATTGCTATGAATAGTGAAACACAATCATTGCGATGAACTGTGAAACACAATGATTGCATGGAGTTGATGAGAGATTTTTCCTCCCCTAATCAAAGTTCTAAAAATGTCAAATTAAAATATATAGGGAGGGGTAGTTGCTTGAAGGTGCATATGCGGACTATGTACCAAGTAAGCTTCGTAGCTTAGCCGGAAGAGTATAAATGATTCCTAAGGCTCATTTATAGTTGCGTAGCCTCGCGAAGATGGCAGTTGATGCTTAGGCATCACTATGCCATGTTGCAGACTAGGTGATGCATATTCTTTATGCATTTTAACAGAACGGCCTATACGGCCTAGGCCATTACCACTATTGCATGCCACGTCCTAGCAAACGAGTTGGAATAAGTCGCTTGTCCATTCGTATATGAACTACGGTCTGTGATTGATCTCTTTAGAGTACGTAGGCATCCATAATGAGTTACAGCATTGTCGGTCCAGCACGTTGGCCCCTCATATAATCTAAGCTCGGTAGCTCGACGCAAGGGATGATTGTGGCCATACTTGATGAGGCTTAGTTGCGTGCCAGTAAGTGGATGCTCATACTTCCTATCAATTTAAAAAGAGTGGGTAAGCAAAGTAACGTAGAAAATGGCAAGGGCTTGGTGCGGCCTACGCCATGTCCAAGGCTTATGCATGTACCAAACACGACAATATGACAGTTACTCAGCTAGATAGGAAATTCAGTGATGAATTCCCTACATTTAGGCAAAGCCAGAGATGCATGCGAAGTGCATTGGCATTGGCCTTATGGCCTTAAACCCTTCCGCGGACGAGGGTGACTTTGAAACGATGTGGAAGCTTAAATAGATGCATCATGCTCCACCAGCATGCTTGCAAGGGAAAATGAGTATGCATTTGCCTGGGGATGAGGCCCGGATCGTAGCTTCATCATGGCACACCGGGGGAGTTACGTCGCCCCGCCAAAGGCGTAATTTTCTGTTCCGTCATAGTTGGTATCAGAGCAAGTTCCGAGAAAACTCTAGGGACTTGTGCAGAGTGGACTCATTGGAGAGTATTTTCGTTGATGGAAACTTAAAATGGAGAGTAGGCTAACTTCTGCGCGGGAAAGAGTTTGTAACTGCTAGGCCAGTTATTATGCGAATCGAGTTGAGCTTTTTCGAGTAATGTGAGTTTTCCTGGCCTAAGTGGCACCCCACTTACGAGTGGATATCCGGAAGACCGTCAGATATGGTGGGTAGACAATGGGACTGATCATCCCCACACGTTGGAAACTGTCTAATAGTGTGCGTTGTCAGGCCCGACTAGCATCCCACTTACGAGTGGCAACCTGGATAACTGTCAGGGATGGTAGGAAACTGGAAAACTGTTCCACACAGTACTGTACTAAAATCTTGTTATTTCAATGACACCTTGCAACTTGTGAACCTTAGGGATTCTTGGGTGGTGGTATGGGACGTCATCTAGGATACCTTGTTGAGATATCCTCTTGGCACTGGGAAATTGAGATTCTTGGTAACGTTGTGGGAACTTTTGGATTCCTGGGTAGGTGTAATGGGATATTTTCTCAGAAGGTATAAATTGTTGTTCATGATAACTTGAAGAAACTTGTGATTTCTGAGCATCTGGTATGGGACTTTTTCTCAGGAAATCCAAACCGAAGAGTTTGTCCACAATAGTTTTGTTTGGAATTTCTGGGACGAAATTCTATAAAGGGGTGAAAAGTGTAACACCCCGTGTTTTTAGCATGGCGCATGCTGATATATGCGTCATGTCCTGAGATTAAGCTTCATCCAAATCTTCCGTTGGTTGGTAAGAGGTAGATTGGCCTAAGGCCAATACCGCGCCAAAATGGCGTATTATGTTTGGAATATGGCTGAGGGACAATGTTGCATCATCATAATGCATTAATCCAGTTGGTTAGTGGCCTTAATCTTGCACAGCAATCATTGCTCGCAATCATTTCTATGAACAGTGAAACGCAATCACTGTGATGAACAGTGAAACACAATTATTGCGGGGAGTTGATGAGAGATTTTTTCTCCCCTAATTAAAGTTCTAAAAATGTTAAATTAACATATATAGGGAGGGGTGGTTTGCTGAAGATGCATACACGGACTATGTACCAAGTAAGCTTCGTAGCTTAGCCGGAAGAGTATAAATGATGCCTAAGTCTCATTTATTTTTGCGTAGCCTCGCGAAGAGGGCATTCGATGCTTAGGAATCACTATGCCATGTTGCAGACTCGATGATGCATATTCCTTATGCATTTTGACAGAACGGCCTATACGGACTAGGACATTACCACTATTGCTTGTCCATGGCCTATCAAACGAGTTGGAATAAGTCGCTTTTCCCTTCGTTGATGAACTACGGTCTATGCTTGATCCCTTTAGAGTAGGGAAGGGTACGTAAGCATCCACAATGAGTTGCAGCATTTCCGGTCCAACACATTGGCACCTCATATCATCTAAGCTCGGTAGCTCGATGCAATAGATGATTGTGGCCATACTTGATGAGGCTTAGTTGCGTTCCAATAAGTGGATGCTCATACTTCCTATCAAGTTATAAAGAGTGTGTAAGCGAAGTAATGTAGGAAATAGCAAGGGCTTGGAGCGGCCTACACCATGTCCCAGGATTATTCCTGGACCAGACACATCAATATGACGGTTGCTCATCTAGATAGGAAATTCAATGATGAATTCCCTACGTTGAGGCAAATCCAGAGATGCATGCGAAGTGCATTGGAATTGGCCTTATGGCCTTAAACCCTTCCATGGACGAGAGTGACTTTAAAACGATGTGGAGCTTAAATAGCTGCATCATGCTCCACCAGCATGCTTGCAAGGGAAAATGAGTGTGCATTTTTCTGGGGATTAGGCCCAGATCATATCTTCATCATGGAGCACCGGGGGAGTTACGGCCTGCGGGGCGACGCGCAAAAGGCGTAATTTTCCGGTCCGTCACATTTGGTATCAGAGCAAGTTCCGATAAAACTCTAGGGACTTGTGCGGAGTGGACTCATTGGAGAGTATTTTCCTTGATGGAAACTTAAATTTGAAGAGTAGGTCAACTTCTGCGCGGGAATGAGTTTTTAACTGCTAGGCCAGTTATTATGCGAATCGAGTTGAGCTTGTTCGAGTACTGTGAGTTTTCATGGCCTAAGTGGCACCCCACTTACGAGTGGATATCCGGAAGACCGTCTGATACGGTGGGTATACAATGGGACTGATCATCCCCACACGTTGGAAACTGTCCAATGGTGTGCGTTGTCAGGACCGGCTAGCATCCCACTTACGAGTGGCAACCTGGATAACCGTCGGGGATGGTGGGCAACTGGAAAACTATTCCACACGTTACTGTGCTAAAATATTATCATTTCGATGACACCTTGCAACTTGTGAACCTTAGGGATTCTTGGGTGGTGGTATGGGACTCCATCGAGGATACCTTGTTGAGATATCCTCTTGGCACTGTCCAATTGAGATTCTTGGTAACGTTGTGGGCACTTTTTGGATTCCTGGGTAGGTGGTATGGGACATTTGCTCAGAAGGTCTAAATTGTTGTTCATGACAACTTTAAGAAACATGTGATTTCTGAGCATCTGGTATGGGACTTTTGCTCAGGAAATCCAAACTGAAGAGCTTGTCCACAATAGTTTTGTTTGGAATTTTGGGGACGAAATTCGTTAAAGTGGTGAAGAGTGTAATACCCCATGTTTTTAGGATGGCGCATGCTGAAAGATGCGTCATGGCCTAAGATGAAGCTTCATCCAAAGCTTCTGTTGGTTGTTAAGAGGTTGATTGGCCTAAGGCCAATACCCCGCCAAAATGGCGCATTATGTTTGGAATTTGGTTGAGGGCCAATGTTGCATCATCGTGATGCATTAGGCCATTTGGTTAGTGGCCTTGAGCTTTCATCAAAATTATTGCTCACAATCATTGCTATGAACAATGAAACGCAATCATTGCGATAAACTGTGAAACGCAATGATTGTGGGGAGTTGATGAGAGATTTTTCCTTCCCTAATCAAAGTTCTAAAAATGTCAAATTAACATATATTGGGAGGGGTAGTTGCCTGAAGGTGCATATGCGGACTATGTACCAAGTAAGCTTCGTATCTTAGCCAGAAGAGTATAAATGATGCCTAAGGCTCATTTATAGTTGCGTAACCTCGCGAAGAGGGCATTTGATGCTTAGGCATCACTATTCCATGTTGCAGACTCGATTATGCATATTCCTGATGCATTTTGACGGAACCGCCTATACGTACTTGGCCATTACCACTATTGCTTGGCCACGGCCTAGCAAACGAGTTGGAATAAGTCGCTTGTCCCTTCGTGGATGAACTACAGTCTGTGCTTGATCCATTTAGAGTAGGGAAGGGTATGTAGGTAGCCGTAATGAGTTGCAGCATTTCCGGTCCAAAACGTTGGACCCTCATATCATCTAAGCTCGGTATCTCGACGCAAGGGATGATTGTGGCCATAATTTATGAGGCTTAGTTGCGTGCTAGTAAGTGGATGCTCATACTTCCTATCAATTTATAAAGAGTGAGTAAGAAAAGTAACGTAGGAAATGGAAAGGGCTTGGTGCGGCCTACGCCATGTCCAAGGCTTATGCCTGGACCAGAAACGGCAATATGACGGTTGCTCAGCTAGATAGGAAATTTAGTGATGAATTCCCTATGTTGAGGCAAATCCAGAGATGCATGCGAAGTGCATTGGCATTGGCCTTAATCCCTTCCACGGACAAGGGTGACTTTGGAACGATGTGGAAGCTTAAATAGCTGCATCATGCTCCACCAGCACGCTTACAAAGGCAAATGAGTGTGCATTTGTCTGGGAATGAGGCCTGGATCATAGCTTCATCATGGCGCACCGGGGGAGTTACGGCCTGCGGGGCGACGCGCCAAAGGCGTAATTTTCCAGTTCGTCACAGTATTCCTTTCATAAACTTGTGGAAATACTTAATCATAAACAATTCTTCGAATGTCGTCGTAGTAACGTCTGCTAATAGTGGCATGTAATCATTGTTGTGCAAAGTAGGCACGTACGGGTAGGTGATTGTTTTTTTTTTTTGAAAGGCAAACAAAGCGCCTGGTTTATGGTTTTTGATTTTCTGAATTTCTTGGGTTGATAGATAATGTTACCTTGACGTTTTTTTTGGGTTATTCTTTTTGGAATGAATTGTTTAGGGATTGATTGTTTTGGTTATGACTGAAAGTGACACAGACATCCTAGGAAAACCACGGAACCGTGTATTGGTAGATAACATGGGGGTGAAACACAACATGGCTATTGGATTTATCATTCCCGTGAAAACTTGAAAAAGCAAACCACGTATCTTGTCTAGGTAGGACTTACTTGGTTTTTTTAGGTTTCCTGATGAAAAGTGAACCTTCCGGGTGTAAGACCGAGTTTTATAGGAAACACCGCCATGGAAAGTCCCCAGTCGTTACTGAGTTGTCCGATAACCGAGCCGTTGATCCTTTGGCGGATCGTCTGCTTCTATCCTCTGGGAAGTCCCCAGTAATCCCTTGTCGTGTCATGATTGATAATCGAGTTGTCGGGTAACTGATTCGGAGTGGATCTCCTTCCTCTACCATCTTGATGTCTGGGTCAAAGAACGAGATCGACGGTCAAAAATTGACATTGTAACCGAAAGATCAAACCTCCCGCTATGGTCGCCAATTGTTTATAGGTGAAAATGATTTCTGCTGATTTAGGTAATTGCGGGTGTGAAAGTGAGAATCAATTTAAACCCTAAATAATGTACTGCAAGGGAGTACTTTAGATTCGAGAGATCAATCTGTACAAGTCCGGCATAAACCAAGAAATGATCGTTCCAGACTTGCTTCGGTCACAAAGTGGAGGAGAAGGGTTGGTTTAGGAAGGGAAGCGAAGAGAGTGTTGAGACTAGAATAATTCTGGAAGAGTAGTACTTGACTTGTATCAGAAGGTGAAAGCTTTGAGAAAGCTAGCAAGAGTTTCCTTTCTATGTGTGGTATTTTCCCTGACCAAAAACTTATTTTTTTGGTGGAAATAGGTAAGCCTATTTATACAAGTCTAAAAAGAAATGTACTCTGGTCTCATAAGAAAAGAAAACGGATGAGTTAAATGGGAAGAGGTGGTAATGCCTGGTATTGATGGAATTTGATGGAATTGATGTTCCATAATGAAAGAGCATTTCACCGTTGCTTCTTGCATTTACTAATTAACCGTCTTATTCTTATTACACTATCTTGAAACGGGCATTTGTGTATGTCGCATGCTATAGACCACCAAACCAATACCCTAATGAGCATCCCCCAGTTTGTGTTGATGTCGCGAATATTTTTGTGAAAACATGTTGTTTTGGCTTGGAAAGTCGAGCTCGGGAGACTTGCTAGCCTGGTGAATTTTGTCGGTCGAGATTTCGTATCTTGAGAGGAGGGGCAACCGTTGATTATCGCATGCATTTGTTTTGGTAGTCGCGTAAGGAATGCCAGCATGGTGGAGTGGCTAGGTTGGCATGGCCAAACTTAGGTTTTCGGGCCAAAGGTTACCATGTGTCGTCTGGTAACCTTAGATGGCCAGTATTTTCTCCTGGGAGTGAAGGGAAACCGTTGATTGTTGCACGCCTTGATTTTGGTGGATGCGTAGTGAAGGCCAATAGGCTGGCGTGGCTAGGTTTGCATGTCATTGGCATGGCATGGTTTGGCGCAACCAAACTTAGGTTTTCGGGCCAAAGGTTACCATATGTCGTCTGGTAACCTTGGATGGCTAGGATTTGCTCCTAGGATTGAAGGAAAACCGTTGATTGTTGCTCGCCTTTGTTTTGGTGGCCATGTAAGGAAGGCCAATAGGGTAGCACGGCTAGGTTGGCATGGCATGGTTTGGCATGGACAAACTTAGGTTTTCGGGCCAACGGTTACCCTGTGTCGTCTGGTAACCTTGGATAGCTAGGATTTGCTCCTGGTATTGAAGGGAAACCATTGATTGTTGCACGCCTTCGTTTGGTAGTCGCGTAGTTAGGGCCAACGTGGTGGCGCGGCTAGGGTGTGGTTAGGCTTGGCATGTGGGGGCCAATGGTTCGCTTTGGGTGTGGCTAGCTTTGGATAGGTGCGATTTTGGATTGGCATGTGGGGCTAAGGGTTTGCCATGGGCGTATGTCGTGGCTAGGGCCAAGGCAAGGGAGTTTGGCTTGGCATGGTGTGATTAGCATAGCTAGGGCCAAGGCAGAGTGTGTTTGGCATGGCGCAGCTATCTTGCCTAGGTTTGGTTTGGCTTGGCATGTGGGGCCATTGGTTTTCCATGTGCGCATAGCATAGCTAGGGCCAAGGTAGGGGCGTTTGGCTTGGCATGGTGTGATTAGCATAGCTAGGGCCAAGGCAGAGTGCGTTTGGCATAGCGCGGCTAGCTTGGGCTAGGTGCGGTTTTGGCTTGGCATGTGGGGCCAAGGGGTTTCCATAGGCGCATGGCGTGACTAGCTTGTGCTAGGTTCGGTTTTGTCTTGGCATGTGGGGCCAAGGTTTTGGCATAGGCGCATGGCGTAACTAGCTTGGTCTAGGTGCATGACCAAGCTAGGGTTTTGGGGCAAAGGTCGTTTGGTAACCTTAGACGTCCAAGATTCTCTCCTGGGATTGAAGGGAAACCGTTGATTGTTGCACACCTTCGTTTTGATAGCCGCGTAGTGAAGGCATGTATGGTGGCGCGGCATGGGGACATGGCGAGGTGCATTTGGCATGGCACGATAGGTGTGGCTGGCATGATTTTCCATTGGCACGGAGGTACGGCTAGCATGGTTGGCATGATTTGGCGCAGTCAGTGTGAATGGCATGATTTTCCATTGGCACAGAGGTGCAGCTAGCATGGTTGGCATGCCTTGGCACGGTCGATGTGGCTGGCATGATTTGCCATTGGAACAGAGGTGCGGCTAGCATGGTTGGCATGCCTTGGCGTGGTCGGTGTGGCTGGAATGATTTTCCATTTGCACAGAGGTGCGGCTAGCATGGTTGGCATGCTTTGTCGCGGTTGGTGTAGCTGGCATGATTTTCCATTGGCACAGAGGTACGACTAGCATGGTTGGCGCGGTTGGTGTGGCTGGCATGATTTTCCATTGGCACAGAGGTGCAGCTAGCATGATTTAGCGCGGTCGGTGTGGATGGCATGAGTTGCCATTGTCACAGAGATACGGCTAGCATGGTTGGCATGCTTTGGCGCGGTCGGTGTGGCTTGCATGATTTGCCATTGGCACACGTGGGAATTAGGGTTTATCTTGTCGTAACCCTAATTTGAAAAAGATACCCCGGTAATTTTTTAGAGACACATTAAAGGTTTCAGTAAATGTGCCTAGTAAATGCTTGTTACTTTAAATGTTGTGACATCACTGTCTTCTAGGGTTTAGTGTTTTACGATTTTAACCCTAAGCTAAAAACCACCATCAACACAAGGATTAACCCGAATCCAAACCCTCTCTAAAATAAATACAATAACTCCTCTCAGGTGATACATTTATACTTGTGAGTTGGTTTACAAACATAATATAAACACAAAATAAACATAGCGGAAGCTAACTGACTAACGAAACCAACTCCTCGAAGATTTCATCACCACATACACATCTTGATCTGTCTCTGAAACTAAAAGTGGGAAAGGGTGAGCACATCATCCCTAGAAGGGGTGCCCAGCAGAAATAACAACTAACTTTCAAGTAATCACTAGAATGATTTAAAGATAATGCAGATTTTGCTGAAAACCGATAAACCACGAAAAACTGATAAAACATGTTAAGATAATAATAATACTGAAAATATAAAATTATACCAACCAATAAACCGGCACACATTCACAACATAAATAGTAGTTGAGCGACGTCTTCCTTCGGAGTATCAAGGCATGACTGTTGCGGATTCTTCAATGATCATTAAAGCGCCCATGAGGTTTCCTTCCTCAAGTCATAATCGATATGTACCTTACCAGTTTCTCATTCTATGCGCACTCTACATATCATGTATCTAAAAAAATCTAATGGTGATAGCATTATATCCGATCTAAGTCCTTACACAGTGAAGAGCCCACAATCTGCCCACGTGTAAATCCAACAATCATATATAATATTCTCAACATCATTCTCTCTAAACACCAAAACATAATATAATAACTTTTGAAAATAATTTAAAAGAACAATAAACATTCATGTATGAGACATGCGTTGCCCGTACAGAAATAGGGAAAGTAATATTCGGTTACACAAGTACAAACCTAATACTTTATTAGTTGTCATCAATTTTCACTTCTTTAGCGCATAAATATAGATATAACGTTTGGGCAACCACATCACACACCAATCAAAAGGAAAAGGTTTCCTTACATGCTAACAATAAGTAAAGATTGTAACCACTTTCCAGTTAATGGAAAGAATCATATATTGAAGATAAGTAAATACTCCCACAACACAGATATTAGTTATTTCTAAAGATCCAGTCCCATCCCAAAATGTAAAAGAAAACTAGTTTGTATTACACACATATAATTCATGCACACAATATCATATACTAGCAAAGATATGCATGCCTTTTGCAATATAAATAGATTTATAAAACAATAATGAGTACAGGAGAGTTCGTTATCGATTCCCACCTCTTTTGATGACAAGCCTCGCTTACCTCGAGATGTTTAATGCCACTGGATCATCCTTTGATTCTATCGTTGTTAATATAGATCCACTATTAATCACAGAAGCAAATATGAGAATTTAACCAAAAAGGCTCATACAAGGCTCAAACATAATCTCATACAATTCTCTAGTTATAAGCTAACTGAACTATTCAATGGTTCTAAGCCTATTTATGGTTCTACATCATTTAACTATCTAACTTTAGCACATTTAAGGTTTACTAAATCAATTAGGTTGGTTTTATAGTCCACGAGATACGACTTATGAATATCTACAACTTTGTATAAGGAACGAAAGACTAATTCGGACCACAAGGTCCAATTCATTGTTCAATAATAAAACTGACCCTAAGCCCAAGTCTACTAAACCGTCCCATTAATCTAAAGCCCGATCCAACATGGTCAACTAACGGTCACTAACATTCAAACTGACAGTCAAAGATCAACTAACAATCCACGTCAATCAAGGTCAAGTCAAAGTCCTGGTCAAAGGGTTAACTCGGTCAAGGTCCACTGGGTTAAATAGGAAATCAGTGATTCAACTCAGTCAACAAGACTGATTCAGGTTAGTCAGATTCACATTTGACTCAGTCAGATAAACTGAGTCAGCTAAGTCAGACATCTGACTGGGGTGACTATTTCATGCTAAACAAGCCAAGGCCCTTGCACTGGCCACAACTCAAAAAGCATAATCATAGTGCAACGCAAAACAGATCAAAATCCAATAGATGCATTTCTAACTTAACAACCTATCCTCAATAATCAGTTAAAATAACAACCCAATTGCATACTCTCATATCTTAACCTAGTCTCAGTTTCATCACCTAACATTCATCTATTCTACACAACTACTTCTTAGCTTCAAAACAACTACCAAATCTCCACATCTGCAATCCCACCATTTTTAGTTCATCCAAATGCATTTTAGGCCTCCTCCCTAAACTATAGAGCACAACCAAGCTCAATTTCAACACCAACAACTCATATACTTCATTCATACTCTCCTCATCCATATACTGCATCACCTCATAGTCTATAAAGAAATATTCAACCTCCAACTCCATACTAAAGCATGCCACAATAATCAACTTCTCAGTGATATCATCACCAAACACAACTTCATATTCAAACAATCAAAAGATTCACCTGCATATCATAATCTCATACCTACATCATCTGCCAAACTCACTTACTCAGCTTCATTCTCTATTTGAATTTCCACTATCTTCCTAAACCTTCACTAACACAGCAACAACACCATCTTTCTATTCTCACTGTGATCTAATACAGTCATATCAAACAACCCCAGCTTTATAGTAAACTCAACACAAAAAAGTTTCATTCACAAACACAGCAATTCAATATTCTAAGGCTTAGAACATGATATTTGGTGAATATCTTCCACACTTAATCTATGGAGATAGCAGTCTTATTTATACTAAAAAGATTCTTTAGAACAGTTACAGAATTGTTACAGAGTTTGAATAGATTCAAAATACTGACTAACAACTCTTAAACATAAGAGTAAATATAGCCTATGGACTCTATCTATTTACTTGCTCTACTAACTGACCGACTTAGTTGAGAGTCTCTAGGAGCGATAATTGTGGTATCATTAACACCTCCCCTCTAGTTGTACTTGAGTTGACGAATGTGCAACTTGCTTCTAATGAACGGGAACCATGGTGAAGATATCCCTTTTGTATGAGAAAATTGGTTTTTCTCTTCAAATTCATAGTGTGAGATGGTCAAAATACCTCTTCAAATGGTTGTGTGAGATAGTCGAAATACCTCTTCAATTGGTAGTATTGATCTGTGTTGGTTAACCTATATAATTTGTATTGGTAATGGTAATGATTTGTTTTGGTATTTGAAAGGTATTGTTTTTTAAGAATTTTTAGTACCAGTTAAAGAAAGGTATTGAAATTTTTCTTAGTTTGTTAGAACTGTATTGTTGTTGAAAGGTATTGAAATTTGTTTAGAACTGGTTTTTAAGAATTTTTAGTACCAGATCTAAAGTGTTGATACATGAAACAAAAAATTTTATGTTAATATGAATTTGATCTGTCCAGTTCTTAAGTTTTTTCTCTCTATATAAGTCTATTTACTATATATGTTAAGCTCACAAAATTGTTTAACTGTTCAAGTTAATTTAACAATTGATTTATCTATTTGCCTTGGAAAGGTATGGGTACTAGCAGAGATGTTGTTTGGGATTCAAACAAGATTTCTTAGCAGTAATCGATGTTAATGGTGGTGGTGAATGGTTATGATATGGTGATAGAAATTTGTGTTGAAGGTAAAATGGATGGATGATGTGAGTAAAGTAGGTGATGGAACTGGTGATATGGGTGAAAAACAAACACTTATATTTGTTAACACAACGGAAGAGTGAGGGATCGAACCCTCCTGATACCAACTTAGAACATGATATTTGGTGAATATCTTCCACACTTAATTTGTGGAGATAGCAGTCTTATTTATACTAAAAATATTTTGCAGAATAGTTACAAATTTGTTACAGAGTTTGAATAGATTAAAAAGACTGACTAACAACTCTTAAACAGAAGAGTAAATATAGCCTATGGACTCTAGCTATTTACTTGCTCTGTTGACTGACCGACTTAGTTCAGATTCTCTAGGAGCGATAATTATGGAATCATTAACACTAAGCAATTTAACCAAAATATAAAACTTAAACGAAAATAGAGTCTTACCCAAGTATCAGCATCCACTGAATTGCTTTTCCCCAAATCCAATTCTACTGAAACCCTAACCTCAATTTCTTGAAGAAATGAAACCCTAATTATCTTCAATTTCGAATTCAAACTCAAAATATCAATCAAACTCTTCAATAATATCAGACCCATCATTAAATTTAATCCCCTAAACTAACACCTTTATCCCCTGTTCTTCTTTGAAATTCTTATAAAACCCTAACTTCGGATTCAATCACTAGATGACCTGATAACACCAACTTAATGATTACACATTCCTTATACCTCTATCAGCAACTCATAATCTTCTTCAATTCAACACGAACCCTATTACAGATACCCTAACTCTGATTTCCAATAGTAACCATATCATCCACTTCTCGTTCTCAAGCAACTACATCATCATCACCTTCGATTCAACGTACTAACAAGTTTTCTATGAACTTCTCACAAGATTTAACTCAATTCTATGAATTGAATTCGACAGAGGAAGGACAGAAGAAGAAGGAGATAAGAACAAAGAGAGAATGAAGAAAAGAGAAAAATGAATGTGTCTACGACACGTTAGGGTGATAAGGCCAAAGATAAAATGATAAAGACACTCGAGAAACTGATAAGGGCATCCAGGTCAGTCTAAAATAGAATTATTATTTTTCCCTTCATACTTATCCAATGATATCCTGATCGTCCGGTATTCGAATGACATGTATGAGTAGTCTGTTTTGCATACCTTTTCGATACCTATTTGATGATACTAATTTCGTTTCTAAAATTGTTAGATTAATTTATATTAATTAAGATCAACAGTTACTAATTGAGTCATTAGCGGTTAATTCGTCTCTTGATCGTTGCTAGACCAGTCAAATAGCTTTGACGAGCTTGAGGGTCTTTACAGACGTAGCAGGTGACATTAGACTAGTCACGAGGAAAGTGTGAAGACCTTGCGATATTGTAAAGCACGTGCGAAGAAAACCCTTGTAAGCTTGCGAGAATGACGCAAGCCAGATCCGAAAAATAAAGGTTTTCTTAGTTGTCATCCACCATGTATCTATAGTATAAGAAAGAAGGTTGTCTATCTATGGATCAATTAAGGCCATTGATTTCGATCATCCTACGGCAGAGATTGATTATTGGTGGTTTGACTCAAAGTCAAACGTGGCCATTGATTTTAGGCATCTTATTGTTTTGGACGTCATAGATTATGTCGTGGCCCGGCCAAAACTAACTTAAATTAACTACTTAACCTAAATACCATTTAGCTGCCGACCAGACCAAACCAAACCTAAACGAACTACTTAAGCTAAATACGGTTTTACGGGTAGGTATCTTTCTATACCCACAGAACCACTAATGATGAACGGTTGGTAAAAGAACTTAAATGTTTTCTTACAAAGTTTTTGTGCACATGAAGCCTCCCTTCCCTGTTAAAAAGAAAAATAAAGTACCATTATTACCAACATTAACCGTACCCGGCTAACTCTTAATGCTTCAGACTCCTAATCCTATTCCAACTCGAAAAATTTCTCTCACATTCTTCTTCTCATTGCGATTGAAATATCATCAACATATATTCAATTCCTCTCAATTGAAATATCATCTCGAAATATATTCAATGCTCAGTTGTATTTGATTTTTTTTTAACTACTGATTAGATTTTTATGTATGTTAAAGATGTGCTACTGCAAAATATGCAGTTAATGTGGTTTATACGCTTGGAGAGGATGATAGTGAAATGAAATTGTCATCCTAATACGGAAGAGATTGATTATTGGTGGTTTGACTCAAAGTCAAACATGGCCATTGATTTTAGACATCTTATTGTTTTGGAGTCAGAGATTATGCCGTGGCCTGGCCAAAACTAACTTAAATTAACTACTTAACCTAAATACCATTTAGCTGCCGACCAGACCAAACCAAACCTAAACGAACTACTTAAGCTAAATACGGTTTAACGTGTAGGTATCTTTCTATACTCACAGAACCACTAATGATGAACGGTTGGTAAAAGAACTTAAAAGTTTTCTTACAAAGTTTTTGTGCACATGAATCCTCCCTTCCCTGTTAAAAAGAAAAAGAAAGTACTATTATTACCAACATTAACCATACTCGGCTAACCCTTAATACTTCGGACTCCTAATCCTATTCCAACTCAAAACATTTCTCTCACATTCTTCTTCTCATCGACATATATTCAATTCCTCTCAATTGAAATATCATCGAGAAATAAAAAAACTTCATCATCACAGTTCTAAATATTAGGGGATCTCAATTTTTAAAGCGAGTAGCTAGGGCTACGACGGTGACTTCTCCAAGTGGTTTACTTGCCATGCTCAATGAATCACATCATTTTTGTGTACATGTAATACTTAAAGATTTAAGAGTAGTAGCACCAGCCACTAGGACATCTTAATCCTGTCGAGTCTTCTTATTATGGTTCTTGAAGCATAATTGGAGAAGAATGGTGAATGCACATATGGTTTACCATTTTTTTTTAATGATAAATCTTGGGCAACAATATCATGGGCATTAATGGTCCCATAACCTGATTAAAACTACATGCGTTAAAAAAAAATCCCATGTTTAAAAGACTATTGTTACTGAGATAGTCACTGGTGCTAATGGTTTCATAACCTTGGTTAAAAATTAAAAATTACTCTCCAACTCCAATCCGATGTCCTGACGACTCAGTCACTGAGACCAAAGTCTCATATATAGAAGAAAACAACTCACATGCAAAAATTACACATATGATCTCTTATGATGGTGGATGGCAGTTTGACTTCAAACGTGTACTTTCTGGTGCTGAAGTTGATGAATATGCCTTAATTCTTACGGTTATTGGTGACTCCCCACCTATTGTTGATGGATTAACGGACACTAGGAGGTGGTCCTTACACTCTTCAGGAGTATTCTCAATTAAAACTCTATACTTGAAGTTGGATGAGTTTGCGGGAGTGGATAATTTCCCTTCCCTCTTCTTTTGGAAACCGTCGATTCCTCCAAAGATAAACATCTTCGTCTGGAGCTTGGTTCATGGAAAATTAAACACAAAGGATATGCTTCTGCGAAAAGGAATGGTCGTAGGTAACTTCTGTGCGCTATGTGGTTGCAATAATGAGACACAAGATCACCTTTTCCTTCATTGCAGAGTTGCTTTCAGGGTTTGGTCACTCCTTCTTCCAAGTTCGTGTTGTACTTGGGTCACTCCAAGAACTGTAATGTCGCTGGCTAATTGCTAGCATAATTCAAATTTCACTACCAATGGAAATTACATTGGGAGCTTAATCCCCGCAACTATCTTCTGGTGTTTATGAACCGAACGTAATAACCGCACCTTCAAAGACAACCACGTCTATAAGACTGATGACGACCTAGGTAATGAGGCTAAAACCTTAATTCTTCTTTGGTCTGCTGCAGCCGGGAAAAGAGTTCATGTGAACTTCTCAAGTTCAGTGACGTTGGATTGGGAGAATTTGTTCCTGTAACTGATTTTGTATTTGTGTATTGAATTCTTTTTCTGCTGTAGTTTTCTTTTAGTCTACTTTGGTAGACTTGTGTACGTTCTTCCATTCTAATTCAACTTCTCTTTTCCGATCAAAAAGATATAAGCATATCGGGACCCAACCACTGCAATTCATACTGTTAAAACTATGGCAAAAAGGAATAGACAATAAGAACTCTGACGAGCTACGGAAACTGGGAGGTGGACAGACCAGGATTCTCATGCAATACATGTATATATTTCATATTTTCCAAATCTTATATTATCCAACCGGTATCACGTTTCTGATAAACACGTGATGGGTGGTCGACTTATAGTGCAGGCATTCCAGATATACACCCTTTGAATGGCTCACAGGGAACAAAGGCTCGGGACTATCAAATTGAGAATAGTTCTTACGAATCATGGCCATGCATTTAGTAGAAAACTATGGTGATGCATGACAACTGACAATGATTACATAACATAAGTGGCCATAATAAGACTCACACAAGCACCTCACACAAAAATATCAACTTGACATACGGTGGTTTATGGTTGAACAGAATATCAAAAGATTAACTAAGAAGGATTCGCAATACATTACGATACCTAATATATGCAAATGCCGGCACGACATGAGTTAGCAATGACCGAATTAATGATCTTATTACACCTGTTTAATTAAGCAACTAGCTAACATACTTAATAGGACTAAGGACTAATGACACAAAAAGTTTTAACCGATTTGATAACACCCACAAAAAGGTTGAGCCCCGGCCGGAGGCCAGGGTGATACCTAGTTATCCTATATAAAGAACCAAGCAGACTTAAGAAAGGGAGATCTTTTGAGAATAGTGAGAAAACAAATAGGAGAGAAAAAGTTTAGAATAATTTTTATTTCCTTGTATTCTTATCATTCCTGTAAGATTCATAAAAAAAAAAAGCTAAAAAAAGTTTGATAATTGTTCTTGAAATTTGGGTAAATCTTTGTATAAACTCATTAAGGTGTGATTGCAGGAAAACCTGCAATTACAGGACTGCTTGTTGGTTTAGTCTACCTTCCTTGTATAATAACTTTAATTTATGGATCAAAGAAAGAAAAAAAATTAATTAATACAACCATTTTAATATCCAAAAAGAAGTAGACATCATATGTTTGGGAAGGAACCTTCGTCGAACTTTATAGTGCGTATTTTAGTAAATTAAGACAGCTTAGTATCTAGGGATTCGACATCCACCTATCATATAATACAGTTTCAGATAATTTTAATCCAATGTCAATGAGTTGCATGTGCTCTCTGATGAGAAATTGACGGGCCGGTCAATGAGTTGTGATTCTTCTCCTCGATTTAAATTATTAACTAAGCAATTTAACCATTTTCTCGATTGGCCGGCCAACGTCTGGTCAGTTTAGTATTAATTGTGTCGCATAGTTGTCTAACAAAAAATAAGATGATTAGGCGGTGACTAAATACAACCAAGCTTTTGGTTAAATACAACCGAGATTTTCACGTATAGAATTTTCAATGGAGAAAGAGGCATTCGTCAAGGTTGTCCTCTGTCGCCATATTTATTCATCATATGCTCACAATCTCTGTCGAGCATTATCAACAGCATGGAGAGGGACGGACTATACAGTGGTTATAAGTTAAACAGGTATGCTCCGAGTGTTAGTCATATTATGTTCGCAGACGATGTAATGTTGTTTGGAAAAGTAGATAACACCACCATATCTTCGGTCTCTTCAATACTTCATGAATATTACACTGTCTCGGGACAGTTGGTTAATTATAACAAGTCCTCCATCCATTTTAGCAAAAAGGTTGATGATGACAGATGTGAAGAAATAATTGCAGAACTGGGAGTTTGTAGAATGACAAAGGATGAAAAATATTTAGGAGTGAAGATAATGCAGCAAGGAAGCAGAACAACAAATTTTAATTTTCTTGAAGAAAAGTTTGAGCACAAACTAACTGGCTGGAGAAGATACTCCCTATCTCATGCTGGGAGAGTAGTGTTGATTCAACAAGTCCTTGCATTAATTCCGGTGTACCACATGTCGTGTGCAATAATTCCCAAAACTGTTTTGAACAAACTCACAAAGATTATGAGAGAATTCTGGTGGGGGCACACGAAAGATAGAAGAAAAATGCATTAGGAGTGGTTTAACATCCCAAAAGAGAAAGGGGGGCTGGGTATAAGATCCTTATCGGACTTAAACGAAGCACTAGTGGCCAAGTTGGCTTGGAGATTCTTAAATGACACTACATCACTTTGGAGCTGCATATTAAGAGCGAAGTATCTCAGGAACAGGTCCTTTTGGTCCATCAGTAAACCACAAAAGTGCTCCACGACGTGGGATGGAATTTTGGACAGCAGGGTTCTACTCAAAAGAGGTTGTCTGTGGTTGATTGGCAATGGAGAAAGCATAAATATCAGGGAAGAACCGTGGATTCCTTCCATTCAAGATCACACCATACCCGGGGTCGTAGACAACTCTGAAGGTTTCTCTATAGTTCAGCATCTTATAAACCCGGAAACAAATGAATGGGACTCAAACATCCTAGAAAATATTTTTGATCAGTTCACCGCAGCACAAATAAAGAAGATACACATCAACAAGGAAGCTAAAGATAGACTAATCTGGAAACTAACACCGCATGGGAATTTCACTCCTCAATCTTTCCAAAAACTTCTTATGGAACGAGCTGGTGAATCCTCGGGCGCTGGACAAAATAGTTTTCCTTGGAAGAAGTTTTGGGCTACTGGTAGCATAGCTCCAAAAATTAAATTGTTTGTGTGGAGAGCAATACACAAAGGTCTTGGGGTTTTACAGAGGATCGGAAAGTTTGTGGAAGGCGTTGATCCGATTTGCAAATATTGCCAAAGTCATGAAGAAGATACAGATCACTTTCTTATACATTGTAACCTGGCTCAAATGGTATGGTTCGCATCACCCATGGGTCTACGGCTGCAAGATAACCATGACATTACATTCCCTCAATTAGTGGAGCAATGGCTCACAAGTCAGGACAGTGAATATACTTTCGCCATGGGAGCATCGATTTGCTGGGCACTATGGAAAGCAAGGAATAGTTTGGTTTTTGAGAAGAAACAGTTACAAGTTCAGGAGATTCTAAAGCTTGCTGGGTACTGGTTTAATTTATATTTTTGGGATGCAGAACCTATGGAAACTGAAGGTGTCTCTCAACCTCATGTAACCGGCAATAACACCCCTCATACATGGATACCTCCACCAACGGACACCTACAAAATCAATGTTGATGCGGCAGTCAAAAATGGGCACTATGCTACTGCAGCTATTGTTAGAAACTATGAAGGCAAATGTTGTGGTGCTAGCACAAGAATGGGTTTGTCCGACGTGCCAGTTGAGGCAGAAGCTGATGGTTTCTCCCTGGCTGTTGACCTTGCTATTTGGCTTGGTCTCGAATCTGTCATCATTGAAGGAGATTGCCAAGTCGTGGTTAATATTCTCAATGGCGAGACCTGCACCATCCCCTGGAGAATATGGAGATTTATTGATCGTATCAAGGTACAGAGCAGATTGATGCACGGAGTTTCTTTCAACTTCGTCCCCAAGAGTGCCAATAACACGACTCATACTCTTGCTGATCATGCCTTATCAAATGGAGTTCAATCTATTTGGACTTCAGTTCAAATTCCTGGAAATCTTATTTCCATTTTAGGAATCCAGACCATTTGATGGTCCTTTTCAATTCTTTTACCAAAAAAAAAAAAATTCGTTTTCTTGATTAGAAAAAAGCTAAATACAACCAAATAAAAAGTCAAAGTCAAACTAGTCATAAAACTAACTACTTACTCTTCTTCTTCGGTAAATCAAGGTCTGATATCCTAACATATCCATTATTTCCACTGCCTATATACATTTGGCTGTGAAAGTGATTATAAATGCAGCTTTTTGGTTAATTAACTCTTGGATTTAAATTCCTAGGTGTAAAAGACAAGCAAAATATGATAACCTTTCAAATAACCATAAATTCAAAATTATGATTTTAATATCCTCCGGGTGCATTTTGCCCAAAATTACTTTATTATGATAATATGAAAGTTACTATTGTATCCTGGATAGGAAACATTAAAGAAAAGTGTGGGAATACGCGGAAACAGAACCAAAGCTTCTTTCATGGGGGAAGAACACGATCTCCAATTGAAATCAATATCCGATCTAAAATCAAGTGTGTAAGATTCAATTCTTTGGTTTGAATTGGGGATATATTGAATAGCCGTCACTCTCTTTGATTCAAAACGGTTAGATAGAATGCTAGTTTTTGAATTTTTGATTTTGATTCAAAATTAGGTTTTTATTTTGATTTTATATTTGAAGGAAGTTCAGGTCATTTAGTGTTTATAGCAGAGAGGATTTCTGTCTCTTTTATTAAATCTCTTCTTGGGTAATCTTTTGTTTGCATAAAGGTAATCTTTTGTTTGCATAAAGGTAGCATCTTTAGTGGGATTTTGTTCAATCAATTGATAAGTGCTTGTGTAAAGTTGTAGATGGATTTCATGATGTTATATGTTTTTGTATCGACTATTAAGTCTGTTGATGATTACAGTGTAAGAAATAGGGGGTCAAAAACAAGGTTCAAAAGGTGGAGGTAGATCGTTATGCAGCTTTTTGGTACTAATTTTGAAGTAATCTTGTTGTTTTCCCGTTTACTTCTCTTCCAACACATGGATTCTCATTTCAAATTTCAAGCTAGCATATAATTTCCTTCGCCGCCCCGACAGTACATTCAATTGGTGAGAATTATGGACATGTATTAAGTTTTTGATATCCATGTTAGTGCAGTTGGTGGTCACGGTTAGTTCAAGAGCCCGAAAGATGGATAAGAGTTGTTAAACTATAGTATTGTATGTGATTTTGATACTGTTAAGGTGGGTTTCGATCGTATTGAAGCTAAGAAATTGTTGTCGGAGGTGATTACAAAGATAAAAGTAGATTTTATTCACGAAATATATAAAATGCACCCGAGTACATACTGAATATTATGACAGAAAAAAATATTTTTTTCGGGTTGCACCCGAGTGCATAATGTACATGCATATTCTTATAGAAAATATATTTTGGCCAGGTGCAACTGGGTGCATAATGTATAATTTTATATGACATAAATTTTGGTCAGGTTGTACCTGGGTGCATAATGCATATTCTTATATGAATTTAATTTTGGCCAGGTTGCACCTGGGTGCATAATGCATATTTATATGAAATAATTTTTGGCCAAGTTGCACATGGGTGCACAATGTATATTTTTATAGGTTGTCAAGGTTGCACCTGGGTGCATAATGTATACTCGGCCTGGTTGAATTTTTTTTTTTTCGAATTTCATATCAACAATGGATCTTGTTTTGTAGAGATTTTCGAGTCTTTTCCAAATATATAAATTTTATTAAAATCCGACTTATATTTCGGAAGTTAAGACATTTCTCGCGATTAATTTTAATTATAAAGATCCAATTTCATCTCCCCTCTCTCTCTCCTCTTCTCCAAGAAAAAAAAATCCAATTTGATCTTCTTGCTCAGATCTAGTCCATTTGGGGCTAGATCTGAGCAAGGATCTTAGTTTTTTTGTGTTTTAGTTTTAGAATAAAAGGATTAGTTCCTATTAGGATTATTTCTTCACCTTCATGGTGATTTTTATCTTCACCTTCATGGTGATTCTTGTCTTCACCTTAATGGTGATTCTCTTTTATTTTAATGGTTACTTGATTTTGATTATATGTTTGTTCAAGTACGTCGCCGGATCCAGATTACTCTCTATTCTGCGGTCAACAAATTTGCAGATTACTCCTATACCATTGGAGCATTACTTCATCAGGAAGACGATTTATCAAATGATCCATGAATATTATGAAGACCATCTTCTCTCCGATTCTATCGGTTCTTACATTCTTGTATTAGGTCAGTATTTGGAATTCCTTCTCTTTTCCTTGTCAGAATTTTCAATCATGTACCATTACAAGCTTGTTATTTCTTTTTTCTTTTTCAATTTGATGTACTTGAGATCTATGTAATTTTGTTTTCCATTAATGAAAATTGAATTACCAAAAAAAAAAAAAATTAATTATAAAGAGAGAAAATAAATATGAGAGAGAAAATAATAAAGTTTAAAACAAAGGGTATATATGACTAATATTTCTCATGTCTTTTTCACTCAGACTTATATTTTACAAGTCCATTATTCCCACACTTTATGGGTTGTGGTCATATTTTTATATGACATAAATTTTGGTCAGGTTATACCTGGGTGCATAATGCATATTCTAATATGAATTTAATTTTGGCCAGGTTGCACCTGGGTGCATAATGCATATTTATTGAAATAATTTTTGGCCAAGTTGCACCTGGGTGCACAATGTATATTTTTATTAGGTTGTCAAGGTTGCACCTGGGTGCATAATGTATACTCGGCCTGGTTGAAAATAAATATTTTTTTTTCTAATTTCATATCAACAATGGATCTTGTTTTGTAGAGATTTTCGAGCCTTTTCCAAATATATAAATTTTATTAAAATCCGACTTATATTTCGAAAGTTTAGACATTTCTCGCGATTCATTTTAATTATAAAGAGAGAAAATAAATATGAGAGAGAAAATAATAAAGTTTAAAGCAAAGGGTATATATATGAGTAATATTTCTCATGTCTTTTTCACTCAGACTTATATTTTACAAGTCCATTGTTCCCACACTTTATGGGTTGTGGTCATATTTTTATATGACATAAATTTTGGTCAGGTTGTACCTGGGTGCATAATGCATATTCTTATATGAATTTAATTTTGGCCAGGTTGCACCTGGGTGCATAATGCATATTTATATGAAATAATTTTTGGCCAAGTTACACCCGGGTGCATAATGTATATTTTTATAGGTTGTCCAGGTTGCACCTGGTTGCATAATGTATACTCGGCCTAGTTGAAAATAAATTTTTTTTTTCGAATTTCATATCAACAATGAATCTTGTTTTGTAGAGATTTTCGAGCCTTTTCCAAATATATAAATTTTATTAAAATCCGACTTATATTTCGGAAGTTAAGACATTTCTCGCGATTAATTTTAATTATAGAGAGAGAAGATAAATAAGAGAGAAAAAATGATAAGAAAAAGAATAAAGTTTAAAGCAAAGGATATATATGACTAATATTTTTCATGTATTTTTCACCTAGACCTATATTTTACAAGTATATTGCTCCCACACTTTATGGGTTGTAGTCATATGATCCATTTTCCGAATGCAAATGATCGTCTTCTTATGCCTCCGACATTTGTGAGGAAGATGTTACGCTGATTTGTTTACTGTCCAGCTAGTTTTCAAGTCAAATCGAAAGTGATCAATAAATATACAAGGGTACCTAATGAATTAACTGAAACATATGCATTAGGTGATTAATTAAGACAGGCAAAAAACCAGAAGAAGGATTGTCGAAGATGTATGCGATTCTCTATGATCTTTGATCTTTCATGTACACTACTAATTAATAATATATTACAATAAATATCTAGTCCAAGATTGGTCTCCAACAAGAGTTTTTTAGGCAATTCTTCAGATGGTTTATTCAACAATGAAATTCACCCTGTTGCTGGTGATTTTGAAAATAGCAGATTTGATTTACTATTCACTCGGCTAGTGATGGTCTATAATGAAAGCTAGGTGATTGGATTTGAGGGTTAATAAAAAATAAATATGATAAACTCCGTAGTAAAAATATGGTGAAAAAAATGTATTTAAGAAAATTTTAAAAAGCAACGAGAGTTATATTTAGCTAATTACAGATTAATTAGGGTTGCGTTTAGTCAAGGTTACATTTAACCAAAATAACGGTTGTGTGTAGTCAAGAGATTAAAATTATTGTATGGAGGTGTTTTACGAAAATGCTATGTTGACCGAAAACTTCTCCGAGTTTTATCATGCAGCACACATAATGGTGGGACCCACATGTAACCTTTCCAATGTTGAGGAGCTTGGTTTTATCCATCTGAATCTGACGCCCTATCGGGAAGAATTTCGGGGCAAGGTGTCGATGTGTCTATCATCTCTCATTCAGGAGTAATAACCGGCTTGAAATGTTAATTTAGAAAAATAAATATGAGTTATTATAGGGAGGTATTTTAGGAGTAATATCCGGCTCGAAACGTTAGTTAAGAGATTAATGTTAATTCTTGAATAATTTGACCTTTTAATCTTTTTTTATTTAAAAGCAAAAGATTGGATTTATATTTCCTATACATCATTCATATAATCTTTGTATATAGTTATAACAAATTATGGGTTCCATATATATAGAATTTTAATGGTGGGTTTTAAAAAAAAAAAAAAAGTAAACGGGCTACAAATATTTTTCCCCTATGCACACAGATTAAGTAAATGGGCTGTAAATATTTTTCCCCTATATAGAATTTTAAGAACGATTTTTTTAGGACCATGGTTTTTTTGGGGACCCTGATTCTATTTTTAGTAAGACCTTTAGAAATAAAGTGAAAACACCCCTTATCCAAATATCTATATTAATACCAAAATTACCCTTCCTAATTAAGTTTGTGTAATGATTAGTTAGTATAATTAAGTTAGGTTAAATAGTGATTAGTGTAAGAGTAAATCAATATTATTTTTCTTAAAATTAAGTTATTGAGAGGGAAGAAGAAGAAGAATATAAGAGTTGGAAAAACTCAATTATTTTTTTATTTTTTGAATCCGGACCCTTCAAACCACCCAAGCATACTTCAAATTTAGTTTTTTGTTGCTTGTATTGGCCAAAATTTTCTGAAAATGAGAAATTTTATAGCTCGATTTGGGCTAAGTCAAACAAGTTCGGCTACAAGATCTGAAGAACATGTAGCCGAACTTATCTGCTAATGTAGTTCGGCTAATGTTCATGAAAGCACAGGTAGCCGAACTTAGTTTGAATGGAGTTTTTTGCTTTCAGAGAAAAGTTAGGTTAGGAGAAAAAAATTGCGATTTAACCGAACTTTTTGCGACGTAACCGAACTAAAAGTTCGGCTAAGACATTTTTTGCAACATAATCGAACTTTTTGCGACGTTTACTGAACTTTTTGCTACGTAACCGAACTTTTTGCGACGTTACCAAACTTTTTGCGACGTAACCGAACCTTTTGCGACGTAACCGAACTTTTCTATGGAATAAAAACCTCCATTAAAGTTGAGTTCGGCTCGTTTGACAAAGTTTTTCACATAATTCCTAGCCCAACTTCTCTCTGCAACTTCCATTTTCAACTCATTTTGCTGATTACTTCTCATTTTTTCAACCAAAAACGAATGACAAGTAATGGGCTTGTCCAAATATCTTTAATAAATTAAGTTATATATATATATAGAGGTGGTGGTGGTTGGTGGTGGTGGTAGTCGGAGGTGGTAGGTGATGGTCGGTGGTGGTGGGCGGCGGTGGTGGGAGGAAGTGGTGGTTATTAAATTGGTTTTAAATTAAATTAGGTTAAGGGTAGGTTAGTCATTTCCACATTATAGGACACCCCTTATAAGTATAGGGTGATATTCTTATCACATAATGGTCCACCACCAAAAATAAAAAAAGGTGGTGCCCAAAAAACACTTCAATTTTAAAGAGTGTGCACAAAATCGAACTTCCTGCAGACTCGTTGCGAAACGTGAATATAATCGGATACTTCTGAGCCGCTGACATTCCACACCAAGGCCATCACCATTAAGAAAAATAAAAATAAAAATCGGTGAATCTTACCCAAGATTTTGTGTAGCTGTAGATGAGGGATCGAGGAACGTGGTGGTGCCGTAATGGTGGTGATAAAATAAATTTATCTTAGCTAATCTGCAGCTGACATCCAGATATTTAATTAAAAGAACTAACATTGAAATTCAAAATCATGGCCAATAAATAGATGTTAATTTGTTAGTTAACCTATCATAATCAATATCATCAAACAGCATATATTATCACCAAAAGGAAAAGAAAAGAAATAAAACATGGCCAAGATTAGCATTCTCCTGATCAACTCCTTGTTATTGTTTGCCATGATTGCCATCGTGTCATCTTCTGCTGGTAAGTATATATTCTCCTTATTTCTAGGAACTCACTGTATAATCATCAAACTAATTCTTGATCGTTGTATGCATGGATTTACCAGAGACGGTATCTGCACGATTAAGCACTGTATCTGTAGAAGTACCAGTCTGTAACCCAGAAACGCCAAAACTTTACGAGAACGCCGCCGAATGCGAAGAAAAATGCGACGAAGAATGTAAAGGAGTAGGCGGTTGTGTCATAGGGCTTCGTATCTGCTATTGTTATTGCTGAAGGGGGACTCTTCAAATCACCTGCCGGTATTGGGGCTGAATAGACCCTCTTCTTATACGTAATTATTACTATCTCCAAGGGTGATATTTGATTCGTTTATTATTCACTGCAGTGCGTAGTCATCTATACATTCTTCTTTTCTTTATAATATTCTCTCTTACGATCAAAAAAAATAAAAAAAAAATTCACTGCAGTGCGTCCATCGTTTTGTGTTATTTCCCATTTATTTGATTCTACTATGCTTTGGAGGTCAGCCCTAAGCCCTTTTAATTTTCTGTTTTCCAGATTCTTCTTTAGGTATTTTTGACTAAAGTGATGATTAAATTTGGCTTTTCTCAGTCTTGGTGCTCATGGTTAATGACCATTCTTCAGTCAGCTAAAATATCAGTGATGTTAAATGGAGGCCCATGTGGTTTCTTTTCTGTTGGAAGAGGCTTAAGGCAAGGAGATCCACTTTCTCCCTTATTATTTATTCTCATGGAGGATGTTCTGAGTAGAAATCTATCTCAGTTAGTGCAAGCTGGAAAAATCATACCAATGGTGGTGAGAAAAGGTATTCACCCAACTCATTTATTCTTTGCAGATGATGTCTTTATTTTCTGTAATGGTACTAAAAAAGGTTTAGAGAGTCTGGTGACATTACTTGAAGCTTATCAATCCAGTTCAGGGCAAATCATTAATAGGATAAAAAGCAAATGTTTTGTTGATGGTGTGTCTCAAGAACAAAAACATAAAATCAGTAGTAGATTGCACATGGAGATTTCTAAATTTCCTGACAAATATCTAGGAGTAATTCTTGCTCCTGGTAGAGTAACAGTTTCTATGGTGTGGCCTATGGTAGAGATGATTCAAAGTAAGCTTGCTTCTTGGAAAGGAAGGCTGTTATCTTTTCAAGACATAATTGTGCTAATAAAATCAGTTTTAAGCAGTATCCCTCTATATAACATGGCCATATATAAATGGCCAGCTTCAGTCATCAAGATATGTGAAAGAATAATCAGGAATTTTTTGTGGTCTGGTGACAGTGAAATAAGAAAATTTAAAACATTGTCATGGAAAAAAGTGTGTACCCCTTTCTGTGAGGGAGGCCTGGGTATAAGAAGATTAGAAATTGTCAATAAAGCTTTACTCATGAAAATGATGTGGAAGATTATTAATTCAACAGAAGAATGGGCACTTTTTTTCTTGGCAAAGTATACTGACAAAAATGGTCAATGGATTTCAAGCTGGAGGCAGTCTACTGTATGGCCAGGACTTAGATGGGCTTGGAATTCCTTACAAGATGACATTAGATGGTGCATTGGGGATGGTTCCAAAATATCAGTTTGGTTTGATATATGGGTTGGAAATTCTGCTATTATTGATGATATTGGTCTTACTGAATTTGTTAATTCAAATTTATCCGTGACAGTTCAAGACTTATTGAATGGGAAAGAATGGTGCATTCCTGCTGAGCTTACCAATTATTTTGCCAAAGTAACTCTGCCAGAAGTAAGTGGAGGAAAGGATACAAGAGTATGGAATGGTGATGTTAAAGGTAATTTTTCATCTTATGCAGCTGTGGAAAAGATCAGGTTAAGAGAACCAAAGTTAATCTGGCCAGTACATATCTGGAAACCTTTTCTTCATCCAAGCATTGCAAGTAACATATGGAAGATTCAGCACCAACTGTATGTAGATGATGATGTAAAGAGGAAAAATGGATACCATCTAGCTTCTAGATGTTGCATATGCACTGCAGATCAAGACTCAATGCAACACACTCTCTGGCAGTGTGATTTTAGTATGACTGTGTGGGCTTGGATTTGTTCTATCTTTAGCTTTCATAAGCCAAACTCTTTTAGTGACATTTGCAAAGCAGCACAGCAAAAAAGTCCTATTATAAAGGAAATGTGGATGACAGCAGCATGTACAATCATGAAAGATCTTTGGTTCCAGAGAAACAGTAAATTCTTTGAAGAAAAATCACCTCAGCTTAATGATTTTAAAAGAAAAATTTGGAAATCAATTCATGAAGGGAGTCTAAGAATGAAAGTCACTAAATGGGGGCATCAATATGATCTAAACATCATTGATTTTTTCCAAATGGGTATCAAATTTACAAAATATAGCAGCATCAAAGAATGTTATTGGAATGTCCCTGAAAGTGGTTGGTTAGTATTTTGTTGTGATGGCTCTTCTCTTGGTAACCCTGGTGCTGCAGGATTTGGAATAATTATAAGAAATCATGAATGTATAGTGCTTGGAACAATGTCAGGAGGGGTTGGTACTGCAACTAATTACATTGCTGAGGTGATTGTTGTAATCTGTGCACTGGAGTGGGATTTTGTGTTAAAAGCAAGAAAGATAATTATTAGATCTGATTCTAAAGATGCAATACATGATTTTTGTTCCAACAACATACCTTGGGCCTTCAAAACAAGGTGGTTGAATGCAAAGTAGAACATAGAAAGTATTTTTTTCAACAGAAAGATAATTTCATTATGATCTTGCAAAAAGAGGGGCATTTAAGACCAAGAAAGATTAGTTCACATAAGACCATCATTTCTCAAAAGGATTGAAATGCCGCAAGTAGTTTACTACAGATTTTGCTAATTGTGTATTTGTCTTTTGTTGTTCTTTTTTTGCTTTCTTTTCCTTGTAATTCCTTATAATACAGTTTGGCCATTCAATTCTTTTTAATAAAATGATGTGATTAAGCAAAAAAAAATTTAGTAAAACCTCACGGTGCATTTTGTTTCTTTAAAAAATAAGTTTGTAACCCACGCTTGGGATACCTCTATAAATTGGGTGATACTCACGGTTAAGTGGAGTGAAATTCTCTCATAAGGGGAAGTTCTAGTGATAAAAGTATTGTACTACCCTTTTCCCGTGTGGTTCTTTTATCTTAGTAAATAAAAAAAAAACTTAAAACCTAAAGAATATATAAATGAAAATGAAACACAACAAGATTTATTTTGTAATGCGGCTCATTTATTTTATTTTGGGTACAGGTGGCTCATTCATTTTAATTTCTATTAGTGCATTTTAAAATAAATTTTTAGTTCCAAGACAAAGTGTTATGGTATTATTGGTAGTTTTATGGGAAAATATGAAAACTTTCAAGTATTGTGGAACAAGAAAATAACCCTAAAACATCATCTAAAATGGAACAGAGGGAGTACTTTAATAGCCTTGACTACTTCCAAATAGATAACCTCTGATTTGTGCTTAACTTCATTACATTGTCATTTTCCTTGTAACACTGGTAGTGACAGATAATGACACAACGATAACGTGTTTGCCCGCTGCACATAAACATACGACCACTTATCTTATGCACACTGCTATAGTTATACTCCCGTTGTTTCTGGAAAAGAGATATTTTTACTTTTTCAATTTGGCCTATTTTTAGGCTAAAATGAAAAAGTGAAAGTATCTCTTTTCCAAAAACAGAAGAAGTATTATACTTTGTTTTGGTATCTGTTGGATCTTCTATACTAATCTTGATTAATCTATTTACTCTACCATGTAAAACAAAACAATAAAGGATGTACATACGGTAACAAAGGTTCATCTCGGCACAAAAACAAATAGATTATAGGCAGATAACTATAATATCCCGTTAGTGACCCAAAGTGTTCGCGATCTCTCCTAAAGTTTTGACACACATTCAAAGAAAACTCCTAGGTCACAATCATACTGATACAAACACACAGTCAAATTGTCTCCGGAAACCAGTTCTACACACTTTGTTTATCAAACAAACATAAGACAAGTAGAGATGAAAAATGTGCACCTTGATAATGAAAACAGTAACTAAATGACCAAATGGGTGTATTGAGGCGAGTAATATCTTTGCTTATGACATTTGATGGAATGTATATAATAGTGTTACAGGTTTAGCGGCATATGTCTCCAACATTCAACAATATCTCGATGTTTTTCGCATCACTTCGATAACACTAAACAACAACCCCATATTTTGTAGCAAAACTTTCTTACAGACTTGAAATGGAAAAATCAATGAAAGTTAATGAAGTTCAAAGTTTCTATGTATACATAAAGATGGTTTTTTATTTTCTTTGTTATTTATACTGGAAGAAAGAGATGGGTTTTTATTTCAACTAAGGCAACGTTTGGGTTTGGGTGAATCCTTTGCGACCTTTGTTTGGGACACATCCATTCAACCCATACCGTCATGAATGTTACCAATCCATGTGAACCATACTAATCAGTTTTACTAACTGATTTTTCATGTATGTTTCCAAATAACCCAATTTTCATTCATCCTTGGAAATAGACTTAAGTGGTCAACTTGAGTACATATTTCCTAGAATATCTATATGGAGTACAAATTAGAGGAACTTACAGTGATCATTTCGGCTTGTTCTGCTTTGTTTTAGAGGAGAGATGAATCGATTTCAATGGAAACTTGAGGTTTTTTATAACAACAGATGGTTAGTATTTGTAGCAGCAATATGGGTTCAGTCAGTTGCAAGAAATGGTTATTTGTTTGAAAGTATTTCACCTGTAATTAAGTCTTCATTGAATTATAATCAAAAACAAATTGCTAGACTGGATGTTGCTAAAGATCTTGGTGATAATATTGGATTTTTAGCTGGAACTTTTTGTGAAGTTCTACCAACTTGGGGAGCTTTATTTGTTGGTTCTTTTAAGAATCTTGTTGTCTATGGTTGGGTTTGGCTTATTGTTACACACAGGGTTCCGGCTTTGCCTTTGTGCGACTCTTTTTTTATATTAATTGAATTTTAAATCTACGTTAACTCGACTAGATATCCTTATACTTATAAGGTATGATGATGATTATTATGGCTTGTATTTTCCTCGATGTTGTTACATTGGTAACGATAATATTAATGACAACCAGGGTGATTCTAGTTTATATAACAACTACTTAGTCGTTCACCTTCTTGAATTTCCTTTATTGAGTCTGATTAGGTTCTTCTTTGTAGGAGCAGAATCTCGCAAAAATAATGTCTTAGCGAGAAGATCTTGCGAAGATCAACAAGTATGTGTGAAGTTCATTGAGGATTATATGAAGAGTGATGTAGCAGGTAACGTCAACATGATCATGATAGTTTGCGAAAAGAACTCTTGTAAGCTTACGAGAATGTCGCAAGCCAGATCCGAAAATAAAAGATAGATTAGCTGTCATCCACTATGTAATACCCTATATGTAGAGCCAAGCAGACTTGAGAAAGAGAGAGATCTTTTTGGCGAGACTTAGAGAGCAAATAAGAGAGAGAAAGACTGAGAGATATTTTGATTTCCTGGTACTCTTATTTTCTTTGTATGATCTTTAAGAAATTCTAATAAAATTTAGATAGTAATTCTTGAAATTTGAGTAAAAAATTTTGTGATCTTAACAGAGTGTAGTTTTGGGATTTTCTGCAACTACATAATGGCGCTAGAAACAGGGAATTGAAAGAAAAGAATTTGTTGTTGAGATTTGAAAGAATTCGAAACATTTAGTGATGAAATCTGTGTGGATTGTTGAATCTAAAAAGATGGTAGAACAAACCAGTAAACCGATTAAAGAAAAGATAGTCAAAGCTAGAAAAGATAGCAGGAGATTGGAGTGTAACCTGATAACAAGAGTAATGATTAATGAGTTCCATAATAATATCAAAGGAAGAATACACAAACGATATTTTGAAGGGAAGAAAATTATGACAGTGGAAAAAGTATCACCATTGAAGGAATGGGAGAAGCATAAAATTACATTCACATCAGCAGAAATACCATGGGAAAGCTTAAGTCACACAGATCCATTGGTAATCACAGTAACTACAACGATAAAAGAGAGGAATGAATTGGAGAAGTCTATAAAGAATGGGCGGTGAACTGAACTTTGGTAGATACAGGAAGTTCGGTTGACATAATGTTTTATCATGCATTCAAAGGAATGGGGTACAAAGATGAAGAAATGACTTGTTCAACATATCATATTCATGGTTTTGGCAGATCTACAACAAAACCTAAAGGAGAAATAGTGGTGTGAATATTGCTAGGGGAGATTAAAACGCAAGTGACATTATGTGTGGTGGATATGGAATCTCCTTACAACATGCTATTGGGAAGGCCGTTGATCCATGCAATTAAAGCTATAGCATCAACATTACATCAATGTATCAAGTTTCCTATGCCAAGTGGAGTAGGTGAAATCAAAGGAAATATTAATGGTGCGAAGATGTGTTATCGAGTAGAAGTGGAAAGTTATGAAGGACGAGAAAATAGGCAAACAATTCGTAGAAAGGTGGCGAGAGAAGCAAAGAAATAAGAAGAATTTAGAATTTACATTATAAAAGCAGAGTAAGGAAAAGGAATAGCAAACAAAATTTCAGAAGAAGGAGAAAAACCAATACAGACGTTAAGAGAGCCAACCTCAATAGGAGAACCAAAGGCGGTTTACACTGCGGAAGAACCGAAAAAAGAAGTAAATGTTGGAACTGAAGAAGAACCAAAGATGCTAAAAATTGGAACCAAAATGGAAGCAGAGGAGGAAGAAATAACAATCGATCTTTTGCGAGAATATAAAGATATCTTCGCATGGAGCATGGATGAAATACCTGGAATAGATCCTTCTGGTGCGTGTCATAAATTGGAAATTAACAAAAATGCAAGGCCATTCAAGCAGAGAATAAGAAAAATAGCAACCACATATCACCCCCAAATAGAAGAAGAATTACAGAAGATGATTGATGATGGAATTATACGGCAAGCTAAATACCCAGAGTGGATAGAGAACATGTTTGTAGTGCCTAAGAAAAATAAAGGGATAAGAATCTGCATAGATTTCATTGATCTAAATAAAGCTTGTCCAAAAGACATATTTCCACTACCAGATATCTCACAAATGGTCGAATCAGCGGCAGTAAATGATAGAATGTCTTCTTTAGATGGATATAAATGTTACAATCAAATTCCTCTCGCCGAAGAAGATCAAGAACATACTGCCTTTTTCGCACCCAAAGGATTGTATTGTTACACGAAAATTCCGTTTGGTTTGCAAAATGCTGGAGCAACATATCAAAGGATGGTAGAAAAAGTATTTTCGAAATGGATACAAAAGACGTTAGAAGTGTATGTAGACGACATGTTGGTAAAAATTAAAGAAGCTAAAGATCATGTGCAAGATTTGAAGAAAATTTTTGAGCATATGCGATAGTTCAACATCAAAGTAAACCCTGAAAAATGTATTTTTGGTATTGTGTCTGGAATTTTTTTAGGATACATTGTGTCAAAAGAAGGAATACAATTTGATCCCTAGAAAGTACAAGCAGTTAGCGACATGCCAACACCAGTGATGGTGAAAGATTTACAGAAATTGAATGAGCTTTTGGCTTCGCTAGGAAGGTTTATCTCGCGATCATCAGACAAATGAAAATATTTCTTCAACATACTCAAGAAAGGAGCAAAGTTTAGATGGACAGACGAATGCGAGAATGCAATGCAAGGAATAAAAGATCATTTGATGAATATATGTATCTTATAAAATGCAGAACCAGGGGAGGAGTTAATAATTTATCTTGGGACAACTTCGCATGCATTAAGTGTAGTGTTGTTGCGAATAGATGCAGGGGTAGAAAAGCCGATATACTACATCAGCAAAACATTCAACACTGCAGAGAAAAATTACTCGAAGATTAAAAAACTAATATTGGCATTAGTTTACGCAACGTTTAAGCTTCGCATATATTTTCAGGCCCATAAAGTAAGAGTATTAATAGAGGTTCCAATTGAATCAGTAATAAAAAATTCAAAAATATCAGGCAGAGTTGAAAGGTGGAACGCACAAGTGGGACATTTTGAAATTAAGTATGAAATATTACCTTCTCCAAAATAACAGGTTGTTGCGAATTTCTTAGAAAAATTCCATTAGAAAATGATGAAGCTGTGGAAGATATGATGGATGTAAAAGAAGAAGATGGAAATCCAAGAAACTTGCTGACAGAGCCTGATAGATGGGAAATATTGGTGGACGGATCATCAAATGGAGAAGGTAATGCAGTTGGAAGTTTCTTGATTTCGCCAAAAGGAACAAAAATGGCTTTTTCTTTCAGGTTGCAGTTCGCATCCACTAATAATGAAACGGAGTATGAAGCAGTGATACATGCCTTAAAAATCTCAATGGAGATGAAGTTAGAAAACTCAAGAATCACCAGTGACCCGCAGCTAGTCATTCGCCAAATAAAAGGATAATACTCTACGAATGAACCATCCTTAAAAAATACAAGAAACTTGTTGAGTAATTATCAGCAAAAATCCCAAAGATAAAGTGGAGACATATATCAATGAAGGATAACAGATTAGCAATGCTTTTTCTTTTACCCCAAGTATGATGGTAGATCCAACTGCGAGATATATAAGGATACAAACACTTCTTTCGCCCTCAATCAACAAAGAAGAAGAAGAAGAGGCAGTCGTGGTGATAATAGATTGGAAGGAGGAACAGGAGAAAAATGTCGCAGACTGGAGAGTCGAACTTCATAAATATCTAGAGAAAGGATAAGTACCAAGGAATAGATTAGAGGCACACAAATTAAAGAGCCGTGCAACAAATTATTAACTTAGATATGAGGTATTTTATCGAACATCATTTAACGGACCATCAGTCAGATGCTTGACATGAAAAGAAGGAGAAGAAATATTGACAACATTACATTATGGGGATGCTGGTAACCATAGCGGAGGAATATCTTTGGCACACAAAAATAAAAACGCAAGGATATTATTGGTCGAACATGCATGAGGACGCAAAAGAAGTGTCAAGGCGTTGCGAAGAATGTCAGCGGCACGGAAAGAGATACATGTAACTGGGGAACCTTTGTCATCTTCAACAAGTGTGTGGCTCTTTGTAAAGTGGGGTCTAGATATTGTGGGACCATTTATACTAGGATCTGGGAAAAGACGATATCTGATTGTCACAACAGATTATTTCACAAAGTGGGCAGAAGTAAAGGCAGTACAACATATTCTCGATAGAGATATTTTCACTTTTATATTTGAAAATATCATCTGTAGATTCAGAATTCCTGCACAATTGGTATCTGATAATGGAAAATAGTTTGAAGGGCAGAACATAGAAATGTTACTTAGTGCATTTAAGATAAAAAGTGGGAAGTATCCACCTCTATACCCGCAGGGTAATGGGAAAGCTGAGGCAACAAATAAGACAATCGCAGATACGCTAAAGAAGAAGTTAGAAGGTCATAATAAAGCATGGTGCGAACAAGTACATAACGCAGTCTGGGCTTATAATACAACCAGGCGAGAAGCCACCGGAATGACACCTTTCTGTTTAACATATGGAGTTGAAGCAGTACTACCAACTGAGGTTATCATTCCTACCACCAAAAGAGAAGCATGGGAGAAAAATATAAGTGCGGATATGATTTTAACAAAATTTGATGACTTAGAAGAAAAGAGGGAAAAGCTCTACAACACATGGAGAACTATCAGCGAAGATTATCCCGAGAATATAATAAGCATGTTAAAGTAAGAGAATTTCATCCAGGGGATTTGGTGTTGCGAGAAATACCAGTATATCAGAGAGGGAATGATGGAAAACTAGAAAAAAAGTGGGATGGAACATATATCGTCAAAGAAATAGTTTGAGAAGGGGCATATAAATTAATGGATCCTGAGGGAAAGGATATTGGCCACAAGCTTGATCGACCATGGAATAGATTATATCTAAAGAAGTATTATCCATAAAAGACCTAGCAAACACAGTTGCAAGAATATATTTGTTAAAAAAGAAAGAAAACGTGTGATAATTTCGCAGAGATTATATTTATCAAAACAGAACGAAATCTTGCGATAATGTCGTAGAAATTGTATTTGTAGTAACAGAATAGATACATGCGATAATTTAGCAAGAAACACAAAGATAGAGGCAATCCTTCTATGGCGTACACCTTAGTTCGCGAAATAAAATTCCGAAAGAGGCAAATGTAAGACCTAAAGAGCGTCATAGAAGGGGGAACCTATTGCATGTCTCATGGACAGATTACTCCGCCCCCGAAACCTGAGTCATGGAGATTTGGGGTCAATAAAGCCCATCCAGGAGAGGTACCTTGGATTTTCAACCTAAGCTTATGATTTAGGTTGGACTACTAAGGGTCTCTTCTTAGGAGTGCAGAACTCCATCAAGGAGCTGAGGTACACGGTTGAGCCAAGAGTGTCTGAGGGGTCCGGAGCGTACCTGGACATTCTTGGCAAGTCTTGTCTATGATGCACTCGGTCCGAAGAAAACCCCACCTAGGGTGCGGTCTTGTAACCATGATCCATATCGGCGAAGGGATAAGAGGCCGTGAAAACAACTAGTGTTGTTAAGACCGGATGGGAGGAGCCAACCTTGTATGGTAGAGGTACGTCTCTTTGAAGGGGCCACCAGGGGGATGATAAGGATGGTACCCTCCACTAGGGAGCTTATGAGTGTCAAATACGCAAATGTCATGAGGCTTTTTACTCACGGGAGTATTAAGGCTTGTCATATTTGTGCAACGATCCTAAAGAGGCAAAAATACTAGAGAAAGATAAGACGAGATCAATGGGTCAGTGCAAGAAAGTGTAAGGACGTCCTGCGATTTCGTCGCAAGACGGAAATTTCATGGGGCTTTATGTTCATAAGAATGATTAGGCCTGTCATATTGTCCCATGAAAAAAATCCTGCAGAGGCAATAATACTAGAAGAAATTATAAGACAAGATCAATGGGTCAATACATGAAAGTGTAAAGACGGCCTGCAATTTTGTCGCAAAGACAAAGGGTGGCAAAATAAGACCTTTACTTAGGAAGGCAAAATAAGACCACATAAGAAACCAATAATGCAATTACAATTGCGAGATACACTTTGAAAGATTACGATATATATTTAATAACATGTTTTATAAACATTAACCATTTAATATTTCGCAGATAAAAATCCAACTTCTCGCGAGAAAGATAATGAGAGGAAAGTATGGGAATTAGTAATAAGAAGCATTATCTTTCTCGCAAGGATAATCAAGCAGAAATAAAATAACTTGAGAAGCTAGAGCTAAATAGCTAGTTTTAGACTTCAATATTAGCTTCGCCAGAAGGAGTTAATGTAAGATCTTCCCCAGTTTCTTCACTTTTGCGAGCACATTCCTCCCCTTGATCCATTCTAGGTTCTTCTCCATTTTGGTTATCGCTAGCAGTTGCCTTTATGGGGGGTATTTCCTCTTCGTCATTCCCAAGAGTAGTTTTTTCATCACTTTCGTTGTAGTAATCACTGTCAGGATCACGAGGAACTTCATCATCATCCACTTCAAGAGGCGCAACTTTTGTTGGAGGAAGTCCTTTATCCAGCAAAATATCATTTACAAGAACTTCAACCTTGAGATGAACTTGGCGAAGAAGCTCCTTATGACTGTTTCTACTCTCAATATCTTTGAAGTATTGTAGATAATCAAATCTTCTTTCGACACGATCGCGAGAATTTACAAGAGAAGTAGTAAGAATTGCATTCTCTTTGCTAACATTGTCTAGCTTATACTTTAAAGAAGAAATGAAAGAATGAAGATTTTTCTCAGACTCTACAAAAAAACAAAAGCATAAAAGATTACTAAACTGAAATTTTCGCGAGAAAAATAATAAAAAATAGTTAATTAAGAAAAAATAGTTGAGGCAGCCAGATCCTTATAACTACCTTCCATTTGCGAAATAAGATGTTGGACTAAAACCAAGCTATTATTCTCTCAGTGGCTCATTGGATTATCAAAATTATCTCCAACTAAACCTTTTAGATGAGATCGAAAATTCTTCTCATTAGAGATAAGTAAAGCATTTTCTTTCGCAAGAGAGGCGTATGATTCTTCTAATTGAGTGAGATCCTCTTTTAGTTGATTCTCCCTTGTACTTAAAGTTATTCTACCTTGGATAAGTTTATTTTTCTCAGCAATAGACGTCTCAGTGACTTCTTTAAGTTCACTTTTCAGCGAGCAAAGAGTTTACTCTTGATCACCATATATTTTTTGACATATATTAAGCTGTTGTGAAGATATTTCCACTTTTTTTAGGAAAACTCGCTTCTCTCGGGACAGGGTTTTATTTTCATCTGACAAGGTTTCAATCTCCAAGTTAGCTTTAGTTAATGAATAAGAGAGATGGGATATTTCTCTACTTAATGTTTCTGGCTCTTGAATTAATTGAGTGTTTTCATTGGTAAGGTTATCAATTTGGTCAACAGAATACGAGTAAAGGTTGTCTAATTGGCTATATTGGTCCAACAAAACTTCCTTGTCAACACGAGCCTCTTTAGCAGATAATTGAAAGTTAAACCTCTCCCTTGTTCGTGTCTGAAGGGAAGATTAACGTACGAACAAAGGGTTTTAAGGAAGATGAGCATGAAAAGATAAAATTACTAAAGAAGATAATTCGTAAGTGAAGACAAGAAGACCATACCTTTTAGTTCATCATTATTTTTGTGAAGATTCTCGCAGTCAAGTGACACATTCTCAAGCTTTTGATTCTTGAGGCGAAGATTCCCACATTCCAAAGGCATAACTTGGAGGCTATTCTTTAAACTTCTCTAAAGATGCTTGTGAAGCTGCTTTGTTAGGGCTAAAAATACTTGCTCAGAATTTCGCAGACATTAAGTTTGATAGGGTCCATAGAAGATTTTTGAACGTCATCAAGAATATCAGATAAAACTTTGAAGGCGATATCCACTCTTTCCAAAAGTTCTTTTTTAACAGGGAGGGATTTAGATGAAGAGGTAGTGATGATTAGGAGATTGGGAATTGAGTCATCTTTCACAATGGATGTATCTTTCGTAGGTGAAAAAGGAGGAGGATTGTTAAATGAGATTAAGGAAGAATCAACACTTGAGGCATCAACCAAAGGGGAGGAAGGGGTTTCAATCGCAAAAGGGTCGTCAGAAGGGGTGACACCCTTAGCCATATCTTCATGAAAAACAATGGTAGGGATCACAAGAGGTTTAAACTCAGGAAATGAAACCGAAGACTTAACAGTATTTAAATGACGGGATTTCTTTATGGGTTTGGTAGCATCTTCACCATCCTGAGAATATCAACTCAGATAAGAAACAGAGGCAACAATATTGTTATTAAAGAAATAATGTTTCTTACTACCTTGCTATTCACATGCTTTCTTTTGCCTACGACAACCTTGGTTGCGAGATTTTAGGAACATTAGGGTTTGAGACTAAGAATTTGGTCCTGGAGGTGCTTTTTCTGAAACATAAACAGTATGGGAATTACACAAAATAGTAAAAACAATTAAGGAAAACAACAAGATAAGATCAGTTTCAGCAAAATCAAAAGAAGAAAAGTAAAACTAACTTTAGTGAATCCATAATAGCAGTAGCAGGTAGATCAGATCATGAAAATCGAAGATGAAGAAAGTTGCAGAAGATGAAGATTTACAGAGAATGAGGAAATGAGGAAGATGAAGTAAAAGAAGAAAATTATCTCTCCACTAGCTTTCTCCTTAAATAGACAAAAAGAAATGACCAGTTGAATGTAGACGTGACAGTAACTAGGGGAACAATAAACATGTGTAGACATTCATGCCTGATTCACGGAAGACTGTCAGTGAAAAAGAAAATGGAAAGATGAACGTTTGCGGCATTTTGAAGTAGAGGTTCTCATATCATTCCCTTCTTCACAGAGAAGACATGAGAAGTGGCAAGATGTAGGAGAAGAATCTCGCAACAGTAATGTCTTAGCGAGAAGATCTTGCGAAGAACAACAAGTGTATGTGAAGTTCATCGCAGATTATTTGAAGAGTGATGTAGCAGGTGATGTCAGCATGATCATGAGAAATGTGTGAAGATCCTACGAGATTTAAGATAGTTTGCGAAAAGAACTCTTGTAATATTGCGAGAATGTCGCAAGCCAGATCCGAAAATAAAGGATAGCTTAGCTGTCATCCACAATGTAATACCCTATATATAGAGCCAAGCAGACTTGAGAAAGAGAAAGATCTTTTTGGTGAGAATTAGAGAGCAAATAAGAGAGAGAAAGTCTGAGAGATATTTTGATTTCCTTGTACTCTTATATTCTTTGTAAGATCTTTAAGAAATTCTAATAAAATTTAGATAGTAATTCTTGAAATTTGAGTAAACATTTGTGTGATCTTAACAGGGTGTAGTTGTGGGATTTCCTGCAACTACATTCTTCATTATAACTTACTATCATCTCCGTTTGGGAACCAAAACTAGATACTCCGACCCCCGTCTAACTACCCGACTGTAGAACGGAAATCCACTGTGTGAACTGAGATTGAAAATTCCAAAATCCATAATCCTTTTCCAAATTGGATTAATACAAAAATATCAAACCCACTGTTCATCCATAATTTTTAAACTTAAAACTAATTTGAAAAACACTATGTGCATGAAACTGGATTAAATCTTTGTTTATTTCTCATGATCATGAAGGACTTAGCCCAATGAACATCCAAGCGAAACAGTAGAGGATTGATGATTAGCCATGGAATATGACTCCAATAAAGTTTCCTGATACCTCGACAAGATTGTGTAACTCTTCTCACAGTTTCCTCCTACAACTCAGATGTTCATTAAGTTGAAATATGACTATTTTTATATTTGTATTCTATCAAAAATAATCTCCTTATATAACCATATATACAATAAAGCTTTGCATTTGTGAAGCATAAGCTGCCTAACAATAAAACTCAATCATGAAAAAATAAATGCCTAGAAACCAATTTTTTGTGATGGCTCTTTTATTTAATACTCCCTCCGTCCCACTATTAAATGACCTATTTGATTTTAGATTTTGTCCCACTAATAAGTGACTTATATCACTAAACAATGAGATATTTCTAAAATTATCTTTTTAGCTAATTATAAAAAATATAAGAAATATGCATAATTTGATAGGCATGTTTATATTCGTTACGTAGGTGTTTTAAAATGCTTTTCAATGGTATGAAGTTTGAGAACATCCGTGGAGTAGTTTGAGAGATAAATCATTTCTAAATTTCACTAATTATTATCCATAAGGGGTATAATTGTAAAAAATGATTAAAAATACTCTTTTTTATTTCTTTGCCTTAAAAATTGTGCAAATTTAAACTAGGTCACTTAATAGTAGGACGGATGGAGTATAAACGGCCCTAGCTCAGCTGGTCATCTCCATTCCCCAAAGTTTCATGCGTTCCAGGAGGTCCCAGGTTCGAGTAATATTGCAGGAATTAACATGGAATGTAGAGCTAGTTTGCCCCCCTTGTGACACAATCTCAGCCCCCATCCGCTTCGGCTCCCTTGTCTAGGTTACCCATGAGACTGTAGTAGTATGTTGTTGGAGCCTAATTTGTTAGGCTTCCGACTAGTTAATGTAATACTCTTTATCTAATAATATTAACGTGAAAGGCACAAAGAAAAAAAAAAGAATACTTTACATTTGTGATTATTCTAATAAACACAACAAATCACGCAAAAGAAAAAAAAAAGTCCACAAATCATTCATTTTGGTATAAACATGACGATAGTACGGACTTCGAATAATGTCCCTATTTCCAAAACTCTTCACCAATGGGATACCGTATTGAAGCTGTAAGCCTCCCTTTTGTGACCGGCTACACCTCTGTACACAATTTTCTTTTATGATTTAACCTTTCATTTTCAAAAGAAAAGTCTAAGATATCAACGGCTGGATACCAACTAAGAAGTGTGTATAGTATCAGGTAACCTCATCGGAGATTGTACTAGTAATCTGAGTTCGAAACTTGTCAACATCTGTCAACCCGGTGACCAGTGTTAAACCACGGAAACAACGTTTTTTTTTTCTTTCTTTTTTTCTTCCTTTTTTACCATTGGTGGCCGCTTTGTTTCCCTAGCTGGATTCTACCAGGGGGCATCAGAGAATCAAAATGTAAGTGTGAAAATGGACGAATGATGATCATTCTCCATCTCTTCCAAATTCAAAGGAAGTCCTGTCAATTTTTAAGTATGAACACTCACAATTATTATGAAATGATTAGGTGAGAGGGGATGGGTCATGGACAAGCAACCTTGTCCACTACTTCCTTTAAGTTCGATTTTTATACTTTAATAGCCTTGACTGCTTCCTAATGGATAACCTCTGATTTGTGCAGCTTTGCTAATCTTCATTACACTGTCATTTGCCTTATAATATGCAGTAATAGTGACAGATAATGACTCAAGGATAGCGTGTTTCCCCGATGCACAAGGATAACGTGTATGCCTGTTGCACATAAACATACGACGCACTGATTATCTTATGCACATTGCTATAATCATATTCAAAAATTTATTTTTATATCTATTTACAATCAGAAGACCTTACCGTGATCATTTTAGATCGTCTTGTTCTGCTTTGTAATTCAGAGCAACATCGAAGAAATGAAACAATTTCAAGGGAAACTTGAGGTTTTCTTTAATAACAGATGGTTGGTATTTGTAGCAGCAATGTGGGTTCAATCAGTTGCAGGAACTGGTTATTTATTTGGAAGTATTTCACCTGTAATTAAGAGTTCTTTAAATTATAATCAAAAACAAATTGCTAGGTTGGGTGTAGCTAAAGATCTTGGTGATAATATAGGATTTTTAGCTGGAACTTTTTGTGAAGTTTTGCCAACTTGGGGAGCTTTATTCGTTGGTGCTATTCAGAATCTTGTTGGCTATGGTTGGGTTTGGCTTATTGTTACACACAGGGTTCCGGCTTTTCCTTTGTGGGGGGTAAGCAGTCAATTGATATTTTTATCGTCTACTTTTATTTGTGCTTTGAATCTTTGATAATGGCTTATGGCTACGCATAGAGCTTCCTTTGGTAAATTTTATGTTCCTTCTGGATACTGGATTAAGTCTATGACTCGATATGTGAATCTCAGTTTGCTAAGGTGAAAATATTATCCAATTTTCTTGTTATGCAGATGTGTATTCTTATATTTGTGGGTACAAATGGAGAAACATACTTCAATACTGCGGCATTGGTATCAAGCGTGCAGAATTTCCCGAGAAGTCGGGGTCCAGTAGTGGGGATACTCAAAGGGTTTGCAGGTCTGGGTGGTGCTATTATGACTCAGGTATATGCGCTGATTTATGACCCTGATCATGCAGGGATAATTTTTATGGTTGCAGTTGGACCAGCAATGGTGGTTATTGCACTCATGTTTATTGTTAGACCTGTTGGAGGTCACAAACAAGTTAGACCTTCTGATGATTCAAGCTTCACATTTATATACAGTGTGTGCCTTGTTTTGGCTGCCTACTTGATGGGGGTCATGCTTGTTGAAGATCTATTTGATCCGACCCACTACGTGATTGTCATTTTCACTGTTATATTGTCTGTTCTCTTAGTGATTCCAATTGTAATTCCCGTGTCGTTGACTTTTTTCTCGAGTCGGATGAGATCTCCAGCAGAAGAATCTCTTCTACCTGAAACTGCAAAACCAGAACCAACCAGTTCTAGCCAGGATTTGAGTCATGAAGTTATTTTCAGTGAACTTGAAGACGAAAAGTCCTCTGAAGAAGAGACGGTTTGTGTGAATGACAGGAAAAAACGAATTGCACTGTTGCAAGCAAAAATATATAAAGCGGCTGCAGCAGGAGCTGTGCGAGTCAAGAGGCGTAAGGGTCCACACCGTGGCGAGGATTTTACATTGACGCAGGCATTGATTAAGGCAGATTTTTGGCTCATTTTTATTTCTCTTCTTTTGGGGTCAGGATCTGGCTTAACAGTGATTGACAATCTTGGTCAAATGAGCCAATCTTTGGGATATGATAACCCACATATATTTGTATCCATGATAAGCATTTGGAATTTCCTTGGCCGCATTAGTGGAGGCTACTTCTCCGAGATTGTTGTAAAGTATAACCCCCTACTTTCTCTTCATCGTTTATGTATCTGTAGCTTAAGCCAGGCTTTATTTTGAATCATGCTTTCTCATTTCATGATCTATTTGTGTTCTTATTACAGGGATTATGCGTATCCAAGGCCAGTGAGCATGGCTGTGGCGCAAGTCCTAATGGCAATTGGGCACTTTTCCTTTGCAATGGGTTGGCCTGGGGCAATGCACATTGGTACGTTGCTGATAGGACTTGGCTATGGTGCACATTGGGCGATCGTGCCAGCTGCTGCATCAGAGCTTTTTGGATTGAAGAAATTTGGGGCACTGTACAATTTTCTCTTACTTGCAAATCCAGCAGGATCGCTTGTTTTTTCTGGTGTTATAGCCAGTTCCATATACGACAGTGAAGCTAAGAAACAAGCGGAAATGCATCACCAACTGCTACACTCTACTTCGAGAGGCGTGTTCAGGAGGATAGCTGATGTTATTTTGGCTGCAGATGAACCACTGAAATGTGAAGGCTCTATCTGCTTCTTCCTTACTTCAATTATAATGTCTGGATTCTGCATTGTTGCAGTTGTGCTGAGCATGATTCTCGTTCACAGGACGAAAGTTGTATACGCTAGTTTATATGGAAAATCGCGTACTTGAATTGAAACACTGACGATTCAGCGAATTTTAAGATAATTTCCCTGGGGAGTTTATGGTCTGTATTATATTTGTGCATAAAATTGAAAAAGTTGCACTTCTGAATGTCAAATACAACTGGATACTTTTATATTGCGTCACATAAGTACATGCTACAGTTCGAGTAAGAAATTGCAAATCGGAGTGAGGATCACAACAAAAACAGAAATTAAATGTGGCACACACTTTTCTTGCGATTAAGGATCACATTATTTTCATAATATCTCAGAGTTGGTGTAGTGTGATTTGAGCTCCATGCTGAGGTTGAAGTGTCATAACAGTATACGGAGCATGAGCATAAGATGGTGAGAGCTCGAAAGAAAAGTTTTGCAGAATCATAGCCAAAGCCATTTTAGCTTCAATCATTGCAAAGTTTTGGCCTATACAAACCTTGGGACCCCACCCAAATGGAAAGAATGATGCATGATTATCCTTTGAGGTATACGAAACTCTGTCAGCAAATCTTTCTGGTTTGAATTCCTCTGCATCATCACCCCAATATTCATTGTCATGATGAATAAGAAGTATCGGAAGAGTCAGATCGACTCCCGCTGGTATGGAGATATCTCCTAGTTTGGTTCTCTTGCAAGTGTGTCGATATACTTCAACCACAGGTGGATATAACCTCAAGACTTCATTTAGTATCATTGTCATCTGCGAGAATAGAGAGCTCATGATTCAGCTACCGTAACAATAATAACAAAATAAATTCGAGTGAAATGAAGTTACTTACAATTTTGAAATGCGCAATGTCCTTGAAATCTGGAACTTTTTTGCCACATATTCTCTCTACTTCTTCTCTTGCTTTCTCTTGCCAATTCGGGTGCATCGCTAAGACGACTATCGCCCATGTTAATAAGGTTGAATTTGTTTCTTGACCAGCTGAGTAAAAAACCTTGCATTCCTCAATAACATCTTCAATTGTCAATTTATTGCTTTCTGAGTAACACGATTGCAGTAGCAATCCTAGCAAGTCATTCGTACTGCTCAACGTATCGGTTTTCATCAATTCTTCTCGTTTACTAATAAATCCTCTTAATATAAAATTTATCTCTTTAGCTAGATACTGTCTCCTCTTGTTCTTTTTTGTAGGTATGAACCTGTACAAAATCATCAAATTCTATAATTTTCTACTTCACTAGAAAATATTGAACTGAAAGAAAACAGAGTAAGCACCTATAACCGGGGATGTACAACATTTGCATAGCTTCAACAACTAGTAGAATCTGTTCCTTTTGTAGTTCAAAGAGTCTCTTGCCTTCTTTATAATTGCTTCCAAAAGCCGTCCGTGAAATAACATCAGCTGTTAGTTTCCCCATTTCAGGCCACACATCCAATTCACAAGAACCTTTAGTAGGATCTACCAACTTCCTCCAACTCTCAATTAACTCGATACAACTAGTCGAAAACGCAGGCATCATACCCTAAAATCAAGTCATTCAAAAATTTACAACACCAATGGATGAAAAATACCATGACAATGCATACATACCCAAATCTAGAACTAAAGGTATCCAAGAAGCTCATATATTGGGGAGAAGAAATGACCTTCAATTTCTCTTGGTGAAAAGCAGGATTGATAATTCTTCTATGTTTGGACCATTCCTCTCCTTCCAAGACAGTCAGTCCCTTTGCAAGCATCAGAATGAGAGGGTTCAATGGTGGCTTCTGGAAATTGCCATTTTTTTCAGATAAGACTTGTTTCATCATCTCTGGATCCATTATGATCAGCCTAGGAGTTGTTCCATTCCAAGTGAGTGATACCTTCCCTGTAATACAAAAAATCACTGTTAAAAGTCATATCAAGAATTTCCAAATGAAATGGTGGGAAGTGAAAATTTATTAATTACCGTACTGTTGTACAAGATTCTTGACATAAGGGACAACCCGCGACGTTATCTGGTGATTTAGATTCATTGGTTTGGACCATGCTTCAGTTATACAATTGATATACTCTTTCAGGTCTACTCCATAAAGTAGTATATATGGCGACCCTTTAATCCCTTGTCGCTTCAATTCCTTCTCAAGTTTCTTTGGTTTCCACCAAATTGAATAAACGGCTTTCAAACCACCCCATAGTAGCAAACATAAAGAAAAAATGATCAAAGTAAGAAACACAAAACTAACCATCATATTTTTTTTTCTTTCTTGATTTAACTGAAAAAAATTCTCATGGTATCAAAATCAGACAAAGATGAGCTCTTATAGACTTTTTGATTTGTATAGATAAGCTAAAGATTTTGTGCAGATACTTGACATTCAAGACAAATGACTTGGGAAATAAGGTTGTTACAATTTTATTTTGTCAGTACTACAAATTCAAAGATACTGACTTTGCTTGCATCATATGATTTGCTGTCAAGTTTGTACTTATCGCTTGTTATCCAAGTTCTTGAATACTACTTTTTAAAAATACAAAAGAAGAAAAAAACAATCTTGAATGAATTAAAATACTGAATTATTAACTTGTTCAATCTCTTTAATCTTTCTAATGAATTGAATCCAATGAGAATGAGTATGGTGTCCTCCATCGAGTTGCCCCGTGCCAGAACTAGTGTGAATCGGATTTACCGGCTCTTGACTCGGTTATGGACATTCAACTAAACAAATTTGCTATGTTGTATGGACACGGACACTTGACACGGTTACGACACTACACGGTTACGGGGACACGCCAAATCTCTAAAAATTGTGTTACGGGGACACATTAGATGTATTGCATCCACCATTAAAATGAGATTTTACAACAATCCGTTCAATAAAGTAATAGTTCTTATATGCAAAATATTTAATTGCTAATTAAATAAAATTAATAATAATGAAATAACTGTAATTTTTTTCATGAATAATTCTTGGATTTGACTAAAAAGAGAATAAATTGGCGTCACATTTAGTTTATTTTGATTTTCCAAGCCACAATTAATCATTTATGGTGTGTCCGAAAGTGTCTAATTAGTGTCCGTAAAGTGTCTAATGTCGTTTTTTATGCGACACGTGATGTGGCGTGTCGGCAAGTGTCGTGTCCGTTCATGTGTCCGACACGGTTACGACATATTTCTTGGCGTGTCCGTGCAACATAGCAAATTTGAGATGGACATAATTTATCCATTTTGATGATTTTCCAACTCCGTTTACGTAACCTCGGTTTCCCGACATTATGAACTTTTTTATATTGTCAATTTCGATTAAGAACAATCCACTCACAGTATCAACTTTAGAAAACAAAAAACTTGTAGCGGATAATGTGTTCCAGTGATCCCGAGGTAATTGCATTTCTATGGATTTATATCTTACCGTTTTAACTGGGAAATTCATACTCTTTACTAAATTAAACAGTTGATTTATTAGGACGAAGTAACATCTCCTATTAAGATTTGTTAAAATATATTATGAACAAGAGCGAAGAAGACGTGGAAATCAAAATAAAAACAAAAAAAGTGTCTCTAGTTTTCTAAATACAGACATTTTCTGCCTCCCAGATTTGAGCAGTCTGAATTTTGCCCCCAATCACTGAAAAATGCCACAAGTCTGAGAATTTTTTGGATTGTAAATCCTTACAGTAAACCTTTTGAAAGGTACTTAAAACCGTTAACAAATTGTCTACTATAGCATTCGTCTTCCAAGTTGTTCTTCTCCGACTACCTTGTAGAGTGTGATTGAGTTTTCTGTTGTTGCCTAATAGATTGAAAATTCTGCAGTGCAGCCTTGAAGCCCACTGAAGAGCATCTTGAGCCACAATGCAATCACATTCCTCTTTGTTTTGAGCTCAAACTCTCCTTGTTGATCTACCAATTGTGTTTCCTGAGGGACATGTGATGGTCACACCAACACATGGTAGACCCGTAAGAGAATTAAAATTGGACAAATAAGAAAATGTTACATTCATATTAGTGCAATTTTCATCATCTCTCATGATTCTAATTTCTCTATTACTATTGGTCCTAGTGGTAATTCTCTCTGATAGGTTTAGATGGTTCCTAATTAGAGTAGCATTGGTTTTAGGATTTGTTTGCACCTTCTGGAAAGCCACATCACATCTGGCTTTCCAGATGAACCAACATAGAGTAGCAGGTATGGTCTCCCAAGTACCCCAACGTGTGGGAAGATGTTTTCTAGAAAACCAAGAGGAGCACCAGTCGGCTAGAGAAGTGAAGTCTAAGTTTGAGGCAGTCAAGTTTAAAGAAAAATGAGCCCAAACCGCTCTGGTAAAGTTGCATTGCATTAGTAAATGCTCTACTTTCTCAATATGAGTCATGCACATCACACAAACCGGGTTAATATGATGAATATAAGTGTAAATGTTCCTACGGAAAGGAAAAATGTTTTTCTGCATTTTCCAAGTAAAAAAACTGATTCTTGGGATAACATTCATATCCCAAATTTTCCCAGCTAAGGTGTCTTTACGTTGGTACTGTTTTTTTATCTAAAATGTCATACAGAGATTTGCTAGTGAAGAGACCTTGTGGGTTGTCCAACCATCTTAAAGTATCCTCATTTTCTCTGTCAAGTTTTAAACTAAGGATTCTTGTTATAACCTCCTGGTCAAAGTGAAGTTGAAGTGTTTGGATATTCCATCCAATAGCATATATGAGATGAGAGACAAGTAGGTGCCCACAGTCACTGCTTTCCCGATTGAGATTAATTGGATTGCACTCTAAGTCAGGGATCCACCTGTCTTTCCAAATGTAAACCTTTTTTCCATTTCCAATATCCCAAATACTGTTATCTTTAATCAATATTAGACCCTTATATACCCCTTTCCAATCCCAAGAGGATCCAACATTACAGGTGGCATGGAAAGGGTTAGAATTAGGATAGTACTTCCCTTTCATATTCTCAAAGTACAATGAGTGTGGCTGGTGAAAAAGACGCCAACCATTTCTAGCAATAAGAGATATATTAAAGTGATTAAGGTCTTTGAGACCATTACCACCCTTCTCTTTAGTTTTACACATACCTTTCCAATTTTTTATATAAAAACCTTTCCTCCCATCATGTTTTCCCCACCAAAAATCTTGTATTATATCAGTAGCTCTCTGAATAGTATTTTTAGGTAGAATAAAGGAAGACATATTGTAAACAGGTATAGTTTCTAAAACATCTTTTTCCATAATGCCCCTACCCGAAGGGGATAGAGTTTGGCCATTCCAACCCTTCACTCTACCACCCATTTTATCTAACAGATTTGCAAAACAATCGATTTTAGATTTGTTAGTAAATAGGGGACCCCCTAAGTATTTATCATCCAGTCTAATTTTCTTAACATGTAAAATGTTGATTATCTCTTTATCAAAGCTATTACTTACGTGAGGTGTGAAAAAAATACTTGATTTAAAGAAATTGATCATTTTCCCAGAAGTCTTACCATATTCATCAAGAACTTTCAGCAGATTGTTACTTTGTGTAATTGAATCCCTTGTAAAAATCAAATAATCATCTGCAAATAGAAGGTAGCTGATAGAAGGGCAGTTCTTATGTATTTTGAAGCTAGTTATAAGACAACATGACTCATCATGAGCAATAGTTCTAGAAAAGGATTCCATACAAAGAATAAATAGGTAAGGAGAAAGAGGATCTCCTTGCCTTAGCCCCCTAGTAGGTTTGAATCCCTTACCTAGGATTCCATTGTTCAGAATAGCGGAAGAACTAGTACTGATGCACTAATGAATAATATTGCACCAATCATCACAGAAGCTCATTTTCTTAAGGATAGCAATTAAAAAATCCCATTCAACTCTATCGAAAGCCTTAGACATATCAATTTTTAGGCCCATAAAGTTATCATTCTTTTTCTTTTTCCTCATGGCATGGATTATCTCATGAGCAACAAGAATGTTTTCTGATCAGATAAGTCGTTGTTTAACAAAGGCCGATTGAAAAGGGGAAATAAGCCTATCAAGGAAAGGTCTTAATCTATTGGCAATGACCTTTGAAATAATCTTGTAGACCACATTACATAAACTGATAGGTCTATAATCACCTGGATTAGCCGGGTGAAGCACTTTAGGAATTTAAGATATGAATGTTTGATTGAGCTGAGTTAACATGTGACCACTAGCAAAAAAGGATTGGACAGTTTTAATAACATCATTTTTAACCACAGGCCATTGTTTTGGAAAAAACATGCAGGAAATCCATCTGGGCCAGGGCTAGAATTCAATTGCATACCAAAAATTGCATCATTAATTTCAACATTAGTGGGGAAGGACATGAGTTGAGCATTCTCATCATTAGATATAGAAGACCGGACAAGATTTATGATGTCATAATTTAAAACATGAGCAAAAGTAGAAAGTAAAGATTCAAAATAAACATTCAGACAGTTAGTTATTTCATCTATCCCTTCTATCCACCTATTATTTGCATTTTCACAGCATTCTAATGGAAAAAATGGGTGTTTTTGTCACCTAGTTGAATAAATTTTGTTGTGCCTTTAATCTTCCAAAGTTCCTCTTCATAGACCTAAAGTTTACAAATTTTTGTTTTAGTGTCCTTGATTCTTGGATCATTTAGTCTGATAGTTGGCATGTCTAAAAGGTTGACAAGATCATTATTAAGGGGGACCAAGCTGGTCTGAATCTTACCAAAATCATTTCTATTCCATTTCCCAATATCTATCCTGACATGGTTAAGTTTATTATCTAGAACAAAAGCATTTGAGCCAGTAACTCTGGTCTCCCAAGCAGAATTAATTATTTCCCTACAAGCCAATTCATCATGATAGAAACCAAAATACTTGAAATGTCTAAACCCCTTGTGCACAAGAATATCTGTAATAAGAAGAATGGGAGAGTGGTCAGATCCTTTGGTGGAAGATGTTTAACACAAGCATTAGAGAAAAGAGTTAGCCAAGACCCATTGGACATCCCCCTGTCAAATCTTTTTTCCACTAAGTCCAAACCAGCATGTTGATTGGACCAGGTGAAAGGAAAACCTAAGAAGCCTAAATCATGTAAACCTATGTTATTGAAAGCCGTATTGAATTTTCTAATATCAACGCTATTAGGGGGTTACCCCCTCTCTTTTCCTAAGGATTGAGAGTGACATTTAGGTCTCCTAACATTATCCAAGGCTTAATCATGTTCTTCCTCATGATATTTACCATTTCCTAAGAGTTTTCTTTCCTAATATCTTTGTAGGGGCTACCATACATGCATGTGAGAACCCATTCAGATTTAGTTCTTTCGTCCCAGATGGTACAATTTATCTGGTTATCATCTTGATAGGTAACATTTAGTCTGACGGCATTATCCCAGGCCACTGCAAGCCCTCCTGCAATTTCAACAGGGGCTTGACAGACAACATTGTAGAACATCGATTTTCCTAATGTTTCTTTAACAAATTCATTTTGATTTTTAGTTTCAGATAGAAAAATAATATTAGGTTCCTCAGTATTGATCATTTTCCTAAGTCATTGTCTAGTGGTCTCATTCCTTAATCCCTGGCAATTCCAAGCTAAAATACTAATGAATTGCAAGAAATAAAAAACCGTCGGATAAGAGAAAGTCAGAAAATTTAAATTGCTAGCAAAGAATTTTATAAACCATTTCATTTGTTTGTAAGGGAGAGTACACCAAGAACAAGAGAAAGTTAAGGTATTAGAATAGACCTGATTAACACCCTCAACAGTCCCCAAAGCTGATGATTCTAAGCCCAATTCATGTTGTGCCTCATCAATTGCGCCCTTGTCATGCTCAGCCATCACTCTATATTCACCTTGGATACCCAGGAAGATAGTCTGCGATCCACCTAAATCAAAAAAAGTAGTTAACTCTCATTCCATTCCTTATATTTAGCCATCTGAGATAAGAGATGCAAAATATTTAATAATGCCTTAAATGCAAAAGTTTTTAACAATACCTGTAATGCTAACAAAGGATACCACCCATATTTTAGATATCCTGTTATTTAACTTTTCTCTCATAAGCTTCGATAAGCACCAGCTTGCTGTTTTAACATCGTGCTCTTTTCCGAGCTCACAAGCATTTGAGCAGTAGAAGATCTGAAGTTTGTTACGAGAACCGGAGTTTCTCTAACCATAGAGAGGTTGATACTAAAATTAGATTTAATCATTGAAATGAAGACATTTTCCAAGTTAAGGCCAGAGTTGATCTCCATTTTATTTTTCCTCTCCATCTATTTCTTACATGACTTGAACATAACCCCTTCAATTTCCTTTTCTTTGCAGAGCTAGAGTTCCTAATATATTTACAGAGACAACATCCATAATTATTGGCCATTAAAACTGATTTAGTGCACTTCGACATTTAAACAAACATATAGGTTTCAAGGGAGACATGAGATAGCAACAGACAAGGTTAGACCAGAACTTCTATTGCGAACTCTATAGTACAGAGATTTATTTATTCATTTCATCTTAATATGTTTTGCAGCACATTTATTCAATTTACTCCAATATCTCAACCTACTTTATACCAAATAATGCAAAGTGATGAATCCAATTTCTCAAAACAATCAACAAATCAACAAACCTGTTCATTATGCACGATTATTTATCTCTTCAAGTAATAATTTCTAAACAATCACACACGAGAAAAGCAACAAAGAACTAAATAGTTGGCTCTAGAAATATAGCATGATTTCTTCTCAGTTCTCACATTTGTTAGATGATAAGTAGTGAATAAAATGTGTTATCCCGTCATTTTCATTATACTATAAACATGAATATCTTTGCCTCTCCACAGGTTGAATCGGGTTCGATCCTCGGCAACAACCTTTTTGACTCTCTTTTTTAAGGATCGAGAGCTTCTAATTTATTTGAAATGAAAATCTAAATCAGAGCAGAAACTTGACGTTTAATTACCCTGGCAAGATTGGGGTATACCATATTAATTGGGGTATACCAAATGAGACAAAATAGGGTTATTTTGAAGTAAAATAGGTCACCCATTAACCATATATTTTCAAAATGGCTAATATACCCTTGTTTAATTAACACTAAAATTTTGATTAGGTTAATTAATTGAGTTTAGATTAAAATTTTCAAATCATGAATTCAGTAGATTAAATCTTTGATCCGTCTTATGAGTTTGATTTCGATCAAAAAATTTGGTTTAGAAAATGTGAAAGGTCGGCAAGGTCTACGTTTGAATAAGGTGTCGGCTATGTTTTGGCCGGCATAGTCTTCATTTGAATAAGATGCCAACTAAGTGTGACCGGCATTGTTCTTGGATGAAGAACACGCCGACCTATTTTTAGGCCGGAATGGTCGTTGAATTAAGATTATGCCGACTTTCTTGGGGCAGAAATATTACGGTCGGCATGTAAATATTTCCTACAATGCCGGCTACAATATAGTCGGCATGGACATAATTTATAATACTATGGGCTGACGCGTAGCCGGCATGTTAAGGATTTCTAACCTTGCCGACCTGTACTTATACCAAACAGAAAACAGAATATGGAAAGATGTAATTCACTTTATTCATGCAATTTTGGTTAATACATTGATTGAAACATAAAACCTAACTCCTTATCCACGGAAAAACGAATGCACTTAGCATGTGCATCAATCCTTTAAACCCCTAGGCGACCCTAGTGGACGAGTTATAGTCTCGTGAGGGTTTACATAGAGGTCTACCCACAAAACTTATACAAAAACTTCTAAAGCCATCAATCTTCCTCCTCCGAAGACGATACCGCATCCAAGTAATCTGGGTTATCCTCCGGGATTCTTTCTTCCAAAAAGTGATAGCTTGCATCGAACGCGAATGCTTCCCTCTTTTCCTCCAAGTAGTGTGCTTTCACGACTTCATGCTACAAAAACACAAAAATAAACTTACATTTGTTAGTGGTGTTCCATTGGATGATAAAACAACATGGGTTATGTAAAAAAAACCACAAAATTACTTACAAATTGTGTAATGGACAAGGTGAAGGGGCGAGTGTTAAAAATCCGCGGTTGGAGAGCCAAAAAAGCAAGTATCGCTTTTTCGATGACTAGGTGCCTAGCTGGGATTTGTTGAACACTTCTTGCATTAGGATACTCAAACTCTTGGATAAATTTGTTGTGTACCCTAGCCCAAAAGGTTGTAGAATCCTCCCTTTCGGAGGAATGACATCTAAGTCGATTTTTCGCATACCATGCTTTGGCGATTGCCAAATCTTCATTTGAATCAAATGATGTCATTATTGTATGTAGAGAGCTATTGAGTGAGTTAGATGGAGTGTATGATGATATGAGCTTTGGAGAGTATATGCAAATATTTGTGTGTGTTTTTGTAGAGAGAATTAGTGTATTTATAGGATTGTGCCCAAATTTGGCCGTTATAATGCCGAAGTACAAGTCAATCAATGCAATTGTACTTGCAAAAATTTGAATTTTGAATTCCTCTGCGATGTTTTTGTTTCCAAAGTATGCCGAGTACTTGTTGCCGTCAGGCTCGAAATTTTGTTACCATGTCGGACTTATGCTGATTTTAGGCATCAGTTCATTTTCTTTTGTGCAACAGCCGGAAAGGTATTTTGTCTATAGCATGCTGGATATTATATAGTCGGCACGATCATATTTTACAACCATGTCGGTGTTATGATGATTTTAGGCATCGGGAGTTAATTTTCTTCTGTTAATACATCGGAGTGGTATTTGGTCACCAACGTGCCGGCTATGATACCGTGAGAAAGATCATAATTTATAACCATGCCAACCTTATGATGCTTTTAGGCATCAGGAGAAGGTATTTTCTGCAACAAATAGACGGCAGGGTATATAACATAATAACCTGCCAGCTAAATAACAACCGGCTAGGTTTTGGTCTGATTACCTTGCCGACCCTGGTATGCAAATAATTTCTGCTGTCAGGGCTGGAGGTCTGACAGTTCAAAACCTTGCCGGATCGTGTGCAGTCGGAAATATAACTTAAAAAACACATGTCGGCGTAAGTATTGAAACTTTACATAGCTAAACAAACCATTCATTCAACAACTGGAAATCCAACATTTTTTTGTCCAAAATACGAAAACATGTCCCATAAACCTTAAAAAAAACATTTGTCTAACCGTTAACCTTAACATTTGTGTACCACAACATAAATAAATAAAGTAAGAAGGCATTCATTCACCACCACGACCATGACCCCATTTAGAATTATCACGACCACGGCCACTACCAATACCACTACCATCACCACGGGAACGAGCCCTCTTTTTGTCAACATTCATCTTGGCTTGTGCTTCCCTCTTGGATTTTTCTTCCCTCTTTACTTCAGCATCAGCTTTTTTGAACATTTCATAGGAATCCTCATTGTCAAGATTGCTAGCATAGTAAATGTTCTTGGTTTGCTCTTCAATCGACAAAGGATCTCCTTTTTCTCTCGCGCAATACAAAAACTTCACAAAGGTCTTCAAATGCTCCTTCGATAATGTAATCTTAAAACAGTAAGAGAAACTCTAAAATACTTACAATGAACTTAGGAATTGTTGCTGGGTCATTCGATGCCATCTTCCTCTTACGAGCCAATTATTCAGCAGTCATTTCCCTAATCACAGTAGGATGAGATCAACCAAAGTACCACGACATGTATGTCTCATGAGCTTCATGACCTTCGGTCACCTCGTCCAAAAGACTCGTATCGACTTTACGGCAACGTCTTTCGTTCAAATGTTCTAGAGCTGGCAGTGGAGCGTAAGTGACGTTAATATTTTTTTGGGACGTGCTGCAGTCCTCCCTTAACACTTTAAAGGACGGCTTATATTCATCGAAATGGGGTTCTTCTTGGACGTAACCCAATTGTCGCATTACCAGATGCGGATCATACATTGAAAATCCATGGGAGAACAACAAGGGTCCGTAGTATAATGCAACATCATCTCTCCTTTGGATTAAGCCTTGATTTCTAGCATCTCGATAAGGATCAAATATTACCTCATCCGCAGTCAATTTTTCCAAGGCGATTTGCACGTTGATAAGCTGCTGCGGCATATCCTTTTCCTAAGCACCCTTAAAACTGTATCTTTGTGCTCTTAGCTTATCAATCGCAATCTTTTCATTCACTTTGACGTAGGAGTTGGTTTTCACCAAAGTAGGAAAGTTTTCATATATCCAAACCTATGCAAACACAGTTTAGTAAGAATCAAAAATTACATGCATTTTGAAAATATAAATGATTTACACAATAAAATTACCTGGAAGAGACATATATTTCAGTTAACTTGCGCCATTAGTGCCCTTGATGCCTTTGTCATCTCATTGTTCAAGAAGGAGACCATCGCAGTACCCCAAGAATACTCATGCATCTTATCTAAGGGATATAATAGTTGCATATACCTGGCGTCGACCAAGCTTCCGGAACTGTCGGGAAGATACATTTTCCCAGGATATAGAGTAGATAAGCTGATGCGGTAGCATTGATTCGCACCAAGTCCATCATTCCTTCCTTATCATAGATTTCATTGGTCCCACATAAGGTATCCCTCAACTTCTTCAGATTAAACTTCTTGGTTAGATGACCCTCCTTCATCATAAGCATAGACTCCGTCTCAACCTGATTCCAACCGAATAAATTTTTGGTCAATTTAAAGATATTCTCCCATTTGATGCCATTATCGAAGCCCTCACTGAGTTCTTTTCAATCAACCTCGAGGCCTATAATTTGATGAGCATCATCGGGAGTTATCGCCATCTCACCGAATGGGAATAACATTATATCGTTCTCCCCGTAGAACCTCTCACAGAATACAGATACGGTAGCTCTATCATACTCAACATTTGAACTCTCCACCGCAGGCCACAACCCGGAGTTCTTGACAATTTCTTGCACCTCGTCACATTCCTTGTCAAGGTCCCAATTCTTAGTCACTGAACATGAAGCTTGGCGCCTCAAGAGACGGATGGCATGCTTTTGATCCTAAATACCAAAAACACTAAATGAAATGAATTACAAACACTTGACGTAAATTTAAGATAGATAAGATACACTTAAATAAAAAAACAAAGATGCATTGAGATTACTTAAGATAGTATTTTGGATTTCACATGCACATGAGTCTTTGTATCCAAAAAGAAAATTTCCACCATCTTCTGGGGTCCCCGTTAGATCCTCACCTGGTTTAAGTTTAACCTTCAATTGTTTATCCGGCATGTGGGAATTAGCTGGTTTAGTGAACCCTTTTATTCTTTCCGGTTGCACTAGTACTTGCATCTTGGGTTTGTTCCCCAACTTCTTCTTCTTATTATTATTCTTCTTGTTCCTCTGCCTCTTCAACAATTTCATCTTGGATATTTTTACCTTTATCTCCATTACCATCATTATTATCATCATCATCATTACCTCCTCCAACAGGTGGAATGTCTTGATCACCATCATCATCATCATCATCATTGTTACCTCTTCCAGCCAATGTTCTGAAAACTGGCTCGGACCGGACGGTCATCCCAGTAAAACGGTGACCCAGTCACCTTTCTGGGCCGTTCCAATGGTAACCCAGCAAATTCACTAAAAACGGCTTCTTCAGTGAAAACCGGGTGACCCGGCCGTGTTGACCGGTGATTCGGCGTACCCAATACGATTCAATGGGTCAATAATCCTTTTGAGACTTCAACATTCCAACATATCATCGTATGAATCAAAGCAATTGAAAAAAAATCATATCAATCAAAGGAGCAGTTAATTTTACAAACAAATATGGACAAAGAAAACACAAACCATACCAGTTTACGATTACAGATCTAGAAAAGAAAGACTAATCTTTAATAAAACAATTAACAGAACTCCCCCCTACTTGATGCAAATGATAACAATTGAACTTAACATTAGCTTTTCAATCACATAAACACATCTTTTAATTACTAGTGATAGACGATGAGAAGAGAAAAGTTACAACAAAATGCACAAAACTTTCTTTTCCTTTTTCTTTGTACATGAACGACATAACCTTCAATTTCTTCTAAAGTTGATGTTATGCTAGAGATCTGGAGTTTGTGGTAAGAATGATAGAGGCGCGGAGGAGACGTATTCACGATATCTAATTTAGGGAAAGAGAACCAGTGAGTGTGACAGAGGAAATCACCGTGATTCTTTATGTTAAAAGTAAAATAGAGGTAAGGGTGTGAATGGTGGAAACTGTAAATAGTTGACATTCAAGGGACAAATATTTGTAGTTAGAAATGTAAAAACCACAACCGACGCTCTTCTTTTCACGTCCCATCCCCACCACTAGCACATTTGTAAGTTTTCGAGTGGCAAACTACAGAAGAAGTAAAGTGTACACGTAGTAAATTAGGCTATATGCGACCCGATAAACCCGGGTTGAATCGCTGGTTGAACCAATAACCCTTGACTCAGTAATTTTTCCGGTTCGACGTCTGGGCCGGTTTTCAGAACATTGCTTCCAGCAGCCGTAATTCTTTCATAAACATCATCATCATCACCTCTTCTACCAGATGGAATTGATTGGTCTTCATCTAAAGTCTCATCTGAATCACTGGGTTCCGATGGTGGTTCAGAATCATTCGGTACACGGATCTTGAGCGTTCCCGGCATAACGTATGCCCCTCGATGTGTTGAAGTGAAGAGTTTATCACCAACATGAGGAGTTCTTGAAGGAGGACTAAGAGCTTTCAGAGATTTCTTGTTTTCCTTTTGCAACTTGAACAAAAACAATTAAGAAATGGATTATAGGTCGCCAGGGTAAAAATATACAACCAATATGGCGGACCAAGGTCGGAAGGGTGGATATCTAAACAACATGCCGGATAAACAATGGCCGGCAGGGTTTTATTCCAATAACATGTCGGTTTTTAACAACTATGACACAGGATTCTCAACATCAAAAGTAGGAAAGCTTTATAATAAAAAAAAACACCGGCTAACATAACGCCGGCAGGGTAGTATTTACATACCATTCTGACTTTCACAATTTAAGGCACCATGAGATGCTTAAAATTTTAAACTACAGCCGGCGTGGTATTTGAATTATAACCCACCGACAAAAAAAAATTAAACTAACAACGACAAGCTTATAGGTTGAATAACTTTCCGAACCTTTAAAAGCAGTTACAATACTAAACATCCGGCAAGATATTCAACCTAATAGCTTGCCGGTCATACCCTAAACATGAAACGCCGACAAAGTCGTGGAACAAACACCATGTCGACCAGTTAACTGCAAATTCAAACATTCGATTTTTCTGACCTAATTTGACATGCAAACATGAAATTGAAGTACTGGAGTGAGTTTAAGTAAGCCCTTACTTTCTTAATTGCACAATTTCTTCCGTTTGAGCGACTTCGATTTCTTCTTCTTCAACCGTTTTTTTTTTTCACTTTATTTTGAACCAAACTTGCAATGCCAGGGTTATACTCATTGGGTTTTCGATTAGCGTATTTCATACGAGTTCCCTTCCGCCGTGGTGGTTCCATGTTTGAAGATTAATCGGAATTTTTGAATCGACGATCCACTCGATTTAATCGTGGAGATTTGATTGTGGTGATGGGGGAGGTCGGTATGGTGGTAGAGGGGAAGAAGAGGAGAAGAAGGAAGATGAAATGAAAATAAAAAAACTTATTTAGGGTATTTTTTAGAATTATAAAGGTCAAGGGTAGTATTGTAACTTCACCCATATTTTACCTCCCCTTAGTAAAGGCACTATGTCCACATAAAACTGGGTATACCTCAATTAATCTGGATTTACCCCAATCTCGCCAGGTTAATTACACCAAAGAAAAAAAAATTTGATTGTACTGAATTATTGATTTGCTCTATCTCTTTAATACTATTTGAATATGATCGATCATGTTATATTTCTAGTTTGTCATGAACCTGTTCTCACGGTTTCAGAGTTATTAAGGTCTAACCAGTTCTTATGGATGCCTGATAGCTAGCCGTGCTTAATTGTCCTTTTATCTCCTTGTTAATCTAGTTTTAGTTATTAGTAGCTTGTGTGACTAACACGTAGTGAAAGTGAGTCTAGTCTGGTACTTATATTCCAGCTGAGTCTGTATTTAGGGCTTATGAAAAATAATAAGAAAAACAATCTTTCTCTCCCAAAATTCTTTTCTCATCCAATCCAATCTCTATCCTTAGATATTCAGAGATGTTTCTGTGCTAATTTGTGGTGTAGATCACTACAATTGGTATCAGAGCACTCGATTCTGAGTGACCTGACTATCATGGTGAACAAAAAACTCGAGTTGGAGGATTTGGATAAGCAATTAGTTGTTGTTCTTCATGTTCAAGAAGTGGTATCCAAGGTTTTGAATAATAACCCATCTCATGTGGTTTTATCCAGATGCAAGGAAACCTTAGCAGCAGAGACCAAGACCCTACTATTATTGGAGTATAGGTTATATGTGGGTGAGTCTGTTGATGAAAATTGGAAATCTAATTCTGCAGAAAGTTTCAAATTAATTGGATCTGTGCTGAAAGAAGTGACGCTAATGGAGAAAGTAATCGATCAAAAACTGGAGGAAACTTCCATAGATTCAAATTCATGAGAAAGGGTTTAATTCATAATTCTTCAACTCGTACAAATGTGAGAAGATGGTAATAATCGATCTACACCCAAAATTGATTTATCGATGTTGATGGAGCCGATGAAATAAATTTAGCTCAGATTTCAAGCGAGTTTGAAGGGTGGAAGTTTTTGATGAAGATAACACCAATCAATTCTCTTCTTGCTTCATCAGGTTATATTTTGGCACACCTAACTCAAATTACTTTTGTATGTGATGTTTCGTCTGGTTACAATTATAATCGATTAATATTTGACCGAGGAAAAGAGTTAGATAAGTCTATCTTAATGAATAAATACAATGACGTATACAAATTTATCAAGATTTATTTCATCATACAGAATCCTCAAATTACTGTTATAAGTGTTGTTTTACCTAGTTCTAATCCTTCCAGAATGATATTTGATCGTGGTAAAAAGTTTGTGATCAGTGAGATGTGTTCTTACTATGCTACTGCTAGGAGAAGTTTCAAATTCTATGTTGAGATACTTACTTCTGGTTTTATTGCTCTTCATCTGGCCATTTCAATGCAAAAGTACTATGCAAATGCTGTTCATAAGCTGATTCTAGACCCTGGTTATGAATTGGAATTTTCATCTGGGAACTTACATGGGTCTATAAATCTAAAGGAAGGTGATAGTGGATATACCAGGAAGTTGTTTGTTACATTATTAAAACAAGGAGTTTTTCCATGGGCTGAATCGGTGCTTCAAATGCCAAGGGAAACTGAGAATGGGATTTCACAGAAATTACTGAACTACATGAGAAGCAATGATTATGAGATGGTTCTTTTAAATGCAAGTAGTTACGAAATCAGTATGGCTGCAGTACTTGTGAAAACATCTCAAAGAGATAGTGAAGATTGTGACACATTGGTTGCAGGCATATTGCACTCAATAGATATGGGTTTCTGGAAATGTTTATTAGTGTAATGTGCAGTTGGAATTGTGCAGAATGTCTCTATGGCATCCAGGAGGTTGCTGTAAGGGTAATTGATCGTGGGAGATTGCTAAAATTGATTGCAAGGTATTCTTATTACATTAGAAACAGTTCAAGCCCCCGTTTTAGTTCACTTACTTCTGGTTTTTCTGTTTATCATGGGTTAATGCAAACTTACGATGCAATTATTGTTCGTAAACTGATTCTAAAATTTGGTTATGGTTTAGAATTGTTAATTGCAAAGTCGAATATATTTTCGTTTGTTAAGAATGGAGATAAGTATAATGGTATCAAGTTTCTTGTTCAGTTTTTCCGGAAAGGCGTATCTAATTTTCGGCTACTTGTGTGGAAGGAGGTATTTAGTGAGTTTAGTCATCTGGTTTTCTTATCAGAACTGGCTTTCATTTTCTTTGTTCCTAGCTATATGAGTGGTATGATTAATGTTCGGGTTTTCATCGAGCCACCTGGAGTACATAGTTGTATGGGTTGTGGTAGTAACAACTGGAGTTTTAGAGGTGTATGGTCTTTCCAAGTGATTAGAATGTATAAACTAGAAGATAGTGTTCCTTGGCTCCATGTTTATTTTCTTGTGGTGGTATCTTTAGTTTTTAAGAAGTATGGTAAACTCTTGAAGCTCAAGAGAGGATATAGAGATGTGGGATTCTGCATAAGAATAGTGGGAATCCAAAGGATACTTGAAGGAGCTAAAGGTATTGCGTACATGATGAAAAAACTGTTGGAAGTAACAAGTGATGATGGTACCATTTTACAGAGCCTGATTGTGCAACTGCAGGTGAAATATTGCAGGCTTCGTATACAAATAACAGTGACCGGGAAGGTGTTCATGGAGTCAGTGAAATCCACGGACAAATGCAATATGTTACCATTATGGAAGCTCGTCATTCACATAGAGTACAATTTGTTGTTTCTCAAATGGATTTTCATTGAGTTAATTAGCTCGTACATTTGTGAAAGTAGCGGTGTGAGTGTCAGCTGCGATGAGCATCAACCGTTACAGCCCCAAAATGGTATTTCTGTTAAACCTGAAGCACATGGAAATCAATTTATGAATAATTGTGGTTGTGAGGTTTCCAAGCTGAGGTTCAAAAATTTCAAGCATTATCTGCTCATGTGGCTAGTACCTAAAAAGTTTAAACTGCGAATGATATTGCATAACAGGACCATAAGAGCTAATTATGTTGTCCACGGTACTATAATTAACATTTGGAATGAGTGGTTCATTCACATTTTTCAGTATAATGTTTACGATTCTGGGAGTTGGGGTCAATTGTGGATTCTGGTGCACCAACAACGAGAAGCTGCTAGCTGGAAGAATCTTTCATGGTTAGTAGAAATTGAGAAACGCAGATATCTAGAGACTGTCGGACGTATTCTCATTTTGGTTTCTACTTTACAGATCTTTCTTTGCGTCAGTTGGGTTTCATATGTGTTGTTAATTCGAGACGAGAAGAGTTATAACAGAATGGAGCTAATTCAAACTTTTCTTTTCAGAGACAACATTCTAAAGGTAAGTTTACGTTGTGAGTTGATTGAGCTTAACACTTGTGAATTTTTTTGGTATTCAAATCCTTGTTGCTGCCTATTGTGGAGGGTGTTGTGTCCACCACAGAAGAGTAGTAGTTGGAATGACCTTTTCCAGGTGGTGGAAATTGAAAAAGTGTTAATAAGAGTTAATGAGGGAGGTAAATGGAATGAGCATGATAATATGTTAACGACTCAGTGGGAGGTTATCAGGTAGAATTCAGGACAAAGTATTGTTGGTGATGAGATCTGTAGTACTTCAGTTGTACGTTCCACTGAAAACAGTCAGCGTTGCTCCTTCTTATTGTTCTTTCATCCAGCTTCATTTTACACAGTTCATGGTAGCAGTGCCATTGATCACATTCTTGCTACATTATATTTTGTCACCGCCATTTTGCAAATGGGATTAGCTGGAGTTAACATCATATCTAACTCAAAACTGATGAAGGGTTATAGCCAGGAGACAGCTAAAGACAGTGAGCGGTACAAAGGAATGAGAGGGTTGCAGATCAAGATTAGCTCTGTAGAAGTGGCTCTTGCATTTATCTACTGGTTGGTTATACAATCACGGCTCTATGATATGGTTTTATTTATGATGTTGGAATGTTCTTATACAGTCAGTAGCATTGCTACTAAGACATACCAAGCGGTAGAGATGAAGAGAGTGGGATGGCTTGCTGAAATTCCAAGATTGAGGGTTGAGATCAGTTATCTATGGGCCTTGATGATGATGAAGAGAGTGGGCTAGCTTGCTGAAATTCCAGATTGAGGGTTGAGCTTAGTTTTCTATGGGCCTTGGTACTGAAATTTTTAAAGGACTCGATTCTTACACTGATAAGAAGATGCTGCCCCATCTAAGAATTCCATCAAAAGCTCGACTCATTTGCCATATCCTCCATCCTTGAGGACAAGGATGATTTGAAGGAGTGGGATTTTTCATGAACCTGTTCTCACGGTTTCAGAGTTATTAAGGTCTAACCGGTTCTTATGGATGCCTGATAGCTAGCCGTGCTTAATTGTCCGTTTATCTCCTTGTTAATCTAGTTTTAGTTATTAGTAGCTTGTGTGACTAACACGTAGTGAAAGTGAGTCTAGTCTGGTACTTATATTCCAGCCGAGTCTGTATTCAGGTCTTATGAAAAATAATAAGAAAAACAATCTTTCTCTCCCAAAATTCTTTTCTCATCCAATCCAATCTCTATCCTTAGAGATTCAGAGATGTTTCTGTGCTAATTTGTGGTGTAGATCACTACATAGTTGCCGTGCCACAACTAGTATGAATTGGATACCCGGACATTCAACTAAACAGATTTGAGCGAGACATAAATCATCCTCCATTTTCTATGTCTAAGATTAAAGATAATAGAAAACTTGCAAAGAGTTTTTATTGGTATGCAAAAAATTATAAGACAAGCATATGCTGCATATCCACAAATATTAACTTCATATATTTACTGTTTAAGTTTTATTACGAAAAATATCTTCCAAAATTATGAGATATCGTGAATTTAAGAGTGTGAGGAGATCCTCACTAAATTTTAAATACACAACGACAACCAAAATCAATCATGTAAAATAGTTATCCTCAAATCAAGATTTTGTAATGGCTTATGTATTTTTTTTATATTTTTTTTTTTTTTGAAGCATTGCTTGTTTATTTTACTGTGGACATGAAAGTTACTTGCCTACATTCAAAAAACACCAAATTGGGGGATACGGGAATTAATTGGGGGATATGAATAGTATGGGTTACTGTTTATACCGGCATGGTCGAAAACAAAATTTATCTTTGAAAAACCATGCCGGTATGAACAATAAATTACTATTTCATATCCCCAATTGCATGTTCATTCAAAAAGGAAATATATACTACACATATATACGAATCTTGCCATTGTAGAGGTACTGCTATCATGTGAGATCAAACTATGATTGGCTATTCTAACTGGAGTTTCTATTGACTAAAGTTCGTCAACTGTAAAAATTATACCGAGATAACATAAAACTATGTCGTAACTGTGTCCCATGTCTGTGTCAGTATAACATAAAACAAAAATTAATTATAGTTACCGAGCACACAGCCTCAAATGCATCTCACAAATCAATTGGTTGGGAAGAATTAACGCTCAATCTAACTGTTTTTGAATGTTTAGTTATTTAAAGGGTATGAAAATTACTTGAGAATGGGGTTAGAAAAATTACTTTGGTTTTTTGGTTGGATTTGTTAAACGAGTTTTGTACATGGTTGGTTTTTTTAGTGGAATATTATTTTTAAAATTTTGATAAAAAATTATAATTTATTGTTTTCTTTTATGAATGAAAAACTTATTAGTCTCACACCGTGGAGTTTCCACTTTTTAGTTATTTTAAGAAACTATATAAGATTTTTAGTCCCACATCAAGGAGTTGCTCTTCTTAAGTTGTATTTGTCAATTATATAAGCAAATTCACTACTTTTGTAAAATCTATGGGAAATGAGTTTCTCTATATTTTAGAGGGATCCCCAAGGGAAAATATTTTTATATTGTTTTCTTAAGCGTTTACGCTTTTCCTTAAGGGTTTTTTCGGAGTTGTCAAGCTCAAGTTGAGCATCTACTACATATGCTTGTAGTAGGGTGTTTTATCCTGGAGATATCCGTCTTGTGGGGGCTATAGCATCACTCTTGAGTGTGCTGGGCGCTAATGTCGTAAGGGCGGCGTGTTGAACACGTGACTCACTCTGTTTTTCAAAGTTCTGCCTTGTTGTTGTTGTGGAGATATGGGAAGCTCGCTCGTTTCGTCGAATCCATCACTTCCATTACAAATGAGCTAAGTATCAATAACTTTTGCTTATTTGATTTTTCTTTATTTTGATTATTGCACCTAACGATAATCACGAAATAAGCCTTCAAATATATACCCATTTATCAACTTGGCACTTGATAATCCACTAGAAATTATAATTACTTGAGATGGTTGCAAGTCCCTTAATTGTTAAACATCGATTGATTACAATTTCCTCCAACAACTCAAATGTTTCCGAAGATGAAACGCAATTATTTTGATATTTCGAATTCTATTCTTCGAAAACATTCATTAGATAACCACATATGACTGTGACACAACAAAGCTTCATAGTTGTGTCTATTTTTATACGCGCAACAACAAAATCAATCATGTAAAATAGATGTCCAAAAATGAAGATTTGTAATGGCTCATAAATTTTAGTATAAACATTTATCAGGTGACATAAATAATGAATGAATTGAGATCTTCCTTCAAATAGTTTAACTGGACCCATATATCAAACAAGTTGTTGTAGTTGTAGTATAGTGTGGTAATATAATAGTTGTAGTATAGTGTGGTAAGTATTCCCGCCTGTGATCCCGGTGAACCGGCTATGATCCCCGGCGTTTTTTTGGAGATCTCTTTTTCTTTTCTTTTTTCCCCTCCAGACTTTAGATTTCAATCCACTGGATCACAGTTGCCTCTTCCTCTTACCAGTGCCTAAGAGAGGCGAATCGCAAAAACCTAACCATGCTACCACCACCTTCCTGGACGAAGGAGGCATCAGATTTTTCTTGCATCATTTAGAGGAAGGGGCCATAGACAAACCTTGTCCACAATATCCGCTTTTTGTTTAATTTTTATTGTATAATAAGCTTGGACTTCATAATGGATTAGGTGCTAATCTCTTCATTACAAACTGTCATTTGGGTTAAGATATATATTAATGACACAAGGATAACGTGTAGGCGGTATGCCCGATTGCACATGATTAAACATGTTGCATACGATATACTAGTATACACCCTGCATGTTCTGCTCTGTCTTCTGACTTTACAATTTTTAATATCTATATAGAAATCAAAAAACCATACATTAATCATTTTCAATTTTTAGACTGAATCAAGAGAAATACAGACTTGGATCACAATCAAGTTTTTGTGTTTTTTGAGAAATTTGAGAAATGAATCGGTTTCGAGGGAAATTTGAGCTTTTTTACAACAACAGATGGTTAGTATTTGTAGCAACAATGTGGGTTCAATCAGTTGCAGGAACCGGTAATTTATTTGGAAGTATTTCACCTGTAATTAAGAGTTCGTTGAACTATAATCAGAAACAAATTGCTAGATTGGGTGTAGCTAAAGATCTTGGTGATAATATTGGATTTTTAGCTGGAACATTATGCGAAGTTTTGCCAGTTTGGGGTGCTTTATTTATTGGTGCTATTCAGAATCTCGTTGGCTATGGTTGGGTTTGGCTAATTGTTACGCAAAGGGTTCCGGCTTTGCCGTTGTGGGGGGTGAGCATCCAATCACACCTTTTCTATTTTACTTCAGTTTCTGGATGCCTGCTTGAGTTGTAAGATTGAAATCTCTTATGTGAGCTCCGTTTTGCCATGGTTAAAATCTCAACCATTCTTTTTTTTTGTTTCACAGATGTGTATTCTTCTATTTGTGGGGGCAAACGGAGAAACCTATTTCAATACTGCGGCATTAGTTTCATGTGTGCAGAACTTCCCGAAAAGTCGGGGTCCAGTAGTGGGAATTCTTAAGGGGTTTGCAGGTTTGGGTGGTGCTATTATGACTCAAATATATGCGCTGATTTATGACCCAGATCATGCAGGGATCATTTTTATGGTTGCAGTTGGACCAGCGATGGTAGTTATCGCGCTCATGTTTATTGTTAGACCTGTTCGAGGTCACAAACAAGTTCGACCTTCTGATGATTCAAGCTTCACATTTATCTACACTCTATGCCTTGTTTTGGCTGCCTACTTGATGGGGGTCATGCTTGTTGAAGATTTATTTGATCCTAACCACTACGTGATTGTCATTTTCACTGTTATATTGTTTATTCTATTAAGGATTCCAATAGTTATTCCAGTGTCTTTGACTTTTTTCTCGAGTCAGAGATCTCCAGCTGAAGAAACTCTTCTACCTGAAACTCTCAAACCAGAACCCATCACTTCTTTCTAGGATTCGAATCGCGAAGTTAGTTTCGGTGAACTTGAAGAAGAAAAGTCCCCTGAAGAACAGACGACTTGTGTGACTGAAAAGAAAATAACTGCATTAAAAGGTCCAGACCTTGGCGAAGATTTTACATTGACACAGGCATTGATAAAGCCCGAATTTTGGCTCCTCTTTGCTTCTCTTTTTTTGGGGTCGGGATCTGGCCTAACAGTGATTGACAATCTTGGTCAAATGAGCCAGTCTTTAGGATATGATAACCCACATATATTTGTATCCATGATCAGCATTTGGAATTTCCTTGGCCGCATTGGTGGAGGCTACTTCTCGGAGATTGTTGTAAAGTATAACCCCCTACTTTCTCTTCACATCTATGTTTAAGTCTGGTTTTATTTTATTTTTCTTGATCTATTTGTATTTTTATTACAGGGATTACGCATATCCAAGGCCTGTGAGTGTGGCTCTGGCGCAAGTCTTAATGGCAATTGGGCACTTCTTCTTTGCAATGGGTTGGCCTGGGGCCATGCACATTGGTAGTTTGTTAATTGGACTCGGTTATGGTGCTCATTCGGCAATTGTGCCAGCTTCTGCATCAGAGCTTTTTGGGTTGAAGAAATTTGGGGCACTGTACAATTTTCTCACTCTAGCATATCCCTCGGGATCGCTTATATTTTCTGGTCTTATAGCGAGTTCCATATACGATAGTGAAGCTAAGAAACAAGCCGAAATGCGTGGCCAACTGGTACACACTTCCCGAGGCGTGTTCAGGAGGATATCTGATGTTATTTTGGCTGCTGATGAACCACTGAAATGTGAAGGATCTATCTGCTTCTTCCTTACTTCCATGATAATGTCTGGATTTTGCATTTTTGCAGTTGTGTTGAGCATGATTCTCGTTCATAGGACTAAAGTTGTATATGCCAGTTTATATGGAAAATCGCGTACTTGAGTTGCGGTTCTCAATGTCAAAATACAACAGGATACTGCACGCTAGGTGAATGCCATTGATTTATATTGGTCCGAAGTTGTATATATTCTATTATTTTATCTGGATGCAGCAGTTGGCATGCAAGCCAATTTTCAAGGATATACTTAAGTGAAGCTTATAAGCCTATGAATATACTTAAGTTGTATATTCTATTTATATTCACCTGTATTCAGACTCGATCATTTGTATTTGTGAAGCTTATAAGCCTTGTAAGATCGTATCCCTAAATTCACCAGAGTTCGGAACTCATTAACACCAAATTCTTCACTGATCCACAAAAAAAAAAAAAAAAAAAAAGAATAGAATAGAACTACGTTAGAATCTAATCATGGACACCGGTGATAAGTTGACTAACTGGGGTTTACTCAATAAATATATTTGTAGATTTGCAGAGATTTAAAAAGAGTTATGAAAATTAATAATTTTGCGAGAATTATACAGAGTTGAGCAAAATTTTGCGGAGTTATGCAGAGTTGTCTAATGTCTTGCAGACATTTGTAGAGTCCTGAAGAGTTGTAAAAACAAATTTTATATGGAAATATGCATGACAGACATAAATACAAAATTTATTGTAGCTTATTTATTATATTAACTTAACTCAACTTAAATTGTTATTATTTTATATATATAACTTATTTCTTTTGTTCAATAAAATATAATAAAGTATGACAATAAATTAAAATCATTATTATTGTACATTTGTGCATAATAATTAAAATTAAAAAATATTTAATCATACTATATAATTTATATCATCTGTAATAGGAGTTTTATAGATTGTATATTCATTAAATAAAATAAAAGAGAGCAAAAAACATCTTTATAAAAAAAATTGGAAGTCTTCCAAAATCTTACATATTTTGCAAGACTTTTATCAAGGCAAATATATGCACAAAAGTCACTGAAAGTCTTGAAAATATGTAAGTATACAAAGTCTTTGAATTTTCAAGTTTACAACGAGTAACACAAACTTTAGAAGACCTTTTGACAATCTACAACGAGTAACATAAACTTTGAAAGAGATTTCAAAAGTATACAACCAATAACACAATATTTTGTAAATCCATTAAACTCTTTGGAAATCAATAAAAGTATTTATTGAATAAACCCTTGTAAGAAAGAGTTGAAAATTTAAAAAGTTATTAATTTTCATGACTCTTTTGCGAGAATTAGCTTTTATAGAGAAGCTAATTCAGTACCAAACTGGTAACCTCATTAGCAGCCGCTTCATAATTTAAAAAACAGAAAGAGTTGAAAATTTCTTTGCCTTTAAGCATGTATATAGAGCTTCAGTTTTTTTTCATTTAGATTTGATTAGCGGGAAGCAATGCCCACCCCAATGAGGGCAAGACTAATCAAAAAGTCAAATAATTAAGTGACACCCTTCCTTTAAAATCTGGAATGTTAGATAAAAGAATATTCGCTACAAGATTCCCGTCACATTCCACGTGATAATAAATTTCTTCCTAAGTTCTCCTCCCACAACTTCTTTCCTTTCTCATTTTTCCGCCTGCGAACTATACACCACCAACACTCTACGAACAACCTAGCAGCAGCAACACCACCACCACCAGCGCCGCCGCCACCTCTGTCACATAACCTCTTTCTTTATCCACCAACCCCAGCACCACCATAACTACTACCGGCACCGTCGTTGCAGTCGCCGTCGTCACCACTGCCATAACCACATCAGTAGAGAAAATCCCTGAATTTCCAAATTATGGGAATGCGATATTAACAGGTTCAGAGATTGAGTAGACAGGGATATACCCACCAATGGGAACAAAATTAATCAACATTGGACTATAACACAGTAATAGAAAATCAAGAAATTGAATAAATGATTAGTAAAAGATGAATCTTTCAATGCAATTTGAAACCCTAATATCGAAGAAATTAACATGAATCCCCAAAATCGAATTCGAATTACAAACCCCAGCTACTTCAGATTCAACTCTATTATGAAAACCAGCATTAATTGCAGTACTACAGCAAAGTTGAAACCGCTGTTAGTATAGGATGAGGAGGAGAGAGTCAAGAGGAAGATGGGAGTAGAAAATGAAACCAAGTTAAAGAACTCGGCACTAAATGGATATTTTATTCTCAAGGTACAAAAGAAGTCAGTCCTAAACGCATGTAAGCCATGTGTTTACTTAAGTGTTATCCGCTCCATGAACCTGTATAGACGAATGGTCAGTATTGCTCACATGTGGAATGAGTTCATTCATTACTTGGTGAGCTTCTAACATTGTAGGATTGGGATAAATGAGATGACAATTGAATTTTTCGGTGTATGTTCGTGTAAAATTATTATGTAGTTCACGTGTATAAACATGTATGTGTCCTTTTTTTTTTGAGAGTACGCATAACACTAGCACCACTTCGGCCACCACAAATGTATCGTCGCGAAAATTTTAGCTTTTGAACAGGGCCAATTGTCATCATCAATAAAATCAACATTTTCAGTAAAATCATGTTCATTTTTACGAACAAATACCAAAAATACATATCGTGGAGTCTGTGACAAAATAGAGTAGTGAAATGGTGTCGTCATAAACAAATTTTAGTCACGGATGGATTAATTTCAGGTTGATTATGCTGCCATCAAAGTGAATAACAGGAGAATTTAGTATAGAAACGAAAATAATTTGTCGACGTGCATTCCACTTGTATTTTTAATCAGCTCATGTTTGGCATGAGATCTATTTTAATCAGCAATTCGTTTGGTCCTAATCAAAAAAATAAAAAAAAAATCATGATTTCTGATTTTATCTTATCTTATTATTATTATACTATAATAAAGAAAAGACCCTTTTTTGGGTGGTTTTGGTGTAGCACGGCGGAATGTCTAAATTGACCCTCAAATAATCTTACTAATATAAATAAAAGAGTTAATTGTTTGGTGAAGCCTTTTCGCATGACAACAATATCCCTATTAAATAAGTCTTTAATCAATGTTTGTATATTTACAGGAATAGCATTGTTTTAAAAATGAAGAATTAATTGGGGGATATGGAAATTAATTGGGGGATATGAATTACTTCCCCCAACCCATGGTGTGTGCTAAGGGGTGACTTTTGGTTATGAATATACTAAAATACCCTTCCCTCAAAATAAAAATAAAAAACTTAAAATCAAAAAACAAAATCATATCCCCCATTTCCATCTCCACTTCTTCCCTCAAAATAAAAATTAAAAACTTAAAATCAAAAATCTAAATCATATCCCTCATTTCCATCTCCACTTCTTATTAATCTTATTTAGGGGTAGTGTTTTGAAACCAAAATATTCTCCATTCCCTTTCAAATTCTAAACTCTCCCCACTCTATATCAAATTCTCTTCACCTCACTTTGGAAACGAAATTTTTTTTTTATTCGGAAGTGATGAAGATCATCTTTGAAAGTGATGATGACCATCTTGAATTGATGAAGACCATGCCGGTCTGGTTCAGGCATATGGTCTTTATCAATTCGCATGGTCTTCGTCACTTCCATTTTGAATTTTTCTGGCTTTAAAAAGCTTGAATGCAGGCATGGTCGGTTGATATGAAGACCATGCTTAGGTATTTTTCCGGCATAGTTTTCATATTTATTTCCTATGTAGAAAAACAATACGGCATGGTCTTCATATCAACGACCATCTTTCCACCAAGCTTTTTTAAAGCCATGAAAAATTCAAAATGGAAGTGAGGAATACCATCTTGGAATTGATGAAGACCATATGCCGGAACACGGTGATTTGAAGCATGCCCGATAATTTCCTATCAATGCCGGTAGTCAAGTGAAAAAAAAATCAACATTCTGATACTTTTCATTACATTCCATAGGTATTTAAGCAAAATACTATCGGGAATCTGCACGCATCTGAAAAAACTATTACCATGCCGGTTTTTGTTCAAAACCGAAAAAAAATCAACATTCGAAGATCAAAACCAGGAAAAAAATCGTAACGAGAGAGCTACGCCCCCGAACCCCCCCCGAATAGTGGCAAACAATTTATGAACATTTCCAACAATTGCCGGCATGAGTTTTTGGTTGAATACCATGCCGGCACCAAGCTTTTCAGCTGCAACAATGGTGGATTCAAAGAAAAAAATCAATTTTTCAACCTCTTATTATCGAGTAATTATCTCATCACAATCATCTTCCCATTTTCAAAAAAAAAAAATTCCTCTCAAATATTTTTTCCCTCCTTCTACTCTCACCCAAACACAAATAAAAATACACACTAGTTTATCCCCCAAATACTTAACATTTTACTAATTATACTTAATCACTAATCCTAATTAGTGGGGGCTAGATTAGGAATTAAAAAAATAATTACATAGGGGGTCACCCAGAATTGCTATTGGGACACCTATTTTGTCCCGTAGCTATATCCCCCAATTAATTCTTCTTAAAAAGGGGTTTAATATTAATGGACTTTTGTCTTCTTTTTAATCAGAAATTCAAATTCTATTACAGGTTTATTAGTACTAACCAACTTTTTTTTTTTTTATGACTCAGAAAGAGCAAGTTTTTTTAAAAACCAATACATCACTAAGAAAGTAATGGTATTGGTGAAAGCAAAATACAAAATATAAAGACTCTACCAAAAATTACATAGACTTAATGAACAACAACCTTCCAATTATTAAGAACCGTATCGAAGGGGTTCCATCAAAAATTTGAGTACCCGCACACCAATTATAAATCAAAGTTTTGATACTGTCTTTCAAGTTAGTTGTTGAGTTATATCTGCCATTAAAAGCTCTTGAGTTTATTTCAAGCAAAACAGCCCACCATATTGCAAATGGAATTATGTCCCAAATATTAGTTTTCAAACTTAAATTCTTCCCTTTTTTTCAACCATTCCCATAATGTATCCCTCACACTCCTCTTGAGTTAGTACTAACCAACTTTATTATGTTAAAATATGGAAAAAATATGGTTTGGTCCTTTTTTATGTGGTCTCATGTTTGTTTGGTCCACCAATAAAAAGGGAATTCCATTGGTCCTTAATTATTTAAAAATGTTAGAATATCTAACAAGGAGGTAGTTAATTGAGATTTATATAGACTTTCATAGATTTTTAATTTGAGTGACTCTCGGAGATTCTCTAAAAATATAAAGATTTCTAGCGATTCTCTGAGAGTATATTAGAGAGTCTATGTGACTTGTAGAGACAAAAAATTGATATTCATAAAGAGTCTATGTGATTTGTAGAGACAATTTTTTTTATAATATCTAATCAAAAATTCAAAACATCTACTGATTATGCATGTTATAATCTAAATAAAAGTACCATGAATACCTGGTAAAATACGTGTTCATTGTCAAAATAAATCTCTTTGTTGCCTTAATTATGCCTATGTTTACATATTTTTTTATTTCACTCATCCCACATTCATTTTATTTTCTATGCAATCTCGCCAATGGTTTACTGTGTAAGTGTACCTTTACTTGGTTATCATCTCCAAAAAAAAAAAAAAAGTCATACTCTCTCAAAAACAAATATTACCCAAGTTTCCAAGTCTCCATAGATATCACCTCTTGAGGAGAGATTTATACCTGCCTATTTTCCTAAAAAAGTCTCTCCAAATATCTGAAAACAATAAATCAATTACTTTCAGTTCTCATTTGAATAACAGAGATATTGGAGTGACTCTTCTGAAATCTTAATCCAATAACATGTAGTTTCAGAGAATTTAAATGACTTAAAAAAGTCACTAACCAATAACAAGAGACATTAGGAGACTCACCAAAAGTCTCAATGGACTAATAGTGGATTTGAGAACTCTCTGAAAGTCATTTGGAATCTCGTTTGACTAACCCCCTGTAAAATACTCTCTTTTGTTATAAACGTTTAATTATGTTAAGAATATCTAGGGTGAATCTCATTTATTATTGGGATGCCCTTGTGTCTAGCCCTATAAATAGAGGCTCTAATGTTTGTCTGACACACTAATGAATAGAATTTCTCTCTGTCTTCTTCCCCTCTACTTTATGTTTCTCTTTCTCTATTTCTAGTTTCACAACACGTCATCAGCACGCTCTGATCACCGAGTACGTGCGCGTCTCTAAGAATTGAAGATAGGAGAAAGAAAAGAATAGTATTGCTCGCAGTTGTACTCGATCTCCTTGGAGCTGTAATACGATTTTTTTTTGAAACAATTATTTTATTATTATATCTTTCCATCCAATGTTTAATATCTATTCAGTTTTATTTTGCAAATCATAGGGTATTCTAATACTAACACATGTTTTTGGTTTTGCATGGGATAATGATGGGATATGGAAAACTGGATCCATACCATGATTTAATGACATGGGGTGTCGTAAATCTGGACAATCATGATAAATAAAAAAGCACAGTATGATTGTTGATGATAACTGTCAGTCTATATTTTTCCTCTTTGTTTTCTTTATTTAATATTTCTTTACATTCACTTATTAAGAACTGTTACTTAATTTACATATACAGTGAGGATCCTATTTGATTACTAGTAGATCTATCATCTATGAATATGGCAAGTAATTCGGTTTCTTCATATATTATATTATGTCTGCGTGACATAACGAAGCGCCATATATATATGTCGCTTGTTGTATATGTTAACAAGTAATTCCTTCCAAAAGCGGATGCATTTGCCATTTCTTCTTGTAAAAGTCGCCCATATTAGAACCATAGGCACCAATTTTGTAACGTTGTTCCACAAACTCCTACTTTATTATTCACATCTAATTAACATTTCACATTTTCGTTTACTCATATGATTTGGTGGTTAATTCTCCTCAAATTTTCACCTTCGGCACACCGTCTTTTCCGGATTTCTTCGACCTTCCCCCATTTAATGAAAGTGAAAGAGTGACTTTAATCTACCATTAAGATGCGTTTTTTCCCACGGTGTTATGTGTGCTCAATCGGCATCCCAATTTTTTCGGTCTTGCAACCTAGCTCTTTAGCCAATTCCTCAATCATGTTGTACTTCATGGTGCTCTTCTCTATTGGTAATAAATCACGTCAAGGAAAATCAAAGTCCCATCGAAATTGAAGGTGAGAGATAATCGAAATCCACCACTTGGAAACTTACCTCTATCAACAACATCATTAATTAGCTTAGACAATTAAATTCCTGATTTACTTTATTTGATCCATCCATTTGACCCCAAAGATTGTAATAGATTCCAATTAACATTATCAAAAGCTTTCTCCATGTTCTATGGTTTCCTAGCCTTCAATCTGCTTCCACACACTCATTCTTAATTCTAAAAACACCCGTGACTTAATGGTGCACAATTTATTGATCCATACACCTTCTTTTGGATGAAATCTTCTTTGTCGTTTCCCGCCAGAAGCCATCATTTGAAACCTCTTCCTCGAGAAATCACGCTCCATCCAATCACCAATTTTTGGGAAGTGTAGATTTTCCATATTCGAATTCACCTCTCCTTAAGTTGATTTCGTAAAAGCTTTTTCTTGATTACATCAAACAATCTACCCCTCTCGAATTTGAAGTTTTGCAATAGTATTTCTTTTTTCCTTCACATTTTGCTATGCGTGTATTTGTTCGAATCTCCCATCTAAAGTTTCTTCATCTAATGGGATTATGATTGATGTCTTTTGTTTTTCTTCCTTCTCCAGATTTCGATGTGTGCCTAAGGGCCAAACCCAACGTGTGACATAACGTTTCTCCTTGGTAAGCCATCAATGGTCAATGATGTTGATTTCTTTCTGCACATCATGGTGTATTTTTCTTCACCATTCCATTTGCAAATATTTTAATTTTCAAACACCGACCACACTCACGATTTTTATTCTTTTTTTGAGTGCAATTAAAACCTCGATTAGTCCCGCATAAAAGATATAGTTTATATTTTTGAGGCGCCGTTAATCAGATAATTCTCCTTCTTCTCTAATTCATTTCGCATCATATGATGGTTTTTTCCCCTTCTCTTTGATTTTTGTTTCAACATTTCTATTACCCTAATGAAACTGTAATCACCAAACGTTGGTGTTATCGTAATTTGACTGCCTTTATGGTAATAAATCACATGCATGGTTGAAAAACCTACGGACAATTAAATTTGGTATCTTTATCCATTGGATTTAGATCATGCGATTTTTATTTTTGGTTTCCATTTATTTACAGGAAACCATCCGTCAGACACAAGATGGATTTTCCATATGCAGTGATGAAAACGACAATATCCTTTATTTGTCGATACAATTTCGTTAATTGTACAAAGCAATTGATATTGGTTTTTCTCATCAATTCTCTACAACGAGATGTAAAAATTGGCATTCTAAGAACTCTTAGCCAATTTTGATTATTGATTTCTATTTTTTCAAAGAAGTCTTTATCAACCAAAAAGTGGATTTTTCTCTATAAATAAAGAATACAATAATGATTTCTTTATTTTTCTCAAAAGAATCATTTAAACCAATTGGAATTAAATTTCTCTATGGATCCTAAAAGGATAAGATTGGCTATTATGGTATATTCACAATGAAAACACCAATTGCTGCATTCCCGAGGGATATTGAGCATTTTTTTTATTAGTATTTTTTTTTTCTTTTCTTCCTTGTGTTAATCTCCAAAACTCAGACCGTTCAACTTTATGTTGGAATACGGTGGGACATAAAAGATCAATGGGTGCGCACCCGGCTTGTTAGCCAATATTATTAGTCCTCGTAGTGACTATATTGATCTTGATTTAATTTTCTTTTGATAAAGAAAGTGTCCATAACTTCATTCTAAATCACGTTGGCCGTTGAGGTCACGAAAGTTATTGGAGATTGTTTGCATATTTTCAATACTTTTGGTTTTTGATATATCATTTTTATTTTATTTTGATTTTGTTTTCCAAAAGTAATCCACGGTTGATGGTAAATATGAGTATATGTCTCGAATTAATCGGATAATACTTTACGAAATTTGTTTTCGTTTTTATAAGATGAAAATATTTCCGCCATAATCAGGGGGAGACTATACACTACGAGCAAAAGTTGGTGTTAATTAACTTGAATGTTATATCAGTTTCCCTCCCATCATGATCAAATTGGAAAAAGGCTGCCATTGACTAGGCGTGAAATATCATATTCGCTTTTGCATAAGCGTTTACCTCTTTAAGAGGAAAATCCAATCACATGTAGAAGAAAGTAGCATTTTAGAATAAGCTACATATAGTACTTCAATAGAGTCTATCAATACAAGATCCACATTCTCATAGTTCATATCTCTTCACTGGAAGATGGGGAGATTATAATGCCCGCGGGCGCTGGTACCAGTATTTCTGTGAATTTTTCAAGATATGCATACATTTGAGAATTATGTGGGATCGTAATTAATTAATATATTGTCGAATATTCATTTAAAGTAGCTACTGAAATAAATGATGGTGGTTTTGAATCCCTATGCAGAGGAATATCGATATATGTGATTGGTTGGCATACAATCCAAATTATGTTGGATTAATTTCTCGATGGACACAATTTTGGATCCAAAACTTATCACCTTAAAAATGCCAAGCCTATTAATTACAGGTTGGTGTAGTCATATTGCGTCGTTATACAAGAAATGTACTCGTTTCAGGGTCTTATTTATTTTCAGACCCTAGGATTGATTTATTAATTGTTCTCTTTATTGAATGCACATGGCGTGGTTGAAGAACTCATATTGCATTCACACAAGAAATGTGGTCGGAGAACATATTAAATTTGTAATCCTTGGAGGATTCAAATTATATTTAGGCAGCCACCTTAATTATTTTCTTACATAAGGTTTAACAATCCTTTATGTGTTTTTAGAAATTTGGTACACAACCACAAATCCGGATAAATTAGTTGATGATTTCAACGTTATAGGTCTCTTGAGGAGTCCTTAAAAACACATAAATCCACGCGTTAGCAGCATAATTTTTTTTTTCTTTCTCTTTCTTAAATCCGCGGTTGGAATTATGCTAGATTAAACTCTTCTTTACGATAGACTAGAGTTTTAATTTTGATGCTTATTTCTTGAAAAACTCGTGTAGTTGATTTAGCATCGATAAATATGTCAAAAGTTGTACTCTTTTCCCTTGGATTCAGGTTTTGTCCCATGTGGTTTTCCTGAAAAGGTTTTAATGAGGAAACATCTCTGACGTTTAATATATATATATATATATATATATTTTACTGTTGATATTTTTGTTCTTTTTCCTTCGTCCCAATTTTCTTCCATTGGGTTTTATTGGCAAGGTTTTAGTGAGGCAATTTAATTCAACATGATGGTCATCCAAGGGGGAGTTGTATATATTTTGGTTGTTTAGTGGATGCCCATATTTGATTAAACCAAATCAACTTAATCATCTCCTAAGAATTTGGATTTCCTTATAACAAATACGATTTTTGTTCACGTATGATAAGGTATTCATATCTTGGCACTTTGTTCTCCAAGAAATCAGCAATCCAAGACACAAGTACTTAATGTATCTGAAAGAAGCATAAAGACTCAAGAACACTACCAATAGAAGACTAACACAAACGAAGACTTCATCAACTGGAAGATTCTCACGAACGCATTACAATATTCAGCATTCAAGAAATTCGTTTACCGAAATTGGGAAGTCTCATCTCAAATATTTGCAAGCCAAGAATTTACTGAAGTACTCATCGGGGGGAGCACCATCGCATAAGGTGCATTCTGTTGGACTTATTGTGTTGTACTCTTTTTCCTTCATCAAGGTTTTTCCCACTGGGTTTTTCCTTGTCAAGGTTTTAGTGAGGCGACATTTGCGTGTCCAAATCTTTTCTAAGTTTTGTTAATTGTACTCTTTTCCCTTCGATCAGGTTTTGTCCTTTTGGAATTTCCTGACAAGGTTTTAACGAGGCAATTAGCTTAGACACAATGTCATCAGGGGGAGTGTTATAAACGTGTAATTATGTTAAGAATATCTAGGGTGAATCTCGTTTATTATTGGGATGCCCTTGTGTCTAGCCCTATAAATAGAGGCTCTAATGTTTGTCTGACACACTAATGAATAGAATTTCTCTATGTCTTCTTCCCCTCTACTTTATGTTTCTCTTTCTCTATTTCTAGTTTCACAACATCTTTATTCTTTTCTCTCTTCTCACGTGTTTTTTTTTTTTTTGGTTTTATCTCTTCTTTATTTTATCTCCACAAATTTCTCTCTCTTCTTAACTTTAATAAATAAAAACTTAAAAATGAAATATCTCTCAAGATATAAGTCGAAAATTAATAAATTTTATATATTCGGAAAGGTCTCGACGATATCTACAAAACGAGTACCCATTATGCTATGTTTCAGAATTTTAATTTTTTCGGTGTAATAGTAGTTCATTTCCGAGAATGAACACTATTTTTGAACATGATAGTTCATTCTATTTCTAACAGTTCATTTCGTCAAATAAACTCGTATATACTATCAATTTATTTTGTACAATAAACTCATAATAGTAGCAGTTCATTTTGTAAAAGGAACTCGTATATACTAGCAATTTTTTTTGTAGAATAAACTCATGATAGTAGTTCAATTTGAAGAATGAAGTCGTAATGATAGTTCATTATTATAGTTCATATTGTAAAATAAAATCGTGATAGATGTTCTTATTTTCGAATGAACTCATAATGGTTGTTCATATTGTAGGATTGATAATTCATGTTGTAAAATGAACTCGTAATGATAATTAAGAATGGAAGGTCATATTGTAGAATGAACTCGTAATAGTTGTTCATTATGGTTGTTCATATTATAAAATGAACTCATAAATGGTAGCTCATATTGTAGAATGAACCCATGATAGGTGTTCATTTAGTAGAATGAACTCGTAATAATAGTTAATTACACCAGTTCATTTTTTAGAATGAAGTCGTATAATAGTTCATTTTATAAAATGAATTCGTATGTTATTTAATCCTTAGAGTTCACTTTTTATTATGTACTAACTAGCATAATATTTTATTACAGTGTTCATTTTATAGAATGAACTCGTATAATGGGGAACTTTGTTTCTAGCCCAAAACTATTTTTGTAAATATCAAAAACCCATCATTAATATTTCATATATTAAGAAACCATAATTATGTATAAGTATAACATGATTACAAAAATAACCTTCAATTAAAACCATTATATAAATAAAAAAAACGTGAAAAAAAGTGATCAGTTGTAATCCATAAAATTACTCTTAATTTGACTAAACTAATTCCCTAAAATAACTACAACGTAAAAATTGTGATTTATGGGTTTCTTAACTAAAAATAGCAAATACTCTTAATTACTCTTGACTTACTTAACTAACTCCCTAAAATAACTCTCTAACTCCCTAAACTTTTCCTAGCAGACACCAAACAAGACTTAATTATCACCGGGAAAAAATACAATTATCACTATAGGAAATTTAGGAAATTTTTAGTTTTCATGTGCGCAAGTTATTGGTGAATATTCCAATTTTCACATTATCACCATATGAGATTCGTGAAAATTCAAGTTTTCCGTGAATATTTCAGTTTTCACCCGTAATTGTGCGGCGCTGGTGAAAACTGTACTTTTCATTGAGTGGATATGTGATGTTGGTGAAAACTGAACTTTTCATTGAATCGAGATGGGTGATAATCAAAATCTACATTTTCCATTGAGTAGTGATCAGTGATAACGAAAATCACACTTTTCATTGAGGCATGATGATCGATGATAATCAAATTTTTCACAGCTGTTAGTCGTGAAAATCACGATTTTCACATCTACATTTAAGGTGATAAGTTTCCATTCACGTTTTGGAAATGATAGTAGTGAGATGGCCAAAGCTATAAGATGATAACTCACTCTGCCGACTCACCATCGTATTTGAAACAAAAATATGCAAATGGTTATCCATCTCTCTACTAGTTATCCTTCTCATCGACCATTTTGCCATCTTCTCCAAATATTTTTGGTTATTTTGGTGAAATGTAATTTTATCATTAGCCTAATCGAAATTTCCAGACATGAAAAAAAAAAAAACAAGATTGGTACGCTAATGCGACTTGATGCATACACATGAAACAGTGAAAAACCACAAACTTAATTTAGTTATCTTTGTCAATATCTAAAAAACTTTGTCAAGCCAAATCTATTGAATGAAACTTTAAAACCACGAGCATATAAGTGAACTGAAATATTCAAGTTATGTTTACCACACAAAATAAGAACTAAAATTATGGTAAAGCCGTGAATTACAAATCTCCTAATGGATATACCTATGAAAACCTATCTATTCTGCCCTTGGTTGATGGATCAAGCCACCTCGTACTCATCATTAGTGACTAAGATGTAGTTATCGTTACTCCCAAGGACGTCATTCTTATTTTCTTCCTTACCTTTTTTGGCTTTTTATTCTTCTTGATCTTACTGAAAAAGGTATTGTAACAGAGCAAGATGTACAGTACCCAAAAGAGATTGGGTTACTACTTTGTTTATAGTACGTGCCGCCATTGCCATGTTAGGTGCATCCATGCTTTTGGAGAATGAAATGAGTAGCTGTGTGTGATCTGGTTTCTTCTATTCTCGACACGCCTTTCACTGATCGAGGTAAATGAAACGAACAAACAAAGTAATGAAATGTGACCGAGATGCAAGCAAACAAACAAATTAATGATGGACGAAAAATTGAGGATCTGCATAATTTAGAGAAGAAGAAAAATCGTTGAATATTTGATTACTTACTCTAAAACTCGGATCTAAAGTAAATGAGGCTTGGTTAATTTCAACGAAAAGGAGAAACCACCGCCCTTATATAGCGCCCTGGATTAAGGACCGATTATTAATGGAATCATTTTTTTTTTTAAATGTTAAAATACTTATTAGATAAAGGTTAATTTAGTCTCTGAAAATATAAAAATTTAAATCCAATCTAAAACTATTATTTTTAACCGTAGATCTTACATTTTGGGCTAAAAATATATGACATCTTAATGACAGGTTTATGGAAGAGAGAAGGATCAAACTTGGATTCCTCAGAAATTTCCAACTCGTATAATAGTTCATTTTATAGCTAAAAAATAAGGTAAAAATTAAAAATTCCGAAATATATCGACAATGGTACTCGTTCGAAATATATCGTTGAGGGCTTTCCGAAGGTATAAAAGTTATCATTTTTTGGACTTATGGTTTAAAAGATATTTAAGTTTTAAATTTTTAGTTTTTTATTTTTATTAGGAGAGAAAAAAAATTAAAAATGTATTTCTGTCACCAAAGGAGTGTGACATCATTGATGACATTATCCCGCGTGGGTATTATCCACCCTTGGACCAAACAATAATTTTTAGGACCAAAAAACAATATATATATTTTTTAAAGGACCAAACAGATAGTTGACTGGGTCAACTGGACCAAACTAACTTTAATATATTATTTCTAGGACCTATTGGTATTTCCTACGTTAAAATATCTTATGTATAAGAGTAGAGAATACCCAGCTCATAATAAAAAGACCAAGGAAACTGTCTCGTTTTCTAAATCGAGACCACTAAAATTTTCGGAAAATGGGTCATTTTTCCAAATATTTTTAAAACATGGTTCTAATGGACGAATAAAAAAAATTATGGGTGAAATGGAAAAAAAAAATAGCAATGATGAAACTGGATTCATCCTGGCTTAAACTTAAAAAATAGCGAGGATGAAATTGGTTGCATCCTGATGTAAATTAAACATAAGAAAAAGTATTTGAAAATGGGTAGGATGAAACTAGTTACATCCTGGCTGTTTTTATATTTTTGTCCATTTAAACAATATCAAAATCTAGATGTCTTTTTCACCCAAGAATTGTTGATTTTGGTCTTTTTAACCAATTTTGTGTAAACTTTTTGTTGATTTTAATAGAAAAAACTAACTTTAAACCCAGAACTTATGTTATAGATTCCCCTATACGTAGTTGTGAGGGTAAAATATCCGATGGCCACGTGTCAACATCTCAAGGAATGACTTCATGGTGAGATGATAAGGTAGGAGCACCGAATCATTCTCCATAAAGCTGATCTCTCTTGAATCGAGACGCCTGCCACCAACATTACATGAACGACGCGTATGAAGGAGTGGTTTAATCGATTCATACAGTCAAGTCTAAAAATCAACACTGCATTTAATGAAGGATCAGAAGAAGTGAGAGCGAGTCTATGTTATAGCAGAGAACTTGGACGACCTATACTATAACTCGTAGATGAAGCAGCACGAGGACCTTCGGAGAAGAGCTTCACGATGACGAACAGAGAGAGATGACTCGTAGGGGAACCTGGCATACCATCACGAGGAATAGTATAGAACCAGTCCGAAGCATGGAAGACGATGCATGATGACTCCGAGAGCTCGACGAGGCTTGACCTTCACGAGTTTTATTTTTCTATAAATACCAACCCATGTAGCAGGAAATGGGAAAGTTAGCTAATGTATGATTAGATGGTCTTTCTACAGCGAATACCTGAGAGAGATTTAGACAGAGAAAGATTGAGAGATCTAAGTGAGATTTGTAGCTCTTTCAAAGGTAAGACCTTATAATCAATAAACAAAACATCTTCTTTCCCGTGGACGTAGGTCTTCATGGCCGAACCACGTTATATGCTTGTGTTAATCTTTACTTTCATGCTCTTTACATCTTGTTTATCTTTGAATCTTGTATGTTAGAGTAAGTTTTTAGTCTTTATCTTCATTTGGATATAGTCATCAGAAAAGATGCAACTACATTTTGGCACTAGAAACAGGGAGGTATGAAGATATAATCTACCTCCATATCAACAGCTCTATATTGTTTCATTACCTTTCTAAAAAGTGTGGTTTTCAAACTACTATGTATCTTTCTGTCAAAGATTCAAGAGTTGATCTTGGACTCAACACGATCTCTACGATCTGTGTAGTCTAGAAGAACCTCAAAAATCAACAGATCTACACGTATTTCGTTATTTCTCTTAAGATTTTTTGGTTTTTTAGAGATATCTCTTATCTTCCTCAAGATGCTCATGAGAGTATAATATCGTGGTGAATATGGAGTTTCTTTAACTTCTGCACTTAAGCGATCTCCTCCATGAGTGAGCAAGGAAGATCTTCATTAGAAAACTTCTTAAGAAAATCAAATTCTTATGAAAGTTAAAAGGATGAACAGATAAGTGATGATTTCTTCGTCTTTTACATAAACTCTATACAACTCATGATCTTCTTCTTAGAAATCCAACTCTAAGTCAAGAGGAGGGTTTAACGAGTATATAATCACTCTTCAAACTCAAAGTTTGCTCGAAATCAAAAGAGCAAAGGTTGGTGAAAAAATGCTTCCTAAAAATGGAAAGATATGTTTCATCATCATGATTAGATTTTTTCTAGCATAATCATGACATATGGAGATAGGTACTGTCTCTTGAGAAGAGAAACCAACGAAACACCTTTTTCCATCTCTAAAGTCTTATGCACGAAGAGAATGTTTTGACATCTTCACATGTCTCCAAAATTTGCTTTGAAGTCTTATTGTACTTATTTGTCCTACCTAAATTATGACTTAGCAGATGCACATGACCTGCAGAACTAGGGTCCAACTTTTCTGAAAGAAAAGACAAATTAAGTATTATTACGTATATCGCAGGTACAACGATTGTGACAAGACGATCCGCTTGCACGAGCCAAGGTGAAAATTGTGGAGCCCCTCCAGACGGCCTAGACGAGATGGAACTCGGCGAAACCATGCAAACGGTGCACTCCCAGGAGAGGGACAACCCGATGACCAATACCGGGAAGGGTTAACAGATAACTCTAGCTCGGAGGGAGGTGAAAACTCATTCAAAGGCCAAGATGATATTCATCTAACTCAACCAGGAGGGTTGAATCGTTTTCCAAGGTAGATAGTAAACAATGAGACCAAGAAGACTGGTAATTCCATCTCGGACGATAACAATGCCGCACTCGCAGCCATCCTGAAATCTCAAGAAGCGCAGGATGAGAGGGTGATAAAGTTGGAAAAACGCAGCAGGAGGCTAGAACGGAGGAACCGTATGTTAAAACGAAAAACCAAGAATAAGGCACCAAACGTCATGGAGGAAGAAACCCCCGAGGAGGAAAATCCTTTTAAAAAGTTGCAGGATGACGAGAGAGTCAATATCCCCGATACGTCAAACGAGGATACGGCAGATCGCTTTCCCAAGGGAAGCAGGGGAGTCATGGAGATAGAGGAAATCCCATTCGAAGGATCATCTGATGTCGATCCCAAGCATCGGCGAGATAAGAAAAAAGGAAATGGAGGAAAAGTCAATAGCGAGCCCCATAAGCTCGTAATCACTAACCCTAGGAGAACAGGGGCTTCAAAGTCTATTCCCTCCAAGATAGTCTCCCAAGCGGAACTAACGGACGAGGACTCATGGCGATCACGATATCGTCTATCAGAAATCTCCTTCTCACCCGAGAGAGCACAAGGGAGAAAGAAGAAGGCCGAAGGAAGGCTCTTAGATGACAAATTGCAGGCCCAAATCTGCCAACTCGAAGCAATGTGCAGAAAAGTAACCGGAAGGCAAGATAGAAACAAGCTCGCAGATTAATGCAGGAGGGAAGGCAATCCCCCCTGGCGATGCACTTATTAGCTCAGCCCTTCCCAAAAAAATGCTCGCTCCCAACATTCATAACTCCCTTTAACGGGATAGGCGATGCTATAGAACATCTCAGATCGTATCGAATGACGTTAACCCAATGGAGCCATTATGACGTGGTGATGTGTAGATTCTTTCCCGCTATTCTAAAAGACGAAGCCTTATTATGGTTCAATAACCTCCCGAATGAGTCGGTCAGGTCCTTTGCCCACTTATCCGAATTATTTTTGGAAGCATACATACATAACAGTAGGGTCAAACCAGATATCGATACATTGTTTCAATTAGCCCGAGGACCAAATGAGTCACTCCGATCGCTAGTAACACGATGGAGGAAACTATGTGCTGAAATCGGAAGGGTCCCAGAGGCCTATGCGATCTTAGGCTTCAAAAACATACTGAGAAAGACGGACCCAATGTTTGTTCGCATGTAAGAAACCCCACCAACTAACTTAGGAAAATTGAGGGGAATCCAGGAGGATTACATAGACTTAAAGGAGCTACAGGATGGTACTTATGACAAATTAGTCAAAGGAGCCACCAGAGGCGCAAATGTGGTATAACCACAAAACTCTCATGTACCTACCCGAGGTGAAGGACGATCCAACAATGGCGTTACCCAATTCGATAAACATTGGAGTGGAGGATGGAAAGGGAGAGACCAAGCCCGAAGTAAAAAGGAAAAGTTCGTGGACCCTGTCTACACGAAGCTAAATGTCTCTATAGCCAAGGTCTTAAAAAGGATCGAAGGGAAATATAAGATAACATATTCATGGAACCGAGGCCAACAGCTAGAACGGGACAAAAATCGCACTGACTTTTGCGAGTTCCATCAATTTCACATCCATACCACATATTCTTGTAGAGATCTGAAGAAGATGATACAAGAAATGATAAATTAAGGTAAACTTCATGAGTACATCGCGCAACCAGCGATCCAACCCACAATAGGGGCACCTGTCCATCGTGTGGAAATACCACGCGAGGCGTAGTATCTAGGGTGCAACACAATATCACACTCAGCTACTACCACACCCGAAGGAGGCATTATGGGGAGAATCCACAAATGAGACTTTAAAGGCAATGAGGTTTTTAGTGTAACAAAAGAACCTCCCATGGAGGAGTGGATGAAAATACATATTAGTTTCTCAGCTTCGGAGGCACCTGACGAGGGACGCAACCACAATGATCCTTTGATGGTTACGATGGCCATCGCACTTCCCGAACAAGAATGAGAGGAGGAGAAACCCAAAGTATTACCCTGGGCGATGCCCAAGATCTTGATAGACGGGGGAAGCTCTGTTGAGATCTTGTTTTACGAAACGTTAAAGAAAATGGGTTTCCGAGATGAATATTTGATTCCTTCCACCTATAATATATTTGGCTTCAATGGCTCGTCAACTCGGCCAAAGGGCGAAATCACGCTAGAAGTAAGAGTAGGGAAAATCCTTACCTTAACCACTTTCTGTGTGGTAGACGTAGTCTCTCCATATACGGCCATAATTGGGAGATCGTGGATCCATGGGATCAAAGGAGTGGCTTCAACATACCACCAAAGGCTAAGATTACCCACCCCTGACGGAATCGTGAAGATAGTAGGTGACTCAGGAGAGGCCAAATACTGTTATGACATGCACGTACAACACGACGAAAAAAGAGCTAAGAATAATACTAACCAGGATAACGTCAGTTCTTATACCATGGTGGCTACCAGAGTACTAGCCGATACCACCATTTCCCATTCGACGAAGCCCTAATAGTAATTACAACACCTCTCCAATATTGGGGAGCAGGAATTAGCCAATCGTCTTCGATTATTATGTCTGTTGGACATGCGCTAGAGTTACGCTCATATCTTCCCTAACAGCGGAGATAGCTGGAACAACCCGGTTTGAAACCCTGGCCACAAGCCAAACAGGACGAGAACACATGCGGTCCTTCTCATTCAAACACGGGACACCCCGATCTCATAATCATGACCAAAAACTACTTTACAAGATGGTTAGAGGCACCATCATTAGCATCCATGGAGGAGCCGCTTGACAACATGCCAAAAGATAATGGAGATTATACAACAAATGATCTCACGCACGAACCCAAGGGGAAAAAGACGGTCGAAACCAAATCCACACGGGAAGAAGCGCTCTGAGAAAAGAAAGCGCTCAGCAAGGCAGTTCCAAAATGGGGAGAAGCACAACCCCGTAACGATATGGATTGCAGGAAAGACAACTTTCCAATCCCTAATATTAGTCAGCTATTAGAAGTCATACCCAGACTTGAATTGCAGTCCTTAAGAGACATGTACCTGGCCTACAACCAAGCCCCACTTAATGAGCAAAACCAGGACCATGAAGCCCTCCTCATGTCTGGAAGGTTACATGGATACCCCAACGAAGCTATCACCAACATGGTTAGCATGAAGTTAGATGAACTCGGAACCAGCCGAAGTAATCAACTACGTAATGTGCTATGGGAACTCAGACACGCACGGCCTGGGTCGATACGAATAATCCCCCTGTCGTCTAATAGGTCAAAACGACCCCAACCGTATAGTCCAAGGTCGGTGAGAAGAACCCTGACTCGGACGCAACACTCTCCAAGCTACATAACTGCGAGAGATAATACCTCAGGAAGGAATACTGTCCCTCCGAGATGTCTAGCTACTCAACCTTGAGAAAATATTATCACTTAGTATAGCATGAAGAAGCGTTAGGATTAGAATCCTCATGTCATAGGTCATGATACCTTACTAAAATGTACTAAGGGTCCACAACCCTCTTTTAAAAGTAATAAAATTAAGCCTTTTGCATAATCATTTTACTCGCTTTAAATTTTTGTCCTTGCCATCTCTAGATTCTTTATTTTGTTTTCCTTCTTATTTTTTATATATATTTATTTTATTTTCATTCTTTTCGCATTTGGATATAGCTCCATTCATTTCAATATCCAAAGAAAAAATAAGACCATAAAGATTATGGCATGGTGTTATCCACACCTTTCATTCAACAACGAATGATGCGGGTAAAATACCTAAGCTGCCCAACACAGATATAGACCTAAGGCAATGCCATCTTGCCAATAAAGCATGATGACGCGGGGGACACCCTAAGCTACCTAATATGGATACATACCTAGGGTAATGCCATCACGATCAAGAAATCGGATGATGTCCTACCATAACAGGAGATGCTCAGAATCAAGGTACTAACCTTTGGCTAAGGGAAGAATCACTTGACCGAGGTATCTCCCTCCAAACGATGGTTGATAAACAGATGGCTCACACAACTGACCACACAACCTAGGGGCAAGTACAACCTAAACAGGGACTATTAAACACAAGCCAATAAAGGAATCATAATAAAGGAAAAAAAAGTAAAAGTTGCCTAGCCTAGTTTCCAACACCGTAAGAGATGGCCAATCCAATTAAGGAACTGATCACTCCTTGGCTTCGTCACCCATGGTTGGGCTCATATCCGGCACACAATCACCTCAAAACCCAACAAATACAAACAAAAAAAAGGCATAGAATAACCCAAAGGTGCTACTATGAAAACCATTCTAAAAGTGAAAAAGTATGATCGCCTCCCACATATGAGGACTTATTTAAATAATGTTTAAACGAACTATACCTCCAAAAACAAAGGAGGACTTACCAACCAAACATTGTTTTCTATGTTAGGAGTTTGAAAACAAAAATATAAACACCATACTCAAAAGGAGTACCAAAAAGAAGGACCGTAAAAGTACGAACGCTCAATATTCTTGTTGATCACCCGCACCTTGCTCGATCTCCAACTGATTTCCAGTGACTTGATCGAGCTCCATCCGATCACCAGTACCTTGATCACATCCCACCCGATCTTCTCTCTTGGGGACTACAGAAGCAACTTGCCCGGATCCGAGTTTAACTGATGGAGTACGAGCCGTCGCGCTCTCAGCCGCAGCAACCATCTGACGATCGAGAAGAACTGAAACTTTGCAGACTTTGGTGATCAATAGCTTATACTCAGCACGAAGGTCACTTAGTTTCTGATTCTTATCATCACGTTCGGCCTCCATCTCCTCCTCGTGGTTATTGACCAACACGTTAAGCTCCTCATCCAGGCCTTCCTTGGAAACCCTCGTCTCCTCCAACTGCTTCTCCAGCTTGGCGATGCGCTTACAAGCCACAGCAAGAAGGATTGAAGAAAAAGTCAATACGAAATCTTCTGCTTACAAACGCATAAGTTTCATAAAACATAAAAAACACTAATAGGCAACCTTCGTGAACAACCAACACAGAAGCTAAGGTCTGTTCCACTTGGGACTTTTGGTTATCTAAAGCACTAATTTGTGCCTCCGCAGGAGTTATGGCCGCATCACTGGCTGGACATGATAATAGATGCATATCACGCTCTTTTTCAAGTTGAATGAAATCACTCTTAAGACGCGCCAACTCCTCCCTTTCATCTTTAGCCCGAGTCAATAACTACATATGATCAGATTGCCATTCAATCAGCTTATCTTTCTGACTTCGAAGAATCTTGATTTCATCCATCTGATCCACGGCTACTTGCTTAGCCTTATCTAGCATTGACCGAAGCTCAACAATGCGATCACGATGAACATTTACATCCTCCCAAAGTGAACCATTTTCATTCTCTAAGGCATAAATTTGGCAATAACGAGAGCTCACATCGAGCTTCCAATTACATATTTCCCTAGCATACCTATGAACGGTATCATTTAACTTGTCCTCCGAACGTTTGATGGTGGCTACCAATAGAGTGGGACTACTTCAGAAATCTAAAAAGCTTATCATAACAAAGTCATCACACAAGGAGGAGTAGAAAAAATACCTTCTAATTCCTTCTTATCTTGGCGAAGGGAACGGTTCTCCTCCTGAGACATATCTACATCAAGGAGTAAATTCTGAATCTCGTGCTCATCCTCCCAGCTCGTCTCCTGACCACACGAGTCTCAGAGAGCATACTAATACGAAGGTTGTTACTCTAGCAAACTAAACAACATATCTAAGTTAAAGAAACTTCAACTAGAGCAATCGAAGGAAGGACGTTGTTTCAATCCCGGTACATACCGCTAACACCAGCTGCTGCTGAGAAGACTTTGGAAATGAGGTTAAAATACGAGCTTTCTCATCTTCGCTCATCCGAGCATACAGCTCCGAGCACAACAGCTTCATAGACTCGGACTCGTCGCCAAATGTAAAGGAGGACGAACCCGAAAAATCCAAGGAAACAGAAGGAAAACCACCAGCAAAAGCACTTTGAACACCTAAACTACTACCAGCCCGAATACTCCCCCTGGGGACGTTGCCCTTCTCAGCAGGATTACTCTCTTGGGGCACCACCGTACCCGAGATCGAAACAGTACTAATAGCATTAGCAGGATGGTCCGACATGGCCTGGTCAAGGTCATCAAAAAATGAATCCCCAAGATCCACAAACTCACCCTCTCCAAACAGAGCATCCACATTGATGCCAAAAGAAGGTTCCTCCATTACATGAGAAGTGGATGGCCCAGAACCATCAGTAACCCTCCTCCTTTGTACACATGATTACATCAACATCAAATACTAAGGCATAAAATAGGGGAAAGATATATATGTATATGTTAATAAAATGACAATATTTTATACCTTAGCATCCTCAGCACCTCGAGTAGATTGAAAAGAACGCCTACGAGGGGGCAATCCGTTTAAGCACCCATGGATTATAAGCCGATAGATGATCATGCATCTCGGGAATCCCTGGGAGAACATCGCCGACCTCATTCCAACCATAAACATAAGGCCCTACGATTCGGAGAGGAGCAACACACCACTTGGGATCATGAGTCTTGTGAAGCATAGATTGACTAGCATGCGGAGGATCCAAATCAGTCATAAGAGTAGGACCTTGAAGAGGATTCTGAGCCCTAGAAATTCTAATCCCAAAGACATCATAGGTATCGGACTGCTGACACCAGTAATTTGCGACGAAGGACGCAGGCGAGTAAAATTCCCTCTACTCGGGCACAAAATGGTTCAGCTCATGGTCGGTCACTTTACCTTGACTTCGGCGATTACACTCTCGCATAATCCTGTAAAAAATTTCTATTCGGTTGAAAAATTGCTCGCTGAGGATTAAACAGAGTAAAAACCTCGTACTGAAAGGATTCAGTGGGAAATACAGAGGGAGACGGAGACCAGCCTCTAGTTGACCAACCGCAACGATAATATCGTTTGGACTACAGGGGTTCTCGTCGAAAAGTTTCTGTGACAGAACTCTGGTCTGGCCCTCCGGGGTAGCAAAACTCACATCAAATTTGTGAAGATGATATTTGGTCTTCACCATATCTAGAAAATCTGCATCAGACATGACGGTGGAACGACTGCTGCTCTGGTTCCTAACCGGTATCTTGTCAACACTATGAAAACCAAGAAAGACAAGAAAACCAAAGGTTAATGCCGGAAAAAAGGACGAAACTACGTCGACTGTAAGAACTGGGAAGTTATGGAACAATGGCAAAGACCATTAATGGCTAAACAGTAACTGTAAGAATTCGAAAAGATGAAACAAACCATCGACAAATAACAGAAGACAAGAACAAACAAAAAGAGAAACAAAACCTTACCGTCTCTGTGCTCTTAATGGAAACTTCCTTCCAAACATAATGAGTATCTTTAATTGACAAGGAGTTAAAAAGGAACAGCAAAAGACAGAAGAGAAAGAAGATAAAAAATCTCTGAACACTGAGCGAAAGAAGTAAAGACATGATCCTTCTCCCAAAAATGGTTTTATAAGAAACCAAGGGATAACCAACTGGTGCCTCAAACCCAAAGGGTAAAAAAGCGCATTAAAATGCAGACGTGGCGGAAATCTCGGACGTGGCGAAAAGGACGGGACGGTTACGAAGTTTTCTTCCCATCATGCCCTTGGAAAGTTGCAAAGAAAATGAGAAAAATGTGAGGGTAAAATATCCGATGGCCACGTGTCAACATCTCAAGGGATGACCTCATGGTGAGATGGTAATGTAGGAGCACCGAATCATTCTCCATAAAGCTGATCTCGTCTGAATCGAGACTCCTGCCACCAGCATTACATGAATGACGCGTATGAAGGAGTGGTCTAATCGATTCATACGGTCAAGTCTAAAAAGCAACACTGCATTTAATGAAGGACTAGAAGAAGTGAGAGCGAGTTTATGTTATAGCAAATAACTCGGACGACATATACTATAACTCGTAGATGAAGCAACACGAGGACCTTTGGAGAAGAGATTCACGATGATGAACAAGGCGAGATGACTCAGAGGGAAATCTGGCATACCATCACGAGGAATAGTATAGAACCAGTCCGAAGCAGGGAAAACGATGCATGATTACCCCGAGAGCTCGACGACGCCTGACCTTCACGAGTTTTATTTGTCTATAAATACCAACCCATGTAGATGGAAATGGGCAAGTTAGCTAATGTATGATTAGATGGTCTTTCTACAGAGAATACATGGGAGAGATTTAGACGAAGAAAGAGTGAGAGATCTAAGTGAGATTTGTAGCTCTTTCAAGGGTAAGACCTTATAATCAATAAACAAAACATCTTCTTTCCCGTGGACGTAGGTCTTCATGGCCGAACCACGTTATATGCTTGTGTTAATCTTTACTTTCATGCTCTTTACATCTTATTTATCTTTGAATCTTTTATGTCAGAGTAAGTTTTAGTCTTTATCTTCATTTGGATGTAGTCATCAGAAAAGATGCAACTACAATAGTTACTTTCTCCGGTTTATCTGTTCAATATATCCCAACAAGTTTCGTTGTAAATATGCTCAGTTTGCTCTGGCATCTCAGCTTATTTAAAAACGCTTAAAAATCATTACTTAAAAACGCTTAAAAATCATATGATAAAACATAATCAAGAACATGATCAGCTTACCAACGCGAGTTACGCGACTATTCGTCTCTTCAAGTAATAAACTCTAGTCAAAATCACACACAAGAAAAAAAGACAAAGAAATGCGTTTAGTTTCTCGAGAAATTACCAACTCTTATAAAATAACAAAAGTTCTTCACAGATAATGAAGAAAACCGTGAAAAGAAAAAACCGCCGAAAACCTCTCACAGTCACCCGGCCCCTGTTGTCCTCCTCGGGGCCCACAGGACCCACAAAATATGTTGTGAGAGCTTTTTTAACATTCTGTTTTTATGTGGTTTATTTCATTGTCTGTTTAGAACCACCCATAAAATAAACTTGCAAAACAAAACTAAAGTACTATTACAAACTCATATCATGTAATTCAGCATCGTAAGATTATTCTCATAGTCTCTAACTTAAAGTTGATCTAACATGATCTGGTCCATCCTGCGTATAGGAAGATTCAAACCACGCAATAAGCATGAGTATAAGATGGCGAGAGCTGGAAGGAGAAGTTCTGCATGATCATAGACAAAACCAATTTATCTTCAACTAAAGCAAAGTTTTGGCCTATGCAGACCTTAGGACGGACGGAAGGAGAATATGCGAGTTTATCATTGGATTCTCTTTCTCACAATCTCAACATTATAAAGAAAACCATAGTAGTGTGTCAGTGTGTGCAATGTACGAATTCATTCCATGGATTTATTTAACGTTAGAAAAATTAAATGAAATGGATGATGTTAAAAATTACTTCAAATTTTAAATGGTGTTAGAAAAGCTACTTCCATTTTACAATTGGATATTTTAAAAATGAGTTCAATATTAATAGACTTTTGCCTTCTCATTTAATCAGAATTTCAAATTCTATTACAGATTTTTTTATTACAAAATCACTCTTTTACGTCAGGAACTGTCGAAATATCTTTCTTTTAGTATAAGAGTGGTGAATTATACCTGTTAAGAATAAAAAGACAAAATAAAGTGTCTCGTTTTCTAAAACCACACTACTAAAAATTTTGTTGATTATTTTTTATGTTGTGGATTTCAATATTAGTCGTTACTTTCTTCCCTATATATATCCAACATACTCCATTAAGTTTCAAAGTACCCTTGCTCAAACATATCAAGTTACTTAAAAACAATAATATTCCAGATCATATGGAAAAACACAATCAAGAAGAAGAATAGTTTATAACGCGATTATTGAACTTTTAAGTAATAATTTCTGGACAATCACGCACAATAAAAACATCAAAGAACTCAATGCCTTTAATTTCTCATACTATGATCTTTAATCTCACATTTATCAGATGATAAATGGTGAATAAAATGTGATCCTATCACCAATGTGACTTAGGTTCAACCCCTGGCAACCGCATTTTTCATTCTCTCTTTTTATGGACCAAGCTTGTAATTGTCTAGAACCGAAAATATCCCCCCTTTTAATGCCAATAAGAGAATATCAAAGCATTTCCTTTCATAACCGTTAAATCCTCTTATATTAATTCTTAGCCATTAGACCTAGGAACATTCTAAAATGGATTCATGTCACAAAAAGATTCTCGTCACAAAATTATGTATTTACCAAAACGTCATTTCTATAAAAATAAAGATAGATATTTAAAAACTCCACATCTTCCAAACCGTATTTCGGATTTTTGTGAACTTTATATATTTGAAAAGACCTTTGAATTATCTACGCAATGAGCATAAATAAAAATACCATATTTTTGTTTTCAATTTTTTTTATGCTTCTCCTAATTTTTATGTGTCTTCCCTTTAAAATTTAGACATGGCTTAAGAATGAATTTGAAAAATTTATACCTTCAAAAAAAAAAATGAAAAAATCTATAAAAAAAATTGATTCGAAAAGACATGAACAATGATCAATTTCGGATAAAAAAGTATAATATATGGTGTCAAAGCACCAAATTATTTGCAAAGTAGAAAAAGATTTTATCGTCGACGTGCAGCGCACGTGCTTACTGCTTGTATAAATTAGTGCACAAACTTGAAATTTAAGAACACAGAGGAAGAATATGAAATTTCTTGAACGTATGAAGTATTGGATTGTTTACTTGCTCAATCTCTCTTTTTGTGTGTGATCAGGTCCTATATCTAGTTGTCATGCCACAAAGTTAGTATGCATCGGATTTCGGACTTTTGACTCCATTATGCACATTCAGATTCAACTAAACAGATTTGAGACAAACATAATTTATCCAGTTTGAGGTAATACTAGAACAACCTAATGGTATTGCATCAATCGTTAAGAAATCCAGGTTTAATTCATTGCAGAGAAGATAAGTTTCATTACATGAAAACACATTGATTTTAGGAAAGTATTCAATGAAGTATTTTAAAGAGAGGCTCGGAACTAAACCCTAAATAGGAAACTACACGTAAAACTCACATGAGTGACTGCATGAGTAATATGTTGTCTTAACCTGCACTACTGCCCTCCTTATCCTGAATTACACCATCTGTGTCATTACCCCCCCTCAAACTGATGGGTGAAGCAACAACCTGAAGCTTCGATCAAAGCATGATGAAGCGATAAACATGTAATCCCTTAATGAATATATCGTTCAGTTGATCGAGAGTGTTAACTTCGAAGATATCCAAGGTCTTGTTGTGAACTAATTCTCGGATAAAGTGGTAATCAAGATGAACATGCTTCATACGAGAGTGCATAACATGATTGGAGGCTAAGGAGATGGAGATAATGTTGTCGCATCCAAGTTTGGGTATGCTTGGTAAGGGAAAGTGAAGATCTTGTAGAATAAAGCATATCTAGACAATCTCAGCATCACTGTGAGCTAGAGTGCGATATCCGGCCTCTGTGCTGGAAAGAGCAACTATGGTTTGCTTTTTAGATGACCAGGAGATGATGTTACTGCCAATAAAAATGTAGTAGCCTCTTGTGGATCGTCTGTCATCAATGCAGCCGTCCCAATCAGCATCAAAGAACCCTAATAAGAATGAACTACCCTTTGTGAACTTGATTTCGTAACCCAATGTGCCCTTGATGTATCGTAGGATTCTCTTGGAAGCATCCATGTATGTTATTCTAGGATGTTGCATGTATTGGCACACAAGATTAACATCATAGAAGATCTCTGGTCTGGACCAAGTGAGATAGTGGAGAGCACCAACAAGAGATCTTTAGTCAGTTGGATTTTCAAGCAGTGTGCCATCTTCTTTGGACAATTTGGTGGTAGCTGCAATAGGAGTTTGACATGATTTGGAGCCTTCCATGTGGAATTTGTGCAGTAGATCAACATCGTATTTGTTTTGACATAGAAATATGGTGTTGGATGTTCTAGTGAACTCAAGACCAAGAAAATAGTTGAGAGAGCCCAAGTCCTTGATGGGAAACCGAAGTTGCAGCTGAGCAATAACAAGCTGTATGAATGCTGGAGAGGACCTTGTAAGCATTATGCCATTAACATATACTAAGGCAACTGTAGTATGAGGACCATCCTTGTGGACAAAGAGTGATGAGTCAGCAATTGAATTTTTGAAGTTGAGAGAACAGAGTGCTGAACTGAGTTTTTCATACTAGGCCATAGGGGCTTGTTTCAGGCCATAGATGACTTTGTGTAGGAGGAATACATGATTTTTCTTTACTGGATCAATGAAGCCTGGTGGCTGAGCCATGTATACAGTTTCTTTTAAGTCACCATGGAGAAATGCATTGCTCACATCTAGTTGATGGATTTCCCAATCAAACTAAACTACCATGGATAAAATGATTCTGATTGTAGTTAGTTTGTCCACAGGGCTGAAAGTCTTCTCAAAATCCATACGTGGTTGTTGATGATACCCCTTAGCTACTAGTCTGGCCTTGGATTTATCTATCTCACCATTTGCATGATACTTTATCTTGAATACCCATTTACAGCCCACAATGTTTTGCCCTGCAACTGGTGGAACCAATGTCCAGGTACCTGCATCTCTTAAAGTTGTGTATTAATTGACAAATGCAATGTTCCATACTTGCTCTTTTTTGGCAGCAGTAATGCAAGTTGGGACAATAACCATGAAAGCAGCTGGTAGTGGATGTTTGGTGGCAGAGAAAGATTTTGGGGTATAAATGCCATGTTTTCCTCTAGTAACCATATGATGAGCATTAGTGGTTATAGCTAATGGAAGTGCAGGGGATGCACTGGAAGATGGTATAACTTCAGGTATTGATACGATAGATTTTGCAGGTGGAGTGGGAGGGTGAATAACTACAGGCACTAAAGATGGTAAGTTGAGAATAATGTTGTAAGGAAAGGAGGTTTCATTGAAGGATACATGCCTGGATATATAGATTGTGCCAGTGATAGGGTCAAGGCATTTGTATCCTTTGTGTTGTAGACTATATCCTATAAAGATACAGCTTTTACTTATAGGTTCCAGTTTAGTGGAGGTATAGGGTTTGAGCCATGGGAAACAAGCACAATCAAAGACTTTAAGGAAGTTATAGTCTGGAGATTTGTGAAGAAAAAATCTCAAATGGAGTGTAAAAGGCTATAGATTTGGTGGGAAGTCTATTGATTAAGTAGTTTGATGTGTGAAGTGCATCAAGCCAATACTGAAAAAGAAGCTTTATCTGATGCAAAAGTGTTCTAGTGACTCCAAGAATATGCTTATGCTAGACTTCTGCAACACCATTTTGTTCTGGTGTGTGTGGACAAGACATCTCATGGGTGATGCACTTGGAGTTACAGAACTGTGCTAAAAGATTGTTTAAAAATTCACCTTCATCGTCGGTTCTTATAGTGACAACAGAGTGAGACAATAGGTTTTCTATTCTTGTTACTAAAGAGATAAATTCATGTTTGAAATCAGATTTGGAGGATAAGGGAAGTATCCAACAATACTTGGTAAACTCATCAACAACATTTTCATAATATTGAGTACCATTAGTAGAGGGTGTGGAGCATGGAACCCATAAATCCATGTGAAGAAGTTGAAGTGGTTTAGTAGCCACTATACAAGACATTTGAAAATGAAGTTTAGTACTTCTACACATTTTGCAATCAATACAAAAGAAAGGTTTATTAAAAACATTTGACAATTTTAGTGTAGTGCAGAGTTTTTGAAGAGTCTAAAAAGATGGATGCCCAAATCTTCTATGTAGGAGAGCAATGTCAGTGGCAGTGGTGGTGGAGAGAGCTTGATGTGTGGAGATGAAGGTGAGAGGGTAGAGTCTATTTTTATGTGTCCCTTGGAAAAGGATCTTCCCAGAGTTGAGATCCTTCATAGAAAATCCATTTGAGTCAAGAGTTAATGAGCAATGATTATCAGAGGTAAACTTATGAATGGAAAGAATATTGCGAGATGATGCAGGAACTATGAGGACATCATTTAAGTGAAAGGAATGATCATGAATATGTTTACTAGAATTACCCTTGTGAGTTATAGTCATACCTTCAACATTTGCAGTATGGATAATGTCACATGCCCATTTAATCGCCTAAAATTTTCATGGGACATGACCGGCAATACTATGTGGTTCAGTGAATCAACTTCACCCACAAGTACTCAGCCTTGCACACTTGCATCAAAGTATGCATCTTCCTTCACTCACAAGGCAATATGCAACGGAAGTCTTTTCTTCTTTCTCTCTAACTCTTCATGCCCCCATAAGCATAAGAGGTTCTGCCATGCACATCAACAATTCTCACACAAACCAGCAACATAATGAACACAAAGACATGACACAATTAACCCATTTTATTGTATCAAAGGAAGATTACAAAACTCGTCCATCACATGGACCAAAAACAGGCCATTCACCCTCTTGGTGAATGCCTAACTCTCCCAAACATGAGACTAACTCTCTCCTATGTAGCCTACTGATTTTCCTACTCCTTAGGACTATTTATACAGTGGTTACAATGGCCAAAACCGTGCACAACACTTGCACACGCATGGAACAGCCATGTGTCCCATCAGGTAGTTTCTATAACCGCCAGCTTACTTTTCAACCGCCACCTTTTGTGTTGTCAAGCCAACAGATGCCACATCTGTTCTTGGTGGTTAGAAACACTCCCACATGGTTATAACTTCTTTTATAACCGTTCTACTTTGTCTCACATCATTGGAATGCTTGTGAAGCTCGTAACCAACTCGTAACCGTCACTTGAGCCGTATTGCACCACTTGTTGCGCCATACTGGATTCTTCCTTGCTCCAACGTTTAGCTCTCTTGGCCCTGCATTTTTATTACTTTAAACTGATGCACGGACACTCTTATTTCTTTACTTGTCAAGGCCAACTCCTTAAGCTCACTCTAGTTACTTGTGCGTCATATATGCTTCACTTCGCCAATTAGCTCGACAATAGCAATGCAACTCTTGCATTACCAACTTGTTTGCACTTTGTTCAGACTTTGGCCTGCCTTGAACCAATGCATAGACTAACTCTTAGTCTATTTAACTCTTCTTGCATCATCCTTGAGTTTGGGCCAACTCAATTCCATGGATATGCATCGATGCCAACATCGCATGTTGCATCTGTCAACTTTGGCCATGTCTTGCCTTTCCTCAATGAATCCTTATTGTGTCGGCCAATAAGCTTCATTCCTTAGCCAAATGTATTTACAATGTAGCGCCACTCTTGCACTTCATTGGCCCTGTAGGGTTATGTCATTCTTGACACTTGACAGTTTATACAGTATACCGCTATTATGGCTTCCTATTGCGCCATTACGGCTATACTGACTTGGCCTGCAACTCTATAACGCGTCATAATTATGAATCACTTGCAGTACCGTAACAAACCTCCCCCACCTAATCTGTTCAACGTCCCCGTTGAACGCAACATCAGTTCAGTTTTAGCTGAACTTTCCTTGGCCTTATGCACCCATCTGAGCCCTTCTCAGAATCAGCAACTTTGCTTGGCCTTTATCCTTGCCAAATCTTTTCTGCCTAGTGATTTACGCCACCACTTAGCTTGTTTGCTTTTCCATTGAGCCTATGAATTCCAGCTTCATTGTCGCATCGTCGAATATGCTTCAATCTCTACTTCATTCGCATCTCAACACCCAAATGCCACTTAAAATCTGTTTCTATGCCCTTGCATCAGCACAAATTTTTCTTTCAAGCCATTCCGTGCTTAAGTGTACACTTCAAATAGCCAACATATCTGGGTGATATGTATAACTTAGCTTACTTGCCTTCAATTCCGACTGACATTGCACTCTTGCAATTCAAAAGGCCTTACTGTAGACTAAGAGTTCTTCAATCATGTTGCAACACTCTTTTGCAAACTCGACTGAAATGCATGACATTAACCATGACTTAGGATACCCCTAACATTAGACCGACTCTCCCACCGAGCCAAGGTTCCTCTTCACGTGCCTTTGAAACTAGCACTATAAGCATCACTTGCTCTTTCAAACTGCTACGCTTTAATGTGGCGGAAAAACAACATCATGTTCTTCCTAACAATGAGTTACTCTTAACTCATTTACTTGATGGACTTACATCTTCATTCTTGATGCGTTACTCCATGCTATCGCTGCCATATGCCGTCGCACTTCCACATAACTCTCAACAGAAAACTCGACTATGCCACCAACTCCTCTATTTGCTTCTTTCACTTTCAGCGTCTTCTATTGTATATTTTGGCTTAATATACTGTGTAGCATCTTCCACGCGAATTAGCTTTACTTTGAACGAAAGAGGCAAGATCTTTCACTTCAAATACCCTCATTCACTACTACCTTACATAGATAGACTTCATTCCAACACCAAGGTCCACTCGACCCAAACTGAAAGTATACTCAAACTTGAGCAAATACTCACGCCAACTGATTGCAACTTGTAAGACCTAACAAGCCTTGCAATACTAACTTCAACTTCGCTTCTAAGCAACAAAGGAAACGAGACAGCAACTACTGTCCCCAATGTAGCAATTCACTTTGCCACATGTATTCTTCCAACTATCAACGTTCTTATGCGACTCCCATAACGAAGCATAATATAATTGACACTTAGTTGAATACTCCTTTTAGACTGATGCTATCATTTTTCTTTAGCTTTCATGAAGATTTCTTCAACAATGGCCACATGCCATCTTTATGCATCACCACTAATTTGTCCTTCTTTTCCATGCATCTATGAGTCGCCTAATTTTGCATTTCCAATCGCATCATACATCTTGGCCATGCCCAAATATCATTTGGCGCATGCTTCTACTGCATACATGCTATGCCAATTAGCACTCAATTCTTGACACAAACTTGTGCACCTTTGAACAACTCGAACGGACTTAACTTGGTGATTTTGAGCATCACCATAGAGCTCAGCAAGTCATATCACTCAATGACTTCCGCGGACAATTATATTGGACAATATTAACAAGGCACAATCCTTGCAAATGAGGCGCCACTTCCTACGTTCCATGAAGCAAGAATGCTGCATTCTTCTTCAAACTTGGAACTCATTTTTACTGCCCACGCATATCTGGAAACTCTTGTCTTTTCCCTCCGCCAAAATCAACTTGAGTAGCAACATTTGTTGATTTGCAGTTGACAAGAACATCTGCTTGTGGTTATGATCAATTGCAGGTCTTTGGACACCCTTGTCCAGGCATATTGATCCCACTAATAAACCAGGTGCAAGCACACTCCTTGTGCTCATATAGCATCAACGAATAACTCTTTGCAAATGCAAGACCGTGGTGTATCGGTTTTCCCCTAACTTGCGCTTCTGTCTTCAGCCTTTCAATAAGCTTTATGCTAGATAAGAATTGCCCATCCAATTCTTCTTTTATGGCATCACAATTGCCACAAAAATGCTGATTCACAATCAGACTTTGCATTACCACCAAGGTACATGCAAACAAGAGAGATAACTTTAATCTTCCAAACAACTAGCTACGATGAAAACACCTTCAATCTATCGCATAGACATGTTCTTCATATACTTTGCCTCTGCAAATGCCAACAACTTCTTTGCATTCAGGAATTTTCGCAAAATTCCCATTACCACTTGTAATGTACTTGATACTGATAACACTACGAAATTATGCATTCCTAATGCATTATCTTCGCATACTTGTGAGAAACATGGACTTTAACACCTGACTTGCACCATAGAAGTCAGCATACTCCTTAGTTTTGTCATGCCATCGCTTGAAAACCCGGTTTCCAATGATTCTTGCACGTTCATCTAACACTTTGGGTAGGAATTTTGACACCTTTGTCATAAACTTTCATGGCCTGCTGCTACTTCAAGCTTCAAGTTCATTCCAATTGATCTTTCCACACAAGACCAACTTCTTCTAGTCTCCATACTAGCGAAACCCAAACAATTCACAACTGAATTTGACAAACAAATGACACCAACTTGAGTAAAAGAGAGAAAAATCAGCAACTGTGTCCTCTAACACAAATTCGATACCCGACTTGTCACATGCCCATTTAATCGCCTAAAATTTTCATGGGACATGACCGGCAATACTATGTGGTTCAGTGAATCAACTTCACCCACAAGTACTCAGCCTTGCACACTTGCATCAAAGTATGCATCTGCCTTCACTCATAAGGCAATACGCAACGGAAGTCTTTTCTTCTTTCTCTCTAACTCTTCATGCCCCCATAAGCATAAGAGGTTCTGCCATGCACATCAACAATTCTCACACAAACCAGCAACATAATGAACACAAATACATGACACAATTAACCCATTTTATTGTATCAAAGGAAGATTACAAAACTCGTCCATCACATGGACCAAAAACAGGCCATTCACCCTCTTGGTGAATGCCTAACTCTCCCAAACATGAGACTAACTCTCTCCTATGTAGCCTACTGATTTTCCTACTCCTTAGGACTATTTATATAGTGGTTACAATGTCCAAAACCGTGCACAACACTTGCACACGCATGGAACAACCATGTGTCCCATCAGGTAGTTTCTATAACTGCCAGCTTACTTTTCAACCGCCACCTTTTGTGTTGTCAAGCCAACAGATGCCACATCTGTTCTTGGTGGTTAGAAACACTCCCACATGGTTATAACTTCTTTTATAACCGTTATACTTTGTCTCACATCATTGGCATGCTTGTGAAGCTCGTAACCAACTCGTAACCGTCACTTGAGCCGTATTGCACCACTTGTTGCGCCATACTGGATTCTGCCTTGCTCCAACGTTTAGATCTCTTGGCCCTGCATTTTTATTACTTTAAACTGATGCACGGACACTCTTCTTGCTTTACTTGTCAAGACCAACTCCTTAAGCTCACTCTAGTTACTTGTGCGTCATATATTCTTCACTTCGCCAATTAGCTCGACAATAGCAATGCAACTCTTGCATTACCAACTTGTTTGCACTATTCAGACTTTGGCCCTGCCTTGAACCAATGCATAGACTAACTCTTAGTCTATTTAACTCTTTTTGCATCATCCTTGAGTTTGGGCCAACTCAATTCCATGGATATGCATCGATGCCAACATCGCATGTTGCATCTGTCAACTTTGGCCATGTCTTGCCTTTCCTCAATGAAGCCTTATTGTGTCGGCCAATAAGCTTCATTCCTTAGCCAAATGTATTTACAATGTAGCGCCACTCTTGCGCTTCATTGGCCCTGTAGGGTTATGTCATTCTTGACACTTGACAGTTTATACAGTATACCACTATTATGGCTTCCTATTGCGCCATTACGGCTATTCTGACTTGGCATGCAACTCTGTAACGCGTCATAATTATGCATCACTTGCAGTACTGTAACAGATAACCTCTGCACTATCATATGGAGTTACCTCTTGACAGCCATCAGTGGTGTATGAAATGTGATGATTAGCTCCACTATCAGCAATCCATTCCTCATTATCAAAGATGTCTGCAACAGTAAACATTGCACTGAGATTGGGGGGTGGTGCTCTTCCTTGATATGTAACATTGAATCTCTAAACACAAGTGGGTGCTAGGTGATCCTTCAGTCCACAAAGCTAGCATTTGTCAGGGATGGGTGAGCTTCTGCCATAGTTTTGAGTGTTGAATAATGCTGGATTTGGGTGTCTACCACCTGAATAGCCTCTGCCTCTGATAGAGCCTTTGTTGTTTGTGTTGTAACCTCCTCTGTGATTCTAGTAAAAACCCCTATTGGCCATGAAGGCTTTAGCATCTAGGTATTCCTGATCCTTAGCATTCTTGAGTCTTTCATTGATGACAACTGCCTAACTGAGTAGATTGTTGTGGAGTTCAATACAGGTGACTGGTGGATATGTATGCCTCATGGATGTAGAAAATGAGATATAATCTGAATTCAGGGCTTTGAGCGTGATAACTACCAGTTCTTTGTCAGAGATAAACTCACCTGCTGCATCTAATTGGTCAGAGAGAAGTTTGATTTCACTAATAAGTGCTGGTATAGATTTGTCTCCCTGTGTAATGGAGAGCAGTTTTGTGCGGAGTTGAAGATGCTCTGCCAAAGCGTTCCTCTATACTGGTCTATAGCTGGTGAGAAGTTTCAGATTTGGAGAAGTAAGCAATAACAAAGTTTGAAATTGTCGAATTGAGCCACATAATAATTGTTGAATCTTCATCCATCCAATCGGTATACAATGGATTTTCAATTCCATCCAATTGATTTCTAGGATTTGTGTATTATGGAGGGCATGGATGTGAACCATCTAGATATTTATGTAGTTTGTATTTTTGAATTACCGGTTTGAGGAGGTTTTTCCACGTGATAAAGTTATCCTAAATGAGTTTGAGATGAACAAAGTTTGTTAACTGATTTAAAGGTATATTGGAAAACGAATTTGAGGTTGGTTTTTCCATTTTATTGTGAAAGAAGAGAAATCTCAGCAAAAAAAAAGGAGTAAAAAGGTTGATGAATCTCAAGAAAGATACAGGTTTAAAGGTTCTTCTCTGGAATTGAAAGATTGACACAATTGCAGATGAAAATTTGTGAAAGGAGGCAGTGATGAAAGCACTAGCAGTAAAAGGAAATAAAGAACATGATCGAAGTAAAAATTAGAGGAAAGAAAAAATTGCTAACCTCCCCTGTCTGATACCATAATGGTATTGCATCAATCGTTAAGAAATTCAGGTTTAATTCATTACAGAGAAGATAAGTTTCATTACATGAAAACACATTGATTTTAGGAAAGTATTCAATGAAGTATTTTAAAGAGAGGCTGAGAACTAAACCCTAAATAGGAAACTACACGTACATCTCACATGAGTGGCTGCATGAGTAACATGCTGTCTTAACCCGCACTACATCCCGCCTTATCTTGTACCACACCATCTGTGTCATTACAACCATTGCCACGGTGGGAAGGCCGACCGAAGAAGAATTTTCAAGATGGGGTTTTTCTACGACTATTTTTGCCCCATTTCAGAGAAAATGATATTTTCGCCTTGCTTCAAAAAAAGTGAAACTTTCGCTTTGTTTAGAAAAAGTATCATTTTTTGAAAAAGACTAACCATGGACACCAAATCCAATCTTTTTATGTTAATTGATTACTTATATTACAAAAAAGTGACCATATAAAGGTCCTCCCTCGCTTCTCTCGGTTGGCCCAATCAAAGAAAACACTTGTATAAAACTTGTAAAATGCAACTTCAGTATTACAAACTCATATATGTGATTCACTGGTTCAGCATCATCACATTACTGTCATACAACTTAACGTTTGTGTAATATGATTTGAGCTCCATGTTACGGTGCAAGATTCAAAACCACACAAGGAGCATGAGTATAAGAAGGTGAAATATGGAAAAATAAGTGCTACATGATCATAGTTAAAGCCATTTTAGCTTCTATCAAAGAAAAGTTTTGGCCTATACAGACCTTAGGTCCCCTTGAAAAAGGAACATATGCGAGTTTAACTTACGGTGCCTTCAAAACTGTTGGCACAATGCGAAAGTGTAATGAGTTTATGGAATTGAGTATGATAAACTGAGTTAGACGAGTCAGTCAGCTGACTGAGTGACTAAGTCATACAATATCGACTCAGTTAGACATTTGAGTCAGGTTATTAAAATCAAATTTCAATTAGATATGCTAAATGAAATCTGGTCAAAGCCATTGCACAAGCCATTATGCAGTCCACTGGTCTTAAGGCGGCATCATTGTGCAATACCAGTAAGGCCAGAACCAGAATGCTGCATTACTAACATTTTATGTGGTGCATTCTTTTACTCCAACTTGCAATAGAACACCCAATACAAAACCCAGCCAACTCTTCCTGTCATTCCAGTTTCAACTAAATCCTTCTTCCACATCCATACTTTCAAAATCTCTTTGCAAGCCTGAGAAGTTACAACTCCATTCATTATACAGAATAACCACCACCATACTCCTTCACATATCCTCAAATCACCATCACATATACTCAATTAAAAAAAGCCACTATCTAAATCTAACATAATCCTAACAACCCTACATTTCAACAGCATCACCAATAATTGTTGGAAAAATAGTACTAAAACAGGGTGAAAAGAATTGTTGTATTAGGGTTCAAGGCTCTTATGAGAAAATTCTTTTCGACAATTATTCGACCCTTTCCCAAAGAGGAAAAATTGTACAAACAAGACAAAAAAATATTGCCGTCAGGATACTTGAAGCCCCATAACATATGTTGGATTCAAAGCTTGTACAACCTTGATCCAACCAGGAACACACTGGTTTTGAAACTGATGATGCTTGTTAGAAGAAGACAGAGAAGATTGAGATATGATTTTGGAAGAAAACAAGTCTGCTATTTAAAGTGAAAACACACCATTTGAAGATGACTTTTCATCTTTACATGATTCCTTTCAGAGTGAACAGAAACGCCTCTTCGTCAATGTGTCCATTGGAGAAATCGAATTTCTGTACAGTTTTTCTAACTGTCATGGAAACCCTTCAACGGGAAAAAATTCAAGGGTTCAGGGAAAAAATTCAAGGGTTCGAATTTCGGTGCAGGTTTTCTAAGCTGCATAAATGACTGCATTCAAGGGTTTGACGAAAATATCCAACAATAATACCACGGACAACAACCACCTACCGCACAACAATCATTATGGTTCAGTACAAAAATGATAGGCAAACATGACGGATTTTTTAGAACTTCCCGTCACAAAAACTGATCAAGTGGGACGCCAATTATGGCCGTCATGTCTGCTTAGTTCTTTTGTGACGGCAAATTAGCAATATCGACGGAAACAGTTGTCACTAAGAAAATATGCCGTCACACATAGTTATGCATGTATTTGACCGGCCAAAATGTGCTGTCACAAGTGTATATGGATATTTTTTGCCGGGCGGAGCCTCCGTCGATGCGGATCTTGGTGGTAATAGCAAATATCTATTCTAATATATAAAGCCAACTCCCCTTACTGTAGGGAGTGAAGCCGTAAATTTGTTGAACGATTTTGCCCCTGTTTTTATATATCAAACATTTTTATTAGGCAATTACCCGAGGGCATAATGGTAAATGAATCCAGAAATTATTAGTATTACGAATTTAACCTGGTAAAATATTTTAAATGTACATTCGTACAAGAAAATAAGGGCACTAAAGTACTTTTAAGGTTCTAGAAATGAATCTCTAAATTCATCTCCTGTAGCCATATTCTAGCAACAGTGTGATTTTGTGATCAAATCGAACATCTAACATGAAAAGAAGAAACAGATCAAAGAAGCCTTTATCAACAGAAATAACACAAATTACAAATCCCTGATTTGAAGTAAAAATAATAAATTACTAGACCCTCCTATAAATTTCTTTTTGGTGTTTAGATAGATGGAACTAGGGCTTGATGGTGGTGTTTAAGATTTTAGTGAAAGAAATGGAGATGTGTAGCAGAGAGGTGGGCACAGAAAAAGGAAGAAAGGTCACCATTAAAGCAGATGGACGCAGGCAAAAAAAAAAAAGAGGGCTGTGGAGGCGGTAGCAGAGGAAAGAAAGGGAAGAGGAGAAAGACGAGTGAGAAATAGAAAAATCTGGGTTTGGGGGTAAATTAATGGACATGATCAAATATAAAGGATCCACGGTTAATATGGATTTCACACAAATTATAGCACGTGCGGTGTGTTCTTGTTGAAGAAAAAAAAAAAGTGTATATGGATATTTTTTGGGGGGATATATTTTATTTTAGCGCCAAAAAAATTTGGGCAGCGATCATTGGGTGCCCACATTTTCTCGGGCAACAACAAAAGATAATAAATCTCTCTAGCCGTCTCATTAGTTTCTCCGCCTTGATTTTGCCCAAATTTCTTTTAGGGGAATTTCAAATCCTCTGGTAATTTTTTCTCTAAATTCATCAATTAGTGTCGGCTGAAGGATGATTTCTTCGATTCGTGTGATTTTCCAGTTCCGATTTCTTGAATTCGTTGGTACGTTCTCCTCCTAAAATTGATTTTCCAGATCCATAATTGATTTCGATTCCTAGTTTTTAGCTATGATTGATGTTTGTTTCCAAACTATTACTCAAAGTATTCTTCATCAAAAGATAAATGGTAGACTTAAGTTTAGTAATCTCTAGTTAGGGATTATTTAGGTCATTAGTTTTGATCGATCGGGTGCTTGGTTTATTTATTAACATTAGAAATTCGGATTTCAGGTCATGCAAGTTCAATTTGATATGATTTTTTTTTTTTTTCGATTTTGTCGATCTATTGGATATATTGGGATGTTGGAACTCTATGTGTTCTGATTCGATCTAATGGAATATTTTCACAGTATTATCTCTTATTTTTTCTTTTTTGATTATAACGTATTGCAGTCTGATTTCATCCTATTCTAAAACCCCACAATTTCGATCGAATTAACTCTCCATTTCCAATTGGATTGAAACTGTAAATCATACATATATAATGTCTTTTTAATCGATCTTCATTATCTGTACACTGTTACACCATGACCTGCCATTTCTGCTTGATGTGCATATGCTAGACCTGTTGCTGCAATCTCTTGGCAGTTCAAGTGATTGGTAGCATGTCAGGGTGGTCCATCAAACCCACTTTTCATTTCTCATGTAAAGCTCGTGCGAATGTAATGTGCAGTACAAAAGCTTATTCCTGGAGTGGATGTGCTGCTTTTTTCACTTTTCAATCCAATTTACAACATTATAGGTAATCCTCTACTATTACCGTACCTTATTCTTTAATGATCAAATGTTTATATAAGATCAATTGTTTTTTTTAATGGGGGAATTAATCCGTTGTAGCATCTTGACTTAGGAATTGTACAGTTTAATGATTTTGGATACGTTATCGGACACATATTTTCTATGAAATTGGTGATTACTGAAACTATCATCTGTAGATTTAATTTGTACAGTTTTGGTTGTTTGCCCTAGTTTGAAGAGTATATGCTACTATTTCTTAGGTTCCATCTCTGTATAGTTTTGTGAAATTTTGCGGCATTTGAACTAGGGATATAGTTAAGAGGTTCTAATCATCATATTGATTATCTTCGGAAAATTTAGTGAACTATAGTATTTGCACCTCATCTTTTAAAGATTGGATATTAACTTTCAATTGAAAATTCCATTTTATCACAAGAGGGTCCAAGTGTACTATTACATTTATTTTTCTCAGATAATATGGATGATGGGCAAATGTACTTTCAGAGTGTTTTTGAATTCTAAATTGAAAGAGTTTTAGTTAAACATAATATAAAGCAGAAAAAATGTGATGGAAGGGCTTTGATAAATATGGCGTGTAAAAGATAAGGAACAATTTCTGGTACTCAGATTTCTTCTTAGAATTATTCTCAGCATTTTAAACTTTGTTGGAATCTAAAGAGAAGGACCGAGTGCTTAACTTTCAGTTTCTCTTTGGGATTATGTTTTAACTTTGTCTGTGCATAACCTTTATGTTATGTCTGTTTTCTCCACACTGCAGTCATGTGTTTTATAGGTCTCCAGTGGTGTTCTTGACATTTATGTTTTCTTTCTACTATGTGGCCTTGATATATATGTTTGCTAAATGTTCTATTGTCTAGTAGGAATGAAGGTGATTCTTGCTGATACATGTGTCTTTTAATTTGTATGGTAACTAAGGCATTTTTTGCTGCTGCTGGAGTGTTGTATTTTAATTTAGGTTTGTTTATTCCTTTTTTCAAGTTCATTTCAGTGCCCTAATTTCTCCATCATCATCAGAAGATTCAGCTCCAATCGATTGGTAAGAAATTTTGGTTTGATTTGGTTTTTGTATTTATTTTTTATCGTTCAGCTCTAATCAATTCCAAACCCTAATTCCCAATCAAACTCTCAAATTTGAATTTCAGTTGATTCCTCGATTTCACAATTGATTGAAGATTGAATTTGATTTTGGTAGGGGGAAGAGCGGCATCAGTTCAACAGAGGCCACTATGGGGGTTCATCGATTCAGTTGATTACAGATAAAAGCGTACATTGAGATGGATCGATACAGCAACAAGAGCAAAAATTCAAGCAAGGTCAGTTCTTCATCTTACAAAATCACATTTCTCAAAGCCCTGATTCCAACTTCTCATACAAATCATAAATAAAAATCCTTGGTTTGGTAAAATGTTATGGCGCAGTAGATAGAAAAATAAGAAACTAGGGTTTGATTCTAAACAAAACGTAGTTAAGAAGAGTTCTAATCAGAAACTCGACTGAAAATAAATTCAATAATAATAATAGACCGTCTACATAAGAGTTCTATAAGCCTTTTTATACTACTAGGGTTTCTTGGCTAAGAATCCTAAAGAAAGATACTTTAAATCCTAACCCTCAACTATAAGGAAACCATCTAACGTCTAAAAATAATAAACTCAGCTAAAAGAAAAAAAAGACAGTAAATTATTTATGCTCCTGCATCAATCTTCCCGGGTGAAGAAGAGTTGAGCATAGTAGGGAAAACTTTCAAAAATTCTTCATAGATTCCTGGGTCAATCCTCTTAAGTTCCTCTTCTGCAATCCAAGTACTTTCGCTAGCTGGTTTGCCCAACCATTTGACGAGTACCCGATTGTATTGAATGCCTCTCCTTGAAACAGCTTGCTTAATATCCAACACATCTTCAATCACTTCTGCTGGTCCTTTAGAAAGTTCTGCCACCTGACGACCTACCTCAACAAATTCTCCATCGAACCCATCATAAGAATGTAAATCAGCGACATTGAAGATTGGACTGATATTCAAATCTACAGGCAGTTCTAGTATATAAGCATTTGAACTAATTTTCTTCAATATTTTGCACGGACCAAACTTCCTTGACTTGAGCTTGTGGTAAGTACCCTTAGGGAATCGTTCTCGCCTCAAATGTACCAAAACCAGATCTCCTTCTTCAAAATTCTGAACTCGCCGATGACGATTGGCTGTTGTGGCATATGAGTCGTTACTTGCACTAATTGCATTCCTTACTTCCTCGTGAACGTTCCTTATATGTTCAGCAAAGGCTTCTCCATCATCACTCACTCGAGTATTTTGTGGTAGTGGAACTAGATCAAGCACATGTTGTGGATGAAATCCATACGCTGCTTCGAAGGGGGTCTTCTTCGTAGTTCTGTTAACTGAATTGTTATAAGCAAACTCAGCTTGGGGTATAATGTTATCCCAAGTTTTAACATGATTACCAACAAGGCATCTCAACAGGTTACCCAAACTGCGATTAACAACCTCTGTTTGTCCATCTGTTTGTGGATGACAAGTACTAGAATATTTTAGTTGAGTACCCAATTTCTTCCACAAAGTTTTCCAAAAGTGTCCCACAAACTTGACATCCCTATCAGAAACGATAGTAGTTGGAACACCATGTAGCCTAACTACTTCACGGAAGAATAGATCAGCAACATGAGTTGCATCTGAAGTCTTAGAACAAGGAAGGAAATGTGCCATCTTAGAGAATCGATCCACTACAACAAAGATAGAATCGTAACCTTTAGAAGTCTTTGGTAACCCCAGCACAAAATCCATGCTTAAATCAACCCAAGGGAGTGTTGGGATCGGCAACGAGGTGTATAGACCAGTATTTTGCGAATTTCCTTTGCCCAGCTGACAACTACGGCATCTCTTCACCATTAGCCCAACATCTTTAGACATCTTTGGCCAATAATAACGATCAGACACCATTGCCAAAGTTTTGTCTCTTCCGAAATGGCCTCCTAACCCATTACCATGCAACTCCTGGATTAGGTGTTCACGTAACGAACCTTCTGGAATACACAATTGGTTACCCTTAAATAAGTAGCCATCATGCATCCTATACGGACGGCAAAGTAGTGTTTCTGATTTGCTAAGATCAGCAACAACTCGACTGAAAAACGAATCAGTTGTGTACTGATTTTTCAGGTCCTCGAAGCCTGTCACTTGAGTATGCATCACTGTTAAAATCAGAGAACGCCTACTTAATGCATCAGCCACCTTGTTTGACTTACCTGTTTTGTACTTAAGTGAGAATGTGAATCCTTGAAGATAACCGCTCCACTTGGCATGTCGAGGATTGATTATTTTTTTAGAGTTCAAGTACTTGAGTGCTTGATGATCATTGTATATCACAAACTCTTGGAAAGCTAGGAAGTGTTCCCAATGACGAATAGCTTGCACTAATGCATAAAACTCTAAGTCATATGTCGAATAACGACGCTTTGCATCCGTTAGCTTTTCACTATGGTAAGCTATTGGTCTGCCCTCTTGACTAAGTACACCTCCTATAGCCACATGTGATGCGTCACACTCTATTTCAAAGAGCTTTTCGAAATCCGGTAAGGCAAGAACCGGTGCCTCCGTCAACAACTTCTTGATCTTCTCAAAGGCAAGACTTGCTGATGCTGACCAACTGAAGGTAGTTCTCCTTAGACATTCAGTAATTGGAGCCATCACAGCACTGAAATTCTTTATAAATCTTCTGTAGAAGGATGCCAGACCATGAAAACTACGAACATCAGTAATAGATTGTGGTGTTGGCCATTCCCTTATAGCTGCGACCTTCGCTGGATCAACTTGTAATCCCTCGACTGAGACTATGTAGCCAAGGAACACAACCTTGTCGCACAAGAAGGAACATTTCTTCATGTTGACATAGAGTTTCTCCTTATCAAGAGCTTCCATGACTTGGTTCAAGTGGAACAGATGCTCTTCCCTAGTTCGACTGAATATCAATATATCATCGAAGTATACAACAACAAATTTTCCTAAGAAAGGCTTTAATACCTCAGTCATAACTCTCATAAAGGTGCTAGGCGCATTGGAAAGTCCAAAAGGCATAACTAACCACTCATATAGTCCGTCGAAAGTTTTGAATGCCGTCTTCCATTCATCACCGCTTCGCATCCTGATTTGATGATTCCCACTCCGCAAATCCATCTTGGAGAAAAACTTAGAACCAACTAACATATCAAGCATATCATCTAAACGAGGAATTGGGAACTGATACTTGACTGTTATTTTGTTGATCGCACGATTGTCCACACACATCCGCCATGAACCATCCTTCTTTGGAGTAAGAAGTGCTGGGACAGCACATGGGCTTTTACTTACTCGCACCAGCCCCTTTTCCATCAGCTCCTCTACTTGTCGTTGAATTTCTGCTCTTTGTTTTGGTGGCATTCTATAAGCTGGCAGGTTCGGTAATGATCTACCAGGCACCAAATCAATAACATGTTGAATGCTTCTCATTGGTGGAAGTCCCTTTGGCAACTCATCGGCAACCAGATCCTTAAACTTCACCAACAATTGCTGAATTTCAGTTGGAAAATCACCAAACTCCCCATCTAGTTCTTCATTCACACTCCTTCCAACCAAAGCGTAGATAATCCCTGATTCTTTGCTCTCAACTTCAAATTTTTGGGCTGTTAATACATCTCTCCATTTGTTGTTTTTCTGACTGTTTTCAACTTCTTTTTGGAGTGGATGTAGAGTAAACTTTCTTCCGTCTTTCCGAAAAGTGTATGTGTTGGCCTTTGTAAGGTGGACCATATCTTTATCATATAACCATGGCCTACCTAACAAGATGTGGCAGACATCCATAGGCGCAACATCGCACCATGCTTCATCTTCAACGTCGTTACCCATAGTAAACTTGACTAGGCAACGCAATGTAACAGGTAGTACCTTTCTTTCTCAATCCAAGCAACCTTGTATGGACTAGGATGTTTTTCTGTTGGTAGTTTTAACTTCTCAACAGCTTCCTTGGAGACGATATTCGCACTGCTCCCCCATCCAAGATAACATTGCAGACCTTTTTGCCGCAAAAAACGAGAGTACGAAAGACGCTCAGCCGCCTCCAATCTTCTTTTTCCACATTAGGTGCTGCCAATAGCCGTTGCAAAACCAGGCAATCTCCTTTTATGGGTAAAACATCGATATTGTCCTCTTCATGGTCATCGTAGTCATCATATACAGGTTCTGTATGTTCCTCGTCAAATTCAGCTTCAGCAAAGTTCACCCTACGGTCAGGACAGGCATAACTCATGTGACTACTGTCTCCAAAAGTATAACAACGTGCCTGTGACCCGCTGTTAGATTTAGATGAGCCTGATCCAATGTTGCTTGGCGGCTGAAATCGTGAGTTTCTTCCCTTTTCAAACTTGTCAGTAGTATTATTTCTAATATCACTCCTTACAGCAGCATTATTCCTTGGAGACGTTGCACTAGTTCGGCTTGTTATGTTCCACCTCATGTTAGGACGTGATAACCTCTTTTCTGCCATCAATGCATATTGACGCGCATCTTCTAGGGTAAACAAACGGACTACTCCCATCTCATCTCTTATGGATTGATTCAATCCTAACAGGTAACGAAATGTTAGTTGCTCATTAGTTTCATTCAAACCAACCCTTATGAGAAGGTTGTAGAATTTAGATGTGTACTCTTCCACCGTTTATCCTCTTTGCTTCAAGTGGTGGAGTCGTTCGTACAACTCCATTGCATAATCAGCTGTTAAGAACTTCTTACGCAATTTCGACCTCATGTGCTCCCAAGTTCTGATCTTAGGTTTAGCTTGTCGAGCACGTTGTTCTTCCACTCGCTTCCACCATTGAAGCGCTGCACCTTTCAACTTCAACTTCACGAACAAAACTTTCCTCTCTTCTTTCATGGTTTTCCACTCAAAATAAGATTCTAGGCTTGCTTCCCAATCTAGATAATCTTCAGCATGCATCTTACCAAAAAAATCAGCAACTTCAACTTTGATTCCTCCTCCATTCAAGTCTAGGGCTTGAACCAGCCTTGCTTCCAGTCCTCTAGCTTGGTTGTGAAAAGGATTCTCGTCACTTTCAGAATCACTATCATCATGACTACCTTCCGATAATTCATGACCCGGAATCTCCATATCGGCTTCCGCACGTTCATGTCGCTGGATTGTTCGAACAGTCCGCGATAAGTCTTGAATCATCCGCCTAAGTTCAGCAAGCTCTGCTTGTTGATTTCCGTTTCCTCTATCTCCACGACCTCCACCACGTCCAACCATGATGAAGAGAAAGACAAGTATAGGATCTCTTTGACTCGATACCAATTTTATGGCGCAGTAGATAGAAAAATAAGAAACTAAGGTTTGATTCTAAACAGAACGTAGTTAAGAAGAGTTCTAATCAGAAATTCGACTGAAAATAAATTCAATAATAATAATAGACCGTCTACATAAGAGTTCCATAAGCTTTTTTATACTACTACGGTTTCTTGGCTAAGAATCCTAAAGAAAGATACTTTAAATCCTAACCCTCAACTATAAGGAAACCATCTAACGTCTAAAAATAATAAACTCAGCTAAAAGAAAAAAAAAGACAGTAAATTATTTATGCTCCTGCATCAAAATGGTAGGAACATTTTCAGGTCTACAAGATCATCTAAGATTAGATAGAGAATATGCCAATGAAGGTCTTTATGATACTTCAATCATCTTCTTTTATGGTGCAAATTTCTCTATCCCCCCTTTTCCCTCTCTTCAATTTTAAATTTGCCCTAATCTTTTATTTTTTTTCATTTTTCATTTTTGTTTGTAATTCAGGCAGTTGCTTCTGGTCGTGGTGGAAAGGCGACTAATATTGCTAGATCTATTGGGGCTGGAGTTCGATCATCAGTTGCTTCTGGAACTAGTGGAAATAAAGCTGCTGGTTCTAGCAAATCCAATTCGGGCAAGAGTGAATCAGGGGTAAGTTACACAGTTAATTGCATTGCTTTGTACTGGTTCTATGTCAATGTTCAAAATTCTCTTAAACTATACTAAAGTAAAGATTTGTGTGTACATTTATCAATTTTTAACGCGTTGGACCTTTTCCGAGTTTCTTCAGCAAAGTGGTTGTTGATTTTAACTTCTTATTACTGGTTTCAACAAAGGGACATTGGGAAAAGTAAATTTTAGGTTACAAACTTATTCCGCATACACATATTATAGACCGTCCTTCAAAATTGCTATTGGATCTTCAGTCCTACTTTCCATATCAGTCACTTATCTCATGTTTAGATATGAATCAACAATTGCTTTGCTTTAGCTCAGTCTACTCCTTCGTGCTGGTGCCTTTATAATGCCCAACATTTGGTCCTCTGGACTGTACTCATTCTCAAACTGTATTCTCAGACCGATGAATCTGAAGAGAAGAAGAGGCCATAGTATGAAGGACCTGATCCTGAATTGGCGGCGATGCTTGAGAGAGATGTCTTGGAGACCAGCCCTGGAGTTAGATGGGATGATGTTGCTGGACTTAAAGACGCCAAAAGGCAAAAGACTTTTGGAGGAAGCTGTTGTTCTTCCTCTATGGATGCACGAGTATTTCCAGGTATGCTGGATCAATCAAAATTGAACTAGAAAATTCTGTAACCCTTTTATTTGGCATAATTTTTTTTTCAAGGATTTCTGTTTCTAAGTTTTCTAAATATCTTGAAGCTGGTAAATTCTTAGTCGAAGATATATGTATGGAGTTTAGTTAATGAAGTCAAAATTTTCAGAGCAATAACCATTAAACTTTTATGTTTCCAGGGAATTAGAAGGCCATGGAAAGGTGTGCTTATGTTTGGTCCGCCTGGTACTGGCTAAGGCAGTTGCTACGGCACAACATTTTTCAATGTTTCCTCTTCTACTTTAGCTTCGAATTGGCGTGGGGAGAGTGAATGCATGGTTCGGGGCTTGTTTGATCTGGCCATATCTTACACACCAAGCACAATCTTCATTGACGAGATTGACTCTCTTTGCAATTCCAGAGGGTAGACTATTTGTATCTTTACTTACCATCCAGTTTTTTGTTGGAATTTGCAGATTTATACAAACATGCATGTATTCACACAAAGTTCATTTATGTGCCTGTGTTTTGTTCAGGGCATCAGGGGAGCATGAATCTTCGAGAAGGGTGAAGTCGGAACTTCTTGTACAGGTAGATGGTGTCAATCTTCGAGAAGGGTGAAGTCGGAACTTCTTGTACAGGTAGATGGTGTCAATGCAAGCACTCCTGGCGATGATGGTGCATGCATAATAGTGATGGTCTTGGCAGCTACCAACTTTCCATGGCATATCGACAAGGCTCTTAGGTTCGCAATCATCTGAAATTTTGTTTGTAATCTCTTTCCCGTGGCAAACATAAACAACGGATTTATTATGACTTTGCCCTTTTGGATCTTTCTTCGGTCGGCCGTCCCACCGTTTCAGCGGTCATCCAGTGTATTTCTAGTTTGTTTTTTGATGGATGTGATTTTTACAACTTAAAATTAATCTTTATGGCAGGGAATTGCAAACAAGGAATGATTGGGAGCCGGGAGAACTAATTGGGGGCCATGATTTTTTTATACCCATACCCAGATTTTTAAGGGGTTCCAAAAAATACATGGAAATACTATTTTGCCATTCCCATCAGTTTAACCCTAAAAATCATATTAAACTTAATCCAAAATCCTATTAAACTGCCGACTCTTCTTCTTCTCCTCTCCCCCTCCCTCTCAGTTCCTCCATTAACTACATTCAGAAAAAAAAATTCATCTGATTCCTCGTAGAAATCGTCGATGCAAAAACTTTAATCGACGATTAACTTCTTCTACAAACATGGCACGTACTAAGCAGACTGCGAGAAAAGCAATTGAAATTCTCAATCTCATTAATACCGTCACTGCAGCGAAGGAGTGTTCGAGTTCAAGTAAGAAATCAAAACCGCCGGACAATCAAATGGCTCCAATTAGAAGGTATGTTCTTTAGAACACCATACTCTTACTTGGGTTTTAGTTGAATTTGATGTTCTGCTCAAAACTAGGGTTTGAATCGGAGAAATCGATTTCTCAGGATAGAAATCGTTAACCTAGGATTATGAATGTCTAACGATTTTTGATGTTTTGTTAACGATTTTTCATGTTCTAACAACGATATATGATCTGCATGTTTTACTTCGTTGAAATCGTCCACCATTAGGGTTTAGGATTTAACGATTCCTGCTGTCTAAATTGTTTTTTTTTTTTTTTTGAATCGGTAGCCCATAGAACTTATTTTAACGATTCTTGACATGCAAGATTAAATCGTTAGCCAATGATTTTATGTTAAACGACTCTTGTGCAATTTGTTGGACGATTCTTTATTTTTTTGAACGACTCAATAGGTTTCGAAACCACCATACTGGTCCGATATTTGTAATAGTCGTCCACATCATTTCGAATGGATAACGATTATGTTGGACGACCAATTTTATTAGTGGACGACTCCACTATTTGTAATAGTTCTTCTGTCTTAAAAATTATAAAAATCGTTATTATTTTTGGTTGAATCGTTAATAAAAACGAGAAATCGTTTGGCTTCTGGGATGAGTCGTTTGGTCTTGATTAGACTCGTTTGGTTTTTGTTTCATGTTGGGCTTTCAGTAAAAAGGATAAGAATGTCTTCATTACTCCTCCGTCCAGACCTCCCCGCCACCAAAAATACCTTAATGCGGGTCATTTACGAGGAAAAACACCGAGTGAGGTAGCCTTAATTATCCGCGAACCTAGAGAACCAGCTGATGTCATATCTACAACCCCAAGCGACGAAGAAGAAGAAGTCGCGGAACATGAAGAACTTCATTTAGAAGGTCAATATGCTGCTTTTGATGATGAAGAGGAGGGTCAATATGATCAAGGTAATGTTGGTGATGGATTGAATGGTGTTAATGAGATTGAGGAAGAGGGGGATGAAGGTAATGATGAGGATGAGGATGGAAACGGTGGTGGTAGCAGTGATGAAGAGGATTATGAGGATGATGGTAATGATGGAAATGGTAAGGAAGTAAATGATGGTGATGATGATGATGATGAGGAGGAGGAGGAGGAGGAGGAGATTCAGGAGGATGCTGCGCAACCACAGCCACAGCCGAAGCCGAAGAAGAGAGGCCCAATTAAAGCAAGCGCGCAACACATTCCACCCACGCGTTTGCAGCTTACTCGTCTTCCCGGTGGGAAAGCAAGAGGTGAACCTAAAGATGGCGGGAAAGTTCTATTCGGATATGATACCTCGTGGGCCCGTACCATCAATGAGACAATTGTAACAATCTCAACTTTGGTTTTCATATTGTTTGTTGATATTTTATTTCTTATTTGCTAATTTTTTTTGTTTGTCTTTCGTAGGATCATAAGAATGCCACACTTCTTTTTAGACACCAGTCTTCTTATGCAAAAATGAGAAAATGGCCCCTAGAAGGTGAATGTCCAAGAGTCAGAGCCATCGTTGAAAACTCAGGTTTGTATCTTTGCCGTTCGAAACTCCGTGATTGCATATGACAAAGTGCAGTTTCATGTTTTACTGAGAGGTATTACGGCGAATTCGATACATTCCAATTCCCATTTGGCGAGATGGCGTTGATTCCCGAAGACGCAGAACAGATTCTAGGATTGCATGTTAAGGGAAAATCCACGGAAGACGGGTTCAAGAAAAACCTAGAGTGGGGAAGAATTTATGCATTAACGAAGAAGTTGTTTGGATGGGATGAAAAAAAGACGGCCGGCCTTTTTGAGATGGGAAAGAAGTACTCAAAGAAAGAGTTTAACCTTGTTAAGATTAGAGAGATGTATGTGGGGTCACTTGAGAAAGACGGAGACAACGAACTACTCTCTGATTTTGAAGTTCGTGCAACGGCAGCCGCATACTTGTTGTATGTCCTTGCTTCGGTTATATTTCCCGATAGCAAAGGAAACAGAGTGCGCGCCAACCTTCTTCAACTTTTGGATCCCTTGGATGATGTGAGTAAGTATTCGTGGGGGACTGCCATAGTAGCACATTTGAACGCTCAGCTAACAAAGGCATCCCGGGAAAGAACTTCTCAAATCAACGGGAATTTGGCTTTACTTCAGGTAATCTGAATTATCAAATTTTGCAAATGTTCGTAATATTTGTTGTTCTATATTTTCAGACATAACATTATTTTTATTGTGCCAAATTTTGTTTCAGGTGTGGATTTACGAACACTTCCCCTCTTTGATCAGAGGCGATGAGGACATCCAATTTGAGCCAACATGGAACCATACTAAACCAAAAGGAACCCGATACAAGTACACTGGAGCTCAGGATAAGGAGGAAGCGCAGAAGTTGAAGTTACTAGTCATGCGCCAAAAATTGGACAACATGACAGCCAAAGAGGTAACCTTTGATCCCTACAAGAAAGATAGAGTAGATGGATTGGAAGATCTTGCATATTACCATGGCCCACTGTTTTACCCTTATGGATACTCGATGTACAATCCGCATAGAGTAATGCGTAATCTTGGGTATGTTCAAGATTCACCCGATGACGATTATGTACCACCTTTAAAATATAAATTAAAGAAATGCAAGGCGGACAAAAAGGCGTTGGTTGTTGCTTATGAACCTGAGCCTGTGACTGAGCATTGGAATAATAGGCATTTGGGTACAAGTAGGGTACATATCTCTTGGTGGGAGAATGTTAATGATGGTCATGAGGTAACCGATGATTACATGGCATGGTATGAAGGCTTCTCCCACGGTCGAGTGATAAGGATTGATCAGACTACGGGTAGGAGGAGCAACAAATCATCTACATCCGACACTAGAGATGACTCTTCCATTCTTAAGCTTGTGGTAAGTACATATTTTTTGAATTTTTCTAATCATTTACAAAAAGTTGTTTTAATTATGTTAATCTAACTCGGTATTTGAATTCAAATAGAGGGAACGGATGAAGATTTTTATGAAGTCATTTTGTTGCAAAGCCGACAAGGGAGAAGTGATAGAACCTGAGCAAAGTCGTGAGTATGCTGAATTATGCCAACACATTGAAAATCCCCAAGCAAAGAAAATGTTCGCTGATCTGGAAAAGAGAAGTAAGAGGACTAGGAGAACAGCTAGCCAACTAGCAGAGGAACGTGCACAAAAGGGAGATGGTGATCATGCAGGTAGTGGTGAAGAAGGTGGTTCTCAAAGGGGCAGTCCTGGACAAGGTACTTCAAAGAAAAGTCGGACATCATCAAGTCAGGGAGGTGAAGGTCGAGGTCGAGGTGGTGGTAGTGAATGAGAAGAACTTATGTCTAAACCTTTAAAGTATATGGTTTAACTTAGGTGTTTTAGTATTGTCGACTTTTACATACGTCGTTCTTAGATACATCTTAAGTCTTTCAGTTACGGTATCGGTATGTTATTTGGATTTGGTTTCCTAAAAATTTATCAAGTTGTTTAGAAGTTGTTGTGCTTATACTTTACTTTTGTGTGAAAATCTGTTGAATTTAATAACTTCATGTTTTTAAGTCGGCGGGCTATTTTTTCCAGATGGACGACCGTAAGAATTCACCTGCTAGAGTCGGCATAAACCACTTAGCAGATCGACGACTCAAAATAACCCAAAAAAATAGAAGTGTTAGAGTCGGTAACACAGGTGCTTGCATGCCAACGACTCTAAATGAAGTGTTAGAGTTGGTAACACAGGTGCTTGCATGCCAACGACTCTAAATAGAATATGAAACTATGTTGTCCAAAATTTTATTAGAATCGTCCACCAAAAAAAAAAGTCGTCCATTTTGTTATAAGGGTCGTTCGGGAAAAAAAAAAAAAAACCTTCCTTCGTCAGGTTTAAGAGAAAATGAACATCTATTTAAATAAGGAAATAAGTTTATATCAAAGTTCCATTACATGTTGTTTCTTTTACTTGTGCGAGAGGCAACTACTATTGCGGCTTCGATGTGATAAAACTCCTCTCCTCTCCATTTGGTATACGCAGCTTGGGCCATACGCCTATCACCTTTGTTCCTCGACAGAAACTCGTTGTAATTAGTGCACAATCTTATAACGTGAATCGTCCGATCACGAATATGGGACGGTAGATAATGATAGCGTAGTTTCTTGTTGTAATTAGCGAAAGGACTCGAACCAACTTTACTCCAAAATATAGTCTCATCTTTATGTTCTTCGGGAAGATCTTTGACGATGTAATAGTTTTTAACCCATTCGGTCTCTTCCTCGACTTGCTTGAATACTTCCCGGCGATGCGCTTGTTCTTTGCCTCGTTTTTCAGCCGCGCGCCTCTCTTCCTCTTCCTTCGTAGGATATGGCGTAACCTTGTATTGTGTTTTGGTAGGTCGCATGCTTCTTTGTCGTATCACTTCTTCCATTGCCAATATTGACTTGGTTGGTCGCTTGCATCTCGTAAGTATGGTGTCAATTGAATTGGTAGTTGATGACGAACTTTCCATTGAAAAAATGATAAACTTTGAATGTTTTAGGTTCTATGACCTTCGTTGAATTTTTATATACAAAAGCCCCAACGGTCTTTTTTTTTGGGAAATGGTATCTCCATATAGAGCCGTTGAAGGGATATATATATATATATGGGGTCATTCATTTTCAATTCATACTTCAAAGACCCTTAAAAAGTATTGATAGAGTCGTTTGATTATTAATAATACTAGGAACGACTCTAGGTTCCAAAAGGGACAGTGGACCTTTGTATTTGGAGAACTGGTGTCGTTGTGTTAAAGTGCTTAAATGTAAATGACCCTTAATTAATGTAAACGACCCTGATAAAACACATTGAATTCGTTAAGGATTGTACTTCAAAAAAAAACATCCAAGTGTTCATGCATTGTACTCTAAAACAGAATTAACTATCAAACCATATGAAGTGTTAAAGCATTGTACATGGTGTTCCTTCCAGACCATTCCACATGTTCATTCCATACTCGTACTGGTTTGTCCACTCCTTGGTGTATTGTCCCCAATGTCCATAGACCACCGGTGGTATAGGGAATTCTTCGGAAATCTTCAAACCTATATAATGGTTATTGTTGACATGTGCCATTACAATTCTCCTTTTCTTTATCGCCGCGTCGCACCTAGTTCTTGAGGGTACGTACATACAAGAACCTCCGGGGAAGCCTTTGCTGAATAAAATTACCACACAAGTGAATGTGTCAGCTAGAAGTTGTCCACCAAAAGGCATTTGCATCCAAAACTTAAAACCGGCCCTCTTCGAACCCTTCCTCCATTTCACGTTTGATACCAACTCCCTAAACTTCAATTCCCTCTCTTTTTGATCTCCTTCTATGAGCATTGTCAAATAAAGTTGTTTGTCCTCAACAAGTTTTCCCGCCATTATTTTCCTTGCATATTGGATTTGGTTGAGTTTAAGTTCGCCGGCCTTGTCAAAATGGCCTAATTGTTCCGTTGCAACATGGTAACCACAATTACCATCCCCATCAACGTCGTCGGTGGATATAAGGTGATCTAAGATGACGTAAGGAAGTTGGTCGGTATACTCTTTATATAAATTGTAAGCAACACGATGTGGTCTTCCTTGCGAATCCCTAGGTGTGGTAGGATTACCCCTAATTCCTCTTATCGTCAACATACCATTAGTTTGGCTTTGCTGGGTATCGACCGCATGCTCAACAATATCCCTAACTTAATTCTCTTGCTCTTTCGACCGACCCCGTGTCGTAGGAATGAAAGACTTTTTGTACTCATCATATTCCGCCTGGACATGCTCATGACGTGATCGGTCTCTATCGGCATCATTGTCACTGTTAACAGTTTCTCTAAATGACATTTTTGTTGTTGGTCTTCCGGGCGGTTTTTGTTTGATTGGATCTTCTTCAAACCCCCAGCTCTTACGGGCGACCAACCACAAGTTATCAACCAAAATGTGTCTTCCTGCACAATTCATTTTTCGGTATTTTAGGGTGATGTACTTGCAAATCTCCAAGTCTCCAAATTCTTCATCGGACAAACCCGTGGGCTTAGGGATGAATGATAGTTTCTTCCAGAATGGATCGATATCTTCAAGAGGAATGGAATCTTTGTACCCACCAAGTTTATGTTTACAAGGGAGGCCGAGCCAAACATCGGTTGTACAATTACACTCCGTCTGAATCACCTTTCCGACCTCTGCTTTATCTCTAAAATTTGTAAGTTGATCCATCATATATTTAATTGCCCACCATGAGACTTGGTTTGATACCAACCGTAACAAAACTTTGTCCTTTATGTGTTGCATCAAAAAACGGTCTTTGCTCAACTCCATCTGTGCCACTATTTTTCGTAAGTCGTCCTCTGTGTGCTCGTGAATAGCTTCTTGTACCGTAACTACCCCACCCCTATTTTGATCCAATATTTTCTTCAAACGGCCGTGAGACGACTCTGCAACACTTGTAGACTCATTTTTGAAGTGCTTGTATTTATTGGTCCATGCATAGACAAACTTCTCCTTCCAAGGAATCAACCATGTATTCAAGCAATAATCAACCACCTTCTTATGATCCGTACTCCATACATCAATAAACTTCTGAAAGTTAGCATAATACTTAACCTCTGTTTTTGAATGAGCCAAATTGTCCCAATCCTCGCAAAATACTTTCCATACATCCCCCTCTTTGTCATATTTTTCCTTTTCCTTCTGTTTTTCTTCCTCACGCTCTTATTTGGAAAGTTTACTTAAACGGTCATCTTCCTCCTTAGAGCGTTGATTCCCCTTCTTAGTATGGATCTTTTGGATTTGATTCTTGCAATTAGAAAATATATTGGTTTGGATGTGCCACGTACAAAGAAATTGTTGAGCAAGTGGAAATACTTGACGAACGGCACTCATAATTGCAAAATACCTATCCGTAAATATAACTTGCGGCGTCTCATCTCCACGGTAAATCAACCTCACTTGTTCCAACGCCCAAACATAGTCCGGTATTTCTTCTTTTTCCATAAAGCACCATGCAACGGTGAATGAATTTTTATCCGAAGTATGGCTTACCACGTTCAACATCGGCATGTTATACTTGTTTGTCTTATAGGTGCAATCTATGAAGAGGACCTGGTAAAAAAACTGAGCCAAATCCACCATCCTTGGATGTGCAAGAAAAATATGAGTCACTTTCTCATCCGGACCAACCTTAGTTTGCATGGCGTAGTTAAGTGTTTCCGCTAACCACTCTGATTGTTGCATAATCAACCTACCATTCCATTCGGTTCTCTTAATCGTTGCTTTGGCGGCGTGGATTGTGGAAATGGTGGACAAGTTATCCTTATCTTCCGCCCTTATTGCATTTAGGATCTTAAGTGGTCTAAATCCCTTCATCTGCCGAACTCTATCCATCTGATGTGGTTTTAACCGGGTATATGGTGTGTGCCCATATAAACTTGTGGGTGGATCATGGTTGTGACGCCCGTTTGGAATACTATACAATCGGAATACATCCGATTCATCGTGTCTTTTGAAAACAATCCTAAACGGACATTGACACTTCTTCGATTTTGTGCGGTAGACCCTAATCGTCTTCTTCTCATACTTGTAATTATTGCCTTTGTGACTTTCTCCCTTCTTACCCGCTCTCTCGCATACCATTTCCATCATGTCACAATCGACGTGTCTACTTTGAACAACCACACACATCTTCTCTTTTGCCTTAGGGATAAGCCACTCCTTAATGTCATTCTTGGTTACCCATGTCTACATTGACCAAACAATTACATTAGACAACAATTTGATCACTAATAAAATTATTAGAATATATAAATATACCGATTCGGTTAAGGTAAACGTACCAAATCAGTCATATAGTGTTGGGAGGTATCCGGACCCATTATGGATACGGGTACTGGCTGGGAGCTTTGTCGTACTACAACCTGAAAACAAAGAAGTAAAATATAACCAAAGGGTCGTCCACATACTACATGCCAATATGCCGACTGTTACTAAGTAATGTTAACGATTCTCCAAATAATATTAACGACTCTGAAACATTAATGGACAGTTTGACCTGGAAGAGCCGTTACCAAACCATAAATAGAGTCGTTAGGTATCGTATTAACAGCTAGCGACTCTAATGGCTTTAAATGCAGAAATTCAAAATCCAATATATGTTTGATTCCTAGGAGAATTTATTGCTAGTTTTTGAAATAAAGCGACGGTTTTATTCACAATCAATTAGCCGTTGAGTTTACTTTGCTATAAATTGAGACCTATCTCTTCCAAACTTATTTACCCATCATATTCAATCATCCTAAAGCAGTCACACATCACCTTCAAACACTAAAAATGTCTCAAAACCAGTTAAATGACATAGAAGATGTTGCTATTGTCAGAGCACACACCACTCTCACCAAGCACTCAGTTGAGGAGGCGGAATGGGTGACCGCTAACGAAGACCCAACAAGAGGGCCTTACCTTGGGCATGATCAAAACACCAATGCTTGGTGTAAACGTGTGTTTAAGGTTTTCAAAGCATTCAACGGAAATCGTAATAGGAGGACGCTCATGCAGGTAAGGGAAATGTATGCTTATTTATACAATGAATGCGTATTGCTGAGAAACGAATTGAAAGCTCGTAAGGACGCTTACCCAAACGAAGAACGAATGAGTAGAGTAAGTTTCTGAATCAATATGCCGTTGATCAAAAATTGTTAATTTGGTTATGATTATTCAACAACACTAACTTGTTAAAATAATTGTTTTTCCAGTATGTAATGGGTCGGACCAAATACGAATTAAGGTACGGCCATGAGTTTTTGCATGAAGACTGCTATACTCTCTTGGAGGAAGTTGAATGGCAATTCGCCGAATATAATTAATCTCGTTTTCAATTTCCTTATTGAAGTAGCTCTTTGTATTAAACTATTATATGTCTTTCCCTTATGTTTTATTTCATAGCACATGTACGTTTTTTCAATTCAATATAATGAACTAGTTCAACAAAATATCGATTCTATGCTTGGGTCATCAACAAATATTATATATGTGCCCGACACCATAAAAAATCGTCCAACAATTTTTAGCAGATTAACGACATTTGGTAAACAAAGGTGACCCTGCAAACAGAGTCGTCCACCTGCTAAAACGTTGTTTGCCGACCCATTAACTAATATGAACGACTTCTAACAAGGATTAACGACTCTGGACCAAAAACATATATACCATTCTGCCATGTTTCCTTCAAAGGTCGTTCACTCCTAACAAAGATTAACGACGACCAAACTGACACACTCTAAGAGTCGTTTGGTTGTAAATTATAAATATTAACGACCCTCTACGCTACCAGCATTTAGTGGGGAATTGAACTCTACCAAATGTGGTTGAGGTAGTTGGCTCGTTGAACTCTATAAAACAGACCCATATCTCACCTCTTCATTACCAACACCATAACTATCAACCAGATCTTCTCCTTCTCAGTTATTCATTATCCAAGAGAAACACAATGACTACCTATACTGCCGAAGAGAACTGTGCCATTACAAGAGCTTGGAAAACAGTAATAAACCACTATGATAGTCTAGGCAAAGATATTGATGAAACATCGGATGCTTGGTGGAACCGCGTATTCATCGTTTTTGTGGCGTTGGACGGGAATCGCAATTCAAGGTCCTTGAAACAAGTCAAGGAACGCTTCAAACAGATAAAATTTGAGTGTGATGTTTTGAAGAGAGAATTTACGGCCATAAGGGAAGCCTTTCCGGATATGATGGTTACTGTAAGAGTAAGTATTTAAACATTAGGTAAAACTTATCCGAAGATTTCATCGATACTAACTAAGTTTGTTTGCATTTTTAGATGAAGAAGGTGTATGGATACTACGAAGAAGTTCGTGGGAAAAAGTTTGAGTTACATGATTGCTACTTTATCTTCCATGGAACCGTGTATAATTACATGCTTTATGATTGATAGCAGAAGTGCATCGTTATTATGTATTGTGATTAACCCTATGAAAGATGTATGACTTTTACGATTCAATGAAAGGATGCTATGAAAACAATGATTCGTCTACATTATAGAAGTAACTAACAACGACTCTCATTAAAAATCAAAAATTCGTCCGTTTTTTGTAATGATAATCTAACGACTCTAAGATTGATTGCAACAGAGATTATAACGTAATTAAGTCGTTGGGTTATAATACATTCAATAAACGACTACAGATAACCACTCTCATTAAAAATCAAAAAGTCGTCCGTTTTTTGTAATGATAATCTGACGACTCTAAGAGTGATTGCAACAGAGATTATAACGTAATTAAGTCGTTTGGTTATAATACATTCACTAAACGACTACAGATAACCTAAAAATTAGAGTCGTCCATTTTTAATAATTGTTTTGACGATTTTGCATGGGTACATATAAGAGTCGTCAATTTCTTGGAACATCAATGACGATTTTTCATAACTCCACATTAGGGTCGTTTATGAATTTCATACAAACCAAACGACTCTTAAGGGTCGTTAGTTGGTTATACTATCGACCGAACGACTCTCACTCTGAGTAGCTCCATAGTGACCATGAATCGACCACTTGGAGCAACATTCAGACGATTTGAAGATTATAGGAAGTTTACCTCATTGTTTTGAGCTCCGGGTTCTTCATATGGAGGATTGGTTCGTTCATTTTGAGCAATAAGATCTTCATTTGCATCATTTATCAAAGCTTCCTCTATTAACATCTCTTCATCAAACATCCAATCCATAGGATTAGATGAGACAATCTCACCATCAACACAATCATTTATGTTGGTTGAATCTTCACTTAACTCATTTCCTCCACTACAATCACTCATTTCAAATAACATAAAATTTCCAAAAAAATCACTCTTTTCCTCTCTACCCAACCTTTTTTTTCTCTTCTATAAACTCAAATTTTACCCAAAATCAGATTTTATCTAACTTAAAAGATTAATAACTAATCTTACTTAATCAAATTAATTAACATTAATTATTTTAGGGGTAATTTAGGAATTTCGAAAAATTAGGATAAGGGGTAGCACAAAAGTGCTATTGGGAGATTTACTATTCAGGCCCAAATTAGTTCTCTCGGCCCCAATCATTCCTTGAATTGCAAACTGTGCTTAAGTTTTTTGATTTTGGTGACAGCTAAGTAAGATCAGAGGTGAAAGAAAGTCAACTAAAAATAGTCAAGACAAATGTGACTTTTTTTTTTTTCTTTTTTTTTTCTGATGCAAATATTTGGCCTATTCATGGAATGGTATTTTTACAGTTTGCCAGATGACTCTATGACCACGGTGATACTCAAGGGTTACTAGGACTCACTTTAGTATTTTTTTTTCTACCAGCCACTGGATCCCAAGTTAGGTGTAGAATCATAAAGGATAATTTTTTTTTAACTCTAATATTTCTTTCCGCAGAAACCCCATTTTCCTCCTCCAAAGCCCTCACTTTTTCTCACTTCCACAGTTCCACTTCACTTCAGTCTCATCATCACTAACAAGAAATCAAAGCTTTTGGAGGAGTTGTTCTTCTGGATCAAAGCTGCTACGGTAAAAAGCTAATCCCTCCCTCTTGATTTCAGCATTCTCTGATTCTTTTAAACAAAATTTGGGGGTTTTCAAAATTTGCCCCCTTTCTTTTTTTTTTACAATAAACTAGGGTTTGGTTGGTGAAATTTCAACATGCTATGTGATTTATGCCATACTGTTCTTCACTGTGCTTTTGTCACCTTGGCTTGACCGTTATATTTGAGAATTTTAATTAGGTCATTTTTACTAGCAATTAATATTTGAGAATTTTAGGTCATTTGTGCTAGCAATTAACACATGATAGATTATATGTATGGTGTGCGGCAGGATGGCGGATGGCGATTGTTCAGTTAGAAAATTTAGAGGACAAGCAAGCTTGAAATTTCTGGATACTCTACAGCCAGGACAGAGATTTCAAGTTGATTCCTTGCTTAATTCGCCTGTCGGAAGACAAAACACTGATTATTTGAGTATGTACATTACCCACCTAGCTAGAGATGGCAACAAATTTCCATTGACAGTAAAACACTGGCGTAATATGCCGTTTAAATTCATTCTGAACGCTATGGCGGAAATAAAGGTAATAGTGAAATTTGTAAACCTTGCTTAATTAACTTTTTGAATTGTGATGGGATTATTAGTAATTCGATTGGGATGTTTTTGTGTTGTTGTCAGAGAGTATTTGATTACCCGGATGAACTGGATGATTGGATTAAAGCTAAGCTGCACAATAGGTGGAAAGATCACAAACATTTTGCAAATAAAGAAGGATTCTCTCAGTACACTACTCTGGAAGAACGTCTTGCTCATCGACCCAACGATGTTGTTGAGAGCCAGTGGGGGGAATTGGTTGAGTTTTGGCAAAATCCAAAGCACCAAGTAAGATTTACATTACTTGGGCGTTCTTGAAAGCTTGTATGTTTGAACGGAAATGGTAACATATATCGTATTCATTTGTTTTAGGAAAGATGTGCTGGGTGCAAAGCAAACAGGTCTAAAGGAACAGCTCAACAAAGTACCGGTGCTGGACCACATGAGAAAAACGCAGCACAGGTAAGTTTTATGTGCGGATGAACATTTGGTAAGGTTTTCATATGTTATGTATACGACTAAAAACATGAACGCTCGTTTACAGTTAGCAGCTAAGCTTAAAAGAGCCCCTACAGCTAAGGAGACGTACGATGCTACCCATAAGAAACGAAAGGTAACAAAGGACCCATGGACAATTGGGATGATCCCATTGGTGAACGATTTATTTGTGAATCTGTTTTTCTCGTTTTTCATTTTCAAATTATGAATGTTTTACATATCTCAGCTTGCACTTTCACTTGATTACAACAATGATATATTTGTAGAAGCAAATGGAGGGCTTAGAAAGCAAGCCAAGCCAACATAACTCGAAAAGCTCTTCAAAAAAGATGAAGATGAGTGCAGAAGCATCTGGCTCTCGAGGAAAAAAAGCAGTTCCTAAGAATAAACCAGTGCGCCGATCAGAAAGATTGAATAAACCGGAGCACCTGCCTTTAACAAGATCTAACTCTATTCCAGCCAGTCCTGTTCCTCTGATCCAGGAATGTGTTACAGAAGATGGCGAGGATAACATGCAAGCTGTGTCAAATGAGTCCATTGAAGGTTTTGGGACATCCTCTGCATCCTCTGGTGAACCTATTGAAGCTGTGAAGGCAACATCCTCCATTGAACCTGTTGAAGCTGCAAGGACGACATACTCTGCTGAACCTGTGAAGACGACATCCTCCGTGGAACTTGTTGATGGTGCAAGGTTAACATCCTCTGCATCCTTCGCTGAACCTGTTGAAGCTGCTAGGCTGACAGCCTCATCATCCTCCGCCGAACATGTTCAAGCTGCAAGGCTGACATCTATTTCCTCTCCCAAAGATACCTCCACAAGGGTTTCTGGTGGAGAGAGTGATGAAGAATTAGAGTTTGTTGACAACTTCCGTATCCCAAAAGGGTATACAGTTTTGTGCAAGAAAACCATCAAAGTTGAGTCGGATGAATCCCTTGAAGGTTTTGGGTCTGTTGGGGAACCTGTTGAAGCTGCAAGGTTGACATCCTCTGCATTCTCCGCTGAACCTATTGAAGCTGTCAAGACAACTACCTCCACAAGTGTTTCTCGTCGAGAGAGTGATGAAGAATTAGAGTTTGTTGACAGCTTCCAAATCCCAAAAGAGTATACAGTTTTGTGTAAGAAAACCATCAAAGCTGAGTCAGATGAATCCCTTGAAGATTTTGGGTTTGTTGTTGGGAAACCTGTTGAACCTGCAAGGATGACATCCTCTGCATTATCTACTGAACTTGTTGAAGCTGCGAAAACAACATCCTCCGCTGAACCTGTTGAAGCTGCAAAAACAACATCCTCCGTTGAGTGTCCAACTGTTGACTCTAAATTGGCATCTACTTCCTCTGCTAAAGACATATCTGCTCCCTTTGTTAGGTCCACAAGTGTTTCTGTCCGAGGGAGTGATGAAGAATTTGAGTTTGTTGATAACTTCAAAATCCCAAAAGAATATGCAGTATTGTATAAGAAGATTTTTGAGAAGTATGGGCATATGGCGACAAAGAAAGTCATCAAGTCAAATGATGCTATATTAGTGGCATTTGTTAGTACTTTGCTGGAGATGATCTCTACAATGGAAACTATGCGGGGTGCCGATTTAAGTGACTCTCTGCTGCAAACATGGGAAGGAGACATTGAAGATGTTGAGAACTTGGGATTCAATGTTAAATGGCTTAGAGAGAAGTTTGATGAAGTCAAGAAAAATTGGAAGTTTTCATCTGGAATACATAAAGAAGTTGAAATCCATGAAAAAGAATTGGATGCAACACAGGTGAAATATGCGAGTCTTTTGGCAAGAAAAGGTAAGCTTTACCAAGAAATTTCAGAGGTCATTATTGAGATCAGGGAAGCTGAAAAGAAGATTTCATCCGAGAAAAAGTCTATTCAAGAAATGCTGGCTCCAGAAAACAATTTCTTGGATGAACCTATTTTAGGTAAGCTGCTCAGTTGAATGCAACTAATTCGGATTTTTGTTGGTGTGAATGAGTGGCTTATGTAGTGCAAGGGTGTCCTGTCTAACAGTCTAATTACTTTTGGTATCTCTAGGTTAACTTGTACTGGAAAAAGCCTATTAACAGGAAATGGCCCTGTCCTGTAGGTCTGTATATAATGTCCTAAACGGATTCTGAACCGGAAAGGTCTTATTAATCTTTTGATGGCACTCTTAGTGTCAGATTTTGCATCATTTAAACATGCTGCAGGGAGGAATTTTGGAATGGCAATGGAGTCTTGCGTTCTCCTTCAAAGTTACATACCGGCTATTATAAACTAATCTGTAATTCAGCATTCACATTATTGTCACCATCTCTAGCTTAAAATTTGTGTAATATGATTTGAGCTCCATGTTGCGGTGCAAGATTCATAAGCACGCAAGGAGCATGAGTATACGAAGGCGAGAGCTGGAAAGAGAAGTGCTGCAGGATCATAGTCAAAGCCATTTTAGCTTCAATCAGAGCAAAGTTTTGGCCTATACAGACCTTAGGACCCCTTGAGAAAGGAAAGTAAGCGAGTTTATCTTTGGGCGCATTCGAAACTCCTTCAGCAAATCTTTCTGGCTTGAATTCCTCTGAATCGTCACCCCAGTATTCGGGATCATGGTGAGCAAGAATCAGTGGTACTGTAAGAATGACTCCTGCTGGTATGGAAAGATTTCCTAGTTTTGTTCTCTTGCTAGTGTATCGATGTAACTCGGGTCCTGGTGGATACAACCTCAAGACTTCAAAGAATATCATTTCCACCTGCAAAAATGAAAAAAACAGTGAGTGCTGCACGATCATTGCAAAATACCATTTCAATGCAGAAAACTAACAAATACGGTTAGATACTGACAATTTTGAGACGATTTATTGCGTTGAAATCGGGAACGTTTTTGCCACAAATTTGCTCAACTTCTTCTCTAGCCTTGTCTTGCCAGTTCGGATGCATAGCTAGAGCGATCATGGTAAATGTCAGTAAGGACCTAGTTGTTTCTTGTCCAGCTATGTAGAACACCTTGCACTCCTCTATTACCTCTTCGATTGTCAATCTATTACTGCTTTCCGTATTGTTAGATTGCAGTAGCAAACCTAGTAAATCATCATTGCTACTTGACGGATCGGTTTTCATCATTTCTTCTCTTTTGCTGATAAAGTCTCTTAATATGCCATTAATTTCCTTGACCAGTTGCTTTCTCCTCAGGTTCTTCTTTGTGGGTATGAATCTACACAAGTGAAGCAAGGTTAGATAATTATGTAATCTGGATTAGTTTTACAAGGATGTGGTGAAAAGTGAGACTACACCTGAAACCGGGAATATATATGCTTCGAATGGCTTCAATGACTAGCGCGATTTGCTCATTTTGAAGCTCGAAGAGTCTCTTTCCTTCTTCATAGTTGCTTCCGAATGCGGTTCGAGAAATTATATCAGAAGTTAGCGTCTCCATCTCAGGCCATATGTCCAGTTCACAGGAACCTGTTGAAGGATCCGCCAATTTCATCCAACGTGCGATCAACTCACTACAACTTGTTGTAAATGCGAGCATCATACCCTGAAACAGCGTAACTCAACACTTGGAATCAAGAATGCCCATCGTTTAGAACTAAGAAAATACAAAACATAGCAGGGTTAATCAGAGTACCTTTAATTTCTCCAAGTGAAAAGCAGGATTGATGATTCTTCTATGTTTGAACCATTTCTCTCCTTCCTGGCTTGTGATTCCCTTTGGTAAGCCCCTAATAAGAGGGTTATAGTTCCATTCCAATGGTGGTTTCTGAATGTGACCATTCTTCTCAGTCATTACATCCTTCATCATCTCCGGATCCACTATGATCAGCCTGGGTGTAGTTCCATTCCAATGGAATGATACCTTCCCTGTAATTTTCCATATTCATATCAGTAATTCACTGATTTTACAACAAATTATGATGCATAACTTTCACTACCTATGGGAACAGAAGGCATGGTGAGGGGGGCAATTGCCCCATACCCCCCCTAGCCATAGCTGAATCTACCCCATGCGCAGCAAATGTCTCAACAACCAAAATCAATGAAAAGTAACTAAATTATCCTCCACGCAAAATCATGGAGGGGGGCAATTGCCCCCAAACCCCATAGCTTTAGCTGAATCTATCTCAACAAACTATGAAAAATTACAAAATTACAAAATTGCTTACTTACCATAGGTTTGTACAGTCTTCCATGTAAAAGGGATGGTACGTGGCGCTATCTGGTGATTTAGATTCATGGGTTTGGATAACGCTTCCATGGTCGCCTGCAAGAACTCTTTCATGTCTCCATAATAAAATTTGTAAGAAGATCCTTTGATTCCTTGTTGCTTCAATTGCTTCTCTAGTTTTTTTGGTTTCCACCAAAGTGAATAAAAGGCTTTCAAACCATACCAAAGGTAGATGATCATCACCAATGAAAACATTATGATCATAGAACTTGCCATGATTCTTTCTTGCTGAGATGTGGCTACTGCCCGGAAGAAGTTATTTAGACAATAGTGAGAAGATAAGTTTAAGGGGACCAAACTGGTGAATGGTTCATATAATGAACAAGTTCAAGGTACGTATTTGACTAGTCCATTGACTAGATTTTTTTCTGTTTGTTTGTTTGACTATAACTGTGATTGTTGTCAAGTTTTTATTTGCTGATCATGATGATGGTGACCCAGATAACTCTCCAATATTGATAATTGAATACATTCCAACGTCATTTCTTGAATTTTATTTTTATTTATTTCTGTCACTTCAATCAAGAGCTATCATTTCGGAATAAAAAAAATGAAAAGAGAAGAAAAAAGTTAAGCACGTGGAATCACGATTGCTATGGGGAGATACTGGTATTGGCGGGGGGATATCTCTAATGAGGCTTCAAATTACAAGTTTTCTTTTGGGTTGAATCGAATACAAAGATGTTAGGGTTCCGGTAAATATGGTGATCTTTATATGGTAATCAAACTTCATCAGAAACTTTCTAATGTAAAGCTCTTTAAAATGTCGGAAAATGAGTCATTTGTCCAAATATTTTTAAAACATGGTTCAAATGGACGAGTAAAAATTTTATGGGTGAAATAGACAAAAAAATAAATAACAAGGATGAAACTAGATTCATCTTGGCTTAAACTTAAAAAAATAGCGAGGATGAAACTGGATACATCCTGATGTAAATTAAAAATAAGAAAAAGTATTTGAAAATGGGTAGGATGAAACTAGTTACATCCTGCCTATTTTTATATTTTTGTCCATTTAAACAATATCAAAATCTAAATGACTTTTTCACCCAGGAATTGTTGATTTTGGTCTTTTAAACCAATTTTGTGTTAAAACGTCTGGTTCCTCCATATGCTTGGTTATTTCCTATAGAATTTAGTGTGATTATGTTTTGCTAGTGTAACATATGGTTTTTCCATTTCTAACTGTAGCGTTTGATTTTGTTTCTCCATATGGTTTTTCGAGTCATACCTTTTTCCTGTTAATGATAAGGTCTCTCCACGGAAAATATCCTCTTAGCCGATTTGTCTACATTTTGTAATTTTGTTCGCTTGGAATTTCAACATTTAGAAAAATATTGACACGAAAACTAGTAAGAGCATGTAATGTAGTTCTGGACATGTAATTTAATTGCAGGATTCCCTACAATCACACCCTAATGAGATTTCACAAAGATTTACCCAGACTTCAATAATAATCACAAAGTTTTTATTAGCTTCTTTTATAAATTTTACAAGAATGGTAGGAATACAAGGAAATAATAAGAATTATTCTAAAATTTCTCTCTCATGTTTGCTTTCTCACCCCCCCTCTTCTCAAGTCTGCTTGGTTCTTTATATAGGGTATTACATGGTGGATGATGACAGCTAAGCCAACCTTTATTTTTGGATCTGGCTTGCGTCGTTCTCGCAAACTTACAAGGGTTTTCTTCGCATGTGCTCTTCAATCTCGCAAGGTCTTCATACTTTCCTCGTGATTAGGATGATGTCACCTGCTACGTCACTTTTCAAATAGTCTGCGATGGTCTTCGCATACACTTGTTGGTTAAAACTTCGCTGGGACATTGTTGTTGCAAGATTCTGCTCCTACATCTTGCCTCTTCTCATGTCTTCTATGCGAAGAAGAGAATGATATGAGAACCTCTACTTCACAACGCCGCATCTATTCATCTTTCCTTATTTTTCTTTACCGACAACCTTCCATGTATTAGGCGTAACCGTCTACACGTGTTTATTATTCCCATTGTTTACCGCACATTCAATTTCAACCGGTCATCTCTTTTGTCTATTTAAGGAGAGAACTAGTGGAAAAATAATTTTCTTATTTTACTTCATCTTCCTCATTTCCAAACTATCTGTAAATCCTCATCCTCTGCAATTTTCTTCATCTTTGATTTTCACGAGCTTATCTACCTGCTGCTGCTTTCATGGAGACACCAAGGTTAATTAGTTTAGCTTTTCTTCTCTGATTTGCTGGAACTGATCTTATTTTGTTGATTACCCTAATTAATTTTATTATTTTATGTAATTCCCATAATGATTCTATTTCAGCAAAAGCACCTCTAATACCAAATTCACAGTCTCGAACCCTAAAGTTTCCAAAAGCTTGTAGCACAAGGTTGTTGCAGTCAAAAGGAAGCATGCGAATAGCATGGTAGTAAGAAACATTACTTCTTTAATAACAATATTGTTGCCTCTGTTTCTTATCTGAATTGATATTCGCAGGATGCTGAAGATGGTAATAAACCCACTAAGAAGCCTCGCCAATCAAAGACTATTAAATCTTCAATTGTATTTCCTGATTTTAAACCCCTGGTAACTCCTACCGCACCTTCTCTAGTTGGGCATTTATTACTTACCGCTCCTGTCCACGAAGACATCGATACAGATGTCACCCCTTCAATTGACCCTACTGCGAATGAAACCCCCTCTTCTCCCTTTGGTGATGCCTCAAGGATTGATTCCATTTCAACCTCATTGATTAATCCTCTTCATCCTTCGCATGTGAAAAATGATTCAATTCCCATATATTTAATCATCGCTACTTCCTCATTTGAATTCCTCCCTGTTAATAAGGAAATTTTGGAAGGAGTGGACATCGCCTTTAAGATTTTGTCTAATGTTCTTGATGACGCTCGGATGTCTTCCACTGACCCCGTCAAACTTAGTATTTGCAAAACTCTGAGCAAGTATTTTAATTATGAAAAAGCGGCTTCGCAAGCGTTTTTAGAGAAAGAAGTTGAAACTTTAAAGGGGAATCTCCAAGCTATGACCTTGGAGTGCGGGAATCTTCGCCTCAAGAATCAAAAGCTCGAGAATGTTTCGATGGATAATGATAATCTTCGTAGAAAGAACAATGATCTAAAAGGTATGATCTTCTTGTCTTCGCTTATTGCTTGCCTTCTTTGGTAATTTTATCTCTTTCACATTCACATTTCTTAAAATCCTTTGTTCGTACGTTTAAGTTTTAATTCAGAAACGATTAATGGAGAGATATGACTTTCAATTCGCCGCTGAAGAGGCTCGTGCTGACAAAAAAGTTTTGTTGGACCAATATAATCGATTAGACAATTTTCACTCATATTCTGTTGACCAAGATGACGACCTTACCAATGAGAACGCTCAATTAGTTCAAGAGCAGGAAACATTAAGTAGCGAAATATCCCGCCTCTCTTATTCATTAACTGAAGCTAACTTGGAGATTGAAACTTTGTCAGATGAAAATGAAACCCTGTCCCGAGAGAAAAAAATTCTCCTAAACAGAGTGGCTATATCTTCGCAACAACTTAATATATGCCAACAAATATGTGATGATCATGAGCGATCTCTTCGTTCGTTGAAAAGTGAACTTAAGGAAGTAACTGAGTCGTCTACTGCTGAGAAGAATAAACTCATCCAAGGTAGGATAGCTTTGAGTATAAAGGCGAATCAACTTAAAGTACAACACACTCAATTAGAAGATTCTTATGCTTCCCTAGTGAAGGAAAATGCTTTACTTATTTCTAATGAGAAAAATCTTCGATCTCTCCTAAAAGGTTTGGTTGGGGATAATTTTTACGATGCGATGAACCACTTGGAGAATAGTAACTTGTCTTTAATTCAATATCTTATTTCACAGAAGGGAGGTAGTCATAAGAATTTGGATGCCTCAACCACCTATTCTTACTTAATTATTTTTTAAATATTCTTCTCACGAAAATTTCACTTTAATAAACTTTTGTGTCTTTGTTTTTCGCAGAATCTGAAAGAAGTCTTCACTATTCTATTTATTCTTTGGAATCTAAATTATCCAAGATTCGCAAAGAGAATGCGATGCTTTCTACTGTTCTTGCATGCTCTCGCGATCGTGCCGAAAAAAGATATGACTACCTTCAATATTTTGAGGATATTGGGAGCAGAAATATGAAGAGAGCACTTCTTATCCAAGTTCACCTCAAAGCTGAAGTCCTTGTAAATAACATCTTACTAGATAACGCACTTCCTCCTACAACAGTTTCGCCTCTTGAAGTAGATGATGATGAGGTTCCTCGCGAACCTGACAGTGATTACGAATTCGAAAGTGATGATGAAACTATTCTTGAGAATGATGAAGTAGATGGACCCCTTGAGGAAATAAATGTTGGCGGTAATCAAGATGGAGAAGAAGCTGGAATGAATCAGGAGAAGGAGAAGACTTGAGAAAATGAGAAAAAGTGGGGAAGATCTTCCATCAACCCCCTCCTTGCGAAGCTAATGTTGAAGTCTGAAATTCCTTTAGCTACCTAATTTTAGCTTATTGAGTTGTTTTATTTCGGCTTCATTACTCTTACGAATGATGTACTTCAATGAATCTTGAAATTCATTTACTTTTTTGGTACCCCACTTATTGGCGAGAAAGATGATGCATCTTCTTTATTAATTCCCATACTTTCCTCTCATTATATTTCTTGAAAGAAATGGGTCTTTTACCTGCATAACATTAAATAGTTAATGTTTATAAATTTATTTTTGTTTCATGTGGTCTTATTATACCTTCCTAATTAAAGATATTATTTTTTCACCCCTTATTTCTGCGAAAAAATCGCAGTCTGTCTTTACACTTTCATGTAATGACCCATTGATATTTTCTTATTGCCTTAGCAGGATATGTTTTATGCGACAATATGACAGGCCTAAATATTCTTCCGAACATAAAGCCCCATGACATTGCCGTCTTGCGAAGAAATCGCAGGAAGTCTTTACACTTTCGTGAACCGGCCCATTGATCTCATCTTATCTTTCTCTTGTATTATTGCCTCTGCGGGATCATTGAACAAATATAATAATACTTGATACTCCTGTGAGTAAAAAGCCTCATGACATTTGCGTCTTTGACACTTATCATCTCCCTAATGGAGGGTGCCGTCCTTATCATCCCCCTAGTTTCCCCTTCAAGGAGGCATACCTATACCATACAAGGTTGGCTCCTCCCATCCGGTCTTAACAACAACCAGTTGTTTTCGCTGCCTCTTATCCCTTCGCCGATATGGCTCATGGTTACAATACCGTAACCTAAGTGGGTTTTTCTTCGGACCGAGTGCATCATAGTCAAGACTTTCTAAGAATGGCCAGGTACGCTCCAGACGCCCCAGGCACTCTTGGCTCAACGGTGTACCTCGGCGCCTTGATCGAGTTTTGCACTCCTTAGGAGAGACCTTCTCACATTAGTCGTCCAACCTTAGTCATAAGCTCATACTGAAAATCCAAGGCGCCTCTTCTGGATGGGTTTTATGGACCCAAATCTCCATGCCTCAAGTTCTGGTGGCGGTATAGCCTTCCCTTGAGCCATGCAATAGGTTTTCCCCTCGTATGACGCACTTTAGGTCTTACATTTATGTCTTGCGAATTTCGCGAACTAGGGTGTACGCCATAGTTGGATGCCTCTTTCATTATTTGGCCATTCAACTTTGATTTTCTTTTGTAAAAATCATAATTTATGCGAAATTATCGCATGTCTTCATTCTTCTTTGATAGATATAATTTCACAGCTGTATTTTCGTAAATTTTTTCACTTTAATCTTCATTTTATCTTTTTGTTTTCCAGCAAATTTTTCTAGACCTTTTATGGATAATATTTCTTTAGATATAGTCTTTTCCATGGTCGATCAATCTTGTGACTAGTATTCTTTCCCTCAGGATCCGTCAGTTTATATGTCCCTGTTCCAACTATTTCTTTAATGATATATGGTGCGTCCCATTTCTTTTCTAGTTTTCCATCATTTCCTTTCTGATACACTGGTATTTCTCGCAGCACCAAATCACCTGGCTGAAATTCTCTTATTTTAACACGCTTATTGTATTCTCGGGATAATCTTCGCTGATAATTCTCCATATGCTGTAGAGCCATTTCTCTCTTTTCTTTTAATTCATAAAGCTTTGTTAAAATCATATCCGCACTTAGATTTTTCTCCCATGCTTCTCTCTTTGTTGTGGGAATAATGACCTCAGTTGGTAGCACCGCTTCAACCCCATACGCTAAATAGAAAGGTGACATTCCTGTAGCTTTTCGCCTAGTTATGTTATAAGCCCAGACTGCATTATGCACCTATTCGCACCATGCTTTATTATTCCCCTCCAGCTTCTTCTTCAATATATCTTTGATTGTCTTATTTGTTGCTTCCGCTTGTCCATTGCTTTGCGGATATAAAGGGGTGGATTTCCCACATTTTATCTTAAATGCATTAAGTAACATTTTTATGTTCTGCCCTTCGAAATGTTTTCCAATATCAGACACCAATTGTGCAGGAAGCCCAAATCTACAAATGATATTTTCTAATATAAATGTGAAGACGTCTTTATCGCGAATATGATGTACTTCATTTACTTCAACCCACTTTGTGAAATAATCTGTCGCAACAATTAAATATCTTCTTTGTCCAGACCTTGGTAAAAATGGTCCCAAAATGTCTAGACCCCACTTTCCAAAGGGCCACACACTTGTTGAAGATGATAAAGGTGCTCCAGGTGCATGTATCCTCTTACCGTGTCGCTGACATTCTTCGCAGCGCTTTGATACTTCTTTCGCGTCCTCATGCATGTACGGCCAATAATATCCTTGCATTTTCGTTTTATATGCCAAAGATCTTCCTCCACTATTGTTATCATCATCCCCATAATGTAATGCATTCAATACTTCTTCTCTTTCTTTTCGTGTCAAGCATATAAGTGATGGTCAGTTAAATTATCTTCGATACAATACCCCATCTCTAAGTTCGTAATTTGTCGCACGAATCTTTAATTTATGTGCCTCCAATCTATTTCTTGGTATTTCTCCTTTCTCTAGATATGCATGAAGTTTGATTATCTAATCTTCGACATTGTTCGCCTGTTTCTCTTCCCCATCTTCTATTATCATCATATCTGCCTCTTACTCCTCTTTTTTGTTGATTGAAGGAGAAAGAAGTGTATGTATCTTTATGCACCTCGTAGTTAGATCTACCATCATGCTTGGGATAAAATCAAAGGCGTCTTCTAGTCTGTTATCCGTCCTTGATATGTGTCTCCATTTTATATTTGGGATTTTCGCTGACAATTCCTCAACAAGCCTCTTGTATTTCTTCAATGATGGTTCATTCGTAGTGTATTCTTCTTTTGTTTGGTGAATGACTAGATTCGAGTCACTGGTGATTCTTGCATTTTCTAATTTCATTTCTATTGCGATTCTTAAGGCATGTACCACTGCTTCATACTCCATTTAATTATTAGTGGATGCGAACTCCAACTTGAAGGAAAAAACCTTTTTCGTTCCTTCTGGCGAAATTAATAAAATTCCAACTCCATTACTTTCCCCATTTGATGATCCATCCACCAATATTTCCCATCTATTGGGCTCTGTCAGCAGGTCTCTTGGATTCCCATGTTCTTCTTCTACATCCATCATCTCCTCCACGGCTTCAACGTCTTCTAATGGAAACTCTGCTAAGAAATCTGCAACAACTTGTGACTTCGGCGAAGATAATATTTCATACTTGATCTCAAAATGTCCCACTTGTGCGTTCCATCTCTCCACATTGCCCGATCTTTTTGAATTTTTCATTACTGATTCAATTGGAACCTTTGGCCTGAAAAATGTACGAAGCTTAAATGTTGCGTAAACTAATGTCAGTATTAGTTTTTTAATATTCGAATAGTTTTTCTCTGCCGCATTGAATGTCTTGCTGATGTAGTAGATCGACTTTTCTACCCATGCGTCTATTCGTAACAACACGGCACTCAATGTATGCGAAGTTGTCGCAAGATAGATTAACAATTCTTCCCCTGGCTCTGCTTTTTGTAACATATATATATTCATCAAATGATATTTTATTCCTTGCAGCGCTTTCTCGCATTCATTTGTCTGTCTAAAACTCGTTCCCTTCTTGAGTATGCTGAAGAAATGCTTGCATTTGTATGATGATCGTGAAATGAATGTTCCTAGCGAATCCAAGATCCCGTTTAATTTCTGTACGTCTTTCACCATCACTGGTGTTGGCATATCGCGGACTGCTTTTACTTTCTATGGATCAAATTTTATTCCTTCTTTTGACACGATGTATCCTAAAAAAATTCCCGACGCAACACCGAAAATGCATTTTTCCGGATTTACCTTGATGTTAAATTGCCTTATCTGCTCAAAAATTTCCCTCAAATCTTGCACATGATCTTTAGCTTCCTTAATTTTCACCAACATGTCGTCCACATACACTTCTAATGTCTTATGTATCCATTTTGCAAACACCTTCTCTACCATCCTCTGATATGTCGCTCCAGCATTTCGCAAACCAAATGGCATTTTCGTGTAACAATATAATCCTCTGGGTGCGAAAAAGGAAGCGTGTTCTTGGTCTTCTTCAGCGAGCGGGATTTGATTGTAACCTTTATATCCATCTAAAAAAGACATTCTATCATTCCCTGTCGCTGATTCAACCATTTATGGAATATCTGGTAATGGAAAATTGTCCTTTGGACAAACTTTGTTTAGATCACTGAAATCTATGAAGATTCTTATCCCTTTGTTTTTCTTAGGCACTATGACCATATTCGCTATCCACTCTGGGTATTTTGCTTGCCGTATAATTCCTGCGTCAAGCATCTTCTGTAATTCTTCTTCTATTTGGGGATGATATGTTGTTGCTATTTTTCTTATTCTCTGCTTGTATGGTCTTGCACTTTTGTTAATTTCCAAATGATGACACATGACAGAAGGATCTATTCCAGGCATCTCCTCCATAATCCACGTGAAGATGTCTTTATATTCTCGCAAGAGATTGATTGTTCTTTCTTCCTCATCTGCGTCCATTGTGGTTCCAATCCCTAGCATCTTTGGTACTTCTTTAGTTCCAACATTTACTTCTTTTGTCGGTTCTGCTGGAGTGTAAATCGCCTTTTGTTCTCCTATTGGTGTTGACTCTTTTATTTTTTTCATCGGTTTGTCTCCCTCTTCCGAGATTTCACTTGGTATTCCTTTTCCTTCCTATGCTTTTATCATGTAAACTCTAAATTCTTCTTCTTTCCTTGCCTCCTTCGCCATTTTCCAGCGAATTTTTCGCCTCTTTGCACGACCTTCATAACTTTCCACTTCTACTTGATAAAACATTTTAGCACTGTTAACATCTCATCTGATTTCACCTACTACACTTGGCATAAGAAATTTGATATATTGATGCAATGTTGATGCTACGGCTTTAATCGCATGTATCCACGTCCTTCCCGGTAGCATGTTGTAAGGTGATTCCATATCCACCACACATAATGTCACTTGTGTTTCAATTTATCCTAGCAATATTTGCACCACGATTTCTCCTTTTGGTTTTGTTGTAGATTTTCCAAAGCCGTGGATATGATATGTTGAACAAGTAATCTCTTCATCTTTGTATCCCATTCCTCTGAATGAGTGGTAGAACATTATGTCAACCGAACTTCCTGTATCTACTAAAGTTATGTTCATCGCCCATTCTTCTATATATTTCGCTGATTCATCCATCTCTTTTCGCGCTGCAGTTACTGTAATTACCAACGGAGATGTGTTTCTTAAATTTTATCTTGGTATCTGTGCTGTTGTGAATGTAATTTTCTGCATTTCCCAATCCTTCATTGGTGACACCTTTTCCACTGTCATGATTTTCTTTCCTTCAAAATCTCTTTTATGTATTCTTCCTTTGATATTTTCATGGAATTCATTAGTCATTGTTTTTGTTATTAAGATACACTCTAATCTCCTTTTGTCTTCTATGGCTTTAATTATCTTTTCCTTAATCGGTTTACTGACTTGTTTCATCATCTTTTTGACTTCAATAATCCGTTAAAAACTACACCTTTATTTTCGGATCTGGCTTGCGTCGTTCTCGCAAACTTACAAGGGTTTTCTTCGCACGTGCTCTTCAATCTTGCAAGGTCTTCATACTTTCCTCGTGATTAGGCTGATGTCACCTGTTACGTCACTCTTCAAATAGTCTACGATGGTCTTCGCATACATTTGTTGTTTAAAACTTCGATGGGATATTGTTGTTGCGAGATTCTGCTCCTACATGTAATGTAGAATCTTTTCGTGAATAATTAGATTAGTTGAAAGCTAGAAGCACTAGGACGATATTGACATAAAAAGTGAAATACTAATCAGTTTAATTTTGGATTACATCTGCATTATTCCATGACTCTCGATAACTATAATGTATTGAGTAATGTCCATGTGGTTGTTGTACACTACTTTTATTAGAGCCTGAATCAGATTGTAAACTAACTAATATCATTGTGTGAAAAGATTTGATTCAATGTGTTGTGATTTAAATGAAAGATAGTGTGATGCACGCTTTGTTCACTTCAGATATTTTACAATATTTCTCTTTATCGCAGTTGGGATTAATGAAATTGAGTATTAGTGGATTTTTCTTTAGCCCACCCGACACCCGGACATAAAATCCTTTTTCCTGCCTATAAAATTGTTTATGATATTTCAAAGAAGATAGAAGTGTTTAAGTTAAAGACAAAAAAAAAAAGTGGGAATTGCATGTGAATTTCAGAAAATTTTCTTGTTTCTATCTTTTTATTGTTTCATTTATGCAAAGAGGAAATCTTATTTTCATAGAGTTACTTTAGGTGTATAAAAATTAGTTGAAAGATTTTTACAAAAATCAGATTGTTATTGGAATCGATATTTTAAAAAGGGTCTAACAGACTTTTATTATTTAGTTTAATAAACTCAAATGTTTCAGTTTGAATCGAGAAATTAACATTCATTAAGTTTCTAATTTACTCTTTGAAATTACATCCTAAATTATTTGTTTAACTTGACAATTTCAGGTAAGTTACTTCACAACCACGACTTCCGTTCTAAATTAAATGACCTTTTAAGCTTGAGCTTGTTACGATCACACTAGTATATATGGGAATGGATACGAATAGTGGTTTGAAGATGTGAGATGATGGTGAAGATGAATGGTAATGGAAGATACAATGATAAATTAAGTATTCGTATCAAACATAGTACAATATACATTTCACATCTATCAGAAGATAAGTTAATAAGCTCTGGTTAATAATATAAAAACTTATTAGTGTCAAACATGTCGTTGTAGTATAGTGATAAGTATTCTCGCATGTCACGCAGGGTGACTTTTTTTTTTGTATTTGGTAATTTACTTATAGATGGTGGTGTATACGCTTCGCTATGTGCTAAAAATAAGTGTCCAAGATGTGAGCGAATCCTCTCTGTATGTACTAGTTGGGCCTTATTGGAGACTTAAATCTTTACCATCTTATAGATTTAGTGAGATTATTAATTTTGACACAGTAATTCAAGTGAGACTGGCTTATTAATTTACCAAAATTTTACTTTACGGACTATAATCCCTAGGACGTCTGACTAATCTTTTTCCAGTGGATTTTTTTAGGGTATAGAAAAACATTTTGAATTGATATGCTGAGAGGGTAATGGACTTTTATTATCTCACTTGGTAAATTCAAATATTATAGTTTATATTATACAGGAAAATTCAAGTTCGTTCAATATATAATTCACTCTCTTGAATAACATCATCATTTACTAGTACTGTTAGAGCATTTCTCGGTCGAACCCGTAAGTGTTGATATCTCGAGCTTGTTTGTCATGTTCAGTTGCCAAAACTATAAGTTTTGATTTCTAGTCTATCTACGGTTAAGTCTCGGATTAGGATAGATTGTGTAGTTGAGCTTTAGACTTCACGGAGTTCGTCGATTAAAGACGAAGAACTACTAAGACGAGCTTGTGGAACTTCATCAACAAAAGGTATGTGAAGAATTGAACTCATATATCACTCAGAAAGTTTATTTCTACTCTATGTCCTTCTTGAGACAAAAGCCGTATAACGATATAGTTTTCAGTTTATACTCTTTTGATATTTTTAGATGAGTTTAACTGGCTTACATATTTCTCGAAATATGTGTTGGAAATTTTTTTCTTTAACCAAGTTCATCTTATGTTATTGACACAAGTCAAAAGATGATCATGTGAAAATCTCCTTGTAACATCTTACATGATTTGTGTGAACACTCATTTGATGTAGACTCGGAATGTTTTGTATTGATCATTCGATCACTTGAAAATTTCTTTGAAGCTAATAGTTTGTGTGAGACAGCTATTCCCGTCTTCCCAGAATGTTTCAATGATTGAAAATTGAGTTTAGAGAGATTAACCTTGATTGGATATAACATAGTGTGCGTAAATGCATATATGTTATCCATATCCGAACACCATGGTAAGCATACCCGTATGCGTACTACTTGGTTTGGTGAAAGTCCGAGAACCATGGTATGCATACCCATATGCGTACTGATTGGTTTTGTGAATGTCCGGGACCTTAAGTATGCATACAGGTATTCGTATTGTCGTAAGTTTCAAGTTCCGGAATTTTAACTGAGGTTGGAGGTATGCATACTGGCGAACCCAGACTCAGTCCAGCTACTTGAGTATGCGTACCGGTATGCGAACCTAAGTAGGTTAAGTTCTAAAATCTGTTTATTCATGAACTAATACATTTATATTTTAACGAATGCAATATTTTGAAAACCGTGGCTATAATGTTCATGAATTTATTCAAGTGAATCAAAATCGATTTTCCTTCAATTGTGTCTTGTATAATTCTATGAGAATATAAACAATTGAATAACTCCATAACTAGTTTCATTTGAGTCATTTGAACTAGTTGTAATTGAGTTGAACCAACCATGTGCACATATTTAGGAACGGTTACCCTTATCTAAATGAAAGCACATTTCATTTGTGTATAATAAGCTAAGTTCTATATAACGGTTGAAAGATATTGAAAAAGCGGGGTTCTAACAACCTCACCCAATATTTCGATTAGCAATCTGTATGGACTAACTCTAATATACTTTTAAGATAATCAACTAGATAGTCAGACTCAATCTTAATAACAAGTATATCAAGGAGTTAATATCTCTATCTCTCGATTTGATATATACTTAAGCAAATAGAAATCTGCGAGTTTTTATAAAATTCAAGAGAGATATAAACTTGAATGGTACCAAAGACCAATATCCAAGGATCAATCAATTTCCAATCAACAACCAAAGGTTGGATTTCACAATTGATCGATACATCGCACAACCTGTGATATTTCAATTATATAACAAAATATAATGCGAAATAAAAATAACACAAACACCAGAATTTTTTTAACGAGGAAACCTCAAATGCAGAAAAAACCGGGACCTAGTCTAGATTGAACACCATACTGTATTAAGCCGCTACGGTTACTAGCCTACTATAAACTAAATTCGGTATGGACTATAGTTGAACCTTAATCAATATAACACTGATTCAAGGTACAGTTGAGATCCTTACGTCTCTGATCCCAGCAGGAGACTACACACTTGATTCCGTCAGCTGATCTCACCCACAACTAAGAGTTGCTATGATCCAATGTCGAATACTTGAATAAACAAATCTGTATCACATAGAAAAGTCTACGATAATAGATAAATCTGTCTCCCAAAGATAAACCTATGAGTATTTTTCCGTCTTTTGATAAAATCAAGGTGAACAGGAACCAATCAATAACCCGGACTTATATTCCCGAAGAACATCCTAGAATTATTGATCACCTCACAATAATCTAAATTGTATGGTAGCGAAACTAAATATTGTGGAATCACAAACGATGACACGAAGATGTTTGTGATTTCTTTTTATCTTGCCCTATCGGAGATATGATCTCAAGACAATTATTCAATTGAACTCTTACGATAGAAAATGGCAAGATCAGATCGCTTAACTATAAAAGAAGTAGTTTCGTTTGGCTTCACCATCCCAATGAAGTCTTTAGGTCGTTAATCGACAGGGTCTCGAGAAGAAACCTACAATTAAAGAAGAATCGACTCTAGAAAACCAACTAGTATCACACAGGAGGTGTGGGGATTAGTTTTTCCAATTGCTAGATGTCTCCTTTATATACTTTTCAAATCAGGGTTTGCAATCTAAGTTACCTTGGTAACAAAGCATTCAATATTCACCATTAGATGAAAAACCTAATTTATCCAAGATAATATCTTTCAACCGTTAGATCGAAACTTAGCTTGTCACACACACACACACACACAAAATGTATCTCATTTAGGTTTGAGTAACCGTACCTAAACGTGTACATTTGATTAGTTCAAAAATGGTTTACCAATGGTTAGCCATATGAGTACTTTTATATCAACCGTATTCATCTTTCTCATAACTAGTTCAAATGACTCATAAGAACTAGTTCAAGAGTTGTTCAATTGCAAGGAAATCTTATGTAACTACACAAGACACAATTGAAGAAAAATTTGTTTGATTCACTTGAATCAATTCATGAACAATATATCCACGTTTTTCAAAGATTGCATTCCTTATTGATTTATTATTTAAGTTCATGAGCTAACCGATTTAAGTTCATGAGCTAACCGATTTATGAAGCCATACCCAACTATTTTCTTTGTAGTTGCGTGTTCTGATCTTGTTATTTTCTATCGTATTGAGGAACATCTTCTCTAATATTTGCTCGAGATTTATTATCCGATAGGAAAGATAAAAAGTAGTCACAAACATCTTCGTATCATCGTTTGTGATTCCACAATATCTTGTTTCGCTACCATATGATTAAGATTATTGTGAGGCGATTAATATTTTTAGGATGTTCTTTGGGAATATAAGTCTGGTATATCAATTGGTTCCTTTTTACCTAGATGTATCAAAAGACGGAACAAAACTCATAGATATTTCTGGGGGAGACAAATTTATCTATTCAATAGACTTTTCTGTGTGAGACAAATCTGTTTATTAAAGCCTTCGACTTTGGGTCGTAATAACTCTTAGTTATGGGTCAGATCATCTAAAGGAATCAAATGCGCAGAGTCCTACTAGGATTCACAGGCGTAAGGAGCGCAATTATACCTTGATCAGTGTGAGATTGGGTAGGGCTTAACTACATTCTAGTCTGAAGTTAACTTGGAGTAGGCTAGTGTGTGTAGCGGCTTAATACAGTGTGGTGTTCAAATCTGGACTAGGTTTCGGGGTTTTTCTGCATTTTTCGTTTCTTCATTAACAAAATTTCTGGTGTCTGTATTATTTCTTTTCTGCATTATATTTGTTTATATAATTGAAATATCACATGTTGTGTGTAAGTTCAATCAATTAGATAATTCAACCTTTGGTTGTTGATATAAATTGATTGACACTTGAACATTGGTCTTTAATACCGTTCTAGTTATTTCTCAATATTCAATTGGGCTCACAAATTCATATTTGTTTGATTGTGGATTTAATTGAGAAATTGAGATATAACTCTTGGATATACTTTTCTTAAGATTGAGTCTAACTGTCTAGTTGATTCTATTGAAAGAATGTTGGAGTTTGTCCATACAGATAGCTAAAAAAAGTATTGGGTGTGGTTGTTATACCCCCAATTTTTCAATTGGTATAAGAGCATGCAAATACATTTAAGACCTTACAAGTATGTGTTTATAGCGATCTGTCTCTATGGACAGAGGTGCTATCTCTATAAAAGTACCACCAGTCTTCGATGACTCAAATTACTCATGGTGGGAAATTGCTATGTGTGCCTTTCTTCAAGCGCGTGGTTTCCAAACATGGGTTCATGTTGTTAATGGATATGATCCTCCAATGGTTATAATAAATGGTGTCTCTATTGCGATGGATATTGGTATAGATGAACCTAACGAGATTTTTTATGCAAAGAAAAATTCTGATGGTTTAAATGATATCATACATGCCATTACCCCGGATCTTCAGCAGCATGTGACTATGTGCACTTTGTCTAAAGATTCCTAGGATATCTTAGTAACTGTATTCGAAGGAAATTCCTCTGAGAAAGAAGCTAGGCTTCAAAACCTATGTTCTGAATTGGAACCTTCGTATGGTTGATGAGGATTCATTTGATGAGTTTAATCACAAAGTGTATGAAATTGTTAATGCATCTTTTTCATTGGGTAAGACTAATCCTGAAAAGGAAATTGTGATGAAAATTTTCAGATCGTTGCCATCCAAATATGACTTTAAGAAACATGCCATCGCTTAAGGAAATAACCTTAATACTTTATCCAGAAATACTCTGGTTAGGAAGTTAAAGATCTTTGATCATGAGCATGTATCCAAATCCGTAAAGGATATTTCTTTCAAAGTACAAAAGAACACTAAATTACTTAACAACAGTAAAAGTGTTGGAATCCCTGAAGATGATCCTTCTGAAACTGATTCATCAGATGGAGATCTTGACAAGTCAGTCTCTTTGATCACAAGGCAGTTTAGAGATATTCTTTTGAAGAGAATTAAACGGTTCACCAGATATAAACCTAAGTCATCAGTTAAACCTCATAATCGTGTTCCTCCTAAAAATAGGGATACTGATGATACTGATGATGAGGATATGCCACAGTGCTTCAAGTGTAAAGGTTTTGGTCATTTTGCAAATGAGTGTCCAAATTGTAGAAAATACACCAGAAATAAATGTCTTGCTGCAACTCTTAATGGAATGTATGATCACTATGATTCTAATGAATATGAAAAATCAAGTGTTGCACTCCTCTGTGAAAATATTGGTTTTCATAATTGTAGCAATACGTATATCAACCTCGATACTCTTCCGGGAGAAAGTTCAACGACTTTAAAGGATAAAATGAATTTTTCTCTATCTTCTGGAAAATATAATTCTAATATTTTAGGTACCACATTTTGTCTAGCAGCTTGCTCCGCTATGGTGTCTGAACCATCCTCCACATTGACATGTTCTTATTTTACTTTTTTGGGCCATGAACTCTAAGTGCTACAAGTACAAACATAAAATAAGATATGTCAATAAACTTCAAAGGAGAGAAAATCGGTTAGAAAACAAGCTCAAACTTGTTCATAAGTCATCTGAGGTATGTAATCTCATCTCTTCTCCAAAGAAGTTAATCTCCAAAGAAAAGATTATACCACTAGAAAAAAATACGGTCTACACAGTATGTGAAACAAGGTTCTAAGAATTCCATTCAAGAAGGTTATGGTGGAAAAATTATTGTTCATCCCAGCACAACTTAATTGTGTTGACAATGTATCTTGTCTCAAGTTCCTGATTCAAAAGAAATAAGAAAGTTGCACACTTCAGGCTTTATAATATATATTTTTATTTTTTTTTATTTTACAACTCAAGAGGATTATCATCCGGCAAGAAACTAGTTGGAAGCCTAGCAACAGGCTGAGCTCCAACACCTTTTTCGATAGCTACACCAAATCTATGAAAAAGAAATTCTCCGACTCGAACATTAGCATCATGGCTAGAAATATAATTGCATAAGCGCTTCAAGAAGTCTCTGAAAGGAACGAAGTCATTGGTTTCGTTCTTTTTCACCTTCTTGGAATTTTTCCATCATTTCATATCTAATTGATATTGGAAGGAGTTTCCCTGTTTGATCAATAAAAGAGGGTTAAATTCGACAAATCTTCCTTTTCTAGGGTTGTGAGTTGTGCGTACGTGAATCCTTTTAGATGTATAAAGGTTCTGTAACCCTATATTCCTTTTTCCTTCTCTAAAAAACTCTTTTTTATTACAAGGGTTCTTGTTGAGCTTGATTTGTGAATTTCTCTCAAAATCTCATACTTGTATGGAGACTCCAAGCATCATGACTTCTGACGGAAAATAGGCTAATTAATATGATTGTTAAGCCATCAATCATGAAGGGAAATGGTTTATCTACGGTACCCTCTTCTTTGAAAAGAAAAAAAAAGGAATGTGAGAAAATCGAGGGTTGTACCTTCAAATCTTCATAAGTTTTCTGGTGTTCTTGAAGAGTTGAAGGAAACAAGAAAGGAGATACGGCAAATAAAGGCTATTTTTTTAGGACTCTTGAAATTCAAAAGGCCCTGGTTTGGCATCAGTCAAGAAGGTTTGTTGGAATTGACTCATTTCTTCATGAACCTAATGTTCCAATGGTTGTTGACGACAAGGAGTTCGGGGATGATAAAGAATTTTTCAAAGGTCTGAATATCTAGGAAATTTCTTATGAGAATTTTATTCTTACGTTTTTAGCCCATATTTTGCTCAAAAGTTAAGTCTATCATATGTCTTTATTGATAAAAGATAGAATGAACTTTTGACAATAAAAGTTAAGCCTATTATGTCACTATGCAAATATTGATGAAGATATGATGAACTTTTGGTTACAAAGATTAAGTCTATGCAAATATTGAAGAAAAATAGAATGAATCTTTGTATATTCCACAGTATTGGTCCTTCCCTGATCCACTTTTTGTGATATACTGTGTGGCTTCGTAAGTTCTCTTATGTTAAACATTTCCGATTAAATTAATCATGGGTTCTCTTGTGGTTAATTTAATTGAGTATTTTGGATTAAAAATTCATGTTTTCATGTTATTTGAGTGTCCAAAGAAATCCTTCTTTTCTCGTAAAAGTAAGGTCGCTCTTGTTGTTCTTTCGGGAATGACATTTTATGGGGAAGAGTTCTTACTTGAACTTGTGCTTAGTTGCCAAATCTTTGTGGGGAGTGCGACTGCGAAATATAATAGGGGTTATCTTGTATCTTTATAAACTCCTTGATGAAAGCATTTAGTTTCGGATATATGATTGCATCTAAACAAAGTTGATATGTTCTCTTTTGGTCATGAAGTATCTCTATGAAATTTCATTAGGATCCCACTAATTTTCATACCTTTGCCATTTTTAATTGACAAAAAGGGGGAGAATTAATGTGTACAAATACATATGGTTTATAGATCATTATCTAAGAGGGAGTGGTTTTCATGTGAGATGAAGTATTGACTAAGGGGGAGTGATACATATCACCATAGTGTTATTTGTCAAAGTTGTGATACAACTGAACTTTGATGTTGTGTAATAATACTATGACACTGTATAACAATACGAAAATATCTTTTTTTTATATATTGTTATAGCTACGGATCTTCAACAAGTATGATGCTGAGTTGAACACCTTTAGAATCATGGAGTACTTGGAAGTGATGAAGATTTTATTTATTTTGTAATCCATATGTATTGATAGTTTTGTCACTAAAATTGAAAAAGTGGGAGATTGTTATAGCATTGCTCGGTCGAACCCGCAAGCATTGCTATGTCAAGTTTAGTTGCCAAAACTATAAGTCTTGATTTCTAGTCTATCTACGATTAAGTCTTGGATTAGGATAGATTGTATAGTTGAGCTTTAGACTTCACAACGTTTATCAATTGAAGACGAAGAACTACTAAAGGCGAGCTTGTGGAACTTCATCAACAAAAGGTATGTGAAGACTTGAACTCATCTATCACTCAAAAAGTATATTTCTACTTTATCTTATTCTTGAAAAAAGTCGTATAACGATATAGTTTTCAGTTTATACACTTTTGATATTTCGAGCTGAGTTTAACTCGCTTACATGTTTCTCGAAATATTTGTTGGTAAGCTTTTTCTTTAACCATGTTCATATTATGTTCTTGACTCAAGTCCAAAGACGATCATGTGGAAATCTCCTTGTAACATCTTACATGATTTGTGTGAGACATTCATTTGATGTAGACTCAGAATGTTTCGTATTGATCATTCGATCACTTAAAAATTTCTTTGAAGTTAATAGTTTGTGTGAGACAGCTATTCCCGTCTTCCGAGAATGTTTCAATGATTGAAAATGGAGTTTGGAACGACTAACCATGATTGGATATAGCATAGTGTGCGTACTTGCATATATGTTATCCATATCCGAAAACCATGGTATGCATACCCATATGCAGCGACGAAACCAGGATTTTATGTTTGAGTGGGCTATTTTTTTCTTCTTCCGCGGATTCGTTTATCTCCACTGCTATAAAGAAACATGTAGTAAAATACTTAAAGTGAGCACAACACGCGACATATTATATTTCGTTTTAAACACAACACATTGAATCAAATCTGTTCACACAATAATATTAGTTAATCTAACATGTGTTTCAGACTCTTATAAAAATAGTGTACACCAATCACAAAGACATCAATAATTCTAGTATCCAAAGATATAGAGAGCCACGGATATTGCAGATGCAATCCACAATGAAACTAATTAGTATAGCACTTGTTGTGTCGATATTGTTCTAGAACTTCCAGCTTTTAACTAATCTAATTAGTAACAAAATGATTTTAGTTTATTTTCTAGCTGGTTCTCTGAATATTCAAAAAGAAATGTCAGCGAACTAGGATCAAACAAGCGTACCAGTGCTAAATGTCAGCGAAATTTGATGATGGTTTTAGGTACATTACTTCGCACACCGACGTCAATTGGCTTCTCTCATATAATCGACTAAATGTCAGTGAAGAACCACCATCAAACCAAACATTCTAGTCACTGAAGACATTAGGAAGCTTCTGCGACCGTGCTGGAACACTAAAATTTAAACGGAAAGAGTTCGAAAGAGTTGAACACTTTGACTTATTTTACCTGGCCATGCATTATGCTTCGACTATCATCCTATACAGATATCAACAGGGCCATGTTAAAGTTTGAGAATTATTAATGGAACAAAAGGATAGCGCAGAAGTAGAAGGAAATAATTTCATACCAAATTACATGTTATACTAAAAAGAAGGTTCTAAAACTAAAACAAATACCTGTACTGTTTGAGGACCAAAACAAACACTCCTAGTCTTCGGTTGATTCTAATTCTCATATTGGTTCAACTCTCACGTATGTACCAGATATCAATGAAACCAAACCAATTAACTTCTGACTGATATTAGATTGTGGCTGTGAGAGAATCTTCCATTATTTGTATGACAACAGAGATTCAGTATTTGAGCCCCTAATTCTGACCTAGAAACTAGAAAGAATACGAAAGATAATACAAAATTGCAGAAACTAGCTTGTTTTCTTTTCTGCAGGGAGAGAATAAAGAGTGGTCACGCGGTTAAGTTACATGAGTGTGTTAATTTATGGGCTAACCACAATTTTGACCTGGGCTATTTTTTTTTCTGGACAATTATGCAAGGAAAAACAATCTTTTCCACATTTTAGGGTGGGCTACAACCTAGGTAAGCCACCCCCACTTCCGTCACTGCCCGTATGCGTACTGCTTGGTTTGGTAAAAGTCCAGGAACCATGGTATGCAAACCCGTATGCGTACTAATTGGTTTTGTGAAAGTCCGGGAACTTAAGTATGCATACCGGTATGCGTAGTGTCATAAATTTAAAGTTCCGAAATTTCAACTGAGGTTGGCGGTATGCGTATCGGTATGCATATAGGCGAACCCAAACTCAGAACGGCTACTTAGGTATGCGTACCAGTATGCGTACCTGAGTAGGTTAAGTTCTAAAATAGGTTTATTTGTGAACTAATACATTTATATATTAAGGAATACAATCTTTTGTAAATCGTGGCTATAATGTTCATGAACTGATTCAAGTGAATCAAACTTCTATGATTATAAACAATTGAATAACTCCATAACTAGTTTCATTTGAGTCATTTGAAATAGTTTGTGATTGAGATGAACAAAGTTGATAAGAAAGTATTCAGATGGCTAACTTCGATTAACTATTGTTGACCCAACCTTGCACACATGTTTAGGTACAGTTACCCTTATCTAAATGAAAGCATATTTCATTTGTGTATAACAAGCTAAGTTCGATCTAACGGTTGAAAGATATTAGCTTAAATCTATTCAGGTTTTCATCTAACGGTGAATATTGAATGCTTTGTTACCAAGGTAACTTAGATTGCAAACCCTGATTTGAAAACTATATAAAGGAGAACTATAGCAACTGTGAAACTGTATGAGGGTGAAAATGGTTTCTATTGATTTTGGTAATTTCGGGTGTGTGGGTGAGAAACGAATTTAAACCCTAAACAATGTACTGTTAGGGAGTACTTTAGATTCGAGAGATCAATCTATACACGTCAGGCCTAAACCAAGAAATGGACGTTCCAGACTTTCTTCGGTCACAAAGTGAAGGAGAATGGGTTGGTTTTGTGGAGGGAAGCAAGGAAAGTGATTAGACCAGAATAGTTGATTTGTGGAAGAGTAGTTGTTTTCTACGACTTTTATCAGAAAGTGGGAAGCTAACAAATTGAAATCTAGCAAATGTTTTCTGAGTGTTGTATTTTCCTGACTGAACTTGTTGTTCGGTGGAAATATGTGAGACATATTTATACAAGTCGAGGTGTAACGTACTCTGGTCTCATTAAGGAATGGAAAAATGGGTAAGTGAATGGGAAGAGGTGGTAACCATTAACGCATGGAATTAATGTTCCATAAAAACGAGCGTTTCACCATTACTCCCTGTATTTACTAACTGCCTCATCCTTATGACGGGCGTAGTGTACGCCGCACGCTGTAAATCGCCAAACCAATACCCAAAGAGGATCCCCCTTCGACGGTCGAAATTATGCATCTTATGAGGAAAGGTAGCCATTGATAATTGCACGCTTTCGTTTTTAGTGGCCGCATAGAGAAGGTAAGTATGGTAGTGCGGCAAGGTTGGCATGCCATGGGCATGGCATGCCTTGGCGTGGCCAAACTATGGTTATGGGCCAATGGTTACCATGCGTTCTCTAGTAACCTTGGACGACTAGGATTTTCTCCTGGGATTGAAGAGCGACCGTTGATTGTCGCATGCCTTCGTTTTGGTAGCCGCATTGGGAAGGAAATCATGGTGGCGCGGCTGGGTTGGCATGGCCAAACTAGGGTTTCGGGTCAAAGGTTACCATGCGTTTTCCGGTAACCTTGGACGGCTAGGATTTTCTCCTGGGATTGAAGGACGACCGTTGATTGTCACACGCCTTTGTTTTGGTAGCCACATGGTGGCGCGGCTAGGTTGGAATGGTGGGGCCAAAGGCTTGGCATGCTTTTTGGCGCATGGTGCGGCTATCATGGATAGGGCCAAGACAAGGTGTGTTTGGCTTGGCATGGTGGTGCCAAGGGTTTGGCATACCGTTGGCACATGGTGCGTCTAGCATGGCTAGGGCCAAGACAAGGTGCGTTTGGCTTGGCATGGTGGGGACAAGGGTTTTGCATGCCGTTCGCATATGGTGCGGCTAGCATGGCTAGGGCCAAGGCAAGGTGCGTTTGGCTTGGCATGGTGGGGCCAAGGGAATGGCCAGGCTAGATTTTTGGCGTGACCAAGCTAGGGTTATGGCGTCGGGCCAAAGGTTAGCTGGTGGTTTTGGACGGCTAATATCTGCATCTCAGGTGGAAGGGGTGGCCGTTGATTGTCGCATCCCTTTGTTTTGACAGCCAGCGTTGTGCATGGAATGTTAGGACGGCTAGCATGGTTGGCACGCCTTAGCGTGGAGATGTGGCTTCCATGGATTGCCATTGGCACAGTGATGCGTCTTGAATGGTTGGCATGCCTTTGGCGTATAGATGTGACTGGCACAACTTGCCATTGGCACAATAGTGCAGCTGGCATGCCTTTGGCACGGTAGGTGTGGCTGGCACGGCTTTCCATTGGTACAGTGGTGCGGCTGGCATGGTTGGCATGAATTTGGCGCGGTAGGTGTGGCTGGCATAGTCGGCATGCCTTTGGCGTGGTAGGTGCGGATGGCACGGCTTTCCATTGGCACAGTGGTGCGGCTAGCATGGTTGGCATGCCTTTGGCGCGGTAGGTGTGGCTAGCACGGCTTGCCATTGGCACAGTGGTGTGGATGGCATGGTTGGAATGCCTTTGGCACGGTAGGTGTGGCTGGCACGACTTCCCACTTGTACATTGGTGTGAGAATTAGGGTTTTGGCCTATTGAAACCCTAATTAGCATTAAAAAAAAGGTACCCTAGTAATTTTCTCGCAGTCATATTAAAGGGTTCTATAAATGTGCTTGGTAGAGACATTATTACTCAATCTCTGTGACGTCATTATCTAATTAGGGTTTTACGATTTTAACCCTAAGCTAAAAACCACCATCAATATTAAGTCCCCTTCTTAGCTCGGAACAGGGGCAATGTTGCGAGGTAAGCATATGATGGAGACAGACAAGGACGGAATCGAAACGTAAGTCATGCAAGATGGTTAGGAAAGTCTGACTAACCTTTTTTCGAGAGGTAAGGAGAGTTCATGATTCCGCGTTTTGCATCCTTGCATAGATTCTATTTGTGGTGTAGACCGTAAAGTGGTGATATGAGGATCGTCGGTTTGGTCCGGCTACGCATCATCTTGACTTGGTTAGGGAGCATCATAACGCTGGCTTGGCGAGTTGGTGCTAGCGCGGCAAGTCATGGAACGGACATCTTGGCATGATGGGGCCACAACAATAGAACGGACGACTCGGCTTGGGAGCCGCAGGTGTTGTACGGCTTAAAATGGAGCCTCATGCGTATTATTTGTTTGGGATGGGGACGTGGACTGTTGACATCGTGACGCTGGACATTGTGGGCCTGGTTTCCTCTCTTGTGTAGTCTGAATTAGGAAATATTTTTCTTTTTTCAAAATCCGAGAGTGCTATGCCCATAAAAGGGGGCGTTACTCTTTCTTCTCAGGTTACATTGCCGGTTTTGCTTCCAAATCCCAGTACCGTCGTCATAAAAGCAAAACGCGAGCCAGTGTGTCTCAAACATGTACTTCCACATTTCTCACCAAACCCTAATTATTTCTCACAGCCAAGCATGAGACTTACCCTTACATTAGCTGGCAGAATAAGGTTTAATTAAGACCGGATTTCATGCCTTAATTCACGGCTAGTAGAAAGCTTTCCTTTTCGGGACTGCATTGTTCTGCTGAACATAAGAGATGATCTTGAATCCTTCATTCGCATAGTTCGTCTTGAAATCGTTCCCATCCTCTTTACAAGTATCGCTTCATGTTTTCTTCTGGTTTCCGTCTTCTTTCTTTTGTATGTTGCTAGTATAGATAGGGTGAAAAACTTGCCTTCATTCTCTGGTTTTGTAGTGCATAATGGGATCTTCCAGAGGCAGCCGTACCTCTAACTATTCGAAGAAAAACTTTGGAATCGGAGAAAACCAGTTTTCTTATCATGAGGAGGCATTAGATAGAATTGAATCTCAGTTCCATGAAGTTTGCAGAATCATTCAGGGCCTATCTTCCATCCGTCTAGGTGAAGTGCGGGTGTGTGTTAAGACCTTATTGGGTTCGGTGAACATGGAAGAGGAATGGGAAAGTGACAAAGCACCCCAGTGCGTTGAGAGGTTTCAGTGCAGTAAAACTTCTTCAAGGCTTAGTGCTAGGGAGGAACATCCCGCTTCTAGGTTGAAATGATGGAAAACTGATTCTATGAAACCTTTAGGGGAAAGCCAACATAACTTCTTTGTCTAGGATGGCGTTATAATTCTCGACTCTGATGCGGATGAACCAGGAAAATCTTCTCGAAAGGTCACTGAGAAAACCTTTGAGGAAGACGTTGCGTTTGATGCGACTGAAGTAGCCTCCGGAGTAGGCTCCGAAACTATTTTCAGCGACATTGGGTAGGCCATGGTGGCATATGTTGGATCGGTTGTTGAAGCGGGTGTCGGGAAGGAGACGGGTGATGTGGCTGCTGAGGAGGCTTCGGGGTGGGATGTTGAGGTTACTACTGCTGATGCGGCCGCCGGATGGAACCTTTGCTTCCCGAGCGATTGTTGGGAAAGTGCTTGAAAAGAGTTCTCACCGAGGCGACTCGCGCTCCACCTTTCGATGACTAGCTTCTTCCTTTTACCGTTTCTATTTGTTGTGTAGTCGTCCCGATATTTTGTAAACTCATCTTTATCTTCTTTGCATTCGTGGCAAAGTTAGGTTTTCGCCAGTTAGCATCCCGTTTGCGATTTCTCATTTTTTGAATAATTGAATAAGGTATTTGTAACACGGTTTTTGCTTCCTGGTTGTGATATGATGGTTAATGGATTCTCAATGATTTTGGATTAGTTTGGTGCATTTTTCTGAGATTTGGAAAACCCATTCGGAAATAAATGTATTTTTTTTTTCCAAAATGAGAATGAAACTCCGGAAAATAATTCAAACGGTGTATCCATCTTGGAGAAATACAAATATCAAGAGAAATTGTTGAAGGAAATACTAAAGGGAGAGTGGTGATTTAAGGTTTTTCTGAGTTTTCGTAGTAGTAATTAAGATTCGTTCTCTCAGATGTTGTTAAGATTAAATTAAAAGGTTTAAATAAAACAATAAATAGAAGAGAGATTCACTGGGCTTAGGATTTCACCGAATTCATATCAATAGATTCAATTATTTATTCTTCACCAATTATAGCTCAAGGAATAAAAACACGAACTCTTATTTTTCCAAAGTAGATTCTCAAAACATTAATTGTATCCCCTAAGCATATATTATCTAAACAAAGCATCACTTATCTAATTGAATCACAACTAATTTTATCGAATCATAAATCAATTAAATTAAGTGCAAAAGTCATATAGAAAAATAAATAAATTAACCCATGTGTAAAGTTCGGCTTCCTCCATCGACCCAGTGTGGGGGTTTAGCTCATTATGTTGGAAACATGCTCAACATATGAATTCATCGCTCAAAACTTCTTACAAATGATGTAAAGGAGAAAAATCAAATGAAACAGGAATTTACAACAGTTGAGAAGTGTCGCAATCCACTGTTACAGTAAACGATACATAAAAAGCGTTGTAGTCACTGTTCAACGGTCGCTCAAAAGCCTGTTGCAAAACCGGGAATAAACCACGGTTTATTAACGACAGGCTTTCACAACCTTATGTTCTTCGTGTTCTTGGAACAGCAGCAGTAGCAGAAATTTCTGCAACTTGATTCTCTCGTCTCTCTGACCTCTCCCAACTCTCGATGCCCTTTTGGTAGACCTCGAACCTCCTATTTATACCCAGTAGCACCATCGAATCTCGCTCAATCACTCAAAATATTCCTCCATTATTCGGCAGTAAAACAATATATCTTCGAGATATTTTCTTCCCTTTCTTGCCTTCCGACACGTTAACTGTCAGCTACGATCATTCAAACACTTTCCATACACTCTGCCAGCACAACAGAAATTGAGTTCTCTTTACTGCATCTAAGCGAAAACACAGACAAGCCCGTGTAATCTATTCTCCCTGTGTGCTTCACTTCCCAACGATGTAGCCCAATTCTATTTGAAACCATCGACCATACCATTCCTGTTTGGTTCAAACAGGCCCAAAGAAACCAAAACCAGTTATCGAATCTCAATGAAACTTGCCAATATTCTTAACAGAGTTATCGCAGGAAGAAAACTCGACAACCTGTTCAAGCATTAAACCCACCATTCTAGCCAATTCTGGTCGAAAAGGAAACCATTACCACTCCTGTTAGGTCAATTAAAACAAACCCATTAAATTTCAGACCTTGAATCTCCCTAGAGCATGATCAAAACTCGAACCCTAAATATGTCCGTGTGCTGCAACAATTTGATTTGAATTATCCAGCCCAATTTTGTTGATTTGGACGACCTTACCAGCCCTATTAGGTCAAAACAATTCTTCCCTAAAAGTTTCAGCCATTTAGTCTCCTTGAAACGCTTCAAAATGCAAACCCTAAATTCTGTTTTCATCAAAAACAATTTCCCGCCAATTTCAGTTTCAAAAGGTTGAAGATGAGGTCGGCCCTTATTCAGTACAGGTGTCATTTTAGCAATTTGGGTGTAAATAGTAATTTTTTGGGTGCGAATAACCACAGGTTCCAAATAACAAAGAAGGTGCCCCTTAGCAACTGGAATCCCTTAGTAATTGAGGTGTCCCTTAACCAAAGTTGAGGTCCGAATAGTAAGTGTCCTCCGGGGTGCCTTTACCAGTTTTTCGAGACGATTTTCTCCATAAGAGCTTATTTGACAAAAACACCTACAAACAAGATTATTAGTGATAAAATTGAGACATAACTAATATAAATATGGGTATAAAGTGGTGCACTTACGTGCTTATCAAGTGGCTGGAAAAGGGTAGTACAACGCTTTAGGGATTGAAAAGCTTGAGCCATCGCGAGTGAACTATCAAACCTCCCGGCTTGTCCGTGTTGAGGAGATTGCAGTATCCTCATAAAAGAACGTCTGCCACCAGATACATCTCGTCTTCTTTTTCCTTAGGTGAACCAATCCGAACATCTATATTTGCCGTCATCTTCCCAACTTAAAACGAGTTCAATTTGACCACTATCTCCGATTGAAAACAGGCTCGGGTGCCGTATAACCGTTTGAATCTTGGTCTCGTCAGTTTCGATGACAACTTCCAAATTATTTGTGAATCCTTTGAATGGCCCGATGCCCCATTCACATCACTTGACAGCGTTTGCGCCAGTAGTCACGCTGAGTCCCTATGACGGAATAGGAAAATAAATGACTGGTTGTAGAGAAGATCGTTCGGCCGAACTTACTTGTGTTTGGAACCCATAAGTCAGTGCCAATAGGTCACCTCCAGTTGTTCGAGTTTCATCAGTAACTTATCGACGCGACAGCAAGTGGGATGGCTTGTTGGAGATTCTTTTGGGTGTTGTCATCGGTAGAGGGGATGTTCCCAATTTTTCTTTGTTGTCGAGTACCCACAAGCTCCCCAATATCATGTCGTAACCCAGTTCTTTGATAATGTGCAATTTTACATGCGTTATAGCGTCTCCCATCTTGACCTCGAGGTTGATGTAGCCGTGCGCGTTCAAGGCGTCCCATCCCAGGTTATCAATCAAGGATGAGGATCAGGTAGCCTCTTGTTTCGTAAATCCCGCATCTTTCAGAATCTTGAACATAACAATGTTGAAGTCAAAGGCCGTGTCGATGAGCATGTTGTCGAATTCAATACCTATTAAATAGGACGTGGTCAGCAGTCCCCAGTTGTCCTTTTCGATTATGCCCGCTGGGAGAGGTTGGTCTCTTGGCGTGGCTTCCATGGAGGGAACAAGCCGTTTTCCCGACACGACGCGATTGAGAGCCGTGAAAATATCTTGGCGCTGCACCTTGGAAAGGTAGAGAATTTCACATACGTGTTGCATCATGGATTGCATAGTCTCATGCACGAAGTCCCCAGAGACCCCACAATTCCTCACCGTAAGTGGGTCTCGATGTACTCCTTCATTTCCTAGTTCTAAGTTCCCCTGTTTCTATCTTTCCTTTGAAGATATGGTTCAGTCTATTATAATCACTGGTTGGGTGGTAAACAAATCTGTAGTAGTGGCAGTATTTGGGGTTTGCCATTTAGGCCTCATTTGGTGGGCGTCTGGGAGCTGGTGGTCTGATAACATCATCTTGAATCCACGCCTCTAAGAGATCGATTATCTCCTCAATGGGGAACGGAAAATCCAGAGTATTTCCTTAAGCTTCATGATGACGCATAGGAGCTTTAGCGGCTGTTTTCAGTGGCGGAGTTTCCCTTTGTGCTGGTACTTCACGTTTAGGCAGCTGGTCTGCAGCTGGGGTCTTCCTTTCCCCCCTCGTTTACTACGCTCACAGAGGAGGGGCTAGAGTTAAATTGCTTGCTGATAAGACGTCTATTCCCGCGAGTTTCACGCATGTATTCGATTCTGGTCGGTATATCTCTTTCCAATAATACTGGTGTTGTCGTTGCGGATCATCTGGAAGCTTCATGGAGTTCGGAGAATGTCTAGAAACGCAGGTTCTCTAGCAAGGCGCGGTAAATGGGAGGCATACCATTGATGCATTTGTTCACCAGCTGTTGCTCAGTCACGTTTGGGTCGTGATAGTCTAGTGCTTGAACCCTGAATCTCTTAACGAAATCATTCGGATGTTTTTTGTCTCGTTGGTATATTCTTCTTAGGTACGAGAAGGTAACTTGTTCAAAGATGAATAAGTACTTATTGTAAAATGCGGTAACCATGCTACCCCAGTAGGGGATGATGTTTGGAGCGATGCTGTTGTACCACGTGTACCCTCTTCCGGTAAGAGATTTTGAAAACTCCCTCAGACGGAGAACATGATCGTATTAGTGTTCACCTAGGGATTCGAGGAAGCGAGAGATGTGTTCGCGTGCATTTCCGGTGCCATCATACATGGTGAATGGAGGATAGGAATTCTTTGTATTTCAGATGGATAAGGAGGTTGATGCTGATGCATGCCTATTTCATTATCCTTGACTCGATTCCATAGAAGTTCCTCCAGATCCTCTCGTGTGGAAAAATTGTACGGTGACTTTTTTCCAATGGGGTTCTGGCATGAATACCCTTATCCGCGGAGATGTGTCCTACCGAGGTGCTAGCGTCGGGGGTGTTGGAGACGTTTCTAAATGGCTCTATATGGCATGACTCACGCGGAAACTGCTATGTCAGGGCTTTGAGAATGATGAGTACTTCTTTCCGTGTCGAAACCATATCCGTCTCGGCTCTAGCGAGAACCTTCTGCCGTTTCATCAAATCAGCGATGGTGATATAGGGTCGGCTTCCTCTGGTTTCTCATCCCGTTGGTGGGGTAGTTGGAGTATTAGTGGCAGTTGGAGGCGCCATGCTTGGCGAAGCGTAAGGTGCGGTAGCGGCAGCTTTGGCCCTGGTGACTGGTGGCGTCACGCCTGGAAGAGTGCTTTCAGTACTGTCAGTATTAGCAAGTTACGCAGGGACATTAGAGGCGGCAACGGCTCTGGCCCTGGAGATCGGCGGTGTTACACCCGAAGGAGTTCTTTCTGTGTTATTGGGGTCAGTAGGTGGCGTAGTGATGTTGTTGGAAGTAGCGTTAACACCAGGGACATATTTGCGTTGGTGTTCTCGGCAGTTGATCCAGATCTGAGTTCCACCATGTTGGAGTTGTAAGTGAAGAGTGATATCGGAAATTTAGAAATTGATATTGTAACCAAGAGATTGACCTCCCACTGTGGTCTCCAATTGTGTGATGGTGAAAACGGTTTCTGCTAATTTCGGTAATTTCGGGTGTGTGGGTGAAAAACGAATTTAAACCCTAAACAATATACTGCAAGGGAGTACTTTAGATTCGAGAGATCAATCTGTAACAGTCCGTCCTAAACCAAGAAATGGCCGTTCTATACTTGCTTCGGTCACAAAGTTAAGGAGAATGGGTTGGTTTTGGGGAGGGAGTCAAGGAAAGTGATGAGACCAGAATAGTTTATTTCTGGAAGAGTAGTTGTTTTCTACGACTTGTATCAGAAAGTGGGAAGATAACAAATAAAAAGCTAGCACATATTTTCTGAGTGTTGTGTTCTCCTGACTGAACTTGTTGTTCAATGGAAATAGGTGAGACCTATTTATACAAGTCGAGGTGTAACGTCCTCTGGTCTCATTAAGGAATGGAAAAAATGGGTGAGTAAATGGGAAGACGTGGTAACCGTTAACGCATGGAATTGATGTTCCATAAAAAAGATCATTTCACCATTACTCTCTGTATTTACTAACCGCCTCATCCTTATGACAATTCCTTATGACGGGCGTAGTGTACGCCACACGTTGTAAACCGCCAAACCAATACCCAAAGAGGATCCCCCAGTTTGTGATATGTGTTGATGTCTCGAATGTTTTCGTGGAAAACATGTAGCATATTGTTGTTGCCTAGAAAGCCGAGCTTGGGGGACTTGCTGGCTTGGTGACCTTCGACGGTCGAGATTTTTCATCTTAAGAGGAAAGGTAGCCATTGATCATTGCACGCTTTCGTTTTTGGTAGCCGCATAAAGAAGGCCAACAAAGTAGTGCGACTAGGTTGGCATGCCATGGGAATGGCATTCCTTGGCGTGGTTTGACGTGGCCAAACTACGGTTACGGGACAAAGGTTACCATGCGTTGTCTGGTAAGCTTGGACGGCTAGGATTTGTTCCTCGGATTGAAGGGCGACCGTTGATTGTCGAAAGCCTTTGTTTTGGTAGCCGCATAGGGAAGGCCAACATGATGGCGCGTCTAGGTTGGCATGCCTTGGCGTGGTTTGGCATTACCATGCGTTGTCTGGTAACCTTGGACGGCTAGGATTTTCTCTTGGGATTGAAGGGCCACTAGTGGAAAATGAGGTTTCTATGACCCACATCAGAGACCCTCAATGACGGTAGTTGGACTGTTGACCGAACATAGAGGTCTCTGATATGACAAAAACACGGAAAAATTCAGAGATGATTAATAGCCGTCTCTGAATAATTACTATTTTTCCCTAAATCTTCTACGGATCCCGCGACCCGTGATAACCGATTCAGATGTCATAATTTTTTATTATTATACCGAGCATATAAATACCTCTTTCTCTCTCTCCCCATTTCTAATCCTAGTCTCACTTTCTCTTTCTTCTTATGTTTTCTCGGCCTCATATCCATCTTCTGCTCTCTCGATCTCTTACCCATCTTCTTCATCCACCAAATCAAAACTGAAAAGGAAACCCAGAAGAAATCAATTAAATCATCTGCTCTCGGTCTCTCATCCATCTTCTTCATCGACCAAATCGAAACTTAAAAAAACCCAGAAAAAAACAATTAAATCATTGCTTTTAAACCCAGGGTTTGTTTCTACGAATCAAACGAAACACCCATTTTCCAGTTTGATTAAATCGTTGGGTGTGTTTCTATAAATTTCTTCTGGTAATGAGGGATTACTGTTTGATTTTTCTTCAATTTTTTTCTTGTTCCTTTCATGCAGATTCTCGTGATTTAATCCAAGGTCTCTTCTTTTTATTGATAGCCATTTAGGTATTTTTCTTAATTAGTCTCAACAATTTTCGATTTATTTTGATTTGGTGAATCAAGGTTCGGTTATCAACTCTACTTGTTTTGATAATATATGTTTGTAATTTTGCTATAATCTCGTTAGATTTCAGGTCTAAATTTGTTGGGATCTTTGTTGGATTCAAGATCTAGTTGAAGTATTCCTTTTCCCTCAATTTTATACACAAAAAATTGGTAAAATATTTTATTTATTTTTGAATTGTTTTACCTTTTATGCCCATTGAGTGTTTGGAGTTATGGGTCTGATATTGGATTCCTAACAAGGAGTATTTATTCCAAATTGTTTCTATCTCACTGATTGGATGTCTCTTGTTTAGTTGTTTTTCATTGATCTCTGGATTGTTTGAATTTTGATTAGCATTCTTCTTTTCCCTTGATTGCAGTTGGTAAGTATTTGTGCCATGGAAAGAAATTGAAACTAGATTTTTTAGAGGAGCTATTGTTGGATCAATTTCCGGATCTGTTAGTTTGTTTCTAGAATATCAATATCTGCAATGGGAAGACCACTTTCCTCGTGTTGCTGGAATTACTGGAATGTTCAAGCATGCTTCGCAAGCCGTCGCTCTATATTGAGGAAATGCAGATGATGAGGCCCATGGAGAGTCTTTACACAGGAAGGTTAAACTTTTAAACTACCTCCCTTATGTATTAGTCTTGATCTGTTTCCTCACATGTATGCTATTTCATTTTATTTTCGAGTTACATTTTACAAAGATCAAGAGTTTGAGGAATCCAATGAAGCCTTGCATGTGAGTTACAGGAAAGAACATTCAGTCTGGGTTGTTAGGTTTGGTCTATACTTAATCTTAGTCTCATTTATTGGCAAATTAACTTAAAGCGAAACAATTATAATTGATTTGATGTGCCATTAATTGAACTAATCAGTTGACACTTATATGTTAGTATGCTGAGTGTTATTTTATGCCACGGGGTCTTTGATATGAAAGTTTTCATTCCATATTGCACAATGTTCCCCTTATGTTGCACTTGCCACCTCTTGCTTTATTTAGGTACTGCTATCATATCTTTATTTCATTTTTGGAATGTTTATTTGATTGTGGCTTATGTGGTTGTGACTTTGTTTGTGTGAACCCATGGAATGGGTTTTCCAGAATATTTGGAGATATGATTGTTCTTGAAGTAGTCTTTGAAATTTCGAAGTCAGGGTGCTTGATGAAATGTACGAAAGAGGTTTAATTTTGGCTTGTGTTGCGTATATTAGATTTTAGTACCTTAAACTATAGATTTTACATTTTTGTGCTGATCATATATCAAGATCCAGTGGTTGGATCATCATAATATTTTGGTATCTTACACTTTATTTCCTGATAAAGGTACGATAGCAATTTCAAGAAGATCTAATTTCTGTAGCTACAATTAAATGTGAGCTAAATGTGGCTGCATTCGTCAGGATAAATCTTGGACAGTTCCACTAATTACTATTCGTCGGGATGTTTCTCATTATCTGATCTTAAGATGTAGCTGAAATTTTGGTATGATGTTTATTACTATATAACATACTTAGTGTATAAAATTCATGAAAATCCAGTTATTTTAGGTACCTCAAATCGTGAGCGAACTGGTACTTACTTCTGCAGGTTTAATAGTATGAGCAGTTAACTTCTGGTGTGAATTTATTCATATTGAACCGTTAGAATGTAGCCATTTTTTAGTATGTTGTAGTGCATTAATTCCCGAGACTATTGTAGAAGTTTCAAGTCGATTGGATAAGATTTGCTACTGAAAACATTAGGGTAATCGTGACTGATTCTGTAAACAGAAATCCTGTACAACCTTGCTGTTTCCCGAGACTATTTTTAGTATGTTGTAGTGCATTAATGGCTTCTTCAAACAGGTATAGATGGTATTAATCGAGTATGTTATTCAGATATGTACGTCGTAGTTAACGTCCCGTTCTGCAGATGTTCCACTTGTTGTTTATTTGTCAATCTTCAATTCCTAATTGTTAGCTGCATGTCTTTGGTTTTCAGGAAAAACTTTCGGTTTCTGGGACGGATTTTTACTTGACACTCATTTCTAGGCGCTCTCGTCACTACGCTGGCACAAGGTATGTATAATATGCATATAGACTTAAAGTTTCTAACTAAGATGTTTCTTATGTCGTCTTTTTTTCTTGTGAAGGTACCATAAACGTGGTGTGGACGAGAAGGGAAGAGTTTCTAATAATGTTGAGACTGAACAAATTGTGTTTGAAGATCTCCCTGAAGGATGTCCAACTGAAATAAGTTCTGTTGTACAGCACCGGGGCTCTATTCCCCTTTTCTGGTCGCAGGAAATTTCTTCACGCCTAAATGTTAAACCTAAAATCGTGTGTAAGTGCCGGATACATCAAATCCTAGCTTGTATGCACCACCATTTTTTTGTACATCTAATAATACTGTTATCTTTTAGTGGGAAGTGATGCAAACTATAAGGATACCAGGCTTCACTTTGATAACCATGTGAAAAGATATGGAAAGCCGATAATCATATTAAATTTGATTAAGGTAGGTCGTACGATATTGATAGTGAACTCTTGCTGCTAATCTGTTTCATGCTTAGATATGTAGACTATTTTTAAAATTCGATGATAAACCAACTTTACAAGGCATCCACATTTATGGTTGCTAAAACGACATATGCAGGAAAAGGCTCAAGAATCTGTGCTTCGAGGAATATTTTGTTATGCGACTGAAGCCATGAACAAAGATTTGTCCTTTGAGAATCGTCTGAGATTCTTTCACTTGGATCTGGCTAAACTTAATAAAAGGTCTTGGCTTCTCTTCATCTCTGGCTTTGAAATATTTTGTCGTTGTGTAAATAGTTTTTCTTACATGTATGATTTTAACTCGACAAAAACTTTTATATTTTTTCAGTAAAGGTAAATAAATTAGTGCTCGAAGCTCTTAGCGGAGTGACTGAATATTCACTGAGAATGACAGGATTCTTCCATTCACAATTAACGCCAAATTTGATGTCTGGTGAATATAACGAGAGACGTTTGATCAAGAAACCCAAGCTACAAAATGGTGTCCTCAGGACCAATTGCATTGATTGCTTGGACCGAACTAATGTTGCACAGTATTCGTACGGCTTGGACGCTCTTGGATATCAACTGAATGCCTTGGGGTTTATCAGTAGACGAAAGATTGGGCATGATGACCCGTTAGCTGTCGGTTTGATGGGACTATATGAGATGATGGGGGACACACTTTCTCTCCAGTATGGTGGATCTCTTTCTCATTGCAAGGTAAATGCTCCAGAGATCTTTAGGTTTCTGCTATTTTTTATTCTTAGTTGGTTACGTAAATTGAATTCAAGGTAGTGCCCGAAGTGACTATTTGCAAGTGCATCTTATATTCATTCACTGCCAGGTTATTAATTTGTATATTGCATGCTGCATAGATATTTTGGTCAAGAAGAGGCCACTGGAAAGCATCTATCCATACCCAAGACATACTCAGGTCATTGAAACGTTACTGGAGCAATGCTTACACGGATGCTGATAAGCAAGATGCAATAAACATGTATGTACCACTTCCACTTGGTTTACCATTCTGCTTTACTCCGTGATCTTATTGTATATTATGAATATATATACTCATATCATCAAATACAGATTCTTTGTATCTGCCTTCGGTTTCCCTGTCTGCTATAGATATTAATTTTGACTGATGAGCCAACTGCTGTTTACAGAAGCCCTATACCTTGAACATTACATTTATGGTGGTTGATGTATGTTTGGGTGATTTTATCAGTAGAACATTGGTTTCCTTGTAGTGTCTTAGGATGAGTTTGTAGTTCTTATATATGCAGGAACTACGTTCTTTTTATCAGTAGAATATTGGGTCATTGTTGATTTGCTTTGCAGGAACGACGTTCTTTTTCATATCTGAAGCAGGGACACAACACATAATATTAATATGTGTTCTACTTTGTATTATGAACTGAACGAAGTCATTATATTTCTGTTTACAGCACTGTATTTCTAAGCTAAATGAGTACCAATTTGATCAAAGAATTTTTATGACAAAATTGCAGGTTTGTGTTTCTATTTTTGGATACTGAAGGTGTTGTAAAGTGAACTGGTCCCTCTATTTTGTTAGGTGAAGCTATGTAAAAGAATTTGATGTTCAATAATGAACTTAATGTCCAAGTTTACATACTTTGAACTTGAATAATTTTGGTTTGTAAATTGAATTTGAGCTCAATTTGAGATAATTCTGAGTCAAACTTTGATTTTGACTTGACTTTGATTTGAGTTCAGTTTGACTTGACTTTGATTTGAGTTCAGTTTGACTTGACTTTAATTTGAGTTCAGTTTGACTTGACTTTGATTCAGTCAGATTATTTCAGATCAGCCATTTAGGCATTTCAACAAATCTGAATTCATATTTTTTTTTTATATTTTAATTTAAATCTACGACCCACGGCTGGGGGTCTGTAACTTGTAACCCTTAAAATCCGTTGTTATTATATAACCCACGGCTAAGGGTCGTATAAAAAAAGACGCTTTATCAACGACCCCATCAGAGACTGTTAAAACAGGTCGTTTAACTCGTATATATGACTTGTCCTGACGGTCGCGAAACTTCTATTTTCCACTAGTGGGCGACCGTTGATTATCGCACGCCTTCGTTTTGGTAGTTGTATGGTGGCGCGGCTAGGGTGGCATGGTGGGGCCAAAGGCTTGGCATGCCTTTTGGCGCATGGTGCAGCTATCATGGCTAGGGCCAAGGAAAGGTGTGTTTGGCTTGGCATGGTGGGGCCAAGGGTTTGTCATGCCATTGGCACATGGTGCATCTAGCATGGCTAGGGCTAAGGCAAGGTGTGTTTGGCTTGGCATGGTGGGGCCAAGGCTTTGGCATGCCGTTGGCACATGGTTCGGCTAGCATGGCTAGGGCTAAGGAAAGGTGTGTTTGGCTTGGCATGGTGTGGACAAGGGTTTGTCATGTCGTGGGCACACGGTGCGGCTAGCATGTCTAGGACCAAGGAAAGGTGCATTTGTCTTGGCATGGTGGGGCCAAGGGCATGGCAAGGATAGGGTTTTGGCGTGACCAAGCTAGGGTTTTGGCGTTGTGCCAAAGGTTAGCTGGCGGTTTTGGACGACTAAGATCTCCATTACAGGTGGAAGGGTGGCCGTTGATTGTCGCATATCTTTGTTTTGGCATTCAGAGTTGCGCATGGCATGTTAGGAAGGCTAGCATGGTTGGCATGCCTTAGCGTGGAGATGTGTCTGGCACGGCTTTCCATTGGCACAATGATGTAGATGGCACGGATTTCCATTGGCACAATGGTGTAGTTGGCATGGTTTGTATGACTTTGGCGTGGTAGGTGTGGCTGGCATAGCTTGCCATTGGCACAGTGGTGCGGCTGGCATGGTTGGCATGCCTTTGGTATGGTAGGTGCGGATGGCACGACTTTCCATTGGAACAGTAGTGCGGTTGGCATGGTTGGCATGCCTTTGGCACGGTGGGTGTGGATGGCACAACTTTCCATTGGCACAACTTGCCATTGGCAAAGTGGTGCGGCTGGCATGGTTGTCATTCCTTTGGCGTGGTAGGTGTGGATGGCACGACTTTCCATTGGCACAGTGGTGCGGCTGGCATGGTTGGAATGCCTTTCGTGCGGTAGCTGTGGCTAGAACGGCTAGCCATTGGCACAGTGGTGCGGCTGGCATGGTTGGAATGCCTTTGGCGTGATAGGTGTGGCTGGCACGGCTTCCATTGGCACAATGGTGTGAGAATTAGGGTTTTGGCCTTTCGAAACCCTAATTAGCATTAAAAAAAAGGTACCCTGGTAATTTTCCCGCAGTCATATTAAAGGGTTCAATAAATGTGCTTGGTGGAGACATTATTACTCAAGTTCTGTGACGTCATTGTCTGACTAGGGTTTTACGATTTTATCCCTAAGCTAAAATCCACCATCAACAGAAACTTAATCCCCACAGCTCATGTGTGATACTAGTTGCGACTAGAGTCGATTCTCCCTTAACCTTAGGTTTTTTCCAAAACCCTATAGGTTAACGACTTGAAGACTTCATTGGGATTGTGAATCCAGACCCAACTATTTATTTGTAGTTGCATGTTCTGATCTTGCTTTATTCTATCGCGATTGAGTACTATCTTCTCTAAGATTTTCACAATATTTATTCTCCGATAGGCAAGATAAAAAGTAGTCACAAACATCTTCGTCTCATCGTTGTGATTCCACAGTATCTTGTTTCGCTACCATATGATTAAGATTATTGTGAGGTGATTGATATTACTAGGATGTTCTTTGGAAATATAAGACCGGTGTATCAATTGGTTCATGTTCACCTTGATTTATCAAAAGACAGAACAAAACTCATAGGTATTTCTGTGGGAGACAGATTTATCTATTCAATAGACTTTTCAGTGTGAGACAGATTTGTTTATCAAAGCGTTCGACTTTGGCTCGTAGAAACTCTTATTTATGGGTGAGATCATATAAGGGAATAAAATGCGCATAGTCCAGCTGGGATTCACAGGCGTAAGGAGAGATTGATTAGGGCTCAACTACATTCCAGTCCGAAGTTAACTTGGAGTAGGTTAGTGTCTATAGAGGCTTAATACAGTGTGATGTTCAAATATGGACTGGGTCCCAGGGTTTTCTGCATTTGTGGTTTCCTCGTTAACAATTTTTTTGGTATCTGTGTTATTTCCTTTCCACATTCTATTTGTTTATATAATTGAAATATCACAGGTTGTGCGTGAGTTCAATCAATTATATAATCCAAGCTTTGGTTGTTGATATAATTTGATTGACACTTGAACATTGGTCTTTGGTACCGTTCAAGTTATTTCTAAATATTCAATCGGGCTCGCAAATTCATATTTGTTTGATTGCGGGTTGAATTGATAAATTGAGATACAACTCTTGGATATACTTTTCTTAAGATTGAGTCTGACTGTCTAGTTGATTCTCTTGAAAGTATGTTGGATTTTGTCCATAGAAATTTGCTAAACAAATTATTGGGTGTGGTTGTTATACCCCGTTTTTTCAAGTACAAAAATAAACATTTTCTGTAGCACGCAGGTGTTAGGGGTATGAAATATCTCAAGTAGTAGATTAAAGAAGAACATTACAAAATATTAATTTTTAAAAAATAATCGTGTCACTTTTCAAATACAACCAAAATTATTGTTCATTTTCTAATCTTGAGCTACTTATTTTCGGTGTGTTTTTTGGTAGATCTATTCAATTTACTCAAGTATCCAAGATAACAAAGAGATGTAATGTATTTAATTGTACAAAGTCATTAACTAATCCATATTCTCCAAACAATCAAACAAACTATCAAGTTTAATCAAAAACACTTCCACGTTATAAAACAACACAATCAAAAGAAAAGTAGCTAAGATACACAACAATTTAGCTCTTAATAAATACAAAAAAAATAACACACACAGAACAAGGTAACAAAGTGCGCGACGCTCTTTGTTAGCCTACAAATAATATAGTTATCTCACATTTATATTGTGATGTCATCTTACATGTATGATTTATCAGATATTTAGATGATAAGTAATAAATAAATTGTGAGATCCCTTTATGTTGGTTGTTCTTGAGTAGACCCACCGGGTAAATGGTACTGTGAGAAAGCAGATTTCGCGTGATAAATTTACTTACAACATTCAAATATGACAAATTATATCTCTCTGCAATAATTTTAACTTTTATACAAACCCATATTCACTCAGAATCTAAAACAGAAACTCAAAACATACGATGTGATGCTTATCCATCTATGGAGTTGTTAACTGGGCCAAAGAACAGGAATTACATGCCTGAAACTGACATCAGAGGGATTTTTGAATAGTATATTGGCAACCTGAACGACATATGTATCTTGGATGCATATTGATATCAGTCTTGATGTTGCCATTGAGTTGCAATCATTTAAGTAATTGGAATTATAGTAGGTCTTTAAGGAGTAGTTGTAGATATCCAATTGATAATGATCTGTTTGGATAAGACTTAAAAAGTTACCTTTGATTTGTACAAATCCTAAAGCCAAAAGTTAATTTGGCGACACAAACCTAAATGACTTCTAGAAACCAAGAAATTAACTTTTTGTGAAGCAAAACATTTTTGCTTCTAACTTTTAGAAGACTAGAACTGATTTCTGCTTCTGGTATCCAAACACCAGAAAAATTCAATCTTACTTGAGTCAATGATATCATTACAATTAAGATAAAACAACCATAATAGAATTGGTTTTTAATTTCCATTTTTAAATTACACCACCGCTTTTATGTCGTGAAATGATACATAATCAAATTAACCAAGAACTACATATACATATAAATATTTTTTTAAGACTAACTGCTTCTTCAGTCTTAGATGCATCCTACCGTAGTATACTACATGTAGGCGGGAAGTGGATACACAACAAAAGTACACCTAGATTTAATTGTTTCATCAATAAACAAATTACTGAAATTCTTGACATTTTCATAATTCATGAACACATCTTCGAATCAAGAACATGATCAGTTCATATCTTTAATTACAATATTCTAATTACATTTTTTGGCAGATTCACTCAATTTACCCCAACGTCTCATATTATTCTATTAAAATTACTATGACATCTGATTATTTTATTTAAATTACTATGATATCTAATAATTTCAAAGTGATTAATCTTAGTTTCAAGATAATAAACCAAGCGTTACCAAACCTATTAAGTTTATTCAAAAACACTTCCACATCGTATGAAACATCACAATCAAAGGAGAATGTGCTTACAAACACAACAATTAAGCTCTTATATATAAAAACTTCCGCACCGTATGAAACATCACAATCAAAGGAGAATGTGCTTACAAACACAACAATTAAGCTCTTATATATAAAAATATTCCTTGTTAGCCTAGAGAAATAGTGTGATATTTTGTCACACTTATCGGATGATAAGTAACAGATATAATAGTATTTTCTATTATTTTAGATTTCAATATGAATATCAACCAAGTCGTTGTAGTATAGTGGTAAGTATTCCCGCCTGTCACCCGGGTTCGATCCCCGCAACGGCGTTGCTCTGTTGGTTTTGTTATGTGATCAATGGATTTTTAATTGAGACCTGAGTTGAATGACAAATCAGTTAGGTATGCGGTATGCCCATGACGTATTGTATCATGTTCTTTCAATTGTTAAAAGTGGGAATGTTATTTATGCCCCTACTATCCATGGTCTTTGCACAAACACCTTTATGGGTCTTTACAAATACCCCTGATGGTAGAAGTGAAATTATTAACATAAAAATAAATAACATAATCCCATTTTTAACCTTTACATCTTATACTTCATCTTATTCTTTATTTCTCAGTCGAGAAAAACTAATGGAACTCTGACCATCTCCATCTCATCTCTGTCGCCACTACCATCTCCATCTCCGTCACCACCACAACAAACACCACCATCTCCATCTCCGTTACCACCACAACGAACACCACCATCGATCTAATATTTACCATAAATATTTTTATTTTTATTCTTTGTCTCCTCCTCTCCAAAAGACAGCCACCACCACCATCTTCATCGGCGCCGTCGTCGCAACACCTCCTCCACGACATCACCATCTCTACTTCCGCCAAAATCGATATTTAGGTTTTCAACAGATTTACAAATCGAGATTTAGGTTTTCTAATTCAACCAAATCACGAAATATAACTTCATAAAAATCATCAAGAGATCTTCTTCTTCACATTTTAATTGTAATTTCTACATCAATTGAAGATTCAAGCGATCGAGATAGAGTTTTAGGTTTTCGGTTTCTGGTAAGTATAGATTTGATTTTGACGATGAAAACGATGATGAATAATGTCTTGAATTATTGGAGAAGGGATCTTATGTCTTGTCAAAACAGAGACGAAACTGAGATGCAAATGTTGTCTCTGGTGATGAACAAGGAGGAATGAAAAGACTATTGTTGACGAATTTGAAGTTAGGTTTTGGATCCAGTTGAGAGAGGAGAAGTTGTTTCCATTGATGTTGTTGGTGGATTGAAAATATTTAAGAAGAGGTGAGAAGCAGGGTTGCGGTTGAATTTGATGGGGTTTACATTGGATTTGACCGAGGAATGGTATTGCCATGGTTGCTTTTCAATGTTTTATGTAGAGAATGAAATGATAGAAGAGATTGATATTCTGGTGGTGTTTCAGAGATGCATCTCAAGATTCTTAGAAAATGGGTTTGAGCTGAATTTGTGTTTGGCAGAGAGATGACTTAAAATTGGAGTTGTTTTTGTTGGATGTGTTCATCAGTTTAAGAATTGAAGATATTGGTGTTTGAGAAGAAAATGAGAATGGAGAAAGTTAAACTACAACTGTTGTTGCTTTACAGTCCTTGTGGATGTTGCAGTTCTGTAGGTGATTCAATAGGTTGGTTATGAAGCTACATAATTGCAATCGAAGAGTGAACTGAAATGAGTTTAGATGTTGGTTCTGGTGGTTGCTATTGAAGCTGCAGAGTGGAATCAACGATGAGACATGGAAAGACCTGAGCTATGTTGTGTCATGTGGTTGATGGTAGTAATTGGAGAAGGAATGGACTGCATTATGCACTTCTGGAAGGGAAAGGTAATTTTTCCATCCTATTGTTATTGTTGGCGAGTATGTTAATTAATTATGAAACTAGTGGTTTATGGGGTGGTAATGATGATGTTTGTTAGAGTTGGTGGTGGTTGTTTTATATTATTTGTGGAACTGTTGGATTTTAGTGATGGTGTTGAAGCAGGTTGTTTTATCTTCATAAATTTACATGGTGTTGATGCAGGTTGTATCTTGTGATGCAGTATGAAGATGGTGGTTATGTGGTTGCTGGTAGTAACTAAATGCAGTGGTCAATTGGTTGGGGAGATGCAAATGCTAGATGTATGATTAGGAATGAATTGCAGGCAAGGATGAAATTGCAGAGTGGGAGATGATATTACAGGTGATTATTGCCAAGATGGTGGTTCTAGTAGAGCTGAAGTTGAGTTTGTGAGCTGAACTGACAAGGGCTGCAGTTGTAATGGTGATCAGTGACTGTGATTGTGGACTAAATAGTGTTGGTTATGATTATGGCTGAGTTATGAAGTGTGAGGTGATGGTGCTAGTGCAGTTGCAGTTTTTATGTGCATGTTATATTATGTTATGCATGAATCTGTGGTGCAATGGTAGCACAACTGACTGTATGTCAGTGGATGTGTGTTCGACTCACACTAGGTTCACTTATTTTTGAGTATTTTGTTTTTGAGGAAACTTAGGCTAGTTGCTTTCGTTCTGAAGACAACTTTGGGCTAGTTGCCTCCATATTTGGAGACAACTTGGGCTAGTTTCTTTCATTTTGAACACAACTTTGGGCTAGTTGCCTCCATATTTGGAGAAACTTGGGCTAGTTGCTTTCACATTTCAAGACAACTTGAGCAAGTTGCCTTGGATTCGGAGACAGCTTGAGTTAGTTGCCTCCATTCTATAAGAGACAACTTGTGGTAGTTGCCTTCATTTTCGAAACAACTTGAGCTAGTTGCCTCATATTTGAAGACAACTTCAGCAAGTTGACTCCACATGGTGGTGGTGGGCGAAGGCGGTGGTAGAGGAAATTGGTGGTGGTCGGCGGTGGTGGTGGAGGAAAGTGGTGGTGGACGGTGGTTGTGGGGGAGGAAAGTGGTGGTGGACGTCGGCGGTGGTGGAGGAAAGTGGTGGTGGACAGTGTCGATGGTGGACAGTGGTGGTTGGTGGCAGTGGTGGTTGGTGGTTGTGGACGGCGGCGGCGGTGGACAATGATGGTTGTGGTTGGTGGTGGTGGGTAGTAGAGGTAGTTTTTTTTTTTTTTTGAATAATGGTTAGCCTTTTTGTATATACACTATATAAAAGAGGGTATTTTAGTAATGTATTAAGTTTAAGGGTATTTGTAAAGTTCAAAAAGGTATATTTGCAATGGCCCTCGTAATAGGGGTATATATAATGTTCCCTTGTTAAAAATCCCATGAATCAAGCTATACGGATGAATTATTATCCTCTAGTCTACCTAACTTAACGAAGTGGACGGATTACAAATTAGAAATGAAGAGACATGGGTTCCCATTAAACCGCTAGTCTACCTAATGCCTTAGTAGTGAACATTGGAGATATTTTGGAGGTAATAAAAAGAGTTGACGAAATCGAACCTTAAAACACACTTCAAAATCAAACTATGAAACAACACTATCAAAACTGAAAAGCGAAATAGCTTACAAACACGACTATTTATCTCTTTAAGTAATGAACACCAGACAATCACACACGAGAAAAGCAACAAAAGGAACTCTACGCTTTTAGTTCCCCTAGAAATGAGTATGATCTTTATCTCACATTTATCTAATGCATTATAATTAGCAATGAATACATTGTGATCTCCCTTCGTTTTCATTGTACTAGAAATGAGTATAATTACCAAAAATAATTATATGGGTATAGGACTAATGTTGTTTTCTGATGCAGGGGAATTTGGTGGAGCTCAATCCTTCTCAGGAATAGCTCAAGATGAGGAACAAGCTGAAGCTCTAGCAGCACTGGCAACAATTAAGTGGGCAAGGGATTCAGCTGTGGAAAAGCTACACTTGGAGGGTGACTGCCAGAGTGTAGTAAAAGCTATCAATGGTGATTTTTCTAGTATTAGATGGACGAATAATAATGTCATTCAGGACTGTAGAAGTATGTTAGTTAGTTTTAGGGAATGGAAATGCACTTTTGTGCATAGAGAGTCCAATGAAATGGCTAATAGCCTAGGCAAAAAGGAAAGAATTGGTAGGATTAATCAAGTTTGGTATTCTGATTATCCTTTTTGGTTAAAATCTCTTGTCAGAGATGAACTGAATGTAAACATTCAATGATCTTTATTAATATATTTTGTTCTTTCTTATTAAAAAAAAAAAAAAAACCAAAAAAACCAAATTAAGCATTTGATTTTCAGCCGCTTGGAGAGAAAAATTCTCTCCAAGCGGCTCAAGATATGCCTCCCGGGTAAATAAAATCTATGCGGGACCCAGTAAAAGAGTTTAAACTAAATAAAAAAAAAACTAAAAAATATGTTTGAGAGACTAAACATCTGTCGCCTGGAGAATTTTTTTCCCAAGAGGCTAAACCTCAGCTGCTTAGTCTCCCCTTTTTCCCACTCACTCGTTCTAATGAGTGTACGACTGATTAATGGTGAATGAGTGAGTATTCTCATCCTATGGTAGCACCTAATTTGAGCAAACCCAGTGATACTCATTCATATTAAATGAGAACACTCACTCCATAGCTCTTGCTCTAAACAAGATTCTATTAAGCAAGTCAATTTGTAGTGTAGGCCTTTTTTCACCTTTATTCACTTGTCTTTATTTCAAAACAAACTTAGCGTATACTTTTATTTCATCAGCTTATTTTTTTACTCCCTCCGTCCCAAATTAATTGAGCTATTTGGTTTTAAATTGTTTCCCATAAATAATTGAGCTATTTCACTAATCAAGGGGATATCGGTAAAACTACCCTTTTAATTGATTATCGTTAGTATAAAAAAATATGTATAATTTGATAGTCATGTTTATAATAGTTACGTAGATGTTTTAAAATGTCTTTCAACGGTATAAAGTTTACAAAAAACCGTGGTATAGTTTAAGAGATAAATTATTTCTAAGTTTTACTATAGTTATTATCCATAAGGGTATAATTATAAAAAATACTTAAATATACTCCATTTCCTTCTCGCCTTAATAATTGTGCAAATTACAATTAACTCAATTAATTTGGGACTGAGGAAGTATTTTTTTTTTAAAGAGTATTATTACATTAACCAGTTGGAAGCCTAACAAAGTAAACTCCAACAACGTACTACTACAATGAAAACAGGTTGCCGTTTTGGCCTATCAGCGAGCCTCATTAAAAACCACGCCAAGAGAGCCGAAGCAGATATGAGGCTGTGATTATGTCGCAAGGTGGGAAAGCTAACTTTACCTTCCATGTTAAACTCTGTGAAAAAAGCTTATTTTATCTCTATTGCCAAAAACATAAAAGCTTATTTTTTCTCCAACAATGCCAGTGCTGGATAAATCACGGCGTCACTTCCGGGATTGTAGAATAGGCAATTGACATTCGGGTACCTTCGGTTGAGTTAGGTTTGAGTTGGGTCATTCACTCATTGATGATATGTCAACACATTTCTACCCGGTGGTGCAAGACTTCTTAAAGTCTTAGCTGGAACAGATACCAGCTTCACGGTCACCTCAAAGGCTTCATAGGGTGGAATACAACCAATGCACTTCACCGTTCAATCTAAAATATCCAATTGCATGAATCTAAAATATCCAATTGCATGCATAAATTTAATCTAAGATAACTAATACACTATGCAAAGATGGAAATAGATTGTACTTTTATTAATCTCTAAATAATATGTTTTTGTAATGAAATTAAATTAAAATATTTCATAAACGAAAAAATAACCCGTTCATAGAACGGTTGATAAACTAGTTACATTAACAACCACCGCTAACCTATCAACGAGCCTCATGAGAAACCACACCAAGAGAGCCGAAGCATATAAGGGGTTGTGATTATGTCACAAGGTGGTCAAACTAACTCTACCTTCCATGTCAAACTCGGTGAAAAAAACTTATTTTCTTCTATTGTCCAAAAAAAAAAAAAAAAAATTTATTTTTTCTCCAACAATGCCGGTGCTGGATAAATCACGGCGACACTTCCGGGATTGTAGAATTAGGCGATTGGTACCTTCCGTTGAGTTAGATGCATTTGTATTTTCCATTTGCGATAGACTATAGGATCGAACACGCATTTCTGAGTTAATATCCTAACATCAGTCCATTCTTGTGCAAGAAAAAACAGAAATTAGCGGTGGTGGAAATGTGCACATATTTTTTTTCTTCATTGATTCACTTTTGTTCCTCGCCTAAACCAATATCCTCTGAAACTCTATCTTTGGATAATTGCACCTGAAGAAACAATTTTAACAACAGTAAATATATCTCGATTGTAATAAGAAAATAAAAGAAAAGAAAATGAACCATGCACAATATTCACCTCTTTGTCCCAGTCTGCACGCCAACACATGATTAAGAGAACGATTGTTTGAAGACCCATCCCAATTTGTGCTCCAACCCAAAGTCCCTTCATTCGTATAAATTACACCCAATGAATAACAACTTGAAAATACAATGCTAGCATTTAAAAAAAAAACACATACAAACTTGAAGATAAAGATTTTAGATGAGCTTACCTCTAGTCCCCTATCTAATCTGAATGCCAAACAGATTCCGATGGGCATCCCGATGAGATAGTAGGTTGCGATATTTACGTAGGCTATTTGAGCTTGCCAACCAACTCCAATGGCCATACCTGTTAATTAAAATACATAAAGAGTGTTATGTAGTACATATTTTATCATCGGATTTTCCACATCATTGAGTTCAACTTGTTTAAGAATTCGATAATACAAACCTGTTAAAACGGGTTGGATGCCGCAGAGGATGATTGAGATGCATAAATACATGACTAAATTACTAACTTCTTTCATAACAACCTTGTCATCTGTAAAGAGTTTTGAGAAATCGTTTCTTGTTGTCCATATTAGGATAGCAAAAGCAGTCTGGGTGACTAGAGAAATTGAGGCTGTAACCGAAACAGAGAATTTTGCAGCTGCTGCATTTCCTGCTCCCAGTTCATTCGAGACTCTAACGCTGAAAATGATACGAAAGAAATGAGTAACACTAAACGCTGATAGATATATCAACTGAAAGTGTGAAGCCGTACTCCTTCTATAAAGTTCTAGCTGTTAACAAATACCTGACAGCAGCAATATAACCAAGTGGTACCATAAATATCCATCCTTCGACATTCATACTACAAACGAGAAAAAGGAAAACATTCACTAAGATCTTATCTAGTAATGGAACAGTGAAGATCCAAACAATACAACGTTCTTTACCACTCCATTTCACTTGTTATATTTATCATCCATTAGAATACATACCAGATAGAAGCAGCATCAACTTTGACTTCAGCATTTTTTAGTACTCCGGCAAATACAATTAGAATCATAAATGACCAATACTCCAAGCTGTAATAAAAAAACCCACTTCGATCAGAATTAATACGAATGTGCAACGGTTTTTAATTTGGGCTCTCCCTTGAAACTACTTGATCAAAAACAACCAAACAATAAAAGTTGGACGTGCTAAATTGCCAATCTTGAGCCAAAAGATTGTATTTTCAACAAAATTCAAGCAAAACGAGCTTCTGATCACAAACTAGAGAGGGAGGAGAATACTAACCAAAGCATGACTGCTGAAGACAGAGATAACCAAAGAAAATCAGACAATTCAGTAAAAGCCAACCATGAAAAACCACTCCAGGAATCTTTACAACTTCCAGAGACAATATAAGCATATTGCAGAATAACAATCAAGACCCATGAAAAATTCAAGGAAACTGCTGCTCCAACTAAACCCCATCTCGTAACACAAAACCAACTTAATGGAACATGAATTACTAAAACTCCAAATGACATCCAAGCTAATGGCATTACTTTGCTCTGGGCTTGTAAGAATTTTTGCATAGGAAAATTTAGCGCATACATATATATTTGCGGTATCATCCATACGGAATATGTACCAGCTAATTCTGCCGTCTCTTTTTTCTGGCCTAAGACTAATAGAATTTGTGTTGCAAATACTGAGATTAGTGTTAATGGTAATGCTGTTCCAAGCAGAATCACACATGATCTTTGTAAGTATATCCCTAGCATTGTTAGCTTTCCTGCTCCATATGCTTGTCCACATAATGTTTCTACTGCACTTCCCATGCCCAACTGCAAAACGAAAAAAAAACAAAAACAAAACAAAAAAAAGTCAAGAGAGTGATTGGAGAGAATCATAAATATATAGTATATAGATAGATAAAAACGGACCAAAAGAGTACCATGATGCCATAGGTGAGACCAGAAACGACCAAATTCTGGAGACCGAAAGCAGCAAGTTGAAGGTTACCCAAATGACCAACCCATGTTTGAGTAATGAAAGCAAGAGAGAATTGAAATATTGAACTTAAAATGCATGGTCCTGCTATGCACCACACCATCTTATTTTCTTCCCAAACTTTTCGACACAAGGATGATACTTGACAAGAACCATTCTCATTTTTGTTTGTTAACTGATCAGGAACTGAGTAGTTTGAAGGTATATCATCCATGGCACAAATCTGTATCTCCCGAATGCTTACCATGTTTGTATTTATTTGACAGAGGAGGTGTATTACACTGTCTGAATCACGTGTTACTGTGTATTATACAAATCCAATTCTGTGTTTTCTGATTAAAAATATTAAATAACACCAGTGTTTTGAAGCATCGGATTCGGATGCGTGTCACATGAGTTCATGTACGCGTTACACGTTTTTTTGTTTGGAAAATCAAAAATGTCAGGAAATGATTTTTTGGAAAATAAAAAATGTCAGCAAATGATCTATGAATCACAAAACCTGTTATGCAAAATCCCAAGAAAATAAATATAATATCTCTGAAAGTATCCTAAAAAAAATCGTATCTGGATCTTCTGTGTCTGATACTTTATTGCCCAAACTACAAAATCATTTTGTTAATGGGAACGATACCCCCCCACCCTACTGCCTATGAGATCAGATTTCTTAAATTTCCTAACTTCAAGAAACTGTATTAGTTGAAATATATGATATCATGGTGAAATATATGATATCATTTTTGTACATGGAGTTTGCTACACCATATGGGAACAGGGTCCAACTTTTGACTCCAAATTCGTATCTATTTCCTCTCCTAAAAGATACCTTCACAAGTGTTTCTGGTCAGGGGGAGTGATGAAGAATTGGAGTTTGTTGACAACTTCAAAATCCAAACAGGGTATGCAGAGTGTTGTATAAGAAAATCATGGATGCTAAGTCAGATGATGGGTGGGAAAAAATCCTGTCACCATGTGGAAGGATTTGAGGGAATGAACACCAGAGCCCAAGCGTATACAAGATTTTGTTAGCAAGGAAAACTGCAAGGAAGAAAAATCACGAAACCTAGTATAGTTTTTAGTAATTTTATAGTCAATACCGAATACTCTTGTGGTAAAACTCTTTGAGTAGCATAATGAATAACTACCTCGAAAATATAAAATTACAAATTTGATTTCGATTTAAATCGGTGTAATCTTTTGCCTAGGTTTATCCCTCCTCGCCTGTCCGAATTTGATACGCAATATTAACTATGGCACATTTTAGTAAAGTATACTGATGTATTGTTTATAGAGTGTTTTGCTTTTATGGATGAGAAAATATTTGATGGGGTCATTTTTTGAAGGAGGCATGGGGGACAAATGACTTGTTGACATGTGCATATGATATTAATGAATTCTGTTTCCAAAAATATCAACCCCATTTAAGAAAACAAATTTTCTCTCCAAAATTACATTTCTTTTATATTTTTAGAAACATAATACATTAATATCAGATGCACGTGTCAACAATCAACATATCATTTGTCCCCCATGCCCCCTTCAAAAAACACCCCCATCAAATATTTTCTCTTTATGGATACACTCCTCGAACGAATGGAAGATAAAAAAACATTGGGTGCGTTTCTATGAATACTCCATTGCTTGCTGAATTGTTAACTGAAATTCTGGCATTCAAGTTTGTCACACTTTTTCAAAACCCTCGAGTGGTTTTTCAGTTGTAATAATGTCTGTTTAATGGATGCTAAACAACAGTTTCCGGTGAACCATGACTCCGTCAAGAAAAGTCAGAACATATTATCAGTTTATATGACACACGGACAAAATTAACTGTTGCATGGTGATTCTGCCGTGCCTTTTATAATTTCTATGGCCTCCCTATGGTTTGTGTCCCAGAATGTACACATTTCAAAACGGTGACGGTGATTGCAAAATGGTGATAAAATAGGAAAGTTATATATTTTTCCCAAGATGGTGATCGATTTCGTAAACAGATTGGGTTGTACTCAGCTTTGTTCATCTTCGACGTATGAGATTGGGTGCATCTTTTGGTTTGTTCATCATCCCCACATGTGACATGCATAGAGATGTTCTTTTCCCTTTTAAGGTAAGGAAAGTTATCATCTTTTGCTTAAGTCCCGACATGCATAGAGATGTTCATCATCCCCACATGCATAGAAATGTTCTTTTCTCTTTTAAGGTAAGGAAAGTTATCATATTTTTCTTAAGTCCCAACATGCATATAGAGATGTTCATCATCCCCACATGCATAGAGATGTTCTTTTCTCCTTTAAGGTAAGGAAAGTTATCATCTTCTGCTTAAGTCCCAACATGCATATAGAGATGTTCATCATCCCCACATGCATAGAGATGTTCTTTTCTGTTTTAAGGTAAGGAAAGTCATCATCTTTTGCTTAAGTCCCCACATGCATAGAGATGTTCATCATCCCCACATGCATATAGATGTTCTTTTCTCTCTTATGGTAAGGAAAGTTATCCCCACATGCATAGAGATGTTCATCTTGGACGTATTAAGATTGGGTTCATCTTTTGCTTTGTTCATCATTTTCGACGTATGAAGATTGGGAAAGTTATCATCTTTTGCTTTGTTCATCTTCGACGTAATCAGATTGGGTTGTACCCGTTGTGATATCCTTTCTCATCACTACGGGTACCCCATATTTTATGAATCTCTGCATATGAAGATTCAAGATATTTATGAAGATAACAATGGCCTCAAAAGTACCAGATGAAGCAACGATGTAGATCGAATGAAATTCAAGATATTCAAGAAGATAACAAATTAACAAAGAACACTTACATTAGTACTTGAATCAAATACAACACAGAAATTGATCAAACACCAAAGGAGTAGTACCACTGGGATCATTAAGGGATAGATTTTCAGTTTTACAAAATCACCGTCTAGGAAAGAATATATATCTTACTTATTTTACATAAAATTGGTTAAAAAGACCAAAATCACCAATTTCTGGGTGAAAAAGACATCTTGATTTTGATACTGTTTAAATGGACAAAAATATAAAAATAGCCAGGATGTAACCAGTTTCATCCTACCCATTTTCAAATATTTTTTTTTATTTTTAATTTATATCAGGATGTATCCAGTTTCATCCTCGCTATTTTTTAAATTTAAGTCAGGATGAATCCAGTTTCATCCTTGCTATTTTTTTTCTGTCCATTTCACCGATAAAAAAATTTACTCGTCCATTTAAACCATATTTTAAAAATATTTGGATAAATGACCCATTTCCCGCTTATTTTATCTCAATTTTATGGTTTAAACCCAACTAATTTCGGAGTACCTATAATTTATAACATGGACACGTGTTCCTCTGACATTCGCGGGAATAGAAGGCACAGGTAAAATACGGCCCAGTTGCCCAGACGATCCGGAGCCGTCACGGCTCATACGGAAATGAACTACTCCCTCCGTTTCTTTTTAATAGGCTAGTTTCTATAAATAAATGTTTCAAAAAAATAGGCTGGTTTCCTAATTGGGAAAGTCAAATGTTAATTTAATTTTATGGGACCATTTTTTTCTTAACTTCTTTCGATGACAAGTGTCATGTGGACCATTTCACTTTATTTCTTTTGATGACAAGTGTCATGGAGACCATTTCACTTCACTTCTTTGGTTGACAAGTGTCATAAGGACCACTTTCAATGATTAGTGCTCTTAATTTCCTTAATTTTTCTCTAAAATAAAAATAGGCCTATTAAAAAGAAACGGAGGGAGTAGTTATTACGTGAACACTCTTTAACTAATTGTTTCATAGACTAGTTGCTGTAAGAGTATTTTTTCTTCGATAAGTCCTAGGTTCACTTTTGTTTTTCACCGAAGTTTACGTGAACACTTGACGATGTTGTATTGGGTGTATACCCGGTGTAATATTTTAATTAGGTCTAAATTAACACATAAGTCTTGTACACCCACAATTTTACTAATGGTTTTAGTATTAGGCCGTTAAAATCAGGGGGCTTAGACCAATAATGTTCTCTATTAAGGGGGTGTTTTTAAAAAAAAAATCTTCGACCAATAGCGTTACGATACTTGTCTTCTTCAAAATTGTTGTAGTTGAAAGCTTTTATTTAATTTAATTTGAGGTGGGTGTCATGCTCACCGTGCAACGTGAGAGCTCATATGACTTAGCCTTCTAAAGGAGGAGTGATTGCCTTTACTGAGTTCATATTCTTATATAAAGAGGTTCCTCAAACGGATTATCAAACTACATTTAGAAAATTCATGAAGACACCAAAACCACTAACGCTAGGTTGTTTCTTGTCTGTACCTAGTGTACAGGAACTAGCCAAACAATCGCTTGCAGAAGTCCCAGCTCGATACATACGCGCTGATCAGGACTCATTGAGCCCTAACCTCTCTAGCATATCTTTGATTCATGAAACAGTACCTGTTATCGATTTGAAAAAAATACTGTCACCAGAGCCCAACATCGGAGACTTGGAATTGGAGAGGCTTCACTCTGCTTGCAAAGATTGGGGTTTCTTTCAGGTGGTAAACCATGGAGTTGACATTTTATTGGTGGAGAAAGTGAATTCAGAAATTCAAGGTTTCTTCAATCTCCCAATGGATGAGAAAAAGAAATTTTGGCAGGAGGAAGGAGATTTCGAAGGATTTGGACAGGCCTTTGTTCATTCAGAAGATCAAAAGCTTGATTGGGGTGATATGTTTTTCATTCGCACTCTACCCCAAGATATGAGAAAGCTTTGGCTGTTTCCCAATCTCCCTATACCTCTCAGGTTACATCTCTGTCCCTTTTCCTTTTAGGATATATGATTTTATTTGGATTTATGTATCTTTTTCGTTCATTTCGACATAAAATATATACAGTGCTACTAGACAATATATAGGAAGTTGAGGGATGACATCAGTTGTGATGGTCAGTGAAGTATGTGATATATATATATATAGTACCATGCACCATTCAAGCATAGCTTAAGAGGTTAATACTTTGAGGTCGCACGTGTATGCTTCTCTAACTGGCTAGTTGAGTTCATCTCTTCATGCAGGGAGACAATTGAATCATACTCACTGGAGTTGGGTAAACTTAGTTTGACTCTCATTAAGTCTATGGAGAAGGCTCTGCAAATAAAGACTAACGTCATGGCAGAGTGGTTTGAAGACGTGAAACAATCAATGAGGATGAATTATTATCCTCCTTGTCCTCAATCCGAGCACGTCATCGGCTTAACAACACACTTGGATCCTGGCGGTTTAACAGTCGTTCTTCAACTGAACGAAGTGGATGGATTGCAAATTAAAAAGGAAGAAACATGGGTTCCCATTAAACCTCTACCTAATGCATTTGTAGTGAACATTGGAGACATCTTAGAGGTAAAATGAGTTAACGAAATTAAATTATTCCGGTCTAGGCATCTATAGAGTTCTTGTCCTCTATATCTCAGCAGGTACGGGTTTTGACTGTTAATTCTTTCTTGCTTCCTTTTGACAGAACATTTCATATCCCGAAACGAACAGAGATAGGTCCGATACATGGCTTGATCACAACTGAGAAACCTGTCTTGTTTAGAACAGTTGGGTATAAGGATTATGTGAAGGAATTCCTTTCTCGTAAACTCGACGGAAAATCATTCCTTGACTCCATGAGGGTAGGAGCAGATGATGAAGACAATAACACCTCATGATTCTTTTCTTGAGGCAGATGCACGTATCCTAAGTGAAATAAGTTTCTTTACAGAACTGGAGGGTCTGTTTTTGTGATGATTTAGTGTGTTGTTGGAAACAAGAAATTTACGAATAAGGCGCTTTAAGCCTAGGTCTGTGTGTTTGTTCCTTCGTTATTTTGAGAGTTTTATTCTATGATGCTGTTTAACTTTGTTGGACTTTCTACCTTACATGGGCAGTTCCAATCCGGGTATCTCATATTGTAACGGGTCTTGGGCTTAGATGAGGTTGTGTCTCTTGGGCCTCGTTTTGTTACAGCTTGTAAGGGATCATCCCCGTAATATGTACTCTTTCAACTGAAAGGCGTATCCGTTTGTAATTTTGTGTCAATGATATTTTTTTTAGTGTGATTTTTGTTTGAGTGTGGTTGTAAACAATTCGTATTACTTCAATAAACCTCTATTTCAGGATAAAAAAAAGAAAAACATATTTGCAACTATGAAATTCTTTGCTCTATCAGTCTTTATATACTACAGATGTTTCCTTCATGTCTTCTTGGCACCTTATTAATCTGTCATGGGAAGTAGATGACAAATCATTGACCGAAGCTTTCTCTTCTTTTGAAATTGTTATAGAATGTAAATAATTGAAGTTATTTAAGTTCATCTAGATACGTGCATGAGAGAATGGTTGAATGAGCTTCATCAATATTTTAATGTAAAGAAGTTACACTGCATCTACCTCAAACCTCTAGTATAAAGTGTGTATACAAAATATCGCTCAACCAATAGGAACGTGAGATAATCATTTGGCAACAACTAATTGAAGGCGAAGATGACAAAGACCACCCATTAAGGGCGAAACTAACAAGTCCACTACGTCACTCCTGACGCACGCGATGACGTCACCCGAATCACACCAAACATGTGAGGGTCGGCGCGATGATTTGAAGATAGAGCGATAGTATCGCCCTCCCAGATCCGAGATAAGGGGCTTTGTTAGCTATCCTCCACTATGTGATCCCTATAAAATGGACTAGAAGCCTTTGTACGAGACAGAGACCTTTTTTTGGAGAGCTTTTGTGAGGAATTTAAGAGAGAGAAAGTAGTTTGTTCTCTAAGTTAGAGTTTTTCTCATATTATAATTGTGCTTGTTCATGTTCTTAATAAGATAAAGATTTTTCTATCATGTCTTAGATATGTCTTATAATATTACTTTGGTGTAGTCGCTGGAATTTCCTGCAACTACATTTTGGTGCATAGAAACAGCTCGAATGAGTAAGAGGGAGGTTTCTCACCTGTGAAATATTCAAAATGGTTTAAAATAATAACTTGTTTTGTTTTCTGATATCTAAAGTTTGTTTGTCTTTTCAAGAGATTTCATGGTTTTCTGAATCTTAGGTCTACAAAAAGAGTTCGAGTTTTCTCTAAAAAGTTCTTATTATCACAGAAGTTGTTCTTATAGGTTTCAAAAGGATTTCTTATACTCTATCAAATAAAAAGAGAAATAACATTTCAAGTACCAAGATAGTAAAGATAACGTCCAGAGCAGTGCATGTCATATCAGCAAGAAGGATCAGGTGAATCGCAAGGAGAAGATGCGGAAAAATAGGTGAAACATCAGCTATGGGAGAAAGACATAACCAAGCTCAGTACCCACCATCTCAACACATGCAGGACAACAATTATGATGAAGTAACCATGCATACAACGGATATGGACACAATGGAAGAAAATGAGGAAATAATTCCTGACAAAGGGCCGATTTCTGGAAACGAAGAAAATATGACGATATGAGAATTAAGGAAAAGATTAGTTAAATAAAAGAGAAGAGAAGAGGAGGAGAGAGCGAATTTAACACGACAAAATTCTGCACTTAGATAAGAAAACAACATGCTCACCAAAGAAAGATTGCGTACGACATCAAGGACAACCCGTGCGAATTCAACATCAAGGAAAAGCAAAAGCAAAAGCACATCGAGGCTAAGACGATCACATCGTATAGACAACTACATGGAGCATCAACCAAACACTAATCATGTTGAGCATCCCAACGTAAGAGATAACATTCAAGAGTAACGTGATAACAATCGCATAGAACAACATCATGAAGATGACCCAACGGAACAACAAGGCGGAAATCATCGCGCTGAAGCACGACTAATAGAAAGAAGATGGAGGACTTATCGAAATGAACATTATCGCACTGAAGAAGATATTGAAGTACGGGATAACACAAGGAACGAAAGGCGAAGAAAACGAAGGGTCGATGCAGAAAAGCAAGAATTTCAAGAAGAATTACATCAAAGTAGACAGGAACACAGATCATGAGAGGCGAGGCTAAAAAAACCAATGCAACAGAATGAGGACCGAATTGTCAACCAAACAATACCAAGGGAGCTAGAAGAAATGAGGGCAATGATGAGTAACACGCGAAAAGATTGATGAAGAAAACATCTTGAAGAGGCGATATAAGAAGCAGCGAGATCACCATTTGTGCGAGAGATACAATATGCAGGAATCCCCACAAAGTGAACCCTTCCAATGTTCACCATGGAAGTACTTGCGATATCCAACATATTAAGGCAGATAACTTATCTCTGCTGCAGTAGGAACACAATGATGCGGTCTTGTGTAAATATTTTCCAGCCATCCTTGTAGGGGAAGCTTCGAAATGGTTTTGACGGTTTATATGTGGGAAATTAATATCTTGTCGACTATAGTTTAGTCGGCAGGTTATGATATTAATACCTTGCCGACTAATCATGCATTCCTTGTTGACTATAGTTTTTTCGGAAGGTTATGAAATTAATACCTTGCCGACTAATCATGTATTTGTAAACACCATTTTATGTATGTCAAAAATCCTATAGTCGGAAGGGTATTTCTTTGTCGACCTTGCCAGCTTTTCATACTTTCAGAATTGAAAGTGTTGATTCCTACTGTAATTTTGAGTATAAAATCCCTCACAAGCTTTGTAATCCTATTGGGCTAGTGTGGTTTCATTTTCGTTACAAAAAAAATTCCTCAAAATTCATATCACATAATCCATGAGTTCAATCCAAATAATGCCTAATTTAAGAATTTTAATTCAACTAATAAACTAACTAAATTAATTAACCTAAACACATTATTAGTGTTAATTAAGCAAGGGTAGATTAGGCATTGTTGGAAGTTAAATCAAGATATGGTGATTTGGTTCGTGGATCAACATCATATGTTGATCCAGTCCAACTGCTGTCAAGTTGGATCAATGCGATATTTGGAAGTTGGAGCTAACTTTAGAAGCAAGTTGTATCGGTTGATGTATTTAGAGTTTTACAATGTTTAGAGTTTCTTTGTGTTTATAGAAGTGTGTTTTATTTAGAGTTAGATTTTATTAGGAAAGTACGTTCATTGATCATCAAGTTTGTGAGACTATAAGTAGGCTATTGAGCCAATAACAATTGTACACCGAATTGGATTATCAATGTAGTCGTTTTTGCTTCCGCGTTGTGCTCTCCTCTCTTTTGCTCGATCCTACAGGCATTTTGAAAAATAATTGGTTAAGGGGTGTTGTGTTTTACTTCATCATGATTCGGGTATTGTCTTATTAGGTATACCCCAATTAATCCGGGTATACCCCAATTTGGCCAGGTTAAAAAAAACAGACATTTAATCGGATACATCACTGAATTACATTTTTCTTCTTCTTGTGCACACAAGGTTAAAACTTTATTAAAACATTTTCTCAATTGGTTACTATTTGTATAAATAGGATATGTTTGAACTAGTTAACTCCAATACAATGAAAGCCCTTTTATTTCATTTGTTTATTAGCAGTTGCTCGTCTTTGGATCTCCTCTTAGCCATTTCTCTTGCATTTTTGTCTCCGACCAAATAGCCCAAAGAATAACATATGTGAAAAAGTAAAACCCCAATATATCAGTTAACTTAGTTCAAAACCACGACTTGTATTCCAAATTCTCTAACGTCATATGCTCGAGTTACTTTCATCTATTCAACTTACTCCAACATCTCAGATGCTTACTCTATGATAACTATTATACTCATGATCACAAAGTTATAAATCTAATTATTTATTTATTTATTTTGATAAAAGAAAGAATTTATTAAGAGGGGAAGAGAAGATAAGAACAAAACATCACTTTTCCAAGAATTAAAAGAGATGACGGGAGACAAAGAAACAAAGACAAACTACAAACACATTACAAAAACACAAGATCCCACTCATCAAGACATCTACCTACATCAATGTTAGGTTTTATAATAGATACCCAACTGAGCAACATCGACCTTGCACTATTACTAACCGCCCAAAATTCCATGGTCTTCTCCTTAAACGTCCGTTAATTTCTTTCGGACCAAATAGACCAAAGCATTGCTGCCGAAATTAAAGACCAAACATACTTATAAATTAGATTTATTTTATAAATCTAATTTTCATCAACCGATTATAAAGTCTACTTAAAAACATTTCCACGCCATATGAAACAACATAATAAAAAGAGAAATTATCCGCTTACAAACGCAACATTTTAGCTCTTAGAATAAATATACAAGAAAATCACACTTGAAAAAGCAACAACAAAGAACTCAACGCTTTTAGTTGTCCCTAGAAGGCTAGAAATATAGTGTAATACTTATCTTTTCTTACATTTATCAGATGATAAGTAATGAATAAATTGTAATTGTGTTGCAGTAGCTTGGCAGTTGAATGAGTCCTCTGGTGACTCTGCTGATTCTGAAGGGATAGTGGATATGGATCGTTAAATGTCAGACAAGAAGTTTAGTAGTAGTTTTAACTATTTTAAGTCCTTCAATGTAAATATAAGTAACTCTATAGATGTTCATGTTGTTTTAATTGGAATGTTTAGACTTAGGATTCTTTTTGAAAGAAGAGAGAAATATGCAGAACTGGCTTGAAGTTTTAGATAGACTGGATTTGTCTAGAGATAAAAAAAAGTTCTGGATCAGGTTTCTTACATGAAGTAGAAGACTTTAGTAATAATCACAATTGATAAGACAACAATGGTGATAATGATTTCAGCAGGGGAAGATTGGACAGGTTGGTTTATAAAGATGTCGATAGTGTCAGATCAGTCAGTGTTGGCAGAAGAGACGCAAATGAAACAACAGGGGAGGAATGAAGGATTGTGTGACCAAAAATTCTGCAAAGGATGGCGCAAAAAGGGGTCTCTTCGATAATTCTAGTTATGAAAAAGGGAGCACAAGCAAAACAGGGGTAAACAAGAATTCTATGAATACCAAAAATGATAACACTAGGTATAGTCCTCAAGATAATAGTCAATTTGGGCATGTAACCATATTCTCAAATTCTTTGATTAATGATATTTAAGCTCTTTCTTTGCCAAAAAAAAAGTAATGAACAAATTGTGACCTCCCTTCATTTTGATTTTACTTTTATATAAAAATGAAAACGGGATCCCAACATCGAACCAGTCGTACTTTATAGTATACTGGTGAGTTTTCTTCCTGTGACGCAGGAGATAAGTCGTCAAATTTGTATTTGTTGATTGTGACCACATAAAATAACCCTTGAACTATAGTCATTCCATGTTTAATTTTGAATCCTATTATTGGGGTTGTGGGGGTGACTTTGGGGCTTAAAATACTAAGTGGAACTTAAATGTTATAGGAGAGATCATATTTGTGTAAAAGTTCAAAAATACCCTCTATAATTTTAATTTATTTCCCTTCTACCATCTCATTAACTACCAAATCTAATAAATAAATAAATAATGGAAAAATCATTAAAACAGAAAAAAAGAAACCGACCCCCTATTCATTTTTCTTTCGGATACAAAAAAAATTCGTCGTCGATTAAACTCGTTCTATAAAACCATGAAACCTCTAGGTCAATCTTTGTCGAATCAACCTCCTCCTGAAGCAGAGAAACCAACTTCATCAAATGAAGTAGAAAGTGAAGATCAAGAAGAAGTGAATGAAGGAGAAGCACCAGCCGCCGAGAGTCCTGATATGACAGCAATAAGGTATGAATTTCAAAACCTACTCTTTATTTAAGCGTTTTGTTGATTACTTAGTTGTTTTCGAAAATTTTAGGTCTGAAAAAATATTTTCAGAAAATGCTTACGGCTAGGAGTTCTTGTATTCCCAGCCGTAAACAGGTCTCAAGGTTGGGATGTATTGTTTTCCTAGCCGTTTATAAGTATCAAGGTTGGAATTTCTAAGAACTCCCAGCCGTAATGTAGTCGATGCGTACGAAATGGAAAAATCCTATCCGCAACAAGTTGTATACGGATAGTTTATTCCTAGCCGTATATTATCATGTTTTCGAAAAACATTCATCGGTAGTTTAGTTTATGTCTCGGTCTTTCCTAGCCGTAACTTTGTTTCCTGGCCGTTACATTTAGTTTCCTAGCCGTATGCGGTACTGTATTGAATATTAAACCAGCTTTATTTCCACGTATAGGTTTTCCTATCCGTTATATTGTTTTTGGCTGGGTAGATACTAAATTTCCTATCCGTAATTTTGGTTGCGTCCTGGACTATCCAATTTTCTTAGCCGTTTTGAGGGTTACGGTTCGGTTTTGTCAAAATTTCCCGGCCGTTGTTTCTTATCTACTTTTGGTTTTTGGCCTTGTTTATCTTTGAAAAGAAGAAAAGATCACAAGAACTAACACCCCGTAGTGACCCGACTCTGCAACCTTGTCACGCAAAACCATTGGGTGCAAACTCAAGGAATGCAAGTGGAGTTGTGACTACTGGATAAAATGAAGGTGGGGGAGATGGAGTTGGAGTTACTGGAGGAACTGAAGTTGCTGTTACTGGAGGAACTGAAGTTGTTGTTGCTTAAAAATAGATCTGTTTGAAGACTGATCTATAGAAGGTTCTATCTCTTCAACAACTTATTTAAACTTGAAAAAACTCCACCTCCATATAACCAGCCATTCCAAAACTAAATCACACCTTCTACATCAATAATCTCCACCAAAACTCCTACAAACTCAATGCAATGTACTCAAAGGATAAACCCAACTTTACTTTGGAAGAAGACTTATCTCTTTGCAAAAAAATTGTACTATACTATCCAAAGAGAAGAGAAGAACGAAGGAAAGGTGGTTTACCAAGTCAATCGTATTGGAGTAATATTTTTGAGAACTTTTGTAGTGAAACAGGTACCACTAACAACCGCGATGCAGTTGAATTGTATCTTCGGTTTTCAGACATACGCAAAAAAGTGGAAGAATATATGGATTTACATCGTATGTGCAACCAACTTCGACTTAGAGGTGAGACTGATAGAGAAGTCGCAGCTCAAGCTAAGAAGGAATGGAAAAAAATGGAAAGGTTATGATTTCAACTTGGAAGCTCAATTCACCATCATCAAAGACTTCTTAATACATCGAAAGGGATGTTATTAAAACCAACTTTGTAATGGGGATCTATTAAGTATGTAATGGGTTTTATTGTGGTCTAATTAATGAAAGTATTACTAATTTTCAATCGTAGTATGTATTCATGTTGAAAATCAAAATTTCTCCGCTTACATATTCAGTTACGGACGGGAAACATATGTCATCCCATCCATAATACAGACTCAGGAGATTCTGGGAAGAATAACGGCCAGAAGTTCTTCACTTCCTAGCCGTATTCTTGGTTAACGACTTGGAATTCTTCAGATCCTAACCGTAACTTTGGTGTTACGGCTGGTTCGTTACAATTTTCCAGCCGTAACATGTAAAATTTCATATTTTTACTCTGATTTTTTATGGATTTGAATCGATAAATTGATGTTGGGAGTTGATTATAAGGTTATCCCGAGTTTTGTGACGAAGGGTTTCATCAAAATCACCATTTTTCCTTCTTCAAAATAATAAAAAAAAAAAACAAGGAAAATCAAGTTTTGATTTCCAAAAGATTAATCATTTGATTAGGCTAATTCATTCACTAATACTGATTAGTTATCTTAATCAATATAATTAGTACTAATCATATAATGGGTAGAGTGGGTATTACAAAAATACCATGATAAGGGGCTCTATGAATTGTTATTTCATGATGATCCCATAAACCCCCAAAATCCCCTTCTTTTTTTAAGCCCAATAATAGAATTCTTAATTTCGTCAAAAGGGAATGAAATCCTTCGGCTCATGCCATTGCGGCTTATGCTGTCTCAAACCACTCCTAAGGGTGGCATTTTTCTTCCCAAAATTTGTATAACTCATCTCTTGTCGAGGGAGCCTTTTTTTGCTGTCTCGTTTCTTTGTGCTTCTCTAAGCTTTACAAAAAGACGGTTCCATGTTTTATTTTCTTTTGTATTATTTTTTATTTTTCAAACTTTAACCTCAATAATGAGAGTTCGTCTCTGGCCAACTAGCCTGATGTTGTGGTCTAAATTCAATTGCTAGTAGTAATTTTGATATTTTGACTTCTTGTGATTATTTTTACACCGATAAATTTTTTGATTGGGGCATTTTCTTATGGGGGCATGAGGGACAAATAAGATGTTGACGCATATATTTCCAATTAATTGCTTTCAACAAATTCTGTCGACTTCTTGTGATTATTTTTACAACTTACGTCTTGTACCACGCAGTATATCGTCAGGAAACCCCTCTTAATCTTAATTCTCTTTGCACACTGCCTACAATATTCAAAATATAACAACTGCATATACTCCAACGTCCCTTGTGAATGCTCAAATATTTCAATCATGAACAAACTGCTCACCATCGCGTTGTTATCGTATTTTTATGGATTCCCTTATATATAAGGTGCATAAGAATTCTTTGGAATGGTGTAAAAAAACTACTCTGTGTTGAGATTAATCTCATTTTATCATACAATGTACAACATTAGAACCGTATGAGACCAAATTCATAAAGGCCTTAATAAGGGGTTCTAAAGAACTAGAAAACCTGAAGATTGAAGTGTATTATCAAACTTGAAGAGAGAAAAAAAAAAGTCCAACCTTAATACTTATTATTATTTAATTGTTCAAAACGGATTAAAGGTAATATCCTCAATACCATACATTTTCGATATAAGTACTTGAATACTTCTCCTATTCTTAATTTTAAGCAGCAGCAACAGTGTTTTTCTGGAGTGCCTTGAATACTTCAATCCTAGGTTCCTTCTCCTGGAACTTAGTTGTTTCATAATACTTAAAGTATTCCCCAAATACAAACTTAGGATAAACTTGGCTTGCATCAACTTTTTCTTTCTCCAACAATGTTGGTGCTGGATAGATCACGGCGTCGCTCCCGGGATTGTAGAACGAAGCAACTGACATACGTGTACCTTCAGGTTGAGTTAGCACGCGGTGCATGATGCTCTTGTATTTCCCATTGGTGATAGTCTACACGATACACGTGCATACACATTTCTTAGTAAAATCAGTGCATAATTGTGCAAGAGCATACAAAAAATGAAATTACCTCAATTTGTTCACCGAAGTTAACGACAATAGAGTGTTTCATGGGAGGAACATCGATCCATTCACCATCTTTGAGGAATTGGAGTCCACTGACTTGATCATCCTGAAAAAGCAAGATGATGCCACCTGCATCCGAATGAGCCCTGAGTCCCTTAACCAAGTCTGGACGAGGGCATGGTGGGTAGTTTCCAACTTTGGTTCCAAACTGAGGTCCCTTTGATCCAGACAAGGCTTTCTTAAGGTAACCCTTCTCAAGTCCCAGGTTCTCACACAACAAGTCTAGGAGTTGCTCAGCAAGTTTCTCCAACTCAACAATATATTCCTTCATTAAAGTCCTGCAGCATCAATCGAAAACCACACAAGTTAAAAACTGAAAACAGGATAAGGTAAATGTTATTTTCCCTATTATTTATAGCGCCCATTAATATCCTGACTTGTACAAAGATTTGGTGTAATTAATAAAGAAATTAATGAAAATGAGAATGAAAAATCAGATTTACTTGTATTCTTCATTGAGTTCAGGGAGCTCCGACAAGTTAGACTCGGGAAGATGTTTAATGAAGAAAGTGCTCTCCCAGTCAATATCATTTTTGTCACTCACAACTCCTTCAAGAGTTTTGCTTGCTGCTTCATGGAACCTTTTTTCCATGACATTCTTGTAGTGATCTTTTGTTACTTTTTCAATCTTTTCAAGCAGTTCAATAGAGATTCCATGGTTGATAACCTGTTTATCATTCCAAATCAACACACACACAAAAATTAAAAAAAAAATAACAAGAATTCTTTTTTTATCAAAATGATACGTGTATTATTAATAATTTTCAATTTCAAATACCTAAAAATAAAATAAAAAATGATACTAGTAAGTGGTCTGAATTCGAAATTCGTCAACAACAATTTCTTTACCTATCAAAATAAAATAGAGTTAAAAAAAAAAGAAACCGTAAAAACACAAAGAAGGGTGTACCTCTAAGAAACCCCAGTTAGCACAAGCATCATGAAGGAGAGCCATGGTGGCTGATCTCTCATCACCATTAAGCTTCTCCATGTTGATGATTGGAAAGGAAGAGGTGGCCATTTCTGAGGTATTTGTGTAGTTAACTTTTTGGATGCTCACTCTCTCTATTCAACTCAGTATGATTTTGGATGTGGGGTGTGGTGTTGTTGTGCCTTCAATTTATAGAGGGTTGAGTAAATAGTGATGCAGAATCATATTTGGAATGCTAAATTATGTTTTTATTAATCTAGTCATCGTATTGATTCCCACTCATTAATGATATGCTATTTTAGGTATTACAATTATGCCTTTGGTCATAATACTGTATTCATTAGAATAAAGATTCGTATTCATCATGAATGCCTTAAAAAATATCTTGGCTTTTAATGTTATGATCTGGTTCAAAGTACTCCAGAGCCAAGAGAGGATCCAGAGACTCCTGTCATTAGAGAATGTGTACAAAATCGGACCTCGTCTAAATCTCATTTGTGAACCTATTAAAAGTTAATGCGTTATTTTTAAAATAAAATTTCCATTAATTGTTAAACATATGGTTAATACTACTTATCTTAAGTTTCAATTTTTATGTGATTAAATTTCAACCTAATCAAACCTACTCCTGTTCATTGTATTTGAAAATTTTCCATTAAAATGGGAGACTACATGCAGTGATAAATTTTATATTACCAAACACTCTTACTGTATATACTATGCATCTAAGGAAGATCAATTTAAATTGGAGACTAAATGCGGTGATAAAATTCGATCCTCATTAAAAATGAGTGAAGAGATAAGATCTACTTTATCATTAATGAAATTCTTATGGTCTCCAAGTTAGGCTTTGGAAGTTTTGTCCTATGCATTCATTTCCACCCTGCATCAAACAAAATTTAAAACGTGAACTTTTTTTTGTGGGCTAAATTAAAACGTGTACTAATGTTATATTTTTCTGTCACTTCGTGGAATTTTTTTTAACTCCATCCTGGATAGGGGTGAGCATGGGCCGGTATGAACCGGTTTTTACCTTATCCGCATCCAATACAATCCACTACGGATTTTAAATTTGGCATCCACATCCAATCCAACATTCAATGGATTTACATCCAATGGATGCACGTATGAACGGATTAGGTGCGGATAATCCAATGGATTTGTGTTAGTTAAAATTTATAATAAAAAAATTAGACCAATATAGATGACTTCTTATAGAACCTACACATTTTATATACATATAGAAATATAGAAGTGCCATGAACAACACTCCAAGCAAACACCTTAAAATTTTCAAAATTGTCTATATATTTTCTGGAAACTATATAAATTCCCTTTGTCTAACGGATATGGATGTCGAACGGATTTTCAAGGTTACATCCGGTCCCAATCCGTAATCCGTTGGATTTCAAAAATCTCATCCGCGCCCAACCCATTAGCGAACGGTCTGGGCATCCATCCGCAAAAATACGGTTGGTCTCGGTTAAATCCGCGGATTACGGATAAAATGCTCATCCCTAAAACTGGACCCCTGGTTGTCGGGAAAAATAAAATAAAATAAAATGCTATGGCCAAGCCGCGTAAATTGCTTAACTACAGCGAAAGCCAAGTACTATAAGGCTTTGCTTTGCTTTACTGTGGTGAATTACCTTCGTTTAGCTAAAGCTAAAGTGTTGATCACATCTGATCGATCCTTAAAACTATTTTAAGAGATAATTTAAAAATAATTATGGACGGAAAAGCTAAGAGAGAAAAGACTCATAGTAAAAACATTAATTATATTGTAAATAGAGAAGGGGACAGAAAATAGGGAGAAGAAGTAGAGAAAAATTCTTATTAATCTGTGTATAATACAAGAGATTAGACCTCTATTTATATAGATAGAAGACTTGGTGTCCAAGATATGTAAACCCTAATCTTAGACACTCCCCCTGATGACCACTGTGGCTAAGTCATTACAAGCATACCAGGAAAACTCAAAAGAGAAAAACCTGAAATTGCATAAGCATGTAAAAACTCAAACAGTGTTGGACACGCATATGTTGCCTCATTAAAACCTTGACAAGGAAAACCCAGTGGGACAAAACCTTGAGAAAGGAAAAAGAGTACAACGCGATAAGTCTAGTAAATGCATCTTTGATGATGTCGCTCCCCTAATGAGTACTTCAGTAAATTCTTGGCTTGCAAATTTTTGAGTCGAGACTTTCCGATTTCGGTGAACGAATTTTTTGAATGATGGAGATAGCGATGCTTTCGTGAAAAATTTCCAAGTTGATGAAGTCTTCTTTTGTGTTAGTCTTCTAATGGTAGTGTTCTCGAGTCTTCACGCTTCCTTAAGTGCATTGAGGACTTGCTTCTTGGATTCCTAGCTTCTCGGAGATGATTTGCAAAAGTAGTTGATGTAGTTTCTTCAACAAAGTGCCAATATGCATTTATGTACCATAGGTGAGTAAAGTTTGTGATCATACCATATATGGATCAGATTGATATCCAAATTCCTAAGGGTTATTATGTTGATGTGGTCTAATAAAACAGAATGACCTAGTTAATGGTGGGAATCCACCAAATAACCAAAATTATACAACTCCCCCTTGGATGACCACCATGTTGAATAAATTGCCTCACTAAAACCTTGCCAATAAAACCCAATGGGAAAAAAATTTGGACGAAGGAAAAAGAGCACAAATATCAACATTTTTGAAAGAAAATCAAACGTCAACGAGATGTTTCCTCGTTAAAACCTTGTCAGGAAAAACACATGGGATAAAACCTGAAACGAAGGGGAAAGAGTACAACTTTTGACTTAAATATGGATGCTAACCCAACCATATGGGTTTTACATAAGACAAGCATCAAAATAATAACTCTAGTTTATCTCAAAAAAAAGTTTAAGCTAGCATAATTCTAACTGCAGATTTAAGAAAATAAAAATAAAATAGAACTTATGCTGCTAAAGCGTGGATTTTAGTGTTTTTATAGACTCTTCAAGAGACTTATGAAGCCGACATAATTAACTAATTAATCCGGATTTTTGGTCTTTCACCAAATTTTTGAAAAACACATAAAGGATTGTTAAACCTGACGTAATCGAGTCAGATGGCTGCCTATAAATTTAATCCACTTAGGATTAACAAAATAGATATTGTTCTTCGACATCATATCTTGTGTGAATGAAATAAGAAGAATTCAAGACTACCACGCAAAATGCATCATTTAGGAAGAACAAAATATTATTGAACCAATCCTAGGGTCTGAGAAAAAAAATAAAACCCTTCAATCATTTATTCAACGATTTTTTTTCTCATATAACGCATTATAATGACTACACCGCCCTAAAATAAATAGGCTCGGCAATTTTATGGTGTCAAGTCTTGGATCCGAAATTGCGTTAATCGAGAAATTAATCCAACCTAGTTGGATTGTATGCCAACCAATCACATATGTCGATATTCCTCTGCAGAGGGGTTAACAACCACCATCATTTATTATTTTTGTAGCTACCATAAATGAATATTCGACAATCATATTAGCTTATCACGATCTCACATAATTTCCAGTGTATGCATACTTTGAAAAATTCAAAAAATTACTGGTACCAGCGCCACATGCATGATAATATTCTACCATTCAAATGAGGATATGTGAAATTTGAGAATGTGAATTGTATTACTGGAGCTATCTGTAGCCTATATAAAAATGCTACTTGCTTGCTAGATGTGATTGAGTTTTCTGTTTCAAACGGCATAAGCTTATAATAAAAGATAGATGAGATATTTTCACGCCTAGTAGATAGCCTTTTTCAATTTAATCAAAATGGGAGAGAAACGTCTGGTAATGTATAGTCTCCCCCTGATTATGGCGGAAATATAATCATCTCATATACGAAAACAATTTCGTAGAGTATTATCCGATTAAATCGAGGACATATACTCCTTATGAAATATGTCTTTCGAAAAATAAAATTTAGTCTTAATAGACATACATATTTACCATCAACCATGGATTTTTGTGATTACAACCAAAAACATATACAATATGCAAATAAAACTCCAAAAAGATTAACAAATAAAAATTGTGGACACTTCTTTATGAAAATAAAATAATAATTTCAAGATCAATTTAGTCACTACAAGGACTAATAATATTGGATAATCAAGCCGGGTGCACCCTTTGATCTTATGTGTCTTTCGGTGTTCCAACAAGTGGAATAATCTGAATTTTGGAGATTATCACGAGGAAACAATAATTGCTCAATATTCCTAAGGAATGCAGCAATTCCTCATTTTCTTGGTATTTGTAATAACGATATTTTGTGGCTACATCCCTTTAAGATTGATAGGGAAAAACCAAACTTAATTGGCTAATTGATTTCTTTGAGAAAATATAGAAATCATTATCGTTATGATTTTTAGAGAAATAGAAGTCAATAGTTTATTATTTAGTAAAACCATATTTGATGGTGCAAGTCGTTTTCGAAAGCACACCATATTGGCAAAATTTAGAAAATATGCCAATATATTTTCTCTCATCTTAAAGAAGCGATGGAGAAAATCAACATCGATTAGTTTCTACGATTTACCAAATTTGTATCGACAAAATAAATAAAAAAATCGTCGTTTTTGTCATCACAATGGAAAAATCCACTTTTGTGGTCCATGTATGGATTCTTGTAAATAAATAGAAACCACATATAAAATCACATGATCTAAATCCAAATGGATAAAGATACCAAATTAATTGGCCGGAGGTTTTTCAACCATGCACGTGATTATTTACCATAAAGGTAATTATATTGCGATAACACCAATCTTTGGTGATCACAGTTTCATTAGAGGGATAAAAACTATAAACCATAAACCAAAATTTGGTTTACTATTTCTTTTTCCTTCTCTATGAAAAAATTAGAGAAGTAGAAATCAAATTAAGAAATTGATCACCGGTTTAAAAGAATTAAATAAATACAATCCCTTATTAAGAAAAAAAAAACACACAAAAAAATAAAATAAATAAGAACACCAAAATCTTACGGAGGCTTAACATCAATGATAATAGAGGTATCATAACCGTGGTCAATAAAGTGACTCGTCGGTGTCGTCGCATGTACATAATTGGGTCCGCGACTTCGTAGATCAATACCAGCACTAGATAGCTTTTTGCCCACGACGGGTTAGCATATCAAATCTACAAAAAGCCAAAATAAGATTTAGTTGTCATATTAAAATCAATCAAACATGTACAGAGTATATGCGTAAATGGTATAGATTTGATCAGCTCGGCATCTTTGAAGAAGAAATCCAATCGGCCATTGCATTGTGTTAACTTCGACTTCGAGACGATCATATGCTCGGTAGTAGAGCGTGCTGATTACGTATTGTAAATAGAGAAGGGGACAGAAAATAGGGAGAAGAAGTAGAGAGAAATTCTTATTAATCTGTGTATAATACAAGAGATTAGACCTCTATTTATATAGATAGAAGACTTGGTGTCCAAGATATGTAAACCCTAATCTTAGACACGAAGGGCATATTAGTAAATAAACAATAGTTTATAACAAATTAAGCTATAATTAAGCTATAGCTATAGCTAGGGGTGTACATCGGGCCGGGAAGGCCAGCCCAAGCCCGATTATTGCACAGGCCGGGTCAGACGGGCTTGTAGTCCTTACTACCCATTAAGTTTAACAGGCCAGGCCGGGTCGGTCAATAGTAAAAATTTAATGCCCATGGCCCGTCCATACCCATGAAACAATACATGCCAGGCCATGTCGGGCTGGGCAGGCCTCGGGCCCAAAAGATAATTCAAAATTTTAAAGTATATAGGTTTGTTTTTTTGGCTTGATGAATGATGATATATTAGTAACTCGTTCAAATGATAGTTCAAGCAATTCATATTCATTATTGTGAAATGTAATTCAGAATTTTTTATAACCCCAATAAATTGTCCAAATATGAAATTTAAGTTCTTGAGAAATCCATCACACTAGTAGAAAACTTTATTCCAGCCTATCGGCAGTCACCCAGGCCGGGTAACTAAACAGGCTACCGGGCAAGCTAACAGGCCGGACTCTAATATTTGAACAAAAACCCGGGTCCGCCCACTTATAATTATCGGGCAGGCCGGGCTAGCCTATGACAGGCTGTCGGGCGCCCATGGGTTCCTTCGGACCCAGGCAGTACATGGCAGGCCGCAGGCTTCCGGGAATTCTGTACACCCATAGCTATAGCCAAGCAAAAAAAAACGTCCTTATCACAGTCCCAATTCAAAAGCTTAAAAAGATTGGCATTCAATTCTATCAAATTTATTTTTCTTAATGCTATCTTACAAATTGGTGAATCAATTCTATCAAATTTATTTTTCTTAATGCTATCTTACAAATTGGTGAATCATTGAGTGATGGTATCAACGACCTGGAAACTTCTTAGCATCCAGATATGGGGTTTTTTCTTATTTTCCTTCCTAGCTGTCTAAGCTTGTAGGTAGTAAACTTGTTCTTATAAAAGAGGTTTAAATTTCGATACTGTATAACCTTTTGGTTTTGGCTTTAACCCAGTTTTATAGAAAAAATTATGAAAGAAAAAAAAGTCGCTGAGTCAAAGAAAAGGAATATAATGACCCGTTTCTCCACCGATACTGTCCCCATTTAGCCACTGTGGTCATCCGGCAGTGTGGATTTTTCAACGGGCATCGCTGGGCAATCCGGCAGAAACTTTCCGGATGGTCACTCATCCTTGGATTACTCCTTCCCGAGCACGCGAGTTTTCTACCAACTTTGGGGTCAATTGTGCTGAAAAGGCCTCGGTGATAGGAAAGGACAAATCATTATCTATATTCCATTCCATCGGCGAACCACTACCGAAATTGGGGTATTACAATGCCACCATATTGCATTAGAGCCGTTCTCGGCTCCAGAATATATATACAAGTGCATTCCATCGGCGAACCACTGCCGAAATTGGGTATTACAATACCACTACCTTAAATTGGAGTCGTCCTCGGCTTCGGAATATATACACAAACCCACATCTCCGACGTTCCCTGCCCCTCATGAAAAGCACCTAGACCAATCCCTCCAGCATACCTTCCCACCCTCGGCAGGTGAACCGTCGTCGGCTATGATACAATTTGTAATGACCCGTCCCTACACCGATATTGTCCCCACTTAACCACTGCGGTTATCCGGCAGTGTGGGCTTTTCAGTGGGTACCGCTGCGGTAATCCAACAGAAACTTCCCGGATGGTCACCCATCCCTGGATTACTCCCGCCTGAGAATGCTTAACTGCAATTTTTTTTGCCAACTCTAAAGCCAATTGTGCTGAAAAGGCCTCGGTGATAAGAAATGACAAACCATTATTTATATTGCATTCCATCGGCGAACCACTGCCGAAATTGGCGTAGTACAAGTTATATTTAAATTTTCTTCCTGACCTTGATTTGAAGTCCACACCATTGTACTTGTCTCTAAATCGAATTAAATATTATGTAAATCTGAAAAACAATATTTCTTAAGCAAACACCAAAAAGCTCCTTCTTTCTCTCTCCTCTCTTTTCATCTTCTTTCTAAGAAAAAAAAACACATTTTTTCCATTAACATCTTGCTCATATTTGGTCCTTTTTGGACAAGATCTGAGCAAGATTTCTCTCTTTTTAAGTTTTTAGTAGGTAGATTTTGAATAAAATTAATTTTTCAATTAGTTTTTTATATCTATCGACATTTTTCTTCGTTATTTGCAGCGAATTTTCTTCTCCATTTGGAGCGATTTTCTCTTCGCTTTGAGGGCGATTTATTCAAACCTTGATCGCTGGTTCGTGGCTTGTTATTCTCGATACAAAAACACCGTTGTTTCAACACGGTATTGCTTTAAATCTAGTTTCAATCAAAGGGATTTGGGGCATCCAGGTATGTTTGGATCTACAAGATTATGGGCGAATTACTCCTTTCTTTTAGAACCATCTCTTATTCAAGATGATGAAAATCAGATTAAATGGTCGGAATCAATTCCGGATTATACCATCATTTTTCCCTATTACATATATATAAATTGGATATCGTTGCGGTTTATGGCTCTTTCTCTTCGCGATATACTTGTAATTGATAACTTTATTTGTATTAGGTTATTGATTATCTTGTATTTTGATGTTTTTGTTATTCTTGTAAGCGATCATGCAATCACGATTTTGATATGAATAAATTGAAATTGTTGATTGTCCAAAAAAAAAAAAAACTTATGTAAATCTAGACTAAATAACACCTAAGCCTCGGGAGATGATTTTGAGCCAAAAAAAATCATTGTTATAAAAAGGTATGGCCTTTGTCTCCATGATGACAAAAGCTATCAGACGGACGACGTTTAATATAGACCTGATCCGAAGGTCGGGAAGCTCCGGATGGAGTAGTCATTAGACGGCTACGAAAGACTCCCGGTATTGAGAAACTCGCGGTGTTTTTACCATAAAGGGGTCTCCTGCCACTTTTTTCCCCCTCGACGGCTTTAGATTTTTACTTCTCCGTTGTTTGTCTGCCGAGGTTCTTCGTTGCACTGTATGAAAAATATTAATGAACCTCCTTTTTGCTTCAATTTCATGTTTGATTGTATTGACAGGGTTTTTTTTTATTTTGTGATTTAGGAAGCAAATTATAGTTCACAAGAAAATATTCCTCCAAAATTAATAACCCTAAACTTTCTCTCACTTGCCGCACCTTTTCTACTCTCCCATATCTATTCGGTTGAGTCAATTCTTCCTTTTTTTTTTTTTTTTCTATCGTTTGACTGATTTATATATGTGTTCTATTTCGATTGCAGTTGAGTATGTAGATCTGATTTTGTATCCAGCGAATTATAGTTAAGATCTAGGGAAAACTCTATTTTCGTTTTTAGGAGCATACCGGGAAATAACGGTGTTCTTTTCTCACTTTATTTGGCATTTTTTTTCTTCTGTTTTATTTGTTTTTCATTATGTTTTTTTATTTTGGTTTTGGTTTTGGTTTTAAACCACTTCAATTGTGTTCTTGCTGTTCCATTTTTCACATCATCTCAATTGCAGATGTACCCACTTCAATGATGTTACATTTGGGACATTGACTGGGCAAAGGTAAGCAGTTTAAGCTCAAATTGTGCGCTTATTTTAATACAATTGCTCTATCAATATGGCGTTGTGGTACTTTGTTTTAATGATTCTGTGATGAATCTAGAGTGAAATTAGGTCTACAATGTGTTAGTTTGTTAGCCTTTCATTTTTCAGGAAGTCATATTTGCTTTAAGAAAATAAGGTCTGTTATTTTCCAATATGCATCAAAATCCTATGCAGTTGATAATGACTGCCTCTTTATTTTTCCTTAAATGTTCAGGATAACAAAATTGAAGTTCAGAAAAAAGGCTTCATGTGGGATCATAATATTCAGAGATTTTGGTTGCATGATTTGACCATCTCTGATTAGACCCTTAAAATACATGAATACTTTCTACACTTAAGATTATAGTCATCATGAATCCTTAAATTGGTAATGTACACAGTTGTATTTGATGTAATTTAATGTGTGAGTATAAGAATTAGTTCAAGTGCCTGTAATGGTAGGTTTGAAGTCCATGTTTTTCTCTACAATATTCAGAGATTTTGGTTGCATGATTTGACCATCTCTGATTAGACCCTTAAAATACATGAATACTTTCTACACTTAAGATTATAGTCATCATGAATCCTTAAATTGGTAATGTACACAGTTGTATTTGATGTAATTTATTTTTAACCTCGAAATCCTTGCATCAGCTATATTAAATATATTTGACTGTTAATCAATGGTTGGTTCTGAATGGAGCTTAATTTTCTCATGTCTTCTCAGTGCTTTGGAGAAGAAGGTGCTTCTTACGGAGTTCAATTTTCCTCAGATCCATATAGGTTGATGAGTGACTTATAGGGAACTTGATAGGTTTCTCACTGAAGTTAGCGTTGGAGATGGTTCACTTGATGGTGCATTCAGTGACAGAGTCTGCGAGGTCAGGCTTCACTTTTAGAAGGCTCATAAGTCGTAAGTACTGCCTTATCCTTAATTAATACGTTTTATCTAAGAAATATATAGTGAAGCACAGTGGGTGGCATTAACCAAAAGCCAGATTGAGAACAATAAATTGGGAATTTTCAAACGAAACCAAAATCCAGATTGAGAACGGTATTCTCTCTCTTTAATGTTCATTTCCCAAAAGATCATCCTTTAGTTTGGAAATGTGAATTGTTTACCAACCCAACAAGAGGAGATAGAGTTGCAGAAGAAACGGTCAGTCAAAATAGTAGGGTTAGGAAAACATCAGTGGAACGTTGAAAGGTTTTTACTTGCCGGGTCGAGAATGGCATGATTTGTGTTTAGTTTGATTATTTTTTACTATCACAGTAGAATTATTAGTTTGAATTTATTAGGGACTGTGTATGTTTTGGTTTTAGCTCGACAAATGGTGTTCAACTTCCTTGGAAGATTGTAGGTTTCTTATTCATTGGAAGATTCTTGCCTAATATTGAATTTGTTATAGTGTTAATAATAAAAATCCTTAGTGACAAAGTTTGTATGAAACTAACCAGTATTGTCTCTTTTTCGGGATCTTCTCGGAAGGAAATTAAGTCTATTCATCAAAACACGGGTGTTTTCAGATTTTGCTGCCATGATAAGCTTCGTTTATGTTATGATGAAGCAAGACTAGATAATGCAGCAAGAGCTGAAACCCTGTACCACTGTTCTTGGTGTTTCTCTTTACATTTAGGATACTCTTTATTTAATGTATGTATGAATACGACACTAAACGACCTGAAGTTAAACACATAATGAAAAGAAACTCTTGGAGATTATTAAAGTCCACGAACTCTGTTACACTCATTTCCGGAGACTCGGAATCAAGTATTAATGTTCCGTTAATTTCAGCAATCAGTTTGTAGGAAAACTCATAGGGTTACGATCGCCTTCATAAGAGATAATTCCTATTTCCTTTATTAATTTCCTGAATTATGTGTATGAGGGTTTATCTCATCCTGCGTGGTTTCGAAAGTTGATACTGAAATTTTCTATGTCCAAATGATTATTTGCAACAATTCTAGCCAAGGTTCATAACGTTAGCTAAGTTTGTTTTGGATGATCCTTCGAACATAGTAGATTTGTGTCAAAATAAAGCATTCCATTTTCAAGGCAATATGATTATTTGCGTGACATATAAAGCATTCCATTTTCTCTTACTTCAGTGTTTTCCAACTCCTGTGGTGCAGGTAAAGGTAATATGATTTAATCCCAGTCACCTACTTTTATTCAATTGCTCAAATAAGCAATATTTATTCAGTTTCCGTTTACATATATAATTGTCTTTGTGTTTTCATTTAGCTACAAGGTGACTAGGACCCTGGATTAATTTTCTTATGGATTTTTCAGATTATTTAAAAAAATTTAAAACATGAGTAACAGACTTGCAATGAAAGTTTTAAATCTGGCAGTAGGTATACCAAAAGTAGAATCATGAGAGCAAGAAGTTCACCATTCCCTTGACTTGATCATATTAAAGGTTTCAATATCTCACATCATACTACATTGTACCATTCTACATGTGGACAAGCATGGCTGCATCAATAGTGGAGGAGATTCGCCTCAATCCGAACAGTTGCTCTGTGTTAGGTAAATAACTCGCCTAGATCTTCCAAAACATCTTATAAAAGTTTGACCACCAAACACTACGTATTACTTATATGATTATTCATGTCTACTGGCATAATTTTAACAAAGTTTTAGATTCCCAAGTTTTACGCTATGTTTTACTTCACCAGACTGTCATTGTGATGAGTGTATAAAGAAAATGGAAATGATATGAGTGAGTGAGCATTTGTTGTATTGTGGATGGTCGAATTTTGCGGGTGTTAAGTTTCCATATATAAATGATACTTGATGGAAAAATGAAGCCGCTTATTAGGGAAGTTGATCCTACTGCCTATCCTTCACTAACCAAAGGTGATGCTTATGACTACGGAGGCCATGGGAATGACACTATTGATTGAAGATGCACAAACTTGGAATTGACTTCATTCTGGGCCCCATTCATTCTGGTGATACTATGTTTCAGATTCTAAGAATTAGCTGTTTACCCCCAACAAGGAACAATTGTTTTGTTTTGCAGTACGGCTATGTTGACATGCTGTGGCACCACTTATTTCACAAATTAACTTTGTTGTTGTGGTTGCTACATGTGCGACACAATTTGCTTGGACATAAGGTTTAATAGGGGCCCCAGAACCAACACATATAATATCTGCCGCAGTCAGGGAAGCTCTCCATTGTAAAGAAACCAGGAATCAAAAGTTATTTACTTAGCTATGTGTGGAGTCTGCTGACATGGTCATTTTAATTTTATTGATTTTGAGAAGTATATACAAGGTATGACCGCTTATTTATCTCTTCCCAAGTAAACAAAAATCATCTTTTTCCGACAAGAGAGTTCATGCATCACTGGATAACATTCCTCGAGCTATTTAAGTTTATCGTAGATTATCGTAATTTCTTACGATATGTACTTTTGCTACGTACTATTGCTGAATTTAAAAAATAAATTGGCAGTTAATGCCTCATTGTTCGTATAGGGTATTTCCGTTGTTGCACTAGACTATCATCATTTAGATGGTCAATCATTGATATTACCTTACTTGGGATTATCTAACTTATTTGAAATTTTTTACTTAAAGGGCTTCTCATAGGAGGGTGCTCATATATTGCTCTAAATATCACTGTGTTCCTAGGTGTATAAATTTTGTGATTTTATTTTCATTTATTTTTATTTGCAAATAAAGAAATATGAACTGACTTTACTACATCATATTTAAGGCGATCCTCGAACGTAATGTTGATAACTTTTTTTTTGAAGGAAGATTTAATAAAGAAACCAAGGTGCCGAGGAGACACCGAAAGAAACAAGAAACAAAAAAGCTGTTACGCTTCACAGCATGAACCAGACAGAAAGAAAGGCCTCCCATAAACAGAATTGGGAAAGCTAAAACAAAAATACAACCCTACGCGGGCTACAAGTGCATGTTATGTTAGAATTACCTCTAAACATGTTCTAAACATGTAGATTATTCTAGAAACAAAGAATATAAGGTAAGCCTCCATAGGCATAGTTGTTAGCCTCCAAAGGCATAGTTGTTAGCCTCCATAGGCATAGTTCTCTTCTTCTCTTTGTAAGCCTATAAATAGGCATTTGTAGTATCATTTGTAATCATCCAAAAATATCAAAAACATTGTATTCTTGTTATCTAAACACTCAATCAATGAATCTCTCTATTTTGGTTCAATCTTGATATGGTATCAGAGCAAGGTTAAGGATCCTTGTATCTAGTATTGAACCATGGGAGATTCAGATACAGAAAATTCTAAAACCACAAAACCTTCCGACACAATTATTTTTCAATCCGATGGGTCATCGTTCAAGGCAGGAATTACTTTGGATGAATCAAATTATGATCTGTGGTCTCAAATCATTGAGATGCATATTGCTGAGAAGGAGAAGATCTCCTTTATTCGCGGTACGTCTCCAGTTCCATCTAAAAATGATGACAAGTATGATAAATGGTACGCAGAAAATCAAAAGGTCAAGAGATGGCTATTAATGTCTATGTCACCAGAAATAATGAAATGATATATTCGTTTACCTACTGCTCGTGAGATCTGGGATGCTGTTTCTAAGGCTTTATATGATGGAGCAGATGAACTACAAATTTATATCTTAAATCAAAGGGCTTTCTCTGCCAGGCAAAATGGTAGACCACTCCCGGTCTATTATGGGGAATTAGTAGAAATCTTCAGTGAGCTAGATCACCGTGATAAGGTGATTATGGAAAATGAAAAAGATGTTGAACTATATCGAAAATCAGTTCAACGTATGAGGGTGCATATTTTTCTTGCTGGTTTAGACAGTGAATTTGAACAAATACGTGGGAAATTCTAAGGAAGGATCCCATACTTGAATTAGAACCTTGTTATGCTTTGGTACGACGTGAATCTGTCCGGCATACTACAATGAACAAAGGAACTGAAGTTGATACTTCTGCAATGGAAACCCGTCGTCAATACAACATTAAAGATAAGTCCGCCACCTGCACTCATTGTAATAAACGTGGTCATACCAAAGACAACTACTTTGAGATTGTCGGGTATCCAGATTGGTGAGATAAGCGCGATCCCAAGAAAAAGAACTCCGTTGCAGCAGCACATGTGGTTAGAAATCTAACATCCGCTATGGAAACAACCAATGGTAAGGTTTTTAATGTTTCGCAAGTTGTTCCTAATAACTCATGGATAATTGATTCGGGTTGCACAGACCATATGACTTTTGATTCCAGACATGGTTTTCTCCTCTTAAAACATCCATACACAACTCCGTTTGCACAAAGAGATGGATCTTTGGCTCCAGTAATTGGAGAACAATCATTAAATCTTACTGATACATTGAGTCTAGATTCGGTTTTAGTCGTTCCCTCTCTAAGTTATAATCTATTATCAGTTTCCAAAATTACTAAAGTCTTACATTGTGTTGTTATTTTTTGGCCTAATTCTTGTGTGTTTAAGGACATCCGAACACGGCGAACGATTGGATCTGGGGTTAGAAGAGGAAAGCTCTACTATCTAGATTTGGCGTCAAAAATTTCAGAAAGATTATCTAATGCTTTAGCTGTGAATGGTACTCAGGGGGAGAAGGAGAAATCGCAAATTTGGTTATGGCATAGACGGTTAGGGCATGCTTCTTTTGGATACTTAAAAAGGCTATTTCCTAGTCTATTTTCAAAGGTTGATGTTTCTAGTTTTCAATGTGAAGAATGTGAACTAGCTAAAAGCCATCGTACTTTGTTTCCATCAATTTTAAATAAAAGTCCTATTCCATTCATGATTATTCATTCTGATGTTTGGGGGCCGTCTAAAGTTAACACTCTTGGAAGCGCACGATGGTTCGTCACCTTTATTGATGATTGCACTAGGATGACATGGGTTTGCTTGATGAAATCAAAAGATGAAGTGAATAATTTATTTCAGAGGTTTCACAAATTAGTCAACACACAGTACAATAAAAAGATTCAAGTTCTTCGAAGTGACAACGGAGGCGAATATTTAAGTACGATTTTCAACATTATTTAAGAGAATGTGGTATTGTTCATCGCACAACTTGTCCTAATACTCCTCAACAGAATGGGGTAGCTGAAAGAAAAAACCATCACTTGCTTGAAGTTGTGCGTGCTTCATTAATATCAGCTCATATGCCATTAACTTATTGGGGTGAAGCTCTTACCTCTGCAGCATATGTGATCAACCGCACACCTTCCAGCACTATCATTTTTCAGACACCATTTCAAGCTCTCACTGAGGCAACAGTTTCACCAATAGTTCCAAACTTGCCACCACGCATATTTGGTTGTGTAGCATTTGTGCACTTACACAAGAACCAACGGAGCAAGTTATCTCCCCGAGCTTTAAAATGTGTCTTCGTGGGATATGATGCAAGTCAGAAAGGGTATAGGTGCTACCATCCTCTAACTAAACGAATGTACATCACATTGGATGTTAAGTTTCACGAACACGTGATGTATTACTCGAAGTATGAACTTCAGGGGGAGGGGGAGTATGAAAAAGAAATTCAGACTCTTGACTATGAAGAAGACATAATCGAAGAAGATGTTGTTCTTCATATTCCAAAAGAACAGAAAGTTAGTGGGGAAGAAATTAACACAGATGGTGAAATTGAAGCTATAAATGAAGTTGAAGAAGATAATGCAGATGGATCAGAAGATAATGCAGATGAAGTTGAAGAAGATAATGATACATCACCAACCCCAATCCAACCGTTCACTGAAGATGTTCTTGAACCTGCAAAGAAACAATTGCCAGAACGTCGGAATAGAGGTATCCCTAAAACTATGTATGAACCTGATATTTCATCAAAAGCTAAATATCCCATGAGTAATTATGTCTCTAATCACCGTCTGATTTAATCAAATAAGTCATTTGTGAATCAATTATCTACTGTAGTTATTCCTAACAGCGTGCAGGAAGCATTATCTGATCCGAAATGGAGGGAAGCTATGATCGATGAGATGAAACCCTTACAAGAAAATAATACTTGGGACATGGTTGAATTTCCAGAAGGAAAGAAAGTCGTGGGATGTCGCTGGGTTTTTACAGTCAAATAAAAAGCAAATGGTGAAATTGAACGCTTTAAGGCAAGATTGGTTGCTAAAGGGTATAGCCAGACTTATGGTGTAGATTATAATGAGACATTCGCACCTGTAGCTAAAATGAATACAGTGCGAGTCTTGTTGTCTCTTGCTGCAAATTTGGGTTGGCCATTGAAACAGTTTGATGTCAAGAACGCCTTTTTACATGGAGATTTGTCCGAAGAAGTGTATATGCAGCTTCCACCAGGAATGATGGAGTCAGAGTTGCATAACGGAAAAGTTTGTAGGTTAAACAAGTCATTGTATGGTCTGAAACAATCTCCGAGAGCGTGGTTTGGAAGATTTACCAAGTCTATGAGAGCATTTGGTTATCGCCAGGCAAATTCAGATCATACTTTATTCTTAAAAAGAAATCGAGGTAATATTACAGCTTTAATCATATATGTAGATGACATGATAGTTACAGGAGATGATCCAGAAGAAAGAAAGGCTCTCCAAAATTATCTATCAAGTGAATTTCAGATGAAGGATCTTGCTTCTTTAAAATACTTCCTTGGAATTGAAGTATCTCGATCAACAGAAGGAATATTCTTGTCACAAAGAAAATATTCCCTTGATTTGTTGGAGGAAACAGGTATGACAGCATGTCAACCTGTAGATACACCAGTAGAGCCAGGTTTGAAATTATGTTCAGATGGAAACCAAGTACCTGTTGATAAAGGAAGATACCAAAGGATCGTGGGTAGACTAATGTACTTGGCACATACAAGACCCGATCTTGCATATGCATTGAGTATTGTTAGTCAATTCATGCATAATCCTGGAAAACCACATATGAATGCGGTAATGCGAATCCTAAGATACCTGAAGTCTGCTCCAGGAAAAGGGATCTTGTTTAAGAAAGGTCAAGACTTCAAAAGTATGGAGGCATATACTGATTCTGACTATGGTGGGTCATGTGATGATATGAGGTCTACTTCAGGATATTTTACCTTCGTTGGGGGTAATCTTGTTACATGGAGAAGCAAAAAACAAGGAGTTGTTTCACGATCAAGTGCAGAGGCTGAATGGCGAGGTATGGCGCTGGGTATCTGCGAAGTTATGTGGTTAAAACGTCTGCTAACTGAATTGGGGTATCCTCCTAGGAAACCAATTCGTTTGTACTGCGATAACAAAGCGGCGTGTGATATTGCACACAATCCAGTTCATCATGATCGCACAAAACATGTGGATATAGATAGGTTCTTCATTAAAGAGAAGTTGGATAATGGGATCGTGGAGTTACCTAGAATTAGATCGGAAGAACAGGTAGCTGATATTCTAACTAAAGCAGTTCCAAGTAAAATATTTCTGAAGTTTGTTGGCAAGCTAGGCATGAGTGACATATATGCACTAGCTTGAGGGGGAGTGTTAGAATTACCTCTAAACATGTTCTAAACATGTAGATTATTCTAGAAACAAAGAATATAAGGTAAGCCTCCATAGGCATAGTTGTTAGCCTCCAAAGGCATAGTTGTTAGCCTCCATAGGCATAGTTCTCTTCTTCTCTTTGTAAGCCTATAAATAGGCATTTGTAGTATCATTTGTAATCATCCAAAAATATCAAAAACATTGTATTCTTGTTATCTAAACACTCAATCAATGAATCTCTCTATTTTGGTTCAATCTTGATAATAGATCTTTTTTGCCCACTTATGAACTAAATCTTCAAAGAATAATCCCTTGAAAATTTGTTCTGGAAGAGCCCATTGGTACAACAAAGCTTTAACAACGATTATCGTGTTGGCCGCACTTTCAGATTTGTTATGGAAGCGCCTTCTATTTCTTTCCAGCCACAAAGCCCACCAAATAGCATAAGGTGAGTTGTTCCAGATGAAGTGATGTTGATAACTTGAACTGACTTTCTGAATCAATGATCTGTTCATGTGTAAAGATTATATTGGGGTTAAGGGAAAGAAGGTGAAAAAAGAGAATGGTTGAAGGTGAAGATGAGGAGCACCATAAAGTTGCTGAGAAGCGCAACGCAAGGAGTTTGAAATATTTATTAGAGGTTTGGAGAAGGGGGCAACTAATGAAGATTTCAAAGAAGTCGTTTGTGCGGTAAGTAGGGTTGCTGAATTATTGTTAATGATGAATCCCTAGACTAGGAAAAATAAAGGTTTTTCTTTCTTATATTTTTACATTGTAGAACACACAAAACGAGCTGTGACAGAGATGAAGAGACCATTGGTAAGTAATGTTTACATCTTGCTTAAGCTGAACAGATTAAGATATGCTCTACGTTTCTTTTCTAAGTATCTAATCTATTTTAGGATAATGGAAAATAATGTGGTGTTACTCCGAATCAAGACAATGGCACCCTTTTCCTGGGAAGTATATGCAAAACTTGGACTACAAAGGCTTTAAGTAGGACCAAATTAAGGTATTTGGATTACACCTATTAGTGAAGCCTCAAAGTAGTCGATAATTTTTTGACTTTTGATGCTTATGTTCAGTTAAATAGTCCAAAGATTATGAAGATGTTTGGAAAGGTTTCTGTAGTTGAAATCAGTTGAGCGAAGGATGAAATCTTTGGAAGTGAAATAGGTACATCTTTTTGACGTTGTTAATTCAATAAAATCAGTGCAATCATTATGAGAGTGAAATTAGTATTTAGGGAATCAACCAGGAGTATGATACTTGCAACCTCTATCACATATGCTCACCGTGAAAATTATTGAAGGATGATGAATATTTTCTTATGTCACTCAACTATAAATCTGATTCATTAATCATTATGCATATTTTACTAGAACTTGAGGCAAGTGAAGATCTGTGCTTTGTAATATGTAGATGATTAACCAGGTCATGTTCTTTAGGTTACAACTGATTGAAGTAATATTGAAAAAGATAAAAGTGCACTTATGTAGTGTATTCCATCCCTTTGGTTGTCTTGGCTCAACAGGTAGAGTGCATGGCTTTAGTCATGAGGTTGTGGGTTCAACTCCCACAGACAGTGACTGGATCAGTGTTTGGTGTACTAATATTACTCTTAGTGGTTGTTGGTGGTTTTTAAGACTACGCTTAGGCTACGTGGTACACATGATAAGAAGTTTACTATGACCAGCGATATACAATGAGACTTCATAGATGGATGAAGAATGTGGACCAAGACAAAAATTGTTTGAAGCTTTTCAATAACTTAAACTTGAGTGAGCTCAACATTTGGAAAGTTTTGGAAAGAAGTTGAATCCACAAAATTTCATTTCTGATAGCTTACAACTATTTATGGATATAAAAGCTATGTCAAATGGAGAGGAATGAATTTGAGTTCAGGACAGTTTTACATATCTAACATATATTTTATTTTAGTAAAGAATGGTCATATTGTGAAAGGACAATAGTCCCACATTGCTAATAATTAAATAATTAACTTAAAATATAATATGGAAGGGCCTCTTCACTCATTGCCAATTGGTTTTGAGTTGGATGCCCGCAGACTTTAACATGGTATCAGAGCAAGGCCGGCTAGGTAGGCCCGTACGTGGGGTGTAGGCTCGATTTTGGCCACACCCATGACCCACATGTATGTATATGAGGTGCACGTGCCTTACACGTGAGGGGGCGTGTGAAAGGACAATAGTCCCACATTGCTAATAATTAAATAATTAACTTAAAATATAATATGGAAGGGCCTCTCCACTCATTGCCAATTGGTTTTGAGTTGGATGCCCGCAGACTTTAACACATGTTGACAAGGTTGTGTTGATTGGGGAAGCATGCTTATGTCTATGATTAGGACAACAGTTCTTGGTGCCGCAATAATTGCTGAGTATTTCAGTGCTAAATAACAGCCACCATCATTTACCTCTTAATCTTTTACAAATTGAGCTTGAGTTTGTTTTGTGTGCAGCTTTGTAGTAATTTAGATTGGTGGTTAATTTGAGTTGATGCACGATAGGTTACACCATATCTTCTATCAAAACTTTCACAGCCCGTACCTCAGTCACATCTTTAATTTGTTGAAGAAGCTAATGGATATCCATTAGTAATAGTTGATGAGCACGGTTTTTTCTGATTTCAAAAACTCGACCATAATTCCAACTCCTTTCTGGATATGTTATTAGAAACCTTTTTTTTCTCTTGCTACTACTTGCCATTGTTTGCAGATGTTCCCCGAATTTTATTGAAGTCTGTATTTAATTCATGTCCAAAATGCTCAACTTTAGCTGAGTCTCCCCTGAGAGGTATGATTGGGTAAGACTATATTTTCTATTAATTATTACCTCATTTTATGGACTATATCTTTTCATTATATACCTTTAGACCATGCATTGTAAGGCTCTGAATAAATGTGCAGTACAAACCACTGTACATGGATTGTGATACGTGCTGCAGTGCAGTCCGTTAATGTCGCAATTGTATTACATGTGAAACTAAAGAAAAAGAATAGCTTTGCCGGCCTACTACTCATCTGGATTGTGCACTTTGTGGAGATGAAGCAACTTTTGAATTTAAAGTTGAGTCCATTTTTGAGCAATCAAAACGCTAAATTCACAAACCAGAGTATGTACCTAGAAATATAATATGGTTTGAATATCTTGATTTCTAAAGCTTAAGTGAATTCATAAACTTAATGTTATGAGTTTATTAACACACTTAGATATTGATACACAGGATGCAATGGAGTTCTTAGGATCGAGTGATATGTAACCAAATAAGGTCAAATCCAATTCAGTTCACATAGAGGACCACTAGACAACAAGAGTTTATTTTAGATTCCGCAGTTTACAACTGACTCGAGTACAACAAATAAAACAGTACATTAAAGTGGTGCCCTATAGAAAGTACTAACTACTGAGTACACAAATTTACAAGGTAAGTACATCAATCATTAGGTCAAATAATTCTCATCGATCTTACCTTCACTTTAGCATTGCAACTGTATGTCTTTCTTGCTTATATGTAACCAAATAAGGTAAAAACTTTTACAGTTCAGTCCAAATTCCGTTACTTCTATAAAGATTAATGTTGTGGTCAACAAATGTTATTAGCAAGACTAAAGACTGACTATAATTTTCACTATTGCATGAACCAAACCTCTCAATGATATGCAGACGTACCGGCAAATTTCTTGGAAGACTTAATCTACAACATCAATAATGGAGATTGTCCTAATTCATGATAAATAATAATTTTTGACATATATACAGGCGAAGAATATTGAAGCTCAAGAATAGTTACAACATTGTTGGACTTGCACAAGTAAACAAAAGTTAATCATGTGGTTAGGGAACAACTTAGGAGCTTAATGTCTGTAAATTAATCGCCAAAGAAATCCAATTGGTAAGACAACAAGTAATATTGTTCATCTTCAACCTGTTTCAGCATTTCCGAACTTGATATAGATGTTATTCTCAAATTTGAGTTGTTTGACAATTCAAATAAACTCTTTTCTACCTCACTTTATACATTCAATTTTCTATAGTATCATACTGTCGTACATAGAGACAAATTAAATCTTGACAATTTATTTCAGGGGAACTTGATAAGAAGAGTTGTTCTTGAATTTTGTAATGGGGTCCTCCGGTAAGATTTCTGAATTACTTTACATCATCTCAGTAATGGAAACTTGATTAGCATCAATGATAGGGACTGCATAAGCTTTTCCAGGAGTTTCTTCTTTGTTTTGAATCTAATTAAATTTTAGTCTATTAAAGATGAATTATACTAACAAAGTTCATACAAATCTTTGTGACTTTTGAGGCTGATAGAAGCTATGCAGATTTCGTTAAGGATTTATACAGGCCATTAGAAGGACGGGCTTTGAGATTTCTTACTATTTTAATGAATAAAAAAAACTAACTTACTTATCCCTCAAGTAGCTTGGCAGTGTTATTTATTAACATAACGTAATTGAGAAATTTTATCCTAAGCCGGAAACCAGTGAGCATCGAATAGATAAGTCTGTAGTACGACATGCTAAAAAGCTGCGCTAGATGTATGCATCCAACCTGGAACACATTGCAGAAGTGCAGGACTTTGATATGATAAAAGTGGTCTTGGTTAGTAATAAGATACTAATGGTGTCCCGTAATAAACCAATCATCTCTGAAGTTGAGGATTACATATCGGAGAGTGACTGAGAGAGCGGGTTGCAAACTTTTTCGTGTTGGTTGCTCTCAATGGGTTGGTTTCTTGAGATTTAGCCATAAAAGTACAGTAAAACCAGCATAAGAGCAAGTAATATCATTCCACAAACCAATACACAATTGCGACCTTTATGGTGACCGGCAACAATTAGGGTACAACAAATGCCATATATAAGGAAGTTGGAATATTTTGCAGTGTTAGAAACTTAATCATGACTCAAATTCATGTATCAAAGAGGAGAGGTTGAGCCGGGGCCATAAGGCCCCACTAATACCTAGTAAAATAATAATAAAATAATCATATTTTTGAACACATAAACGAATGATCCACACACATTAAAAAGAGATTCGAAAAAAAGTCTAATTAAGACCTCCACGTGCGTTATTTGAGCCTTTACGTTAAAGATGCTCTTAGAGAAAAGGATACGGAACAAGAACAGACAATCAAAGTGAGGTTTGACAAAATAAAATAAAAAATGAGGTGCTACATTACGGAATATGAACACCCATTTAAATCACCCAAAAAGTCTTTGAAGATAGCAAGAAAATGAATGTCTTTGAAGATAGCGCCAGTTCTGAAATTGCCCTCAAAAAGTCCTGAAGAAAAATTTTCCACCAGAAGTTTGGCATCACTTTCTATAATGAGCTGTGTAAGCTTTTATTCCACAGCTTTCTTGAGACCTCCCCAGATTGCTCTAGCTTCAGCTTCTTCAGCAGATGAAACTTCAAAAACCATGGCAGCACAGAGAGAAGCTTTGCTAGTGTGATCTCTCATCACAAAACCTGCACCATCATCGAATGAGGATTTTACATATGCTTCATAGGAAACGGACTTTATAACTTCGCCTGAATTCAAACACACGTAATATGTTCGCGCGACTATATTAAGTTTTGGTCTTTGTTTCAGACCAAATATAGTTTAAGATTTGGTTTTGGTCCATCTTTTAGTCTTTAATACGTCTCACTATGTCATTTTTCTGGACCATATTTTTAGGTTTACTCGTCCACTGTGGTTGCTCCTAGTTTTAAGCGACTGCTATTCAGCTCCTAGTCCCCACTTCTTACTTTTCCACGTTCCAAGAAACACTTTTTCACTTAGTCTATCATTGGATTTGCAAGTGAACAAGTGTTAAAACACTCGTTTCGTAGCCCTTGCTCTTAGAGGGCTCATTTTGCTATGGTAGATTTTTATTTTTTTATTTTTTTGATGTATGGTAGATTTATTTTGGTAAAAATTCAAATTTTTCTAGGTTGGTTCTACCGGATTCATATTATTCTGGATTCTTTATAGAATAACGACCAATGACGTTCATTATCGTTGGGTTGTGTTGAAAGTAACCAAGCTGAATTTAAAGTGTTCTTTTGAAATAAAACACATTTGGTGGATTTGGAAAGGAAATCAGTCGAGACCCCGTTAGTCCCGGCGAGCGAAAGCGTTGATTTTAGTCAAGCTAGCCGGATTTAGATTTTTTTTCTTTTTTTCAATACAGTTTCGGTTTTTTGGAACTAGGCCTCTCTGTTAAAGAACCTCCAACCGTTCCATATATACCAGTATAAAGCTATGGAAAATAATTGTATTTTCCAAATTACCGCCAAGACATACAAAATAATTGTAGGCCTCCCTTACTACCCTACGGTGTGGGTGAATCCTCGGATTTACAAAACCAACCGCAACCAAACCGCTAAACCTTGCGGATTTGAAAATTCACCCGTGTCCGGCCCATAGCCTCTTGCGTATTGGTTGTCACTCGCAATTTTGCGGACGGTTTCCGGTGAAATCCGCTGTTTCGGTTTTTCTGCACACCCCTAACAACAAGGGAAAACATTACAGTTTGCTCACGAATACAATGAAACCTATTTTGAGGCATATCATTAATAAGTAATCTTAAAAGCCCTTTATCTATATATTTTCTTAATAGAAAAATTGTAAGGACCCTCAAGCTCGTCAACGCTATTAGACCGGTCAAGAGACGAATTAGTCACTAATGACTCGATTAGATAATATAAATTTTAATAATATAAGTTAATATAACAATAATTTAGATACGAAACTAGTATCATTTAATAGGTCTCGAAAAGTTGTGCGAATTGGGATACCCGAACGTGTAATTCGGATACCGGACGATTCGGTTTCATTGGAATCCTTTTTTTAATATTGGTAAAGTTCGGTTAGAAAATAGTTTTAGCCTTCTTTGCGAAACAACCGGACTGGCAGTTCGGTAACCTAATTTTAAATCCTAAGGAACCGGACTGTTCTTCGTGTTCTTCCTTTCAGGAATTTCGGCTAATAAACTAAGGGTTTTTTTTTAAACTCGTCCTAACCGAACAAGGCATTTGAACACTATTTTGATGATTTCTATTCAATTGGAGGAATCAAAATCAAATTAAAAGTAATGGGTTTGGTTAAAAAGAAATTGACGATTAATCGATGAAGACGATGTTGAAAGGAAGAAGTAGGAGAGGAGAATATTTTCTTTTTCTCAAAACCAGTTCATGTGCGGATAGGGGAGAGGAGGGTCTGATTTTTGTTTTTTGTTAATATATTAGGATTAAGTTAAACTTTGGTAGTTATTAGTTTAGTTTTAATTTTAATTATGGTTAAGGGCAAACTGGTAATGTCACTACTTTAGTACATCCCTTATAATTAGGGGTGTTCATGGTTAATGGTTAACCGAGAAACCGAACCAAACCAAACCGATTAGGGGGAAACCTAACCAAGCCATTAACTAATGGTTGGTTTTGGTTTATAAAAGATGAAAACCGATATTAATGGTTTGGTTTTGGTATGATAGAGAAACCGAACCAATAACCAATGGTTAACCTAATATTTGATATAAAAAAAAATCATTGATTAAATTTTCATTAGATATGTCACTGTATAGCCTACCATTAGTTAAATCTTCTTTTGATCTCTAGATTTAGAGTAAGCTTTAACTACTCTTGATATTCTTTTTATTTATTTGTTTTTCTTTAAATTTTTGTAAACCAATACTATTTTTTTCTATAAATTTGTGTAATTTTTTTTTTGGTTTGACATAATTATTGGTTAACCAAAAACCATTGGGAAAACTCGAAACCGGCTAGAACCATTTGGAAACCGAACCAATGGTTAATGGATTGGTTTGGTTTCAATTTTTAGAAACCGATAGTATTGGCTTCGGTTTTGGTTTTCCTTGAAACCGAACCAAAACCGACCATGAACACCACTACTTATAATTATAGGGTAGATGGCCTTATAAAACAAGGTCCCCCAAAAAAAAAGGCTGGTCCCCAAAAAATCATTCTAGTTTTTCTATCTTGATGAGATGGACCCTTATGGTCCGAATTAACATTAGGTTCCTTCTACAAAGTTGTAGATATTCTTTGGACTTATCAAAATGGACTATAAAACCAAACCAATTGAACTATTAAACCTTTAGATATGCTAAAGATAGATAATGAAAAGGTGTAAATCCATAAATGGGCTTAGAACCATTTGATAGTTCACTTAGCCTATAACTAGAGACTTGTATGAGATTATGTTATGAGCACTGTGTGAGCCTTTTGTATAATGTCTTAGAGTGCTTGTCTGATTGACAATTAGTCTTTATTAACAACGATTGATTCAAAGATTGAACCAGTGGATTTTGGATTTCGAGGTAGACGAGGCTTGTCATCAAAAGAGGTGGGAATCGATAACGAACTCTCTTGTATTCATTATTTTTTTTACAAATCTATCTTTTGATAAATGCATTCTTATCTTTGCTAGAATAATATATGTGTAAGCATCTATATATGTATGTGTTACAAACTAGTTTTCTTTAACATTTAGGGATGTGATTGGATTTTTACAAGCAATTAATATTTTGAGTTTTTTGGAGTATTTACTTATTTCAAAAGTGTTTCTTTCCATTGACTGGAAAGGGTTACAAACTTTACTTGTTGTTAGCATGAAAGGAAGAAGGTTTCCTTTTTATTGGTATGAAATGTGTGACCCAATTTATATCTATTATACTATTTTACGCATTATTGGTGCGGGTGGGCACGCAATATATTCCCTATTTCTGTACGACAATCATGTCTCATACATGGATGTTTACTGTTCTTTTAAATTACTTTGAAAAAGTTATTATAATGTGTTTTGGTATTTAGAGAGAATAATGTTGAGAATCTTATATATGATTGTGGGATTGACACATGAATTGAATGGGAATTTTCATGATAGATTCTTTTGTCGGATATAATGTTGGCACCATTAGTTTCTTTGAGTACTTTATATGTAGGGTGTTGTTTATAGGTGAAAATAGTTTCTGCTGATTTCGGTAATTGCGGGTGTGAAGGTGAGAAACAGTTTAAACCCTAAACAATATACTGCAAGGGAGTACTTTAGATTCGAGAGATCAATCTGTACAAGTCCGGCCTAAACCAAGAAATGGCCGTTCCAGACTTGCTTCGGTCACAAAGAAGAGGAGAATGGGTTGGTTTTGGGGAGGGAAGCAAGGAAAGTGGTGAGACCAGAATAGTTGATTCTGGAAGAGTAGTTGGGTTACCACAACTTGTAATCAGAAAAGGTAGGAGAGCTCATGAGGAGAGCTAGCAAGTAAGTATTTCTGAGTGTTGGCTTGTCTGAATGAACTTGTTGATCAAATAGAAATAGGTAAGACCTATTTATACAAGTCGAAGTAGAAACGTACCCTGGTCTCATTAAGGAGTGGGGAAGTAAATGGGAGGAGGTGGTAACCATATGCATGGACTTGATGTTCCATAAAGTGGTTAACGCATGAAACTGTTATGGAATTGATGTTTCATAAATTTGTTAACGCACAGCTTTATGTCCCATGAACGTTTCCCACATAAATTCCCGTATTTACTAGCCGCCTCACCCTTATGACACTTCCTTATGAAGGGCGTAGTGTATGCTGCACATTGTAAACCGCCAAACCAATACCCAAAGAGGATCCCCCAATTTGTGTTGATGTCTCGAATGTTTTTGGAAAACATGTAACACATTGTTGTGGCTTGGAAAGTTGAGCTCGGGGAACTTGCTAGCCTAGTGACCTTCGACGTTCTAGATTTTTCATCTTGAGAGGAGGGGCAACCGTTGATCGTTGCACGCCTTCGTTTTGGTATCCGCGTAGTGAGGGCCAACAGGGTGGCACCGTTAGGGTGTGTTTAGACTTGGCATGAGGGGCTAAGGGTTCGCCATGGGCGTATGGCATGGCTAGGTCCAAGGCGAGGGCGCTTGGCTTGGAATGACGTGACTAGCATGGATAGGGCCAAGGAAAAGTGCGTTTGGCATGGCTCGGCTAGCTTGGCTAGGTTTGGTTGGGCTTGGCATGTGGCTCCAAGGGCTTTCCATGGTCGTATGGCATAGATAAGGCCAAGGCAAGGGCACTTGGCTAGGCATGACGTGACTAGCATGGCTAGGGCCAAGGAAAAGTGTGTTTGGCATGGAGCGACTAGCTTTGATAAGTTTGGTTTGGCTTGGCATTGGGCGCCAAGGGGTATCCATGGGCACACGGCATGACTAGATCGGGATAGGTGCGGTTTTGGCTTGGCATGTGGGGCCAAGGGGTAGCCATGGGCGCATGGCGTGACTATATTGGGCTAGGTGCGTGACCAAGCTAGGGTTTTGGGCTAAAGGTCGTTAGGAGACCTTAGACGACCAAGATTTGCTCCTGGGATTGAAGGGAAACCGTTGATTGTTCCACGCCCTCACTTTGGTAGCCGCGAGGGGAAGTCCAGCATGGTGGCACATCATGAGGGGCCATGGAGAGATATATTTGGCATGGCACGGCTAGCTTGGCTAGGTTCATGACCAAGCTATGTCTTTTGGCCAAAGTCGTGAGGTGACTTTAGGCGGCCAGGATTTTCTCCTGGGATTGAAGGGAAACCGTTGATTGTTGCACGCCTTCACTTTAGTAGCCGCAATGGGTAGGCCAGCATGGTGGCGCGGCATGAGGGGCCATCTCGAGATATATTTGGCATGGTGCGGCTAGCTTGGCTAGGTGTGTGACCAAGCTAGGGTTTTGGGCCAAAATCGTGAGGTAACTTTAGGCGTCCAGGATTTGCTCCTAGGATTTAAAGGCAACCATTTATTGTTGCACGCCTTCACTTTAGTAGACGCAAGGGGAAGGCCAGCATGGTGGTGCGGATTGAGGGGCCATGGTGAGATATATTTATCATGGCGAGGCTAGCTTGGCTAGGTGCGTGACCAAGCTAGGGTTTTGGGCCAAAGTCGTGAGGTGACTTTAGGCGGCCAGGATTTGCTCTTGGGATTGAAGGTCAACCGTTAATCGTTGCACGCCTTCACTTTAGTAGCCGCAAGGGGGAGGACATCATGGTGGCGCGACATGAGGGGCCATGACGAGACGTGTTTGGCATGGCGTGGTCGGCGTGTCTGACATGATTTTCCATTGGCACAAAGGTGCAACTAGCATTGTTTGCAATTTTCTATTAGCACAGAGGTGTGGCTAGCATGGTTGGCATGCCTTGGCGCGGTTAGTGTGGCTGGCATGATTTGCCATTAGCACAGAGGTACGACTAGCCAGGTTGGCATGCCTTGGAGCGGTCGGTGTGGCTGGCATGATTTTCCATTAGCACAGAGGTGCGACTAGCATGATTGGCATGCCTTAGCGCAGTCGGTGTGGCGGACATGATTTTCCATTGGCACAGAGGTGCGGCTAGCATGGTTGGCATGCCTTGGCGCGATAGGCGTGGCTGGATTGATTTCCTATTGGCACAGAGGTGCGGCTAGCATGGTTGGCATGCCTTGGAGCGGTTAGTGTGGATGGCATGATTTTCCATTGGCACAGAGGTGCGGCTAGCATGGTTGGCATGCCTTGGCGCGGTTAGTGTGGTTGGCATGATTTTCCACTGGCACAGAGGTGCATCTAGCATGGTTGGCATGCCTTGGCATGGTCGGTGTGGCTGGCATGATTTTCCATTGGTACAGAGCTACGGCTAGCATGGTTGGAATGCCTTGGCACAGTCGGTGTGGCTGGCATGATTTTCCACTAGCTCAGAGGTGTGGCTACCGTGGTTGGCATGCCTTGGCGCGGTAGGCGTGGCTGGCATAATTTTCCATTGGCACAGAGGTGCGGCTAGCATGGTTGGAATGCCTTGGCGCGGTCGGTGTGGCTGGCATGATTTTCCATTGGCATAGAGGTGCGGCTAGCATGGTTGGCGTACCTTGGCGCAGTCGGTGTGGCTGGAATGATTTGCCATTGGCACAGAGGTGCGTCTAGCATGGTTGGCATGCCTTGGCGCGGTCGGCGTGACTGGCTTGATTTTCCATTGGCACAGAGGTGCGGCTAGCATGGTTGGCATGCCTTGGCACGGTGGGCGTGGCTGGCTTGATTTTCCTTTGGCACAGAGGTGCGGCTAGCATGGTTGGCATGCCTTGGAGCGGTTAGTGTAACTGGCATGATTTTCCACTGGCACAGAGGTGCGGATAGCATGGTTGGCATGCCTTGGCGCGGTCGGTGTGACTGGCATGATTTTCCATTGGCACAGAGGTGCGGCTAGCATGGTTGGCATGCCTTGGCATGGTCGGTGTGGCTGGCATAATTTTCCATTGGTACAGATCTGCGAATAGCATGGTTGGAATTCCTTGTCTCAGTCGGTGTGGATGGCATGATTTTCCATTATCTCAGAGGTGCGTCTAGCATGGTTGGAATGCCTTGGCGCGATAGGCGTGGCTGGCATGATTTTCCATTGGCACAGAGGTACGGCTAGCATGGTTGGCATGCCTTGGCGCGGTCGGTGTGGCTGGCATGATTTTCCATTGGCATAGAGGTTCCGGCAAGCATGGTTGGCGTGACTTGGCGCAGTCGGTGTGGCTGGCATGATTTTCCATTGGCACAGAGGTGCGTATAGCATGGTTGGAATGCCTTGGCACGGTCGGCGTGGCTGGCTTGATTTTCCATTGGCACAGAGGTGCGGCTAGCATGGTTGGCATGCCTTGGATCAGTCGGTGTGGATGGCATGATTTTCCATTTTTCCACTAGCACAGAGTGCGGATAGCATGGTTGGCATGCCTTGCAGCGGTCGGTGTGGATGGCATGATTTTCCATTGGCATGATTTGCCATTTCTGCATTTTCCATTGGTGATTTTCCATTGGCACAGTGTTGCGGCTAGCATGGTTGGCATGCCTTGGCGCGGTAGGCGTGTCTGGCATGATTTTCCATTGGCACAGAGGTGCGGCTAGCATGGTTGGCATGCCTTGGCGCGGTTAGTGTGGATGGCATGATTTTCCATTGGCACAGAGGTGCGGCTAGCATGGTTGGCATGCCTTGGCGCGGTCGGTGTGGATGGCATGTTTTTCCATTGGCATAGAGGTGCGGCTGGCATGGTTGGCATGCCTTGGCGCGGTTGGTGTGTCTGTCATGATTTGCTATTGGCACACGTGGGAATTAGGGTTTGGCTCGTCGTAACCCTAATTTGAAAAATATACCCGGGCAATTATTTTAGAGACACATTAAAGGTTTCAGTAAATGTGCCTAGTAAATGCTTGTTGCTTTATATGTTGTGACATTACTGTCTGCTAGGGTTTAGTGTTTTACGATTTTAACCCTAAGCTAAAAACCACCATCAACATTAAGTCCCCTGCTTATCTAGGAACAGGTGCCTTGTTTTGAGGTAAGCATATGATGGTGAAAGACAAGAACGGAATCTAGGTGTAGATCATTACAATGATGGTCAGGAGAATCCAACTAACCTTTTTGAGTGGTAAAGAGAGTTTTGGCTTGCCGCCCTGCGTAAGTTGTATTGGAAATGCAGACCGTGGAGTTGTGAGGCGAAATTTACCGGCTTGGTCTGGTCGTACATCTCTAAGGCAAAGGGGGTGCGGTCTTGGGAGGCGACACAAGTGGGCATCTTGGCTCGAAGGTCCAAGAGTTGGCGTGTTCCTGGCCGCGGTAATGTCATATATGAGCGACTAGGCGTGGCGGGGCCGTGATGATGTGGTGAGGTCTTAGCTAGGGCCGCGGCGATGGCATGCACGGGCGTCTAGGCGCGGTGGGGCCGCGATGATGGAGCGAGGGCTTATCTAAAGCCACGGCAATGGCATACATGGGAGGCTAGGCGCGGTGGGGACGTGGTTTGATGTGATGGGTCCGTGATATGGCATGAGTGATCTTGGACATGGAAATTAGTCTTTGCAGGACCGGGTTCCTTTTTTCCCTTCTTGGCTCAAAATAGGAAATCCTTTCTTTGTTCAAACTCCCACGTACCATGTATATATAAAGGAGGGCCAGCGTCTCTTTTGTTTCACGCCTCTTCATTCCTCCCAGCCGTGTGACAGCAGTAAAGCAGAGAGGACGAGCGAATCCCAGGTACGCCTTCCAACACTTCTAACTCGTTTTTTTTTCTTTTTTTCTGGTGTAAACCCAAGTTGTAGGCGTACCTTTTCATGACCTTGTAGAAATGTTGGCGTGAATCTTAGGTATTTTTTTCCCTAGCTTTTCGTAACACTTAAGCATGGATACCATAGTAATGTTGACTTCCCCTACTCACTGTACAAGGTAGGCACGTGATAGTAATGGCCCTGTCTTCTCATAAAAACCTAGATTTTTAGGGTTTGCTCCTTTTTTTGGTATGGCTATGTGCATAGTTCCCATGGTGGGGCGCACCTCCTCAGTTGGACGAGAATTCCATGTTGCAGTGTACAGCCTTGAAACAAACTGGCTTACGTCTTGGAAAAATAACTTCCGTGCATTTTCTGTAATAATATCTCCTCGTATTGTTTCATTGTAGTTGTTTGGAAAGCGGAAGTGTTGTGAGAGAATCTTTGTTATGACGCCGCTTGAGAAAAATTCTGCCATACCGAAGGATGTTAGTAACTCTAAGCCAAACGTGGATGATGAATTCTTCACGATAATCTCTGTTAGGAGAAGTCCTCTTAAGCATATGCCGCTACTTCTGACCGGCCCAGAGAGTGAGGGAGGGGATCGGTCGGTTTCTCCCGGAAATGTGATATAGTTTTCTCTTCATAGGAAAGAGTATTCCATTTTTTTATTGATTTCAAAGCCCCAGTGAGCCCATTGCGTTCCTTCGAGAAATGGATGCAGTTCATGATGAGCCAAGAGCATGTAAAAACCAATCTGACCAAGGAGCAGATCGTTGATGCTGTTGCAGCTTCCGCAGTGCTTCATATTAGGAGAGATATTCCAGTCTTGGTCGCTTTTGTTTCCAGATGGTGTCCGGACACCCACACGGCCGTATATAGATGGGGTGAAATGACTATTTCCTTGGAGAGCGTGGATGTACTGCTGAATCTTCCCGTAGCTGGAAACCTTGATGTTAAGTTGTCCGCAAATGAAGAAGAGATGCATGACGCCCTGGTCGCGAAATCAAAAGGATTCGTTCGGAAAGAGAATGAGATGAAATGCTTCTATGACTGATGGGTGTCTCAGTTGTTTCCTGATGCGTTAGAGTCGAACCAGAAGAACAGTACACTTCACGTTGCAGCGTTCTTGGCTCTTTGGCTATCCAGAGATATTTTTGATGATGGCTCGGGCAAGAAAGATATGAGACATGGACTTATAAAGTTTTCCATAAAATTGGAAAAAGGTGTCGTTCTCCCCATTGGCGGTCTGTTTCTTGGCTCTATGTATGCACACTTGGATCAAATGGTTTCGGACATGCGTGTCTCGAACGGCTACATGAAATTTTATTCATATGTTCATGCCGCCTTTGTCCAAGCGTGGTTATGGGAGCACTTCGAGAAGTATGCCACGAAACCGTTAGCTGTACATCCTGAGTCTTGGGTTGGCTCGAGGATACTACGCTGGTTGAACAGGTACCCCAAGACTGGTTCGAACCTGGTTTGACCTCTTGACAGCTCACACGCAGTTAATTTCCATCTATGGGCTCCATTGCATGGATCTATAACTCAGGTCACTACCTTTGCTCCTGTTCCAAACATGTCTTTGACTTTTTATAAAGAGGGCCTGAGTATAGTAGAAATGGTGTTCATGCGGAGATGCACGCCTAGTCACGTGCCGTCTTTCTTCCGAGGATTTTGCTAAGAAATCTCTTACAACATCGATAGAGTGGATCGGCACATGGGTTTCGATCAGGGGGTCCCACTTGTTCGTCATCCGGTCGTTCTAGAAGTCCTGTTGTCGACTGTTCTTGATGCCGGTGCTCTCACGTCGGGTAAAAGTCTCCCTTTCCTGCTCGTGGAACGGAATCCATCAATAACCTCTAAGTATAACGCATTCTGGCAGAGTGAATTTCTCATCATCGAGGGATTTGTGAAAGCCGTAGTGGAGAACACTCGTGGTAGGCCTTCTGCCGAGATTTTAGCAAGATATTCATTATTGAGGAATACTCCTTTAACCAAAAGGAAACCCGTCGGTCTGGTCGTGGACAGTCCCCAAGTGAAGGAGCGAAGGTCTAAGAATCGTGCTGGTGGTCTTCAGTCGGACTCCACAATTCTACCGACTTTTAGTTCGTCTAACATGCGGGTATGTACGAGTCTCCTCTTGAGTTTATCTTGGATCATATATATCTTTGTTCCTTTTCTGAGAATGCTTTCTTGTATTTCGTCCTGGGTCTCATTAGTACGAACACCTTTGCCAAACTTGCGAGCAGTCAAAAAGTATCATTTTTCGAGACAGAGAGTAGCGTTGTCGAGCCTATCCATAGTGATGAAGAATCCGAGAAGGATGAAAGTTCTGAGTCTAGTGATGGTAAGAGTAGTTCTTCTGACAACAGTGCTGAGTCTTCCTCTAGTCAGTCTGAAAGTGAATCAGTGAGTCTTCCCCAGGTTTTCTTCGTTTCCCTTTTTTTTTTTTTTTTGCAGTAAACTAAATCTTGATTTTTAGGAGGAAAACGTTACAGGGTATGATCTTGAAGTGGAAGACCACCAGAGCGAAGATGTAACCGTACTTCCTACTGCGAAAACTACACCATCTAGCGATTTAGACATGGAGATTCATCGTCCCGAGGGCACCGCCGTGACTCAGGTGGAGGAGATCACTTCGGGGGTGAAATCGTAGTTAGGGATCTCCTGCCAGTTGCTGATTCAGTTTCAGGTGCCACCTTCAATCCTCCGTATATGGCCCCTTTCCCAGGTCATGTGTTGATTTGTGGATTTAGCGTGCCATCTAAGCATGCGACATTGTAAACCAAGATTTAGGAAAGCTACGGTCACATTGCTACGACTAATAATATCACTAGTCGATATGCGTTGGTCGACCGTGTGGAGGAAGCCTTGTCTTCGATCGATGAGATGTGCAACGTGACTGGTCATACAGTTTCTGAGGATGTAATCTCGAGCTGGAAGTTCCATCGTGACATGTGCATGGGCTTCGAATTCAACGTTCCTTGGTTCATTGAAGGTCTCTCTGATGTTGAAAGGTTGCTGGTCGAAGCAGTCGAAGGTCCATCCGCAGACATGGTGAAGAAGCAGGAAGCAGAATTCAAGAAATTGTGCCAGCAATTGAAATTGAAAAGGGCGGCTCTCTCCAGAGCACAAAGGAGGCCTTTTCCAAGAGGAGCAAGCCGTTGTTGAAAAAATTTCCTTGAATATATATCTGTCTTTCAGACTTCTTATCTTTAGGTTTGTTTTTTTTGAAAGGAAAATGAGGCGCATGGTTTTTGGTTTTTGATTTTTCTGGTTTTCTCGGGTTAAAAGATAAATGCTACCTTGACGGTTTTGGATTAAATATTTAGAATTGAATTTTTTAGGATTATTTCGGATTGTGATTTAAAGTGACACAGATGTCCCATGAAACCATTGAACCGTGTGTTGGTAGATGACATGGGGGAAACATAACATGGCTATGGGTTTTATCACTCCGATGAAAACTTTAATAAGCAAACCATGCATCTCGTCTAGGTAGGACTCACTTGGTCTTTAGATCTCCTGACGAATAGAGAACATTCCGGGTGTAAGACCGAATTTCATGTGAAGTACCTCCGCGATTGTAGAGAGTACCCAGTAGTTACCGAGCTGCCTGATAATTGAGTCGGTTCTCCTTGGGCGGTTCATTTTGCTTATGATCCTCTGGGAAGTCCCCAGTCATACCTTGTCGTGCCATGACTGGTAATCGAGTCATCGAGTAGCTGAGTTGGAGTGGAGCGCCATCCTCTACTATCTTGACGTCTGGATCGAAGAATGAGATCCCTGGTTGAAAACTGACATTGTAACCGAAAGATCGAACCTCCCACTATGGTGGCCAATTGTTTATAGGTGAAAATAGTTTCTGCTGATTTAGGTAATTGCGGGTGTGAAGGTGAGAAACAGTTTAAACCCTTGATAGGTGTAGAATATACCGTATTTACTATCTATAGAGTTTATGCTTTCTTTGATATTTTTCTTGTAAATTATGTATTTTACGCGTGTTTTTGAGTTATTAGGTACTCTGGAGTCGCATAGAGAAAAAGAAGAAGAAATCCCCCAATTTGAGCAAGAAGTGCAAACTTGTCATTTCATAGGCAAATACTATTGGGAGCTGAGCAAAGGTTAAGGGGAAAATCTTGTAGGAGGAATACTAAAACCAGACAGCTGAGGTTAAGGGGCTACCAGTGGGTGGTCGTATATCAGCAGTGGGTGCAAATATCCATCCCATTTTTATTAACCCTAAATCTAGAATCACTTTTCTCGTTTTCATTTCATTCACTTCTTTCACCTAAAATTGAAGAAAAAGCAGTGGCTGCTGATATATCACCTGAAACAGCAGATTGGAGTGAAGAAGAGATATTTGTGGGCAGTGGTTGCTGACGTTGAAGATTATGATGGACAGGGAAGGCTTGGTTTGAATTAAAATCGCCGAGAAGAGCTGTTATTGGTTCCGAGAGTTGAGAGATTCAGGGGATTAAGAAGATGATTGAGGTGGTGAAGGTGGATTAAATACAGTATGAGCAGTTGAGGCCATTCCTGAATCGATGAGAAGGAGGATGTTGTTGGGTTTGAATTTGATTTGGAAGATGAGCAAGAAAGGAGAATTGATGTATGATGAAATTGATGGATTAAAGGGTTACAGCGAGCTATAGGAAATGGGTTTGCGGTGGTAATCAAATGGGTTTTGTGCCTTTGATAAATTGAGAAGCATTTATTGCGGTCACTGACGGAAAGAGCAAGGAGAAGTGGAACAAATTGAATTTAGGGTTCTGTGTATTGGTGTTCTTGCAGTTAAGGGTTCGGTGGTGCTCAACTTATGGTGATGGAAGATGTGGCTCTCTATTGATATGGATATTGAAGGGAGTAGATGCTGCAATGAACCTGTGGTGGTGCTACAAATTAAGAGATGGGTTGGGGGTGGATTTACAGGATATGGAGACATGGGTAATACATATAGATGGAAATTGGGTAATGATTAAAGAAGGAATTGATTTCATTGTCTCGAACCCAGTGGTGTGTGCCGTTAATTAGATAAGAAAACAAGAAAGAAGAAGATACAGATGGTGTATGAGATTTGAGTTGCAATTGAAGCAATGGGTTTTGAGTTTCTACTGAAGATAGTACTGCAGTGAAGAACGTGTTGGAATTTCCTTAGATGTATGCTAGGATGTCGCAGGTATGGAGCTGAAAGAATGGCCTGAATTTGGCCTGGGAAAGTCCTGTAAATAGCTGAAACACGTCCGGTTTTCCACTACGGCTATTTGACTCAGAAGCCGACGATGATCCGATTCAGGCGTGTTGACTACGAGTCAGACGATCGATCCAGTACTTGACTCATCTGAGTAAGACGAAGCTGACTTGTCTGACTGTTCTTTCCTTTGACCCAATTGACTGACGACGACCATTAGTTTGGTCTAACCTTAATGGAACCGTAACGAAATATTTCATTGATGACAAAAGAACTCAGGTTACCGGCGGTGACGGATTCCGGCCAACTTCCGACAGAAAACCCAGTTTCGCGGTTACCCAAAATTGCATAATTTTGTGTGAGTTTTTCTCATGGGTGTGAAGACTTGGGTTTGGAATTAGATGGAGAATTGAGTTTGGATTTGGAAAGAGGAGAGGGAATATTTTAGAAAGGCTTAGACTTGGAAATCGAATTGCTAAAGGAAAGGGATTCTATTCCTTGGAAGATTTTGAGAGCATTGAAGCCTATAAATAGAGAAGTTCTCTACTTTTCTATATAGTTTTACACTTCTACACCTCCTACACACACAACACTTTTCTTTTCTTTATTTGTGTGAACTTTTTAGCATGAGTATCTAATTTTATTGATTGAGGATGAATTCCTAGTTCTTAACATATGTTTTGAGTTTTGTTTTAAATCTACTTTGAAGTTTTCACATGATTATCGTTTGTTTTTACTAATAGGAATGTTTATACATTCATGGTTGATTGATATATTTTTAGGTGCGCAACTAAATTGATCTAAAGCTAGTGAAAGTTAGGGGATAAGTAATCGTTTCTTGACTATTTACATAAGTAGAAAACAAGAGACCTTGTGGAGGGATTCCGTGGAGCAATTGTGTGTGAAAACAACGTTAGCAAGTGGACCTTGATCTAAGAGTCTAACAACTAATATCAACCTAATAAATTCATAAATCTTAATGCATTTAACTAAATTACATCTTGAGTGATCTACTACTAGGTGGTTTGGTAAATAGAATCCGGTAGTCAAAAATTTCTGCATCCGGTGATACAAGGGATTTAGGGGTTAGCACTGATCTAGCTACTATACCTACGGTTGGTGATAATTTGTGACTAATAATAAGTGGAAAAGAACATAACTTGAATCATTGTTTTGCAACAAATAAGGATTCCTTGATCTAATCTCTCTTACTGATTTCCTTTATCTTTTTAATTGCTTTATTTACTTTCCTTTGCTTATAAAATCTAAAACCAAAACCCCCCTTTCGTGACATTATAAGACAACTAAAACCTCTTGCTCCTCGTGGAACGAACTTGACTACCCTATATTACTTGTTAATTAGATAGTAAAATATTAATTAAGTTTTTGTGGTTACGACAAGCACCAAATTTTGGCGCCGTTGCCGGGGAGCATCGGAAGGTTTTAGTTGTTTTCTTTTTAGTTTTTTCTTTATTCTTGATTTGTTAGATTCTATTATCGTATCAAACTTAGTTTTTGAGAATTGTTTTTCAGGTACCGGTTTTCCATGTATGGTGGACAAGAGAAAGCATATTACAACAATCAATACGGTTTTCAACCTCAACATTATGACAACTTCCAACCATCCTTAGGATATAATCAAAACCAATATTTTGGCTATGATCAATATCCTACATAACCATATGGATACTCTCATACATATCAACAACCTTGTAATGGGTATGTAAGTCAAGCACCAAGGTGGGATAAGTCTACTTCTAATTGGATTCATTCGAGTTGTATGCATATTATGACTGAATTGAAAGACATGCGAAAAATACTAGACCAACAACTTGACCGTGAGAGATAGAATGTCGCACAAACCAATTTCCGCAACACTTTTTCTTACCCGACTCCAGATCGTAGTTATGATCATTCACCCATTCAAAGCGAAGAGTCGTGGGAAAGAGAACCTATTGTAGCCAATGGTGGTAAGGGTGTGAACGTCAGGAAACTTGCACAGAAATTATACAAATTGGAAGATGATGGAGACTCGGAAGATCTTGTCGCATAAATTAGTAGGACCATTCATATGGAACTTAAACCACGTCTCGATAAAGGTTATGAAACCGATGAAGATTCTTATTATGGTGAGTCTGAAAATGAAGATGATTTTGTTGAAAAGGACCAAACTTTGGAAAATTTTGATGACACTAATGTTGCTTACTCGAGCCTTGATCTTAATAATGATCAATCAGCTATTCAAAAGTTAAAGCTTGAGGAAGATTCATTTAGTGCTTGGAAAAAATTCCTTAGGGAAAGATATGAGTTTGCGGAAGTGTATGAGCGTTGCAACAATGAGGAAGTTATTCCTACTCCGAATCATAATAACGATCCTTTTCCTATTCAAAAGTAAGAGATTGTGTGTGACTTACCTATTGTTATAAACAGTGTAAAACCCTCACAAGAAGATACTACAATCTATACCGACGAAAATCATTTTACTGAATGGCCCAATTCCGATGATGAAGATGTTGAAGAGATGATGCTCGATAATGGAACCAAATTGATTAAATTCGTGGAAGACCCAATTGAACATGCCAATGATTTGAATGATGTCAAGACTTTGGTTAAGGTAGAAAACGATGAAGAATGGTTGCAAGGTTTGATAGAGGACCACGATATACAAGAGGTAAGTAATTCACTTAAATTTTTTGAGGATGAAGAAGATACCGTAATACAAGAAATTATGCAAGGTTTGTCTAACCCTTTGCATATTAATTCTTCTCCTTTACCTCTTAATGGATTGAATGTATGTGCTTCGAAAGTATTTTTGGATGACTTTGTTTCTCGATATCCACCATTGAAAACACTTGATTCTAACACTATGCAAGTTTGCCAAGAGGAATCAATAGAAATTCCCAAATTCTATGTTTTTTATACACTTACGAGTGTGGACAAGACTAAGTGTGGGGAAAATTTCTATCGAGCGATAACATTATTATTATTCTCTTGTGCTAATATTTGTATGAAGCTTTTATGTGCAAAACAGGTACCATGGGTGGATCCCCAAATTTTCAGATTGTTAGTATATGGGGAATGAATCTTACAAGAAGTGCTAAGTCGGGCCGTTGACTTTAAAGCAAGCGCTAAATGTGAGGCAACCCATAGGTTTTGTATTTATTATCCTTTTATTTTGCTTTTTACTATTTTATTTATTTTTCTTGTTCCATATCATATTAGGATTTCCCATCTTGACTTTGCTAGGAGGATTCAGTTAAATTGAGGACAATGTAAGGTTTAAGTGTAGGGGAGTGGTTAAGCATTTATTTAAAAAAAAATTGCATAAAACCTCCAACTTATAGATATTTTAGAGTCACTAGCATACGTCTAGGTATGTTTACATAGAGAATTCTGAACGACATAATTGAACTTGGAAGTGTTAGGGAACTACGTTCGGATTTCTTGATTGTTAGAGTGTTAAATAATGGATTTAATCATGCCGGTGATGAAAATTAGGAGCATAGAAGAATGCATTATTAGAGTTGTTGATCAATCATTAGTGGATACTACCCGTTTTTATTTCATGTGAGGCACCGACCAGAAATTCTTCCATATGACTAAAAAGTTTTGTTTTGAGTGTGTGTCACCGTACATTAATTCCGGGTAGAATGGTGAGCTACCCAACTTCACACCAATTTTCAGCACTACTTTTTATCTCTTGAGTGCTAATTTTTGTCAATCATGAGGGTGACGTTTATGGATGAAAGCCTCCTTCTTGTAGTTCGATTTGCAGGTAGCATCATTCCCTCGACAACAACGGGTCCATAGAAACACCATCATCAACAACAAGGGAGCGACATAAAAATTTACAAGGAAAGTTGAAGACGTTTGAGGTTTACAAGCAACGGAACAAGAAAAGAGCAAATTTCAAATCCAAGTAGAAGACTTAATTACAAGAGCAAAGAAAGTCAAAAGGTGAGAATTATTGAAGTTTATGATTTCAAGACGATACAAGTTGTGAAGAATCAAGCGGTAAAGTACTCTTCCCATGGATATGGTTTGTTTTATTTCCACTTTCTTTTGTATTTTATTTCTCTTGTCTTCATGAAAAAAAAAGATGGAAAAAAAAAATGAAAAAAAAAAGAAATAACAAAAAATTGTTATTTTATTTTTATTTAATAAGTCGTGGGGAAGGAAAATATATATAAAGAAGTTTCAAGCGACAAGGATTTTAAGGAAAAAGGTTACAAATTGTCAAGGATCTAGTTTGAGAATTTATCATCAAAAGTTGAAGCCGAAGACCAAGAAGATGAAAACGACGAGCCGAAGACATTTCTATTGGATGCCGTGAGAGCGGTGTTATCATAATTGGCAATCGGATGTGAATGTGAGTAAGTAATCTCATCCTCAATAATAGTGGTTTATTTCCTTTCTTAGAGATCGTCAGAAATATGGTTTTTCAAAATGTTAAAAGATGTGGGTTTTTAAAAATATTTCGGAAGTTTTCCTTCCCACCATTCAACGTGTAGCAGGAATTATCTCTTCATTCCTACCTGCACACATGTGAGACCCATAAAAAAGCCGTCTTTTTGAGTGCAATTTCAAAAAACCCTTTTTGGTAAGGCAGAAGTCGAAGCGAAATGCTTATTGATCGTTTCTCAAACACGCGTTCCCTCATTATGGTGTGGTCATTTCTCACTCAACATTTAAGAATGAGAATATGTTCTTTAGTATTTCTAACTTCTTATTACTAGCATGCAGAAACACTATGTCCTCATAGCTCTTTGGATGCTTGGGACGCTGGAACCCTTTGAAGTTTGAAGTTTTACTTTGATTTGCTCGAGGACTAGCAAGGTCTAAGTGTGGGGGAATTTGATAGGTGTAGAATCCACCGTATTTACTATCTATATGGTTTATGCTTTCTTTGCTATTTTTCTTGTAAATTATGTATTTTACGTGTGTTTTTGAGTTATTAGGTACTCTGGAGTCGCATAGAGAAAAAGAAGAAGAAAATCACCCAATTTGAGCAAGAAGGGCAAAATTGTCATTTCACAGGAAAATACTATTGGGAGATGATCCAAGGTTAATGGGAAACTCTTGTAGGAGGTATACTAAAACCAGTCAGCCGAGGTTAAGGGGCTACCAGTGGGTGGTCGTATTTTAGCAGTGGGTGCAAATATCCATCTCATTTTTATTAACCCTAAATCGAGAATCACTTTTCTCGTTTTCATTTCATTCACTTTTTTCACCTGAAATTGAAGAGAAAGCAGTAGTTGCTGCTATATCACCTGAAACAGCAGATTGGAGTGAAGAAGAGATATTTGTGGGCAGTGGTTGATGACGTTGAAGATTATGATGGATAGGGAAGGCTTGGTTTAAATTAAAATCGCAGAGAAGAGCTATTGTTGGTTCCGAGAGTTGAGAGATTCAGGGGATTAAGAAGATGATTGAGGTGGTGAAGGTGGATTAAATACAGTATGAGCAGTTGAGGCCATTTCTGAATCGATGAGAAGGATGTTGTTGTTAGGTTTGAATTTGATTAGGAAGATGAGCAAGAAAGGAGATTTGATGTATGATGGAATTGATGGATTAAAGGGTTACAACGAGCTATAGGAAATGGGTTTTCGGTGGTAATCAAATGGGTTCTATGCCGTATGATAAATTGAGAAGCAGTTATTGCGGTCACTGCCGGAAAGAACAAGGAGAAGTGGAACAAATTGAATTTAGGGTTATGTGTATTGATGTTCTTGAAGTTAAGGGTTCGGTGGTGCTCAACTTATGGTGATGGAAGATGTGGCTCACTATTGATATGGATATTGAAGGGAGTTGATGCTGCAATGAACCTATGGTGGTGCTGAAAATTAAGAGATGGGTTGGTAGTAGATTGACAGGATATGGAGACATGGGTAATACATATAGATGGAAATTGGGTAATGATTAAAGAAGGAATTTATTTCATTGTATCGAACCCAGTGGTGTGTGCCGTTAATTAGAGAAGAAAACAAGAAAGAAGAAGACACAGATGGTGTATGAGATTTGAATTGCAATTGAAGCAATGGGTTTTGAGTTTCTACTAAAGATAATACTGCAGTGAAGAATGTGTTGGAATTGCCTTAGATATATGCTAGGAATGTCGCAGGTATGGAGCTGAAAGAATGGCCTGAATTTGGTCTGGGAAAGTCCTGTAAATAGCCAAAACTCGGCCAGTTTCCCACTCCGGCGATCTGACTCAGAAATCGACAATGATCCTATTCAGGCGTGTTTTCTTTGAGTCAGACGACCGATCCAGTACTTGACTCATCTGAGTAAGACCCAGTAAGACGAAGCTGACTTTTCTTTACTTTGACCCGACGGACTGACGACGACCGTTAGTTTGATCAAACCATAATGGAATATTCCATTTATGACAAGAGAACTCAGGTAACCGGCGGTGACGGATTCCGGCCAAATTCAGGCAGAAAAGCCAGTTTCCCGGCGACCCAAAATTGCAGAATTTTGTGTGAGTTTTTCGCATGGGTGTGAAAACTTGGGTTTGGAATTAGATGGAGAATTGGGCTTGTATTTGGAAAGAGGAGATTGAAGATTTGAGAAAGTCTTGGACTTGGAAATTGAATTGCTAAAGGAAAGGGATTCTATTCCTTGGAAGATTTGGAGAGCATTAAAGCCTATAAATAGAGAAGTTCTCTACTTTTCTATACACTTTTACACTTCTACACTTCTACACCTCCTAAACACACAACACTTTTCTTTTCCTTATTTGTGCGAACTTTTTAGCATGAGTAGCTAATTTTATTGATTGAGGATGAATTCCTAGTCCTTAACACATGTTTTGAGTTTTGTTTTAAATCTACTTTGAAGTTCTCACATGATTATCGTTTGTTTTTACTAATTGGAATATTTATACATTCATGGTTGATTGATAGATTGTTTAGGTGCACAACTACATTGATTTGTTAATTGATCTAAAGCTAGTGAAAGTTAGGGGATAAGTAATCGTTTCTTAACTATTTACATAAGTATAAAACACGAGACCTTGCGGAGGGATTCCGTGGAGCAATTGTGTGTGAAAAACGTTAGCAAGTGGACCTTGATCTAAGAGTCTAACTACTAATATAAACCTAATAAATTCATAAATCTTAATGCATTTAACTAAATTACATCTTGAGTGATATACTACTAGGTGGTTTGGTAAATAGAATCCGGTAGTCGAGAACTTCCATATCCGGTGATACAAGGGATTTAGGGGTTAGCACTGATCTAGCTGTTATTCCTACGGTTGGTGATAATTTGTGACTAATAAGAAGTGTAAAAGAACATAACTTGAATCATTGTTTTGCAACGAAGAAGGATTCCTTGATCTAATCTCTCTTATTTATTTCCTTTATCTTTTTAATTTCTTTATTTACTTTCCTTTGCTTATAAAATCTAAAACCAAAACCCCCCTTTTGTGACATTATCAGACAACTAAAACCTCTTGCTCCTCGTGGGAACGAACTCGACTACCCTATATTACTTGTTAATTAGGTAGTAAAATATTAATTAATTTTTTGTGGTTACGACACGCACCAACCCTAAACAATGTACTACAAGGGAGTACTTTAGATTCGAGAGATCAATCTTTACAAGTGCGGACTAAACCAAGAAATGGTTGTTCCAGACTTGCTTCGGTCACAAAGCGGTGGAGAATGGGTTGGTTTTGGGGAGGGAAGCAAGGAAAGTGGTGAGACTAGAATAGTTGATTCTGGAAGAGTAGTTGGATTACCACGACTTGTTATCAGAAAAGGTAGGAGAGCTCACGAGGAGAGCTAGCAAGTAAGTATTTCTAAGTGTTGTCTTTTCCGAATAAACTTGTTGTTCAAATGGAAATAGGTAAGACCTATTTATACAAGTCGAAATAGAAACGTACCTTGGTCTCATTAAGGGGTGGGGAAGTAAATGGGAGGAGGTGGTAACCGTATGCATGGACTTGATGTTCCATAAAGTGGTTAACGCACGAAGTTGTTATGGAATTGATGTTACATAAAGTTGTTAACGCACGGCTTTATGTCCCATGAACGTTTCCCACATAACTTCCCGTATTTACTAGTCGCCTCACCCTTATGACACTTCCTTATGAAGGGCGTAGTGTACGCCGCACGTTGTAAACCACCTAACCAATATCCAAAGAGGATCCCCCAGTTTGTGTTGATGTCTCGAATGTTTTTGGAAAACATGTAACACGTTGTTGTGGCTTGGAAAGTTGAGCTCGGGGAACTTGCTAGCTTGGTGACCTTCGACGGTCGAGACTTTGCATCTTGAGAGGAGGGGAAACCGTTGATCTATCCACGCCTTCGTTTTGGTAGGCACGTAGTGAGGGCCAATAGGGTGGCATATCTAGGATGTGTTTAAACTTGGCATGAGGGTTCAAGGGTTCGCCAGGGGCGTATGGCATGGCTAGGGCCAAGGCGAGGGCGTTTGGCTTGGCATGACGTGACTAGCATGGCTAGAGCCAAGGCAAAGTGTGTTTGGAATGGCACGGCTAGCTTGGCTAGGTTTGGTTTGGCTTGGAATGTGGGGCCAAGGGGTAGCCATGGGCGCAAGACGTGACTAGCTTTGGCTAGGTGCGGTTTTGTCTTGTCATGTGGGGCCAAGGGATAGCCATGGGCTCATGACGTGACTAGCTTGGGCTAGGTGCGTGACCAAGCTAGGGTTTTGGGCTAAAGGTCGTGAGGGGACCTTAGACGGCCAAGATTTTCTCCTGGGATTGAAGGGAAACCGTTGATTGTTGCACGCCTTCACTTTGGTAGACGCGAGGGGAAGGCCAGCATGGGGGTGAGGCATGAGGGGACATGGCGAGATATATTTGGCATGGCGCGGCAAGCTTGGCTAGGTACGTGACCAAGCTAGGGATTTGGGCCAAAGTCGTGAGGTGACTTTAGGCGGCCAGGATTTTCTCCTGGGATAAAAGGGCAACCATTGATTGTTGAATGCCTTCACTTTAGTAGCCGCAAGGGGAATGGCAGCATGGTGGCGCGACATGAGGGGCCATGGCGAGATATATTGGGCATGGTGTGGCTAGCTTGGCTAGGTGCGTGACCAATCTAGGGTTTTGGTCCAAAGTCGTGAGGTGACTTTAGGCGGCCAGGATTTTCTCCTGGGATTGAAGGGAGACCGTTGATTGTTGCACCACTTTACTTAAGTAGCCGCAAGGGTAAGGCCAGCATGGTGGCGCGACATGAGGTGCCATGGCGAGATATATTTGGCATGGCACGGCTAACTTGGCTAGATGCGTGACCAAGCTAGGGTTTTGGACAAATTCGTGAGGTGACTTTAGGTGGCCAGGATTTGCTCCTGGGATTGAAGGGAAACCGTTGATTGTTGCACGCCTTCACTTTAGTAGACGCAAGGGTAAGGCCAGCATGGTGGCGTGACATGAGGGTCCATGGCGAGACGTGTTTGGCATGGCGTGGTCAACGTGGCTGGCATGATTTTCCATTGGCACAGAGGTACGGCTAGCATGGTTGGAATGCCTTGGCGCGATTAGTGTGGCTGGCATGATTTTCCATTGGCACAGAGGTGCGGTTAGCATGGTTGGCATGCCTTGGCGCGGTAGGTGTGGCTGGCATGATTTTCCATTGGCACAGAGGTGCGTCTAGCATGGTTGGCATTCCTTGGCGTGGTCGGTGTGGCAGGCATGATTTACCATTGGCACACGTGGGAATTAGGGTTTGGCTCGTCGTAACCCTAATTTGAAAAATATACCCGGGTAATTATTTTATAGACACATTAAAGGTTTCAGTAAATCTTCCTAGTAAATGCTTGTTGCTTTAAATGTTGTGACATTACTGTCTGCTAGGGTTTAGTGTTTTACGATTTTAACCCTAAGCTAAAAACCACAATCAACAGGTGCGTATATGAATGAGGTACTGGTATGGTTAAATATCTAAATCTTACTACGAGGCCGAAAACCTCAAGGCGTTTTAATGATCATTGAAGAATCCACAAGAGTCACGCCTTACTACTCCAAAGGATTACTTCGCTCAACTATTATTATTGTTGTGAATGTCTGTTGGATGATTGGTTGGTAGATCTTTATATTTTCATAACAACTTATAATCTTAATATGATTTATCTATTTTTTCCCGTTTTATCGGTTTTCTACAAAACCTGCATTGTCTTTAAATAATGCTAGTGATTAGTTGAAAGTTAGTTGTTATTTCTACTGGGCACCCCTTTTAGGGATGATGTGCTCACTCAATTTCCACTTTCAGTTTCATAGACATATCAAGTGGTGCATGTGGCGATGGTTGTGCAAGTTGAAGCTCCGAGGAGTTGAGTCTGAATAGTTGGTTAGCTTCTTCTATGTTTAGTTTATGTTTATTTTCTATTAGAAAACAAACTCACTATTGAATATGTATCATTTTGGAGAAAGTTCATGTATATATTTCATAGTGGGTTTAGATTTGTTTTAAATCTTAGTTAGAACTTATAAATTTGATGTTTAAGTAAATGATTTAGATCCTTAATGCCTCATTATGTATCTGATAATTTAGATTAATAAGTAGCTTAATTTTGTGGCGCTACAAATATTGTCTTTATGTTTTAGGTGAATTAGAGGTGAAAACAGGGAAAGATAAGAGGAAGGAAAAAACCATCTTATTAGGAGATTCAAGAAGAATGCTTACATAGTTTCGTTTATATACAACCCTAGGAATCTAGTTGGACCGCACATCTAATGGGTCGTAGGCCCTGTAACACTCCCCCTTGTGCGGTTCAATAACAAAACTTTACACATAGTGCTTCACATATAGTTCTTCAAATGACGTCCTCTCCTTGATGGCTTGTGCCGAAATCAATCGCCTCATTAAAACTTTGAAAAGTAAAAACCCAGTGGGATAAAATCTTGGTACAACTTTTCACATGTAGTACTTCACATGTTTTCTAATATTTTACATGTTGTTCGTCACATGCAATATGATCCTCAAAGATCGACGAGTCTAAGTTAATTGTCTCATTAAAACTTCGTCAGGAAAAACCCAGAGGGACAAAACCTGAACTGAAGAAAAAGAGTACAAATATTACGCAAACGTAAAACATAGTTAGACTCGAATATGTTTCCTCATTAAAACCTTGACAAGGAAAAACCCATTGGGACAAAACCTTGACGAAGGGAAAAGAGTACAACATGGCAGATGCAGGTAAAGGTGATCTGTTGCAAATGATCACTTTGTTCTGTTGAAGTTGACTAGTTGCTTCACAACTCCTAAGGAAGAAAATCCTCGTGGGAAAGCCAATAGCCTTAGCTGGGAAATTACATTCCCGGTGTTTGTTGTTGTCTCATTAAAAACCTTGCCGAGCAACAAAACCCTGTGGGAAAAAGTAACCTCGGTGAAGGAAAATAGTTCAACACACCATTAGATGCTCCCCCTGATATCAGACAATTTTCATTCGTCTAATGCAGTCAAAAGGAGTTTATCACACTGTACCTTGGTGACTTGAAAGCTTATAAGACCATGTTGTTGATCCTGGAAGTTACGTTTCTTAACAGACTATCGCGTTTCATTTCTTTGATTCAGATATTTTCAGTGATATCAACGCGATCTTTATGTCTTCAACGTTCGACATACTTGATGTTTTTATTGTTGTATCGCTAAAAACCTTGTCGAGTAACAAAACCCTTTGGGAAAAACTATTCTCGATCTAAGGGAAAAAGAGTACGACATAACTTCAATTTCGAAGTAGATTATGTCGACATCATATCCTTGGATCCTCCCCATGATGTCGGCATCTCCCCATGATTACTTGTAGAGTTGTTCCAGACAGTTCCTTTAATCATGTACTTTTCAAAACTGAATATCGGTAATAACTTAGAAAATAATCTACCATATCTCCTTATGATTACTTTCGTTGGAGAAGAGATTATTGTTCCTTCATAATCAACAACTTTTGGATTGCAATTTCATTAGCATTCCTTTTAATGTCTTTGTAGGGATAAAACAAATTTATGTCAATGGTTACTTTTAAGTATATGATTACATTCACTATACCATTCCAATGACATTGTGTTGGCTCTGAGCTATATCTGGCTAACAAGTTCCTTGAGGATGCAAAATTTTATCGAGTACATTATTATACTAAGTACAACAATGCGTCTATTGTACTTAGATATGGGAATTTCATCTCCCAACACATCTTCGTCATATTCCTTTGGACGAAATGGTTACTTGCTTACATTTGAACCTCGACTAATCATGGGAGTGCTATCATGATGCATGTCTTTGTTAAATTGCCTGACAACTTTAGACATATGCAAACTGGTGGAATAATATGCCACAAGCTCAGTATTCGATCGAGATTTCCCTAGATTTTTCATCTCAAATTCATATTTTAAATAGATTTTAAGGTCTCTTATTACATCAAGAGTACACATCATGTCTGCAACATCAATATAAATAGCTACAATTCCAAATCAGGAACTTTCTTGTGAATATGCAAGGAAAAATAAATTACTTGTCTATCCTCTCCAAATCAAACATCCACTTAGAAGGGTATACCACATCCGCCTGATTCCTTGAATCTATAAGTGAGCGTTCTATCTAACTATAAACGCACTCTGTGGTTTAGAGTCATTTGATTTGGGAAACAAAAGTCTATTAAGTACTTTTGTAAATATCTTCTATCTCTTGATTCTTTCAGAGATACCTAACAACCACATACATATGCTGCATTTCAAGCCCTTTTGAAATTACCAAGCTAACTAGGTAGCGGAACTTTATAATGTTCATTACAAAAGAACAATTCCAGGGTTTATGAGAAACCTCGCGCCACAAGGTGAGTCTTTTTACTTTAAGACTACTTTCTTCTCATTATGCTTTATGACAAATTAATAATGTATGTCCAATAGGCTTTACACTTGGTTGGTTAGCACTACCACACCAAATACCCGTATATTTGCCAAAGAACTAAGTTCTATCTGGATTGTGTAGGCCAAATATGCTATTTATTTGAAATTAATCAAAATAAAGCATGGATCGATCTTATTGTACTCTATTTATGGAGCGACTATTTACGGATTATATCATCAATGTGCACGCATGATCCTTCCATTGACTCGGGTGCATTCTCATAATCCGTCAGGATTTCATTGTTCTCTAGAATCATTTAAAACTTCGGAGCGTCCTCCAGTTTGATTCATGGACATATTCAGAGACAATATTATGAGATTATTTCTGATTATATAAATAAGTTGTGCCTTACTCACCTACTTCCTTTCTAGGTGAGGATTGATCGAACCTAGTGGAATCTCCATATTCCTTTATGGAGCCACGACCTTAACTATACTTCCACCAAGTGTAGTTGCAACATCTCAGTCTATGGTGTACCCCATACTAAGGATTTCTAACCTTGCAGGAATATTTGCAGCTGGTATGTGTGATCTTGTCACTTTAGAGACATCAGTGTACATTCTGAAAATCGATTATTCTTTGTCACTTCACATTTACATTTGTGGAGTACAAGAATCAACATAAGACATAGTGAGAACATACCACAATAATTCATGTCGTTCCCTTAGAAAATATTTTTTTCTTATCTCCCCCTAACGACGGGAAGATTGTCTCATTAAAATGATAACCCGCAAATCTAGCGGTAAGAGATATCCTGCCAAAAGTTTTAAAATGCGGATAATTGTTGGGAACTCATTTCCAACATAACTACTTAACAGTTTTGAAGACCCATCATAGTATGATGTGGAGTCGTAATGGCACATATATAGTTCAACCAAAAATGCGTAAAAACATGAATGTCAGGCTTAAATCCAGTTACCAACTGGTACGCATAAAAGGTTGACTTATGTTGGGTTCTAAAAACAAATTAAGTAAGATGCGTGTAATATTTCATATCCCCAAAGCAATAAAAGATAAGTTGGTACGCATAACCTATTCCTTAGACACCATCTGTAACCTTTGATGGTAGCCCCTGCGAGACCATTGGGTATAAGATGTTCTATATTGATCTTATTAAACATGCAATATTCATCAAGTCCTTTTGATGTAAATTCTGTAGCATTAACAAGGGTGGTTATCCTTTGCACTTTGCATTGTGTGGTATGTGCTAGTAGTTTTCAAACGCAAATTTCTTAGGAACTATAACTAGTCCAAAAAGTCAAAACATTCACCAGATCCATCAGTCACTTTAATGGTCCGCATTCTGCATGAATATTTTTCTAAAGTTCACCTTGTTTTCTTTGTAATATGGAATTTTAACCATTTGCATCTTAGGATGGTCTCGATGATGTTTTACTGAAGACTTTGTAAAAATGAGTGATATGCTTTCTTACCTAAAAGCATAATGGGAAGGAGGAGGGGGTTATGCATCTGGTACTTTAGAAAACACGTATTGAGAGATATGTCGTTACTTTGCATTATGTCAATCTTTTTCCCATTATATCGTCCACTCAAACATATCGATGTACGGATGAGTCCTTTCAAAACGAAACATCATGTCTCAACCAAAGTTCCTTTGTGGTTATGTCAAAGTCTGTACGAGTCAATTTCCAACATTTCATCGTTGGAATCAATATGGATTCAATAATCCAAATTAATACTATAGTGATTTAAATTTCACTAAATTGTCTCATTAGTCTCTCTAAAGTATGTTTCCTTCCAAATACTTTAGTGACTATAAAAGATGCAATCAATAACATTATCATCACAATCAGGTTCCACATGATATCCATTTGCATGGGTTTCTTTGGAATTTAACAAGGTGTGATTATCTCTTGGTACATCTAGAGATTTTGTGACTTTGTTTCATCTTGGAAACAAATTTTGAACAATTCTTCGCTCAATGATCCAATCATCGTAGTCATATTATAAGGAATTAGTTCAACAACTAGTTTAAATTCCTTAAGATAATGGAACAAAAACAATTATGAGTTAGACACTTGGGTCTGGAGAGTTTTAACATGTGGTGTGGCCTTATTATGTAATAAGAGTGGGATTCAATTCAAGTACTTTAGAGTGAATATATATTACGTGTCACCCAATATATCTCAAGTTCTTTAGAGAATTTATATCTCGTGTTTTCATTCCATAATTACAGACATTGGATCTAGTTCAATTGAATAAGATAGTCATTTGGATAGGCAAATTTCTTGTTGCCATTAAAGTTGATGTGAAAATTGGTTGCTAATATGATACACACATTACATTGTATATACCAATACCTATGACCAGGTGCATTTCCAACTTTTTCATTTATGATGGAAGCTAGAATTACATTTTAGCTTCATCCCATGATATATATGTCCCTTTTCTCATGCTTTATATGAGTCATTATGTCTAACCCTTATTACTTTGGGGTTCTTTCCATTTTCATTTTTGCTACATTTAGCTTAATTTGAGAAATTTCGTTATCTCAATAGGCCAAGAGAATCTCACTACACACGTCAACCACTTACTTTAGGTTGAATATATTACTAAAGATAATTCTCTTGTTGCCATACTTCAACATATACCGGTTCGTTAGTATTATCGATGCAGTAGAGAAATGAAAATTTTATGACTCATATCATCTTTTGTGAGTTCTTCCACAATAATTGGAATACATGTGATTTTATTTGAACGTATATTTTGAAACTACTGATAGATTAATAGTCGAGCAAGTGGATACATTCCACGGAACATTCAAATTTTTGGGAAAATATCAAGTATCCAATAATGGTGCTCAAGTACTTCTAAGCCCCAAATGAATACATTGGAATTGAGTTGGTACAACCAGTTGAAAAAAAAAATGATAAACATCAACCATAGACAATGTCATATTCAAGAGAACAAAATAATATTTAGACCAACATACTTAATGATCGGGATCAACACTCATAATTTAAATTTAGCCGTTTATGGACCTATATTAAGAAGAAAAACCAAAACAAGGCATGTTCTAAAAATGGATAAATAAACCCAACAAATATTCAATTATAGTAACGTACCTCAGACTTTGGTTCCCGTAGTATATACGCAGAAGCAGAACCACAGTAGACTTTATCAGCCATAGTCTGGAACAAGACACAATGGACCGGGCTGGATCGGAATGGACCGAGTTTGTCTGGACCGGACCGGACCGAGTTGACCTGGACCGGATATTTTTCTTTCCGTTTCCAAATTTGTTTTTCTTACGAGGAGAAAAATATGGACCGACCTACTTCTTAGTCGGTAGATGTCCAAGACGTAGGTTTATGATTTAACCAATTGATCATGAGATACGAACATACATAACAGATCTTGAACAGAGACTTATTTGATTTGACGATGATGATTCCATTGATTCCAACGCAGTGTATTTGATAGCAATCCAAAAGAAAAAAAAAATCAAAATCCATTGCCGCGGGGTTAGAGCTCGTGGTGATAACGTGTTTTAGGTGAATTAGAGGTGAAAACATGGAAAGATATGAGGAAGGAAAAAACCATCTTATTAGGAGATTCAAGAAGAATTCTTACATAGTTTCGTTTATATACAACCCTAGGAATCTAGTTGGACCGCACATCTAATGGGCCGTAGGCCCTGTAACACTTTATTCATTTTTTATTTATTTTTCCAATATATTTTTTTTAACCAATAAATAGGGGCATATTTTTTGTTTAATTTTTTATTTCCAAAAAGACAAAACTTACAACTCAGAAGGATTATCTTCTGGTAAGTAATTGGTTGGAAGCCTAACAACAAGCTGATCTCCAACACCTTTTTGGATGACTACACCTAGCCTATGAAAAATAAAATCTACAGCCCGAACATTAGCATCATGACTAGCAGTATAATTGCGCAAACACTTCAGAAAGTCTATAGTTTCATCACCGAACTCTCCCAAAGTACTTCTCTAAGTACTTAGCATTCTTGCAAGCGACAATGTTTTAAATAGCAAGACCCGAGGAAAAGGTACGAACTCCACCACCAGTAAAAGGAGAAACACCAGTCACATCCAAACACACATCACATCCATTATCCCAATTATGCACAAGTATATCAGCCGGTATCAAATCCGTGCCATTATTCGCAGAAAACCCAAGTCAACATCCTTCCTTGCTGGCACGCCTGCACGATAACACATGTCTGCAAAAGTATCATTCACCAAATCATGTCTAAACTTAAGCCCAACCTCATTTGCGCAACAATTCTTGGTTGCATGGACGCTGCACCTTTTGAGCCGTGTCCGACGCACCAATATGCGTGTACCACTCACGTCTGGTTTGGACGCACCAATGACTCGGGTTTAACGCATTTTTTTTTCGTTTTCATTTAAATTTCTTTATTTATTTTTACTATTATTAACTAAATAAAGAAAGACAAACATTTGGACCAATCGCTAAACTGATTCATCTGATTAGAATACAGAATAATAAGCCGAAGGAAATGTATTTGAAACATTAATTAATTACATTAGATTACAGATCCATACACATTGATCTTTCGTCAGTAAACAATGATCACCAACATTTATTCTACATACATCGAGAATAAATGTGATGGTTAGGTTTTTTTTAGGTTTTTGTATTTGGAAATGACATTATGTAACTACTCTCAGTCGGACATGTGTAGTTCTAAGAATGCATTTTGATTATGTCGTATGTTTAATAGTGATTGCTTGCTTGATCTTCATCGTGTATAAACAAACAATCACTTCTTTTCTTTTGAAATTTACACAAAAAAACAACATAATGCATCATCATTTCTAATTTCAGGATCAAAACACTTGACTTTGTTGTATAAATACATGATTGTATTATATAAATATAATATATATATAAAATATGTATATACGTGTTTGCGTCCTACTTTTCTGAGAATTTGCTTGTGTCCACGTATGTGAAGCCCAGGCGCAATGCATAGCATGATCACCAAAAACATCCATATCTCTTTTACAAAAATGACAAGCACCATCTTCCTCGAAAAAAGGGATTCCACATCGGTATCGGAGAACTGCATTGAATTTCCTAGCTCCAATATGTTGGTTAAGCCCCACAATTGGAATCGCCATCAGAAAATCCCAGGCATGTTTTTTTTTTTTTTTTTTTTTTGTAAGTTAATTTATATATTAACATTTGTAAATTAATTTCGGTTGATGTAAATATAAATGTTGGTAATTTTCGTTTTATTAGAATAAGTTTAGCTATTCAAAAATTTATTGGAGCCTAACTTGTGGCTAGGCTACCAACAAGTTCCTTGTAAAAATGTATATATTCTTTTCTTTATTAATAAATAGTATCTTTTTGAGAAAATAATAAAAAAATAAAAAGAATAAAAAAACTAATAAGAAAATGCTTTATTTTAGGGTTCGAACAAAGCCTCCATGTCTAGGCTTTCTAGGGTTTCTTCTCACACCTTTGGGTCTATAACTATTCTATCCCAAACACCCTCGCGTTCTCCTTCGTCTAACTCTGAAGATACTTGGTCGGTTGTCATCCGACACAAAAATAAATTTCACACTTTCTTACTACTCAAAATATAAATATAGCAAGGGCAAGAAAGGATTGATCCCACAGAGTGGACTAGGTTGTCAAGATGTTTTGGTTTCCTATATAAAATACCGAGGGTTTTCTGATTTTTATAAACTAAAAGTAAAATAAAAGCAAAGAAAGAAATAAGCAAATAAACAAATCAAATCAAACAAGAAAAGATATTGGTTAAGGATTCATCTTCATTCACAAACATGTTTTTCACAATAACTAGAATTGATATTTAATCTCTATTTTATCAATGGCCCTAGAATACCTTGATCGCAAGAAGATCCCGCTAATTTCCTCTTGTCATCAACAAACACATTAAAAGATGCGAGTATGAGTTCTATATAAGAGAACAACCTAACGTGTAAAAGCACTAATCAAGTTTAATTCCCTAGATGCATTAAGTTCAATAAAATCAGGCCAATCAAAGCAATCGAACGTGTAAAAGAACTAATCCGATTTAACCAAAGTTATGGTTCACATATGATCATAAGAATATATCACTACAAACTATAATCATATTTATGCTACTTGCAATCAGGAATTATCACTTTTGTGTATAATAACCCTAATCTAGCAAAAGATATGCATGTGAGTTCTACCAATTTGCAACTTGACAAAACTAACATTCAATCATGCAACAATATTAATGGTGAATCATAAACGATAATATGAGACAAAACTAATTTATTGAACAAGAAACATGTTATGTGAAATCAAATTAATCCACACCAATAATAAGATTAGCCCATGCTCATGGAGTTCATAACGAGAATAAAGAGAAAACCTATCATGTTTCTAAACCCTAGGCAGAAGTAAAAGTAGAAGATAAAGATTAGTTTTGTGCCTAGGCTTCCATATATATAGAGTTTTGTAAACTCTTCTTTAAGAAAACTAGGAAACCTAGATAAAATAGGAAAGTGCACCTCCTTAAAATTGTGTCCCGTGCATCATACCCCGTGCCAAAGGGTTGCCAAAATCCCCAGCACATCTCACGGCCAAGTCTGGTCACCAAAGTCATCAAAATCCCTAATAAAGAAGTCCAAGGCTGCTTGCGTATGGAAGAAGCCCAGCCCATTTATCGTTATTGGCTTGTGCACAAAGTGGTGAAGTCCAACCCAATTAAATTCTTTCTATTGTCAGTTCTATGGAAACGAAAATACACCCATAACTTCTCTCCCTGTCCGTAACTCCATCTCCCTAGCTTACTCATCTCATTAACTCGTTACTTCTACCAAACTTTCTAGCTCTCTCCATCACGGTAACCGGTCATTACCGCTCTCTGCAGTGTCGCCCATTCTGAGCTCGGCTCCTTCTTCCCATTAAATACATCTTCTCCATAACAAATTTCGGTTAATAACGGTCATTACCAGCTCGAACTACATCTGCAGTGTCTGCCAACAGTTCACGAGCTTCAGCTCAACATTCTTCCCATTAAATACGCTCGTTTCAAATACAAGACAACCAAAAGAAGAATACCATGCCATTCAAATTCGAGCAACACTTCCATCTATATGATCGCCTCTATCAAACTCATGCAGCAACCAAACTTCTAGATCCAAGTATTCCATCAATCCAAACTTCTAACCACATAAATACTAATATATAATCAAATCAAAAGAACTATTCTCGGTCCACAAATAGAAAAAAGCCTAACTAAGGAAAATGGAAGAAGCTATAGTCATCCACCTTTGTGCTCGTTTCAAATAACGGTCATTACCAGCTCGAACTACATCTGCAGTGTCTGCCAACAGTTCACGAGCTCAGCTCCTTCTTCCCATTAAATACTAATCTGCTCCATAACAACTGCCAATCTCGAGTTACACAGCACCCCAAACTCGAGCAACAACCTTCACTCTCGTCATCTCACTGCCATCACAACCATGCATATATACCACAACATTAACCCGATGATAGCAGAACTGATATTCCTCCAACTTCCATTCTTATATGTTCTGTAAACAGTGTTCCATCACCAGTACCTCAAAACCATACAACTCCATATCATCTTCTTCTCAGACTCGACCCAACAAACCGAAACTCCATAGACTACCATGCTCAAATTCGAGCAACACTTCCATCTCTATCGCTGGCAGCAACCAAACTTCCGTATTCCATCAATCCAAACAACCACAGTAGCTGTTCTCGGTCCCTGTTAATGGAAGAAGCTATAGTCATCCACCAAACTCAACCCTGATACTCTAGCTTCTCTAGTTCGACTTCATTAGCTCGAGCTCTTTCTCCATCTACGATAAACGAACAGCTACAGTACCATTTTCATTACCAATATCACCAGCAACTACGTTTCAATCCAAAGTCTTCGTTGGCTCTCATAGATCTATTTGTTTGCTTCCGCCATCAGATCTTTATCTACTTCTTCCTGCTCAAGTTCTGTATCTCTATCTTCCACTGTATCTTTTTCATCATCGGCTTATCAAACCTATTTACCCTAGTAACATCGACACACAGTTCGAACTCAACTGGTATGTATATACTCCTCCATCTCAGTATTCAATCGACAGCAAAAAACGAAACCATGAAGTCTTCATCATCTCATTCCAATGGTTGTCAACAGCAGCAGCCAACAGGTTAACCCTTACAATGCATGTTCTTCTCCGTCTTGTATTGAACCTCTCATCAGACTAGGGCAAACACTCATCGAACCTGAGTCTTATTCCCTTGGAATGCCATCCCAGGCACGTGCATACTACTGAGGTGAACTCCACTTGTGGTGTAAATAAATTGTTGAGCTAAGGCCCATTATCTCCTTTCAGCAGGAGTACAACAACATGGGCCATGTAAGCCCAAAATGTAATGGTTAGAGCTCCTCCGGTAATTCACAATGGATTTCAGCTGGTTATTTCTTAACTTTAGTTGGACTATCTTTAATACCCCTCCAAGAGAGTTTTCCCTTAACCTAGACTGGACTCCAGATAGTGTCCGCTTGTAAAATGACAATCTTGCCCTTTTTGCTCAAATTGGGTGATTTCTTCTTCTTTTTCTCCGTATGTCTCCCGAGTACCTAATAACTCAAAAACACGCATAAGATACATAATTTACATGAAAACTCGCAAAGAAAGCATAAATACTAGATATAAAATTAGGTTTTTATCACACCTATCAAATTCCCCCACACTTAGACTTTGCTAGTCCTCGAGAAAATTAAATAAAACAATTTTAAAACATACATACAACTCCGTGTCGTCGAGGTTACAGTCACTTTTAGCATAAATAACAAGCCTTTGAACCCCTAGGTGTCCCTAGTGGACGAGTTTTAGTCTCGTAAAGGTTTACAAGAGGTCTACCTACAAAACCTATTTTTCCAACTCCAGCTACCTGTGACAAATCTATGAACAAATCCAAAAAGGCTATTGGAGGAGGTACCCATATGTGAATCCAAATTAATATATATGTAAATTAAGATCTACTCAGAAAGTTGAACAAACCACAATACTCAGAATGTGACTAACCACAATCACAATGAAAAGATTAAGAAGATGGATATAGAAGTAGATGTTGTGAATGTTAACAACTGATCGATGTTTCCCATATCTGTCTGAAGGTCACCTCCAAGATGAACCTATGCATCCTATTGGATTGAGCTACTGGTCTGAATTCTAGTGTCAACACACTGGCATATACAAGGGAACCAGCGATCAACAATCTTAATTCTACATCAACTCAACTAGCATATACAAGGGAACCAGGAGTCGACTTTATTCAACACAATAATATTTTTCTTTCTTTTCTTTTCTTTTCTTTTTCACTTTTTTTTTTAGACAGCATGATTAGATCTTTTGGATCCAAGCTCATTCTTCTTTTCAGCAAGAATGTGATAGTTGCCTTGGATCCTTCATTCCACGCTTGTTTAGGCGACGGAGACAGGGACAACGTTTCACACATACTTCTATCCAAGTGTCATTTTTATTCCGTTTGGTCTAATTGGTCGGTCTTTTTTTTCTTTCTTTTTTTTTCTTTTTTAGCCACTCAATCACTCTATTTCATCCTAGCAGTAATAACAATTCGATGTTTAGTGACCCACCAAATCACTTAGATAACAATATAAAAATATGGAAAAATAAAAATAGAACGTGATATGGTGATATTCCGAGATATGCTAACAACTATCATATTATTTCTAACACTTGAATAATTCTGTCCTTTTAGTTAATGGGTTCCTCAACTCCTCCAGCCAAGATGGTTCCATCCATTTAGATTGATAGTGTCATCCTAAAGGCACATATTTGTAGGTTTCGGAGTGTATAAAGCAATTTTTTTCCCCTCTATTTGAACACAAGGAAAAACTAACAAGGCTAAAAACTCTATATGAGAACACTCCCCCACACTTAAACTTTACATTATCCTCAATGTAAATTGAATCGTCCAAAGAAAGTCAAGGTGGGAAATCCATAACATGATATATATATACAAATGCATAATAAAAACGGATACTCTAACTCATAGTTATTTCTGAACAATAGAGAATAAACACTAAACAAGATATTTAGTTGGCATCTAATCCCAACTCAGCAAATATATACACCTCATCGTTAATAAAAAAATTCCATCTACTTATAAAGGCTAGTGTTTATTCTAAATTGTTCAAAAATCTCTAAAAGATTGAGTTTTGATATGCAAATATCCAAAAAATAATAATAATAATAATAAATAAATAAAGATAAAAGACTTAAAAATAAATAAAAAGATAGAGATAGATACACAAAACCGGTGGGTTTCCCCCCATTTAGCGCTTGGTTTAAAGTCGTCATCCCGACTTGCAAGACGAATTCCTCATACACCAATAATCTGAAAAGTTGGGGATCCTTCCATGTAACCTGTTTTGAAAATATTAGATTCACACAAATATTAGTACTAGAAAATAGAATTGAATCTATCGCCCCATAGAAGTTTCCCCCACACTTATTCTTTTCTACATTTGGAAGTGTATAAAGAACATAAAAATCAGGGACTTCTATGGTTTCTTCTTTGCAAACATTCATAGTATGAGAATCAAAAGTTTCTAATGGTGGATATCGAGAAACAAAGTCATTTAACAATATTATCGAAGCACATATATTCACGCCAATAATAGGTAAAGGAGAAGGATAAATAAACAAAGGATTAGCCAAACCTTGCAACTCTTTCATTATAGTATCCTCTTCATCCTTAGAAACTTCAAGTGAATTACTTACCTCTTGCACATCTTGGTCCTCTATTGAAACTTGCAACAATTCTTTATTCGTTTCTGCCTTAACCAAAGTCTCGACATCAACATCTTCGTTACAATCTTTTTCATGCTCAATTGGGTCTTCCACAATATTGGTCAAATCAGTTTCATTCTCAACATACTCCTCTTCGTTATTAGGCACATGCTCTACTACAGATCCAAATTTCACTATGAGGAACTTTTTTAGAACACTCAAAAATGCATCATCCTCAATCTCCACCCTTTGAATAGGCTCTTGATCATTATTAAGATCAATTCTTGAGTTATCTAGATAAGTTTCATCATAGTCCTCTTCGTCTTCATCTTGATCCCAAAAATATTCCGATGTACACCTTTGGGAAATATCACCATGAGTTGGTTCAAGCGATGTATCTTCATAATCATCTTCACTTTCATAGTTAACATAAAGTTGGTCGTCACTGAATTTAGTGTTGCTAGTCTCAAACTCATCCTTTTGAATAGGTGAATGATCATTATTAAGATCAAGAGTTGAGTTAACTACACAATTATCAACGAAAGACCCCAAAGGTTGGTCTTTTTCAACATTAGCATCAATCAAATATTCATTACAAACCACATGCACATTAGAATAGTTATTTTTTTGAAAACAAAATTCTTCTTCATACCTTTCTTCTTTGTATTGATCGATATCTCTTTGTAATTTAGCAATATACCTTCACGAAGTTCTTGGAGTTGCTCGTCTGTAGCCTCTTTATCTTTTTGAAACTCTTGTTGTACAAAGTTGGAAAAGTTGTCCAACAAGTTAAAGACTTGTTGTTTACGAGCATAAGAATCCTCTAATCCTTGTGGTTGTTCGCACACATACCCGTCATAAGGTTGCTGAGGAAAACCATAAGGTTCCATGGAATATTGGTCATAACCAATGAATTGGTTTTGATTATACCCCTGGAATTGGTAGTTGTCGTATTGTTGAGGTTGTTGAAAACCGTATCCATTCTCATAGTATGCTCCTTCCATGAAAAGAAAGTACCTGAAATAAGATTCTCAAACCAAGGTTAAAAACCAGAAAAATAAGAAATATAAAAATAAAAACAAAACAAAACAAAAAATAAGAAACCAAAAACAAGTGACAACCGCTGCCTCCCCGGCAACGGCGCAAAAAATTGGTCGGATGTCAGCCGACACAAAAATAAATTTCACACTTTCTTACTACTCAAAATATAAATATAGCAAGGGCAAGAAAGGATCGATCCCACAGAGAGGACTAGGTTGTCAAGATGCACTATGGGAAAAATATACATCTACAACTAGGGTTTTACAACGCTTTTCTAAACATTGTAGAAAGTCCTATGTTTTACAACTGGTTTCAAAGGAAGAGTTGTCGTATATCATCACTACCAACACTTAAGACCAAGGGGTTGCGCTAAGAAAACAAACAACAACTCTTTAAGAAAAAGTGTTGTGACGACATTTAGCTATAGCAACTCTGTTTTATAAGCACAGTGACTTATCCTATCACAACTCTCACAAGTGTTGTTGAAGAACACAAAAATATGATAATTAAAAATATGTTAGAGGGGAGATTCGAACATGAACCTACTGCATGGAAGTCTAGCTCGTCAACCATCCTTTCAGTTCACCAGTTTTGGTTTTTTTTCATTTTTTTTTTAAAATAGAAACCTATAACAACACTTATAAGAGTTGTTGAAGTAAAAATATATAATGCTGGAAAAAATGAGGTTGGGGGGATTCGATCCTGAGCCTCGGGCATGGAAATCTACATCACTAACCATCCTACACTATCACAGGTTCTTTCAAGTTTGTGGTTCTTTAATACACTAACTTTATGACAACCCTTCATAAGTGTTGTAAAACAAAATATAATGCCAAAGAAATAATGCTCAGGTGACTGAGCCGCAAATAGCACGAAGCCTTCTCTGAAAATTACTTATTTCCGATAAGGGTAGTCTGGTCATTTTCACAGTGTACATAATGTTTATTTCACTTATTTTCATCAAGGGTAATATGGTCATTTTTACATTCTAAAATATTTACTTTACTTATTTCCTATAAGGGTAGTCTTGTCATTTTTCACAGTCTCCATAATATTTATTGCACTTATTTCCATTAAGGGTAATATGGTCATTTTCAAATTTTATAATATTTACTTTACCTATTTTCAATAAGGGTAGTCTGGTCATTTTCGCAGTCTCCATAAATTTCCATCAAGGGTAATATGGTCATTTTCATATTCTATAATATTTTCTTTACTTATTTCCGATAAGGGTAGTCTAGTCATTTTCACAGTCTCCATAATATTTACGAAGTTCAAATGAACATTGAGAATCATATTTATCGATTTAGATGATATATCATGCTAAGTTTGAAGACAAAACTCTCTCGGAGCTTCGTACTTCATAGTGTGTATGCCATTATACCGCATTTGAAGTTCGAATCGACACTGGGATTCATATTTATCAATTTCGATGATGTATCATGCTAAGTTGAACTTTTAAACCCTCTTGGAGCTTTGAACTTACTTCCGGCTTATAATGGTCCACTCAATGCCAGGTTTCAATCTTGGAGTCAGGTTATGCATATAGTATACCAAAATAGGGTTTGCTTAAAGTTTCAGAGAATATTCCGAAGGAACCTTACATGTAAATGGATGGATTCATCGTTCTTACCAAGTTTCCGGCTTATAGTGGTCCATTCACGGCCAGGTTTCGACCTCGGAGCCATGGTATAAATACAATATGCCAGAATAGGGTTTGTTTAAGGTTTTGGAGAATATTCCGAAGGAATCTTACCTGTAAATAGATGGATTCATCGTTCTTACCAAGTTTACGACTTCTAGTAGTCCATTCACAGTCAAGATTCGATCTCGGAGCCAGGGTTCGCATATAATATGCCAGAATATGGTTTGTTTAAGGTTTCAGAGAAAATTCCAAAGGAATCTTACTTGTAAAAGGATGGATTCATCGTTCTTACCAAGTTTCCGAATTATAGTAGTCCACTCCCCGCCAGGATTCGATCTCAGAGCCAGGATATGCATACAATATGCCAAAACAGGGTTTGTTTAAAGTTTAGGGGAATATTCCCGAGGAATCTTACCTGTAAATGGATGGATTCATCGTTCTTACCAAGTTTTCGGCTCATAGTGGTCCACTCACAGCCATGTTTCGATCTCGGAGCCATGGTATGCATACAATATGCCAGAATATGGTTTGTTTAAGGTTTTGGAGAATATTATGAAGGAATCTTACCTGTAATTGGATGGATTCATAGTTCTTACCAAGTTTCCGACTTCTAGTAGTCCATTCACAGTCATGATTCTACCTCGAAGCCAGGGTATGCATATAATATGCCAGAATATGGTTTGTTTAAGGTTTCGGAGAAAATTCCAAAGGAATCTTACTTGTAAAAGGATGGATTCATCGTTCCTACCAAGTTTATGACTCATAATAGTCCACTCCCGGCTAGGATTTGATCTCAAAGCTAGGTTATGCATACAATATGCCAAAACAGGGTTTGTTTAAAGTTTCGGGGAATATTCCCGAGGAATTTTACCTGTAAATGTATGGATTCATCGTTCTTACCAAGTTTTCGGCTCATAGTGGTCCACTCACAGCCATGTTTCGATCTCGGAGCCATGGTATGCATACAATATGCCAGAATATGGTTTGTTTAAGGTTTTGGAGAATATTATGAAGGAATCTTACCTGTAATTGGATGGATTCATCGTTCTTACCTAGTTTCCGACTTCTAGTAGTCCATTCACAGTCAGGATTCGATCTCGGAGCCAGGGTATGCATATAATATGCCAGAATATGGTTTGTTTAAGGTTTCGAAGAAAATTCCAAAGGAGTCTTACTTGTAAAAGGTTGGATTCATCGTTCTTACCAAGTTTCCGACTTATAGTAGTCCACTCCCGGCTAGGATTCGATCTCAGAGCCAGGTTATGCATACAATATGCCAAAACATGGTTTGTTTAAAGTTTCGGGGAATATTCCAGAGGAATCTTACCTGTAAATGGATGGATTCATCGTTCTTACCAATTATTCGGCTTATAGTTGTCCACTCACAGCCGTGTTTCGATCTCGGAGCCATGGTATGCATACAATATGCCATAATATGGTTTGTTTAAGGTTTTGGAGAATATTATGAAGGAATCTTACCTGTAATTGGATGAATTCATCGTTCTTACCAAGTTTCCGACTTCTAGTAGTCCATTCACAGTCAGGATTCGACCTCGGAGCCAGGGTACGCATATAATATGCCAGAATATGGTTTGTTTAAGGTTTCGGAGAAAATTCCAAAGGAATCTTACTTGTAAAAGGATGGATTCATCGTTCCTACCAAGTTTCCGACTTATAGTATTCCACTCCCGGCTAGGATTCGATCTCAAAGCCAGGTTATGCATACAATATGCCAAAACAGGGTTTGTTTAAAGTTTCAGGGAATATTCCCGAGGAATCTTACCTGTAAATGGATGGATTCATCGTTCTTACCAAGTTTTCGGATCTTAGTGGTCCACTCACATCCATGATTCGATCTCGGAGCCAGGGTATGCATACAATATGCCATAATATGGTTTGTTTAAGGTTTTGGAGAATATTCTGAAGGAATCTTACCTGTAAATGGATGGATTCATCGTTCTTACCAAGTTTCTAACTTATAGTAGTCTACTCACAGCCAAGTTTCGATTTCGGTGCCCGGGTATGCATATAATATGCCAGAATATGTTTTTTTTTAAGGTTTCAGAGAATATTCTGAAGGAATCTTACTTGTAAAAGGATGGATTCATCGTTCTAACTAAGTTTCTGACTTATAGTTGTCCACTCCTCACCAGGTTTCAACCTCGGAGCTAATTTCTTTCTCAAAGTTGACAAATTCGTGTGTGTTTAACGTTTCGAAGAATATTCCAATGGAAACTTACTTGTAAAAGGGTATTTTCATCGTTCTTACGATTGAAGTCAGAACCGTCCCAAAGCTTCATGATTCATAGTTTGTTTGTCGATATACCATATTTGAAGTTCAAATCTCCTCTAAGCTTCATATTTATCGATTTCTATGATGCATCATGCTACAATTGAAGTTAGAACCCTTATTGAGATTGAATTCGAGATATCAGAAGATGGGAATGAATCTAGAATAATTTGTGATTAATATTTCCAAAATGTAGGGTTCATTAGACACTTTAATTCTCCGAGGAAAAATCAAATATATTAGCCACTGGAATTATTAAGAAATAGACACAGTTATCCAACATGTCCAAAGATAGACACAGTTGGTTCATATTTTCTATGCTGTTATACCATATTTGAATTTCGAATAGACTATGAGCTTCATATTTATCGATTTCAATGATATATCATGATACGTTTGAAGTAAGAACCCTCCCAGAGCTTCTTGGTTCATCGTTTATATGCCGTTATACCATATTTGAAGTTCCAATCGACTATGAGCTTCATATTTATCGATTTCAATAATATATCATTCTACGTTTGAAGTCTGAACCCTCACAAAGCTTCTTGGTTCATAATTTTTATGTTGTAATACCATATTTGAAGTTCGAATCGACACTGAGCTTCATATTTATTGAGTTAGATGATGTATCATCTTAAGTTTGAAGTTTGAACCCTCCCGGAGCTTCTCAGTTCATAGTTTGTATGCCGTTATACCACATTTGAAGTTTGAATCGACATTGAGCTTCATATTTATCGATTTCGATGATGTATCATGCTAATCTGAGTTTCCCAGTGTGAACTAAAGCTACTTCATGATCTATATGCCTTTTTAAAATTACTTCATGACCTATGCGGCTAGTCGAAATCCAAACCGGAAGCATAAAGAGAAAGCACAAAAACACAAAGAGAAAGCACAAAGAAACACACCAATTATCGAATTCATTTTTCATTTTCCCGATTCATTCTTATACATTTTTTGGGTTTTTTTATATCAGAATGTCGATAACAATGTCCTAAATTTATTAATAATTTTTTTGGATTTGTTTTTCATGTCGAAGGTTGATAATAAACCGAATAAATGAGTTCGTATTAGCACAAAGAGAAACACAAATGTTTCCCAATCTGTATGACCATAACAAATACAATAGCAACCGTCAGATGTTTTTTATCAATCCGTATGAGTTGATCAAACAAAATCTGGTCTGTCCATCTTTTTCATTCACCAAACCCTCCTCAATCACTCGAATCTTCATCTCCTCTCCTCTTCGTCTCCTCCACATTGCCGTTGCAATCAACACAGAAAGGGGATCTGGTGCTTTTTTTTCTTTCTCAACTAAAAACCTCTCGTTTCCTTTCAAATCAAATCTGAAAACACCGTTAACTACTAACAAGGATAAGAAAGTTTATCAACAAAGCTATTTATGAATCGAAAAATGAAAAGCCGATGGGTGAACTGAAGATGAACTTTCATATCTCATTTTCTCATCAAATCACTTCAACTCGATCTTCAAATCAATATTGAGAACAAAACCCATTTCTCAAATAGTATTTCATTTCCAGATTTCTCATTCCTCATTTTTTATGTTTACTATTTTGGTTTGGATCTGATTAGTGAATCGAGGGTTTCAGATTTTATTGATAAATTGGTATAACCCAGATGGTCAAGGTGTTTTCTGAAAAAAAAAAAAAAAGGTCTGATTTCATATATACTCTCATGTATTTTTGCTTGTTTGATTTTAATGTTGATTCATTAGTTTTGCATTGGGGGGTTTGATTCATAATAGATGTTATTGTTGTTCAACTAATTCAATATAATAATTATCCTCTTAGTACTGGTGGTCTCAATTGTATGTATCTCATGGCAGTTAACCCTAGGGATTTTAGAATTTTATTGAAGAATTAAAGGTGATGATTCATGATGAGATATAAACAGTTGACGGTGGAATTGAGATGGGTTTTTACTAAATTTTCTGGTGGTGTTGTCGGATGAAGGGATAAAGTTGTTATGGATTGAAGTATTGAAGAACTTGTGATGAATTAAAGATGGATTTTTGGGGTTTTGGGCTATGACCTGAGATGCGATGATGTTGCAGGTAGTCTCTATCTCCCCCTCTTGTGAAATTTGATTTGATTTTGACAAAGTTTTGATTTTTATGATATAGGACAATAACATGGCAAAGGATGCATCCATTTTTATATATCATTTAGGTAGGGGAAAAGCTAATGCCTTCGATCATTCCATCCAATTTTCTTTGCTTGTGTCAAGGTATGTTGGTTGTAATCTTGTTGAGCTTTTGAACTTCAGCTTCGAGATGGTTCCAATTTGTCAAGACTTTGTACGTTTTTTCAGTCATTGGAGCTATGGAACATGAGTTAGAACAAAACAATGACGTTGTATGCGCATGGAGGACTGATTGTTGGTCTTGCTCAGTGTTGAATTGCATAGATGGGTTTATTGATGTTGTTCTTGTTGAACCAGATGGATAGCAAAGAACTGAATGGTGGTGCACTTGAGCTGAAATTGATAAAGAAGTGATGCAAGTTTGATGTGGGTTGAGTATGCTAGTCGATGTTTGGATATGAAATGGTATTTTCTGGTGAGATGGAGGTTTGAATCTGAGTTTGAGTCACACTTGGTGAAGCTTTAGGTGTTGATGGTGGTAGTTGCATAAAACAAACATCTAAAAGGTTATATGAATTGCAAAAGTTGTTTTACCTGTAAATTGAGTTCTAACCGTTGGTTTCTGTTGAATTTTTGATATGTTATAACTTATTAGTTGATGTATCTTATGTTAAATTTTGAATATGATCGGACAGTGGTAAGGCTCCGAATCGATTGGATTTTTACAACTGCATATCTACAGATTTCAGAAACGTGTAGTACTACTTGTACTCTTTCCTTGACTTATCTACCTGTTGGATTTTTCTAATATATTATTCACATATCCTACTTTTTATTGTTGTCCTTATGTAGAAATTTCATAATGTTTGGACACCATTAGGTACCCTAAATCCCCTGCTTGTTATAGATGTGTGTGCAGTAAACCATGTGAGAAACATGTATGAGGAATAGAAGATTATGAACTTTCTAGCCGTTAGAACCTTATAAAAATTTAATATGATGTAGCATAGGTTCTTATGAGTTTCCATTTTGAATTTCATGAAGATCAGATAGGTGTAACGTCACATTTTACCCTGTAATGTTAACTATTAGAATAATTATCTTTTGTTCCCATAAAATTAATGGATAGAGTTGATATGATAAGGTTTTCTAGATTATCGCTTTCCTATGTTATTATTGTACAAGATTGTGAAAACTGATAAGTATGTATTGTGTCTGTTGCAGGTATATATTTCCTAAACCTTCAAGTATGCTATTTTGACTAAGATAGATGTTCTGATCTTGACCATAGGAGAGACTCTAGTTAATCAGATCCTCCTTTTGAGAAGGTAAACATTTCACGGACTTGGTAGTAGGTCGCTTAAAATTGAGAGTTGGGAACTGTTGAACTTATAATCAAACTCCTCGTTTTCCTTAGAGGATGGGCCATTTAAATTGGGAGCTAGGACAATCTATGAGGAGTTACGGCAAAATATTATCAGGTATTTCCAACATAATTAGCGACAACATGTCAGTACTCGAAGAATCCAGTTTATATGTTCATAAAATGGACTTGGCCAAGGTCAGGGTTTGAAAATTTTTTTTTTAAATTCGTTGTGTTTTGTTTACAGGAACACGGTCAGCGAGAGAAATGAGATCACTTTCTTTCAAGGGAAAATGAAGGAAATTTGTATGTAAATGGTAATTTGCGTCTGAGTGTTTTATTTGTCATTGTTTTCTTCTACTTATATTTGTTTCATTTTTGTTTAGAGTTAGACAGTGGAGAGTACGAGGTGATGATTAGGTAATTTCCCTATTGGTTTGATTGTCGAAACGGTGACATAAATGTATTACCTCTATCTAATCATTCTTCCAGTCCTACTAAAGAGCGCTTATTTTTCTGTTTTACATTTTTTTTGTGTGCCGAATTATATTTTCTTTGTTTCTGGAAATTCCGTTCATCTTCTAACTTAAAGTTCATTTGTTGTTTATTTTATTGACCAGGGTGTTATTGGTATCAAGGTCAAGAACATGTTGGATTGGGATCCTAAATGAAAGAATGGTCCAATGACTCTATTGCCTGATGTTGTTACCATCCACCAACCTAAGGTTGAAGAAGACTTCGTCAAGCCTTCAATGCTGGCTCCTTCCGAAATCGAAATGGCAGTTCCCCCATAAATGATAGTATCTTGAATAGGATGCGGTTTCTAGATTCATTGTGATCTCGTATACACCGTGTGTGTGATTATTTCTCATGTGGATGATGCTTATGTTTACATGCCAACTTCAGAGTTCAAGTATGTTAGTAATGTTATCGGATGTTTTATTACATGGCGCAAGGAACAATTAGGATCAATTAGTGTTCTCATAGACATCTTCATAATCTTTTTGGAGTGTGTTTAGGAAACAACTTTTGTATCACTGCCATTTCTTTGAATGTGTGTTTAACACTAGTAGGTTAACTTGAATGAACGTAAGTGTGTTGCACTGTCAGGTTAATGTGAATGTGAAATACTTTCGGCAATACGGTTTCAGTTATATTTTTTTTTTTCAAAATAGTTTTATGCACACAACTTCTAATAAAAGTTGTAGTTACACATTCTTCTACTGAAAACTGAAGTTGTTACTTCAAATATTACAACCTTTAAGGGTATTGTAAAAGCAAATCTTGCAACATAAGTAGGAGTTGTTCAGAAAAGTTCTACAACTCTAGAAGGTGTATTGGCAGTATTATTCACAATACTAATAAATGTTGTCTTCCACTTTTCAACTACACAAACGAGATATTGTGAAATAGTATCTTTACAACATAACTATGTGTTTCCCAAGATAGTTCGACAGCCCATACAAGTGTCGTGCAAATCTTATTCATAATATTAATAAGTGTTGATACATACATTTCCACGATACACAACTTATGTTGTTCAAAATAGTTCTACAACACAAGCAAGAGTTGTGTTAGGCTTTAAAAAAAAATCGAAAGAGAATTACGACTTTGGCAAAATATTGTCGAACCATGAATCACAACACCATTTACAACTCTTAGTCAAGTATTGTAGAAAATCTTGGACTTTCTACAATACCCCCCTTCCATAATGCATGAAATGGAGTTGTCGTATGGGTACTACAACTCTTAGATTGTGTTGTAAATGTTGTTTTTCCCCGTAGGTTTTGGTTTCCTATATAAAATACAGGGGGTTTTCTGATTTTTATAAACTAAAAGTAAAATAAAAGCAAAGAAAGAAATAAGCAAATAAACAAATAAACAAATCAAATCAAACAAGGAAAGATATTGGTTAAGGATTCATCTTCATTCACAAACATGTTTTTCACAATAACTAGAATTGATATTTAATCTCTATTTTATCAATGGCCCTAGAATACCTTGATCGCAAGAATATCCCGCTAATTTCCTCTTGTCATCAACAAACACATTAAAAGATGCGAGTATGAGTTCTATCTAAGAGAACAACCTAATGTGTAAAAGCACTAATCAAGTTTAATTCCCTAGATGCATTAAGTTCAATGAAATCAGGACAATCAAAGCAATCGAACGTGTAAAAGAACTAATCCGATTTAACTAAAGTTATGGTTCACATATGATCATAAGAATATATCACTACAAACTATAATCATATTTAATCTACTTGCAATCAAGAATTATCACTTTTGTGTATAATAACCCTAATCTAGCAAAAGATATGCATGTGAGTTCTAACAATTTGCAACTTGACAAAACTAACATTCAATCATGCAACAATATTAATGGTGAATCATAAACGATAATATGAGACAAAACTAATTTATTGAACAAGAAACATGTTATGTGAAATCAAATTAATCCACACCAATAATAAGATTATCCCATGCTCATGGAGTTCATAAGGAGAATAAAGAGAAAACCTATCATGTTTCTAAACCCTAGGAAAAAGTAAAAGTAGAAGAAAAAGATTAGTTTTGTGCCTAGGCTTCCCTATATATAGAGTTTTGTAACCTCTTCTTTAAGAAAACTAGGAAACCTAGATAAAATAGGAAAGTGCACCTCCTTAAAATTGTGTCCCGTACATCACACCCCATGCCAAATGGTTACCAAAATCCCCAGCACATCTCAAGGCCAAGGCTGGTCACCAAAGTCGTCAAAATCCCTAATAAAGAAGTCCAAGGCTGCTTGCGTATGGAAGAAGCCCAGCCCATTTATCGTTATTGGCTTGCGCACAAAGTGGTGAAGTCCAACCCAATTAAATTCTTTCTATTGTCAGTTCTATGGAAACGACAACACACCCTTAACTTCTCTCCCTTTCCGTAACTCCATATCCCCAGCTTACTCATCTCATTAACTCGTTACTGCTACCAAACTGTCGATCTCTCTCCATCATGGTAACTGCTCATTTCAAATACCGGTCATCACCAGCTCGAACTACATCTGCAGCGTCTGCCAACAGTTCACGAGCTCATCTCCTTTTTCCCGTTCAATCCTAATCTGCTCCATAACCACTGCCAAGCTCGAGTTACACAACACCCCAAACTCGAGCAGCAACCTTCACTCTCGTCATCTCACTTCCATCACAACCATGCATATATACCACAACATTAACCCGATGATAGCAGAACTGTTATTCCTCCAACTTCCATTCTTATATGTTCTGTAAACAGTGTTCCATCACCAGTACCTCAAACCCATACAGCTCCATATCATCTTCTTCTCAGACTCGACCCAACAAACCGAAACTCCATCGACTACCATGCTCAAATTCGAGAAACACTTCCATCTCTATCGCTGGCAGCAACCAAACTTTCGTGTTCCATCAATCCAAACAACCACATTAGATGTTCTCGGTCCCCGTTAATGGCAGCAGCTATCGTCATCCACCAGACTTAACCCCGATACTCTAGCTTCTCTAGTTCGAATTCATTAGCTCGAGCTCTTTCTCCATCTACGATCAACGAACATCCACAGTACCATTTGCATTACCGATATCACCAGCAACTATGTTTCGAGCCAAAGAATTTGATCATTGGCTCTCACAGCTCTCTTTTTTTGCTTCCGCCTTTAGATCTTTAGCTACTTCTTCCTGCTCAAGTTCTGTATCTCTATCTTCCACTGTATCTTTTTCATCATCGGCTTATCAAACCTATTTACCCTAGTAACCTCGACACACATCTCGAACTCAACTGGTATGTATATACTCCTCCATCTTAGTATTCAATCGACAGCAGAAAACGAAACCCTGAAGTCTTCATCATCTCAGTCCAATGGCTGTCAACAGCAGAAGCCAACATCTCAACCCTTACAATGCATGTTCTTCTCCGTCTTGTATTGAACCTCTCATCAGACTAAGGCAAACACCCATCGAACCTGAGTCTTATTCCCTTGGAATTCCATCCCAGGCACGTGCATACTACTGAGGTGAACTCCACTTGTGGTGTAAATAAATTGTTGAGATAAGGCCCATTATCTCCTTTCAGCAGGAGTACAGCAACATGGGCCATGTAAGCCCAAAATGTAATGGTTAGAGCTCCTCCGGTAATTCACAATGGATTTCAGCTAGTTATTTCTTAACTTTAGTTGGACTGTCTTTAATACCCCTCCAAGAGAGTTTCCCCTTAACCTTGAATGGACTCCAGATAGTGTCCGCTTCTAAAATGACAATCTTGCCATTTTTGCTCAAATTGGGTGATTTCTTCTTCTTTTTCTCCGTATGTCTCCCGAGTACCTAATAACTCAAAAACACGCATAAGATACATAATTTACATGAAAACTCGCAAATAAAGCATAAATAATAGATATAAAATTAGGTGTTTATCACACCTATCAATACTGCTTCGAATGGTGTTTACTGCCATTGTCCGTACAAAAACATCAATGGATGTACTGATGGAGTTCATGGCAGAGGGTATGCCAAGGGATCCTTCTTGAAACACCTCCATGACAGACATCTAACCTCGGTAGATGACAGAACTTAGTGCAGGTATTTGATCTCCAGTAGTTCGATCGGATACTCTTCCTGGGAGAAAGTCCTCTGTAGTTTAAATATGTGGCTCTACAGTAAGTGTATGCAGCTTCACACCTGGAAAAAACCATGCAAGGGTCGATCTGATTTCGTGCATGATGTTATTGATGGTCCTTTAGATGGCACATAGGTGTACTTCTTTATTCACGGCTTAGTAAAACCAGATGAGATACATGTTGTGCTTTCCAGTGATAAGGTTGCAAGTGTAGCTGGTTCTTCTGCGAAGGATAATGGTGATGTTGTGGAGGTACTTACTACAGGTTTGCTGAATTCTGTGATGTAAAGGAATATTACAACAGTCACTTGCATACCCCATAAGTTCCGGCTTGCCTTCTCAAGGGATTTGAAGGTCTTCCTAGACAATGTCATAACGAATCCAGCCAATCTGGCAAGATGGTTTCATCTCATTTTACTCCATTTCTGTACCTTGTCCTTGTTCTAACCGAGATGCTCTGCTGAAGAGAAATCAGGCAATCAGAAGCGCTTACAGGTAGCAATAATTAATCATGCACGATCAACTTGGAGAGAACCTAATGGCTATTATACTTTAGTGAACAATATTCTTCAGCAACCGGTTTGTTTGAGGTCTAAGAAGGAAGGGGCGAACAAACAAGATGCGGCCAACATCACATCTTATCGGAGGAAGATGAGTTCAGGACATTTCGCTGCTGAAATATGCGTGTTATCTTTGTCCGGGGTTTCTCCTTGCAATGAGAAGACATACTCGAATTTTCTTGACAAACACCCAACTGTACCTCTCCCTGAGATTCCCGTGGATGATGTTTCGGTTGACCATATTACTGTGGATGTCAGGGATGTTTTAGGTTCTATCAAAATTTTCCCAAGATGAACATCATGTGGCCATGATGGCTTACGTGCACAACACTTGGTTGATGTTTTGAGTGGGGCAGCTGCAGCCATGGCAGACGATTTTCTTTCGTCAATTTATGGAGTTGTCAACCTTTGGTTAGCCGGTAAGTGTCTTGTGGAGTTGGGTGAGTTCATTGCTAGTGCACCCTTGACTCCATTGCTAAAGCCTTGGGGTGGCTTTAAGCCCATAGCTGTTGGTAAGGTTTGGCGCAGATTGGTCTACAAGGTTGCTGCTTTTTCTGTTGGCAAGGATATGACCTCTTATTTAGGTGATTACCAATTTGGGGTTGGAGTACCAGTTGGTGGAGAAAGTATTTTACATGCTATAAATCGTTTATTGGAGATGAAGGGCCATTCAGACAAAATGTCAATGTTACTTGTTGACTTTTCTAATGCGTTCAACATGGTTAGTAGATCTCAGCTCATCAAGGAGGTCCGTCTTTATTGCCCAGGTATTTCTCGCTGGGTAGAATTTTTCTACTCACGACCTTCTAAACTTTATTATGACCAATATATTTTGTCTTCTGCACTTGGTGTCCAACAAGGAGACCCCCTCGGTCCCTTGTTGTTTGCGTTGATACTTCACCCCCTAGTGAAGACTATTGCTTCTCATTGCAAACTTGATTTGAACGCCTAGTACCTTGATGATGGTACGATTATTGGTGATACATTGGAGGTAGTTAAAGCCCTAAGTATAATAGAATCAGAAGGACCAAGTAGGGGTTTACATCTCAACATAAGGAAAACGAAGGTCTTTTGGCCTTCTTTTGATCCCAAAAGTATAGCTGATGGTGTTTTCCCCCCGGATATTGGTAGGCCTTCTAATGGTGTTAAACTTTTGGGTGGACCTGTGAGTTTGGATTTGGACTTTGTTAGTGATATGATGGTGAGCAGGGTGCAGAAGACTGTTCTACTAATGGATGCGATAAAAAAACTCAAGGATCCTCAAAGTGAGATGCTATTACTTTGTAATTGTACTGGTGTGTCTATATTATATTTTTCATTGCGCACTACCAATCCAACATACCTACAACCGACTACTGATCTCTTTGACGACCAGTTACATCAGTATTTGAGACAACTAATTACTGGTGATGGTGCGGGTTTTGGTCCTTTGCAACAGAGATTATCTTGCCTATCAAAGACGGAGGACTTGGAATTTATACCATGGCTGACACACGTGCTTATTGTTATCTCGCTTATCAGAGCCATACTACTTCGGTGCAAAAGGTGATCCTTTGTAATTTATTTTCAACGGATAAAGGCTCTGCCTATCAGTTAGCTCTCCAGACTTTTATTCAGGTATGTGGTTTACCTTCCACTTACTTTGTTGATAATACTGCCCCCTCTTCCATGCACTCCCTAGCAGTCACTTATTTCGATGCAGTTAAGAATAAAATCCCAGACCAATTACCTATGTCTGTGAGAGATTCAACCTTATGGCAGTGCAACCGTATCAAGCATGCACATGATTATTTATTAGATGTCCCCATTAGTGGACTTAATCAGTGTCTTGGACCAAGACAATTCAGAGTTGTGCTTTGTTACCGCCTTGGTATCCCTTTGTTTGTTGAGAATAGTTTATGCCCATGTTGTAATAAATCTATGGACATCTTTGGGGATCACGCGCTTCATTGTGCTAAAGATGTTGGATATAACTTTCGACAAGATGTTGTTCGTGATGTTATCGCCGACATATGATACAAATCTAGTGTACCCATGTGCAAGGAAGTTTCTCTTGGTCTTATGACAGATGATGGCAGAGATTTGAAACCAGCTGATATCCTCGTTCTCAACTGGGATAATTGACAAGATGTTTGTATGGATGTCACAGGGGTCTCTCCGTTCACTGGTGATGGTGTTCGTTCTTTTGTCCCAGGAAAAGCTATCTCTAGTGTTGTTTCACGGAAACGTACTAAGTATTTGGACAAATGCGTTTCACTTGGATTTGGTCTCGGTGTCCTAGATTTTTCCACCTTAGGAGAGCTCGGAGAGGATACTTTGGAATTCTTCAAGCGGATGAAGAATTTCCTTGTTAGCAATGATGCTAGTTGTGGCTTGGGCAGTTTTATTTTTTATAGACTAGGCATTACTATTCAAAAGGGTGTTGAGGCTCAGCTTGTCGCTAGGCTACCAACAAGAAGCTTTGTGTAATCAAATTAATTATATTTTAAAATTAATACTCTATTATATTTTATAATTATAAAAAATTAATGAATTAACCGATTATCTCCCCTTATAAACATGCCCTAGCTGGACAAATCATTTTGTATGCCAGGGGAGGAGCTATTAGTTAGGTGGGTGGGACCTTGGACCAACCTAAATTTTGGTAAATCCTTAATTCAGTATTATTACACGTTTGGAAAATTTGAGAGTGAAAAACGTCACAGCAGTCGAATTAAGGAAACATATAAGGGGGAAAATACTAAATTTAAGGTTCAGTTTAGTTTTGAAGGAAGAATCCTCTTCACTTGAATACTCGGATACTTTTATGCTCAGAGTACCTATCCTATTTTAATTTTTTCTTAAGAGCTTCTCCAATGGTTGTTGTATGTATTTCCTATGTGGAAACACAAACAAGACATTGTTATTCCAAATTTTCCGTAAGTTTAGGTGAAAAAAGTTATTCATCTCCAATAATGTTGTTTGTAATCATTTTCTTATTAAATGTAAATTTTAAGATTTTATTAGATCTAAATATGATTATGTATTGTATTTTAGTAAATAAAATATATTTTAAATTAAAAAAAGCTGACTAGGTTGGTAGACAATGTCAAGGGGAATGTGGGAAACTAGACATTCCCCTTGACATTTTCTACCTAAAGTAATGCATACATTGATTTATGACATCTGGGTTGGAGAATGATTTTAGAGAAATTGGATGTACATCTTAAATGGATTTTGACATTTATCTCCACACACATGCCATTGGAGAAGCTCTAAACTTATAAATATTATTTTAGTGAATTCGTTCTTGAGAGTTTAAAGTTGAAGTCACTGAATATTGTTTATTTAACGTTCTTTATCGAAGTTGTAAACTCCATTGGAAGCAAAAACGATATTGAACCAATGTAATTTTGAGAGGAGATGCCTTCGGTACTCACCTTTGTATGCAAGTTCCCACTAATCATGTCTGCATCGACTAATTTTGAGTGGTTCTTCAAATGTATGGTTAAATGATCTGATGATGCAGTTTGGTACATCCATGTTCAAGGAGATGTGTACATTATGATTTTTTTTTTTTTTTTGAAGCAATGTGTACATTAAGATTGTTGGTGGTTTTCCATGTACTCGTACCACATTTGGATATATAATGCAAACCGTTATGAGTTAAGTTAGGGTGCAATTTTTTTTTAATAGTTCCCCACCCAACCAAAATTCCTGGCTCCGTCACTGTTGTATGCCTCAAAAATTTAAAGTATGCCTCAAAATAGCCTTCCATACAAACTCTCTCTTAGAAAAATTGATTGTAAAGACAACTCAGGAAAGATCCGATATACTTTTGTAAAATGATAGACATATTGATTCTTACAGAGTAATGATAATAACATGCCCAGACCTACTGACATTTTTTTAAGAAGAATTATCTGTCCAATATAAACCGAGACTCATCTTACCAACGGGTGTCACTTTAGTATAGGGGCAAAATTATTGGGTGATGTCTGTAATTTGTGTTCGAATTCCAAACTCCTCGAAGAATTTCGGAGAACATAAGTCGAGCTTCTTCTTTGTTTTAGAGAAGAAAGAGAAAGAGAGGAAGAAGAGAAAGAGAGCAAGTGAGGTAGAGAGTTTAAACCACCAATTTTTGGTGAGATTGAAGCATCTTGAAGAGGAGAAGAAAGGGTTCTTGTTGAAGGATCTTTTGGTTGTTGTGGTGAGAATTGATTGATCAATTTCCACATCTCTTCAAAGGGGGAAAAATTTTAATTCTCAAATTGATAGTGAATCTCATATTATATATGAATGAATTGAAGCAATGTGTAAAAGACAAGTTGGCCGTAGCAAGTCAAGGGGTAAATCAAAGTCCAGAAAGGAAGTTGAATGTTGGAACCACATACGAGAGGTCATTATTCAAATGAATGCAGGAAACCGAAGCAAGAACACAAGAAGGGAAAGGAAATGATAACCAAGACAATGGTGTTGCAGCTTCGTGGACAAAATGATGATATCATTGTATTCTCAGATTGTAATGATGTTTGTGTAAGTTTTATGGGTTCCGATTCAGAATGGATAGTTGATTCAGGTGCATCTTATCATGCTACTCCTCATGAAGATGTATTTACCTCCTACAAGGCTGGTGATTTTGGGTCACTTTAATGGGAAACAAGGGTGTTGCGAAAATTGTAGGAATGGGTGATGTGAAGGTTGAGACCAATGTTGGCTATGTACGTTGGTTCTCGGGAAATGTCGACATGTACCGATCTTCGTTTGAATCTAATGTCACCAGGAGTGTTAGATGATGAAGGGTACAACAATCACTTGGGTGATGGGAAATGGAAGCATTAAGATTGTTGGTGGTTTTCCATGTACTCATACCACATTTGGATATATAATGCAAACCGTTATGAGATAAGTTAGGGTGCAATTTTTTTTTAATAGTTCCCCAAAGAGCACCCAACAAGAAGTTTGAATCAAAATTCCATTCAAAAATTTGTCTTGATGGTGATTTTCTTACTCTTTTGCTATATGTTGATGACATGCTTATTGTTGGCTCCGTCAAGTCTTTTGCTATGTTGTATGCCTCAAAAATTTAAAGTATGCCTCAAAATAGCCTTCCATACAAACTCTCTCTTAGAAACATTGATTGTAAAGACAACTCAGGAAAGATCCGATATACTTTTGTAAAATGATAGACATATTGATTCTTACAGAGTAATGATAATAACATGCCCAGACCTACTGACATTTTTTTAAGAAGAATTATCTGTCCAATATAAACAATTGTTGTCCCCTTACTCATCTTACCAACGGGTGTCACTTTAGTATAAGGGGCAAAATTATTGGGTGATGTCTCAAATCACTTCTAAAAATTGATGAATCTCATTTATATATGAATGAATTGTTGATCCAATTCCAAACTCCTCAGCAATGGCGGAGCCAGACATTATGACAGTGTTCCGAGAATCGGACCGTACCGACCGGTTGGACCGAAGAACCGGTGACCCAGTAGCATTTCAGGTCTGATTCAACAATGACCCAGTAAATTTAAAAAAAAAACTCTCTAAATATGAAAAACCGGCTAACCCGGACGGCTTGACCGTTGAATCGTATGACCCAGTATGGTCTAGTACTGGTCTGACCTGTATGAAAAATAAAAACCAATTTTTTTCTTCTTTTATATATTCTCAGAACAGATGAAGATTAACTCATTGATCTTAATGTAATTCAGACATTCAAAATGAAAGCTACACATCTTCTACATTCATCTCCCCCTCATTTAATGGGCGCAAGCCAAATAACGAAAGTTTACCCAATTTGAAATCGGGTAAAAACTGTACCGTTAGATTTTATGGAATTAAAATTCAGCTGTTAGATCGGGGAAGAAAAATTCTGTGTGAACATTAGATGGTAGCCATAGGATTTCCGTGTTTGATTTAACGGTTAGATTTGATTTTCGTGAAGGATCTGGGTGTAAATATGCCTAAATGCAGGGATGTATCTTCATAAATCTGAACTTTTTTATATTTACAAAAATGCCATTTTTTATAAAAATTAAAATGAAAACTTCAAAACTTTGTATCTTTTAAATTATGAACTCGATTTTTGTACACCTTATATGACCGAAAAGCTCTTTAAATTTACTATGCAAAGAGTACAAACAAGGGCATAAAATTTGAAGTTTTCAAATAGTTTTACAAGGATAAATAACATGTCAAGTATATTTCTTAAAAATGAATTTTGATTTTTAACAAGAATATGTCATAAGAAAAGACGTGCAACGCACGTGCACTCGACTTGTTCCATTAATAAATCACATAGATAAGGGAAAAAAACATGATAACCCGTGATGAAATCATGAAATAATAATAGATCCAGCCGAGAGGAAGAGAGATATTAATATTCAAAACAGAATTTTTTTGCTCTTCCTTTTGCTCTAAACATTAGATCTCATCTAACAATAGTACTTTGATTTCCTCGAACTAAGATGCTGGTTGTGAACTTGTGATGGGTAGGATAAAGGTTGAGAGTCTGAGAGAAGAGGAACGAAAGACAAAAAATGCTTCAAAAATTAGGGCATGAGTCGGTGGTGGAAGCCTAGTTAGCAATTCGGGGTACGGGTAGTAGTTCGGGACGGCATACGTACGGGAATTATACAGATTCGGATAGGTCGGATTCGGTCAAAAATCCGGTCAAGGTTCGTTGTTCGGACAGTAGTTCAGAACGGCATACGTACGTGCATATTCGTTTTATAAATGTGAGTTCGGCACTTAAAATTCGGCTTACATATATGGTAAATTGATAAGTAGTATGATCTTATTGCGAGACTAATTTTATTTGTATATGATTTATAAGATGGAAAAAAACATTTTAGCGTGATTATTTAACAAGAAGTAAACAATTTAATCACATAAATGTATTATAAAACGTGTTTATAGACTTTTAAACAATAATTAACACAAAAAGCACTGGTAAACAACTACCAATAGAAAATTTTAATTGAATAATTATATTTTAATATAAAGTATATACAAAATCAAACAAAAACCAATCAACAGAACTTTGGTCAGAGAATTACCTATGGGAGAACGAGGTTGGGCGCGAACTAGGTTCGAAGTTCTAGTTCGGAATAATCATTCGGATTCGGTCCGTTCGGATACGTTCGCGAATCATTCGTGAGGTCCATATAATCCGAGAACTAGGTTCGGAGTTCAAATAGTTCGGAAGTATCATTCGGATTCGGTCAGTTCGGATACGTTCGCGAATCATTCGTGAGGTCCATATAATCCGGGAACTAGGTTCGAAGTTCAAATAGTTCGGAAGTATCATTCGGATTCGGTCAGTTCGGATACGTTCGCGAATCATTCGGGAATAATTCGGAGAATTACTAACTAGGGGTGGAAGGTGTAAAAATCAAATACATGAGTGGCAAGTATAGACTATATACGTGGGGTTTACAAATTGTGGGGCCAGAGGCATTTTTATTCCCACTCCCACACCAATCTTTACTGTATACTCCCTGCGTCCCAAATTAGATGAGCTAGTTGGTTTTAAATTTTGTCCCAAAATAAATGAGCTATTTCACTAATCAAGGAGGTGTTTCTAAAACTACCCTTTTAATTGATTATTGTTACTATAAGAAATATGTATAATTTGATAGTCATTTTTATATTTCGTTGCGTAGGTGTTTTAAAATGTTTTTCAACGATATAAGGTTTACGAAAAACCGTGTTATAGTTTAAGAGATAAATCATTTCTAAATTTACTAGTTATTATCCATAAAGGTATTATTGTAAAAAAAGTACTTAAATATATACTACAATTTCCTCCTTGTCTTAAAAATTGTGCAACCTACAACTAGCTCATCTAATTTGGGACGGAGAAAGTATATCCTTTACACAATTACGCTCTGACAAATCGTTCCTTTTGAATCTCACCCAGTTAACCCAGTTGACCCACTGGTTCGACCATGTGACCCGTAACCCAGTGATTTTACAGGTTCGTTGTTCGGGTCGATTTTCTAAACATTGCATTATGAATGTGGGGGACTAATTTTTTTTCATAAAACACTAGTGGACTAAAATATAAGAATCATTTGGACTAAATGTAAAATATATATGATAAAAGTAAGGGTGTTTTCACGGTTTTAATAATTTTTGGAGGGCTAGAGGCTAGATCCAGGGTTAGTCAACCCTTGACCCGCCCCTGCTCCTCAACATCCGGGTAGGAGATTAAAAAGAAAAAGAAAACGGATCAACAAAAAGAAGACCCATTTTACCGGATTTTTAGTTTCTTCACTTGAATAATTGTGGACGTTTGATTCTCGAGCAGCCTTGAATCTCTTTACTCTTTTGACTCAGATGGGTGACCCTCTCGCGTACACTTGAGTTATGTGGGACTTCCAGTAATAAGTATTAACCTTTGGTGCAGATGAACCCCTAGTTAGCAATTCGGAATTCGGAAAATGTACGGAACGGCAAATGTATGAGTATTATACGGTTTTGTAAAATTTAGATTCGGTCAGCGGGACGTGATTCATCAGTAATTCGGAACGGCATACGTAAGTGTATAATTCGATTTATGAATGTGAGTTCAGCTCTGAAAATTCGATATCTATATATACTAAATAATTTATATTTATAAGGTCATAGACCAATTTTTATGCATATGTGTGAGTTATTTAAAGAAAAAATAAAATTAATATGATGATATTAATAATATATACAACATTGGTATAGTGGTTTAGATGCTTGGTCAGTAAGTTTGAGATCTCTCTCACCTTCACCTTCAAAAAATTTCAGTCATTTGTATTTCATAAAATTACAACAACGTCTAATATTGGGTCGTGTGTGCCCGGGAAGAAGTAAACCCCAAAAAGTAGGGCCTTTAAAAACGTAAAAGCTATAGAATTTATGGCGAATTAAGCGGGCGTATCATTCGGGATTCGGGATACGTAAAATTCGCGAACTATTCGCGAATAATCCGGAAATGCCACATAATACGCGACTTGGGTTCGGAGTTGCAAACGTACGCGAATAAAACGGTAAAATTCGTGATACGGAAAAATTCGCGAATCATTCGCGAACTTACTAACCAGGGATGAACCTAAATCCACGCCATAAGACTTACTCTAAACACCCATAACAAGTGAAAGTGCAGTATATATGCATAACACCGTAACCACCTGGGCCATCTTCATTTAGGACATACCTACTAACCATCAGCATCTCAGTGCAGACAACAAAGAATCTTACGGGCAATTACTATTAACTAACCATAAGTATTAATTGCTATATGGTATGATCAATTCGTAGGGTCATAGTGGTGGCTAAGAGAATCATTCACATCGTACATAGTTCCAATTACATGGAGGAAGAACAACCTTAAAAAGAAAAATCTAACCAACCTAGCTAACTCACTGTCATGGTCTCATTTCTTCTTCTGCATTACTTAACATTAAAAGCCACCAACTATGGCTAGATTTTGTTGTTCCTATAATCTTTACTTCCTTTTGAAATTCACACTTATAAGTTGAAGTTGTTGTGTTTTCCGTTTGCCTCTTGTCCTATTTGAATTCTTTAGATACTTTCTCCATTGTGGTAAAAATACAAACATTTTAGTCAAAAGGATTATGTAGTTGCTCAAAGAAAATTTAACCAACTAGGTTTTAGCTGCTAGGATACTTTTATATGGGTTCCCTATATAAATTGACATCTTATCATCCTACTTACTTACTTTTTGACTTATAGAAGTAGTTCTGATAAAATTTAGGAACAAAAAGCTTTTGATTTTGGTTGCCAAACACACTCTAGATCAAGTGATTTCAAGTAAATATCATAATCATACTAAGGGATGAGTCGGATGACCATAATTGGAAATAAAAATGGGAAAATGCAAGATGAGGGGGTTTTGGTGGTCCATTTATTTAGCACAGATTTTTCTTTTTTATAGCACAGGTTTGAATAACTGTGGTGTAAACAAGAATATCCGTCACATTTTTGCAGGAGAGGTTTATCGTTCGTTTTTCACTATCTGAAAACCTTGCCTATCAATATATTGTATGTTATGATCAATTGAAAAATCTGCTTGATGATGGATACCTATGTTGTGCATCAAAAGTGGAAGAAAAAAAGGGACACCGGAATACCGTTGTACGAAACTTCGAACAGAAGATAAACCGTGACAGTTTTATTTTGATTTCGGCGTACAAAACAGTGTTCATATAATCGAACACCATGCCAAAGTTGTAAAAGAAGTTAATTATTATTACTGTTAAGATTTTCTACAAACTAATCAAACACTGAACCTTACTCTCTCAAAAGTAATTAGAAGCTAATTAATTAAGAATATTACATAATGTAATTAGTTTGATGCATCATTCTTTGAGCCAACCTTCTTGAATGCAATATTCATTTCCTGTCCAACTTTGCAGCATTTCATCAAGTAAGAACAAAGAATCATCCGAACTTGGTGACGAGAAATACTCCATTTTTTCAACACCAGAATTGCACAGTTGAGAGAATTCAGAGAAACAGCAATTTTCAGTACCATTATTGAAATCCATTTCATAGTTTTGGAACAAGTTCTTTCCTCTAAGTGGACACCCCAAATACCTGTTTGCGGACTCCAATTTCATCTCCGTATGGTGCTCCGTAGATCCTCTAACTTTGTCACGGTTTTCTACAACTTGTGGTTGTGGAGTAGGAGTGAAGAACAACTTGGTACATCTAAGTGCTTTCGTCTTCACAACAGTTGATGATTTAATCTTCGGTTTTGATGTTCGTGTTTCAACAGATGTTTTTTTCTTTTCTTTAGACTTAATGGGGCTCTTTCGAGTTGAACTTGAAGCTGAGTGGTTTTGAATCTTCTTAGCTAAATTAGTATTCCAATAGTTCTTGATTTCGTTATCAGTTCTTCCCGGTAGCCTTCCTGCTATTAGAGACCATCTATATATACACAACAAACAAACAACTCAAAAAACCATGAAACTGCGTAACGATCAATTTTAAGAAAAACAAGAACAAGATCAACATTACCTGTTTCCTAAGAGCTTATGAAGTCTAATGATGAGTTCTTCTTCATCACTAGAAATGTTTCCTCTCTTAATATCAGGTCTCAAGTAATTCAACCAACGGAGGCGGCAACTCTTCCCACATCTCTTTAGACCTTCAATGGAAAAATCATACATAACTCAGAATCAAGAAAATAAACCACAAGAATAAAAAAAGTAGTATTGGTGTAAAGCTTTACCAGCTTTGGTGGGAAGATTTCTCCAGCCTCCTTCACCATGTTTTTTAATGTAATCAGAGAGTATCTTGTCTTCAGTAGCAGTCCAAGCTCCTCTGTTCAAACCTTCCTTAGAACAGCAAGGACTTCTACCCATTTTCACACCAAAGATTGAGTGAGTGAGAAACAACACTAAACTTCTCTGTCTATAAAAATTTTAATAGAGGGTTATGATGCTGCATGGTTGGTTGATGGTTAGGACAAGAGGTCTTAAAGAGGCTCACATGCATGCACATTAGTCATATGGTTTAATTTGGATCAAGTAATTAAAACCTTCTTACATATGAACATTTACATTTTAAGAAATGGTTTAATTCTAGGGGTTTCTCCTATTGTCCACTTGAGGCAACACAACAACTCCAACCTGATCGATTTAATGAATTTCTAAAGATTTTTTAATGGTCCATAAACGCACTACTTGGATATTTTTTTGTTTCACATTTCCTTTTATTTTCTTTTCTTTAGGTACTCAATTTTCCCACGAGAATACTTAATACGAGGGTTTTGATGGTCCATGTGAAACTCGAAGTGACTGCATCACCCAAGGACGTTGTCCTAAACAGGAGTAACACTTGTCCTTGAACCCTGAACTTCTGCAAATCATTTGTGAACCCTGAACTTCTGCAAATCATTTGTGGATACCGAAAGGCTCAAAAATTATAAAGGGCATTCGCCAATTTTACGGAGTGGTTACATGGTGTCGTATCAACTCTTAGATCATGGAATTCACCTCCAAAAGGTGCACCACCATCCCAAGGATCAAGAATACGTAGATGCCAAATCAGACGTGAGCAAATCTGAGTAAAAGTGTTCAGATTCTTTTTTTGTTCTTACTTAGAAAACAGATTTAAAAATCATTTTTTAGGCTTTTTTTTTTTAAACAGAGAATATCAACAGACTTTGTTGCAAGATGGAAAGGAACAAGTAATGTATTCGAATGATTTCAACAAGTGTGTATTGCAGCAAATTTCCGCACTGTACCTACCTGCTGATTACCATCCATTTCCAGGTTATAAATCAAGTCTAACAAGCCATCTGAAGAAGACTATCATAATAAAAGTCTTCCTCATTTGGAAAATATTTAGCAACACAAGCAACCCTGGACTCATTAAGCAAAGAATCCACATAACAGAGGCAGAGAAAAAACATTTCAAATGGATACAAAAAAAAATAAATGAAAAGAAGGATGAAAAGTAAATGACACCAAATATTGTCTTGTATTATCGTCTTTATGTGGAACAGTGGAAGTATGACTCAACTTGCTCTTTAAAGGAAGATGGCAAACCTACTTGAGCTATAGAAACTGATCACCACTCCAGACATGAACTCAAGAGTAAAAGCTCGCACAAATTCAAATACAATCCAAGAGAACTCAAGCAGAACAAACTAGAACTGACAGTCTCTTTCTTTCTGACACTTGGACATAATACTAATTTAAGCAACTTTAGACTCGTAACCATAAAATTGTTTGAGGATGACAATTGACAGAAAGATAAAGAAATATTAAAACATATATGAATTCGACTAATGGAAATATATTCTGCATATAGAACTTGGCAGCTTTCAGTAGTCATGACAAAGCAGTGCAAAACAAGTTGAACTGGATCTCTATATCTTCAAACGTATAGCAAGAATAATAAATTCCCAAATTTCTGATACTCTACCGAAACAGTAAACTAAGATTTGTATGTACAGTATAATCACTATTCAACTAGTTAAGGAACATAAGCATATCAGCTTTTTTTTCTTCTATCGATCTGTACAGAGTACTTAGTAGATAAATCATTTATATCTACGTAAATTATTCCCATGTGATTGCAGTCTAATCTAGACATAGTACTTCGGGAATTAACAAACTAAGTAACTTCATACTTCAACATAAACAGTAAGCAACTTCAGACTCATAACCAAAAATTTGTTTGAGGGTAACCACAGCAAGAAGGATAGAACAATAAAGTATACAGGAATATGAATATGGAAATATATGCTGCATATAGAGCAATGCAGATTCCAGTAGCTAGGAGAAAGCGGAATTGGATCTCAATAAACAGATCTTGAGTTAAAGCAAGCATACAAAATACTACCTCCGTCCCACTATTAGTTGGCATATTTTATAACTAATTAGTTATAAAATATGCCAACTAATAGTGGGACGGAGGTAGTATTACACTATTTGAATCCTGGTAATCTACTCAAATGAAAAGTATGATTCTTAAGCACAGATTCAACTAGTCAGGGAACATAAGAATATCTTTTATTTTCAGTCTACCACCGAGTAGACGAATCATGAGGATTCATCGTTAGCTATGTAATTTCCAAGTGATTGTTGTCTTATCTAAATAAAAGCACCCATTCATATATTCAGTTTTCTCAAATGAACCGAATACATTCTCCACAGCACATATCTGCTTCAAAGTGTTTCAGAACCGATAGCCTGCCTGCTCTAACATGTAATTGCAGTTACCTACTTATATCATCATCATCAAAGTCTAACAGCAATGTAATGAAAGACCAAGTGTCTATAATCTGAAGGGTGTGGGGCTAACAAGTTTAGATCCTTCCAGTATCACTTATTTACTAGCAATAAAAATGATAGAACTCCAGAAAACAGACATCACATGGTACTAAATCCACAAGCGCCAAGATAAGAGAACCTAACAACTGTAACCCCGTATTGTTGATTGTAACTAGGAGGAACACACCCCGTATTACTTTTATATCAAGTAGACACCACCAAAAAGACAGATAATTGCTTGCACTGACAATATCAAAAGACTTTGTTGCAAGATGAAAAGGAACATGTAACTTCAAAAGCCAGTAATCAAATGATTTCAACATGTGTGTATAAAAGCAAATTTCCACACTGTACCTACCTGCTGATTGCCATCCAATTCAAGGTTTAAATCAAGTCTAACAAGCCATCTGAAGAAGACTACTGCAAAAGTCTTCCACATCTGGCAAATATTTAGCAACACAAGCAAACCCAGACTCAATAAGCAAAGAATCGACATAACATAAAGGCAGAGAAAAACATTTCAAAATGATATAAAGATTGCCACCAAATATTGTCTTGTTTTATCGTCTTTATGTGGAACAGTGGAAGTATGAGTCAATCTGTTCTTTACAGGAAGATGGTAAACCTCCTTAAGCTATACATACTGATCACCAGATATGAACTCAAAGTAGATATTAACACAAATACAAACACAGTCCAAGAGAATTCTTTCAAACATAAAAAAACTAGAACTGACTGTCTCTTCTGTCTGACGCCTTAACTAAATTCTAATTTAACCAATTTCAGACTCATTTCCAATTGACAGTAATATAAAAGAACTATAGAAATATATTCTGCATATAGAGTGATGCAGCTTTCAGCGGCCATGACAAAGGAGAGTAAAACAAGTTGAATTGGATCAGTATATGCAGCTTCAAACTTATACCAAGAATACAACATACTCCACTATCTGAGACCTGATAGTCTACCCAAACAGTAAAGTATGATTTGTAAATACACTATTCGCCTAGTTAAGGAACATAAGCATATCAGATTTTTCGTTCTATCGTTCTGTACAGAGTACTGAGTAGATGAATCATTTATATCTACAGAATTTGTGACCAAGTTATAGTAGTATAATAATCTAGACGTAGTACTAGTAACAAACTAAGTAACTTCAGACTTTGACATAAATACTAAGCAATTTCAGACTCATAACCAAAAACTTGTTTGAGGGTAACCACAGAAAGAAAGATGGGACAATAAAACAAATAGCAATATGACTTATGGAAATATATTCATATATAGAGATGCATTTTTAATAGCCAGGAGAAGTAGAGCAAAACACGAGGAATTCGATCTCCATAAACAGATCCTGAGTAAAAGCAACTGTACAAATATTCCACTATTTGAAACCTGATAATATTTCTTACAAATCACACCCAACGGAAAGTGTGATTTGTAACCACAATAATCAACCAGTCTAGGAACATCAGAATATCTTTTTATTTTCAGTCTACCACGGAGTAGATGAATCACGAGGATCTAATGTAAGCTATGCAATTTAGTGATTGTATAGTCTTATCCAAAAAAAAAAAAAAAAATCATATATATTCATTTTTCTGAAATGAATCGAGTACATTCTCCACAGCCCATCTCTGCTTCGAAGCGTTCCAGAACAGATAGTATGTCCTGCCAGCTCTAACATGTAATTGCAGTTACCTACTTATATCATCATCATCAAAGCCAAACAGCAATATAATTAAAAACCAGTGTCTATGCTCTGAAGGATGTGGCGCTGACAAGTTTAGATCCTTCCAGTTTCACTTGTTTACTAGGCATAAAAATAATATAACTCCATAAAACAGACATCACAGAGTACCAAATCCACAAATCGCCAAGATAGAAGAACCTAACTGTAACCCCAGATTGCTAATTGCATCTAGGAGGAACCTAATAATCGCCCATATTAACTATCTAACATGAGACGGCAGAATTTAAGCATCAAATCTAGCAAAATCACTTTAGAAAACACCAAAAAGATTGATTATTTATTCCATAGTAATTCTATCTACTGTGATTGTGAAAGTCGAAAACTCCCGAATGATAATCTAACAAACAAATAAGATAATCACCTACTTCTCGCATTCATGTATATTAGAAATTCAGAAATCCATCAATCTAACTTCTAAAAGAAAATCAGAACAGTATGCATAAAAAAGATCAAATGCAACAAGAAAAAAACTAAGCAACAATTACTAACACCCTAATTTCATAACAAAAAAGAAGTAGGCATTTTGATAATTCTTATTTAAATCCAAATCAAATTAACCGAATACATTCTCCACAGCACATATCTGCTTCAAAGTGTTTCAGAACCGATAGCATGCCCTGCCTGCTCTAACATGTAATTGCAGTTACCTACTTGGCTACTTATATAATATCATCATCATCAAAGTCTAATAGCAAATCAGCAATGTAATGAAAAACTAAATCCACAAACGCCAAGATAAAAGAACCAAATTGTAATCCCAGATTGCTAATTGTAACTAGGAGGAATACCTAACTGCCCATATTAACTTTATAAACGAAACCACAGAATTTAAGCATCACAGAATGTAAACCCACTTAGACAACACCAAAAAGATTGATTACTCATTCCATAGTAACTAACTATCTACCTACTTCTCGCAATCATGTAAATTAGAAATTCAAAAGCCCATCAATCTAAGTTGGAAGAGAAATCAGAAAAATATGCATTACAAAGTTCAAATGCAACAAGAAGAAAACTAAGCAACAATTACTAACACCCTAATTTCATTAACAAAAAGAACAAAAAAAAATACTCAAATTGATAATTCTCATAAACCCATTTCTCAAATTATTCCAATCCACAGCATTTCAAGTCCAAAGGTTGCAACTTTATTACTAAAACCTCACTAATATCATTCAAAGATTAGCACCACTAGACAGTGAATTAGGAACAACATAATCCAAAACAATAACACCATCCAACAAATCTCTAACCTTTTCCTTCTCTTTCTCCACCCCTTCTTGATTCAAATCCAACTTATCCAACTCCTCCACTCCATTACACACAGCAATAGACCCAATAGTGAACCCTTTAGCTCTGGGAGAAAAATTCTCACCAAAACTTATCTGTTCAATAAAATCCTTTCCAACCCCATTTTTAATCCCACCAATAGTATCCAAAACAACCCCTTTTTCAGTCTCACCAAACCCTTCTTTCAATTTCAAGAATGTAATTTTCATAGCAGATCCAGGTTTAACTACCAAAGAAGGAGATCCATTTTCAAGATTAGAAACCCAATCAACAGCCATGACATCATCACAGATTGGTAAAACATTCTCTTTAACAACAGATTGGTGATCTGGGTGAACACCATAACCATTCAAATCTTCTTTGGATTTGTACCTACTGTGTAATAGATGAGTGAAATTGTATGAAGATGAAGCTGATTTGTTTCTGAAAATGGATCCTGCTGATAAGTATAAGACTTGATCTAGTGAGATGAGATTGTTTAGACGATTAAGCATTGTGTTGATCTTTGTGGGTTCTGTTTTTTCATTCACTTTGAAAAGGACTATGTGTTCTATTGTTTGAGTTGAAGAAGAAGACATTTTGATGGAGAATTTTCTTGTTTGAGAAAAGGGTTTAGAGATTAGAGAGAGGGGGAAGATGGGTTTGGGTTTATGGAGGAGATGAGAGAAAGTTGAGGATGAGATTGGTGAACTGACTCTCAAAGACATCATCTTTGTCTGCGTCTCTATCTCTACCTAAAACACTTGGTGTGACTATGAGAAGATCGGGGAGAGTGTGTTGGTGACGGTGATATTTTTTAGGGATTTTTATGTGGGTTTATTGTTGTTTTCTTACCCACTAATTACACCTTGGTTACTACCTGTGACAGTTACCCTGGTGTAGGGCTGGCGATGGATATCCGAAATCCGTTTCCGAAAATACGACATCCTATAGGATTTAATCCGACATATCGGATATCGAAATCGGATAATCTATCGGATAATATCTCTTATCGGAATCGGAATAGGCTTCTTCTGTTAGGTTAATATCCGACATCCGATAACCTAAGGGTGTACTTGTAATTTCCTACCCCTAGGTATTATCATTGTCGGCTAATACTCTCTATTGAGTACTGAATTTCTATTCTCTACTCTAGGCTCTCTTACTACGTTTTTTCATCAAAATTAAACATCAAGATATTCGAGAAGTTTGAGAAGATCGGAAGAGAGGAACTGAGTGATTGAGTGACCTACTGATCTACTACATCTATTTGATCAGAGACTCTCAGAGAAGTAAGTCATGAATCTAATCTATTGTTTCAAAGTTAGGTTTCTTTTCCTTCCAAATCGATTGCATATTTTGATGTTCTTCGAATCGAATCTAATCGAAACCCTAAGTAAGTCATGAATGTTTCTATGTTTAATTTTGAGAATCAATTTTTTTTCCAGAGAAAATTAGGGTTTTGATTTTGAAAACAGACTAAATTTTTCAGTTTTTGTTGATTTTGAAAATTAGGGTTTTCTTCAATTTGATTTTGGTTGAGTATATGCAATATTAGCCCGCCAATTAACAATCAGTGCATTGTTTATTTTAGTCGTCCTGCATTTCCTTGTGGATTATTTGGATTTTCGATAGTATTGTTTCTAGACAATATGTTTTGCAAGATTGTATTCTCACTTATGTTTTTCCTCTTAACAGAAAGAATCAGCACTGGGGAAAGCAACAGAATCTGCTCATCCAGGTAATGTTCTTTGATTTGTTGTTTTTGTCGTGTGTTGTAAGAATTTTATGAACATTATATTTGCTGTGACAATTTTATGAGCTTAAGCTGTTAATTTTTATGTTATCAAAGATGCCAAACACGGCCGTAGTCTTTGAAATCCCAAAGGCCAAATGGTAGCCTAGATGAGATCACATTCAAATGCAGTAGACCCATATTTGACAATTAAGGGACACAAGTCATGAAGTCAGCACTTTGATTTAAGTTGTTAATGGGTCTTAGCTTTAGCAGCTTGAAGTAGGATGGATAAGACTAATCTTGCTCACACTCTGTTGTTGTACGTATTTGTTTGTACCCTTAATATTCTACACAAGTAAATAGGCTAACCTAGGCCTACAAAGTTCCTACTATTAACAAAGGAGGGTTCATTGGGCCTAAGTTACTTCCCTTTGTTACCCAAGTATGGCTAATTAGGCCTAACAAACAACCCATGTGCAACAAACTAAACTAGGCCTCACTAGCAAACACTCAATTCACAAGCCCATGAGCAAGAACTCAAACTTGGGCTAGAAGGTTCCACATAAGAACCGCCACGTCATCAACGTGCCACATCAGCAGTCCACACAGCACAACACTGCTGCGTCATCAAAACGGACATGTAAGGTGATGCCACGTCAGCATTACACCACGTCAGCACATGCCACGTCAGCATGGTGCACGTTAGCAGGGGACGTGCCGGCAAAATGGGCGACAGGTCAGCAGGAACGCTGACGTGGCATGTGACACGTCAGCAGGAACGCTGACGTGGCATGTAACACGTCAGCAAAGTTGACTACGTGGAAACCGACACGTCAGCTAAATGGGTGCCATGTCATCAATGGCGATGACATGGCATGTGACTCGTCGGTCTGGTGAACAGTCACCAAATCCGTTAAGAACTAACGCCGTCACTAACAGCGTCGGCATAAACCAAGCATATACCGTTAACTATTAACGGTGTCAGCATATTCGGTTAACTTTAACGCCGTCACTAACAGCGTCAGCATATTCCGAATGTTGACAGAATATTCCATCACCGGCGCCAGCATGACATCAACCGCCGACAACGGAACGGCAACAGAAATTTCCCTGCCGAGTCAAGTCCGGCGGCTGCAGCGAGTGGCAATCGGGGAGATTAATCTCCTATTAATCTGCGCTTAATCGTGGTAGCTTTTAATCGGAGATTAATCGTTGATGATTCAGTGTAGCATGCTGCAGCTTATTTTCGTAGTTCCGATTCCATGTAGCGCGATGCAGTCTAATTCCGTAGCCCTCGGATCATTGCACCATGTTCTGTTTTCCTAACGGATGTCTGCGCCCCACTGTAGGCTTAGTTTTTAGATCATTCCAGCAGGCATGCAAGGGCTAGTTATTCTAGAGCCATGTAGTCATCATAGCTGGTCAGTTATCAAATGTGGCATGCAGGACAGTCAATGCCAGTTATGGCAGGAGATATGCAGTGCCAGTAAATACAGGAGGCACCCAGTTTTGGTCAAGACAAGGAACTAATAATTATGTCCTTCAAAGTGGTGCTAGTAATTAATCTCTACCACTACCACCTTCTTTTAATTTCTTTCTCTCTGCAACATAATTCTTCCCTTTTATTCTTTATTAACGCAAACAGTATTATAAAGAAAAGTATGAGTGATTCATAGGATTCCACCAAAAACCAAAAAGAATTTCTTTAATCTGATAAAAAAAAGAGACTAGCAACAACTACTTTCAACAAAGTAAAAAGAATTCTTTGTCTACCACTAATAATTCTTTAATATGATAAAAAATTTTTAACAACAACTACTTTCAACAATCAAAAAGAATTCTTTGTCTACCACTAAGAATTCTTTAATATGATAAAAAAAAATTAACAACAACTACTTTCAACAATCAAAAAGAATTCTTTGTTTACCACTAAGAATTCTTTAATCTGATAATAAAAAAGAAATTAAGAATTAACTCTTATTTCCGTCATTCATGGATTTTTATTTATTAACTCATGAGGAATTTTGTTAAATCCTTTTAACATGAAGTGGGATACATATTTATTGATAGCCTCTCCAAATCTCGTAATTTTTTAGAATTGTAAAAGTATTTTATTAATATTTTACGAAAACAGTGAAAGAACAAAAGCTAACTGTGGACTTTTGTATTACATGTTTCATAATGATTCCTCAATCCGATCGTCTTCAAATTTCATGGGAGAATTTCTAACATATGTATCTATGTCATATCCAACAATTACGAAAATCCAACGGTTCAAATGAAAGTTATTGATTTTATAAGATCATTCTAAAATCTGGGCAGATTGCATCATTTTACCAAACTATTCATAGTAAATTCATAATAATTCTAAATTTACCAAACTCAACACACAATTAAAGATAAGACATAAATCCACAACTTTTATCATGACCTAAAATCTTTTTGATATCATCAAGATTACCGAAACACAGTCAAGAACATACAAAGCGAAAATATATAAAAATTTTAGAAATCAACATCCAAGTTCAAACAAACATTTAACGGTGAATCTGTGGTGAAGTATTCTCAAAATTTAACTAGATATACCTAGGCATGTTATCTATCAATATAAATAGTCCGATCATCAATTAGCTTCATAGTTTTAAATAAATAAATTACCGAGACCTAATTATACAAATTCAAGATCAAGTATAACAAAAACATAAAGAGAAAGGGGATCTAGCATTCTACCTCAATTGCTTAAAAAGAAACTCCTCTTGATTCTCCACTGATTTTCCATGGTTTTCTTCTCTAAAATAAACCCTAGCTTATGTCCTTCTTCTCCCTAGCTTTTAGTTTTCTCCTCTCTAAAACCTCTTTCCTAAACTTTTAGTTATAAAACCTTAATAACATTAATGTTAATAATCATAACTAATATTCATTATTTGGGTGGCTCTATTTCCACCCTAACTTGTAGCCTTTCTTGTTAAATCCACCCACCTAGGCTAAGGCTAAGGAACAACAATCTAAGCACCAGGTTAACCAATCTGGGTATAACCCGACCCGAAACAGTAGCTAAAAAATACAGGGTATTACATTCTACCACCATTAAAAGAAATTTTGTCACGAAATTTAGAAGTTACCTTGGAAAATCTCAAGGTATTTGCTCCGCATCTCGGACTCTAATTCCCACGTTGCTTCCTCGACTTGGTGATGATGCCACTGCACCTTAACCATAGGGATGGTCTTTGTGCGAAGCACATGTTCCTTATAAAGTCCAAAATTCGAACCGGTCTCTCCACGTACGTAGCATCCTCTTGAATCTCCAAATCTTCCCAAGCAATAATATGTGAAGGATCAATAACATATGAAGGATATCTTTCGTACTTCCATAACATTGACACGAGGAAAGTGTCATGAACATGTCCAATTCGCTGAGGTAACTCCAACTAATAAGCTGCTGCACCAACACGCCGAATAATCTGGAAAGGACCAATGTAACGTGGTGATAACTTTCCTTTCTTGCCATAACGCTTAACACCTCTCTTCGGACTCACTTTGAGTAACACCAAGTCACCCTCAGTAAACTCTAAAGGTCGAAATCTCTTGTCTGCATAGCTCTTTTGACGACTCTGAGCTGTCATTAACCTCTGCCGGATTAACTGGACCTTCTCAGTCGTCTCTCGTACCAAATCAGGTCCAAAAATTCTACGTTCGCCGATCTCGGCCCAACACACTGGAGATCTACAAGGTCGTCCATAAAATGCTTCAAAAGGTGCCATACCAATACTAGCCTGACGGCTATTGTTATAAGAAAACTCTACTAATGGCAAGTGCTCACTCCAACTTCCCTTGAAATCCTAGGCACAAGCTCGTAGTATATCCTCCACAATCTGAATTACCCGTTCAGACTGCCCGTCGGTCTGGGGATGAAAGGCAATACTAAGAGAGACATGTGTACCTAACGCCTTCTGTAAACTTTTACAGAACTGAGAAGTAAAACGAGGATCTCTATCAAATACTATTGACACCGGCGTACCGTGCAACCTTATTATCTCATGGATATATATCTGACTTAACGTGGCTAACGTATCAGTCTTCTTGATTGCTAAGAAGTGCGCTGACTTGGTAAGTCTATCAACGATAACCCATATAGTATCCTTTCCATGTGTAGTTTTGGGTAATCCCATGACAAAATCCATAGTAATTTGTTCCCATTTCCATTCTGAGATGGGAAATGGTTGAAGTAACCCTCCTGGTTTCCGATGATCAATCTTCACTTGCTGGAAAGTGAGACATCTCGACACATAAAAGGCAACATCTTTCTTCATTCCTTTTCACCAATACTGTCTTTTCATGTCATGGTACATCTTCGATCCTCCCGGATGAACGGTAAACTTAAAATTGTGAGCCTGTTCTAGTACTTCCATCCTCAATTTCGCTGGCATAAAAAGTTTCCCCATAAAATGAAGTACACCATCAGTTTGAGTCCAACCATCTGGTGTTTTACCTTTCTCTATTTGAGCAAGAATCGAAATCATCTCTCTATCAGTCTGCTGAGCTTCTACAATCTGTTGTTGGAACTCTGGAACAACTACAATATTGTAAATCATCTCTTTAGGGCTCAAGTCGCATTCCTCCATAACTCTGCACAAATCCCAAGCATGAAGAGTCATACTTGCTACACCGGCCCTCAATTTTCGGCTGAGAGCGTCTGCTACAACATTTTCCTTCCCTGGATGGTAATGGAAAGTATACATGTAATCCTTAAGAAATTCCACCCAACGCCTCTGTCTTAGGTTCAAATCTCGTTGGGTAAAAATATACTGCAAGCTCTTATGGTCACAAAATATGTCTATCTTCTCACCATACAGATAATGTCTCCACAACTTCAGAGCGAATACACTAGCTGCCAACCCGAGGTCATGAGTTGCGTAATTCAACTCATGTGTCTTTTATTGTTTTGAGGCATAAGCTACCACTTTTACTTCTTGCATAAGAACACATCCTAAACCCTTCAATGATGCATCCGAAAAGATCACATAACCAATTCCACTTACTGGTGTTGTCAAAACTGGTGCAATAGTTAATTTCTCCTTCAAAATGGAGAAATCCTTCTCACAATCATCATTCCACTCGAACTTGGAATCCTTTCGAGTCAACCTCGTCAATGGTGAAGCAAGCCTTGAGAAATCTTGAATGAATCATCTATAGTAACCCGCTAAGCCCAGAAACCTATGAACTTCAAACACATTCTTTGGCCTTTCCCATTTAGTAACTGCTTCAACCTTAGATGGGTCCACCTTGATTCCTTCTATACAAACTACGTGTCCCAAAAACCGGACTTCAGAAATCCAGAAGTCATATTTACTCAACTTAGCATACAACTGATGAGATCTCAACAAATGCAACACTAATCTCAGGTGCTCCTCGTGCTCTTCTTGTGACCGTGAATAAATAAGGATGTCATCTACAAATACCACTACGAATTTATCTAAGTACGGTTGAAAAATTCGATGCATAAGATCCATGAATGCGGCTGGAGCATTTGTGAGTCCAAATGGCATCACTACAAACTCGAAATGTCCAAATCGAGTTCGAAAAGTGATTTTCGGGATATCCTCATCCTTGATTCGCAGTTGATGATAAGCCGATCGCATATCAATCATCGAGAAAAACTGAGAATCCTTCAATTGATCAAACAAATCCTCGATCCTTGGTAAGGGATACTTATTTTTCACTGTAACTTACTTGAGTTTTCTATAATCGATACATAATCTCAGCGAATTATCCTTCTTCTTCACAAAAAGGATTGGTGCATCCCAAGGTGACGTATTACCCCGAATAAAACCCTTAGCTTCCAACACAAGTAGTTGTTTGTCCAATTCTTTCAACTTTGTTGGTGCCATTCGATAAGGAGTCATCGAAATTGGCGAAGTACCCGGTTGAACTTCAATAGTGAATTCCATTTCTATTCTAGGGGGGAAACCTGGTAATTATTCAGGGAAAACATATTCAAACTCTTCTACCACTAGAACACCCATAGTAGAGACGGAATCTTGATGCTCGTCTTCTATCATCTCTAAGTGATAAAGAAAACTTGTAGAATGAGTCTGTCGAAAATGTCTTTCCAACAAGATAAGGGGAGCTGCAAAACTACGAGTTCCGGTAAAGTGGACAACCGAACCTTCACCCGAGTGCAGAGTCACACGTTTTTGAAAGCAATCAAAAACAGCATGATGAGCGGATAACCAATCCATACCCAGGATTATGTCATAACTAGACATATTCATCACAAAAAGGTAAATCAAAAACTCATGCCTAGCTATACGTACTACACACTTTCGTGCCACGCGATCAACACGTGCACTACCTGCTACAGCACTAGCTACACCAAGAATCCCATCAAGTAATTCAGTTTCCAAACCCAAGGAAAAGACAAACGAAGAAGCAATAAACGAATGAGTAGCACCAGTATCAAACAATATCTTAGACCAAGAATTGTAAACTAAGAATGTACCTTCAACAACTGAGTTATCCGGATCCTGTCCAACATGAGAAATATTGAAGGCCTTAGGTTGCTAAGGGGGTTGTCGAGCTTGGTATTGTGGTGGATTGTTCTGAGGACGGTTCTTTTGATACCCTTGACGCTGGTTCTGAGGTGCAAATGGTTGTTGGTTCCTCTGAGAAATAAGTGCAGGACAGTTCCTCTAAAAATGTCCAGGTTGTTTGTAGTGATAACATGAAGGTGCATGAAGCTCCATATTCAATCCATTTCCTTTCTTCTGGTATGGATGGTTGTTATTTTTGTTCTTGTTCTTATCCCCAGTATGACGTTCTCGAATTCTATTTACCTCCTCAATGTCTCTATCAGCAATCATTGCTCTTTCCACTATCTCATTATAAGAGGTAATCTTTAGAATAGACAACCTACTCTTAATTGAAGGCCTAAATCCCTCCTGAAACTTAAAACTCTTCAGTCCTTCATTCTCAACCAGGTTAGTAGCAAAACGAGATAGTTATTCAAACTTGGCTCGGTACTGTGCCACTGTCATGTTCCTCTAGGTCAACTTCATAAATTCGATCATGCGCTGGTTTCGTGCAGTTTGTGGAAAGTACTTATTTAGGAAGGCTAGTCGAAATTCCACCCAAGTAAACAGACCGTTATTCCTAGAACGACGAGTCAAGTCCCACCAACGAGTGGCCTCACCCTCAAGCTTATAAACAGAAAGGTCCAGCTTATTCTCATCATTCACGCCTAGTAAGGTGAATATTTTCTCAATCTTATCTATCCAATCTTCAGCAACTAGTGGATCAGGACTACCCTTGAAGGAATCAGGGTTTTGTTCAATAAACCTTCTAACTAACAAAGCCTGTTGATTAGATGGTGGTGGAGGGGGAGGTGCATTCTAATTAAGAGTCACTTGTTTCTGCATTGCTTTAGCAACAACATTCAAAGCACGGAAGACATCCCCAAAACCCCCATCTTGTGGGCCGGTTGAATCATTATTACGACGAGACATGTCCTGAATGAAGGATATTAAATCATAAGTATCACAGAGAGAATTCTCTATGCAAAAGAAGTGCAACCTATTATGCATTCTACCAAAACAAAATCAACAATTGCTGCAAGCAATTCATATACAAGCGCAAACACACATTGACTTATTCAGAAACTAGCCTGCCCAAAGGATCAGACTCGCTCTGATACCAAACTGTGACACCCCAAATTCTGGGCCTGGGTTTCGATCAAAACCCAAAATCCGAAATGCTACTTTTAATAACAAGCCTAGAATTCCACACTTGGCCCAAGTCCAAAGGACTAATTCTTCGTCTATTCTTTATTTATGTTCAATTCATAAATTCGGTCGCAGAGGATACGTAAAAATTCTTTCAGAAACATCTAACCGTTAGCTTGTCATGATTTTCAACCCACATGAACATTAAAGAACTATAGTTTACCATGAAAATTAATTTCACCGTTAACGTTCCAGATTTAATCCAAAAGAATCGCATGTTTAAAGAAGAATCATAAAACAAAAACAGACATCATTTAACTCCAAGAATTTTACTGAACCCAATTCAAATCCAAAAATTATTATGATTACACGTTCTGAATCGTTACTGAGTATAGTTCCATTCATAATAGTTTACTTAAAGACCTTTTGACCCCAGTCAAACGCGTTGTTGACCCGTACTGCAGAAATGTAAAACAGAGATAGTCCATTTTATAAAAATCGTATAAAATCCCTCAGAACTCCAAATCAGGTTTAGTTTACTATTTTGAAAAGGAAAAAGAAATATCTTCAAGTTTACAGAGACATTAAAGTCTAAAACATGCCATAGACTAGTTTTAAAACATGAAAACTTCAATATAGTTGAATCTGTTAGAAAATGTCTGAATTTTTTATACTGATAAACAATTTTTTTAAAAATACTTTTGAAACTCAGAAAATTCTAATATTTTAACCGCTTCATTTACTGAGAGTTTTACGTGTACTATAAAATATTCAAGCATATATATGCTATACAATAATTATCATTAACAGTCAAACTAACATGACTCAAAAATTTTCATTTTCTAATCAAATAGAATTGTCTTAATAACACATTGTTCCATTAATTATACATTAACCCAATAATCTCCAAAGTATTAATAATCACTAAATACTCAATAAATCATCCGAAAGAGAGTTTGATGATATTTTATTACAATTTTTCACTCATAATATGCAAACCACTAATTAAAATACCAAAACCGATCTCTATGCTTTTTCGCCATTAGCTCTTTGTGGTGTCATAAAATCTGGAATTTTTGTCATGAAACGACGTGAGTTTTGACACTCAGTAGTCAAAGAAGCAACAAAACACTTTATACAACATTTTTCAATTTCTTTTAAAACAACTAGTATAATTAATAACACCGTAAACACATGGAAATGCCACATCCATAACAACAATAAATTCAATCAATCCGCTCACCCCAGGGATCCCCACGTGGTTTTAGGAAACAAAACCGTTCCCAAGGATATCTCGTATCTCGTCATAAATAATTTATAAGAATCATAATCTATGGACCGCAGCCCAACATTCATAATCATGCTCACAACATCGATTATCATCCATAAAAACGTGTAAATATGAATTTTAATTAACAAAACCATAAATAAAAAGAGTTTTAGATTGTGTTGCGCCTACCTCGAATCGCAATCCAAAAACTATCAACAATACAAGGAAGAGCTTTATCACCGAAGAAATCGTCTTTGATATAAACTAAAAGAATCTCTAGCTATTTCTACTAATTTAGATTTTAGTTTCCATTATATCATTCACAGCTGCAAAAGAATAATGGAAAGCAGAAGAAAAGGTTGGTTAGGTTACTCTTTTCTTTTCAGTATAAGATATATGTATACTCACAACCTAAAACGAGCTCCACCTAACCCCAAAGTATTTTTGTCTGCATGTTTAAAAGTTTTGGTCAAAATAAGGAACTAATAATTATGTCCTTCAAAATGGTGCTAATAACTAATGTCTACCACTACCACCTTCCTTTAATTTCTTTCTCTCTGCAACATAATTCTTCCATTTTATTCTTTATTAACGCAAACAGTACTATAAAGAAAAATATTTCATTGAGTGATTCATAGGATTCCACCAAAAACCAAAAAGAATTTCTTTAATCTGATAAAAAAAAAGAGACTAGCAACAACTACTTTCAACAAAGTAAAAAGAATTCTTTGTCTACCACTAAGAATTCTTTAATTTGATAATTTTTTTTTAACAACAACTACTTTCAACAATCAAAAAGAATTCTTTGTCTACCACTAAGAATTCTTTAATATGATAAATTTTTTTTTAACATTAACTACTTTCAACAATCAAAAAAAATTCTTTGTCTACCACTAAGAATTCTTTAATCTGATAATAAAAAAGAAATTAAGAATTAACTCATGGTTCCGTCATTCATGGATTTTTATTTATTAACTCATGAGGAATTTTGTTAAATACTTTTAACATGAAGTGGGATACATATTTATTGATAGCCTCTCCAAATCTCGTAATTTTTTGGAATTGTAAAAGTATTTTATTAATATTTTACGAAAACAGTGAAAGAACAAAAGCTAACATTTTGTTGAGCTGTAGAGTTTTGTATTAATGTTTCATAATGATTCCTCAATCCGATCGTCTTCAATTTTCAGGGGAGCATTTCTAACATATGTATCTATGTCATATCCAACATTTACGAAAACCCAACGGTTCAAATGGAAGTTATTGATTTTATACGATCATTCTAAAATCTGGGAAGATTGCATCATTTTACCAAACTATTCACAGTAAATTTATAATAATTCGAAATTTAGCAAACTCAACGAACAATTAAAGATAAGACATAAATCCACAACTTTTATCAAGACCTAAAATCGAATCTCAACTGAACACCCAAAAATTAAAGCAAGTTTAAATCAGTGTGGTGGAAAACATTAAACCACATTAGCTAATAGCTAATGAACATTCGGTAGTTTTCCATATTGTGATATGAATGATGCAGCAAAACAAAAGTAATGGATACAGGAACATCTCAGGTGTCAGTCAATCCATCTATCACACTTCAATCAATACCACAGTACTGCAAACAATATTCTTTTATTAAAACATCAAATACGAGTTATGCTAGCAGGTTATTGTCTACATAACCTTCTCCTATCCTCATAGCGTCAACCAATGATTTCCCGAAGACTTTACGAGTAAAGAATTTCTTCATATAATCCTCATACCCAATTGTTCTGAATAAGGCAGGCGTCTCCGGTGTGAGCATACTAAGTATTGGACCTAATTCTGTATCTACTTTAGGGCTATGAAATGTTGCAACTGATAGCCTCTCCTTTGTTGAGTTTATGGTTGCTCGGTGTTCCACGCTACGGTATACGCCATTACTCATTATCTGTCACAAGGATGCAACAAAGAATTAATAATGAAAACTCGGTAAATGACCTAGACTAGGATAAATCCACTGCATTAACTCTTTTTACCTCCAAAATATCTCCAATGTTCACTACAAAGGCATTATATAGAGGTTTAATGGGAATCCACATCTTTTCTTTTCTAATCTGTAATCCATCCACTTCGTTGAGTTGAAGGAGGATTGTCAAGCCGCAAGCATCTGAATGTGGCGTAAATCCAATGACTTGCTCCGGTTGAGGGCAAGGAGGATAATAATTCATCCTCATTGCTTGTCTCCCGTCTTCAAACAACTCTGCCATGACCCTAGTCTCCATTTGTAGAGCCATTTCCATCAACTCAATGAGAGTCATGCTCAGTTTACTCAACTCAAATGAGTAGGATTCAATTGTCTCCCTGCATAAATAGATGAACCAGCCAGTTAACTATACACATGCAAGACGCAACATCAAAATCTTAGCATTTTATGTAGAGACCGACGCGTAAAAACAGATATCGGAATGAAATCATAAATGCTGAGAACAAAAGAGATCAGAATTAAGTAACCTGAGAGGTAGAGGCAGTTTGGGTAATAGCCTAGGATTCCTCGTATGTTGGGGAAGAGTGATGATCGAAAACTTATCTCCCCAATCAAGGTTTTGGACTTTTGATTGAAAAATAAAGTTTTGTCCAAATCCTTGCGAATCTCCTTGTTCCTGCCAAAATTTCATTTTCTCATCCATTGGAAGATTGAAAAAACCTTCGATTTCTGATTTCACTTTCTCCATCAATAAAAAGTCAACTCCATGGTTCACCACCTACACCATGAACTTAATTACTTCTCTTAATCATAAAAATATATAATGATACTAACCGATACCAAGAGCCATCTAATTCCCACCGGACTGATAAAGAAAATTACCATAGAAAATTATAGTTGGAGTCCCGTATATATGTATACCTGAAAGAATCCCCATTCCTTGCAAGCAGAGTGAAGCTTGTCCAATTCTAACTCACAAATGATGGGTTCTGGTGACAGTAATTTCTGCAAATCGATAACAGGAACTGATTGATCTATGGAATACGAACCTGAGATAGTATTACTCAACGTGTCCTGATCATTGCGTATGTAACTTGCCGGGACTTCTTCAAGTGATTGTTTGGCCAATTCTTGAACAGTACTATGTACAAACAAAGAACCACCTAGTTTTTTTAATTTTCGTGCCTCCATGAAATCTTCAAAATAGCTGCTTCCAAATCAGATTGATGAACCCACGTTTGAGTTATAATTCAAGTTTTCCGATCACATATGTGAAAGCATGATGATGTAGGATATCTAGTTGACCAAGTTACCTCTGTCTGACTAAGTCAAACAGGGTTTTTTTTTTGTTTTAATTTGATTTCCTTTTCCTAGTCGTATCGGGGATCATTAAAGCCTATATAAGAAGGCCTGGTATCGTAATCACCCAACATTAAAGTTACGTATTTTCCTTAGTTATTGTCCTCTAGTTTTGATATCGCTTTTGTGAAGTTTATAGATTTCACATAAACCCTAATGGCGTTGTATCTACTCTTTGAAGCAGCATCTGGTTACTCATTGATTCAAGCATATGGCATAGACGACATAGGAAGAAACACTGAAGCTGTTAAGAATTCAGTAACTGATGTTAATAGGTTTGCTGAAGTCGTACAGATTGTTGCTTTTTCACCGTTCGATTCTGCTTTAGACGCTCTTAACCAGTGTAATGCTGTGTCTGAAGGGCTTATGACCGAAGAGTTGAGAAACTTTTTGCAGTTAAAGTTGCCCAAAGTTAGAAAAGGAGAGAAACCTGATATTAGTCTTGGAGTTGCTGATCCAAAGATTGGATCACAAATCTTTGAGGAAACTAAGGTTCCATGCCAAAGCGATGAATTCATTCTCGAACTTCTCCGTGGGGTTCGCTTTCATTACGATACGTTGATTAGCGATTTTGAGCAGTCTCCGCTTAGTAGGTGTTTGGGTCATAGTGACAGCAGAGATGAGGAGAAGTTCGATGTAAACCAGGTTGATAACATGGTTATTGAAGCTATCTTCGAACTTGGTAATCTTGATAAAGAGATTCACACTTCCTCCATGAGTCTCAGATTGTGGTACTCTAGGCACTTTCCTGAACTTTTTGCTATTGTAAACGGCAACTGTCTTTATGCGGAAGTGGTTAATTATGTTGAGAATAAATCTGGGTTTTCTGAAGACAAGGTCCCAGGATTAACTGAGATACTTGGGGATGATGAAGCCAAAGCAAAGGAGATTGTTAAAGCAGCGCAAGCATCCATGGGGGAGGAGTTGTCCTCTATTGACTTAATTCATGTCAAGAATTTTGCCCAGAGAGTGATGGAGCTCGCGCAACACAGGAAGGATGTACATGAGCATATAGTATATAAGATGAATGACACTGCACCGGACGTGGCTTTTGTTATTGGTGAAATTGTTGGGGCTCGTCATGCTGGGTGTGATATTGATTCTCGCAATGATTTCTTTTCGGAGACAGATATTGCTGTATTCAGGGAAAAGTTCCATGAGCAGGTTAAAGAGAGACTGGGTTTCTATGATGTGGACATAATGAATGAGGCAATAGAAATCGACGATGGAGCTTCAGAAAAGAAGAGCTGCAATGAAACTGAGACCAAAGGTGAGGTAGAGCTTATAGAAGAGGACAAATCAGCAGATAAAGCAACTAATGGAGATGCTTTAGAGGAGGGTATGCGGGCTGAGAAGAAGAAAAAGAAAAAGAAAAAGAAAAAGAAAAAGGAAAAGGAGAATTGCAGTAGCTCATGCTTTCTTTACACCTTAGCTGCACTAGCTTGTATCTTTTTTCTTTTTGTTTTTCTGTTAGCCAAGTGAAGAATTAAGTAAAGAAATTTATAAGCAAACGTGATCGTAACTTAGTATTATGGTAATATGTGTTTTGGCAAGTACTACCTCTGTGTGTTTGGTTATGAGTTTTTATGAGTTTTTGTTAATTGACTATAAGCATGGTATACGTACCCTAGCTCTTTCTCATATATATACTCTTGACAGGCATATGCATGCACTACCTGCTCTCACTACACTCTTCTTTAGAGGCAGCATTAGTACTTTCTCTCTTTTATACTTCTTACCCATATTGTCACCGGAAAGATGCCCGTGCAAGTGCTTTATAAATAAACAACAATAGAACCCAAGTAAGCATCAATCAATCAGATAAAATAAAAGCATTTGAGACAACAACAAAACATTCTTATTAATTACTCGGCAGTGACTTTTACTTGAAGTACAAGCATGTAGGCTTACGTATATATACCAAAGTTCAGTACTGCAACAATATTCGACATTCCCCGAAGATTGAAAGCAACACCAAGTTATAAACGCGGGTTATTGTCTTCATCACCTTTTCCTATCCTCATGGAGTCAAAGAATGATGTTCTTCCAGTTTTATGCAAATACAATTTCCTTAAATAATCCTCATACCTAATTGATCTGAACTGGGCAGGTGTCTCCTGTATGATCATGCTAAGTACCTCAGAGGTAAAATATATTTTTCAAATCAAGTTTCTGGTGTTTGAATACGAGGAATATTTGTCCAAATCCTTCCACATCTCCTTCTTACTCAATTTCTTTGTTATCCTTCCCCAAATTTGTCACCGTACACATAATCTTACTTGTGAAATCAGAAATCTGAAATCGCACACAAATGGTAATTTGAACAGTTTATAGGAAGATTTAACTCAGTGTATATCCAAATAGCTAGGGAAAACAACAGCAGCTACAGACTATTTCTAGTTTCAATTTCATTATAGATTTATATCAGACATTTCCGTGTGTGGGAAATTACTCCAAAATATCTCTCATGCATCCTGCTCAAATAGTAGTGATCAGAGAGAATGGCACATAGCATCCTCAACTGAAGTAATACTGAGAGCGATCAGAGATTTGCATTTCAACCAACAATCACATGGACCAAAAGACTAGCCAAATCCAACATCTCCTTAATCTCCACTCAAACAAGTGATTCGAATATTCATAATTCATTCAATCAAAAAAATTCAAGACAAACACCTGCAAAAATACTTATTCAAATGACACCAATTATTCATAGAGAGATTGATAATGACCCTTTTACTTTGGCAAAGCAACTTATTTCATTCAATATACATTTGCCGGCAGCAAATAGAAATCACGTGGCCTTATTTTCTTCATCACCTTCTCCTATCCTCATGAAGTCAAGGGATGATTTTCCATCGAGTTTACGAGAAAAGTACTTCTTACAATAATCGTCATACTCAATTGTTCTGAACAAGGCAGGTGACTCTGGCGTGATCATGCTAACTATTGGACCTATTTCCACACCTACTTTAGGATTATGAAATGCTGCAATTGAGAGCCTCTCCTTTGTTGAGTGTATTGTTGCTCGGTGCTCAACACTACGGTAAATCCCATTAGTCATTATCTGCGAAAACAAGCAAGAATAAATAGTCAAATTGACTCTTTTGATCACAGAAATTCTATAGATGCCCTATTTAGGCTTGGATAATTTGTTTCATATTCTTTTTACCTCCAAAATATTTCCAATGTTGACTACAAAGGCATTCGGTAGAGGTTTGATGGGAATCCATATCTTTTCTTTTCTAATCTGTAATCCATCCACTTCGTTGAGCTGAAGAAGGATTGTCAAACCGCCACCATCAGAGTGTGGTGTTAAGCCGATAACGTCCTTGGGTTGAGGGCAAGGAGGATAGTAATTTATCCTCATTGTTTGTCTCCCGTCTTCAAACAACTCTGCCAGCACACTAGTCTCCATATGTAAAGCCTTTCCCATCATCTCAATGAGAGTCGAGGCCAGTTTACTCAACTTCGATGAGTAGGAGTCCATTGTATTCCTGCCCAGTTAAATAATTATTATATGCACGCAAACTAAAGTCCTAACATTTTAAGCTATGGTTGAATGGTGCATGGTACTAGGAATCACATATCCTGCAAGCAAAAGAGACAAAGAAGTTACCTGAGAGGTAGGGGCAATTTGGGAAATAGCCTTGGGTTCCTTGTATGTCGAGGAAGAGTGACCATCAAAAATATATCTGCCCAATCAAGCTTTTGGTCTTCTGATTGAACAAAGGCTTGTCCAAATCCTTGAATATCTCCTTCTTCCTGCCAAAATTTCTTTTTCTCATCCATTGGGAGATTGAAGAAATCTTTAATTTCTGATTTCATTTTCTCCACCAATAAAATGTCAACTCCATGGTTTACTACCTACATCATAAACTTGTAATCACATTTTAATGATTAACACGCAATACCTAGTATTAATAAGGCACTAGCTAATACTACTTTGTTAAAGCTAGGCCATATTAGATCGAAATTTATCAGCTTCATCATATTTCTGACCGACTGAATTTTTTTTACTATGCACAATCATGTAAATTGAAGCGTCACATATATATATATACCTGAAAGAAACCCCATTCTTTGCAAGCAGAGTGTAGATTTTCTGATTCTAGCTCTCGAATGATTGGTACTGGAGATTGTAATTTCTGCAAATCGATAACAGGTATAGTTTGATCAATCAAAGACACACCAGAGAGGTCAGTCAACGGCTCCAGATCGTCGCGTACGTATCTAGCAGGGACTTCTGCAAACGATTGTTGGGCTAATTCCTGAACACTAGGTACTAACAAAGAACCACCAAGCTTGATTGATTTTGGTGTCTCCATGAATTTTCCAATCAGGCAGCACCCCTATCAGACTGATAAAGAATCCTGATAAACCTCCTTTGTATAGAAAACTCAGTCACACTTTCCAATGATTTGTCTATTCTTTTGAACCATCTTTTGGGGACTACCCAAAAAAATTGGGAGACTACCCATCAGTTTTTGTGGAGGATATTAGAAGTAATATTTGGTTACCCCTTATAATTTTTGTTTCTAATACCCACTTTACCCTTGATGATAAACTTAGTTAGTGATTAATGATTAGTTAAAAACTGATTAGTGATTAGTTAAAAACTGATTAGGGATTAGGGATTAGTGATTAGTGTTTTATAAGTTGGATTGTTTTGTTGTTAACTTTTTTTTTTTGAGAGATAAGAAGAAGAAGGAAATAGGAAGAACAAGAGTATGATGTTTTGGGTACTCATGGATACTTCAAATTTAGTTAATGGTGCTTGAATTGGCCACAACATTCCTAAAAATGAACAATTTACAAATTGATTTTCGTTTGGTTTACAAAGTTCGGCTACAACATTTGAAGAACAGGTTACCGAACTCATCTGCAAGTGTAGTTCGGTTAATGTTTCTAAAAACACAGGTAGCCGAACTCAGATTTAATGGAATTTTTAGTCTCAGAGAACAGTTCGGTTTACGACGTAACCGAACTAAAAGTTCGGCTGGGGAAAAAAAAATGAAAAAAGTTGCGATGTAACCGAACTCAATATATAGGTTTTCAGAGAAAAGTTCGGTTAGGAGAAAAAAATTGCGACGTAACCGAACTTCAGTTCGGTTAGGAAAAAAAAATTGCGACGTAACCGAACTAAAGTTCGGTTAGGAAATTTTTTTTGCGACGTAACCGAACTTTTCTCTGAAAGAAAAACCTCCATTAAAAGTTGAGTTCGGCTAGTTCGACAAAGTTTTTCACATAATTCCTAACCGAACTTCTCTCTGCAACTTACATTTTCAACTCATTTTAATGATTACTTCTCATTTTTGCAACCAAAAAACGAATGACAAGTAATGGGTTTGTTATAATTTTGATTTTGATTTTGTTTTGTTAATGATTTAAATTAAGCTATATATTGTGGTTGGTGGTGGTGGTGGCTCAAGGTGGTCTGTGGTGGTGGTGAGCGGCGGGGGTGATGGGAGGAGGTGGTTATATATATAGGTGGTGGTGATGGGAGGAGGTGGTAATATATATATAGGTTAAGGGTAGGTTAGTCATTTCTACATTTTAGGACACCCCTTATCATTTTAGGGTGGACATTTGTAGCACTGGGTAGTCCCCCACCTTTTTTGGGTAGTCCCCAAAAGATGGTTCATTCTTTTAGCCCAACATTAAACGATTGTTGGGCTATTATATATACCCACACGTCTGATGGGCCTTCCATTTTTTAACCATTTTATCTTATTTTCCTTCTTCTTTATCTCTAAACACAGAGAAACCTACATCCCCATCTCCATCGCCTCCACCACAACCAGCACCTCCACCTCCGCCACAATCTTCAATTCGAACATATTGGTAGAAATATATCTATGTTAGAGTGGGTTTCGTTGGAATAATTGAGATAAAAATGAATTTTAACTGGAGAAGCCGAAAATCAATAGAGAGTCTGAGATCGAGGGAAATTCATTATTGTCAGCGGTTCATCATGAAGCTTTATGAGAGATCTTATCTTACGAACCAATTTCTGGTAATTCAATTATTATTTTTAGATTCGATCTACAAATTTAGACCTAAATTCATAAAATCAAGATTAAATATGGAAATTAATGATTAATTTTTCACTTTCCAAATCTGGAAAATTAATGATATGATTTGGAAATCGATTTGAAAACCAATGAAACGAAGATTAAATCAAAGATTAAATCAAAGAGTAAATAATCGATTAATCTTTTAAAGTTGTTTACATTTTTTTTTACTTTGATTCAATAAATTTAAGCAAAATCAGTTTTGTATGATTGTGTTTCAAGTGTTTACCGGTCACGGTTTAGTTTATTTTGTGTTTACTGGTGTTGTGCTGCTGGTGGCGGTGGTTGTGGTGGCAGGTGTAGTTGCAGTGAAGGCAGTAGTGGTGGTTGTTGTGCTTGTTCTGATGGTGGTGGTGGATGCTTTTTTGGTAGTGGAGGTGATGGTGGTGGATTTGGTCATGGTAGTCATAGAAGTGGTACCTGATAGTGGAGTTAAGTATTGATGATAGGAATAGACTGATAGAAGCTAGTAAGGTAGAAGAAAAACTTGGTTAATTCTTTCCAGAGTCATGTTCTGTGTATTTTTATTGAAATTTAAACTTTTGTAGGTACTGACATAGCAAGATAGTTGTGCAAGTGATAGTTGTAATGATACAATTTTATTTCTAATCACTACAAGAAAATTGGCCATCAGCGACGAATCTGGTTGTCGCAGAATATCCTGATTTCGTCGCTAATCATTTTTACCGACCAAATTTTTTGGTCGGCCAAATCGTCGGTAATAGTAGGTCGCAGAATGTATACAGCGACCAAAACTCCAGTGTCGTCGCTAAAGTTTTCTCAGCGACCAAAATTGATTTGGTAGCTGAAAACACAGTTTCATCGACTTGGGAAAAAGTTGTCGCAGATTAAAATCTTTTAGCGACGATGAATTTTTATCGCGGAATAAAAAGATTTTGCTACCAGATTTATTTTGTCGGTAAATAGGATCTTATTGCGACGAAATATGTTGCAGCTAAAAAGGAACTACCAGCGACAGTACATACATCTTGTCGGGAAATATTTTACTTTAGCGACATCTGAATTTTGCAGCCAAAAGGACCCGCGACAAATTTAAAATGGTCGGAGAATGTAACAATTTGGCGATATAACAAAAATGGTCGTAGAACGCAACAATTTGGCGATACAACAACAAGTTATCGTAGAACGTTTTTATTTCAGCGACCAGTATTGTTATCGCCAACTACGATTTTTGGCGACAAAAGGAGGACCCAAGGAAACAACACCTTGCATTGATTTAATTTAAAAAACTAAAACATTTGAAAGCAACTTAATTGTAACGGGGATTCATTTAACATATTAACTAGAACAACTGTTTACATAAAACATGCCAGCAAACGTAGAAACAAAAAACATACTAGAAAGAAAAAGCTCCAATTTAACAGAGTTCTCTAAAACCTACAGAAAAGCTCCAATTCACACAGAAGCAACGGAAAAATAACCTAAAAGCTGATGTTACTCATTACTGGGTATTTCGATGCCTTTTGCACGCAACAATACCTCCAATCTTGACCAGACACTGCTGTTTTGCTCTAATTTCTCCAAGCGTTCCTTCTGATCTTGAAATGTTTCAATCACTATGTCTTTTTCCTTCAACCTTGCGAGCAATTCTTCATTTTCCCGCCTCAATAATGCCGCAGAGGAGGAAGAGTTGTTAGGCTTTGGTCCGTAACCTAGTCCTTTGACATATCCTGATCTGGATCCAAGTACTTGTTCACATATATGTGCCTTAGTTAGTCACTCAGATTCTTCTTTGTTAGCCTGTTCCTCTAGGAGAGCCATCATTTCATCCTACATGAGTGAAAATAATAAGTCAGTGCTTGGTGTGCAAGATAATTATGCATCAGTTTCTTTAATTGCAAATTTATCGATTTTCAATGTAAATAGTTACGTATTTCGATTCTGCCACTTCATTAATTCACCCTTTCTTCTCACTCCAGTGTTTGTCATGGAATAACTTGATTGGATTATTTTTTGGTGGTTCTTCAGGTTGTTCTTGTGATGGTTCTTGCAATTCTTCTTGTGACGCATCTTGCAGTTGTTGAGGTGGTTTAGCTGGGGTCTTTTTCTAATCCATTTCAAATAAAATCACATTAGAGCATTCAACGGCAAGAACTAGCAAGGCTTCAAGTTTTCAATCAATACAGAACTACACATTCAAATGAAATATAGAATAATCATGCACCTTCACACCCAGCTATATGCTCCTACATGCATAAAAACCTCAAGGTTGAACTGATACAAAATGCAAAAGTATACAAAACTATGTACCGGCTTAGGACCACGACTAATAAACGATCGAGATCCTCCCCGATGGAGAAATTGAATACAAGCCCGACTTTCAGCATTCTTAGCAGATAATTTCTGCAGAATAGAAGATTAAAAAAAAATGTCAAACCAAAGAACAGAACTATGCCTTACCAAAGAGAGTATGCTCGCACTTTAGTTAAACAGAACTACTGATTATAAAATTAGTTTGTATGGAATATCAATTAACAGTACAAAGAAATTCAAACAAAAAAATAACAACTATAATTTGATACACCGAAGGAATTAATCAAAGTTATCATACCTGAAATTCTGGTGTGTTGAAAAGCTGAGTACACAGATAATTCCAATCTTCTTCCGAGAGGTTAGGGAACTCTGCTCGTGCTTTGGCTAGTGATCTTGATTTGTGGTACTGTAGGTGAAGATCATATCTATAGTCTGCATACCTTCTCCCCATATTGTGATTCAGGAACTTACAGACATGTGGCGCAGAGATGTCAATGTCAAATTTGTTCTACATGGCATAAAAAACAAGAAAGAAATGAATCACTGGATTTCTTTCTATGCAGCTAAAAAGAAAATGAAAAATAAGTTAAAATCTTCATAGAAAGCAAATATAACTCACCAACAGGTAGGGAAACAAAGCTTTTCTGTCGTTCACTGGAATCTTGCTCCATTTCTGAACTTGTAAAGGAGCGAATTGGCGCACTATACATCCACATTCACTAGAAAGTTTCTGCGCGTTTTCATCAGTGGGTTTTCCATATTCTTCTTCGATGACAATGGATATTCTTCCATGTTGTTCCACATGTTGGTCAATCCCCAGACCTTTTGTAGGACCACGATGCCTCCTCGATCCTATAAAAAAAATAGATGCCTGTATAATATTCATTGAGTAACCTATTCAATAAATACAAGTACATAGTAAAAATTGTGTACCATCAGTATCTGTGGTTAAAGGATCGACATTAGCATCACTTCCTGTAAAATTACAGGATAACATTCATCAATAAGTTCTTGTGTAGATAACAATCTACTGTAACCTGTAAAATTAACTCTTCTATAAATAAATTCACCTTCACCTTCAAGATGAGTTGAATAATTAGTTGAACAATCCATGAGTGAAGATGGATGTTCACCATCTGTGCGCTCTACGAAAAAAATAAAATAACGAACAATGTTAACAAAAAGCACAACTAATATGCCAAAATCATACATGTCAAATATTTGATAATGTTCATACCGATGCTAGTGTTAGCTGCAGCCAAGTTTCCTGTTGTAGCCGAGTTTCCAGTTGTAGTCAAGGCCCCTGAAGAGCTTCTTGTAGAAACATTCTGAGGTCGGTTCCTAAGCGCCATATGTAACCTGAAATAATTTAACAAAATAATTATTAGTAAACAATAACCCATAGGTCCAGAGGAATAAACTCAATTTTTAATCAAACTACAGCTCATCTCTCTTCAATCAGGGTGACACTTTTTTGAAAACACAACCCAACACAGATTTCTATCATAGACAGAGAGTTAGAAAACGAAACAAACCCTAAACTTATTCTAATTTTAAAGTAAAAAAAACTTTAAACCCTACAAAAGGATCATAAAAACCTGAAATTGTTAGTATAAACAACAAAACAAACGGGTATTATTTTTCAACAAAAAGCATCATTGCCATTGCTTCAGGCTGAAAATGATTAGGATACAAAATGAGATCACAGTGGAACCGATCAAACCTGGAGTGAAGATTTAACCACAAAAAGAAAAAATACAAAGAAAAAAAAGGTTAAAGTATCACTACTTACTTCTAGATCTTATTCCCTCTCCAATGGAAGCAGAAATTCTAGGTGGTTACAGAAAAATTAGGAGAAGATATAATGAGTGGGGAGTTATGAGAACAGGAGGAGTGGAGAGATATATTAGGAATACAAAAAAAAAAAAAATATAGGCGGGAATTGAAAAAAAAATTTGAAGAATTGGAGGGATTCGGTTTCTACTTTTTATTGAAAATTTTCAACCAAGGTAGACTCCCACTACCTTAAAACAAGGAAAAAGACTTAATTGTTATCCAGCTGACCCGCCCCTCTGCTATCAATATGTACAAAACAAAACAAAAAAAACAGTAGACCAAAAAATACATCATATGTAACCTAAACAAAATGTATCATATTCATACATACAAGATAATAAAAAGCTTACTTGCAAAGTATTATCAATTGAATTTGTTTCAAGGCCTCTGGTCAGTTGCTTATGCTCCTCAAACACCTGCACATTTGAAAATGGGTATTAGTGATTATTCATCCCATCCTTTTAGAGTAATTTGAAGCCAAATGATTTTGATTTTGAGACACTAGGAAAATAATATTACACTGAAACTCAATGAGAAATAAAAACCCGAGCATAATCACACATCTAAATTGACATAAACCATAAAAACAGTATCTTAGACCTGCTCAAACATATTCCAAGTTAACGATTTACCTGAGCCAATTCATACCACTCTCGCCCTCCAACGCTGAGCAACAACATTACCAATCCCATTTGTACTCTTCAATTTCTCATAAATCTATTCATTGATTAGTTTGGAAAATGGTAATCAGCTCCCCTCAACCAAATTAGCATATAGGAAACTCCCCCACAACCATCGTTCTTATCAAAATTCAAAAATTTCTACCAATAATCCCTCCTTAATATATACCTATACAAACTCTCAATTTCTTCCCTTTTAACACATTAATCTTACTTTCCCTCTCTTGTACACTAACGTTTTCTAAAGAAACCATCTTTCTTTTCAATTTCTGTATTACTTTCTTGACCATCAGACCCATCTCAATCCGTAACACATCAATAACCATCAAATCTGCCATCACCAAAAACCGATTCCCTCTCTTGTGCAGCTAATATTAAAACTTTCCTAAATCTACAATCCACATCCACAAATCTTATAAAACGAAGATGATAAAAGAGAGATTTCCTCGATTCAAGCAATTCCGGCAATATATATCTGAAAAGAGATTGGAACTAGGAGAAATCGGAGTATCTATTTTCCCTAACCTAACTAAGGAGGTGCAACGGAGCTGTAATAAGTGTTGAGCTTCTTAGTCTTAGCTCGGTCCGATAAGTAAGGAATTTAGAAGAAAAAAAATAAAAATAAAAATACGTGTTGGACTGCCGACCAAAACAATTATACGTGTCCTATTTTGGTTCCTTTTGCTAACAGGTGTCATATGTCTGCGGTTTTATACGTTTTTCAAAACAAATTTATTTTTTTAATTTAAAGTCATTTTTTCCTTAATCAAATCAAATATTAGTATCGTTTCCTGGTCAACCTAGATTATTTTTTTTTTTTTTTTTTTTTATATACATAGATATATAAAGTATGATTTTTGACAAAATTTTGCCTAAGCCAAATAATTGGTTAAATTTCAAAGAATACACCATTGCTAGACCAAGACAAAAAAACAAAAAAAATGAAAATGAGAACCTTTATACGGCCTATTATAAAATTTAGTTTGGCATACCACATAGTATGGGAAATTCATTTCCCTACTACAATAGATATGGCAAATTTAATAAAAATAAGGGCTAGTATGTAATTTTTTTGCTATTCAAAAAGGGCTAGCGGCACAGCTTGTCGCTCGCTTGCCTAGTATGTAATTTTTAACTTTGTAAGTTTTTGTTTTATAATAAGTAGTAATTAAGTGTTAGTTTTAAGCTAGCAAAAAAACGAATTTCCTGAAAATGAAAAATGAGGAAGATTCTGTTTTTATTAAAATAATATATTTAATTTCGTTAGGTGGGATCCTAATTAATAAAAAATATATTGTGTGTATTATATGAGATTTATGTGGGATATTATGTATTATAAAAAGTTTAGTGGGTCCCTCTATTTATGAAAATATATTAAGATAATAAAAAATTAGGAGAGAAGAAGGTATAAAACATATATAAAATTACTGGTCAATAAAAACAATATTGTCAGCGATAAAATCTCCATCTCTCAACCAAGCGATAGACTGTTTATCGCTTGCTGGAAACTCCACCGTGTATGCCTATATGTTATTTCTGACATTATAGGCATATGAGTTTGGCAGTTTGATATACCCATAATGGGTGCATATATGGAAAATATATGGCAAAATCTGATGTTTGCCATATGCATAGGAATTGGCCTAACGTAGTAGAAGGTAAAAAATTTAATTGGTTCATTCATTTTGATGCTTCGTTTATAGAGTCTAATTTAATCACGGGATATGCAATCACTATACTGGAAAAATTATGAGGGCGAAAGTGGAGGAGCTTCCGACTATGAACCGTGTTTTGTTATGGCAATATAATGTAGTGCAATGAATAAATGGGATGACTATGTTAGGGTAAAATACCCGATGGCCACGTGTCAACATCTCAGGGGATGATTTCTTGATGAGATGATGAGACAGGAGCACTGGATCATACTCCATAAAGTTGATCTCGTCTGAATTGAGACGCTTGCCACGAACGTCGCATGAACGACGCGTGTGAGGAGTGGTCTAATCGATTTAGTCAGTCAAGTCAAAAAGGTAGCACCGCATTTAATGAAGGATCAGAATAGGTGAGGGCGAGTCTATGTCACGGCAGAGGGATTAGACGACCTATACTATAACTCGTAGATGAAGCAATACGAGGATCTCCATAGAAGAGCTTCACGATGACGAACAAGGAGAGATAACTCGGGAGAAGAACCCAGCATACCATCACGAGGGATAGTATAGATTCTGCTCGAAGTAACAAAGACGATGAATGATGGCTCCACAAGATCGGCGAGGCCTGACCTTCACGAGTTTATTTTGTCTATAAATACCGGTCCAGGTATCAGGAGATGGACAAGGTAGCTAATGTATTTTTAGATGGTCTTTCTACAGAGAATTCCTGAGAGAGATCTAGAGAGAGAAAGGGTGAGAGATCTTTGTGATATTTGTAGCTCTTTCAAGAGTAAGACCTTACGATTAATAAACAAAACATCTTATTTCCCGTGGACGTAGGTCTACATGGCCGAACCACGTTATATGCTTGTGTCAATCTTTACTTTCATGTTCTTTACATCTTGTTTGTCTTCTTATCTTGAATGTTAGATAGATTATAGCCTTTAGATGTGTATGGATGTAGTCATCAGAAAAGATGCAACTACCGACTATTTTGTGCTTTCATAATTCCATCTAATTTTTCTTTTATATATTTCTTTCTATATAATTGGATGTGCAAAATCTCTTCGTCAATGATCGAATTGTGTTTCATTAAAATGAATATTATTTTGATGAGAGACAAATCTATCAGGATTGGTCTTGAAAAAAGGTAGGAATCTCAACAAAACTCATTCCAATTCCAACAGCCCAGACTCGGATCCTTGGGATTACCATACTACTTCATATCAACATATACTCGGTATATCAACATCACTTCGATATGAGATCTCTTATTGAATTGCTTACTCAATGATCATTTCTCAACATCATGCCTTGAAGAGAACTTGAATCTCCACGCTCTTCAACACAAAAATTTGAGTCTCATATGTGGAAGTGGTCTAGGTTAAAGGAGAAAGAGTTCTGATTGATTGGCACCGAAATAAAATCCACTAGATATAAAAGAAAAAGCTTTTTTGGGGGCTAAGTCGGATGAAGGAACCAAGGCTATGTTAAAGACACAACGTTGTGTCGTTAAAAATGGTCCAAACTTGATAAACATATACAAAAATTCAACCTTGGAGAATTTCCTAGTTAGGATGGAGGTGAATGCATAATTTTCAAGTCAACGGAGTTACTTCCCATAAATGTTATAAGAAAAAACATCTTTTATCTTGTCTTAGGTGGAATTCGGTATACTCCTAGGACCTAAACTGATACCTCTTATTAGCAACCATGGAATTTTAACCCAAAATTGAAACACAAGAAATAGGGGACATGAGTTATATGACCACTTTAATTGTTCAAAGCAAATAGTCAGTTATCCAGCATAACTGAACCGCGGATCCTAGCATACTTCTACGGACCTAGCTTCACTAAATTGGTTTCTTTTTTTTATTTTTCTAAAGAATGAACTTTATTAATATACTAGAGCGCTATTACATGAGGGTATTCTATACCCGAAGATTCGAATACATTTGGATCATAACGCTAAGAAATTACAGAGATATTATAGTAGAGAAAAAGGTGAATATCAATCTCTGTATTAAAACTGCAGCAGGGGTAGATGTTTTAGTTGGCGTGCTGGATCTGTATGAGGTTGTTGAGGGTCCATAGGCCTTCGACGAATGTTTTCCACAAGAAACGTTATACTATGATGGACATGACTGAGTCCACAGGGACTTGAGGGGTTTTGATGCAATTGATCCGAGACAGATATGCCTTTGTACCCGTTGTTGTGGAGAAATGCTTGACGATAATTGTTTACCTCCTTTTTTGTCTCCTTATCCATAGTTTCAACCTGAATTATTTAGCTTTGAATGTGGTTTGAAGTATCGTCCATTTTATGCCCTAGAAATTTAGCATTAAACTAACTAGCAATGCTATTACAAATGTTACAAAAACTGAAACCCAAATACAAGTAGAGTTACAAGTATCGTTTACATATTTCTCAAAATATGTGTTGGTAACCTTTCGCTTTAACCAAGTTCATCTTATATTCTTGACGAAAGTTAAAAGATGATCATGTGAAAATCGCCTGGTAACATCTTACATGATTTGTGTGAGACAATCATTTGATGTTGACTCGGAATGTTTCGTATTGATCATTCGATCACTTGAAAATTGCATTGAAACTAATAGTTTGTGTGAGATAACTATTCACGTGTTCCAAGAATGTTTCAATGGTTGAAATGAGAGTTTAGAACCTGGTTGGTTTGTGAAGTTCGGGAACCTGGTATGCAAACCGGTACGCGTACTGGCGTAAAGTTCAGGTCCGGGAATTTCTGCTGAGTTTGGATGTTTATTAGGTATGCGTACCAGTTCGCGTACTGGCGAAACCCAAACTTGGTCCGGCTACTTAGGTACGCATACCTAAGTAGAAGATGTTCTAAAATCGGTTTGTTCATGAAATAATACATTTATATAATAAGGAATGCAATCTCTTGCAAACTGTGACTATAATGTTCATGACTTGATTTGAGTGAATCAAAATCGATTTTTCTTCAATTGTGTCTTGTATACTTGTATGCCAATATAAAAAATTGAACAATGTATTTTTATTTTTTTTAGCGGGGAAAACAATGTAGTTTCCTTGATCAAAAAATGAAAAATTACAAAATTTTATCAAACAAAGAGTGGAAAAATAATAAAAAGTAATTACACAATTTAAAAGAATATGGAATTTAAATAAAGCAAGCTAGTAACGGTGAGGTCTACCTCTACTTTATTTTTAGAAACACATTCACTACATCTCATCATCACTCAGGATAACCTTCATCTTCAATGTACTCGATTGCAGTTTCATCTTCTTCATCACTTTCTACATTATAAATAAAATTATCATTGAGATCAATAGGTGTGTCAACTACTTCTGGTTCTGCATCATGTCTGTGAAATTCTCGTGCATCAAGATCTTCTTCTTCTTCCATATTTTCTAAAAGGGTTGAAACCTCATTATTTTGGTATGCATCTTCAGTGGTTTTGTATGTTTCCGTTTCTTCTATCTCTTCTACCTCTTCTAGTTCTGGAACATCCCACAAATTCCTATGTTGCATCCTTTCTGCTACTTTCCAATTTGATCCAAATTTATAATCATCCAGGTAAAATACTTGTTTGGCTTGTCGGCCGTCAGCAAGCACAAATGGATCATCCTTGTACCACCTGCCGCTTACATCTATACAAGTCAAGTTGTAATCTTTTTTAACTATTTTTTTCTTAGGATCTAGGTTGAACCATTCACACTTAAATAGCATCACCCTATATGGATATACATACTGCAGCTCTATGATGTCAGATAGAATTCCATAAAAATCGATCTGTTTTCCTTCATGTTCCCCTTCGACAAATAGTCCACTATTTTGGGTCGTACGGATGTCATCACGAGATTTGGTGAAATACCGAACCCCATTCACAATACAACCTGAAAATGATTTCACACGAGAATCTGGGCCACATTCTATAGAGTATAATTCATCAGTTGCATCAGCTGATCCTTTGTCTCGAAAAGCCAAAACCTGCATTGTAAAACATTACAAACATTTAAACTAGATCAAATCACATATTACATTAAATTTTTAACTTGTTTGCATACTTACATGTCGTTTAAACCATTTTGGGAATTCTTGTATTTTCCATTGATATAAATTGACATTAGACTGTGCTTTCAATTCATTCATATGCTTGCTACACGTGAACAAGTGATAATAAATACCAAATTATCATTATCAAAGAATGCCAAATTCTGCATAAAGAATAAAGGGAAGTCACTTACTCTAAATACGGGCGTAATTCATCGCAATTATTCAACACATACCAATGAGCCATTTCTATCTCTTTCTTTGATAACTGTTTATAAGTTGTGCCACTAATTGGACGAGCACTTTGAGAAAAGACAGGCAACGCCGACCCTTTTTATCAGGGCCATCACAAGAGGTATCGTTATTCCGTTCTTCACGATTGAATTTGGTTTCAATCCCACGGAGATACATTGAACAGTAAGTTAAATATTCCTTCACAATGTATCCTTCTGCTATAGAACCTTCTGGGCGTGCTTTATTTTTCACAAACCTCTTAAGTGATCCTAGAAACCTGCGAGCATATAAAGATATGACTTAAACACATAGAGATTCAAACTTTACATGGAAACTTGAATGTAGAAGCATATAGTTTGCAGAAAATACCTTTCAATTGGGTACATCCAATTATAGTTCACGGGACCAGCTATTTTGGCTTCATGCGGAAAATGCACAGCCAAATGAACCATAACATCAAAAAATGCCGGTGGGAAGATCCTTTCCAATTTACAAAGAATCAAAACTATATCTTTTTCTAACTTTTCCAAATGCTTCACACTCAATGATTTTGCACATAAGTCTCGGAAAAAGTTTCTCAATTCAATCAAGGCATCACAAATATCCTTACGCAAGTAAGCCCGTATTCCAACAGGAATAATTCGTTGTAACAAAACATGACAATCATGGCTTTTCAAACCCAATATTTTTCCGTCCCTAATGCTAACTTTCCTCGAAATATTTGATGCATACCCATCCGGAAACTTTACTGATTTTAAAAACTTACAAAACTCTCTTCTTTGTTCTGGTGTCAGAGTATAGGAAGCACGAGGCTTAATACACTTATCCCCTAAAACTTCTAGATGAAGCTCTGACCTAATATTCATATCTGCGAGATGTAACCGGGCTTTTTCTGTGTCTTTTGTTTTCTTATCTAGGTTTAGAAATGTTCCCATAATGTTATCACATATATTTTTCTCTATATGCATAACATCAAGCTTATGTCTTATTCTAAGAAATGCCCAATATGGCAACTCAAAGAAGATACTCTTTTTTACCCAATTTAGCTCATCATTGGCACTACGCTTTCTTTTTTTACTTTTACAATTTGGGTTTTTTCCTAGATCAACATGTTTGAATTGCTCTAACTGGTATTTAATATCATCTCTATTCAATTCTTTAGGTGGAGGTCGAAGATCATTCTTACCATCAAACTGCTTGCTCCTTCTCCACGAGTGACCACGAGGCAAGAAGCGAAGATGACCCAAGTAACCTATTTTACTCCTCAACCGCTGAGACGACAAATCAAAATTACATACTGGACATGCCTTGTACCCTTTAGTACTCCAACCAGATAAATTCCCAAACGCAGGAAAGTCGTTTATAGTTAAAATGACTGCAGCATGCATTTGGAAACTTTTCCCTGTAGAGGAATCCAAAGTAGCTGCTCCAACTTCCCATAACTCCTTCAATTCATCAATTAAAGGCCGCAAATACACATCAATATCTTTTCCGGGGGCCTTGGTCCCTAGAATAAGTAATGACATCATGAAGTATGGCTCTTTCATTCACATCCAAGGCGGGATGAGTATAACCGGCCACATCTTTGTCGAGTTGCTAATATTTCCAAATGGATTAAAACCATCGTCTAGTCCAAGCCTAACATTACGTGAATCTCTTGCAAACCATTCATACTGGCTATCAAAAATTTTCCACCCTTTAGCATCCGCTGGATGTCTTAGTATGTCTTCTATTTCGACGTGCTTATCCTTGTGCCTATCCTTGTGCCATCGCATTGAAGATGCCGTGTATTTTGACATAAACAATCTTTGTAATCTAGGCTTCAAGGGAAAGTAACGCAAAACCTTATGTGCAACTTTTTTACCCTTACCCTGGTGAAAGATATATCTTAGCTCGCTGCAAACGGGGCAGTCATCTCTTTTACTATGCTCCTTCCAAAATAAAGCACAATCATATTTACATACATCAATCGTTTCATACCCCAACCCCAAGTGCTTTAAAACCTTTTTAGCATCATAAAAAGTTGCTGGTATACTTACACTGGGAAAAGATTCATTTAATAATTTAAGCACCATATTAAAATCTTTAATTCTCATATGATTGAGCACCTTAATATGCATCAACTTAACCAAAAAATTTAAGGATGACATGTTGCTGCAACCTGGGTGTAATTCTCTCCTTGCTTCTTCTAATAATCCCAAAATTGACTCAGTTACTTTTGGATGATCATTAGCATCAACTCTTTAAATGGGCTCCCTGAAGATCCATTATCAATAGGTTTTGGTCTACCCAAGCTATCTATCATCTCAAACATTTCATCTGGTTCCGTCTCTTCATTGTGGTGCAGACTAGAGGTAGCTTCATCTTCCCTATTTGAATGTGGTAAGAAATCATTAAGGTTTAGCTTTTCACCATGATGCACCCACACTTGATAACTAGGGGAAAACTCGTTAGCCCTCAAGTGTCGTTCAATTGTATCTAGCTTACGCTTCGGGTTTTTATTCAGACAACTGCGACACGGACAAAGTGTTTTTTGCTCCGCATCAACGTGATTCTTTGCTACTTCCATAAAAGACTTGATACCTTTTACATATTCGTCAGAAGTTCTGTCTTTTAGCCGAATCCAACTCTTATCCATATTTGGTTTCCAGTATTCGCTAGCAAGGCCTGTTAAAGTATCAACAAAAAGTAAGTAAGGGCATATAATCAGTATACTTATACTGATCAAAGAAGTATATATAGCTAATGTTCAAATCTCACACTTGATGAACAAAAAAAAAAAATCCCTCGTAGTGTCGAGTTTCTTTCTAAATATTCCTAAAACATAAAACAAGCACAGAAATATGATTTTCATTTTTGAGAGAAAAAAAAAGCATAAAGCGAGTTGATTACTCGGACATCAAAGTTTTCTTTTTCCTTTTTGGTCTGTCTAGCAGTCTTTAAAGAAACGGGTGAAGAGGCAAAGAACTAAAGAAATCCAAATATTATAATAGAACCAGGAACAAATTTAAGCAATATAGTGACACTAAAAGACAGCTGATAACAGTACCAGAATACTTCAATCTATTTGCTCACTGTTGCAGGGAATCCATGATAACTGACAACATCAAATAGAGTTCTCTCCGACGACGTGATCTACAAATATAACTTTGAAATGGTGACTCTTTTACATGTTGTCTCTAAGATATCCACCAGCACAAGCTGACTAAGTTCGAACTTTTTTTTGAAATTGTATACTAGACCAAGCAATCCATTCGCCTGTTAGGTTAGGTTCAACATCTGTGTTCACTATTATATCCAGAGCAAGAAGGTCCGGCCAAACTTAAGAAAAACCTCTTACCTATCGATTCAGATGCTAAAGCCACTAACACCTCACATGCCACTGGTCTCACCACTTAGCAGCACAAGGTCAGGATTTTATTACTCAACAATACAAGGTTCAGAAATTACTACTTAGCAGCACATGGACCTCCATTCGTGTGTGTACACTTGATATTATGGAGTTGTGATGGAAAATTGCGGTGTAAAGTGGCAGCAATCCCCAACCATAGCATTTTATCTGTTTTGTACTAGTACAAGACATTGGTAAACAAAGATGTAACCAACTAATGGGTTCAAAAATCTTGTTGATCATGGAGGTGCGTAACGTGGGACTACATGAGTACAAATCTATACATATTACTTTTTAGCCTCAGCAATCTTTGACAAACTTGGACCAAATAAAGGGAAACAAACTGTAAAACAATAAACTAGCTAAACCCTTATAAAACCCTTTTTCTCATTCATCCAAAACCAAATTTTTCATTCAAGGTTTCTCTTTCTAAGCTAATTAATTAGGTTACACATTACAAAAGTTTAGAACAAACATTAAGATTTACTAAACAATCAATTATAATTGTAAATTACTAAGGTAGAATATCTGCGGAAATTGGGGAATCGATTTATGATACAGAACATCCACTAAGTTAATTTTAGTTGGGAATTTCAATTTAGGGTCCAAAATTGAAGAACAACAAAATTTCGAATAATGAAAAATAAAAGAAGAAGAGTTCGGAATCACTATTGAAGTCCACTAAGAATATAAAAGATTCAAACAATACATAATCGAGCAAAAAAAAACCAAATCAAATTGCAATTAAATAGGATGAAGATAATACCCGTGACTTCCGATTGGTTCGTAGCAGCTCGATATGAAAATAGTCTTTAAAGAAAAAAACCTAATAAATTTCGTAATAATTTGTTTTTGATTGTTCAAACTTTTAGGCAGAATTTGTTGAACAATAATACTTATGATATATATGGAGAAAGGAGAATACTAGTTAGGGGAAGAAAAGGTGTTTAAACCCCTTAGTGGGTTTTAGTAGTGGCGATGGTTGGTTTTGGGGAGAACGGGTATTCATGGGGAGAATATCATTTTGTGGGAAATGTTTAGATAATTATCACTAGAGGGTCGCCACGTGTGACACGTTTTACTCCTCGAGATCCAAATTGAAGGTAAATAACAAGATTCACACGATTTAATGATATATGTCGAAGAAAAAAACCCAACTGAAGCACCCTGCCACCGTCCATTGAACTTTTATATAAATAGGCAGTCAACGAAAACGCGTCTATTACACCTAGTAGGATTAGGAAAAAAAAGCTTATGACTGGAAAATCCTAAAATATAAATGATTTATAGTGGAAGGCTTCTGGAACATGGAATATACCAATTTATGCATGGGTTAGAAAACCCCAGTGGCAGCCAGCGTGTGTATAATAGGATTACTAAGTGCAATTGAGAGCTAAGATCTTTAACTTTCGACTGGAATGGTTTGCTGCTAGGAACTCTGAAACTCAATTTTGCATTTTCTTTTGATTGCACCAGTTTGGTATTTTGTTGCTCAAATGCATGTCCGAGACATTAGTGTGTGCAGGGTGCACAATGAAGTACCCGAAGAATGAGTAATCAACTTGTTTCCCTCTATAAAAAAGTAGAAAGTTGTAAGCTTATTGACCAAAAATTGATTCATAAAACAATTTTGAGATTAATTGTTCTCTAAAATCACCTGCATTCTTAGAAGATATACCTTTATAGTGACCATGGCGATTATGATCAACTCTATTTTTTTGTCATTTTGTCAAATGAAACTAGATAGACTTGTTAACCCAAGCGTGGCGTCAGAAGAAGCATATGCAATGTTTGCTTTGAATTGGTATTAGATTTGTAAATTAAAGCTTATTTTATTTTTACTAAATTGTCTAGCTCATTGAGATAACCTACACCTGCAGCAGCAAGTTCCTATTAGTCCTACGGACAGTTCTTGGAATTAGCCATTTCACATATTGAAGCAGCTCCAGTCCTACTTTATCAGAAAAAGAAATGAAAACAAATACATAAACACTACATCTCATCATCATCATCGAGATCAATATGTGTGTCTACTACATCGGCTTCTGAATCATGTCTGTCAAATTCTTGTGCATCAAGATCTTCTTCTTCTTCCACCCTTTAGTGTTCGTCGCGTGCCATTGCGTTGTTGATGCCGTGGGTTTAGACATAAATAATCTTTGCAGTCTAGGCCTCATGGGGAAGTAACGTGCAATTTTTTTGCCCTTACTCTGATGAAAGATATATCTAGGATCGTTGCAGACGGGCGCATCTCTGTAATTCTTTGCTACTGCCATAAAAGATTTGATATCTTTTTTATATTCATCGGATGTTCGATTTTTTGTCGAATCCAACTCTTATCCATCTCCGGCTTCCAATAGCCACTAGCAAGGCCTGTTAAGAGTTCAACCAAAAGTAAAATTGGCCATATATCACATATACTTATCCAACTCCTATCCATGCGTCTTCTTAATCCATTCCCGTCATTGCTGACATGGGAGTAAATACTTGATACTAACACAATGGGAAAGAACACAAGATGACTAATAATAAATTCCAAGCACAGCAACAAACTTGTGCTTAAAATAAAAAAACGTTATCAAAGGGGAAAGTGCTAGTTCTGTGGTAATTAATTAGAGATTACCATACTATATTATAATTAGATTAGTTCCCCTATATCATACGGAGAATTAGAACACTACTCAACTACATCCATAACAAACCATCAAGGAAGTGTAAAACTATAAGAATCAATCAGTGAATTAAAGTTACAAATTATATAATGCATAAGTAAAACACAAAAATTCTACCTCGTAAAAGCTCCTGATCGCCCTTCTCCTTCTTTCTAAAAGTAACACTTAGGATTGACCTCCATTCCAATACTGGTTTTATCTCTCTCTTATTAGTCGAACAATAAAATATATTGAAATAGTCAGTCGTAGATCGCGTCCTGTGTGGTGTTTAGAATAATCCCAATTGTTCAGGGAAGGGTTTATTGTTGACTCATTCTTTTAGGTACCACACTACCACTTGTAAACGTGGTTAGTTTTTTTTTGCCTATTTTTTAGCTTATAAGGCTACTAACCATCTTTGTTTTCACCGGAATAAGAAAACTATCCTTCCAAAGGGTTTATCTGGCTAAAAAAGAACACGAACCCAACTCATTCATTTCCACTCTATCCTGATAATCTCAGTTTCTGCTTTTATAGTTTTCCACAAATATTTATTACTTAAAACTAACTTATCCTAGAATCAAGCCATTCAGCGACCAAATTGGATTATGTCACTAAATTTTCATTTTTAACGACGATCAATATTGTCGCTAAAATGCAATTTTGGCGATATAATTGATTTATGTCGCTGTTTGTATGATTTAGCTACGACATCAAACTAGGTCGCTGATTATATGATTTACCAACGATTTTAGCTACAATTTTTTTAACATGTCGCTAAAACTATCATTTCGCGACCACATTTTTATAGGTCGCTATTTATTACATACAACGACGAAAATTGACATGTCGCCAGGAATTTCGTCGCTAATGCCATGTTTTCCTGTAGTGAATGTTTTACAAAAACCTGTTGTGCTAATATTTCATGGTTATAAATGACAAATGCTTGCACATCTTGTTTTGAGCAACGGTCAGTCTTCACACAGCAGGAGATATTGGTTTTCATCTGTACAAAGTACAATTTTATAGATTTTGTTTGGATTTGTTCGCCTTGCGGATCCATTTTGTAGCCTATATGGAACAACTTTTATATTTTGATTTATATTTTAAACAGACTATCTATAATATGTTGAGCATTTGGTGATGGAGGAGGAGGTGAAGGTTATGAGTGTGTGGAGGTAATGGTGATGGAGCCAGTGGGACTCCCAAATGGGTGGAAAGACAGTCTTAAAAAGGCGTCGGCATAAGGTCGAAAAGAACGTTCTCCTTGGATGCCCGGTAAGGTCAGTTTCCTCATATTTCTTTGGTTAGTGTACAATTGTTCGATAAAATATTGTTGATGATAAGGTTCCTATGTTTATTATTTTTTGAGTAGAAAACGCATAGGAAATTGAACAAAATGGACTGTTAATTAGTACATGCATGATACAAAAACTTGCGGATGGGGAAGTGAAGCTTCAACTGTTATTGTTGTACAGTCCTCGTGGAAGTTGCAGTTGAAACTGAAGAATGGAGTCGATGCTAGTGCAATTGAAATCATAGTTAGGGTTTGAGAATGGATGAAATTGAGTATGAAAATGAAGAAATGAGGTTAAGAATTAAGATGTGATGGGTATTGGTGGTATGAATGATTACATGGTGGTTCCTATTGAAACTGCAGTGAAATTTCTTCATTCATACCACCAATACTCATCACTCTTGTGCATACAAACAGGAGAGTGGACTGAAATGAGTTTAGATATTGGTTCCGGTGGTTGCTATTGAAGTTGCAGAGTGGAGATAACTTGAACAAGTTACCTCCATATACAGACACAACTTTGGCCAATTTCCTCCATAGACAGAGACATCTATGGATCTAAGAGTGCTGGCTAGTACAGTTACAGGTGAGCTGATGGATGGAGTTGTTTGTGTTTTGTTGATGTTTCTTGGAATTAATGATGCCATAGAGATTAGAAGGAATAATATAACAATATGGTTGTACTGCTGATGCTTATGCTTTGAAGTCAAGAGAATAGATGAATGTGTATCTAGGCAGTGAAGAGCAGAACAAGGAGTTTGTTGCTGCTTGTGTGTCGCTGATGGTGTTTGATTAAGGGAATGAAAGTGACTGAAGTTGATGGCTCATGTTGCAAGTGTGCATAAATGGTTGTGGTCATGAAGTTATTGCAGGTAGAGTTGGATTAGAAGAGATGGAGGATGTGGTGCTATCTGGTGGTGGTTTGAATTGTTTGTTGAACACTGACGGTGTGGTGAATATGTGAGTCTGCTTACTGGGTTTGTAATTGAAGATGTGAAAATGCAGTAAAGAGATATAAAGCGGTAGATGCTAGTATGTGATTTTGATATGTTGTTTTGTATTGACGAATCTGTGGTGCAATGGTAGCACAACTGAATATATATCAGTAGATGTGTGTTTGACTCAGCCAGGTTCATTCATTTGTGTACAATTTTTCGTTTTGAAGACAACTTGTGCCAGTTTTCTCCATATTTGGATACAACTTGAACAAGTTGCTTCTAGATTTGGAGACAACTTGGGCTAATTGCTCTCGCTTTTGAAGACAACTTTGGGCTAGTTGCCTCCACATTTGAAGACAACTTGATCTAGTTGCCTCAGATTTGGAGACAACTTGAGTTAGTTGTCTCCAATCTATTGGACACAGCTAATGCTAGTTGCCTCTACTTTCGAAACAACTAGAGCTAGTTGCTTCAGATTTGGAGACAATTTCAGCAAGTTGACTCCACATGGTAGTGGTGGCGGCTGCGATGGCGGCGGATGTTACTAGTGGTGGTGGATATGAGGAAAGTGGTGGTGGTTGGCAGTGGCGGCGGTGGTTGGTGGTGGTCAATAGTGGTGGTGGTGGTGGTTGTCGGTGGCGGTGGTTGTTGGCAGCAGTGGTGGTTGGCGGCGACGATGGTGGTGGTAGAAAATAGCGGTGGTGGGTGCGACGGTGGTTGACAGTGGTGGTGGACAACGGTGGTAGTTTGCAGTAGAGGTAGTCTTTTTTTTTCATATTGATTATAATTATTTAGAAATTACAACTCAGAAGGACAAACATCCGGTAGGAAATTAGTTGGAAGCCTAGCAACAAGCTGAGCTCCAACCCTTTTTTTTTAAATAGTACTTAGTGGTAATGGTTTGTATATACACTGTATAGAAAAGGTATTTAAGTAATGTATTAATCTTAGGGGTATAATTTAAGTTGGTAAGAGTATATTTTAATGAGCCTCATAATAGGGGTATATAGATAATATGTTCCCGAAAAAAAATCACGAAATATATTTTTTATAGTGGGAATGTTATATATACTTTTACTATCCATGGAATTAGCACAAATACCCTTATCAATTATCTATATACCCCTCCTATTTTAGGGAGAGATTCCTTGAAACTATAATACCAAATATACCCTCACCGAAATAATGATTTAGATCTAATTTTTTCACGAAATGAAAATCCATCCATATTTTTATTTCTATTCTCTGTCTCCTCCGCTTCCGAAGACGCCACCACCAACATCTTCATCGCCATCGCTGTCGCCACCGCTGCAACACCACCTCGACTTTCGCTGCAATTCCAGTATCATCTCTACTCAATCATCTCCATAATCAGATCTCATAAAATAATTTTCAGGAGATTTAAAGTTTGTGATTCCAGTTTCAGGTAATTTCTGAATTCGATGATTTCCATGTTTGAATCACTGAAACTTAGGTTACGATTGAGATGTGTTTTATCTCGTGAGTATTGGATGATTAAATTGATTTTCATGTTTGAATATTATGATTTTCTTAGGTTTTGTTTGATATTCAGTCTACAAATGTTGGTGTAAATTCAGTTGCAGAAAGGGGTTTAGTGATTTCATTGTTGTTGATATTTTGCTTGAAGAAATTTAAATGATGGTGATGGTAGATGTTGTTTGGTAACAAGATGTTGGAAGTGGTGGAAGAAGATGGTGATGATGCTGTTAAAGTTACTTAAGGGGTTTGAACAACAACAACAACAACAACAAGAAGATGAAGCTGTGATGGAGATGAATTGGAGATGGGAGGGGTTTGTACTTGAATGAGTTCTGGTTGATTTTGAAGATTCCAATCGGTGCGAAATGAGTTAGAGCTATTAATTGCAGCATCTTGGTGTGGTGGTTATCAATTCAGGATGAGTTTAATTGAATTTGAGATGGATATAGGCATAATTGGGTATGAATTCAGAGAGGGTTCAAATTGTGAAAAAATGGAGACCTTCTTGTCTGAGTTGCAGAGGTGATGGTTTGAGAATCAAAGAAACTGCATGTTTTCAGTCATCAATTTCATTTTATAGTTAAAAGGAAGAGTATGTTTCATTGAGTAAAAGCACATTAATTAGATTAACCAACATTTTTCAACATTATATGGCACTGGATTATAGTCGGTTTTCATAGTTATGGCACGCTTGTGCTTGACCATTGGTATCTTTGTCGCAGTGGGAAGTCCGTTGTCAAGAAATGGTGAAGGTTTTGGGGGTGCGGAAGTTACGATGAAGGAGCCAGTGGGAGCCCTAGGTGGGACTTCATTTTCGTTCTTTATTTACATTTATTAGTCTTTTTCATCGCATGATTAGCACCGGTGCTTAGTACATGAAGTAGATTGTTGGTGTTGGTTTAAGCCTTTGAATACTTAAAATAATAGTATGACTGATTGTGCTAATCTATTCCGAAGTTTCATAAGATAATGCAAACAATCTACAATATTAATAGATTAAAGTTTAATTTTACGTGTCTTACAGCTTTACAGGGACCTGCAGGGTCCGGAAGGCTTCTTTGGTGGTGGTGCACAATGGCGCTGGTTGTTTATTTGAAGGCGATAAATGTCAATAAGCTAACAGACGCTGGATGCAGAGTCAAAATAATGGTTGCGGATGTGTTTGCAAGGCTAAACAGTAAATTGTCTAGAGACAAGGAAAAAATTAGAGTTGCTGGAAAATATTTTATCGAGATTTGGAAGGCTATAGGGATGCAAAATCTTGATAAGGTGGAGTTTGTGTGGTCTTCTGATGCAATAAACTCACGAGCTGCTGAGTACTAGGATTTAGTTTTGGACATAGTTGGCACGTTTAGTGGGGAAAGGATAAAAGAGTGAGTAGTAGTTTTTGTACTAATTACGTACTAGTTTCTATCTTAATTATTACGTACCTTGTTACATTTGAATTCATCTTCTGAGTTCGTACAACTGTGAAGGTGTTGTGCGATACTGGGTCGGGAGGAGAAAGAGGACTTGAGTCTTGGCCAGCTAATGTACCCTTGTAGTCAGTGTGCTGATATCTTTCTCTTAGAGGTATTTACTCTTACATAACTGTATTGCATTGTGATGAAATCTGAAATGTGCTTGACAAACTGGATGTTGATATGATGATTTTTTGCTTAAGCTTTTTTTTTTTTTTTTTTTCTTCATTTTACTTGGTTTTACAGGCTGACATTTGCCAGTTAGGAATGGATCAGCGTAAGGTGAATATGCTTGCTAGAGAATACCGGGGAAAAATCAAGAAAAGAAAGAACAAGCTTAGAATGTTGTCACAGAGAACGCACAGTCCTATCATCTTGCCACATCGTATGTTCCCTTTTTACTTGTACCAATTTTTTGTTTTTATTAAAACAAGTTCTTGTTGATTTAGTTATATATATTTCCTCGCAGTCTGTACTACCAAAATGAATGTTGGTATAAGCTAAAAGTAGCGCCACTGTACTACCAAAATGAATAAGCTAACAGTAGCACCACTGTACTACCAAAATGAATGTTGAGTTTGTGTATTTTGATTAGTTTACGCCACATTGCTTTCAGGTAGGTAAATTTTTTCTTCTTATGATGAAGTTGTTGCTTTGTTTTAGTGAAGTAAAGTTCTCTACTTTTTTTTCCAGGGGATCTGTAATTTACAGAAGGTACTCCTAGGTTCTGTTTTCGCTGCTTCCATTGAATGCTGCATGTGCTTTAAGTATTTCTCGATTTTTTTCTTTTTTTGGGAAGCTTATTCATATATAATGTTTTTTGGACACAACTTATGCTAGTTGCCTCCAAGTTGGAGACAACTTGAGCTAGTTGATTCCATATTTGAAGGCAACTCGAACTAGTTAATTCCATATTTGAAGGCAACTTGCGCTAGTTGCTTCCATATTTGGAAACAACTTGAGCTGGTTGCTTTCAAATATGGAAACCACTCGAGCTAGTTGGCTTGAGATTCAAAGACAACTTTGTGCTAGTTGCCTTTAATTTTGAAGACAACTTGAGCTAGTTGTCTCCATTTTTGTTTTGCAACTTGTTCCTACATACAATTTATTGGAGGCAACTTGAGCTAGTTACCTCCTCTTTTGGAAACAACTCCATCAAGTTTCCTTCAGATTTGGAGACAGTTTCAACAAGTTGACTCCACATGGTGGTGGTGGAATTGGTGGTTGCTGGTGGTGATTGGCAGTGAATAGTGGTGGTGGTACTTGGCGGCGGTGGTGCACAGTGGTGCTGGTTGTTGTTGTTGGTGGTGGTAGCTGGCGGCGACGGTGATGATTGGTGGTGGTGGTGGTGGTGGAAGGAAATGGTGGTGCTGGTTAGCGGCGATGGTGGTGGTGGCAGTGGCGGCGGAAAGTGGTGGTGGTGGTTGGCGGTGGTGGACAATGGTGGTGGTTTCCGGAGGCGTTGGTGGTTCGCGGCGGTGGAGGAATGTGGTGGTGGTTGGTGGCGGCGTTGGACATTGGTGGCGGACAGTGGCGGTGGATAATAAAGTGTTTTTTTTTTTTTTTTTTGAAGTGTAGTGATATTTGGTTTTATATATATAAGATGATATTTTAGTAATGTATTAAGCTTAGGGGTATATATTAAGTTTGAAAGGGTTTTTCAAGAGGTCTCATACCAGGGGTATATAGATAATGTTTCCTTTTTTATATTTACAACTAGTTCGTATCTGTACACTACATGCAAGTAGAATATACTGACGGTGCTCGGCAACTTGATGAAGTTAAAGAGGTCTGCCGTGCTTAATTACCATCCACATGGGCTAGATCCACGAGATGATGCACCTGTTGTGGGAAAATGCCATCATCTCTTATCCTCAACCCGAGGACAACAATCAAATTAACAAAGAACATTGCTAACAAATAGTCATAAGAAAATACTTCATCTGGAACTGCAACCAAACTTATATCCAATAAAACACCAATTATTTGTAGATAAAAGTTATTTTCATACACGCAGGAAAGGCACCAATTCGTAAATTAATTTCTTAGTACAGAAAGCTTGATACGATCCTTAACATCAGCCAAGTATCTTATTTCATTCAATATACATCTGTGCATATGACAGCAATTATGTAGCCTTATTCTGTTTATCACATTCTCTTATCCTCATGGAGTCAAGTAATGATTTTCCCTCGAGTTTATGGGAAACGTATTTCTTCAAATAATCCAGATGTCCAATTGTTCGGAACAAGGCAGGTGTCTCTGGTGTTATCTTGCTTAGTACCGGACCTATATCCGCGTCTAGTTTAGGGCTCTGAAATGTTGCAATAGAGAGCCTCTCCTTTGTTGAGTTTATTGTTGCTCGGTGTTCCACGCTTCGGTAAATCCCATTACTCATTATCTGTCAGAAGGAAGCAAGAAAGAATTAATAGCCAAAACTCGATCAGTAGACGCCCAAGGCTTGGATAACTGGATTTTATTAACTCTGTTTTTACCTCCAAAGTATCTCCAATGTTCACTACAAAGGCATTAGGTAAAGGTTTAATTGGAACCCATATATTTTCCTTTTTAATCTGTAATCCATCCACTTCGTTGAGTTGAAGGAGGATCGTTAAACCAGCAGCATCTGAATGTGGTGTTAAGCCGATAACGTGCTCGGGTTGAGGGCAAGGAGGATAGTAAGTCATCCTCATTGCTTGTCCCCCGCCTTCAAATAATCCGGCCATGATGTCTGTTTCCATTTGTAATGCCTTCTCCATCGACTTAATGAGGGCCTTGCTCAGTTCATTCATCTCCAATGAGTAGGATTCCATTGTCTCCCTGCATCATAAGCACGCAACCTAAAAAGCTTAACATTTCAAGATACGCTTGAATGTTGCATGGTACTAGATTAATTTACATAACATCGATCACCATTCACCTCATCCCCCGGCTTGCTATGGCCTATCAGTACTATAATATCATGTCAAAATGTGGGATACAGAGAACTAACCTGAGAGATAGGAGGAGTTCGGGAAACAGCCGAGGCTTCCTCGTATGCTGGGGAAGAGTGAACACGAAAAACATATCTGCCCAATCAAGCTTTTGGTCTTCTGAATGAACAAAGGCTTGCCCAAATCCTTCCAAATCACCTTCTACCTGCCAAAATTTATTTTTCTCATCCATTGGGAGGTTGAAGAAACCTTCAATTTCCGATTTCACTTTCTCCACCAATAAAAAGTCAACTCCATGGTTTACCACCTACGCCAAAAACTCCAAGTTCTTTATAATCATAAAACAGATTTGCGGGCAATACCGATCGATACTACTTTATTACACAGCCAGACCATAACTAATTCATATTCATTAAACATCCTAATTTCTACAGACCGGATAAAAGAAAATTACCATACTCAATATCGTAATTGAAGAAGTGTCACATACCTGGAAGAAACCCCATTCTTTGCAAGCAGAGTGAAGCTTTTCCAATTCCAAGTCCCCAACGATGGGTTCTGGAGAAAGTAAATTCTTCAAATCAATAACAGGTATGGTTTCATCTATCATAGACACACCAGAGAGGTCAGTCAACGGCTCCAGATCATTGCGTATGTATCGAGCTGGGACTTCCCCAGGCGATTGTTTCACTAATTCGCGAACACTAGGTACAAACAAAGAACTACCGAAATTTACCAGTTTTGGTGCCTCCATAAAAAAATTCAATATAGCTTCCTGCCTTCCTCCTAATCAGATTGATGAACCTCGTCGTCCTCTCTAATGATTTGTCCATCTTTTTATTCCGCCTACGTTTTGATTTGTTTGTTTATTATTAGTGGCTTTTTCCAAGTATTATTAAAATGGTTAAGGTATAAACAAACAACTTCTAGATTAAAATATTAGTTCATACATGTTGACATTTCAAACTCCTGTACAGATTCTACTCTAGCAGCAGCTACAGACTTGAGGATGTAGTACACAGTTGGGAACTACTTGTCTAGGATAATGAAATTTCTGATTCAATGAAAGTGAAATTAGTAAGCTCAACATAATAAATCTCCACACTGGAAGGATCAATGACATTACATTGATTAAATCTGCAGATCCTGAAACTTTGTCATGTGATCCAAAAACTCTCACAGTAATAGAAACTTTGTCATGTGACTCATAATCTGTCTCATGAAGCCAACTAGAAAAGTACCCCAATACAGCAAAATTTGTCTCCTCAAGCAAAATCCTACATCATAATCCAAAATCTGATCGTCACTCTGAATTTATCTCGTGACCTTAGAATATGCCTGATGACTTCTAATTTGTCATGTAACCCAAACACAACTTAGTTTTCACAGTGACAAATTTTTTGGCTCGGTTATCCAGAATCGGCCTAATATTCCTCATCTGATTAATCTATCCACCCGTTTTCACTGTTTGTTAAGTGACCCAAATCTATAACCATAATCCAGATTTGCTCAAAGACCGATGCATGTTATGCCTCCAAATCTATCTCGAGACCTAAAATTTTGCTCGTGTCTCATACTATGATTACAACATGTACTGGAGTATCAGCAGGTTCGTCAGTAATAACCAACCAATAGACCCAGCAAAGTGAAACAAATATTCAAATTTATTTAATACAGAAAGTTCTACACACGGAACTGCGCAACAACACCAACTCAATAAAACACCAATTATTCATAGAGTTATATACCTCTGCACAAATTCATAACAGATAACTCGCTCACACGACTCTTTTATTTCAGCAATCCAATGTAATCTGTGGCAGCAATCATGTAGCCATATCACCTCCTATCCTCATGTAGGCAACATATGATTTTGCACTGTGCGCACGTGTATAATATTTTCTCAAATAATCCTCATATGCAACTGTTCTGAACAAGGCAGGTGCCTCTGGTGTGATCATGCTAGATATCGGACCTATTTCCGACTTCATTTTAGGGTTATGAGATGTTACAACTGAGAGTCTCTCCTTTGTTGAGTTTACTGTTGCTCGGTGCTCCACACTACGGTAAATCCCATTGCTCATTATCTGTCAGGAAAAAAAAAAGCATTGAAAAAGACTTGAGAACGAAAACTAGTATTTTGTACATGCCCCAGACAATTCGATTACTGTTAACTCTGGTTACCTCCAAAAGGTCTCCAATGTTGACTACAAATGCATTAGGTAAGGGCTTAATGGGAACCCACATATTTTCTTTTCTAATCTGTAAACCATCCACTTCGTTGAGTTGAAGAAGGATTGTTAAACCGGAACCATCTGAATGTGGTGCTAAGCTGATAACGTGCTCGGGTAGAGGACACGGTGGATAATAATTGATTCTCATTGTTTGTCTCCCATCTTCAAACAACTCTTCCATGACCCTGGCCTCGATTTTCAAAGCCTTTCCCATATATTCAAGGAGAGTCATACCTAGTTTACTCAACTCCATGGAATATGATTCCATTGTTTCCCTGCATGAAGAGATGAGTAGGCCGGTTATGGAATCTTATGCAACTCCAATGTTTGAACACTTTAGTCTATGCTTGAATGGTGTATGCTTTGAGAGAAACATCGAATACAACCCATTTCATCCCTAGGTTTGCTAGTTGTAGTACTACAATATCATGTAAAAATTGGCGAATATAGGGATGAAATCATATTCTCGGAAAGCAAAAGAGACAGAGATGAAACCTGAGAGGTAGTGGGAGTTTGGGAAATAGCCGAGGTTTCCTCGTATGTCGAGGAAGAGTGACCATGAAAAACATATCTCCCCAATCAAGCTTTTGATCTTCTGAATGAACAAAGGCTTGACCAAATCCTTCCAGATCTCCTTCTTCCTGCCAAAATTTCTTCTTCTCATCCATCGGAAGATTGAAGAAACCACCAATTTCCGATTTCACTTTCTCCACCAATAAACTGTCAACCCCATGGTTTACCACCTACACCATAGAACTCTAATTACTTGCTAATGTGTAGAAAATTTGTAAATTCCTATTTAACGACAAAACAAAATTATTATACCCAATCATTATAGAAGTTTCAAGATATATACCTGGAAAAAACCCCATTCTTTGCAGGCAGAGTGAAGCCTCTTCAATTCTAAGTCTCCAACGATGGATTCTGGAGATAGTAAACTGTTCAAATTGATAACAGGTACGGCTTGATTTATCGCAGACGTGGTAGAGACATCAGCCAACATGTCCTGATCGATGCGTATGTATCGATCTGGGACTTCTGCAATCGATTGTTTGGCGAGTTCCTGAACATTAGGTACAAACAAAGAACCACCTAGCTTCACTGGTTTTGGTGCCTCCATGAAATTTCCAAATAGCTTGTTTATGACCAGATTGAGAAAAACTGAGCAAAAAAAAAATGACCAGATTGAGAAACCTACTTTTTCTCTATATCAGATTATGAACTCAAGTTACACTCTCTCTGATAATTTCTCTATTTTTTTATTGCACTACGATTCCACTGACGTTCTGCTTTACATTTTTAATTACTAATCGATTCTTTCTAGAATCAAATGCTGTCCTTCAGACAATTCGAATCATTTTTTGATAAAAAAAAAAAAAGCTATTTAATATCTGCAACCTCATATGAATCCCATTGCTAATTGTAACCTGGGGATGCCCAAAATTTGTTTTCCCCATAACATTGATCATAACATATGTATATGGCAGAGTTATGCCTCATTACTTTGCCACACATCTATAAATAATGTGGCAATAGAGGGGTTTTAGCCTCATACAACAATCGGTGTGGCATTAAGTAAATTTTTTTGCTACACATGTGAACGGGTGAGACAACAGATATTTTTTTGCCTCATACTATTGGATGATGTCGCAATATTTAAGTTTTAGCTACGTGACAACAAGTATACATAATAATAATAATAAAAAATAATTATACATATATAATACCGAGTATTATTATAAATAATAAATTTTTAACTTTCCTCTAACGTCATACATGAGGTTAAATATACTCGTATTTATTAAATATCGTCGTTTTTATTTCCTTTCGCCGCACCAAGGTTTAATGCAAAATGTTTATTGCAGCGGTCCTTTTTTAGGCGTAGCAAAAACGTACTAGAATTTTAATTTAGCTTCCTAAGAGCGTCTGCAGCGGACGACCAAGAGTAAAAATTTGGTCTTGAATCGAGATGTAGTGGGACGAAGTAAAGACTAAATCGAAGACCATACCAAATTTCCAGACCAAATTTGGTCTGCGACCAAGACCAAACCCAGATATAGTCGGGCGTTGATAAACTTTACGCCCCACACCAAGCGCACCTGAAGTTCACGCCCCACACCGAGCGCACCTGAAGTTCACGCCCCACACCGAGCGCACCTGAAGTTCACGCCCCACACCGAGCGTTTATAAAGTCCCCGCCCCATATTTTTTTTTATTTTTCTGTTTACCATGGGGCGTTAACTATACAAACGCCCCATTATTTTCTTTTTTTTATTAATTTACATATGTTTGTGGCGGGAACTATACCCCGCCCCATATAGTTTAAATTTTTTTATTTATTTTTATTATGTGAATAGTTCCTCGACACTATCGGACGTTAACTATACAAACGCCCCTTCTCCCGGCGCAAACTTTATAAACGCCCCACCGCGCGTAAACTATATCAGCGCCCCATACCGAGCGTAAGCTTTACCAACGCCCCACACCGAGCGTAATCTTTACCAACGCTCGACCAAATTTACTCGGCCACCACTGCGTCACTCAAGGTACTAAACCCAAATATGGTCTTTCTTTTTTACTCTTTAGTCTTTACTCTTGGTCGCACCGCTGCAGACGCTCTAAGAGAAACCACAATGGGCGACCAAGACCAAAAATTTGGGAAGAGATTGAGACGTAGTGGGACGGACTATCGATCAAATATCAGACTATACCTAAACCCCAGAGTATATTTGGTCGGCGAGTAGACCAAACCCAAATTTAGTCGGGCGTTTATATAATCTTCGCTTCTCAACGGGCGGTTGTATAATCTACGCTTGACATGAAGCGTTGGTATAATGTTCGTCCCGCGATCAGGCGTAGATATAAAATACGCCCTAACGACGTGTTGATTAAATGTACGCCCCATCGGGTGGAGCTGAAGATAATACCTGTCATCGGGCGGGGCTGAAGTTAACGCCCCAATGACGCGTAGATTTAATGTACGTCGCAATGGCGCGGGGATATACTCAACGCTTGGCATCAGGCGTCGATAAAGTTTACGCCTCAGTGAGGCGTTGATATAGTTCACGCCTGATGCCAGGCGGCCCTAATATCAACGCCCCATGAGGCTGATGTTAGACCAAAATGCACGATATAAGTTAAAGGCAGTGCAGTGAAGAGACACATTTCTCAATAAGATTGGTCCAAATGGTGTCAAGCTGGACAAACTTAGATTATAAACCAGCTGGGAAACCAGTTTGACCGAGCAGTTCCAGTCCCCACACTTACCCTTTCAAGATAAACCTTAGATTCATGATAACTAGTCAAATTAATAGCCTATGCCAGGATGAACTTAACAGATTGATATTCTAAAATTAACTTACCATTTGAAGACAAACTTCTTTGATGGAAATTCAAGAGGGTACATAAATGAATAAGCATTTATATCATCAACAAATAAAGCCATTTTCTCCATCCCAACAGCAGCATTTGAACCTAAATGTATCAAAATCACAAACGTGCAGCGAAAGTGTGTGGGTTAGGCGGAGTTTATACAAACGCCTCATTCGGGCGTAGCTGAAGTGTTCGCCCCATGGGGCGTTGATTATACCTTCGACCTTTCTCCGGGCGTACACTATACAAACGCTCCACACCGGGGGTAAACTTTAACAACGCCCCACATCGGGCGTAATCTTTATCAACGCTCGAACGAGGCGTATTTTATATCTCCGCTCCACAACGAAACGAAGATTATAACTTCGCTCGACTAAATTTACTCGCCACCCACTGCGTCACACAACGGACTAAACTAAAATTTAATCGTTTTTTTTACTCTTTGATCTTTAGGTTTAGTCGCACCACTGCGGTCGCTCTAACTACTGAAATGAAAGTAAATTAGTTTCCGTATTCATAGGAAGAAAATAATATATTTTTGGAAGAGTCAAACTCCAAACACCCTTGTTTTCCCTTTCTCACATATTCCCTCTCTGTAATATCTCGTGTTCTCTCTCCCTCTTTTTCTTCCTTTCAGATCTAAGAAAAGTTATACATATTCTGTTGATAATTGATAGTAATCAAATCGCCGAATAAGTTTTTGAAGTATTAATCTCTTGAAGGTTTGATCTTGTAGGACTTCAAAATGAAGGTTATTCAATCGTGATATTGACCATATCTGCATAAGTTTGCTTGATTTGGAGAATCTTAAGATTATTTTACTTTCTTAATATTTGATGATAGTGTAGGAATCCATTGTCTCTGTAACAAATACATGAATCGAGATAGTCATTTGATTTAGGGGTTTGTTACTTTACATAAACATTGTTGGTGTTTGTTGCGATCAATAATATTTTAATCCCTTTCATTTTTGTTTATTAACTAGGTGAGTCTAGTTTATGAAATTTCATATCTTGCATACTATGTATAAATTTTTTCTTTGATGGTTGTATTATGTATAGATGGTAACAACAATTTCTTATTATGAAAATGATTATTTTCCTTGAACATTGGTTTTGCTGGAGAATTTCATTCAGAAAAGAAAAGAAGAAAAAGATTTCGCAGGAGTTCAAAGAAAGATTCAGATGAAATTTGGTTTCCGCTTTTCATTCTTCTTTTCTTTAAAGTGCGATTTTTTTCCTTGTAACATTTATGTATGTATTGTAGTGACTATTGAATAAATATAACTTATGTTCTAAATTTGTATATCAAAAATAAAATTAATATAATGAATGAGAATTTTGCTCTTATGTTATATTCATCAAATGACATCAAATGATTTAGAACAGAAAACTTGGAACTATACAATATTGAGATTATGAAACGAAAAACCAAAAATGAAAACAATAAAAATACTATAAAACAGCCTCACCCATTGGTGTGGCAAAATATTTTAAAGGAAATATAATAAATTATTATTAAAGGAAATAAATTAAATAAATAAAAATTTATTAAATAAGAAAATACTTTTTTTCCTCATTTATTGCTACCCCGTTTGGTGTGGCAAAAAAACCTAGCTATTGCTACATGGTACTAAAGATGTGGCAATAATTTTTTGCCACCCAGGTTGTTGCCACAGGTGTGGCAAAAGACTCTTGTCACATGAAACGGGGGTTCTCGCCGCACATTTAATATGTTGCAAAACACCAGTTTTCTTGTAGTGATATGAATGATGCAGCTAACGGATGCACAACAAGAGTAAGGAAATAAAGAAACATCTCTGGTCTCAATTCACATATTAAGATTCATTCAATACAAATTATGCTTGTTTGTTTGTTTGTTTTTTTTTTTTTTTTTTGAAGCATATTATGCTTGTTTGTATTAGCACATAGTATGCTTGTTTCGTTAAAACACAAATCACTGATTATAAATATTAGTTATACATGCGGGAATGACACCTATTGATCATAAATAGTATGCTTGATAGGACCCTTTTCGTTCACGAACAGTAACTTATTTCATCCAATGTGTACACATTTTGGACAACTATCATGTAGCTATGTTGTATTAGGGGCTAGGCGAGGCAAGGCGCCAAGCCCGTCGCCTAGCGCCTTGTCGCCTAGGCGTGCCTAAGGCGACCTAGGCGACCACTTGCATGATAGACACTTTTCTAGACCTGCATTACAGACTTTAAACACCACTTGATTTTAATCGAATGAAAGAACCAAGTCACCGTTGAAATCTTTCAACTTGAAAAGTAACTAACTAAAAGGAAAAGAAAAAAAAAGGGCAACAACGCTGATCATCCATTTTCTCACAACTTAATTTTTTACGAATCATAGTTAGAATCTTTTTATCCATGTGTTACTCATTGTTTGTGGAGGAGTAGATGGAAAAAATAAAAGAGGAGAAGATAAGAGTATATGTAAATCTTTTTGAAAAACTAGGAAACAGGAATCTAAAGAAGAAGGAAATGGTGTATGTCAGAAAATCACGCAATGAAAGATATGCGCAATCAAAGGTAGCTTGATATTGGAAGAGAATGTAATTTAGTTTCCTTTTCTGTTTATTCTGTATTGACTATCGTCTATAATCATGCCTGTAATCGTGTACAGAATCACATATAAGTATATGTTTTTGTTTACAAATTGAGGAGAAAAAAACCAAGGTGACCGTATTTGGAGTACGAAAACTCCACCCATATGTTGAGAGTTACAAGAACTCCATTTTCCCCAAAAGTGATACAAAAACCCCAATTTTTTTTATAAAATTTAAATTAGATCATTAATTTTTTTACTAATTCCATAACAACCCTCCTTTATCTTTCTATCCTCATACGAGACTATCCTATCTCCGTCTCTCTAACACCACCACAACACCTCGCCTCCTCTTCTTCCTCTACCACCACCAAAACCCCAATCATCTCTCGATCCTTCACTAACAACCTTTCCTTATCTTCTTCCTCTACCACCACCAGCAGAAACACCGCTCCTTCTCTTATTCCTCTACCACCACCAGCAACAGCACCGCCCACTCTCTTTATTTTTGTAGTTTTGTAGAACCTAGGGTTTCAAATCGCTTGAAATAGAAGAAGAACAAAATGTTATTGGATGATGTTCTGCTTTAATCACAATATCCTAAGGTTAATTCATCAGACATATCTATGATTTTTTGTGATTCCTTTTAGAGGGTAACTGCGATGGACCTAACCATCTGTGATGGAAAGGCAAGTAGGTCAGGAAATGCCAGAAAGACAAAGCAACCTCACAATGTAGTCTTAGCTACTGGATTACGACTCTCTCTTAGTAGAAACTTATCATCATCAACAAACGGAGCAACATCAAAATATATGAAGAAAGTTGAAGACGTTTAAGGTTTAGAAGCAGCAATAGAAAATCAGAATTCAAAATCAAGGGTTACAAGAAGTTATAAGAGCAAGAAAAATCAAACGATATAAGTTGTTGAAGTTCATGATACTAAGACATTACAAGTTGAAAAGATCCAAGTGTTAAATTCCTTCAGTGATGGCCATGTAAAATTTTATCATGTTTTCACCAAAAAAAAAATCATCATTACGTTTTATTCAATAAGGCCATAGGGAAGTAGAAATTTTTATGTCAAGCAAGAAATCGAAGAGAAAAGTTAATTGTCAAGGTTCTACGAGGTTCAAGAATTTATCATCAACAGTTGAAGACCGAAGAAAACGTTGTTTCTACTTATCATTATGAGAGAGTCGAAGAAATATACATTTGGTTTCTTTGTTAGTCCTCTTTCAATATGGCACAAGATCTTTCTATCACTGGTTTAACTTATCACACGTAATTAGTCCAGCTGTGTAGTATATGTCCCTCTCATTTTTCTCTCTCTCCTAATCTTATCCAGCTGTAAATCAGCGGAAGCATCTTACAATGTTTATCTAGCTGTGTAGAGGATATCTCTTTATCTAGCAGTGTTGCGGATGTGTCTCCCCTTTTCTTCTCGATGACTTTAGAGTCACCTTTAATTTCTCCTCGGCATTCTAGTCACTTGGAGATAGGTTGAGAATTTTTATGTCCTCATATCTCTTTGGATACTTGTGACCAATTAGAAGTACAGGTTTTGTGGGTACACCTCTGGTAAACCCTCCGGAGACAACACTCCGCCGCTAGGGCCAGCTAGCGGTTTAATGACTTGCTGCACGTTCTAAGTGTAGACATTTTATTTTCTAGATTAGATTTGCTCGGGACTAGCAAATAATAAGTTTGGGGGTATTTGATAGACACATTTTTGAGTCTAAATTGTCCTCAGTGTCTCTTTTGTTAGTCTCGATTTTTGTACTTATTATGGTGTTTTTATGTTTGTGTAGGTGTTTTTGGAGGAATACACTTGTGTGGAAAAAGTTGCTCAAAAAGTGTTTTTCGGACCTCCGGAGAAATTTACTAAAGGCACCCTCAATTTGGATTAGGGGCACCTCAGGGCACCCCCAACTGTTAAAGGCGCCCATGTCTTCGCTAAGGGTACCCCTCATTTTTTTCATTTGAATAATAGAATTTTGCGGGAAAAATATGTTTGAAACTGACAAAAATATGGTTCGGATTTTGAAGGTGTTCTAGTGAGATTCAATGGCTGAAACTCATTGGGTTTGTTCCTCTTGGATAAACAGGGATGGTATAGGCCTTTTGTTCGACTAGATTTGGTTGGATATTGCACGAGAAGAAATCAGAGCCAACACGTACACGAAGCTCTTCACGGGTTTTGCATGAGTTTTGGACGTGATTCTTGCGTGTATGATGACTCGAGCAGACAACTGGGAGTGTGTAAGAATTAAACAAGGAATATTCGGTAGCTGTAGACGCGTGTGGAGTTAAATCAGGGAATAAAATATTCCTGAGAATATTTTCTATCAATGCCGAGTAATGGGAAGATATTTTGGAGTTATGAAGAGTAATCTTTGGTCCTATCGAGTATATATAAGTTGCCGGAGTCGAGTAGAAGGGGTATGGAGAGTTAGGGGTTAGAAGATAGCAGAGAATCAGAGTTGCAGAGCTTGTCTCTGCTGCTGCCATTGAAAGAGAGGACGAAGAAAAAAATACCACCAGACGCAGTCATTTTTCCAACAGTAACAACGACAATCAGAAAAGGGTCATATTGCTACAGTGTTAGCGACACAGAGCTTGTATCGTTCTTTGTAACAGCGCTGTATTTGTAAAACGAGGTTCTGTAACGCCCATTCACCATTGCAAACCTCTGTTTTATTACTTTTCATCCTTGTAAGAACATTTTTGAGCAATGAAATCATACTTTGAGCGTGTTTCCAATATGATGAGCTAGACCCCATCACTGGGACGACGGATGAAGACGAATTTCATACATGGGTAAAATTATTTAATTCTTTTTATGACTTTTGCACTATTTTAAATTGATTTATGATTCGATAAAATTAGTTGTGATTCAATTAGATAGGTTATGCTTTGTTTAGATAATCTTTGCTTAGGGGATACAATTAATGTTTTGAGGATCTACTTTGGTAAAATAAGAGTCCATGTTTTTATTTGTTGAGCGATAATTGTTAAAAGAATTAATTTTGGAACCTTTTGTTGTGAGTTTGGCTGAATCCTGAGCCCCAGCACATCTCTTCATCTTGTGACAATTTTTGTATATATTTTTATCTTATTTTAGTTTATTAAATCCTAAAATCATCTCATCAAGTCCGAGTGAACGACAACCTTACTACCACTTTCTACAACATTATTGATTCACATCAATTTTTATGGCGCACTTAAACGCGGACTTGTGTATAGATTTGTTTTTAGGCTTTATTTTAATTTTTATTATTTTTGTTCTCTTTTACGCCTTTGGTATTTTTTTTTTGATTCTTTTCAGATTTGGAGCGAAGCTACAAGGAAATAAAAAGTTCTATAAAAAGAAAGCATCGCCAAAGAAGGAAAGAAAAGAGGAGTCCAAGTAGTGAAGAAGATTTTATACAAATTTATTTGGACTTTATTTCTTTTTATTTTTAGAAACTGTAAATAGGGTTTCATAGTTGTAATTTTTCTTTTTCTTTTTGAACCTTTTCTTTTTGGACTTTATTTTTGGACATTGGACATTAATTTTTTTTACCCTACGGAAGGGTAGTTTCAAATATAAACTGCACAGGGAAGGACGGTGATTACGATATCACCTCGGCCCCTCGGGTTTGTACATGACATAGGAGTCGTGGCCCGAGTCGACTTCAACGGTTCATCCCCCATCTGGAACGGGAGGTAAGAATTCTAAACACCCTCGAATCCCCTGTCAGTGGGTTTACTGGATGATTTTGTATGCATATATGTTGAGGTTTTGAAAACGGTCGCTTTAATTTCCTAGTAAAGGGAAAGGACTGGCCATATAAGATAAGGGTTCGGATTTCATCACCGTTCTCTTCTTGCCCGCCTTAGGAAAATGATACCAAACGCGAAACTAAGCTTAAAATACTGACTAGAACGAGACCGATAGGGTAACGAGCTTAATAGGAAAGTCGTTCGAAAAATATTGGTTACTCTTATGAGCATGCTTTAAAGTTCATGATGGATTCTGAAAGTTGAATGCGTGATTGCGCCGCCTTGTAATGCGGTGAGGCCTTGGGTATCAAAGCTCCAAGTAGCTTCCCTCGCCTCTATTCAACTAACTTAAACTCGGATTGATTCCATAAGGTTTGCTCATATTGTAACGAATTCCCTTTCGAAGGATTAGAAGCTGATCTAGAAACAATCTAAGTGGAGCCATCATTATTTTTGTTTTCTAGAAATCAGTAGGTTTGTTGTGGTCGAGTCAGCCTTGTTTGTGTTTGTGTATAATTTCCTTGCATTTAGGAGGTCAAATTGGTATTATAATAGCCCTCACAATGAATATGAATATCCAACTGAACAATATGGACATTACTCTTTTTATGACCATAGTGTGAATAGTGGTTGGGAACGCCAATATTTTGAAGGTTATGGGTCATACCATGGTGAGCCAAATTACTATCCACACGTGCATCAGTCTTACGAGCAAGAAGATTATAATACTAGTTCTTCGTCTCTAGAGGATATAATCAAACTATTGAAAAGTAGTCCTTTTTATGATCCTTCTGTTCCTACTCCTTCTTTAGAAGAGTCCCTCAGGAAGTTAACTGAGTTGACACGTAAGTTAGCTAAGATGAATGGTATAGTTATGGACGAAAGAACTACAATGAGCGAAACTTCTTTAGAAGATACCCTCAAGCAGATAGCTGAGACAAATGAAATAATTGCTCGAAATAATCTGAATTTCCAACACAGTGTTCCCGGTTTCACCCTTGAAAATGAGGATAGTTACTATTCACCTAATCAAGATGACAAGGATAGAATTGGAAATACTATTTTAGATGAGGTTCAACCATTTTTTGATGATTATGATGAGGATAGTGTTGATGAATAATTTGAAATAAGTAGGCATAGTGATAGGGAATTTGTTACTCCAAATGAGCTAAATAATGATAATGTTTCTAGTTCAAATCCAAATAATTTTAATAATTATTCACCTATTCAAAAGGACGAGGATTTGACTACGGATACCACCGTTTTAGACGATGTAGTATTCCCTTTTGATTACGAAGCCAATGATGGTTTATAGGAACGAGTATATTATGAGTCTAGCAATTTAGAAACAATAGACTTAGAAAAAGAAAATGAACTCGTAGAGATGAGTGAGGATGTACCTGACTTGGAAGAATAAGTTTACCATTTTCAGGAATCAGATGACCTTGAAATTAGGAAAGTTGTGACTAGTCTTTCTAGAGACACTGAAAACTCTAAGTTTGGGGGTGATTATCATTCTCCATGTGATTTAACTCTTAGAAAGGTCCCTAACTTGGGACTTGACATATGTGCCTCGACCATTTTAAAAGATTATCTTCATATACTCTTTCCTGAACCTAGTTATGTCCATGAAGAAGTTCAGTTGTTAGAAACCCATCCTCTGGTTGATGTGGTTAACCCAGGCTACGATACCACGATTGACTTTGTTTTCCCACCAAAAATCTTCCTTCCAATTGTGGGAACATATGAATTTCAGATGTGTCAGTTATTAAGTTTTGAGACTAAACCTAATTACTTTAGAAAATTAGGGATGACACATTTGCTTAAGAATGTCCACTACTGTGGTCAACTGTGTGAGTCAAGTCTGATTGACTTAGAGGATCCCCAGTTATTCAGGTTATTGTTATGTTCTTCTAAGTTCTTAATTGAGTATTCCCAGACTCTAGAACCTGATCTTCAGGATCATTCCTTTGAGGAAATCCAGCCGATGAAAGCTTTTTATCTAGACCCTTTTATAGAGCCTGAACCCGAACCAAAGCTAGATGTAGTTGTCTTAAACATAATAGATAAGGGTGTGTTGGATATCTTCCTGGTCTGTTACAGTCTCCTCTTCTTGTGGTTAACACTTTTTGATCCAGATGACCCACAGTTATTCCAGCTACTACTATATGATTCTATGAGGTGACTAATTCTTCCAATGTCTGGCTGAAGACTTTAAACTTAACACTTCTTGGGAGGTAACCCAATATTCTTGTAACACGGTAATATCTTTCCTTACTCTTTTCTTCAAGTGGTAACAGTTTCTCCTTGTTCATGCTTTTAATTTCATCTTTAGAACATTGAGGACAATGTTAGATTTAAGTTTGGGGGTGAGGAATAACTTTTTAGTTGCACTTTTTAAACTTCTAGCGTCACATGGTATCCGGATAGCTAAGTTTACATACAGTTTCTCACCGAAAAGATAGAAATTGGAACGCTAGGGATAAAAACCTATTCAAACATTAGATAAAAAGACATTGAGATCCTTGAAATTCAGGAGATAACTTGTTCCTTTTAGAGGGTAACCGTGATGGACCTAACCATCCATGATGGAAAGGCAAGTAGGTCAGGAAATGCCAGAAAGACAAAGCAACCTCACAATGTAGTCTTAGCTACTGTATTACGACTCTCTCTCAGTGGAAACTTATTATCATCAACAAACAGAGCGACATCAAAATCTATGAAGAAAGTTGAAGACATTTAAGGTTTAGAAGCAACAATAGAAAATCAAAATTCAAAATCAAGGGTTACAAGAAGTTATAAGAGCAAGAAAAATCAAACGATATAAGTTGTTGAAGTTCATGATACTAAGACATTACAAGTTGAAAAGATCCAAGTGTTAAATTCCTTCTCTGATGGCCATGTAAAATTTTATCATGTTTTCACCAAAAAAAAAATTTTAAAAAAAATGAAAATGAAGAAAAAGAAAAAGAAAAAGAGAAAAAAAAAAAAAAAAATCATCATTACGTTTTGTTCAATAAGGCCACAGGGAAGTAGAAATTTTTATGTCAAGCAAGAAATCGAAGAGAAGAGTTAATTTTCAAGGTTCTACGAGGTTCAAGAATTTATCATCAACAGTTGAAGACCGAAGAAGACGTTATTTCTACTGAGCACTATGAGAGAGTCGAAGAAATATACATTTGGTTGCTTTGTTAGTCCGCTTTCAATCTGGCACAAGATCTTTCTAGCACTGGTTTAACTCATCACACGTAATTAGTCCAGCTGTGTAGCAGATGTCCCTCTCATTTTTTTCTCTCTCCAAATCTTATCCAGCTGTAAATCAGCGGACGCATCTTACAATGTTTATCTAGCTGTGTAGCGGATATCTCTTTATCTAGCAATGTTGCGGATGTGTCTCCCATTTTCTTCAGACAGCTTTAGAGGTGTCACCTTTAATTTCTCTGGCATTCTAGTCACTTGGAGATAGGTTGAGAATTTTTATGTCCTCATAGCTCTTTGGATACTTGTGACCAATTAGAAGTACAGGTTTTGTGGGTACACCTCTGGTAAACCCTCCGCAGCTAGGTCCACCTAGCGGTTTAACGGCTTGCTGCACGTGCTAAGTGTAGACATTTTATTTTCTAGATTAGATTTGCTCGGGACTAGCAAACAATAAGTTTGGGGGTATTTGATAGACACATTTTTGTGTCTAAATTGTCCTCAGTGTCTCTTTTGTTAGTCTCGATTTTTGTACTTATTATGGTGTTTTTATGTTTGTGTAGGTGTTTTTGGAGGAATACACTTGTGCGGAAAAAGTTACTCAAAAAGTGTTTTTCGGACCTCCGGAGAAATTTACTAAAGGCACCCTCAATTTGGATAAATGGCACCTTAGGGCACCCCAGCTGTTAAAGGCGCCCATGTCTTCGCTAAGGGCACCCTCATCTTCTTCATTTGAATAACAGAATTTGGCGGGGAAAATATGTTTGAAACTGGCATAAATATGGTTCGGATTTTGAAGGTGTTCTAGTGAGATTCAATGGCTGGAACTCATTGGGTTTGTTCCTCTTGGATAAATCGGGATGGTATAGGCCTTTTGTTCGACTAGATTTGGCTGGATATTGCACGAGAAGAAATCAGAGCCAACACGTACACGAAGCTCTTCAGGGTTTTTCATGAGGTTTGGACGTGATTTTTGCGTGTATGATGACTCGAGCAGACAACAGGGAGTGTGTAAGAATTAAACAGGGAATATTCAGCAGATGTAGACGCGTGTGGAGTTAAATCAGGGAAGAAAATATTCCCGAGAATATTTTCTATCAATACCTAGTAATGGGAAGATATTTTGGAGTTATGAGGAGTAATCTTTGGTCCTGTCGAGTATATATAAGTTGCTGGAGTCGAGTAGAAGGGGTATGGAGAATTAGGGGTTAGAAGATAGGAGAGAATCAGAGTTGCAGAGCTTGTCTCTGCTGCTGCCATTGAAAGAGAGGACGAAGAACAAAAGACCACCAGATGCAGTCATTTTTCCAACAGTAACAACGACAATCAGAAAAGGCTCTTATCACTATAAAGTGTTAGCGACACGTAGCTTGTATCGTTCTTTTAACAACAACCAGATTTGTAACACGAGGTTCTGTAACGCCCATTCACCATTGCAAACCTCTGTTTTATTACTTTTCATCCTTGTAAGAACATTTTTGAGCAAAATGAAATCATACTTTAAGCGTGTTTCCAATATGATGAGCTAGACCCCATCACTGGGACGACGGATGAAGACGAATTTCATACATGGGTAGAATTATTTAATTCTTTTTATGACTTTTGCACTATTTTAAATTGATTTATGATTCGATAAAATTAGTTGTGATTCAATTAGATAGGTTATGCTTTGTTTAGATAATATATTCTTAGGGGATACAATTAATGTTTTGAGGATCTACTTTGGCAAAATAAGAGTCCATGTTTTTATTTGTTGAGCGATAATTGTTAAAAGAATTAATTTTTGAACCTTTTGTTGTGAGTTTGGCTGAATCCTGAGTCCCGGCACATCTCTTCATCTTGTGGCAATTTTTGTATATATTTTTATCTTATTTTAGTTTATTAAATCCTAAAATCATCTCATCAAGTCCGAGTGAACGACAACCTTATTCCACTTTCTACAACATTATTGATTCACATCATTTCCCAATTTGATTTTAAAATTTTGGATTGTTTCGATTTAGTTATAATAGTTGTTGCGATAAGATTCTAGATCAGGAAGTTAGGTAAACACATAGTTGGGTAAACAAAAGATTGATTAGATTTTGATGTTTTTATACATTTGATTTGATTAAGGTACTAGTAGAAACAAAGCTACAGAAACTTGGTGGATATGCAGTTCATCTGGATTTTTATGTTGCTGTTAACACTTGCTTAGGTTGGGATGAGGTTTCTTCAATGAAATATTTTCGCGCTTCATCCATAACCTCCTTGACACATGCTTTATCCACAACCTCCTTAACACATATATGTACTGATAATCACAACTTTCAATGGGGTTGCAATCCCTATATGTGTATATCAAAAATATTCATGACTTTTGAAGTGGTTTAATGTATTTATTTTCTCTTTACCAAAACTTAAAGCCATAAGAAAATATTGACATTAGTGAATTTAATTTGGTTTCTTGTGTGTTTCGTTCTGTATATTGCCTATCTACTGTGTTCATGAAATCAATTTCACTTTGCAGAGCAATGAGCTTCATAGCCAGGGGAAATATAGTGATGCCGCGGAAAAGTATTTACATGTTAGTGCAAACTTGTCATACTATTCTTTTTTTTTTTTTATTCAAAAAAATGAATAGTGTCCTGCTTTCCTCATTTTCTCTTTCTTAATCAATTATATTATTATTCTTGTGTTGTTAGGCAAAAAACAACCTTAAAAGCATGCCTTTTACGAAGGAAATAGGATTCCAGTTGGCAGGTTCTCTTAATCCGATGTCATGTTATTTGAAAACGCATCAGTACGATGATTGTGTAAAAGAAGGATCAAAGGTATTTCTAAATTAAACTTCATCATGCCATTTTACTAATTGAGTTAGCTACCTGCATACTAAGTAAGATGGGTGGATATGGATAGCTGGATGTGTGTGTTAACAACGCTTCTAGACAGACCGAGGGTCTGAACAAAGCAGAAACCGGGTCTTCTTTTTATCTCACATTTTTTGTTGGTGGGTCCCGGTGAGCCCCGCGGAGGTTAGCAGGGGGTCCCGTCATTAATGTTGGTTTTGTGTCTTGTTTGTTTTTACATCGTTTTTTCGTCGGGACGTTAATATCTATTGGTGTGTTAATAAGATGGGACCTGGCGTAAGGAGAAAATAGAATAAAATGGGTGGATAGACTTTTTAGTCTACAGGAAGGGATAAAGGCCTCTTTTATCTTATTTAGATTTCTTATCCACATGTTTGACGGTTTAAGTTAGCAGTCGATTACTAGTGCAAGGGAAGTTGGGGGTAACCACTTATTTTGTCGGTGGTCCTAAATTTATATGTGATGATATAGTTTCTGAATGTTGCATCTGCATTTTTCCATGTCTTGCAGCATGATGCATAGAATGTAAAAGCTCTTTATCGACGGGGACAAGATTACAAAGAGTTAGGCATGTTACAAGTGAGTTTTATTATATGTATCTGGTCTGCTTTAAAATTTAGAGCTAGCAATGGTTAGCATGTCAGGGCTGTAGGTTAGACTTTCTTAATTTCCTTTGTTTCCACTTTGCGATAGACGATAGCTTAGGTTGAGAAGGATGCATTATTTCTGCGACTACCCCAAACTAGTTCGTCCACTCTGCATTTCGTTAAACAATTGTGTTAAACTTGCTTAGGTTATTTTGCTTTATCTGTTTCAAGAGCACAAATAAACTTGTTACATGTTTAATGACGGCCTTCCTGTACATGTATCATATATACCAAAGAGATGTTTTTGCTTGCAATCCTTGCATATAATGATCATGATTTTATTACCTGTTTTTTTCTATCAAGATGCAGTCTTTGACTTGAGAAAGGCACTTAAAGTTTCCCCTGAGAATGAAACCATTGCAAATGTCTTAAGGTATGGATTTCACTTGGCCATATAAGTTGAGATATTTTTTCATTATATTTGCACCGGTAATCAAGTAGTTGAATCATCTAACTAAGTTTTAATCTGACCCAATTAAGGCCCTATTCCAAGCATATAGATAGTCCCTGTTTTAGAGCTGTCTTTGGGCATATATTCTCAAAGAGTGTAGGTATGCTTGTAAGTTGCAATGGTTACTCCTCACTGGTTGTACCCAGATATTCTCAATTTACTTGTGCAACTGTTTATTTTTTTGTTTCTGTTATAATACACGCTCAATAAGATTTTACTTAATTACACCAGATGCCTCATGTTGTGCTTGTTATATTTTATTTTAACTAAAAAATGGATGACCTATCATTTCAATGAAGTCTTTCCATCAATGGACATGTATAATACCTCTTGTAATTTTTCTTGCAGTTGAATAGACATTCGCATGAATCAAAATTTAACCAGGATCAAATCCAACAGAAATTTAATAAATAGGATAAAACCAAAATTGGTTTCATCATAAATAAGATAAAACCATAATTGGTTTCATCTAATTTTTGTCGACGAAACCAATTTGTTGGTGATATAATAATGTATTTTTTTGAATCTATGATTCAAAAGTTCAAGATAAAGTTAATTGTTGGAAGATGCTGATGGAATCATTATTTGATTATTCTATAAGGAAGTGATGGAGTTGTTATCTGTGTCGAGCTAGACAAAGCAAGGAAGTCAGAATCATCTACCTCATTTTAGGAATTTCATGTAAGGTAATCTTATCCTTACTTAAATTGTTTATCAATGTTGTAGGTGGTGTGGTCTATGTTTTTAATCTCTTCGGACTAGTATCATCCCTTTGGTTCATTCAAGTTTATGTTTCCATTCTTGTTGATTTTATCATTGATTTGCTTTATTCTTCGTTAATTAAGATGATCTGATATCAACAACAACATTGTAACTTAACAAGTTAGAGTCTTACGTACCCGTAGTACAATGAATTACCATGGTAGTTTTACCTTCTTTTTCCTGTATAACTTACCTTTGGGCTTTGGCTATAATGAATGAATTGAATGAACCTATTATGAGAATTGAGACCTCTGTGTGTCCATGCCTTACAATATTTGTGTGAGTTTCAAATTATTCTTTTTATAAGCCAACACAGTTTATTGTTACTGGCGTGGTCAAACAAAATGAATCATGGTTTATAAATTTTCTTGCAGTTCAATTCTGATGAAACCAATTATGGTAGCTGGCGTGATGCCTTTGCCGTGGTTTTCAGAAGCTTCTCACTACCTATGCTGAGGTTACTGCAATAAGAGAGGTTAGACCTGAAAGCCAATTCTACTTTTATTATCATATCAGAAATATATTAATACAGAGTATATCTGGATTTTCACATGTTATTTGACTGTATGGATAACTAAAAACATTTAAATCTGGTTAGATATTCTGTCGTGCCGAGCTAATGTAGCACGTGTTACATTTTTTGACTTAAACCAATTTTGGTTTCATTTAGTTTTTCCTTCGTTTTGCTGAAACCAATTTTGGTTTCATCTAATTTTTGTTGAAACCAATTTTGGTTTCATATAATTTTCTGGCGGTGGAACCATTCTGAACATAAGCGCCACTTTACACTATTCGAAAACTTGGAATGAAATTCATGTGTCTGCAGCTAAGGTTGGTAGCAATGTAGTATTTCATTTTAGTAAACTTCAATTGCATCCAATGTTTGTGCCTACTTCAAATCATTATTAAAAGCTTCCTTTTGACCTTCACAGAACTGACTCAGGTGATGAAATTTCATATTTTTTTTCTCTGAATAGGCATTTATTGATGCCATGACAAGGTCACTGGCCTTGGAGTGGGGCACTGGTTTTGATATAAGAGTCAATGGGATTGCACCAGGACCCATTAGTGACACTTCTGGCTTGAGTAGGCTTGATCCTCATGAAATGAAAAGCATCCAATCTGGAGCCCCTATGCATCAGTTTATATCAGGAGAGAAGTGAGATATTGCTATGGATGTTCTTTACTTAGCTTCAGATGCAGGTAATCATGAAATTTCAATGACGTCTTTCTATCAATTGGACATGTATAATACCTTTTCAAACTAATACCTCTTGCAGTTAAACAAACATTTGCACGAATCCAATTATGGTTTCATCTAATTTTTTTCGATCTCGAAAAGAAGAAAACTTTTAGTTCTTGAGGCTAAAAATAGATTTGTTCCTAACAAGATTCTTTCGATTGTGTAGGCACAACATGGTTGCTCAAGGTCTAGTACGTGAATATACTTTGGTTAAATCGAGATTCCAAGGACGAGGATAAAGACGATATAGTCTTTTAAAGGTGTAGGACCACACTAGTGGATTATGGGTTTTAAACAACTTCCTGGGTTTTAATAAAACGACTTCCTTGGACCGGTGGTAACTATAGGTGCTGTGCGACACAGTAATTTTTTAAGGAAAAAAGTAACTAGTTTCCGACACAGTCGTTTCAGTGAGGGATATTTTTGTAGAACACTAAGGCTTCTCTATGGATTTTAGAAACCACTGTTAGACCAAGATGTTTCCATACTCCCAGTTTTCAAGGTAAACACGTGGCCTTCTTTCCGCTCGACCCTACCAAAAAACAAAAGTGGTCTTCCTCGACCCAGCTATCTCTTTATTTTCCAGTTTTTTTCTTCTTCTGAAAATAGAACCATTACCGAAACCCAGATCGTTCTCCTTCTAATCGTTTCTCCCAGAACCTGCAATCTCAAGATTTCAACAATTTCTTTGATCTGTAACCAATTTGTCGATCTGTAAACATTTTTTTTTCCAATCTCAATTGAGAACCATTTTTTCTCCTTCTTAAGTGGTAATGATAATCTAAAAAACCCCTAAATCGAATATTGAATTCTGTTTTCCTGCTCGCAATAATGAAAATCTAAAAAAATCTTGATTATAGTGTGTTGATTGAGTCTACTTTGAGTACTTGAAAACCCGGATCTAGTTTTGTTTTACTGAAGCTTTGAGGGGTGAAGGTCGAGCAGATCTTGTAGGTACTCTTAAGGTAGTACTTGTTCTGTAGTTTTGAGTTTCATTGTGTTTTTTTTTTTTTTTAATTATTATTTTGTTTTTGGGGTTTTTGTTGTTGCTGCTGCAGGGTAAGCTAATGCCACTGTCACAAGGAGCACAATCTGAATTTCTTGATTCCCTTTCAACTAATGCTAATAAACGTGTTGAGACTCTGCAAGAGATTCAGGTTTGTTTTAATTTTTAATTTGGGTTTCTATTTGTACCAATCATAGTTTCACTCTGTGTCATTTCTGAATTTTTTTGTTTTTTTGTTTCAGTTAGGGATTTGGTTCATGGTATTAGGTTCACTTGACGTGTGGATTGTTTTAGATTTATAGAGTTTTCTGTTATTACATCTTGATTCTTTGCACGTCCTTCATTTTTTCTGATATTATTTTCTATTTTATTGTTTGGTTAATGATTGTGTTTTTGTTTGTATTGTTTTGTTGCAGAGTTTGGGATTCTCCAATATTCTCAATGGCATCTAGGAATGTGAGTTTTCTTTCTGTACTTCTAAAGTGTTCGATTAAATGCCTTACCCAAATTTTTTTGGAGCTCATAAACTAAAGATATGCAATTTATTAGATGTGATATGGAAGATTCTTAAAACATTGATTGGTGATCAACTCAACACAAATTAGTAGAAAATCGTTTTCTCTAATCTGGAATTTCTACCCAGGTACTATTTTTCTCCTCTCAAATATTGGGGATTACTGAATATTTCTTGAATTATAGTTTGGTTAGCGCAGGGCTTTTATAGCAGATTTAATATCATCTCTTGTTGGACAATTTTGTTAGTGCAATGAGCCATGGTTAATGTTGCTTGAATTATAGTTTGGTTGCTGTAATCTCACTGGTTCGTTCTTAAAATAAGGTGTTGCATTGTGACAACTTAAATAATAAAAAGAGCGCCCAATCATTATACTTGTACCAATTATCTACTCATACTTGTCAATTGTGGCAAACTCATCATTTGAGAAATTTTTGTCGACTCCTCGATCTGTATCAAACATTCCTCCAATGTTTACTTTGGACATCATGATAATTTGCGCATTTTAGCTTGGAAAGTATGATAATTGAAGCACTAAATTTTTTGCAATTTCTCTGCCGTAAGAGCCATATACCAGGGTTTAAGTGCGTACAATTGGAATTGTATCGTTACTTTCTCAGTCAATAATTCACAAGGACACGAAAGTGAGGTGCGAGGTCCAGGTTTTCTTATAGCTCCCCACTCTTTAAAACAAGAATATGTAACTTAGTAATATACTATTTACTTCTTTAGTAATAGATTGGGAAATTATCCATTAGTTTACATATTAACATTTCTCCAGTTATGGTCTATGATGAATTGCATATCCATATATATCTCTTTCGCCATGTAGAAAAATGGTGTCTATTTCCTAATATTCCAGTTTCGACGCTACTGTACGATTAAATTGAACTTGAAATGAAGGTCAAGTTTTGTTGTGCTGTAGATATATAAAAAACCATCTCGCCTCAAGTCAATAGAGATTAGCGCCTTTGTTTTGTTTGGGTGACGGTATTCATTATTTAGTCTTATGGGTTTTCCTGCCATTTTATCTGTATTGTTGTTGTTGTGGCTTCTTGTTAGGTTGGTTACGGGTATATGGTTATGGCTTGGGGGGGCAGATGTGATGATAACTAAATGTCCTATAACTGGCTTTCATGATGATATAGCTATGTTGAACTACTTCTACTTGGTTTGTCAAGCATCTTAAGCTGTGATACTATTGTCTTATGAAGGCATTTGTTGGGTATGCAAAGGATCTTAATGCCGTCGTTATTGCATTTAGGGGTACGCAAGAGCACATGTACTGATTTGTTTGGTAGCATGCTTACCATACTATTTGTTAGTTATCCGTGTACAAAATCTCTTGGTTTAATTGCAAGTTGGAGCTAGCTTCTATGTAAAGCCCCGAAATAATATTTGTCTCAACCATTTTTCTTTGAAAATCATGCTTGTTGTTAACTCCATTGCTGTCAATACTATAGTCATGGAAATACATATTCAGGAAAATTAGATTGCACAACGCTTCTTTAGAGATGTAGCAGAACACTTGGAAGGATTCACTTAGATCATATAATTTGCTTTACTCAGCAGTACTAAGATTTTTACTTGTCATTATAGGAAATCCATCATGAAGCTTTCACACACATGGATGGCCAGAAAGAATTTGTACAAATTGATGAAAATGATATGTTCCCCTATCTTCTTGTTAACATCGGCTCTGGTGTTAGCATTATCAAGGTAATATTCCGGTATCTTAATTATGTTAGACATAAAATACTTCTATCTAGTTAACTGTCCTTCTTTTATCCGGCCTGATTGAATTTCTTAGTTTTGATGGATATAGGTGGATGGAAATGGATCGTTTCAGCGGGTTGATGGGACACATGCTGGAGGTGGTACTTATTGTGGTCATGGAATGTTTTTGACAGGGTGCAAATATAGGTTAATTGTTTCAATATTCTGCATAATATCATGATTTTTTTTTAATTCATTTTGTCTTGTTAAAGGTAACCATAGTCCTCTCCTACATATTAACATCTCAGCATGTCATTCCTGGTTTCCAGTTTTGATAAGTTGCTAGAGTTGAGTCAGTGGGGAGATAATAAATTGATAGACTTGCTTGTTGGAGATATTGACGGTAAAGTGGATTATTCCAAGTTGGACATTCTCTATTTTTCTGTATAGGAACGTGGGTCAGCCAAACGACGTACCGTAGATACCTTGTTAAACAAACATAGCAGGTAGTATTTTACACTTTTATAATGATGGACAATCTCTGAGGGAACGTCAATTAACGAAATTGTATTTGTTGCAGTCGTTCCCATTCTATCTTTTCTATTACTATCCATGTCAAAGAATCTACAATGAAAGAAGAGGAGCTTATAAAGTGTGGAAAACTTAACCTTGTGGACTTGGCAGGATCAGAAAATATAAGTCGGTCAGGTGCAAGAGAGGTATGTATGTGAATTGTGATGTCAAAGGCATGAAAATCTTCTTTGTGATTTAATATTTTACGAGGAGCTATGTACAGATCATCGCTGAAGTTTGTGATAAACCAAAGTTAAAGTAGTTTTCGTATAGTGTTAAGTTAGGATCTTGTTAGAAATTTGCCAAGATTATTCTTGGCCTCTGTCTAGTTATGTCTTTGGTGGGTTATCAATGATGTAATTTGTCTTGCAAAAACATTGCTTTTGTCCGGAAATTGTTCCCTCATTGGTATTTTCTAAATGCATTTGTAGGCTCGAGCAAGGGAAGCAGGGGAGATAAACAAGAGTTTACTTACACTTGGGCATTGCATAAATGCACTTGTTCAACATTCTGGACATATACCGTACATGTATGCTTCATTGTCTTCTCTCTCTAATTCATATCAACTACTGGGGTCTATTTGTTGCCTTATTATTCTTCCATCTGCACAAATTAATCAGGGATAGTAAGCTGACCAGACTGTTAAGAGACTCATTGGGTGGAAAAACCAAAACATGCATCATCGCAACAATTTCTCCAACAATTTCTCCAACTGTCCTATTTAGGAAGCTGTTGTTACATGGTACTGATTTTGGCAATATGCAGGTCACGTCATTTATTCACCGTATGGTAGAGGTTTTAAGAGAAGCTGTATTTCCCTACCTCCCCAGGGCACTTGAGCAATTACTTGCAGACTGTGAGGTAAAGTACTTGCTTAGGCTGTGGGTATCACACCTTCGTTGTGTGTTGCTAAGCGGCATTGTAATTCAGTGGTATTATAAAACTTCAAACGTTTATTGACTCTTCAAAGTTTTGAAATTGCAGCCCAAAGAAATGGTTGGTCTTCTCGTGCTTCTCAATCAGTTTATCTGCAAATTCAATGTTTTGATGCGCGATATCTTGGAAAAAATATTTCCTATCATTGCGAGTAGAGTGCTCGATGTTCTCCTAACACGTGAAATTCCTTCAGGGCCTGGAAGTAACACTGAGGTACGATCTTTGGTTGCTAGTAAGGTGTTAATATGTTTCACTAGCATCTGTCACCAAAATGTTATATTGTAGAATCCTTGACATTATTATTTATTGAAAGCAACATCGTAGTGGTGAACCTTGCGTTACTGTTGCATGTTTCTGCAAGATTCATTGTAGCGTAAGTTTAGGTATCTCAAAATGTTCTCGGTGCACTTCACTAACGATTTGGCTAACATTTCTCATCTAATCCTTTCTTTGGTTTGGCAGGAAAATTGTGAACTTCAAGAGCTTCAGAAAACATTGTACACATTTCTTCATGTAATTACTACCCATGACCTGTCTTCAGTGTTCCTTACCACCGAAGGAAAAAACTACTTAAAATCGATTATGCCCTTGATATTGCATAATTCCTGCTATCACAAGGAAATTACTGTGAGAAAGGTATGTATTACGTATTAACCATTAAGATATTTTACATTTGCCATCACATCAGCAGTATACTGATTCCTATTATCTTCGACATGTCTGCTTTCCAGTCATGTATGCAGATATTTATTAGACTAATTAAAGACTGGTGCACCGGATCTAAAGAAGAGGAAATGGTAATCTGCGCTACGATCAAAATCCTAGACAATTCTTTTTTGTTAGTTTGGGTTAAAGTATACTCCATATACTAATCTAATCAATTATTTATTTTAGGTACCTGGTTTCCGTAACTTTCATAATTGAGACCTTCACTCCAAGTTGCTGCTTGTACAGTGTTCTCGACAAGTCTTTTCCCCATTTCGAATTGAGACCTTCGCTCCAAGCTGAGAACTTCTTAATTGAGATCACGTACTAGCATTTCGAATTGGTAACTGTTTGCAGGTAACAGTTCATTTCAGCATTCAAATTCCATCAATAACATATAAAGAGTTGAAGAGTTCCTAATTTCCTGTGTGTGAAGAGGTTTACTCATTACGATATTGGTAACTGTTTGCAGTCTGTTCCCGGGGTTCCAAAGATTAGGGATGGATATAATCCCGCTACATGGATGCTTGATGTTAGTTCTGCTTCTGTGGAGGCTCAGCTTGATGTAGATTTTGCGGAAGTTTATGCTAATTCCACCCTCCATTAGTAAGTAAAGTGGAGCATAGGTTTGATTGGTTATAAGTCATTTATAATAGCATTTTTCTTTATGTACAGCAAAAGAGCATCTCCATCCATGTTCAACATTGTTTACTGCTTAATCTGGGTCCAAATTACATTGGAGATGAACTGAGGAAGGCTCTGCTCCCGTAAGTTGCACTGAAAACATGTCTATAATTTCTTCCTGGCACTATCTTATTTGTTTCACTATTTTACTTGTCCCTCTATTCGAAATGTGAAGTATCTAGTATTTGGATTTCATAATTTCAGGTGGTAGAAACTCCAAGAGGGAGCAAGGCAAAACATTAACTCAACTGGAAAGTCTGCTCGGTAAGGATCTCAATTGGTTAAGTTTGTGAATATTTTTCGTAAGACATCTACCAGTTTACTGTGTGTGCTTTTGATCAGGAATTCAGTATCTCAATTTCTTCGTGAGTTATGGACGAGATATTTTACATATGAAAATTAGTTGCAATCATATGTTTTCCTTAAATTTCAATTTGAGTGGATACTTGTATGTGTTGAAGTGGTTCTGGTGTTTTCCTCATTTTTTTTTTTTTTGCTGTTAACTAATCTAGTCTTGGTTGGTTTTTGTTTACATCTTAGGGCTGGAGCAATGGACTATGGACCTGATTAGAGCTAGTTTTTCAGAAGATGAAGACATAGATGGTGAAGTCTTTACCTTCATGTTTTGAAACTTTATGGTTGTAAAGCTTGTAATAGGAACATGGGTTAAGTTTTTCCAACTTAGTGTTAGATATTTTTTTCAGACTTGGAACTCGCAGTATTTAGTTGAAATTGTAAACTGAATTCACTTTCAATACCAATTGAGTTTTAAAGTCCTATCAATTTAATTTTGTGAAATTCGGTTTTAAAGTCATTATTATTAATTGTGATTCAGCTTTTGATTCAGTTGAATCAGCTTTGGATTCAGCTGAATCAATTATTATTATTTTTTTTTATGAAATATCTCAATAAAAACTACTGTGTCTGTCAGTACGTTTATAGTTACTGTGAATAACAGTAGTTTTTTTAAAGAAATCAACTTTTGCCAGAAACAGTCGTTTTGGAAAAAACCACTTCTAGATTCCAACTGATAAAAAAAGTCGTTTTTGGTGATATTACTTCTTGTCCTGGCAGTGGTTTTACTTCTATTTTCCACTAGTGCCAAAGCACTATAATTAGTGAAAAGGGATATTGGCAGGTGAGTGAATGAAATTATTTAATATAAATTACTCATTTCTCGAAAACTACATAGACAACCGTTTTGAAGCTTAGATCAAGGTCATCATGGATTTCAAAAGACAAATAGCAAAGTAATGAACTCATTAGAATTTTCCTGAATATTGTGGGAACGCGTTATAGAAATTCCAGTGGTGTCGCTTAGGATAGCAGTAGACAGTTGTGGCGTTAACAAAGGATGTAAAACCTCAATGATAATATCTTCTTCTATAGCCTTACTATATATACTAGACCAGATGGGAATGTTGATTTTGTGTTTGATATTCAATGAGCTTGAAAAATATTAATTCTAAAGATTAACTTTCAGTTGGAACTCAAATGATGAAACCAATTTCGATTTCATCTAGTTTTAGGTGAAATCAATGTTGGTTTCATCATTTTTTTCTGTTTGGTTCCATCATTTTTTTTTTCTGGTTGGTTGAATATTGATCTATGAAATTCATTTTTTGGCAGTGGCGGCTGGTTGGTGGTGGTGGTCGGCGAAAATGGTGGTGTTGCTCGGCGACGGTGGTGCTGTGGTGGTTTGCGGCGATAATAGGCGGCGACAATGGTGGTTTGCAGCGTTGGTGGTCAGCGGCGTTGGTAATCGGCGGTGGTCAATAGTGGTGGTACTGGATGGTGGCTAGTAGTGGTGGTGCAATGGCACAGTGGCGGTGATTGCGGTGCGGTGGTGGTGTAGTGGCGACGACGGTGGTGGTGCGGCGGTATTGGTGGTGCAGTGGTGGTGGTAGTGGTGGTGGTGCAGTGGCGATGGTGGTGCGTTGGCGGGGATGGCGGTGGTGCATTGGCGGCGGCGGCGGTGGTAGTGCAGTGGGTGCGGTGGCGATGGTGCGATGGCGGTGGTGCAGTGGTGGTGGTGAAGTGGCGGCGGCGGCGGTGGTGCGGTGGCGGCGGCGGTGGTGATGATGTGGCGGTGATGTGGTGATAGTGGCGGCGGCGTAGTGGTGGTGCTATGGTGGTGGTGGTGGCGGTGGTGGTGGTGGTGGTGGTGGTGTTGTGGTGTGTTGTTGTTAGTGGTGAGAATATAATAAAAATTAAAGGTGAGGTTGATTTTTATTTTTGTTGGGATGATTTAAACTAAAAAGGTAATATAGACGGTTTATGTTAAATGGGGTTTTTGTGAACAATTTGTTTTGTTGGGGTTTTTGTACATGAATAGTGACACCTTTGGGGTTATATAACTCGCGTCCCGTTTAGTTTAAGGTTTTCTCATCCATTGAGAAACCCAAATATTCTTGTTCTAACTGCGTATTTTTGGGTCTTTAACAACCAAGAATAAGAACGAGATTTACGGCATTCTATGGTGTGTAAAATTTTTGGCACAAAGATTACTCTTTATTTCCATATATAGGCTAACTTTAAGATATATCTAAATCAATTTTACATCAATAATGTTATTTTCCCGATTTTTATTTCCATAGTTTGCGTCATTGACTATGTTCATCAATAAAACAAATTATTGTAATTGTATTAGGTAATAAGAATCAATCACGTTGGCAGACTGATAGTATAACACTGAAAAGGAAAATAGATAAAATTTGCATAATTGCATTTATGTTGTAGGAGAAATATAGAGAAGAAAGAGATCTTATTCATTAGATATCAATGTTGTATTACATAGGAATAAGCCTCTATTTATAGGCTAGAGTATCAACCCTGGTAGATGGGCCGCACACATGGGCCAAATACCCTACAAAACTCCCCCTTGTGCGGTCCAATAACAGAGCTTCATATGTAGTGCTTCGAATGTAGTTCTTCAAATGTCGTCGTCTCCTTGATGACTTGTGCCGAAATAAATTTCCCTATTAAAACTTTGACAAGGAAAAACCCAGTGGGATAAAACCTTAGTACATCTCTTCACATGTAGTACTTCACATGTTGTCTCGTACTTTACATGTAGTTCATCACATGCAATACGATCTTCTAAGATCGACGAGTCTAAGTTGATTTCCTCGTTAAAACTTCGTCAGGAAAACCCAGAGGGACAAAACCTGAACTAAAGAAAAGGAGTACAATATTAAGTAAACTTAGAACATAGTTGGATGCGTATACGTTGCCTCATTAAAACCTTGACAAGGAAAACTCAGTGGGATAAAACCTTGACGAAGGGAAAAGAGTACAACGTGACAGATGCAAGTAAAGGTGATCTGTTGCAGATGATCACTTTGTTCCGTTGAATTAGACTAGTTGCTTCACAACTCCTAAGGAAGAAAATCCTTTTGGGAAAGACAATAGCCTTAGTTGGGAAATTACATTCCCGGTGTTTGTTGTTGTCTCATTAAAAACCTTGCCAAGTAATAAAACCATGTGGTAAAAAGTAATCTCGGTGAAGGAAAAGAGTTCAACACACCATTAGATGCTCCCCCTGATGTCGGACAATTTTCATTAGTCTAACACAGTCAAAAGGAGTTTACCACACTGTACCTTGGTGACTTGAAAGCTTATAAGACCATGTTGTTGATCCTGGAAGTTACGTTTCTTAACAGACTATCGCATTTCATTTCTTTGATTCATATATTTTCAATAATATCAAAACGATCTTGATATCTTCAATGTTCAACATACTTGATGTTTTTTTAGTGTTGCCTCGCTAAAAACCTTGTCGAGTAACAAAACCCTTTGGGAAAAACTATTCTCGATCGAAGGGAAAAAGAGTACAACACAACTTCATTTCAAAGTAAAATATGTCGACATCATATCCTTGGATCCCCCCCTGATGTCGGCATCTCTCCCTGATTTCTTTCAGAGTTGTTCTAGACAGTTCCTTTAGTCATGTATTTTTTGAAACTGAATATTGGTAATGACTTAGAAAATAATCTACCATGTCTCCCTCTAATTAATTTCGTTGGAGAAGAGATTATTGTTCCTTCATAATCAACAACTTTTGGATTGCACTTTCATTAGCATTCCTTTTAATATCTTTGTAGGGATAAAATAAATTTATGTCAATGGTTACTTTTAAGTACATGATTACATTCATTATACCATTCCAATGACGTTACGTTGGCACGGAGCTATATCTAGCTAATAAGTTCCTTGAGGATGCAAAATTTTAATCGAGTACATTATCATACTAAGTACAAAAATGCGTCTATTATACTTAGATATGGGAATTTCATCTCCCAACACATCTTCGTCATATTCCTTTGGACGAAATGGTTACTTACTTATATTTGAACCTCGACTAATCATGGGAGTGCTATCAGGATGCATGTATTTGTTAAATTTCCTGACAACTTTAGACATATGCAAATTGGTGGAATAATATACCACAAGCTCATTATTCGATCGAGATTTCCCTAGATTTTTCATCTCAAGTTCGGATTTTAAATAGCTTTTAAGGTCTCTTATTACATCAAGAGTACACATCATGTCTGTACCATCAACATAAATAGCTACAATTCCAAATCAGGAACTTTCTTATGAATACGCAAGGAAAAATAACTTACTTGTCTATCCCCTCCAAATCAAATAGCCACTTAGACGGGTATACTACATCCGCCTGAATGCTTGAATCTATACGCGAGCGTTCTATCTAACTGTAAACGCACTCTGTGGTTTAGAGTCATTTGATTTGGGAAACAAAAGTCTATCAAGTACTTTTAAAAATATCTTCTATCTCTTGATTCTTTCAGAGATACGTAACAACCACATACATATGTTGCATTTCAAGTCCTTTTGAAATTACCAAGCTAACTAAGTAGCAAAATGCTATAATGCCCATTACAACAAAGTAAACAATTCCAGGGCTTTGTGAGATACCTCGCTCCACAAGGAGAGTTTTTATACTTTTAAGACTGCTTTCTTCTCATTATGCTTTGTGAAAAATTAATCATGTATGTCCAATAGGATTTACAGTTGGTTGGTTAGCACTACCACACCAAATAACTATATATTTGTCAAAGAACCAAGTTCTACCTGGATTGTATAGGCCAAATATGCTATTTATTTGAAATTAATCAAAACAAAGCATGGTTCGATATCATTGTGCTCTACTTATGGAGCAACTATTTATGGATTATATCATTATTATGAACGCATGATCCTTCCATTGACTCATATGTATTCTCATAATCCGTCAGGATATCATTGTTCTTTGGAATCATTTAAAACTTCGGAGCGTCCTCCAGTATTGATTCATGGACATAGTCAGAGACAATCAAATGAGATGATTTCATTAATGATACAAACTAGGTTGTTCCTTACTCATCTACTTCCTTTCTAGGTGATCATTGATCAAACCTGGTGGTCTCTCCATCTTCCTTTATGGAACCACGGCCTCAACTACACTTCCACCAAGTATAGTTGCAACACCTTAGTCTATGGTGTACCCTATACTGAGGATTTCTAACTTTGCAGGATTATTTGCAGCTGGTATGTGTGATCTTGTCATGTTGCCGATATCAGTGCACTTTCAAAAATTGATTATTCTTTGTCACTTCATATTTACATTTGTGAAGTACAAGAATTAATCAGAGACACAGTGGGAACACACCACGACAATTCCTGTCATTCCCTTATAAATTAATTTTTATTATCTCCCCCTAACGACGGGAAGACTGTCTCATTAAAATGACAACCCGCAAATCTAGCGGTAAAAAATCTCCTGCCAAAGGTTTTAACATGCGGATAGTCATTGGAAATTCTTGTCCAACATAGTCACTTAATCATTTTGATGACCCATCATAGTACAATGTGGATTCGTAAGGGCCCATATATAGTGCAACCAAAAATGCGTAAGAACACAAAATGTCAGGTTTATATCCAGTTACCAACTGGTACGCAAAGAATGGTTGACCAATTGTGGGTCTAAAACGAATAAGTGAAGATGCGTGTAATATTGCATATCCCCCAAGCATTTATAGGAAGGTTGTTACGCATAACCTATCCTTAGATACCATCTGTAACCTTTGCTTGTAGCCTCTGCGAGACCATGGGGTGAGGATGTTCTAAACTGATCCTATTAAACATGCAATATTCATCAAGTCCATTTGATGTAAATATCTAGCATTGACAAGGTCGGTGAGCCCTTAAATTATATAATAAGTGATAGGATTTTTTCCAAAAACGCATAATTTCTTGTGAACAATAATTAATTCAACACTTAGAATCATCCACCAGAGCCATAAATCACTTGAATGGTCCGCATTCTGCATGGATATGTTCACAAATATCACCTTGTTTATTTTGAAAAAATGGGTTGTTTACCATTTGCATCTTAGGATGGTCTCAATACTTTTTACTAAAAAATGACTTTGTAACATGAGTTACATGCTTTATTACTTTAAAAGCATAATGGGAGGGGAGGTGGTGTTTCTAGTACTTTAGAATGAGTTGATTATGAGAGATGCCGTCACTTTGCATTCTTTCAATCTTTGTAATACCCATTTTCTTGTTAACTAAAATAAAAGGATGTCCATTTGAGTTCTTTCAAAATAGAACATCATATCACAACCAAAGTGTCTTTATGGTTATGTCAAAACCTGAGTGAGTCAATTCCCAACATTACATTGTCAATTTTCCAAGTATTAGTGATTTACAGTTCACTAGACTAATTGACTCATTATTTTCTCTAAAATGTGATTCCTTTCACATTTATTAGAGGTAATTTGTAGATGCATTCCCATTCTCACGGTTATTTTTCGTTCAATAACCGTTTGCACAGACTTCGTAGAAACTTAACAAAGTGTGACTAGCTCTTGGTTCTTACAGAGCTCATGTAACTTTTAATCTTTATACTAATTAGGCAACAAAGATTCAGCTTTCCTTCGCTCGGATATTATCTGTAATGATCCAATCATCGCATGGTATTACATAAGGAAACAATTCAACAAATAATTTAATATATTTCCTTAAGAGCTTCGTGTAATAAGTGGTGTGGCCTTATTACGTAACAAAAGAAAATTTAGAGTGTTACAATTCATGAGGATAATATACTTTTCATCATAATGTACGAATGATCCTTTTAACTCAAGTACTTATGAGTATATCTCAAGTGCTTTAGAGTATTGTTGTCTCATGGAAATGATATACTTTTCATTTCATAAGTACAAACTATGAATTTAGTTCTTCGCATAAAAAAAAAAAGTTTACTAAACTACCATACAACCAATAGTCCAGGATCAAATCATACAAAATTCAGTTGAATAATGATAATTAATAAAAACTTATCAAAATGTAAGTGTATTAATTGGGAAAGTTTCTTATTGCCACTGAAGTTGACAAGCATGGGTACGGCCTTCTTTTAACATATTTTGAGTTTATTGTCATTTAAACTCTCTATATATCTTGTAGTTGGATGCTACTATATGATACCTGCATTCCATCACTTGTACCATACTCAGTAAATATTTATACCAAGCGTCCAACTCTCATTCCAATGAGTCATAATTACGTCTTTGTCTCATGCTCAGTAAATACATTTACTTTGTATTATTACTACTTGAGCCAATATTACAAGTGTTTTAAATTCCAATGAACATTCAAATTTCCGGGGGGAAAATTTCATGAATGTTTCAAAAACTTCTTTCAGAGCATTTCATCGTCTGAAATCAATATGTCGCCTTAAAACGTAGAAGTTATGTCTTCATCTTTTGAACAATGCATCGTCATTGGTTGAAGGTTTTCATGATGGAAGTAAATACCTTGTACACACAATTGAATTCTGTATCATAGGCTCTTTAATGGCGCTCAAGTACTTCTGAGTCTAAAAGGTCAAATTTTGTTCGAGTTGGTTTAATCAGAACCCAGTCAACGGATTGGTCAATGCCCGGTCCATTGGGTTGGCTATGTCATGGTTAACAAAAGTCCACATATATATTCCATTATATATGAAGTTCTCAGGCCCATTGATAATAACCTTGAAACTATTAGCATATGAGCCCAAAATATTTTGTTAACCCTAAAATTGGAAATTACATTCTCCAACTTTAGTGATCATAAAACAATAGTAAACATCTCCGATAATTATGAAATTTTTACACTAACTTCATAATAATGTGTTTACAAACATAACAAAATTTCAACTCAATATAACGGCTAACTAAAAAGTTATCCGCGACGCCGTATGTCTGTTCTAATTAGCGTTTCTGTGGACACAGTTGTAAATATCACGTACTTTTGAGTATTTCCATGGTGGCATCTTTATGCAATTTTTACAGTAATTCACCAAGAATAATATACAAAACATACCAAAAATATAGCATAATCCAACGGTTGAAATTCTCAAAACTTAGGTTTTTCTACACTGTTAAAAATTAGGGTTTTTCTGAACGTACACAATTTTATTAAACGCAGGTTTTGGAGATTGCATCGTATTCCGATTATATTAAAATTTTAACATAGTAAGTAATGACGGATTGGGTTGAACATATTAAATTGTCATTAAAATCTAACGGTGAAATCTCCATTTTTATAATCATACGTTTGTGGAACCCTAATATATACTAGGAAGACGAAATTTCTTTGTTCAAAAGAAATACCTGGTAACACATCCATGATGATAAACAAATAGGATCAGAACCACGCTAAACTTCAAGGAATAATCCACAGCCAATCTTGAACGAAATTTTTTTTGCACCAGTTGGTAGAGTCGTGATGATAACGTGTTGTAGGAGAAATATAGAGAAGAAAGAGATCTTATTCATTAGATATCAATGTTGTATTACATAGGAATAAGCCTCTATTTATAGGCTAGAGTATCAACCCTGGTTACATATAGATGGGCCGCACACATGGGCCAAAGACCCTACAACAATTTATGAATTAAGTTTCATTATACTTCGAGAAAACAACTCCACCAACCTTTGATGAATAAACACATGCCCATGGCGCCTTTAGAGAGCGCCATACCCGCTCACCTAAGGCGCTAGTGCGGAAAGTAGTGGAAAATATGGTTCCTCGAGCGTTGGAGCTACGCCTAGTGCGCCTTTGGCGCCTCCCTTTTACAACATAGTCATGTAAGGTTATTGTCTCCATGACCATCTCATATCTTCATGGACTCAAGGAGTGATTTTCCGTCGAGTTTACGGGAATACCCAATTGTTCTGAATAAGGCAGGTGTCTCGGGTGTGATCATGCTATGTATCGGACCTATTTCCGTATCTACTATAGGGCTATTAAACATTGCAACTGATAGCCTCTCCTTTGTTGAGTTTATTGTTGCTCGGTGTTCCACGCTATGGTAAATCCCATTACTCATAATCTGTTTCAAGAAAGCAACACAGAATTAATAGATAAAACTCGCTAATTGAGCAGGACTTGGATAATTCGATTTGAGCCGACACTTTTACCTCCAAAATATCTCCAATGTTCACTATAAAGGCATTAGGTAGAGGTATAATGGGAACCCATATATTTTCTTTTCTAATCTGTAATCCATTAACTTCGTTGAGTTCAAGTAGGATCGTCAAACCACCAGGATCTGAATGTGGTGTCAATCCGATTACTTGCTCCGGTTGAGGGCAAGGAGGATAATAATTCATTCTCATTGTTTGTCTCCCGTCATCAAACAACTCTGACATAACCCGATCCTCCATTTGTAAAGCCTTTCCCATCAACTCTACAAGAGTCACGCCAAGTTTACTCAACTTCAATGAGTAGGATTCAATTGTCTCCCTGCATAAGAGATGAACCAGCCAATTATGGAATTATACGCACGCAATTAACCAAGTCTTAACCTTTTAAAATATGCTTGAATGGTTCATGAGACTAGCTAGATAGATTTGACACCATATACTTTTAAGAGTAACATTGATCACAATCCACCTTTTCCCTCAGCTTGTTATGGCCTATTAGTACTATAATATCGCGATAAAACAAGTATCGCAATGAAATCACATAGATCAAAAGAGATCACAAATAGGTAACCTGAGGGGTAGAGGGAGTTTGGGAAATAGCCGAGGCTTCCTCATATGCTGGGGAAGATTTAGCATGAAAAACATATCTCCCGAATAATCAAGCTTTTGGTCTTCTGACTGAACAAAGAATTGTGCAAATCCTTCCGCATCTCCTTCTTCCTGCCAAAATTTCTTTTTCTCATCCATTGGAAGATTGAAGAAGCCTTGAATTTCTGATTTCACTTTCTCCACCAATAAAATATCAACTCCATGGTTTACCACCTGCATCAAATTACTTCTTAATCATAAAAAGAATTGCGTGCAATACCGATACTAATTTAAAGCCATAACTAATCAGCATCCTAATTCCGACGTCGACCGACAGCTAAAAGAAAATTAGCATACACAATTATAGTTGGGAGTGTCATTATACATACCTGAAAGAAACCCCATTCTTTGCAAGCAGAGTGAAGCTTGTCTAATTCCATGTCTCCAGTGATAGGCTCTGGAGAAAGTAATTTCTGCAAATCAATAACCGGTATTGTTTGACCAATCAATAACATCGTGTCCTGATCATTGCCTACGTATACTTCTTCAAGCGATTGTTTGGCCAGTTCTTGACCATTAGGTATAAACAAAGAACCACCTGGCTTCACTGTTTTTAGTGTTTCCATGAATTTTCCTAATAATTTCGATTATGATCAGATTGAGGATCTTCCTTCTCCTTTGTATCTGAGTATCAACTCTGTACCACTCTCTCTAATGATCTGGTATTTATCTTTTTTTAGCAGTACAATCCCACTGACGTTTTGCTTTTTACTTTTTACCTTTTGTTTTTTTTTGTTTTTAATTCCTATGATGAAAGGCTTTACTTAGTGGCCACTGACAAATAGCCATCTGCTAACTGTTACTAGTGGCCATGCCAAAAAGCTATTTGCCCCGTAACATTAATCAAAACATATCATATGACAGAGCTTAATTGAGCATCAATACCGAATAAAGTTAACCAATACCGAATAAAGTTAATGAGATGTGGGGAAACCACAAAAATCGTAACAGCCCTTCTAAACAGACCAGATAAAAAACTAAATAGAAACCGCCCACACACACACACAAAATATCAATGTGTCCTGCCAATGGTGGAAAGCAAGGGTCCCACAAAACATTTGTGTGAGTACCCGGTTTTTATTTTGTTTTTGGTCTCGGTTGGGCAAGCTTTTTTGAAATCGTAAATGCATCAACAATCAATTATTTCTTGGATGATGGGTCCTCCTGCTGATAAATGAAGTACTTAATCAGTTAATTTGTTAATTAAGCATTGTCTTATGTTCATTTTTATGGGTTTTATTTGAGTGCTACTTTGTGCACCACTCCTAAACTAAAGGTGCACATTCCCTCCTTTATTATTGGCTTATTTCTAACCCATGGACCCATGGTTATATGTTTGGTAAAAATGAATACACATGGGGAACTGGAGACAGATTAGTTATCATTAATTAATGGTGGGTTTGGATGCAGAAATTATATTTTCCAGGAATTTATAATCCCATGGAATTATAGATTCCGGGATTTATCCAAATTCCACGTGTGTTTGGTAACCAAATAAAAAAATCCTCGGAATATGGTAAATACCCCGTTTGAAATTCCCTGCCATGTTTGGCATCACCTTCAAATTCCTAGTATTATCAGAATACTCTCGTCAAGAATCCTTTGGGATGTTGGGTTAATTTCTCCATGGAAAAAGAAAAGAAAACCACAAACTGACAAAAACACAAGGTGCAAGTATGGAAGTGCAGTAAACTTCAATGGTATCCATAAATAAAAAAACGAAAATATTAATCTATAAATTCAAAATAAATTGTAGCATAAGTAGCTAAAGATTAACCAAGTACAATTTATTCGCTATGCAACCTTTTCGTCATACCATTACTAATAAAAACGAGAACCACTAGAAATCGCTTGACTGAACATTCAAATTCATTCGTAGCCATAGTTTCCGGTCATCAAAACTCAAAGTCAAGAAGACCTTCCTTCTTTCAATGTCCATTAGAAACCAGTTGATAGCATCTAATCTGACTAAGGTATCCAACTTAAGTTCCTCCAATGCGTTCTTGCATTCTTCCCAACATGATTTGTCCATTTCATTTCTCTTATCCATAGCACTAGCAACACGTCCAACTTCTTTATGTAGTCCGTATATTTCTTGGCCCAAAGTTGCAACAATTGAACGGGTACGCTGTATTTTAAGATGCTCAAGATTATTACCTGGTTGGCTTGATGCAAAACGCTTATCACCTGGTTGGCTTGACGCGGAACGCTTATCACCTGGTTTAGTTTTATCTGTTCCTCCAGCTGATGAATATTGGCCAAAAATAATTCCTCTACCAATGCCTCTTGCAGATGCAGTTCCTCCTACTAACAAATATGAACTATTAACATGTCCATCATCAGGAAAATCATCCAAGTTAAATGATGCGGGAGGTAAAGGTTCATAATCTTCAGTCATCATTCCCGTGGTGGTTTCTTTGGTTCCCATAGCAGGTTCATCTCAAAATACTTCAAGCATCTCACTATACAAGTCCACTGACTTGTTCTTCAAATGCTTCAACTTTGGTCTCACATGCATTCATTGAATACATCGTTATCGACAGTAACTAGGTCAAAAAAGAAACAAAGATGTTATGGTAAGGGGAGTACTAAAAATAATCAAACAATTATAGTCCGAGAAGTGCACAATTAGTAACTGGCACTCGCTATATATGCAGACTACGGAAGAATGATAACTAGATTACGAATACTTACTGGGAAAAAAAGTTACTACACCAGACCTTGCAATAAAATTAAATACCACTATAATATGCCTTGCAATGAAATTACTTACTATAAGTATTGGGAGATGCTAATCTAATTTTTGAAAACAAGAATGATTACTTACTTCCAAAGCATCATCCCACACAGATGAATCAACCATAAACTTAGTATTTTCATAGTCCCTGCCAAATCAACTCAATCCCATGAGTTCTTTGACACCCTTCAATAGCTTTTGCATTGTCTTCAAACGATTTTTTACATTAAGTTCTGTCAGTGTATGCGAACAAAGGGGTTACACACTTTTCACCACAACAACAAATGTGGGTGCCTTCCAACCCGCTTGGCCTCCTTTAGATTTGTTTCCCAACAATTGTTGGTCTTTCAAAGTTTCCAACATTGCTTTTTCCATTGCAGTAGTCCAAGTAATGTTGTCTCTTTTCTGTTGCAGTTCATCGGATTGAGGAGAGACATCTTCCAAAAGAAGCATATCTAACCTGAAATCACACAAGACAAACAAAAAAGATAATTCAGCTCCGATTAGTATTTGTAAGAAACTAGCATATGCAAATAAGAAATTATGTATCATGATAATATAAGATAGTCCCGGCACTACTACACAGACTGGTTATGAATCCAATCATAAGATCCAATACAAACAGTAAATCAAACAATTCAAAAGAAAAAACAATTAATATTAAATTCATAACATAGTTCATAACAGTAAACCAAACAATCGTAGTAAAACAAAGTAAACGGAAAATGATTCAAGAAGAAAAGACAAACAATAAATCAACGATAATAAATTCAACTAATGTCCATTATTCCCACTATAAGCATGCCACATCGTAAGTGCTAGATGATCTTTAAATCCAGACCAATTGGCATTAGGCTCTAATCCTATAACATCGTCTCTCAATTCCGTAAAGTCTTCATGCTCTTCCTAAGGGGCATCTTCCCATTCATCACCAAAATCAGTAGGATCCACCTCCCTTATTATGTTATGCATAATACAACATGTTAATATAATTTTTGTTTGTGTATCCACAGAATAAAAAGGAGATGTCCTTAAGTATACAAATCTATTTTTTAGCAGACCAAAAATCCGTTCCACCACATTACGAGAGTGGTGGTAATTATACAACTCATTTGGGTTCGACGGTTGTTTCCCATGATGATCAGACAAATGATATCTAGTCCCATGGTAAGGAGTTAAGAATCCCGGGGCAAGCAGAAATCCAGCGTCTCTGAGGTAATACTTGTCTATTGCACAAAAATAAATATAAGTAAGTGTATGTACAATTACCTACCTAATCTCTAAGAAATTAAGCTTGAAAATGAGATAATCTACCCTTAGGAATGGTTAGTTTGTTTGCACAAGTAGTCACGGCAGATCTTAAAAGTCTATTGTCATGGGCAGATCCTTCCCAACCGGCTAAGACATATGTAAATACATGTCAAATGAGCAAGCAGCTAAAACATTATGTCTAATATATCCCTTTCGATTACGATAACGCGGTTGGTCTTCTAATGGTACAGTTGCCGGCATGCATGTACCGTCTATTGCACCAACGCAATCCTACATATAACATTTCAAATTAGTCCATCAATCTACATACACGAACGCGTGTATATACAAATTGTTTGAGTACCGACCCTAAACTCATCATAAGTCCATGGGTAGAACTCAACTCGAAAACTGGTAGTCTAGATGAGGGAACCCATTGACTTATAAACTACCAATTAAGCCCCATCTAACCAATGTGGGACTAGAATCCCAACACCCCACAACGCTTCCAGACCCAACGTCCTCGTTGGCCCACTATATCGACATTGACCCGAAGGTAGCCCTTTCTCTTATGGAGGCTTCACTCCCCTATCAGTATTCAATGCAGGTGACAACTACGCCCATACATAGGTGTCCCAGCACTTTAATCTAGCCTATAGGTCACCCCTTCCGTGGAGCGGGAATAGATCTTGGTGGTTGGCTCTGATACGGGCATAGATCGTGGTGGTTGGCTCTGATACCAAATGTTAGGGTACCGACCCTAAACTCATCATAAGCCCATGGGTAGAACTCAACTCGAAAACCGGTTGTCTAGATGAGGGAATCCATTGACTTATAAACTACCAATTAAGCCCCACCTAACCAATGTGGGACTAGAATCCCAACACAAATAAATTACTGAATTGATACCTTAAAATATGTCATGGCCCAGCCTTGCCTATCCCTCATTAACGGTGAAAAATTCGCGCGAGCAGGCTTTACCCATTCTTTACCAATCCTTAATATTACAAGCAGTACATTGTGGAAGTGTCGATGTACTGTTTCAGTTGACCTTATAACATCGAACCCACTGTGCCTCATTTTTGTATCGTGCCCTACGATAAGAAGGAATATAGCCACTTGCTCTGGTATGCCAACCCATCGACTACTTTACAACCCCGCCCCTTCTAAAATTAATTCCTATCCCTCTTTCTTTACATCCGCCATTCCTGTATACTCTTCTTCATCCTACATATTTCTTGTGAATTTGATCTTCGTAAATTTAAGATGTTATATCTTCCATAAAAATGTAATCTTGCTGCGTCATGGTTATCTTCACAAACAATGTACTTGAAATTTACACAAGCTATCAGAATTAATCTTGCTGCCAAACTTAGGCTGTTTTGGTTGATTGCCAATTTAAATCATGATTTACATAATAATCAGAAAGAAAAAAAAAAGTATTGAAGAAATTTTGTAAAGATATCTAAACCAGAGAAGAAGCCGTGTTCATCGGAAGAAAAAAATTAAATATTTTTTTAAATCAAGCAATCAAAAAAAAAAAAAAAAAGACTAATGAATTTTCCTCATGAACGGCAAACAGTTACGCTTCCACTTCTCAAACCCAAATATTCCGAACTAAGCAGGTCTCTGGTGTAATCGAGCTAAGTATCGGTCTTTGTGAAAGGCGAAGTTAATCCTATCAATATAATATCCTGGTTTAATTGGGGGCCATAATATTTTGTTTCCACCCAATTTATTTTTGGGGTGTATTAATCTTTATATGAAAATACCATTTTACCCTTTGTCTTAAAAAACAGTTAAAACCTAATTAACTACCCTAATCAATGCCCCTAATTTAAACCCTAAACAAAATCAGAATTCTAAAATCAGTTTCATATTTTTTTGCTTTCTTCTTCTTCTTCTCCTCCTCTTCATCTTCTCCACTACCACCATTAACGACGGTTGAAGAAAACGATTTCTTCATCCGATTCATCGCGTAATCGTCGACGATAAAACTTTAACCAACGATTAACTTCTTCCACAATCATGGTTCGCACAAAGACAATCGCTCGCAAAGAAATTCAACTCCACAATTTCGTCGAAGCATTGAAAGGCAAGGTTAAGGAGAAACCCAAAGTCTCTAAACCGGAAAAATCGAAACCCAAAAAACGCATGGCCCCAATTAGAAGGTATGTGAACTAAAACCCAACTTGTATTCCATATTTTGGTGTGTTTTGATTGTGAAATCGAGTCTGGTAACTGAAAAATGGAAGTTACAGTGTTAGGGTCGGCAGTGTTTTAATGTTAAAACCCTAACGACCCTGTATTTGCATGTAAAATGTATGAAAAATCGTTAGGCTGTTAGGTTGAAGATGCAGACCGTTTTTCTGAAACTGCAGTGATGGTGACCTAGGTTAGAGTCGTTTGGTTATTAATATGAAGACGACGACACTTTCCTAACGACGGAGATTATACACTAACGACGCTTTAGATTTCGATTGAACGACTCTAACTAATTAACCAACGACCCTGTTGGAGAAAATTACAGGTCCCTGTCCCAAAAAAACCAAAGAGTCGTCACATACTAAATAGAGTCGTTGTTGAGTCATAAAGGGTCATTTGGATGTTAGATTCTTATAGTAACGACCCTTAAACTGAAGACATGATTCTAACTATTATGTTTGTTATGTTCTTTTACGTGTATGGGATGTAGTGCCAAAAAGGACAAAGACAGGGTTAAAATGATGGTAACCCCTCCTTCCAAACCTCCCCGACATGGTAGGTACTTAAATGCCGGTCCATTACGCGGAAGAAAACCCAGTGAGGTAGCATTTTCTATCACTCAACCAAGAGACAAAGGTGAGGAGTCGTCAGATTCGTCACGTTCATCCTCTCCTGTTATTTCGGCTGAAGGAAGTGATAAGGAAGAAGAAGTAGAAGAAGAAGAAGAAGAAGAGATACAAGAAGATGATGGTAATGGTGATGGTAATGGGGATGGAAGTAATGGGGATGGTGATGGGGATGGGGATGGTGATGGTGATGGTGAATATGAGGAGAAAGAGGATGAAGAGAAGGATGATGATGAAGGTAAATATGGTGATAAGGAGGATGAAGGTGATGATGCTGGTAAACAGGGCGGTGAAGGGATTGAGCAGCCGAAGACTAAAAAGAGGGTAAAGAAGGATGGATTGGATATTGCACCTAGTGCGAGACACGTTCCTATAAAAGATTTGCAGCTGACTCGTCTTATTAGTGGTAAAGCGATAGGAGAACCTAGGGATGGATGTAAAGCTCTATTTGGATATCGTGGATCATGGGCTCGTACCATCTACGAGACAATCGTACGTGTACCAACTTTGCTTGTTATTCGATTAGTTGATATAACTTTGTAAATACATTCTAATTATGACTTGTTTATATTTTGTAGGATCATAAGAATGCCGCCCGTCCTTTCAGGCACCAATATTCTTTCGGGAAAATGGAGTTGTGGCCTTTAGACAAGGAATGTGCAAGATTTAGAGCTCATGTTGAAAACTCGAGTTTGTATACTGCCGTTGAGAACTCAGTGATTGATTATGATAAGGTTGCAGTATCTACTCTATGTGAAAGGTATTACCTTGAAGTCCACACATTGCAATTCCCATTTGGCGAGATGGAAATTACTCCTGATGATGCGGAACAGATATTAGGGCTGCACGTCGAAGGAAAATCCACTAGTGAGAATTTCAAGAGAAGGCCTACTTGGGGTGACATCTATGGGTGGACCAAAAACTTGTTTGGATGGGATCAAGCCACCACTGATGGGCAATTTGAGAAGGGAACCAACTATAATAAGAAAGAGTTCAAACTTGTGAAGATTAGGGAGATGTTTTCTGGGACATTGGAAAAATAAAAGGAGGGTCTCACTGATGAGGAATGCCGTTACGCTGCTGGAGCGTATTTGTTTTACGTACTTGCGTCTGTTATATTTCCCGACAGCAAAGGAAATAGGGCTAGCGCCAACCTTATTCAGCTTTTGGATCCTTTGGAAGATGTGAACAAGTACTCTTGGGGTACTGCCATAGTTGCACATTTGAATAGTAAGCTTTCCAAAGCATCTCGGGAATAAACTTCACAGATCAATGGCAATTTGGGTCTACTCCAGGTATTTGGATTGATGAAAGTTATTTTGTTTGTCTAAATTATTTTCCTCATTTGATGTTTATTTCATTGTTTTAAATATAGGTGTTGTTTTATGATCATTTCCCGTCACTGATCAAAGGTAATGAAGATGTGAAACTAAACAAAGATTGGAAGCAAGGTGATCCAACAGGTAAACGATATTTGTTCACCGGATCTCAGGATAAGGAGCACAAAGAGGCGTTGGTAGCAATGCGGGTAAAGTTGGACAACATCAATGTGGAAGAGGTAAAATTTAATCCGTACGCGGAGAATAGAGCTGGCGTAATGGAACCTGTCGTGTTGTACGATGGCCCTTTGTTTCACCCTTACGGCTTCTCGATGTAAAATCTGGTGAGAGTGATGCGTCAACTTGGGTTTATTCAAGATTCACCCGATGAAGAGTACGTACCTCCGTTCAAGCATGAGTTGTCTAAGTGTATGGCTGACGAGTCGAACATAAAGGTATTTTACGAGCCTGAACCCAGTTACCACCATTGGAATGATAGACACTCTAGGTTAGTAGATGTCACAACTTGGGCACATGTCAACGAAGGGCACGAGGCAACACCAGATTACCTTGAATGGTATGAAAGTTTCTCGCATGGTCGGGTTATTCGTATTGATTCGTCTAGGAGGACTAACAGAGCATCCTCCTCTTCTTCTCAAGACGACCCTAGAGATGATTCTACAATTCTTAAACTAGTGGTGAGTGTTAATTTTTTGTAGTTTGTTATTCATCTAAATTAAAATATAACCTAGTTAACGTTGAATTAGTATTTGAATGCATATAGAGGGAACGTATGAAGATTTTTATCAAGGCATTTTGTTGCTCGGCTGATAAAGGGGAAGTCTTTGATCCTGAGAAGCAACGTCGTTACGCTAAATACATGGAGCACATTGAAAATCCGAAAGCAAAGAAGATGTTTGATGAGCTCTCCAGGGAAGGCAAGAGGAGCCGGAAAATACGTGCACAGATGGAAGAAGAACGTTCTCAGCAGGGACAAAGTAGCGGTGCAACTCATGGTACTCCAAAGAGAAAGAAGACGGTCTCTAGATCAGGCAGGTCGTAAAGAGGAGGTGGTCTTCGTTGCAAGGAAGTTTGTTAACTTTAAACTTTAAGTTATGTTTTATAACTTTTGTTAGATGGTTTGTTATTTTGTTTGGATGGTTTGTTAAACAACTATGTGTGTTAGGTTTGGAAACTTTTAACTTGAACTTAGGTGTAATAACTTTTCAGAATATTTTGGCACGATGTTTATTGTATTAGCATGTTTACGATTAGAAAAAAAATTCAAATTTTCTAAACTAACCCAAGCGTTGGCAACGTCCATTATAGCAGACGAACGACCCTTAAGTTGAAGCATTTGAATACAATTCCCAGTATCAGAGTCGTTAGGATGTTTATGGATAACCTAACGACCCTTGTGATAGATATCCAGGGAGATAAGACATAGATTTCCAGGGTCGTTAGTCTGAAAATGGAAAAACCAAACGACCCTAAAGTTCAATAATCCCGGGTATTTCAGAAATTTTTAGATAGGGTCGTTATTTTAATTAGAAATATACCTAACGACTGTATGAAGGCATTAATCCAGGGAAGAAAAGCAATAGCTGAGTAGGGTCGTTACCATGTTTATGGATAAACTTAATGACCCTTTTGTAGATCATAACAAAAAAAGAGAACTGATTTCAATAAAAAAACAACATTACATAGAGTGTAACATTACAAAAAAACTAGTAAGGGTAATCAAGAATCCGGCGCATCAAATGTTCGTCAATAAACCTTCTTGCTCGTCGATACAATGTGGTATATTCTTTGTGGTGAATGAAGCTAGTTTCCCCATTACGCATTGTCCATAACCCTTTGAAATGTTCCAGCTAAAATAATATAGGAATTCTTGCATTATAAACTTTTAACAATGAATAAGGTATAAACATTGTTGGATTACTCACTTTTTCCCTTAGGGGAGCTTGTGGATGATAGTCATACACCATATTTCTAACTATTACGTACTCTCGCATTGAACCTTTCATGTAATTGAACCGAATTGCTAAGTCTCTCCATTTGCGGTTATTAGGATTCGCGGTATGCTCATAGAATAACTCTTTAACTCTCTTCCAAAACATTGAATATATTTCATTTGGACGTTCATGAAACGTATTAGCAAATGATTTTACGAGACACAAATCCTCATGCCTTTCCCATTCCACCATTTCCATTGAAAGAGGAGTATTTCGGAAGATAGTTAAAGTTTCTGACAATTTTATCAACATGTGAGGGTTGTATTACATAGAAGAATCCTCCAACGGTCAATTTTTTTGAATTTCTTAAACAAAGTCGTTAGTCTTTCAAATTAGCAGTAGGACGACTCTTGAAACTTCGTTACAGTCGGCAAATTTGTGAGTATTGTAAGATGACGACTCTTTAGAGTAACTAAAACACCTATGCATTGAATTATTGGAAATAAAATCATTGGTAGTGTAAGTAAATTTCGAGTAGATATTACATGTTAACCACTTTTACTACTGCGAGATTCCACAACAACTGCGGCTTCGATGTGATAAAACGGCTCTCCTCTCCATTTCTTATACGCTTCTTGGGCCGCACGCCTATCCCTGTTGTTCATAGAGAGAAACTTGTTGTATGCGGAGCACAATTTCATAACATGAGTAACCCTTGAAGAAATGTGCCGACTATCATAGTTGTGGCGTGGTTTTTTGTAGTTTTCACCCATATTCACAACAGGATTTGACCGAGACGTAGTCTCAGCTTCAAGATCCTTCAATATGTAGTAATTTTTGAGCCATTAAGTCTCTTCCTCCACTTGTTTCATCCTTTCCCTTAGATGAAATTGTTCTAGACCACGCTTTTTGGCCTCGCGCATTTTTTCTTCTTCCTTCGTATGATATGGTGATTTGGTGTATGATTTTTGGGGTGGTCACATGCTTCTTTTGCGTATCTCTTCTTCCATTGCCAAAATCGAGTTTGTTGGACGTTTGCATCTTCGGATTATGTCTTCGGTAGAATTTATACTTGACCATGGAGTTTTCATTGCGAAAAGAACTTGGTAGGGGAAAAACTATTGCTTCCTCTATATTTAAAACCCAATTGCAACGGCTCTTTTTTGGGGAAAAGTGTACATCAAAAAGAAGCGTTGGGATTCTAAGCTATAATAGAATAGAGTCGTCAATAATTATGTATATGTATCCTAACGACAAGACCTTGCAAATTTAGCCCGTGAGAATTTTTTTCAAACGCCCGTGAGACTGCTCAGAAATACTCGTTGACTCATTCTTGAAGTGCTTGTACTTATTGGTCCATGCATAAACGAACTTATCCTTCCAAGGATTCAACCATGTATCTAGGCAATAGTCGACCACCTTCTTATAATCCGTACTCCAATCATCAATAAACTTCAGCAACCTAGAATAGTATTTCACCTCCGTTTTTGAATGAACCAAATAGTCCTACTCTTTGCAGAATACCTCCCATACATCCCCCTCTTCGTCGTATTTTTCCTTATCTTTCTTTCTCTCTTCCGCTATTTCTTCTCTTGAAAGTTTAATCAGACGGTCGTCTTCCTCCTCAGAACGTTGATTACCCTTCACCGGTTTGATTTTTCGGATCTGTTTCTTGCAATTTTGAAATATATTTTGTTGGATATGCCACGTACAAAGAAAATGTTGAGCTACTGGAAAAACCTGAGGAATCACACTCATAACTGCAAAATCTCGATCCGTAAATATAACCTGCGGTGTTTGTTCGCCACGGTAGATCAATCTCACTTGTTCCAATGCCCAAACATAGTCCTCTATTTCTTTTTGTTCCATAAAGACCCACGCCACGGAACCTAGGCCAAATTGGCCACGCATGCAAACCGTGCAACCTAGGCCAACTTGGCCACACATGCGGTTGGCACATGCCAACATGCTCGCTGGCAGCCTAAGCTTGCAAACCGTGCAACCTAGGTCAACTTGGCCGTACGTGCCATTTCCACATGCCAAATCCGCTTGCTGGTATCCTAGGCTTACAAACCGTGCAACCTAGGTCAACTTGGCCGTGCGTGCCATTGGCACATGCCACACGTGCCACTTGCAACATGGCATTTCCACTTGTACTCAAGGTGCAACAAACACTCGAGACATCAACACAAACTGGGGATTCTTTCCAAGGTCTTGGTTTGGCGGTCACAGCGTGCAGCATACACTACGCTCACATTAAGAAAGCGTGAATAAGGATAAAGCGTTCATATAAATGAGGAAATAATGGTGAAACCGTTTTCACCCATAAACACCATGCTGTTACCACATTCTCCCATTATTTCACCCTTTACTCTCTTCCTTCATGAGGCCAGAGTACGTTTTAATCTCGACTTGTATAAATAAGTCTTACCTATTTCAACCAGACAACAAGTCTCGATCAGGAAAAAACACAACACCCTCAGAAAAGGCAACTTTGCAAGCTCTCCAAAAAGCTTTCATCTCTTGCAAGCTTTCGAAGCTTTCACTTTCTGATACAAGTCGAGACACTACTCTTCCAGAATTATTCTGGTCTCAACACCTTTCTTCGCTTCCCTCCTAAAATCAACCCTTCTCCTCCACTTTGTGACCGAAGTAAGTCTGGAACGGCCATTTCTTGGTTTAGGCCGGACTTGTATAGATTGATCTCTCGAATCTAAAAAGTGCTCACGTGCATCACATTTGTTTAGGGTTTAAACCAGTTTCTCATTCACCTACCGAATTTACCAAAATCGGAAGAAACGATTTTTACCCATAAACATCAAGAAAGCGAGGTGATACAATAAATGGGAGATTGAAACTGTAATTGGACCGAAGACAAAAAGAAGGTGTGAAGTGAGAAGGATCGAGAATAAAAGATGAAACAAAAAAGCAGCAACAGTATAAAAAGTAAAGTTGCATCAGGTGAAGACGGAAGAGAAGAATAAAAATAAGAATATGTGAACAAAGGGGAGTACTTAAGGGATTCTCTCTTTTTCGAAACCGAAAACAATAATGGGTGAAAAGATATGTAGAGACATTTGTAGGATTTAATTGCGACGTGTCGAGAAATAAACTGATACAAATGACATGTGTATCAGTCTAATCTGATATCTAGGATTATTTTCAGTTGAAGAATATGAAAAGTTGATAGGGTGCGACAAATGATATGAACGGGTGCGATATGATGTAGAAAAGTTTCTCTCATCACTCTGTCAGGATTAAAAGATCCATGAGAGAAGAGGCAAAATATAAGGATTGGATATCGCGCTCATAGAAATTATGCGAAGTAGTGATATAATATAAGAGCGAGCTGATCTCGCACACAGCACATCCAAAATGACGGTATCAGTGACGTCACAAAGTCAGGGGTAAAGTGTGTAAGCTATGCGAAGTTCAAGAGATCGTGCGAGAAGATCCAATATAAGCGTGTGAAGACTTCGCAAGTCAGATCCGATAATAGGGGATTTATTAGATTTCCTCTACTATGTAAAATTCCTATATATAGGACCTTCCACCACTATATCAGGGGAGGTCATTTTTTAAGAGTTGAGATAGAACTTTAGGAGAGAGAGAAAGTGAATTGTTTCCAAAGTTAGAGTTTTATCGCTTTCCTTTGTATTGATTTCCAAACTTAATAAAATTTCTTCTATGTATTATTTATCATGAATTCATAATCTAGTTAGTTAAGTTATCAAAGGGTGTGGTAGTAGGAATTCCTCTACTATACTGGTCAAAAATGGCAAATGGTATTCTTATGAGTGACCGTTTCTGAAGTATAAAGTTGGTCACCTTGAAGAACTTGTTGTGTTAGTGGGATCACTTTCTATTGAGATACCGTAATATTCAAGTCACAGGATATGTGCAAACTCTAAAGTTTGTTATACATAGAAGTTGTTGTATCTCAGGAAACTATGTAAGCTAGGAAACACTTGTTTTACAAGTTAAAGAACTCTATAATCCCTGTATATAAACCGAGAGCTATTATGTAAACTATATTCGCTGAATCAATAAAAATTATTATCCATTCAAAACTATTTCTCTTCTCTTGTTCTTCTCTTTGTATTCTTAACCTAAACAAACCTTAGTTCCAACTTGGTATCATCCTGGTTTTGATATTCATGTCTTTCACATCCTCTTCTGTTTCTATAGTTTCAATTGTTCTTCAATCTTCTCAATCTATGATGGATTCCTCTGTTTTTTCACAACCTCATCACATCATTACTGTCAAACTCGATGAAACCAATTACCCCCTTGCATGCTCAATTTTTACCTTATCTTCAGGGATATGAACATGATAGATATGTTTATGGAGACACACCCTGTCCACCTGCAACTCTTGAAAACTTCCTGAACCCTAACCCTGAATATGCTCCCTAGCTGAAAAAAGATCGAATTCTTCTAGGATGGATTTTCTTTTCTCTTCCCCCTGCTGTACTACGGAAATTTCATCGTCTTACCACATCTCTTGAAGTTTGGTCCCCCTGGAATCTCTATTTGCTTCTAAATCTGATACACTCATTCATCATCTTCAATGTGAGCTCCGTGCACTGAAGAAAGGGTTTATTTCTATGAGAGCCTATATTGATCGAGCTCGTGATCTTGTTGACATCTTTGTTGTTGTTGATACTACTGTGACTAACACCGAATTACTTTACTGTATTATTGCTGGATTAGACTCCTACTATGATGCTATTGTCACTTCTCTCAACACCTCCATGGGAACTATGAAACTTGAAGATTTCATCACATATCTTCTCACCTTTGAACTACGTGTTGAACAACAAACAAAGATGCTAAATTCTCAACCTGTTGCTGCTGCTGCTTCTCAAAATTATTCTTCTCAGAATACTGGTCTTCTACCACAGCCTAATACTGGCACTTTTAATGCTGGTGCTAGACAAAGAACTGTTTGTCAGTTATGTGACAAACCTGGACATCTTTCTCCTATGTGTTGGAAGCGTTTTGATCGTAACTTCAAGCCACGGTCTCCTCGACGTAATCAGCCACCAAAGTCAACTGGTCCTCGTGCTTATGCTGTTGAAACACAAGGATCTTTTTCTTTTTCTCTGTGGGTACCTGACAGTGGGGCTACCGATCATATCACGAATGATCTAGCTAGATTGCACCCTTATTCAGAATCCACCTGTCCGGATGAAATAAAAATAGGTAACGGTTATTCTATTCCGATTTCTCATGTTGGTTCATCAATACTAGGTACTCCTGGACGTAAGTTATATATCAACAATAATTTATTTTCTCCTCAATTCTCCCATAATTTATTCAGTCTCTCGGCGTACTACTGATAATAATGTATTGTTTGAGTTTCATCCTGATTTTTGTATTGTGAAGGCTCGATACATGGGGAAGGTTCTTCTGCGCGAAAATAGGTTTGGTGGTCTCTATGTTCTTAATGTTTCAAAAACTTCTACGACAAGTATTGTTGGTGAACGTGCTAGATTACAATACTGGCATTCTAGATTAGGACATCCTATGATGCGAACTGTGCGTCATGTTATTTCTAAATTTTCTCTTCCCATTTCTAGTATAAAAATAAGCTTTTGTTCTTCTTTCCATGAACATCGAAGTCATAAGTTACCTTTCTCTTCTAGCAATACTATTTATTTGAATCCACTTGATTTGATTGTCTTGGATGTTTGGGGTCCTTCTCATATTGTTTCTAATGATGGTTATCGATACTACATTATATTTATTGATTCTTATTCTCGGTTTACATGGATGTTTCCTCTTACTCACAAATCATATTTCTACTCTATATTTTTTTTTTTTTCAAAAACATGTTGAGAATCTCTTTAATCGAAAGATAAAGTTTTTTTAATCTGATAATGCTCTTGAATATCGTAAACTTACACCATATCTTCAACAAAATGGGATTTTTCATCGATTCTCTTGTCTGCACACCTATGATAAAAATGGATTAGTTGAATGTAGGCATCGTCATATTCGTGAAACTGGATAAACACTATTATCTACGGCCTCTATACCAACCTCTTATTGGTATGATGCATTTTTTACAGCATGTTATCTAATGAATAAGGTACCTTCTTCTATTATAGATAAAGCATCTCCGTATGAAGTTTTGTTTGGTACCCCTCCTGATTACTCCTCTCTTCGTGTGTTTGGATATTTTTGTTTTCCTCATCATTGTCCTTATAGAGATCATAAGATGGATCCATCATCCTCTCCCTGCGTGTTCATTGGTTATAATCCACAACATAAAGGCTATAAGTGTCTTCATATCCCAACTGATCGTGTGTATGTTAGCAGGCACGTAGTTTTTGATGAGACCACCTTTCCTTTCGCTACACCGGTTGAACCATCTCCAGCATCAACTTCCACTGATTAGGTGATATCTTCTCCTTTGCACATCATATATTCTATTCATGTGTCTGTTAATTCTCCTAAGACACCCACACAGGAACAATATTTACCAACGTATGGTATTGATTTGAGATTACATGATGAGCACTCCTTATTGCAAGAAGAAACAATATCTAATGTTCCAGCTACTACTCAATCTGACTCTGATGCAGCATCTCCAGACTTGTCTTCACCTCCTTCAGGTCAAGAAACTACTCAGAGTGATTATGTGTGTCAACCATCTACTATTATTCCAACTCATCCAATGATTACTAGGTATAAAGATGGGATCTTCAAGCCAAATCCAAAAAATTTAAGTGCTTCGAAGTATGCTCTTATTAGTGACCCTATCCTTGAACCAACGTGTTTCTCTCAAGCTCAAGCTGACCCTAACTGGCCTAAAGCGTCTAATGATGAGTCAAATGCTTTGCTTAAAAATGGTACGTGGGTTTTGGTACCTTATGATCCTTACATGAAACTTGTTGGTTGTAAAATTAAACGTAGAGATGATGGCACCAATGAACGTTTTAAAGTTCATCTTGTAGCTAAGGGATATAATCAACAAGAAGGTGTTGATTACATTGAAACTTACAGTCCTACTGTGAAACCATGCACAATTCATATTATTCTCACCATAGCTTTGACATTTAATTGGGCTATTCATCAGTTGGATGTTCAGAATGCATTTTTACATGGCAACCTTGAGGAGAAAGTTTATATGAAACAACCACCCGGATACACTGATCCTAACTTCCCAACTCATGTCTGTAAACTTCAAAAATCTATTTATGGACTTAAACAAGCACCGCGTGCATTGTATCATCGACTTAGTGCCTTTTTACTACAGCTTGGTTTCATTACTTCTAATTATGATTCTTCTTTATTTATTCGAAGGGATAAAACTGGAGTTATATTCTTACTGGTATACGTCGATGATATTATTCTCACTGGATCAAATACTTCCATCTTGGACTTTATTCGTCAATCTCTGCACAAGGAATTTGCAATTAAAGATCTCGGTCCTTTTATCTTATTTTCTTGGAATTGAAGCAACTCGTACTTCTTCTGGTGTGTTTCTTACACAGAAAATATATGCTCATGATCTTCTTATTCGAGCTAAAATGGATGGTGTTAAACCTATCCAAACACCACTTAGTACCACTGGAGACATGTCTTATGATCGTAGTACATTATTAAAAGATGCTACAAAATACAGAAGTATTGTGGGTGCATTACAATACTTGACGTTTACTCGTCCAGATATGGCTTATGCTGTGAATAAAGCGTGCCAATTTAGGCATGCCCCAACTGAATTTCATTTGACATTAGTTAAGCGTATATTACGCTATCTCAAGCATACATCTAGATATGGAATTACTCTCAATCCAGCAGATAACTTGCAGTTGTAATTCACAGCTTACACTGACTCCGACTGGGCAGGTTCATTAGATGATCGTCGCTCTACCAATGGCTATTGTGTTTATTTAGGTGGTAATATTATTTCTTGGAGTGCTCGTAAACAAAAGATAGTGTCTTGTTCTAGCGTTGAAGCTGAGTATCGAGGTCTAGCTATTTCTACGGCTGAAATCATGTGGATTCGTTCTCTTCTTTCGGAACTTCAAATCTCTACAACATCTCCACCTGTTCTATGGTGTGACAATCTAGGTGCGACCTATCTTAATGTTAATCTAGTTTTGCATGCACGAACAAAGCATATAGAGACTGATTATCACTTCGTCCGTGATCAAGTTGCTTCTAAACAACTTGATGTTTGGTTCATTTCTTCTAAAGATCAGATAGCGAACATATTTACAAAGGCACTTCCCAAAGATCGCTTTGCTTTATTAAGATCCAAGCTAAGGTTCTTGCTGACCCGTTACGCTTGCGGGAGGGTATTGAGATACCATAATATTCAAGTCCCAGGATACGTGCAAACTCTAAAGTTTGCTATACATAGAAGTTGTTGTATCTCAGGAAACTATGTAAACTAGGAAACACTTATTTTACAAGTTAAAGAACTCTAGAAAACCTGTATATAAACCGAGAGCTATTATGTAAACTGTATTCGCTGAATCAATAAAAATTATTATTCATTCAAAACTATTTCTCTTCTCTCGTTCTTCTCTTTGTATTCTAAACCTAAACAAACCTTAGTTCCAACTCTTTCATCGGACCCAAAAGATAATTACATGAATTGGTTAATTGGTTAGTGAGTCGTATGAGTCTAAGGTAAATCGAATGATTCATGCGAAGATTCAACTCAGTGTAGTGTTCTTACCGCTTTAGGATTTTAAAACTAAAACCTCACATGTATGGAGGGATTTTGGATGAGAACACAACCCGCAACTACACACTTTTTCTAGTTTCACTTTCATCATATAAGCAAATAAAAAAGTTTTCAATACATCCTCAACTGAAGAATTAGTGAGAGTGAGATATAACTTGACTACAGTAAGCACATTGCATGTTTATTCCATAAATTACTGATCACAGATTCGCATTTCAACCAACAATCATATTGATAGAGAAGGCCCTTGTAGCCAAAAACCAACATCCGTCTATTTCAATTCATTCCAGTGATCCACATATTCATAAGAAAATTCTTCATGCCTGCAACAAAACTTATGTTCAATTAAACACCAATTATTTGTAGATACCTATACCTACAAGAGTAAGACTCATACACGCGAGAAGGGCACCTATTCATACATTAATTTACTTCTGCCAAGTGCCAAGTAACTTATTTCATTCAAATGTACATCTGTGCATGACAGCAATCAAATAGCATTAATATCTTTATCACCTTCTCCTATATCCTCATGGAATCAAGTAATGATTTCCCATCAAGTTTATGGGAAACATATTTCTTCAAATAATCCAGATGCCCAATTGTTCTGAACAAGGCAGGTGTTTCTGGTGTGATCATGCTAAGTATGGGACCTATTTCCGCATCGAATTTGGGGTTATGAAATGTTGCGACTGATAGCCTCTCCTTTGTTGAGTTTATTGTTGCTCGGTGTTCCACGCTACGGTAAATCCCATTACTCATTATCTGTCAAAAAGGTAGCAAGAAAGAATTAATAGCCAAAACTGGGTAGACCCCCCTAGGGTTAGATGCTTAGATTTCATCAACTCTTTTGAGTTTTTACCTCTAAAATATCTCCAATGTTCACTACAAAGGCATTTGGTAGAGGTTTAATAGGAACCCATGACTCTTCTTTTTTAATCTGTAATCCCTCCACTTCATTCAGTTGAAGGAGGATCGTCAAACCACCCGCATCCGAATGTGGCGATAAGCCAATGACGTGCTCGGGTTGAGGGCAAGGAGGATAATAATTCATTCTCATTGCTTGTCCCCCGCCTTCAAAAAATTCTGCCATGACGTTAGTCTCCATTTGTAAAGCCTTCTCCATCGACTTAATGAGAGCCATGCCTAGTTTATGCAAATCCAGTGAGTAGGATTCCATTGTTTCCCTGCACGAAGAGATTAACCAGCCAGTTATAGAATCCTAAGAGCGCGCAACCACAAAAGCATAACATTTTAAGATATGCTTAAAATATGCATGATTACTACAGTATCATGTCAAAAATGTGGGTGACAGAGAACTAACCTGAGAGGTAGGAGGAGTTCGGGAAATAGCCGAGGCTTCCTAATATGATGTGGAAGAGTGAACACGAAAAACATATCTGCCCAATCAAGATTCTGGTCTTCTGATTGAACAAAGTGTTGTCCAAAGCCTTCAAGATCTCCTTCTACCTGCCAAAATTTCTTCTTCTCATCCATTGGAAGATTAAAGAAATCTTGAATTTCTGATTTCACTTTCTCCAATAACAAAAAGTCAACACCATGGTTAACCACCTACAACATAATCTCTAATTACTTCTTAATCAATAAAAATACTTGATTCAAATAACGATAAAAGAAAATTGATTACCATACACAATCATAACTGAAGTATTACATACCTGAAAGAAACCCCATTCTTTGCAAGCAGAGTGAAGCTTGTCCAATTCTAACTGTCCAATAATGGATTCTGGAGAAAGTAAATTCTGCAAATCAATAACAGGTACTGTTTGATCTATCATAGACACACCAGAGAGGTCAGTCAACTGCTCCAGATCATTCCGTATGTATCGAGCTGGAACTTCGGCAGGCAGTTGTTTGGCCAACTCGTGAACACTAGGTACAAACAACGAACCACCAAGCTTTACTGGTTTTGGTGTCTCCATGAATTTTCAATATAGCTTCCTCCTAATCAGATTGATGAACCTCCTCTTCCACTGTTTCAGAATATTAACTCAGTCGCTCTCTTTAATAATAGGTTCTTTTTCTTCCGCCTACGTTTTGATTTTCTTTTCTATTTTTTTTATTACTGATGGCTGTGCAATATAGATAAAGTCCGGCTGTATTTGTTTTTTCTGACTTTCTACGCCACCTAACTACAGATGTGGCTCACCTCCCTACTCTCCTTCCTGTCTGACGTGGCGGAAACATGTGTACAAAATCTTAAATCAACAAGAGCAATGCCTGCCTGTTCTTCCCCAAATCTGCAGATCCCCTCTCTATCTCTATCTCATCTTCACCAATTATTGGTGAAATACTGAAATATCTATGAATCTTTCCATTAGTTTCACGGTTAGATTACACTTTTAGATATAGAGACTCTGTTCTCGATCCATGGAAATCATTTCAGAGGGTTTCTAATAAAAGTAGGCGTTAAAATTTCTGGGTTTTGAATCAGTTTGATCATGCAACAATTGCAGCAACAAAAATAGAAAAAGAAAATGAAGTGTTCAGAAATGTCTGAAAATCACCCATGACCCATTGTTTAAAAAGTAATGCATTATCAACTGATGAGCCTAAATGAGATTTTGAGCCTATTCCAGATTCTCATCTGAATTTGTAATGTTACCCTGAATCTGTATCAATCTCAATGAAAATTATGAAATATGAAGATCATATTTAATTTCTCGATCGTGCTAGGCACCACGCTAATTAATCGCTACTTACTCGCACTCCAAAGTGGCAAGTGATTGTGGCGTTTTGAGTCAGATGTTCTTAAAACACGTCATCGGTCAAATATTATGAGAGAGAAATTAAAGCAAATCCCCACCGTATATTTCCAGAGTAAGAATTGAAAAATAGAAATGGGGAAGATACAGAAGGAGAAACGAAAATGGTGAATCATTGATAGTCCACTGAAATCAGCGGCAGAAATATTTGCTTTTAAGCCATATCTTGCCGAATATTGTGTAGCCATGGATAAGTCGGATCCATCTCTTGATCAAGCAAAAAATGGCAATAACAAAGAAATCCTTAAATCACTCTGTGATGAAGAAAGAGAAGATGTTGCATATGAACTCAGACTACTCAATGGCCTCAAATAATTTCTTTTTCTTGATAATAATAATACTTTTTGTATAGTGATAAATTTATTGTTAGATGAAATTCAATTCAGATTTTTTTTTTCTCGTAACTAAAGTTAAATATTCGTTACTGGGATTGATGGAATCACATGGTTGTAGAAATCCTTAAATAAGTTTTTTTATTCCTGCCCTAGTCATTCATCGTCAATTTCATTTGACCGGAAGTCAGCTTTCCCCGTAAAGGTTTTAGCTTTCCATATAACAAAAATCGCAAACTGATTCACATAGATTCTTAATTCATTCAGTACAGAAAATTAACTCACACAACTGCAACATTGCTTATTCAATACAACACCAATTATTCATAGACTAACTCAGAAAGCTTGATATGACCTTTTTACTTCAGCAAAGTAACTTATTTCAGTCAATGTACAAGCAGCAATTTCATGTAGCCTTATCGTCTTTGTCACCTCCTATCTTCATGTAGTCAAGGTATGATTTTCCGTAGAGCTTCTTTTTGTAATATGTCCTCAAATAATCGTCATACCTAACGCTTCTGAACAAGGCAGGTGTCTCTGGTGTGAGCATGCTAGGTATCGGACCAATATGGGACGTCATTTTAGGGCTCTGAAATGTTGCAACTGAGAGCCTCTCCTTTATCGTGTTTACTGTTACTCGGTGCTCCACGCTAGGGTAAATCCCATTAGTCATTATCTATCAAATAAAAGAGAGCAAAAAAATAGTCAATACCCATACTTGAGAACGAGATCCAGATCTGCATATGCCTTGAACAAATAATTTGATATTAATTACTTTAACTCTATTTACCTCCAAAAGATCTCCCATGTTCACAACAAAAGCCTCAGGTAAAGGCTGAACGGGAACCCACATATTGTCCTTTTTAACTTGTAAACCTTCCACTTCGTTGAGTTGGAGGAGGATCGTTAAACCGGTACCATCTGAGTGTGGTGTAGCGCCGAGGACATTCTCTGCTTGAGGACAAGGAGGATAGTAATTCATCTTTATAATTTGTCTCCCATCTTCAAACAAATCTTCGATGACTTCGGCCTCGATTTTTAGAGCCTTTCCCATCAACTTAAGGAGGGTCATGTTTAGGTTATTCACCTGCGATGAGTAGGATTCAACCGTGTCCCTGCATGAACAGATGAAATAGCTGTTTAGGGAATGACTACTGACACGGAAACGTATATCGGAATGAAATCACATTTCTGGAAAGCAAAAAAGAAAAAGAAGCAACCTTAGAGGTAGAGGGAGTTTGGGAAATAGCCGAGGCTTCCTCATGTGTTTGGGAAGAGTGACCATGAAAAACATATCTCCCCAATCAAGCTGCTGGTCTTCTGATGTAATAAAAACTTGTCCGAATCCTTCCAGGTCTCCTTCTTCCTGCCAAAATGGCTTTTTCTCGTCCATTGGGATATTGAAGAAATCGTGAACTTCTGACTTTATTTTGTCCACCACGGAAATGTCAACACCATGGTTTACCACCTGTATCGTAAAACTCTAATTAATTATCTTTTGCTCATTAAACAGATTAGCTTTCAATAATCTATTAAAAACAATACCAGGAAATGATAATTAAAGTGTCATGAGATACCTGAAAGAAACCCCATTCTTTGCAAGCAGAATGAAGCCTCTCCAATTCTGCCTCTCCAATGATGGGTTCGGGAGATAGTAATTTCTGCAAATCGATAACAGGTACCGTCTTATCAATCATAGACGAACTAGAGACGACATTAGCCAACGGGTCCTGATCAATGCGTAAGTATCGAGCTGGGACTTCAGCAAGCGGTTGTTTCGCCATTTCCTGAACATTAGGTACAAACAAAGAAGAACCTATCTTTGAAACTTCTGGTGTCTCCATTAATTTTGCTTCCTTAATTATCAGAATGATAAAATTTCTTTTGTATCAGAATATGAACTCAGTTATACTCTCTAATGAATCGTCTACTCTTTTTATAGCTGTAGAATTCTATATCGGGAAATTTTTTATACTATTATAGCCTCTTCGTGGAAGGAAAGGTTAAATATAGTTCCTAATCTGGACACCACATGCATGCTCACCTATCAAGAATTATATTAACATTTTATAGCAAAAAAATAAAAAAATAAATCAATTGAGCTATCCCAAGTTGGTCAGAGTCAGACTGCGCGCTAACTTTAACGAGGGGCAGAAACCTTATGTGCCTTGTAACTTGATTAAAAGAGACGCCAGAAACTATGGATCAAAGAAAATAGAAGCAATCGAGGCAACGAAAAATAGAGACTTTCATGGAAACAAACTAAATTTCTTAGACGTTTTCTTAGGATGACGGTGGGAATTGGATTATCCCAAATGCGAATGGTTTACAAATCAACAGATGATAGGGTTTAGTCTTCTCGATTTTTCGTGGGACTGTAGTTGCAGGATTTCATACAACTACCCCCTAGTCAGATTACACAAAGATCCACTCAAATTTCAAGAACAATTACCAAAATTTTATTAATTTTTGTTAAAAATTTTACAAGAATAATAGGAATACAAAGAAATCAGAATTGCTCTAGACTTTCTATCTCCTATTTGTTCTCTCCAAACTCCCAAAAAGATCTCTCTTTCTCAAATCTGCTTGGTCCTTTATATAAGATATTATATTACATAGTGGATGACAGCTAAGATAACCTTTATTTCCGGGTCTGGCCTGCGTAATTCTCGCAAGCTTACAAGTGTTTTCTTCGCAAGTGCTCTTCAATCTCGCAAGGTCTTCACACTTTCCTCGCGATTGGGCTGACGTCATCTGCTACGTCATTCTTCAAATAGTCTGTGGTAAACTTCGCATACACTCGTTGGTTATAATTTCGCTGGAGCAAAATTATTGCGAGATTCTGCTCCTACATCTTGCCTCTTCTCATATCTTCTCTGCGAAGAAGAAAATGGTATGAGAACCTCTACTTCAAAATGTCGCACCCGCTTATCTTTCCATATTCTTCTTCACCGACTACTTTCCGTCAATCAGGCATGACCGTCTACACGTGTTTACTATTTCCCTTGTTTACGGCACGTCCAACTTCAACCGGTTATATTTACTTGTCTATTTAAGGGGAGAACTAGTAGAAAAATAACTTTCTTCTTTTACTTCGTCTTCCCCATCTCCAAGCTCTCTGTGAATCTTCATCCTCTGAAATTTTCTTCATCTTTAATTTTCACAAGTTTATCTACCTGTTGCTGCTTTCATGGAGTCACCAAGGTTAGTTTTTCTTTTCTTCTCTGATTTTTGCTGGAACTGATCTTATTTTGCCGATTTCTCTAATTAATTTTATTATTTTGTGTAATTTCCATACTTATTACGTTTTAGCAAAAGCACCTCTTCAACCAAATTGACAGTCCCAAACCCTAAGGTCTCTAAAACCTCGCAGCCAAAGGTTGTTGTAGGCAAAAGGAAGCCTACGAATAGCAAGGTAGTAAGAAACAATTTTTTTTTTTTTTATAAAAATATTGTTGCCTTTGTTTCTTATCTGAGTTGATATTCACAGGACAGTGAAGACGGTAATAAACCCAATAAGAAGCCTCGGCAAATAAAGACTATTAAATCTGCAATTTCATTTCCTGATTTTAAACCCCTGGTAACTCCTACCATAGCTTCGCCAATTGAGCCTTTATTTCTCGCTACTCCTATTCATGAAAATATCGCTACAGGTGCTACCCCTTTAAATAACCCTACTGCGAATGAAACCCCTCTTCTCCCTTTGTAAATGCCGCAAAAATTGATTCCACCGCAACCTCATTTATTGATCCTCTTCAACTTTCTCCTATGAAGAATATATCTATTGTGAAAGATGATTCAGTTCCCACAACTTCAATCATCACTACTTCAATTCCTCATCTGAATCCCTCCCTGCTAGTATGGAAATTTTGCAAGGAATGGACATTTCTTTTAAGGTTTTGTCTGATGTTCTTGATGATGCTCAGAAGTCTTCTACTGATCCCGTCAAACTTAGTGTCTGCGAAACTCTGAGTAAGTATTTGAGTTCTGAGAAGGTGGCTTCGCAAACATCTTTAGAGAAAGAAGTTGAACCTTTGAAGGGGAGCCTCCAAGATATAACTTTGGAATGTGGGTATCTTCGTCTCAAGAATCAGAAGCTTGAGAATATTTCGCAGGACTGCGAGAATCTTCGGAGAAAGAATGATGAATTAAAAGGTATGATCGTCTTGTCTTCGCTTATAGTTTTCCTTCTTTGGTAATTTTACTTCTTTCACGTTCATCTTTCTTAAAAATCTTTTTTTCGCACGTTAAATTTTAATTCAGAAACGAATAATGGAGATATACAACTTTCAATATGCCGCTGAAGAAGCTCGCGCTGACAAAGAAGTTTTGTTGGACCAATATGATCAATTAGACAATCTTTACTTATATTCTGTTGACCAAGTTGACAACCTTACCAATGAAAACACTCAACTAATTCAACAACAAGAAACATTAAGTAGCGAAATATCCCACCTCTCTTATTCATTAACTAAAGCTAACTTGAGAATTGACACTTTATCAGATGAAAATGAAACACTGTCCCAAGAGAAACGAATAATCTTAAACAAAGTGGCGATATCATCGCAACAACTTATTATTCGCCAAAAAATGTTTGATGATCATGAGCGGTCTCTTCCCTCATTGAAAAGGGAACTTAAAAAAGTAGTTGAGTCATCTATTGCCGAGAAGAATAAGCTCATCCAAGGTAGGATAGATTTGAGTGTAAAGGCTAATCAACTTAAGGAACAACACAGTCGATTAGAAGATTCTTATGCTTCCCTTGAGAAGGAGAATGCTTTACGTATGTCTAATGAACAGAATCTGCGATCTCGCCTAAAAGGTTTAGTTGGGGATAACTTTGATGATGCGATGAACCACTGGAAGAATAGTAGCCTGGCTTTAACTCAATACCTTATTTCACAAAAAGAAGGTAGTCATAAGAATCTGACTGCCTCATCCTCCTTTCCTTTCTTAATTATTTATTTAATATTCTTCCCGCGAAAATTTCACTCTAACAAACTTTCGTGTTTTTGTTTTTCGCAGATTCTGAAAGAAATCTTCACTCTTTTGTGTCTTATTTGGAATCGAAATTAGCCAAGCTTCGCAAGGAAAATACGATGCTTACTACTACTCTTGCTCACTCTCGCGATCGTGCAGAAAGAAGATTTGACTACCTTCAGCATTTCAAGGATATTGAGAGTATGAATCATCAGAAAGCACTTCTTCCTCAAGTTCACCTTAAAGCTGAAGTCCTTTTCAATAACATATTGCTAGATAAAGCACTTCCTCCTACAATAATTTTGCATCTTAAAGTAGATGCTGATGAAGTTCCTCGCGAACCTGATAGTGATTTTGACTTTGAAAGTGATGGTGAGGCTACTCTTAATGAAGAAGACGAGCCCCTCAATGAAGTTAATGTTGGCGATAATCAAAATGGAGAAAAAGCTGGAACAGATCAGGAGAAAGAGAATATTTCCGAAAGAGAGAAGATTGGGGAAAATCCTCCATCTTGGCGAAGCTAATGCCGAAGTATGAAATTCCTCTAGCTACTTAGCTTTAGCTTCTTGAGTTGTTTTACTTCTTCTTTATTTCTTTTGTGAATGATGTATTTTAATGAATCCCGAAACTCTTACTTTTTTGGTATCAATGTTTTGTGAGAAAGATAATGCATCTTCTTTACAAATTCCCATACTTTCCTCTCATTATCTTTCTCGCAAGAATTGGATCTTTTACCTTCATAACATTTAATAATTAATTTTTATAAGTTTGTTTTTGTTTCATGTGCTTCAATTCACATCCATATTTGTATGATTTCGCTATCATACATACATCTTGGAATTTTTCAAGATTCCATTCATTATTATTTTCTTATGTGGTCTTATTTTGCTTTCATAAGTAAAGGTCTTATTTTTCCACTCTTTGTATTTTCCACAAAATCGTAGGCCATCTTTACACTTTCATGTAATGACCCATTGATCTTTTCTTATCATTTCTCTTAGTATTATTGCCTCTACAGGATATTTTTCATGCGACAATATGACAGGCCTAAATATTCTTGCGAATATAAAGCCCCGGGACATTTCCGTCTTGCGATGTAATTGCAGGACGTCTTTACACTTTCGTGCACTGACCCATTGATGTCGTCTTATCTTTCTCTAGTATTTTTTCCTCTTCAGGATCGTTGCACAAATATGACAAGCCTTAATACTCCCGTAAGTTAAAATCCTCATGACATTTGTGTCTTTGACACTTATTAGCTCCCTAATGGAGGGTGCCATCCTTATCATCCCCCTGGTTTCCCCTTCAAGGAGACGTACCTCTACCATACAAGGTTGGCTCCTCCCATCCGGTCTTAACAAAAACTAGTTGTTTTCGCGACCTCTTATCCCTTCGCAAATATGGATCATGGTTACGAGACCGCACCCTAAGTGTAGTTTTCTTCGGACCGAGTTTCCAAGAATGGCCAGGTACGCTCCAGACGCCCCATGCACTCTTGGCTCAACCGTGTACCTCGGCGCCTTGATCTAGTTCTATACTCCTTAGGAGAGACATTTTCACCTTAGTCGTCCAACCTAAGTCATAATCTTAGGTTGAAAATCCAAGGCGCCTCTCCTGGATGGGCTTTATTGACCCCAAATCTCTGTAGTAGCAGGAAATCCCACACTACACCCCTCACAAGAATTCATACAATCAAGTCATTTTTAGATCAACAATCATAATTTTTATTGATTAATCTCACAAATTTTACAAGATGGAAAGGAAATAAAGATAAGGAATTAACAACCTCTCTAGACTTTCTCTCTCCTAATGACTTGCTCAATACTCGAAAAAGAACTCTCTCTTCCTACGCCTGTTCAACTCTTTATATAGGGAATTACATAGTGGATGACAGCTAAGTTGTCCTTTAATTTCAGTTCTGACTTGTGATTTTCTCGCAAGAGTTCTAATGTTAATTTTTGAGAACACTCTAAACTTCGCAGAATTACCACGCTTTTCCCATGTTTCTTCCATCGTTATCTATTACGTCATTCTCTAAATCTCCCTGCGACACTCACAATGTGCTGTTGATCAAACTTCGCAAGCGTGTCCTTCTTGCTATATTCTGATCCTACATCTTGCATCTTCTCATGTTTTCTCTGCGAAGGAGAGAATGTCATGAGAAACCGTTCTTCAAAATGCTCGCAAATGTTCATCTTTTCATATTCTTCTGTACTGACACGATTCTGTATTTTACGTGAATTTTGCTACACGTATCTTTTCTTCCATCCATCTCTCGACATGTTTTTTTCAACCGCTGCTTTCTAACCGCTCACTCCACTCTTCGCATTAAATGCACTTATCCTCTCGAGAATTTCTACTCTCTATATATATTCTCCCTATCCTTCTCTCTCTAATTTTTCGTGACTCTTCTTCTTTCAATTTTTACTTTCTTCTTCATTCCCATACTAAAAATTCCTCCAGCTGGTCATAAGAATGAAGTTGCTCTTGAAGAAATCCGAAAGGAATTTCTAACCAAAGGTTTTACTTTATCTCCCATTCCTGGTCGAAGCTCTAAATCTGTGCTCTCTGCTAAATTATTTTCTGATCATCCTTGCAATTATGAGAAAATCATAATCTCGCTAGGTCAGCTTCTCACTAGCCTTCCTATTTCCCTTTATGATCATGAACTTCCCTTGTTTTATAAGATACTTTCCCATGCGAAGTTTTTGCGAGCTATATATCAATTGAGTGGGGATTGAATTCTCCAATCGTGGTGCTGGTAAGGGATCTCTTTATCCCTCAAAAGTTAGAAATCCTAAGTTCGCTAGAGTTGAAATTGTTCATGCGAAGTATACTGTAGAAAATTTCTTTGCGAATTATGATATAATTCCCATGAGGAGAGATAGTACTTGCTGGGGCTTTCGTTTAAAGAAGAAGGATGATGTTGCTGATGACAAGATACTTATGCAAGATATTGATTGTCATCCTGGCAATAATTTAACCCCACGTCATTCTAACGACGATAAATGGTGTATCTTTCCCTTACTCTTAGAGGGTTCGTACATCTCCGGCTCTCATGTTTTACCTGCGAATCTCACGGCATACCAACCATGGGTATTTAAATGGCCTGAGAGTGAAGCAGAGGTATATTTCCATGCTTTGCTTGAGTTGTTTTTCTTTTCACTCTCATATATAATTTTGCTGACCACTCCAATGTTTTCACTTGCGAATTTATCAGATTGAAAGATTGAAAGCAAGCTATTACAAGACTGGGAAAGTCAGTACTTTATCAGCTCTTCAATCTATCACAGATGAAGTAAGAAATATTCTTTCATGATTATTCACAATATATTGTTGCCTCTATTTCTTATCTTTATCTGTGTATTAAGGTTATCGCTGAGTGGGAAGAACCTGTCAAAATTGCGAAGACTATGGGTAAAGGAAAGAGTATTTCTCTCAAAGATAAATCCACTGCCCCTCTTTTAAAGAAACAAAAAATACCATCTAACGAAAGTTCTAGTGATCATAACGATGTTTCTTCTGCGAAGGAAACTTCTCAACCTGAGTCTTCTATGGCCCAATTGTCCAGTATATTTTCTGATACTATGCAAGGGATTGGTGATACTCCTCTTATGCTTGCAAGTCCATAGATGCTATCTGTGATGCCCCCCCCTTCCCCCCCTCTTAGAGAATAATGAATCTCTTCGCGGGTTTCAAGATCTATATCTCCAAGTTTCTTACATTCACTCAATAGTTTGGTAAATTTTCATACTTATACTTTTCTTCTTTTTATTTTTATTTTTATCTTGAATTCATAATCTATTCTGAAAATTCGCTGCATTATTTCGCAGGCTGGGAAAGTTTCTTATGTTGTTACCGCAGATTTGGATAAAAGGCGTGCGGATTTTAAAAAGAAGAATCTTGAACTTCGCAAGAAAAATAAGAGATTGGAGGCTGAAACCGCTGATCTTCGCGATAAGAATAACCAATTGGAATCTAAGACTGTTGAACTTCGCCAAAAGAACAACCAGTTGGAATCTGAGATTGCTGTCTAAAAGAATAAAATCTCTGGTCTTCAAGATGCCAACAAACAACTCTATGGTATAGAACTTTTTTCTTCTTTTTCTTCATTTCGTTTTCTCATTATCCTTTCTTATATGATTCACCATTTTGCAGACGTTTATGGTCTTTCTGATGAAGATATTCTTCTTCATACATTTCCCAATCTTATGGATGATGATACCCTTATTGAACACCTAAATACTTCTCTAAATAGTTTTTCAAATAATAAGATTGAATCTCTTCCCAAATAGTAACTCAGATCCAAACTTCGCCTCTTAGAAATTGACTATAGATCCATTTTGACTATGGATAATTAGTTTAAACGTTTCTTTCATAATTCCAAAGAAGAAATCAATAGTTTATGAATCAAGAATAGTGACCTCATGGATGAAAAAAACCGTATTGCTCTCCAAGGTGCTCAAACTTTAGAGAAATTCCAAGAAACTCTTCTTGAGGTCCAAATTGAAAGAGATGATTTCAAACATAGAGATGTTGTGCTCTGCGAAAGAGAAAACCAAACTCGCTCCCTTCCTCTAATAAATGATGATGATGAATTTGCTTGGGCTGCGAAAGTTCTAGATAACGCCAGAAATAACTTAGGTGTAAATGTTAGTCTTCAAGATGAGAAAACATCCTTGATTAGAGATATGATCTCTAACAGAGAAGGTTGTTAACTGTTCTTCCTCATTTATTTGTTTGTTTTTTCATAGACTATTATCAGGTTGTTGACTTATTGTTATATGTTTGCAGAAACTGAAGAGAGATATCGCAAGAGAATTGATGAGCTTGAGAATGAGAAAGCGATGCTCGCAAAAGATTTATCTTCTCGCAATGAGAAATGTTCAAGATTGAAGACTCAAATGAATATCACTATTGCGAATTTTTGGAATGACGCAATCTCTTTCCGTAATGATACCATCAAGGAGATCTGTGATGACAACAAGATTCCTCATTCCAAATATCCTTGTCTCTTAGACAAAGTTCCAGAGAATCTTCCTAATTTTGTCATCTATGATAGTGAAGCTGGTGAAGAAAAATAATCTGAAGGAGATGGAGAGGAAAAGTCTGATGAAGATAAGGAAAAAATCTCTAGTGAATAATATGATGGAGACAATGAAGAATTAAGCAAGAAATAGATTTTGCTTCCTTTTTTGATTTTTTGAAAAACTTGTGCATTCGTTCTTTGATCTTCTATTCTTGTAATCTATCACTGCGAATTTCTCCAATCTTCAATATTAGCTCTGTTTATTTTGTTTCATCCTGAATGCGTTAGAATTTTTTTTCTCTCTTGCAATATGATTGACCAAAATACAATTAAATTTTACCTTATGCGTAAATCTATCATGTGGATACAAATAATATCTAACTTATTCTATGCATTCCCATAATTGCCTCTGTTATTTGTGTTCGGATGAGTGATTGAGCAAGCTATCTTTGTTTAGTAAAATAATTTGCTATAAAATCGCAATTATCTCTGCATAATCTCGCAATCATAAATTGTAAGATTGCATTCTTTCTTGTATTCTGATGTGGTCTTATTTTGCCTTCCTAAGTAAAGGTCATATTTTGCCATCTTTTTTCATTGCGACAAAATCGCAGGACGTTTCTACACTTTCATGTAGAAACCCATTGATCTTGCCTTAACTTTTTGTTCTTTTGTATTTTTGTTGCGACAATATGACATGCCTAAATTTTCTTGCGAAATTAAAGCCCCATGACATTGCCGCCGTACGACGAAATCATAGGACGTCTTTACACTTGCATACAATGACGCATTGATATCGTATTATCTTCTATTTTGTATTATTGCCTCTTCAGCAATGTTGCACAAATATGACAAGTCTAAATATTATTGCGAAAATATAGCCTCATGACATTTGCGTCTTAAGACACTTATCAGCTCCCTAATGGAGGGTGCCACCCTTATCTTCCCCCTGGTTGACCTTTCAAGGAGATGTACTTCTGCCATACAATACTATCTCCTCCAATCCAGTCTTAACAACAACCAGTTGTTTTCGCAGCCTCTTATCCCTTTTTCCTATATGGCTTATGGTTACAAGACTAAGTGGGGTTTTCTTCGGTCCGAGTGCATCATAGACAAGAATTGTCAGGGTAGTTTCATACGCCCCGGGCACTCTTGGCTCAACCGTGTACCTCAGCGCCTTGGTCATATTCTGCACCCCTTAGAAGAGACCCTTAGTCGTCCAACCTAAATCATAAGTCTAGGTTGAAAATCCAAGGTACCTCTCCTGGATGGGATTTCATTAACCCCAAATCTCCATGACTCAGGTTCCAGCAGCAGTGTAACCTTATCCCCGAGTCATGCAACATATACCCCCTTATATGATGCACTTTAGGTCTTACATTTGCCTCTTGCGAAATTTTATTCGCCAACTAGGGTGTACGTCATAAAGGTTCGTCCTATTCTAAGGATTATTCATTGGCATTTCAGCTCTGTTGTAATTTCTCAATCTCAATTTTATCATTAAGAAAAATATATTTTTGAAATTTTTTGCAACAAATCAATCATACATATTTTTCTTTTTACTTAATATTTCTTTCATTTCACAGCTTAATTTTTTTACCTTTACTGCTTTCTGTTTCTGCGAAGTTTTTAGCTACTTTCTCACCTTCTGCGAGATTTTCTCCGCTTGTTGTTTTCAGCAAGTACTGGCTTCGCAATATCCATTCTTCTCTTTGCTCTATTGCGTCAACCATCAACCTCTCACTTCTTTGTCTTTGCTTAATGTTATACTTCCAATTCTCCTTCTAGGCAGTTCTTTCCTCGCAGGACTCCAAATCAATCTCATAACATTTCTTTCCCTCTACCCAATCTCCTTTTATGACTCCAATACCGCTGGAATGAGGAAACTTGATGCATTGGTGGAAAGTTGATGCCACGCCTATAATCCCATGTAGCCAAGGTCGGCCAATTAAGGCATTATATGGAGATTCAACGTCGACAACACAGAATAGAATTTTAGAAGATATCCCCTTTAGTGGAATTCACATAGTGATTTCCCATCTAGGTTTATTGGCAGTGCCATTAAAACCATAGATTTTATAGGTTGAAGGTACTAAATCCTCATCTCTTCTTCCCATTGTCTTGTAAGTATGATAGAACATGATATCTACAGAACTCCCAGTATCAATTAAAACTATATTGATTGCCCATGAATCTTCGGCCTTATCATCCTCATCTTGTTCTTCATCTTCTATTTGTTTTGGGTTTATCTCTAGTCTCACCACCAATGGATTGTCATTCATTTTTCCAGGATCGGGTACTTCTTGTGCAGTGAAAGAAATTATCTTCTTTTTTCATTCTTCTAATGGAGAAGCTTTCGCAATATTCATTATTTATCTCCTATCAGCATCTCTTGCGAAAACTCTGCTTAGGACATTGTCATGGAAATCTTCGATTGTTTTGTACAAATGTACAATAGAGTTACAAAACAAATTCTTTTCCTTTTCTCTAACTTCTATGACAAATGTTTCTCCTCCTTTTGTTGCATTAACTCTGCGAATTTCTGGTGGTGGTGGTAAGAGTTGAGATTGAGGGTGCCCTATTAGGAAATGATTTAATTTTACCTGGTCAATCATTCTGAGAATGATTCTCTTTATGTTCCTGCAGTCATTTTTGGAATGTCCATGAAAATGAAGGAAAGAGCAAAATTCTTGACTTTTGTGATTTGGAAGTGGTTCTTTTCCCATGTTCCAGGGTGTTGGTATGTTCTCCATTAATATGATAGCTTCCCAAAAAAAAATCCACACTAGTATTCAAAGGTGTCATCTTGATCTCTTCCCATATCATTTTTTGACTTCCCGATCCTCTATGATAATTTTTCCTTTGTCCTCCATAATTTTCTTGCGGCTGATCAAGTCTTTGGATTTTGTTGTTTCCACCTCGGCTATAAAAGTTTCTTTCTCTCTCAAATTCTTCTTGGTATCGACTTCCCATAGCTACTATTTTCTGTTGACTATTCTCCATACTCTTTTCTTGTTGGACCTGCGAAGTGCTCGCCACTGTGTTTATCAATTTTGGTAGCAAACTTGCATTCGCTGCTGCTGAGCTTGTATTCGCTACTGGATATGATTCCATTTCATTTTGTTTTTCTTCAAGAGCAATATACTCCTCCTGCAGATCCCGTAATTCAGTCATTGTGATTGTATTGTTGATTCTAAAAATTTGAATATATAGCAGATTGGTTGCGAACATTGCGTTGATGAATGATAAAATGAGATATCTCTCATCCACACGACTATCCATTTCACTGCACACTATCTTCCACCTTATGGTTAGATGCTTCAAACTTTCTCCAATTCTCTGCTTTAATCCAAATACATCTTCAATCCCTGGTCGCGAAGAATTGTTACTTATATACGCCCCTAAGAACGTAGTTTGCAAGTGGTTGAAAGATGTTATCGTGTTTTTGAGCAAACCCTCGAACCATTTCAGTGCCTCACCTGTTAAACTAGATGCAAAATACTTGCACAATACAACATCATGATTTTCCCACTGTAGCATACATCTTACATATGCCTTGATGTGTTGAATTACACATGTTGTTCCGTCAAAAATGCTAGTTAATGCAGGAAAATTGCACTTTGGGGGTATTCCTCCTAATTGTACTTCTTGTGTGAATGGAGTTTTCGCAGCTTCTTCAATGGCCTCATCTAATTGCCTTCTGACTCCTTCTCTTCTGTTATTTAGCATTCCTCTCATCTCTGCCAATTCTCTTAAGATTTGCTCATTTACACCTGGATTTTGGTCCATTGGTCTTTTAGGTTATGCTTTCCTCCTTATGCGTGCATGCCTGTCTTGTCTTGCGAGATTCTGTGTTTCTTCATCATCTTGTCTTCTCCTGCAATTTTCTCCATCACATCTATCTTGAATTCGCACATGATTATGCCTTTCATTTTCTCCTCTGCGATTCTGTCCATTCCTCATTTCTTCTCTTTGCAGCTCTTCTGCTCTTCTTTGTATTCTATCATACTCTTCATTAATATTAATTGCCATTATTGCGGTTATGCTCATGTCTTCTTTCTCGATTGTCATGATTGTTCTGACGTATTGCTTCTTGGAGCTCTCTTTCCTCCATTTCTTCTCTCAATCTTTCTCTCTCGCAAGCTAAACGTGCTTGTTCAGCATAATATCTCCCGATTTCTTCTTCAATTACTTGTTGATTTCTTTGAATTTCTCTCCCACGTAATATTCTCATTCCTTCTTCCTAATTTTCTTCTCCATCTTGGTTATTTCATTCACGACGCCGTTCGTTCCCTTGATTCATGTTATTTTGTCCGTCTTGGAGAATTTCGCCTTGTGGAATGTAACGATCTTAAATTATTTCCCTCCTCTCGCTACATTCTCCATCTAGATTTTGCAATTCATATGGAATATCCTCATTAGCACTTTCTATAGGTGAATTTCGTCTTCTTTCCCTTCTAGTTGATCTTCAATTTGACCTTGTAGTACTCCTTGACCTTCTATCCCGTAATCTCATATTTTCCATCCTCAACTCATGATTTTTCCTTGTCATATTTGCACGCTTTTCTGCCTCTAATCTTCTTTATTCATGTATTCTTTGCCTCAATGCCTCTAATGCTTCAACCTCTTCATTCCCACGAATTATTCCTCTAACTGCTTCCTGATCTTCCTCTATTCGCCTATCGTTTCTTAATTGTTGCTCCTCTTCCGCTTCACCTGCTGAATCTGACTGCCACGTGTGTACACTCACCCTGTCGTAATCTACAATTCTATTTTGCGTTGGTGTACGCTGAATTGGTTGTTGAATTTGATTTTCTCTATTATTTATTGCGTTCATTCTTGAAGATTCTCCAACTTCATCCCTTCTTTCTCCAACAAGTCTCTTACTCCTTATAACAATTGTTGGTTGTTTTGGAGCATTTCTTCTTCTAGCTATTTCTTCAATCTTAATGAATTGCTGTAAACTATAAGAAATTCTTCAAATCACAATTTCAATCTTTACTTTTGAAACATCCCTATTTCTGGCGCCAATATGTAATAGCAGGAAATCCCACACTATGCCCTTCACAAGAATTCATACAATCAAGTCATTTTCAGATCAACAATCACAATTTTTTTTGATTAATCTCACAATTTTTACAAGATGGAAAGGAAATAAAGCTAAGGAATTAACAACCGCTCTAGACTTTCTCTCTCCTAATGACTTGCTCAACACTCGAAAAAGATCTCTCTCTTCCTACGCCTGTTCAACTCTTTATATAGGGAATTACATAGTGGATGACAGCTAAGTTGTCCTTTAATTTCAGATATGACTTGCGATTTTATCGCAAGAGTTCTAATGTTAATCTTCGCGAACACTCTAAACTTCACAGAATTACCACGCTTTTCCCATGTTTCTTCCATCGTCATCTGTTATGTCATTTTCCAAATCGCCCTGCGACACTCGCAATGTATTGTTGATCAAACTTCGCAAGCATGTCCTTCTTGCGATATTATGATCCTACAATCTCCATGACCAAGGTTCCGGGGGCGGTGTAACCTTTACTTGAGCCATGTAATAGGTTCTCCCCTTCTATGACGCACTTTAGGTCTTACATTTGCCTCTTGAGAAATTTTATTCGCGAACTAGGGTGTATGCCATAGTTGGGTGCCTCTGGTTTTTTTTGTTCATTCGATCTTTGATTTTATTTTGTAAAAGTCATAAATTATGCGAAATTATCACATATATTCATTCTGTTCTGATAGATATAATTTCTTCGATTATCGCATGTTTTCATTCTGTTTTAATAGATATAGCTTCGCAACTTTAAACTTCCTTCTATCTTTTATGGATAATATTTCTTTAGATATAATCTATCCCATGGTCGATCAAGCTTGTGACTAGTATCCTTTCCCTCAAGATCCATCAGTTTATATGCCCCTGTTCCAACTATTTATTTAATGATATACGGTCTATCCCACTTCTTTTCTAGTTTTCTGTCATTTCCTCTCTGATACACTGGTATTTCTCGCAACACTAAATCACCTGGTTGAAATTCTCTTACTTTAACATGCTTATTATATTCTCGAGCTAATCTTCACTGATAGTTCTCCATATGCTGTAGAGCCTTTTCCCTCATTTCTTCTAATTCATCAAGCTTTGTTAAAATAATATCCGCACTTAGATTTTTCTCCCATGCTTCTCTTTTTGTCGTGGGAATAATGACCTCAGTTGGAAGCACCGCTTCAACCCCATATCTTAAACAAAAAGGTGATATTCCTGTAGCTTCTCTCCTGGTTGTGTTATAATTCCATACTCCATTAGGCACCTATTCGCACCATGCTTTATTATGCCCCTACAACTTCTTCTTCAATGTGTCTGCAATTGTCTTATTTGTCGCTTCTGCTTGTCCATTACTTTGCGGATATAAAGAGGTGGATTTTCCACATTTTATCTTAAATGCACTAAGAAATATTTCTATATTCTGCCTTTCGAGTTGTTTTCCATTATCAGACACCAACTGTGCAGGAATTCCAAATCTACAGATAATATTTTCTAATATAAAGGTGAAGACGTCTTTATCGCGAATATGTTGTACTGCCTTTACTTCTGCCCACTTTGTGAAATAATCTGTTGTGACAATTAAATATCTTCTTTGTCCAGATCCCGGTATAAAATGGTCCACAATGTCTAGACCCCATTTTCCAAAGGGCCATACACTTGTTGAAGATGATAAAGATGCTCCAGGTGCATGTATTCTCTTACCATGCCGCTGACATTCTTCGCAACTCCTTGAGACTTCTTTCGCGTCTTCATGCATGTACATCCAATAATATCCTTGTGTTTTCACTTTGTATGCCAAAGATCTTCCCCCGCTATGATTACCAACATCCCCATAATATAATGCTTTCAATATTTACTCTCCTTCTTTTCGTGTTAAGTATCTAAGTGATGGTCCATTAAATGATCTTCGATATAATACCCCCGTCTCTAAGTTCATAATTGGTCACACGGCTCTTTAATTTATGTGCCTCCAATCTACTTCTTGGTATTTCTCCTTTCTCTAGATATGCATGAAGTTCGATTATCCAATCTGCGACAACATTACCCTGTTCCTCTTCACCATCTTCTATTATCATCATATCTACCTCTTCCTCATCTTCTTTGTTGATTGAAGGCGAAATAAGTGTATGTATCTTTATGCATCTCGCAGTTGGATCTACCATCATACTTGGGATAAAAGCAAAGGCGTCTGATAGTCTGTTATACTTCCTTGATATATGCCTACACTTTATTTTTGGGATTATCGCTGATAATTCTTCAACAATCTTCTTGTATTTCTTCAATGATGGTTCATTTGTAGTGTATTCTTCCTTTATATGGCGAATGACTAGATGCGAGTCGCTGGTTATTCTTGCATTTTCTAATTTCATTTCTACTGTAATTTTTAAGGCATGTACCACTGCTTCATACTCGGTTTCATTGTTAGTGGATGTGAATTCCAACCTGAAGGAAAAAGCCATTTTCGCTCCTTCTGGAGAAATTAAAACAATTCCAATTCCGTTACCTTCTCCATTTGATGATCCATACACCAATATTTTCTATCTATCAGGCTATGTTAACAGGTCTCTTGGATTCCCATGTTCTTCTTCTACATCCATCATCTCCTCCACAGCTTCATCATTTTCAAATGTAAATGGTGCTAAGAAATTCGCAACAACTTGTGACTTCGGCGAAGATAATATTTCATATTTGATCTCAAAATGTCCCACTTGAGCATTCCATCTTTCAACCCTACCTGACCTTTTTGAATTTTTCATTACTGATTCAATTGGCACCTCTGTTAATACCCTTATTTTATGAGCTTTAAAATATATGCGAAGCTTAAAGGTTGCATAGACTAATGCCAGTATTAGCTTAAAGGAAGAACTTCCTTGCATTTTTGTTAATTTCCAAATGATGACACGCAATAGAAAGATTTATTCCAGGCATCTTCTCCATGCTGTATGCGAAAATGTCTTTATATTCTCGCAAAAGATTGATTGTTCTTTCTTCTTCATCTGCATCCATTTTGGTTCCAATCCTTAGCATCTTTGGTTCTCCTTCAGTTCCAATATTTACTTCTTTTGTTGGTTCTGCCGCAGTGTAAACCGCCTTTGGTTTTCCTACTGGTGTTGGTTCTGTTATCGTCTTTTTCGGTTTGCCTCCTTCTTCCAAAATTTCACTTGATATTCCTTTTCCTTCATCTGCTTTTATCATGTAAACCCTAAATTCTTCTTTCCTCGCCTCCGTCGCCATTTTCCAGCGATTTTTTCGCTTCTCTGCACGTCCTTCGTAATTTTCCACTTCTACCTGATAACATATTTTTGCACCATTAAGATCTCCTCTGATTTCACCTACTCCACTTGGCATAGGAAATTTAATGCACTGACGCAAATGTTGATGCTACGACTTTGATCGCATGTATCCACAACCTTCCCAGTAGCATGTTGTACGGTGACTCCATATCCACCACACATAATGTCACTTGAGTTCCAATTTCTCCTAGTAATATTCGCACCACAATTTGTCCTTTAGGTTTTGTTGTAGATTTTCCAAAGCCATGGATATGATATGTTGAACAATTCATCTCTTCATCCTTGTATGCCATTCCTCTAAATGCATGGAAAAATAATATATCAACCGAACTTCCTGTATCTATTGAAGTTCTATTCACCGCCCATTCTTCTATAGATTTCGCTGATTTCTCCATCTCTTTTCGCGCTGCAGTTACTGTGATTACCAACGGAGCTGTGTGACTCAAATTTTCTCTTGGTATTCCTGCTGTTGTGAATGTAATTTTCTGTTTTTCCCATTCCTTCAATGGTGACACCTTTTCTACTGTCATAATTTTCTTTCCTTCAAAATCTCGTTTATGTATTCTTCCTTTGATATTTTCATGAAATTCATTAATCATTGTTTTTTGTTATTAGATTACACTCCAATCTCCTATTACCTTTCCCGACTTTAATTATCTCTTCCTTAATCGGTTTACTAACTTGTTTCATCATCTTTTTGATTCCAATAATCCATTTAAAACTACCAAATTCTTCACTAATTACTTCAATTTCTGTCAAATCATAATAACCACCTTCAACCTTGTTTTCAAACAATCTTCAAATCCTTCAATCCCTGTTTCTAGCGTCAATATGTAGTTGCAGGATTTCCTACAACTACCCTCTATTCAGATTACACAAAGATCCACTCAAATTTCAAAAACAATTACCAAATTTTATTAATTTCTCTTAAGAACTTTACAAGAATAATAGGAATACAAAGAAATCAGAATTTCTCTAGACTTTCTCTATCCTATTTGTTCTCTCCAAACTCCCAAAAAGATCTCTCTTTCTCAAATATACTTGGTCCTTTATATAAGATATTATATAGTGGATGATAGCTAAGATAACCTTTATTTTCGGATCTGGCCTGCATAATTCTCGCAAACTTACAAGGGTTTTCTTCGCAAGTGCTCTTCAATCTCGCAAGGTCTTCACATTTTCTTCGTAATTGAGCTGAGGTCATCTGCTACGTCATTCTTCAAATAGTTTGCGGTAAACTTCGCATACACTCGTTGGTTATAATTTCGCTGGAGCAAAATTATTGCGAGATTCTGCTCCAACAGGGTTAACCGAAGTCAAAATGTGAAAAGTTGCCAAATCGACAGACTGAACTCATTGTAAGCTGACTCCTTGTATGTTGGTAACATAGTTGCCCTTACTTATTATTTTTATTTTTTGATCGGCTGCACTTACTTATTATTACTCACTCGCATTATTACTTATCTTTCTGTGCTTGGTAACATGATCTTACCCCGGTATCCGTTATCCGTGGATCTAATCTGACACAACCTATAAGAAATTGAGTAGTTACAGATGAGATGTATTTTGTCAACACCAAAAACAATATATTATCTGTTAGCAACTTGGAATATTATTGTGAATACATTATTCGGATTCATTTAAACGAGGTGTAGTTAGTATATAAATAACCATCCTTTTGGGTGTGATACTCTAAACTATGGCATATGGTGCTGATATAGTGCAGATCACACGACAAGAAAATCATATAATATTAATTGGCAGATCAGACGTAATAATCTAATGACAGATGTAATAGTGCTAAAATGTCTGGTATACACTGTCATGTTATGGCTAGATCATGACCGGAATCAAATCCTTACTCCAAGCAATAATGCCAAGTGAACACCCATCCATCAAAAAATTATCCAGCGAATGAGGCGCAAAAAGTATTTTGTGATTTAGCATAATTACAAAGTTGCAATCATATTTCATTGTCTTAGAAAATTTTCTAAACCGTAAAATACATTAACAACGAATGCGATTTTTTTTTTTTTTGAAGCAATGTAATTATTGAGTTATTGGTACGGTGGATTAGAGGTGTAAAACGTGTCGGCCCAGCACAAGAAGTCGCGTGCTTCACGTGCCATGTGCCGTGCTGTGCCAACGATTTGAACGTGTTGTGTTGTGTCGTGCTTTACTAGTCAAAAGCTAGGCACAACACAGCCCACGTTCACATCACACGAATAAACGTGCCGTGCTGTGCGTGCTGGCACACGTGCGATAAACAATTTGAAATCACTTAATGTATACATTAAGTCGAACATTATCACAAGAATTTAACTAGACAACATATCACTTGAAATTATTTCAAGTAAAATTGACAAGTTTATTCAATAAAAAAAAATATCCCATCAAATATAAAATTGGATTATTGTCATGTAAATTAATGTTCTAGTTAGATATAGATGACGACATTATAACAACGATATTGAAATATATTTTCCAAATATTAAGGTATTATATGTGTTGTTATAAATAAACCAATATAAAATATTAAAAACTAGCTAGAATAGTGACTCTTTTGTGAAATATACAAAAAATGTGATGTATTATGCCTTATTATATGGTATATTTGTACATGTTATGATGTGCTCTCTTAACGTGATGTGGCCTGGGCCACGTGCTTATCCGTGCGGCGTGTTGTGCTGTGCTACTGTGCCAATTAGTCAAACCCAACACATCCCATTTAACTAACGTGATGTGCCGTGATGGGCTAAGTCATGTGTAGAACTGGGCTGTACTCAAATTTTAGCGTGCTATGTTGGGCTGTGCTTGTGCTGGTACAATCCAATTTACACCTCTACGGTGGATAATTGTCCTCCTCACAAACTAAACCAGGGGCGGATGCGAGGCATGACTTCTCCTGGCTTAAATCAAGAGTAAAAGTTGCAGTTGACCACTAGTTATCTGATTTTTATGTTCTAAATAACTAAAGATTCACCCAAGCCTGGGTGAAGTTTTTTATGACAAGCCCAAACCGGAGTATAATTTGCTGCGTCAAACACAGTTGGCAATGCTTGTAATCCAAATTCGACCATAAACCAGCTTGTAAATTCATATATAAAAATAAAAATCTAAAAATATTCTTATTTGACTATGTGAACTTTTGAGCTGGTTCTAAGTCATATTTTCACTAAATTAGAATTAGCTTTTGGTTCACAACTACAAAAATTTGAAGGATTATTTCTAGTTCTCGTATGGTGTCAATTTATTAATTCTGTTTAGTAGAAAAAGACTTCCTCCATTAACCTCCCTACTTCTGCCCTGGTATTAATAGATCACATGTATATATATTACCTGGGTATAATCCTTTGTCCGTAGCAGCGTGCCAGAATTTCCAGTCAACTCAAAGCTTAAAATACAAATTGTCCAAGGTTAATCCAAGATATGGTGAAATAGTTCATGGAAGCAACTACAGTCCAACCTCGATAAACGAATGTTCGATAAATAATTAACCTCGCCAAATGAATAATTTTTTCCGGTCCCAACTTGGGCGAAGGTGATAAATGAATAACCTCACTTAATGCATTAATGAATAAAAAAATTGAATCCTTAAATGCCGTATGAAAATATAAACGAATAATCAATAAATTATATATAAAAAATAGTATTAAAATAAACCAAAATACATAATCAGTAAATTTTACATTAAAAATATGTGTAGAATAAACTCAAAATAATTCATCTATGGTTGAGTGTTTTTTTCTTCCACCCAAACCAAAATGCACCGCATCTTTAGTTTTATGCAATGATTGCACAATTTCTGGTATATTTTTCTCGTGTTGTAGCAAGCAATTTTTTAAAGGGACAATCACTTGAGAGTTGAGAGGTATCTTTAGATGACACATTTTCTATGACGATCATTCTATTGACCCAATAATTTCTTCGCCTTTTAGAGATTCCATAAATGCATCATTCTCGTTAGGATAGTTTAAAAGATGTTCGACGTCAATCACATTTGTATAACGTAAATTAGAAATGACACCAATTAATCCTTGGATATCTTCTTCTAATTGACCATTTTATGGTTCGAGAACATCAATATATTCAGACTGAATCTTACAATGACGGAAAGACTTTGCAATTGTTTTTTCCATCACATCAAATCTCCAAGCCGTAGTAGCAAAATTAATAGCATCAAAAATGTTAATATTTTCAAGATTCGGTGGGTTAACTTCAATCAAGGCTTTGCAAGATGCTAGAATAAAAACAACGCCAATAATGAACTTTGAATGCTCAAATAATCCCAACATCACATGGTTGAATTTTAGGTGTTGTGTTAGGGGGGGATAATTTTGACCAATACCCGCTAGGTACATTTGTACATATTCTCTTATACAATTTAACTTCTTAATTAGGAAAATTTTGTCTAAATGAATAAATATTCATTTATCGATAAATAAATAACCCCGATAAACAAATATTTTCTCTTGGTCCCGGTGACATTCATTTATCGAGGTTACACTGTACTAGAAGTTGATGCTGTCTGAGTGAAGCAACTAGTAGAAGTTGATGTTGTCTGAGTGAAACAACTAGTAGAAGTTGATGATGTCTGAGTGAAGAAACTAGTGGAAGCAACTAGCAGAAGTTGATGCTTATGGAAGCAACCAGTACAAGTTTACACGAGTTTTTGTGAATGTATCATAGTTTGGAAACTGGAGAAAACTTGAGAAACAAGTTATTCTAGTATTATACTATGTTTAGAACTTCAGAGTTTCTAGAAGTGTTCTTTATCCTAGCTTGATTGGGGTATACCCAGATTAATTGGGGTATATCAAATGAGACAAAATAGGGTCATTTTGAAGTTAAAAAGGTCACCCCTTAACCAAATATTTTCAAAATGGAAAAATTGCCCTCGTTTAATTAACATTAAAATTTAGATTAGATTAATTAATTAATTTTAAATTGATTGAATAGATTAAAACTTATGAATTTAAGTTATGAAATTTTGTTTTTGATTGAACTTTTGTGGGATGATTTATGATGATTTTTTTGTTGTTGAGAATATCTCTTGCAACGGAAATGAAGCACACAACCGAAATACTTCTAAAAAGGGGATCGCAAATCTGTTGTATGAAATCATACTCAAAATCAAATCAACACTTTCAGTTCTAAAAGTATGAAAAGTCTGCAAGGTCGACGAATGAAGAACATGCCGACTGTATTTGGCCGGCAAGGTATTTAAATGAAGAACATGCCGACTTTTTTTTTTTTTTGACACACAGGAGATAGCTATTGAAAAATATTAGTCGACAAGGTCTACAAAAAAAAAACCCGCCGGCTGTTGAAAATACCCTGCCGGCTGTTGAAAAATTTTACACAGGAGATGACTATTGAAAAATACCGCGCTGGCTGTTGAAAATACCCTGCCGGCTATATTTGACCGGCAAGGTCTTCGAAAAATACCCTTCCGGCTGTTGGAAAAATACACACAGGAGATGGTTATTGAAAAATACCACGCCGACTGTTGAAAATACCCTGCAAGCTATATTTGGCCGGCAAGGTCTTCAAATAATACCCTGCCGGCTGTTAAAAAATTGACAGTCGCCGCCATGGCTGTTATGAAAAGTCGGCAAGATATGCATGTTACGACCTTGCCGACCAAAAACACAGAAATCATAATTTTCGATTTCTAACCTAATATAACAATCAAATCACACAACACAATGATGGGTTTGAGTTTAAACAACATTTATAGTCTTCTTTTCGCTGGTAGAGTCAACAATTTTTTTGGAAAATCAAAGTTGAAGATTTTTATATGGCTTTGGCCTTTGGTTGATGGAAGATGAAGATGAAGATGATGAAGAATAAGAGAATATTAAGAGTTGTTTAGTTATTTAATTTTAGAGTTAATGAAATTAAGAAATGGGTTTAGTTTAAGATTTAATTAGTTCAAGGGTATTAAAGTAAAATCACCATTTTTAATAATAACACACATGTCTCCTTGAAATTAGGTATACCCCAATCAAGTCAGGTTCTTTATTAGAGTTTGATTTTTATTAGGAAATAATTGATTACTTAGTCGTTAAGTTTGTTTATCTATAAGTAGGTCGTTGATCCATCATATTATTTACATCAATAGAGATAATTGTTTTGAGTCAAGATTGAGTTGTGTTTTTCATTAAGTTTTTGTTATCAAATTTCCTACAACAAGGGGAACATCGTGTTCGTGTATCACGACTTTGCATTTTAGAGTCTGACAATCGATAAAAACAATAAAAGGAGGAAGATTTAAATAAAGAATAAACTAATTAATGATGGACATTGCATTGGCCTTTCTACACGTCCTGGTTATTAATCAAACAAAATGTCAACCGTGTAATGATATCACGATGTTACTCATTAACCACTTTGTATGTACGTAACATTTTTTTTTTTAATAAGAAAGATAGTAATTTTATTAAGATGTAAAGGCTTATAGATATGTGTCTTTTTGTAGACATAATTCTAGCCAAGAAGGGATTGTCACAATCCATTCTTCAGTAGCACTTGAGTTTCTTGCATATTGTGCTATTGAGTCTGCCACATGATTAATGTCTCTATGGACATGTATGTACGTTACATCACCGCAACTGTAAGGAGTATAGAAATAGTATATTGTGTCATCGATTAGTTCTTTTCTTTTCTTTTTCTGTGGAAGCAAGAAAAAAAACCTAGGAAGATTGGGTATACCCAAACTAATCGGAGTATACCCATTTTGTTCCCAACCATAATAGGGGTGTCTAATGTGTATAAAGTTAACTAATTACCCTTCCCTTAATAAGAACCAAAATTATCCCTTTTGGTTTTGAATCCAAACCTTATTCTTTTCCTATTTCTTCTTCATCAATCTAATTATCAATTCCTTTCTTCTTCTCTATATTTATCGTTTTCAAATGACATTGTTAATTAATTCTTTAAAACTATATCTAATACTTCAATTTGATGTTTGCATGTCAAATTAGGGTAGAAAAATCGAATTTGTGAATCTGTATTTATTTAGCCGACAGGATTTCTGATTCATGACACTGCCGACTTTTCATATTTAGGGTTAATCGGAAAGATCTTAGATTGAATATCATGCCGACTGTTAACATCTGTAATTGTTTTTTATAGGGTCGACAAGGTATTCAACCTTAATACCATGTCGACTAAATGTGTTTTTAACAGTTGTTGGATTTTAAATTTTTACCCTACTGACAAATGCTTTGAAAATGTATTTTTTCCCGAGTCCATAGAGTTATAAGGTCGGCAAGTCGGCACTATATGGATTATAGACCCTGCCGACTAATTGTTTGGAAAATCATTTGTATTTTTTGTGTTCCATTTTGTTATAAGATGGCATGTTATTCGAATACGACTCTGCCGACTGTTGTTTAGTCGGCATTGATTGTAGTTATCGGCCCTGCCGACTAGTGAAGCATTTAGAGCAGTCTCATGTGTGTCAAAAATAAAAAAGTCGGCATTGTTATTTAGAAAAAATCATGCTGACCAAAGATAGTCGGCATCATCTTCATTAGTCAACCTTGCCGGCCAAAGTTAGTCGGCATTTTCTTCATTCGTTGACCATGCCGACTTTTCATAGTTTCATAACTGAAAGTGTCAATTTCTTCTTTAATTTTGAGTATGATTTCATACATCAGCTTTGCAAATGTTTGGGTAGTAAGCTTTCATTTCCGTTGCAAAAAAATTTCTCAATTTTTTTTTTCATCAAAAATCTTCCCACATGAGTTCAATCAAAATCAAAATTTCATAACTTAAATTCACAAGTTTTAATCTACTTAGTTAATTCATCTGAACTCAATTAATTAACCTAATTATAATTTTTAGTGTTAATTAAACAAGGATATATTCGCCATTTTGAAAATATATGGTTAAGGGGTGGCCTGTTTTACTTCCAAATGACTTGGGTTTTGTCTCATTAGTTATACTCCAATTAATTTGGGTATACCCCAATCAAGCCAGGTAAATTTTCTTTCTGTCAACAAAAAAACACACACACTAAATCCTCAAGGAGCTGGTATTACCCTGTTTGCACAGGTGTATTCCTGTCGTAACCGAAGAGCCATTTTCAAAATGTTGCTTGTTATGTTTTCTCATGTATATAAATTCGTTTCTAACCAACCACAAAGTCCACATGAGGAAACAGACTTCTTTCCAAATGAAAAACAGGATTTTTTGGGGGGTCAAGGAAGTAATCTTCAAAGGGTTTGCTCATGTGGTTTGTGTGTGTTAGTGATCTAGAAGTAGGAGATTTAATTTTCACTGAAGTACAGCAAGCATGCAGACTTGCAAATCAATATCAACATTGCTTCAAGAAGAAAAGAAAGAAGCAAAGAAAAATCATCAAGGTTCACAGATAAACAATTAATCTTAACTAAATATATCTAAAATTCAAATGTACAATGTGGTGGAATACTTTAAACCAAAAGAATATAGTATCGTTTATAAGACATTTGGTAACTATCCAGATAGTGAATGATGCAGCTAAAGAATGCACAACAAAAGTAATCATAAATATGACCTATGCAAGCGAGTTATCTTAATTGCCTTCTCCTATCCTCATGGAGTCGAGCAATGATTTTCCATCGAGTTTACGAGAAAAGAATTTCTTCATATAATCTGCATACCCAATTGTTCTGAACTGGGAAGGTGTCTCAGGTGTGATCAGGCTAACTATTGGACCTACTTCCGTATCTTCTTTGGGGCTATGAAATGTTGCAACTGATATCCTCTCCTTTGTTGAGTTTATTGTAGCTCGGTGCTCCACGCTACGGTATATACCGTTACTCAGTATCTGTCACAAGAAACCAACAAAGAAGTAATAATCAAAACTCAGTAGATGCTCTAGACTTGGACAAATCCATTTGATTAACGCTTTTTAATTACCTCCAAAATGTCTCCAATGTTCACTACAAATGCATAAGGTAGAGGTTTAATGGGAACCCATGTCTTGTGTTTTCTAACCTGTAATCCATCCACTTCATTGAGTTGAAGGAGGATTGTCAAACCCATTGCATCTGAATGTGGTGATAAGCCGATGACGTGGTCGGGTTGAGGGCAAGGAGGATAATAATTCATCCTCATTGCTTGTCCACCGTCTTCAAACAACTCTGCCATGACCCCAGTCTCCATTTGTAGAGCCTTTTCCATCAACCCAATGATAGTCACGCCTAGTTTGCTCAACTCCAGTGAGTAAGATTCAATTGTTTCCCTGCATTTAAAGACGAACAAGCCAGTTATAGAATTATATGCACGCAGCCTCGTAGTCTTTAACATTAATTTTACACTACGATTGATTGGTACTGGGTAAATTGACACCACACACTTCGACAGCCGCATCACAACCAACCGCATTCGGCTTGCAATTGCCTAATAGTACCGTAATATTATGTAGAGACGCGCAAACCAACTGTCTGAATGAAAGATAACACAAAGAGCCAACCTGAGAGGTAGAGGCAGTTTGGGTAATAGCCTAGGATTCCTCGTGTGTTTAGGAAGAGTGAACATCGAAAACTTATCTCCCCAATCAAGTTTCTGGTCTTCTGATTGAATAAAGTTTTGTCCAAACCCTTCCGTATTTCCTTCTTCCTGCCAAAATTTATTTTTCTCTTTCATTGGAAGATTAAACAAATCTTGAATTTCTGATTTCAATTTCTCCACCAATAAAGTGTCCACTCCATGGTTCACCACCTACATCATAAAACTCTAATTAATTTCTACTCAATTTTGCATCTTAAAACATAATCATAATTGAAGTGTCACATGTATATACCTGAAAGAAACCCCATTCTTTGCAAGCAGAGTCAAGCTTGTCCAATTCTAAGTCTCCGATGATGGTTTCCAGTGACAGTAATTTCTGAAAATAGATAACAGGTACGGATTGATCTATCAATGACACACTAGAGAGGTGAGTGATCAACGTTTCCTGATCATTGCGTATGTATCGATCTGGGACTTCTGCAGGTGATTGTTTGGCCAATTCTTGAACATTTGGTACAAAAAGAGAACCACCTAGCTTTGTTAGATTTGGTGTCTCCATGAATAATCAAAATGGCAGCTTCCGTATCAGATTGATGAACCCACTTCTAGATTAGAGAGACTCGGAAGATGGAATTTGGTTTATGGAGGACATGAGAGAAAGTTAAAGATGAAATGGCTGAGTTGACTCTCAAAGACATCATCTTTGCCTATGAGAAAATCAGAGAGTGTGTGATTAATAGTGATTTTTAATTTATGTGTTTATTTAATTAATATGAATTGAGAAACTTTGATTTCTAATTTGTGTGTTTATTTTCTATAATTTCTCTTTCATTCCATCAGCCATTTACTTACTATGACATTATAGTAATATCAAGTACAATAAATCAACAATGTCTTTAAGAACAAAAGGAAGAAGTTTGATGTTAAAACTTGTTGGAGTGATAAATTGACACCACATTATAGTATGGAGTTTGTTAAAACTTGTTGGAGTTTTTTGAAGTTTGATGTTATGGCGGTAGTAAATGAATTTCATGGAAAGGAAAGATTGGATAGGAGATTGAATACAGCTATCATGAAGCTAATTCCCAAGAAAGAGGACTCGGCAACAACGAAAGATTTTAGACCTTTGAGTCTAATTAGCAGCGTGTATAAGATTATCTCTAAGCTTCTCGCGGAAAGGATCAAGACGGTGATGCCTACTTTGGTTTCAAATTCTCAAGGTGCTTTCTTAAAGAATAAACAAATTTTGGATGGTATTCCCATAGCCAATGAGTGTATTGATAGCAGAATTAGACAGAAGAAGCCAGGAATTTTGTGCAAGATTGACATGGAGAAGGCATTTGACAACGTTAATTGGCCTTCCCTGTTTAATATTTTAAAGAAGAATTTTTTTAGAAGAAAGTGGATAAGTTGGATTGAATGGTGCATCAAAGAAGCTCAGTTTTCTCTGTTCGTTAACGGTGAGGCTACAAATTTGATAAAACCTACAAAAGGAATAAGGCAAGGTGATCCTTTGTCGCCATTCCTTTTCCTTCTTGTAGTGGAAGTCCTATCTATGTTACTCAATGATGCGGTGGAGGATAACAGGATTGGTGGTTTCCAGGTGGTAGATGGCGGAACAACGATATCTCATTTGCAGTTTGCGGATGATACAATTATACTCATAAATGCCACAAGGGAGGAGGTGAGGAGATTGCTAGTTATCTTGCTAATATTTGAGGTGTTGAATGGTCTGAAGTTGAATTTATAGAAGAGCTCGATGACGAGTATAGGAGCTGATGAGGTGGTAGAGGACCTAGCTTTGGAGTTAGGATGTAAGACTGAGGCGTTACCTATAACGTATTTGGGAATGCCAATTGGAGCTTGCAAGAAAAGTGTGGCTATTTGGGAGGTGGTGATTGCGAGGATGAAGAAAAAGCTAGCGCCCTGGAAAAGAAAATTCCTCAACAAAGCAGGTAGAGTGACTCTAATCAAAAGTTCTTTACAGAGTATTGCAACATATTTTATTTCGATTTATTATCTCCCAGTTTCTGTGGAGAAGAAATTGAACAGCAATATGTGTAAATTTCTTTGGGGGGAGGATGATGAGCATAGTAAGATGAGTTGGGTTTCTTGGAAGCGTATCTGCAAGTCAAGGAGAAAAGGAGGTTTGGGTATTAGAAGCATAGGAAGAATCAATAGATCTTTATTGGCTCAGTGGCATGGGAGATATTGCAGGGAGAAAACATCCTTGTGGAGGAAGATAGTGTGTGAAAAAACGAAGTCAGAGGATGACTTTTTAGTTCCCTTGCAGGTAGCAGAACCTATGGGTCGTAGCTTATGGTATGGGATTTTGAAGGAAAATAAAGACTTTTATGATGCTGTTAATATTAAAGTTCAGAATGGGAAATCAGTTAGGTTTTGGCATGATTGGTGGATTGAGAAAAGATCCCTAAAAGACAAATATCCTAGGTTATATAGGATTAGCAAACAGAAACATGATTCTATTGCCAACATGAAAGCTGGGGTTTGGAACTTAGAGTTTGCAAGAGACTTAAATGCGGCGAAGAGAGTGGATTTACCGGAGATAAATTTTGATATTAGAAACGTCATGTTATTGCAGGATCGGGAAAATGATATTGATAGGGGGTGCACTGCAAAAGCAATTTATTCTAAGATGAAGGAGACAGATGAGGTCTGGGATTTTGCTCATATAGCGCAAAGCAATATGGCACCTCCTAAGGTGTTGTTTCTTATTTGGGCTGCTCTGCACAAATCGGTTCCAACTAAATGCATGCTTCAACACAGAGGGGTGACAATTAGCTCCACTTTATGCTTATTCTGCAATAGAGAAGATGAGGCGCTTGACCATTTGCTATTACACTGCAGTTGGGTGAGGGAGATATGGGATTATTTCATGGTTGCTGTCCAGGTGAATTGGGTCTTTAAACTGCAGCTCGGTGCCTTCTTCAATGGTTGGAACTTACAGGGATCTTCAAGAAAATTAAAAACAGTTTGGCATCTGATTCCATTAGCGATTTGTTGGGAGATTTGGCTCGAAAGGAATTGCAGGGATCATGGTGGTCGTCCAAAGGATAAGGAGGAGTTATTGTATGCAATTAAGCTTGACATCATTCCGTGGAGTTCAAACGCTGAATTTTTAATAACTTCTCTTCAACTCAACTTTTGTTTCAATAGGAGGAAATTATGGCTTTGACTTAGTTTCTTTCTTTTGTTGTTGAGGTTCTAGAGCTGAATCTCCTTTGTAAATAAATTTGTACATATTTTCTTTTTAATCCAACCTTTCTCATTCAAAAAAAAAAAAAGGAAGAAGCATACAATTCGAACCCAACTTCGAGTCATTTTTAATTTATATGTTTATTTAAGAAATTCGCAGTCATTTACTTACTAGAATATTATAGTAATATCAAGTACAAGCAAGCACACTTGCTAATCAATCAATTCTTTCTTATATAAAGCAGAATGATTTTTGTGACATGGCGGATCCACATTCACCCTTAGCAAATACTGATAAATTAAGATGCCACGTAAGAAACCACCCTTTGTAAACGGCGCCTCCTTATTATGTTCGAAGAGATAAGGAAACTGAAAAGACACAACAGTTTCGCATTAGGTCATAAGATGTGTCCTTTCAACACTAACGTTTTTCAACAGGAAAAAATGCTTCATATGGGTTACGACTCTTTGATGAAATCTAATGTTCGCGTTATATATTCTGAAGAGACGCAACAATGAACCAACAAATTGCAGTTGGGAGACAGCCAAAAAAAAACTAAAAATTTATTGCTCTGCCTAAACGATCGAATGTTATACCTATCTGCTACCATCATATGAAGATTCCCATATCATATTCAATGTACTCGAATACAATTGGAATCACAACATTTATTATTAGATCAAATTTCTGGCACCCCAACATAACGCTGGCGGTATGTATCTGATTCTGTCTCACAGAAGGATAATCAAGCCAAAGAAGATCACTCGGAAAGGAAATACTAGCTACATGCCAGAACATTATCCTCGAACAACTTATATCAAAATACGGTAATGAACCTTTGCATCAGCAGACCAGAAACATAAGTCCACCATTTCTTTCCAAGTTTGCACCCCGAAGAGAAGCACTGATAACTTTGTCATAGATTTCAACCTTTAATATTGAACTTATGTTGCACCATCATATGTAGTACGTACAAGTTTTTCATATAAAACAATCTTTCTCGACGTTTATAATACAAGTTGAGACTCAATCTTCATACAGAAAAACAATTAACAAAATATATGTTCGGTGTATTGACGTTTTATATATACACTAAAGAACTAACTGCTCCAGTTTTTTTTTTTATTAATACAATCGTTTTGGTCGACAGAACTAAACTCTATTCGCGCCATACAAATCCAGAGGTAAGTTCAAGACATGTAAAAGACACATACCAACGCATTCTCAACACCCATTTCTTAGTTTGAGTGTTTAGTTTTACAAACACTAATATTAATATATTGATTTGTTGCAGGTGTAGTTGTAGTACTGACAGGCCTGACCAATTCTTAGGAAATCACCAGAAAAGATGGTAGCCAAACTTCCAAGGTACGGCGTATGGGGCTTGCCATTGATGAGTTGAGAGAAAGTACTTCAATGAGTTGTTAAGGAGAAAGTGGTTTTAAATAGAACCTACCTCTCCCTAACAAGACCAGAAGGTATATATCCTTATTATTGTTGTCGCCTTTTAAATTTTGTTTGTTGGAAAGCAAGCCATATTTTTCTTCTATTGATTCGTATTTATGGTTTGTTTAAGCAAATTATGATTTTCTGCAGATTAGACCCATATTCTACATCTCCGTGTTTTGGAGAATCATGGCACCGTATAATGGAATAACTAGATTTTCTCAAGAAAGATTGATGCTTAAAAAAAAACGTTCATCAAGCATGTACAGGAAAGATCGCGCTATAGTTAGCCTTACAAGTTGATACCAGGAGCCAGGAGTTGGTCACATCACATCTATATTCGTTTAAGAAACAATATATCCAGAAGCTCCTTAATAGTATTGGGTTTTCTAGAATGGCCATTATTTTTCTTCCTCCCTTATTTCTTCTTCCTCCCCTTTTTGGAGAAAGTTAAAGAATCATATACACAATCAATACACAAATTATGGTGAGAACGGGCATTTTGTAGGGTTTTTCAAAATATTGGTTTGTATTGGAGGAAGAGGTGCCGGTGATGTATGTTTAGGAAGTGCAGCTAAAACAGTGGGTGCAAGGGATTTGAACAAGATATTCGAAAATGGATTCTATGGCATATCTACATCAAATAATCTTGGGTATTCAAGAGATGCTCAAACAAGCCCTTGCAATTGGTAATAATAATTCTGTAACATCTGGGCTTGGCATTGGTGCCAAATAGCTTGCTAATATTGACATGTTAACAAATACATAAAGTCAGAAGCTCATTTCGTGTAAGTTGGGTAAACAACTGCGCTTCCTTTTAATAATAGTGTTACACATTCGGTTGAACCTTTTGATCTTATTCATTCGGATGTGTGGGGAAAGTCTCCCATTGCCTCTAAGGGAGGGGCTTTATATTATGTTATCTTCATTGATGATTTTCTCGTTTTACATGGCTATACCTTTTCAGTTCCAGATCAGAATTTTTGAAAATATACACAGATTTCTTCAAGGAGGTGAATACATATCAACTCCTTTCAAAGAATTTCTCAAAACAGAAGGTACTATTCTTCATTATCTTGTACAAAGTCAATATGGAAGATCCTTTTGAGGATATATCTATATCCAACTCTCAGCCTACAATTATTCCATCAACCACCACAGAAGTCACTCCTCTTGAAAATTTCGAAACTCCACATGACCACTCTATGGAAAATCCTGACATTGCTTCTCCAGAAGGATCTTGTACATGATGTTTGCCTCCACGAACTCCAGAAAAATGGGTTTTGTTGACTTACCACCGGAGAAAAACAAATTCGAGAAGTTAAGGGTGCCTTCCTTAATGGAGAACTTCGAGAAGAAGTCTAGCAGGGCATTTTGTAGGGTTTTAAAATATTGGTTTGTATTGGAGGAAGAGGTGCAAAGGCACCTTGGTGATGTATGTTTAGGAAGTGTTTCTCGGTCTAGTGCTGAGCTAAAACAGTGGGTGCAGCATCTTGCAGGGGCTTCTAAATGGATTTGGGAAAATTTTATGGCAGTTGGTTGAGTACATAGCATATCAATACACAAATTATGGAAACAGAAAATAATTATTGGTAAAGTAGTACCGCAGTAGCTAATAAGCATTGTGCGTCCCACTTATATGTTGGAGCTGCGTGGTTTATGAATGAAATGATTAGTGCCTTTTCTTTAAGGGTACTTCCAAGGCACAGGGCTTGGCATTGGTGCCACTAAGAACAACAAATACATAAAGTAGTTGCTATACCGAGTTACTCCCAACTGAGCATGTCATACAGTTTGTACTTACGACAGATGCAAAGCATCGAACAGTTTTTTTCTTTGTTCTTTTGGATCCTTTGTGCACGGCTAATTAAAAGAGTTATGAAATACGTTGTGCATATGAAACTAGCCCGCGCATAAAGAACTTGTAAAATATATAAGTGTCAACATTCAACAATGTCTTTAAGAATGGGTTTTACCTATTCACCACCCACATTTCTCCTATTTACCACCCACTTAACAATTTCTAAAATAAAAGTAGTTTTCAATTCTACTTTTTCCTAATTACCACCTATAAAAGTCAGCAAAAGAATGGTAAAAGTACTTACCCTAAATCAGGATTCTTAATCATAGTACACCAAAACAATGAGTGAACCCTTAGTGCTCACGATTTATAAGGGCTGATACCTACATTACTAAGGGCTGATACCATCTCAAGATCTTAAGTGATCCTGACCGTTGGATTGGTTAAATGGTATCATCCCCAGTAATACTGGTATCATCCCTTATAAGTCATGTTAGTGCTGCCAGATTAGTGCCTAAACAATAAGAATCAAATTGCAGCTAAAATATTCGTCAAAACAGTAATGAAACAGACAAATCAATTTACTCCCTTGCTTTTCCCTTCTTATCACATCCTTAGCCAACTAGCTTTTGGAAATGTTTAATATTCAATCAAAATATTTTTGGTTGACAAATCATGATCCTAAACTGATCACAAATCATGACGACCAGTTCATATGATAACACAAAAAAACTTGTTGTCCCTAGTTCCTCAATGTAAAATAAGTAGACCCAGTATCCATTGCTAGTTCTTCATCACAATAAAAACGGTAAAAACGAATTCAAACACAACAATCACACATGCTTAAATTCATAAAAAATTGGTTTAGTTTCATCTCCTTTTGGTTTTGACTTTTCTTGAAAAATCCCTTGTTGCTTTGGGGCTTTTCGAACACGATTAAGAATAACAAAAGAAAAAGGAAGAAAAAAAAATAATCGAAGGTGGTGGCGGGTTGATGGAAACGGGGTAGAGGAGGTGCTGGTCGGGGGTGGAGATGAAGAAGAATGATTAAAACTTTGATTTATCTAGGTCTTTAGTTTGGTGGTTTTAGATGGTGGGTGTAAATAAAAAGTCAATGAATAACATTTAGGAGAGATAAAAAATACTATAGGTGGTAAATAAGATATCTAGGGGTGGGAATTAAGGTAGGTGGTAAATAGGAAAACAGTGGGTGGTGAATAGGTAAAACCTTAACAATGAAAGGAAGAAACATACAATTCGAACCTAACTTTGAGTCAAGTGCAAAGTTCAGTACTGCAACTCCTTCATTTACTTACTAGGATCTTGTCTTCATCACCCTCTCCTATCCGCATGGAGTCAAGGAATGACTTTCCGTCGAGTTTACGAGAAAAGAATTTCTTTAAATAATCCTTGTACACAATTGTTCTGAACAAGGCAGGTGTCTCTAGCGTGATCATGCTAGGTATTGGACCTATTTCTCTATCTAGTTTAGGACTATGAAAGGTTGCAACTGATAACCTCTCCTTTGTTGAGTTTATTGTTGCGCGGTGCTCCACACTACGGTATATGCCATTACTCATCATCTGTCACAAGGATGCAACATAACATTTATGGTCAAAACTCTTTAGATGCCCAAAACTTGGATAATTCCATTTTGATTAATGATTTTTACCTCCAAAATATCTCCAATGTTCACTACAAAGGCATTAGGTAGAGGTTTAATGGGAAGCCACAACTTTTCCTTTCTAATCTGTAATCCATCCACTTCATTGAGTTGAAGGAGGATCGTCAAACCGCCAGCATCCGAATGTGGTGTTAAGCCGATGACTTGCTCAGGTCGAAGGCAGGGAGGATAATAGTTCACCTTCATTGACTGCCGTCCGTCTTCAAACAACTCGGCCATGACCCTTGCCTCGATTTTTAGAGCCTTTCCCATCAACTCAAGGAGAGTCATGCTTAGTTTACTCAACTCCAATGAGTATGATTCAATTGTCTCCCTGTATGAAGAAATGAACTGGCCGGTGATGGAATCTAATGCACTTCAATATGTCTTAAAATTTTAACCTATGTTCGAATGGTGGTACTAGATTGACACAAAAGGGAAAGAAGAAGTAACCTAAGAGGTAGAGGGAGTTTTGGAAATAGCCGAGGCTTCCTCAAATGTCGAGGAAGTGTTTGCATGAAGAACATATCTCCCCAATCAAGCTTTTGTTCTTCTGATTGAACAAAATCCTGTCCAAATCCTTCCATATCTCCTTCTTCCTGCCAAAATTTCTTTTTCTCATCCATTGGAAGATTGAACAAACCTTGAATTTCTGATTTCACTTTCTCTACCAATAAAAAGTCAACTCCATGGTTTATCACCTACAACCATAACACCATAAAACTCTAATTACTTCTTAATCATAAACAAGATTTTCCTGCAATATCGATACTACTTTGTTACTGCAATGCCATAACTAATTCATATTCATTAGGATCCTAATTCTCAAGTGATGAAAGGAAATTACCATACACAATTGTAGTTGGAGTATGATATATATATACCTGAAAGAAACCCCATTCTTTGCAAGCCGAGTGAAGCTTCTCCAATTCTAAGTCTCCAGTGACGGGATTTGGAGAAAGTAATTTCTGCAAATCGATAACAGGTAGCGTTTGATCCATCGTACACATACTAGAGACGTTTGTCAACGGTTCCTGATCAGTCCGTATGTATCGAGCTGGGATTTCTGCAAGCGATTTTTTGGCCAATTCCTGAACATTAGGTACAAACAAAAACCCACCAAGATTTAATGGTTTTGATGTCTCCATGAACTTTCCAAATAGCGTTCTAAAATCAGATTGAGGAACCTCCTTTTCCTCTATATCAGAATATGAACAGAGTCAAACTCTTTCTAATGATTTGTTATATCCTTTTGTTGCACTATTATTCCACCCAAGTACTATTTTAACTACTAAGCGTCTCTTTATATCTGTACCATTTTTTGACTAAAATAAATAAATATTAGATTTGTTGTGATATAGAAGACAAAGAAGAAAAGGCACAAAATAGAGGGGAAGAAGAGAGAGAAATTCCATTATCATGTGTGTAAAATACAAAGGGTTATGACTCTGTTTATAGAGTTTACATACTTGGTTCCCAAGTAATAGGGTTCCACTAAAGTGGGCATCTATATAATAAACTGCCGTTTATAACACTCTCCCTAGATGACCACTGTATCTAAGTTAATTGTCTCGTTAAAACCTTTGTCAGGAAAACCCAAAAGGGACAAAACCTGATCAAAGGGAAAAGAGTACAATTGTGAGAAAACTTAGAACAAAGTTGGACATGCATATGTTGCCTCATTAAAACCTTGACAAGGAAAAACCCATTGGGACAAAACCTTGACGAAGGAAAAAGAGTACAACGTGATAGTCCAGTAAAATACCTTATACTGTGATGCTCCTCCTGATAAGTACTTCAGTTAAATCTTGTCTTTCAAATCTTCGAGTCGAAACTTCCCAATTTCACTAAACGAATTTCTTGAATTGTGGAGATAACAATAACATGCTTTAGTGAGAAATCTGCCAATTGATAAAGTCTTCTTTTGTGTTAGTCTTCTAATGGTAGTGTTCTCGAGTCTTCACGCTTCTTTAAATACATTAAGGACTTGCTTCTTGGATTCCTAACTTCTCGGAGATGATTTGCAAAAGTAGTTGATGTAGTTTCTTCAACAAAGTTCCAATATGCTATAGTACCATAGGTGAGTAAAGTTTGTGATCATACCATATATGGATCAAAATGATATCCAAATTCATAGGATATGGTTATGTTGATGTGGTCTAACAAAATGACCTACTAATGGTGGGAATCAACCAAATAACCAAAATTTGATACAACTCCCCCTTGGATGACCACCATGTTGAATTAATTTGGCTCACTAAAACCTTACCAGTAAAACCCAATGGGAAAAAATCTGGACAAAGGAAAAAGAGCACAATATCAACATTTTGAATTAAACGTCAAGGAGATGTTGCCTCGTTAAAACCTTGTCAAGAAAACCACATGGGACAAAACCTGAACGAAGGAAAAAGAGTACAACTTTTAACGTAAATTTTGATGCTAACCCAACTATATGATCTTTACAAAAGACAAGCATCGAAAAAATAACTCTAGTCCATCTTAAATAAGAGTTTAAGCTAGCATAATTCTAACTGCAGATTTAAGGGAAAAATAGAATATATGCAGCTAAAGCGTGGATTTTTGTGCTTTTATGGACTCCTCAAGATACCTATATATAAAGTTGATATCATCAACTAATTAATCCGGATTTTCGGTTTGGTAACAAACTTATAAAAACACATACAATATTGTTAAACCTGACATAATCGAGTCAAGTGGCTGCCTAAATGTAATTTGAATCCTCCAAAGAATACAAATTTAAATATGTTCTCCAAGAAAATCACTTGTGTGAATGCAATACGAGTCCTTCAAGAATACCACGAAAAATGCATTGTAAAGAGAACAATTAATGAATCAATCCTAGGGTGTGAGCAAAAAATGAAACCCTTAAATCGTTTTTACAACGAAAAATTTATCGTATAACGCATTATGACTACACTATCCTGTAATTTATAGGCTTGGCATTTTTAAAGTGTTAAGTTTTGGATCCAAAAATTGCGTTAATTGAGAAATTAATCCAACTTAATTTGGATTGTATGCCAACCAATCACATATGTCGATATTTCTCTGCGGAGGGGTTCACAACCACCATCATTTATTTCAGTAGCTACTTTAAATGAATATTCGACAATTATTTAGCTTGCTATAAGCCAACACAATTCTCAAGTGTAAATTCAATCAATTACTAGTACCAGCTTCCGGGGACATTATAATCTCCTCATATTCAAGTGAGAAGATATTATAATTGAGAATATGAATTCGGTACACTCAATTGGAGCACTACCCGTAGCCTCTTATAGAACAATACTTATCTGCTAAATGTGATTGGATTTCCTCTTAAGAGGAAAAAAACTTAAATAAAAGCAAAATGAAAATTTTCACGCCAATCATATAATGACAACCTACATCAATTTGATTGTGATGGGAGAGAAATTGATATAACATTTAAGTTAATTACACAAGCTTTTGATAGTGTATAGTCTCCCACTGATTGTGGCGAAAAATATTTTTCATCTCATATACGAAAACTTCAAGTTTCGTAAAGTATTATCCGATTAATTCGAGACATATACTCATTGAAATATGTCTTTCGACATAAAAATAATATAGTCTTAATAGACATACTTATTTCCCATGAACTATGGATTGCTTTTGGAACAAAAACAAAACAAAACAAAATAAAAATGATATGTCAAAAAAAAAAGTATTAAAAATATGCAAAGAAATCTCCTATAATTTCGTAACCTCAAGATCCAACGAAATAATGGTTTCGATTGAAGTTATGACACTTTCTTTTATCAAAAGAAAATTAAACTAAGATCCATATAGTCATTACAAGGACTAATAATATTGACTAACAAGCCGGGTGCGCACCCATTGATCTTATGTGTCTTTCGGTGTTCCAACAAGTGGAATAATCCTAATTTTGGAGATTATCACGAGGAAACAATAATTGCTCAATATCCCCAAGGAATGCAGCAATTCCTCGTTTTATTGCACTACGGGAAAATTAGTAATCTACAACTGTAGATTGACAACTCGTAAATTAAAAGTTGTAAAAGGTGGCATGTTTTACAAGCTTTTCCAAACAAAAGTTGTCAAAGTAAAATATGTCCAACTCTTAGGACCAATGAGTTCCTAAGAGTAGTGATGAGAATCAGAACCACAACTTGTTGTGTGAAAAGGGTTGCAGAGAGAAGTGACCACCTTTAGAATTTACAACTCATATCTTAAAGGTAGTGAATAACTGTATAACAACACGCATAAGAGTTGTTGAAGATCAAAAAAAAATTGATTTTGAAAAATGTTCTTTGAGAGATTCGAACCCAAGCCTAATGCGTGTTAGCATAAGTCATCAACCATCCTTCCGGTTTGTCAATATTGTCATTTTTGTGTGTTGTTTTCTGATCAATATTCACAACTTTAACAAGAGTTGTAAAATGAAAAATTGACTTTGAAAAAAAATGAGGCTAAGGTGAATCGAACCTAAACCTCCTCTGTCTAAGACTTGGATTCCAACCACCCTTCCACATTTACATGTCTGCTTATATTTTACATTTACTTTTATAAAAAGTGATAAGGAAAAAAATGTTGAAGGAAAAAAATGATAAATACACCTTCTACAACCCCCTTAGGAGTCGTCGTAGAGGTATAAAAATTTCTGCTAAATTTTTATCACTTTTGCAAAAAAATTCCAACTTCTGCTAAATTTTTACCACTTCTGCTAAATTTTATTCACTTCTGCAAAAAATTTCTCTCTTCTGCTAAAAAAGAATTGTAATCACTATTGACAACCTTTATTAGAGTTGTCGTAGAGGTATAAACTCTCTTGCTAAATTTTATTCATATTCCGAAGGAATCTTACATGTAAATGGATGGATTCATCGTTCTTACCAAGTTTCCGACTTATAACAGTCCACTCCCGGCCAGGTTTCGATCTCGGAGCCAGGGTATGCATAAAATATGCCAGAATAGGGTTAGTTTAATGTTTCGGGGAATATTCCGAAGGAATCTTACATGTAAATGGATGGATTCATCGTTCTTACCAAGTTTCCGACTTATAATAGTCCAATCCCGGCTAGGTTTCGATCTCGGAGCCAGGGTATGCAAACGATATGCTAGAATATGATTTCTTTAAGGTTTCGGGGAATATTCCGAATGAATCTTACATGTAAATAGATGGATTCATCATTCTTACGAAGTTCCACTCCCGTCCAGGTTTCGATCTCGGAGCCAGGGTATGCAAACGATATGCAAGAATATGGTTTCTTTAAGGTTTTGGGGAATATTCCGAAGGAATCTTACGTGTAAATGGATGGATTCATCGTTCTTACCAAGTTTCCGACTTATAATAGTCCACTCCCGGCCAGGTTTCGATCTCGGAGCCAGGGTATGCAAACGATATGACAAAATATGATTTCTTTAAGGTTTCGGGGAATATTCAGAAGGAATCTTACATGTAAATGGATGGAGTCATCGTTCTTACGAAGTTTCAGCTTATAGTAGTCCACTCCTGTTTAATGCCAGGTTTCGATCTCTTTCCGACTTATAATAGTCATAAGCCCCGGGGTATGCATGTTATATGCCAGAACAGGGTTAGTTTAATGTTTCGGGGAATATTCCGAAGGAATCTTATGTGTAAATGGATGGATTCATAGTTCTTACGAAGTTTCCGACTTATAATAGTCCACTCCCGTCCAGGTTTCGATCTCGGAGCCAGGGTATGCAAACGATATGCCGAAATATTTCTTTAAGGTTTTACGGAAATATTCTGAAGGAATCTTACGTGTAAATTGATGGATTCATCGTTCTTACGAAGTTTCCGACTTATAATAGTCCACTCTCGTCCAGGTTTCGATCTCGGAGCCAGGGTATGCAAACGATATTCCAGAATATGGTTTCTTTAAGGTTTCGGGGAATATTCCGAAGGAATCTTACGTGTAAATTGATGGATTCATCGTTCTTACGAAGTTTCCGACTTATAATAGTCCACTCTCGTCCAGGTTTCGATCTCGGAGCCAGGGTATGCAAACGATATTCCAGAATATGGTTTCTTTAAGGTTTCGGGGAATATTCCGAAGGAATATTACGTGTAAATGGATGGATTCATCGTTCTTACCAAGTTTCCGACTTATATAGTCCACTCCGAGTCCACTCCCAGGGGTATGCCAAACGGACAAAATTTTTCGATCTCGGAGCCGTAGTCCGCTCAGTATGCATACAATATGCCGGTTAGTTTAATGTTTCGGGTTAGTTTAATGTTTTACGTTTAGGAATATTCCGAAGGAATCTTACGTGTAAATGGATGGATTCATCGTTCTTACCAAGTTTCCATATCGAGCCGGGGTACTTATAATAGTCCACTCCCGTCCAGGTTTCGATCTCGGAGCCAGGGTATGCAAACGATATGCCAGAATATGATTTCTTTAAGGTTTCGGGGAATATTTCGAAGGAATCTTACATGTAAATGGATGAATTCATCGTTCTTACGAAGTTTACGACTTATAATAGTCCACTCCCATCTAGGTTTCTATCTCGGAGCCAGGGTATGCAAACGATATGCCAGAATATGGTTTCTTTAAGGTTTTGGGGAATATTCCGAAGGAATCTTACGTGTAAATGGATGGATTCATCTTTCTTACCAAGTTTTCGACTTATAATAGTCCACTCCCGGCCAGGTTTCGATCTCGGAGCCAGGGTATGCAAATGATATGAAAGAATATGATTTCTTTAAGGTTTCGGGGAATATTCCGAAGGAATCTTACATGTAAATGGATGGAGTCATCGTTCTTACGAAGTTTCCGACTTATAGTAGTCCACTCCCGGCCAGGTTTCGATCTCGCAGCCAGGGTATGCATGCAATATGCCATAATATGGTCTGAACCCTCCCTAAGCTTCTTGGTTCATATTTTTGATGTCGTCCTACCATTTTTGAAGTTCGATGCGACACTGAGCTTCATATTTATCGATTTCGATAATGTATCATGCTAATTTTGAAGTCTGAACCCTCCCGGAGCTTCTTGGTTCATATTTTTGATGTCGTCATACCATTTTTGAAGTTCGATACGACACTGAGCTTCATATTTATCGATTTCGATGATGTATCATGCTAAGTTTGAAGTCTGAACCCTCCCGGAACTTCTTGGTTCATATTTTTGATGTCGTCATACCATTTTTGAAGTTCGATACGACATTGAGCTTCATATTTATCGATTTCAATGATGTATCATGCTAAGTTTGAAGTCTGAACCCTCCCGAAGTATCTTGGTTCATAGTTTGTATGCCATTACACCACATTTGAAGTTCAAATGGACACTGAGCTTCACGTTTATCGATTTCGATGGTGTATCCTACTAAGTTTGAAGTCATAACCAACCTGGAGCCTATTCATGACTACTCAAAATTGCTTTGTGACCTATGTGACTAGTCTCAATTCAAACCGGAAATACAAAGAGAAAGCACAAAGAAACACCAATTATCGTATTCATTTTTAATCTTCCCGATTCATTCTTATACATTTTCTTGGATTTGTTTATATCAGAATGTCAATAACAATGTCCTAAATTTATTAGTATTTTTTTTGGATTTTTTTTTCATGTCGAAAGTTGATAATTAGACCGAATACATGAGATCCGATTAACACAAATAGAAACACATACATGTCAATCCGTATGAACATCTCGAATGCATTAGCATCCTTCGATATCTTTTCTTAATCCGTTTGAATCTATGAAACGAAACGTGGTCCGTCAGATTGTTTTTTTTTTAAGCATTTTTTTTACTCGCTCATTCTACCATACCCTCCCTCCCTCAACCACACGAACCTAATCCGTTTTTTCTCTTTCTTCATCTCTTCCTCTTCTCTTGGGTCCTGAAGAACACCTTAATCCCTCTTCTTCATCATCTTCTCTCAATCTCTATCTTTAACTCCCCCTTTTTCTCATCCGCAACAGATCTAAACCAAGGAGAAGATGGGGTTAACTGCAACATCATCAACAAGTGATGCTCTTATCAATGGGTTTCTATTTCATCTCTATAACAATCAACATCAACAACTTCTCCATATTTACCTATTAGCTTACCATCTCAAACCATAGAGAAATTCAGCCCTAACCCAAGTTTCCTAAGCTTTAATTGCTTCAAATCTTCATCACAGAACTCAACTTCTTCCATGTCTATAATTCGAACTCAACCAAAAATGTTCTCGATTCATCAACATCTTCTTCTCAATCTAGAACCTCATCCAAATTCCCATAACTGGATAGGTTTGAATTGTTGAGTCCCTTGAAATCTTTGGTTAAGAAGCTAAAAAAAATAGGGTAATCTCGAATTAGGTATTTCCTGACACCAAAAACTAGAGCTGTTATTTGTAAATTAGTTTTACATCAAACCATTGGATCTCTGTAATTTTCATATATGTTATGTTTCACAGTATTATTCAACCTCCATTAAAGTTTTAGTTCGATCGGAGATGGATATGTGATGAAACCAACCAGGTTCAGATTACATTGCTACAGATTTCAGATCACTGTGCAGCGATAGAAACCCATTAAAATAGATGTTTTACAGTGTATAATGACCTGAAATTTTAATGGGAGTAACCCATTTAGTCTATGAGGTTTCTGTAAAAATTTCAATTGAATATGAGTTGGATAAGTACCCCAACCAACTGAGTTTTACATGTGAACTTGTAGAAATTCAGTTTGAGATGAACTTATAGAATCAGTGGTAAATTAGGTTCTAACCGTTACTTTTCTATGAAATTTTGATACAATTCCTGTGATATATCTATGAATGTGTGGTATAAATTTCCGTTGGATCGGATTAGTAGTCATAAAGAATGTGACAGGTCAAGTTGTAAGGTTCAAACCCTATTTTAAATCTATTGGTGTTTGAATTTGCAGTGGTTATGGATGCAGGTACAAGAGCAACATTTTAGATGGGATTTCAGAGAATAAGGAATTGGTTTGTCTCCAGTGCTGGTGTGCTTGAATTGCAGAGTTGAACAGAGTTGAACATCCACTATCTTAAGTTTTGATAATTTTAGAGTTATTATGAAATCTGGAAATTTCTAGTAACTGCGGTGAGTAGGCGTCTTTATGGACTTTTATAGGTATGCTAGAGACCGATTTAGTTCATGATGTCTTGTAGAGGAGATTGTTATGTTTCTATAGAGCTAATTTTTGTTTAATTTGAATCAAATATGAATGTTTTATGTACCCTGAAACTTTGACCCTCGTGCTGTTTTCAAGGATGTTATAAGTTGAGGATCAAGTAAGTTATAATCAAATTTGGTTGAGTAAGGTGTTTGGATTTGCCTTAGATCTTATGTAGGGATTAAAATATATTTAACTATCAAACTTTAGAGATTTTTTTTTGCTTGTTTTAGAGTTGAATTGATTAAGTTTTGATAATTTTAGAGTTATTATGAAATCTGGAAATTGCTTGTAACTGCGGTTAGTAGGCGTCTTTATGGACTTTTATAGGTATGCTAGAGACCGATTCAGCTCATGATGTCTTAACGAAAACTGTAGAGGAGATTGTTATCTTTCTATAGAGATATTGGTTGTTTAATTTGAATCAAAGATGAATGTTTTATGAACCCCGAAACTTTGACCCTCGTGCTGTTTTCAGATATGAATCTACATCCGAAATTCATTTAGAATTCAGTGAAAAATCATATGGAAAGGAAGGCAACACAGCTGCAGAGCTGAGCTTGGTTGATTTGGTTTATGTAGAAGGGGACCGCAAAGGTGATCTAAAGAAGTCTGCAAAAGAGTTGGAGGATGAATTCACCTATGTCGCTCTAGAAGACTGCAAGAGGCTAGCAAATAGCTACTCGAAGCAGTTATTCAGTATCTACAAGGACAAACAAGAATCCTAATGTGTCTGAGTTCTGCATTTTATATTCCTTCAGAATGTATGCATACCATGGCTCCTTTTGACCCATCTCCATTCCAGTCAGAAGGAGTAGAGGATGAAACTGAAGCGAATGACGATAATGATGACGAGATTTGCAAGTATAGGTCCTTGAAAAAGGGGCATCCAGTTTTCAGGATTGAAGGAAGTCACCTTCTTTCTTCAGTTATTGTCAGGTTTGGTAATCATATATTTCGTAGTATATTTTATTTTGTGTGATGAGGTTTCATAATAGATCAGCGAATGAAACTTAAGTTTTTGCAGTGTAGATAACGGTGGTAGAGAGTTGCTTGTGTCTATGAACCAATTAGGTAGGACTTGTAGACTTGGATATATATATTTTTTTTTTAAGTTAAGTGCTAATTTATGAATGAAGTTATGAATTGTACAATGAATATTGATTTTTAAATAAATGGTCATTTGGATTTATGAATGCTGGTTTCGTTTCATTATAATTTAAATAAATGTTCATTTCGGCAATTCGGTTTCGGCTCTAAATTTTTTTTTCAAAATAAATTTATGTACAACTCGTAACAAATGTTGTAGTTACACATTCATCTACTAAAACATAAGTTGTTACTTCAAATATTACAACGTTGACGCATGTTGTGTTAGAGATTATGACTACACTAAACAAAGGTTGTGAAAAATGTATATTTTTCATGTAGTGATGACTTACAACTCAAACAAAAGTTATCAAAGAAATGACATACAACTATAAGCATAGTTGTCAAATAATTCACATACAACTCTTACCCATAGTTGTAAACTAAGTTTCTACAATCCCAACAAGTGTAGTGTAGGAGTTGTTTTCACAACCAAAGTAAGAGTTGTGTTAGGCATAAATAAGAAATTTCGAAAGACATTGACAACTGAGCCAAACGTGGTACAAAATGGAACCACAACCGTGTTTACGACTATTATTAACGAGTTGCAAAGAATTGAAGACTTTCTACAACCCCCCCCCCCTTGTGCAACCTATAGATAAACATCGTCTTACATGGTACCACAACTGATTTCCGGGGTAGTTAATCGATGTTTTTCCCGTAGTGTTGGTATTTGTAATAATAACGATATTTTATGGCTACATCCCTTTAAGATCGATAGGGAAAAACCAAACTTGATTGGCTAATTGATTTCTTTGAGAAAATATAGAAATCATTATCGTTATTGAATTTAGAAAAAAAAATCCATCGTTTCCGGTAAGAACTATAATCCAACGGTATTGGTAGAAACAACCAAACTATATTGTATCTCATATAAGAATAGGAATAGAAACCGGATAAAAAAAAATCACATGATCTCCCTTTAGAAGAGGAAGATACCAAACTTAATTGGTCGGAGGTTTTTCAACCATGCATGTAATTTATTATCAAAACCGAAATAATAACACCGGGTAATAATAGTTTCATTAAGAAAGATAGAAACTATGTACCATCTTTTGATGGATTACTTTTTCATTCTCTATAGAAGGGATTAGAGAAGAAAGGAAAACCGTACATATTTGATCCCAAAAATTTAGAAAATATGCCAATCTTATGGAAGCGATGGAGAAAATTAGCACCAATTAGCTTTATACGAGTTATCAAACTCGTATGACAAAATATAAATATTGTTATTTTTGTTATGGCATGGGAAACCTACTTTGAGGTTAGAAGCTGGTTTCTTGTAAAAAGAAATAGAAACCATATGTAATCACATGATCCTTGTCCAAAAGACAAAGATACCAAATTGAATTGGATGTAGGTTTTTCAACCATGCATGTGAATAATTACCGTGAAGATAATCAAATTGCGATAATACCAATTTTTGGTGATTACAGATTCATTAGAGGGATAGAAACTGTAAAACCATGTTTTCATGGATTTTATTTATTTATTTTTCTTTCTCCATGACAAAAAGTAGAGAAAAAAGGAAATCAAACTTATTTGTATAGATCGATCACCATTAAAAAAAAATCTGGATGGTAAAAGCTAAACGTATAAAAAATCAAGATTAAATAGGTATATGTATAGCTTATGTACCGATTTTTTTACTGTAGATTGATTCGTTGTTGATGCTGTTCAATTATCCCCTTATTGGGATCCATGTTGTATCATAGGATATGAACGTCCCACATATGAATACAAAAACCAAAAGAAATAAAGTTAATGGTCATTATTTAATAAAAAAATAATAACAACTTAATTAAGAGACAAAAAACATAAAGTATATAAACAGATCTTCAAAACAGTCAAGGAATGGACTCTTCCATCGTTTATTTTTAATCTCTTTTGATTTATCCTTGAAGAAGACGAGTTATTGAGAGCGAAAGAAAATCATAATTAAAAGACGAATCAATAAGCTATCACATATTAAAATAGATGCTTGAAAGAATATAGTAAAGAAAATCATAATAAAAAGAGTGGTGAATCCGCTCAGCCTAGAGCGTGCTGATAACGTGTTGTGATATAGAAGACAAATAAGAAAAGTCACAAAATAGAGGGGAAGAAGAGAGAGAAATTCCATTATCATGTGTGTAAAATACAAAGGGTTATGACTCTGTTTATAAAGTTTACATACTTGGTTCCCAAGTAATAGGGTTCCACTAAAGTGGACATCTATATAATAAACTTCCATTTATAACAAGATTAACAACTACTCCTACTTCATACCTGCACATTACTAGGAAAATTGCATCAAAAGTAAGAAGGGAACGTTATTTAAATAACTTTCAAAATCCGCCCCTTAAAATACCTGGCTTGATTGGGGTATACCCAAATTAATTGGGTATACCTAATGAGATAAAATAGGGTTATTTGAAAGTAAATCCTAAAACCCCATAGCCATATATTTTCATTAATGTCTAAATTACCCTTTTAAATTAACACTAATAAACTTTGTTTAGTTTAAATTAATTAAGTTAGATTCATTAGCAGGATTAGAAATGTATGATGTAGAGTGAAATCATAGATCGTGTAGGAAGATTTTTGAGATGATTCTTTTTTTTTTTTTTTTTTTTGTGAACCGAAAAGAAACCACATTAATCAAACATTACTAAAATGGGTTTCTAGGGCGGTCTAATGGCTTCAAATTTCTCATACTAGAAAAAAAATTGCACTTTCAGAACTGAAAGTATCAAAAGTCGGCAAGATCGACAAATATAGATCGTGCCGACTATCATAGGTCGGCGTCTTGTGAAACAATATCGGTCTACGAGAACACTTTCATTAATCGGCAGGGTATACATTTCTTAACATGCCGACGAAAATATGGTAGGCAGGGTATACATTTCTTAACCTGCCTGCGAACACATGGTCGGATGGGTATGCATTTCTTAGCCTGCCGACGAGAACTTGGTCGGCTGCATATATATTTCTTAACATGTCGGCTGGCCAGTCTCTCAAATATCACTAAATACGTGTACGTCTAGTACTTCAGAATTTGGACACCTGTTAAAGGATTAGCATGCGTTGAAGGATAGTAGTAGTGTTTGAAATTTTCTACCGTATTAATTAATTACATGCAGGGTTAGATGAGCAGAATCAAGAGCAATGGAAAAACAATCAAAAAGACCCAACAATATCAATGGATCATTTCCCATATTTCGACCGTTGTCGTCATCTTCTTTCAAAAGAACACAAGGCCTGCTATTTCCAGTCCATTTCCACTCATACCTCTCTGGGGATGTGCACCTGATATCGCTACATTGAGTTGCGATCGTCTGAGATGCAACTCTTCCACCATCAGTGCCAACGACTTGATTATCTTCAGATTGTTGACGTTATCTCCAAGCTCTCTCACTGAGAATGCAAGCACCGCGCCCACCACTTTGATTGAATCCTTGGCAGCCTCAAAAGTTATGATGGAGATTGGTTGAGGTATTTAATCTCAACAGTTTTATTAAATTTTATGGTTTGTTTTTTGGGTAGTTGTTTTGACGCTTGTCACTGTAACTATTGAAACTCCAACCATGTATGAAGTTTGATAATATTTTGAGAAGATAAACACGTGAAAGGATATTCTTGTGTACAACTTAGCCTGTATTGGTTTTGCCTTTTGACTGGATTTTCATTGCTCTTAATTCTACTCATCTAACCCTACAAGAAATTAGGTGTGTTCTGTGAGTTTGTAGATACCTAGTTGGATACGAGTTTCATTTATTTCATTTGAAACATGGTGATGTTGTAGCAGTTGATTTGGTGATGGTTTTGTAACTGAAAACCATTAAGGACACTGATGGAAGTGCACATCAATTAGCCGGCAAGGTAGCAAAATGAAAACAGTGCTGGCCAAAGCCTAGGTGTTAGGGCCGACAAGGTAGTTAGTTGAATACCGTTCTGGCTCGACTCTATAAATGGCACAACCAGGTATGAAAGTTCGGGACGATGTTCAACCTAGAAAGACGCCGGCCAAAGACAAATATGAAAAGCCGGCAAGGTTGATAAATATTTACCGTGCCAGCCAAATACCTGCATATTTTTTTTGAGTTTTTTTTGGGTTTGAGTTGAGTGGTTCTTCCAATTTGGGGGTCATTTTTATTAGGTTTTCTATAAGTTTGGCTTGAAAAGATGAAGACTTATCGATGATAGAAATTTTCTAATCATTAAACAACGAGTATTTTTGGGTTTTATGATGAAATGTTGATGGGAAGTCGGTATGATGGTGGGAGGAGGGAGGAAGAAGAGAAAATGGAGTGAAATCTGATTATTAGGTTAACTTTTGATTATAAATGTCAAGGGTCTTTTCGTAACTTCGGCCCATTTCACTACCCCTTAGCAAGACACTAGGTCCATTTAAATTTGGGTATACCCCAATCTCGTCAGGTTAAAATAAACCCTTATTCAATTTTTGAAAATACCCTTATTTTTTGAAAAGTGGAAGCAATTAGCCCAAGTTGTTTTTAGAAGTGGACGCAACTAGCACAAGTTGCTTCCAAAAAGCGGAAGCAACTTTCTCAAGTTGACTCCAAAAAAATTATATTTTACCCCTCGAGGGAATTTGTGCAAGGTCAACAAAAATAGAGAGTATTTATAACATTCCCACGAGTAATAAATTCAAACTATTCTCGTGGGTTCATGTATACCGCTGTGATTATCTAGTTCTTGTCGACATGTTCAAGGTTAACCACCACCGTAAAGTGAGAGCAAATAATTCAGTCGAGTGTGAATGGTTGCCTCCGGGTGAATAACATTTTGTCATGCGGTGACGGGGCTTCAGTTTGAAATCCTAAGGTGTCCGGACCAGGTTGTGTTCTGAGGGATTGTTAGGGGGCTTTGGCAGTCGGCTTACGTGTCAATTCTAACTTTTTAAGAAACAATTATTTTGCGGTAGAGGTGTGCAACGGACGGACGGTTGCGGATTAGGGGTCACCCGTGTCCAATCCGTCGAAGTTGCAGATATGGAAAAATCAAACCGGTTCCGGCCCAATTACCCGCGGATTTCACGTCCGCGGATCGGCAGATGATACGGTCCGGATGCGGATTAACCGCGGATTTGATCAAAAGAAAAAATAAATAATAAAATAAAACAAACAAAAAGATTTTGGTTTTCAGAAAGTTTGAAATTGTAGCTCTCTCTACTTCTATTCTTAAACTATTGCAAAACATGCTCTGCATATCTTGCTATATAGGAAATAATTTGTCATTTGCTTGAAATTCACATGTGAGTGTTACGAACACGGCAGCAGCAGCAAAGTCCTTTGTTTGATCTGAGTCATTCTATAAGGTACCATTAGATTACGTATGATCATATTTTGAAATGGTCTGACTTGTAAGCTTTATTTCATTTCATACAATATTTATGTGTCCGTGGATTATATTAGGCTGCATATACAGGAAGAGTTAACTTGATTTCTTCTAATTCAAATTTGAATAATTGGTGGAGGGAAAGATCAAGATATCTTTGGTGATTGATCCCTGTTTATATTGCGGCTAAGAAGAAAGAACAAGGAAACAAGTTCGGTATCAATAAGATATCAAAATTTCTTTATACCCTACAGTGCGGGTGAATCCGCGGATTTCAAAGTCCAATCGCAACCAAACCGCTAAAAGTGCGGATTTGAGAATCTCATCCGTGTCCGACCCATAGATCTTGCGGATTGGATTTTACTCGTAATTTTACGAACGGATACAGATGAAATCCGCGGTTCCGGACTTCTTGCTCACCCCTATAATTTGCGGAGATTGAAGCTATGGACCTAAGGTCCCTGAGTTAGAATGGGCTTGTAGTTGGGCTGTTTTGTGTATGGTCAACAAAATTGCGGTAGCGTCCGATACAAAAAGTGCAATTGTGACTTTCAAAAGTGAATGATGCAGCCAAAGAGTGCAAAACAAAAAGTTAAAAAAAATGACCTGAGATCAAAAGATCGTCGACACTAAATTTTTTACCGATAAAAAAAAACAAAAGAACATGCACAACAAAAATACGGGATTTAGGTGCATTTCTAGTCACAATCCGTATAATACTAGAGTTCGGTACTGAAACATTATCATTAAATTCATGGATTAAAATACGATATATCCATAAATATAAGTTATACATGCGGGTAATTGTTTTCATCTCCTTCTCCTCCTACCCTCATGTAGTCAAGGAATGATTTTCCGTCAAGTTTACGGGAAAAGTATTTCCTAATATAATCCTCATACACCATTGTTCTAAACAAGGCAGGTGTCTCAGGTGTGATCAAGCCAAGTATTGGACCTATCTTTGTGCCTAGTTGAGGGCTCTGAAATGTTGCAACTGAGAGCCTCTCCTTTGCCGAATTTACTTAGTTACTCGGTGCTCCACACTACTGTAAATCCCATTACTCATTATCTGTTTAAAAATGCAATAAAGAGTAATCAATGCTCATAAAATTTACGAAAGAATAAAAGAAGAAAGAAGAAGATGAGAACGAGATCCAGTATTTTGTATATATGCATGCCCTACACAATTTTAACTTTTTCAAAAGATGCTGTTTACCTGTAAGAAAAATCTCCAATATTCACTATGAATGCATTAGGCAAAGGACTTAACCAATGCTAGTCTAAAACTCTAAGAACCCACATATTGTCCATCAAAACATGCATTTTTTTAAAACAAAAATTAAAACAAAACATTCATTTTTTGAAGGAGGATCGTTAAACCGGTAGCATCTGAGTGTGGTGTATTTCCGAGGACATTCTCTGGTTGAGGACAGGGAGGATAATAATTCATCTTTATAATTTGTCTCCCATCTCCAAACAACTTTTCCATGACCTTGGCCTCGATTTGTAGAGCCTTACCCATCAACTCAAGGAGGGTCATGCTTAGTTTACTCAACTGCAATGAGTAGGATTCAATTGTCTCCCTGCATGTAGAGAGAAACTGTTAAAACATAGCCTATAATGTTAAAACATTGAAGTTGCATGGTATATATATCCTAGATAAATTTCCTAGCAATACTATAAATATCCTGTATAAATGGGCGAGAATAGATATCTGAATGGAATCACATTCTCAATCGGAAAGAAAAACAGACAAAGAAGTCACCTGAGAGGTAGAGGGAGTTTGGGAAATAGCCAGGGCTTCCTCATATGTCTAGGAAGAGTGAGCAAGAAAAACATATCTCCCCAATCAAGCTTTTGGTCTTCTGATTTGACATGGACTTGTCCAAATCCTTCCATATCTCCTTCTAACTGCCAAAATTTCTTTTTCTCATCCATTGGGAGATTGAAGAAATCTTGAATTTCTGATTTCGTTTTCTCGACCAATAAAGTGTCAACTCCATGGTTTACCACCTACATCATCAAATAGATCTACTCAGTTAAATCCAGGCAGAACCTGATCGCTACCCAGAAAAACAATTTCTACGCGATCATAATAGGAGTTTCACATACCTGAAAGAAACCCCATTCTTTGCAAGCTGAGTGCAGCTTCTCCAATTCTAACTCTCCAACGATGGGTGTTGGAGACAGTAATTTCTGCAAATCGATAACAGGTACCTTTTTATCTATCATAGACATAGCAGAGACATTAGTCAAAGGTTCCTGGTCATTGCGTATGTATCGAGCTGGGACTTCAGCAAGCGGTTGTTTTGCCAATTCCTGAACATTTGGTACAAATAAAGAAGCACCTATCTTTATTCCTCCTGGTGTCTCCATTAATTCTCCAAATTGCCTCCTTATCAATTTGATGAACCTCTCTTCGTATCAGACTAGCTAGCTATATATGAACTCAGTCACACTCTCTAATGGTCTACTCTTTTTATCCTAATTTTTTGTAATGATATCGTCTCTCCGTAGAAGGAAAGGTTAAACATTTAATATTCTATAGATCAACAACTACTTCCTATCTGTACAACCTACTATATGAATTTAGAATACATTAATTCCGATTTGTTTTTGGTGTGATTTTTTAAACTATGTGCTGATACGCTGAGATAATCATATCAGAAGATAAGGAAAACATCTAATATTAAATGGCAGATGTAATAATCCCATGACAGATGTAATGGTGCTAAAATGTCATTGTCAGGTATAATGCTATACCATCACGTTATGGTTAGGTCACTGGAATCAAATCCTTATTCCAAGAAATACTGTTCGTCTAGACATCTCATCACATGTTTCCGCTTCCTTTTAAACATTTGAAGATCGGCACAGCGTGAACATTCATTAAAGGAATATATTATGTATCTATCACATGAGGCGCAAAAAGTATTTTGTAATTTAGCAATATTAATTTACTTGATGTCAGTTTGCCTCAAGGCAAAGTCAGTTTCAAAAAGGCTGAATGGAATATAATAATCAGCCCCAATCTGCTTCGGCTTCCTTTGTTGGTTCCTCACGAGGCTTGCTAGTAGGATAGCATGGCAATTTGTTCAACTAATGTAGTATTACGTTAACGGGCCCCTAGCTCAGCTGGTTATCCCCGTTCCCCAAAGTTTAATGCGCTCCAGGAGGTTCCAGATTCGAGTCCCCAAATAGCGTAATATTGCAGGAATTAACATGGAAGGTAGTGTTAGTTTGCCCTCCTTGTGACACAATCTCGCCCCCCCTACCGCTTCGGCTCCCCTTGGCAAGGTTACCCATGAGGCTCGTTGGTAGGCTAGCACAACAACCTGTTCAATTAATGTAGTAATATGTCGTTGGAGCCTAGCTTGTTAGGCTTTCAACTAGTTTCATGTAATAATATTAAATAATAATAATAAGAAGAAAAAAATATTATAAGAAAAATATTATTTATTATTAATAAAAAATAATAATAATAATAAATTGGTAATTCACTTTTTCATAGAATAGGTATTATTATTCAAAAAGGTGTGGGTGCCCAGCTTGTCGCTAGGCTACCTGCCATTTCTTGTAACATTGATCTTTCCTTTTAAATAATATTTTTTATAATAATAATAATAATGATAATGTGCTCATGTGGCCATCCTCGTTTCTCAAAGGTTTGATGTACTCAAGGAGGTCCCAGGTTTGAGTCTCCGATGGCGCAATACTTTAGAATTCGATATGGAATGTAGAGTTAGCTTACCCCCCTTGCGACATAATCTTCCTCCGTACCCTTAGCTTGTTCCTCATGAGGCTCGTGGGAGGCTAGCACGACAACATGTTCAAATTAATGTGGTATTACGTTGTTGGAGCTCAGCTTGTTCGTCTTCCAACAAGTTTCTTGTTATCTTTATCTAATATAATAATAAAATTCTAATAATAATAATAACAAACGGGTAGCTAGCTCAGCTAGTCATCCTCAAAGGTTGATGCGTTCCAAGAGGTCACAGGTTAGGTCCCAAATGGTGCAGTATTTCAAAATTTTACATGGAATGTAGAGTTAACTTGCCTCACTTGCGACATAATCATCCTCCTATCCGATTCGGATCCCTTTGCTTGTTCCTCATGAGGCTCGCTGGCAGGCTAGCACGACAACATGTTCAATTAATGTAGTGGTACGTCGTTGGAGCTGTTAGGCTCCCAACAAGTTTCATGTAACAATAGTTATCCAATACTATAATAATTATAGTAATATATTATTAATGGATAAAGAGTATTACATTAACTAGTTGGAAGCCTAACAAGCTAAGCTCCAACAACATACTACTACATTAATTGAATAGGTTGATGTACTAGCCTACCAGCGAGCCTCATGGGTAACCTAGCAAAGGGAGCCGAAGCGGATGGGGGGATGAGATTGTTTCACAGAGGGGGCAAACTAACTCTACCTTCCATGTTAATTTCTTCCATATTACGCCATTGAGGGATTGAACCTGGGACCTCTTGGATAACATGAAACTTTGGGGAACGGGAATGTCCAGCTGAGCTAGGTACCCATCTTCCCATTCTACAACTGGGAAGATGGGAGGGACATATGTTTTGATGTGATAGTTGTCTCGCCCCTAACAACCGCTAGAACTCGAAGATCAACCACATACCAAGCTATTAAAGCGGCGGTCACAAGAAAGGGCACCAAATATTTTGACTTATATGAAACGCATGGTTATGGTTTCAACGTGCTGGCCATTACTACCTTTGGAGAACTGGGAGAACACACAATTCTCTTTCTCAAGAGATTACGCAATTGCCTTGTTAGTAAGGACGCCAACTCTATTGTAGGAGGTTATCTCTTTCATAGGCTTGGTATTGTTATTCAAAAAGATATATGGGCCCAACTTGTTGCTAGGTTACCCTCCATCGACGTTGTGCATAATTCATAATTTTAATAATAATAATATAATAATAATAAAAATGAACTCAAAAAAAAAAAAACTAAAAAAAAAAACTAAAAACAACGTATGTGTCCAAGACCCACTCACCAGGTAAGGAATTCTACTAAGAAGAAGAAGGATGCCAACTTGGAGGCCTGGAGGAGGAAATTAAGTTATGGTCATTACATAACCGTTATTCGTGCGTTTACTTCTAATGGTGTTGCACCTTCAAATCCTGATACTCTTTATGAACTGTAACAAAAACATCCACCTGCACCACCCCCAACTATCCCAGCAGATCATAATTCTTCACTTGCATTATCTGTTGACTCTAAGGCTGTTTTGCAAGATATCAAAAGCTTTCCAAAAGGAACTTCTTGTGGTAGGGATGGCCTTAGAGCTCAGCTTTTGCTCGATGCTCTCAGTGGTGCTGTTGTTGCCGTAATTGATGATCTGTTGCAGTCCATTTTTGGTGTGTCAACTTATGGTTGACAAGCTCATGCCCTGCAAACCTTGGAAAGTATATATCCAGCGCATCTTTGATCCCTTTGATCAAGCCTAGTAGTTGGCTAAAACCCATTGATGTGGGAACTATATCGAGAAGATTATGTTCAAAATTGGCTGCTTCATCTGTGTGTAAGGATATGCCCAGATTTTTAGGAAACCACCAGTTTGGAGTTGGTATTCCTTATGGTAGTGAAGGTATTTTACACTCAGCTAACAATTTACTTGAGTTTCTGGGGAGTCAGAACAATATGACAATGCTCCTAGTTGATTTCTCAAATGTATTTAACTTGGTATATAGAACTGCATTGGTCAATGAAGTCAGAGCAAGATGTCCTATCATATCTAAATGGGTTGAGTTATGTTCCTCTAAACCTGCGAGATTATATTACAATGCTTATGTCTTATATTATTCTTGTGGTGTTCAACAGGGTTACCCATAAGGTCCACTTCTTTTTGCTCTGATTTTACACCCACTGGTCAACAAAATTGCCGTTGAATGTACCCTTGATCTTCATGCGTGATATTTGGACGATGGTACCCTTGTTGGTGATACCCTAGAAGTTGATAAAGCTCTTAGAAATATACAAGATGAAGGACCTGCGAGAGGTTTACATCTTAACATCAGTAAAAATGAGATTTTTTGGCCATCTGTTGATCCAAGAAGGGACACGGTAGGTGTTTTTCCGGCAAATATCAACAAGCCAACAAAATGAGTCAAAGTTCTTGGTGGACCTGTTAGTATGGATCTACAATTATGTAGTAATATGGTTGTTGAAAGAGTGGAAAAGACAAACCGGCTCATGCACAATATTAAGAAGCTGCAAGACCCACAGAGTGAGCTGATTCTCTTACGTAGTTGTACAGGTGTGTCAGACTCTATTTCACCATGCGCACTCCTCCTCCTTTAGCATTGCAAACAACCACATCTATATTTGATAAACAATTACTTCAGTATCTCCGACAACTGGTTGTTGGTGATGGTGCTGGTTTTGGTATTGTTCAACGACGATTTGTTATTATGCCGATCAAGGATGGAGGTTTAGGTGTTTACACTATGGCAGATACTTCCCAGTATTGTTTCCTGGATTCCTACGCACATACTCAGCACTTACAGGGCATTCTATTACAAGGTAACACCACTTTTGACTCGAGACAGAGATATCAACAAGCTCTCCAGGTATATACTCAAACTTGTGGTTTATCTACTTCTTAATTTAACATCAACGATGCTGCCCCCCATTTCATGAAATCAATGGCAGCGACATACTTTGATGTGATTAAAAAGGAACTTCCCACAAAGTATTTACTATCTGCGAGGGACATTGCTCTTTTGCAATATAATAGAACACATCATGCTATGGATTTTCTCAAAGTTGTTCCCATTCATGGGATTAATCAAGCAGTCGGACCTCATCAATTTTGAGCAGTTCTTAAATATAGATTTGGTATACCAATGTTTGAAGAAGATAGATTATATATGTTCATTTTGTAATCGTTCTATGGATAAGTATGGTGACCATGCTATACATTGTGCTAGTGCAGTCGGCATAAAAATTTTACACGACTTGTTTCGTGATGTTTTGGCGGATATTTGTTACAAAGCCGGTATGGCAGCTCACAAGGAGGTTTCTATGGGTTTCTTGTATGACACCGCTCATGCCTTAAAGACGACAGATTTACTCGTATACAATTGGGAAAATGGCGGGATATGTGCTTTGATGTCACAAGTGTCTCGTCGTTCACTAGTGCTAAAACTACTTCCTTCGCCACAGGACATGCTATTTCTGCGGCTGTTACTCGCAAATGTAGTAAATACCTAGACAAATGCCTAACACATGGATATGAGTTTGGTGTTTTGTCTTTTTAAACACTTGGTGAAATGGGAGAAAATACTTGTATATTTTTGAGAAGGTTGAAGAATCGTCTTGCTAGTCAAGATGCTAATTCCAAAGTAGGAGGTTCCATTTTTCATCCTATTGGTATTACTATTCAAAAAGGTGTTGGTGCTCAGCTTGGTGGTAGGCTACCAACAAACTCTTTGTAAAAATATGACTTTGTTTGCTTTTCTATTTTAAGCCTTCCGCGGTGTTTTTCTTATAATAATAATAATAATAATTGTTTTAAAGATTACAAGTCGGTGGTAGGAAGCCTAGCAACAAGCTGGGCACCAAATAATAATAATAATAATAATAGGTATCACTTGGCTTCGCTGATGGTAATTCTAGACTGATTCCAGCAGATGTTTTAGTGTACAATTGGGAGAATGGTCGCTATGTTGTTTTGACGTCACCGTTGTCTCCCCGTTCACTAATAGTAGATATCTTAACTTCACACTTGGAAAAGCAATCTCAGTGGCTATTACACGTAAATGCAATAAATATTTAGCCAAGTGTTCGAAACATGGATATGGCTTTGGTATTCTTGCTTGCACAAGTTTTGGCGGTCTCAGCGAAGATACTGAAATACTTCTAAAGAGGTTGAAAAACTGTATGGAAAATTATGACACCAATGCTAAAATAAGAAGTTCTCTATTTAATAGATTAGGAATTGTTATTCAGAAAGGGATAGGAACCCAGCTTGTTGCTCGGCTTCCTACACCCCCTTCTGCTGATGTAAGTTGAACATATTTCCGTTTTTATAATAAAAGCCTTCGAGGCGTCGTATAAAAAAAGTAATAATAATAAGAACGGGCCCTAGCTCAGCTGGTCATCCCCGTTCCCTAAAGTTTTATGCATTTCAGGAGGTCCCAGGTTCAAGCCCCCAATGACATAATATTGCAGGAATTAACATGGAAGGTAGTGTTAGTTTTCCCCCCTTGTGACACAATCTTAGCCCCCCATCCGCTTCGGCTCCCTTGGATAGGTTACCCATGAGGCTCGCTGGTAGGTTAGAACAACAACCTGTTCAATTAATGTAGTAGTATGTTGTTGGAGCTTAGCTTGTTAGGCTTTCAACTAGTTAATGTAATACTCTTTATCCAATAATAATAATAATAATACTTTTATTAACGATAGTTTTTTTTTTTTGTAATAATACTATTATATTAGTAATATTAGTAAATTTAATACTATTATATAGTAATAATAATAATAAAAAATAAAAAATAAAAATAAATCAAATCAAATAAAAACATATTATTGTGTTTGCGCCCAGCTCTTTGCTTGGTTGCTGACCATTCCTTGTAATATTGATTTTTCTTTATAATAATAATAAGAAGAAGAATAACGGGCCCTATCTCAGCTGATTATCCACATTCCCAAAAGTTTCATGCGTTCCAGGAGGTCCCAGGTTCGATCCCCCAATGGCGTAATATTGCAGGAATTAACATGGAAGGTAGTGTTAGTTTTCGCCCCTTGTGACACAATCTCAGCCCCCCCATCCGCTTCGGCTCCCTTGGCTAGGTTACCCATGAGGTTCGCTGGTTGGTTAGCACAGCAACCTGTTCAATTAATGGCATAGTATGTTGTTCGAGCTTAGCTTGTTAGGCTTCCAACTAGTTAATGTAATACTCTTTATCCAATAATAGTATTTATTTTTTAAATAATGTAGTGTGTTGGGGCGCAACTTGTTTCTCGCCTCCCAACCCTCCCAACTGACCCTGTGTAATTTCCGTTTTCGTGGTTAATTAAAGCTCTTTTGGAGTCATTTTATAATAAAAAAAAATAAAAAAAAAAATAAAAATCCCTTTGAGGCATCATTTCAATAATAAATAAATAATAATAATAATAATAAAAGCGGGCTTTAGCTCAGCTGGTCATCCCGGTTTCCCAAAGATTCATGCGTTCCAGGAGGTCCCAGGTTCGAGCCTCCAATGGCGTAATATTGCAGGAATTATCATGGAAGGTAAAGTTAGTTTGCCCCCCCTTGTGACACAATCTCAGCCCCCCATCCGTTTCGGCTCCCTTGGCTATGTTACCCATGAGGCTCGCTGGTAGGTTAGCACAGCAACCTGTTCAATTAATGTAGTAGTATGTTGTTGGAGCTTAGCTTGTTAGGCTTGCAACTAGTTAATGTAATATTCTTTATCCAATAATAAAAAATTCATAATAATAATAATAAAATTGAAGAATTAGGTTTTTCTTTTGTGCGTGGATTGAAGATACAGATTTCCTGGTGTCTAAAATTGAAATTATAATTTCGTGTTTGGGTTTTCTGCGTGCTTAATTTCTTTGTATACGTTTGTTGTGATTGGGTTTTTGTTTTGTTTCTCGTTCATCACCTCCAATTCTCATTGTGTTGTTTTCAGTACCAGCTTCAAGGCTTGTTTTCTTTGATTCTCTTTGTGGTGTAGGAGTTACAGTTTTAAGGATTCTGTAGGGGGTTCTTCTTTGGTATGTGTTTGAAGAAGTAATTTTTGTTTTTAGGACTCTGAAGAGGAAGTTCTTAGTGATTGATTTAAAGACTCTGTGTTACTTCTTTGTGACGTTTTTGAAGAGGTTTCATTGTGGTTGTTTACCATCTTCTGTAAAGTTTTTATTAGAGTTTTGTTGTATGGTAATTTGAGTTTTCAAATTGTGGTGAAACCTTAAATTCACATACATTAAACTCTAATTTTTATTCTTGAGTTGTGGAAGTTCCAGGGTTTTGTGTTTCCTTTCTTCTGCGATGCCTAGAACCAGATCATCATCAATTTCGAAAAACCTTTCTTCATCACAGGACTCTTCCTCATCTCAGCCATTGTCTCCATCGGTTACTGTTACCTTCCAATGCTAACCGTATCCTTTGCCCCTTTCGAAACTTTGATGGATGCCTTAATGATGTTGGTGGTAATGGTTATAGTAAGTGATTTCTATAGACATTTACATGATAAACATCTACCTAATTCATCCTTTGTTGCCCTTTGTAGAGAAAGAAAGTTTTTGTAGTGAAAGAAAGTTCCAACAGGGGTGTGTTTGATGCTTGGGAGAGCACTTAATCGCAACATATGCAGGCATGGAGTAAAGCATGCAATTCCCATGGCGCGGACGTCACGGATGGACCTCTTAAAGACAATGTTGTTCAATTCCTCACTCATCGAGTTGTTAAACCAGTTGATTCTCATGACAGTTGATAAGCACGTAAATGCTACAGTTTATACCCATATTTATATTAGCTAGGAATCGATAATTTGACTAACGACATTATTTTAGTGCTTTTGTAGAAATTATAAGCGAATTCAATCATCCGGAAATAAACGGCTAAAATTACAAACTAGAGGCGTTTGCGACGAAAATAACCAAGGCCTTTCACGACACCAAAGAGATTGTGGTCTGTCAAGGCATTGTTGCATCACTGAGTCAACATACGGCCAGAGATGGTGGTTAAATGAAACAAATAATATTTTTTCTTTGTTAGTGGGTGACGTGTCAAGTATGCACATCTCTTCTCATATAAATCAAGCAGCTGGTGTTTATTATAGAGAAGGCAGCTTGGCTTTCTTTCACAACTGTTCGAGAGAATCAAGAAATTAAGGAGAGGAAGAATATAGCAGCAACAAACCTAGCTTTTTGGTACACACGCTGGTGGGTTGCTTTCGGAATTGTATATAATACTGTCATAAATAACAACACTGGATTTGGGGTTGATATGGACTGTCGATTGGTCAAGGAGAAGAGAAGCCATGGGTTAGTTGGTGAAGGATGCCATGAAATCAATTTGGCATATAAGGAGAGTTATGTTTCATGCAGCAGCAATGATAAAGTCTGGAGAGTATTAATCATGTTTCAAGCCGGAAAACTCGACGCTGCTGCTGCCATTAATTGTTTTGATTAACAGAGAGGATTCTTAGCTTGTGTTGAGTTGGTTTATCGGTCGAGTTGGGAAGCTAAGATGAATGGCTTGACATTAAAGCTCAGTAGACGGATTGAAAAGTGGTGTTTGCCAATACCTATGATGGAAGTATGAGCAATACAAGATGGGTTCTCATCAAGTTCAAATCCTGAGTTTTGAGGATCGAGTAAAATCAGGTGGATTGTTGTTACTGTAGTTGCGGGAAATCCCACAACACACCCCTTATGATATTTTCTAGATCTAAATCTATTTCATAATCAAAATAAAGATTAAAGTGCTAAAATTGTAAAATGAACACAAGGATTTACGTGGTTCGATCAATGTGATCTACATACACGGGGTTAGGGTTCTTCACTATGATTATTGAAATTACATTTGGGTTACATCGAGACTCCATTAATGAGTATTTGGAGCTCTAGATTTAGTTTTAGGAGAAGAAGATGATAAATAAAATAAATCTCTCCCTCTCTGTTACAAAAAATCTCTCTCTCCCCCCTTTTCTCTTTCCTGCTCTCCTCTTTATCTAGGTGTTTTACATAGTGGATGACGGCTAAGATTTATGGGGTACAACTAATATTTCCCTTATTTTAGGATCCCTTGCTATATTCTCGCATACTAAGGGAATGGGTAAATCTCGCACACTATCAAAATATGTTGTTGAGAGATTCTGCTCCTATATTTTGCCTCTTTTTTCTTGAATATTGCTTGAAGAGCAATCTTTAAGAAAAAATATGTTGTTGTAGCAGTCTTTGATCTTTGTTGATGAAGTAACGAGCGAAAAAATAGTGGACTTGAAAATTATGTACTTGCCTCTATTCTTTTGTGAATTTCCGAAGCTTTGAGACGTGTATATGAAGTATCATTTCTTGAAGTATACGAAGTATGAATTACCCTTGAAGTAGTATAAGAAGTACTAATCCTCGAAATATAAGAAGGACCCATCCTTGAATGCGAATAAGAAGTATTGTGAACTAATCATGCGAAATTATTACTCCATTGTTGGTGAGGATTCTTGTTATTTTTGATCAAGCGTGGTTTTTGGAAATGATTCTGTCCAAGAAGACAAAGAACATAAAATGTTTTCTTGGTAATCCATAGTTGCCTCTGATCTTTATCTATGAGGGTAGAATCCTTGAGAAAGTGTTGAATAAGAGAGTTGTTTCTTCATTCTTATCATGCCTCTGCCTCATGTTTTGTGCTCATGCGATAGTATAATCTCTTCAAGTTGCTTATAATTTTGCGAAATAATCACATCCTGCGAAATATTCACATCTCCTCCGAAATCCTGCGAAATCCGGCCTCAGCTTTTATCATGCGATATTATTCCGTAAAGTTTTGTAAAATACTTGTGCGTGCTTATGTAATGATTATGTTATGAAATTTGTATGCGATTTTTATGCCATTAAATGCTTATGTGATGCTTTCGTGATGCGAGTGTGATGTTTGTATGATGAGAATGCTTATCTATTGCAATGTATAGCTAATGTTTGTGTTACATAGCTCATTTTTCCACGGTAAAATTGATGTAGCTTTAAATTGCTTTCATTCTTAATCTCTCTGGCTTTGTGTTTAGTATATGCATTCCTCTTCATGTATTTATTGTTCCTCGCAAGTTCTTACTTGTGTTTCATATTTCCTTATTCCTGCACTATTAGTATCGCATAATAATATGATCATAATATCAAGTGTCTGTCATTTTTGTTGCCTCAATTTCATTTCTTTGTACATATTCGCAAGCTTATTTGTTTATTTGCAAATAATCATTTTCGCAAGCTTATTTTCTTACTTTCTATTGTGGTCTTATTTTGCCTTCCTAGTTAAAGGTCTTATTTTTCCACCCTTTTTCTTTGCGACAAAATTGCAGGACGTCTTTACACTTTCATGTAATAACCCATTGATCTTGTGTTATCATCTCTCTAGTATTATTTCCTCTGCAGGATATTTTTCATGTGACAATATGACAGGCCTAAATATTCTTGCGAACGTAAATGCCCATGACATTGTCGTCTTGCGACGAAATCGCAGGACGTCTTTACACTTTCGTGGATTGACCCATTGATCTCGTCTTATCTTTCTTTAGTATTATTTCCTCTTCAGGTTCATTGCATAAATATGACAAGTCTTGATACTCCCATGAGTAAAAAGCCTCACGACATTTGTGTTTTTAGACACTTATCAGCTTCCTAACGGAGGGTGCCACTCTTATCATCCCCCTGGTTGCCCATTCAAGGAGGCGTACCTCTACCATACAAGGTTAGCTCCTCCCATACGGTCTTAACAACAACCAGTTGTTTTCGCAGACTCTTATCCCTTCGCCGATATGGCTCATGGTTACGAGACCGCACCCTAAGTGGGGTTTTCTTTGGGCCGAGTGCATCATAGCCAAGACTTACCAAAAATGGCCAGGTACACTCCAGATGCCACAGGCACTCTTGGATCAACCGTCACTACAAGAAAACGTGGATTTAGCAACTATTTTCTTACCATATGCTATTGGTGGAACTCTTCTGCGACAATCTTTTGTAACTAAATACAACTCTGGTTTTTAGAAACCTCTAACCACCAGTTTCCTAGCAACGATAGTAGGTGGATCACTTTATCAATAATGACTTAACAACCGAAATATCATATTTGTAGTTATTATTCTCTAACCACCATGATTGAGCAACCAAATTATACATAAAAGGTATATATCTTTTGTGACTCTTCTTGCTCACCAAAACAATATGATGGTAGACCCCTTAACCAACCATCAAATTGTTGGTGTTGTCAGACGCTTTGTGCCATGAGAATTTGTCAACTAAAACGTATAACAAAGGGTGAATATTTCAAGCCACTATGTGTATCTACCAAATCAGTATGTTGGAAGACACTTATACCAATCCATTAGTTTGATGCATGGTTAGTAGCTTTCAGCCACCATGGTATGGAAACTACTGTGTTTAATGGTTTCTAATTCTGCAAGTACATTAGCATTCGAAAGGATTCTTCTTTCATAAATAAGCTAGATTGTTGTTGGCAAGTTTATCGCTAGAACATCTAAGTGATCTAAATACCATCTCTGAATGATCGAATGTATATTCCCATCTCTAAATAATCGAAATATCTATACAGAGACTCTAAATATAGCAATGAACTACATAATATGTTTTGTTTCCATACACGCTTCATCAGAATGTATATCAAAGGTTAATATTTAGAAATGTTTTCAGAAATATACACCTTTGATCGTGAAATATAGATTACTTGTTGTACCTCGTAACTTCCTATAATTTGAGATTTTTCCACGGCTAACTATTCCATGCTCAACTGCCCGACTTATGTTATCATAACAATCGATTAATCAATCATTTTCCGTAGAAATTAAAATTCTTGAAACAATTTGAGCACATTTCGGGTCCAAGAGCATAGCTCAGTGGTATTCTATCAACTCCAGTAAGGAGGAAGTTAGGGGTTCAATCCCCTCCACCGTAAAGGTTTCTAATAGATTAGTTGTATAGTGGGTTTAGGGTATTGGGTCTGACAGTGGGTCCAGTCCAACTGGCTGGGTCCGGGTAGGGGTTTGGTCCATCTTTCGCTATAAAAATAAAATAAAAATTTAGAGCACATTTCTTTTTGACTTGCCTCATCCGTAGGAACTATATCAAATCTCTACCGTCAAAAATTTGTCACCGTATGACAGCTTCACCGCCATCCAAGAACTTTTATAAAAAATATTTTAGGTTGTTTCCAACTTAATTTTCCTTCTCCTTTCCTCTCTCCTTTGCTCTCAAATAGCCCGCCTCGAAGGTATAACTGGCCGGCATCTTCACTATGCAGAAACCAAAACCTAAAATTCTATCTCAGTCTCTATTGCATCCTCTTCCTCGTTCCCTCTCCCTACTGATCTCTTCTTCTTCCTCACTTAGTTTCAGATCTGTAACTCATTTATTGTAAAACTATGCCGTATCAAATTAAGATAATGGCTCCTCTGGTAAGACTCATAACAAAGATTGTATTGGTATTATTTTGTAAAGATCGTTTTTAATGAGTTAGGGTTTTTTAAAGATAATGTTGTGATTGGATTTTGGGTTTTGGGCTTTGGTTGGTCTGCTAATTTCAGGGATTCATCAACAAAAGAAGAAATATCAAGAAATTTACCAGCAATAAGGTAATTTAATGGTCTGATTTAAGATTACTTCTGATTTTTATTTAAATCAGTTGATGTTGTATTTAATTTTGGGGGTTTTCATGGAAACAAAACCTTGTTTTTTTTTTTGTTTTTTGTTTTTTAATTTGAGTTTGTACTTGATTTCAGAGCTTGGATTCTTAATCAGGTTTTCTGAAAGAGGGTCAGAAGAGAACTGGAGAATTTGATGAGGTACTAATAGCTTTCTGCTTTAGCTATTTAATGTAGGGGTTTGGTTCCTAATTTTGAACTTTAGTTTTGGTTTGTAGTATGAATTAACTTTCTTTGAGTTTTAGATCCTGACTAGTTTATTTTTTGTTTATGTAGGAAATGAGATGGCGGATAGCATGGATTATTATCAAATGTCCATGACTCCTTCCTTTGTACCATATACAACTTATTAGGGTTCAACTCCAACTCGAAATTGTAGGGAAGAAGGTGAAATGAAGGTTGGAAAATCATTAATTTAATATTTTTTTACCAACATCAAGATGAATACAACTTATTCGGCAAAGGTCCCAACAGAAAAAAGGTGTAATAGTTCCTATTTTTTTGTAATATATGCATATATATTTCAGTAATAGTATCATTTGGTATTGTTTGAGCTTTTATTTAACTTTGTTTTGATGTTCTATCAGTGTAGTTTTATCACATGCTATATGAGGACTTTGGAGCTAGAAATTTTGTATAGGTAGTAGCCTCTTGTTAATAAACGTTGGATGTTCTGTCATACATATGTGTAGTTGCGCACTTCTCTATATTATTTACCTTGGATTGCTGGATTAGGGGAGATAGATCTCTGCGGTGTGCATTTACGGCTTTTGGCTTGTTACAAAAATTTTCTTAGCGCCTTACCTATATTTTGTTAGAATACAAATAATAACATATAGATAAGAGGGTGAAGAACCAATCCTCTTAGAAAAGGTTAAGTTACGTCTTTATATCCGTAAGAAGTAAATTTTGTAATTTAGTTCCACCTTTGAATAGCTGCAGCTTGCTAGATTAGTCCATTTCCTAGACATCACATGTCTAAATATTGTACATCTGCAAGATTAGTCCATTTCCTAGGCTACATGACAAGTGTTGAGATGCATATGATCAACATTTTGTTTACAAAAGGTAAGTGTTTTGATATCTCAGTTAGCCAACTTCATTTTGTAGCAGGAGCAAGAATGTTGTACAATAGCCGGTTGATAAGAAAATTGAAGGAATATGCAGAGATTCAACAAGTGCAAAGACGATGATTGATGGGCTTGTAACTTGCTCTAATGCTTTCTTAATCAAATTCTGATCAATTCAATGTCCTCTCTTAAGAGTTCTCAATACCTGAAGGTACTACAAATTCTTTTTTCACAGTATTTTCTGTACTTTTCATGAAGCTTTTATTATTAGATTTTGATTCAGTGATACACTGAGGTTGTTGTAAGCTTACATCCATAGGGGTGTCATTTCATTTGTTGGTTTAAAGTATTTACATGAATCATTGACTTGACATTTGTAGGTATTGATTCTTGATACAAAAGTTGATGTGTATGTGAACTTGTTAAGAGCAATGCTTTTTTGTTATTGATGTATGTTTGCATAAACTTATTTATCATAATATGCTTACTCTCCTTAAAGTTAATAGAAAACTAAAGTTTCATACCTAGTTTCATAATGTGAATTTTTATTCATATAAGAGCGTTTTTCTGTAGTTTAAGAATTTTCCCTACGCCCAGCTAAAGTTCCTGTTTCATGTGAAGTCAAATCCAGCTTTGTATATTCTGATGGAGTGTATCAGGAATGGGTTAAAGTTGCATTCTTCTGAGCCTACAGAAGCAAAGAGATTAAAAAGAATAACGAGAAGGAAAATATGTTTCTGAAGCCTGATACAATGGTTGTTTCTAAACCTCATCACATTTTGTCCTTCTCTCATTGATGTGTGATATTATTCTTGGTGCTGAGATACTCCACCGTCGCTTCAATGTCAGCAGATACAAAATATTGAAAAGCAACAGAAGGAATCAAGCCAGCTGACAACAGTCACAAAAAATACAACAAATGTGCACGGTGATGAACTCATTGTCACCACAGCGAGTCCTTTCGAGACCCAACAACATGTATTGAAAAATAATTGGGGCATGAGATCAATTTCATCCACCAACCTTTATCTCTGTGTTAATCACATTTATGTTTATTGAAGGACATTAAGGTACAACTGACAATTCGATTCATCTAGTTGTTGTTTTCTTTCTTTGTTTCTCTCATTCTTTTTTTCCTGGTCAAAGAATGTTATTTGATTCTGGATTAATGTGGTTCTTGTGAGCAGGAGACATGATGCACCTATATCATGCCCAAGAATATTTTGAAGAAGTTCATTCGTGTAGAAGATCTTAGAACACAAATTGCAGGTTACTTGTATGACGTAAGCCTTCTTGACAACCCTCAAGTGAAAGAGGTTATATGTATTGTCATGGTTCCTCAGTTGGGTACGCATCAACATGCCACTCTTTCACTAGCTCTGCCAGAGCATGATTTCTTGAACAACCTGGAGCCACTTGGGTTTATGGACTCCTTCATATCTTCTTTGAATTTTAATTCGAGTTATATGCAGGTGAATCCAATAAATTTTGCTTGTAGCATCCCTTCAATTTATTAAACTTACATTTCTTAAGGATGTTATTAATGTGAGTGAGGGATACATACAAGGTTGGAGGAGGGAAACTTACTGTATGACTTGCCTTGTCGAGGAGAAGGATATCACTATCTCAAACTTGGAGGACTGCAAGAATTTTCGGTGAGCATAATTAGAATCAGATTGCATATGTAAAAAAACTAGTTTCTACCACAAGCACTCTTTGTCTTTTCCCGAGATCTTCCTTTATCTGATTACATATGTTGATTAAAATAAAACCGTGTAGAATTAATTTGCAAGTGGATGTCATGTTGTAGCGTAGTCTGATCATTATTGTTGTTATTACTATTACAGAGACACTCGAGGCCTGCCCAATGAAAACACATACATACCTAAGGGACAGAAGAACTGTCAATAGTGAGAGCTTAGTAAGTACTGACCCAGATACTGTCTCTAAGCTGCTACCCATCCCTTGGTGATATCCTAGTTCTCATGTGTCCTTTATCTTAGTATTTTAGCCAGTTTTTCTTTTTAATATTTAATGATGCACTGATGCCAGTGCACAAATATGTTTTCTGTTGTCTTATTTGGTTAACCAGAAGTGGTGGATGAATTTTGTAGTTGGATGTTTTGGATATATTCAATATTAATTAATGATTATTTTCAAAATGATTATGGTACTCTCTCTCTAGCCTCAAAAACAAAGTCATTGGCCGGATCTTATGGTTGAATTCTTTACCAACGTCACACCTAACACCGGCTAAAACACTGTAGCAACAGAAGTATAGTGGATAAAACTCTTGACCACCGAAACATCTGGTGGTTAGAATCCTCACCCAACATCACTTTGGTTGAACTCTTTACCAACGTCAATACTAACCCTGGCTAAAACGCTCTATGAACTAAAATTTAGTTGAAACAACTCTTAGCCAACAGAACATCAAGTGGTTAAAATCCTTAGCCAACAACATAAAACACCTTCACCAACTGATATTCAGTGAGCTAACTCCTTTAGCAGCTGGCAATGTTTATAACGGGCCATCTCTACCAACAAGTATTAGTCTTCAACAACAATTATTTTTGCGGGTAAAATATTTCAGCAACAAATGCTTACGTGCTCCACCAATCGTAGTCATCCGTTATTGGAAAATTGTATAGACTAAAACTTCAATCGCTTCATTCTAGTAGAAAGACATTTTTTTACAACAACATGGTTGGTACAGGTCTTTAGCAAATAAGGCTTCATCCACAAGGCGTATTTGCTGCTATGTTGGTTGCTAAAGATCTCCAACCTCCAAAATTGACCATGTACCAACTGAATCTGACTAGTCGCTAAATCCCAGTTTTTTTGTAGTGTGTGTACCTCGGCGCCTTGATCGAGTTATGCACTCCTTAGGAGATACCCCTAGTCGTCCAACCTAAATCATAAGTTTAGGTTGAAAATCCAAGGTACCTCTCCTGGATGGGCTTTATTCACCCCAAATATCCATGACCCAAGTTCCGGGGGCGGTGTAACCTTTCACTGAGCCATGCAATAGGTTCCCCCTTCTATGACGCACTTTAGGTCTTACATTTGCCTCTTGCGAAGTTTTATTTCGCGAACAAGGGTGTAAGCCATAGTAAACTTGCCTCTATCTTTGTGTTTCTGCGAAGTTTTCGCGTCTCTGCGAAGTTTTCGCGTTTCTTAATTCTATAATGATAAATATAATTTCTACGAAATTATCGCATGCTTTCATTTTGTTTTGCTAGATACAATTTCTTCCAAATTATCGCATATCTTAATTCTTTCATTCATTTTTTCATTCTTTTCGCGAATATATGATGCCTTATTTTCAGCGAAATCTTCACATTACTCATTCTTATAAATTAATATCATATCATTTGAAGCAAATCAAATATTCAAAAAATTGTTTTATACGAGATTGTATCGCCTTTTGAAATCTTTGTAATATTTTTGAATCTTTGTAATTGTTCAAGAGAAATCTTTGTAATCTTTGTATCGTTTTTTGAAATCTTTGAAAACAAATATTCCAGCTTCGCAAGCAATTATTATTTTTTACTTTGAAATCTTGCGATTATATTGCTCTTTGTAAATCAAATCAAAAATCTTTTATTTGTTGTAAGTAAAATAAAATGTTCAAGGAAGTGGTACTTAACTTTCATGTGATTTGCTATTACTATTGTCTCACACGAAGTATATGGTTTGCTTGCGAAACTGGCATCCTTGAAATGTATAAACGCAGCAAAAAGAAGTGTGAGAAATGAGACTTAAACCCTTGACCTGCCTCTTGCATATTCTCGCACAATACCAACTGTGTTAACCCTCTCTTGCGAAATAATTAAAGATCTTGCGAAGTAATCAAATACCAACTGTGCTAGCTTTTCTTGTGCGATATTGACGCACACTTACTGAGACTTGACTTATTCTGTGCGAAATTGATGCATTATTTGGCCTCCTCTGGTAGTCCAAAAATATGCGAAAAAATACGCTTGAGGATACTCGAACCCGCGACATCAAATTCCTTATCTTCGCTGGTGACCAATTGTGCTACTCCTCTTGTGCGAAATGATCACACAATGCTAATACTTGACTTATATTCACCATTCTATACTCAAAGAAAAAGATGACAAAAATATGATTATGATGAGAATCGAACTCGCGGCATCAACTTTCTTAACTTCTCTCTCAACCATCTGTGCGAGTTCCTATTTGTGAAGCAGCAGTACTCTTTGCATAACTTAGTCTTATGTTATCGCGTGACTTGATGGTATTAATTATCTCTGATCTTCTTCTTCTTTGTTGTTAGCAACTTTTTCTTGGAAAGTTTTATTGTTGCCTCTGTAGAATTCATGTGATATACTTTGCATCTACTGATGATTTTATTACTTTGCTGCGGAGTTGTTTTCTTCATTAACTGATCTCCTATTTACATATGTGCGTTATCTTCACTTGTAGCTACTCTTGCCCTGTGCGTCTTTGAATTTGGTTTGCTATTTATTCGCTCTTAGTTCAGTTTGTCCTCTTGATGGCTTATATGGTAAGAATATTTCAACTGTATTTCATGAATTATGATAAAGTCTTTTGTCTACCGTGATCGTTATGAATATCCTTGCGTTGAGGTTTCTTTGTCGACTGATCGCTATCGTGGGTGTAAAAAATAAATTACACTTTCTTACTACTCAAAATATATAATATAGCAAGGGCAAGAAAGGATCGTTCCCACAGAGAGGTCTAGGTTGTCGTTTGTTTTGGTTTCCTATAAGTAACTCCCACTGTTTTTCTGATTTTTATGCAAGTAATAAAAGTAAAAGAAAAACAAAGAAATAAACAAACACGCAAATCAAAGATATGAAATATTGGGTAAAGATTTCATCTTCAATTGTAAACAAGTTTTTGAATATATGAATAGAATTCGTATTTAATCTCGCTATCATCAAAAGCCCTAGAATACCTTATTGTCAGAATACTCCGTAAATTTCCTAAGTCATCAACACACACATTAGAGCTGCATATGTGAATTCTACCTAAAGAATGACCTAACACCTTGCGCTAATTAAGTTCAATTCCTAGGAGCATTAAGTTTTGTGAAATAGGCTAATCAATTCAATTGAAATACATTGCGCAAATAATTCGAACAAAGGTCAATTTCTACATATGATTACAAGGATGTATCACTACAAACTATAATCATATCATGCTACTCGTATTCAATGTTTTCGCTCGATGATGAACCCTAAATTAGCTATAAATATGGATGTATGTTCAATTAATTCTAGACTCAACTAAAAAAACATTCAATCATATTGCAATACGTCAATCATGCAATTATTATAATCAGTAGAAAGTGAACGATGGTTTTGAGAGAAAAATAACTCATAAAGATCAAAACTTGTTTTCAAAATCCAACTACATCTTTAACCAATAAGAAAACTTAGTTCATATTCATGGAGTTCATAACAAAACTCATAGAAGAAAGCATCATGTTCTAAACCCTGGAAAATAAAAGTAGCAGCAGCTCTCCCTAATGGAGATATATCTAGGTTTAGAGAAAGATTTTCTATTTATATTCTTTTCTCCCAAAAGGATACTTTCCCAAAATTAGGTTAAGTCTTCATAATCTTCAAGTCCACGTCCATATACTAGTCCACCAAGCCCATGTGTGAGAAATATTTCTCTGGAATTTTTGGGTCCAAAACTGGTCGCCGGATTGCTGATATCATCGTCAGTATCCGGTCATCGTTATCGAAATCCGATCACCGGAAAAAATTTCTACGACCACCTGAACTATCGGAAACTGTCACCTGGCCAACTGTACACTTCCAGTACCTCAACTCTACTTCTCTGCAGTCCATATATTCACAAAAGAACCATTTAAGCCAATTCCTTGTACTTGCGAAAACATACCCAAAAGCGTAACCCGTAGCTCATAAATCTAGCCGCCAACTCTTGCATTCGAATCATACCCCCTTCACGATTTACTAAAATATTATGATCCCCACTTTCGATTCCAAATTCCGGAAACCGGAACTAGTACCATCATCTCGCCATTTCTTCTCCATTTTCGCACAGTTTCTGCATCTTCAAAACTGCCCGATTGCACATCAATTCTTGCCACCAGCTGCAATTCCTTCTTGATGTAGTCATACCATCTCCTTCTATCACATACAACCCATAGAAACATCTCCAGTGTCTCAGATCCTTGAACCATTATCTGCATCTCAACACTCTACCAATGCATAGTTTTAGTTCATCCCAGCTGCACCCCATACAAAATCTCACGCCAAATCCAGCTTCTGGCAGTTGCTCTGTAACTCCAATTCAAGCCTTCTCACTCATTTATTCCACCAACAGTGCAAACCTTCTTATCGCCACCAACCATGATTCACAGCTCTCTTAACAACAATACCAGCACCTGCAATTTCCATTTCCTGAATCCATAACCAACAACACATACCACACAACACCACTGCCCCTGCATCACTCTTTACATCCTCTAGCACTGCACCTGCTATTTTCTTGATCTTGTAAAAAAGCTCAAATATTTGCATAACAGATTCATTCTTCATCATGTTTCTGGCACCATCCTTCCTGCGATTCCATTTGTTGTCCTATTGCATCTGCTTCAAACGGAAACAGTAGCTTAACCCATTTCTGATTCAACTCCACCTGCAATGCTTCAAACTCTAGCTGCTGAGACTACTTATCCTGCAATCTTACAACTTTAACTCCACTGCAATATCATCTCAATTTCCTTGCTCCACCAAAACTAATTCAAATCCCAGCTATAACCACCAGTATCTACTCCACCTGCAGTTTCCTTCACACTGCCTTCTCTATTGATCACTGCAGCAATAGCAGGGTATCACCATACCCATCCTCCACCATTATCTTGACTTGAGCTCCTCCATTCCCAGCTCAATTCCATTAATAAACATTGAAAGTACCCATTCAACTTGAAGTTGTGAAGAAGAGTTCTGTGAGACCTTTTATCAAACATGCAGTTTGCACAATCCTGGTGGTGTGGGAGATGAGTAAGTTGTGATGTTCTTAGCCGCTTTAATGCTTCAATTCTCCCTTCAAATGCATATTAACTCAAACCCATCATTCCTAACACAATCAACATTCATAAACTTCACAATTAATCAATGGAATTATTCACATCTTTCATTCTCTGGCCTGTTTTGCAGATACATCTCGTTCAAGAACGGAATTCGAAATCCCAACAACAGATCTCAAAGCAACAAACACCACCAACTAATTTCTCTATCAGCAGTAACATCATCCTGTAGTTCATCCTCGAATTCAATCAATACCCAAGAACCCATTTTAACTCGTTGCTTTGTATTTCAATAGCATCTTTGAACTCAGTTCATCATCATCTCCATCTGAATCTCAGACCAGTAACACATACCAACAAACCCTGATCTGATTTCCAACACATGATTTAGCAGTTCAATATTCTCTTTACACTCTGAATTTCACTTCCGCCATGGCTTCTCTCAATTTCAGTGGAATAATGGGAAGAAAAGAAAACTTCTCTTGAATTTAGGGCTTGTAATGATTAAAATTGATATTGACACCCTACACCACCGTATAAGGGCTAACCATTCTAAATATGGATTGTCGGTTTCAAAGAACCGACAATCTAATTCCTTTCTCAACTCACTCGTCAGTTTTTGAGCAACTGACAGTTCATTCTCAAGATCCTTCGATGCACAACCTTAGCAGGTTCCAAACATCGGTCGCCTGTGAATGACGCTTTTCCTCTTCTCGCATTCTTCCACCAACAATAGCCATCTTTTATTTCTCAAGTTTACTTTTCCCCTTCAATGTCTCTTCATCACTAAAGTTGTCTTGCTTTTCAGACAGAATTTGCATCACTAAAGCCGACATGCTTTTCAGACAGAGATGAAGAAATAAAAGCATAAATGAGAAATAATCCGCCTCCAACAGCATTTGCACATGAGATGAGACTTTCGTGCAGTTTCTTCATCCTTTGTTCCAAATGGCTCCAATGTACCTAAATAATCAAAAACAAACATAAGATACATATTCTACAAGAAAACTCGCAAAGAAATAATAAACTATAGATAAATATCATGGTGTTTTAGACACCTATCATCGACCATTTCTTGACGCTGCGAACCTGTGGAGCTAATAAGTAAAAGAAAAAGAAGACATTAGAGTTAATAAAAAGATTAAGTTGCATTTCTTCACGTTGTGAATTTGTGGAACTATTTCTTCGCCTAAACTTTCTTATCGATTCTTTCACTTTCCTCTCATGTTCTTCTTCCCTTCGCGGGAACGAATAACTTCTCATGAACTAATCCCGTGACAGTTCATTTTACCGCTGGCTACTTCAAAAAAGTTCGGGATAGTTTTCTATGTTGAACTCGAATTTCTTTTGTGCGAATTTACCGCACTATCCAGTCCTCTTCTTCTTCACAGGTGTTGTTACTCCCGTTCGCAAGTCATAACCCTGCTTCACTATCTTTATATTCCTTCGATCGTCTATTTTTCGCGTAGATGACCAAAATATTTTTTGCCTTTGTTTAACGATGATTTTGATGCAAATTACAGATCGATTCAGTTAGCAATACACAAATATAGCTTATAAATCAAATCAATCAAAACTTTCGATTTTGAAATCAACTGAATAGGTTTGTAAAACATGATTCAAAATTTCAGAATGAAAATCAAATTTTATGAAGAGCCAGTTTTGATTTTAAGGTGAGACTATCCCTTATTTTTTTGTTTTGAAATCCACAGATTTGAAAGATAAAGAAAAAATATATAAGTTTGAGAATAAATTTGTGATGTTGGATGAGTTGTTGGCGCAGCCTGTGTGTATTTCACTCTTTTTGACGATTTCCTCATATCTAAATCTCTCTTCCTGAACTACTAAGATGTGTTTGTTGTTTGAAGATGCATAAAACTCCAGGAACTTCCATTTCTGCCTTTTAAGCTCCTAGATCCCATAGAATACCTCATTATCAGTAACCAATTTCTACGAATTTTCTTGGACCAACAAGTATCATGTAGGATAAATTCTTCATTTTCAGTCTCTGTTTCAAGCGCCAAAATGTAATTGCAGGAAATCCCACAACACACCTCTTATGATATTTTCTAGATCTAAATCTATTTCATAATCAAAATAAATATTAAAGTGCTAAAATTGTAAAATGGACACAAGGATTTACGTGGTTCGATCAATGTGATCTACATCCACGGGGTTAGGGTTCTTCACTATGATTATTGAAATTACATTTGGGTTACATCGAGACTCCATTAATGAGTATTTGGAGCTCTAGATTTAGTTTTAGGGGAAGAAGAAGAAAATAAATCTTTCCCTCTCTGTTACAAAAAATCTCTCTCTCCCCCCTTTTCCCTCTCCTTCTATCCTCTTTATCTAGGTGTTTTACATAGTGGATGACGGCTAAGATTTGTGGGGTACAACTAATATTTCCCTTATTTTAGAATCCTTTGCTATATTCTCGCATACTAAGGGAATGGGTAAATCTCGCACACTATCAAAATATGTTGTTGCAAGATTCTTCTCCTACAATATGCCTCTTTTTTCTTGAATATGTCTAGAAGAGCGATCTTTAAGAAAAAAAATATGTTTTTGTAGTAGTCTTTGATCTTTATTGACGAAGGAACGAGCGAAAGAATAGTGGACTTGAAAAGTACGTACTTACCTCTATTCTTTTGTGAAGTTCCAAAGCTTTGAGAAGTATATATGAGTATCATTTCTTGAAGTACACGAAGTATGATGTACCCTTGAAGTAGTATAAGAAGTACTAATCGTCCAAATATAAGAAGTACCCATCCTTGAATGCTAATAAGAAATATTGCGAACTAATCATGCGAAATTATTACTCCATTGTTGGTGAGGATTCTTGTTATTTTTGATCAAGCGTCTTTTTTGGAAATGATTCTGGCAAAGAAGATAAAGAACATAAAAAAAATTCTTGGTAATCCATAGTTGTCTCTGATCTTTATCTATAAGGGTAGAATCCTTGAGAAATTGTTGAATGAGCGAGTTTTTTCTTCATTATTATCATGCATCTGCCTCATGTTTTGTGGTCATGCGATAGTATAATCTCTTCAAGTTGCTTATAATTTTGTGAAATAATTGTGCGAAATAATCACATCCTGCGAAATAATCACAACTCATGCGAAATCCTGCCTCAGCTTTTATCATGCGATATTATTCCGTAAAGTTTTGTAAAATACTTGTGCGAATATAATTCTTATGTATTAATGATTATGTTATGAAATGTGTATGCGATGTTTATGCCATGAAATGCTTATGTCATGCTTTCGTGATGCGAGTGTGATTCTTGTATGATGAGAATGCTTATCAATTGCAATGTATAGATAAGGTTTGTGTTACTTAGCTCATTTTTCCACTGTAAAATTGATGTAGCTTTAAATTGCTTTCATTCTTCATTTCTCTGGCTTTTTCTTTAGTATATGCATTCCTCTTCGTGTATTTATTGTTCCTTGCAAGTTCTTACTTGTGTTTCATCTTTCCTTATTACTGCACTATTAGTATCGCATAATAATATGATCATAATATCAAGTGTCTGTCATTTTTGTTGCCTCAATTTCATTTATTTTTACATATTCGCAAGCTTATTTGCTTATTTGTAAATAATCATTTTCGCAAGCTTATTTTCTTACTTTCTCTAGTGGTCTTATTTTGCCTTCCTAGTTAAAGGTCTTATTTTTCCACCTTTTTTCTTTATGACAAAATCGCAGGACGTCTTTACACTTTCATGTAATGACCCATTGATCTTGTCTTATCATTTCTCTAGTATTATTGCCTCTGCAGGATATTTTTCATGCGACAATATGACAAGCCTAAATATTCTTGCGAACGTAAAGCCCCATGACATTTCCGTCTTGCGACGAAATCGCATGACGTCTTTACACTTTCGTGCACTGACCCGTTGATCTCGTCTTATCTTTCTCTAGTATTATTTCCTCTTCAGGGTCATTGCACAAATAGGACAAGTCTTGATACTCCCATGAGTAAAACGCTTCATGACATTTGCGTCTTTAGACACTTATCAGCTCCCTAACGGAGGGTGCCGCCCTAATCATCCCCCTGGTTTCCTCTTCAAGGAGGCGTACCTCTACCATACAAGGTTGGCTCCTCTCATCCGGTCTTAACAACAACCAGTTATTTTCGCGGCCTCTTATCCCTTCGCCGATATGGCTCATGGTTACGAGATCGCACCCTAAGTGGGGTTTTCTTCGGGCCGAGTGGATCATATCCAAGACTTACCAAGAATGGCCAGGTACGCTCCGGATGCCCCAGGAACTCTTGGATCAACCGTGTACCTCGGCGCCTTGATCGAGTTCTTCACTCCTTAGGAGATACCCCTAGTCGTCCAACCTAAATCATTTGTTTAGGTTTAAAATCCAAGGTACCTCTCCTGAATGGGCTTTATTGACCCCAAAAATACATGACCCAGGTTCCGTGGGCGGTGTAACCTTTCCTTGAGCCATGCAATAGGCTCCCACTTCTATGACGCACTTTAGGTCTTATATTTGCCTCTTGAGAAATTTTATTTCGCGAACTAGGGTGTACGCCATAGTAGGATTGCCTCTATCTTTGTGTTTCTGTGAAGTTTTCGCATTTCTTCATTCTATAATGATAAATATAATTTCTGCAAAATTATCGCATGCTTTGATTCTGTTTTGATAGATACAATTTCTGCGAAATTATCGCATATCTTAATTATTTCATTCATTTTTTGATTCTTTTCGCGAATATATGATGCCTTATTTTCAACGAAATATTCACATTACTCATTCTTATAAATTAATATCATATCATTTGAAGCAAAGCAAATATTCAAAAAATTGATTTATACGAGATTCTATCGCCTTTTCAAATCTTTGTAATCTTTGTATCATTTTTTGAAATCCTTGAAATCAAATATGCAAGTAATTTTTTATTTTTTATTTTTTTTCGAAATCTTGCAATTATATCGCTCTTTGTAAATCAAATCAAAAATCTTTTATTTGTTGTAAGTAAAATAAAATGTTCAAGGAAGTGGTACTTAGCTTTCATGTGATTTGCTATTACTATTGTCTCACGCGAAGTATATGGTTTGCTTGCGAAACTGGCATCCTTGAAATGTATAAACGCAGCAAAAAGAAGTGTGAGAAATGAGTCTTGAACCCTAGACCTGCCTCTTACATATTCTCGCACCATACCAACTGTGTTAACCCTCTCTTGCGAAATAATTTAAGATCTTGCGAAGTAATCAAATACCAACTGTGCTAGCTTTTCTTGTGTGATATTGACGCACACTTACTTAGACTTGACTTATTCTGTGTGAAATTGATGCATTATTTGATCTCCTCTGGTAGTCCAAAAATATGCGAAAAAATACGCTTGAGGATACTCGAACCCACAACATCAAGTTCCTTATCTTCACTGGTGACCAATTATGCTACTCCTCTTGTGCGAAATGATCGCACAATGCTAATACTTGACTTATATTCACCCTTCGATACTCAAGGAAAAAAAATGACAAAAATATTAGTATGATGAGAATCGAACTCGCGGCATCAACTTTCTTAACTTCTCTCTCAACCATCTGTGCGAGTTCCTATTTGTGAAGCAGCGGTACTCTTCGCATAACTTATTCTTATGTTATCGCGTGACTTGATGGTATTAATTATCTCTGATCTTCTTCTTCTTCTTCGTTGTTAGCAACTTTTTCTTGGAAAGTTTTATTGTTGCCTTTGTAGAATTCATGTGATAAACTTTGCATCTCCTGAGCTAAGTGCCCTTTTGTCAAAATTAGTAGACGAGAGACTGATGATTTTATTGCTTTTCTGCGGAGTTGTTTTCTTCATTAACTGATCTCCTATTTACATCTATGCATTACCTTCGCTTGTAGATGCTTTTGCCCGGTGCGTCTTTGAATTTGGTTTGCTATTTATTCGTTCTTAATTCAGTTTGTCCTCTTGATGGATTATATGGTAAGAATTTTTCAACTGTATTTCATGAATTATGCTAAAGTCCTTTGTCTACCGTGATCGTGATGAATATCCTTGCGTTGAGGTTTCTTTGTCGACCATTTCTTGACGCTGCGAACCTGTGGAGCTAATAAGTTTAACAAAAAGAAGACATTAGCATTAAGAAAAAGATTAAGTTGTATTTCTTCGCATTGTGAATTTGTGGAACTATTTCTTCGCCTAAACTTTCTTCTCGATTCTTTTACTTTTATCTCATGTTATTCTTCCCTTCGCAGGAACTAATAACTTCGCATGAACTAATCCCGTGACAGTTCATTTTATCGCTGGCTACTTCAAAAAAGTTGGGAATAGTTTTCTGTGTTGAACTCGAATTTCTTTTGTGCGAATTTACCGCACTATCCAGTCCTTTTCTTCTTCGCTGGTGTTATTACTCCCATTCGCAAGTCATAACCCTGCTTCACTATCTTTCTATTCCTTCGGTCTTTCTATTTTTCGCGTAGATGACCAAAATCTCTTTTTCCTTTGTTTAACAATGATTTTGATGCAAATTACAGATCAATTCAGTTAGCAATACACAAATATAGCTTATAAATAAAATCAATCAAAACTTTCGGTTTTAGTTTATTTTGAAATCAGCTGAATAAGTTTGTAAAACATGATTTGGTTGTTATAAGTTGTTTTGATTCAAAATTTCAGAATGAAAATCAAATTTTATGAAGAGCCAGTTTTGATTTTAAGGTGAGACTATCCCTTATTTTTTGTTTTGAAATCCACAGATTTGAAAGATAAAGCAAAAATATATAAGTTTGAGAATAGATTCGTCATGTTGGATGAGTTGCTGGCGCAGCCTGTGTGTATTTCACTTTGTTTGACGATTTCCTCATATCTACATATCTCTTCCTGAACTACTAAGATGTGTTTGTTGTTTGAAAATGCATAAAACTCTAGGAACTTCCATTTCTGCCTTTTAAGCTCCTAGATCCCGTAGAATACCTCATTATAAGTAACCAATTTCTCTGAATTTTCTTGGACCAACAAGTATCATGTAGGATAAATTCTTCATTTTCCGTCCCTGTTTCTCGCGCCAAAATGTAGTTGCAGGAAATCCCACAACACTACCCTTATGATGTTTTCTAGATCTAAATCTATTTCATAATCAAAATAAATATTAAAGTGCTAAAATTGTAAAATGGACACAAGGATTTACGTGGTTCGATCAATGTGATCTACATCCACGGGGTTAGGGTTCTTCAGTATGATTATTTAAATTACAATTAGGTTACATTGAGACTCCATTAATGAGTATTTGGATCTCTAGAATTAGTTTTAGGGGAAGAAGATGATAAAAAAAAAATCTCTCACTCTATGTTACAAAACATATCTCTCTCTCCCCTTTTCTATCTCCTGCTCTCCTCTTTATATAGGTGTTTTACATAGTGGATGACAGCTAAGATGTGTGGGGTACAACTAATATTTCCCTTATTTTAGGATCCCTTGCTATATTCTTGCATACTAAAGGAATGGGTAAATCTCGCACACTATCAAAATATGTTGTTGCGAGATTCTGCTCCTACAGTTACTGCCCTGGTTGTGCCGTCGATTAGATGGATGTGTATAAATCTCATATATGAATGGATATGGGATGATGATGGACCAGCAAAGAAGAGAGAAGTTGATATTGAAATGAATACAGTATGCAGTCGATTAGTGAGATGGGTTTGAGCAATGACCAGGAGATGTTGTTGACAAGCATCATTGATCGTTTGGAGGGTCCTTGGCATGTTAATTGGTAGGATGATAGTGAGTTTAATTGGAGGAAAATGAAGCAGCATCGAAGAGATCGAGCAACACACCAAGTGAATTTTCTCTATAGAAATGGGTTGAGTTTGGGTTACTGCTTTCAATCACGCAGCGTATAGAGTATGGAGTTTATCTAGTCTGAGTTGGGTTTTAGTTTGAGCTCGAACTGGTGGTGTCGTGGCCGTGAACAAGAAGCTGAGACAAGAGACAGAAACTAAGAAGTTGAGATGGTATTGTGGTTGGTTCTGGAAGGATGGTGTACTCCAGTCTATAGGGTGATTTGTATGGCTGTTTGTTCGAATGAAAGAAGCTGCTACACATATTGAACTTCATCTGGCGTTGATGGACGGAACAAGGAAGTTGTTGTTGAGTTTGGTTTGCTGTGGCGAAATAAAAAGGAAACAGATGTACAGAATTTGGAAATTGATAGATAGAACATGGGTTTAGGTATTGATCGGGTTATTTCCATAGTTCGAACTTGGTCTGAATTTGGAAGCGGATGGTGGACTGGGCATTGGCAGTTATGGCTAGGTCTTATTGTGACTTTGGCGCAACAGTATAAAAATCGCAAGAGAGACAGAAGATGGGGATCTCTGGGGTTTCTGCGGCATGAAGAACAGTGCCGCGGGTGAGAGTTCTTGAGCAGACAAGACAAGGGGGATGAAGAGAATCGATTGTCGGTAACGACGGTGATACCGTTTAATTATCTTTCTCTTGCAATTTATTTTTATGGGTTTTAAGAAACCATTTGCTATGTTCTAATAATTTTGTAACTAGGGTTCATGGAGAAAGCTACTTTTAGCATAGACCATTATGAAATAAATTGGAATTGATTTGGTGTTAGGCTATGAGAAATGAATAATAAATTCTTTAATTATGTTTATTTATTCGATTAGAACATACATTGTTGCTCCACCGGCTTTGTACGACACAATAGCCTAATTAAGTTCATTAATTCATGTAGGTTACAATTTAATGTGTTAGTATTTAATAATCCATGCTTAGGTTGAATCATCTGATAGGTTATGCTTTGACGAAGCAAATAATAATTGTGAATCTATAAACTATGTTTTTGATAATTCCCTCGTCATTATAATTTGATAGATCATGCTTAGATAATTTGATGGGCTATACTTAGGAGATGCGAGTTTATGATCGAAAACATATATCAATAATAGGTGTTGCAATAAAACAAAGAGGTATACATAAATTTGGATTTGAATTCTTTTCGATGCGAAATATAAATAGTAGTGGAATCCATAGACCCTTGTTACCGTTTCTCTTATTGTTTGATTGATTTAGTTATTACCGCAAGGGTATTTTATTAAGAATCGAAATCGAAATTACAAGGAATGACTTGTAACCTAGCGATCAGCTGGGAAAATAGATCAGCTGGGCAATTACAAGGTGTTTTATTTTCTTCTTTGAAATCGTTTTTCTAAAACCCATAAATTTTCTTCTTGGTTAGTTCGTACTTGCCTCTGTCTACTAGTTAGACAACGTGTGATTGCATTTATTTATAAATAGGCAATCTCGAAATCCTATCAATAGTATTTCTACAGGGGAGATAACAGTTGACGGTGCAGGTGATGTGGCATCTACAGATATTTCCCTCGACGTGGATTTGCTTAATTTGTTTATTTAGAAGTGGTTTACAACCATTGCCTGTATCCCTCCACCCTTTAGTCTGAACTTCTCTAGAACTCTCAAGGCTACACTTGATAAGGTTTTGACTAACCCTAAAGATTTATCAGCATGGTTGCATCTTTTGCTCTTGCCTATATGTACCCTTAGGTCGCGTTTGGCACCTTTGATATCCCATCTTAGGTTGGGTTATCACCAAAATAACCGTCAAAACATTTTTGTCTTCTTTTTATTCTAAGTGTGGATATGGATATCATAACCTTCCTTAATTTTAGCAGGCTAAAACAAGGTTTTACTATTCTCCAAAATATCTAGGATACTGAAATCCTAACCTAGAATAGTCAGTTATTTGCCTATAAAATAGGTAATTATCCTAATTTTTCTCACTTGACCCATTTTTTCACGTTTATTGTTTAATTTTCCTATACTTTCTATTTAAAAACTTATTTTATAACATAAATTAATAATAAAGTTAACTACTAGACAAACAAAATGTAACATACACCCATACGGGATTTGGCGGAAAAATACAACATCTCTACTAAATTATTCTATGATAATCCTAATTAAGCAAGAGAAAACTCTAGCCTAGTCAAGTTTTATGTTGTCAAAGGTGACAAACAAACCCTTAATATGTACATGCCTAAGTGCTCAAAGGAGGAAGGTTTGGAGTTAGAAAGAAGTTACAGATGGACAACATCAATCAGGCTCTACTACGATGGAAAGAAAGCAGTAGATGTATTAATATCATTGAGCAACTTTTGGCAACATCCAAGCAAGATAGTCAACCAAGCAAACCAAACAGGAAAAAGAAGTTTAATTAGTCCCAATCTTCAGGCTTGCAAGAAGAAACTGAGTTATGATCATTATGCGGCTGCAATAGGTTTTATCCTCTAATGGCTTAGCACCCAATACTGCGAAACTTTATAGGAACTCAGCCTTAAACATCCTAGTGCCCCTTTACCGTCCATTCCAGATGAGTCTATTGATGCTCTGCTTTATCAGTTGACTCTAATTCAGTCCTTGATGCTTTGAAGAGCTTCCCTAGAGGTACTTCATGTGGACGTGATGGGATGACAACACAACATCTCTTAGATGCAATGAGTGGAGCAGCTGGTGCAGTGGCAGAGGATCACTTATCTTCTATGGAATGGATGGTTAATCTTTTGCTGGAAGGGCAGTGTTCATCGGTTTTAGGTGAGTATATTTCTAGTGCTCCGCTAATCCCTCTTCTCAAGCCAGCGACAGACTTAGGCCTATTGCTGTTGGAACTATATGGCGGAGATTGTGTTCAAAACTTACAGCTAGGTCAGTTTTCAAAGACATGGTAGCCTACTTAGGAGACCAACAATTTGGTGTAGGCATCCCATGTGGCGCTGAAGGTATTCTACATTCTTCCAATAGGCTCTTGGAGATAAAAGGTACTCAAAATTCTATGTTTATGTTGCTAGTCGACTTTTCTAACGCTTTTAATCTGGTTGATCGAACCACCTTAATCCACGAGGTTAGACTTAGATGTCCCAGCATCTCCAAGTGGGTTGAGTTTTATTATGCATCTCCGGCAAAGCTTTACTATAATGAGTCAGTTCTTTCTTCTGCCACTGGGATCCAACAGGGTGATCCTTTGGGTCCCTTATTATTTTCCTTAGTTCTTCACCCTCTTGTAAATAATATATCGAGTCATTGCAACCTTGATTTCCACACTTGGTACTTGGATGATTGTACGATATCCGGTGATACCATGGAGGTGACTAAAGCTCTGTCGATAATTCAACTCGTATATACACCAAAAGTTGGAATATAAACAAGCTGCCAGAACAATTCACACGTGATCAGATGCAAAAACTCATCCACATCAGAACTCCTAGCAATGGAAGAGATAAGTTACGATAGCCATTAACTAATTGTGGCAAATTCACATCAAATTCTCTTTATAGAGAAATAATAAAGACTCAGAATCAACACCAACAAGATAATCCACTGCAAGAATCTCAATGGCTAATTTTGCGGCATTTGGAAATTCCTTATAAAATTCAACAATTTTTATGGAATTTCTTTCATGATATCCTTCCACTTAATATTAAAGTTAGTAGATACAAGAAAGAAGTTAGTAGCTTTGTTCCTTTTGCAATGAAGAAGAAGAAGAAGAAACAAGCACTCATCTCAGATGCAGTGTGATTTGGCATATTGGCAGCTCTTCAAAATTCTAAGAACATGCAAACTTCCACCAAGGATTGTATTATTTTCCGGTTTGTTGACAACAATTCTCTAAAAGCTACTTATAGCAATCTTTCTTGTCTGGAAGCTTGCATTTTATGGCATTTATGGAAAGCTAGATGTGAAAAAGTGCATGAAAATAAATCATACCATCCTAGGGAAATAGTGCATAGAATAATTCCATATATAAATGTCATGAACATGAACAATTCAAATGATTAAATTATAAATCAGGATGGAAACTGCATTGATCATCAAGAGGGATGGAAAAAGCCCCCTGAAAATTGGAAAAAAATAAACATTGATGCTTTTTTCCTATCTAAAACACTAATGCTGGTTTTGCTTTGATTGCTCGTGATTCTACAAGGAAATTCATGGCAGCAATGGCCTACTCAACAAGAGCCAGAGATGTGAACCAAACAGAAGCTCTGGTGCTGCTTAGAGCTATCCGCTGGATCAAAGAAATGCAGTTCGAGAAAGTTATCATAGAAGGGGATAATATGTCATTTATTAGCAGTTGTAATGGTAGTGTTGAAGGTTTTAAATGGAATTAAAATCAGAATATCAAGAAATCCTTCAAATTTCAAAATTTAGGGTCTTGTCAAGTTACTTTTCAAAAAAGGTCTTGCAACAATGCAGCCGATAAGCTTGCAAAGCAGGCTAGGACTAGTATTAGTTCTCATATTTGGTTAGAGGACCCTCCAAATGTAATTGCTAGGATCCTAGTTCAGAAAGCAAGAATTAGGTTTGTTTTCTTTCTAGTCTTTCCCTTCGTCTAGTCGAGTGTCTGTACTTTGTATTTTTTTATTTTAATTAAATATCCTTCTTCTTGTTTAAAAAAAAAAAAAAAAAAAAAGACATAATCTAATTATTGTTGGGAGATTTTTTTATGATCTTTAATTTGGACATGTTTTTAAGAATCTTAAGATATCACATGGCATATGTTCAATTCAGTGAGTCACATATTCATAATTCATTCAATACCCAAAAATTCAACACACATATATTATACTTCATTCAATATTAAAGTTCACTACTATAACAAAGCCAAAATATTTTTTTTGTTAAAACATCAAATATGAAATATGCAAGGGGGTTATTTGTCTTAATCACATTTTCCTATCCTCATGGAGTTAAGTAATGATTTTCCGTCGAGTTTACGAGAAAAGAATTTCTTCATATACTCCTCGTACCCAATTGTTCTAAACAATGCAGGTGTCTCTGGTGTGATCATGCTGACCATTGGACCTATTAATGTATCTCCTTTAGGGCTATGAAATGCTGCAACTGAGAGCCTCTCCTTTGATGAGTTTATTGTTGCACGATGTTCCACGCTACGGTAAATCCCATTACTCATTATCTGCCACAGGGTGGTAACAAAGAATTAATAGACAAAACTTGGTAGCTGCCATAGACTTGGATCATACGATTTTATCAACTCTTTTTACCTCAAAAATATCTCCAATGTTCACTACAAAGGCATTAGGCAGAGGTTTAATGGGAAGCCATATCTTTTCTTTTCTAATCTGTAATCCATCCACATCGTTGAGTTGAAGGAGGATGGTCAAACCGCCAGCATCCGAGTGAGGTGTTAAGCCCATGACGTGCTCGGGTTGAGGACAAGGAGGATAATAATTCATCCTCATTGCTTGTCCTCCGTCCTCAAACAACTCTGACATTGCACTAGTCTCCATTTTTAGAGCCTTTTCCATCAAACCAATAAGAGCCAAGGCTAGTTTTCTCATGTCCAATGAGTACGATTCAATTGTTTCCCTGCATTAAGAAATGAACCTGCCAGTTATACACGCCCAGCCTCGAAGTCTTTAACATATTAAGCTATGTTTAATTGGTATGTTCATGGTACTCGGTAGATCGAATCGAACCCACCTCATTTCTTGGCTTGCAATTACCTAGTGGCTAGTAGTACTGTTATATTATGTAAAGACGCACATAAAATATACTCCGTATATCCGAATGAAAACATATACAATGGAAACTTTATAAATTAATGTTTTCAATACCAGCAAAATTTATTAATTAAACAAAATTATTTAATGTTTAACTTTTATAAGACTAGTTAAGATCAAAAAGTTATATATTATTTTCGAAAGATTATTAGATAACTGAGTATTAATTAATAAAATTTCAACTATATATATCCTGAGAGCAAAAGAGATCACAAAGAAGTTACCTGAGAGGTAGAGGCAGGTTGGGAAATAGCCTAGGATTCCTCATATGTATGGGAAGAGTGACCATCCCAAACGTATCTCCCCAATCAAGTTTCTGATCTTCTGACTGAATAAAATTTTGTCCAAATCCTTCCGCATCTCCTTCTTTCTTCCAAAATTTCTGCTTCTCATCCATTGAAAGATTGAAGAAACCTTGAATTTCAGATTTCATTTTCTCCACCAATAAAGTGTCAACTCCATGGTTCACCACCTACATTACATCATTAAAATTTAATTACTTTCTATTCGCTTCAGCATCTTAACAATCTTAACTGACCAACGAAAACAATTATACCTGAAAGAAACCCCATTCTTTGCAAGCAGAGTGAAGCTTGTCCAATTCTAACTCTCCAATGATTGGCTCCAGAGAAAGTAATTTCTGCAAATCGATAACAGGTACTGATTGAGAATTACCGGAGACATTACTCAACGGTTCCTGATCAGTGCGTAAGTATCGAGCAGGAACTTCTGGAAGTGATTGTTTGGCCAACTCCTGAACACTAGTTGATAAAAACAAAGAAGAACCACCGGGCTTTACTAATTTTGGTGTCTCCATGAATCTTCAAAATACAACTGTAGCTCCCTGATGATCAGAGTAAGAACTCTAGCACTTTCTGTCTAATTATTCATCTATCTTTTTATTTTCCATCGACGTTTTAATTAACTTTTTTTTTTATTCATGGCGGCGCGTCCAAATTTGACTGCAACTCACATGGATCAAATTCTAACCCCAGATTGCAGATTAGATATTTATTTTTATTTTCCAACATACTTTTTTGAGTTGGGACGTGGGAGTCTGCTATCCGTAGTTTCTCTACATTCTGGTAGACAGTCAAGGAACACACAGAAACAATGTTTCTGGAAGAGGTATGTAGTATTCGGACCTACCATCCAGGGCCGGCCCTGAGATATTGATGCCCCGAAGTACATCTACGAAATGATGCCCCCATGCAGGCTATGTAAATCAACATCATTCTCGTTCAAGACATTATTGATATTGTTGTTGCCATATGTTTTAGCTGTATTTCAACATTTGCTTCATTAACACGATTATCAGCATCCAATTTTTTTATTATGGGCTCACTAGGTTTAATCAAATATTTATCTAAAGACCCACCAAGAAATTTTAGAACCCTATTTTGGGGCAGCCTCAAAAATTTTGGGGCATTCATATAGGACAAAAAATGGGTGCTAGTAGTAATTCAATGGTTGCCCTTATCCAGAATTTTTCAAAAATCCTAAAATACCCCTCATTAGATTAGTGGTTAATTAGTGATAATAAAACTTTATTAATAGTTAATGACTAAAATTAGTTTAGTGTGAATTAATGATAATAATTTTTTGTTTAAATTAGTGAGTGAGTTTAGAAAAAGGAGGAGGAAAGAAGAAGGAGAGGAGGGAATAAAAAAGGGAAATTTATTATTTTTCTTTGTTTGAGAGATGTGTGATACAAATTCGAGTGAGGAAGGTGAATCTTCATCATGTAAAGCTAAGAAAATACATATCAATTACGATGGAGATCCTGAAATGGCTGATTTGTTGGATTATGAAAATGATTTTACACAAACTCAACTTTTTTCTCAAGCTCAAGATGATTCATTTATGGAGCCAAATCCAGGAGATGAGTACATAGATGAGGAACCCAATGCTAATAATACACAGGTATGGTTGTATAAGTTGTTTAATGTCCGATTTGTAGCTTGATTTCACCAAAAGTTATGATTTTTGCAACTGGTTCTACGACACGAACAATGTTCTAGTAGATAACATCTCAAGTGTTTAACCATGGAAAATAAGAACAGTTCAAGGACGAATTCGATTGAGAAAAAATGTGCCGATCTGTCCTTCAATTGTTTTAGCGCCAAAACACAGTTAATGGTTCGGCTCAAATTTGAGGTAACATTTATAGCCAACCTTATCTTTGAAAACATACGAGTTACAAGTGTAATGTTCGAAACTACGCGTTTCTAGCCGAACATAAATTTTTGTTTTCTAATATTTATGAAACTCAAGTGTTATGGTTCGGCTTTATCGATTAGTCCGAAATCGGCCGAATTCATGTTACAAACGTAGTTCGGCTTTATATGTCAAACACGAATTAGCCGAACATTGGATTCGGCTTTCTTATTGTTGTCCGTGTGAGCCGAACCTTACCCAAAACCTGTGCGATATTGTTGTAGATTGTTGCTGAAATGGAAACTATGGAGGATCAACCACCGCCTGTTGATGTAATTCATGAAGATACTAGAGATCACTTCCAAACTGACTTGGTAGGTAAAAAACCGTAGTTAATTTTTTTTTATAAATTTTCCACTATGTTGTGTGCAAAATCATTAATAAAAGTAAAGTTTTGTACTTGTGGATATGTGGACGTGGAAAACCAAAGAAGAAGCTGTTAAATGGGTTGAGGAACGTGCTTGGAAAATCAATTGCGTCCTAGTTAAAGGTAGACAAAGCCGAAAGAAGCGGGTTGAGATGGTTTGTGAGAGGGGCGGGAAGAAAGTAAGCAAGAAGAAAAAAGATAAGCCATATGTTGGGAAGACCGGGAAAAAATATAAGACTAAAACAAGGAAGATAAATTGTCCTTTCAAGATCATCTTAAATTGGAATAAAGATGAAGACATTTTCACAATGAATAAAGATATGGATTGCCGTCATAACCACCCACGTCCAAAGGATCTTCATGGAAATTATAGAGCCGGAAGACTCAAAGCTCATGAATATGCGGAGGTAGATAAAATGACACGAGCACGTATGGCACCCTCTAAAATTCTTAGCAAGTTGAAGGCGGATGATAAGAATAACAAGACTACGTTGCAACAAATCTACAACGCGAGAAGTACTTTGAGAAGAAAGGATTTGCAAGGTAGGTTGGTGATGCAACAATTATTGTGGTTGGCGCAAAAGAAGAACTATGCTTTCCAAAAGAAATTGGATGAATTCGGCCATGTGACGCACCTTTTTATTGCGCATCCGGAATGCGTAAAGTTGGCGTTATGCTTCCCACAAGTTCTTATATTGGATTGCACTTACAAGACCAATAAGTATGAGATTCCCTTGATGAACGTTGTTGGTCATACGTCAACCAAGTCACCTTTCACCGTTGCTTTTTGTTTTTTGCATGATGAGTTGAAAGAAAGCTATGTGTGGGCATTGGAACAAGTGAAGTTAATCTTCCGGTAGGATGCTCTTCCAAAGGTCATGGTAACCGACCAAGAGGCGGCATTGATGTTTGCTATAAGGAAGGTTTTTCCGAACGCGCAAAACTTTCTCTGTACCTTTCATGTATGGAATAATGTTAAGAAGAAATGCCAAGGGATAATCCAACCGCTGAAGTTGAAAGAGCTAGAGAAGATTGCTAAATTACCGGATGGAGAACGAGAAGTGAAGAAGAAAGAATTCAAGGAGGCATATAAGTCTAATGAACGGATGTGGGCATGTTTTCACAATGTTTGGGAAGCTTTGACTTGGTCCATCACCGAAGAAGTGTTTGAAGAAAATGTTGCAAAGCTCATTGCGAATTGGGGCGTCAAATACCCGGAAATCATTATATATTTACGGAAGCAATTCTTGGATACGAACGCACATAGATTTGTTAGTGCATTTAAAAACAAGCACAAGCACTTCGACAACCAAGCTACAAGTATGGTAGAGTCGTCTCACTATCGTTTGAAGAAGAATCTATTTGGGTGCGTGGACACGTTCGTCACGGTTTTTGACGCAATGGAAGACTATTTCATGAGTGATGTTATAAGAATTACAGCGTTATTCGAAAAAAATGTAATGATGAATCATGATGAATTCCCGGATGATAAGTGGCTCCTGGGACTAACCCATATGGTCTCTCATTTGTGCCTTGAACTTATAATGAAGGAAGTGGATTTGATGGACAAAATGGACGCCAACTCCCAAGAAGAGTGTGTTTGTAAAATGAGGGAAAGCATGGGACTTCCGTGTCGGCATGAACTACTTCTGTACAAGGATTGTAGGATACCTTTTGAGGCTATTGATTCTCATTGGAAACAATTGAGTAGTGATCCAATGCCCGACGAGGACGATGATGTAGAGATTTGGGACACATCTTACGGCAAAAGGTTGGCTGAAATGTATCGTGGGATGTTGCGACCTCATAAACGAATCTTTTGGGAAAACATGATGCCAATCCTTTATCCTCACACCCAACAAGGTATATTAGAACCGGAAAAGGGACCACAAAAAGGTAGGCCACCCACGAAAGAGAACCGACAAGAGCAGAGAGCAAGAGCATATGCTATTACCCAAAAAAAAACACCTACCACAAGGGATCCATGCGGGGTGGAGTACCATGATGCCAAGTACGAAGAAGAGAAGAAGGCAATAGAGAAGTTAGACAAGATGGATGAAGTGAAGCTATCAAAGAAACGTGGTCGACCGAGAAAGGTTATAGGTGAAATAAGTAACAAATATGTTAATAATAGTGGTCCTCTATGTCCTCCCCCATTGGAAGGAGACGTAAAGCTTAAAGGTAAGATGTTTCAATCTCAACAAATGGAAACAAGAAAGACCACGACGCTTCCCAAGCAAAAGGAGAAAAAGACCGTATATGCGGAAGGGAAAATGAAGGGTCCTAAAAGAGATAGTTTGGGGAAGTATTTGAGACCTTCTAATATGATTTACAGAAACTACTTGGACAACCTACCCGAAGCCATTCATGAGTTTATTATATCCATGGACGATGTCGAAGGGGATGGAAATTGTGGTTTCCATGTCACCGCGGAACAACTAGGACCTTTTAAGGATGGGAACCAACCGGTTTCCCAAGGGTATGAAGTAAATCATATTCGTCAAAGATTGTTACAAACTCTACGCCGAAACAGGGACTTCTACAAGTCAATGATGCGAGGTGGCGGAGACCACGGGGTCGCACAAGAGTTCATTAGTTTTGAACGGCGTTTACATGGGGATGTCGTCATCACACGTGATCATTGGATGCAAATGCCGATATGTGGGTTTTTAATCGCGGAGACCTTTAATTGTGTTGTTCATTCGTTTTCGAGGGCCGGAAGTTGTTCCACCTATGCGCCTCCAACAAAGCCTTGCAATGAGAGTGTGAAAGATAGAAGACTTGTCATCGCATTTGTTCAAGGCTGCCATTATATCGGTCTTAAGCTTAGATCCGGTTTCCCAATACCTCCATTGTCTCCCGAAGCCTTTTGGCCTGTTTTTGAAGAAAATTACGCTATGGATTGGTGTGCAAATTACGCTACGGAGATGGATCTTTGGAGAAGTTTACATCCACCTCTTCCAGCCGGACTAGTGTTTGTAATGGATGATGAGGTTGAAGAAGAGGTTTCCGAGGATGATGAAGAGGATGTTTTTGAAGATGACGAAGAAGATGTTGTGAGGTTGGGATCACCATAGTACTTGTTCTAATATGTATAATTATTTTGCATTTTATTTTCGTCGGATGCCTAGGTTGATATGAGATTATGAATGCTACATAATGTATCCTAAAGCGCATGTTATGAATTGATAATATTTTTTGGTTTTTTAACCTGTTTTTTGGTGCAAACAATGGAAGAACAAGAACTTTCAGTAACAGGTTCGGCTTTAATTTGACTTCTTGTGTGTGCCGAAATTTAGTTATACTTTGTATTTCAACGCCCAGTTAAAGGTTCGGCTTATTCGATGTATTCAATAATAAGCCGATCCTAATAATATTACTTACAGTGTATGATTCGGCTAACATTTGACATTTTTTTGGTGTCGAACTCGAGTAATTATATGTACTCAATCTCCAGTTAAAGGTTCGGCTTATTCGAAAAAATCACAATGGAGCCGATCCTGATAACTATACAAATGACCAATTGTTTGAAATAGTTTGAAATCATTAAATCATCATTACAAAATAACCATTACAAAATCAATACCCATTACAAAGTAAAAATTTACAAGCATTTAATAACCAAAACGAGATATGAAAAACTTTCTAAGGATGTTGTAGTGAGCTTGGTATTTGAAAATTTTCCCTTTCCATCTATGACATTCCTCTAGATCTCGAACAACAACCTCATCATTTGTTTCACCTTTAAGCCTATATCGAGTCACAATCCAATTCATAGCTATGAAGTCCCGAACTTTTTGTTTAATTGTTTCTATTCAACAAAACATGGAAGTGTTATCCCGGTTGTTTGGATTACCTGTTTCATTGGTGAATGCTTCATGAATTCTGAACAAGTAGTAAATACTCATTAAACCCTTTACTCGTCGCTCGGAACCCTTCTCCGGATAGTAAGTTACGTAATGTTTGCAAAGAGATAAATCTTCTTCTAGAGTATACTTAGGTCTAGACACTGCCATTTTGTGCTTTAATAATGAGATATCGTATGTGGATATATATATGAGTGGCGGATTGTACTATTTGTAACGGCTATATTTTAAAAAGTTCATTAAACCGATCTAGTTCGGGAAGTACGTCATTTATATTACAATCCGAACCATCCATAACGTACCATTCCCAACGGATACTTTTCAAATTTTAAAAAACACTATTAGTTCGGCAGAAATATTTTTATATTTAAATGCCGAACCTGATGTAATTTCTTCAATCTAGTGCATCTCAGCGCAAAGGTCTCTAATAAATCTAGGAATTCTTCTCTTCAGCCATGTGTAACATATTCCGAGCTGGTATCTTCTTCCTCCATGGCGTATAGCCCAAAGCCTTTGAATTATAGCTTCCTAAAAAAAATTAATAACCAAGGTTAGTTTTATAAAAAAATAAATAAACAACTCTCTAATGGATCAGTAATATTTTGGATTACTCACTTTTTCCTCATTAGTTTCGATGGGATGATATTGATTAACCCATCCTAATACTCTGATGTAATCTTTCATCGTATAACGGATTTGTCGGAATCTTTCGGCTAATTCCGAACGCGTACGGTGTTTAATATTTCCATCTACCCGAAAATGGTATTCTTTAACTTTTTTCCAAAACATCGAATAATGCTCACCATAAATACGATAAGTCTGAATGAAATCTCTAACAAGCAACTTATCATCTTCTACGGTGAATGGTTCCATGAATTAGTATAGACGTAAACAATGAGTGAAGCAGACCCAATGCTATGAATATAAAACTATATATAGTAAATGCCACAGCGGATCTATTTTTTTGAGAAGACAGTTTAATGTTCGGTGCATGTGAACGATATCTTTATTAGCCGAACCTGTTTATTTTAGGGTTCGGCTTATTCGAATCTGGTCGAGTTTGCCGAACCAAGACATTATCAAAATTAGGTTGAAACTCCTAGGTTCGGCAAATACGCAAAATGTAATTGAAGCCGAACCATTCCCTTTCGTGTTGTTTGAAACACCACCTAACATTCGAACAAATAAGGTACATAACAAGTGTACTTCACAAATCGTAACAAACAAAGTGTGTTTAACAACTCCTAACGAAATATAACAAACTAAGTGTACTTCAGGACACATCCATCCAAACTTATAGTTCACTCACCACGACCTCGTTTCCCTTTATGACGTACATTCTCGTCCTCTTCAGCATTTGGCCTTCCCCTACCAGGTTGAATTGAGCCTTCACCTTCTTGTCGTGGCCTCTTGGTCGTCGGCCTTTTTTCTTGTTTATTGGGTCCTTTCCCTTTGTTTATGACTGCATCCCACTGGTTGTACCAATCCTTTTGCTCCTCCACCGTCATCTTAGTTTTGCAAGAAATTTTTTTCTTCAAATTTCTCAACAACTCCTTACCCGCCAAAACCTAGTTCAAGGTAAAGGTTGGTTAAACAAGAACTTTAATATTTAAGAAGTAACACTTAAACAAGTGTAAATTGATGACATCGCTTACCATTGTTTTATATGCCTTTTGAATGTCAAGGGCCTTGGACTTCTTTTTGGAAAACTTTGCCTTGTCCCTGTCAACTACAACTTGACTTGCTCTATTGATAATAAGCGGATGTGAAATTTCATTATACCAATCCATATAGCCTAGCTCTACTCGTGGAGGACCGTCAGCCAAAATATGCAAGTGGTTCATATTTAACTTGTTGGCATCCAACGTTCTCCAGTGTTGTAAGCTTGGTTCTGGATCATATTTGGGGCACCATGAAGAGGTGGTGCTTTTATTCCCATGGCTACCCAATGGCAACAAGCTGAACTTATTGTTAACTACCGGGAGCGTTTGGACAGCTCCTAACTGACGTAGAACGCGACGAGGATCATATATTACATAACCACCCGGATAAAATAAAGGTCCATAGTACATACCTATCGGCACAAAATGATCTTGAACAACATAATCTTCTCGAGCATCTCTCAAATATGGGTCAAATACGACATCACTCTCATCCAAAGAGTCTAATTTCTCCCTGAGATTAATAAACACATCTTTCGTATTTCTTTCTTTCTTGGCTTCCATATCATATCGATTCATTGTTGGAGTTCTTTTATCCCAATTAGCATGTACTTTGGCCAATTTCAATTCCGGGTAATGGTCATATACCCACACCTACATAAACAATTCAAGATTTCTCAAAATATCCTATGACTAATCAATGTTCGGCAGAGCACGAAAAATGTAAGTGCTGCCGAACCCATTGTTCAGAAAGATCGGCTACAACATATGCTAAAGTTTAAGCCGAACTTGTCCCTGAGGAACCAAAGTTTTTTTTTGAATAAGTATAATTTGAACAACAAAATCAAATTTAATGAAGATTATTACCTGAAGCATAGTAAAATTTCCTCCAATGTTTGTACTTGCAAACCTAGATGCTTGTGCGAGTTGATTGAGTAGGTAGGCAAGTGACGTTGTCCCCCAAGAATAAGTATTAACCGAGTGAACATTCTTGAAAAATTGGAGATATTGAGCACTCACCTTGTTCCCAGAAGTGTCTGAAAATATATCTCTTCCAAGAGTGTACAACATATATGTTGTTGCAGTTTGTTTCACTAGCTCCTCAGTCATCACCAACTTTCCATCTTTAACCCTGTCCGCTGTTTTCTCAAAATAGGTTTTCAACCTCACCAACTTGAACTTCCTATTTTTCTTGTTAGGAACACCTTTATCATCATGGGTAGAAGTGACATCTCTCACAGAACAACAAAACTCTAGTTCGGTTTTCGATTTTGGCCAACCTAGAGTTTCCTCGGCCAACTTATACAACTCATCCCAACTCATATTATAAAACGCGGAATCCACGCTTTCTCCAGTGACACTAAGGCCCGTAATCTTAAAAGCGTCATCAGGAGTGATTGTCATCTCGCCAAAAGGGAGATGAAATGTGTAAGTCTCAGGAGAAAATCTCTCGGCAAAGGCGGAGGATGTAACTCTATCATATTCTTGATGACCATATTTAATGGCAGGCCATAAACCAGAGGCTTTCACTATAGCAACCACCTCAGGCACCTCTTTAAACAAATCCCAATGTGCAGCCCTTTGATGTCTCAAAACTCTTACCGCACGACAATGGTCAGGAGTCTCATATATCCTCTTAGCCCAAGACTCTCGGTAAACAATCAACACCTTGCCTCCGTCAACTGGAAGACCGTGTGGTAAACCATCATCTCTCGGATCTATTACATCATCATCATTAGGAATGTGAAACCCAACAACACGAGGTGTAACTTCTTGCTTCTCTTGTTGTTGTTGTTGCACTTCAGGTTGATCTTCCACATCAGGTTTATCTTCCCGGCTTTTCATTTTACCCTTTAGGTTCCTATACATAGAACAAAAACATAAACAAGAAAAATACTACCACAAAGTTCGGCTTATACGAACCCCAGTATTAAGAGCCGAACCAGAGATACTCAAAGATCGACTATTATCTAAACCGGCCGAACTGTGCTTCAGTTAAAGGTTCGGCATATAAAACATTGAAGAATATTAGCCGAACCTTTCCCTGTGTTTCTGAAAAATATTCTTAAAACCTAATTTTTTTCAATTAAACCTAGTCTAACAATACAATAAAATGCATTAATCAACAAATTAAAGGGTTGGGTTTGTATAACATACCTTCTAATCCTCATTTCCGGGGTTTCTTCTTCACTTGATTGAACTTCTTTCCCAATTTCAGTTTCAACTCCTTCTAACGGTTCTTGCTCTTCAATCGACGGATTAGAAGAAGATTTGGACCACCTACCAGTTGGTTTTTGTTTCTTACGAGCCATTTTGTAGTTGTGTTTAATCGACGATCAAATTTTTATGAATCGACGATCAATTTCGGCGATGAAATATGGTTTTAACCGATTTTCTCCAAAGAGGTTTGAATAGAGAAGAGGAGAAGAGGAGAATGACCGAATTGATGACCCCAAAGAGAATTTTTTGTTTTTATATAAACTTAGGGGGTAGTATAGTAATTTACAAGTTTCTATAAAATTCTAATACTTTTCTATTAGGTTCGGCTATTTAGTAAAATGGACATTACTGCCGAACTTACTCTTGAGACAGTTATGGAATGTAACAGTATAAGGTTCGGCGGATACGCGTTAATTACCAATAAGCCGAGCTTTTAACTAACCAAACTGTTCAAGGTCAATATCAGGTTCGGCAAATATGATAACATATTAATAAGCCGAACTTGGACCTGTAACTTGCATATCGCAGTGCACTCAAAGCTTAGTATTTCACTTAAACATAAAAGCATAACATTGTAGTTAAACATCAAAACATTGTATCTAAAACCAAACACATAACATTGTTTTCTTCAAGTAAATAAAATTGTGCTAAAATCAAACATTACTTAAAACTAAAGCATTAAAACCTAGTGTACTTCCATTTAACATAATACTCTATTGAGGACGACCGCCTCTTCCACCACCACGCCCTTTTTTAGCACCCCTTCCACTCGCACCTTCACCTTTGTTGATTACTCCATCCCAACGACTGTACATATATTCTATCTCTTCCACCGCCATATCCACATTGCAATCAATTTTATTCTTCATAGCCTTCAACACGTCGTTACCCCCGGCAATCTGATAAAATGTAGTTAAAACATATAAGCAACACTAGACCAAAATAGTGAAAACAAGTTTAAAAGTATGCAGTCAATATACCATAGTTCGGTAAGACTTCGAAACATCTTCAACCATGCCCTTTGTGTTCTTCCTCGTCTTTGGCTCGACTTCCTTTTGTGTTTTCTTTCCCCTCTTACCATCTACCAAAGCTTGAATTTCCCTATTAATGATTAAAGGATGTGAGATTTGGTTATACCAATCTATATAAGCCGGGTCGACTTCACAAGGATCCTCACGCAACTCTTATAAGTCAACCCAACTTAATTTGTTATCTTCCAATTTATTCCAACAATCAATGGTAGGATCGGGATCATATTCGCCATTCCATGAATTTTCCGTACTATTTGTTCCCTTAGAACACTTGGGCAACAACTTGAACTTTTATTCCTCAGGCACCGGAATCGTTTGGATAAATCCATATTGACGGAGTACTCGACGGGGATCAAATAATATAAAGCCTTCGATATAAAACAATGGCCCATAGTACATCCCCAACGGCATATCTTTATCCTTAACAACTTCATCATCTTCTTCATCCTTTTTGTATGGTTGAAATACAACTTGTTCAACATTCAAAGAGTCTAACTTTTCTCTCAACGCTATCAAGATTTGCTTTTTATTCCTCTTCTTATTTTCCTTGAAAATCCATTTGCCCGAGGAAGGGAATGTGTCCACCCATTTAGCATCTTCCTCGGCTAAATTCAAATCCATGAAATGGTCATATATCCATACCTGCACCAACAATATAAAAAACAAAACAAATAACTTATTTATTAGGATCCCTAGAATTGGATCATGGAGGTTGATAACTCTGGGAAATAGAATAAAGTTCGGCTTAATGTAAAAACCTATTTCAGGCCGAATCACGAAAGTTCGGCTATGTGAACTATATTATACACAGCCGAACCTTTGAAAAAAAGGTTCGGCATACATAAGAATCAAAATTGAAAGCCGAGTTTTTCTAAAAAATGGAACTACAATGTGTAAACTTACCTGAAGCATTGTGAAATAACCTCCAATGTTTCTACTTGTTAACCTAGACGCAGTCCCAAGTTGCTCAAATAAGAAAGAAAGGGATGCGGTTCCCCAAGAGTACTTGTGGCAGCTTTTCAAATCCCTTAACAATTGGAGGTATTGCGCATTAACCTTGTTTCCACTGTTATCGGGAAATATAACACTTTCTAAAGTATACAATAAATATGCGGTAGCAGTGCGATTAGCTATGACCTCGTCCATAACCAACTCCCCCTTTGAAATTTTCTCCCTTGTGTCTCCAAAACACTTTTTCAAAGCGGTCAACTTGATTTTCTTCAACTTCTTTGTGCAAGAATCCACAAACTTCACCTCTTTAGCAGCGCAGGCAAACTCCAATTCTGTTTTGTCTTTTGGCCAACCAAGAGTTTCCTCAGCAAGTACATACAACTCGTCCCAAGTCATTTCATAAACCGCTGAGTACACATTTTTCCCATGCGTTCTAAGACCACTAATCTTCTGTGCATCGTCTGGAGTAATTGACATCTCGCCAAAGGGGAGATGAAATGTGTAAGTCTCGGACAAAATCTCTCACAAAAGGCTGAGTTTGTAACTGCATCAAAATCATCTTGTGCATAGAAAATAGCAGGCCATAAACCAGAGCCTTGTACTAAAGCCACCACCTCAGGATCCTCGTTGAAAATATCCCAGTGTGCAGCGGTTTGGTGTCTAAGTACGCGGACTGCATCCCTGTGATCTGGAGTCTCGTAAATTCTCTTGGCCCATGACTCCTTGTAGCCAATCAACACTCTTCCACCATCTTCAGGGAGACCATGGGGCAAACCATCCCTCCGAGGACGTATAACATTATTCGGATGAGGAATGTGCTTACCTGTCTCCCTTGATTTAACAACTTTCTCTTGTCCTTGTTCTTCTTCTTGTTCTAGTTCTTCTTCTTCTTGACCTTATTCATCATTGTGATCCTCTTGTTATACGGGCAAAGAGAAAGTCGTGTCAATACCCCTTTTGCCTGCATGTAAGTTCTTTATGCCACCACCTCGAGGTTTGGGAGTTTTTGAGTTAGAAGGAGTCACTTCCATTGTTCTCCTTTTAAGCTTGTCCTTGAATTTTCCGGGATGGGTTCTAAAACAAATGACAAACCTTAATTAGTTTTTCAAATTAAATAAATATCATTATACCACACATTTTCATAACTCACATATAACTGGATAACTTTAGAGGAATCTATTGGCCATAAACAGATTAAAGTTCGGCACATACGAGTTTTATCAATATGAGCCGAATAAAATGTACTACAGTTATATCCTTTGTCAGAGAAAGGTTCGGCACATTAGAACTTTATCGCAATAAGCCGAATAATGTACGCAGAAGTAAGTCTAGAATGGTTCGGCTAATAATATTTCAATAATTAGAGCCGAACTGTTCTTCATCTGGGTAAAAAAAACCAATTCGGCAGGGACTGTGCTGCCGAACATGAACCTGATACTAAAAAAAACGAGGCCGAATCATCGATTTCAGGTCATAAATCAACGAAATGCGCAAAAATAAACAATGGGTTTGTCGGAAATACCTTTCTATGTGCACTTTTAAAGAATCGGCCTCTATCTCTCCCTCTCCAACACTAATCGATCCGGTATCCACTTCATCTCCATCTTTCTCAAAAGCCCTAGATTGAGATGCTACAGAAGATAAACCAGGATTCGGCACCGTATTTCTAGGGCACCGCTTAACACGAGGTGCCATTTACAACTGCAATCAACAACGAAATCAAAGAAATTTTTTTCTGAAATTTTGGAGAAGAAGAGGGAAAGAGAGGGGTTTTTGTTTTTAAATTTTTTTTTTTTTTTTTATAAGTAACGGATTAGTGTGTTAATTAGTGGGAGGTTAATTAGTGGGTGGTTAATTAGTGGGATGGGTTAATTAGTGGGATTGTTTTAGGATTAGAATTTAATTAAGTGGAAGGGTAGTAATGTAATTTAAATTGGGAAGGGGTATTATAGTAACTTAACAACCATTAGGATAAGGGCCACCATTGAATTACTACTGGCACCCACATTTTTGTCCTATATGAATACCCCAAAAATTTTGAGGCTGCCCCAAAATAGGGTTCAAATTTTACTAACTCACCATCTTTTTGCTATTTTTTTAAATTTGAGATCCAGACGATTGCTTTCTTTTTATACACGGAGGCATACCTACAAGTCAATTATGAACGAAATCACTACATAAAACTAATATCGTTATTAAAATTTAAACACAATAATTTATAAAAAATAGTGTATTCCATATAAATTTCATTATAAATTTATAATCAATGATTCAATTTATGCTATAAATTTAGTTTGGTTTTTTTTTTTTTTTTTTTATGAGAAGAGAGATTTTTATTAAAAACAGGGAGAATTTACAAAGTCTACCAAAGGTAGACAAGGAAGAAAACTAAAAACAATTTAGTTTTAATAAAAACAAATGGGTCGGGATCGAGTGACAAAACATTTTGACAAAAGCTTTTAACAAACTCCACAGAACGTTAGATTTTTTACATCTGATGGTTCATGTCGTTGCCGATGTGGCAGTTTGACCGACCCTATTTTGTGTTTGGTTTGCATCTTAAATTTGTTCAAGACGAAAATATATCATGGCTGAAAAAACTGAAATTTGTATCCAAAATCTAAACTCAGTTATTGATCATCGTTATCATCCACTAATCATCTTTGTTCAATAATTAACATTACAGTTCAAAATTAGCAGTCCAAAGTGGTTCATAAACCTAATATATTTAGCACTAATCGTTGTCGTTGTTAGTCTCCTTGAAGAACTACCCAATCCCTATCCATAGGGTTACAAATGTTAATAGGTTTAGAGAAGGATTTATCTCTTCATTTCATCTTATATTTGTCAAATGTAATGCAAAAATTTGCTTCACTAAGCCTAAGACAATGAGCTCGAGAAAATAAAATTAAGTCCTCGGGGTAATCAAGATCATGGTGATCAAAAACTAAATAGTATTATTGGAAACAACGCTTCTGGACAGACCGAGAAATCTGACCACGCCAAAACAGAATTCACTTTTCCCCTCACAGAATTTTGTATGGGTCCCGATAGGCCCCGCCCATGACAGCAGGGGGTCCCGCCTATGCTTTAATTCTGTGTCTGTCGGTTTTAATTTGGTTTGATTTCTCGGTTCGTTAAGAATTTTTGTATTGGAAAATATCCTTCGAATATCTCCGCGAATCATTTCCTAAAATTTCTTTCCTTGAATTGGTTAGATACTGCCAAACAGAAAATAGTGATGGTTGGGTGACATGTCAGCTAAATTTGTTAACCATTGGATGAATTATATCTAATGGGTTAGAAATTTGGTCAAAATGGTTTGTCAAAACATTTTGTTATCAGATCCTAACCCAAAACAAATAAGACAATTAATTTAGTTTAGTTTAGTGTAGTTTAGTTTAGTTTAGTTTTAACAAATAAGACAATTAATTGATTAGTCAAAATAAAATAGGATGATTAGTAAACAAATTTTTGGTTAAGAAAATTAATGATAACCTTGTGCCTCTTTTTGTTTCCCCCCTGTGTTCTTCTTCTCGGATTGTTAAAGCTGAGAAGAAGACTAGTTAAAAAGAAAAGAGGTCAAAAGTTGAAAGAGGCATTTTTTTTGGTAACCAGAGACGCGCGGAAAGTTGAGGAAGAAACGTGTTTAACTCATTTGTTCCTTCCATAAACTGTGTGAACGTCTCACCAATATTCCCTAATAAAGCAGCCAAATTAAATTCAATAGCCAAATTATATTCCCTAATAACGAGTCCGATTTTGTGCACACTCCTCGGCGAGTGTGCACGTAACTGTATTATTATGGTCACAGTCTTCCTTCATTTTGGCTAGTCCAGGCTCTCCTTAAATTTCTTTACAAAAGATTTTATTCGTCTTTTGCTGCCCTTGTAATATCCCAGATTACTCGCTATCCCAGATTTATGTTGATTTTAAAACTGAAAACGGGATAAAAAAAATTTTTGTTGCCCCGGAAAATTTGCTGCCCGAAGTAGTGCTTCGGCTGCTTTGCCTCAGGGTCGGCCCTGCTACCATCTAACAAATACTACGTATCCAGATCTCCATGAAGAGGTACGTAGTATTTGTTTTCTCTATTACTTAGAGATTCACCTATCTCAAATTTGTCACTGGAATCACTCATTTTGGTTGAGCGAATCAAAACATAGGGTTTCACAAATATCACAAAAAAATTTCTTTTCTTCTCCTCTAAACTTTTTTTTTTTAACTCTAAAAATATGATTTTATTTTGATTAAGAGTTAATATAAATGAAAATTAATCATTAACACTAAACTATGTAAGGATTAATTAGACATTTTCAATTTTTTGGGGATAAAGGGCACTTGAAATTACCATATAATGACCCTTTTTATCCTAATAGGTTCAGTCCCTCTAATAATTCCTTGAGCCCCTATACCGGGTTTCATATATCAATTAACTATGACACAGTTGCCTTTTTGGGGGAGACAAAGAGTGGTCGGGATGAGTTCATGGCACACAAATAAGGGTTAGGATCCTTTGATTGAAAAGAAGAAAATCTATAGCGTAAGTTGTCATAGCTATGAAGTTATCCACCGTCCTTTTAAATAAAGCAGAATCGTCACATAAAATAGTTTTAAACCGCTCCAACCGCAGTCTGCCTCAATTCCATTTACAAGTACGTGTCATAACCTCCTTGCATCTCTTCCAATTTTGTCTAGGTGTCTTTAATGCACAAGGTAGTTCTTATAACTTCCCAAACGAGTCCAAAAGAAATCAGTTCTTTCCCCTTCCCCTGATTAGTTTTGTTCTTCCAACCACGAAGAAGAGGCATATGATTTTAAAAAGTGTCGATCTCGCTTGCTCATCCACTAACGAAAAATGAAAAACAAGTATAAGAACCTTAAATTAACTATCTTTAAAGTAAACATTAGACAACACATATTCTATGCTATATTTTCTATATTCTTAAATACTATAAATACTTTCATATAAAGAAACATATTATCATCTCTTTGTTTAGCAGAGCGCACATGCATCACATAAACATGTTTTAAAAGAAAAAGATAATAACCAATTGCATATGGTCCAATCTTCCCTGACACATTCTTGTGGTCTTATCTTCATAAGTTCCATAAAGACGCTCAAAAAGATTTGACATCTTATTTCGGCGGTTTGCTGCCCATAAAACGTCATTAAGAACTCCTTCACCATGGCAAAGAAAGGTCCAAGATGAATTTATTCCAAATGAATTTTATATCGCATTCACACAATAATTCTACCATAATAATTATTAACAAATGTATTACCTCGATCTGCCGCGAGAGGTATTTTTTGTCCATGACTTGTAACCTTTGAAATGGACTAGCATTCTTCCAATTCTAATGAAGTAATCAAACATCGCTTAACCTCGTGTTCCCCGTAATGTGGGTATTGCGTCTACGAAAAATGAAATGAATCGTTTTAAAAATGCGTTCAAAGGCGTAAGATGTGGGAATTCCAATTAACAAACTTTGTCACGATATCAAGTAACATTACCAGAAAATATAAGTTAAGGATTTTGTTCCAAATTTATTCAAGGAGCCTTTAAAGCTAGATCCTAGCATATCAACCAACAAATCTTAATCAATAAATGCTATACATTTAAATAAGAAGTGATCAAAGAAACTTGATTTATTCCCGTTTAATTGAATTTATTATCTTTAGCCCTAAATTACCTGCAATCCAACAATCACTAAAGTTTTCCACTTTCGTTTTAATTTGATTAAAATTCTAATGCATGTGAAGGAAAAACTTTGAAATATGATTAATCAAGGATAAATAATATGAACTAACGATTACCTAAAGGCTTTCCTTATCAGAAATAAGAGATGCGACGAATTCTTTTCAAATCTTCGAAAGTCGAACTCCAATTCCTAACCCTTATTACTCATCTCCACCGGTTTCATTATTTTAGGAAGAACCGAGAACGGATTTAGGGAAGAACGGATCAAAGCCCTAGAAACTAATCATACGGGACACACCGTATAACATGGTAAAATGTAGCATAACAAGTTAACCTATGGTTATGGAACCGCTTTCCAAGAGACCCCACATGGAGCCTTGGTATGCTTTAACTTCTCACCCATAAGCATGCCCAAAACTAAGATAGATTCCTTTGTCCAATAAATTTTTAAGCTTTTTTAGCATTTTATTATAAGATCAAAAAAATGCTAGCACATTTAGGGCGACTCATTCGCAATTAGTGGGCAAAAAAACGTGAAATTACGTAATGCCCTTATATAACTAAGTCCGATTATGTAACACAAAATCTCATATTTGACTACCGATTAATATAGATTTCGTGCAATCTTCCTGTCTAGAAGTGATTTTAAGAACTTTAATAAACTACCGCATCATAGTTCTCAATTGTTTGAGATTTCCTCCTTTTTCTCCCAAAACAAAAATTTGAACTTATAATCGGTAGTCATATAAACTACCGATTATTCTTGTTCTCAAATTCGAAATTTGAGATTTCTCCCAAAACAAAATTTAGAAGTTAAATACCTTTTGTTTATACATTTTCCCAACAAAAAGAGCTGGAACTCTAAACCCTATATAAGGAAGAACACAAATACATGTAAACTCTCTCCAACTTCATCTTCAACATAATGTCCCAACCATTCATTAATCCAACGGAGTTCACGATCTATCCGAGACTCGGAGAAGAACCAAGGAGGCATAATGAGTAAGTTATTTGGGAGAATTACCAACGTAACCCAAACAAACCGTCACTCGCGATCTTTTTCCTGATTTTAACTTATCTTGTGAATCAATCTCAACCAATTGTTATGATCTCTGGAATGCATAATAAAAGATCTAAAGCTCATTTTTAGAATCCTTATCGATGGAAAGATTTGATCCGTTTCTTCCACGTCGCTAATCACAATACATTGTAATAGAATTTGTGGAAGTTCAACTTTATGATGACGTTGAGGTGATATCAGGATAATTTCCAAACACCAAGAAAATCTAAGTTTATGTTATTTATTTAACTACCGTTATACTCCAACGAAGCATTGAAGCCGAGCCTAAAACACACAAAAATTCCAGAATAAAACATATTGATAAACCTCCGATTATACCTCCCTAATGAAACTTTCTACCCCGTTAACAAACAAGCCTATAATCTAGTTTGACAAGTATCCTAAGCCGAGTTAGTATAATCTGCCTTATGTTGCTGCACTTTACTACCGATTATGTGTAATAATTGTACGCAACTTCGCAGACAACTTGTAAAGTACGCATCAACGTTATATGCACCTGCCCCTTATTATTACTTTATATCAGTCCTTTTGTTAATTACTTTACGCACCTGGCCCCTTAATAGACAAAGAGTGGTCGGGATGAGTTCATGGCACACAAATAAGGGTTAGGATCCTTTGATTGAAAAGAAGAAAATCTATAGCGTAAGTTGTCATAGCTATGAAGTTATCCACCGTCCTTTTAAATAAAGCAGAAACCGCTCCAACCCAGAATTCTAGATTTACAAGTACGTGTCATAACCTCCTTGCATCTCTTCCAATTTTGTCTAGGTGTCTTTAATGCACAAGGTAGTTCTTATAACTTCCCAAACGAGTCCAAAAGAAATCAGTTCTTTCCCCTTCCCCTGATTAGTTTTGTTCTTCCAACCACGAAGAAGAGGCATATGGGTTTCTTTCCCTAATAAATCCAATCTCTTTTTTTCCTGATTTTAATTTTGTTTCTCATTGTTTGATTTTTAATACTAATAAACATCATCTTTCTTTCAAATCTCCAATACTTTCATATTCATCTCTTTGTTTCGATCACCATCACCAGATTCTAATTGCATAGGCCTTTTCTGTGTCTTATATGTACAAACTTTTGATTGTAGGTTGTTACTTAGTAGTTCTGCTGCTTTGTATTTAAATTACTTGATCAATAATTTTCACTTACACTCCTTTTTTTTCTTTTTTGATAGATCAATACTCACGGGGTTTGGTTCTCTCATTCATATAATTTTCTCAATCTCATCCGACTTGGAATTGGTGTTTCTTTCTATCGCTGATTCCTTCTGCTAGGGTAAATGTTCCTTACTTTATATGCATGCTTATCCTAACCATTATAGGTGCGCTAAAAAAAAATTTTGCTTTACTATCTGTTATGTCCAGTTTTTTTTTTTTTTGGTCACTGTAACCTTAATGATGATGTTCTGCTTCTTAGCTTCCTTTCGCTAAAGATTTGAAGTTATTTTGTTAGGATATGTAGAAAGGGAAAGTATAGAGGGCCAATCATTTATGCTTCACTATTTGTTACTGGAGTTTTTGAGTCATTGCCTGACATGCCCGTTCGTTCACTGCATTTTCTTTAAACCGTGTAAAGCATGGTATGGTACTATGAAGAATAGATGTAGGAACCTCCTTGAGATTAAGCGCGTTGATAGGTATGTTATCAGATATTTTTGCATAGAGTTTTTTTTTTTTTTTTTTTGAGTTTAAGCATACACATGCCCTTTCTCATGAGAAATTTTCTTTTGCTTCATATGTTTGCAGGTATAGACATCTTCTTAAAGTAAAGGAAGTCAAAGTTCTAAACTAAGACGAAAGATGATAAGAGAAAAGCACATAATGCCCCATGAAGAATGGTAATACAGTCACCCCTCAAAAAGAGAAATCATTGAAGAAGTACAGTAACCTAACCCCAAGGAAAACATGATTATAATGTATAAGTGTAATAGCAGTTTCTCTTTCTGCAAATTTGGTGTATCTGCCACTCTGATTTAAAATCATACAAACAACTTCGACACCTTTGATGTTCATTTTTCTCGATTGGCTGATTTTTCTCTACCAGTTCATATCTCTTGCTTTACCATATTTATTGCTTGAATTTGGCTGTAGTGGGTCGTTCATTTCCCTCTTAGCACCTCTGTTTTCTCTAAGCATCTATGGTTAGAAATTTACATACTAATGCGCCCAGAGCAATATATTTAAGTTAGAATGATGACATGCATGACCATTTGTCTTTCTGCTAGCAAAGTGGTATAATTCATCTGTTTATATATCTTATCCGGTAACAAGACGAATCAAGCTGTACACTGAAATGGCACATGGATATACAATGTCCTACCCCAAGGAAAACAGGATTATAATTTATAAGTGTAATAGCAATTTCTCTTTCTGCAAATTTGGTGTATCTGCCACTCTGATTTAAAATCATACAAACAACTTCGACATCTTTGATGTTTATTTTTCTCGATTGGATGATTTTTATCTACCATTTCATATCTCTTGCTTTACCATATTTATTGCTTGAATTTGACTGTAGTGGGTCGTTCATTTCCCCCTTAGCACCTATGTTTTCTCTAAGCATCTATGGTTAGAAATTTACCTACTAATGCGCCCAGAGCAATATATTTAAGTTAGATTGATGACATGCATGACCATTTGTATTTCTGCTAGCAAAGTGGTATAATTCATCTGTTTATATATCTTATCCGGTAACAAGATGAATCAAGCTGTACACTGAAATGGCACATGGATATACAATGTCCTACACTATGTATTATTGTTTCTCAATTCCGTTTATTCTAAAATGAAGTTCTCAACTAATTTTTCTGCAAATACATTCACATTAAGCCGCTGGCAATCAAAAAATGATTATGGTTATGGATCTTTGTTTGCAAGTAGCCAATGCAAATTAACATTATGCAGAATATCACACGACAAAGAGAACCCGACAATTATGCAAAAGCAAGGAATCTTCATCAAAACTCTACATTAGTATACATCGCCACGTACCTTTGTGCCAAAAATCAACATTTTTTAAAATATTCAACGATCATCCTAAGGGATTCAGAGATGGAAAAAAGGCGGTCCAATCCTAGAGTATTCATCCCCAATGCTTGCACAAATCCGGAATTGATGAAAACATGACTAAAATTTAAACATCGACGCGCCGAAGGCGCACGAGAGGTTGAGACCAGGCCGAAGGCCTGGTTGATACCCTAGTCTCCCTTATAAAGAACAGTTTGGCTAACTTAGCCTATCTGAGTGGTGGCCAGGATTTAATCTTGGCAAAGATAAATCTACGGCCATGGGTTGTTCAGCTTTAATGTTAGTTAAGTGTTTTATTAATTGGTTTTGTCTCATTAATTGTTCATAATAAATGGTTTATTAATTTTTATTTCTACTAATTAAATTAATAAATGCATATTCCATTAATTTCTTAAATGATATTATTAGTGTTTTATTAATTGGGGTCTTATTAATTGTTTATGATGAATGATTTATTAAATTTTCATTTCCCTTGATTAATCTAATAAATATATAATTTCGTTAATAAATAATTTTATTAAAAATTACCTCAATTGAAACTATTAAACATAACGTGATGGTTGTGATTAGGAATAAAGATGCATGTAACGGGCTCAGATCACATGTCCCTATTTTCCTGTTTGTTCATGTCCTATCCAATGAAAGTACGCCACCTATTTTTCGCTATATTGTTTTATTTGTAAATTCATGGAGAGATTATATTAACCTAACGTCGTTGTCGATCACTAAAACTACCCTGTCTTTAGTTCTTTGTCTTTTCAAAGATGAATTTAAATCTACTCCTCTCGCCTCTCTGATAACCTTAAATAACATGTTAAAGATCGTAAAAACAATAACTATTATATAATGAGTGCAAATATTTTTTTGAGAAAACAAAAAATTAAAATAAATAAATAAAAAGGGATCGTCGTTCAGATCCACAACTACAAATTTAATCCAGTTTGATGAAGCTGGTAGTGTTCAAATAAAAATAAAATGTTAAGTTCAATCCAAAACCACGGTATCATGTACGCAAACGCCTAACATTTTAAAAATCCATAACAAAAAAGTTAAGATAAAATATTTAGCAATACATCAAAGTTTGAGAATATAAAGATAAAATATTTAGCAAAAATTAATGTGTCGAGTCTCGCCCTCTGCTTAACCCGTGCCGTGACGGAACATGATGTTGATAGAAACCCCAAATATTACGTCAATTTTTCTTTACTTTTGATAGGGCTTAACCCGTGCCGTAACGACACGGGGGTCGACTATTATATTTACATAATATTTTACTTTTCCTTTTAGGCACCCAGACAAAAAATATTTATGTAAATCAATGACAATTGTATTATCAATTGAATTAGCTACAACTCAAATGTATCCCTTTTTATGAAAAATGCGCCTCAAAAAAATAAATTAAAAAAATACTAGCTTCGAGTGATAACCTATAGAAGTATGAGGAAACCATTCACGGTTTCGAATAGACGGGAGTATTTCTTATATGGAATTATGCACGTGTCGATAATTGGTACACACCTGCAAAAAGAATGGATATCGACAATGAAAAATTATAGTTAGATGCACACATCTACAGTGCATGAATGGGAAACATGAAATGGCAAAAATGGAATAGCTTATGATTAGCGAAAATGGGATATACCTTAGAAGCAAAACATTTGACATAATAGCTCATGAGAATATTGTATCCATGGACCTGATAGAAATTTGCAGCTCCAAGACCCTAAATCATTTGACATGAGTGTTACATTCGTAAAGTGAGCGTTGATTGAAAATGCAAAACAATGGAATACCTCAAATTTGAAACACACAAATGAAAACAAAAGAGAAGTAATAAGAAACCCTTACATTGAAGACATAGCTTCTTCTCATTATGATTACCTGTAAAATAAAATCAAAATATTTACAAAAACAATAAGAAACAGTAAGATAAAACCAAAAATTGAATATACGATAATCTAGGAAATCTTTATTTCAAAGAAAATAAATATTGCATTTTTTGGATTCAAAAGCCTTTTGAAACCATTTGTAGACCTGGTATTGATCCAAGAGTTCTTCACAGCACTGCCTAGAAAAAAAAGAATAATCTAATGAACTGGAAATGCTTATGTGAATTGCATATTTAGAGTTCAGGGTTCAGTTTAGTTTATTCAAATACGATCTTTGAATATTTGGTGTTGTAATGAACTAATAAAAATGATTTTTTCAGTTTAGTTTATTCAAATATTTGGCGTTGTAATGAACTAATCATAATTCATGAAACACATTGCTCACCTAATTAACACCTAGATAAATACTTGCGATGATGGCCATTATATATCGAAACTTCTTGGTGAGCTCAAAGCAGGGGCCACTTATGAACTGTGATGTGAATTGGATTTCTGTAATTTGAGGAAAAATATACGCAAACCACCAACTGCTTAAGTAATACCCCAAATGTCTTAGTGTTACCAAGAATTCGATTCAAATATGCAAGCTCATATTCACGTTAAGGACCGCACTCTTATATAAATTAGCCACATACATGATACATCAGTGGCAATGCAAGCCTTGAATCACCTTTATAATGAGATTCTCTTTGTTTCTTTTTTTTTTATCTTCCTAACATTGCACACTATAAGCACGCATAGGAGGTGATATCTAAGACTAAGGTATAATTCAAATCTATTAGAATCATACCATTTACAACTGGATGCCTTTGAAAAAAATTGACGTGTTGTTATTATTATTACATGAAAGGGATACATTGACCACACTTGCGCAAATAGCTCACTTCGCAAATGATTGGTGTTGCATGTACTGTCTAGATTTCAACGAGGAGTTTGAGGAAACAAGGAACCAGAAGCAGTGTCCGGAGTATTTTGGATATAGTAACTTAGACCCGATGTAATACTTATGTTTTTTTTTTTTTTTTTTTTAGTTTTTCCACAATCTATTTATTTAAGAAAAATGAACATTTCAAATACATAACATCAATGAAAATTAGATAGATTGCGTTTGACAATAATGTCTACTGATGGTCCGGAAATGGCAAAAGAAAGGAATTGTGTAGAAGAATTGTTGGGATATACAACGGATTACTTGATACGAATGAAATAGGTATAACTATTTCGATTCTGAAATCACATAAAGTTCACAGTATAAGATGACATCAAGTTTAAAGTTAGTAACAAACATAATATGGTTAACTAAAATGTTAAAAACAAACAAGATATATAAACTTACAAGGAGGTGGGACTTGAAGAGGCCAATTTTTAAAACTACAATCCTAGAAAGCAACGGTCCATAATACCATAATTGTTTTTTTAATAAATATTCAACGTAGAATATGTCAACTTTTGGTTAAGGATCTATTGACAACCTATTAATTTGAAATAGGATCAGGGAGTACAATATGTGTTAAGGTTCTTTATGAGGTAATGTGTCACCAGATTGTATTCCAAGTGAAGGTAGGAACATACGGAAGTGACAAAATGTCCAAGACTTTTGAAGTTACCAAAGCCTTCGTTAAGATGAATTGCTAGGCACAATACTTTGTTGAAGATTTAATGGTAGAGGTTCGCATATATACAATCCCTTCGAAAAGGTAATGGGTACACATTTTAAACATTGTCATCTAATGGGTGTTTAAAAATTACAGGAAAATCATGTCACATTGGATAGTTTGTATCATTCGTTCGACGCAAAAAAATACTATTCTCTGCCTACTTGGAGGATCGACAACATGACCATGATAACTGGGGCGAAATATGAGCATGTGGAGACTTTTATGGATGATATTGATTAGTTGATTTCACTGAGATGAGCGCTGCTGACGACATATTTCCAAAAAATATTTAAACTTCCATGTTCATGTACATCATTATCTCATTATAGCAATGAACCTAAATAAAAAAGTGTCTGGAAGTTAAGATTATATTTCTTTTGTTTGAGGAAATCTCCGGCGGTAAAATATTAAAGGAAAAAACAAAGAAAAAAAGAGAGGAAAATCCCAACTATTTTTATGACAAACATATATTAAATCATAAGGATCTGATAAGTATTCGGGACACAAATTATACGATATATTAAAAATGAACCAACATCATGGCCCGTGCCGTTACGGCACGGGTTAAGGGCTAGTATATATATATATATATAATATATCCTTCATGCAATATTAAAGTTCACTAGGCCAAAATATTTTTCCGTTGAAACATCAAATATGAGATATACAGGGGGGCTATTTGTCTTTATCACCTTTTCCTATCCTCCTGGAGTTAACTAATGATTTTCCGTCGAGTTTACGAGAAGTGAATTTCTTCATATAATCCTGGTACCCAATTGTTCTAAACAATGCAGGTGTCTCTGGTGTGATCATGCCGACCATTGGACCTATTAATGTATCTTCTTTAGGGCTATGAAATGCTGCAACTGAGAGCCTCTCCTTTGATGACTTTATTGTTGCACGATGTTCCACGCTACGGTAAATCCCATTAGTCATTATCTGCCACAGGGTAGTAACAAGGAATTAATAGAAAAAACTTGGTAGCTGCCATAGATCTTGGATCATACGATTTCATCAACTCTTTTAACCTCCAAAGTATCTCCAATGTTCACTACAAAGGCATTAGGAAGAGGTTTAATGGGAAGCCATATATTGTCTTTTCTAATCTGTAATCCATCCACATCGTTGAGTTGGAGGAGGATGGTCAAACCGCCAGCATCCGAGTGAGGTGTTAAGCCAATGACGTGCTCGGGTTGAGGACAAGGAGGATAATAATTCATCCTCATTCCTTGTCCTCCGTCCTCAAACAACTCTGCCATGGCCCTAGTCTCCATTTTTAGAGCCTTTTCCATCAAGTCAATGAGAGTCGTGTTTAGTTTACTCAACTCAAATGAGTATGATTCAATTGTTTCCCTGCATGAAGAGATGAACCAGCCAGTTATACGCCCGGAGTCTCAAAGTCTTAACATGTTAAGCTATGTTTAATTGGTATGTGTACGTATGGTACTGGATAGATCGAAATCATCGAATCGAACCCACCAGATTTCTTGGCTTGCAATTGTACAGTAGTACTGTTATATTATGTAAAGCAAAAAAAATAAAATATATCGGAATGAAAAAAGACATACAATTCAAACTGTATATATCAATGCCTAAGGCACCAACAACATTTATTAATTAATCGAAATTATTAATTTAACGAGTTCAAGTTTAGTATTTATAAGCCTAGTAAGATCAAAAAATTGTATGTTATTTTCGAAAAATTATTAGTATTGTTGTAGGAATATTATTGGTGGTGTGGTTGACCACCCCCATGTGTCACTATGCATGGGAAACTCTCTCCATGTTGGACACATGTAGCATTATGTTGGACACATGTAGTAACTCATTCAACACTTGTACTCCTACCTTGTCTTCTTCTCTTGTATTTAAGGAGTAAATGCTAATGAGAAAATACACCTGATTTCTCTTCCTCTCTTACATACTTTGTCTCCTTTTATGTTTTGTCTCTTATTTTGTCTACCACTCTAAACACGTTATCAGCACTTTGGCTAACCATTTGAGCTTCATTCTTTCAACCACAAAACAAAAGAAAGTTGTTGGCTTCAAATCAAGTAGGATTTTTTTTCCAAAAGAAGGAGGTATATCTCAACCATTAGTATTTATTTATTCTTGTTGAAAGTGATATATTTGTCTCATCTATCACATGACATGATAATATCTTGGACTCTTTGCTATCACATGTTTGAACTATTTATTACACCAAAAGTTAGAAGAAAATAATTTATTTTACTAGTTTATTTTCAACTTGAAAGTGATAGCTAATTTGTTTTTATATCACATGTTTGACTCCTACGTGAAAATGACATGTTGTCTTCTTTTGAACAAACATTTATTTTGAAACCAATCCGATTTGTGTATGTAAGTATCAATGTTCATTACTTTTATATGCATGTATGTTTCTACTCCTCATCAAAGCTATAATGACATGGGTTTTTATTTAGAGCATGCTTATATAAACACACGTTCACTATTTTTGATCTTATTTAATGTTGTTCTATATATTAATAAATACCCATGATGTATAAGTATGCTACTTCCCCATTGTTGTTATGACTAAATATTAATAATTATGAGTATGCATGTAGTAGTGCTTATTTTAGATTTATTTTATATGTAACTAAAGCATGTTGTAAATTTCAACCAAAAAAAAAAAAAAAAAATCATTTATTTAAAATATTTATCTCGCAAATAGTTGCTACTAAACATGCAACAATTGCAACTTAAATTACAATAATTTTATATGCGTGATAAATGGGCCGGTAGTTTTTTTTTTTTTTTCTAACAAACCTATTTTTAGTTGACTATTTTGTCAACATTATTACCAAATTGTTTGCAATTTTTAAGCCATAAAGAAATTTGGTTTGCAAACAAAGTTCCCTTGTTAAAACCATAAAGAAGCTTGGTTAATTAATTTTGTGGACATGGTTATGATTAGAAATTGGACTATATGACATATCTGTATTACCCAGAAAACCATAAAGAAATTTGGTTACGGTAAAACGATACCAGGATTTGTCGTGGACTCAGAAGGACTTGAGCACCATATTAATGTCCTTTACTTTGTCTATGTAGATGGACCCAATTCGACCAGAATTCGAACTTTTGGACTCAGCAGGACTTGAGTACCACCGTTGGGTTGCTGATGTGGAAACTACCTTAGTTGCAAAGGAATTCACCTCCACTATCAAGCCATCTGCCGACGCTGCTCCTGCAACTGAGAAAGACAAAGCTAATTCTCTTATGTTCCTCAAGAGGCATATCGATCCTAACCTGCGTTGGGGTTATCACCACCTGAAGACACCAAAAGAGCTATGGGATGCTCTCGAGAGCCGTTTTGGGAACATTCATGATTCCTTAATACCACAATTGAATGTCTTGTAGAACGAAATCCGATTTCTTGATTATGTAAAAGTGAATGATTTCCAAAAAGACATGCTGCAAATTCAGGCACGTATGGACTTTTGTGGAAAGAAACTTACTGATGAAGAAATGATTCAGAAAACCCTATCGACCTTTCCTACCTCGTCCATGATACTAGCGAACCAGTATCGTTTGGAGGTTGACAACAAAATAATCACCACATTCAGTAGGTTGATAAACTTACTGCAAGTGGCCGAAAGGAACAATGAGATTCTTTTCAACAACAATGCCAGAGCTGTCGGGAAAAAGAAAGTTCCCGAAGCTAACCATGGAAAGGTCAATAAAGGGAAGGGCCCCAAAGGAAAGAGGGCTCGACATTCTGATCCCTATGATCCATACCCACGTGGAGATAACACCTCTCGTGGAAGAGGACGTAAGGGACATAATCGAGGTCGAGGAAGAAATGGTCATTCTCATGTTTCGCATAGAGAAGGAACTTTTGTCCATGGTGGTAGTGATCCTAAGTTCTAGAAAACCCCTACGAATCTCGCCACTAAAAAGGCTGCAGATGGAGGTGCGCCTTGTTTTAAGTGCGGATTCACCGGACATTGGTACAAGCATTGCAAGGATAGCGCCAATATAGCTGCGAGCTATAAAAAGTATCGTGAAGCTATCGAACAGGAGGCTAACTACACAGAAGAAAATATTGTTACCCCTGACGCTAACCTCACAATCTCTGATTTCCTTGGAAACGAGGACTTTGCTCCAACAATGGATGTGCCTGACTTTTCCTGGGCCTAAACATTTAGTTTCTTGTTTCATGGTTTGCTAGACTCTGTTGTTTTAATAGGTTGTTATTTGCTTTAAGGTACTTTATGTTTTCTTAGACTACCCTTTGTTTAATGGTTTAAGTAAGTGGTGTTGTTGCTAAACATGTTCTTAGCATCTTTATGTTATGTGTGTGGATTATCTATGAGTACTTTCTTTTTATCATGTTTTATAGAATTTTACTTTGCTTATGATAATCTATTGTTTAGAATTTGTATTAGAATGGTAAGGATACCATTCTAGTAGAACAGGTTTCTCTAAAGAAAATGAGATAAACTGTTCATCTTGATAACCTTCCTGCCTAATGTACTTGTAGGAATGTCTCAAGGAGAAATTGAATGTCTAGCTGATAGTGCTACCACCCACACTATCCTACGAAATAGACAATTATTTTTTGATTTTACTCCTTATAATACATCTGTGACTACGATGATTGGATCATCACAAGTAATCATTGGGCGAGGTACTGCTCAATTCTTGTTGCCAAATGGCACAATGATTAAAGTCACAGAAGCTCTATATGCACCAAGAGCTAACCGCACTTTGTTAAGTTTCAAGGATATCCGTGCAAATGGGTACCACTTGGAAACTCACTATGAAAATGGAATTGAGTACATATACGTGATCTCTAATGAATGTGGAAGGAAACGCATCTTAGAGAAACTAATGAGTCATTCCAGTGGATTGTACATCACCACTATTAGGATTATTGAATCCCATGCTGTTACCAACGATGAATTGTTGGCCAGTGACTTATATAAGCTTTGGCACGATCGAATAGGGCACCCGGGTCGTGATATGATGATTCGTGTTTTGAAGAACTCACACGGACATCCTTTCTTTCGAATGAAAAAGAAAATGGGACGAAATATTGTTACAATGCAGAGTAACAATGTGCATTATAAAGTAAATAATGCAAATTTTATGCCTTCTAAAGTAAGAGAAGTGCAACCTTCATCTTCCAAAGTAATTGAAGCGCACCCCAAGTATCATTCTTCTTTGTCGTCCTTATCGAAGGCACACCGCTCATTCTGCAAAGCTTGTTCTTTGGCAAAGACGGGATCAAGACCATCCTATGCTAAAGATACCAAACAAAATATTCCATTTTTACAAAGAATACAAGGTGATATTTGTTGACCTATACATCCAAAATGCGGACCATTCCGATATTTTATGGTTCTGGTTGATGCTTCGACCCGATGGTCACACGTTGCATTATTGTCCACAAGAAATGCTGCATTTGCAAAGCTCCTAGCACAAATTATACGACTAAGGGCTCACCACCCTGATCATCCAATGAAGTCTATCAGACTTGATAATGCTGGGGAATTTACATCTAAAGGATTTGATGATTTTTGTATGTCTAATGGAATTGACGTAGAGCATCCCGTACCCCATGTACACACTCAAAATGGTCTCGCAAAAGCTACCATCAAAAGATTACAGATGATAGCTAGGGCATTGGTTATGCATTCCAACCTACCTATTACTGCCTGGGGGTACGCCATATTGCATGAAGCATTACTTATTCGCTTTAGACCCACTGATAGCCAACCATTTTCTGCGTACCAGTTGGTAACTGGATATGAGCCTGATATTTCACATTTACGCATATTTGGTTGTGCCGTATACGTGCCTATTACGCCCCCACAGCGTACCAAGATGGGTCCACAAAGACGAGTAGGTATTTATGTTGGATATGAATCCCCAACAATTATCCGTTACTTAGAACCTTTGACAGGCGATCTCTTTACCGCTAGATTTGCGGATTGTCACTTTGATGAGACAACCTTCCCGTCGTTAGGGGGAGGTATGGAAAAGGACTTCCAAAGGGAACGACAGGAATTGTCATGGTGTGTTCCCACGTTGTCTCATCTTGATCCCCGCACTCCACAATGTGAAAGTGAAGTGAAAAGAATTATCGATCTTCAGAATGTGGCAAATTCAATACCTGATGCATTTACTGATATTGCTAAAGTGACGAGATCACATATACCAGCTGCAAACGTGCCTGCAAGGTTGGAAATTCCCGACAAGTGAAAAGGTACCATAGGTACAGGTACCAAGGCTTCACTTGGTGGAAGTGTAGCTGAGGCCGTGGCCCCCAAAAGGAAGAGGGGGATACCACTTGGTTCGATCGATACTCAGCCAAGGAAGAAAAAGGCGAGTAAGGCACAAACCGATCCATATATCATCAACACAGATAATCCATCTCATGAGATTGTCTCTGATTACAGTTATGTCCATGAATCATTACTGGGGGATGCCCCGAAGTTTGAATTGATTCCAGAGAACAAAGAAATCTCTATGGATTGTGAAAGTTCATACGTGTTGATGGAAAGATCCTCCACGCATATTGATGATATATTCGCATATATTGTTGCTCGAGAGATTATAGAGCACGATGATATCGAACCACACTCTATTGCAGAATGCCAAAAGAGAGCAGATTAGCCTCAATGGAGAGATGCAATCCGTGCTGAATTAAATTCACTGGCAAAGAGATAGGTATTTTGGTGCGGTAGTGCTAACCCCACCAGGTGTAAAGCATGTAGGACATAAATGGGTATTTGTCAGAAAGCGTAATGAGAAGAACGAAGTCGTTAGATATAAGGCTCGCCTTGTGGCGCAAGGTTTCTCACAATGCCCTGGGATTGATTACGAAGAAACGTACTCTCCTGTAATGGACGTCATCACGTTCTGTTACTTAGTCAGCTTAGTAGTTTCAGAAGGACTTGAAATGCAACTTATGGATGTGGTTACCGCATATCTCTATGGGGACCTTGATATAGAGATATTCATGAAAGTTCCAGATGGACTTCCATTTCCCAATTCAAGTAACTATAAACCACGGAGTGCGTTTTCAATACAGTTTAAACGCTCACTTTACGGATTGAAGCAATCCGGGCGGATGTGGTATACTCGTCTAAGTGATTATTTGATTGGGAAGGGATATACAAATAATGAATTGTGCCCCTGCGTGTTTATAAAGAGAACAAGTTCCGGATTTGCAATTATAGCCGTCTATGTCGACGATATGAACATAGTAGGTACTCTTGATGAAATAAGAGAAACCGCAAGCTATTTGAAATCCGAATTTGAGATGAAAGATCTTGGGAAAACTCGGATGTGTCTAGGACTTGAACTAGAACATCGAGCTTGTGGAATATTAATCCACCAGTCTGCATATGTCCAAAAGATACTCAGGCAATTTAATATGGACAAAGTGCATCCTGCTAGCACTCCCATGGTTGGTCGAACCTTAGATGTACATAAAGATCCGTTTCGTCCGAAGGAAGATGGCGAAGATATATTGGGAGATGAATATCCCTACCTAAGTGCAATAGGTGCATTATTGTACTTAGCACAATGTACTCGACCAGATATCTCGTTCTCAGTGAACTTGTTAGCTAGATATAGCTCAGCACCAACGCAGCGTCATTGGAATGGTATAAAGAATATCTTTAGATACCTAAAAGGAACCATTGACTTGGGTTTTTTTTATCCCTACGAAGACGAAAGGAGAGCTACTACTGTAATTTCGACTCCTTACACCAAGACCCAAAATAATGTTTTGGTTGGTTTTGCTGATGCTGGGTACCTCTCAGACCCACACAAAGGTCGATCACAAACTGGACATGTGTTCACTATCGGGAATACAGCGATATCCTGTAGATCGACCAAACAAACCCTTGTGGCTACCTCCACGAACCACTCTGAGATCATTGCCCTACATGAGGCGGTCCGTGAGTGTATATGGTTAAGGTCTATCATTACGCATATTCGAGGAACATGTGGTTTGAGTTCTAACTCTGAAGAGCCAACTTGCATTTATGAAGATAATGAAGCTTGCATCGAACATATGAAGCAAGGGTATATCAAAGGTGATAATACAAAACATATATCACCGAAGTTCTTTTATAATCAGCAACAACAATGTCTTCTAAACATTCAGAGTCGTAAGGTAAAAATCTGACGAAAATGTGGCAGACTTATTTACAAAGTCATTACCCAAGGCTACATTTGAAAAACATGTGAGAAGTATAGGACTAAAGAGATTGTACGAACTTCCATGACCCCACAGACTAAAGGAATTGTCCACTCCCATGACTGTAATAGACTAAAGAAATTGTTTTGCATCAGGGGGAGCACCCTGATGGTATGTTGAACTCTTTTCCTTCACCAAGGTTACTTTTTCCCACTGGGTTTTGTTACTCGGAAAGGTTTTTAATGAGACAACAATAATACCATAATACAAATCATGGGGAGATGTCAATATCAGGGGGAGCATCTAACGATGCAGTGATGACATCAAAGTATGTTGTACTCTTTTCCTTCATCGACGTTACTTTTTCCCACAGGGTTTTGTTACTCGACAAGGTTTTTAAATGAGACAACAAAAACACTATAGATACAACTTCGGTTAAGGTTATTCTTCTCCTTACAAGTTTTCGGGTTTTTGTGCGAAATATTTTTCCTGACACATTTCTACAATGGAGAAGGGTTCTAACAAGCGACGCCATTTCAGAAGCTCAAGTGCCTTTATCCTTTGACCAGTTTTTCATCAACAGACGTTTTCTGGAAAGGTTTTGGCAAAGCAATTAGTTTATACTGGTGGTCATCCAAGGGGGAGTGTTGTAGGAATATTATTGGTGGTGTGGTTGACCACCCCCATGTGTCACTATGCATGGGAAACTCTCTCCATGTTGGACACATGTAGCATTATGTTGGACACATGTAGTAACTCATTCAACACTTGTACTCCTACCTTGTCTTCTTCTCTTGTATTTAAGGAGTAAATGCTAATGAGAAAATACACCTGATTTCTCTTCCTCTCTTACATACTTTGTCTCCTTTTATGTTTTGTCTCTTATTTTGTCTACCACTCTAAACAAGTATTAATTTATTAGAGTTTCAACCGTATATATCCCGAGAGCAAAAGAGATCACAAAGAGATAAACCTGAGAGGGATCGATTAACGTTGTCTCTTGGTCTGGAAACATCTCCATCTCCTAAACCATTCTCCATCTCCATCTCCAACATTTCTTCAGCCTAGATTGATTTTAGATCCTAGTTCTACCATCTAGATTCCTAGTTTTCCTTTCATAGATTAGTAGTTTTCGTTTCTCCTTTAGATTCCTAGTTTTCCTTCCTTCCTGTTACCATGTCATCTGAGCATCGTTATGTGCAAATTGAGAAAAAATTCCTTAGGTTCTCTTGTAGCAAATCAATACCTTCATCCTCGATTACATTAACAGAATTCTACAATCATGGTTCTACAAAAGGAGTGTTCACCAACTCCCTAGCTTTAAATCTAAAATCTGTTTTCTTTGAAGCGACCAAAAACGGTGATGCGGGGAAGAAATTTATGGAAGTTTGATGACAATCAAATTTGGTTTTGCACTACAAAACAATCTAATGCTCAAGGATTTTATTTACACATCATCCTAGCTAAACCAAATCGAAAGCTGATCCAATTTCTTTTTTTGTTCCATCCCAGTAATTGCTACACCTTGGTTGGTTTGCTTTATTGAATGCTCTTGAATCAATCCTTAATTTCTCTTGTAGGATTTCTAAACGGTCCCATTCCATTTGTTTCCAACATCCGACACCCAAATCCCACCTTCATCCTTCAACTTCCTATGCTCAAATTCTCTCTCGGCCCCGAAATCTAGTAATCCAACTTCTATCAGGAAACCTACTTACAAACATGCTCTAAATCCTTTTCCCTGCAATAAATTTGCGGCACCTGCTACTGTCAATTCCAAAAAACAATCTATCCATATAGATAATTCTTTAGATCCTTTGGGAAAATGGAATGATGCTTTTATCATCTCCTCGCCATACAGGGTTCACTCTTGGAATCAAATTGGCATATCTTTATGTTTTGAGCTGCAGATTGTTTCTGAGTTTCAAATCTTCCCTATCAATTCTTTCCAAGCTTTATTTCATGCAGATACGGAGCTCTCTAAAGCAAATTTAGAATTCAAATTTGAGGCCCAGTAATGTTACTTATTCAAAGATTCGGATGGCATGAAAAAATTTGGAGTTTGAATCATCGGATTCTCAGAATTTCACATTGAAGTATATGGTGTACCATATCAATTTTGGTCATCGAAGTATTTCATGCTATTGGTAAACTATGTGGAATTGTTTTACTAATTGATCCATCAACGTTGAGATTAGAAGATTTGCTTATTATACGTATGAAGATTCAAACAGAAAAGGCATCAATGGCATTCCAAGGGTGATCAACATTTTTCAGGTAGGCAAAGTTCGTGGCTCACATTGCGGTGACAAGAAAGTCTTCAAGGATTGACCAAAACTTCAAAATTCTACCACCGGTAAATGAGGATCTGTTTTCAAATTCAACTCTAATCAAGACATATCTTTGTGCACGATTTTTGGAGGAAAGTAGAACGAAGAAAAGAAAATTTCTCCTCCGTATATTCCTCGATTTACAAAGCACGAAACAGATAATAAGGTAACTTCCGCGTCAAGTCACCAGTATTCTCGCTCCAACGGAAAAGATTAATTATTTTACCGGAGAACGGTCATCATGGGTCAAAGAAATCGAAAAAGAAAAAGAAATACATGCCGAAACAGGTATGGAAACGTATCCAAAAATCTGTGGATAATTTGAGTACCACTTTGGCTACAACTCATCTAGAGAATAATTTAGATGACATGGATATTGATGTGGCCACCTCCCGCCAGCCTGCTTTCAAGATCTCTATGGCAGATTCTCTTGAACCTAATGTTACACCTCGAGTCTTCTAAGACATGTAACTCAAGATCACCTTTCTCCAAGAACAAAGGCCCTAACCCTTCCCTCGTCCAAACTCAAAACCATGCACCTTCCTCAATCACTAAATTCCATGTTACTTGAACCTACCTTCAAGCCATCAATGTCTGAATTTAATCTCTCTCTCATATCAAGAAACAACCAAGTAATCAAGCGTATCCACATACCTACATGGGTAATTACCGAGGTGACTCGACTTTTAACATGGGAGTGCGTTTGGGAATTGATTTCTTGTCTATGCCAAATCACTCTTTAAATCACTTAACCATAAAATTCACAGTGCAGGTCCCATCCTTAAACCTATACCTGTTCTCCCTTTGAAGATCTTACGAAGAAGATTTTGATGTGCAAACTTTGATTAATTTAGAGGGCATGGATGTTGTCTCTATTCATGAACCTAAACAAGTTGATACTCCTCTAATGGATGCAAGGAAGGCCGGCTGTCACATTTATGGTACAGATAGATGAGTTGTGTAACTCTGATACATCGATTCAATCATTTATCCACCGGGATTTGAGCCATCAACTTTATGTATTTCTGATGATGCAAGCTCAAGTAATGAAGAAGAAGGAAAATGCTTGTTATACCTAAGAGAATGAAATCGAATGTAAAAGGCTAGGGGTGGTGGCACAAGATTTGGACACCTCTCAACCTAGAACAAGAAGAGCGACTAAACCAAGGGACGCAAAAGTTTATCAATGAGTATCAAAATTCTTACTTGGAATGTTAGAGGCCTCAATTCCGAGAAAGAAGACGTGTTGTGAAGAAAATGTTAAATCTCATAAGAGCACCTATTGTCATTCTACAAGAAACTAAAATGCTTAGTTGTTCTCTCTTTGACATAAAGCAAATTTGTGGTTATCAAAATATGGGATGGACATATCAGCAATCTTTTGGGAGTTCTGGTGGTATGATTACTTTATGGGATAAGGATTTTGTGGAAGTTACAGATTCTCTAGTGGGAGATTATACCCTATCCATCTCTTGTATCAACAAAGATGATAACTTTGAATGGGTTCTAACAAATGTTTATGGACCTAACAAGCCGATGAAAGAGATGATTTTTGGATGGAGCTTGATAATGCGTCAAGATTATGGGACCTTCCATGGTGTCTTGGAGGTGACCTCAATGTAATTCTCAAGTGTGACGAGAAGAAAGGCTGCAATAAAATCACTAAGAGCATGAGGGACTTTGCTGATTTCATATATACACATGATCTCATTGATCTTCCTATGAAAGGTGCTAGGTACACCTGGTCAAATGGACAATCCAATCCTGTCATGTCTAGAATAGACAGATTCCTACTCTCTCCTTCTTTTGAAGCTCATTATCCTTTTGCCTCTCAACTTGCTAAATCCAAACCCACCTCAGATCATATTCCTCTTCTCCTAGACATTTCTGATCCTTCTTGGGGTCCTAGTCCATTTAGGTTTGAAGTTATGTGGTTCATGGAGAATGGTTTTCTTAATTTATTACAAGAATGGTGGCAATCTTTCTGTTTTTAGTACAGCTAGCAAAGTTCTGTGGCTTAAGTTGAAAGCTCTAAAAGAGAAATTGAAGATATGGAACAAGGAGGTTTTTGGTATCACAAATTCAAAGTTAAATTTAATTCTTGAGGAAATCCAAGACATTGATGTTTATGCGAGAGGATAACATCTTGTCTGAAGCTATGGTGAATGAAAAGATCAAGCTGAAAAACTGAATTTGAGAAGATTACAAAGATGGAAGAGATTTCTTGGAAGATCAAGTCAAGCACAAAATGGTTACAAGAAGGTGACAAAAATACTTGCTTTCTTCATTAGTCAAGCCTCTCGCAAGAAGAAGAGCAAACAGATCGTGCAACTTTATGTCAATGGTGAGTTAATCAAGATAGAGATAAGCTTAAGGAGCATATTGTAGATTATTATGAAACTTTGTTCCACAGAAGAGGAGCTTATTAGGCGAGGAATTGGTGGACATCGAGTTTGAAAGTATCAATCAAGTAGAATCGACATCTTGGAGGAAAACTTCACGAAGAGGAAGTTATTAATGCAATTAAGGAGCTCGGACACGACAAAGCACCAGGCCCGGATGGTTTCCCCATTATGTTTTTTCGAAGTGCTTTGAGTTTCATCAAAAATGACATTATGGATACAGATTCTTTGAATTTTGCGCCTCTGGTACTATTGATTCTAAACATAACTCTACTTTTATCACTTTGGTTCCAAAAAAGATCACATTGAAACAATAAAGGATTGTAGACCAATTTGTTTGTTAACTAGTGTCTATAAAATCATTGCGAAGGTGCTTGCTTCTAGATTAAAACTTGTGATGGACAAGTTGATTTCGCCAGTTCAATGTGCTTACATTGAAGGAAGACAGATCATAGATGGTACCACGATTGCTAACGAGTGGTGGATTCTAGACTTAGATCAAAAAAAGTCCTGGAATTGTTTGCAAAATTGATCTAGAAAAAGCTTTTGATAGAATTAATTGGAAATATCTTGAGGTTGTTTTGTCCAAGATGGGTTTTGGCAGAAAATGGTGTAACTGGCTCAAGTTTTGTTATTCTACTTCATCATTCTCAGTTCTTATAAATGGGAGTGCTTTTGGATACTTCAAGAGCTCAAGAGGAGTTAGACAAGGCTGCCCGGTTTCTCCTCTCTTGTTCAATATAGCCATGGAAGGGTTTTCAAGGTACATGGATAGAGTGCTAATTTGAATTTTTTCAAAGTGGTTTCTCTGTCTCACCCACAAGTATTGTGGTGAATCACTTACACTATGCATATGACACAATATTCTTCATTGATCACAACAAGGATGAGCTACACAACCTTTTCTCGGCTCTACATTGTTTTGAATATATTCTGCGGGCTAAAAGTGAACACTACAAAGACAAGACTGGTTGCCATTGGGGAAGTTCTGAGCTTAATGATTGGGCTGCGGAGTTTGGATGTGCTACTTGACATTCTTCCTTTTATTTATCTTGGTATGCCTCTCGGTGCTAAGGCTAATTCCAAGCACATCCGGGATATAATCATTGAGAAGTTTGAATCTAGGTTGTCTACTTGGAAGCGTTGTAATCTTTCAAAAGGTGGTAAGTTAACTCTACTTAAGTGCATTTTAACCTCACTACCAATTTACTATTTCTCCCTGTTCAAAGCTCCAGGCTCGGTGTTAAAAATCCTTAATAGGAAGATGAGGAATTTCCTTTGGGATCATGATACTTGGATCGAAAATTTCTCATCTTGTTTTATGGGATTTGGTTCTAGCTCCTATTTCTAGAGGTGGTCTTGGTGTTTGTGACCTGAAATTGATGAATCTTACTATGCTAGCCAAGTGGTGCTGGAGGTATGGCATTGAAAGAAATAGATTATGGCATAAAATCATCTCGACAAATATGGTAATGATTTTTCGGTTTGGGTCCCTGGAAAAGTTAAAACTCCATACGGGGTTTCTTGTTGGAGAGCAATATCGTACACAAATGCACTAATCTCAACTCATTCTAAGATTATCATTCACTCCGGAAGGCATATTTCTTTTTGGCATGATTCTTGGATTGGCAATACTTCTATCTCGGATGCATTCCCGCTTATTTATAGAATATATGTGATGACAAGAACAAAAAGCTTGCTGACATGGTGACGGTTGATGATACCTGGAAATTTGATTTCAAAAGATGCTTAAATGATATGGAAGTTCGGAGTTTGCATCACTTCTTTTGCTCATTGGCGACCCTCCACCTCACCGGATGTTCTCCCATACACTAGAAGGTGGTCTCTAAACACTACGGGTATTTTTAGTGTCAAATCTCTCGTATTCACAAATGGTGGCTTCAAAGGGTTTACATCAATTTCCTTCATCTTTCATATGGAAATCTGCAATTCCTCCAAAGGTGAACTTCTTAGTCCAGTGCGTGGTTCATGGAAAAATAAACACGATAGACAATTTGAATCACAAGGGAATGGATCTTTACAATTCTTGCATCCTTTGTGGAAACGCGAAGAATCACAAGAGCATCTTTTCATCCACCGTAAAGTCACAACGAAGCTTTGGCAATCTTTAATACCAAGAGATAACTTGGCTTGGGTTTTTCCAAATTCTTTTGAAGTGTTAGCTCAGGTTGGGACAATAATTTATTCTCGAGCTCCTAGTAACTTCATATGGGAGATGATTCCAAAGAGCCATTGTTTGGGTGATTTGGCGTGAAACGTAATTGTAGAACTTTCAAAAGACTACAACTACAAGACCGATTCTCGATCGATTGTAGACGCAAAATCTTTGCTTCTTAGTTGGGCGGCGTGGCCGGGAGAAGTGTTCACCTGAACTTTGCTAGCACAATCATTAACACTTGGGAAACTATTTTTATGTAATTTTGTCTTTTTGGTTTTTTGGTGCTACCACTGGTAGCTTCCTCTGTAAATTCTTAACTCTAATAAAGTCTTCTCTTCCGATCAAAAAAAAAAAAAAAAAAAAGATAAACCTGAGAGGTAGAGGCAGGTTGGGAAATAGCCTAGGATTCCTCATATGTATGGGAAGAGTGACCATCCCAAACGTATCTCCCCAATCAAGTTTTTGGTCTTCTGACTGAATAAAATTTTGTCCAAATCCTTCAGCGTCTCCTTCTTTCTTCCAAAATTTCTGCTTCTCGTCCAATGAAAGATTGAAGAAACCTTGAATTTCAGATTTCATTTTCTCCACCAATAAAGTGTCAACTCCATGGTTCACCACCTACATACATCATTAAAAATGTAATTACTTTCTATTCACTTCAGCATCTTAACAATCTTAACTGCCCAACAAAAACCATACATACCTGAAAGAAACCCCATTCTTTGCAAGCGGCGTGAAGCTTGTCCAATTCTAACTCTCCAGTGATTGGCTATGGAGAAAGTAATTTCTGCAAATCGATAACAGGTACTGATTGAGAATTACCGGAGACAATACTCAACGGTTCCTGATCAGTGCGTATGTATCGAGCAGGAACTTCTGCAAGTGATTGTTTGGCCAACTCCTGAACACTAGTTGATAAAAACAAAGAAGAACCACTTGACTTTATTAATTTTGGTGTCTCCATGAATCTTCAACATACGAACGTAGCTCCCTGATGATCAGAGTAAGAACTCTAGCACTTTCTATCTAATTATTTATCTATCTTTTTATTTTCCATCGACGTTTTAATACTTCTGTTTTTCCATCGACGTTTTGATACTTTTTTTTTTTTCAAAGATGGAGGCGCGTCCAAATTTGACTGCAACTCACATGGATCAATTCTAACCTCAGATTGCTGATCAGATATTTTGTTTTTCCAACATACTTTTTGAGTTGGGACGTGGGAGTCTGCTACTGGGATCCAGATTTATACCCCTCTTTTTTATACGGAAATGATAGACACACCGCGGGCTGGTCCCGCGGTGTATCCCGATAGGGGAAAAAAGCCAAAAAAAAATTTGGCTCGGTGGTCTAGCAGGGGTGGGTCAAGTGTGGGAGCCACCCCCTCTCTCACATTTCATTGTTGCGGGACGGCCCGAGGGATGTAAATTGTTTCTCTTTTTTATACCACTATGTAGAAGCTAAATCCACCATTAATTCCATCTCACCAAACCCCACCACGAAAAATAAGGGTCATGTTTAATGGAATGAGACAGTTAAAACTTGACACATAGTGGTCTCTTTTTGGGTATAAAAGCCGTGGCTCTAAAGCATTTTCGTCTCTACGTTCTGGTAGACAGTCAGCAGACAGAAACTGTGTTTCTCGCAAAGGCGAAACTTTTTTTTTGTTTTTTTAATAGGAAAGATGCTTTTTATTAAAAGATAAAAACTACATGAAAGTTTTGTCTTGCTGAATCAGGGAAGAAACCCATTCAGGACCGGAATTCAACTATTGAAAACAAAGAACTTGAGATCTTGCAAACTTAGCTAAGGAGTCTGCTAAATGGTTTGCATCTCGATGCACATAATTGCATGACCAGAAATTAAATGTACTTAAAATAGAACGTGCAATTGGGGAATATGGGAATTAATTGGGGGATATGAATTACTTCCCCCAACCCATGGTGGCTGATAAGGGATGACTTTTGGGTGCTAAATACCAAAACACCCTTAGATTAATTAAAAACATAATGAAAAGACTGTTATGCCCTTTCCCCTAAATCAATAAAATCAAAAACCAAATCATTTTATCCCCCATTTCTATTTGTGTACCAGCACAGTTAGGGTTAGGTTCTGAATATATTTTTTTCTTCATCTTCTTCATCGTTCTTCATCGACGATTAATCGTAAAATCAAAAATTTCTTCGTCGATTAACCTACCCGAATCATAACCATGCCTCCACGAAGGAAAACAAAAGCCAAACTGAAGACCAACTCGATTGGTCAACAAAAACACGAACAATGAATTGCTTCAATTGCTGAAGAACAAGGAGAGGACGAGGCGTTGAACTCGGACGATCAACCACTCGCAGAAAAAATGTCTTTTGTGAGAAGATTAGTGATTTTGATCTCATTTATGATTGTTTTAATCGGTTTATAGCAATGGGTTTAGGTTAGAATCTCCAAACATAGCTAAAACAGTCGAGGTACAAAGAGTACCGGCATTCAATATGGGATGAATACCACGCCGGTTTTAAGTACCGGCGTGGGATCTGGGATGAATACCATGCCGGTTTAAATTCCTAAAAGTGAATTTCTAGTATCGGCATACAAATTGGGTTGAATACCATACCAGTTTTAAGTACCGGCATAGGTTAATAGTAATTCGTGTATGCCGGTAGTATACTTAAAACACACAGAAACATTATGAACTTTGTCACAAGTACCGGCATTGAATATAGGTTTCATGTATGCCGGTATAGGAGAAACGGCATAGATTTGATTGAATTTGTGTACGCCGGTAGTAAACCTTAAACATACAAGAACATATATGATTTGTTGATCAGTATCGACACTCTATTTCTCTTTCATTGTATGCCGGTACACTATTACTTGCACGGAATTGATTTACTTTGAGAGTGTCAGCAGTTGTCTTTTGGTATCCAGAAGACACCCATTTATTTACCTGCATTCTCGATAGCTAAGTTTGAATGCTGGTAGCACTAAACCGGCTTTGTTTGTTTAAGAGTTTCAATGCCGATACTTAAACATCCAATATGACTTGTCTTATTTTTGTTTCGTGTGCTTATGTTATAGGTCAAAAGCCAAGGAAGCTAACAAAATAAAAAATAAAGATGCTTTCACTAAGAGAAATAGGAAGGACGGTCTTGATACTCCTCAGTCTTTGCATCCACGAGGGAAAGATGTAGGTCGCAAGAAGCGTTTGGGGTTTGAAACAAGAGGGGCAATTTGGGAGAGTGGTGGTGACCGTAGTGCACTTGTAATCCGTGAAGTACTGGAACAGTTGAGGAGGGTGAGCACGATGAAGGTGAAAGTGAGGAGGAAGATGGTGAGGTTCACCCAAGTCAATTAGCAAGCCAAAGCGAATTTGGTGGGCCGAGTGAACAACCAACACAAGGCAAGCGCAGGGGCAAGGGGAAACAAAAAGTTAAAGATTGTCACCTTCCTCACATTGATGACATGATACCCAAAAGTACTATTTGGATACAAGCACTCTTTGGCTCGTACTATCTATCAAACCTATGTAAGTATTTTTTATTTTGTGTATATGTACTGTTTTGGATTCATGCAAAATCTCTTAATCGTATTATCTTTTAATTGTAGGATCATACTAAGGTTGTTCGTGTTTGCCGACACCAAGTTGCGGCTCATTGGGATTTGTCTTTGGAGCATGATGATGTCCAAAAAATAGTAAAGGATTCTGGTCTATATGCTTTGGTTAAAAATTATGTGAAGCCAAATATTGTGACATTCAATTGCTTCGTCGAAAGGTACCATGGTGAAACTGATACAATGCACTTCCCGTGGGGAGAGATGACCTTGATCCCTGATGATGCTCAGAACATTCTAGGCTTGAACGTTATCGGAAAATCAATTGCAGAGGGAGTTGAGTGTCTGGACCTTGAATGGTCGAAGTTGCACGCTTTCACTAACAAGTTGTTTGGTTGGGACTTCAAAACTTCTACGGAGAGCTTTTATGAATCTCAGTCTAGTAAGACGAAGACATTCAAGTTGACGATGCTTAAGAAGAGGTTTGAAAATATAAATCAAAGGAGTTTGGAGGATGGATGGGACCCTGCACAGATTCGTTATACAGCCGCTGCATACCTGTTATACATCTTGGGCACTAGGGTATTCCCTGACACTAATGGCAATAGGGTAAGTGCAAACTTTCTTCAGTACTTGGATCTGTTAGAAGATGTTTATATCTATTCTTGGGGCACCGCGATAATGGCACATCTGATGGCGGAGATGATAAGGGCCTCTTTGGCTAAAACAAACCAATTTTTCAGGAATTTCACTCTACTCCAGGTAAATTTGTTTTCTTAACTTATTTTCTTATGTATATTGTTCACATGTATTCATCATGAACTTAGAATAAAAATTTACTGCTTTACATTGGAATAGGTGTGGTGTTATGAACACAACCTTGTTCAAGAAGTTCCCTTTCTTGAAAACCATTGACCTTCCCGAACCCGATACTATTAGAGCTAAGAAGTTCAAGTATAATAGCATTCCAAAGCCCGGTAACAATGGTCGACTGATCAAGATGAGATTGGCTCTCGACGAAATGAGTACTGAAGATGTTGTGTTTGACCCATATAAGGAGTCTAGATAAAACCGTCAACTTGTGAGGTTTGGTAATGTTGTATTTTACAATGGGTCGTTATTCCACCCAAAAGGATATATCATGGATGATCCATGCCGTGTGATGCGCCAACATGGATATAAGCAATTATCACGTTTTGAGTCGGCTTCTGATGATAATTATCTTCTTCACTTGGAGAAATGCAATTCAACTCCAAACAAGTTGCATGTAGTGTATGATCCATATCCGGAACCAACACACTAGAGGGATAGGGAGCCATGTCGTTTGGTAGATATTAGTAAGTGGGAGATTGCGGAAAATGGTGATGAAGTTGATAACGACTACATGGAAAATTACCTGGAATGGTCACATCCTTATGTCGTGCGCCCGGATGACGTCCAAGTTCCACCCCATAAAAAACCTCATGTTGAAACTCCTACACCTCCACCACCTACGACGCCCTAACTTATTAAGACCGTTGGATTGCTAGTAAGTTTTATTAATTGCTTAGTCGTTTATTGTAAACATAATGTTATAAATTAGTATATACTAATTATGTGTTTCATGTATTAAACTAGCGCCATCGTCTAGGAAAATTGAAGAAGATGTTTGGTTGCAAGTACGATGAAGGAGTGGTGTTATCCCTTCAAGAAATTAAGGAAGTCGAGCAAAAGCTTGATAGAATTGAAGAAACCGACCATAGTCCAAAATCTTTGTTTGGAGAAGCGAGGAAGGCGCCCGCCAAAAAGAAACAAAAGACCAAGTGAACTCTTTAGTTGTTTGTACCTCAGGGTTAACTCTTTAGTTATTTGGTTTGCTTTTGGTTTATGCTAACTGGATTAAAAACACTTAAGCAGAATCCAGTTGTTTGGTTTATGTTGAACATGTCTGGATTTCTAGTGAAAGATTATAATTTCCGGCATAGATGATTTCAGTTCCAGAAACGCCGGTACTTATACTGACATCCTAGAAATTTACAATTCAATGCCGGTTCCAAAGTGCCGGCATTGAAATTGTCTCTAATTATATTCCGGAACAAGAAGTTTAAAAATTTTAGGTTCCTGTATAGATATTGACAACTACCAGCATGGTAGTATTTTTTAAATTCTATGCCGGTATTCTAATTTTTCAATTTCATACATTATTGACAGAAAACCGGCATGGTTATGTCGATTCAATCAATGCCGGCACTCTGCTAAAAATTAATTTCAAATGCTCTTTTATTTCATTCCTAAGTAATCTATTACATTGGATTGAATACTTTAAATTAAAACATGATAAAAAAAACATTCAATGGATTGCATGTTGTTAGAGATAATCTATTTCCATCACTTTTCAACAATTGCAGAACCTTTGAGCCTTTCCCGAATCTGTTCGAAGACATCATCCGGGATTGGGGTGTCAAGGATCATCTTCATTGGTTCTTTTTCTTTTTCAACATATTCATTTCCCTTCATATAACACCTATCACACCCATCGATAGCCATGCATTGTCCCTTGTGGTTTTATCTTGACTCTGCTAGTTCAACAGCTTTGTCAAACCATTGAAAGTCATCGCACTTTGGGTGATTCAAACACCTTAGAAACATTCTTCCATTTTCAGCATCATCAGTTTTTGCAATCCAAAACCGGCGTGTCCCATCACAGCTTCTACACTTTGAATAAATAAAAAGGCAGTCCATTGCTAGATGAGATGGTGACTTACAAATTTGACACTTGCAATGATGACTTTGTAAGAGAAAATTATATTAGTTATGTGTCATGGTAGTGAAGATTATATTGTTAGTAATGATTAATCTACTTACTTTCCAAATAGAGCTAGATGATGAATCTCCCATCGCTTGTGAAGCTTTAACCGTTCTTGCTTTGTTGAGAGAAGGATTTTTGTTATCTTGTGGGTGGTTTGTATAAATGTTCGCCAAGGAATATTATATACAAATGAACGGTCTTTTTTTTTTTCAAAAAACTAGCCGTTTTTTTTTTTTGAATTTCACTAATACCGGCATGTTCGATATTGAATATTCAATTCCGGTATTGGTTACATATTTGGTCGAATCTCTGTGAATAAAAACCGGCATGGTAAGCTTATGGAAATAAAAACCAGAATTTAGTGCATGTATAGTTGTTCACAATGACATCAATGCCGGTGTTGGTTATTTTAAAAAAAACTAGTCGTTGAGGTTTCTCACTATATAAAGAGAGCTAATACTTGGACCCAAAAGTCCAAAACCATTGTGTTCTTATATATCTCCTTTAGACTCTTAACTTAGAAACCCTACACCCTAGTATAGTACTTAACCCCACGTTCAACAAATGGCATCGTTTGACTCGGAGGAAGATTTAGCAATCACCCAAGCATGGTATGCCGAAACTTGTCCTTCAACTATAGATAACGTCACGCGGGATTCCATGTGGTTAAAGATTTTTAACAAATTTGTTCACGATTATGGTAACCCGAAAGGAAGAACTACTAAACAAATCGAGCAACGACACAACATCATCCTAAATGCGGTGGTTGAGTATCTAAAATTGAAACACCGGATTCATCAAGCTAACCACAATAGATTGTCTCCTCAACAACTTGTAAGTATTTTTATGATTAATTCAACATAATCCACTATTTTTGAATTTGTATGTAACAAACATAATTTGTGCATTGTTTTTGTAGCATGAATCCGTGAAAATGCGTTACTTACAAGAAAAGGGAGAAGCATTCTTGTTTGAAGCCAACGTCAACCATATTGTAACCAAAGTCACGGAGTACCACCAGATGGGTGAATCGAAGACGGATTCTTCTTAAGAAGATTGATAGTTTAGTGTTAATTGCTTAGGTTTTTAGGGTATTCTATTAGGTTTTTTCGTAAGGTTTTGTCGGTAGATCTCTATGTAAACCCGTAATACATTGCTGGCGTAGACTTAATATATATTTGAATGCCGGTAGTAGGTGCCTATTTTTTTTATGTTCCTGTGTACAATTTACGTATTTCTGACACACTCTTTTGACACTATACATTCTCGGTTCAGTGTGCCGGCATGCACGTCAACCATAGCTCAGTGCTGGTACGTAAGATTCAACGCCCAACGAGTATTTTTTAAAACTATAAACCTGTAAAGTAAACTGCCGGCGTAGATTTGAGGTTACCGACAATGCTGGTACCATAAAGTGGAAAATAGCCGTTGTGTACTCATCTATTTAAAGTGGCTAAACCTATTGCAGTTGATACATTTCTATGATGGCAAAAAAATCACCGACTACTGATTTCATAGAATATTTATATTAAAAAAAAGTATCAACTCCGGTAGGGAATCAATCATCATCCACCACCAACTCAATTCCCATGATACTAGAAAAACTTACAAGGAAGGACCAAACCACCAAGTCAATTTCCGCAATGGAAGAAGAGATACTTATAAGGAAAAAATAAGAAGAAGAGGCACCAAAGGAAGATTACTATCGCGAAGAAACAAAGAGAATATACGAACGTGTAAAACAAGCGAAGATTGAAGCGGATGTTGAGGAAGAAACCAAATGGATCAAAAATTACTACATAGTATATGATTTCCCGGAAGATTACCGCCCTCAAATCCTTTTTTGGGGTCTTGTTGCGGATGGTCCTTATATGCCGGAGTTCGTGGACGGTAAGTGCAAAAAACGTAAAATAGATTACGGGGATGAGTTTGTATCGCATCGGACAATTTCCCTCATAAAATTATGTCACAAATTCGTAAGATACCAAGACAATAGGTTTCAAGCTCAGGCCGCATACACCAAATGGAGAAAAGAGCCTTTTAGGCATTTTGAAGCTGCTTTGTTTGTCGAATCTCATACCAAGAAATGATGTTAGTTGCAATTAGCTTGAGATCTTTCATTTTATGTGTAAGGTTGTTCAAGTTTTTAATGTTTTTAAGTCTATTTCCTTATGATTAATATGAAGTTTCTTTAGTTTGTGGTTAATGTTGTTTATTTCATCAAGTTTCTTTCACATACCGGCATTGAAGGGTGCACCAGAAATTATGCCAGCATCATATTGACGATTTAAAGTTATTGTCTGAGTGCCGGAATTGAATTGTTTCATGTGTCTATGCCGGCATTCTAACTGTTACAATTGAAACTCCTTCATTCCACTGGTTTGACGGTTATAAACTACTTCAACCCAGTATTTGGACGGTTACAAAATCCTTAATGCGTCGGTTACAAATTTATCATTCTATTTAAGTGACGGTTTTGGATATCAATCTCCATATTTTTTTCAATCTTCCTTAGTATTCAATCTCCATATTTTTTCATCTTCTATACAATGGTTCGTCGCAAATCTCGTGAACACCCCATTCCACAAATACATGTTGATGAACCGGAAGAAAGTCCTGAAGAGTCTATTGGTGAGGCGCGCATAAAAAATTTGATGCGGTAAGTGAAGTATTTGTTGAATTGAAGTATTTTTAGGTTTATCCCATAATATATAACACGAAGTCAAACTTTCTTATTTAGTCTTTATACTACACTAAAAGAAAATTTTGAAATTGCAATCTAGTCAATTGAAATTCTTTTCTATTCGCGGTCGAATTAATTTGAAAATCATGCCGGATTATATGTCTTGAATCCCGATTGTATTGCATGAGCTTGACGGCATATAAAATTAGTCAACTACCATGCCGGTTACCTATGCCGGCTTTGTACATTTGATCAATACCATGTCGTTTGTATTTTCCTGTTTTGTTAAAAACTATGTACAAAAATCCCACAGTTCTGGCATCCTCAGAAATATGTTTTACAATGCTGGTATATGTTCCGGCAGTCTCGGTATGTTTACAAACTATGCCGGTTTGGTTTCCCTAGAATTATTATTCTCTGTATAGAATTCAGGAAAACCGGCATGGAATATATAATTTCTTGCTATGCCGGTTCCGGTACCGGCACTCATATTTGGTTCCATTTGTGTGCCGGCTTCCAGTATATAACTCAGTTTAACCTGTTGATGAACATAGGATTAAAGAATAAAAAAAGGACAAAGGAAAAGGCAAGCTGTTGCAGAATCAAAATGTAAGTCTTCTCGACATAGCTGTCCTGATCCATCTACTGCTAAGGTCACAATTCAGGATCAACATATAAGCGACTTAACCAGCAGTGATGATGATGATTATGAGTCAGAAACTGCGCATGTACCCGAACGAGCAGGTGGCTCATCCTCAAAAGCAGCTGATGTCGGAGTTGAAGCCTCTAAGGATGATGAAAAGGCACCCCCAGCCCACCTTCCTGATAAATATGACAAGATTCCAGACCGCGTTGATGGAAAACATTGGGGGTCAACCGATAAACGCGCAACTCTTATTTTCCTACAAAGACTCTTAGCCTCGTTGGATCTATCAAACTTATGTAAGACGTTTGCATCTTTTTATTATAATATTTATTTGTGATCAAGTGAATTTAACTAAGTTTGGTGTGTTTTTATAGGACCACAAGAAAGCCTTCCGTGTTAGCCGCCATCAAAAATCGGATGTATGGACTTTGAAGAATGAGTGTGCGGATGTTAAAGCAGTATTCAAAGCATCTGGGTTGTATCCTGCGATAAAAAATTATGTGGACACTGATACCGTCACGACAAACTGATTTTTGGAGAGGTTTTTTGCTGACACCGACACCATGCATTTTCATTTTGGCGAGATGACCATTATCCTTGAAGATGTCCAAAGGATAATAGGTCTAGAGGTTCTTGGGAAAGCCGTTAAGGTAGGAGATGACTCTAAGGACCTAGAATGGGACAAGATATATGAGATCACTGAAAGGTTGTTTGGATGGAACAAGGAAACCACTTTGGAAAATTTGTACAAGACAAGGCATTCCCAGACAAAGACTATCACCTTCGTCAAACTTATTGAATTGTTTGGGGATACGAAGAACAAGGTAGTGACACCAGAACAAGTTCAGCAAAGTGCCGCTGCTTATATGTTGTTCATCTTGGGCTCCGCTATATTCCCTGACGCTAATGGTAATAGGGTGCATATGAACCTCCTACAATACTTGGATCCGTTGGACAAGGTTCATGAGTATTCATGTGGCACTGCTTTCTTGGCACATTTTTTTTCAGAAATGCGTCGAGCTTCTAAGTCGAAAGCCCGTCAATTGAATGGGAATTTCACTGTAATTTAGGTATAGTGAACTACCTATTTTGTGATCGTTATCATTGTTTATTTTCTTACATATTTCATTGAAACGATCTTTCATGGGCACATGTGTGGTCTTATGAACACTTCCGAAGTTTGTTCGTAGGGTATAAAGGATTGAAAACTGTCCGTGGATATGAACATAATAAGGCTCTATCTAAGAAATACTACTTAGACAATACCCCGAGGCCCAATAAGAAGAAAAGGTTAATTGCAATGAGGATGGATTTGGACTCGGTGGTTGTGGAAGATGTTGTGTTTGACCCATATAGGAATGCCAGAGGAGTTCACTTACAAAGGCGTGACAATGTTTCATTTTATAACGGACCTTTATTTCATCCTAAAGGATTTGTTATGCACAACCCTCGTCGTGTAATGCGCCAACTAGGGTACAAAAAGAAAGATCTCACGGATACATCATATCAGAAATTCTCTCATGACTTTCCTCAATGCCATTCAAATAAGAACCATACTCTCATAGTTTATGACCCTAAACCTGTTGTTGCACATTGGACTGAAAGGGAGGAAAAAAGACTTTTGTTGAATAGGGATGATTGGGAATAGGCTGAAAATGGTTATGAGAGTGATCCAACCTTCCTAAGAGGCCATCGTAAGTACTCGCATCCTTATGTTGTGCGCCCGGATACCATAGAAGTACCTCCACTACCAATACGTCCCTCCACAACTCCGTCAACTGTGCCCGAACTTCTACAGCGCGTTACGTTGTTGGTACGTACGTATTGTGCATTACTATTCTTTTAATCTATATGTATGGACTTATACAATTGTACATACTAAATACATGTTGAAAAATCCCTTAACAGCGTCACCGGATTGGAAGTTTGACAAGGTTCTTTAAGAAGAAGACCAAGAAAGGAGAGTTGCTGACCCAGGAAGAAATCGAGAACGTCGTCCAAAATATAGACCAAATAGAAGATCCTGAGGAAAAAGACTTGTGGGGCGAAAGGAAGAAGAGGGTACACAACAGGCCAAAAACCGAGTGATCGTGTGTTTATTTTATAGTATTATTTTGGTTTGAACAATTAGAGTTAGTTTATGTTTGTTTTTGTGTCTTGTTAAACTTTGAACATCTTTCTTTCACTTGTTTTAGGTTTGGAACATCTTAACTTTACATTTGGTTTGGTAAACAATCTAGTCTTCGCTTATGTTATTTTATGTGTCTAGCTAAACTTTGTTCGATGTTAATTTCATTTGTTTTTGGCTTAAAACATAATATATTAGTTAATCTATATGAAACTTAAGTTTTTTTTTAAAAACCGGCATGGTCGAAATCGTGACAACTATGCCGGAAATCTGTTTTCTTTCCAGAAAATAAGAATTTAGAATTCCGGCATGGATCCTGTTTTGCTGTCAATGCCGTTAATCTAACTTTTCCTTGTGAATAATTGATCTGCGTATAATACCGGAATTGCCAGTAAGTTATTTTCAATGCCGGCATGAGTTCCGGCACAAAAGAAAAAGTATATTTTCCTTGTGAAAATTACACAATTATCTCTGTGTACTTATGGTGATTTTCCGGCACAAAAGAGAAAGTATATTTCAATGCCGGCATGAGTTCCGGCATTGTAAAGTTTGAATTAAATCATGCCGGCATATACATGGCATATGGTTTAATGATTACAATTCAAACTTCCAAAAAAACAAAAGGTTGTGTATTAACGAACACCAGATATCCAAATTACTCATCACCTCCTCCACACGTATTAACTTGAATTTCCTCATCTTCAAGAGGTTTCTTCGATAAGGCCAACGCATCCCATAATTGGTGATTCTCCTGATACAATGCCATCCATCCCTTCCAGATATTGGGATCTATATCCTTGTTTTTAACCATCCCACAAACCGAGGGCAATGGACAATTATCCTTGAGTTTTAGAATAAAGAAATGATTACCGTTCACGAATGACAAAACAACTCTTCTCTTCACAAGGGATCCTTCGCATTTTTTCCACTTTGGTGTAAATGTTGTGACTACGGTGGGGGTAAAATAATGAACAACACAATAAAATGTATCCGCTACTAAATGCCCACAAAGCGGAATCCTCATCCAATATTGAGAAGGAAGAAATGCCATCTCATGATCGGGTCCTAACACTTGAGCACACATATCATCAAACACCTCGTCGTGACCAACCAATTTCTCATAAAATCTCCTCTTTTTCACAAGTTGATCGGCCATCCTCATTCTAACATATCGGCATGGTGTCATTCCTTTACTAACCGCCGTATCGAAGATTCCTAATTGTTCGGTCACGGCATGATAGCCACAATTTCCATCTCCATCGACATCATCCGTGTACACCATAAACTCGCGTATAACCTCAGGAAGTTGGTTTATGTTTGAAGCTACCTATGTATGGTAATGTATAACAGTCCTACCCGTCGAGGATTCCTTAAACATCTTCATATTACTATTGTTTATCTTAATTATATACAAACCATCCTCTCCAATCTCTGCATTATCAATGTCTTCGATCAGTATGTGATTGGAGATTATACTTCCTTGGCCTACCCCTTCCCATTTTCCTTGGAACATATGATACATCGACTATGGGTGTAGCTTCAGAATGCTCACCTTGTTGTCCTTGTTAGAGTAATGTTGGTACCTTGGGCGGCCTTCCCCTTTTCTTAGGAACCACCGATACATCGACTATTGGTGTAGCTTCGGAATGCTCACCTTGTTATCCTTGGTAGCTTAATAATGGTACCTTAGGAGGCCTTCCCCTTTTCTTAGGAACCTCTGATACATCGACTATAGGTGTAGCTTCGGAATGCTCACCTTGTTGTCCTTAGTAGCTTGATGTTGGTACCTTCGGCGGCCTTCCCCTTTTCCTAAGAACCTATGATACATCGACTATGGGTGTGGCTTCGGAACCCTTCGTTTGTTGTTGACTTGATATCGGTTTCTTCTTTGGCCTACCCATTTTGTTTGGAACCGGTGCTTCCGCGAATCTGGCTTCCAAAATCTCACTTGCGGATAGATCTCGTTTCTTAGTTTCCGCGAGTTCTTCTTCACGTCGAGCCATTTCTTTCAATTCTCTCATTTGTTTTCTCCTTGCAATTTTAGTTTGTGGTCTACCGGGTGGATCTCCCTTTGTTGGATCTTCACTTGGTGCTATCCATGGGTGTGTAATTAGCCTTAGTTGGCTCAATAATACTTGTCGGCTAGACGAGTTTCTACGTGAGTAAGCTTCATAGAATTCCTTGGCCTCCTTTGTATCCCATGGTGATTGTCCGGGAGCTTTCGTAGGGGGAAGGTAGAAAGATAGTTTCTTTCAAAACGGATCAATAACATCAATAGGTATCATTTCTTCATACTTCACAAGAATATGACGACACAGAAGCCCCAATGAAGACATGTAGGGACAAATACACACATTACCATGTTTACCGTAATTTTTCTCATATTGTATTTGTCTCATCATATGTTTTATTTCCCAATGAGAGACGTTAAACTCTATTCCTTGGAGAAACTTAGTATGTTTAATAAATTGAGTCATCCTTTCCATTGAGCTTTTCTAAAAAGCCTTCTTGATCCTATCGATATCGGCCTTAATTGCTCCATTGCCTCGGTGACCGTAACCACGTTTCCTTGGCCGGACTGGATGAGATCCTTAAATCTCCCATGAGAGGACTCCACTATACTAGTTGCTTCATTCCCTTAATGTCTATAACGATTTTTCCACGCTCGCACAAATTTTTCCTTGAAATTATCCAACCAATTATCTCGACAATATGAGATGGCACGTGGATACACTTCGTTATATTTGGCAATAATCATGTTCAATCTCTTTTCATACATGTCCTCGGTAAGAGACCAATACACTTTCTCCCAATCCTTTAGAAATTCCAACCACCTTTTATGATTTTCATCGTGTTCTTTGTCGACTCGTTCTTTAATCTTTCCTCTTTCATTTTCTTCTTCTTCGGGTGTTAGTTTCTCTTTGAAAAAATCTTCCTCTAGTTGAGCAACCATTCTCTTCTTAATATCCTCCTTAGAGGGTTCAAACAAAGCATGACAATGTTTTTTCACATTTTCACCTATATGATATGTACATAGGAAACTTTGTGCATCTGCATATACGTCGGATATGGCATTTATTAGTGCGTCAAATTGATCGGTTATGATGACCCTCGGAAATCGATTTTCCGGGATCAATAATTTCAATTGTCGCAATGCCCAATGATAATTGTAATCCCTCTCATTTTCCATTAAACACCAAGCTAATGTGAATGTTACCTTGTCCGATGTTTGCCCCACGATGTTGAACAAAGGCATGTTGTATTTGTTTGTCTTATAGGTGCAATCCATCATAAGAACATCACAACACGTATGAGCCAATTGTGAAGGCAAAGGATATGTAATGAATATTTGAAGGGGTTTGTTGTCCGGTCCTCTTTTAATGATACACGTGTATTTGTGATCCCAAACTCTCTTATCAAATTCTTGCATAACGGTCCTCCCTTCCCATTCCAACCTTCTAATGGTTGCTTGTGCGCTATAAATTGTACTTAGTGAAGAAACGTTCGTTTTATCCTTTTCCTTGAAGCCTCTGAGAATCACTCTTGGTTTGATACATACTTTGGTCATTATCTTTACATCCTCAAATTGATGAGGTTTTACCTTCGCAACTAGGGAGTGACCAAAAATATCTTCCGGATCCCGATGGTTATGACGCCCAAACCACACCGTATAATCCCATTATTCTTCTTCTTTTCCTTTGTCTCTTAGATAGAATACAAGCTTAAGGGGGAAATCATCCTTCCTCGTACGAGTCTTGTATACCCTATTAATCTTCTTTTCATATACATAACCCTTTCTCTTATGTCTATTCTCCTTGTATTTTCCGCTTCTCTCACAAACCATCTCAAAACGAACATCTGAACGCTGGCTATTCCGCACTAAGACACACATGTTCTTAAGAGCCGTATCTTTTTCCCAAGCTATTGCTCCCTCTGGAGATTTTATTCCCTACATAAGGACAACAATGGGAGATTATAAGGACAATTTAAAGCAATCCCAACATAAAATTGTAAAAACTAGGTGAATGTATTGTTTGGTAACATACTCGAGGCATTTTATAGTATTCGGACGTATCCCGAAGAGAGGTTTGGAATTTGGATTGATGTATGTCACAACCTAAGGCATGAATGAAAAGAAAATTGAATTAGTTTCACAAAATAATGTTCCGTCATTGTATTGTCGAAAAGGTAAAATCTACGTCGGTATCTAGTGCCAGCGTACACGATAATTTACATTAGACGCCGGTACTGAAGTTCAAAATATCATTAACTCCTATATGGTTTTCATTTAAAACCGGTATCGTATATATGTAAGGTTCCAAGCCGGTACTGACTGCCGGCTGGTACCATAATATACAAAATACGCCGGTACTAAGTGTCGTCGTTCACGAAAAATTAAATTGGAAGACGGTATTTAAGTTCGAAAATCAAAAACTCCGGTATGTTTTTCTTGTGGTACCGGCATAGATAGTTTGGAGTAAACCATGCAGTATGGATATTCCATGGAATATTCGGTTGTAGGTAAAAAGTGTAAATGTGTACCGGTATTGAAATTTGGTTTGAATACCATGCCGGCACCTTTTTTAAAATGGGGGATATCTTGTACCGGCATGGCAAGGAGTATGAATACCACGCCGGTGGCACTAGTTCCGACATAGTATTCATACAACGAGCATGCCGGTACTTAGCTTTTTCAGACAAAAAAATGGCGGTTTGAAGAAGAAAAATAAAATTTTAGACCTCTTTGAAGTATTACCTATTTATTGGGGTTGCTTGTATGCTGAACATGTTTACTTTCTTGGGTTGGTTCTTCACAAAACACTTCATGCTCACGAAAATCATGATCCAAGGGTGTTGGTTCATCATATAACTCCAATTGTGAGTTGTTATCATTAACCGAAGATTGAAGATATGATTGTTGTTGTAGTTGAGCTAAGGATTCAGCAGCTGCAAGTCTCTCATCACAATCATCTTCCATTTTCAAAAAAATAAAATTCCACTCAAATTTTTTTTCCCCTCCTTCACTCTCAACTAACCCACACAAATTCAAATAAAAATAAATACACACTCATTTATCCCCCAAATACTTAACATTTTACTAATTTTAATTAATCACTAACCCTGATTAGTGGGGTCTAGATTAGGAATTAAAAAAAAAAATTATATAGGGGGCACCCAGAATTGCTATTGTGACACCGTTTTTGTCCTGTAGTTATACCCCCAAATTGCGCGTTCTTAAAATATCTAAAGCATCTTTAATCATATTGTAGGAAGTCCACTTCACTGCAGTTTGTTTTCCTTTGAGAGCTTTTATCACATTCAAGCAGTCACCTTCTAGGTTATTGTTTCCTACCTCAAAAAAACCAACAATCAATCCATACAGGTTAATATTCATAATCTGATTCAACAAAAGATTATTCACCCTCATCCAAACATTACTAGCTAAACTGCAATCAAGAAAAAGATGTTGAGGGTAGTCACACAAGAAAATGATTACAATGAATTGCCATTAATGAACCTTGAACAGTTTCAGAGAAGAAATTCTCAAGAACCCAGAATTAAAAAACCCTCTCTCTCTAACACCCTTATAAACTCGCACAGATTCTGATTAAACAATTCATCTACACTAACATACACTTGACAGGTTGGCAATCCTGCTATCCTACACATCCTTCACTAAACCAATAAGAAAATGACAACACATCAGTAACAGTTCAACCAATAGGAGAGTGACAGCACAAGGAGTGATGTAGGCAGACTATTATCTATTATTAGCCCCCCTCAAGCTGAACAGGACTGACTTTGGGAAGACTTTCAGCTTGTGTCTTAGAAGAGCAAACCTAGGCCCAGATAAACCTTTGGTGAAGATGTCAGCATCTTGATCAATTGTTGAGATATAAGAGATTAGTAGTTCTTTATGCTGAACTAATTCTATGACAAAGTTGTAGTCTATGGCCAAGTGTTTCATTCTTGAGTGAAAAATAGGATTAGAGGAGTAAGATATAGCACTCACATTGTCACAGAGCAGAGAAGGTGCAACAGGAAGAAAGATGTGTAAGTCCCTTATAAGTTTGCATATCCAGAGAACTTCAGCTGCAAAATTAGCAAGACTTCTATACTAAGCCTCAATGGAAGACCTAGCAATAGAGTGTTGTTTCTTACTAGGCCAAGAAATAGTACTAGAGCCAAAAAAGATGCAGTAACCCCCTGTACTTCTCCTTGAATCTGGATCACCAACCCAGTCAGCATCACTGAAACTATGAACTGCAGTTAAACCTTTAGTGAATAAAATTCCATAGTCAAGAGTGCCCTTGAGATATATAAGAATTCTTTTTGCAGCAGTGAGATGATCTTAAGTAGGGTGTTGCATATGTTGGCAAACTTGATTGACAGCAAAGCTGATTTCTGGTCTTGTCCATGTAATGTATTGAAGTGCACCAACAAGAAACCTATATGCAGTAGGATCAGTGATGAGAGAGCCTGAAGCAACAAGTTTACAGTTGGGAACCAAAGGAGAAGAACATGGCTTTGCATCAGCCATGTCAAACTTGTCAAGAAGATCCAGAGCATATTTGGTTTGTGACATGAAGAGACCAGAAGCATTCCTCTTAACTTCCAAACCCAAGAAGTAATGCAGAGAGCCTAAATTCTTAAGGGGAAAATGAATTTGCAAAGCAGATATAAGCTCATGACAAGAATAGGTTGAGTTACCAGTGATCAAAATGTCATCTACATAGACAAGGATAATGGTAATTCTTGAGCCCAGCTTTTGAACAAATAAGGAGGAATCAGCAGTTGATGGCTTGAAATTATGAGCCAATAGAACTTGTTGAAGCTTATCATACCAAGATCTAAGGTCTTGCTTGAGGCCATACAGAGACTTGTGAAGTTTACAAACATAATTTGGATGCTCAGAGTCAATAAAACCAGGAGGCTGTGTCATAAAGACTTCCTCAGCGAGATCCACATGCAGAAAAGAATTACTGACATCAAGTTGAGTAATTGGCCAGTCATAGTTGACAACAAGAGAAAGAATAACTCTTATTGTTGTGGGTTTGGAAACATGACTAAAAGTTTCAGAAAAGTCAATACCTTCTTGTTGGTGAAAACCTTTGGCAACAAGTCTAGCTTTAAGTTTGTTGATTGACCCATCAGGATTGTGTTTAACTCTGAACACCCACTTGCAGCCTACAACATTCTGAGAAGGGTGAAGAGGTACTAAAGACCAAGTTCCTGCAATCTTCAAGGCATTAAATTCATCATGTAGAGGAGGTATCCACTCAGGACATTTCAAAGCTTGAGAAACACAAAAGTAGGACTTTGAAAGTTAAGTAAAGTAGCAGATAAGGTGTACTTGGTAGAGTACTTTTTCTTCTTAGAAATACCATTTTACCCCTTATAATTATTGTATGATTGTTGGTGGTTGTAGAGAGAGATGAAGGTTCTGCTGCAGTTGATGGAGTATCTGACAAAGGCAGTTCTATTGCAGTTGGTGAAGTAGACACAGCAGCACATGAAGTATCTGACAAAGACAGTTCTTCTCCAGATGGTGGGGTAGACACATCATCACAACAAGGAGTGACAAGGGAAGACATTCACTAGGCCAAATGTGCGATTTGGTGACGGTTTGAAATTTTTTACCATGACGGTTTTTGAAAAAAGCGTCACAATATATTGCTGGTCAAGTATAGATGACGGTTCCTGAGGCGACCGTCATAAATTATAGCTACAAATCGTGGCGGTTAGACTAAACTGTCACGAAAACTTCTTACTCTGACGGTGCTTATTATAAACTGTCACAATAGACCTAAGCTACGGTGACACTTGTGAACTGTCACATATATTCATTATATAATGACACTTTGTGTCTGAACTGACACAGTAGCCCATATAATGACGGTAGGTGACTAACCCTCACGATAGCTTAGAATTTGTAGTGACGGTTAGGTGACTAACCCTCACGATAGATTAGAATTTGTTGTGACGGTTAGGTGACTAACCCTCACCATAGCTCATAATGATATTTTCCTATCAAAGTCGCTGCAAATTGTGTAATCATGTTTAATACATGATAATCTATCTAGTGGTAATGGAATCAGTATTTTAAATCCTAAATATTATTGATAAGAAAATTTTGACTATATATACTTATGGGTATATATATAAACATATACTAACAAAATCATTTTGACCATTTATACTTCCCAGGAAAGTGGATTTGTTGGGCACCTAACGGTCCTAACCCATTCTTCTGCTTACAACGTTGCCAATTACTTCATTTTCAAATACCTGCTGGGATTTCGACTATCTGACATGCCATACCAACCGAATGGGATACTTTTTTTTTGGTGTCTTATACAAGCTCTGTTAATTTTTTGCTTGTCAAAATAGGCTCAAATTGTGCAATCATGTTTAACGATTAATACACGATAAATACATACTACAATAAGAACAGTTTGACTATACATACTTATTGGGTATATATAGACAACCTACGACGGCTTAAGGAACCTTTGAAGTTCGAATCGACTATGAGCTTCATATTTATCGATTTCAATGATATATCATGATACGTTTGAAGTTAAAACCCTCCCAGAGCTTCTTGTTCATAGTTTCCATGCCGTTATACCATATTTGAAGTTCCAATCGACTATGAGCTTCATATTTACCGATTTCAATGATATATCATGAAACGTTTTCATTTTCAAATTCATTTTTCATTTTTCCGATTCATTCTTATACATTTTTTGGATTTTTTATATATTAGAATGTCGATAACAATGTCCTAAATTTATTAATATTTTTTTTGTATTTTTTTTTCATGTCGATAATAAACCGAATACATGAGTTCGTAGTAGCGCAAAGAGAAACACAAATGCTCTCAATCTGTATGACCATAACAAATACAATCTCAACTGTCAGATTTTTTTCTCAATACGTATGAATGGATCAAATGAAATCTGGTCCGTCCATCATTTACACTCGGATTAACTTTTTTTTTAAGCATTTGATTCTCATTCTCAAATCAATTCTTATCCGTTTCTCCCAATCTTCCTCCTCCACTCATCGGCGCGTTTGTTCTTCTTTTAATGATATCTTGAGATCCAGTGGTTGGATCATGATGAAATATTTATATGTGAGACTAAGTTGTATGGTGGAAGTACCGTAAAAAATTCAGTAACATCGGGTCACGTTTGCTACGTGAAAAATTGATAAACTGAGACTGAAATGTGATGAGTTAAAAATCCTGGACAGCCAACTGTTCGTTGTGTTTTCTCAATATCCGTTTATCGGATGAATCTAGAATTAGTGTGAACTAAAGCTACTTCATGATCTGTATGACTTTTCAAAATTACTTCATGACCTATGCGGCTAGTCGAAATCCAAACCGGAAGCACAAAAACACAAAGAAAAAGCACAAAGAAACACACCATGGCGAAGTTAGAGATATCATTCTTGAAATTGATAGTTATTCGATGTTTTTTTTTAGATTGAAAATTCAAGAATGATATCTCTAAAATAAGTCAGATTAAAGAATTTTCAATCTAAAAAAAAACAGATATCTAAAAAAAATAAGCACAAAGAAACACACCATGGAGAAATTGATGGCATGTCCATAGAACTTACTAAACCTATCCAGATTCTTATACATTTTTTGGATTTTTTTATATCAGAATGTCGATAATAAGGTCCTAAATTTATTAATATTTTTTTTGGATTTTTTTTTTCATGTCGAAGGTTGATTATAAACCGAATATATGAGTTCGTAGTAGCAAAAAGAAGCAAATAAGCTCAATCCGTATGAAGAAACAAATAAATCTCAGCTATTTTTCAATCCGTATGAGTGGATCAAACGAAATCTGGTTCGTCCATCATTTAAGATATAGAATAAAAAAAAGAAAAGAAAAAACTTTGACACGTGAAAAATAAATATTCTTTGACACGCGAAATCTGGTCCGCCACATTCCAATTTCCACGGTGACAGTGCAATGACACGTGAAAAAGTGGTAAATACTTTTTGTTTTTTTACCACTTTCCTCACGTGAAAATGTGTCATCAAAGGGAATGAAAACATGGGAGAGAGAAACCATGTTATCAGTAAACGAGGATAAATCCAAAGTTCTTTATCTTTCTCTGTTTTATTTACTCGATCCAAAGTTCTGTCATCAAAAGTGAATGAAAACATGGGAGAGAGAAACCATGTTATCAGCTGATGTGCCTAATTCCAGTTTTTAGCCAACCAAATCGAAAATTGCTCAAAACAAAGTTTGATTTTCTATCAAAAATTGCAAACTCATGCTTCCACAGCGTGGATTTTCAAGGATTCCAAAAATACATCTAATCTCTTTGTTCATCAACAGCAGTTAATGGCAGCAACACCAACTCGTCCCTGTAATTTCAGTGTGGATTCTATACCAACTCTGCTGTCAAATTCCAAATTCAGCTCAAACCCATCTTCTAATTCATTATTGACTCTTCAAAACACCTCTTTTATTTATACCATTCAGCCATAAAATCAAATGTTTGTTTACCAATTTGCGAAGAGATAGAGAGCGGTGGAATAAATTTCGATGAGCAAAGATATGTTTGCTTATCAAAGAAAATGGTTTCAAGTTCAACAACCGTCAATTTGTATATCATGGGAGAAATGAAGAAATTACCGAGATATTGATAACCACAGGCGGATTTTCAATCCAGCGACATCAATTCTTTATTTTCTATGACTTATTCCTGCTGCTTCCCTTTCTTTCTCAATTACACCTATTCCAAGTACCCAATTCTTTATTCAAAACCATAAAATCAAACCCGAATTAGTCTTCTAAATCAAAAATCAACATCACCACTGAGCTATAAAGGAGCATTGAGTTGTTCCGAATTAACTCGGGTTATTCGATCGGATTCAGAATTGAACATTTAGTTTTCTTAATGATTCTATTCTCTTGGTAAGAACACTACTCCCCACTATCTCACATCTCACATACAAATAAGAATCTGTTTTTTTTTTTTTTAGATTGAAAATTCTTTAATATGACTTATTTTAGAGATATCATTCTTAAAATTGATAGTTATTCGATGTTTTTATGTGCTAAATAGATGTAAACAATCGCTTTGTTTGATACGAAGTCTTGATTTGTTCTCACCATGGCGAAGTTAGGGTCTGTGTATCGGCTGGTCGGAATTTGCAGTGGTGATATGAATGGAGACAACAATGGTGATTATTCTAAACTTCCCCATGGCGACAATTAAAGTGATTTCGGTGGTGCTTGTCTTGTTTATTTACAATGGGTTCTGCCTAGATTTGGTCTTGGTTTAATGGTGATTGACAACAAAAACAAATCGAGGATATGGTTATGGGTTTGATAATGGTCTTGCTGATGCGGGAATTGGTGACGCAGTGGTGTTCATGGTGTCACATAGAAACAAGGAAAGGGTGGAGCTAGTGGCAAAGACACAATTATAGCAATTTAGCCGATTCTATTCAAAAATAAAAAAATTAAACCGGAATTTTCGGGGAATAATTTGTTCAATAACCAAGATTTTTCAAAAGCTTAAAGTAATATGGCTCATCATGGCAAATCAAGGAGGCGTGGAAAAAGAACAGACAAGGAAAAAAAAGGGAGCACGGGACAAAAGATAAAGTGTGGTCCGACATTTCTCATTTGGTGGGGTTGGATAAAGTGGAGATGGATCATACGGCACCAATGGAAATAGATATTACTCCTGCATTTAAGCTTACTTGTTCAACCGACTGGGAACCTGTTACTTTAAAACAATAAAAAAAACAACCTGCGAATATAATATAATTGTAATTAAATTTCAGTTTCGATGAATTGTAAATATGTGTGGATCAATGGAAAGTAAATTTCATGATGCAGATAAGATGTAATTTTTCCATATACTTTCCACTGGTGTGGATAAGATGTATGTAAATTTGTCATAAATTAAGTTAATTAATTGTTAATTTTATTTTTAATTAAACAAGTCGGGTTACCCGTAAACCCGCAAGCTTTACCCGCTATGGGCGCGGGTTGAAGAAATGCCAACCCGTGAAGAATAACTGCCTCCGCCTGCCCGTTTGCCACCTCTAACACAAATGCCATGACAGTTTTATATAAAATAGAATAATCACTGTAAGAGTGTTAAAGTGACTGTTTGTAAAGAAAAACGTCAGCAAAATGTACATATATTGACGGTTATATAAGAAAACCGTTGGAAATAATATTTATGCCGACGCTTTTTAATATTGTATTGACGGTTTTTTGGGAAAATAGTCACCATAACATCGTTAAGGTGGCGTTTTCAATAAAAAACCGTCGTGGATGTCTCATTACAATGACGATTTAATATACTTCATGACATTTTGAAGGCTAATTGGTGACGATTATGTGACAGTTCATAAGCGCCAGTATAAGATAACCCCTACGGTGACATCGACATTGGTGACACTTTCAAATTTCACCTGAACCGTCATGGAATCGATACAGTGACAGTTTTGAAATGTCACCTATGTTGATATTTGGCCTAGTGATTGTAGATATATCCTTGGTGACATCAACAAGATGTGAAGAAGGAGAAACCACTTGTTTTAGAGGATATACAGCTTCTTGAAAGATCACATGCCTGGAAACATTAACTTTACCAGTGGAAACATCTAAACACCTGTAGCCCTTATGATTGTCAGCATAGCCAATAAAGATGCAAGAAGTACTTCTAGGTGCAAGTTTGTGAGGAGCATAAGGTCTAAGCCAGGGAAAGCATAAACATCCAAAAGATCTGAGAAATTTCTAATCAGGTACCCTGTGAAATAAGACCTCATATGGAGACTTGAAGTTTACTGACCTGACTGGTAATCTATTAAAAGTAAAATTGGTTGTTGTGAAGGCTTCAACCCAAAAAGTAGAAGAAATACCAGATTGGATAAGAAGAGTTCTGCCAACATCAACTAAATGCCTGTGTTTTGATTATGCAACACCATTCTGCTCAGGTGTATGTGGGCAAGTTATCTCATGTAAGATGCCTTGAGTAGAGAGAAAGGAGCCCAATTCATTGTTTATAAACTCACCACCACCATCAGTCCTAATTGTTTTAATAAAACATTTTAGATGCTTCTTAATTTGAGTTTTAAACTGATAAAATATCTTTCTAAAGTCAGTTTTATCAAATAGAGGAAAGATCCAGCAGAATCTAGAATAATCATCAATTATATTGACATAGTACTTGTATCCAGAGATAGAGGTTACAGGACATGGACCCCAGAGGTCAAGATGTAAAATCTCTAAAGGATATAAGCTACAATGTGTAGAAATTGAAAATGGGAGTTTATGACTCCTTCCTAATTGACAATCATTTCAAAATATAGGAGTTCTCATTACAGAGGATGAAAGAGAACTACAAACATGTTGCATTATTTGAAAAGATGGATGAGCTAGTCTCTTGTGCCATACTTCAGCTGAAATTTGACAGGTGACTCCATAAAGAGCTTTGGATGATGATTCATGAATGAAATGAAGAGGATACAAACCATTATGATGAGGGCCTTGTAAAACAGTCTTCCCAGTGAGTAAGTCCTTCACATAGAAACCAGTTGAATCAAAAGTTATGGAACAGTGGTTGTCAGTAGTAAATTTAAGGACAGAGAGTAAGTTGTGTACAGATTGAGGCACTAGATGCACATTGTTGAGCATAAATTTATGATTTGGTGAGGATTTTAAGGTAAAACCAGAATGAGTAATTGCCATACCTTCACCATTAGCTGCTTGAATTTCCTCAAGACCTTCATAAGTAGATATAGCTTGAAGTTCATTGGAGTCTGAAGTAATGTGATTATTAGCTCATGTGTCTGCATACCAAGGATTATCACCCAGTATATTTGCTGAAGCTAACATGGAAGTGAGATGTTGTGGAGTATGAGTACTGTGATATGAAAAGTTAAGCATGTTGTGACATTCAAGAGCACTATGGCCTTGTTTAAAGAAAATTTGACAAATAAGAGGAGCTAATGAAGAGGTAGTGTCAGATGATGAGGGTGAAGGGGGAGTTGGTCTACTTGGAGGTGGAAAAGATGTAGATGATGAAGGTGAACTTTGACCATGAAAAAAATGAACCTCTGCCTGAAGGAAAACCTCTACCAGATCTACCAAAGCCACGTGAGAAATTGGGAGTAAAACTGTTAAATCTTCCACCAGTACCTCTACAAAACGATTTGAATGGATGCAGATTAGCAGCAAAGGCTTTATTGGATGATTCAGTAAGCAAGTGAACATTTCTATCACTAATAACAGCTTCCTCACTAAGTAAATTGTTATGCAGTTCAATGCAAGAAATTGGAGGATAACGATGACGCATAGATGTTGCAAATGGAATGTAATCTGAGTTTAAGGCAGCAAGAGTGACAACAACTAATTCTTGATCGGAGATGAGTTCTCCAGTTGCAGCAAGTTGATCTGACAAAGATTTAATTTCATTAATAAGAGTAGATACAGTTTTATCACCTTGCTTTACTGCCAGAAGTTTAGTGCGAAGCTGAATTGATTGAGTTGTGGACGATCTTGCAAATCTTGCATTAATGCTAGTCCATAGTTGATAGGAGGTGGAGCAATTGGAGAAATAAGCAATAACAGCATCTGAGAATGTAGAGTGTATCCACATCATAATAGAAGCATCTTCATCCATCCAATCAGTATACTGTTGATTTTCAATATTATTTGCTTGATTGCGAACATTTGTGAATTGAGGAGGACAAGGATGAGAAACATCAAGAAATCGTTGAAGTTTGAATTTACGAATTACCGGTGCCATTAAATTTTTCCAAGTAATGAAATTGGTCTCTGTGAGTTTAAGATGAACAAAGCTTGTGAGTTGAGAGAGAGAAACATTGGTGATCGAAATACTTGTAGGATTTTTCATTTAATTTGAGTTGTACAGAAAATCTTGAATCATGAAATTGAAAAACAAATAGATCTAACAGGAAAAGAATCTGTGAAATTGAACAGGAAGAGCGGAAGAGTAGAAGAATCGAAAAGAACCTGAGAGATGTGAAAATATCTCTCAATCTGATACCATAATTACACAAGAAAATGATTACAATGAATTGCCATTAATGAACCTTGAACAGTTTCAGAGAAGAAATTCTCAAGAATCCAAAATTAACAAACCCTCTCTCTCTAACACCCTTATAAACTCAGACAGTTACAGATTAAACAGTCTGTCAACACTAACATACACTTGACAGGTTGGCAATCCTGCTATCCTACACATCCTTCATTAAACCAATAAGAAAATGACAACACAGCAGCAACAGTTCAACCAATAGGAGAGTGATAGCACAAGGAGTGATGTAGGCAGACTATTATCTGTTATTAGAGGGCATTCTACGTGTTGATCACACAAAGGGCACAGATTATTTAGGTGAACTGTAAACCTGGCCAATCTAGATCTGGTAGATAGACAATTATGTAAGAACTTTCACATGAAGTGCTGCACTCTTGGGGGTAACTTACGTCTCCAGAATTTTTTCCAGTTTATGGACATGTTATTGCTAGGTTTGGCACTGAGATTTTCCTGAAGGGATAACTCTATATGCTGACTTAACAGTTTCCGCAAAATTACTCTTTTTTCTTTTCTTGATGCCGGTACTTGGTTTCCGCCAACATTTAATTGGGTGAATTTCCAGGTTAACGCAGCCAAGCACCAAGGACCATAGTGGTTGTACTAAGTGGGTGATTAAAAACAACGCTAATTACTGGACTTACAGGGAGTTCCTAACTGTGCATTGCATCTTCGGCTGATATGTTCGGAAGAGGGTCATATAACTGTCCTTTTGAATGCACAAGAATTGGTTGAGCTGATCACATTGTTCAGATCGAATCACAACCACAGACACAAACAAGCAGATCATCCTAATAATATTTACTGGCCCATAAAACCAAACAATTAGTATAGACAATCATAATAACAATTTTTAACGGCTTTGCAAGCAGAGTGAATCCTGTCAAATTCTAACTCACCAATGATAGGTTTTGGAGATGGTAAATCTTACAAATCAATAACAGGCACTGATTGATCTATCACACACATACCAGAGACATTACTTAACGGCTCCAGAGCATTGCATATTTATCGAGCTGGGACTCATGCAGGTGATTGTTTGGCTAATTCCTAAACAGATACTTAATGGACACATTGATGGTGAGTTAGTGAGTGAAACTGTATAACTATGGGAGGACTTGTTTCTGAAGATGGGTCCTCCTGCTGATAAAGCAATGACTTAATCTGTTTAAATAATCCTCATGGAGTGAAGGAATGACTTTTTCCCATCGAGTATACGCAAAAATAATTTCTTCAAATAATCATCATACCTGATTGTTCTGAACAAGGCAGGAGTCTCTGGTGCGATCATGCTAGGTATTGGACCAATTTTCGTATCCGCTTTAGGATTCTGAAATGTTGCAACAGAGAGCCTCTCCTTTGATGAGTTTATTGTTGCCCGGTGCTCCACGCTACGGTAAATCCCATTACTCATTATCTGTCAAACGAAAACAAGAAATAACTAGTTGTCAACACACATACTTGTGGTTGAGGACCGAAATTCTGCACATGCCCTGGACTTGGATAATTCGATTACATTAACTCTTCTCTTTACCTCTAAAATATCTCCAATGTTCACTACAAAGGCATTGTGTAGTGGTTTAATGGGAACCCATATCGTTTCTTTTCTAATCTGTAATCCATCCACTTCGTTGAGTTGAAGGAGGATCGTCAAAGCACCAGCATCTGAGTGTGGTGGTAAGCCGATTACGTACTCGGGCTGAGGACAAGGAGGATAATAATTCATCCTCATTGTTTGTCTTCCATCTTTAAACAACTCTGCCATGACCTTAGTCTCTATTTGTAAAGCCTTTCCCATCAACTCAACGAGAGTCAAGCCTAGTTTATTCATCTCCAATGAATAGGATTCAATTGTGTCCCTACATGAAAAGACGAATTGGCCAGTTAACAAATCTTATGCAACTTCAGTGTTTCAGGATACTTTTGAAGGGTAATACAAGATAGATTAACACCAACATACTTTCAGGGCGGCATAACAACTTACCTCATCCGTTAGTTTGTTAGTATTACAGTAATAATATGTAGGAATAAGCAAAAAAAAATATGGGAAAGCAAACCATGTATCTTGAAAGCAAAAGCGACAAAGAAATAACCTCAAAGATAGAGGGAGTTTGGGAAATAGCCTAGGCTTCCTCATATGTTGGGGTCGAGTGAGCATGTAAAACATGTCGGCCCAATCAAGTTTCTGGTCTTCTGATTGAACGAACATTTGTCCAAATCCCTCCACATCTCCTTCTTCCTGCCAAAGTTTCATTTTCTCATCCATTGGAAGATTGAACAAACCTTGAATTTCTGATTTCACTTTCTCCACCAATAAAATGTCAACTCCATGGTTTACCACCTACAGATTAGCGTGAATTACTCAAGTATTAGTAAGGTACTATTTTGTTAAAGCCAGATCCTTAACTAATCTGGCCTTCAAATTCCTACCTACCAAACTAAATTATTATACACAATAATAATTGAATTGTCATATACCTGAAAGAATCCCCAATCCTTGCAAGCAGAGTGAAGCCTCTCCAATTCTAACTTACCAATGATGGGTTCTGGAGAAAGTAAATTCTGCAAATCAATAACAGGTATTGTTTGATCTAACATGGACACATCGGAGAGGTCAGTTAATGGCTCCAGATCATTGCGTATGTATCTAGCTGGGACTTCCGCAGGCGATTGTTTTCCTAATTCCTGAACACTTGGGTAAAAACAAAGAACCGCCATGCTTAATTAATTTTGGTGTTTCCATGATTTTTCCAAATAGCCAGAATCCTAATCAGAATGATGAACCTCCTGTGTATCAGAATATGAATTCAGTCACACTATTATCCAATGAGTCAATGACTTATCTACTCTTTTTTTGTCGTACTACGATTGCACCACCGTTTTAATTTGTTTTTAATTAATGACAATTGACAAATCTATTTTATACATCATTTACAACTAGTTCCTTATCTGTACATCACTACATGCTCAACTGTCAACTACAACATCCTGACCTTGCTAGACAACTTGCTGAATTCCATGAGGCAAATGATTAGACCGGCCAGTAACTTGCTCGCGTGGGACTAGCGTGTTTGCTATCATATTCACATCCCCAGTAATAACCTGGATCAAAACATATGACAGAGCTTAATTGAGCATCAAACTAGTCAAATAAAAGCAATTAAGACAACACAACACAAAATTCATTTTAACAAACACTTAGTAGTCTAGCTAGTAAAACTCAAATTAATATCGTCTCTTCACTTACTAAGAAGATTGGGGAAACAGAAAAATTCCCCAATGCAGCCACAATCAAGTACGTCCATCTCTTTACCCACAACCTGAGGACAACAATCAAACAGACAAAATTGCTAATAAATGAGTTATTTGATTGATTGATTGATTGTAAAGATGGATTGATGAGATTGTTTAATGCATTGTGTTGATTTTTGGGTTTAAATTGTTTCTTGTTTGATTATGGAAAGAACTATGTGTTCTCTTGATTCAGTTAAAGAAGACATTCTAATGGAGAATTTTCTTGATTGAGAAAATTTTCTAGATTGGTTTGGAAGAGGGAAGTTGGGAAATAGGTTTGGGTTAATAACTTTATATAGGAGAAGAGAGAAAGTTAAAAATGTTTGAAAATGAGGGGAAGGGTGTGAGGCCTCTCACGGGTCAGGGAGTGAGTGTGTGTTTATTACATATATCTCTCTAGGGTGAGCGTTATCGGGATTGGACTGGTTTCAGCGCGTCATGCGCATCAATCGGGTAGATATGGATGCCAACCTTGAAAACTGTTATGTACCGGACCAGTATTTAACAGTTTTCAAGTTTGTCATCTACATCCGATCAAGCATCCAGTGGATGAAGGGATGGACAAATTGGATCGCATGATGTAATGGAATTTTATTTTTTTTGAAGCATGAAATATATCAAACTACTAAAACGCTATTACACAAGGGCATGCAATGATTCATCAATTACGCTTGGATTGGTAGGCCATGAATTTATAGCAACATCACATTGTATCAGAATATGAACAACAGTCTTCGGAACAAAGTTGCACCGGGTGCTGATGTTGGAGTTAAGCAGGTGGGAATGGTTTTTGTAGAAAATTTGATATCAAAGACTTAATGAAAAACACATAAAACTAAACTCAAACAATACTTCTCTTAATTGATGTAAATGGCTTAACAACCTATTTATATGATTAACAAACTTGACTCTCAAGTAAAAAGACTTTACTAACATAATCAAACTCTAACAAAGAGACTTCAAGAGAATTCTCAAGTAAACAAACTCTAAAACAAGTAAAACTGGCAACTCAAGTTTACTTCTAAAAACCGTACCATTGGATCAACAATACTTGTTGATTCATTCACATCGTGTCAACTGTACCAGTTGATCCATCCATACTGTGTCAACTCTCATAGTTGATCCATACTGCTTTCTTCACACTATATCAACAGAACATGTTGATCCCTCTCAAACTGTATCAACTTCAGTTGTTGATCCATGCTATCTTCTTCATAGTATCTTGGTTTATTTCTCAACATCCTCCCTTAAACCAAGATACTCTTTGCTAATCATTCTCAATTTTCCACGCAAGTAAATGAAAGTATTAGACTTCAAAGACTTGGTAAAAATATCAGCCACTTGCTCTTGACTTTCACAAAACTCCACAGATATCTCCTAGTTACTAACATGCTCTCTGATGTAATGATACTTAATATCAATATGCTTACTCCTTTCATGAAACACATGATTCTTAGTTAGTGAAATTGTAGACTTGTTATCACAAACTATTGTTCTTGGTGTATTCTGTTCTTGAAACAAAAACTTCAGCATCATTCTTAACCATACAGCTTGTGTAGCACAGTTTCTGGCAGCTATATATTCATCTTTTGTTGTAGATAATGCAACAACTTGTTGCTTCTTAGATGACCAAGAGAAAAATCAAGTTCTCAACTGAAAACCATAACCTGATGTACTTTTCCTTCCTTCTGTATCTCCAGCCCAATCACAATCAGTGAAACCAACCAACTTTGGATCTTCTGAAATAGTATAGAAGATTCCCATGCTTGTTGTTCCTTTTACATACTTCAGAATACGTTTTGCATCTTGTAAATGTGATTGTCTAGGAGATTCCATAAACCTACTAACCAACCCAATTGCATACATGATATCAGGTCTTGTAGCAGTCAAATATGTTAAGCATCCAATAAGACCTTTAAAGTCTGTTGACTTCACAAGTTCCCCTGATCCATCTTTTGTCAACTTCAATCTCTCTTCTACTGGTGTTAAAATTGGATTACAATTTTCCATCTTGAAACGCTTCAAAATTCCTTCAACATACCTTTGTTGATTAATAAAAATTCCTCTTTCAGTATGTTGTACTTCAATACCAAGAAAATATGACATCAAACCAAGATCTGTCATCTCAAACTCCTTCACCATATCCTCCCTGAATTCATTGATCATCTCAGAACTATTACCAGTAAATATGAGTTCATCCACATATAAACACACTATAATATGATTGCCAAGACAATCAGCTTTCAAATATAAATTATGCTCATGTGGACATCTTGTAAATCCTTTCTTAATGAAATAATAATTTATTCTTGTATATCAAGCTCTTGGTGCATGTTTCGAACCATACTAGGCTTTGTTTAGCTTGTATACTTCATTCTCCTTCCCTTCCATAATGTAACCTGCTGGTTGTTCAACATAAAGTTCTTCTTCTAAAACTCCATTCAAGAATGCTGACTTAAGATCCATCTGAAAAATCTTCCAATGCATTTGTGTAGCTAAAGAGATTATCATTCTTACCGTGTCAAGTCTTGCAACTGGTGCAAATACTTCCGAGTAGTCTACTCCTTGTCTTTGTCTATATCCCTTAGCAACTAACCTTGCTTTCTTTCTCTCTATTTCTCCATTTGCCTTATATTTTGTTTTATAAACCCACTTAACACCAATGGGTTTCTTTCCTGGTGGAAGTTCTGTTAATTCCCATGTATCATTCTTCTTAATTGACTTTAGTTTTTCATTCATGGCTTGAATCCAACCTTGTTCTTTAGATGCATCTTCATAAGCTACAGGATCACAATCTCCAAAAAATGCAAAATTCACCACATCATCATCATCTTCATCATCTCTTGTTAAAACATAATCATTCAACCTAGAAGGTATGACATATATTCTTCTTGGTCTTGTAGTTTCTTGCTTTGATACTACTTCTGTTCTTGCTTCTTCATTATGTTCTTCAACATTATCTTGAGCTTGCACTTCTTCTTCAACAACAATTGGAACTGTTCTGACAGCAGTAGGTGGATCAATATTGCTTGTTTATCTAGTATGTGGATCAATATTCCTTGTTGACCCAGAATTTGGATCAACATTGTTTGTTGATCCGCTACTCCAATTCCACTGTGTATCTTCATCAAATATCACATCCCTACTTTTAATAATCTTTCCAGTCTCTGGATTAAATAACTTGTACCCTTTGGTTACCAAACTATAACCAACACGAATACACTTCTCACTCTTATCATCGAATTTCTTCCTAAGTTCTTTAGGTACATGTGCATATGCAATACACCCAAAAACTCTCAGATGTTTGACACTTGGTCTTACACCTCTCCAAGATTCTTCTGGTGTTATATTATTCAAACTGTTTGTAGGACATCTGTTAAGTAAGTATACTGTTGTGTCAACTGCATATCCCCAGAAACTCTTTGGTAAATATTTTGTTCTTCTAATTGTTCTTGCCATCTCGATTATTGTTCTATTCTTTCTTTCAGCAACTCCTTTCTATTGTTGTATATATCTAGCTGTTAACTGATGTAGAATACCATGTTCTTCCATAAAATTATCAACATAAGTGTACCCAGTTCCACTATCAGTTCTCAATATCTTGATGTTCTTACCAATCTGTTTCTCAGCATATGCTTTGAAACTTCTAAAAGAATGAAAAGCATCACTCTTTTGTTTAAGTGAATATACACATGCTTTCCTACTATAATCATTAATGAAAGTTAGGAAATAGTTATTACCTCCATGTGATGTAACTTCTATAGGGCCACACAAGTAACTATGAATGATCTCCAACTTTTGTTCTGCTCTTCTGGATTTGTTAACTGGGAATGGATATCTATGTTGCTTTCCAAAGATACAATTTTCACATCTTTTTTCTGGAAGTTCAATGAAAGTTAACCGTGACACCATCTCCTTCTTTGCCAAAGTTTGTAAACTTTTAAAGTTCACATGGCCCATTCTCTTATGCTACAACCAAGAATCAGTATGTACATGAGTATTGTAACAACTTTCTCTTTGATGTTGAATATTTAATGGAAATAATTTATTCTTTGTCATCTGTACTTAGCTATAAACCTTCTTATTCTATATCTGATGAAGCACAAACCATTGTAAATATTCATAGAGTATCCTCTTTCAGATAACTGTGATACGTAATCGATCAAGGGTACCTAGAGTCGATGCTTTTTAATAGAAAGTTAGGATGAACACGAAAGAAAAGATAATAGAACACAAAGAAAATAATACGATTGATTCTTCTAACTTCTTATTCTTTATTTTTTGAAAGAAAACTCTATTACAATCAATAATTCAATGCTCTACCTCTCGTTTTCTCTGACTTTCTAGCCTACAAATCTCCTCCTTTTATAGGAGTGTAAACTTGCTGAAAAATAAAATAAAGCTATGAGTTTTAGAACTCATCTAAAGTAGGAAACCTCAAACTTCTAGGCTCTGTTATCAAACTTCCACCTCTTCTAGTACCTTCTAGATACTCTCTTGATGTAATATGGCTCAATTAAACCTAGACTAATGATTAGCCTCATATGGCAGCCTTAGCTGTCCCTGTGCTTCTGTTATTTACTTGTGTTTGAATATAATCTTCACACCACTTAAGCTATGTGCATATGATATACATATCTAACTATCTAGCAGTTGATACGGCTCTGTGAATATAATCTTCACGTCACTCTTCTAGCCTTAATACGGCTCAACTTCTTCTACGATACTCCTGTATCAAGATGACCCATACTCAGTAAGTTTTGATGTAAACCTGGAACATAAAACATATCCATGATATATGCCTTAGAACCATTCTTAAGAACAATTCCTATTCTTCCTTTTCCGGCCCATAGCTGGAATTGTAGAACTATTGCAAACTTCACTGTAGACTTACAGATTCATCTAGACTATCAAATAAGTCTTTTCTGCCACATATATGGTTGTTGCAACCTGAATCTAAATACCACTTAAGTTGTGGTTGTTCTTATGTTGTATGACATGCTAGTAGCATATTTTCATCTTTCTGTTCTTCTTCTTTTTCTTCTTGACTTTCTGAAATATTATCTTTGAAGTTTGCTTTGTAATTATTCTCTATTATCTTTCTAGGCTTTGGACAATCAAATGAAAAATGTCCAAAATCTCCATAATTGTAACATTGAACTTTTGCTTTATCTACTGGTTTTCTTCCTTGATATCCTCCATTATCTAATCTTCCTCCAGTATTTTATCTTCCCTGATAACCTCCCTTATTAGGATTTCCTCCTGAGCTAGAATTTCCTTGGTTGTTAGTCCAACTGACTTGGCTTTGTAGTCCTTCTTCTAATGTATTTGCAGCAACTGTTTTCTCAAGTAATCTCTGTTAATAAGCATGTAAGGAACCTAATAGCTCATTAAGAGTCATATTTGTAGCAGTTTTACACTCCTCTATAGCAGTTACTTTTGCTTCAAACTTCTCATTAAAATATTTTCAACAACTGTTGAATCATCTATAGTATCACCATTAGCCTTCACTCATTGACAAGATTCAATATCTTTGAAAGAAAAAAAATGATATTGTTTCAGTAGTTTCCATCTGCAATAATTCATACTTTCTCTTTAGGGTTTGTAATCTAACCTTTTTGACCTTGTCAGAACCAGTGTAGTAGCTAACCAAACCATCCCATGTTGCTTTAGATTGCTTAATATAGATAACTATGTCCATGAGAGATTCATGAACACCTTGATAAAGAATATAGGTTGCTTTAGAGTTATTCTTCCTGTTTGTTGTTAAAGAAGTTTGTTGTTCTGCTGTTAAAGCAACTCCTTCTGTTGGTTTAACATAACTATCTTTCACAATATCTCGTACCTCTTGATATAAGAAAATATTCTCCATCTGTAACTTCCAATGTTCAAAGTTTTTACCTTCAAACACTGGCACCTTGTTTAAACTTAAACTCGACATCTTCTTCAACTCAATTTCTCATACCCACAATCCTAGAATCTGATACCAGATGTAGAAAATCTGATATCAAAGACTTAATGAAAAACACACAGAACTAAACTCAAAAAATACTTCTCTTAATTGATGTAAATCGACTCATGGCTTAACAGCCTATTTATATGATTAAAAAACTTGACTCTCAAGTAAAAAAACTTTCCTAACATAATCAAACTCTAACAGAGAAACTTCTAGAGAATTCTCACGTAAACAAACTAAAACAAGTAAAACTGGCAACTCAAGTTTACATCTAAAAACTGTACCATTTATTGTTGATCCATTCACATGTCAACTGTACCAGTTGATCCATCCATACTGTGTCAACTCTCATAGTTGATCCATACTTCTTTCTTCACACTGTATCAACAGAACATGTTGATCCCTCTCAAACTGTATCAACTTCAGTTGTTGATCCATGCTATCTTCTTCATAGTATCTTGATGTATTGTAGAAAGTGATAGTGAAAGGTTCTTTTGAAACTTGTGAAGGCAAAGGAATTTAGATTTAATTAAACTTAAAAGTAAAGGAAACTTAGATCAAAATTTGATTTCAAGATAAGAGAGAAATAACCAAGACACTTTCCACTATTACATGAATAAATTATGGTTAACAACCCAAAACTCACAAATAATCGTGCAAATTCTCAACAATTAATTGTATCCCTTAAGCATAGATTATCTTAATACAAAGCATAACCTATCCTAATTGAATCACAACTAATGACAAAATTATGCAACAATTAAAAACTCCGCAAAAGCGTTGATTGAGTGAATTATAAAATATAAATTAGAGAAAATAAATTAATTACCAATCATTCATGTGTAATAGTTTTCTCATTGCCTTGGCTGTGGGAGAATTAGCGCTCATCATGTTGGAAACACACTCAAAATTCATTATTATTGCTCAAAAATGGTTTACAAATGATGAAATGGTGAAAATGGTGAAAACCTTGTTTGCAACGCTTATAAATGTTGCAAACACCGTTACAAAGAACGAAACTTATTCTTTATCAAGTTCTTCCGCGATTTAAAAACCGTTTTTCGGGGTGATTGATTTTCTCGACTTTCTAATGCTCTATTCTTCCTCCCCACTCTCTCCATATCCCGAGTCCCCAAACGACCATATATACTCGCAGGGATCCAAATATCTAAGAAAATCTTCTCACATCAATGTATTAACTCGAGAATATTTTCTTCTTCTTTTTCCGTTCCACGCGTTTCATGCAAATGCTAAACATTCCTTGTATAACTTCCCGGTTGTTTATGAGTCATCATACACGTACAAATCACGTTCAAATCTCATATAATCTCGTGAATAACTCTCCTCCCATCTATTTTGAACTCAATCCCTCTCAAAATCAGCCATTTAATCTCACTAGAACACCTTCAAAAATTCGAACCCTAAATCGTTTTTTTTCCTGCCAAATTATGTAATTCAAATGAAAGAGATGAGGTTGCCAGTAATTGTGTTACCCTTATCCAAAGTGGGAGTCCGAATAGTAAATGTTCTCCGGGGTTTTCCGAGCAACTTTTCGAGCTGAATTTTCCAACAATCTTTATTTCCAAAAATACCTACAAACACACAAAACACTATAATAAGGACAAAAACGAGTACTAACAATATGAAACATCCAAATTAGACACATAAATGCGTCAAATAATCCCAAACTTATTATTTGCTAGTCCCGAGCAAATCTAATCTAGGAAATAAAAAGACTACACTTAGCACGTGCAGCAAGCCGTTAAACCGCTAGGTGGCCTAGTGGCGGAGTGTTGTCTCCGGAGGGTTTACCAGGAGTACCCACACCACTAGCTATCTACGTAATCTTGGAAGGCACTACCCCATGTTCCAATTCTGTACACGAGTTTGCACTCAAGCATACTAAAATTCATATAAAGTGATCTCATCCATATCATAAAACCGAGTCAACCAATCACATAAATTAAGAAGAGAAAAAACGTGGATGATGTTGGCTAGGGTGAACCTATCCTAACGGACGAGATACTGATCAACATATATACAAGGGGACCAGTGGTCGATAATCCTAACTCTTCAACACTGGCATATACAAGGGTACCAAAGGGTCAACTTTATTGTATTTATTCCGTTTGGTCTAAAGTCTGGTCTCAATTTTTTTTTTTTTTTTTTTTTTTTCCAAAGTATCTCAACCACTCTATTCCACCCTAGCAATGGTAAAAAGAAAATAAAAGAAGTGATCATTCTTCGATGTTTCCATCACGAGGATATGGCAAACTACCATGTTTTCTAACACCCGAGCTGTGCTTTTATGAATAGACCTTTAGATGTTTCCATCCAATCGTTGGTTCCTCAACTCCTACAACCAAAATGCTTCCATCCACTTAGATTGGTTAGTGCCATCCTTAATAAACATAAATTTCAGGATCAGTTTATTATTTAACTAAAAGCTAACAAAAGTTTCTTCCCACCTCCCAAACTTAAATCTAACATTGTCCTCAATGTTTCTAATGAAAGTACCAAAAAGTAAAGTAACATGAGGAAACAGCAAAGAGAGAAGTTGGAAAGATAGTACCTCGGGTGAAGAGAGAAATCAAAAACTAATATACAAATATACAATCGCCTCGATGATCAATCAAGGGACCTCCTCAACATCACCGAGGATAGGGCTCTAAAAAGGGTTTCAATCTCTCTGACCGTTAACCTTGAAGAACTACTACCATCCGGTGTCTCGATCTCCAACAGGAGGAAAAACATAAAAGGACAATGTCAAGCATCATGGAACTTTTTGACCTGGAAAATGACTTAGTAAAATATTTCTATCAGCACAAGTTTCATTTTGTTCTTATACACTATCGTAAGCATCAATAATCTCGAACTCCGAAATGGAGTTTCCTATGGGCTCCCCGCCTTGTCAGTGAAAATTTAGTCGCTAATAGCCCAATAAGCTCTATGTTTCTATCAACAGGGTAAATGACATGCCTTGCCATAAACAAGCCGATAAGGCGACATTCCAATGGGGTCTTAAACGCAACACTTGATCCATAAAAGGCATCGAAGTTTAGACGAATCACTTCACTCCATTAGGATTAACATTTTCTCTAATATACGTTTTATCTCCCTATTGGAAACCTCTACCGACCACTAGTCTCGTGGATGATACCTACCTTATGTGATTAAAAGGTCCATTACAAAGTGCGACCCTCCATCACTAATAATAGCTTGTACCAAAACGTCAAGAACTCAAGCACAACCTTCATTGGTTTTACTTCCGCCTCAATCCACTTAGAGACGTAGCTCACGGCCGACATGGATGTATAGGTTACCAAAAGAATTAGAAACCAACCCATAAAGTCATCAAAGACCAACAACTAAAATAGGGTTCAAGGGCATCATGTTCCTACGGAAATGGTTCCTAATTTCTGGCACGCTAAGAGTCTTTAAACAACGAAAATAGTTCACTATATTCCGCATACCAAGGTGATTGGGAAATGAGAGAATAATTGTTCTATTTATATGATTAAAAAACTTGACTCTCAAGTAAAAAAACTTTCCTAACATAATCAAACTCTAACAGAGAAACTTCTAGAGAATTCTCACGTAAACAAACTAAAACAAGTAAAAATAAAAACCTAAAAAAAAGCGGCAACTCAAGTTTACATCTAAAAACATGAATAAATTATGGTTAACAACCCAAAACTCTATTTATCTTTAAATCCCTGTTACCATTTATTGTTGATCCATTCACATGTCAACGTGAGTGAATTATAAAATATAAATTAGAGAAAATAAATTAATTACCAGTTGATCCATCCATACGGTGTCAACTCTCATAGTTGATCCATACTTCTTTCTTCATACTGTATCAACAGAACATGTTGATCCCTCTCAGACTGTATCAACTTCATTGTTGATCCATGCTATCTTCTTCATAGTATCTTGGTTTATTTCTCAACATTTTTGGGTGTCGAAAGTCAATAGGCTTATGGTCTATGCTTTCCATAAGAAAAGTTGTAATTTTGATGGACATGACAATGTCCATTGGAACTTTGATGGTGGTAGAGGGTTTCAATGCAATAGATCCGAGGTTGTAGTAACGCGGTTGTATTCATATGTTGTGGTGTGTTTCCCGAACGATACTTGATACATAACTTCTCGTCGAGGTGTGCTGGTGTTGGCGAAAAGTATTGGGGAGTCATCTCACGGATCCTTTCTTGTGTCTGTGTGAGGAGGGTCAAATATTCTATATAAAACCTATGTTGCAGTTTAGCTGCAACGGACTAATACCACTATTACACTTTAATATATGAGGAACAAACAAGGACTGTAATAACTCGTCAGAAGATTGAACAACAAGTTCAGATTACCAATTATGCTAACGATGTGCCAGATCGAATCCACGGATACAATCTCAAATGATCACCTTTAAACTCCCTTATTTAGAGGTGTAAAGTGGGTTGTGCCAGCACGAGCACAGCCCAGCACATCACGCTAAAATTTGAGCACAGATATCCATCCCGGACGTGACTTAGCCCAAGACGGCACAAAGACGTTAGTTAAATGGGACGTGCTTGGGTTTGAATAATTGGCACAGATAGCACAACACGCGGCACGGATAAGCACGTGGCACAAATTTTAAAGACAAAGACGTCATAATATGTACAAGTACACCATATAACAAGGCATAATACATCACATTTTTTGTATATTTCACAAAAGAGTCACTATTCTAGCTAGTTTTTAACATTTTATACTGACTTATTATAACAACACATATAATATCTTAATATTTGGAAAATATATTTCAATATCGTTGTTATAATATCGTCATCTATATTTAACTAGAACATTAATTTACATGACGATAATCCAATTTTATATTTGATGGACTATTTATTTTTATTGAATAAACTTGTTAATTTTACTTGAAATAGTATCAAATGGTATGTTGTCTAATTAAATTCTTGTGATAATGTCCGACTTAATGTATACATTAAGTGATTTCAAATTGTTTATAGCACGTGTGCTAGCACGGCACATCACGGCACGTTTATTCGTGTGTTGTGCCCGTGGGCTGTGCTGTGCCTAGCTTTTGACTAGTAAAGCACAGCACGGCACAACACGTTTAAATCGTTGGCACAGCACGGCACATGGGACGTGAAGCACGCGACTTCGTGTGCCGGGCTGTGCCGGGCCGGCACGTTTTACACCTCTACCCTTATTCATGCACTATGGTTGTATGACTAGCATTTTGGGTCTTACTTGTACTGTCAAACCATAGGCCCATAGAAAATAAGAATCAAGGGACCATCTGGTGAGTGGTGGCCCATAATCTTATAATTTCTGACCATGACGTTGAATCTGACATCATGGTGCCACAAATTTTACCAGTGCTATATCTAGGCAACCTAAAATCTAAATACAGAGGGTGGTTTTGCTTCTCCGGCGACAAGTCTATCTTAGAAATAAATAAAAAAAATTGCTCCAAAAAAAAGTAGATTTTTATATTTGAAAAATTGAGTAAATATCCATATGTTTCAAGAAATCATATAATGGGCATACAATTAATATGCCTAGTTGAATTGCCTGACATCTTTAAGGGCAACCACAACAGAATTAGGGGCGACACAAAAAATAAAATAGGTTGAAAATACTTATATGCCCCTTCATAATCGGTAGTTTAGGTTTTTTTTTAGTTACCGATTGCAAAATCTCATTTTTGGGGAAACTCTATATTCGGTATGGTAAGATTTCGGCAAAGATGTCTACTGTATAATCGGAAGTCATGATAACTCTTCCATTCTTACCTATTATAGGCTATACCAAAATTCAAAAAAAGAGGATCTTTTGCAGAATATGATTTTGGGGTAACTCTATATTCGGTCGTTATATGAACTATTTTGACTACCGATTATGGTAGGATATTTGCAAAGAGAGCCACTGTATAATCGGAAGTAATGATAACTCTCCCTTTCTTACAGATTATAGGTTCAACCAAAAATCCAAAAAAATGGATTTTTGCAAAATCTCATTTTGGGGCTACTCAATATTCGGGAATTAAATAACATAAATTCCCTACCGAGTATGGTAGCATTTTGCCAAAGGTATACTTTAATCGGAAGTCAAGATAACTTTATTTACTACCGATTATAGGATAATCAAAATTCAAAAGATAAAGGATTTTATTTTGGGGATACTTTATATTCGGAAGTTAAAGAAACTAAATTGACTCCCGATTGTGGATTAACTTCCGATTGTAAAGTTATCTACCGATTGTAAAGGGTAGTTTGGCCATCAAAAAAATGCCCCGGAAGTTATCTACCGATTATGACATTTTTTGTCGTTTTGTGTCGCCCCTAATTCTGTTGGGGTCGCCCCTAAAGAATCAAGCCTAAATTGGGGTCTATACCGTTTAATTAGGGCCTACCAAATTTTCCTTCCCACACCACCAAATTACTCTTGGCACCCAAACTTTTAAAAAATACTAATTTACCCCCACATTAATTCCTAAAACAATCTCATATAAATACTAATCTTTCCATTTTCAGTAAATCCAAAAACTAAACCTAAACCTAAAAAACTTTCTATTTTCTTCCTAATCTTTCCAAATTCTCAAAACCCTAATCAAGAAGAATTTCCATCCTCTTCTCCAACGAATATTCGACCCCCCCAAGAAAAAGGTAAATCTCCATCAACCGATTCTATGATTCGCATATCTTTATTGATTTACATGTTTAAATCTTCGATTTTGAAAAATCAAAATCTCTGATTACACCCAGAATCGGTTTTTGTTGACATATCAAATAAACCGATTCCGGGTTTTGTTTTCGTCCATGAAGAGCATGCACATTAATTGGTTTACACGATCATTAACATTAAACGATTCTAGGTTAAGAAACGAAATATGAAAATATATCACCAGAATCGGTTTATTTCTTCTTTGGAATAATCCGATTCTGATGAAGTTTTTTTTTTTAAACTATGTTAACCCATAATCGAGTTGTATGTGCTTGTTAATTTACCAATTAAGGAAGTCTCTTCATATTCGTTCCCTTAATCGTATTTTATACATGTACCACATAAACCGATTGGTATGTTTGACATTCATGTGTGTTTTGTTGTTCAGAATCGGATTACATATGTTTCTTTATGTACCGATTTATTACTTGTTTTTTGATTATTTTTTATGTAGATATGGACTTCGGACACCTAGCGTTTTACACCGAGAGCTCACCTTGGAGGATATTCTTTGGGAACCACAATGAGTGCCAGAAAGAAGCCTCTACAAGTTTGCTTAATTATGGTACTGAGTGTGGATAATTCTTCAGAAAAAAACTGGTAAACCTCATGAAGCAGCCGGAGTGTGGACAATTATTCAGAAAGAGATTCAATGCGTTCTTGCTTCTCTAAAGATTCCCTACTGATGGCATCATTCCTCAACATGATCCCATACATCTCATTTACAACCGAATTAAGATGGCGATCTCGGCTATCCACCAGGGGGAGCAAGTATTCTTTGAAAACTTTTGAAACCTATAAAAGGTATATGTTAAAAAAAGATGTTCTTGTGAATGATCAAAACGGAGTAGTCATAATGAGGATACCCATGGAATATAGATTGGAAGAGGTAAACCAACAACACCCTCTCGGTCAAAAGAGAATCCTTCAATACAAATCACGTTAGAAGTACCCAAGATAGGTATTTGAAGATCCCAAGAAGGAATCAGATGACCCACACTGAGTAAGGGAGCCTGTTGAGTAGGAATATTACTCAAAGATCCCATCAATAGCGGAAGAGTGGTAGAATCAAGATCTTCCATAATAAGATCCTCATGTTGATCACGGACGGCCAGAGGTGGACCCAAATAAAGATCTCCAATACGTGTCAAAATCCTAGTCACGATCGACCGAGTCTTCATATAAACGCTGCGGTTGTCGAGTCATAGCGATCATATCACTAAAAGATGCATAAATTAAGTATGCATCCTGAGGAGGGGGAAAGCGAGGTGTCGCATTCAACTGACCGATTTTCTTCCAAAATCTATCACCAAGATACCAGGCATAGTAATTCGGGCCTCGTAACAAGTAGCGAAGCATGCTAAGCGACATAGCATGGATAGAACCGTCATCACGATTGGTCAAATGATTCTTCCAAGGATCCCAGCAAATCTAGAACAAAAATGAAGTGAAGGTTACAAAAAAAAAAAAACTTACTGAGTCAACGGTAGCCTCTTCTAAACAGAGACGTGCATGTGTAATCGAATGATTTCGAAAGGCACCTCTCCACCTAGCTAGTCGTGGAAATAACTGGCTATTAAAGAACCTGCAATCAAATGGTGGACGACTAGTGGGAAAATACTCATAACACCAGAACTGTTGAAAAAAGTAAGAAGCTGTGTTAGAAGAAAGCAATGATAAAATTAGATAAAATTATCAGGTTTAATCCAAGGTGATGGACACTCACATTCAATATGGTCTAAAACCCACACAGAACCTTAGTCTCAAGACGAGTCACTCGAGTGAGACTATAGAAGAGGTAAGCCATTACGCAACTTCCCCAGTCATAAAAACCCAACAGGTCAAGATCATTGAAAGCTTCCCGGTAGAGCGCTTTGACATAGTTGTGGGAAGAATTAATGAAGGTATACCCAGCAAAATAAATAATAAAATCTCTAGTAACTTCAATGACTTTAGGTTCATCTCTCGGAGAGTAATCAACAAATTCCTTCTTAGGAGTCCAGAAACTTGATATCAAGTCGGGAAGGCTGACTGACCAAATATTTGGGAAAATTCTCCCACAACGCGGCCCCAACATCTGCCGGACATTTACCTCAATCATGTTGACACCTAAAGGAACACGAATTCCAGTAATCATGTATAAATCCGAAGGAGTAATGGTCAACTCACAGTGTGGAAGATGAAATGAATTAGTGTCACCACTATCGCTCGGCCACAATTATGACATTATCACGATCTTGGTGCGAACTCAAAGATTCTATGGAGGCGAACCAACCAACTCGGCGCACAATATCACGAACACCTATGGATTTTCTCAACACAGTCCACCACTCCATTATGCCAGTGGTCGTTCCACGGACGCGTTCCCAAGTATAATCCTGCAAAAGCACATGATAAGGAAGAATCCCGGTAAGAGTTACTAGAAGACAGACTCGAAGAACATGAAAAATGGAAATTTCAACTCAAAAAGTTTACAGGATTATTACGGATCTTTGCCGAAATGTGGTTTTCAACATCATCCAAAACCCAAAACCTCCGTCTTCTACATATCAGAGGCAAAGGAGGAAAGGCATAGAAAATATCATAAGGCTTCACATATGTCATCTTGAAAGAGAAAGAATAAAAAAAAAATGAAAGAAGAACCCCCTGGGTAAAGAATAGTCTTCTCCCCCCAATCTTATAAAGAAAGAAAAGTACTTCCTTCTTCAAGAATCTTAGAATAGAAAAACGACCCTTTCCAAAAAGGGTTTATTCTACGAAGGAAAATCAATCATACCAAGTCAAGGCACGACACACCGAATAATTATGACATCAAAAACAGAATCTGCAACGGACTGCATAGTGTAAGGCCCGACGCCTCCTAGGAAATCGACGAAGCTTAACCAGGGAAAACCTGGCCAATGTCATAAATTTATGCATCAACAGTTGAATCACCGTTCATCAACAACAAATAGAGCGCGAAATCGGGTCCACGACTTTGTTCGCCAACCGCGAGCGATTGTTGATACCCCAATTTTGTACCTTCCATCGAAAAATATCAGTCATATACTTCGAAGCCGGATACAATAGAAATTATTTTCGGAACCACTAAGGATTTCTATATCCTTTAAATCAAGCCCACAAACGTTACCAAATTACCCATTTCAGTACCCAATTTCTATTTTTCAAATTAAGCCCACAAACATTACCCAACCACCAAATACTACCCAATTATTCATTTTATTACCCATGAACCCATTTCCATAACCCATGAGGAATAATCATTTTCCTTACCGATAATTCATTCCAACAAATGAAAAAAAAATCTCCCCTACATCATTATTTCCATTCCACATCCCTATTATCCAATAAAATAAACCCTCTTTATCTCTCTTCACATGCACCCATTTCAATTCCACTACCCAAAAAAGAAAAAAAAACATCTTTCTCCCATCCCACTAAAAAACTCCATTTTTACCAAATTAATAAAAACTCTCTCATCCCACTATCCATCAAACAATTTTACAGACATCACATGCACCCCTTCTACACATTCCTCTCAATTTCCACCCGTACATATACCAAAAAAAAAAAACACTTTACTCCCCAAAAAAAGAAAAAGAAAAAAAGAGAAAAGTAAATCAATCTCAATATCCTTTGTCCCCCACTATTCCTTTTATCATTTTCTCCATACCTCTTTACACCTACTCCCTACCTTTCTACATATATATAAGGCATGCCTTACCTCACTTGGAAACAACCAACTATACAATAAAAATTTGATTCTACAACAAAGAATCTACCAATTATACCAAAGAAATTATTCTTATTCTCCCCATGCAAACACAATAAAAAAATCATGATTCCCACTCATAATACCCAAACCTAGAAGAATTATTGTCTCCTAATAGAAAATATTTCTTCTCACATCTTCCAAGTCTCCATGTATTTTTTTCATTTAATCAAAGAGAATTCAAATTTCCTTCTTACATAATAGTTATTATTGTCTTATGCATTTATAGTTCATTTTGAGAAAAACCCAAAAAAAATAGAAATATTAAATCTAGTATTGTCTTTAAGTTTATAAAAGATTGGCATATTGCTGGTACTTTAACTACTTTCAGCATACTTAACCAAAAACAGAAAGAAGAGTATAAGAATCTTTGAAGAAAATAACCCGTCTAAGGTAAATTGATCAAATTTATTCCCGTGGATAAATCAAAATTGTGAGTATAGAGTGGATTTCCCCTCTCATATTCTGATTGTCTGTGTCAATTCCTACATAATTTACTTGTAATGATATATTTCGTCGTATAATCTAATTAATTCATATCGGGGGAAGATCTAAATATGATCATATAGCGGTTTCCCCTCTCATATCATGACCCCGCATTTGAATAATATACAAATAATTTATCTTGTTACCGGTTAAGTTGCAGGTTATCGGTTATTACCCCAAAATTTCAATATGTCTTGAATCGGTAATCCGTGACAACTTCCAAATTTCTGTCGTCATCCAAGGATGTCTAGTTTAAATCTAAATTATTCACATCAATCAATTACAACTATAGATTTGACCTTAATATTCTCAACATGCTAGGAATTGATCTAGGTTCCCGATACCGTTGAATAATTATGAGTTGTTCTACCAGATATATATATTAGTCCAAGAGTCACAAGTGTTTATAGAACATTTAAAGAAAAGTTATAAATATTATTCCCATTTAATCATGAAGTATAGGCCAGTCATATGATTGGGCGACGGTCCGACGGATGGGTGCCTAACACCTTCCCATCGCGTACTAGAATCTCCTTACCCTGAACTCTCTGATAGCAGACCATAAACATGAAAGTCATAACTAAATTTTGTTTTCCCAAAAGAATTCAAACTAGTTAAAGGGTCCTCACTCCCCTTAGTCATCAGGTGGTGGCTTCAAAACATCTCTTTTCTTGTTTCCTTGTAAAGTTAGCTCCCTTACTAACGAACTAGTAAGAAGTTACCTCTGTACAAACTTGTGCGATAAATATCCATGAACGGATGAGCAAATAGACTTCACCCCCATAATAATTAGGGATCGGAAAAGTGCGACTCAAGACCCGTGCTGACCCTCGATTTCTACAGTGGCGGCTTCACTTGGGAGTAAGAGATTCGACTTGAAAAATGATTAATGGGAAATATTTATGATCTTTGCTTTATTGCGTACTAATATTTACTTAATAAGACTCTATGATTGAAGGTACTCATCCAAGCATAAGAAACCATAACGCGAAGGGGAGCTTACACTCGTAGCTGGCATCGGAACAAAGGAAAAAGGCTGACCAAAATGCATGACACACAATCTGTACAAGACAATTCTGAAACTCTCAGCGTTTCAAGAATTGAACAAATCGTCGAAGAACAGTTGGTGAAATTCTTCAAGAAGATAGGATATGAAAACCAAGAAAGGTAAAATAATGTGGAGGGCTCTAATTCTCATCAATAGTCAAACGGTCAAGGATCCGGTGATGGTCCGCATGATGAGAACAAAAAAGACGGTGAACCTAATAATCCTAGTAATCATGATGAGAACACACCAAGCAAAGAACGATTGGAATTTGAATGTTTCAAAGAACAAGTAACAAAGAGGCTGTCAGTCATTGAAGACAACACCGACATCGAGAGCAAAGTGTGGTACACTCCGCGAATAGGAAAGCTCCCCGAAGGATTCAAAATCCCTAAAATGGTGAAATATGATGGTAGCGGTCCTCCAACATCTCATATCAACATGTACCTCAATTATCTAAATCCCATAGGGTTAACAGATGACTGTCTGTTAAACTTATTCCACCAAAGCCTGACTGGACTAGGTCTTGATTGGTATCAACATGTGGAAAAATATAAAATATCAATGTGGCCAACCATGATTGAATCGTTTATAGAACATTTTACCAAAAATATAGATCATACAATCACCTTTCGCCAGCTCGAGTCCCTCGGACAAGGGAATTATGAAGGGTTTATCGACTGGATGATTCGATAGGACAAGAAAGTGTTCGAAATTTTCCAACACCCATCTAAAAAAACTCAGTTAAGGATGCTAATGAAAAATGTTTCCATATCTTACATGGTACCCCTCAGCATGTCCACACCAAAGAATCTTGCTGCTTTTCGAAGAAAATGAGCTAGCATCGAGGATGCCATGAGAGACGGTGTATACTCCGGATTCCTCACGGGGAAAACCTCAACAAAAAAGAAGGAAGTAAATTACGTTAACCCAACTCTTTCTAGACCCACCTACATAAAGGCTCCAGGAAAAGCACCAATGACGGAGATACTTCGGCAAGACAAAGGTCAGTAGTATATCGAAAAAATGTGGATCAGAAATCTGGTATTCTTTGAACTAGATGGAAAAATCAGTGATTTCCTTCCTGCACTAGTTAAAGAGAAATTGATCCAACTTCGGGATCCTAAACCCGTACCTAACCCCAAACCTCGGGGTTATGACGAATCGAAGATGTGCAATTACCATCAGAGCGCGGGGCATGATACCAACTCATGTTATGTCCTGAAGCATCTTATCCAATATTTACTAGATGATGGTAAGATAGTCATCTAGGGGGCGTCAAAGCAACCTAATATCCAACAAAACCCTCTTCCGACATATCCGGGGAAGGAAGGAGTCAACTTCATCGAAGTCGGAGACACCGAAGTAATCCGGACACTCCCAGAAGAATTTCCATTTGAAATAATGGAAGATGTTAGAGTCATTTCCAAGAACAACGAAAAAGCAGAAAAAATCACATTAGGTGTCAACATCTGTAAAGTAAAAAAAACAAAAATGTTGTTCAATATTGCAGGGATTGGGAAAGTCATATACCTGGAACAAATGCCAGAAAAATGTGAAGAAGTACATCACCAAACAAGGGGAGAGAGACAGTTCAAACCTCCTAATCTGCGGACCAAAAATCCAGGTGTTATGGCTAGAGGCAACCCAGTTCGAATCCGGGCCAGCAATCTAGAAGAAGCGATCAAAGAAGATAACATGTTCATTGAACAGTTACGAAGAACAAAGGCGGACATCTCCATTTAAGGAATTCTGGAAGCATCTACAAGTCATCGGCAAGCGCTAAAAGAGGCACTAAGCTTGATGCTGGTTCCTTTGGGAATCACTCCTGGATAACTAGTGCACCTGATCGATTAAGCTGCAAGACCCGGTACAATTACTTTCACATACGATGACCTACCACCAGAAGGAAGAAATCACAATAAAGGGTTCCACATCACCATAGGATGGGAAAACATGATTATACCATTAATTTTCATGGACAACAATGTAGGTGTTAACATATGCACCCTAAAAGCAGCAAAAAAAAAAGGGATTGACCTCAGTCGTGTAACTAAAAGCAACAAATCATCTTTAACGGTCAGAGGTTTCGATAACGTTAAGCAAATAGGAATTGGGGAGATCACGCTCGAAATATGGGTCAGACCTATAAAAACCAAGGCTACCTTCCTCCTCATGGATATCTCGACAAGTTTCAGCATGCTTCTGGGACGTCCATGGATACATAAAAATAGAATTGGATCGGAAATAAATTAATTACTATACATGCAGATAATGGGGAGAACAAAATAGAGTGCAGATGAAGTACCAAGTCGACGTGCACGCACGGACCAACTCAAATACCGGAATCAAAATGTTCCGAAAATGCTCTAGAAAAGCAAGTTATTTCCGGGAATGGGGCTTGGGCTCCGACAACAAGGGCATACACAACCAATAACGACACTTGGGAGAAAGGAATTTGATACGGAAGGCCTGGGATATCAGCCGACCTATCAAAATACTACAACATTCGGGAAAAGGCGAGAAGATCAAGGGATAGATTGGAGCCATCTTCCGTCCTTCCTAAAGTGGTTCATTGGTAAAGGAGAAGAAAAGGCTCCACCACCTAGCAAACCAATAAATGTTACACCCGTGGTAACAAGAACAAGTTCTGACCAAGGAAAAGAAACCGAGGAACCCGTCTATGAAGGGGTAAGTCATCTTTTTTGTCCATCTCCCACTAATAGCGCAGGCAAATCCAGCGGACATAAAGGGGAAGATGGGTGTGAATTGGAAGTCCTTGATAAAAAGAAGAGTCCAACAAACCCAACACAGGAAACTGAAGCAACAATCCAAGAATGTATGGTTATTACTTGCTTAGGGTTCCTATTTCCTAAAAAGAGGAAATTCCATATCTATAACGGTAAAGGCTCTCCCATCAAACACCTCAAATCATTCTTGTGGTACATGGAGCCATTGGAGATGCACAAAGAGGACTTAAAACAATACTTCAGAAAAATCTTAACTGGGAGTGCATAAGTATGGTATTCAACTAATGACCGCGTTCGGCAAGCAGCGTGGCCATAAATGATCAATGCTTTCATCGAGTTTTTTTTCAGAGATTCGACCGGAGGTAATCAATCAAAACCTGGAACTGTACCTCGAAGAACAAAGAGATAGATTCTGGAGGACCAATGCCAGAAGGAGGGAGCAATCATCTGATAGATGCATCTGCATGATAATTCCGAATGAAGCAGCATAAGACGTCGGAACTTCTTCCGACGCCAAAAAAAAAAACATGGTAAGAATGGATGATGAGGGTCCACAACTGACAAAAATTAACCTCAATAATCCTCATGGGCCCCGGAAGACGGTATTTGTATGTTTAATTCACCTTTAAATTTAAATAAAAATCCAAAAAAATCAGAAAAATATGAAAAACAAAAAAATGTAGAAAGTGTGATTTCAGAAATGAAAGAGTATGAAAACCAATATGACGTCTAGATTTGGAGGATGACATTACAGGAAATTTTGAATATGAGGATGAAAAAATGATAACCTGCCTAAAAGGCATTCCATAAGAAATCCAAAACAGCGTCGAAAAACATGAAAAAGAGCCAGAATTCATGGAAAAAGAAACAATCAACTTGAGAACGGAAGAAGAACCATGAAATGTGAAGATCGAGACAACATTATCCGCTGAATAAAGGAAGGAGATGATCGAGCTACTCACTGAGTTCGAGGACGTCTTTTCCTGGTCTTATGAAGACATGTCTGGGTTGGATACTGACTTGGTGGTCTATCGTTTTCCGACTTATCCTCATGTAAAGCCGGTCAAACAAAATATCAGGAGACTAAGGTCATAATGGACCTTAAAATTCAAAGAAGAAGTGGAGAAGTAGCTCAACACAGGCTTTCTCAAAGTAGTCGCTTATACTGAATAGCTGGCTAATATTGTACATGTTCCGAAGAAAGACGGGAAGGTAAGGATATGCATTGATTACCGCAACTTGAGAAAAGCAATCCCAAAAGATGATTTTATATTTCCGCATATTGATATCTTGGTCAACAATGCCTCCAGGCAAGGATGTCTTTCATTCATGGATGGCTTCTCCGAATATAATCAAATCAGAATGGCAGCAGAAGATATGACTAAAACATCCTTCATCACTCCATGGGGAATATTTTGTTACGTGGTTATGCCCTTCGGATTGAAAAATGCTGGAGCCACATACCAACGAGCCATGACAATTATTTTCCACGACATGATGCACAAGGAGCAGGAGATTTATATCGACGACATGGTGGAAAAATCTGCGAATAGCAAGGACCATGTAAATGTTTTAATAAAGGTGTTTCAACGTCTTCGAAAATTTCATCTTAAGCTCAATCCCAACAAGTGTTTGTTCGGCGCCAAGTCCAGTAAATTGCTAGGTTTCATCGTCAGCAATAAAGGGATTGAATGCGAACCATCAAAGGATAATTCTATCATTGAGATGTCTCCACCAATAACAGAGAAGGAAATCAGAGGATTTTTGGGTCGACTGCAATACATAAGTCGGTTCATAAATTAACTCACTCACATATGAGAGCCAATATTCTAGTTGCTAAGAAAGAATGTGCCTACAATATGGAATCATGAATGTTAAGAAGCATTTGAAAAGATCCAGAAATATCTGGATAATCCACCAGTACTTTTTTCCCCTACCCCTGGTGTACCTTTGATTATATATCTCTCGGTCTCCGATACCTATATGTGAGCGATGTGGTACAGTATCATGAAGGCAGCGGCAAGGAGAAGGCAATATACTACATAAAAAAAATTCTTCCAGGGTACGAGTCAAAATACACCATGTTAGAAAACACTTGCTTGGCGCTTGTCTGGGAAACCCAACGTCTTCGACATTACATGTTCTCTCATAAGATTCAGCTGCCATCAAGGATAGATCCTATCACATACTTGTTAGAGAAGCCCGTTGTCTGGAAGAACATCAAAATCTGAATTTGATATTACGTACATCACGCAAAACTCTGTTAAAGGAAGAGAAATTTTCGATCATCTGGTGTGACATCCTATCCTCAACAATATTGATCTGAAGATTGAGTTCCCATACGAATGGGTAATGTACGCTGATATATCCGAGGATAGGCCATGGAAGATGTACTTTGATGGCGCTCGCAACAAACAAGGAAGAGGTGTAGGGGCACTTCTAGAGTCACCAGAAGGTATCCATACACCTATTGTTATCAATCTATGTTTTTCATGCTCTAATAATGCTACAAAATATGAAGCTTGTATAGCTGGACTGAAAGCTTCGATTGAAATCAATGTCAAAAGTATCATAGTGTACGGATATTCACTACTGATCATCAAGAAAATCCAGAAGGAGTGGAAAGTTAATGAGCAGTTATCCCAATATCATACATACCTTGAAGATATCACAAAAAAATTCGATCACATCAAGTTCCACCACATCTACAGAAACAAAAATTATGGTACTAATGATCTTGCTATTTTAGCTTCTTGGCTTGCAGTCCCCGAAGGAGTGAAGGTGAAACCCATCGAAATAAGCCAAACATACGAACCTGCCTTCTGTTATGCCATTAAAGTAGCCGCTGAATAATTAGACGGTGCTCCTTGGTTTGTTGATATTCAAAGGTACCTCGAAGATCAGTCTTACCCAGAAGATTCAAAAGAACAAAAAAAAAGATACATCCGAAGAGTGGCGTGTCAGTACACAATCTTTGCAAATGTTTTGTACAAAGTGTCAAGAGACGGAACTTTGTTATGTTATGTGAACGAACACTAAGTGAGGAATATCCTGGAGAGATTACACAGTGGTGAATGTGGTCCCCATATGAATGCACACATGATGAGTAGGAAGATAGATCGCTTGGGATACTACTGGACAACAATGATGTCAGATTGTTTTAATTTCGTTATGAGATGTCACCATTGTCAGATACATGGGAACCTTATGCATGTACTTCCCTCCCAACTTCATACTCTATCATCTCAATGGCCATTTTCCACCTGGGGAATCGATCTCATTGGTAAAATCAATCCATCTTCCAACGGCCACAAGTACATCTTTGTTGCAATTGACTACTTCACCAAGTGGGTTGAAGCGATTTCAACCAAAAGTTTCAAAGGAAAGCCGACGGTCGATTTCATACGGAATCACATCATTTGCAGATATGGGGTTCCACATGAAATAATATCAGCTAATAGGTCAAACTTTATCGGTGAAGAAACCAACGAACTGCTTGAAAAATACAAGATTAAGCACCATCTAGCCTCACCATATCGGCCTCAAACCAATGGAGCAGTAGAGGCAGCCAACAAGACACTCATCAAAATCCTGAAGAAGATGACAGACACATATACAGATTGGAGCGATGAATTACCATATGCGTTATGGGCATACATAAATTCCATTCGTACCGCAACTGGTGCTACACCTTTCTCGATCACATATGGTATGGAGGCGATGCATCCCATAAAGGTAGAAATTCCAACTCTAAGGGTTCTAAAGGAAATCCAGTTACCTGAATACGAATGGGTAAAGGTAAGAGTCGAGCAATTAAATCTTATTGATGAAAAGAGGCTAACAGCATCTTGCAATTCTCAAGTATACCAAAATAGAATTGCACGTAGTTTTAATAAACATGTGCGACCACGCAACTTCGACGAAGGTGATCTCATGCTCAAGGAAATTCGGCCAGTCAAGCATACCGACCCAAGGGGAAAAATTCAAACCAAAATGGGAAGGTCCATTAATTGTTAAAAGATTTTTCAGTGAATGATAGTACAACTGATGGACCTCGATGGAGAAGAACATCCATCCCACGAATACAGATCAACTCAAAAGTTATTATGCCTAATTAAAGGTAACATTTCCAGCATACCGAGGCCCGGCATCTTCTCAAAAGATCAACTGGTTTGTCGGCACTCACCATCTTTATTTTATACCTCATCAGCTTGTTTAAAAAAAAAAAGAGTGTTCTTTTTATTAAAAAAAATAAAAATTAAAGAGGGATCCCCTCACACATTTATTATCACACTATCTCACGCGTTTGACGTCATTTTTGCGAATTAAAACCAAATCGTAACGTATTTGAAGCTAATATTTTTAGGATATGTTCCTCTTACCAAACTCTACATGCCTACCAAAAATAAGCTTATTCCGAGACGTATAACATCATCATCTACTACTTTGAAAATGAGCCATTAAAAATATGCGGATTTCTGGCCGTCGAAATTAAGACCGGTAGATTGTGAGGTTTTATATTTCGGAATGTTCTCATTTTTGGTATACATGTATAACTTGGTAATAGGAACATGTCCTTAATATATTAGCTTCAAATCCATTACAGTTTGGTTTTTATTCACAAAAATGACGTCTAACATGTGAGATAGTGTGATAATAAAAGTGTGAAGGGATCCTTCCTCTTTTTTAAAATTTCCTTTTTAAAAAATAAATAAATGTCGATGATGAAAACCTTAGGATGTTATTGTGCCATGCACATACCCAAATAGGTAACTGAGGAAAATGTTTTCAGGCTATCATCTTCAGCCGTAAGTTATTCCTAATTAATCTCTTCAGTGTTGTTTAGTGATACTTGTGAAAAATGAATCATCTGAGTTAAGATCTCTTCACCAGAGTCAGTGATCTACAGAGAAAATACAAGTCAAGTTAAGGACAAGAGCACCACCAAAAAAAAATACTTCATTCATAAAAGAAGGGATTACAAGAATAGTCTACAACAAATCAAGAACGGTTATTCATCTAAAGGATACATGATCCGATCTGGAAAAAGAAAAAAAATCTGACGATAAACCAAAGAAGAAGAAGTGAAGAACAAATAAAGAAAGGAGATGATTTTATCTGAGTGTGTACTGAGGCCTAACTTCTTCCCCATTTCCCATTGATCGAAACCAGTAAATGATGGTGGTAAAAGTGCCCATGTCATACACACTTGATTCAGACGTCTTCATCCCAGGATGATCATCTATACTTGTCAGAATACATCTAAATATAAATCTGGCTTCATCTTTGAAATTTGGATTCATCATTGTACATATTTTGAAGCTGCATATGGAATGATCTTGCATCTTTCCCTAAATTATCAGATCTTCATCTACGAGCCGAACATTAGTATGGATCTCAAAATGTACTCACCTCGAATGAAGAAAAAATAAGATTCGTGCAGATCTGTGTTGAGATTCCATCGAAGACATCTTTTCTCAGTTAACCCAACTTCAGCGAATATGTTCTTCATCTTCTCAAGTTCTATCTTGCACATTCCACCAGTAAATGATTACGACGGAAATAAACCAAACAAGTAGAAAGTAAAAGAACATGAAGACAGCGATTAAGAGAAGAAAAATCAAACTCCGGATCTGGCATATACAACAAGGATCTAATAAAATCTGGAGAAAAGAGGTGGATGTACAGATAAAAGAAGAAGAAGCTAGTGGTCGAAGAGGAGAAGACGAAGTATATAACGCAGAGAGTTAGTGATCTATCAAACCACCTATTCTGGCATCACCCGATTCATTGCGGCCACCCATCCGCGAAATCGGGTCCACGACTTTGTTCGCCAACCGCGAGCGATTACTCTGATGACACCCCAATTTCACACCTTCCATCGAAAAATATCAATCTTATACTTCGAAGCCGGATACAAGAGAGATTCTTTGCGGAACAACTAAGGATTTCTATATCCTTTAAATCAAGCCCACAAACGTTACCCAATCACCCATTTCACTACACAATTTCCATTTTTCAAATTAAGCCCACAAACATTACCCAACCACCAAATACTACCCAATTATCCATTTCATTACCCATGAACCCATTTTCATAACCCATGAGGAATAATCATTCTCCTTACCGATAATTCATTCCAACAAATGAAAAAAATTATCCCCTATATCATTATTTCCATTCCACATCCCTATTATCCAATAAAATAAACCCTCTTTATCTCTCTTCACATGCACCCCATTTCAATTCCACTACCCAAAAAAGCGAAAAACATCTTTCTCTCATCCCACTAAAAAACTCTCTCATCCCACTATCCATCAAACAATTTTATACACGCCAAAAAAGAAAAGTAAATCAATCCCAATATCCTTTGTCCCCACTATTCCTTTCATCATTTTCTCCATACCTCTTTACACCTATTCCCTACCTTTCTACAACTATATAAGGCATGCCTTACCTCACTTGGAAACAACCAACTATCCCATAAAAATTTGATTCTACAACAAAGAATCTACCAATTACACCAAAGAAATTATTCTTATTCTCCCCATGCAAACACAATCAAAAAATCTCGATTCCTACCCATAATACCCAAACCAATAAGAATTATTGTCTTCCGAATAGAAAATATTTCTTCTCACATGTTCCAAGTCTCCATGTATTTTGTCATTTAATCAAAGAGAAATCAAATTTCCTTCCTACATAATAGTTATTATTGTCTTATGCGTTTATAGTTCATTTTGAGAAAAACCCAAAAAAATAAAAATATTAAATCAAGTATTGTCTTTAAGTTAAAAGATTGGCATTAAATTGCTGGTACTTTAACTACTTTCAGCATACTTAACCAAAAACAAAAAGAAGAGTGTAAGAATCTTTGAAGAAAATACCGCGTCTAAGGTATATTGATCAAATTTATTCTAGTGGATAAATAAAAATTGTGAGTATAGAGTGGATTTCCCCTCTCACATTCTGATTGTCCATGTAAATTCCTACAAAATTTATTTTTTATGATATATTTCATCGTATAATCTAATTAATTCATATGGTGGGAAGATCTAAATATGAGCATAGAGAAGTTTCCCCTCTCATATCACGACCCTGCATGTGAATAATATACAAATAATTTATCTAGTTACCGGTTAAGTTGCCGGTTATCGGTATTACCCAAAAATTTCAATAAGTCTTGAATCGGTAATCCGTGACAGCTTCCAAATTTTTGTATTCATCCAAGGATGTCTAGTTTAAATCTAAATTATTCACATCAATAAATTATAACTTTAGATTTGGCCTTAATATTCTCAACATGCTAAGAATTGATCTTGGTTCCCAATACCGTTGAATAATTATGAGATGTTCTGTCGGCTATATATATTAGTACAAGAGTCACAAGTGTGTATAGAACATTTAAAGAAAGGTTATAAATATTATTCCCATTTTATCATGAAGTATAGGCCAATCATATGATTGGGCGACTGATGGGTGCCTAACACCTTCCCATCGCGTACTAGAATCTCCTTACCCTGAACTCTCTGATAGCAGACCATAAACATGAAAGTCATAACTACATTTTTTTCCCCAAAAGAATTGAAACTAGTTAAAGGGTCTTGACTCCCCTTAGTCAGGTGGCGACTTCAAAACATCTCTTCTCTCTTTTCCTTGTAGAGTTAGCTCCCATACTAACGAACTAGTAAGAAGTTACTTTTGTACGAACTTTTGTGATAAATATCCCCGAACGGATTAGCACATGACTTCACCCCCATAATAATTAGGGATCGGAAAAGTACGGCTCCCTACCAATGATGACCCTAGATTTCTATAGTACTAACACGGGCAATACTTCATTTGAGTGTACAAGACAATGAACTAATAGAATGCGAAGTTATGACATCTATCACAATCAGTGATTTCAAAAGTTACTGGATTAGCACTGCCTCTCCCCATTATGCTATAGAGTAAAAAAATACGTCACTCATCTTACAAAGTCTTTTTTTAGTAAAACATGATTGAGACCATGTTGTTTTACTTAGATGCAAATGGTGAATAAATCATTCTTCAAGGAAATAAAGTGTTGTTAGTGAATGTACATCCATGCAGAATGCATGCAATTTAAATGATTTATGGCTCTGGCAGATGATTTGACGCATTGAATCAGTTATTTGATTCGACACATTAAATCAGTTATTGCTCACAAAAAATGATGTGTTTAATTTGTGTAGACCTCCTAGCAAATATTACACAATGCAAAGTGCAAAGGCTCAACACCCTTGTTAATGCTAGAGAATTTACATTAAAAGGACTTGATGAATATTACATGTTTAATACGAAAAATATAAAGAATATTATACCCAATGGTCTCGCAGAGGCTACCATCAAAGGTTACAGATGATGTCTAAGGAATATGTTATCCTTACCAACCTACCTTTTATTGTTTTGGGGATATGCAATATTAAACGTATCTTTACTTAATTCGTTTTTATAACAATATTAGTTAACATTTTTTGCGTACCAGTTGGTAACTGTATTTAAGCCTGACATTCGTGTTCTTATGTATTTTTGGTTGCCCTATATATGTGCCATAACGACTCCACGTCGTATTATGATGGGTATTCAAAAATGTTAAGTAGTTATGTTGGAAATGAGTTCCCAACAATTATCCGTAATTTAAAAAAATTCGCATGAGATCTCTTACCACTAGATATGTTGGTTATCATTTTAATGAGACTGTCTTTCCGTCTTTAGGGGGAGATACGAAAATGTATTTTCTAAGGGAACGATAGGAATTATCGTGGTGTGTTCTCACTGTGTATCATATTGATTCTTGTACTCCATAAATGTAAATGTGTAGTGACAAAGAATAATCGACTCTCAGAATGTACATTGATGTCGCTAAAGTGATGAGATCATACATACGAGCTGCAAACCTACCTGCAATATTACAAATCCTCAATAAGAGATATATATACACCATAGACTAAGGTGTTGTAACTACACTTTGTGGAAGTTGGAGAGACCACTTGGTTCGATAAATATTCACCTAAAAAAGAAGTAGGTGAGTAAGGAACAACTTATTTATATCATCAGAAATTATCTCATAACATTGTCTCTAAATATGTCCATGAATCAATCGGGAGGACGCTCCAAAGTTTAATGATTCCAGAGAACAATGACATCCCAATTGGATTATGAGAATGCGCACGAGTCAATAGAAAGATCATGAGAGCATATTGATGATTAATTTCATATACAATTGCTTAAGGAAATAGAGCAAGATGAGATCGAACCAAGCTACTTGTTGTTTAATTTCAACGAAGAGCATATTTGGCCTATACAATCTAGGTAGAACTTGGTTCTTTGACAAATATACAGGTATTTGGTATGGTAGTGCTAACCAACCAAGTGTAAATCCTATTGGACATGCATGATTAATTTATCACAAATCATAATAAGAAGAAAGCAGCCTTAAATTATAAGGACTCGCCTTGTGGCACGAGGTTTGTTAGAAATACCTGGAATTGTTCTCTTGTAAAAAATATTATATCATTTCGCTACTTAGTTAGCTTGGTAATTTCAAAAGGATTTGAAATGAAGAATATGTATGTGGTTGTTACGTATCTCTGAAAAAATCAAGAGATAACAGATATTTACAAAAGTACTTAATAGCCTTTTGTTTCCCAAATTAAGTGACTCTAAACCACAGAGTGCGTTTACAGTTAGATATAATGCTCACTTATAGATTCAAGCAATTAGGCGGATGTGGTATACCCGTCTAAGTGACTATTTGATTTGGACATGATAGACAAATAAGTTATTTTTCCTTGCATATTCACACGAAAGTTCCTAATTTGGAATTGTAGCTATCTATGTCAATGGTACAAACATGATGGGTACTCTTGATATAATAAGAGACCTTAAAAGTTATTTGAAATCCGAATTTTAGATGAAAAATTTGGGGAAAGCTCGACTGAATACTGAGCTTGTGGTATATTATTCCACTAGTTTGCATGTGTTTAAAGTTGTCAGACAATTTAACAAAGACATGCATCATGATAGCACTCCCATGATTAGTTGAGGTTCAAATGTAAATAAGTGACCATTTTGTTTAAAGGAAGATGACGAAGATGTGTTAGGAGATGAAATTCCCACATCTAAGTACAATAGACGCATTGTTGTTCTTAGTATAATAATGCATCGATAAAAAATTTCGTCCTCGGGGAACTTGTTAGATAGATATAGCTCAGCGCCAACACAAAGTCATTGGAATGGTACAATGAATGTAATCATGTACTTAAAAGTAACCATTAACATAAAAAAAAATATCCCTCCAAAGACATATAAAGGAATGCTAATGAAAGTTTTATCCAAATGTTGTTGATTATGAAGGAACAATAATCTCTTCTCCGACGAAAATAATCAGGGGGAGACATGGTAGACTATTTTCTTAGTCATTACCGATATTCAGTTTCTAAAAGTACATGACTAAAGGAACTGTCGGGAACAACTCTGCAAGTAATCATAGGGAGATGCCGACATCAGGGGGAAGATCGAAGGATATGATGTCCACATATTTCATTTTATTTCGAACTTGAAGTTGTGTTGTACTCTTTTTTACTTCGATCGAGAATAGTTTTTCCCAAAGTATTTTGATACTCGACAAGGTTTTTAGTGAGAAAACACTAAAAACATCAAGTATGTTGAACGTTGAAGACATAAAGATCGCGCTGATATTACTGAAAATATCTGAATCAAGAAATGGAAAGCGATAGTTTATGTAGCAACGTAAATTCCAGAATCAACAACAAGGTCTTATAAACATTCAAGTCACCAAAGTAAATTGTAATAAACTTCTTGTAACTGCATTAGACTAATAAAAATTATCTGACATCAAGGGGAGCATCTAATAGTATGTTGAACTATTTTCCCTCACCGAGGTTTCTTTTTCCCACAGGGTTTTGTTACTCGGCAAGGTTTTTAATGAGACAATAACAAACATCGGGAATGTAATTTCCCAGATAAGGAAATTGTCTTTCCCATAAGGATTTACTGCCTTAGGAGTTGTGAAGAAACTAGTCAACTTCAACGGAGAAAAGTGATCATATGAAACTGATCATCTTTACTTGTATCTGTCACGTTGTACTCTTTTCCATTCGTCAAGGTTTTGTCCCACTGGGTTTTTCTTTGTCAAGGTTTTAATGATGAAACATATTCAAGTCCATCTATAATCTAAGCTTGCTTAATATTGTACTCTTTGTTAGAGCATTTCTCGGTCGAACTCGCATGCGTTGCTATCTCAAGCATGTTTGTCAATGTTAGTGATCAAAACTATAAAGTCTTGATTTCTAGTCCACTATAGCTAAGGTCTCGGACTAGGATAGAAAGTGTAGTTGAGCTCAAGAACTCCATGGCAATCATCATACAAGACGAAGGATTAATCAAGGAACCAGTGGATCTTCATCGACTAAAAGATATGTGGAGACTTGAACTTATATATCACTCAAAAGTCTATCTACTCTATCTCCTATCTTGAGACAAAAGTCGTATTACTATATAGAATAAGAATATACACATGTGATATTTCGAGCTAAGTATATCTCGCTTATTTATTTCTTGAAATATGTGTTGGTAAAGCTTTTGCTTTAGCCAAGTTCATCTTTAACTATTGACGAAAGTCATGTTATGTTTCAATCACTTTGGAAATCGCTCTGACGAAAACAAGTTTGTGAATAACAACTATATGACGTCCTCTGAGAATGTTTCAATGGTTGAAATGAGAGTATAAACAATATAACCACTGAGGGATATAAACATTGTTGCATGTGGTAACACATATATTTATAAGTCCTTAGCACTTGAACCGAAGTTTGCGAACTTTGTTGATCAAGTGAAACCGGAACTTGAGAAGTCAACCCAGTCCGCGAACGTGCGTAGTTCTCGAACCCGAGAATTTCTGCTGGAGTTGTAGCTCAGTTCAGTTCAGAAAAATCTCCAACCGGTTCTCGAATCCGAGAATTTTTGTTGGAGTTTGTGAACTCCAACCGGTTAACTTGAGTCTGTGAACCCAGTCCGAGAACTTGAGTGGTTATGTCTAAAAACGATGTTCGTGAACTTATCTAAATTATCTAAGAAATGCTATTGCAAACCGTGGCTTTATAGCTCATGAATCGATTCGAGTGAATCACATCATTTTTGATTCAATTATGTCTTGTGTAGTACATGAGATCTCATAGAAATTTAACAACTCTCTAACTAGTTCATTTGAGTCATTTGGACTAGTTATGGTGAAGAAGAATATGGTTGCTATGAAAGTTATCATTTGGATAACCATTTGGTTGACTAATATTGAACCAACTATTTTACACGTTTGGGTACAGTTACACAAACCCAAATCGTCAAGTACATGTGTGTATGGCAAGCTAAGTTTTCGATCTAACGGTTGATAGATACTAGCTTGTATCTAATCAGGTTTTCATCTAACGGTGAATATTGAATGCTTTGTTACTAAGCTAACTGTTGATGGTGGTTTTTAATTTAGGGTTAAAATCGTAAAACACTAAACCCTAGCAGACAGTAATGTCACGACATTTAAAGAAATAAGCATTTACTAGGCACATTTACTGAAACCTTTAATGTGTCTCTAAAATAATTACCCGGGTATATTTTTCAAAATTAGGGTTACAACGAACCAAACCCTAATTTCCTCATCTGTGCTAATGGAAAATCATGTCAGCCACACCAACCGCGCCCAGGCATGCCAACCATGCTATCCGCACCTATGTGCCAATGGCAAATCATGCCAGACACACTAAACGCGCCAAGGCATGCCAACCATGCTAGCCGCACCTCTGTGCCAATGGAAAATCATGTCAGCCACACCGACCGCGCCAAGGCATGCCAACCATGATAGCCGCACCTCTGTGCCAATGGAAAATCATGCAAGCCACACCAACCGCGCCAAGGCATGCCAACCATGCTTTCCGCACCTCTGTGCCAATGGAAAATCATGCCATCCACACCGACCGCGCCAAGTCATGCCAACTATGCTAGACGCACCTCTATGCTAGTGGAAAATCATTCCAGCCATACCAATCGCGCCAAGGCATGCCAACCATGCTAGCCGCACCTCCGTGCCAATGGAAAATCATGTCAGCCACACCTATCCCAGGCTAGCCGTGCCATGCCAAACGCACTCTGCCTTGGCCCTAGCTATGATAGTTGCACCAAGCCAAGCCAAACTCCCCTACCTTGGCCCTAGCCGCGCCATGCCAAACCATGGCCCCCTCATGTCGCGCCACCATGCTGGCCTTCCTCATGCGGCTACCAAAGTGAAGCTAGGCGACAATCCACGGTTGCCCTTCAATCCCAGGAGCAAATCCTGGCCGTCTAAAGTCCCCTCACGACTTTAGGCCCAAAACCCTATCTTGGTCACGCACCTAGACAAGCTAGCCTCGCCATGCCAAACCATGGCCCCTCATTCCGCGCCACCATGCTGGGCTTCCTCATGCGGCTACCAAAGTGAATCCAGGCGACAATCCACTGTTGCCCTTCAATCCCAGGAGCAAATCTTGGCCGTCTAAAGTCCCCTCACGACTTTAGACCCAAAACCCTAGCTTGGTCACGCACTTAGCCAAGCTAGCTGCGCCATGCCAAACTATGCCCCTCATGCCGCACCACCATGCTGGCCTTCCTTATACGGCTACCAAAGTGAAACCAGGCGACAATCCACGGTTTCCCTTCAATCCCATGAGCAAATCCTGTCCGTCAAGAGTCCCCTCACGAATTTAGGCCAAAAACCCTAGCTTGGTCACGCACCTATCCAAGCTATCCGCGCCATGCCAAACCATGGCCCCTCATGCTGCGCCACTATGCTGGAATTCCTCATGAGGCTACCAAAGTAAAGCCAGACCACAATCCACGGTTGCCCTTCAATCTCAGGAGAAAATCCTGGCTGTCTAAAGTCCCCTCACGACTTTAGGTCCAAAACCCTAACTTGCTAACACTCCTAGTCCAAACTAGTCGCGCCATGCACCCATGGCATACCCTTGGCCCCATCATGCCAAGCCAAAGTGCACCTAGCCAAGCTAGCCACACAATGCACCCATGGAAAACCCTTGGCCCCGCCATGCCAAGCCAACCGTTCCCTTCCTTGGTACTAGACAAGCTAGACAAACCATTTGCCGAAGGCATGCCAAGATCTTGGCCCCACCATTCCAAACGCACCTAGCCGCACCACCAAGCTGGTATTCCCTACGCGGCTACCAAAATGTAGGCGTACGATAGTCAACGGTCCCCCTTCAATCCTAGGAGCAAATCCTAGCTATCCAAGGTTATCAGACGATGTATGGTAACCTTTGGCCCGAAAACCTAAGTTTGGACACGCCAAACCATTCCATGCCAACGTCATGACAACCTAGCCACGCCAACATGCTAGCCTTCCCTACGTGGCTACTAAAACGAAGGCGTACGATAATCGACGGTCACACTTCAATACCAGGAGCGAATCCTAGCCGTCCAAGGTTACCAGACATCACATGGTAACCTTTGACCCAAAACCCTAGTTCGGTCACGCCAAACCGCACCAGGGAATTCCATGCCAATAACATGACAACCTAGCCGCGCCACCATGCCCTGCAAATGGCATGCCAACTTAGCCGTGCCACCACACTGGCCTTCCCTATGCGGCCACCAATGAACGAAAGCGTGCGATGATCAACGGTTACCTTTCCTCTTAAGATGCAAAATCTTGACCGTCGAAGGTTACCAAGCTACCAAGTCTCCCAATCTCGACTTTCCAGGCAACAACAATATGCTACATGTTTTCCACAAAAACATTCGAGACATCAACACATATCACAAACTGGGGGATCCTCTTTGGGTATTGGATTTGCGGTTTACAGTGTGCGGCGTACAGTACGCCCGTCATAAGGAAGTGTCATAAGGGTGAGGCAATTAGTAAATACAGGGAGTTAAAGGTGAAACGTTCTTTTATGGGACATCAATTCCATACGTTAACGATTTTATAGAACATCAATTCCATGCGTTAACGATTTTATGGAACATCAATTCCATGCATACAGTTACCACCTCCTCCCATTTAGTTACCCATTTTTCCATTCCTTAATGAGATCAGAGTACGTTTCACTTCGACTTGTATAAATAGGTCTTACCTATTTCCACCGAACAACAAGTTCATTCGGACCACACAACACTCAGAAGTACTTACCTGCTAGCTCTCCTCGTGAGCTCTCATACTTCTCTAACAACAAGTCGTAGAAACCTAATGTCTCTTCTAGAATCAACTATTCTGGTCTCACCACTCTCCTTGCTTCTCTCTCTAAACCAACCCATTCTCCTCCTTTTTGTAACCAAAGCAAGTATGGAACGACCATTTCTTGGATTAGGCCGGACTTGTACAGATTTATCTCTCGAATCGAAAGTACTCCCTTCCAGTACATTGTTTAGGGTTTAAATTGTTTCTCACTTTCACACCCGCAATTACCAAAACCAGCAGAAACGTTTTTCACCTATAAAAAATTAGCGACCACAACGGGAGGATTGATCTATCGTTTACAATATCAATTTTCGACTGTCGATCTCGTTCTTCGACCCAGACGTCAAGATGGTAGGGGAAGGAGACTCACTCCGACTCATCCACTCGGCGACTGATTATCAGTCATGACACGACAAGGGATGACTGGGGACTTCCCAGAGGATAGAAGCAGACGATCTAGCTAAGGATCAACAGATCGGTTATCAGACGGCTCAATAACGACTAGGGACTTCCCATGGTGGTGTTTCCCATAAACTCGGTCTTACACCTAGAAGGTTCACTTTTCATCTGGAGACCTAAAAACCAAGTAAGTCTTACCTAGACAAGATACGTGTTTTTCTATTTCAAGTTTCAAGACAAGATAAATAGTTTACCCCATGTCACCTACCAACACACGGTTCCATGGTTTTTATTGGATGTCTGTGTCACTTTCAATCACAATCAAAAATAATTCTAAACAATTCAATTCTAAATATCTCATTCAAAAAAAAAATATATATATAATCCAAAACTGTGAAGGTAGCATTTATCTATTAACCCGAGGAAAACCAGAAAATCAAAAACCAAAAATTGGGTGTCTCATTTGCCTTTCAAAAAAAAAAAACTAAAGGTAAGAGGTCCAAAAGATAGATATATATATTCAAGGAAAGTTTTCCAAAAACAGCTTGATCCTCTTGGCGAAGGCCTCCTTTGTGCTATGGAGAGCTGCCCTTTTCAATTTCAGTTGCCGACGTAACTTTTTGAATTCCGCTTCTTGCTTCTCCACCGTGTCTGCGAAAGGACCTTCAACTGTTTCGACCAGCAACTTTTCAACATCAGAGAGACCTTCAACGAACCAAGGAATGTTGAATTCGAAACCCATGCACATGTCACGATGGAACTTCCAGCTCGAGATTACATCCTCAGAAATAGTATGACCAGTCACGTTGCACATCTCATCAATCGAAGACAAGGCTTCCTCCACACGCTTGACCAACGCATGTCGACTAGTGATATTCTTAGCCATGGCAATGTGACCATAGCTTTCCCAAATCTTGGTGTACAATGTCGTATATTTGGCTGGCACGCTAAATCCACCAATCAACACATGACCTGGGAAATGGGCCAGATACGGAGGATTGAAGGTGGAACCTGCAACTGAATCAGCAACTAGAAGGAGATCCCTAACCACAATTTCACCCCCCGAAGTGCCCTCCTCCACCTGAGTCATGGCGGCGCCCTCAGGAAGATGAATCTCCATGTCCAAATCGCTGGATGGTGCAGTTCCCACAGTAGGAAGTACAGTTGCGTATTTACTCTGTTAGTCTTCCACTTCAAGATCGTCCCCAGAAACGTTTTCCTCCTAAAAAAATCAAGATTTAGTTTTACTGCAAAAAAAAAAAAAGGGGAAAGAAGAAAACATGGAGAAGACTCACTGATTCACTTTCAGACTGACTTGAGGAATACTCAATACTGCTGTCAGAAGAACCACTCTCACCATCACCAGACTCATAACTTTCATCCTTTTCGGATTCTTCATCACTATGGATGGGCTCGACAACACCACTCCTTGTCTCGAAAAATGATGCTTTCTGACTGCTCGCGAGTTTTTCAAAGGCGTTCGTACTACCGAGACCCTGGAGGGGAATACAAGGACGCATTTTCAGAAAAGGAACAAAGATATAAACATTCCAAGCTAAAGTCAAGAGGAGAGCCGTACGTACCCGCATATTGGATGAACTAAAAGTCGGTAAATCTGCGGAGTCTGAATGGAAACCTCCAGCACGATTCTTAGACCTTCGCTCCTTCACTTGGGGACTGTCCACGACCAGACCAAAACATGTTTATTTTTGGTTAAAGGAGTATTCCTCAACAACGGATGTTTTGATAAAACCTCGGCAGAAGGACTATCACGAGTGTTATCCACTACGGCTTTCAAAAATCCCTCGATGATAGGAAATTCACTCTGCCAGAATATGTTATACTTGGAGGTTGTTGATGGATTCCGTTCCGTGAGCAGGAAAGGGAGACGTTTACCCGAAGCAAGACCACCGGCATCAAGAACAGTAGACAACATGACTTCCGGAATGACCGGCTGACGAACAAGTGGGACCCCCTTATCGAAACCCATGTGCCGAGCCGATCTATCGATGTTGTAAGAGGCTGATTTGCAAGATCCTCGGAAGAAAGACGGCACGTGACCAGGCGTGCAGCTCCGCATGAACACCATTTCTCCGACACTCAGACCCTCTTTATCAGAAGTCAAAGACATGTTTGGAAAATGAGCAAAGGTAGTGACCTGAGTTATAGACTCATGCACCGGAGCTTACAGACGGAAATTAACTGCGCGCGAGCTGTCAAGAGGTCCAACCAGGTTCGAATCGGTCTTGTGGAGCCTGTTCAACCAGCACAGTATCCTCGAGTCACCCCAAGACTCAGGAATTACGGCCAACGGTTTTGGAGCATACTTCTCGAAGTGCTCCCATAACCACGCTTGGAGAAAGGTGGTATGAACATATGAATAAACTTTCATGTAGCCGTTCGAGACAGGCATGTCCGAAACCAGTTGATCCAAGTGTGCATACAGAGAACCAAGAAACATACCGCCAATGGGGAGAACGAATGTCTCTGGATATCCAAAGAGCCAAGAACGCCGCAACGTGAAGTGTACTATTCTTCTGGTTCGACTCTAACACGTCATGGAACCCCTGAGACACCCACCAGTCATAGAAGCACTTCGTATCATTCTCTTTCCGAACGAATCCTTTTTATTTCGCGACCAGGGCGTCATGCATCTCTTCTTCATCTGCGGACAACTTAACACCAATGTTTCCAACTACGGGAAGATTCAGTAGAACAACCACGCTCTCCAAGGAAATAGTCATTTCACCCCATCTACATACGGCCGTGTGGGTGTCCGGACACCATCTGGAAACAAAAGCGACCAAGCCTGGAATATCTCTCCTAATATGAAGAACTGCGGAAGCTGCAATAGCATCAACGATCTATTCCTTGGTCAAATTGTTTCTTACATGCTCTTGGCTCATCATGAACCGCATCCATTTCTCGAAGGAACGCAATGGGCTCACTGGGGCTTTGAAATCAATAAAAAAATCGAAATACTCCTTCCTATGAAGAAAAAACCGTATCACATTTCTGGGGGGAACCGACCGATCCCCTCCCTCACTCTCTGGGCCGATCAGAAGTAGCGGCACTTGCTTAAGAGGACTTCTCCTAGAAGAGATTATCGTGAAGAATTCATCAGCCACGTTTGGCTTGGAGTTATCAACATCCTTCGGTATGGCATAATTTTTCTCAAGCGGCGTCATAACAAAGATTCTCTCACAGTACTTTCGCTCTCCAAATAACTACAACGAAACAATACGAGGATAAATTATTATGGAAAAGGCATAGAAGTTATTTTTCACCCAAGACGCAAGCCAATTCATTTCAAGGCCATACCCTATGGCATAGAATTATTGTACAACCAAGGAGGGGTGAACCACCAGGGAAACCATACACACGGCCACACCAAAACGAGGAGAAACCCCTAAAAGCTAGGGTTTCGTAAGAAGACAGGGACATTGCAATCACATGCCTACCTTGCAAGGGTATTCAGCATTACTGTGGTATCCATGCCTAAGTTTTATGACAAGCTAGGGAAAAAAATACCTAAGATTCATGCCAACATTTCTACAGAGTCATGAAAAGGGGCGCCTACAACTAGGGTTTACACCAGGAAAAAATGGGGGTTAAAGAGAAGTGTTGGAAGGAGTACCTGGGATTCACTAGTCTGCTCTGCTTTACTGCTGTCACACGACTGGGAGGAATAAGTAGGCGTGAAACAAAGAGAAGCCGACCCTCCTTTTTTATACACATGGTATGTGGGAGTTTGAACAAAGAAAGGATTTCCTATTTTGAGCCAAGAAGGGAAAAGAGGAAACCGGTCCAAGCAAAGGCCAATCTCCACGTCCAAGACCTCGCTCCATACCGCGGCCCCACTACGACCAGCCATTACCACAGCCCCGTCCAAGACCTCGCTCCATCACGCCTAGTCGCCCCTACACGTTTCATCATGCCATTGCCGCGGCCCGGACCACGCCACCTCTTGTCCCTTCGAGCCAATCCGTCCACTTGCTTTGCCCTCAACAAAAGAGCCCCCCTCGCCTTGGAGGTGTATGACCAGACCAAGACGGTAACTTTCTCCTCACATCTCCACGATCACCATTCCCATTACAACGTACGCAGGGCCGCAAACTAAACCTCTCTTTACCACTCAAAAAGGTTAGTCGAATTCTCCTGACCATCTTTGCAATGATTTACACCTCGATTTCGTCTTCGTCTGTCACCATCATATGCTTACCTCGCAACAAGGCACCTGTTCCGAGCTAAGTAGGGGACTTAATGTTGATGGTGGTTTGTAGTTTAGGGTTAAAATCGTAAAACACTAAACCCTAGCAGACAGTAATGTCACGACATTTAAAGCAATAAGCATTTACTAGGCACATTTACTGAAACCTTTAACGTGTCTCTAAAATAATTACCCGGGTATATTTTTCAAAATTAGGTTTACAATGCACCAAACCCTAATTCCCACCTCTGTGCCAATGGCAAATCATGCCAGCCACACCAACCGCGCCAAGGCATGCCAACCATGCTAGCCGCACCTCTGTGCCAATGGAAAATCATGTCAGCCACACCGACCGCGCCAAGGCATGCCAACCATGTTATCCGCACCTCTGTGCCAATGGAAAATCATGCCAGCCACACCGACTGCGCCAAGGCATGCCAACCATGCTAGCCGCACCTTTGTGCCAATGGAAAATCATGCCAGCCACACCAACCGCGCCAAGGCATGCCAACCATGCTAGCCGCACCTCTGTGCCAATGGAAAATCATGCCATCCACACTGACTGTGCCAAGGAATGCCAAACATGATATCCGCACCTCTGTGCCAATGGAAAATCATGCTAGCCATACCGACCGCGCCAAGGCATGCCAACCATGATAGCCGTACCTCCGTGCCAATGGCAAATCATGCCAGCCACACCTAGCCCAAGCTAGCCGCGCCATGCCAAACACACTCTGTCTTGGCCCTAGCTATGCTATTCGCACCAATCCAAGCCAAATGCCCCTACCTTGGCCATACCCGCACCATGCTAAACCATGGCCCCTCATGCCGCGCCACCATGACGTCCTTCCTCATGCGGCTACCAAAGTGAATCTAGGCGATAATCTACGGTTGCCCTTCAATCCCAGGAGCGAATCCTGGACGTCTAAAGTCCCATCACGACTTTAGGCCCAAAACCCTAGCTTGGTCACGCACCTAGCCAACCAAGCCGCGCCATGCCAAACCATGGCCCCTCATGCCGCGCCACCATGCTGGCCTTCCTCATGCGGCTACCAAAGTGAAGCCAGGCGACAATCCACGGTTTTCCTTTAATCTCAGAAGCAAATCCTGGCCGTCTAAAGTCCCCTCACGACTTTAGGCCCAAAAACCTAGCTTGGTCACGCACCTAGCCAAGCTAGCCGCGTCATGCCAAACCATGGCCCCTCATGCCGCGCCACCATGCTGACCTTCCTCATGCGGCTACCAAAGTGAAGCCAGGCGACAATCCACGGTTGCCCTTCAATCCAAGAAGAAAATCCTGGCCGTCTAAAGTCCCCTCACGACTTTAGATCCAAAACCCTAGCTTGGTCACCAAACCTTGGCCCCTCATGCCGCACCACCATGCTGGCCTTCCTCATGCGGATACCAAAGTGAATCCAGGCGATAATCCACGGTTTCCCTACAATCCCAGGAGCAAATCCTGGCCGTCTAAAGTCCCCTCACGCGACTTAAGGCCCAAAACCCTTGCTTGGTCATGCACCTAGCCAAGCTAGCCACGCCATGCCAAACCATTTTCCCTCATGCCGCGCCACCATGCTGTCCTTACTCATGCGGATACCAAAGTAAATCCAGGCGATAATCCATGGTTGCACTTCAATCCCAAGAGCAAATCCTGGCCATCTAAAGTCCCCTCACGACTTTAGTCCCAAAACCCTAACTTGGTCACACGCCTAGTCCAAACTAGTCGCGCCATGCACCCATGTCATACCCTTGGACCCATCATGCCAAGCCAACCCTCACCTAGCCAAGCTAGCCACACCATGCACCCATGGAAAACCCTTGGCCTTGCCATGCCAAGCCAACCGCACCCTTCCTTGGTCCTATAAAAGCTATCCACACCATGTGCCGATGGCATTCCAAGCCCTTGGCCCCATCATGCCAAACACAACTAGACGCACCACCAAGCTGGCCTTCCATACGCGACTACCAAAATGAAGGCGTGCGACAGTCAACGGTCCCCCTTCAATCCTAGGAGAAAATCCTAGCCATCCAAGGTTACCAGATGATGCATGGTAACCTTTGGCCCGAAAACCTAAGTATGGCCACGCCAAACCATGCCATGCCAACCTAGACGCGCCAACATGCTTGCCTTCCCTACGCGGCTACCAAAACAAAGGCGTGCGACAATCAACGGTCACCCTTCAATCCCATGAGAAAATCCTAGCCGTCCAAGGTTACCAGACAACACATGGTAACCTTTGACCCAAAACCCTAGTTTGGTCACGCCAAACCGCACCAGGGAATGCCATGCCAATAACATGCCAACCTAGCCGGGCCACCACACTGGTCTTCCCTATGCGTCCACCAATGAACAAAAGCGTGCGATGATCAACGGTTATCTTTCCTCTTAAGATGCAAAATCTTGACTGTCGAAGATTACCAAGCTACCAAGTCTCCCAATCTCGACTTTCCAGGCAACAACAACATGCTACATGTTTTCCACAAAAACATTCGAGACATCAACACATATCACAAACTGGGGGATCCTCTTTAGGTATTGGTTTGGCGGTTTACAGTGTGCGGCGTACACTACGCCCATCAAAAGGAAGTGTCATATGGGTGAGGCGGTTAGTAAATACATGGAGATAAAGGTGAAACGCTATTTTATGGGACATCAATTCCATACGTTAACGGTTTTATGGAACATCAATTCCATGCGTTAACGATTTTATGGAACATCAATTCCATGCATATGGTTACCACCTCCTCCCATTTAGTTCCCATTTTTCCATTCCTTAATGAGATCATAGTACGTTTCACTTATACTTGTATAAATAGGTCTTACCTATTTCCACCGAACAACAAGTTCATTCGGACCACACAACACTCAGAAGTACTTACCTGCTAGATCTCCTCGTGAGCTCTCATACTTCTCTAACAAAAAGTCGTAGAAACCCAATTTCTCTTCCAGAATCAAATATTATGGTCTCACCACTCTCCTTGCTACCCTCCCCAAAACCAACCCATTCTCCTCCTCTTTGTGACCAAAGAAAGTCTGGAACGTCCACTTCTTGGTTTAGGCTGGACTTGTACAGATTGATCTCTCGAATATAAAGTACTCCCTTGAAGTACATTGTTTAGGTTTTAAATTGTTTCTCACTTTCACACCCGCAATTACCAAAACCAGCAGAAACTATTTTCACTTATAAACACTAACATTTATTGCAAACTCTGATTTGAAAGACTATATAATGGAGAACTCTAGAAACTGGGAAACCTAATCCCCATACATTGTGTGTGATACTAGTTTGCTAATCTAGAGTCGATTCTCCTTTAACCTTTGGTTTTCTTCTTCTAAAACCAAGTTAACGACTTAAAGACTTCATTGGGATTGTGAAGCCAGACCGATACTACTTTTCTTGTAGTTGTGTGATCTAATCTTGCTATTTCTATCGTACGAGCACAATTGTAATAATTGGCTTGAGATTTCTATCTCCGATAGGCAATATATTAAAGTAATCACAAACATCTTTGTGTCATCGTTTGTGATTCCACAATATCTTTTTTCGCTTCGTCGATTAAGACTATTGGGAGGTGATTGATAAAACTGAGCTGTTCTTTGGGAATATAAGTCTGGTTTTATTGATTGGTTCCTGTTCACCTTGATTTATCAAAAGACGGAACAAAAATCATAGGTTTATTCGTGGGAGACAGATTTATCTATCTTGTAGACTTTTTTGTGTGAGACTGATTTGTTTGCTAAAGTTTTCGACTTTGGGTCGTAACAACTCTTGGTTATGGGTGTGATCATCTAAGGGAATCAAGTGCGCAGTATCCTGCTGGGATCAGATGCGTAGGAGAATAATTGAACCTTGGATCAGTGTGAGATTGATTGGGGTTCAACTACAGTCCATACCGAAGTTAATTTGGAGTAGGCTAGTGTCTGTAGCGGCTTAATACAGTGTATGTTTAATATGGACTAGGTCCTGGGGTTTTTCTGCATTTTCTATTTCCTCGTTTACAAAATTCTGGTGTCTGTGTTTTTTTTTTCCGCATTATATTTTTATATAATTGAAATAATACAGGTTGTGCGTTGTTCAATCAATTATAATATCCGACCTTATTGGTTGTTGATTTAAATTGATTGACACTTGGATATTGGTCTTTGGTACCATCCAATTTATCTCTCTTTGATTAGACTCGCAAATCATATTTTCATGAGTAAATCAAATTAAGAGATTGAGATAATAGCTCCTTGAGTATTTTCTATTGATTAAGTCTAGTTGATTCTCTAGAAAACAACTCAGAGTTGTCCATACACATTGCTAATCGAAATATTGGGTGTGGTTGTTAGACCCCCGCTTTTTCACTCTTTTTCTTTAGTTCAGGTTTTCTCCCTCTGGGTCTTCCTGACGAAGTTTTAACGAAGCAATTAACTTAGATTCATCGATCTTTGATGATTATATTGCACCGTCCGCGTCTTTTCCTCACAGGCCCAGTACAATTCCTGATTCCCAACAATTACTTTAATGGTGGGTTTGGATGTAGAATTTTAAAGGTGGAATTTATGGGTCCAGGGGATTTGGTAGAATTACGTTCCCTTTGTATGTTTTGTTCCCCGAATCCTTGTAATCACTATTCCTACGGGATTCAGTTTTCCATCAAATCCTCCATATGGAGTCCGACCCCTCCCCCATAAGGTTTGCTAGGAAACTTAGTAAGGGATTTATGGACCCTTTTTTTTTTTAACTCTAAATCCCATGTAAATGCAATTTTAAGATCTGAGGTAATGTCAAATGGTACAAAGACTTTAATACAAGAAAACTCTATAAATCCTAGGAATTTTAATTGAGTTACCAAACACACAAGGAATTTACATGAATCCCTGAATTTATAATTCTGGAAACGGTGAATTCTGCAAACAAACCCACTGTAATACTTTTTTATTCACTTTATCTTATTTTATCTCACTTCATCCTAGTTTATCTCACCTAAATATTATATTTGCTATAGGGACTACGGCCCGTGGGTATGTGGCCCAACTAGAAGCTTAAGCTTAATTTTTATTGAGTTACCAAACACACAAGGAATTTACATGAATCCCCGAATTTATAATCCTGGAAATGGTGAATTCTGCAAACAAACCCACTGTAATACTTTTTTATTCACTTTATCTTATTTTATCTAACTTCATCCTAGTTTATCTCACCTATATATTATATTTTCTATAGGGCCTATGGCCCGTGGGTATGTGGCCCAACTAAAAGCTTAAGCGTTTCTCTTTACATGTATATAAAGGATACTATACCTATGTACCCTAATCAATAGAAATCCTTCTCTTCTCTGCCTTTTTTCTTTTCCCTATTATAATACTACAAAACGTTATCATGCATTAGCTCTTCAACGCCGAAAATTTTCATTTTTATTAATGATAATCATAACTCATGTACGATCTCGTGAGTCTGTTTTATGGATCTGTGATGCGATTTTGTTTTTACTATTTCAATCAGAAACATTGCAAGTATACTACTCAAACAAAGATTATTACTTTTTCAGTTTTGTTGTCTGCTATGTTTATTCCTTTCCATGTAAAATTATCTACATCTCATGTCTAAAATCAGAAACAAATCGCCATGTGATTTTTGTCATGTTGTGTTTATTATATTTTGAAGAAAAAAAAAGGGTGGATTGGTTAATTCGATGTTCTATGATTGCTTAAAAAAATTAAAAAATATATAAATAAATAAGGTTCTATGATTATATGGTCCATTTGTCTGTTTTTTTTCTTCTGTGCCATATGTTACTTAATAAAATCTACAATGCATAATTTGTTCAGTTGTGCTTCGTGTGATCATCCATTAATGATTGATTATGAATTGTATACGTTTTCATTTGTTTGGTCTTAACCGCTAGAATGACGTGATATGTTATATTTTTTTTTTATTATTCTTTGTTTTCTGTTTATCTTTGAATCTATTCTCAATTTCTATGCACTGTTGAATATTATAATATAGGAGTAAATTATTTAATACATCTGATGCTAGGTTAGATTATTAACGGGTGATTGAACCTTTTGATGATTGCTAAGGTACATATTCCCCTAGCCTATTTTTGTTGTAATCATCATTTTGAATTATCTGATTAGTATGACGATTTTCTTTAGAAAAGAAAAAAAAATATCTCTTGGATCTACCCATTTTCAACCAATTTGTTGTTTTTTTTCTTCATTCATGTCTAGAGTAGGGGCTATTTTTTTTCTTTTTATGAGATACATAAGGATGTTTGTTTTGTCTTCACATGATTTTTTTTTTCAGTGATTCAACATTACTATTAGTAGTAGTATGCAAAAATATCATGCATGGGTGTCAACGTGTTAAGTAATTACACAATTTATTAATTTAGTCATGTGTATATATCATATTCATGTTCTGTATTTGTTTGAAAACTGTCGACCACTGTAGTCTGTACTATTTTTATGTATATGTATGTTTGTGTCAAATGTTTTAGGGTGGGTAGGTCTGTAACAGCATGATCTCTATAGTATACTAAAGATAATCATGCTACTATTGCTATATTTAGTATTATATAGTTTTATTTTGGATTTTTTATTTTGTTTTTGTTTAAAATTGAAATATCGTCTTGGCATTGATCGTCAATGGGGATTACGGACATTGAGCGAATTTTTGAACTGGTTTGAGATTATAAAGAAATTTTATTTAGGGTTCCCACATTTAATAAAAAAAAAAAAAAGACATAAAGAAATTTGGTTTGCGGCTTACCTCTTCAATGACCATTAAGAAATATGGTTTGCAAACGGTTTATATCTTTGATAATCATAAAGAAATTTGGCTAATTAATTTTGTTGACAGGGTTATAATTAGAAATCAGACTATGACATGTTTGCGTCACCTACATAACCATAAAGAAATTTGGTTTTGAAAGAAGTTTGGTCACGGAAAAATGATACCGTAATTTACGGTGTGTATGGACTCATAAGTACTTGAACACTGTTATTGTCTATTTGATGTTGAAACTGTTTTCCTCGTGGAAAAGAAATATATCCAAAACCAGTTAATCTTGAAGTATGCCAACAAGAGATTCACTATGTTTTGTAAGCTATTCAACCTAAAGTATGTGATGGACATGCAAAGTGAAATTCTCTTGACCTGTTGAGAGATAAATAAATTTCTTAAACTAAGATAATTGTTGAAAAACTGAAAATGAAGAAAATAAAATCCTGAAGTAATGAGGGTTAGGTTTATGTGAAGCCTATAAAAAGGGACACATATATTTCATGAGACAAAGATGTATTTTTGTCTCCGGTAGTAATGACACCAAAGTACATTTATCAACCGAACATGTGATCAAGCTAAGATGTAATTCTAGCTCGCATCAAAATAAAAAAAAAATGTTATTGGTATTATTACGAGCAATGTAATGCAGGTATCATACTAGCAACTGATTTCCATATGAAAGTGATATTTTAGACATCAAGTTTATTGGAAAAAAAACTATTTTGTCTAGCCAATTGACTTCAGTTGAACTAGAACCATTTTCTGCAATTAAGAAAAGTACATCATTATCACGGAACGAAAAATCATCTAAAGCACTTGGGATATATCTGGATGAAAATTATATCATCCCCTCTGAACCGTAACATAGACTCTAAAGTACTTGAGTTGAACCCTCACTTTTGTTACGTAATAAGGCCACACCATTTATTAAATCTCTCAAGACTCGATGTCTTACATATATTGGTTTCCCTCCCACTAGCTTAAGGAATATACACTAGTTATTTGACTAATTTCTTATAATGTAGTGTGACTATGATGATTGGATCATCGAGCGTCGTACTGCTCAAACTTTTTTTGCAAGATGGAACAAAGATTAAAGGTCACAAAATATCTACATGTACCAAGAGCCAGATCATACCTTGTTAAATTCCAAAGATACCCATGCACGTGGATATCATGTGCAATAATTCACAGTGATGAGAATGTAATTCATTGCATCTCTTATAGTCTCTAATGTATTTGAAAGGAAACATATTTTAAAGAAACTAATGACTCAATCTAGTGAAAAGTAAATCACTATAGTATTTGAATTATTGAATGTATATTAACCCCAACGATGAATTGATTGGGATTGATTCATAAATAATTTGACATAACCATACGGCACATTGGTTGTGGAACGATATTCCATTTTAAAAGTACTAACACGGGCATTACTTCATTTGAGTGTACAAGATAATGAACTAATAGAATGCGAAGTTATGACATCTATCACAATCAATGATTTCAAAATTTATTGGATTTGCACTGCCTCTCCCCATTATGATTTAGAGTAAAAACTCACGTCACACATCACACAAAGTCTTTCGTTAGAAAAACATGATTGAGACCATGTTGTATTACTTAGATGCAAATGGTGAATAACTCATTTTTCAAAGAAATAAAGTGTTGTTAGTGAACGTACATCCATGCAGAATGCGGACCATTCAAGTGATTTATGGCACTGGTGGAAGATTCGACGCATTGAATCAGTTATTTGATTCGACACATTGAATCATTTATTGCTCAAAACCAACAACGTGTTTAATTTGTGTAGAGCTCATAGGAAATATTACACAATGCAAAGTGCAAAGGCTCACCACCCTTGTTAATGCTAGAGAATTTACATCAAAAGGACTTGATGAATATTGCATGTTTAATATGACAAATATAGAGCATCTTATACCCAATGGTCTCACAGAGGCTACCATCAAAGGATACAATGGTATCTAAGGAATAGGTTATGCGTACCAACCTACCTTTTATTGTTTTGGGGATATGCAATATTAAACCCATCTTTACTTAATTCGTTTTTAAAACCCAATATTAGTTAACATTTTTTGCTTACCAGTTTTAACTGGATTTAAGCGACATTCGTTTTCTTACGCATTTTTGGTTGCACTATATGTGTGCCATAAAGACTCCACGTCGTATTATGGTGGGTATTAAAAAATGTTAAGTAGTTATGTTGGAAATGAGTTCCCAACAATTATCCGTATTTTAAAACTTTTTGCAGGAGATCTCTTACCACTAGATATGTTGGTTATCATTTTAATAAGACAGTCTTCTCGTGTTTAGGGGAAGATAAGAAACGTATTTTATAAGGGAATCATAGGAATTATCGTGGTGCGCTCCCACTGCATCTCATATTGATTCTTGTACTCCACAAATGTAAATGTGAAGTGACAAATAATAATCGACTTTCAGAATGTACATTGATGTCGCTAAAGTGATGAGATCATACATACGAGCTGCAAACCTACCTGCAATATTACAAATCCTCAATAAGAGATATACACCATAGACTAAGGTGTTGTAACTACACTTTTTTGAAGTGTGGTTAAGGCCGTGGCTCCATAAAGGAAGTTGGAGAGACCACTTGGTTCGATCAATCTTCACCTAAAAAGGAAGTAGGTGAGTACGGCACAACTTATTTATATCATCAGAAATTATCTCATAAGATTGTCTCTAAATATGTCCATGAATCAAACTGGAGGATGCTCCGAAGTTTAATGATTTGAGAGAACAATGACATCCCAATTGGATTATGAGAATGCGCACAAGTCAATGGAAAGATCATGCGAGCATATTGATGATTAATTTCATATACAATTGCTTAAGTAAATAGAGAAAGATGAGATCGAACCAAGCTACTTGTTGATTAATGTCAACGAAGATCATATTTGTCCTATACAATCTAGGTAGAACTTGGTTCATTGACAAATATACATGTATTTGGTGTGGTATTGCTAACCAACCAAGTGTAAATCCTATTGGACATACATTATTAATTTGTCACAAATCATAATAAGAAGAAACCATCCTTAATTTGGCGCAAGGTTTGTCAGAAATCCCTGGAATTGTTCTCTTGTAATGAAAGTTATAGCGTTCCGCTACTTAGTTAGCTTGGTAATTTCAAAAGTACTTGAAATGAAACATATGTGTGTGGTTGTTACGTATCTCTGAAAGAATCAAGAGATAACAAATATTTACAAAAGTACTTGATATCCTTATGTTTCCCAAATTAAGTGACTCTAAACCATAGAGTGCGTTTACAGTTAGATATAACGCTCACTTATAGATTTAAGCAATTAGGCGGATGTGGTATACCCCTCTAAGTGACTATTTTATTTGGACAATATAGAAAAATAAGTTATGTTTCCTTGCGTATTCACAAAAAATTTCCTGATTTGGAATTTTAGCTATCTATGTCAATGGTACAGACATGATGGGTACTCCTGATGTAATAAGAGACCTTAAAAGCTATTTGAAATCCGAATTTGAGATGAAAAATCTGGGAAAACTCGACCGAATACTGAGCTTGTGGTATATTATTCCACTAGTTTGCATTTGTATAAAGTTGTCAAGAAATTTAACATAGACATGTATCATGATAGCACTACCATGATTAGTCGAGGTTCAAATGTAAGTAAGTGACCATTTCGTTTAAAGGAATATGACGAAGATGTGTTGGGAGATGAAATTCCCTTATCTAAGTACAATAGAGGCATTGTTGTACTTAGTATAATAATGTACTCGATAAAATTTTGTATCCTTGGGGAAATTGTTAGCTAGATATAGCTCAGCGCCAACGCAAAGTCATTGGAATGGTACAATGAATGTAATCATGTACTTAAAAGTAACCATTGACATAAAAAAAAATCCATGCAAAGACATGAAAAGGAATGCTAATGAAAGTGCAATCCAAAAGTTGTTGATTATGAAGGAACAATAATCTCTTCTCCAATGAAAATAATCAGGGGGAGACATGGTAGACTATTTTCTAACTCATTACCGATATTCAATCTCGAAAAGTACATGACAAAAGGAATTGTCTGGAAAAATTCTGAAAGTAATCAGAGGGAGATGCCGACATCTGGGGGAAGATCCAAGGATATGATGTCGACATATTTCACTTCGAACTTGAAGTTATGTTGTACTCTTTTTTCCCTTCGATCGAGAATAGTTTTTCCTAAAGGGATTTGTTACTCGACAAGGTTTTTAGCGAGACAACACTAAAAGAATCAAGTATGTTGAGCGTTGAAGACATAAAGATTGTGTTGATATTACTTAAAATATCTGAATCAAGAAATGAAAAGCGATAGTCTGTTAAGCAACGTAACTTCCAGAATCAACAACAAGGTCTTATAAACATTCAAATCACCAAATTAAAGTGTAATAAACTTCTTCAGACTGCATTATACTAATGAAAATTGTCTGACATCAGGGGGAGTATCTAATAGTGTGTTGAACTATTTTCATTTACCGAGGTTTTTTTTTACCACGGGGTTTTGTTACTCGGCAAGGTTTTTAGTAAGACAAAAACAAAAACTGGGAATGTAATTTCCCAGCTAAGGAAATTGACTTTCCCACGAGGATTTTCTGACTTAGGAGTTGTGATCATATGCAACTGATCATCTTTACTTGCTTCTGTCATGTTGTACTCTTTTCCCTTCGTCAAGGTTTTGTCCCACTGGATTTTTCTTTGTCAAGGTTTTAATGAGGCAACATGTTCAAGTCCAGCTATGCTTAATATTGTACTCTTTTTCTTTAGTTCAGGTTTTGTCCTTCTGGGTATTCTTGACGAAGTCTTAACGAGGCAATTAACTTAGACTCGTCGATCTTTGATGATAGTATTGTATGTGATGAACTACATATAAAATACAAGACAACATGTGATGTATAACATGTGAAGAGTTCTACCAAGGTTTTATCCCACTGGGTTTTTCCTTGTCAAAGTTTTAATGGGGCGATTGATTTCGGCAGAAGTCATCAAGAAGAGGACGACATTTGAATACCTACATTTTAAGCACTATACGTGAAGCACTACAAGCGGAGTTTTATTGGACCACACAAGGGGGGAGTTTTGTAGGGCCTGCGTCCCATGGGTGTGTGTCCCAACAGGAAGCCTAAGTGTTTCTCTTTACGTGTATATAAAGGATACTATACCTATGTAATATGTTGAACCCTAATCAATAGAAATTCTTCTCTTCTCTGCCTTTTTACTTTTCCCTATTATAATATACTACAAAAATATTTTATATTTTATCTTTATCCTATAAAAACATTTTATATTAAAAATAAATATTAGTGGGGCCCTGGAAAACCAAATATGTTCATTTTTCTCTAGTTTTCCATTGTGGAAAACACAGTTTTTTCATCCACGTGGCTTAACACAAAAAACAATTGTTCATTTCCATAGGAATTACCTTAAGTTGGACCATTTATCATTTACCGGCCCACCGTTGCCGACCCACCCATATGGAAGACTACTCACAAGTATATATGGATGATATATTGATATCTCTTTTAAGAGTATATCCAATATGAGATTAAAATTTCTATTTCTTTTACTCAAAAGAAATATGAGCAAGTATCCAACCACGACCAAAACATTTGTGTAAAAATTCGTTTTTCTTATTTGGTTTTAAACAAAAGTATATGTGTTCTGTTTGAGCTGAAGAAGACATTATCAGCGACGGAACCAGTAATCTATGTCTGGGTGGGCTAAAAAAATTTTATGAATATCTGATAATTTTTCTAGACTCAACTGTAATAATGACAAATGCGTCAAAAATGCATGAAGTGAGCAAGATGCGTCATGTTGCCTTTTTTTACTTGAAATCAAGTATCAGGTTTCAGCTCGAGAGTTTTTCATTTGAAACACAATGCATAGAATTATATGTATTCACCTTACTACTACTTTGAACAAAATAATAAGGGTTCGGGGTATAACACTTTCATCATGAGGAAGTGAAGAGACAAAGTAGCCGATATCATTGTTGTACATACAGTGATAAATTCATTGGGAGATGACACCAGTGACCTGAATTCGACACCAGGTTCGTACCGATTTTTTTAGGGGCCCTAGGCGAAAACCGAAAATATGGGCCCTAAAACTTTTTTTCCCCGATCGTTTAAAGTAAGAAGATCGACAACATAAGTATGTTTCAAGAAAATAAACAATAGCATAAGTATGAAATAAAATTTTCAAATGAAAAACGACTACACAAGAATAATTAATCTACGAAAAATTAATCTTCCTGGACTCCTAGATGCATCATAAATTATCATATCGTAATCGATGTTATTTACCATGTTGATCTCGATAGATAATATCGCTTGGTCAATTAATCTTTCTTGTGAAATTTTCCACCGAAGGTAAGACTTGATCAACTTTAACTTCGAAAAACTTCTTTCTGCAGAAGCAAATGTAACTGGAATTGTCAATAAAATCTTGTATGCAATTTCTGCATTTGGGTAGCAACCTTCATATATTTCAAGAAACACAACACTTCAATAGGCCTTTAAATTTCTTCTGGAAAATAGCATTTGAATTATGGGACGCAATGTTGTACGTCACATAATTCAAAGAAGAACTAAAATCTGAATTAAACAAAAAATAAAACAACACCATGTATAATTTTTTCTTGCTCTATTATTTTCTTCAATCCACTAAAACTAGTCCGATGTTCAATTTTGAATCATGATTATGAGATTGACAGAAGTTTTTTTTTCTTTTTCTTTTTAACGGTTGAATACACAGCTAAATAAAATTAAATTAGGGGCCCCTATCATTCGGGGGCCCTAGGCGATTGCTTATGTTTACTAAGCAGTTGGTACGGCCCTGTTCGACACTCGTCAACACCATTACCGTTCAACAAAAGGGGAAACACAGTAAGAAATGGAGATGAAAACATAAAAATGGTTGTAATTATTATAAAAAATTTAGATTTTAAGATCTTTTGGTCTTTTGGTCGTTTTTATATAAGAAAACTGAAAAATGCAATTATTTTTAAGTTTTTTCATATTACATAATTAACAAGTAATCAAATTTGATAAAGAAGTAAAAATTATATGTATTTTAACCATTAAAATGAATTATAACAAGATCTTGTATTCTTCTCCCTAGTCTTTGTAGGGATAAAACCATCTAATATAGGATTTATTTTTGTGGGACCGTGTTTCTATCTGTTTGAATGACTAGATATCATATCACAACATAAGATCCGATAACAGAAAGCATCAAAATGTTTCAACATCGTAGTTGGGCTAAGGAAGTACTTGGGCTAATTTTAAATTCTCACCCGGGCTATTTTTTCGAAAATCTGAAAATTACACGGGCCAAATGAGTTCTTGCTACCTTCAAACGCCCTAGGAATTTTCTGCAAAAGTGTAACCCGGACGCACAATGGTTCTGTGAATAAAGCTTCACCCACTTGTAACCGTCACTTGAGCTGTATTGCGCCACTTGGTGCGCCATACTGAATTCTGCCACTCTCCAACGCTTAGCCCTCTTGGCCCTGCATTTTTATTACTCTAAGCTAATGCACGGACACTCTTCAGGCTTTACTTGTCGAGGCCAACTCCTTAAGATCACTCTAGTTACTCATGCGTCACATATATTTCACTTCGCCAATTAGCTTGACAACTGCAATGCAACTCTTGCATTACTAACTTGTTTTCATTGTTCAAGCTTTGGCCAACCTTGAACTAATGCCATAGACCTACTCTTGATCTATTTCACTCTTCTTACATCATCCTTGAGTTGGGGCCAACTCAACTTCACGGATATGCCTCAAATGCCAACATCGCATGTTGCATCTATCACTTTGGCCATGTCTTGCCTTTCCTTAATGAAGCTTCATTGTGTCGGTCAATAAGCTTCATTCCTTAGCCAAATGTCTTTACAATGTATTGCTACACCTGCACTACATTGGCCCTGTGGGTTTATGCCATTCTCAGCACTTAACAGTCTATACAGTATACCGCTATTATGGCTTCACAATGCGTTATTATGGATTTGCAATTGGCCGCTATGGATGCATACTGACTTGGCTCAACTCGTGGACGGGTAATCATCATGCTTGCAGCACCGTAATACCTGGACATTATGATGGAGATTTTTCTTGATGAGAAATGGGTTTGGAGATGAGAGGGAAAATGGTCTTGGGCTTATAAAGAAGAGGAGAGAAAGTTGGTGCAACGGAAGAGAAAAGAAGACATCATCTCTTTGTCTCTGAGTAAAGATCCGGCGAGTGTGAGTTTGATACCGAATTCATTTTTTTTTTTTTGGAATTTCTTATGTAGCATCTGGAAGCAGTACCTGAATGCCATGAACCCTAATAATGGACCGACATCGGATCAGATTAGATATGGGTTCATATTCTGGTCTGCGTTTAGTGTTTTCAAAGAAAATACGTGCAATACAAAATGACTACATTACTTATCTTTTTAACATCTTGTATACATCATACGCCTACATGTCATATCGTATAACATCTTGACGCTCGGTTTATTATAGATAATTACACATTGATGCAAATTGCAAAGTGTAGGTCAAATCTAGATTATACCGTTAATCTCAATTTCTAATTAAATACTTGCATCAAGTTCAACGTTATGCACATTAGAGGTACGAATAATATGATAATTTGAGGAAATTATGTTCTGATGAGGTAATGTATTTGTATTTTTTACCAGGACGTAAAGGTACGAGGTTCAGAGCCTTTAAACCTCGACGAATCGAACTTTTCTAGATCTTTGAAGGGTTCAGTGTATCAGGACTTCGATTTTTTTTTTAATTTTTTTTTCTTTTGATTGAACATTCAGAGTTGTTTCTAAGAAAAATGTCTTCAATAGAAAAACAAAACAAAACAAAACGATTTTATTGGAGAGAATTCATCAGGCTGAATACAGAAAACAAGAAATGATAACATGCCACGAATAAACAAGTGGCGCAAAGTTTATTATTTTATTTGTAAATAAAGAGTTATTTCTTCTTGAAAAGCTGAGATCACCATTATTGTATTTGAACAACTCAGATGCAAGTCATTAACTTCTTTTTGAAAAGTAGTTGTGAGATCAACCATTCTTCACCATTATTGTACTTGAACAACTCATTTGCAGTGATGCACAGTAGCCTCCACCAGTTGATTAGCTTTACGGCCTCTTCTTCTCCAACCCCATAAAATGACATGAATATATCTTTTACTTCTTCAATTTTACCGTCAATTCTTTTCAATATTGCTTCACTGCATATTATGAAACAGTCATTTTGACTCATTTAAAAACCTTACATAAGAATAATAAAGCTCACATTTGATGATAATCAATGAAGTTCGTGACATCTTACTTGCTACGAGCGAAATTATTTCCGCTTAGAAGCCAGTGGTCTTTAACCGTCACATCCTCCTAAGAAAAAATGAATTAAAGACAATTAGCTTCAAGGGCTAAATTTGAAGAGAGTAATTTTGGGAAAAGAATATATTTCTAGAAAAGTCCTCTTAAATTATCACTTTTTATAGACAAAAATAGGAAATAAATTATTGTAAATTTCCTTTCTCTATTTTACCTGGAAATACAGAAGACATGTTGCTGATGGTATCACTAATGTCCCAGATGGGAAAAAGTTTTTGGCGTACCAATCATCCTCACATAGTGGCTGCAAATAGAAGTTTAAAAGTCAGCTGGTTAAAATTTATCATAATCCTAAACTTTTTTTTACTCATCATTTAAATCACCCTGCCTAAGTTGAATAGCAGTTCTTGTATGTGAGGCTTACCTCCCAATGGTCGGAAAAGCTTTTGTGACATAAATGCTCCAAGAAAAGCAAACCGTCGTCTTTCATCCATTTTGATATTTTTCGGAGAAATAATTCAAAGTTCTTCATGTGCTAGACAAAAGTAAAAACAAATGAAAATTAAGATTACCATTTCGAAATTATCTATCTATGACATAAACAATATACTTCAGATACCTCGATCAATCCGATGACGAATACACGGTCAAATGTACTTTCAATATCGACTGTGGTAACATCTGCTAATATTATCTCAACATTTGATAAATTGAGATTCCTACTCATAGTTGAAGAGGAATGAAACAGTTTAGATAAATCATAGTAGATGTTATTACGATTTTTTAAGAAACAAAATTCCAGTGCAAAGAAAATTCACTAGCTAGCTAGACAATCTAACAAAATCGAAATACTTACTTGCACTGTTCTAGTATGTGTTCTTTGTGCGATGACGTATTTGTAACTCCGGTGATCTTGCTATTCTTGTATTTATTTGCAAGATGCAGAACAAGTAGCCCAGCACCACACCCTATATCTAATATGGTCTGACCATCTTTTAAGCCTGCTCTATCACAATATAAATCCATCATTTTTGTATTTGCCTCTTCTATCGTAGTAGTCGCTTCATCCGTAAACAAACCGGCGCTGGTCACAAAAATATACGCAAGAAAAACAAGAAAAAGAAAATTAGTTTTTGAGTCTTCTATTGAATGAGATAAATGATAATCATGTATCAAATGACATTTACACTAAGTTTACCTTTCTTTCCCACCGATAATCTGGTTGAATGAATCCGGTATCTCATAAATCTTATGGTTTTCTAATGCGTGTACCGCTGTTGCCATTTTCATGCCACGAAGCGCTATCATTGACGACGACAAAAGGAAAATGAGTAATTAAGTGAGCTGAACATCAGCAACCTGTGTAAATCAAGCAGATTAAAGATGATGAACATCGATTACATTTATTGAAGTCAAGGAGTTGAGCAAGTTGTTCCTGTTGAGTAGGTTTTGTGCCCCATTTGATACGTTTTTCGATCCCAATCTTCATCAGCCTTCTGACCTCTTCATCTGAAATCAGCCCGAGCTCCATATTCTTCCACAAATCATCTTGTTGACTGATTTTAGTTGTGTCCATTGTTGTCGACATCCTTCCCTGGAAACTAAAGCAAAATGCAGAACTAACTAAAGATGAACTAAAACTTGTGCTCCCTCAGTCCTCAAATATATAGACAGATGGGGTAGATTATCTTTTGTTTCTTAATTTACCCTTAATCAGCCGACGGACGGGAAACTTCCTGTTGAACGACAGGAGGGAGACGTGTACAGTGGTGGTTAAATTTTTGTGATTGACCTTTTTGGCCACGGTTTTTCAAAATGAAAATCAATACCATTCATATTGATTCTAACATTGGCAGTCCCCAATTATTGTTAAATCCCATCAGATCGAATCAATTGCTTCGAATCAAAACATAATTGAACACCGTGGTTCCTTCCAATTCAAGTAAGTCCGATCTAATTTGATCGTTCCTTTTCAAAATTAATCCGATAATTTAATGATTGGTAGGCCCTAATTATTGTTAACCCTAAACACTCAGTCCAAATTTATCTATTCCGGGTATTGATTCGAGTTGAACATAATTGAAAAGTCATGGTGTCAAACAAAATTAAGAACGGTCCGTTCCTTAAAGATAAACGTTGGAAATCGAGTTAATATTCGCTCGTATGGAAATTTTAGTTGGCCCCAGCCGTGCAAACGGTTATTTTGTCTCAATACTAGAAACATTAACTTAATAGCGTGTATATTCGTTTTCGTTAATCCAATTCCCCAAATCCACGATTTTCCATTGAAATCCCAAGAATCGGATTACGAGGGAATAGTCCCAATTTCCCCAACCGAAGAGTTCGATATATTCTCGAATTGAATTCCGAGTTAATCCAATTCCCAAATTGCCAAATCCCGATTTTCCATTCCATTGTCTCTTGAAAAACCCATTCAATCTCATTCGATGCCTTAGGAATAGAATCCGATTACTAACTTAAAAACACGGAGTAAAGGAAATGACGAATTTATCCTCCAAACAAAACAAATCTACCTCCTCGGTCCTCACATTTTCTTGGTTTCAGAATTCGGGAGACGGAAAGAACGATAGAAAACAAGACTACCTTGAACAGTGATGGAGATCGAAATTAAAAATTGTATTAATCGCTCATTCTTCTTCTTCATCTTCCTCTTCGACGAAAACCAATATTCTGCAATCACAGTAGTAGGATTTGGGGATCTAGGTTATTTAATGATATTTAAGTAATATTATGGATTTGAATTACAATGCAATCCAATTACCCCAACCAAACAGATTTTTTTGTAATCAATTTCTTGGAATCCAATTATAGGTTCCTAGGATATGAAAAACTTGAAACGAACAAGCTGTAATTATGATGATATTCATATATCATAAATTATGGTGTATGTGGGAAAAACAATCTTCCAATTAGGGTTTTACTTGCGACCAAAATCTAAAATTCTGCTAATATAAAATTTAGTGTAATTTTTCTAGTATCGGCAGTTCTAAACGAACCGCTGAAAAACAGCGAAAAAAATCGCCCTCCCACTGTCTACTGCACATGTATTTTATTGGTATTAAAAAGAAGATGCCTTTGTCCATGACAAGACTAAGGACAACGAGCAAGATTTATCAATTATTTATGAGAAGATAAATCGACCGCATATATATATAGAGAGAGAAAGGATCCCTTGACACTTTTATTATCACACTATTTCACACGTTGGACGTTATTTTTGTTAATCAAAACCAAACCGTAACGGATTTGAAGCTAATATTTTAAGAATATGTTCTTATTACTAAGTTCTACATGCCTACCAAAAATGAGTTCATTCTGAAATATAAAACCTCACAATCTACCGGTCTTAATTTAAATGACAAAAATCCATGAGATATTTAACGGCTCATTTTCAAAGTAGTAGATGATGGTGTTATACGTCTCGGAATACGCTCATTTTCGGTAAAAAAAAATAGAGCTATGTAATAGTAATATATCCCCAAAATATTAGCTTCAAATCCATTACAGTTTGATTTTTATTCGCAAAAATAATGACCAACGTGTGAGATAATGTGATAATAAAAGTGTGAGGAGATCCCTCCTCACATATATATTATAAAAATAAGATGCTTTGTCTATGACAACTGACAAGGCGGAACCTGGATTGATCAATTAACAAGGCCATGGAGAGATTTTTCTGTCCGATATTAGCAACACTTATACGTGTTACTACAACGTGGCAAAACTGATTGCTGCAAATTCTTAGGAACAGAAATAGCTATCGCCTGTCGCTAAATACATCCTTATCTCTATACCATAAAATAAAATGACATTCGACACCTGCCCTTACAGGTCCACATATATTAGGAACAAGGTTTGTAAAATGGGTCACAAGTCGAGTCACGGCCAAGGAAGTTAATATCGCGTATCGATATCGAATCGGTCGGGTCCTATACACCTATACAAATGATAATATCTATTTTTACAGGCGATACATCATATAATATAGAATTTCAAATAATTAAAAAATCATAGTAAAAAATAATAAGAATCATACACATATCTCAAATTTCCAAAATACAAGGTGGTTTATTAGAGTTTTTCCAATGGTCATTGTGTGTGTTTCCTATGTGGCAACACAAATAAGATATCCTCAATCTATTTTTCCTTAAAATTAGGGAGAGAAAAAAAATCTATCTCCAATAGTATTGCATGTAACATCTTCTTTTAATTAGTATAAATTTTATTTTCCATAATTAAGATTTTATTAGAGCTAAAAATAGTTAGTTAATATATAAAAGTCAATTCAATTAAGTAAAAGCTGACTATAATGGTAGACAATGTCAAGGGAAATGTTTAAAACTAGACATTCACCTTGACAATGTCTACCCAAAGTCATCTATATATTGGCTTAAGACATAAGGGTTGGAGAATGATTTTAGAAAAAATGGATGTGTATCCTATGTGGATTTTGACATTTATCTCCACACACATGCCATTGGAGAAGCTTTTAGCCAACGTTGTGATTGTTGTCCCATTATGCAGTAAATATTTTTTGTTATCCTTCATATTTATCTTTTATATTTCTCTGCCTTGCAATCAAAATATGGTTTCCATCTTATATCCTACCATATAGTCATTGATTTTATATTATAAATATATTAGGGGTTTTTATCTTCTCTAATTGACATTGTACTTGTCTGTAAAGACTAGATGCATGTTGATGAAAACTTTATTCACGAAACCGATATTATCGGTGTACAAGTAAAACCAATATATCGATCTGCACCGGCCTGTACAACCGATAATATCATTTCATCTTTGTATCGTCGATATTTTCGATATCGTATAGGTATTTTCCGATATCCGATAAAAACCTATAATACATGCATGTACAACCGATATTGACTACCTTGGTCACGGCCATAGGGCGTGACCGTTATAACGTGTTTTGACAGGTGTGAGAATATTTTGGGGAAAAAACGCGTTGTTAAGGAAAAAGACGCGTTTATTTGATATTTTTATGAAATAACGGGTGTGATAATGGTTAAATAGAAAAAATAAATAAATTATAATATGAATTTCCTATCTAACAGTTTTAACATGCGTGAAAACGGTTATATCAGGTCTAAATAACGTTGTTACTATGTTTTTTTATTTTATTTATTTTAAATTTTTTAGTTGTAATTCTTAATCTTTTATTTTAGAATTAAAAAATTGATTAAAATAGTATTTTTATATATATTTTTTCTAAAAGACGGGTATAACGGGTGTGAAAACGGAAAAAACAGTCTAAAAAACTTATGTTAAAATGTTAGTTAGACGAGGAAAAAAAACGTAAAAATCAATTTTAGAAAAACGGTTATCATATATAACGGGTCTAAATAATGTCGTTTTTTACTATTTATCGGTGTTATTTAGACAATCATATCGGTGACCCTCATGGACACGGTCATTTCTCGGAAAAAATGACTGTTTTTCAAACCTTGATTAGGAATGCATGTTTGCGTATCAATTACTTGACCCTCGGAATCAAGAAATAACCGTTGTTAATACATTGAAACTTACACATCTGTTTTTCTTTCAAAACCTGCCCCTACAGATCCGCTGTGTGCAAACACATGACCCAGATTAACGTCCCTCCTAAATTGGGGCCTATAGCTATTAATTGGGGCCTATCTAATTTTCCTTCCCACAACACCAAATTACTTTGGGCACCCAAACTTCTAAAAAATACTAATTTACCCCCACATTAATTCCTAAAACTTTTTCATATAAAAACTAATCTTTCCATTTTCAGTAAATCCAAAAACAAAAAAACCTAAACCTAAAAAAACTTTCTATTTTCATCTTAATCTCTCCAAATTCTCAAAACTCTAATTTTCATCTTCTTCTCCAACGAATCTTCGATCCACACAAGAAAAAGGTAAATCTCCATAAACCCATTATATGATTCTTTTTATCTTATTGATTTACATGTTTAAATCTTCATTTTTGACAAATCAAAACTCTGATTACACCCATAATCGGTTTTTATTGACATATCGAATAAACCGATTTTGGGTTTTGTTTTCGGACATGAAGAACATGCACAGTAATCGGTTTACATGATGATTTACATCAACCGATTTTGGGTTAGAAATGAAATATGAATATACATTACCATAATCGGTTTATATATGTAATATGTATAATCCAATTACCATAGTTTTTTCATCTTCCTTTCCACAATCGGGTTTTATACATGTACCATATAACTCGATTCTTGTAGTCTCTTCAGAATTGGATTACTTTTGTTTCTATATGTACCGATTTCTTACTTGATTTTTGTTAAATTTTTGTGTAGAATGGACTTCAGACACCTAGTATTTTACAATCGAGAGGTAACCTTGGAGGATGTTCTGAGGAAACCACAAAGAGTTCCAAAGAGAAGCCTATATAAGTTTTCTTTCGGAGGTGAGACCCGTATTAAACAAGCCCTCGCATTGATTGACATGCTTGCACTGGAAGAGATTGTTGAGGTCATGGGGTTCGCTAGGATGAGGAGAAACAGGATTTCAACTGAGAGGGATCTCCACCAAGAATTGGAAGGTATGTTTGAAGAAATGGCTGAATATATAGCCATGGATGATGCAGAAGCTGCTTCTCTTGATGATGATGATGCTGGTGGTGCTGCAGATGCTCCTGATGCTGGTGGTGGTGGTTGTGATGCTACTCCTGATGTTGTTGCTGCTGCAAATGCTCTTGGTGCTCCTTAAGTTTTTGAGTTTAACTTTTAAATATTAAAATTTTAAGTTTATAAGACTTGTGGTTGTTTTAAGTCTTTTGGGATGGTTGATGTTTGTATTTTGGACTATCTTTGTGTTGAACTTAATGCATTTAATGTTTAAATTGATTCTAGCATGACATGCCAACAACCGGTCTACTTGATATGTCAACATAGACCGATTGTGAAAGCAATTGTTCCTGGATGTTTTTCAAGCAAGAATCAAATCACATATTAAAATATATAAACCGATTGGGGTCAGTGAAAATTCAAAATCTAACATGTCTTTAATTAGTTTATGTTGGTCGGAAGGACAACCGATTCCTTGTGGCATATCAACACAATCGGGTTTTACAGACCTTCTAAAATACCGATTATAGCAAATTATTTCACATTTTTCAAAAAAAAAAATGCCATTAGGGACTTTCTCTATAAATAGAGACCTCACCCTTGGACCCCATTTACCCCAAAATTGATCATTTTATTCCCCCCTCACTCCATATACTCCACAACTACTCATTTCATACACATACATACAAGAAATGGCATCGTTCGACTCCGCGGAAAATCAACTTAGACGTCAATCCTCTGAAATGGAGGATTCCACAACCTTTTTAGCTAGGGTACACAAAAAATTTATCTAAGAGTTTGGGAATCCTAATGCAATAAGTGTTAAACAACTCCATGATAGGTACCTAGTCATGGAAAATGCGATACTTGCTTTTTTAGCACTCCAACCTCGGATTTTTAACACTTTCCCCTTCACCTTGTCCATTGCACAATTTGTAAGTAATTTTTTGTTTTGTTTTTACTTAACCCATGTTGTTTTATCTTCCAATGAAACACCACTTGTGTTTTTGTAGAATGAATTCATGAAAGTGCGCTACTTGGAGGAAAAGAGGGAAGCATTCGCGTTCGATACAAGCTATCACTTCTTGGGAGAAAGAATCTCGGAGGATAACCCGGACTACTTGGATGTTGTATCGTCTTCGGAGGAGGAGGACTGATGACTTTAGAAGTTTTTGTATAGATTTTGTAGGTAGACCTCTATATAAACCCTCACGAGACTATAACTTGTCCACTAGGGTCGCCTAGGGGTTTAAAGGCTTGATGCATGTACTAAATGCATCCTACAATAATAATGCAATGGATGAAAATTGTTAATGACAGGAAACAATCGGTTTATATATGTTATAAGTAAAATCCGATTACCAAAATCGGATTATAAACATGTCAACGTTAACCGATTATAGATGTCCTCTGTTAATTTGTAAACACCAATCCAGAATCGGTTTACAAGTTAATGAACGTAAACCGATTCTGAGTATTGTTTACGAAAAAAATTCAAAATGTTTGATGTTTTGATGAACTCTCTAGCATTAGTTAATCTCACATCCAAAACAAAATTAACCCCTAATACGATTAATTAGTGCTAATTATTCAGGGGTAAAATAGGTGGTTAGGTAATTATTTTGATAAGAGGTAGTGTGTAGGTGATTTCTAATGACTTTTTTTGTCATCTAGCTATATGTCCCAATTAATAGCTATAGGCCCCAATTTAGCAAGGATTAACATTTGTCATCGAGCAAGATACTAATAACTATGGTGTTGGTATTGTGGCAATGAATCATACATGCACTTTCAAGGGGTGTAAACTAGTCTCTGGTGCTGCTGCTAGTCCTGAGGGTGCTGAAAGCTTAGCCATTTTGGAGGCTGCTAAATGGATTCTCTCCAAAAACTACCAGAACATCTTCTTAATGAGTGATGCCAAGAATGTCATGGCTTATCTGAATAATAATAAAGGACAGACTAGCTGGTCCTCTTGTTGACTGTCTATTTCTTTTAAAAGATATTCATTCTGTTAGTTATAAACATCTTAAGTGGAATCTTAATAGTATTGCAGACTTAGCTGCCAAGCATAGTCGGATAGAGAAAGTTACAGGTGAATGGGATGAATCCAGTATTCCCTACTTTCTCCAAAATGCTGTAAACCTATTTTAATCTATGATAACTTCTTTTCCTAGCAAAAAAAAAAAAAATTGTCATCGAGCAATAATGCGATGTGGAAAATCCCAAAGAGTTGAAGTATCGTTTGCGAAGATTCCAACATGGTAGGTTTGCTCAACTCTGACATCCAGTAATCCGCATTATCCGTAAATAATGACGCAAAGGAAACTGTGTTTGAATGATGGTTTATTTTTTCTGATAGAGGCCCACGGTTACGTGGGGAACAATATATTCCAACTATTTTTTATTGCTAGCCTAGCTATGTGGCGTTTATTAGAAGGTGCAGACATCGCATCTGATTCTTTCTTACCTTTGCTGGCATAATAAAAAGTTTGTGGTACCATTTTTGTGGTATGTTTTACTAGTTTTCTCAATTCGTCAAAGATACATTTTAGTTTTGCCAAAGGTGACGAGATAGCCTAACAAACATCTAAACATAAGGGCGCGGAATCCGCCAAAAAATGGTTTTGTTAAAATCAACGCTGACGTAACTTATGATTTGAATACTGCAGGTTTAGGTGGTGTTTTGCGAGTAAAATAGAATAGGGAAAATAGAGAGCTCTGCTGCTTGCTTTCAACCACAGTGTTTGCTGAGCTGGTTGTTATTCGTGCTGGTCTCTAGCTAGAGAAGAAAGAGAGAGGGATTCAAAAGATTGAAGTGGAAAGCTATTCTATGTAATCATCAGGTTGTGTAGTGGAGAGGCCACCGAGGTATCTTGAAGATTATTGTGGAGGACATTTTGACACTTCTTAATCCTCGTTTAATTTGGGCCCCAAAAACAATTAGGGGCACAATTAAGTAATGGCTGATCTGTCCATCTTTTATTAGGGATAATTTCACTTAATTAGTTTAATCTAATTCAATTAAAAAATCACTCTTTTCTGAAAAAATAATTATTTTCCCCATATTTATATGAAAAGACGTCATGGTATTGAATTAAGACCATGATGATTTTTCATTTTGTCAACAAATTATTATAAAAAATCATTACTCTTTAAATTCATACAATGACAACTTTAAAGAGTCGTCTTCTTCTATAAATTAAATAGTGACGACTTTTCATGGTCAATATCATTTTTAAAATTTACAAAAGTTGTTATGATTAAAATATAAAGTTATGACGACTGTAATAACATAAGTCTATTTCTGTTTTAAAATTGACAAGAGTCATTATGGTTAAAATTTAAGGCAATGACGACTCTAATTTTTTCGTGTAGAGTCGTTATGATAAATAAATTTATACTATGACGATTTGGTTGAGTGGTTATGGTCTATAAATTTGAACCATGACGACTTTTAAGGTTTTAAAATTTACAAGAGTCGTCATTGTTAAAATTAAGAATTTTGACGACTCAATTTTTTTATCCATAATTTCTTTTTTTGAATGGAATTAAAATTCTCTTTTAAAAAAAAAAAACTGCAGAAAAGACATATATATAAAAAATATTAAAATTTGTTTAGTTAGCAACGACACTAATATTGGTTTTTATAGTTTTATTTTTCATAAATTAGTCATTGCTATTCAAAAAGGTTTTGGAGCCCAGCTTGTTGCTAGGCTACCAACCAAAAGCTTTGTATAATTTCTTAATAAAGTTTTTATATCCATAAAAAAATTGAAATTATCAAAAAAGTTATAATTATAAAAAAATAATTAAATAAATAATATATAAATAAGATGACACGTGTCACAAATAATTCTGTTCCATGAACATTTAGCCATCATAACCATCAAAACATAACATCAACATTCGAAAGAAGAAAGAGTTATGAGTAACGAGTAATCTCGTTTGGGGTGCCGACCCTGATTGCCGGAGGGAGTCGTGAATGATTGACGATTCAGTATTGGGTACGTTCCGTTTTCGTCGAAAATGATGGATGATTTGATACAGCTTCTTTTTCCGGTAAGTTTGGAGAGAGTTGTTTCTTCTATCGTTTTAGTAGTGTTGTCGAAGAAAATTACATCAAAAACATCAAAAAAGTTTAAAAAGAAAGCCATGAGAGCAGATAGAGTGTTGTCAAGGGGAATAACTTAACAATGGTGATAGGGCTCCACTTCTACCCTTATTTTTTCTTTCTTCTTTATTCACATTAAAATAAAAAATTCCTTTTCATCCAATGTAAGAACCTGTAGACGATAGATGGAAGAGGATAAATATTATCTTAATGTAAGTCCAATAAATCCAATGTTAGTCTGAAAGTACGGTACTTATCGCCATATATTAAAGGAGTGTGGCTTCGAAGCACTCAAAAAAGTCCGGAGACAATCTAACAAGGGCCAACATATCTTTCAACAAATTATTTTGGGCTAAGAGATTTAGAGGGGTAAAAGTTGTGAATTTAGAGTTGAAATAAGGAGTATTTATAGGGGCAAAATTAGAGACGTTAGATGATTAAAATTTGTGGCCTTCAGATGTAGTCGTTGGGGTTTTTAACTAAGCCCGCGAACAGATTAACTTTGGCTGCCAACGGCTTGATTTGAACCGCACGGTTGATGTTGATCCGCTGACGGGTTTTGGATCAGACACGCAACACTTGTTAATTCGTAGTAATCAAAATAATAAAAGTAACTACAAGAAACTTAACATATTATAGCACCCAATGGTTATGGGATAAACTCCTACTAGTGTCGTGGTAACCTATGTAGCAAGAATTTTATTGCTACATTTTTATGGCAACAATTTCATTTTGCAACAGTAAATTATAGCTTTTAGAAGCACTTGAAAACTATTACGATTAAAAAATTTCTTTTGCAACACATATATTGAAGATGTGACAATATATAATGTAGCAATAGGTAGATTTTCTTGTAGTGAGTGTTCATTTGCCCGCTCATTTTTGGAGTAGGTCAGTCCATGGTAGGAGAAAAATGGACATATATTCGATAGGAATTTCCCTAAGAGCAGTTTTTATGGACTCAACAAAACAAGGATTCGTTGATTTTGATCCCACTATGGAATCAAAAAACATGAAAAATGGATGTACAAACCAACAAATTCGTTGGTTTGTTGAGTGAGATGGACCATGTTGCGCGCGTGCGAAGGAAGGCAAGGCGATCGTGGAACAAGAGCTGGCATTTGAGCCAGAAACGCGTGGGCCATCATCAATCCCTGGAGAATTTTCTTCCACCGCCCATGTCTATTCCTCACATGCCCAGAACAATTCCTGATTCCCAACAATTACTTTAATTCTTTTTTATCCCACTTCATCCTATTTTATCTCACCTAATTAATATTTTATTTTATTTTTTATTTTTATCCTACAAAATATTTTATATTAAAAAAAAATATTAGTGGGGCCCTGGATAACCAAATCTGTTCATTTTTCTCTAATTTTCCATAATGTAAAACACAGTTTATTCATCCACGTGGCTCAACAAAAAAAATATAGTTGTTCATTGCCAATTTAAAAAATTGCCCTAAGTTAGACTATTTTTCATTTACCGGCCCACCGTTGCCGACCCACCCATATGGAAGACTAAGCCCATTAGTCTATATAGATGATATATTGATATCCCTTTTAAGAATATATCCATTATGACTTATGAGATTAAAATTTCTATTTCTTTCACTCAAAAGAAATACGAGCAAGTATCCAACCAAGACCAAAACACTTGTGTAAAAACTAGATTTTCTTATTTGGTTTTAAACAAAAGTACTAGATTTGTGCCCGTGCTACGCACCGGGCATTTTCTTTCTTTTAACTTGGTGTGTCGCGGGGCTTCGCCCCTCCCCGTGGCGATGCATTTTTGATTTGGCGAGCCCCGGTCTTCGCTTCCCCCATGACGATGTATTTTTGATTTGGTGTGAGGGCGAATACATTAAATAGGTGGAGAAAATATAAGATATATGTGGTCATTGTATTAAATATTTTCTTTTTATTTTGATTTTTGTTATAGGGAAAGCCAAAACTTATGGGGGAAAGCTACTTTGGTCCAAATAAGTTGACTCAGAGTCAATAAAGGGGGGAAATAGAGAAAATACAATGTCGTCTCTTATGTTTTGTTTCGCAATTTCCCTTACATACCAGAGTCCACACTCCAGGGACTACCACTAAAATTGAAAAGCATCGCCATTAATGTCATTCTGAAGAAAAAAAAATATACTTGGTAGATAAATCCGATGACATAAGCTACCTGATTGTATTTGTACTGCTAGATAAATACCGCTAAACTTTCAAAATAATTTTTGATGTTTCCTTCATGTTCGAAACTATCTCAATTTGTTAACGGATGGTGACAAACGATTGAGGTTTTACAATTTCCTTATATCAAACAGTATGCTTCAAAGTATCCATCCATCAATCGATAAAAATAAAAGTATGCTTCAAAGTATCCATACATCAATCGATAACAATAAAAGTATGCTTCAAAGTTTTAAATATCAATTTCCTTATACCAATCGATATCAAATCTTATGATTGTTGTCTTTTTCTATGCTTATTCTCATAAAATTAGGGTTATTGTTTTGATGATGCAAAAGAAAATTAAAGTTTAGAAGGTGCTCAGATAAACGACTATGTATTAGATTAGTTTTAAACTTAGTTAAATAAATTCATGAGACATGAAAGACACAGAAGAGTTAAAGATATGGGATGAAAATTCATACTGATCTTGAAAAATCGTGAAAGACCAAAGAAGAATAAAATTTTATGTTTCCCCCCATATTAACCAAAAATCAACGGTTTATGACCAGAGTCAGCTTTCCCCCAAAAACATTGGCTTTCCCTATAACAAAAATCTTTATTTTCGTATACATTTATTTTTTCCTGCTATTATCGCATAAAATATGTGAGTTTTTTTTTCCATGTATGTATTAATTTGGAAAAAAAAGAGTCCTAATATGTTCCAAATCGTTTGACTTCCATAAAATTCCAAACACATTAAATTAAGAAAAAAATTAAACCACTTCGATTTATGCCCGCGCTACGCACCAGGCATTTTTTTTCTTCTTTTAACTTGGTTTGTCGCAGGGCTTCGCCCAGTCTTGTGACGATGCATTGTCGACTTAGTGTGCGCGTGATTTTTCCCCGTCCCGTGACGATGTATTTTTGATTTAGTATGACGGGACGAATACATTAAATTTTAATTTGGTAGAAGGGAGGTACGCCCCACCTCGTGTCGATGCATTTTCGATCCTCATAGCTACAATGTGGTACCTCTTTATTTCTTTTTCAGCCACGTCTTACTCTAAAATCTATTTACTTGAAAATCAATACAGTTAATAGAATGTGATTCGGTTTTGGGAGAAATCAAAGCTCAGACGTGTCACATTGGCGGTAGAATGAAGGACCCACGAACATAATAAGATGTTTATATATTTAAGTTGCTCACAGCCCGGGCATCGACTATTGCAGGACACTTGGCCATCACATGACAACATCCCCACAACTCGCAATTGGATTTGAAGTCGTCCGTCCATCATCTTATCCGTCACCCATATCAACGTTCTGTTTCGATTTAGTGAACCAATGGCAACGATGATATATATTAAGACCATGGAGATGATGAAACTGATTATCAATATCCCTATAAAATATATGAGTATATTGGTTAATTAGGAAAATTAGTGTATAGTCGTTAATTATTCCGGTACCCTAGACAAAATAATCAGTTTTGGTTTTGTTGATTTTTCTTTTTTTGAGTCTCCTATCATAGTCACGGACCACTGTTTCTTGACGTAGTCGACTTGAATTACAATTTGTTACCCTCCTAATTTAAAGACAAATTCCGAATTTGGTTTTTTTTTTAATTCACGGCTTGGATTCCAAATTTATCTTGGTTTCCTTTTCTTATTTCCCCTTTTTTTTTCTTAACCAATCATACACCGCCAAGTGTCCTCACCAAAGCTCTCGTTTCACAAAACTCAAAAAAGGCATATTTCGGCCAATAAGAAGCAAGGATTTCCTCACCATTCAAAGTGAGAGTTTTTTTTATCTAGGCATTTAAGTCTTTAGATATGTGTTCTGTTTGAGCTGAAGAAGATATTATGATGGATATTTTTCTTGATGCGAAATGGGTTTGGAGATGAGGGGGAAAATGAGCTTGGGCTTATGGAGAAGAAGAGAGAATGTTGAAGAATAAACCAAGATAGTATGAAGAAGATAGAAGGGATCAACTATGAGAGTTGATACTGTCAGAGTGGATCAACATGTGTTGTTGATACAATGTGAAGAAGTTAGTATGGATCAACTATGAGAGTTGCTCCAATATGGTCGAGTAAACTGGTGAAGTTGACATGAAGTGAATGGATCAACAAGAGTTGTTGATCCATAGTACGGTATTTAGAAGTTTGCTTTGGTTGCAAGTATTACTTTTTTTTAAGAGTTTGCTTACGTGAAGAATTGTCTAGAAGTTTCTTGTTAGAGTTTATTTATGTTAGGGAAGTTGTTTTTCGTGAGAGTCAAGTATGTTACTCATATAAATAGGCTGTTGAGCCATGAGTCGAATTACATCAATTAAGAAAAGCTTGTTTGAGTTTAGTTTTTGTGTGTTTCATTAAGTCTTTGATATCATATTTTCTACATCTGGTATCAGATTCTAGGGCTGTGGGTATGAGAAGTTAAGTTGAAGAAGATGACGAGTTTAAGTTCAATCATGGTTCCTGTGTTTGAAGGTAAAAACTTTGAACACTGGAGGTTGCATATGGAGAATATTTTTATATACCAAGAGGTATGGGAGATTGTGAAAGATGGAGTTGCGCTAACACTATTAAAGGAGCTGCGCTAACACTGTTAAAGGAGTTGCGCTAGTACTTGAAGGAGCTGCGCTAACACTGTTAACTGATAACAGGAAGAAGAATTCAAAAGCTACATAAATTCTTCATCAGGGTATCCATGAATCTCTCATGGATAGAGTTATTTATATTAAGCAAGCTAAAGCTTCATGGGATGGTCTGGTTAGCTACTACACAGGGTCTGACAAGGTCAAGGAGGTTTGATTACAAACCTTAAATAGAAAGTATGAACTATTGCATATGGAATCCACTGAAACAATATCAGAGTTTTTCTCAAAAACATTGAATCTTGTCAATGAGATGAAGGCTAATGGTGATACTGTAGAATATTCTGCAGTTGTAGAAAAGATTTTAAGAAGCTTACCTGAAAAGTTTGAAGCAAAAGTAACTGCTATAGAGGAGTGTAACACTGCTGCAACTATGACTCTTAATGCTCTTAATGAGTTATTAGGTTCATTATAAGCATATGAACAAAGATTATTAGAGAAAACAGTTGTTTCAAAACAAGTTGAAGAAGCACTTCAGAGTCAAGTTAACTGGAAAAATAATCAACGAAAAACTAATGCTGGAAGTTTTCAAAGAAGATATAACAATGGAGGGAGATCTAATACTGGAGGTTATCAAGGAAGAAAACCAGTTGATAGATCAAAAGTTCAGTGTTACAATTGTGGAGATTTTGGGCACTTTGCTTCAGAGTGTTCACAACCTAGAAAGACTACTGAAAATAATTACAAATCAAATTTCAAAGCTAATATTGTTGAAAGTCAAGAAGAAGAAGTAGAAGAGCAGAAGACTGAAAACATGTTACTAGCATTTCATACAGCAGAAGAACAAGCACAACTAAAGTGGTATTTAGATACAGGTTACAACAACCATATGTGTGGCAGAAAAGACTTGTTTGATAAACTTGATGAGTCTGTTTGAACAATAGTAAAGTTTGGTAACAGTTCTACAATTCCAGTTATGGGAAAAGGAAGAATTGGAATTCTTCTTAAGAATGGTTCTAAAGCATACATCATGGATGTATTTTATGTTCCTGGTTTACATCAAAATTTGTTGAGAATGGGTCAGTTGTCTGAAAGAGGATACTCTATGAATATTTATAGTGGTTTGTGCTTCATTAGAGATACAAAAAGAAGGTTGATAGTTAAAGTTCAGATGAAAAAGAATAGGTTATTTTCTTTGAATATTCAACATCAGAAGGAAACTTGTTACAATACCAGTATGTATAATGACTCTTGGTTATGGCATAAGAGGATGGGACATGTGAACTTTAACAGTTTACAAACTTTAGCAAAGAAGGAGATGGTGTCAGGATTTCCTTTCATTGAACTTCCAGACTCAAGATGTGAAAATTGCATCTTTGGCAAGAAGCACAGAGATCCATTCCCAGTCAACAAATCCAGAAGACCTGATCAACAATTGGAGATTGTTCATAGTGATCTGTGTGGTCCTATTGAAGTAACTTCACATGGAGGTAATAATTATTTTATAACTTTCATTGATGATTTTAGTAGAAAAGCATGGGTTTATCTATTTAAACAAAAGAGTGATGCATTTCAAGCTTTTAGAAGTTTCAAAGCTTATGCCAAGAAACAAATTGGTAAGAGTATCAAGATTTTGAGAACTGATAGAGGAACTGAGTACACTGTTGTTGACAAGTTTATGGAAGAGCATGGCATTCAACATCAGCTAACACCAAGATATACACCACAACAGAATGAAGTTGCAGAGAGGAAGAATAGAACCATAATGGATATGGAAAGAACAATAAGAAGAACAAAAGATTTACCAAAAAGCTTTTGGGGTTATGCAGTTGACACAGCTGTGTATTTACTCAATAGATGTCCTATAAATAGTTTGAACAACAAAACACCAGAAGAAGAATGGAGAGGAGTAATACCAAGTGTAAGACATTTGAGAATTTTTGGGTGCATTGCATATGCACATGCGCCAAAAGAATTGAGAAAGAAGTTGGATGATAAGAGTGAAAAATGTATTCTTGTTGGTTACAGTTCAGTGACTAAAGGATACAAGCTATATAATCAAGAAAATAGAAAGATAGTCATAAGCAGAGATGTGATATTTGATGAAGATTCACAATGGAGTTGGAGTAATGGATCAACAACCAGTGTTGATCCTCATAACTATGGATCAACAAAGGATGTTGATCCACATAATATTCGATCAACTAAGAATGTTGATCCACCTGCTGTTGTCAGAACAATTCCAATTGAAGTTGAGGAACAAGTGCAAGATCAAGACAATGTAGAAGAACAACATGAACAAGAAAGAACTGAATCAGTAACACAACAAGAAAACCCAAGACCAAGAATAAAATATATCATACCTCCTAGGTTGAATGATTATGTTTTAACAAGAGATGATGATGATGATGTTGTGAACTTTGCATTGTTTGGAGATTGTGATCCTGTAGCTTATAAAGAAGCTTCCAAAGAAGAAGGTTGGATTCAAGCCATGAATGAAGAACTGAAGTCAATTGAGAAGAATGATTCATGGGAATTAACATAACTTCCACCAGGAAAGAAACCCATTGGTATTAAGTGAGTTTATAAAACAAAATATAAGGCAAATGGAGAAATAGAGAGAAAGAAAGAAAGGTTAGTTGCTAAGGGATATAGACAAAGAAGAGGAGTAGATTACTCAGAAGTGTTTGCACCAGTTGCAAGACTTGATACAGTAAGGATGATCATTGGTTTAGCTGCACAAAAGCAATGGAAGATATTTCAAATGGATGTGAAGTCAGCATTCTTGAATGGAATATTGGAAAAAGAAGTTTATGTAGAGCAACCAGCTGGCTACATTATGGAGGGGAAATAGAATGAAGTATACAAGCTAAACAAAGCTTTGTATGGTCTGAAATAAGCACCAAGAGCATGATATACAAGAATAGATTCTTATTTTCTCAAGAAGGGTTTTACAAGATGTCCACATGAGCATACTTTGTATTTGAAAGATGATGGTGCTGAAAATCATATCATTGTGTGTCTGTATGTGGATGATCTCATATTTACTGGAAATAGTACTGAGATGATTAATGAATTCAGGGAGGATATGGTGAAGGAGTTTGAGATGACAAATCTTGGTTTGATGTCATATTTTCTTGGTATTGAAGTACAACAAACTGAAAGAGGAATTTTTATTAATCAACAAAGGTATGCTGAAGGAATTTTGAAGCGTTTCAAGATGGATAATTGTAATCCAATCTTAACACCAATAGAAGAAAGATTGAAGTTGACAAAAGATGGATCAGGAGAGCTTGTGAATTCAACAGATTTTAAAGGTCTTGTTGGATGTTTAAGATATTTGACTGCTACAAGACCTGACATCATATATGCAGTTGGTTTGGTTAGTAGGTTCATGGAAGCTCCTAGACAATCACATTTACAAGCTGCAAAACATATTCTGAAGTATGTAAAAGGAACAGTAAGCATGGAAATACTTTATACTATCTCAGAAGATCCAAAGATGATTGGTTTCACTCATAGTGATTGGGCTGGAGATACATAAGGAATAAAGAGTACATCATGTTATGGATTTCAGTTGGGAACTGGTTTTTTCTCTTGGTCATCTAAGAAGCAACAAGTTGTTGCATTATCAACAACAGAAGCTGAGTATATAGCTGCTAGAAACTGTGCTACACAAGCTGTATGGTTAAGAATGATGCTGGAATCTTTGATTCAAGAACAGAATACACCAACAACAATAGTTTGTGATAATAAGTCAACAATATCACTAACTAAGAACCTTGTGTTTCATGGGAAAAGCAAATCCATTGATATTAAATATCATTACATAAGAGAGCTAGTCAGTAACAAGGAAGTTGTTGTGGAGTTTGTTGAAAGCAAAGAACAGGTTGCAGACATTTTCACCAAGTCCTTGAAGTCAAACACTTTCATTTACTTGCGTGAAAAGCTTGTATGATTATTAAATAGTATCTTGGTTTAAGGGAGGATGTTGAAGAATAAACCAAGATAGTATGAAGAAGATAGAAGGGATCAACTATAAGAGTTGATACAGTCAGAGTGGATCAACATGTGTTGTTGATACAATGAGAAGAAGTTAGTATGGATCAACTATGAGAGTTGATCCAATATGGTCGAGTCAACAAGAGTTGTTGATCCATAGTACGGTATTTAGAAGTTTGCTTGGGTTGCAAGTATTACTTGTTTTAAGAGTTTTCTTACGTGAAGAATTGTCTAGAAGTTTCTTGTTAGAGTTTGTTTATGCTAGGGAAATTGTTTTTCTTGAGAGTCAAGTCTGTTACTCATATAAATAGGTTGTTGAGCCATGAGTCGAATTACATCAATTAAAAGAAGCTTGTTTGAGTTTAGTTTTTGTGTGTTTCATTAAGTCTTTGATAACATATTTTCTACAGAGAAAGTTGGTGTTGGGGAAGAGAAAGAAGACAACATCTCTTTGTCTCTGAGTAAAAATCCGGCGACTGTGAGTTTGATACCGATTTTTCTTTTTCTTTTTTGGAATTTCTTGTGTAGCATCTTGAAAAATTACCTGAATGCCATGAACCCTAATAATGGACCGACACATCGGATCAGATTAGATATGGGTTCATATTCTGGTCTGCGTTGAGTGTTTTCAAAGAAAATACGTGAAACACAAAGTGACTACATTATCTTTTTAACATCTTGTATACATCATACGCCTACATGTCATATCGTATAACATCTTGACGCTCGGCTTATTATAGATTATTATTACACATTGATTCAAAGTGTAGGTCAAATCTAGATTATACCGTTAATCTCAATTATTAATTAGATACTTGCTTCAAGTTCAACGTGATGCACATTAGAGGTACGAATAATATGATAATTTGAGGAAATTATGTTCTGATGCAACAGGACGTAAAGGTATGAGGTTCAGAGCCTTTGAACCTCGACGAATCAAACTTTTCTAGATTTTTGAAGCATTCAGTGTATTAGGACTTCGATCACTTTTTTTCTTATTTTTCTTTTGATTGAACGTTCAAGGTTGTTTCTAAGAAAAATGACTTCAATGGAAAAACAAAACAAACAGATGAGTTTTAAGTGGACAAATTAATTACCTTGGATCGGAGAGAACTCATCAGGCTGAATACCGAAAACAAGAAATGATAACATGCCACCTGGGTTGCACCGACGCGGATACTACAAAAAATTTTAAAAAATTAGGACGCGGACACGTATATATATATTTTATTTATATATTAGTTATATATATATATAATTATGTATTTATACAACGAAGTCAAGTATTTCGACCCTAAAAATTAGAAAATGATGCTACATGTGTGTAAATTCAAAAGAAAAGAAGATATCGTTTGTTTATACACATCGAATGTCAAACAATCAGTCACTATTAAATAAATGGCACAATCAAAATGCATTCTTAGAACAACACATGCCCAACTAAGGGTATACTAATAAAGATGTCATTTCCAATTACAAAACCCTAATAAAGACCTAAATTATTGATCTAAATGTTTGTTTTTATTCATTTGGTTAATAATAGTAAAAATAAAGGAAGAAGTTTAAATGGAAATGGAAAAAACATGCGTCGGACAAGCGTCATCGGTGCATCCAAACCAGACGCGCGCAGGACGCGCAAATTGGTGCGTCGAACACTCGTCGTGTCAGCGTCCCACGCGCGTCCCGTGTCCGATGTGAGTCGGACGCGGACACGTCTTAAGAAACGGAGCGTCCGTGCAACCCAGCATGCCATGAATAAACAAGTGGCCCAAAGTTTATTATTTTATTTGTAAATAAAAAGTTATTTCTTCTTGAAACATAGTTGTGAGCTGAGATCACCAATATTGTATTTGAACACTCATATTCAAGCCATTAACTTCTTTTTGAAAAGTAGCTGTGAGATCAACCATTTTTCACCATTTTAATAAACCAAGACAAAAACATCAAACTACATTAAATCCAGCGACATTCTCTTCACATCACTCAAAATGCTTACACTTTTTTACGCTTTTTTCAGTAAACTTGCTATAACCGATGGTTTTCTGTAAAACAAATAAACAACATGCTCAAAATGCTTAAACTCTCTTACACTAAAACGATGCGCCAATCTATGACAATCACGCTCATGAATGTTCATCGTTTCAGCGGCGAACATTTCATAAACTTTCTCCCAGAACGTCGATTGGGATACATTCCTACCGGTATCAGCAACATCTTGTGTGTGAAAAATGAAGGCTTTGCAAATAGCTAAATCCTCTTGTTGATTGTATCTAACACCACGAACTCTGGTAGGCATTTTTGTAGATGATTTGAGAGTGAAGAATGTGTGAATTTTAAGTTGAAATGAGGAGTAGTTATAGAACTCCAAAAATCATAGCCGTTAGATCATAAGACTTTTCAGCCGTCCAGATTCAGTTGTTGGCGCTTCTATGACAAACGCGGCACTGGAAGGACAAGCTCCGGCACTTTAATCAAGACCGCGCACTGGAAAGAAAAGTGCCAACGCGCTTGCCTCAAACGCTGGCATTTGAGGCAAGCTCGCCCCGCCTATCATCAAACGATCGCTACATCCTCCAACTCAATGAACAAACCAACAAATTTGTTAGTTTAAACATCCATTTTTCATGTTTGTTGAGCCCGTAGTGGGAGCAAAATGAACAAATTTGATAATTTGTTCATTCCGTAAGAAGTGCTCTAAAGGTACGAGGTGCAGAGCCTTTGAACCTCGACGAATCAAACGTTCTAGATTTTTGAAGGGTTCAGTGTATCAGGACTTCGATTTTTTTTAATTGAACATTCAGAATTGTTTCCAAGAAAAATGACTTCAATGGAAAAACAAAACAAACCGATTTTATTGGAGAGAACTCATCAGGCTAAATAAAGAAAACATGAAACGATAACATGCCACGAATAAACAAGTGGCGCAAAGTTTATTATTTTATTTGTAAATAAAGAGTTATTTCTTCTTGAAAAGCTGAGATCACCATTATTGTATTTGAACAACTCAGATGCAAGTCATTAACTTCTTTTTGAAAAGTAATTGTGAGATCAACCATTCTTCACCATTATTGTACTTGAACAACTCATTCGTAGTGATGCACAGTAGCCTCCACCGGTTGATTATCTTTACGGCCTCTTCTTCTCCAATCCCATAAAATGACATGAATAGATCTTTTACTTCTTCAATTTTATCGTCAATTCTTTTCAATATTGCTTCACTGCATATTATGAAACAGTTATTTTGACTCATTTAAAAACCTCACATAAGAATATTAAAGCTCAAATTTGATGATAATCAATGAAGTTTGTGACATCTTACTTGCTACGAGCAAAATTATTTCCGCTTAGAAGCCAGTGGTCTTTAACCGTCACATCCTCCTAAGAAAAAAATGAATTAAAGACAATTAGCTTCAAGGATCAAAATTTGAAGAGAGTAATTTTGCGAAAAACATAGGAAATAAATGATTGTAAAGTTCCTTTCTCTATTTTACCTGGAAATACAAAAGACATGTTGCTGATGGTATTACTAATGTCCCAGATGGGAAAAAGTTATTGGCGTACCAATCATCCTCACTCAGTGGCTGCAAAGAGCAGTACAAAAGTCAGCTGATTAGAATTTAAGGATATTTTGACTTTCGGTCATAAAAAATTTGACTTGATTTGATTTTGGGTCATGTAAATTTTTTAATTAGAATTTAGGTTACATGACTGTTGTTGACTGTCTTAACCGTTAACAAATACTATATTATTAATTTTAATTATTTGTATAATTTATAGTTAACTACTGTTGGTTAGTATGTGACTAGCACGTGCTATTTAAAAAATAGATGGACGGTGATGCAGAGAACTTTTGAGGAGTTTTCCCAAACACATGCTGTGTGTTTTGCTTTTGATAGAGAGATATCTTTTTTACCTCTATGCCGATGGAACTCAGTGTAATTAATGTATATAGTCAACAACAGAGTCCTCCAAACATAAGAATGCCAGAACCTTTTCTTTTGTACTCCTACAAACACATCATCTAATTTATCATTGTATGGTGATCCATGAAAACCAGTATACCCAACACTGAAAAGCTGATCCATGGATCCACACCTCTCACCAGTTCTCCCATTCATATCAATATTCATATCAATTCCTGAAGAGAGTTCAGCTGCGGATGCATCGGCTGCTTTCCCCCATTGTTTAGTCTGCACTCTAAATTTTTTTCATTTCCTACTCTAAATTTTCCATTGTTATGTGGCAGCAAACAAAATTACTGAATTCGTGTGGGTTCAAGCTTGGGTTTAAACAAGAAACAACGATTTTTGGTTTGCTTTGCAGTCATGGATCAACGGTGGGTATTCTCTCATACCTTCAACGGGTTTTGGTTTAGAAAAATGTTGTTGATTTTATGACCAGCTGCCGTTCGTGATGGATTTTGTGGGAAAGACGAGAAATTGATCGAAGATGTTATCAATCTCAGCCCTCAATTAATGGTCGGTTGTCCCCTAAAACGTGTCTAACAAAGGAAGTCGGTATAGTTAGTAAATAAACACAAATACAAGTTTTTATTAGTCATTTCAAATTTGTCAGTTTTATATAACGGTCAAGATGGTCAACGACAGTTATGTGACCCAAATTCTAATTAAAATTTTCCCCTAACCTAAACACAACTCTGATCATTTTTCTGTAACCCAAAATCAAAATATCCTTAGAATTTATCATAATCCTAAACTTTTTTTTACTCATCAGTTAAATCACCCTGCCTAAGTTGAATAGCAGTTCTTGTATGTGAGGCTTACCTCCCAATGGTCGGAAAAGCTTTTGTGACATAAATGCTCCAGGAAAAGCAAACCGTCGTCTTTCATCCATTTTGATATTTTTCGGAGAAATAGTTCAAAGTTCTTCATGTGCTAGACAAAAGTAAAAACAAATGAAAATTAAGATTACCATTTCGAAATTATCTATCTATGACATAAACAATATACTTCAGATACCTCGATCAATCCGATGACGAATACACGGTCAAATGTACTTTCAATATCGACTGTGGTAACATCTGCTAATATTACCTCAACATTTGATAAATTGAGATTCCTACCCATAGTTGAAGAGGAATGAAATAGTTTAGATAAATCATAGATGTTATTACGATTTTTTAAGAAACAAAAATCCAGTGCCAAGAAAATTCACTAGCTAGCTAGACAATCTAACAAAATCGAAATACTTACTTGCACTGTTCTAGTATGTATTCTTTGTGCCGTGATGTATTGGTAACTCCGGTGATCTTGCAATTCTTATATTTCTTTGCAAGATGCAGAACAAGTAGCCCAGCTCCACACCCTATATCTAATATGGTCTGACCATCTTTTAAGCCTGCTCTCTCACAATATAAATCCATCATTTTTGTATTTGCCTCTTCTATCGTAGTAGTCGTTTCATCCGTAAACAAACCCGCACTGCTCACAAAAATATACGCAAGAAAAACAAGAAAAAGAAAATTAGTTTTGAGTCTTCTATTGAATGACATAAATGATATTCATGTATTAAATGACATTTACACTAAGTTTACCTTTCTTTCCCACCGATAATCTGGTTGAATGAGTCCGGTGTCTCATAAATCTTATGGTTTTCTAATGCGTGTACCTCTGTTGCCATTTTCATGCCACGAAGCGCTATCATCGACGACAACAAAAACAAAATGAGTTATTAAGTGAGCTGAACATCAGTAACCTGTTTAAATCAAGCAGATTAAAGATGATGAACATTATTACATTTATTAAACTCAAGGAGTTGAGCAAGTTGTTCCTGTTGAGTAGGTTTTGTGCCCCATTTGATACGTTTTTCGATTTCAATCTTCATCAGCCTTCTGACCTCTTCATCTGAAATCAGCCCGAGCTCCATATTTTTCCACAAATCATGTTGTTGACTGATTTTAGTTGTGTCCATTATTGTCGACATCCTTCCTTGGAAACTAAAGAAAAATGTTGAACTAACTAAAGATGAACTAAAACTTGTACTCCCTCAATCCCAAATATATAGACAGCGGAAAACGGATCATATGACCACAACCCAATAAAATGTAGGAGCAATGGACTTGTAAAATATAAGTCTGAATAAAAAGACATAAAAAAATTAGTCATATGTACTTTTAACTTTAAATTTTATTTTTATCATATCATTTTCTCTCTCATATTTATTTTCTCACTCTAATATAAAATGGATCATGAGAAATGTCTTAACTTCCGAAATATAAGTCTAATTTTAATAAAATTTATATTTTTGGAAATGACTCGAAAATCTCTACAAAATAAGATCCATTGTTGATATGAAATTCGAAAATAAAAATAAAAAATTAAACGAGGTCGTCAATACATTTTGCACCCAGGTGCAACCTGGCCAAAATTTATTTTCTATAGAAGATGCATTATGCACCCGGGTACAACTTGGCCAAAATTTATTTTCTATAAGAATATGCATTATGCACCTAGGTGCAACCTGGACAAAGCATTTTTCCTATAAGAACCAAAAAAATATGCCTTATGCACTCGGATGCACCAGGCAAAAACCTATTTCTACTGAGATATGCATTATGCACTTAGGTGCATCTTGTGTATTTCCTGGATAAATATAAGCTTATCCTAAAAATCATCAACAATGTATTATACACAACCAAAATCACTAGTTCATGATCTCGAGCAATAAATTCATCATCATTAAAACCACATCCACCATTAAACATTAACCAAAAACAAATATTATATAATAAAAATAAGAGGAGCAACAAAAAATGCTAAAAAAAAAATACACATTATGCACCTAGGTGCATCTGGCCCAAAACCTAATTATATGTCAGGATATGCATGATGCACTCAGGTGCATCTAGGTTTGCCATGGTAATCACGTGCAATGTAATAAACACAATCAAGTGCATGTTGTATATTTCGTGGTCTAAAAATCCCCTCCAACGACCTGTAGGAGTAGCAATATCATTACCTTACTTTGTGGGGCTAATTCATTAGTTTTCTTAGCCATCTTAATTGAGCACATGTGCAAAATACGTGTAAATGGGATTATTGCAAGTAAGAGATAAGAATTTGCAAATATATACTCCCTCTGTCCCACTATTAAATGACCTATTTGATTTTAGATTTTGTCCCACTAATAAGTGACATATATTACTAAATAAGAAGATAATTCTAAAATTATCCTTATAGTTAATTATAAAAAATATAAGAAATATACATAATTTGATAGGCTTGTTTATATTCGTTAGTAGGTGTTTTAAAATGTTTTTCAATGGTATGAAGTTTGCGAACATCCGTGTAGTAGTTTGAGAGATAAATCATTTCTAAATTTCACTAATTACTATCCATAAGGGGTATAATTGTAAAAAATGCTTAAAAGTACTATTTTCCTTGCTTGCCTTAAAAATTATGCAAACTTAAACTATGTCACTTAATAGTGGGACGGAAGGATAATAACCTACAATGCTCTTTTACCAGAATCAAACAAATTACGGTAAAAAATGTTGTGAGATGGCACATCAAGCTCTTCAAAATCTCTTCTTTATTCATGTCATGATGAAATGCTTAATCCAATGCAATTTAATAATATCCAAAAGCTTATCTGTATGAAACATTGACATTTCATATTTCATTCATGAACCCAGAACTGCTGTAATAACTAATTGATTCATTCATGAACCCGGAACTCGAAGATCACGATGAAAGAGATTTCGAGACTTTCCTACTTTAAAGAGGTAAGTTGTAGATATATTTTTCTAATGTCTTGAGCCTAGTTAGCAATTCGGGATACGGAGAGGAGTTCGGGACGTCATACGTACGGGAATTATACAGATTCGGTCAAAAATCCGGTCAATGGTTCGTTGTTCGGCAGTGATACGGATCGGCATACGTACGTGTATAATTCGTTTTAGAGATAAGAATGCGGCGACCAAAATTCGGCATGTATTAAATAATTAAAAAGTATTTTATAATGGGGAGGGAGTGTGATTTGTTGTATAATTAAAATATATAGGTAATATAAGCACCAACTGGCGCTTGGCTTGGTGGTTAGCTATCTATTCCAGTGAGTTAAAGGTGTTGGGTTCGATTCTCTTCGTTAATTTTTGAAGAAAAAAGATAAATTTCCTTAATCGATGGGTCATGGGCTTTAACTCGGGAGATTTGATCCAACCGAACCCGCGAATGAGACCCGAATCCGAATAATCCGCGATTTATTCGCAGCACTCATATTATACGCGAACCATGTTCGGAGATTGAATAATTCGGCCGTTTCGTACGTAATTCGGTAGTTCGGTACGTAATTCGCGAATTATACGGAGAATTACTAACTAGGGTCTTGAGTAGATACCCACGTATGGATATGGATATTAGAAAAGTATCTTTTTGGTTTTTAGCTATTAGAAAAGTGTCAATATTTTACATATAATTAACCAAAAAACTGTATAGACAGATGGGGTAGACTAGATTCTCTTAGATAACCTAGTTTTGTGATTTTTTTTCATCCTAATTTCCCCTTAATCAGCCGACGGACGGGAAACTTCCTGTTGGACGAGGGAAGGGAGACGTGTACAGTGGTGGTTAAATTTTTGTGATTAAAGTTTTTGGCCACGCTTTTTCAAAAAGAAAATCAATTCCATTGTCAAAACAGAAGTGGCAAAAGCACTCACTATTGTCAAAATAGAAGGGCCTGCGTTTGGACTTATATTAAATATTAAGAAAACTGAAATATTTTGGCCTTCTTGTGATGGACGAAGGATAAGTGATGGGATGTTTCTCCATGGTGAATACCCATCGAAATCTCAAGACCAGATCCCGAAAATGGGGAGTCAAAAATGGGTGTGGTAGTAGTTTTCTATTAGGTGGTATTTCATATAATTAACCAAAAAATCTGGTTTTGTGATTATTAGGTTTTTGTCAAACAGAAGGGCCTGCGTTTGGACTTATATTAAATATTAAGGGCCTTCTTGTGATGGACGAAGGATGCCATTAAGTCAAACTATTGGTGCAGTTAGCCTCGACGATGGTTTTGTGAAGGGCCTTGCCATTAAGAGGGATGAAAAAGCAGTGGATTTGATGCAGATTTTATCCAAGCTCCACGATCCTCAAAGTGAATTGCTGCTTTTACGATCATGTATGGGTATCTCCAAGCTGCTTTTTGGGCTTTGTATTTGTCACCCAGACTATATAATGGAGGCGGTAGATATATTTGATAGAGGCTTGCGAGAAGTGGTGGAAGGCATTGTGGTTGGTGGGGGGGCGTTCTTTGGAGAGCTGCAGTGGAGACTATCTACTCTACCTATCAGATACGGAGGTCTTGGCCTTTACACTGCTAGGGAGGCGTCTGAATATGTTTTCTTGGCTTCACGTGTGCAATCTTGGAGGTTACAGGATCACATATTGAGGAGCCGTGGTGTGGAAGGTATGGATGACAATTTTCATAAGGCTTTGGAAACGTTACAAGTGACTCTTCCTGATTTTGATCTTAACAACTTCACCAATAAAGACAACGCCCCCCCTAAAGCACAAAGCATCCTGGCGAGTGCTCTTTTTGGTAAAGTGGTTAAGGACATTGATAGAGTTTACATGCTAACGGAGAGACAGAAAGCGGTTTTTGGGTGTTTGCAAGCATCACATGCCCAAGATTTTCTTTTGGCTATTCCGATTGAGGGGCTTAGACAGAAGATGTCTCCTTTGGAGTACCGTTCTATCCTCAAATACAGGTTAATGATCCCGCTTTATCCCTCTGACTCTCGCTGCCCTGCTTGCATCACAGGATGCTTGGACTCGTATGGTGAACATGCAGTTCATTGTAAAGTAGACCCTGGTTTTAAATATAGACATGATCATGTGCGGGATATCTTGTATGATATACTGTGGAGGGCTGGCATTTCGGCAAAGAAAGAAGCACCTTTGAATTTCCTGACAGACCCACTTGAAGGGAGATCGACACTAAGACCAGCAGATGTTCTTATTATTGGATGGGATAATGGGAAACACACATGTGTCGACCTCACTGGGGTATCTCTTTTGGTAGGCATTGGACATGGCACATTTACAGTCGGGCAAGCGGCGCTAAAGGCTGCCTCAGGTAAGATATCGAAGCATGAGAAAGCGTGTGTTGACAATAGGCATGCTTTCGTCCCCTTCGCTTTTGATACTTTTGGTTATTTGGCTCCAAAAGCAGTTGGACTACTCAAGAGGGTCCAGAAAGTCATGCACAACAATGTCATGACTCCTGGTTCACGAGATTTTATTTTTAATAGGATAGGTTTTGCTATTCAAAAAGGGCTAGCGGCACAGCTTGTTGCTCGCTTGCCTATTATGTAACTTCTCTTCTATAATAATAAAAAGAGGATTTTTATCTTAATTCCATTCCAATTTGATCATATTGATTCTAACATCGGCAGTCTATCATATTATAAACATCCATGTCCCCATTAAAAACACACCAGACAAAATTGTTTGGCCTCTCCAAATCAGGAAACTATACAACAGCTTCTGGATACAATAGTCTGATTCCACAGGATATAAGTTCACAACAAACCCACCTACCACAAACCAAATTCCTGTGGACGTTACCTTGTCCACCAAAAATTCGGCTTTTCTTGTGGAAAGCTATCATCGAAGGTCTTCCAACCTTCTCTATATTACACCATATCAAGCTCACAAATTCCAATATGTGTCCAAGATGTAAAACAACACCAGAATCAACAAACCACATGCTTATACACTGCCAAATAGCAATAGACACTTGGAATAGGCTACACAATCTCATTGCACGGACATCAAACTCCGGCAACAACCTCCCAATTACAATAACATCACATACGACAATATCTCATATTCTCCAATCTACATCCAATACGCCTACGATCACAACCTATTGTTATATTTTTTGGTCCCTTTGGACAACCATAAATGAACTAGTCTTCAGACAGGCCACCTCCTCACCTCAATCCATTATTTCAAGATCTATACAGCAACAACAAGAATTTGATTGGGCAAAAAATTTCTCCCCCTGATTCTTCTTGGAGAGCAACCGACCGGGATTGCTTCAGACAGCGTAAGGATAACAACAACAATATTGATAGGCTGGACCAGACCGGAACCAGACTGGATCAAGATAAATATTGACGGGGCAGCGAGAGGTCACCCAGGTATGGCAGGAGCAGGGATCATATGTAGGAACTCAAACGGGTCTAAAGTTCTGGCTATTGCACAACCTTTAGGAATAACAGATGCAATCACCGCTGAGACGTGGGCGACGCTTCTTGCTACCAGAACGACGACAGACAGACAATGGAACAAAGTTCTCTTCGAAACAGATTCAGAAAATCTCGTGAGATTTATAAAGACACCAACCGAAGCTCCATGGTATATTTCATAAATTATTGTAGAAATAAAGCACAGAATGCGCCACATCCCAGTCTGCGAGATCCAACATACATATCGGGAAGGAAATCAAACGGACGATGGTCTAGCGAATGAAGCGGTAGATGGAAGCCAATCATCAAATTTCTCAACCAAAATTTGGGACCTGGCTATCCCTTAGTGCATAAATCAAATTTCTTTAAATGATGCATTGGGTATAAAATTCCCTCGTGTAATTTCAGTTTAGTAGTTTTTCTTTAGCATGCTTCAAAAAAAAAAACATCGGCAGTCCCAAATTATTGTTAAATCCCACCAGCTCCATCTAAACAGATCGAATTCGTCTTCAATTGCTTCGAATTGAAACATAAATAAACATCGTGCTTCCTTCCAATTCAATTAAGGGAGTCTGATCTAATTTGATCGTTCTTTTTCAAAATTAATATGATAATCAAAGATTGGTGGGCCCTAATTATTGTTAACCCTAAAAACTCAGTTCAAACTTATCTATTCCGCGTATTGCTTCGAGTTAAACAAAATTGAAAAATCATGGTGTCAAACAAAATTTTCCTAAAAGATAAACGTTACAAATCTAATGATTATAGTTAATACTCCCTTCGTTTCTAAAGAATATGTTTATTTGGTTTACAAAAGGATTAAGATAACTAATCATCATAGTCACTTTTTCATAGGTTTTTCCTATTTTATCCATGACCTGATTGATTTGATATTAGAGAAAAGATAAAGAAAAAAGGAATCTAATTTTGTGGTGTACACAAAACAAAGCGATACTATTGGCTCCACAAAGTCAGCCTTTAACTATATATCAAAAATTCAATTTTGTGCTTTAAAAAAAAACAATTTTATTTTTATTTTATTTAAATCTTAAAAATTGTAACAGGATATATATAATATCCAATATTACCTAAAATATAGGATTCCTAAAATAGTAAATAGATCTTAACATTCAGTTTCAAGAATTATACATGTAGCTAAATCTTCTTGATCTTGTCTTTTGCTTTCTTCGCCATTACATAATCTTGATCTTAACATTCAGTTTCTAGTAATATTCCCGTCGTTACCAACTAATTTGGTCCCCTCTTCATATTAAGAGAGAAAAAAAAAAGTGGTCCCTAAATGAATAAATTAGTAAACTAATAACGTTTAATTTTCCAAATAAGGAAACAAGCCTATTTTTTTGAAACATCCAAATAAGTAAACAAGCCTATTTTTTTTTTTGAAATGGAGGGAGTATTACCTCCGATGGAATTTTTAGTTGGGCCCAGCCGTGCAAACGGTCATTTAGTCTCAAAACTAGAAATATCAACAACCTAAAAACTCAATATCATCCCTCATTCCAGAATAAAAGTAGCACTGGTGGAGCTAACTCTCTCTCCTATTGGCTGGTGACCGTAACCTCGCGCTCTCATTGGCTCTTTGAGAAACCATTCGTATTCGTCGGATGAAATTTCGTTAGATATAGTGCGTTGATCCAACAATTTGTGGTGTAGATTGGGTGGATGGTTGGGGCACACACGATGGACGACCCTCATTATTTAGAAAAATTGCTACTCCCTTTGTCCCAAATTAGATGAGCTAGTTGTAATTTGCACAATTCTTAAGGCAATGAGAAAAGGGGAGTATGTTTAAGTATTTTTTACAATTATACCATTATGTAAAACTTTGAAATGATTATCTCTTAAACTATATCACGGTTTTTCGTAAACTTTATACCATTGAAAAGCATTTTAAAACACATACGTAACGAATATAAACATGACTATCAAATTATACATATTTCTTATAGTAACAATAATCAATTAAAGGGGTAGTTTTAGAAATACCTCCTTGATTAGTGAGATGGCTCATCTATTTTGGAACAAAATTTAAAACCAACTAGATCATCTAATTTGGGACGGAGCGAGTATATTAATTTCGTATATTTATTGTGAAAATCCAGAAAATAAAGAAAACTACTATATTAATTTCGGACATTTATGATTAAAAAAAAATCAATTCAACATATTTATGGAATAAAATAATAAAATTTATATGTTTTGAATCTTTAATAATTTCATGTATTTATTATAAAAAAATCCAGAAAATAAAAACAACTACTATATTAATTTCATACAATTATGACTTAAATAAAAAAAAGAAATTCAACATATATATATGGAATAAAATAATAAGATTTATATTTTTTGAATCTTTTATAAGAAAAAAAAAATCTATAAATGACAAAGAAAAGTACTATATTAATTTTGGACATTTATGATTAAAATAAAAAAATCAATTAAACATATTTATGGAATAAAATAATAAGATTTAAATTTTTTGATCTATTATATAGGAAAAAACATAAAGATGACAAAGAAAACTAATATATTAATTTCGGAAATTTATGATTAAAATAAAATAATAATCAATTCAATTATTTATCATAAAGATTCAAGAAAAAAAAAACTATTATATTAATTTCGTTCATTTATGACTAAAATAAATAAAAAATCAGTTCAACATATTTATGGAATAAAATAATAAGATTTATAATTTTGAATATTTTATAATGAAAAAAAATCTAAAAATGATTATATTAATTTTTATTATTAACAATAAATATCTAAAAAATCCAGACATGTTCATGCATTTAAACTGATAAAAACTCCTAGCATATTAATCTGATACAAAAAATAATTTCAAATATTTTATCCATTTCAATGGGGTAAAAAATATTATAATTATTTAATTAATATTAATATGGTCTTAAAAATGGTATGCCTTTAATATACAAACAATTATTTATGGAAAAAAATATTAATACGCTGATAATTTCTTTAATAATACCACAATCAAGGTGTCACTACTATTATTATTAAAAATATTTTAATTAATACTAATATGTTGTTAATAAATTATGAAAATAATTTTCTTCCTTTAAGATATTGATTGATATTGTTTCTTAATAAAAGTAATTTCTTATCGAAATTTAGTTTTGGTGACTGAATATAAATAATCAAGCGAAAGCCAAACCTCATTGTTTGCACGTTATTTTCTTTTCAGGTCTTTTTCTTCCTTTTTTCCGGTTTCTTACAATCAAGGATTTTGTTGTCTAATCTAATTTTATTGTTTAGTTTGCATGTAATCAAATAGGTTGCGGTGATGGGAGGTCAATATTAAGCTTTTACTGGTGGTATGTTTCTTACTCATTTTCAACATAGTCCATGATGTTTATGGGTTTGATCTTTTTAGAAAAATCAAAATATTTAGTTTGGAAAGGTGGTTTAGGAAGTCGACATCTTATCAAAAGTGTTTGTTTGAAAAGGTGAAATTTAAGTACAAATTTTTATTTAGGTCTCAATTCGGTTTCTAATAAGGTTATAGTTTGTTTGTTGACTATCTGTGTATTTCACGTGCGAGAGCAATTCCAGAATAATTTCATTAGAATGGGATAAACATGATTATTTGTGGGTGCATTTTACACATAGAAATTGTAATTGGCTATTTTCTGCGGGCTTGAGGAGATGCCTACTAACAGTTACTAAGAGCAGGTAACTGATATATATGGTGGAGTAATTTTTATTAAAATTTGTGGAGGAAAATTGTGGTGTGCAGTAGTAGGGTTTAGCCTATGAAGATGCGATGTAAGTTTGTTTATTTTATTTTCTTTATTTTCTGTTTTATTATGATGATTTTCTCAAAATAAAATATGTATAACAAAAGTAGGTGTTTAATCGTTTTGTTATTATTTTTTTGTAATGTTGTTCACGGTTTGATATTTTTAGTTACACAAATGTTTAGTTCATTGAGATTATTTGTTCATAAGTTCACGTGTTCATGATCTAAAATTGATAAATTTTGGGAAGGAGGGACACACCTATTCATTATAATGGTAGTTGTATTTTTGTGTTGTTGGTATCATTTGCTTGACACAAATTCCAGGTTTTGGCCTATTGCAGGGTGAAGTGTGGGATAACTAAATGGTGCTTATAATTTGTATTTCGTGGATCAGATGTGTTATGCCTATGAAGACACCGACGTGACATTCCAACAATGTGGTGTTAGTCAAAATCTCAATTTGGTAAATCCATTTACTTATAAGTTTGGTATATCCCTGTGATTCACATGTCTTTGTGCAAGCACATACTGGGAAAAAATACTTTGATGTAGATTTTCTTATGGAGGTGTCTCAGCTACCGTCTCATATACTGGTATTGTTCCAATTTAGTGTATAGTTATTCATCCAGCAGGCTTTTTGAATCCTACAAGGGAGTTGAGGAGTGTCCTGGATGAGAAATCAAGGAATAATGGTTTGGATCATGGCGGAGAAGAAACACAACCAATTTCATCCATCACTTCTTGATGTAGGGGCAACCCATCAATCCATCACTTCCCTACTTAGGTTCGGCAATATTTTGATTTTTATTAAGAACGCCATATTACTAATTTTTCATATGGATTTTGTTTTTGTGAATTGACATTACCTAAGTTTTATATACATGCTGCAAATGGATTTCTAATAATTTGATACTTTCGGGCTTAAATTTGCTTAAATTTACTCCATTAGGTGTAAAAAAAAAAAATTCTCATGTTAGAGGTGGGAGGATGAAAATGTGAGTAGGTTTAAATTAGGTAACTCTCTGTTAGAATCAACATAGTTAACCAAAATGTTGGCGACTTTAGACTTTATGTAACTGTTAGCTTAATTTCTTTAAAATTAGTAATTTACACCTATATTATATTTATGGAAAGATTTATTTTTTGAAGCATTTATGAAACGATGCATACATATTAATGACGTAAGCTTTTTCAACAATCGTAATTATATATGGAAAGAAATTTTTAAATAAGTGTTTGTAAAACTCAAAATATCTAAAAAACCTTAGGGAAAAAAAATCTGTAGAGGTCTACTTATGGTAGAATCCCAAATGGCTAGCTTATATATTTAGTATGTTAAAACAAATACTTTTTCTTACCCTGTATTTTCGAATTAATTTAGGGAAGAAAAATCTTTCCATTACTTTGTTATATTTTGTTTCCACGCAAAGCAATTTAATTCCATTTCATTTCTCATTGTTTTCTTTGCAGCCGAGTTTCAAAGGTCTATATTAAGGACAGTGGCATGGACATTTGTAAAATGAATAATTCTCTTTGTCATCTTAGATATATTCTCTAAAAATGTACAAGTCTTTTCGATGATGTAGTAGTGAATATATAATTATAAACCAGGATGATACCGGCCCCAACCATCATTTTTAATTCTATGTAGGTCCAAAAGGATAAATGTTAATATGAAATAGGAAAATAGGAATAAGGATGGATGTAAATCCCAAACAACATTGTCAAGTTATAGTCCTACGAGCATTCTACTCTCTCTTGGCTTTCCTTTATAAATTTTTCTGATATTTTTGATGGGGTTCTGCCAGATTATTGAATTATAGTTTTTTTGTGAAACTTATTCTTATTATTCTTTTGGGATAATTAGTCTTTGATACTCAGTTTTGGCCCAACATTAGGCTTTGGTCTAACATTTGTCCAACGTTAGGACTTGGTACCTGGACTGGACGTTGACCCGTGTTGACTAGGTTAAGTCTTAACTTCTATTTAGTAATTATTAATAAATTTATATAAAATATAATTATTTATAAAATTACAATAATACCCTCTTCTCTACTAATATTTACACAGAGACCATTCATTTACCCTAATTATTTCAACTTCTCCTCCACCTCCGGACCGTCGCCACAACCACTATCAGAGAGAACAAAACAGTTCTTCCCCATTAAAACAGTATCACCAGCTCATTCATTGGCGTAGATGAATGACAGTAAAACCCTCTCCACCAACTCACTTTGCCGAACTATTTCTTTCTTCTTGCTCCTGTAATCCTTGTAATCCTAACATACATCTAATCATCATTCTTTCACTTCCAGAACTTCTTATTCTTACCAATATGCACAACCTTTAGAAACACATTTTAACAACATCTCTTCCCTGTAATCAATTCACTAATTCCATTAATCTCTGATTTCTTGAAAAATACAGAATGAAATCTCTTCAATTGTTCTGTGATATACTTGGATCAAATTGAAATCTCAACTGAAACCCTTATTGAATCTTAATTGAAACTTATATTGAAGCGATTGTATCATTGACACAAATTAAATCGATTCTGCCATGAATCTCAATTGAAACCTCTATTCAATCTCAACTAAAACCACTATTGAATCGATTATGTCCTGAGCTCAAACTGAAACCCAAAGAAAATCCAAACCCTAATTTCAGTTTTAATTCGAAACTTCAATTCTTCATGACATAAAAATCCTAACTTCCTAACTAAACCCTAATCATTTCTGCAACAAGATAACCACGCAACCTCCATTTGCTTTCTTCTTTCATCAAAATAAAACCCTAGATCCTAAATCTCTGTAAAAATAATTTTCTTCAACATTTGATCCAAGTATATTAGATCCTCATATATTTATGTGATGGGTTTCAAAGAAAAAAAAAAGAAAAAAATTTTACAACCGAGATTACATCGGAAACGGCAGGAGAGAAAGAAAATAGAGAAGAAAGAATTCCGATGTGAATAAGCCATCAGTAGATATGAAAATGAGAATGGATTAATCATGACCGTAGAAGGAAGTGTTTAGATTGGAACCGTCAGATCCCAGACCCTACATTTAGGGGTAGACTTGTAAACTCAGAATTTTGCACTATTTTTATTTGATAAAATTAAAAAAAGTCTAGTCATAAACGGTCAGCACAAGTCAACATCCAGTCCAGGTACCAAACACTAACGTTGGACAAATGTTAGACCAAAGCCTAGTGTTGGGCCAAAACTGAGTATCAAAAACTAATTATCCCTATTCTTTTTTTTTCGAACATGATATACACATGTAATTGCTTTGTTTAATAGACCATGCTACAACGACACTTCGTTAACTTGACCTACGGTTGATGTAAAAAAAAGGTCCTTTCAATCGTTCAATTCCAAGAGAGGTTTATGTTTTGTTTCAAGACACATACATAATAAAATTAGCTATATGCATCACTAAAAATCCAGCAACCAAATTATTTAATTAACCAATACAATTTAGATTCTATTTGACAATAAAGGTACTCCAGTCTTTAATTAGTGTACAATCCTCGCGGTTAAAGTTACAATCACGAGTATTCAAACATATTCATAGTGGGATGTTAGTTTATTGCTTGATTACAACTTCTTTGACGGGAAGCATTTCATCTGTTTTGTACTATCTAGAATTGGAAAACTATTTTATGTTATATCATGTGCTCTTTTGATATCTATAATATCATATATTAGTATTTGAGTGTGATTTTTCATTTAACTATAAGGATTTGGTGCTTGGGTTGGGTTGACTGCTTGATTCTTAACACAAGTATATGATTTCTGAAGAAATGTTTGTGGATCCCTAAATCACTTTAGACCTAACTGAACTCCCATGCGAACTCCCCTAATTAAATCAATAAGTTTTATGTATAAATAGACACTCAATATATATATCCTAACTGAACTCCCATATGAACCACTTAACGATTCCAACTTATTTCGTATGTGTTACTTTTTGCAGCATTACTTTTCTCTTTCTTCTCTCCCAAAATACTTTTCTCCTCCAAAACTCGTTGAAACCCTAGACGTTTAGAGTCTTCTCCTGCTCAGATCTTCTCCTTTGGAGTTGATCTGAGCAGGAGAACCTCGCCCATTTACTACCTTAACTGCTTCTATTCTCCTTATCAGTTTCTGTTCAAATAATAACAATAAAAAAAAAAACCTTTATCAGTTGTTGGGTTTATTTTTTGTTTTTGTTAAAATCAGAGGACTTCAGATTGATCTTTGTTCTTGAACAACATCTACCCGTCTTCGTCTTTATCTTCCTCAGTTGATCTAGTTGGTTTAGTTTTAGCCTTATCTTTTAGATTTTATTTTCTCAGCACTTTTTTATGTGATTTGTTTGCTTAGGATTCTAAGATGAAACTTTAGATCAAGATATTGTTTGTTAATTAATGTGACTTCTAGTTAAGGATTAGGATTTTCTTCAACGTCTTTTCAATCTCTTGTTGATTTTTTTCCGATCCAGCAACACAAGTTCTTATCTTCAAAGAAGTCTAAATCACCTTCAACAGATCTCCAGGGTAGCATCTCCAGCGAAGTTTCTCTCAGCATCATCTCTGATTCATGAATCAGGTACCGTTTCTCCATCCAGCAGCAACAACTTACCCATAGACTCATACACAAATAGTTACAGTGACATCAAGGATACCAGGACCAATTTTGAAGAAGACCCGTACCGATTCAATTACGCTTGTTACCTATGTTATTGTTACTATGGATTCTAATATACCTTTGTCTGTTTTGCTGTGATTTCGAAAAATATATGTTTAGACCCATGCATATGCGCGTATACCATGCACCAAGTCCCTCTTCTACTCGTATTTATTTTTTGACGAGTTTTTCTTTTGGAAATTAATTCCAAAAATATTTTCTTAAGAGTTTTATTTATGGGAAAATTCCTTTTACATGTTTTACTTGTTTTTGAAGAAAAAAAAAACCTCACTTGATTTGCAAGAATTTTTTCCTATAAATACAACTCGTAATTCTGTTTTCATATACAATAAGCAGCGACCATCTTTCTGTCTACTTTTCTTCATCTTCTTTCTTCTATTTTGTGCGGTGTTTTACTTCCATTCCTGTTGCTGAGTTCAAGAGTGGGAAACCTGCGTTGTGCTAACTCAAGTTATATCGGGCAGTTTTATCCTGAACACATCTTCGCTGTGAGGGGTTTAGCATTACTCATCTCGAGTATACCCGCGAACTAATGTGTTAACGACAACTTGTTGAACTTGTAATTCTGCACTCCTCAAGTTGTTTCGGTAGAGTTGTTTCGGATTAGTTCTTTACATATTATTTTTGATATATCTAACGTGATGTTCATTGTTGCAAGATCCCAACATTAAGTCCCCTATATCATGTGAGTCCTTCCATTTTAAGTGGAACCTTGACTTAAGCTAATCGGACACTAACTTTTTAGGTGAGCCTGGATGAAATTACTAACTGTGATGGGATTTTAGAAAAAATTAAAAAGGTGATGATATTTTAACTGGCATTTTTAGGGGCGAATCCAAAACAATTAGGGGAGACACAAAAAGACAAAATAAGTTGAAAATACTTATGCCCCTTCATAATCGGTAGTTTTTTTTTTTTAATCTACCGATTGCAAAATCTCATTTTTGGGGCAACTCTATATTCGGTAGTTATATGAACTATCTTGACTACCGATTATGCTAGGATTTCGGTAAAGAGGTCCACTGTATAATCGGAAGTCGGGATACCTTCATTTACTACCGATTATAGGCTCAACCAAAATTCAAAAAATAGAGAGTTTTTGCAAAATCTCATTTTGGGACTACTCTATATTCGGGAGTTAAATAACCTAAATTCCCTACCGATTATGGTAGCATTTTAGCCAAAGGTCTACTTTAATCCGGAGTCAAGATAACTTTATTTACTACCCATTATAAGATAACCAAAATTCAAAAAATAGAGAGTTTTTGCAAAATCTTATTTTGGGGCTACTCTATATTCGGGAGTTAAATAACCTAAATTCACTACCGATTATGGCAGAATTTTAGCCAAAGGTCTACTTTAATCGGGGATCAAGATAACTTTATTTACTACCGATTATGAGATAATCAAAATTCAAAAGATAGAGGATTTTATTTTGAGTTATATTCGGAAGTTTTATAAACTAAATTGACTCCCGATTGTGTAGTAACTTCCCGATTATAAACTTATCTACCGATTTTAAAGGGTAGTTTGGCCATTAAAAAAATATCCTAAAAAATTTCTTCCAACTGTAAAATTATCTACCGATTAAGTCGCCCCTAATTGTTTTGGAATCGCACCTAAAAATGATAGGATATTTTATGAAACCTATTTTTAGATCGATGGTTTTTTTTGGAATGATTCCCATATACTTTATATATATTGGTATTAAAAAGCAGATGCCTTTGTCTATTCCACTACCGTTCCACGTGTTTTAGGAATGCACATTTGCGTATCAATTACCTGACCCCTCCAAAAGTCCAAATCAAGTTAGTGGAAAAAACCGTTGTTGATACATTGGAACTTAAACATCGGTTTCAAAACCTGCCCCTACAGATCCTCTGTGTGCAAACACGCGACACAGATTAACATCTGTCATCGAGCAATAATTGCGATGTGGAAAATCCCAAAGAATTGAAGTAAGAGTCACCAATATTTTGCGAAGATTCCAACAAGGTAGGTTTGCTCAACTCTGACAGCCAGTATTCCGCATTATCCGCAAATAATGACGCAAAGGTAAATGTATTTGAATGCTAGTTTATTTTTTCTGATAGATGCCCACGGTTACGTGGTGGAACAATATATTCCAACTTTTTTTTATTGCTAGCTATAGCTATGTGGCGTTTATTAGAAGGTGCAGACATCGCATCTGATTCTTCCAAACTTTTTCTGGCATAATAAAAAGTTTGTGGTACCATTTTTTTGTTCTGATGTTTATTAAAGTCCAACAACTTTTGGACTATATTTATGTATGATGACAGATACAGTATGTTTTACTAGTTTTCCCACTACTAGTTTTCTCAATTCGTCAAAGATGCTTTTTAGTTTTTCCAAAGGTGACGAGATAGCCTAACAAAATTTCTAAACATAAGAGAGCGGAATCCACCAAAAAATGGTTCTGTTAAAATTAAAACTGACGTTACTTATGATGGTTTGAAATTTTAGTTAAAATTTATACTCTTATCAAGAACTTAGAAACCTTGATAATATTTTTCGGAAATATATGAGCATCGTGGTGTTGCTCGTATAGAGCTCCTAGAGCTCTAGTAGTGAAGGGTGGAAGCAAGGACTTTGTAACTTGAACTTTGTATTGATTGATTCTTGCTACCTTACTTACAAATGAATACAACATGCCTATTTATAGGCTACAAAAAGAAGAAACTAGAAGGCTATGCCTATGGAGGCTAACAACTATGCCTATGGAGGCTTACCTACCATGGAGGCTTCCACCAAACCAACTACTATACAATCTAGTATTCTTATTTGATTTGTCTAACTCTAGAACACTCATTTTACACATGTTAATTGTCTAACATTGACTCTAGACATCCTAGATATTTCTAGGTTAATCTAGATAGGTGTGAACACTTGACTAAGTTGGTGTTGAATATTCAACACTCCCTCTCAACACCTACTTTCCAACTTCTCTTTATCTTAGACGTTTCGGACCCCCTTCATAGTTTAAGGATGCTTCGGTCCTCTTCATAGTTTAAGGACGTTTCAGTCCTCTTCGGAGTTTAAGGATGTTTCGGTCCTCTTCATAGTTTAAGGACGTTTCAGTCCTCTTCGGAAGTTTAGGGACATTTCGGTCCTCTTCGGAAGTTTAAGGACATTATTGTCCCCTTCGTAGTTTAGGGACATTTCGGTCCTCTTCGGAAGTTTAAGGACATTATGGTCCCCTTCGTAGTTTAGGGACATTTCGGTCCTCTTTGTAGTTTTAGAACATACGGGTTCCATCGTAGTTTAGGGACATTGCGGTCCTCTTTGTATTTTTAGAACATACGGGTTCCATCGTAGTTTAGGGACATTGCGGTCCATCTTTGTTTCAGTAAAATACTTCTTGTACTCTTTAGACAACTCATAGGATTTTCACCCACTTTTGTTGTTCTCTATCTCATCACCACTTGGTGATTGCTTCCGTTTCTTCACAACATTTTTTGTTGTTTCTTCTTCTATTTATCTTTGTTCCAGTCACGCTTTTGTTCGAAAACTGTAACACTTCTTTGGTTATCCAGATTCTCTCACAATCTTTCATTTCGTCAAGCTTCGCCACAAGCTCTAACTATTTTTCTTCTTGTTATTTGATGTTACAAATTTGCCACTTTATCCAGTTGCCACATTTTTGAATTAAGAATGACTTTGCCACACTATGACATAATTGTCACACTTTGGTTTGTACGTATTTAAACAAACACCTGTAAATCCATTTAGACTTCATTTGGACATTACAAATTAGGTAATTCCAACAATTTTGAATACTGCAGGTTTAGGTGGTGTTTTGCGAGTAAAGTAGAGAGCTCTGTTGCTTGTTTTGCACCATATCTTTTCAACTGTGGAACCAGTATTTGCTGAGCTGGTTGTTCGTGCTGGTCTCTAGCTAGAGAGAGAGGGATTCAAAAGATTGAAATGGAAAGCTATATACGAAAGTGCTACACATCCGCCGGTTGTCCCGAGCCACACAATGGTGTCGAACCCCTATCAATCCGGTGGTTTAGGTTCCACCCCATTGTATTTGGTCGGGATAACCGGCGGGATTCAACCTGCAAGATATAAATCATTTCCGATTCTATATATGCAATCATCAGTTTATGTAGCGGAGAGGCCACCGAGGTATCTGAAGATTATTTGGAGGACCTTTTGACACTTCTTAATGAATATTGGAGGGTTTTTTTTTTTTTTTTTACTCATGAGTTTAAGGAGCTAATGAAGTGGCAGACATTTTAGACAAAGCGGTTGGTAACAAAGTTTAATTAGTGCGTAGAGTCCTATTCATTTGTTTCATTCATCATTAGCTTTTTTTTCACTAGCTTTTTTTCTTGTTATTAGTTTCATTAGTTTTTTTTTTTCTTCTTAAGCTAAGGATATTTGTAATTTAGTAGATTCTTCTCTACTCCACCTGGTGAGATTATTGGGTGTTTGAGAGATAATGCTATTTTCTTTATAATAAGATACACCCAAAACGCCACATGTCGTCTCCACAATTATTCTTAAATCTGGTGAGGCCACATCAGCATGAAATTTCCACATCATCAACATCTGATTGGCTAATCCAAGAATCACTCTCATATTAGATGCAATCCGGATGGCAAATTCAAGGGTCACTACAAGAAAACTCATCCCTTCAAAGAAATCTTTTTTAAGAAAACACAACCATTGGCCACCAACAGGTACAACCCTTGACCATTAACAATTTCCAGATTATGAAAACCTTTCACTGTTTGATTATTACAAGTTTACAACCACCAAACTTATTACGAAAAAAAAAAAAAAAAGAATCCTCAAATTAATGCGTTAACTGAGCATTGCGCCAGAAAGAAAAAAAAAAGAGAGCAATGGAGACTACTTTTGCCAGAACCACCAAAGAACAAAAAAGTTCGACGCAAAGGTAATTTTTTGGAACAAAAAGTACTACATCGACACACATAGGTATGCATATAACATTTATATTTTATGGTGTAACAGTTGAAAAGAAAAGAAAAACAGAGAACAGGGTGCGAGTGCAAGGGCCTCGAGCATTAAGCAACAAAAAAGAGAGAGGCGCAACACAAGGTAACGTTCGTCACACACTTTCCCATCATGTTATTCATGAGAAAAGAATGATTATGGGTAAAAATATATTAACAGAATCAACCAGCAATATACCCAAGACAACCGAACACATATCAGTAACCAGTTCATGATAATGAAATGAAAATTGATAATGATATACCAAAAGGATTGTACATACCTGGAAAAAAATTCCCTTATACACATTGTACAAAACAGTGATCTTTACCATTATGATGTTCCTAATACAATCAATATAGAGAGACCAAATAGAACATAATGAATTGTTTGATATTTTAACAGGAAATCATGTTGATGAGATATTCAGTTTTGAACCACCAAATAAAGTATGTTCGGATGTGAAGCTATCTTGCGGTATAAAGAAAGAGTCTCACCACTGCGTGCAACGGGAGACACAAAAATATATGATAGAAAAACGCCTTAGGTTTTCAACATCAATGGTAAGAATCATCATACAATTATATGCAAACTGCTAGCAGACGATGATAAAGATCTTTGCACAACCATACATGATGCTGAAATTAAAGTAATTCGAAGATCCAGTGTTACTGCGGCATGAAACAATGAAAAATAGTTGGAAAAAAGATTTCATCAACCATGTTATCAAAATGCTACATGAAAGTAATCTTCCTGCACACAGGTTCAGAATGGCAAAAGACGACCATCAAAGATCTCAAAGGGTGGCAGATAGATTGATAGTTATTGCATCCCGAAAAAAGAGGGAGGTCAGTACAACTCACCTATAATAGAGATGTGTGCTCTAATCGCAGGGAGGTGGTATTATCAAGAATAAGTGCTGAGATATAATGAATGGTCAACAAAAAGGCAACTGCTCAATGAGGATCACTAAATTCATCCGAGGTTTAAGGCAATGCAATATCCGTTATTTCCTTATACCGAAGATGAAGACCACATTGAGATGGTTGGAAAAATACAAAACAAAATCATAGATTAACTTTACTACGGTAGGAAAAATGCAGTCATGTCAGGCGGCACATCACCTGCGTCCGTTGGAAAAAAGGATTGTGTTACCATCTTCTATACCAAAGGGCCTGAGATACATGTTACAACATGATCACGATGCAATAGCCATAAGTTTTACATGCGACCGGATGTGGCTGTTAATAAATAAAGACCGGCCTAATACTATCTCAAGATATAAATAAATCAACTAATGAAGGACTTGCGCGACGAAAAAACATTCGGCAAGGATGCAGCAAGTGCGTAAACTATTATTTAACTCAAAATAACGCATGTTATACGTAGACGATATCTTACTTATTTGTTTGTTTCAACAAGTTACACCACTGAATTGCAAAAGCGAAAGCTTCCGCGTGCACTTAATTTGTTGTTCTTTCATCACCATGATAAACGAAAGTCATCCTCAAACGATAATAAAATTGTACCAGTAGGAATACTAATTAAAGATGCCGACTGATCAAAGGATATGAGCCTGTAGTTCAAATTAATAAAGTAGGATCAGTTAATGTGAATTTTATGCACAACTCCGGTGCGTATGCACCGGGTTACATGCTTGTTTAATAAAAAGAGGTTACTCTAATATCAGTAAGCTCTCATCTAAAAGAAAAAACAAGTGCCTAACTAACAAAACTAAGGAAGAGTGTCTTATAATTTTTTGTACCCTAATTACACTTTGTGACCAATTTTCTAAAGAATATCATGGAAAAGAAAATAATGGTTCCACCTTTGCAATTCAGAAATGATTGGTGTATCGAAAAAAAAACCACGGAACTGTGCACCGTGTGAGAATGGTGATGGGCCCCATTTCTGTTCACCCCATCCCAATGCTAAGAATACCCACTAGGTTCGTTCGATTTTCCGCGATGCATTTCACGCAGGGGCGGAGCCAAAAATTTGGTTAAGGGGGTGCAAAACAAAAATTTAGGGGGTGCAAAAATGCAAAATTAGGCTTGGGTATTGATTTTTTTTTTTTCTGTTGGGCCTAAATTAGGCTTTGGAGCCAGCTGGGCAGGGGTGCAAGAGCACCCCATTGCAATGGGCTGGCTCCGCCCCTGATTTCACGGTGTATTTTTTCGGTCAACCTAGCAAAGCTGTTTACCATTTGACTAAAATAATAGTCAACGACTCATAGGGAGTAACAAAACAAAAAAAAATCACATGTGACAAAAATCCATGTGCAGGAATGTAACAAAGCAATATAAACCTTTTAGGCCTCTTGAATCTCTAAATCATAGCAGTCCTCTTGAATCTTTAAATCATGATTTTTACTAGTTAAACTTAGCATGGTCCATATCCCATGAATAAGAATTGAATAGCTATCGTATTTAATTTTTTTTTTCATAGGTTCTCCGTTCATAAGTGATGAGATTAAGGGTAAAATGTACTTCAATCTAAAATGGGAGTGAGCTAGAGTCTCAAGCACAAACATTAGCTTAATATTTTGGGGGCATTAACGTAATTTTGAGTATCTTAAAAACTAATTTTCCATCAATGGATCTCCAACATTCGAATTTGTTCTTCTAAGTTCTAAATAGTATTATATCACCTTCGTTCATAAAATCAGATTGTTGAATTTTTCAACTAATTAAATGTATGAACAATCATCATAATGCGTAGCTAATAGAACAACAAGAAAAAGGACATTGGTTCTTTTCTATAGAGTGATGCCTTAATAAAGTTAAAGATGGGAAGGAGATGAAACGTTATCAAATGGATTTAAGGAGAAAGAAAGGGCCAAAGCAGAGAGAGGAATGAATAAAAATGAATGAAAAAAAAGAGAGGAAGAAGGTCGTGGAGGCGTGCAACAGAGGGAGGCTAAAGAGAGTACCCAAATTGGGTTTATGTTGAGATTATTAGTCCCACATTGTTGGGTAATTTAAGATCCTACGGTTTATAATCTATTAGGGCCTCTCCACTTATTGCCAATTGGTTTTGAGTTGGATGCCCGTATTCTAATATGGTATCAGAGCAGGCTATTTGTATTGAGTTAATTGTTCACGTGTTTGTAAGACCCGCCGAGGGTACACGTGAGGGCTCGCGTCACCCGATTTAATTGTCCACGTGTTTGTAAGACCCGCCGAGGCTACACGTGAGGGGGCGTGTTGAGATTATTAGTCCCCATGGTTGGGTAATTTAAGATCATGCGGTTTATAATCTATTAGGAACTTTCCACTCATTGCCAATTGGTTTTGAGTTGGATACACGTATTCTAATAGTTTAGGTTGAGGCTTTATACACTTATCACGATAGAAGTAAAATCTACGGCTAAAAATCAATTGTCTCGTATTTTTGTCTAATCTATTCTAGAGTCTAAACTTTCATCAGAACTAGCTGATCAAGATTCAACTCATCCAGTCGTTCTTACTTGTTAGTAGAGAATCATTTCTCCGGATATCACTAGATTTTAGCAGTCTCTCATCAGTTATGATAATGCACGTAACTATCTATGCTTGTCTACGTCGAAAAAATAAAACTGTCCATCATTTATTGGCTGCTAATAGAAAATAAATAAATGATACTTTAGGCTGTGTACGATGCCATGGAAGTAATTCCACAATATCGGGGTCAATTATGCATAAAGATTATTAGGCAAGAAAAGAACTTCTAAAAGAATAGGCCCCCCAGAGTCTAGACAATATGTATGGGGATGTTTTGTCCGATACTAAGTCTTATACTTTGCTAATCTACCAATCCACGTCAGCTAGGACAACATCTTAAGTATTATGGCAGTGCTAATCCAGTAGCTAGATTAGTAGTCGCTGTTTGGTTCAGTGCAACCAATCTCAACGGTCAGATCAAAAAATAAATTTAGTAGCGCTGAACAATACAGCGAAAAGGTGATTTTTGTGATTCAGCGCAACTATCTCGCTGCTAGTTCAGGTGCGAGCAAATGCTAGTGTTAACAAATAAACAACACTTTTTTTTTGAACTGGAATACTTTTTGGCTAATCTAGCAGCTCAATTTGTTTGGTAGATCTCAAACCAATTGGTAAGCCCATTAACAACCATGGTTTGAAACCTCATCAGACCACACGATTTAGAAAAATTAAATGTAAAAAAGAGGCGACAAATGTGATAAATTCAAATTTAAAATTAGATAGATTTGTAAATCATGACATTATTTTGCAAATTAGAATTAAAATTTTGCAACGTCTGTAAAAGTGTTGCAAATTCGCTGACTAAATTAGCAACATATCAGGACAAATCACATCCCGACTGAATCAAACAGGGCACGAAAGCACGTGAGATGGGGGATGGCACGTTTTCAACCTCTTGGGCCCGTGAAAATTCATGGCTGGGTGTGCTGTTATTATTCCCACCATTTTGTGAACGGTGATTTGATGAAATAGTAGAATAGTACAACTTCTCTACGTCCAGGAAAACTACTCCAAACCTAGGGAGTAATCTGTGGTTGCCAAACAGCAGACAAATTTTTCTGTTCTTACGTTTCAAAGTCTTTGAATTTAACATCAAGATCTCAAAACCAAATTTTGTTACTTCTCCGACGTTAAGAGTTCCTTTCTTCCAGCTTCTAATAAAATTAAATGTGTAAACCAAATGAAAGACGAATGAACAGAACAACCCACGAGAGGTCCGTGTATAGTCTAGAGTGCCTAGAAACTCATCCAGTCTTTGTTAGTATTACTTAGTAAGTGGCACAATTTTTATTTTCAGTCAAGCAAGTCTCTTTTGAATTAATGCTGCAAATACTCGATGTGGCGCATACAGATGAACTATCAAAGTCAGGTACGTCCACTCCCAGTCAAGTGTGTGACTCTGAGCTAGTGACGTGTGGAGGTGTAAAACGTGCCGGCTCGGTACATCCCGGCACACGAAGTCGCGTGCTTCATGTGCCATGTGTCGTGCTGTGTTGAGCCAACAATTTAAACAGGTTGTGCCGTGCTGTGTTTTACTAGTCAAAATCTAGGCACAACACAGCCCATGGGCACATCACACGAATAAATGTGTCGTGCTGACACATATGCTATAAACAATTTCAAATCACTTAATGTATACATTAAGTCGGACATTATCACAAGAATTTAATTTGACAACATATTATTTGAAATTATTTCAAGTAAAATTAACAAGTTTATTCAATAAAAATAAATAGTCCCATCAAATATTAAATTGGATTATTGTCATGTAAATTAATGTTCTAGTTAAATATAGGTGACGATATTATAACAACGATATTGAAATATATTTTCCAAATATTAAGGTATTGTATGTGTTGTTATAAATAAGCCAATATAAAATGTTAAAAACTAGCTAGAATATTGATTTTTTTGTGAAATATACAAAAAAATGCGATGTATTATGCCTTGTTATATGGTATATTTGTACATGTTATGACGCGCTTTCTTAACGTGATGTGCTGGGCCACGTGCTTATCTGTGCCGTGTGATGTGCTATTGTGCCAATTAGTCAAACCCAACACGTCTCATTTAACTAACGAGTTGTGCCGTGCTGGGCTAAGTCACGTTCTGAGCTGGACTGTGTGCTTAAATTTTAGCGTGATGTGGTCGTGCTGACATATCCCAATTTGCACCTCTACTGACGTGCATGCCCATTACAGGCAGCATTACTTGATTGAGTTGATATCTACAAATATTCCTTGTGGCTGACAGTTGAAGTATCAAGCCAAGTTCTTTGAGTAAGACGAACAAAAGGTAAACCTGTACTCAGTACACGTATGTTGAGCAAAAAAGATAAAGACAAATATTCAACTTATGAGCCCAATAATTGAGAAAAAAAGTAACATTTTCTTTGCTTGGCGCGACACTTGTTATATTTTTTCGCAGACCTTCTAGACGGACCTCCTTCCGGAACAATGCAAAAACAAAAATTTTCTTTTTATCTCACATTTTTTCTGTGTGGGTCACGACAGGCCCGCGGAGGACAGCAGGGGGTCTGGCATTTAGTGTTATGGTGACAGTTTTTCCTCGGTTTTTTTTTAGTTCGTTAAGAATGTTTGATTTTTTTCGTCAGGTCGTTGTATATATATGGATTAAAGAAAGAAATCAATTGTCTCGTATTTTTGTCTAATCTATTCTAGAGTCTAAACTTTAATCAGGACTAGCTGAAGATTCAATTCATCCAGTCGTTCTTAGTAGAGAATCATTTCTCCGTCTCTCACTAGATTTTAGCAGCCTCTCATGAGTTATTATATGATAATGCACGTAACTATATCAACCAGGGGCGGAGCTAGAAATGTCCCTTACCCCTGGCTTAGACAATTTTCAACCCCTAGCTTAAGCCTAAATTTTACATAGGATTTTTGGCCCAAGTCAAATTAGGTAACAAAAAAGTTGGACTTTTCAACTTTCAGGGGTGGCTTCAGCCAGGGGAAGCCTGGCTGTAGTTCCGCCCCTAAGATCAACGATTCTACCCATACCACACAAAAAACCGAGTCAAAACAAACATGTGAGTGTGGAGGGTGAGCCCTGCCCACTATGAAATTGCAGGGGTCCCGTTAAAGATGCGTGGGGACCTTATTTGTGTTTCACCCCGATTTTGGTGGAGTTTTTTTGTCTCGGCTTGTTAATAATTTTTGTAACTATATATATGCTTGTCTACGTCGACGTAGGAATGAAAATAAAATTGTCCATCATTTGTTGGCTGCCACGAAACATAAAAAGGAAACAATAATTTAGGCTGTGTCCAATGTCATGAAGTAATTCCTCAATATTTGCATCAATTACGCACAAAGAATAGGCGAGATTTTTTGTTTTTAATTACTGGCACACCCAAAACAATGTTTGGGGATGTTTTGTTGTATAAGGATTCTGGTAGATCTCAAACTAATTGGTAACCCCGTTAACAATGGGACCACACAATTTAGAGAAATTAAATGCAAAACGACGTGAGAATTGAAACAAATTCAATTTCAAAATTGGATGGATTTGTACTAATCACAACACCTTTTTTGAGGATTAGCAAAGTATTGTGACAAAGTTTTGCAACGTCTTTCCAACTGTTGCGAATTGGTAAGTTATGTATAAGTTATGTACTCTTACATCAGTTACAGTTTATAATTGAGATATTTTGTAAAATGATCTTAAGTTTATTGCCTAATTAGAGTCCGAGTCGTAGAAGTTGCGGTTGATGCATTAGGGTCATTGACCAACGAAGACTGTGAGAAAGTTGTCAGCTGACGTATTTTATGTTTCCACTACCCCGGACCCTCAGTTGACTGATGTTGACTCTTCTATCTTCTTCTGTAACGTAGAACTACTCCATTTCTTCGATGACTTTTTTTTGATGGTAATTGATTGTATTTACCCCCTGAAATTAGTGTTTATTTCTAACCCTCGATCAATTTTTATCATGACATTCATATTCTTGAATTAGTAAAATGACATGACAGTCTATAAAATTGCAAATGCCTGTAACAATCAACTCAAATTTAAAGAGTGGCTGAACCATCGAAAGATCTATAACTGCAGCTTCTTAGTACACCTGCAGCTTCTTATTACAGAAATCACCTCGTATTGTTCAGCAACTAGCTATGGGTCTGATGACTCGTATTATTGTTCTTATGAATAATTATGATGCTTAGAAGATATATTCGAGGATAGGAAGTGGGCACAGAGCTGTAAGAAATATGGTAAGAATTTGGTGTATCGTTCCGTTGATTTAGGTGATTGATGGTCATGAAATTGATGAATTTTAGATTAGGTAACTTGGGTTGCTGTCGAATTTGATATTGGTGCAGGGAAGGAGTTATAATAGGGAAGAAAAACACAAAAAACCAACTCACCCGACGATCCCCAGTTTCTTGCACATCAAGTGATCGTTAAATATCCTCAACGAATTTACATGGCCATAAGATAGTTTGAAGATCTTAGACCGCTTTGTTTTGTTTGTAATCAGTGGCGGAGCCAGTTTTTTCAAACTAGGGGCTAAAAAAAGAAAACCAAGACGGCCGAAGGTCGCGGCAATTTTTTTGGACGTGATGGGACCAAACTAGTGAAAGTGGTGAGCTGAATGTTTTAGCGCCTTAAACTTTCTCTCTCCGCCTCTTGTGTTCTCTCTTCTTCCTACTTTGCAAATGAAATCACCAAGGCATCGATAGATTTTTGATTTGGAAGGTGGATATTAGGGCTTTGGCGGACTTAATTACTGGGAACAGGTGGACTAATTTAATGGATCAGGTGGACTAACTTAACAAATTTTATTTTGTATGGGGTAAAATACTAACACGGTAGGGTTTTGTAAGAAAAAAGGGGGGCTACAGCCAGGCTTAGCCCCACTTTAGTTCCGCCACTGTTTGTAATGATAATTATAATCATGATTAAAGAAAACGATGTTAGTTTTGAATATGGCAGATGGTTAGTGTGGAGTAGATATTTCTGTGGTGGTGGCGGAAAGGAAGGAGCTAGGAGAGAAGCAAGGAGATGCACTCTGTTAAGGTTTTTAAAAGGGTTAGTTTAAAGTGAATTTTAAAGGTTTTGTAAGGGTGCTTTGGTAAAATACTTAAATGGTCGAAGGTAGTCTACGATCCAGACCCTAATTAGTCAATAAACTTACGACCCTTTTACAAAATATCTCTTTATAATTCCTTTACCTTAACAATAGTTACACTTGCAAGTTGGGGAATAAAGCATTTTCGCACAAGTCATGTACTCTTACATGCATCGCAGTTTATGATTCCTTTACCTTAACAATAGTTACACTTGCAAGAACAAGCCACTAATGTTTTGTTAGCCGCGGTGGTGGTGCTAGTGGTTCTTATGATCTGCTGGTTTTAGAGATTAAAAATGCATGTACGGCAAACATTTCCACCTGTAGAAAAGAGGGCATGAGATAGGAACAAGAAACCCTTTTCCACAACATGGTATGGTAGTAGGTACCTTCACCAAAAACATTTGGGCAACATGGCCTGACAAAATTATAGACAATAAACATGTCAATTTATTTTAGCATAATTTTCTTTTTCTAGATTAAATCAAACTTGCAGGAAAAATGTTTGCTTCGTAGTGTGAAGCCTATGGATACAACATTATTATTATGACCCTCTTGCCCCAGCCTTGGATATGTTGTCGCGAGCCATCTAACTTCATGAAGGGCGTAGATTTGTCAATGTAAACGCATACATATTGTGAGACCATCACCAACAGGGAGTTGCGAAATTTGAATGCGAGAGTCGGATGCTAATTTCTTGTTCAGATCAACAAAGGAATCTTTAACTTCTTTCATGAATTCATCAAGTCCGGAATCATCTTTCCAAGCGACTGTACCTCCCCAAAGTGTATTATCATAGAGAATCATTCCTCCAATCCTCACTAGTTTTAGTACTCTCTCATGATAATGCACATAATTTTGCTTGTCTGCGTCGACAAATGCAAAATCAAACGATCCTTCATTTGCTGGCTGCGTAATAATCAAAAATAAATATATTTAGGCTGTGTTTAATACAATAGAATCAATTTGGTAATATATGGGTCATTTCAACAAAAAGTACTAGGCAAGAAAATATTTTCAATTGAATTCCATGAAATTTATATTCAAAACATTTTTTTTTCCTTCTTCTTATTCTAAGCCGCTCCGAAACGAATTGCTGTAGACTAGAAAGGAAAAACGATGACTTCCAAAACAGTCACCTATCTTGGTACTACTGCTCTTGCCCTTTCCAAGGAATTTAAATTCAAAACATATTTTTGGCCATCCTATTTTTAATGGACCATCATGGAATCAGATTTTTAATCAACAACGACTTATAAACGATCTGCATCAAAAAGAAAAAAACACCTAATCCCATGATTTTTTTCCGTTAATCTGTTATCAGAAACACCTTCAAGGTAATTAAGTACGGGAAACTTGATGAATAAAATTATGAGAATTGCTGATATCAGTTGCAAGTACTTACATCTTCAAGTAGTTTGTCAAGAACAGGGAGAGCAATAGACTCAATAAACTCCACCTTATGTTCTACACCAGCTTTTTTGATGAATGGTAGTCCTACCTCGAACATTGACCGATCTGGATCAATGGCAATGGTCTGCGCGCGTTGTGTAGTAGTTAGATCAAGTGATGAAATATGATCAAATAATAATCAAGTAATAAAGAAACTATATATCCACATTTGATGCCAATTCAGTACTACTATATCAGTATATATTGTATATATACACATTTGAGTTTAGATAGAAACGAACTTTTCCATCTTCAGGAAGTGCAAGAGCAGTGACAAGGAGTGAATATCCAGTGTACACTCCAATTTCAAGTGTCTTTTTTGCATTGACAAGCTTTAAAAGTAGAGACAATATTGGACCTTCTTCTCCTGCACAGATCATGAAACTCCTGCAAAAGTGCGAAGTGGTTGAAAGAACACCTTAAAAGATCTTTAGTTACATAAACACTTTTATGGGAGTTCAATCATATACAAATCCTATTACATGTAAGTCAAAAAAGATTTGGGAAAGTTTGACTACGTACTGTGGTTGGGCAGAAGTAGCGTCTCTTAGCTCCTTCAGAACCTCGGCCTCATTTGGATACACACTTGTCTCCAAGATATACTATTAAAAAAAAAAGGTGAAATTCAGTGTTACATAAGAACGAATAACAAAGTATACAAAGGATTAAGAAATTTCAAATGTTAAAAACCAAATAAATAGACACCGAATTTGGCCCGGCTGATACATCTTATATGTTAAGAGTCACTGTCTCTTTTAAGTATGTAGTTATCAAGATCTAATCTTTCAAACTTCCGCTTGATATGATATCTCATAAGAATTCAGTTAACTAACGAGTAATGAATATATGAATTAATTACCTGATTGAGCTCTTTACTTTGCAACAAACCCGCTTCATCTACATCATAAATACTAACTTTCTTTGGAGGTGTTTCCATGGTTTTCTTCTTACTCTTCTCCACAAATTCTGGGGGTTGCTCTGTTGTTGCTTTTAAAGAGAACATCCAATCACATTTCTCATTTAGTAAAGAATATGGATGGTGGGCCCGTTGGATTTCTTGTTGGGGCTAACAGTTGATAAAGAACCAAAGAACAGAAGAATGAAATCAAAGTTAGTGGATAGCAGGATAGATTCAGTGCATGTGTTTGAATTTGAACATCAAGATGGCAAAACCAAATTTTGTTAGTTCTCCGACGTTGAGAGTAATTTCTTCCATCGTCTAATGAAATTACACGTATAAACCAAATGGATAACGAATGTAGAGAACAACCCACGAGAGGTCCGTGTATATGGATTAAACAAAGAAATTAATTGTCTCGTATTCAACTCATCCAGTCGTTCTTACTTAGTAGAGAATGATTTCTCCGACTCTCACTAGATTTTAGCAGTCTCTCATGAGTTATACTCCCTCCGTTTCATAAAAAATATTAATTTCATTTTTTTCAATTTGGCTTATTTTTAGGCTAAAATAAAAAAGTGAAGGTAACACTTTTCTTGAAACGGAAGAAAATAATGCACGTAACTATGTATGCTTGTCTACGTCGGCGTACGAATGAAAATAAAATTGTCCATCATTTGTTGGCTGCCACGAAGCCTAAAAAGTAAACAATAATTTAGGCTGTGTCCAATGTCATAAAGTAATTCCTCAATATTTGGATCAGTTACGCACAAAGATTAGGCGAGATTTTTTGTTTCTAAATATTGGCACACCCCAGACAATGTTTGGGATGTTTCGTTTATAAGGATTCTGGTAGATCTCAGACTAATTGGTAACCCCGTCAACAATGGGACCACACAATTTAGAGAAGTTAAATGCAAAAAGATGTGAGAATTGAAACAAATTCAATTTCAAAATTGGATGGATTTGTACTAATCACAACACCTTTCCTGAGGATTAGCAACGTATTGCCACAAAGTTTTGCGACGTCTTTTTAACTGTTGCGAATTGGTAACTAAATTAGCAACAGATCACGACCGATCACATCATGCCTGAACCACGAGCACATCATAGCACGTATGCGACACACTAAGCATGTGACTTTCTAGGCTTGGTTGGGATGAGGGGATGGCACGTTTTAAACCTCTAGGGCCCCTAAAAATCCATGTCTTGGAGTGCTGTTATTGTTGATGTCTGTCAGACTGCCCACCATTTTGGGAACGGTGATTTGAACAAATAGCCGTGGTCCAAATGAAGGAAAACTCCAAATCTAGGAGTAGTCTTTGGTAGCGAAACAACAGACAAAGATTTGCTGTTCTGAGGTTTCAAAGTGTTTGAATTAAACATCTAGATCTCAAAACCAAATTTTGTTACTCCTCCCATTAAGAGTTCCTCTCTTCCATCATCTAATTATAAAATCAAACGTGTAAACAAAATGGATAGCGAATGAATAGAACAACCCACGAGAGGTCCGTGTATATTCTAGAGTGCCTAGAAACTCATCCAGTCTTTGTCAGAATATCTGAGACCAAAATCCGTAAGTGCACAATTTTCAGTCAAGCAACACTCGCTTGAATTCAAGGTACAAATAATTGATGCGGACCATACAGATGAACTTAACAAAAAAAAAAAAAAAAGACCATACAGATGAACTTTCGAAGTCAAGAAAATGTGCCCACTCCCAGTCAAGTGTGTGATTACCTGTTTGAAATTGAATTGATATCTACAGATATTTCATGTGGCGGACGGTTAAAGTATCAAGTCAAGTTCTTTGAGCAAGACAAACAAAAGGTGTATCTGTGAGAAAAAAAGAAGATCAAAACCAAATAATGCCCAATAATTTAGAAGAAACAGAACAGTAGCAATTCCTGTTATACTTTTCACCACGTAGTCTTTTTTTTTCATCGATCATAAGAAAGCAAATCAGGTGGCCAATGCGTTGGCTAACAAAACCAATATAATTCCAACATGTAACTGTCAGTGAGACTTTCTAGTCATACTTTTGAACTTCTAGACAAAGATAGGATTTGGAATTTAGTCTCTCGACGAAGTCGTGTATTATTTGCCTTCATGTTTTCTAATGTAAAAAAGATACTGTAATACTCTTTAATAGGATTTAACAGATAATTAATAGATAATGTAAAAAAGATACGGTAATATTCTTTAAAAAGATGACAGAAACAAATATAGTGTAATACTCTTTAAAAAGATAATGTAAAAAAGATACCGTAATACTCTTTAATAGGATTAAACAAAGAGTATTTGCGAGTATATTAAATATAATAGGATTGAAACAATGCCGACGCTACACGCCATGATAAGTAGTTAAGTACAGATGAATTATCACGTCAAGTGCTTTGTTTATAAGTGCCCAACGACGCGTGTCGTGAGACTAATTATATATTTATTTTTTTTGAAATAGGAAGGATATATTGAGAAAAAAAAGAGATTATTTACACGGTCAATAGACCTTCAAATGAAAATCGTGAAAAGAAAACTAAGAAATAATTTCCTCCCACTGATTTATGATTTGGTTCACAGTATAGTGTTTAAGCGTATCCGTGTTCGAGCTCCATAAGTAGATCCATTGCTTAATATTACACTCTAGCTCATACAAAGACTTGACTCTTCCTCCATGATAGATCCTATTGCGCTCATTCCAGACCTCCCAGCATATCGCAAACGGTAACAAATGCCAGACCATCTTAACCTTTGCTGTACTCTTATCGATCCTCCAACAAAGCATTAAGTTCTTAAAACGCCAAGGCATAACCCAATGAACTCCTATTACAGCTATGAAGTACCTCCACAGTTGAGCGACCACCTTACAATGAATGAATAAATGTTCTAAAGTTTCCATCTCATTGTTGCATAGCAGGCACAAATTGGACCGAATCGCAACCCTCTCTCTTTGAAGCATCTGTCTCGTGGTACCGAATCATGAAGAGCCGCCCAGATTAAGAAAAGTACTTTTGGCGGAACATGTTTGCTTTTCGATACCTTAAATCCTTCCCGGTCTGGATCCCCGTTTGTTTGCTTCATATACACATCTTTTGACGAAATATCCCTTTCCAAACAGTCCTGGCCACCCTGAGTAATAACTGCAAGCCTAATGTCGTGTTTAATCTCCAAGAGATATATCCTTTCTGCTGGATCCAACACTCTGCTGAATTGTAAACTCCCTGTAGAATTAAGGATCGTATTGACCCTTGCTGACTTCGAATACCGATCTTATAGAGCCTTGGATATTTATCCTTAAACGCCATTTGTTCGCACCACCATCCCCGCCAGAACACGAGAGCACCTCCATCTTTAACCTGCAGCTGCACAACGTCAAAAAAAATCTTTGCCTCCTTCATGATGCCGAACCACATACTTCTTCCCAGCGTTTCCTTTATTTGCAAAGGTAGCAAACAATCCTCCTCCGCGTTAGATTTTTGACAAACGATATGTCTCCAAAGTGCAGTCTTCTCTTTGCAATATCTTGCCTGCCATTTAGCTAACAAGGATTTATTCACCAATCTCAGACTACGTATTCCCAAACCCCCTTTAATCTTTGGCTTACAGACTTTCTTAAATGAAACCCAACTTATTTTTCTGCTGTCTTCCTCCTCGCCCCACAAAAATTTCCTCATTATTGTGTTCAGTCTTTTTTCCACAGAGACCGGAATATGATGCAAAGACATGAAGTAAACCGCCAAATCATAATAACTAATTATATATTATTTTCATCAAAATAACAACGTTTTTTTTTTTTTTTTTTTTGAAGCATGAAACAACGGTTTTGTTATCTTTGTCATATCATAAACAATGGATTTGTCGTCAAAATACATAAATTTTGGTTTGAAGAATCAACTCATCCAGTCGTTCTTACTGGCTAGTGGAGAATCATTTCTCCGACTCTCACTAGATTTTAGCGGTTTCTCATGAGTTGTGATAACGCACGTAACTATTTATGCTTGTCTACGTCGAAGAATGGTGAATAAAACTGTCCATCATTTATTGGGTGCGAAATTGAAATATACTACACATAAAGATATTAGCAAGAAAAGAATTTCTAAAAGAACAGGTGCCCCGACAATAAGTTTGGGATGTTTTGTCCGATAACGATTTTATTTTTGTAGATCTCAAACCAATTGGTAAGTCCATTAACCACCATGGTTTGAAACCTCATGAGGCCACACAACTAAGAAAAATTAAATGTAAAATAGAGGCGAGAAATGTGATAAATACAAATTTAAAAGAATCCTATCATTGGGTCCATAGGAGGGAGAAGTTTTGGGGGCTTTTTTAGGGTCATAAAATAACAAATCCAATAGCCTTTTATTTTATTATTTTTTAATGCCTAATATACCCTTGATTAAATTCCCGAAGGATTCTAAAAATTCTAGGAAGAGATGGAGAGAGAAACAGCGGAAAAACCGTTGTATCTTGAGAGGAAAACAATTTTGATTTCAATGAATGATCAGAGAATGAGATTAGAGGAGAGGAAAAGGGGAGGTTTCAAATCTTGGATGGAATTTTCCATTGAAATCACTAATTGGCTGGTGTCTGTTTTGGAGGAGGCTATAGGTATGGAAGGAAGGAACAAGAAATGGCCGAGAAGAGAAGGAGAGTCATCGTTTTTATGTGAGATTCGAGAGAATGATGCAGGGAGATATTTTAGACTCTCCAGAACAAGAAGAGGTGATGAGAACAGGGCTTATTCTCTCTGTTTCCCTTGTGGAGATAATGGCTATTATTGGGCGGTACTGTGCAAGGAAATCAAGAGGTTGCTGAAGGAGAGGAACTTAATCACGAAGAAGATTCAACAGGTGCCTGCAAGGTCTGAATTTGCTGCAGAATTACCCAGGAAGATCTCTACGCAACAAAATTATGAAGGTTATGTTCGTGTAGAAGGAGTGGTGCGGTGGCAAAGAGTGGCTAGGGAAATCAGAAGACAAATGGAGTGGGACTCTTTCATTGATATGGAGATCCTGGACGATTTTACTGCTAGGATTATGTTGGACAAGGATTGTTGGCTTGATCTTTGGAAACCACAAAAGATATTTGTAGATATGGCAGTGGTGCATCTAACTCAAACAAAACCCAAGGAGGTGGGGAGTGGCAGTATTTATCCAGCAAAGGAAAAGCAGGTGGAGAAGGGCGGTAGTGATAATCCCGATTCCATTACGGCACTATCAAGATATGGAAAATGGTTGAAGATTAGGGGCATTCCACAAAAGTTCTGGAGTTCGAGCCTGTTCAAGAAGGTGGGAGATAAATTAGGTGGCCTTATTGAGATTGCGACAAGTTCTCTGCGGATGGCGAAGCATAATTTCTTCAGGATCAAGGTCAAGGGAGATTTTTCTATTATTCCGGCGGTGTTTATGGTGGAAGATGATCTTAGTCAATGGGCAGTTACAGTGGAATGGGATTTTAATTATGATCCAAAAATCAGGGCACCATTAGAGGAGTACGGCCGACTCATTGAGGACTTTGACAATAGAATGACGCCAGTTAATGATTTTATTTCCGGTATTAAGGGATCTAAATTAACAGTGTCAAAGGAAATAACTGGTGAGGGTAGTAGGCAAGGTGTCGACATCGTTGTTGGCTTGGGAAACAAGCTAAATACTGTTTTGTCTGGTGGCAAGATAAATGATGTGGCGGATGAGGTGGTTACGTCTGGCTCAAACTCGAGGGGTGGGAGTAAGTATCAGGGAGATGGGAGAGATACTCAACCTGTTGGGAGTTTGCCTTTGAATTCTTCCATGGGGAATTTAATTTCTCAGAGAACTTTTAAAGTCTCCACTTTCAATAATTTTCAGGCTCTAGAGGATGATACTACATCGAGATAGGCTTGATATAATTGATAGTGCTATTGCTTTATTTGAGGTTCTTGGTACACGAGGAACTGGAAGGGAAGGTGCTGCGGTGGGTACTGATTTTGGTTTTGAGACATCAAATAGAGCTAACGACCTGCGACTACACAACAGTCCAGGGGAGGATTTGACAACTCCATTAGCAGCTCAAAACTCGCAAAATGGCAACAGTACGGAGTTATTTAATGTGGTTGATGACCAAATCGTCATTAACCTGGGTGATCTTCAGAAGGTGAATATAGACTCAAACGAGGTCATTTTTTCTACTTCAAAACTTGTAGTGGAATTATGTTGCAAGGTGGGTGGTATTTCTGAGAAGGACGAAGTTCAGGCCAGAACTGTGATTGATGAGATCTTGTTCAAATATAGGGACAGGTATAAATCCATTTCTGAAGGTCGTAGAATTGTGGATAGTTGTGATTCTTTTGGCTCTAAATCTTCCAATGAGGAGGAGGAGAATGATGAGGTTAGTTCCAGGGATAACAATTTGATTGATGGGAACTAAAATTGTTTCTTGGAACTTAAGGGGAATGAATGATTATGGGAAACAAATTGCGGTACGAGATGTAATCGCGGAGCATAAATGTGTAGTGTCTTTCATTCAGAAACTAAGATTTCATATATGTCTTACTGGTTTGTTCGTCAATTGTGGTATGATGCTGATTTTGGGATGGAATATATTTCTTCTCAAGGGCTGGCAGGGAACAGTGGAGGGTTGTTAACAATTTGGGATAACTCTCAATTGGAACTGCTGGATAAGAAATTCGAGTTAAGTTCAATTTCCTGTCTATTTCAATTTCGTAACTCTGGTTTCAAGTTTGTACTGACGAATGTTTATTCGCCTTGCGAACATCATAGTAGGGAGATATTTTGGAAAGATCTGGAGGGGGTAAGGAGTTGGTCTGATGAGGCGTGGTGTTTGATTGGAGATGTAAATGCTGTGAGAAATGACTCGAAGAGGAATAAACCGGGAGGAGATGTGAGAAATATGAAGTTCCTAAATGATTTTATTTCTGATCAAGAACTTATTGATCTCCCGTTGCATGGTGGAGCTTTTACGTGGAGCAATAAACATGATGATCCATTGCTATGTAGGCTGGATAGAGGTCTAATTTGCCCTTTGTTTGATGCCAGATTCAATAACGTCACTCAAACAGCTTTGATCCGTACAGTTTCAGATCATAATGCTCTTCTTCTGGATTTAATCCCGTCAACAAAAACTCATTACAGCTTCAAGATTGAGAATTATTGGTTAGAACATCCGGATTTCTTAAAACTGGTGGAGGGGTGGTGGAGTTCAATGGATTTTGTGGGTGCGCCAGGTTATGTACTTTTTAAGAAGCTTCAAAACCTGAAATTTTTCATTAAAGCATGGAGCAGAAATACGTTTGGTTGTGTGCGGAAAGAGGAGGAGGATCTTAAAAAGAAAATAAATGTTTTCAATATGGCAGAGGAAGTAGCGGCGTTAAAGAAAATAAATGTTTGCTAAAAGCTCTGAATGAGGTTAAGTGTACGAGAGCAAGAATGGCATACCAAAGGGCGAAGGTTAAGGGTTTTAAGGACGGAGATAAGAATACAAGGTACTTTCATAAAATAGCTAGTGGCAAGAGGAAGAGAAACTGTATAACAAAACTGGAGGTGAACGGGTCAGATGTTTTTAATCAGGAAGTCATAAAAAGAGAGTTACACGAGTACTATAAAGGTTTGTTTTCTTCAGATTCGAACATAAGTCCGTCTTTTGATAATATGGATTTTAGGTCTTTAGATGAGGTGCAGCAGGCTTGGCTTGAAAGGCAGTTTGAGGAATAGGAGGTTTATAAGGCAGTCAAGATGTGTGGCGCTAATAAGGCACAAGGGCCAGATGGGTTTAATTTGGAGTTCTTCAAGGTGTGTTGGGAGGTGTTGAAAAAGGATGTTATGGCTGCTGTGAAGGAGTTTCATGACACTGGGAATCTGGATAGAAGATTAAATATCTCGTTCTTGAAGTTAATTCCAAAAAAGGAGGACTCTGCGACAGTGAGGGATTTTCGGCCGTTGAGCCTGATTAGTAGTTTTTACAAGATCCTTTGCAAGCTGTTAGCGGAAAGGTTGAAGATTGTCATTCCAGGGTTGATTTCGAATGCTCAAGGAGCTTTTGTGAAGCATAGGCAAATTCTAGATGGAATCCTTATTGCTAATGAATTAATTGACAGATGGGTTGAGGCAAAGAAATTCCGGGATTTTGTGTAAAATTGATATGCAGAAAGCTTTTGATAATGTAAGTTGGCCAGCTCTTTTTTCGATTTTGGCAAAGAATGGCTTTGGAGGAAAGTGGATACAGTGGATGAAGTGGTGTGTAACGGATGCCCAATTTTCGATCCTTGTTAATGGAGAAGCAACTCGGTTGATAAAACCTTCAAAAGGAATTCGCCAAGGGGATCCATTATCCCCCTTTCTCTTTTTGTTGGTAGTGGAGGTGTTATCTTTGCTCATCAATAGTGCAGTGGCACAAGGTAAACTTACAGGTTTCAGGGTGAAAGAGGGAGGCACTCTTGTGTCTCATCTTCAATTCGCGGATGACACAGTTATTTTCTTGGATACAACAACGGTTGAGGTGAGAAGATTACTGATGATTTTAGTAGTCTTTGAGATATTAACAGATCATGTTTGAATCTGGAGAAAAGTACAATGGTGAGCATAGGTGCAGACTTGTTGGTGAATGATTTAGCGTTAGAACTAGGGTGCAGGGTGGAGTCTTTACCTATTATTTATTTAGGTATGCCAATTGGAGCAAACAGGAGAAGCGAGATTATCTGGGAAGTTATCATTCAACGGATGCAGAAAAAGCTTGCTCCTTGGAAAAGGAGGTTTCTAAACAGGGCAGGTAGGGTTGTTTTAATCAGGAGTACTCTTGAGAGTTTGACTGTGTATTTTATGTCATTACATCATCTCCTAGTTTCTGTTGAAAAGAGACTAAACACGATTATGAGGCGTTTTCTATGGGGAGAAGATGAGGAGAAGAAGAAGATGAGTTGGGTTTCTTACAAGAAAATATGCAAGCCAAGGAGGAAGGGAGGATTAGGAATTCGCAGTTTGAGGATGGTGAACAAGTCTTTGCTGGCTAAATGGCATATTAGATACTGCAAGGAGAAAACGGCTTTATGGAGACAAATAGTTTGTGAAAAATCTAATGCTTTGATGCGAGATGGTTTACTTCCTTTGCAGGTCAAAGATCCGATTAAGAGAAGCATGTGGTTTGACATTCTAAGGGAAGATAAGGTTTTCATAGATGCTGTAAATGTGCAGGTGAAGAATGGTTTATCGATTAGATTCTGGCATGATTGTTGGCTAAACAAGAAGACTTTCAGGGACAAATATTCAAGATTATATAAGATTAGTACACAGCAAGCAGCAATGTTGGGAGATTTGTATAATGATGGATGGACGTTCATGTTTAACAGGAATCTAGACCCGGCTGAAAGCATAGATTTACTCGAGATGAAATTCGATTTAAGGAGTGTTACAATTACTCAGGATGGAGATGACGGTCTGGAGGTCACGTTTAATCGAAAACAATCTATAAAAAAGCTTAACAGAGGAGATCCGGACTGGGGTGACCATATTCTTTTGGAAAGTAAACATGTACCGCCTAAAGTAATGTTTATGAGCTGGGCTTCATTGCATAATTCTCTTCCGACCAGGTTCATGTTGCAACAGCGGAGGGTCGTTATTCAATCTAATTTGTGCTTATTTTGTGGTACGGAAGTCGAAACTTTGGAGCATCTATTTATTCATTGTCCTAGAATTACGGAGATTTGGCAGTATTTTTTGTCTTCTCTGAAGATATGTTGGGTGATGCCATTTAATCTCAGTTCTTTGCTGCATAGTTTGAGATTGGGTGGTGGAAATGAAAAGGTCAGAATGGTGTGGCATTTGCTTCCTTATGCAATTTGTTGGGAAGTTTGGAATGAACGCAATAGCAGAGTTCATGGAGGAAGACAAAAGACAACTTTTGAGCTACAATGCGCTATTAAGCTCGTGATTCACCTGTGGAGCTCTAATGATGGCATTTTTAAACACTATTCAGCAGTGCAAATGTTGCATCAATGGGAGGATATTGTCGCCTCATAGTTGCTTTAGTTTTACTTTGAGTTGGTCATTGATCTTGTACATAATCTGTAATTAACTTCTTCTTTTTCAATATATCCTTCCATTATTCAAAAAAAAAAAAAAAAAACCCTTGATTGAATTAGTGTTAATTAGGGTGATTAAGTAATCTAATTATGATTAGAGTATGAATTAGGATTAATCATTGCACTAATTTTATGAAAATCAAAAACTTTTTTTCATCAATTTGTTTTTTTTTTTTTTTATTAAGTAGGAGAATTCTGAGGTTTTTTTTTACAGTTTTGAAAATCAACCATCTAATATGGTAAAGCATATCCTTAAATTATCTAGGATAACCTTATATGTAGAGGATTTTGTTAATTCAAATCGGAGAACATCAATTAAAAATATGGGTTCTTTGCAATTTCGGATGGGAAAACATAAAATCCCAGCCGCAACCGACACTTATTCGGCTGAAATAATTTTTCGACCCGACCGTGAAACGCAAAAACGGTTGGAAAATGATAGTGTTTCAAGACGTATTTTTTATTTACCGTGGGGAAATAAAGAACTCCTAGCCGAAATCATTTTTTTTTTAGAACCAGTTAAGGCTGGGTTTTCCCAGCCGTAACTGGTTCTGGAAACAAAAAAAAATCAAAAAACTAATTTAGGTTGGAAAACCAAGCCGAAACATATACTTTCGGATGGGAATCTAAGAAATCCCAGCCGTAAACACATTCAGATTTTTTTTTTATGACCCGAAACTCATAGAATCATATTTTTTAACCATTTAAAATTAAAAATAAATGGTGGGTTTTCTTAATTTTTTCTTTTTATGATGATCACCATCTTTATTATGGTCTATGAATGAAAAGGACAAAGGGAAGATGATAATTTTGGGTTTTCTTTATGATCATCATTCTCATTATGATGAAACCATGATCATCATCTTTATCACAATTTATGAATGAAAAGAGAATGATGGGGAGAAGATCATAGATTTAGTTTTTTTTTTAAATGATCTTCATCATGATGAAATCATGATCATCATTATTTGTAAATGAGAGGAGAAGGAGAAAATTATAAATTTAGGTTTTTTTTTTTTAATGAATAGTGAAATTTAGACAAGGATATTTTTTATTTTTTCATATATACCCTTGAGTCCCCCTATCCATTTTTTGGCTACACATATCATTTTAGCCCCCAAAACCTCTCCCTCGTAGATCCCCAATAATAGGATTCATTTAAAATTCAAGCTTGTTATAGGAGCGGCATGGTTTATTAGAGGGGCGACACTGTGATAGTAATTTCCCTTTAGTTGGTTAGGGGATGTCTTAAAAGGGTTGTAAATTGACTAGATTATCCTTTTCACTTTAAACAACCAAAATCAAATCATTTTTTTTTTAACCTAATGAATCAGAAAAAATCAAATCAGTTTTTTTTTTCATCTTCTTCTTCATCTGCTCTTCTCCTCCATCAACCGTGACCTCCATCAAAACTGAAAATTTTATTGTCTTAGATTATTTGGCGATTTGAAAAACGTTTGGAAAAACCCAGTTAGGGTTTAGTTTATTGTGTTGGATTTAAGTTAGTTTTGTATCAAAAATTAAGGTTTTGGATCAAAATTGAAATTGAAATTTTTGTGTTGCATGTGAGTTACGGTTGGTAATAACTCCAATTGGAACCGTAACTATAGATTTGGTTGATGTTACGGTTTATTGCAACTCAAATACCAACCGTAAGTTCTTGATTTTGATATACAATGTTCAGTTACATTTTTTTTTTGCAACCGTAAATAGCTTACGGTTGGTATCGTTACTTAAGTTACCAACCGTAGTTTGTCCTGTAATTTTCATTTTCTTTTTACGGTTTGTAATTGCATCACTGTTTGCAACCGTAGGGTAGTTACGGTTGGTATCGATTCATTAGTTATCAACCGTAATTTAGTTACGGTTGTTATCCAAATTTAATTACCAACTGTAACTAGTTTTACAATTGGATCTTCCCCAAATTTAACCAGTTACGGTTGGTATTCGATAACTTACGAACCGTAACTAAGAGTTACGGTTGGTCACGAGCACAATTTCAACCGTAAGTTCTTCTGAAAATTTAAAAGTTTTGATTTTGTTACGTACTTTAGATAATTTTGAGCGAGAAAAAGCTAATGGGAACTAATAAGTATATCAGTGTCACTGGAATCACTCATTTTGGTTGAGTGAATGAAAATCTAGGGTTTCACAAATATCACAAAAGTTTTTATTTTTCTTCTCCTTTGAACTTTTTTTTTAACTCTAAAAATCTGATTTTTTTTTGATTTTGAATTAATATAAGTGAAATTAATCATTAACACTAAACTTGATTATCATCACTAAACTAGGTTATCAATAATGAGGGTTCAATTGTCATTTCCAGTTTTTTTTCATAAGGGACACCTTGAATGATCATGTAATGACCCTTTTTGTCCTATTAGAATGCCTCCCCTCTAATAAACCATGCCGCCCCTATAATAAGATTGAGATAGATTTGTAAATCATGACATTATTTTTGCAAATCAGCAATGAAATTTTGCAACGGATTTAAAGTGTTGCAAAATCGCAGACTAATATATAAGTGTTGCAAATTCGCAGGACAGATCGCATCACGATCACGACTGAATCACTAGCACTACGTAGCACGAAAGCACGTGAGTTGGGGGATGGCACTAGGGCCCGTGAAAAATTCAAGGCTTGGTGTGCTGTTATTATTCCCACCATTTAGTGAACGGTGATTTGATCAAATAGTAGTATAGTCCAACTTCTCTACGTGCAGGAAAACTATAAACTTACGAGTGGTTTTTGGTTGCCAAACAGCAGAAATTTTTTGCGGTTCTTAGGTCTCAAAGTCTTTGAATTTAACATCAAGATCTCAAAACCAAATTTTGTTACTTCTCCAACGTTAAGGGTTCCTTTCTTCCATCTTCTAGTAAAATCAAATGCGTGAACCAAATGAAAGACGAATGAACAGAACGACCCACGAGAGGTCCGTGCATATTCTGGAGTCCCTAGAGACAGAAAAATCTATTTTCATCTCAAAAAAAATCTAGTCAGGTAGTGGTATCAAAATCGGTATGTAAGTCCCTAAGCGCACAATTTTTATTTTCAGTCAAGCAAGACTCTTTTGAATCAATGCTGCAAATACTCGATGTGGCGCATACAGATGAACTACCGAAGTCAATAACATCTGCCCGCTCCCCGTCAAGTGTGCGACTGTGAGATACAGCAGAGGTACTTTAAAAAAAAAGGACGAAGACTAATGTTCCCCTTAAGTGTCCGATAATCGAGAACAAAGTAGCAATTTCTTTGTTTTCGCGACACCTGTTATACTTTTTCGTCAGGTCTTTGTTACCATAATTTCAGTCTTGTCTTGTCCTTAAAAATTCTAGTCGCCAGTTGTGCTGAAGTTCTTGCATATGGTACATTTCACCGGGTCAGTACTTTTAATGCTTCAAAAAAGACAAAAAATTTCACCATGTTGCGTTTTTTTTTTCCTCATTGGTCCTAAAATCGTTTTCTTCTCTGATTAATAGTATTCTTTTAACCATCAAGGGGACACTCCTTGTTATATTATTGAACTACTGGATGGGGACATCATTATGAATTTAGCAGCCTCTCAGCAAAATTATGTATTATTATTTCCCTTCTAATAATTCTAAAAAAAAAAAAAAAATTATCAGAAAGGTGTTGGAGCCAAAATTGTTACTAGGCTCCCTACTCTTTCTAACAACTTAGTGTAAATTCTTTTGTATAATAATACTTATGTTTTAATTTACACTAAGTTGTTAATAATAAAAGTACTTATCTATTCCATTATATAAAGCTAACTCCCCTTGCTGTAGGGGAGTGAAGCTGTAAAAAAAATGGATTGTTTTGCCCCTGTTTTTATTTATCATATATACACTGTAGCTATATATGTAAGGGCATAATAGTAAATGAAGCTACAAATTCTTAGTATTACACATTTACCCCTGCCAATATATTTCAAATGTACACTTTTATATAAAAAAAGGGCATTACAGTAAAATGGACAGCCAAGATAAATTTAGATATGATATAGCACGTAATTCGCACGTGCAGTGCGTTCTTGTGTTTTAATAACAAGATCACACGCACGTGCTTTGCACGTGCTATAGAGCTCATCTTTAGGCATATAACAACTCAAAGATTAATTTATTTTTGTGTTTGGTAACCATTATAATAATTGCTTATTTTAATGTGTTAAAAAAAAAAACTCAAAAATTCAGTTGGAAAAAATATTATTTAAATATCGAATTACATTAATACCCCCTATATATCTTTAAAATGAAATAAAGCTAGGGAAAATATGGAAAATAGAAATTACAGCTTCACAGGTGATGCGGACGGATTATGGGACCTATTATAAAAAAAAAAAACTCAAAGATTAAGTTTTACATTAATACCCCATATATATATTTATCTTATGTCTTTAAAATAGGGCAAAAATGGAAAATGAAAATTGCAGCTTCACATGTCATGGGGACGGGTCATGGGACCTATTGTTTTTATCTATTTAATTTTAATATGCTTAAAATACCATTATATCCTTCTTTATTTAATTTAAATACTTAAATTACCATTGTACCCTCCTTTTTATTTATAACACATTTTTTAGGTGCACATAATATGAGGGCAGTTTTGGAATATCACTTTTTCCAGCTTCACTTACTGTCCATTGAACAGTAAGGGGTGTTGGCTTTATTAATAAAATAGATAAAAGTAGTTATACGTTTGTAAAGTACTTATGTTTTAATTTCTTAATAAAAGCTTTCGTGACCCCCTAGCTCAGCTGGTCATCCCCGTTCCCCGAAGTTTCATGCGTTCCAGGAGGTCCCGGGTTCAAGTCCCCAATGGCGTAATATTGCAGGAATTAACATGGAAGGTAGTGTTAGTTTGCCCCCCTTGTGACACAATCTCGCCCCCCTCCCGCTTCGGCTCCCCTTGGCAAGGTTACCCATGAGGCTCGCTGGTAGGCTAGCACAACAACCTGTTCAATTAATATAGTAGTATGTCGTTGAAGCCTAGCTTGTTAGGCTTCCAACTAGTTTCATGTAATAATATTAAATAATTATAATAATAAAAATAAAGAAATAATAATAATAAAATAATGGGTCCTAGCTCAGCTGGTCATCCCTGTTTCCCGAAGTTTCATGCGATTCAGGAGATCGCAGGGTCAAACCCCCAATGGCGTAATATTGCAGGAATTAACATGGAAGGTAGTGTTAGTTTGTCCCCTTATGACAAAATTCAACCCCCAATCCGCTTCGGCTCCTTTGGCTAGGTTACCCATGAGGCTCGCTGCTACATTAACACAGCAACCTGTTCAATTAATGTAGTAGTATGTTGTTGAAGCTTAGCTTGTTAGGCTTCCAACTAGTTAATGTAATATTCTTTATCCAATAATATTAGATAATATTTAGAACATGAGAAATAATATTTTAAAAAAAATTATCAGAAAAAATAAAAACATTTTGATGGCCTGGATTCAGAAATTTTTCTACGAGGGAAATAACATCTCTCCGGAGAGTACAACTAAGCAAAAGGAAAGACTTAGAAACCTACTGATGAACACACCCATGATGCTCACCCATGAGTACAACTAAGCAAAAGCAAAGGGAAAAACATTCTTTAATTCTTTGATGTCCCAGTTTGGATGCTCACCCATGCTTAGGTCATTAAGCTCTTTCATGTGTTATGTTTGAAGAATTAATTGGGGATATGGGAATTAATTGGGGGATATAGTTACGGGACAAAATAGGTGTCCCAATAGCAATTTTGGGTGACCCCCTATGTATTTTTTTTTTTTAATTCCTAATCTAGCCCCCACTAATTAGGATTAGTGATTAAGTATAATTAGTAAAATGTTAAGTATTTGGGGGATAAATTAGTGTGTATTTTTATTTGTGTTTGGGTGAGAGTAGAAGGAGGGAAAAAATATTTGAGAGGAATTTTTTTTTTTGAAAATGGGAAGATGATTGTGATGAGAGAATTACTTGATAATAAGAGGTTGAAAAATTGATTTTTTTCTTTGAATCCACCATTGTTGCAGCTGAAAAAGCTTGGTGCCGGCATGGTATTCAACCAAAAACTCATGCCGGCAATTGTTGGAAATGTTCATAAATTGTTTGCCACTATCCGGGGGGGTTCGGGGGGGCGTAGCCCCCCCATGGTTTTGATCTTCCGAATGTTGATTTTTTTCTAGTTTTGAACAGGTACCGGCATGGTAATAGTTTTTTCGAGCGTGCCGGTACCTGTTCCGGCATAGTATTTTGCTTAAATACCTATGCCGGAACAGAATGAAAAGTATCCGAATGTTGATTTTTTTTTCACTTGACTACCGGCATTGATAGGAAATTATCGGGCATCTTGCGATCAGTGTTTCGGCATATGGTCTTCATCAATTCCGGCATGGTATTCCTCACTTCCATTTTGAATTTTTCCTGGCTTTAAAAAGCTTGGTGCCGGCATGGTCAGTTGATATGAAGACCATGCCGGTATTGTTTTTTTTGCATAGGAAATAAATATGAAAACTATCTTGGAAAAAATACGGCATGGTCTTCATATCAACTGACCATCTTGTACCAAGCTTTTTAAAGCCAGGAAAAATTCAAAATGGAAGTGACGAAGACCATGCTTAAATTGATAAAGACCATATCTTGGAACACGATCTGGCATGGTCTTCATCAATTCGGCATGGTCATCATCACTTTCAGCATGATCTTCATCACTTCCGAATAAAAAAAAAATTCGTTTCCAAAGTGAGGTGAAGAGAATTTGATATAGAGTGGGGAGAGTTTAGAATTTGAAAGGGAATGGAGAATATTTGGGTTTCAAAACACTACCCTTAAATAAGATTAATAAGAAGTGGAGATGGAAATGAGGGATATGATTTAGATTTTTGATTTTAAGTTTTTAATTTTTATTTTGAGGGAAGAAGTGGAGATGGAAATGGGGATATGATTTTGTTTTTTGATTTTAAGTTTTTTTTTTGATTTTGAGGGAAGGGTATTTTAGTATATTCATAACCAAAAGTCACCCCTTAGCACACACCATGGGTTGGGGGAAGTAATTCATATCCCCCAATTAATTCTTCTTATGTTTACGTGCAACTAAAAGTGTTTGCGGGTATGTTTGTTTAAGAACATAATACAGGATTGAAAACACATATGGGCCGATGCCGACACTTACAAACCATGATCTAACTTGGGACTTTCTAAGGATAAACCAATCTGCAAATTAAGCTTATTTGAATTAATAGCTACAGATGAAGTACGGTAGAAACTCTATATGAAATGTTCTTAGGACCACCAATATTTATTAATTAAGCGAAATATTAATTAACTAATAAATTAATAATTAATAATTTATATATTAGTTTCTTATGAAATACTTTAATTAAAAATATTAGAGAAAAAATGTTATATTAGAGAAAAAAAGAGAAAATAGTACACAAAACTGATCACTCACTCATGAGAGCTTCCTAATTGCTCCAAACGAGACTAGGGCTACCAAATTTGAAAGTATAGGGATTGGAAGATCAAAGAACAACTATTACAAGGTCAATACTTTGATCAACAACACTTTTTCAACGACCGCCAAAAACTCTCCCATGCCTCTCCTTTCACAAAATATAACAAATAGCGTAGTCAATAATTTTCCAATCGGTTTATATGTTAGTTAATATTTTATTGACTCGTTGATAAATTTATCAGTACTAAGTAATTACTTTCAACATAAAATATACAATTTCAGAGCATCCTTCAATCTCCCACTTGTATTTTTTGTTCAATTTATATCAATGAAGTACCAAATTTATAAAGCCCCTACAACTTTATGATGCTTCCTGTATTGGATGTATTGCTTTATGGACATTAAAAAACATTTCATATATAAACATTATATCATATCATACTACTAACACAAACAAATATAATCAAAACTGAATTGTTTTTCAAAAATCTTCAAAAAATATTAATGTATTAATGAGAATTATCAAGTTATATTTCAAATGGGTAATCATTATCTTATAATTTTAACGAATTATTAGTTTTACACATTGTCCTCAACTCGGGACCGATTAAAAATATTACTCAAGAGAGTTATTAAATAATCGAATATTAATTAATGGAGTCTCGCATGTATCTATAAATAAATATCTGTCAAGTCAGGTGCTTTGTTTATAAGTGCCCAATAACACGTATCGTGAGGCCAATTTTACTTTTCGTCAAAAAACCTAATAGATGTCTCTATTATGAACATTCTTGTCCGCAAAATTTGTAACGTTTGGTTTTAGGAATCAAAACTAGTCATAAAAACCCAAGGTGACCAAATTTGTGTCTTGTGGTATAAAAACCACATTCAAATGTTGGGATCCATTAAAACTCCATCTTAAACAAAATTGATACAAAACCCCAAATTTTTTAAAATTGATACAAAAATCCCAAATTTCAAAATTGGTTTCATCAAATTCTTTGGGGTTTTTGTGTTACTTTTGTTTTGATAGGGTTTTTGTGTTACTTTTGTTTTGATGAGTTTTTTGTAGATAGATAGTGACACCATTGGGGTTATAAATTGCGGACCGTTTAAGAACTCACAAGTGTATCGGATTTGTGTTTTTTTTTAATATACCAGAATTAGGAGAAACACATATATGTTGAAAACAAATTTAAAATTTTGCAAAAACAGTTAATAGTCCAATTTAATGTACACACACCAAAACTTGTTATAGTTGATTTGGTTTTCCTTAGTGACTTTAGAGTTCAATGATTTGATCCGATCTGTCCACTTTTTCTACGAAACATAACCTTATAAATTGTGGTGCCTCAAATGATAAAACACAAAAGAAATCTTTGAACCTTTTCTCTCCCTTTACCCTCATTCCTCTAGTATAACCTCAATTTATTATTTTGTAGTTCAAAAATGGATGGGAATTCTTTGTTCATCATAGCTGGTACTGTCGTAATAGTACTAGCAATAGCGAAAATCTTAGCTTTAAGAAAATCATATCCTTCGGGAACGGAATGGCCGGCAGGTCCAAAAACGCTACCTCTAATTGGGAACCTTCACCAATTATGGGGAGATCTCTTTCATGTTGTTTTGGCAAAGTTAGCCAAAGTTCATGGAGGTGTTTTTACAATATGGTTGGGAAGTTGGAATCCAGTAATCATCGTAAGCGACGTCAACAGTGCTCGAGAAGTTCTTCTTACTAAATCTTCTGATTATTCAGCTAGAAATTATCCTGGTTATCTTACAGTCCTTTCGGAAGGTAATGACAGTATTAATGGTTCTGATTGCGGTCCATTTTGGCATAATTTAAGGAAAGGTCTTACTAGTGGTTCATTAAATCCTCTTAATGTTACGTCTCAGTCTCATTTACAAGAAAGAGACATGCAAAATCTTATCAAATCCATGACAGAAAATGCTTCACGGGAGAATGGGATATTAAGACCTCTTGATTATGTTAAGAAAGAGGCTATTCGATTACTAAATCGAACTATCTTCGGTCAAGATTTCTCCAATGATGAAGATTTTATTGTTGGTATCCATCATACTGTCCATCACTTAATAAGCATCGGTGGGTTCGCAAATCTAGCTGACGCATTTAAGATTGGCGAATACGTACCGAGGCATAGAAGATACATTCGCGGGCTTTATGATGTCGGTGAACAGGCTGCAAAATTGATTCTTCCACATGTCGTCGCATCTAAACCTCCTACCAACAGTTACTTACATTTTCTTAAGTCTCAAGATTTTAGTGATGAAGTTATAGTCTCACTTATACTTGAAGTTTATGGTTTCGCAACAGATAGTATTGCATCAACAATAGTTTGGGCGCTCACATATTTGGTACGGGAACAAAAAATTCAAGAAAAGCTCTACTGCGAAATCAAGGAAGTTACTGGTGGGACTAGACCGGTAAAAATTGCAGATTTGAATAAAATGTCGTATTTAAAAGCAGTGGTGAAGGAAACGATAAGGATGAAACCCCTTGGACCAATGGCAATTGCCCATAAAGCGACGAAAAACACTTCATTAATGGGGAGGAAAATCGATAAGGGTACACCAGTGATGGTTAATATTTACGCTATTCAACACAACTCTGAAGTTTTTCCGGAACCATACAAGTTCATACCAGAGAGATTCTTGAAGGATGTGAACAGTGATGGAAGTTTGGGTGATATAGACACAATGGAACGTTCATATTTAGCATTTGGTGCTGGTATGAGAGTTTGTGCAGGTATGGATATAGGTAAACTTAGCATATCATTTGGTATTGCGAGTTTGGTTAATGAGTTCAAATGGGATTGTGTTTCGGATGGAAAATTGCCTGATGTTGCTGAAGATCTTAGTTTGATTCTCTTGATAAAAAATCCACTCGAAGCGAGAATTACTCCCCGAGTTGATTACTCGTATTGATCTTTTGATGGTAAACGGAAATACTTGTTCTGACCTTAATTATTCAAGTTCCAAGTAAGTTCTTCTGGTACCAAGAGACTGATCCTATTTCCACTGGAGCAGGGGATTTTTCATATTTCTTTACCGACATGGGCTTTCAGTCAACGAGGATCTTTCTTCTTATTATCTTCTAGAATGTATTATTTCACATCAGCTTGCTTGTTTTAACCTTGTGATATTGTCGTTTTATGTTCGAATAAACTTTGATGTGCAATGTCAGTTATTTACGATTTTAGCCACTGAACTAAGAGAAGTGTGTTTTTATCTCAATAAAAACAATAAAAAAATAAATATTTAAATATATAAAAGAGTGAATTACAACAATTCTAGAGAGTTTTTAATAAGTAAATGAAACGGACGTTTTGTCTTTACTCTTTAGGTTGGTGAGATGAGGAAACTAGTAAACTACTTTAAAGCTATTCGTCTTTTCTACCTATGAGGAGTGCGATTTTGCAGAGTGTGCATTTGATGCTCAAGTCTGAGAGTGATTACTGTATTTCATTTTGATTTTGCAAATCTTTTCCATTTTTGATGTGTTTAATTAAGGAATAGCATTAGTGTAATTACGAATTCAATGTCTCTGGAGAGGGAATGCAGAGACAAAACAACCGAGTCTGTTTCTTGTAAGATGTACATGGTTTTAAGTTTTAACATTAATGTCATATAAACGTAAAAAAGATCTGCGCAACCATTGCGCTCTCTACAATAGGGGAGTATTTTGCTACATTTCTCTGATTTGCGACTGAAGATGAATCCCGAGTAGTCCCCTTTGAGGTGTCGGGACTGATGGCCGGACGAGATCGAGTCAGGTAAGTTTTTAAATTGGGTATGTGTGGAATTGTCGCAATCGATGGATTTGTTGCTTCTGGTTCTTTCCCGGTCTGGGGTTTTATCCTTCATCTGTGCGCCTTTGCTCGAGTTGCTTAGTGTAATTCCCTCATTTCTTATCTGTTTTTTTTGGCTTTATGATTATCTTATTTCAATTTGTTTTGGTCCTTTTATGTTTCATGTTGTTAATTTTACTTAAAAGTTTGGTTTCTAGCTTATGATTGGTCCTCTGGTTTTTCCACTTGATTATTAATGGTGGCAGTTAGATTGGTTTTTTTTGCATCTGTAGTTGTTTAATATTTGGAGATCAACACTTGGAAAAGAATTAGGTTCTTTGGCTTGTAGTTGGAGACCAGTTGAGGTCTTGATTAGTTATGGTAATTCCCCCTACGTGTTGTTTCGCCGGAGAAGATGCTGATTCGAATCGGCCGTTTCTTATCTGTTTTGGCCTCGTTTCGGTTTGGAAGAAACTTTTAGTGTTCTTGGCTTCGAAGTCTTACCTCGAAAAGCGCTCCTTGGTAATCTGGTTTTGTTGTCAATAGGCTCTAGATAGGTAACCGCGTGGCGTTGCTGTCATTAGTCAACATTAACTTTAGATTTTTTAAGTGCATAATTTTGGGTGGTTGTAACCACGTGGTGATGTAGTCAGTAATGTATAGTTGTGGAGTCGACATTAACTTTGAGTGGAAATGTCTAATAGGGTTTCTTTACCTTCATAAAGTGGGACCTATACCACTTAACTGGAGTCTATAATTATATTACCTGATAAAATAGGGTTATTAGGAAGTTATTGTGCTTCAAAAAAAAAAAAAAAAGTAATTGTGGTAACCTCTTATCCATTTTTTACATTAATGCCTAATATATCCATTTTTTAAATTAGTGATGATTAATTAAGTTAACTAAGTAATTATTTGAGTAGGATTTTAATGTTTGGATTAGAGTAGAAGATCATTTTTCCTTTTTAAGGTTGGGAGGGAAAGAAGTAGAGGAAAAAAAAGGAAAAACTAGGGTTTATGATTTTTGTTTGTACCCTTAATATTCTACACAAAATATGGGCTAACTTAGGCCTAAAAAACTCCTCATATTAACTAAAGAGGGTTCGTTGGGCCTAGAGTTATCCCTTATTAAGCAAGAATGGTCAATTGAGCCTTACAAGGAACCCCATATGCAAAATACCCAAATTAAGGCTAGACAAGTGCCACATCAGCAACGACGATGACATGGCATGGGACACATCAGCGAAGTGTGGACACGTCATAGCAAAGCATATGACACGTCAACAAAAACGATGATGTGGCAGGTGCCACGTTAGCAAAAACATGCGCATGTCATCCTGACATGTCATCAAAACACACGCTATGTCAGCAGGGTGGTGACGTGTTAGGTGACACGTCAACAAATGGGCCCAAGTCGGTGAATGTGATGCCACGTCAGCAATACTGTTAATATTAACGCCGTCAGCATATACCAAGTATATTCCCTTAAACACTAACGGTGTCGGCATCTTCTGTTAAGATTAACGCCGTCACTGCCGGCGTCAGCATATTGTTAACGGTGACGGAATATCCTTTCTGGGACGGGACTGCAGCAGCAGGTCGCCGGCGGCCTCAGCGAGCGGCAATTGGTACGATTAATTGCAGATTATTCGGAGATTAGTTGTAGGCGGATATTAATCGGAGATTAAACGTTGGCATTTCTGATTCAGTATATCTCAGCGCGACTTAATCCTGTAGCCCCCAGATATTTGCACCCCAGTCTGATTACTCTTGGGATATTTACGCCCCGTCTGATTACACCCACTTCTCTTACACTTTTGGTTATCCACACCCCATTATAATTCCTTAACTATAATGGAAGTTTCTGGGAGCATGCAGGTGATCAATGCCAGAGTCATGCAACCATGTAGTCATGCAGGCATGCAGGAGAATTATGGCAGGGAGGCATGCAGGGCCAGTTACTACATGATGCATGCAAGGGCCAGCTATAACAGTAGGCATGCAGGACCATTAACTGCAATTCATGCCTGCATCTAAAACGGAAATGGGTAACCTATAAAAAGATGGTTTTACAACCGAAAAGGTATGCAATTCATTCCACAAAAACTCTTGTAAAAAATCCTAAAACTGACTTTAGCATCGGAGGGTTTTTTGCAGGTACCCCCCCTTCCCTTTTCTCCAGAATTCGATTGAAGATTGAAGCAGCGGATCGATTTCCAACAAAATCACATCAAAATTCGTGTTTGGGGTAGAAGAAACTTTACCTTACAAACAATTTTCTTAGCAAAAACGAAACTTTATAGTGATGAAAAAGGGGGTGCATCAGATTTTAATGATTTTGATCCTACCGAATTGGAAAATTTGTTGAATGAAGAAGAAAAAGTGAACCAAAGAATGCTTGAGGATATTGTTCAAGCACAAGAAAACTTACATCCGGAGGAAGAAGATGATAATGCTTCCAATAAACAGGTATGAGTTGTAACGATCTACAAACATGTATTTGCATGTCCCAATTGCCGAATAAGGAAAAAAAATCAAAACTTTAAACTAAAATCGGTTTATTCGATGGCATCACATAAACCGATTCTGGGTAAAATCCCCAAATCAGGTACATGAATTTGTTTTTGTTCATCACCAAATAAACCGATTGTAGTAAATTTTTGGAGCGATGGGTACGTGAGGAGAATCGGTTTTTGTTGGTGTTATGCATAATCCGATTTCTTCACAAGAATAATCACGTAGAATACAGGAAGTTCACAATCGGTTTATTTATGTGTATATGTAATCCGATTGTGGAGAAAAAAAAGTTCCAGTAGAAATGAGAACAACAATTAGATTACATGATACGCGACATGAACTGATTGTGTACTTTGAAATTTTTTCGCTAACTCCTTAATCGGACTTTATTATTGCATATATAAACCGATTACTTTCAATTGGTTTTCTCGACTGTAACATATAATCCAATTTTCAATCCTCAAGTTGTTGATATTTGTTGTAGATTGTTGTTGCGTTTGAAGAAGATCAGCCCAAAGTCGTATCTCTGTTGGGTCCTGATACCTCTGTCCACTATTTCACCAATTTGGAATGGAAAGACAGAAACGATGCAAAGAAATGGTTTATAGACAAGGGAATAGAGATCAAATGCGCATTAATTTTAGGCCGTCTCTCAAGTCAATATCGTTTGGAATTTTTTTATGAGAGAGGTGGAAAACAATAAAGTCACTGGGCAAAGGATAGACTATACATGAAGAAGACGACAAAATACATCATTTGGGATGAATCTCTTAACGATCGGAGAATTGTTTTATTCAACCATAACAACATAAATTATATCGGTCTTAGAGTACGTGATTATTGTCCATTACCACCGGTATATGGGTTTCATGAGGTCTCGGAGGTCACCAAGGAGTTGCTAAAAAAATATGATCCCAACATGAGGGTATGGGAAGAATTGATCGTGCTGGATCAATTCGAAGGTCTACATTTGTTGGAATGAGTATTTTCCTTATGTTAAAAACTTGATCTATCGGATGGTTATATTTTGTCGCTTTCTTATATTGTATTTTGCAATCTTGAACCAATCTTAATGAATGAATGAAAGTGGTTTTCTTTTTTTGGGTAACTTGAACTCATGAATTTTGCTTCAGAATCGGACTTCAAATACGTTTATGAAGTCCGATTATGGAGGTAGTTTGTTGCATCTTTTTCAGAATCGGTTTATATGGACAACAATATAATCTGATTGTTGATACAGAGATTTTTAACTACAAAATCGGATTACATATGCTGCAAAATGATCCGAATAGGAATCCAGAATCGGTTTATTTGTGTACTAATGTAATCCGATTATAGTTGATATTCATCAAATTAAACCAGAATCGGATTACTATGGTGCACATATAAATAGATTCTGGGTGGATTTTCAAAAAACTTGATGAGTGGATTCTAAAGATTTAGAGGTAAATCATTGTAGAGTCATAGAAGGAAGGGTTTAAAGGGGGATTCAACTCAACAGTTGAATTGTGTGTGTTTTGGCTTTCTTTTTATAAACCAAAAGGAAAATTAGATTTTAATTGTTGTTTGTGATTGATTAGGATTTAGTTTTAATTTTGATGAAAAATAAATTGAGTTTTGATTAATGATTTTGGTATTTGTTAATTAAGTTTTAATTTTGTATTTGTATTTGTGTTAGAATAATTAAGGTTTCTTTAAGGTTAATTTAGTAATTTTATAATTTTTTGGACACCCCTTATCATTCTCTATTGTGGGATGAACAAATCTATAGGCCTCAATTAAGTGGCCTAGGCCCCAATTTAGGAAGGTTCATTTAGGCCTTGTCCCTTTGTTTTGAATTTTTAGTCCTTGGGTTTTTGTGAGCGGAGGTTGACCCTTCCATAAATTTTTCCTAAGGTTGCACAAGAACTGGTGTAGAGTCCCTGTACCGGATTGGAACCGAAAGAACCGGACCGAAACCGGAGTAAATGGTGCAGGGACCGGTTCTCAAATTTCAATCCCGGTCAACACCAGGTACATGCACCGGTTCTGTGGGAAGTACCGGTATGTACCGACTTGAAAGTCCCGGTGAATAATACACGTTAGATATTTTAGTTAGAAGTAATCGTGGCCATAGATCCTAGGTATATACTCATCTTATTCTTATCTATCGAGTAAACAACCATTCTTCTTCTTGTTTTCTAAGAACTGAAAACTATGGTTCACTTCTTCTTCTTCTTCTTCACCATCCCAGACAGTGAGTCTCTATCATATTCACCACCATCACCACCTTCTTCTCCGCCACCACCACCAGTACCATCAATTACTAGTTAACAACAATTCCACAGTCAGTATAATTCAGTCACTAATTTTTGGGTAACTTCAAATATATTTGATTAAATTAGAGATGAGAGATTAAATTGTGAAATGGGTTAGGGGTTCGCTGTGAATCGAAGAATTGAGAAGGTGGTTGGAGTTTTGGGGTTCGAAATCTGAGATAATAAAAATAAGATGAATCTGTAGTTATTGTTTGAGATTTTGAATGAATATCAAAAAACAGATCTAATGATAATAGATAGATGGAATTATGTTATATGCCCTTTGCTGATGGTTTAATTGTCTTGATGATGATGAGTAATTCAGGAACATGAGAGAGAATGAATTAGGGTTTCAATTTGCATAGAGAATATGAAGTTGTTGTTGTTGAGATTTAAGCCGATTAATGAACTGAAAGTTAAATTGGGGTCTCTGAGATGAAATTTAGATGGGGATTGAATTAGATTGAGAATTATCAAAGAAGATGATGGTTTAATCGATGTGATATTGGTGTTGTTGCTACAATTGATGAATATAGAGATAATGAATTACAAGTATGAGATGATGTTGGATTGTGGTCGTGATGTTGTTGTAATGAAGGGTGAAAGAACCAGAGAAGAATAGTCTTAATGTTCATGGGTTTGAGTGGAAAAAGGAGATCTGGTGGTGAATCAGGTGATTGGAAGGCTAAGTTTATGTGATTGCAAGTATGATATGATGTTGTTGAATGCTTGAAATTGCTTAGATGTATGTTAGGATCTAAATATGTGAAATGCAATGAAAAACTGAAGAAAAATAGGCCGGAAAATGGTCTGAATTGCCCTTAAACTTTTGCTGGTTGTGTTTTTCATCTGTGTATGTTATTACTTGTTAGATGAATATTGTTGAATCAGGGAAAAACCCGGTACCGAACCAGTACCATAGATACAGGTACAACACCAGGTAAAAGTACGGGTACCGGTTCTTAAATTTCAGTCCCGGTCAACACCAAGTACAGGTTCCATAGTAGAACCGGACCATACCAGACCATGTGCAACCTTAATATTTCCTATGGGCGTATTTTGTGTGAGGTAATTTATATTAATGTCTTATTTTGACGAGGCTTTCTTATTTTATTTTTGTTCCTAAGAAGAATCATTCTAATTTTATTTCCTTTTTGGGTGCTTTCTTTGATGCCTTGTATATCCATCTTATTGCACATTTCAACATACTTCAATTATTTCACAACTGTCTCTGCTCTCGATCTTGGTTCAGGTACGACATCTCAACGTTCCTAATTATTTTAATCAATAGTTTATGTTTACGTTTCAGCCAAGCATTACCGTATTTATTTCTTAAACCTTCATTGCTCATTATCACTATTCTAGCCTAGAATTGTCAAGGCATAAAACTCCTATCTTCTATTCAACATATAAAAGGATTTCGTTAACTCTGATCGCCTCCTCTTCCCTTACTGAATTTCAGTATCTCTTCGTCCATTCGCTAATTTGAAGTTCCCTTCAAGCTATAATCACACTCGTCCTGGAAACATGTAAAAACCCAATCCAAATTCCCACCTACCTCAAACCTCTACCAACACCAAACAACCCAAAACCCAACCAACTCTTTCCCTCCCTAACCATGTCAATCCTGGCATGGAACTTCCAGGGCATAAACCAACCACCAACAATACACCACCTAAGAGGATTAATCTATATGTATAAACCAACCATCTTATTCATCTCAGAAACATTAGCCAATAACAATCAAATGCTTCTCATTTCTCAAACGTTACAATTCCAGAATCACTGTTCTCTCCCCAAAATTGGAAGAAAATGAGGTCTCTGCTTATTATGGAATAATGAAGTCAATCTACAAATCCTAAGGACATCCCAAAGTTTTATTCACGCCATTGTCACCCCCTAGCCCCAGTCCAACCATGGATTTTCACCGGTATATATTGTCCACCACAACTGTCCGCTAGGAAATATTTTTGGCAAGATTTCCCATCCCTATTCCCCAGCACATCTACTCCTTCCTTGGATTCTCATCGGAGATTTTAATGAAGTGATGGACTAATCCGAAAAGAAATGCGGAAGACCAGTCTCCTATGCTCAAAACTTAGCCTTTCATTAATCTAATTGATCAGATGGGATTCTTAGACCTAGGATTCTGAGGCGACCCTTACACTTGGACAAATAACCAGCAAAGCCAAGACAACATCCAAGAACGCATTGATAGAGCTATATCAAACCAACAATGGAGAACTTCCAATCCTCACGCGGAAATCACGCATCTGCCACAAATAGCTTCAGATCATGCCCCTATTCTTCTACAAATCAAATCCCTGGACTGGCAAGGAAACAAGAACTACAAATTCGAACATTTATAGCTATCTCACCCGCAATTACAGCAAGTGGTCAACTCAGCTTGGGAAAAAATGCATGACTCAAACCCTTCCTTAAATCTCCAAATGAAGCTCATATCAACCAGCGAAACCCTGAAGGAATGGAATAAGGTAACCTTCGGCCATTTACCTACTATAATTAAAAAAATAATCGCCAAAATAAAGCATGCACAACACCAATGTGCTACGCAGACGGGCCCATCGCTGGACCATTGGCTCCTCCAAGAAAAAAAGCTTCGCATAGATCACATCACCCTGCTAGATTGCGATGTAACCTATTGGCAACAAAGATCTAGAATACATTGGTTGCAATCGGGAGTTCGAAACATAACATTCTTTCACACCAAGGATACAATTCATCGAAGCTGCAACAACATCCAACAACTCCAAGATCAACAAAATAATTGGATCCATGATACGGACGCAATCAACAAAATTATTCTAGATCACTTCACCGATCAATATACATCACCAAATACAAGAATGGATGACCAGTTGTTTGAAGACATTACCCCGAGGCTAAACCCTCAACAATGTTGTCTTCTTACTTAAGAGGTAACCCCTGAGGAAATAAAAAAAGCGTTCTTTTCCATCGGCTCCGAACGTGCCCCGGGACCATACGGCTACAGTAGCAGGTTCTTCAAAGTTTTCTGGGAAACAAATCGGACGCAACTATTTGATATGGTACACAATTTTTTTAACTCCCTTATCATACACCCACTCATGAACCACACTAACCTCACCCTTATCCCGAAAGTAGATCACCCTTCTAAACCCTCCCAATACAGACCAATAAGACTATGCAATGTCACTTACAAAATCATCTCAAAAATCTTAGTCAACTGCTTAAGACCTCTTCTCCCCTTTCTCATAGTCCCCTACCAGAGTTCCTTTGTGCCCCAAAGATATATTCATGATAACATAGCAATCTCCGGTGAGCTTTTCCATTATATCAAATCCTCTAGCCGTACCAAGGACCCAAAAGTGGCTCTCAAGCTTGACATACAAAAATCTTATGACTCTTTAGATTGGGGATTCATCAAACGATCTTTACCAAAATGGGTTTCCAATACCTATTTGTGGACTACATCATGCTATGCATGACCATAGTAACATACTCAGTCATCATCAATGGCACTCCGCACGGGTACATCACCCCCACTAGAGGAATTAGGCAAGGTGATCCCCTCTCTTCTTATATCTTTATTATCTCTGCGGAAATCCTCTCAACAAATTTGGGAAACCTAGAAGCGCAAAAAAAGGTAGAGGGACTGCGTATCTCTCAAAAAGCTGATGTAGTTTTTACTGTGATAAGAAAAGTGGTTCGTATAAAGACTTGTGAAGATTCAACATTAGATTCAAAACTAGAAAACTCAAATTGAAGTTGTTATCAAGATTCTAAAAAGCACTGAGACTCAGGATTCCACCATTGACCAATAAAGTGACTCAATAATCAATATTCATGCAATTCTTTGCGTTTAAAGTGATTCTAATTTATTGCCTCTAGTAGATTTTCGAAGTAACAATTGTAAACATCAAGCATGAAACATCAATAGTTTAAAACTAAGCATGCTCCATCAAAACAAATCACAATCATTCAATAAAAATCAATTATCCAGTATTAGCTCCATGCAAATAATCATAAAAGAAATTGCAAAATTAATTAAAATAGAAATATACCACTTTTAATGGAATAATGGCTTCCTCCGTCGCCTCGGCTGAGGGTTTTAGCTCCTCATATTAACCATGTTCTCAAAATACATCTTTATTGCTCAAAAGTTGATTAAAAGTAAGAGAACTAATGAAGCAGCTAGTTTGTAACATATATAATTGTTACAGAACCCACTGTTTCAGAGAACCTAACACAGAACTTTTGCGAACTCTGAATAATTGTTACAGAAATTATGACAAATGGTGTTGAGTTTGAACGAAAAGGACACGGGTTCTGCGACTCTCCTTAAGTGTTGTTTTTTGTTCTTTTTCTTCTTCCTCTCGCTTGTATCTCTGCAACTTGGTTTTTCTCTGCAACTGCCCCAAACTATTCTTAAAGACTCGATACCTCTGTTGAATTTGAAACAACCTATATATACCTCACCATATTGAATAAATCCCAAGAATATCTCCGATATATTTTTCTTCTCCCCACGGCCAAGTTACGTATAACTCTCTTCTTCTTTCTTTGTTTATGCCTTCCCTGAATTAATCCACATCCAAAGATGGAATCTAATCCAACAAAGGATATATTATCTCCTATCCCTCACGTAACTTCCCATGGTAACCACAAAATCAACCCGAGAATAATACCTCTTTCATGTTTTACCGAGAATTGATTTAGCTCTTCCCATTATTACATTTGCAATACCAACACCTTCCATTTCTTAGGAATACCAATCTTACCAACACTGGTTTGCCGAAGAGTAAGTCTCCACTAAACTGAACCAAAAGCTCGAAATATTCTCATTTCCCTTTTTTATACAAAGTCTGTGTAAACATCCTATTTAATCGAATTTTAACTTCATACCAATCCTGTTTAACGTTAACAGGCCAAACCCAATTGAAACCCACCAAAATCTTCTCCGAGAAATCACGCAACTGTAAAGTTATTCCCTCCAAAACAATCAGTTCAAACCGTGAAGATGAAGGGGGTACCCCTATCCAATTGGATGGTGCCTAAAACACATGGAGTGTGAATAAAATTAGGGATCCCCTTAGTTACTGAGGCGCCCCTTATCAAACTGGGGTGTGCCTTTAGTAGTTTTCTCCCGCGAGCGCAAAAACCACTTTTCAAGCCAATTTCGCCGAAAAAGATTATTTCTCCAAAAACACCTACAAAAACATAAAATAATCATAATAAATACAAAAACGAGGACTAACAAAAATCTATGGTGGCCTCGTTGTACAACGAAAAATATCTTAGACATCAACCAATCCTTCAAAATATCCCTCCTCCTCCCTCATCCACAAGCCCCTTATGGAGGAATTTGGCTTCCCTCATACCAACCCTGAAAAAACATCTCTTTCACCAGATAGGAAATGGCTCTACCACCCCAATCCAAGCAAACTGGATCCCTCAGTTTGAAAATAACAAAGACCCAACGATTTGCATGCTACCCCATACAATCAGTAGCTAATATTATTGACCCATTAGCCCGGTCTTAGAACCACGAAAAACTGAGCATCCTCGCACCAAACACAGTGCAAAGAATTGTCAACCTTCACCTTCCACATGAGAACCAGCCGGATAGAATAATCTGGCCCTTCACAAAACAGGAAAATACACGACTGCTTCAGGATACAAATGCCTAACAAATATTTCATACCAATTACAACACAACCCAACACCCCCTCCAACCAACTTCTTATGGACGCTCCCATGTCCACCAAAAGTACAACTTTTCTTGTGGAAAGCGCTTAACGAGGGTTTACCAACCCTCCAACTACTCAATCACATCCACCTTACCAACTCTAATCTTTTCCCCCAATGTAATTCTGACACTGAAAGTGCAAAGCATATCCTACTGCATTGTCCGATCGCTATGGATTCGTGGAACCTACTACTTCTCTGGATATCCACTTCACATAGCACCCACCAAGGAATACCCACTTCAATAAACCCACATACATCTATATCCCTACTTCTCCAGGCTAAAATCGATAACGACACCACTACCACATTCTGCTTTCTCTTCTGGTCCCTTTGGCTAGATAGAAATGATGTCGTATACAACCAAAAGCAAATGAACCCAAAAATCATACTCCAAATGGCTACACGCCTCAACAAGAATACATCTGGGCTCAACAGAACCTCCCACCGGTGCTACCAGGAATGCAATATTCTACAAACGTTATGCATTAGATTCCTAAGTCAATCACAATTTTAGTAAGATGTAATAAACCCCACCCAAACAAGATCACAGATGGAGCATCTAGAGGACATCCGGGACTGGCAGGAGAGGGAATTATTTTCCGATACGCAAATGCTATCACAATCTTAGAAATTGTACAACCATGAGGGATAACAAAAACGCTCACTGCCAAAACTTTGGCCATGCTCATAGCGTCAAGAACATCTACAGATCGAGAATGGCCAAAGGTGCAATTCGAAACGGACTCGGAAAATCTTCTAAGGTTTTTAACCTCAACAGCCGAACCACCTTGGTACTTCAACAATATGATAGCATACATCAAGCTTAGATTGGCCCAAATTCCAAATTGCAACATAAAACATATTTACAGGGAAGGAAATAAGGCGGCGGACGGTTTAACAAACAAAGCAGCAGATGACAGCAGAACGGCAAATCTATCCACAATAATCTGAGACCACAAAACACCATCGTGTATTGGTCCCAGTGTAACGGCAGACTCTATGGGTACACTGTACCCTCGTGTTATTTCTTCCTAACTTTAATACAATTTCATGCTTAAAAAAAAAATTCCAGAGACAAAGCGCGTATCACCAAGACTAAAAATAGATCCGCATCACAAAAATCAATGATCAATTTATCCAAATGATTCAAATTAATATGCATTGAGGATTGAAGAAAACGTTGATATTTTTAGAAAACTTTACTGCTCCCCGTTAATACATTTCCCTTGAAACCAAAAAAGAAACCGATAAGACGTAAACATAAACCCATATAGGCAACAACCTTGCAGAACTGCAAACGAAGAACATAATAAAACACCTAATTAAACTGCTCAATACGAAATAATCTATGAAGAAACACTACTTCTTCCTAATCACTAACAATTATGCTCAGATCTGCTCGGAATTAAGTAAACCCCATAAGAAAAATGAGGGTCGCCACTGGAGGTTTTCCTAATTAAGATATGAGAGAAGACGGATGTATAGTTGGAAACTGGGCTTCAGATAAACAATTTTGAATTGGTAATGGTTGGAAAAATTCCATCCGTTGCCAAAATTGTTGTTTCAATCCTATATAAACTCTTCATCTTGTTGAGTTTGATTCTTGAAACACAAAAAATTGGTTTTTTCCATCGGAGATTTTGGAAGTATGTAAAAGAAAATTCATGCTACATCAATTTGCATTCATTTTGGTATTCATCGAAGTGTTGTTAAAGAACACCAAAGGTATTATTACATATGTCATTACTTGTATGAACAATTAGCACTTAAGTAAGGAGATTACTCACCTCAATACCCACTATTAGGTTGTTTAATTGTTTGTTTAATTATTCTTCTTATTCTTCTCTCTTTTTTTTTTTTTTTTTTTTTTTTAAAGATCATCTTTAGGAATTTGTAAAGAATGGTGGTTTACTAATCCTAATTTGGAATAAGTGATTTAGTACAATAATAATACGGTTTCAGTCATATTTGGTGAATCAGTAACAAGATTTCTAATGGAGATAAAAGTAAGTTTTTTACAGAAAAAATAAATAATAATATAGGAAGCCAGATTTGCGTGCAATGTTTTTTTTTACATGATAAACATGGAACCTTTTCATTGATGAAAATTCGAGGTTACAATGAGTTTAAGATCGAAAATAAGAGAATACATAGAAACAAGAACTTACCGTAAAAGTACATCACCGAGAAATTCGACAAGAGAAAGAGAAGGATTATCGGAGTTAGACAAATACAAGTAAGGATAAGACCCGATTAAATCGAAATAGGGATGGTTTTTCTCGAAATTGAATTCCAACCATTTAGCTTGTTATTCTTCTCTAGAAAGATGTGCTCCTAGAGTAGGAGTGATTTGCTCAAATCTCTTATACCTAATGATGAAAATTTAGTCGTCAAAATAATCTTTGATGAAGATTCCGATGAAGATCTCATCGCCGGATAATTAAAAGTTGAAGATTCTGTCGTCGTTTTTTTTTTTTGAAGATTTCTACAATGATGAGCACCACTAGTGATCTAAAAACACAACCAAGTAACCAAGAACTACCATTAAAATCGAGATAAACCTCTTGAAAAGAGAAGATAAAACCACTTTAAAACTGGACAAAAATCACTAAACGGTAAGAGAAAAACATAAAAAAAAACTAGCTAAAACAACAAACAAGATGAAAGCAAGAAAAAGGGATGAAAATACCGCTCAGATCCGACCCAAAAGGACCAGATCTGAGCAAGATAGGTTACCGGAGTTTTTTTTTTTCCGTTGTACGAGTAAGAGAGAAGGTTTTTTATGTGCAATGTTTCTATACAATAATTCTTTACAGACCGTCGTTTGAGACTCCTCCAAAACCGTTTCCTACGTGGACTCCCACGTGTACTGCCACTTCAGCCCAAAATATGCCAGATCTTACTTTTTGTGAAATTTATTCTCTCAATAAACTTAACGAAGGCTCTTCATCTTTACCTCTAATCTTCTTTACACTGTAAAAAAGAAAATGCGATTTAAGTAAATCAATTATCATAACTGGCAAGATGAAGAATTAACAAGAGTATAGTTTTGCCATCATTTTAATTGTTTTCTAAAATCAAAACCATAGTTCAATTTTGTTTTCCTTTAAACCATAAGTAAAGTTGTAAACACTATGAATCTGTTTTATTTTTGAGTACTAATAAATCAAGAACAGCAAGTTAAAAATCCGAAGATTTATATATTCAATCATAGCAGAGCAGAAGAAGCTTAACATATCATGTACTTCATTGCTAAATGCAGTAAAGAAAGAAAATTGCAAGCAAAATCATTAGAGCCATCTTTAACATGATCTCTTCTTGGTTTGGTGCATCTATATATCTTTGCAGCACTTCCCTCACTAAGGGTACCTTTTCCCCTTACAAACAAGTTAATTCGATACCACCATTGCGGACAGTCCCAGTTCTTATTCCTCCTGTAAAATCCATTGTAGACTTCTTCCCTACTCGAAGCCTTATACTCCATAAAGGGTTTTTCAAGATTATTTTGTTTGAGATAACTAACGATCCCTTCATCAATCGTTTGAAATCCATAACATGGTGACAACGATGATTATGTTGATAAAAATTACCTACCACTACCATTAATTTGATTAGCACTTTTAAAAAAAAAATTGATTAGCGTTTTCTTTCGAAGAAGAAATGAAATCATTTTATTTTTCCATGTTTCACCGCGAGATAGAGAAGGTGAAAGACGCAAAAACGAAAGAATTAGGGATTCAGAATAGTCAGAAATTATATCAACATCCAAAAAACATTTACTGATTCAGAACATAAACGCATTTTTTTCATTGTATAGGCTGAAGTGGTAGGTACACATGGGGGTCCACGTAGGAAATGGTTTTTGCGGAGTCTAAAATGTCGGTCTGTAAAGAATTATTGGTTTCTATATATCAAATATGCTTCAAAAATATAGGAGAAAAAAGTATATCTTATATTTGTTTGACTGGGGGTCTATATAAACTTAATGTAACCTGTCCGGAATTGAATTTGAATGATTCTTCTGATTACATGTGTGTGTCATTGAAAATTTGGCATGGTAGACTTGGTCATGTAAACTATAAATCAATGCATAAATTGTCTAGCATATGCATCATACCCAAATTCACTTTAGATAAAAATCATAAGTGTGAGATTTGCGTAGAATCTAAGCATGCTAAGAAATCATTCAATAAGAATGTCCAGAGAAACTCTAAACCCTTAGACTTAATCCACTCAGACCTAGTTGATATGAAGTCAGTTCAAACAAGAGGTGGTAAGAAATGGTTTATTACTTTTATAGATGATTGTACGAGGTACTGCCATGTTTACTTACTTAGAGGGAAGGATGATGCCTTAGAAGCCTTTAAAATTTATAAAAGTGAAGTTGAAAACCAATTGAATACTACCATTAAAACTATTAGGTCTGACCGTGGTGGTGAGTATGAAATTCCCGTAGGAGATTTCTATGAAGAACATGGCATAATACATGAGACTACATCCCCTTATTCACCTCAATCCAATGGTGTAGCTCAACGTAAGAACCGTACCCTTAAGGATATGATGAATGCCATGTTAATTAGTTCAGGATTACCTTCGAATTTGTGGGGGGGAGGCTATCATCTCTGCCAATTACATCCTGAACATAGTACCCTTTAAAGGATCGGATAAAACTCCTTATGAGTTATGGAAAGGTAAACAACCATCTTATGAATACTTCAAAGTGTGGGGGTGCTTGGCAAAGGTGAGCATCCCTCCTCCTAAGAAAAATGAGATAGGACCCAAAACCGTTGATTGTGTTTTTATAGGGTATCCTGAGCATTCTAGTGCTCACAGGTTTATGGTTGTGAGTTATGAAATTTCTGACATAGGGTTGAATACTATCATGGAGTCTAGGGATGCTGTGTTTTTTGAGAATGTTTTTCCTTTAAAATGTGACTCTCGTAAGAGGTGTATTGATGATCCCATAGACATGCCTTCAACTAGTCAGTCATTACCTTTAGAGGAAGATGATACAGAAGTAGAACCTAGAAGAGGTAAAAGGGCTAAAACTAAGAAAACTTATCTTGGTTGCATTACATACCTAGCCGAGTCTGATCCTCAGACTTATAGAGAATCCATGACTTGTCCAGAATCTCCATGGTGGAAAGAAGCTTCCATTAGTGAAATGGATTCCCTTCGAGAAAACAGTACTTTTGAACTTGTAGATTTACCTCCAGGGTGTAAGGCCATAGGTTGTAAATGGATTTTCAAAAGAAAACGTAAGATAGATGGAACTATTGAAAAATACAAGGCTAGGTTGGTAGCTAAAGGCTACAAGCAAATAGAAGGTATATATTTTTTAGACACCTATTCGCCAGTGATTAGAATTAGATCCATTAAGATGTTAATTTCTATAGCTTCTGTCCATAATCTAGAGATACATCAAATGGATGTAAAGACAACGTTTCTTAATGGTGAGTTAGATGAAGAAATTTATATGGAACAACCTGAAGGCTTTGTAGTTAAAGGTTATGAAAAGAAAGTTTGTAAACTGGTTAAATCTTTGTATGGGTTGAAACAAGCACCTAAATAGTGGCATGAGAAATTTAATCATGTGATGATTTCTAGTGGTTTTAGAATTAATGAATCTGATAAGTGTGTTTATACTAAACTTATCAAGGATGCCTGTGTGATTGTATGCTTGTATGTTGATGATATGCTTATACTAGGTACAAACATGGACGTTATTAATTCCACTAAGAAACTGTTGATTGAGAACTTTGACATGAAAGACTTAGGCCCCGCTGATGTCATATTAGGGATGGAGATTAGAAAAACTTCTAATGGCTATAGTCTGAGTCAATCTCATTATGTTGAATCCATACTTAAGAAATTTAATCAGTTTGACTGTAAACCTGTTTGTACTCCATATGATTCTAAGTGTCATCTCACGAATAATAAGGGTGTAGGAGTTAACCAACTTGAATACTCGAGAGTCATAGGAAGTCTGATGTATTTGATGAATTGTACGAGACCAGACATTGCTTTTGTTGTGAGTAGGTTAAGTAGGTATACTTGTAATCCAGGGAAGATGCATTGGGATGCACTGATTAGAGTGCTGAGGTACTTAAAGTTCACATTGACCTTTTGTTTGAATTACGAAGGGTATCCTGCCGTCCTTGAGGGATTTTGCGATGCAAACTGGATTGATGACTCAGAGGAGTCTAAGTCTACGAGTGGATATGTATCCACTCTAGCAGGTGCGTCTGTATCTTGGAAGAGTTCCAAACAGACATGTATAGCTCGTTCCACTATGGAATCGGAGTTTATTGCGTTATATAAAGCAGGAGAGGAGGCCGAATGGCTAAGAAACTTTTTAGAAGATATTCCTCTCTGGCATAGGCCTGTGCCAGCTATATCTATACATTGTGACAGAAAATCTGCAATAGGTAGAGATAAGAATAGCTTCTACAATGGAAAGTCTATACATATGCATAGAAAACATGATTCTTTGAAACTACTAATATGAACAGGCGTTATTTCCAAAGATTGGACAAGGTCCAAGGATAATATCACAGACCCTTTGACGAAAGGTTTGTCTAAAGAGATAGTTAGTAAAGCATCGAGGGGGATGGGTCTTAGGCTCAATAATTAAACTTGCCATAAAGGATACTCAACCTTGTTGATTGGAGATCCCAAGATCAAGGTTTCGAATGAGACAACTAATTTATGGTGGGCAAAGGTAAACACTATCAAAGAATTTTATTCGTTGTCCCTTCCCTATGGTGTTGATGTGATAGTGTGACAGCATGTGAAGGATGACTTTTAAATTAGTCTTAATGAGTTCCATAGTTTCAATTTAAGATTGAAGTGGGGTGTAGCAGTAAACACTCTTGATGGAACTCACCTATCTGAATATGGAAGTGGGGCCTCTTCCTATGAGAATTGAGCTAATTCTCTAGAGTATTCTGAGAAACAGGATACGTCCAGGGCCAAATTGGACAAAACGGCACGAACTTAGTAATGCCAGGAGGATATCATGCGTGGTTCTTGTCGCGAATTACACCAATGCTATCAGTTCAAGACTATGTTCACTTCCTAGCATGTAGTTCCGGTAACTTCTCACTAAGTAAGGGTTCAAGACCTCATGGACACCTTTTCCTAAATGGTATTTTCCTTACTCTGATTTTTTCGTTTTCCTAGATTTCATTCATGTGGGGGATTGTTGGAGAAAAATGAGTTTTAATAAAATTGTTTTTGGTCTTAGTGTGGTTTGATCTAATGACCTAAGGGTCTAAGGATACTCACTCATTTTTTGGGTGAATGAAGTGGAACCTTTACTCCCACATTGTGGAAAACTAAAGAGGAGCTCCACTATATAATCATACTATTATGTATGAATTATAAAACGTGGGTGGAGCGGGTGGGAACAAATACATATTTTGACCCATGCGATATGCGCGTATACCATGCACCAAGTTCCTCTTCTACTCGGATTTATTTTTGGCGAGTTTTTCTTTAGGAAATTGATTCCAAAAATAATTTTAATAGTTTTATTTATGGTAAATTATTTTTACATGTTTTTTAAGAAAAACAAAACCTAACTTGATTCACAAGTATCTATTCCTATAAATACAACTAGAAATTTTGTTTTCAGTACACCGAAAAAATTCTTCTTTCGTTATAGGGTTTCTCCATACGTTTTACTTCCATCCCCGTTGCTGAGTTCGAAGAAAGGGTAACTTGTGTTGTGCTAACTCAAGTTATATCAGGCAGTCTTATACTTGACACATCTTCATTGTGAGGGGTTTAGAATTACACAACTCGAGTATACCCGCGAACTAATGTGTTAAGGACAACTTGTTGAACCTATGATTCTGCCTTCGTCAAGTTGTTTCGGTAGAGTTGTCTCGAATTTGTTCTTTACATATTATTTTTGATACATCTAACGTGTTGTTCATTGTTGCAAGATCCCAATAATCTTAACACATTAAATATTCCTTGTAACAATGGGAAACAACGATGTAGAAAGACCTTAAAAGTTTAACTTAAAGGATTTCAAGAGATGGAAATCCAAGATGCTGTTTTATTTGATCCATCATGAACTAGACTATGTACTGGTTCCTGGTGATGACTTGTACGATGCTGAAAGTCTGACTGCGGAGGAGATCAATATTAACACGAGGTCTAATTTTCTGGCTAAAAATCATATCATGAATGGTTTGGAAGATGCGATGTATGATTTTTACAATGCTAAAGAGAACTTGACTGCTTATGAGTTGTGGATAGCGTTAGAAGCAAAGTACCAAGCTGAGACTGCATAAAGCAAGAAATTTCAGGTGAAAAAGTTTATGGAGTTCAAGATGACGAATGATAAGTCTGTTGTTGATCAATTCCTCGAATTTCAACAAATTATTAACGAGATTCTTGCTGAAGGTATGATTATTGATGAGACTTTTCAAGTGTCTGCGGTGATTGAGAAGTTACCTTCTTCTTGGTCGGAGTACAAGAAAAAGATGAGACATGAAACTGGCGAGATCAACATGGTTGAATTGGGAAAGAAGATTCAAGTGGAAGAGATGTGGTGCACCAAAGATAGGAACGTGTCATCTGCAAGGGACATGGAGAACAAAGCTCATATGTCTGAACACAAGTCACCTAAAGCTGGAAAAAGTGACAACAACTATCGCAACACCAAGCATGGACCTAACAAGAAAGGTATGTTTCGTAAACCAGATTCTGGAATTACTAAGATTAAAGGTTCTTGTTGGGTATGTGTAAATTCTGGTCATATAGCAGTTCACTGTAGACAACGTAAGGATAAGAAGAATAATGCTAACTTGGCTGAGAAGAACAAAGACGATTTTTCTGTTGTGGTGTCTGAAGTTAACTTGGTGACCAATGTGATGGATTAGTGGGTAGACTCTAGAGCTACCAAGCATGTTTGTGGGAACAGAGACCTGTTCACCTCCTACCAGAGGGTAGGGGAAGGCGAGAAACTCTATATGAGTAACTCATCTGCATCAGATGTTGCAGGAAAAGAAAAGGTCGGTCTAAAGCTCACATCTGGAAAGACTCTCACATTGAATGAAGTTCTTCATGTTCCAGACATCAGCAAAAATCTTGTTTGTTGTTCTGTTTTAGATGATAAGGGTTTTAAAGTTACAATTGAGTTTGCAAAACTTGTAGTAACTAAGGGGAATGATTATGTGGGTAAGGGTTATAAGACTTGGGGTTTATATAAACTTAATGTAACCTTTCCTGAATTGAATTTGAATGATTCTTCTGCTTACATGTGTGTGGCATTGAACGTTTGTCATGGTAGACTTGGTCGTAAACTATAAATCAATGCATAAATTGGCTAGCGTAGGCTGCATACCCAAATTCACTTTAGATAAAAATCATAAGTGTGAGATTTGCGTAGAATCTAAGCATGCTAAGAAATCATTTAATAAGAATGTCCAGAGAAACTCTAAACCCTTAGACTTAATCCACTCATACCTAGTTGATATGAAGTCAGTTCAAACAAGAGGTGGTAAGAAATTTTTTATTACTTTTATAGATGATTGTACGAGGTACTGCCATGTTTACTTACTTAGAGGAAAGGATGATACCTTAGAAGCCTTTAAAATTTATAAAAGTGAAGTCGAAAACCAATTGAATACTACCAATAAAACTATTAGGTCTGACCGTGGTGGTGAGTATGAAATTCCCATAGGAGATTTCTGTGAAGAACATGGCCTAATACATGAGACTACATCCCCTTATTCACCTCAATCCAATGGTGTATCTGAACGTAAGAACCGTACCCTTAAGGATATGATGAATTCCATGTTAATTAGTTTAGGATTACCTTCGAATTTGTGGGGGGAAGCTATCATATCTGCCAATTACATCCTGAACAGAGTACCCTTTAAAGGATCAGATAAAACTCCTTATGAGATATGGATAGGTAAACAACCATCTTATGAATACTTCAAAGTGTGGGGGTGCTTGGCAAAGGTGAGCATCCCTCCTCCTAAGAAAATTAAGATAGGACCCAAAATCGTTGATTGTGTTTTTATAGGGTATCCTGAGCATTCTAGTGCTCACAGGTTTATGGTTGTGAGTTCTGAAATTTCTGACATATGGTTGAATACTATCATGGAGTCTAGGGATGCTGTGTTTTTTGAGAATGTATTTCCTTTAAAATGTGACTCTCGTAAGAGGTGTATTGATGATCCCCTAGACGTTCCTTCAACTAGTCAGTCATTACCTTTAGAGGAAGATGAACCAAAAGTAGAACCTTGAAGAGGTAAAAGGGCTAAACCTAAGAAAAATTATCCTGGTTGCATTACATACCTAGCCTAGTCTGATCCTCAGACTTATAGATAATCCATGACTTGTCCATAAGCCCCATGGAGGAAAGAAGCTTCCATTAGTGAAATGGATTCCCTTCGAGAAAACGGTACTTTTGAACTTGTAGATTTACCTCCAGGGTGTAAGGCCATAGGTTGTAAATGGATTTTCAAAAGAAAACGTAAGATAGATGGAACTATTGAAAAATACAAGGCTAGGTTGGTATCTAAAGGCTATAGGCAAATAGAAGGTATAGATTTTCCAGTGAGTAGAATTAGATCCATTAAGATGTTAATTGCTATAGCTTCTGTCCATAATCTAGAGATACATCAAATGGATGTAAAGACAACGTTTCTTAATGGTGAGTTAGATGAAGAAATTTATATGGAACAACCTGAGGGCTTTGTAGTTAAAGGTTATGAAAAGAAAGTTTGTAAACTGGTTAAATCTTTGTATGGGTTGAAACAAGCACCTAAACAGTGGCATGAGAAATTTTATCATGTGATGATTTCTAGTGGTTTTAGAATTAATGAATCTGATAAGTGTGTTTATAATAAACTTGTCAAGGATGCCTGTGCGATTGTATGCTTGTATGTTGATGATATGCTTATACTAGGTAGAAACATGGACGTTATTAATTCCACTAAGAAACTGTTGAATGAGAACTTTGACATGAAAGACTTAGGCCCCGCTGATGTCATATTAGGGATGAAGATTAGAAAAACTTCTAATGGCTATAGTCTGAGTCAGTCTCATTATATTGAATCCATACTTAAGAAATTTAATCAGTTTGACTGTAAACCTGTTTGTACTCCATATGATTCTAAGTGTCATCTCACGAAGAATAAGGGTGTAGGAGTTAACCAACTTGAATACTCGAGAGTCATAGGAAGTCTGATGTATTTTATGAATTGTACGAGACCAGACATTGCTTATGATGTGAGTAGGTTAAGTAGGTATACTTGTAATCCAGGGAAGATGCATTGGGATGCACTTATTAGAGCGTTGGGGTACTTAAAGTTCACATTGACCTTTTGTTTGAATTACGAAGGGTATCCTGCCGTCCTTGAGGGATTTTGCGATGCAAACTGGATTGCTGACTCAGAGGAGTCTAAGTCTACGAGTGGATATGTATTCACTCTAGAAGGTGCGTCTCTATCTTGGAAGAGTTCCAAACAGACATGTATAGCTCGTTCCACTATGGAATCAGAGTTTATTGCGTTATATAAAGCAGGAGAGGAGGCCGAATGGCTAAGAAACTTTTTAGAAGATATTCCCCTCTGGCATAGGCATGTGCCAGCTACATCTATACATTGTGACAGTAAATATGCAATAGGTAGAGCTAAGAATAGCTTCTACAATGGAAAGTCTATACATATGCATAGAAAACATTTTTCTTTGAAACTACTAATCTCAACAGGCGTTATTTCCATAGATTGGACAAGGTCCAAGGAGAATATCGCGGACCCTTTGAAGAAAGGTTTGTCTAATGAGATAGTTAGTAAAGCATCGAGGGGGATGGGGCTTAGGCTCAATAATTATACTTGCCATAAAGGATACTCAACCTTGTTGATTGGAGATCCCAAGATCAAGGTTTCGAATGAGACAACTAATTTATGGTGGGCAAAGGTAAACACTATCAGAGAATTTCATTCTCTGTCCCTTCCTTATGGTGTTGATGTGATAGTGTGACTGCATATGAAGGATGACTTTTAAATTAGTCTTAATGAGTTCCATAGTTTCAATTTAAGATTGAAGTGGGGTGTAGCAGTAAACATTCTTAATGGAACTCACCTATCTAAATGTGGAAGTAGGGCCGCTTCCTATGAGAATTGAGACAATTCTCTAGAGTATTCTGAGAAACAGGATATGTCCAGGGCCAAATTGGACAAAACGGCACGAACTTAGCAACGCCAGGAGGATATCATGCGTGGTTGTTGTCGCGAATTACACCAATGCTATCAGTTCAAGACTATGTTCACTGTCTAGCATGTAGTTCCGGTAACTTCTCACTAAGTAAGGGTTCAAGACCTCATGGACACGTTTGCCTAAATGGTATTTTCCTTTCTCTAATTTTTTCATTTTCTTAGATTTCATTCACGTGGGGGATTGTTGGAGAAAAATGAGTTTTAAGAAAATTGTTTTTGGTCTTGGTGTGGTTTGATCTAATGATCTAAGGGTCTAAGGATACTCACTCATTTTTTGGGTGAATGAAGTGGAACCTTTAGTCCCACATTGTGGAAAACTATAGAGGAGCTCCACTATATAATCATACTATTATGTATGAATTATAAAACGTGGGTGGAGCGGGTGGGAAAAAATACATATTTTGACCCATGTGATATGCGCGTATACCATGCACCAAGTTCCTCTTCTACTCGGATTTATTTTTGGCGAGTTTTTCTTTAGGAAATTGATTCCAAAAATAATTTTAAGAGTTTTATTTATGGTAAATTCTTTTTACATGTTTTTTAATAAAAACAAAACCTAACTTGATTCGCAAGTATCTTTTCCTATAAATACAACTCGAAATTTTGTTTTCAATACACCAAAAAAATTCTTCTTTCGTTCTAGGGTTTCTCCATACGTTTTACTTCCATCCCCGTTGCTGAGTTCGAAGAAAGGGTAACTTGTGTTGTGCTAACTCAAGTTATATCAGGCAGTCTTATCCTGGACACATCTTCGCTGTGAGGGGTTTAGCATTACTCAACTCGAGTATACCCGCGAACTAATGTGTTAAGGACAACTTGTTGAACCTGTGATTCTTCCTTCGTCAAGTTGTTTCGGTAGAGTTGTCTAGAATTAGTTCTTTACATATTATTTTTGATACATCTAACATGTTGTTCATTGTTGCAAGATCCCAACACTTAAATGGTCACCCCTTGATATAGATGTTGTTGAGACTAACACTGATGCTTCATATTGTCATATTTCATATACTGGAGGATATGGACTAATATTTAATATTTAGAAAATTTGAAGGTTCGCATATAGGCTCGAGGAGTGTGGTCTTCAATATAGCTTCTGGGTTTGAGAAGCTGGAGTGTCTAGCAGTTATAGAGTCTATCAAAATGGCTTTGCAACTGAAGCTTCAAAAAGTTATCATTGAAACAAACTACCAGCCATTGGTCAAGGCAATCCACAGAGAAGAATCAGAAGTTCCATGGGAGGATAGAGGCATAATTGAAGACATTTCTTTTCTTTTAGTTTCTTTTGAGAGTTGGTCATGTGTGCACACAGATAGACTAGCGAATAAGTGCACTGTTGCATTAGCAAATTTTTCTCGTAAAGAAGGTATCTCTATCACTTGGCTAAAAGATCCTCCAACTTTCTTGTTAAACCTTATTCATCACGATAGTACTTAAGTAATCTATGTATGGTTTGCATAAAAAATAAAAATAAAATTGTAGATGTTTTTCAAGTTTATCTTCTATTTAATAAAGATACTTTTTACCAGGCGTGACAACATAGCTAACAAAAATCTAAAGTAAACCAAGGTGGAATCCACCCAAAAATGTTCTTGCCAAACTTGACACTAATACAGCTTAAGATGATTTAAATAATGTAGCGTCTGAGTAGTGTTTTGAGTGACGAAATTGGGTGCTTTGTTGCTTGGTTTGCGTCAGGGACAGATCAGGGAGGCTGAATATTTTTCTGACTCGGTGTAGTAGTTTTAGTCAAGCCTAATATTTAATTAAAAACCAAATTAAGCTTATGGGCAGGGAGGGCTACCCGGGCAGAAGCCAGATTATCCTCCCATAAATTCTTTCCTATTTTCCGTAAACAAAATTGGTCAAAAAGGCCAAAACTAATAATTCATGGGTGAAAAAGACAAGCAAAAAAAAATATATTGTTCAAATATTCAAGCATCCTTAAGATGCTGTTTAAGTAACCAAAATTGGATACTTCAACTAATCTTTCATCTTTTACATAACTAAATTTAATACAACTACCTGAAATACCCTTTTTTATATTTTTGGACATCAGTGACTTACAATTATACATAACTTAACTAATTCTAGGCATTCCTGGTCCAAGCACACCTTTGGAACTTCTCAAATAGGTGTACAACTCCTTAACTTGGGCTAAAGGTGAGTCTTGGAGTGACATGCCTGACACATATGACCAGTGCACCATATTTGACTAAAGGTCTTCTGATTGCGTTGAAACAAACATAACAACTTAGGCTAAAGGTCTTCCAATTGCCTTGAATCACCAGAATAGACCCCAATGTGCTCCATTATTCCACCACTGACCATATTCCCATATGAATTAGCCAGTACATCAATATTTATCTCAATGGCATCAGAAATGTATCTATCAATCAAGAAGAAAGTCAGGGATCCACCTAAACGACTGTTCAAAACCAAACTGAACCAAATAAAAAATGACCTTAAACATAAGACAGACACAGAAAATACAAAATAATTCATAGGTGTAGCTGCTGCAAAAATTAATAGTCATTTTGATTACATAGATTAGCCAAGCATTGGTCAAAATGAATGAACAATTTTGATAGATGACAATGCAAAAGTGCATCTGGAATGGAAGAACCAACTTGATATTTAGTGTTGCTTCCAACGTCCATAGCGTTAAAAAAATCTAAACAACACTCACAATCTTATGAAGATAATGAGCCAAACAACTTTTACACTATGATATCGAAATCAATAGTTTTGGGGAATAAGAAACAACTTTGGTGATTGGAAATACCATGAATATGAAACATAAAACAGTTTAAGCGGGATTAAATTAGTTTCCATCCCAATCTAAAACATGGTGAAACTGGTTTAAAATGGTGAAGCCAAATTTAACCAAAACTAAAACACAATGAAACCTGTTTCATCCTGGTTTAAAATGGGTAAACCCAAATTCAACCAAAACTAAAACACAGTGAAACCAATTTTATACTAGTAAAAAATGTGTGATACCAAATTCAACATAGTCTAAACACACAATGAAACCAAATTTAAGACACGATGAAATCAGTTTAATCTCAGTTTAAAATAGAAATTCAACCCAACCTAAAACACAATGAAACTAGTTTTATCCTAGTTATAAATGTGTGTAACCAAATTCAACATAGTCTAAACACACAGTGAAACCAATTTCATCCGAATTAAAATGGGTGAAGCCAAATTAAACCCAATTTAAGACACGATGAAATCAGTTTCATCTCAGTTTAAAATAGAAATTCAACCCAACCTAAAACACAATGAAACTAGTTTCATCCTAGTTATAAATGTGTGAAACAAAATTCAATCGTATCTAAAACACGATGAAACCAATTTCATCCTAGTTTATACAAGAAAATAACATACTACATCCACATTACCAAAATAAAAATAAATCATTATGCAAATTTAAAACAGGATGAACCCAAATTATTCCAATCAAGATAAACAAGGAAACATTTTTGGTAAAAACAAGTGCAGACACTTAAATCATTGCATTAATTGTAATTTCATTCTTAGAAACAAATCTATGTACAGGTGCATCAAATTTTTAAATAAGATAAACCAATTTGAGTTCAACGTAATCAAAAATACAATTAAGGTTATGAAACTTAAGAATTGAGAATACCTTCGTCAAGTATCTTCTGAAATTGATTTAACACAAAACCCTAATTTTTTTAATTTAATAAAGGTGAATTTTTTTAATTAAATTAGGGCATCTAGAAAAACCAATCTTGATGGTGGCGTTGCTGCAGAAGGATTGATGATGTCGATGTTGGTGATGATGGAAGAGATTAAGATGACGAAGGAAAGTGATGTTATAACTAATTGTGTTTATGTTAACGATGGTGGAGAAGAGATCGTAGAGGAAGATGGAGTTGGAATTGTGTGGTGGTTGAGATAATGAAGGAAGAAACATTTACGGTAGGTGCAGAGATGGAAAGGAGATCTATTTTCTTTCTGTAACTAAAAACGACGGAGAGAATTAAGAAGCTTGTAGGGGTAGTAACGTCTCTTCCCATTAAAAGATTCTCATGTCCATTTGACCCAGATGGAATGTTTACCCGTCCATTTGACCCAGGAAAAATACCATTTTGGCTAAATAGCCCATTTTCTGTTTTCCGTACCATTTTTTTTGTACCGTGGAACCAGGGTTGCTGGACCGGTTGCTATTCGAGATGGTATGCATGACACTAGCTAGAAAGAGAGAGAGGGATCCGAAAGATTAAATAAGTACGATATTCTCTAATATGCAGTCAGTTTGTGCACTAGAGAGCCAGGCCTTTCACGCATATAGTATTTGGAGAATTGTGGAGGAATTTTGAAACTACTTAATCGATTCCAGTGTTTCTATCACCCCTCAAAGTAAACTAGTGGAACGGTGGATATTTAACCTAAAGTGGAAAGGCAGAAACTATAAGCTTATAGCCAAAGGTGCTAGTGGTAAGAAGTTTTAATGGTCTGTACAGGGGAAGAATCAAGGCCTGGCTTACCCTAGCTCCAGTCACCCCTAAAAGGCCCAGAATTTATTTTTCACCACTTATTTTTGAATCGTTTTTTAGGGATCACTGTTTTTTTGCGGGTACCATGGTTTTTTTTTCCTAACGACGTGTTCGGTTGGGAAATATTTTTTGCGACGTAACCGAACTAAGGTTCGGTTAGAAAATATTTTTTGCAACTAACCGAACTATTGTTCGGTTGGTAAATGTTTTTGCACCTAACCGAACTAACCAGTTCGATTGGTAAATATTTTTTGCAACTAACTAGTTCGGTTGGAAAAAGTTTTTAGCAGCTAACCGAACTAACCAGTTCGGTTGGGAATTGTTTTTGCAACTAACCGAACATAAGTTCAGTTAGTAAATATTTTTTTGCAACTAACCGAACTTGTGTCTAAAAAACCATGGTCCCCCAAAAAAACAAGGGTCCCTAAAATACGGTTCTTATTTTTGGTTGGGCGATAAAACATGTGTGAAAGCTTCAGCACAGAGTAAGAGAATGCTCAAGCCCGCCACTGGGTGCGTGGAGTTCTATTCGGATCATTGGCTGTTTGATAGATGATCAAATGGGGTAAATTGTCAAGAACATGAAACAAAGCATGGACAACTTAGGAAAGATAAAGAACGGTGAGGATTCAGCTTTAGAAAAGCTAAATATATGGTTCTAAAATGATCAATTTAATTAACTTTCAATAATAAATGTTCCATTAATATTTCATAATAAATGTTTCTTTAATTAATCAAATATAAATGTTCTATTAACTTTCATTTTACTATATAGTAAGTAGGCATTAATAGTGGTTGTGATGGTGGGCGGGAGTGGTGGATCAGCTGCGGGGATAATAGTGGCGGATATTGGTGAGAATGGTGGAGTGATGACGTTAATGGTGGTGGTGATGGAAGAAATAATGGTAGTAGGATGAGAAAGATGTCTTAAGGTAGATGAATTATTTAGTTACCCTTACTTACTTAAATTTTTTTTTATTTGATATTAGTTTTTAAATTGATTATTCTTTTATTTTATTTTATTTTTAAAATAAAATAAATATTAAAGAAAAAATTAATTTAGGAAAGATAAAGGGCGCTCATGATTCATTCTTGGGAAAGCTAAATCTACGACTGTAAAATTATCAATTTAATTAACTTTCAATAATAATTGATCTATTAATATATATCATAATCATAATAAATGTTTCTTTAATTAATCAAATAAATATATTCTCAATAATATAGTACATAATAAATTTATTTTATATTAAATCAGTAGGCATTAATGGTGGTTGTGATGGTAGGCGTGGGTGGTGGATCGGCAGTGGGGATAATGGTGGTGGGTGTCGGTGAGAATGGTGGAGTGATGATGTTAATGGTGGTGGTGGTGGAAGAAGTAATAGTAGTAGGATGAATAAAGGTTCTTAAAGGTAGATAAATTATTTAGTTACCCTTGGTTAAATTTTTTTTATTTGATATTAGTTTTTTAAATTCATTATTCTTTTATTTTAAAAAATAAATAAATTAAAATAAATATTAAAGCCCGGATTTTTCTAGGAAGAAAACAAATCAATAGTTGTGGTTTGAAGATTTGTTGGGTCCGGGCAGGAAAGAAGATGAAACCTGAAAAAAAATAGACCATATACAAGACTACAAATGTAATTGATTTAGTTTCTCATATCTCTCTTATATCCCATTTTTGTCATGATTTCTGTTTCTGTCATTTCTCCTCGACTTCATGTAATTATGCATGCTTGAGAAATAGTTCATCGATATATAGGTAAAGAGCGAAGATACGTAGATAACAAACGAAATGGATCAAGAATTGCAGATTATTAAACTTTAGGAAAATGAATAAACACAATTCTATGTAAATTTGGAATAATTTAGAAAGAACGCTCCGGATTTATTCTTGGGAAAGCTAAATCGATGGTTGTGGTTGTTTACATCGCTATTGTATCAGTAATTTCTTATAATAAATATTGTACTAATCTCTCATTATAAATGCCTTATAGTTATCTTAATAAATATATACTTTCGTTAAATAAATAATAAATTTATTAATATAAAAACATAATAAGTCGTAAAATTTTGTTTCTAGCCCATTATATTTTTTTCTGAATATATTATTATTAAATAGATAACAAATAGTTAATAATCATATCAATAGAAATTAGGGATTACCTGGGTGGTGTTTGTGGGTGATGGTGCATGGAGCCGGTGACGATAGTGATGGTGGTGAAAATGGTAGTGATAATGGGTGGTTTTGGTGGTGTTAATGCAGGTTTAGTGTGGTAGTCGGCAAATGTTTATTGTATGTAGTTTGGACACAAATAACATTATTGTTGAAGTTGTGGTTGAATTTTTTAATGTAAAAATAAGATGGTTCTAAAACAAAAAAGAGATTGTACAAGATGACCGCAATTTGTCCCGAAAAATAACCCGAGAAAAATCGAATGATGGTAGGGTAATGAATCTACAATTGGAATAGTAAAGGTTTTCAGTTGGTCCCACTACATGGTTTACTCGGTGGTTTCTATGAGACTGATATTTCGTCCAACCTAGAATGGAGAAAAATTGTCAATTTTTTTCACTCGGTGGTTTCTTCGAGACAAGAATTTCGGCCAAACACAAAAATGACAAGAGTTAAAATTGACATAATCTTTTTAACTTATTATGGAGGCCATGCCGTTACGGCACAGGTGAAGTCCTAAGAAATAAATCTATTACCAAATCTACGATGCATTAAAATTTCACAAATAAATAAATAAAAGAGGAGAGCAAATGGGTTCTCCTCTTAAATATGTCAATTTAAGAGCGAGTAACTTATGCACAAAAGAACTAATCAAAAACATGAGTAACTGATTCAAAATAATGCACAGTTTTGACAATGAATCTACTTCTTCCTTCATAAAACCCCAGTGCCAAAGTAAATTTATCCCCACCTATCCATCCCCAATTGGTCATAAGTTACTCACTATTTTATCTAGTAATGGGGTTTTAGGAAATTTTAAGATTGTATGAAAACCCAACGCTTTTTTGTCCGTGTTACCCGAAAATTTATCCCCACCTATCCATCCCAAATTGTTCATAAGTTACTCGCTCTTTTATCTGTTCTAATATTCTCATTCTGATGTGCCAAAGTAACATGGGTTAGTCAAATGACTTCCGGGGAGTTTTGAAATCTTCTGTTAGTCCGTAGAGATTTTCAGAGAGTCTCAGAATGTATCTTGTTTTGGTTAAAGACTTTTTTTAAGTCATTTAAATTCTCTGAAACTCCATGTTATTGGATTAGGATTTTATAAGAGTCACTCGACCACTCTTGTTATTCGAATGATAATTGAAAGTCATTGATTTGTGTGTTTTCAGAGATTTGGAGAGATTTTTTTTTGGAAAATAGGCATGGTTGAAATCTCTCCCCAAGAGGTGATATTTTGGGATACTTGGAAATATGGGGAATACTTGTTTTTGAGAGCATGACCAATTTTTTTTTTCTCATTTTTTGTTTAAGATGATGACCAAAGAATGGGCCATTTACAAAGAGAAGATGCTGACTAGTGTACTTTTATTAAAATATGGGATGAATGGAATAAAGAGAATAAAAACTTAGGCATATGACAATATTGATATTTATTTTGACAATGACACACATTTTACTAGGTATTCATGGTACTTTTATTAACATTATAACGTGCATAATAAAACAATGGGATTTGAAAAGAGCCTTTGTGATTTGTAGAGAAAAAAACAGTGGGACTTTGATTAACATTATAACGTGCATAATAAGAAAAATCAGTAGATGTTTTGAATTTTTATTTAGATACTATACTTTTTATTTCTCTACAAATCACAAAGACTCTTTTTAAATCTCATTTTATTGTCTCTACAAGTTACATAGACTCACCACAACACTCTCATATAATCACTAGAAATATCTTTATTTTCAGAGAATCTCTGGGAGTCACTCAAATAAAAAATCTATGAAAGTCTATAGAAATCTTATTTGACTACCTCCCTGTAAGATTATCTAGTTATTCTTTAATTTGCGTTTTCAGTCGGTTAAAGGAAAACGAAAAATGGAAACAAGAATAAGGTGGACTGTCGAATCCAATTCTTCCGGTTCACCTTTTCATAACCATTAATTATTAACAAGTTTGCTTTTAAGACCGTCACACTGCATTAATCTATTCTTCTGTTAATCCAAACATAAAAGGTATTGAAAGTAGATGTTTAACGTAGGTCATGCTAGCACGTTTATGGCGCAACACAACACGCGGTACGGATAAGCACGAAGCACAAGTCAACATTTCACAAAACGATAAGCATGTCATAATATGCACAAAGCATGAGATAACAAAAGAATCTTTGTTCTAGCCAATTTTTGACATTTATGTCAAATTTGATAATAAAATAAGTCATCCTATTGCTTATTTTAAGATATAAATTTCAAAATATTACGTAATATATAGTATAATACGTGATGAAATGTTTTGATTAATTTTGTTAGATTTATTATAATTATATTGAAAATTTATTAAGTTACTCGTTATGAAGATACTTGAAATATATATATATATATACCTTTGAAAAACATAAATATTTGTACCAAAAATTACTTTTAGGCATTAAACACGATTGATTTGATGATGATGTAAGTTAGGGTTAGAAAACGAATTAACGAAAAATAGAGGAAACATGAATTTGACGTAGTTCGGCAAGTGATGCCTACATCCACGGATAAATCCCCTTGAGGTGAGATATTTTATTGATTATGATAATACGTACAATGATTTTCTTCTGGCCAGCTAACCTCGAATTTTATATCCTCTTATATTTTAAAGTTTATGTAGACCCTAATTCTGATATAAACTTCATATGCACGCAACTTGGGAAACAAAACATGTGCAATTTCTGGAATCTTCTTTCAAGGGCAAAGTGGGCATGGCTAGCGGTCTTTACGACATTTTATAAAGGGTACAAACATTGCCCCCTCTTAATCTCCAACTTAGTTTGTTTTTCCTTTTGCGTCGACCATCGATGACTTAACTCGCCCTCAAGTGTGAGTTTTCATTGTTGTAGTAAAACGTAGCTCGCCACATTATTTATTGAGATACTTCAAAGACGCCCAAATTATGGTAGTCTGCAATAAATTTGCTCACGTGTTAGACGAGACTTTTTGTTATGTATTGGACTTGTGATGCTCGAGAGCTAGTCGAGACTTAAATATAGTGTAGTGTGTTTGCAGCTGCGGCACAAGTCTTTTTCCTCGCAACATAACAAGGATGTAGTGCTCGCTGCTATGGCAGGCTGGCATGTCGCTTGTGTTGAGTACGACTCTTTGAAAAAGCATCCGGTGTTGGGCTCGTGGTTGAGACGATACTTTGTTCTTTCATAAATGCAAGTCTTTATACTCGCGTGCAACGAGAGATTTTATACTTGCGAGAAAAACAAGAGATAGGTGCTCACGTGAAATATGAAGCTTTAGGTGCTTGTGACGTAATGCAAAGATAAATATTGAAAGGTATAAGCAATCCTCAACTGCAATATATTCGATGGATCGTGTATTTGAAGAACCTCATGTTTTTGGAACACAGATTTTCGTCTCTATCTCGTAAATCTTCGGAATATGAATCAAACGAGCCAAAAATGGCTGAAATTGTAAAAAAAAAAAAAGAACAAGTTATTAACGAAACAAGATTTTCACGAAATGAGCTCGCTATCGTAGATATGGCGGTGCGTGCACAGTGTGCTAACATACAATATACACGATGCGGATGAGGCAATGTTGATGGGATAAAACTGCTGATGTAGTGGTTTTTATCAATAACATGGTTGGTGAAACGGAATCGGATTTTGACGCGTCGATCAATGACTTGAGCCTTATAGATTACGTGGAAGTGATTCTTGTTGATGTGGTGTTTCTCATCCTTGATGTCTCAACCACTGATTGGATCATGGATGCCTATGTGGTAACTGGTTAGACCCGAACACTCTCGACCGAGTTTGACCTACTGCTGGAGTGGTTGGACCGGGAATGAGCTAGATTACCCGAACCGGTTTGGATTAGCTAGTGGACCATCGAATTTGGTTTGGATTTCTATCATGCTTACTGCAACATATATTTTCATTACAGTTCTCTGAATTCACCACTTTTACTGATATTTTTTTGCAGCATTTTGGTCAACCGTCTCGCGACGTTCTAGCAGCTATTTCGCGACGTTTTCTGCAAATGTATCGCGTCGTTTTATGATGAACCATGACTTTCTTATCATAGATTTTTTTGCTGATTTTTTCATGGAATCCATGCATGATTTCTTCGGCACTTTTCTCAATGGAAAAACACGATTGTTTTAACCGAATCCCCTTAATCGATGTCAATGTTTGTACCAAAAGTTACTTTTAGGCACTAAACACGATCAATTTGAGGATGATGATGTGAATTAGGGTTAAAAACAGATTAAATAATAACAGACGAAACAAGAATTTAGCGTGGTTCGGCGAGTGATGCCGACATCCACGGATGAGTCCCCTTAATTAGGGAAAGATATTGTATTGATTATGATAATGAAATGATTTTTCTTCGGACCAACTAACATCGAATTTAATACCCTCTTGGGTTTTAAGATACATGTCTTTATATTTTTTAAGAAACCTATTCCCCCAATTTCAAAGTTAGAGTTCCAAGCATCATCGGTGTTAATGTTTAACCAATTTGTAGGTGGAATCATCCAGGAAGTAGATATTGGTTGGTTTGTGTTATTTCTGATATTCGACTGATGATAGGTATTTTAGGAGTATTAAACATCATGGATTTGTCTCTTAAAAGTATTGTTATTGGTTCTTCTTATTTAGCGTCATGTACAATGTCATTTCAGTTTGGTCAAATGGACCATATGACAACAACAATTAAAGTGAATTCCTCTGCTCTAGATGATTGATCTTGGTAAGGATACAACTGCAACCATAATTTCATCCAATGTATAAAGGTAAAATCTTCGAATTGGCCACTTTGGATGTTTATAAGTTTCCACACTTTTGTTAATTTTTTACAGGTAACTAAAGCATGTATAAGGGATTCTGATTTCAATTTACATTTCAGATATGTTAATTCTATTGTGTAGTATTTCATTCACCAGTACTGTACCTTTTGAATGGCGTTATCATAACCTCAAAGATCTTATTAATTGGGTCTTTCAAGAAACCAATTGACTGTAAAGATCTTAGGATTGACATGAAGCCTTCTGCAACTTCGTCTATTGCTTTGATGAAATTTAACAAAAATTAAAATAAAAATTTGATAGATCCCAATAGATGAAAATTAATATAATAGCTTGAGGAAATCAGTGAAGAAATCGATTTATTTTGATCGATCAATGGATTATTTGATTCTCTTTGTACTGGTAATCTGTTTGCTTTTTTGTATTTGATTGAAATTTCTAATTTGTTTATTTAACTGGATGTCTGGTGTAACTAACGAGTTTGCTCAAATATGTTCTTAACTAAAAACTAGTATTTTGCGTTGATGATCATTTTTGGTTCCTATCTGTTTTTGGTTCAAGTTAGGACGGATATATCATTTTAACTAAAAAGTAGTATTAGGATATAAGCGTTCTTATCTGTTTTTGGTTCAAGTTAAACTTTGGCAGTTAGGACAGATATATCCATCTTAAATAATTTTGTAAATTTTGTTTTTATTTGAAGCAATTAAAGATGGATTAGATACGCTTTGATCTATCTGACGTAGTGCGAAAATAATTGGGGACTTCCAATGTTTTATCAAATCAATTTGGAAAATAAATGATCAAATGTGATCTAATTGTTTTAAATTGGAAAAAGTTTGTTGATTTTAACTTTTTTTATTGAAATAATCACTAGTGGAAAACAGTCGTTTTAAGATAGTCGGAAAGTGTCGTATTACCGACTAATACGACACTTTGGAGTTGCCGCTGAAAGTGCCGTAGATTGAGTATATTTTTCTGGAACGACACTTTGGAGTTGACTCTTATTTACGATACTTTATGTTTGTCGCTACGTACGACACCTGGAATACGTAGATATAATTTTAGTAAGTAAAAAATAATAATCAAATATGGCTGATTGCAGCCATTCTGACTGGGATGAAATAAGTCTGATTCAAAACTCAAATTACACTAAACTGAAACTCAAATGCAATGAAATTCTACTAGAATTAATTTACGATTCCACATAATTAGACATACTTCACCATTCAATCAAACCTTCAAATTCACAAAATCAATGTACAAGTTTCAGTTTACACATACGCTCAAAAACACCAAAAGAAATCTAGTCAACTATTGAATTCACACCATTGTAAGTTCTAAAATGATAATTTTTTCTTGCAATCAGTGCAGACCGACTCAATAAACACAAACTGCAGCCAAAACCAGCGAAAAAAATGAAATGACTTGCCCAATTCAGAACTTGCAAATATCTGTAAAAAAAATAGTTTTGGCATTAGAATTTTAACTGCAAAGAGGTCATAACTTGGCATATATAACATCAATGCATAATCAACCTTAATAAAGATGAATATGTAAAATTATTAAACAAGGCATATAGTTGTTGGAAATGGTGTATCTGCAATATGGCCAGGCCAATTGAATGGACTTGATAAGCAATGTGCATGATATATCAGGGTTCAATGAAGTCAGTAGTGGCATATAAGGACATAGGAAAACTATGATCAAGAAACTAGTAAAATTAGGTATTACTAGGTTACACTGACTAATAACATGATTAAGCCTCAGTAGTCAGTTTATACAAGGATCTAGGTAAATATGAAGAGGGTATTTTAGGTACTGACCTTGCCATTTTTTACTAAGCTTTCTTCATTTCTGTAGACTGTGGTCACTTGTCATTCCACGACGTCCAAGTGTCTTCTCATATTATCATTTTCCTGCAATAGAAACTATCTGGTATTAGTAAACATATCAAGAGTATATGCACTGCACAGAACTTGCATAACTTTAAACTCTACTGGTCAAAGACAAGGTTATCACCTCTACGTACCAATAATTGCTATTGCAAGTATAGGAAGTAGCCATGGCACTTATCTAAATGCAGCTTCTTCCAACCGTCTGGCACACAGTAACGGAAACACGGCAGTAACTATGAGTAACATTTCATAAGCATCAAATTGAATACTTGCAAAAGCATAACCTAAGGAAACTGCATTTAATATGCCATGGAAATCTAAATGCTTGCAAGAGATAATTTCCCTCAGAAGTTCCGTTTGGTCAATTTTAAGCTGCGTTTCTTTCTCAGGGCCAAGTTTATCATTCAAGCCCAACTTCAGGTCGGGCATACCAGAGAGAAAGCATTTCATGAGAATTTTAGTAGTCACATCATAACATACTGCCCATGATGAGAGAAATGTTATTAAGGAATTAGAGAACAAGAACTGATATCTGCTTAGACAATACATAATAGTGGAGCAGCACATTCCATACCTTTTGAGGACATAAAAAAAATTCACACTTTCCACAACATCCCAAAGCACCTGTAATGCAGTGACCGAGTTTCAAAACATGGGATTCAATGTATTAGTTTCATAAAATAAAAACGAGACTCTTCGCAAGACAACAACACCTGTAACTTGTAGAGTTGCATTTGGAACTGGTTTATCGGTAGGCTAATAAATAATTTTCAGAATATTTAGCTCCCTACATAGTACGCAAATAATGAAACTTATCCTAGACATAAAAATAAAATAAGGATAATATACTATCTATGCACAAGATAATATATGAAAAATCAACTCAAAGACTAACGATGAAAGAACAAGATTTTAGTAGACTTACTCTGGTGCATGATAACCAAATGTTCCCAATACACGAGTAGAATGCAGACGAGCTTCCATGTCAGGAGCCTGGTTTGAAAGGTTGAAGTCTGCAATTTTGGCCTTGAAGTCCTCAAATAGCAAGACGTTACTTGATATAATGTCCCTATGTATTAATGAAGGTTGTTGCTTCTCATGTCTGCTTGCTGCATCAACAACAATTCTCACACGCTGCATCCAGTCAAGCACATGACCTGGTTTTGCACCTTGGACTCATTTTCTACCTGCATATGCCGACAATTCCAAGATGACTAATTTCAAGGTCCTCTCAATGTCCTTAACACCAGCGACAGAATGTACAAGTCATGATCAATCTATTCCAGCAACAAAACAAAATTACACACATAGGTATACCCAGTAACAAAACGAAGACTTTCAAAATGTGCAACCTAAGGTTTTAATCATGTAATTTCTAAACACACACAGAGTATTAGTGTGATTTCTAAACAACACAGAGTATTAGTATTTTTTTAAAAAGTGGCTACTCGAAAGAATTTATCAAAGTATATAAAACTGAATCAGTATTGAAAAACGGTTTCAAAGCACAATTATTTATGACAGCTAAAGGCATGGTTTAAATTCATACCCCAAGACAGACATCCAACGAATCTGAAGAGAAAGTGATCACAGAGATGTAAAACCACATAATTGGATCCAAATTGAAATCATATACAAATGCTACCAACCAACAAATCAGTCATAACATTACTGATGTAGAGAATACAGTAAGTACTTTTACCCCTTTTCTTTCAGGTTTTTTCTCTAACACTTGATGTGCAGTTCAGTTGGTTTCTTATTTAAGATTGTCTTATTTCACCATAAGGATACCCTTAATGAATGAGGCCCACCAACCTGCAAAGAGAAGACTAATACACAATTAGATCAACAACCATCCTACTATTAACAGAAAAAATCAAAAATTAACCCAGAAAGATAAAACAGAGACAAAATAAGATTAAAATAACCTCACCTCAGATCTTTCATTTAAAACAAATTACTCTTATGTTTCATCACCACCACCACACCATCATCACCAGAACCCTGAATTGAGTATAATCATGGTTACCTGAATAAGATCTATTAGCATAGATTTTGAGAAGAATTAAAACACTAATAAAATCATTCATATCACCTCAAGACCCTAGACTCATTACCGACATTCACTGTCCATACCAGGATCTGAATAACAAAAAAAAAAAAAAAAACAGAAATCGAATAAAAATAAATTACATCGAATATAAGAAACCTCAGATTCTGATGAAAAATGAGCAAAAAAAAAAAATCATAAAAAATTAGGGTTCGTTACAGATATCTAGGACCATAATTCATAGGATGAGAATTTCAGATATTAACGTAACACATATTCTTCTTCTTCGAAACTAAAACCATAGATTTGTTTAAGTTCTACAAAGGCGGCTGAGCAGAAGAGAAAACAGACGAGGAAACAAAAAGAAAAAGAGAAAAACCCTATCAACAAAATCTAAGTGGAAAATCGATTTACCATGTGTAGATCTGCAGAGGGAGAAGTGGGTTTGATAAGCTGGTAAGGAAGAAAGATAGAAAAATAAAAATTCGCCAGGCGGAGAGAAAAATAAAATGGTTTCTCTCTCTCTCTCTCTCTGCTAATTGGTATAAATAAGTTCATGTAAGTTGCTTCATCTCTAGCCATCCATAAATCAGAAGAGTTAACATCCTAACCGTACGATCAAATATATACATATTATAGAAACTGTATTTTCCAAATGTCGTTGCATAAGTCAACTAAAGTTTTGACACAACAACATTTTGACTTTAGTCGGCGACAAAGCAATCATAATCGTTGGTTAAGTCAACAAAAGTCCTCACACAACAACAATTTGACTTTAGTCAACAACACTTTTTGAATGTAGCTATATCGCGATATTTAGTTAGTGTCGTTTCATTATGTCTCAGATAGCCCATTTTCCACAACCACAGGTGAATTGATGACCAATTCGATCTGTTTTGATCAAATTTTTGGTGTTCAATAATAATGGGGGTTTTAACATAGTGCCACACTTTGGATTTTCGGTTTAAGAAATGCCCGCCGTTTTTTTTTTAATTAATTAAGTGCCACTACCGTTAGCCTTCCATCTGGACCCAACTGTTTGGTCATTTTCCGTTGACTTGGTCAATAAAATCTATCCACTTTACATATTTACCCTCCCATATCCTACTATGCTTGTCACAAAATCATAATTCTCGCACCAGTAAACCAAAAAAACACGTCTTCCTCTTCCTCTCCCTCTCCCCCTCTTCTACTATTGCCTGGTTTTCAAAGATCATTATCAACTTCAGTGCTTATCATAAATTTGTTAATCTTTATGTTCTTCCTAATCTCATGAGCCTATATTAGTCTTCATTAGAACATCGTTCCCATCTATCATGAGAAAACAACAGGGAAGAAACTCAAATCTTAGCCTAATTTCTAATCAACACCATTAATATTTACCCAACAACCAGTTCTTGAAATTTCAAATCAGATTTCAAATATTCTATTTCAATTAATTGCTTAAAACTCGAGAAAATTTTAGTTGTTGTGATTGTTCATATTCATTGTTTGATGAATGATTTATCAAATTCGTAGTTGTTTGAAATTCCCCCAATTTGAGATAATGGGTATGTATTAATTTAATTTATGAATGTTACTGAATTAATACATTAAGTTTCTGAATTTTAATTTGGGTAATAATTAGGGTTCTTATGGAATTTTGTTTTTCTTACATTCAATCGGTTGTGTTTTGTAGATTTGCTTTGGATTTGAATTTGCAGGTAGGATTGAAGCATGGAAGCTGCTAAAAACATCATAATATACTCATCTCCAACACCACCAGGTAATGGCACATAAACTTTCCGAGAAATGGTATGAATTGGGTTAAGTCTGGGACTGATATTGGTTGAATTTTGAGCTAGAATTCATTCCACAGAAGTGTAATGCTGCTAAGGTTCTTGTGGCTTGTTGGCATGGTGCTGGTGGATTGCTTTATAGGGTTATGAACTAAATTTGTATGGATGTTGTAATGGCTTGAACTGGTGATGTTATGTGTCGTTGATATGATGTTAATGGAAGAGATTAGGATAGGGATTGAGATGGAGTCGTTGATGGCAGGTGGGGTTTGAAGACGTAAACCAGTTGAATGAAAGAATGGAATGATGGTTTCTGGTGGTTGTTTTTGATAAGATTGAGATGGGTTTAAGAGTTAATAGTAGCACATAACTTGGATATGAATTTTTTGATGATTTGGGTAATGTTCTGGCCCGTCTATTCAACTAGAAATATGTCCGGAAAACTGATGTACTTAGACTAAGTCTTATGGGGTGCTAGTCTAACACCTAGATTAGCAGTCCACGTCAGCAAGAAAAATCGCCCAAGTCTTATGGGAGTCATAGTCTAGTATGCTAGTCTCTGAAACAAAACAGCGCCGAGAGCTATCATTCCGCAACCTTCTTTCGCGGAACAATCCCGCGCTTGACCAGTCAACCCAGTCAATTGCGCTATACCATTCCACGCAACGCGCTGTACTATTAAGCGCAAAAAAAATCGAGCTAACCTCAGAAGATCGATCTTCTTCTTCTTCTTCCCATTTTATTTTTTTCCTCACTCAAAAAAGCTCAAAAAATGCATGTCATAGATCGTGAATTCCAGGGATTTTCAGCTCAATTCATTTAAAGGTTTTGAACGTCATCAACATTTGAATCATTTGAGATTTGTTTGGAGCGAATCCGTCCACAAAATCGATTTTGGTAAGATTTTGAAAATTTAGGGTTAATTTTTTTTTCCGATTATAATGATTTGTTGATGAAATTGATATGTTTAGATGATTGATATTTATTATTTAGATGATTTAGATGATATTGTATGATTTAATTTGAATTTTTGTGAATGAAATTTGATATTGGGGATTAAATTGAATATTTGTGATGAAGCTGAATGATAATTTGTGTAATTACTTGATTATAGTGAAAATGATACTTGTAGTATTTTTGATGAAGTTTGTATGAAATTATGATGAAATTTGTACGAATTATGATGAAATTTGTATGAAATTTATGAAACTTGTAGTATTTTTGATGAAGCTAAATTTTTATGAATTATGAATTTGTATAATTCGTATGATTATGATGAAATGATAAAATGTGGTTGATAGAATTGTGAATTTGTATGATTATGATGAAAATGATAAAATGTGGTTGATTCTTTTTTTTCTTTTGTTATTGAGTGTAGTATGGATATAGAAGGTTGTAGTATGAATATGGAAGACCATTTAGATGCGTCGGAAATAGTTTCGGCAAAGGAAGATAGACATGTATCTAATATTTTGAGTGATAGTCGAATTATAAACTTTAGAGGCAGTTTTAATGAGGTTGAAACGTTGTACAAAATTGTAGTTAAAGATAATCCAATAGCGCAAAGATACTGTGATAATTATGGGTTTTCTGCTGTCTTTGAGTTTAACTTTTCCAATGTGGATAGAGGTTTAGTTGAAGCCATAGCTGAGAAATGGCGGAGAAAAACCAGGAGCTTCCATTTTAGAGAATTTAAGCTTGGCCTCCTTCCTTTAGATCGGTATATGTTAACTGGAATTCCCATCGGTGATCCTACGAAAAATCAAGTAGTTATGCCGGTACTGGGTGATCTAACAATTCCTTCTTTAGATGATTTGTACTTTCAAGATATCAAACAACTTGATAACTGGAACAGTAAGCATAATGCAATATCCCTAGGTATCTTGAGAACCTACATTAAAAGTAGAGAAAACACCAACAATGTTGAATGTGTAGATGTATTCACAAGAGCATTCTTTCTTAGGTGTTTTGGTCATTTTCTTATTGCGGGTTCTAGGGGAAGAGTAGATAAACGCTGGGTTTTATTACTGGATAATTTGGATAAAGTTGGGGAATATGACTGGGGTTTAGCTTCCTTAGGTAATACATATAAGTTTCTTGATGGATAGTCAGAGAATGGGAAGGATTTATCTGGCAGGGTTATGGTACTTGAGTATTGGTACTATTATTACTTCCGCAACATGCAACCTTTGCTTTGTCGGACACCTTCTAGAGAATAACGTGATCTTTTCCCAAAGTCTATTCTCTTCAAAAAGACTAACATTACATCAAGGAAGAGAGGCCAAAGAGGAGGCCAAAAGGATACGAATAAACACTCGGTGTCCACTGCAAGAGCACAAATTGACACTAGAACCAGTACATTATGTATTTGGAAACCATGGATAGGTAGTGAGTATTCTGAGGGAGAACATTATGAATATGCTCTGCAGTTATCCAGAGTGAGAGTTATATTTTATGACCTAGAAAAAAACTACAAAAGAGTTAGTTGTTATTTGGCTGAACGATTCCAGAGGCAGATAGATGGTGTGATTATAGTTCCAGGAAATCCTCCAGATTTTGATAGAGTTGGAGACAGGGAGATTGTAGGTGTATGCGCCGAACATTATTTGGCAGTTACTGAGGATCAATATAACAGGTGGTGGAAGACGCATAGTGTTGGAGGTTATATCAATGAGTCATACCATTCGCATAATACCGATGAGATAACAGTGGGTAGCCAAGTTGTTCCTATCCATTTGTTACCTAGTAATCCGCCTTCTAATATGATGCCACAGACCTATACTTATGGCACACATAATGAGCCCCTGTCACAGTTTTCGGAGATAGATTTCACTTTACCATTCATCAATGCAGCTGGTGTTGAAGAGCGAGTGGAAGATCCAAGGCAACGTTGTCCGTATAAATTTTCTGCGATGGGTTTGACAATGGTAAGTTCATTCATATTTGTTTGCATTTTCATTTTAAGTTTCTTGAATGCAGTATCACTAAACCCATCTACTTTATGCTTGAAGGATCAGTGCTTCAGTTTTATGTCACAACAATTTGAATTCTACAGTGGAGCTCATCAAGTAGTACCAAGGGAGTCAAGGCGCATTTATGCCTCAAGTTCATGTTCCTCATCCGGCAGATCTTCTTATTCGATACCATGTGCATATTCCTCACAACCAATCAATCAAGAAGATCTCACATTGGGTGGTTCATTTAATCAATGGCCTTCAACTCAAGGATGTTACCATCCTAGTCATGAAGATGGAGAAACTACCTCACAACAACCAATCAACCAAGGAAATGAATTTACCGATGCGTTGATGTTTGATACTGAACCTAACATGGTTTATGAAACTCAATTCACCCAACCAATTAACCCGTCGCTACTTTGACTGAATGAAAGTACTTGTAGTATTTTATGAAAACATATGGATTGTTGTTTCTTTTTTATGGAGTGTTTATGAAATTATTTGGATTGTGGTTTCTTTTTTATGGAGTGTTTATGAAATTATTTGGATTGTGGTTTCTTTATTATGGAGTGTTTATGAAATTATTTTGATTGTGGTATCTTTTTTTAATGGAGTGTCTTAATTTGTTATATTAGGTACATTGTGCAAGGAGCGTTGAGAATAATTTTGTTCCGTCTTCCAGATGATACAGAGCTGAATGTTCTAGGAGTGGCTACGCTTTTGGAGTCACAGAGGAACGTCAGGTGGTGCACAGAAACCGTGTAGATGCCGATGCAATGATGATGCATCAATACTTCAACTTCAGGTGTACTTATGGGACAAAAAAGTTCAAAGGTCGGTTTGCTTTGCCTCGTCCCCCTTTTCTAAGAATTTTAGAGCAAGTTTGTGATTTTGACCATGATTTTCGTCAAAAATCGATGCTTGCGGTATTCCTGGTCATTCTCCATATATGAAAATGATTGCCATAATGAAACATTTTACCAAAGGAATTACACCAGATTCTCTAGATGATTACACAAATGGAAGCTAGCATTGTCTACTTTTATGCTAAGAAATATATGGATGCAATTATTTGGATCTATAATGGTCGATACATGCGTCAACCTACCACTCAAGATACTGAGAGGATTTTGATAGAGAATGAAGCTCGCGGGTTTCCTGGGATGCTTGGTAGTGTGGATTGTTTTCATTGGGCATGGAGAGCATGTCCTGTGGATCAGGCAGGATCCCACGTGGGTTATAAGTCAATTCCCACGATTATTCTGCAGGCGGTAGCTACATATGATATATGGATATGTCATGCCTATTTTGGGTTGGGTGGACAGAATAATGATTGTAATGTCATGCATTCTTCGGGTTTGTTCGATAGAGAACTTAATGGCGTAGCACCTCCTTGTTATTATCAAATAAATGGAAGAAACTACAGTATGGGGTTCTACCTATGATATGGGGCATATCCTATGTATGGTTGTCTTGTGCAAGCATACAAACCCGCCTCAAACAATTCGGAAAGTCTTTTCAATCGATATCAAGAAGCAAAACGGAAAGACATTGAACGTGCATTTGGTGGTCTAAAGGCTAAGTTTGGTATTATATTGAAACCATGTCGTTATTATAAAAAATCGGATATGAAGGAAATTATGAGGGGGTGCTTGATTATGCACAATATGTGTGTTGAAATGGAATATCGCGATGAGGAATGGGGGAAGATCACGGGACAAGAACCTCCACCGCCAATTCAAGAAAATGTAAGGCTACCTCCTCAAGTATTGTACAACCTGGCGCGTTGGGCGGAACTTCGCGAAGAACTCACTACGCACATTTGGCTACGACATGGAGATGGGTTGAGAGATGGAGATGTTCCGGGTATAGTGATGGGTGATGCCTTGTCGGAGGTTCATGAGGGTACAGCCGACGTGGACACCGATGAAGACCAATATGACCCTCAAGAAGATGGAGCATTTTATGAGAATGGAGAGTAAATTTCATACTCCATATTTCAATCAAGCATGTTTTCATTAAGTAGACAATTTAATTAGTTTTTGTAATATTTAACTAGAATTTCATAAATTCTTCATGCACGATTACAATTACATTACATATTTAACTAGAACTTCATAATACTTCTTAAAAACGTCTTCATATTTAACTAGAACTTCATAATACTTCTTATTTAACTAGAACTTCATGCATATCATTCATAACCAAGCATCTCCAAAGCGGTGACATGAATGAACGGCATTCCATATTCCGATTGGTATAAAGCCGTAGCATCTTCACGATTACCATTTGATGCCCTCAATGAAATGAGAAAATGCTTGCAATAACTCTTGATGGTTGATAACCGAGTTTGTAGTTGTTTTTTGGATATTTTATTACCATTGATTCTCACAAATTCTTCAACAACTTGTACCCAAAAAGAGTTGGTTGATTCAGGCTTGTCGAGAGGATTTGTGTTAATCTTGTGAAAACTTCTCACCAAGTCATTGTGTTCATCAATTGAGAATGCAACCATGCTTGAATTTTAAATTAAAAATTTAAAAGTAGAGGAAGAGAGTGAAACTTCACAATTTTGGGGTGGGGATTTTGAGTTCATGTATTGAGTTTATATAGAGGAGAAATGATATGAGTTTGGGATGCAAAATGTACCCGTTAAGATAAGCGCAGAATTGTCCAGCGTGTTGCGCTGAACAATACAACGCGACCTCTATCAACCGTTAGATCATAAACTAGCCGTTGAGAGAAACGGAAAATAAAAAGGCTAGTGAGACTAAAGCATCGGAGAGAGCGGATGATAAAATGGACAAGCTCATACAACTTCTTGAAAATGCACAAGCATAAAGGGTGGCAAAGTATGAAACCGAAGAAGCGTTCCTTAAGAAAGATTTGGAAAACAATACAATCTTGGCACAAACCCAACAAAGGGAATCCGACTTGAAGATCCTACGCCAAAATTTGAATGAAGTACAACCTTGGGATATACCCCTTTACAAGAAATGGAAGAACAAGATTTTGGTTCGTATGGCTTTGATCCGATCCTCTAAATTATGAGTGATATTTTAGTCATTAGAAGTTCATTTTCAAGTTTGAATTAGAAGTAGGATTTCAATTTCAATGTACTTTTTAAATTTTTAGAAGTAGGATTTCAATTTCAATGTACTTTTTAAATTTTTAGAAGTAGGATTTCAATTTCAATGTACTTTTTAAATTTTTAGAAGTAGGATTTTAATTTCAAAAAACATTGTAACATTGTTTTGCAATGTAATCAAAAAAATTCTTAGTTTGCCAAATTTTAAGATTTTGAAACAAACAACCGTTGGAGCAAATTGTCAAACTTTTCAAAATTCAAAATTTGAAAACATAACTGTCTGGTGGTGTAACATGAGTGTGAGAAAATAAATAATGAGAACAGTATAAAATTTAATTGCTGAACTAGTGAAAAGTAAAAAAAAAAAAGGTCAAGCGCAGAATTATGCAGCGCAACACTGTAGCACGGAATGGAAACGCGCTGAGAGTTTGCGCTGGACCATTCCGCGTAGATGCTTGGAATATTCTTTCTGGCACTGTTTGGTTCCGCGAAAGTCACTTTTTCTTACGCATAATCATTCTGCGTAACTCACTAGCATGCTACTTCACCTGCTAGCAATTGGTAGGAAAGAGAAATAGTGTTAACTTTTTTGCTACACTTTTTTTTTGAATTGCAACACTTAAGCGCTAATCTAGCACCTCCAATCTAGCCCATAAGACTTAGTCTTATGACATGGTCTTAAGGTCAGTAATAATATCTTTTGTATGTTTTTTTGTTTAAAATTAAAGATACAATGATGCTACGTGCAATTAGCCACCATGATCCTGCTGTTTATGGAGTTACGAATGACAAATCGAATTACCACCCCATTCATGCTTAATGCTTTGGTTTGCTTTTATTAGTTTGTCTGATTTGGTTAATGCATAAGCAAAAATTGATTGTTTAGTGCATCTTAGTCTTAGTCTGTTGCTCCTTAGGTGTTTGGCATAATATCTCAATGAATATTTTGTTTTTAAGTTACCAAATTGGGCAATGTAAAGGGGGAAAGTAATGTAGTGCAGGACCTGCATAAATCCTACCTTGAGCAAATGGAGCGCCGAGACCGTAATCGCTAACCATTTATAGAAACTTGGTCTAAGTTTGGTTAGTTTAGGATATTTTAGTTAGGAAATAAGAAGTCTGTCAGTGTCTTGGCATGATATCACATTCTCTTTATTCTATTTAGATTTGCTTTTTATTGGTTTAGATATTTTTTTTTCTCTTGCTTTATTTTCTAGGTTTGACATTGATTCTGTAAGCCTTTATAAAGGTCGAGTCTTTATGCGTTAAGTTCACGATTCAGAGAATTATTGTTTTGTATATAATATGGTGGTCCGAATTATTGTTTAGTCTGATGAATTTATGCTATTACAGTGCTTTAATTTTTTTTTTTTGTTTGATATATGTAAAAACTTGAGAAGTATAACTGGTGACGGCATGAAGGATTTCGGGACGGGGAAACAATTTTGCTTTCCCTTCGGGGCAGAAAAATCTCAGGGCCGACCCTGTTTGTAGCTAGTGTATGGCAGTACTCCCTTGTTAGTGCAAATTACAGTGGCACTCTCGATTCTTCGGTGTTGGGAATTATGAAAAACTGGAAATGGGTCAATATCCCCCCTCAAGGTAAAGAGCTTCGGGTCAGAATTTCTGCGAGTATGATGTGGAGCTTATGGAACGAGCGAAACTCTCGTGTTTTTGAAGGGAAGAAAGCTAGATTCTTATCAATGAGATAAAAATGTTTTTTCTGCATTGGGCTTCTACTCATCCTTGTAAGGGGTAACATTAGATGAGGTTATTACCAATTGTGAAAACTGCAACTACACCCATTTCTCAGATTTTGTCTACTGTGAAACCCATGGACGGAAAACATCATGCGCGCCCCAATTTTCTGAGAAATTTTTTCGCTCGCACCCATAATTTTTTTAGATTATGTTTTCGGTCGCAGAAAAGTCTCACGGCATCTAGATCTGTTTTTATGTTCACAATTTGATCAAACTGAGCTTAAACTTCCCGCCAAATGTAGTCAAATAAACAAATTAACAGTTCAAAGTTCATCGAATAATCCATTGGATATGTTTGAATATTAAGAAGTTAATCAAACAAAAGAAAAACAGAGAAAAAGCATGAAGAATAGGGCACATTTGAACAAATTTTTCATCATTTTTTTTCAATTAACATTAACTTTTCCGATAACCCATTCACTAATTATATCTACCGCATGGTCTAAAAATTACTAGGTATTTGATTCTGGAATAACATTGATTAATCAATCAACCAAGAAAAAAGAAACAAAGCTTTTCTTTCGCTAGCTCGTTCGGTGAATTGACGTTTAACGGAAGAAAATAGATATCTAGTTTGATCACTAGGGAGTGTTAAAATGCAAAAAGAAAAGAAAAAAGAAATGATTTGCGGAGCTGGACAGGTTATCGATTTCATCCACATATCAATGGAGGAAGAAGTAAATTGTCGTAGCAGAAGAGAAGAAATGTTGGTTGTTTTTGGGCAGTATACTCTAGCCGAGAATCTGAGATTAGGAAAATATGGTTGAGTTGTATACGTGGTCATCATGCATATTATGTAAGCCACATGTGGAACACCGGGGAAATGTGATCCTTTTGCTATCTTTAGGAACATTAATAAGACGTGCAATGATATCATTAGTGTAAGTCCACATGTGCCCTCACCTGCAAGTCCCACCTCCAAAGCGCACAGACGATCCTAGTATGAATGCGTGGCCTGCCACATGAGGCTTCTGTCTATGCTGCATATTTTTCTATCTCTTTACGTACATACATATATAGAGAACTTCACCTTGTTGTGCATACAGTAGGTCTTTTTCTTTGCCCGAACATGATGAATATTGCATTAACGTCAATTACAAGTTGGGGTGGTTGAAACTTGAAAAGCCATTAGAAATATTGTAGCATGGTGTTATGATCCGTGTATGCTCCTTACACACCTTTGGGAAGCTCAGTAGCACCATCGCTATCCAACAAGATACTCCTTACACACCTTTGGGAAGCTCAGTAGCACCATCACTATCCAATGAAATAGGGTACCAGTAGAATTTCAGTATGGTGTATCAAAAATGATGTAATCGAATGTTTGTACTAATACCCTTGCCACATTTGAATTTCTTTTTGGGATCTGTACTTGCATAATATGCTATGTTGCTTCAAAAGTGATTGCATAATCTTTTATGCAGTCGACAAAATGTTTGCATAATGCGTTAATGGTTGAGGAAGATAGTGTTGTCGTTGAGGTTGCATAGCCTGTTATGTATTTACAAAATTTGTTGCATAACTTGTTATGCATTCTCGAAATTGGTTGCATAATACCTTCTGCAGCTTTTTTTTTTTGCATAACTTGTTATGCTGTCCAGAAAACGTTTGCATAACACGTTATGCAACTACTTTTTTCTTAGTATTGAAACCAACAAAATATAAGACTGCATAACTTGTCATGTACCTACAATAATATCTACATATCATGTTATGCAGTCGTGAAAATGGATGCATCCGAAAATATGACTGCATAATGCATTATGCATCGAGAAAATTGTTGCAAAATCTTTTATGCATTGAGAAAATAGATGCATAACCTGATATGCATCCGTAAATATGGATGCATTCTGCATCAATTTTTTTTATGTACGCACTAAAATCAACCAAAACAATGGTTACATGCATAACTTTCTTATCCAAATGCATAATTTGTTATGCAGTAGAGAAAATGGTTGCATAATTCGTTATGCGTCTGCAGAATGTGTTATGCATCTTTTTTGGTGGATGCATAATGGTTATCTATCAAGTTTTCGAGAAATTTGCCTAAAATGATGATCACCCCCGATTTTTTCGTGAAAAACAATAATTTGATATTCTTGTTTGTAATCGTTGCGTAGCTCTCTTAAAAAGATTTCAAACGATATAAAATTTGTAAAATTCCAAGGCCCGGATTTTTAGATATGTTATATCCAAGTTGCGTTGACAGTTAGACCCCTGATGCATAACTCGTCATGCAGATATTTTTAATAATTTCATATAATTATGGGTGTCACAGAACTAAAAATTAATTATGGGTCTGACAATGAAAATGTTTTTCTTTTTTTGGTCTGCGCCTAATTTTCCCTTGCCAATTAGCAACATAGACTTTTTGATCCTTCCTAAGGTTTAGTTTTTTTTTTGAATTGTTGGGAGAATCTTTTTAAAATTTGATTTTGGCATCTTTTAGGTCTCCTGCATAACTCGTCATGAAATGTTTTCAACCAATCTAACAGATATTTTTAATAATTTCATATAATTATGGGTGTCCTTTAATTATGAGTCTTTTTGGTCTGCGCCTAATTTTCCCTTGCCAATTAGCAACATAGACTTTTTGATCCTTCCTAAGGTTTAGTTTTTTTTTTGAATTGTTGGGAGAATCTTTTTGTTTGATTTTGCATCTTGGTCTCCCTGTGTCCTTGAGTCTTGGGTTGTAAGTTTGTGAATTTTTCATATATATATATATAATTTAGTCATTATCAAGCCAAAAAAAAAAAGTATGCACTTGCTATATTTTCACTCGGCATCTTTAGCAAGTTAATGATTGCTACGTTGAATCGAAGGGAACATCATGATCTCTTACTCTTAGGATATTCACGTCTTGTATCGATTCAGAATATGGGATTTAAAAAATCTTCCTCATTGACAACGTAAACGAAAATTAATCAGGACAAAACAAACCAACTAAATGCGAATGACAGATAAATTTACAAATTGTTAATGGCCATCTGCATTCCATATGTCCTGGCAATCAGATAAAATGTCAAAGCTTGACATGATATCATAACTCCACGATAACATTGGTGTAATGTAAATGGTGATAGAACTACACAAAAGAAATTTTTCTTAGCATTATTAATAACATATTGGACACTGATATACCTTCACAAAAGAAAACCAACAAATAGCTAGTTTTTAAAAGTAGCAACAGTTTTCTCTAGGCATTCCAGAAAAATAGAAACTACCTATCCAACGTCTACTTTTATCTATCATTTGGCCAAGAAAACCATAGATAAGTAGGCACAAAAAAATGTGGAGAGAATGAATGAAAGTCTCACCTTCCTAATAGACCATCGTACAAAATCTATCGCCATCTTAGGAATATTAACAGGGAAAGTGTTGATTTCATCAGGAAATGCTCCGTCCACCACAAGATTATGTCCGCTGATGCTAGCGGACTCGTCCGAAGCAAGGAAAAGAGCAGCCTCTGCGATATCTTTACCCTTCAAGCACATATTCTTCAGATTCGAAATTGAAGACATTTGTCCTTGAATAAACTCCGGATCTAACCGGAATCCAGGGATAGTACATGTCATTGGTGTAACAACTCCAAGGGGAGACACACAGTTAACTCTAATCCCATATAAACCGAGCTCGCGAGAAGCTGATCGAACCACACCCAAAAGTGCGTGTTTTGATGCTGTGTAACCTGGTGGTCCTATCCCACCCCGAGTTCCTCCTACACTTACTGTACATATGATTGATCCGCGAATATTCTGTGCTACCATAGCGCGACCTGCATGCTTTATCATGGCTACACCACCACAGACATTGACATCAATAGTTTTCTCCAATGCTTTCATTTCTAGATCAAAAATACCGGCCAATGATCCTAAGATACCGGCATTGCTATATACGATATCAAGAGTACCATACTTTTCCAATGTATAAGCCACAGTCTCTTCCACTTGCTTTTCATCGGTAACATCACAGTGTTTGTAACTACATCTCTCTGGGCCAATTGATGCTACAACTTGATCACCTAATTCATCTTGAACATCAGCAATCACAACAAAAGCACCATTTTCAACGAATAACCTGGCTGCTGCCTCACCAATTCCTCCAGCTGCACCGGTTATAATAGCCACTCTACCCTCTAGCCTATATCCGTTCATGGTTAAAAGAACACACACACAACTGATCAATATTGAAGAAAAATATGTGAAAAGTAAGAGAAGAATTTGACGAATTCTTAACAACTCTAATAAAACTCGAACAACTCTGCGATTTGTTATGGAAAAGACAAATTAGTACCTCAGCTTAAGCATCTAGATTTGATTAGGATTGCATTTTATTTGCAACATTTTGTTTAATTATAAATCTGTAAACGAAGTTATTTCTTTATTTGGAATAGGAATTGCATCACCATTACCAAACGGTCCAAAAATGCTTCAAAATGAAAACGAACGGTCCTAACCACCGGTTTACCGACAATTGCTCTTTCTTCTTGTAATAAGAAAATAAGTCCCTTTCTTAAAGATTTTGCCACCCGCAAAATTAACAGAAAGGACACTTACATTGAATAGTTGCATTTTCAAGAGGGTTCAACATTTGTATATATAATTGATTAAAAAAACGGGCAAATAGGCAAAATGCCCCAAAATGGACCCAAACCTTGCCCAAATAATCCGGACGTTAGGAACCAAATCAAAATGCCCTATCCCTCACTTTTGAGTTAAGTAGTAAAAATTGGGTATGTTGGCCGGTAAATGGTGTTTTGAAATTTCATTTTTATCCTATCTATATATTATTAAAAAGGGACATGTCTAAAGTTGATCATCACCACCAAACGAACAACCACCGCCACCACCACCGTCGCCACCACTACCACCACCACGATCGCCACCGCCACCGCCACCGCCACCACCACCACTATCGCCACCACCACCACCACATGAACCGTAAATTTGGAACCCTAAACCCTGAACCTTAAATCATGAACTCTAAGCCCTCAACCCTAAATTTTGAACCCTAAACCTTGAAACACTAAATCCTGAACCCTAAGCCCTAAACCCAGAATTGTAAACACTGAACCCTAAATTATGAACCATATAACCTGAAGGGAGATTTATCTTTTTTCACACATGAGAAGTCACATGTGTGCAATTTTGACTACTTAACTCTCTCGAACAGAAAATATAACAGATTGAGGCATTTTGATTTATTTTCTAACGTCCTGGACATTTGGGCAAGGTTGGGGTCGATTTTGGGGCATTTTGCAACTTCATCCAAAAAAAAAAACATTTGTATGTATAATTTGAGGACTATTTCCTAACTTGTGGTTGGAAGTTGACCCAAAAGCTTCAATTTTTCTGCCCCCTACCGATAGGAATCATGGACTTTCTTTATATTTACCACATTTTGGTGACCACCAAAATCAATATATTATAGATGTTCACGTTGGAAGGAAGTTCCACAACATAAGAATTATCATTTAATTTCTTCAAAATTTTGAAATGTTCATACTTTTTTTTTTTTTTGTTATACGTACCAACCGGAAACGTTCTTTTCTAAAATGTATCATTACTAATTCTCCCTCTTCAAAAGTTTTTAGGCATTTGTGTTGATCAGCAGATGATTAGTATTTAGCATTAGAATCTTCAAGTTTAGTTTTCACTTTTTGGTGAAGTTGAAAAGCTTTATCCACTAATTGATCAACTTTTTCATGAGATTTTGAAGGTTTATGTAGAACTACCAAATCCAGTATATGGTTTGGTACCTTGGAATAGACAATTCGAAACGGTAACTTATTTGTGGAACAATTCCCAGATGTGTTGAAATCAAACTCCATACGAGGAAGAAAAGTCTCCCAGTGCTTCTCTTTATTGTCAACAATCTTGGCACATATCGAACTCCCAGAGATATATTGACAACTTGAACCTGTCTATCAGTTTGAGGATGTGCATGAGTACTATATTTCAACTTAGTACCTAACCTCATCCAAAGAGATTTACAGAAATAACTGAGAAACTTAGTATCACCATCAAATGTGATAGGTTTAGGTACTCCATGCCAACGAACTATTTATTTGAAAAATAAGTACGCTACATGTGAAGCATATGTAGTCTTTTTACAGGCAACAAAATATGTCATTATAGAATATCTATCAATAACAACCATTATAGACTCATTATCTTTAGCAGTACGAGGTAATCAACGGATAAATTTTATACTCACATCAACCCATGCGAGAAGCTTCGGTAACTGGCAAAGGTGTGTAACAACATGTGTTTCTAATAGTACCCTTGTAATGTTGACAAACCATGAGTTAGTTTGTATGAGCCTAATCATTTGGCATCCTATATGATTATTTTTAAATGGTATTGTAAATTCCAGTGCATTGTAAGTGAGGAAATATAGGTTGAACAAAGTCAAACATGCAGGACATTACATTGTTAAGACGTATATATGCAAGATAATATTAATTGTTGTCCATATCTAACTACACCCTAATAATTTTTCAGTGTATTGCGGAAAATTCCTTTTATAACATAGAAAGATCGGTTCAACTTCAAGTGATGTACGCCGTGTATTACTGTAGTTGCGGAAAATCCCACAAATACACCCGTTGTAATGATAATAACACAAAGCTTAAGTCATGTATGTTAACTCAAACATTAATGATATTATTCACCACTTTGACACTAGAATGATCTTCACAAACACTTTTTATTGAATATATGGAGTCTTTCCAATGATCTCAAGATGAACTTACATACAACAATGGAGTAATATAATATGAATCCTAAGTTCTAAAAATACTCTATGGGTTCTCTAGATAATTTCCTTAGTATTTCTCTCTTCACTGATCTCTCTCTCTCTCTCTATCATTTTTGAACTTATATAGGAAAATACATCAGTAGAAGACAACTAAGGTTCACATGAAAAATCTATGTTCACTAATCTTATTTCAGTTAGTCTTATTCTCTAGGCATTGGGAAGATGTCGATGTCCTTCGCGTTATTGGCCGTGTCTTTCGCATTGCTTCTTTGGAACTGGTCTTCGTGCGACTTTTATTGCATGGTTGCTTGTACGCATTCTTTCTTTATTGTCGTGCTGATATTATTCACCTTGATCTTTGGTTATCGTAATAACCTCGTGTTTATGGCTATCTTATCTAGGGCGAAGTTAAGTTATGTCTTGTGCGATATTTTGTCCCTCCATTTTTCCTCTTCTCGCATTGTTCTTCTATAAGTGGAATAATGAGAGAATTGTAGTTGTATCTTTTCTGATGGCTACATCCAAGTAAATCTAAAGGCTATGAAACTACTAACATTCAAGATTCAAATATAAACAAGATGTAAAGAACATGAAAATAAAGATTAACACAAGCATATAACGTGTTTCGTCCATGAAGACCTACGTCCACGGGAAAAAATATGTTTTCTTTATTGATTATCAGGTCTTACCCTTGAAAGAGCTACAAATATCACTTAGATTTCTCACTCTCTCTTTATCTAGATCTCTCTCAGGAATTCTCTGTAGAAATACCATCTAAAATTACATGTCCATATCCTTCTACAAGGACTGGTATTTATAGGCAAATTAGACTCGTGAAGGCCTGGTCTCTTCGAGATGGTGGAGCTATCGTACATATTTTTATTACTTCGGACAAGCTCTATACTATCCTTTTTGATGGCCTTATTGGTTCCCCTTATGAGTCATCTCGCTCCGTACGTCATCGTGTTGCTTTTCATTGGGAACCTCATTCTTCATCACCTTTGGGTTGTAGTATAGATCACCCGAGTCTTCTTATACGATGTAGATTCGTCCACATCTCCTCTGATCCTTTATTAAATGCAGTCCTTCTTTTTAGACTTGACAGTCTGAGAAGATTAGACCACTCCCCACACGCGTCATGCATGTAGTGTTATAGCAGGTATCTTGATTCATATGAAATAACCTTTTTAAAGTATGATTCGATGCTTCTATCATATCGTCTAATCATGAAACCATCCCTTGAGATGTTGACACGTGGCCATCGGGTAATTTACCCTCACATTTTTATCCTTTTCTTTTCATCATGCCAAGGGCATGATGGGGAGAAAACTTCTTAACCGTACATGTTGGACTTGAGGTGCCGTTTGATGGTCCATTGGTTTCTCATAAAATAATTTGGGAGAAAAGAATGATGTCTTTATTTTCTATTTTCATAATTCAGAACTTTTTCATTCTTTCTGTCCTCTATCTTTTGTTGTTCCTTCTTAACCTCTTGTCTCCTATAAAGAAGTTAATTATGTTTTGGAGAAATTCTCCATCTCAACCTTCAAGACGGTATGGACTTTCTTGTTTCTTCTTTTTTTTGTTTTCGTCGGTGGTCTACGTCGTTATTTTTAACTGTATAGTTGCTTTGTGGTTATCATGGTTACTTTAATCAATGGTTCCTTCCATTGTTCTTCAACTGTGAAGTTTCTTTGGGGATCGCTATTATCGTCTCCACCTTTTATTATTTTTCTCCGGCGTAAGTTCTGATACCTTTTTTTTTCAAATCTTTTGTAGTGCTGATAAGAGACCGATGAGGGTTTCGAGCACCATCCGTTCTTCCGGCATATCTGATGCCGATTTCTTGGAGATGATAAAGACTAAGCATCGTCTTCAGAGATTTCAAGTTACTTTTTCTACTCCGGAGGGTCAAGCTGGCATCTTGACAAAGAAACTCTTTGAGGATAATCCATGTGGTCCCTACGAGATTATCGTGGCGGCGGGTCAGCTCGATGTTGGGCTTCGCCTTCCTATGTATTTCCCACTAGGTACGAGGTGATTTGTCTACTTAGTCCCCAGCGAGCTATCTATCAGCCCAATGGAAATTTTTATAGGATCGCTTGAGAATATGCTCGGCGAAGTCAAGGAAAGGTTACTAAGCACGATCTGAAAGAGTTCATCTCATCCCAGAAGGATTTGTATACGCCAGCGACTTTTGTGGAGAAATATTGGTTCCAACAGTCCGATACATATGAGGGCTTTGAATTTGTGATTTCTAGGCCTCGGTGTCCTCTCCGAGGTCCTCCTCTTATGTCCGATTTGGATCCTCCTTCTTCTAACAATCTTGCACTTCGCAAGACTCGTGATCCCAAGTGGTTTTTAGCTCCTCTTCAAATTGTGGGGCCTTAAATTTTTGGTTGGGACGAGCTTGTCGATGTTCTTCCTAGGATTCCCTAGATGCATAGCCATCTGCCACCTTATAAGACATGTGAGATTAACTGGATCCTTCTTCGTAGGCATTCATCACAAACTGCACGAGCTATTGATGATGCTAAGGTACAAAATACGGTCTTAATATTTTATGGTATATATACCTTGCCCCTGTTTTATGCCTTAGTATCTGACACTGCTATATTTCTTGGGTAGAGGAGGAGTGTATTTGATGGTTCTAGGCCATCTATTGCTCCTGTGGAGGTTGCATAATATGCATTGGAAGTTGATATGGGTGCATTGTTTGGTGAGAATGAGATGGTGGATCTTGGTGAAGGAGTTCTTGGTGATATTGATCAGGAATTGTTGGATGAGGCTGCAAATCTTGATGGCACTATCATTATATCGGATGTGGGGATTCCCCATGCAAGTAATCTCGCCGACATGGGTGTTCTTCCTGATGTAGGTGCTCGGGTTGGTGGTGGTGTTGGTACTGGCGTACCAAGTACTTTTGATGGTGGTTTTCCTTCTGCTTCAGCGGCTCCTTCTAGTTCGTCTTCCACCATTTTTTGGTGGTGGATCCGAAGCGATGGAGATGCTATGCTCGGATCAATATGCTCGACTGACCGAGGACGAGCAAGCTCGTATTTTAACTTCTTTGGGTGCTCTAATTCCACTCATTTTTCAGTGCAAACTGGTCTAAACAACATGAGTAGTTAAGGTGGACAATGGAGAGAATATAGTGCTACACTTACAGTCATGGCATGTGAAAGGTGGATGATTTCTTATTACATTACTGATCATGTATACTTTTTCCCTCTCCTTATAATATCCTAGGAGACCATGTAAGATGAAATTTGACGGAGAAATCAAATTCATCATATTACCAGTATTTCTTAAGTTAAATGGTTTTCTTCTGTCTTATTGATAGCTTTTTTTTCGAACAACCTAGATATGGAATTTCTGTTAATCTTAAGTGCAACTTAATATCAAACGAATACAAATCAAACCAAAACGAACTAGAGTGATAAAACAAACATATTGAAAAGACGAACAAATGCACATTACCAACCATTAATCTGAAAACCCAACCCTGAGAGAGAAATCAAAACCCCTCTTAGAAATCGGCATACTAATTATAAATCAAAACCTAAAGGAAGAAATCGACATCCTAATAAGAAATCAAAGCCCTACAAAATTTAGAAATCAAAACCCTAATTAGTAGAAAATAAATAGAAATCAAAACCCTAATTTCTAAGAAAATAAAGATCAGACGAAATTTGTAGAAAACTTGCCATTGATTAAGAAACTTGAAACGTTAGGTATCTAATGAAAGTGATGTATAATCTGTAGATGTAGGATTTTCTATTGGCGTTGATCAAGCAACTCTTCCATCTTTTCCTTACATCAAACGTTGATTAAAAGGATATGCATCGAATCGAGGGTGTTGATGTCTTTATGAATATATTTCCCCATTCTCTGGAATCACCAGGGGATGAGTTAGTTTTATTCGCGATTAGGATTGGAGTTGTTCGATTGGTGAAGACGGAGTTTGATGGATGGAAAAGAATCGGACGACGTTACAGAGTGAGATGGAGAAAAGACTACAGTGGTGGTATCGAGGCGGTGATAGAAGATTGTTGTGCCGGTGAGTTGTTTGTTTTCTTTTTTTTTTTCCTTCAAGTTGAGTATCGGAAGGACTAGGGAGACTTTGGGATTTGAGAAAGAGATACGAGAGAGGAAAATGAAGTGAGACAAACCCAATGGGTTTTTACGGGTGATCTCAGTCTAGGCGGTAGTCATACGGATTATGAAATTCGTTGAGCGGTGGATATTTAATCTCCGAGTTCTCATACGGATTAAGAGAAGTTAGTGTACATGTGAGAATCATGAGGCTTTTTTTTTTTGTTGAAAGCCTATAATTTATTTGAGGTTTGAACGGATACATAGTGGTGTAGAAACACCGTTTCACCGATTGGAATCAAGATAATATGATAATTCGAGTACATTATAATGATACAATATAAAAAAATAAAAAATAAAATGTATCCCAATTTCTGAAATACAAAATTGTACAAAATAGTTAATCAAAAAGATAAATGATGTAATCCAAACAATGGTCATCTCATTAGACTTCAACCTTTTAAAAACTTCTTCTTCGTATAATCATTCATAAGAGGAATAATTTGCTCCAAATATCATCATTAAAACCCATTCAAGTAGCCATTGATAAACTTTGTAAGAATCTTGATCATCGTCACGCCAGAATTGGTCATCTTTGAAGGTGTACTTGAATATATCATCAGACTCCATTAGAAAACCCATAGTGCAATAATAAATCGCGGTAATAGCGAATCGAAACATCATATGAAAAAGAATTGTTATAGAGATAATATTTATTGAAAACATAAAGGAACATAGAAAACAAAATCCTAATTTCGCAAATAAGTGCGATTTTATTTATTTAAACAGGATTCAGTGAATAAAACAATTTTGATTTGCTGGGAAGATATGAAATCCCTATCTAAACCCGAGTAAATCTAGGTTTATGATGAAGGACATGGAGAAAAAAAGTTCAAATGAGAATGAATCTTATAATTTTTATCGATCTTCGGTTCGGAAAAAAAAATCTCTATAACAAATAAGAATTGGGAAAAATCTAACGAGAAAATGAAATCGAAAACTAGAGCAATGAATTCTCTTTCTATGGAAATGACTTGGGTAAGATTTAACCAAAGACCTGGCATCCATGTGTGAGGAGAACCTTATATACCTCTATAGTTCATCTCTTACTCTCTAAGTACTAGTTAGTTATGTATATGTTAGAGCCTTTCGGTTGCTGGTTCATTCTTTGACTTAGAGTGGGGTTTACAGCCTTCTCTTAGGAATCTAGAAGCACAAGTAAAAATTATATATATATATATAATTAAACATGTTCTTTAATGAACAAATTAACTCGTTTGAACCTAAAGAGATAAAAACTCTCTAAAGTTGTTTCAGTGTATATGACAATCCTTCGAATGATAGTAATCTATAGATTTCAATTGTACTCAAATTTATGTCACCATTTGTATATCATACTTACCTTGACCGATTATCCATAAACTCAATCAAATTTAACACAATTTTATTTCATTCTGTCAAAATAATTGGATAATGCTCAATATGACTGATTAAATGACTAAAGTCATCTAATTCGTTTCAACCATAGTCAATAACATTAGTAGATCAAACTTTTCTTGACTAATTATCGATAATCTCAATCTAATTTATCCCTATTTTGCTCTAGTCTGTCAAAACAACTAGATTACGCTCAATATGACTGGTTATATATATGCTTAATTACTAAGACTGATTTATCCATGTATTTTATCTAATTTATTCTAATAGGACTTAATATTCAATCAACATTACTAACCAACAATTTTGGGAGTTTGTTATAAAAAATTCCTTCTAAGTAGCATTGTCACGATAAAGAATTATTTTTGACGACATTTCAGTAATCACTGAAATCACAAACTGTGGTGAATTTATAGTGTCACTGAAAATGACTAAAGCGACAAAATCTAGTTCGATGCAAATGTTATTTCTTGCGACGATTAGAAGTTGTTACTATATAAATATTTGCAACCAAACAAGGTGATGGTCACTAAAAAATACATATAGTGTCAAACATTTAGTTTCGTCACTATAAAAGTAGTTAGTGACGAATTAATTTTGTCAGTATAAAATATTCTTTTGTAACGAAATTTATAGATTATCACCAAAAAAATTTTATGTCAATTTTTCAGCATCATCACAATAGAATTAAATAGTGACAAACATATATAATCACAAAAAACTTATTAGTGATTAGACATTATTTCTTCTCTAAATCATGTCACTAAAAACTTATGAGTGACGAAACCGGAGTTCCATCACGAAAAACCTAACAACAGTGACAAAAATTATTTTGGTCACAATAACTAAGCTTTAGCAATGAAATATTCTTCGCCGCAAAAACTATCGTCACCAAAGCCATGTTTTCTTGTAGTGCCAGCTGGCGATGCTGCCATAAATCTAGTTGAAGCACAGATTAATGCTTTAGATAATCAAAAATCTCAAGTGGAACAGACCTTAGCTTATGTTTTAATTGAACATGAAGGTTTCCTATTAAGGGCTTTTGATTTTTTATTCACCTCATGCTTTTGTGAGTTTTTTTTTATATTGACTGTCTCCTTTTATTTATCTTGCAGAAGCTCGTAGGCGTAATGCAGAGTTGGAGAGTCAGTTAGAGGAAGTGAAGGTGGCAAAACAAAGTCTTGACGAATAGATTAATGAATTGGTGAGAAACCATGAGGAAGAGCTGGAGGCTGAGCGTGCTGATAAGAATCAAAAGTTGAGCAATCTTCATGCTTAGTATAAGATTATGATAACAAATTCCTACAAAACTGTCGTCATTCGCGAGCGTCAAAGGGTCGCTATTTCTGTTGCCAATGTTGTAGTTCCACCTCCGCATGTTGATCCCGAGTTCGAGAAAGTTGCTCCTGATACTGCCGAGGGCGAGGATCGGATGGACATTGGTCAAGGTGTACCTAGCGATGGGGAGGTTTAAGTCCGTCTGTTCTTTTGCTCATATAAGCTTTTCTTTTCTAAGAACTTCTTGTTTTCTCCTTTTTGTGTTTAAACCTCGTGTTTTTTTTTTTGAGGTAATGTTAAGGAAGACATTATTTGGTGAGTTCTCATGCTCCTTATGAGGCAACATTTAATTGGTTTGACTGGTCAGTACGCTAACAGAGTCCGCTTTTGTGTTAGAGGCATTATTTTTCTACTTATAATTTGATAAGTCCTCATATGTGGGAGGCAATGATACTTTCTTTTGAAGTAGTTGTTTATATGGATGATGATTTTTTTAATTGAATTACATCACATGATGTGTGTATTTTCTTGGCTCTCGGGAGGTTTTGTGCATACTGCTGGTCCAACCATGGGTGAAAAATCCAAGGAATGATCAATTCCTTAATTGGACGGTGCATCTCTTACGGTGTTGGGATTTAGGTATAACACATTTCCCTTTTCACCTCGGTATGATGCCTTCATGGGCTTGGTTTTTTAATAGTGTCCAGTTTAGGTTAAACTCTTTAAAGGGTTGAGTGATAGTTTATTTGATTCACTTGCTTGTTAACCATTGCTTGTAGGGAAATATCTCGGTCAAGCGATTCTTACCTTAGCTAAAGGTGAGTACCTTGATTCTGGATATCTCCTGGTATGGAAGGACATCATCCGATTTCGTGATCGTGATGACATTACATTAGGTCTGTTCCCATCTTAGGTAGCTTAAGGTGTCCTCCGCTTTATCTTGTTTCATTCGGCTAGATGGCGTTGCCTTAGGTCTGTGTCCGTGTCGGGAAGCTTAGGCATTTTACCCGCATTATTCATTGTAGAATGAAAGGTGTGGCTAGCACCGTGCCATAATATTGATGAGATTTTTTGATAATGAAAATATGATATGATTATGCTATATGCGAATACAAGAACAGATAAAACAAAAAATTAAAACAAAAATTTTCAAGAAAAATAAATAAATGTATCAAAAAAAGGGTGAAAAAAATTGCAAGAAATAAGTACACTAAAGAAATAATTTTATTATTCTCAAAAGAGGGTTCATAAGCCCTTGGTACATTTGAGTGAGGTTTCATGACCTTTAACAAGTAGGGATTCGATCCCTATTATCATATTTTATCTTCCTAAGTGATGAGTTGTTTAAGCATTGTATTGCTTGAGGTGTTTGATGTTCCAGAGGCATTCTAGTTCTTCCCCATTAGGTTTGAGCAATCTATATGCTCCATCGCATGTTTTGGCGATGAGTGTGAGTGTTCCTTCCCATATGGGAACAAATTTTCTTGACTCACGCTGGTATGGTTGGATCTCGCGCCAGACTTTATCGCCTGGGCGAAATTGCCTCTGATGGTAATTTTGTATTCTTTGGAGATTTATTTCTCGATTTTTTCCTTGAGATCGTCTAGCTTAGGTTCTTTTCCCTATCCTAGGTCTTCGTTGTCGGGATCATTGCTTCAGTTGGTATGATCATGCCAGTGCCATATGTGAGAACGAGGGGGGTCGTCCTTGTTGCTCCTCTTCGTGTGGCCCGATAGGCCCATAGTACATTACGTAATTGTTCACATAGGCTAATCCATTGTTCGTCTAGCTTCATCCTGGTCAAGTCAGCGATAGCTTCATTAGGGTAACAGTATAGACTTAGGGGAGTGGAAAAGGCATTATGCTCCCGATCTTTCTTGCCGAGTGGGATTCGATTATAACTTGAGTATCCATCTATTAGGGACAGTAGTCCGTATTCATATGTGGCTTCCACAAGATGGTCGATATTGGGAATCGAAAAGATATCCTTTGGACATGCCTTATTAATGCAAAGTTGTACTCCTTCATTTTTCTTTAGTATTATCACCATATTGGGTATTTGTTCTTCTCGGATTACTTCTGATGCCTCTGTTTTCTTTAGTTCTTTTTGAATCTCCTTGTGATACTCCGGTGTCACCTTTCACATCCGTTTCCTCATAGTCTTGTGCTTTGGATCTTTTTTCAAGTGGTGTTGATAGACTTCTGGATGTCTCCCAAGAATATCTCCCATGTACCCCGCAGAGATATTGGAGTATTCTTTTGATGCTCGTACGAAATTTTATTCTTCCTCTTTATTGAGGAGAGTTCCAATCTTAACCATTCCCAGGTTTTCAATTGTTTTGATATTTATTTCCTTCGTGGGTTCTGAGGCCGAGAAGTTTATCTTGAGATCTCCATCATTGGAGAGGTTCTGTAGTTGCTATAAGAGCTTCTTGGGTGAGTATGGGATTAGGACATTGTCCAAGGCTAGTAAGTTGTTCGAGTGCCTCTCTTTGCTTGTCACTTCTACGTAAGCATTGATATCAGCCGGGTTTTTAACATTCTTGGCCCATTTCTCATTTTCTTTTGGGGATTTTACCATGTTCTCGTCATTCTATACGTCCATGTTGTAATAGTACTTAGATTCGCCTAAGTCTCCAATGATCTCTGTAATCCCATCGGGTGTTGGAAACGTTAGTCTTTGATGGTAGGTCGAGGAAAATCATTTGATCCCATGGACCCAGGATCGCCCGACAATGGATGTGTAGGGTGAAAGTACATCTACTACACAGAAAGTAGTTAAAGTGAGGATTTTTCCTACTCGAATTTCTAAGGTGACTTCTCCCCTTGGGTGGATCGATGAGCCATTGAAGCCAAATATGTTATAGGTAGAAGGGATTAGGCATTCGTCTCTAAGACACATTTTCTTGAATGTTTCATAAAACAAGATTTCGATAGAACTTCCTCCGTCTATTAGTATTTTAGGAATGTCCCATGGAAATACCTTAGGATTTTCTTCCTCACCCTCCTACTCAAGGAGTGCGATATCTATCGTAACTACCAATGGATCGTTGTGGTTTCGTCCTTCATCGGGTGCCTCAGAGGATGAAAAAATGATAGGTATTTTCATTCACTTATGCATAGGAGGATCTTTTTCCACACCGAAGATTTCGTCACCTACGAAGTTTCGCTTGTGGATTCGTCCTATAATACTTATTTTAGGTGTGGGAGCAGTGATACCTGAGTGCGATATTGTATTGCATCCCAAGTATTGTACGTTGAGTGGTATTTCTACGTGATGTACGGGTGTTCCAACGGTTGGTTGGATCGCTGGATGCGCGATATACTCCTGGAGTTTCCCTTCGTCAATCATGCATTGCACCATCTTCTTTAGATTTCTACATGAGTCTGTCGTGTGGCTATAGAATTGGTGAACTCACAAAAATCTGATCTATTCTTAGCGCGCTCGGGCTGCTATCCTCTATTCCATGGGTAGGTGATTTTGTATTTTCCATTAATCTTCTTAAGTATTTCGGATATAAGAGCGTTCATCTTCGTGTAGACTAGGTCTACGAACTGTCCCTTCTTTTGTTGGTCTTGGTCTCGCCCTTTCCATCCTCCACTCCGATGTTTATCGAACTGGGCAGATCCGTTGTTGGATCACTACACCATTTTGGCCTATTAGAAACAGATCCTACATGTTACAAAATAGGTTGTAACAGGAATGTCATGTTTCAAAAGGTGGCGTGACAAATATTTGTAACGGCCCTGTATCTGTTACGAATTTTGGGTTGTAACAGACTACAGCTGTTACTACGTGTCATTTTGTAACATCTTGTAAGTGTTACGATTATTTTGTAACAGGTAATTCGTAACAGAGATGAGCTGTTACTACGTGTCATTTTGAAACGGGTTATAGTTGTTACTACATGACAGGTTAAAACAGCTTGGAGAAGTTAATAATTTTTTAGTAACATCAAAAAAAATTACCACCTGTCAAATACTCCCTCTTTGACATGGTCAATATTGACTATGGTCAGTACACATTATGCCGAAAATACGCTGGAATTCAAAATAACCTGCAAATCTTTCATTCCATCCATCCCATAGATTCAATCCCACATTCAATAATAACTTCCTTCATTAACAATAACTTTTGTTCTTTCTACATTCGATTTGGTTCAGAATTTGAAAGATAATCCTTAAGTTTTATTCTATTGCATAATTCCTAGGGTATATGAGATAAGAATCAACCAACAGAAATAGGACTCACATAATCAGTATTTTCCTTCACATTTGAAGAAGAATCGGTGAAGCTGATGTAATCCAATGACGCCGCAGCAGCTATTCAGTAACTTCACTTCCCATTGATCTTGCACGAGATATCTCTTCTAACAACAAAGCATTATCAAACCATCATCACATTCCATCCATCCCACGGATCCTTCATCAAACCTTCAAGTCACGATGAGAAGTACAAATAATTAATGAAACATGTTCAAACAACATGCCATGTCAAATAGTTGATTATTTTGAGCAAGTAATTCAAAATAAAATAAAAAAATCCATTATCGTCCAGCAAAATTAACCCTAATCCTAAGACCAGAGTCTATCTGTTGTTCCATGATGTTCATTATCATGAAATTGTAAAGTTCAAACTTGCATGAAACATATATTGAATACGCCATACAATAAAATGTATTAATTACCTAAAAAAATTTGTAACTAACATTCTCTTGTCCACTGCCACACAATCTGACATTAGTTTTCTAAAGATAGCACATAGATAACATGAGCTAATTGTATGCGGATAACCACAGGAGTTTCAAGCATTTCTAATTAACAAGAATTAGAAATAAGGATGAGCTATTTTTACATCTTGCATGTCTGAAATAAAGATGTATTCAGTACTGACCCAATACTATTTAATAACTAAAGAAATCCATCATAGTTTCATAACTTCACATTGTTAAGCATTTTTAAAAGTCACTCTACTGTCCACTTCAATCCATGGGTTCTCCCCTGCATATGTACATCTAAGAAATGTCATAAACCAATAATTGACTTTCGACTTATAAACAAAAAAAAGACATAACAAAAGGTAGTAAGAGTTTTTACCTCTTAATACATTCACAACACCCAATTCTCTCAAGTGTGAGTTCTTTTGGGCAAGTGTTGGCACTTTCACATAATTTTTCCTTAGGCAAATGGGTCGTGGTCCAACTACTAGGAACATCTGCAGACAGATAAACAGAATTCATGATGTAAAAAAATAGTGCTAACTGTCAAAAGCTAAAAATCATAGAGCAGTGAAAAAGGAAATGAGAGGTATTTACATACAAAAATGACTGTGTTAAACTGCTTGAGTATCTCCATACTTGCCTGCAAAAAATCAAACAATGACTGTTAGTGAAAACAAAATATAAAATGAACTTTAAAACAATCAATAGAGTATTATATTGAAAATGTATAAGACTGCACTCAACAGGGAAATGGCACAATACATGTATGATGTCGCATAAGAATGTCATAGTTTAGTATGCTATATTAGGCTTCACCATTATGATTCTCGAGAGATCAAGTTTGTAACTCAATATTTCCAGGCTAAGACACATGAAAACTAACAAGTCCTTTTTTCTAGGGGTTATAAAGAGTGTGTCCAACAACCATAAAGCAGTAAATATGACAGAAAAAATTTAGTGAGCGTCTATTAACATGGAAAAATAAAAGAAATAAATAGAGATGCAAGGGCTGCTTTACCTCGTAAGGTTCCTCATTTCATTTTCTGCCCAAGTCTTAGGCTTTTGCCTGGGATTGTTGCTTCAAGTATCCATGCCGAAAACGATAATCCCCTTGTATATAATGATCCCCATCCCTAAAGCTGCAATCTAAAAAAATCACATCATCATACATTTCTTATCGCTCTTTCATAAATCAATAAATAAGTTGCAGTTAGGTAAAAAAAAAAAAAACTTTACTTCAAAAATGGAACAAATATCTTTAAATTACAACATTTTGGGGCCGAAGATTTTTTTATTTTTCTTTTGGTAAATCAATTAAGATTATATTGAAGTTAAGTCTGGTATTACTAGGCATTAATTATGGCAAATGACACATGATTAAGTGAATCCAAGCTGAAAAGATGAGTGAACTTACATGAATCCTGGAACTCAAGTTTTATAGACCCTCATTGCAAATTCTTGACCATCATCTTTCGTCGCATGATAAACTTTCGCCTGTCAATAGCAGATGAATCTTTTACCGTTAACTTTAACATCTGTTACGGTACAAACATCAACACCTAATACTACTACAAGCACTGCCATCTTCAGCTCCCTCGAGTATTCTTTACCTTGAATGAGCCACTCCAAAATACAAACAACTGGAATCATACTCGGCTTTGAAATCTGTAACACACATCCAAATGTGAGCAAACTCACAAAATATTACATATCAAAAGCACATGCAATCAAATACTGACCTTTCTCAGTCCTGAAGGAATGGATAAATGTCATTAAGAAATTGTACAGCGAACGGGGGCGTAAGATGAAGCAGAATAATCTTTAAAAGGAGAGCATTTCTTTAGAGTAAACTTCGAAAATCCAATTTCATGGATTTTATGACATACCTCGTCCAAGGAGTATTTGAAGCGGTCCATTACCCATGTAACACTTGAGCGTCATGTTAAATCAAAGGAATCAACAGATAGATCCAACCCTTTAAACAAAACCGACAACCTGTTCATGTATTAATTAAGCGTCAACCTTGATCATATGGATGCAAGGGAACCCTGGTGTTAAAGGACTACTTACTACTCACAAATGAGAAGAAAAGATGATTTTAAGAAAGACTGTAAGGAGCTTGAGTCTCAGTAGTACTGAGAAAAATAAAAGTATACAATAAAATATTATCTCTTCCTCTACGTCTGCCATCTCTCCACCCATCTGATCCTAGAAAACTTAGTCCTAAATGAATTCTAAGAATGTAAATGAGTAAAAAATATACAAAAGATTATGGTTCTGAAGTGAAGCTTACCCTAGGCTATACTACAATGACAACAACAGGTTACTGGAACCCATTGCAGAGGTCAGCAAAATAGAAAAAACCATGGGAGCGTTTTCCTCTATGGGAAGATTGGTGAGGGATTTAGGGACAAAAAACTACTATCTCTTCCTCCACGTCTGCCATCTCTCCACCCATCTGATCCAAGAAAACTTAGTCCTAAATGAATTCTAAGAATGTAAATGAGTAAACAAATATAAAAGATTATGGTTCTGAAGTGAAGCTTACCCTAGGATATACTACAATGACAACAACGGGTTACTGGAACCAATTGCAGAGGTCAGCAAAGTAGAAAAAAACATGAGAGCGTTTTCCTCTATGGGAAGATTGGTGAGGGAGCTAGGGACGCAATGGTTGTTGCAACTAAAGCCATCTATTACTAACTGAAAAAAGTAAAGAAAAAAATATTAGTTTCAACAGTACCAACAACTTACACGAAAAAAACAACATAAACTGTTTATATTTTGAAACGTAGAGATATATAACAAAAAAAAAAAATGAATGAAAATATGCAGATTTTTAACCTGCTACCCAAGGAGAGAAGTCACCCATTGCATACCATGTCCAAAAACAGCTCTATAAGAAAGTAAAAACTGCAAAAGGATACTGAAAATAAATTTCTCAAATTCTTACGTAACTATATAAGGATGTTCAGTGGAATCATCGAAGTAATACTTTGTTCTTTTTGATAGCGGTACCTGAAGCCATATTTCTTACTGCCATGACTACTTGATTAATTGTTCTTCACGCATTGGAAGAACACGTGGTTTTCCAGCACCATTACAATTTGATGATTCTCCCATCACATTGGTAACTATTGGATACAAACCCGAAAGCGAAAAAAGAATGCGAAAGTGATAAATGCCTTTGACATTCAAAATCACAAAGATTATATTAAAGTTTTTCGTTTAATTCAACAAAATTATTCTTTGTCGCAAAATTACAGCTCAAATCATGTGTGATTCAAGATAGATATCGAGCAAATCAATAAATTACCAACAATTTTATGCATTGATGAACCAAAAAATGTAGCCAATTTCTGAGAATGTAAATCAATGAATAATGCCCAAAAAATAAAAACGCACAACTAATATAAAGTTTGCTATCTGAACTCACAAAAAAAAAGGAAAATCTTTAACACCCATTTTTTCGTACTTTTTATAGTTTAGTCACACAAAACTCTACCTAAAATTCGGGCTACAAACTTCCTTACAAAAGGGAAATTAATAAAGTTTAAAAACATTATGGCGTATACAGAACAACAGATGTTAATTTTACACAGTTTTAAATGTTCATTTTATCGTCTCTAGAATCTCTGCCTCTAATTCTTCTGGCTACACAACCAAGTCAAGATGATGCAATATGAAAGTAAGCCACTTTACACTTCGATCATGTATGTTTCCATGCGAGACCAAGCGTAATATACAGAAATATATCTCGTAAAGAAGAAATTAGGACTACTACTATTTTTTGTTTAAAAAAGTATAGCTACCTTAGGTGGATCAGTAGATGGAATTGGCCTTTTTCTACATTTGATCCTCAAAGTATGAAGTTGCAAATACACAAAGGCAGGGATAAGAATACCATAAAAAAAATGAATAGATGAGTAACAATACCCAAAACTAATTTCAGTGGATTAAAGTTAGGCGTTACTTCACTGAATTAACTAACACAACTGATCACTGGATCATCCAATCCCTGGAACAACAAACCCTAAATCAGTAATTTCCAAACAGAAATTACAATCACCAAAGAAAAATGGAAGGAAAACCAGCAACCAGAACCAACATGTTACTAAGAAATCATTATTAGATTAAACCCTAAAATCAATTCTAAAAGATGATGATTGAAACCCTGTTGATTCAAAAAGAAAAATGAAACCCTATAAAAGATAACAAAAATCATGAGATGAACGAAACCCTAATCGATAATCACATATAAATCGAAACCCCAACCGAAAATCTCATATAAAATCAAAAATCTAATTGACATATCAACACCTTAATGAAACCCTAATCAAAAATAACAAATTAAAACCCAAATCGAAACACGAATTGAAAGCTTTAAACACTTACATCTTCAGATCGAAACCTCAAACCCTCAAACTGAAACTCAAACTTCACTTGCAGCCTGAAACCCTAAATTCACTTCTGCAAAGATGAAGAAAGTGGAAAGAGATGAGAAAAGAACAGATTCAAACACATATCAAAACACAAATCACTTACATTTTCATCTTCAGCTTCAGCTTCAGATCGAAACCTCAAACTGAAACCCAAACTTGCTTCTGCAGTGATGAGGAAAGTGGAAAGAGAGAAGTGGTTCGAGTCGAGTGAAAAGAGATTAAGTGGTTCGACTAGATCATGTGTATAAGTCTATGTCTTTGAGCAAGTGACCATCTCAGCTGACTAGATCATGTGCACATGTGACCAAGGGATGAAATATCCCCAGTTATACATTGCTTGGGTGGAAAAATATGAAGCTGTGACCACCCACGCACACGGATGGCACGCGTGGAACCATATCCAGTTACGAATTCGTAATAGCTATGGGACAGTTACGAAATCTGACAAGATTTGTAATAGCTTCATGCTGTTACAACCAGTTTGTAACATCAATTTCCTGTTTCAAATTCGTAACTGCTAGTAGGTTGTTACAAATTGGTGTTACTAATCCAAGAAAATGGTGTAGTGGATCGCCCTTCTCCTTGGGCTGGCGCTTGAGGGTTTTGTGGTTCTATCACATTTTATCCTCTATTGGTCCCTCTCACCAATTTATCATAGGTTCCGTCCTGGAGTTCTTCAAGGGCTATATAGTCCTCTTGAATTTCTCTCAGTTTCCCTAGATTAGGTGGCATGGTCTCATACATGCGGACAAATATGGGGTCTGTCTTCCTTAGACTATTTTGAAGCCTAAGATCGTGTAGGCTTCTGGGACTCTTCCGATCTCGGCGCATAATTTTCTCCAGCGAGTCACTAATGAGCGGAGCGACTCATTCGGTCCTCGGGCCAATTGAAATAGCATATCGACTTCTGGCTTGAATCGGCTATTATGTATGTACGTTTCTAAGAACAACTCAGATAGATGATCAAACCATTTAACCGATGCAATGGGAAAGTTATTGAACCACATTAGGGTTCCGTCTTTTAGACTGGCTGGAAAGAACCTACACATCACCACATCGTAGTTACTTCACTATGTCAGTGTCATGCGGTAGGATATGAGATATTCAATTACATCGTTGGTCCTATTTAAGGGAGTTGTAAATGTTGGGAGCGAGCATTTCCTTGGAAATGGTTGGGTCAATAGACTCTCCGATAAGGGAGACTGTCTAGCCTCTTGCAGTACTTCTTCCAACTTTTTGGCTTCTTATTTTCCTGTAACCTCTATGTAGAATGCTTCGAATGGACAGAGTCAGGACTGTAATTGGTCGTCATTATGCCTTGTTTTGGACTTCTACCTTCGTCCTTGCGCTCTTTTGGGCGAGTAGGAAGCTTTTGGGAGGCGATATCTTGATCGCCCTGAATCCTCGTCCGATTTATCGGCGTACATCACTATTTTAGACCAAGTTGACTTTGAATTCTTCCATCGCTTGGGGTTTACGACTGTGTGGTTCTCGACCATGCAGTTGTTTTTTACTTCTTTCTCCTTTTTATTTTCTCGTCTATGCTTGGGATCGACATCGGATGACCCCTAGGACGGAATCTCCTCCTCGTGCTAGACTCCTTGGCTTCCCTTTGGAAGGCGCTCTCCTATTTCCTCATTCGAGGTGTCAGGGATACGGACTCTCTCATTGTCCTACAAGTTCTCAAAAGGATTCTCCTCCTCAGGGGTCTTCTCTATGGTAGTGAGTGGCACCTTTTTCTTTGTTTTACGTCTCAGCCTGCGGTTTTGCCGTTCTAGCCTCCTGTTACATTTTTCTAACTTTTTCATTCTCTCATCATGTGCATCTTGTGCTTTTAGGATGGATGCAATAGTGGCAGCGGTATCATCGAGGTTAGAAGGTTCATTTTTCTTCACGTCATTGTTCACTATTTTCCTTGGAAAACGATTCAACCCTCCTTGTTGAGTTAGATGGATATCATTCTGTCTCTCGAATGGGTTTCCCTCTTAGTTAGAGCTAGAGTTATCTTTTAACCCTTCCCGATACTAGTTATCGGGTTGTCCCTCTCCTGGTTATCAGGTTGTCCCTCTCCTAGAAGTATACCGTTGTGCATAGTTTCATCGAGCTTCATCTTGTCCAGTCCTCCAGATATGTCTCTACCAGTTTCATATTGGCTCGTGCGAGAGAAACGTCGCCACCATTGCCTTACCTGCGATATATGCAATAATGCTTAATTTATCTTTACTTTTAGAAAAATGGGACCCTAAATTTGCAGGTCATGTGCAATTACTAAGTCATAGTTCAGACTGGATAGTTTAGTACTGGAAGACTTTGCAGTAAATTTTGGAGACATGTGAAAATGTCAAAACATTCCCTACTTGCATAAAGTTTCAGTGATAGGAAAAAGGCATTTTGTTTGTGTCTCTTTTCGAGAAAAATACCTCATTCTACATTTCATACCTTTACGGGGATAAAACCAAGTTACGACGATTGAGCATATCTTTCCATTTTAGGAAATATTTCTCAATATCTTTAAACTTTTGATTTTGAACAAACTTTGAGTTTGACGAATGAATACTGAAAATGCGGGGGGTCTAACAACCACACCAAATATTTCGATTAGCAATCTGTATGGACTAACTCGAATATACTTTTAAGAGAATCAACTAGACAGTCAAATTCAATCTTAATAAAAAAGTATATCAAAGAGTTATATCTCCATTTCTCGATTCAATACTTACTCAAGCAAATAGAAATCTGTGAGTCTAATTGAATACAAGAGAAATAAACTTGGATGGTACCAAAGACCAATATCCAAGGATCAATCAATTTCATTCAACAACCAAAGGTTGGATTTCATAATTGATCGATACAATGCATAACCTGTATATTTCAATTGTATAACAAAATATAATGCGGAAAAGAAATAAAACATACACCAGAAGTTTTGTTAACGAGGAAACCGCAAATGCAGAAAAACCCAGGGGCCTAGTCCAGATTGAACACCACACTGTATTAATCCGCTACAGACTCTAAACTACTACAAATTAACTTCGGTATGGACTGTAGTTGAACCCCAATCAGTGTCACACTGATTCAAGGTACAGTTAATCCTTACGTCTCTGATCCAAGAAGGATGCTACGCACTTGATTCCCTTAGCTGATCTCACCTACAACCAAGACTTGCTATGACCCAAAGTCGAAGACTTTAATAAACAAATTTGTATCACATAAAAAAGTCTACGATAATAGATAAATCTGTCTCTAATAGATAAACCTACAATTTTTGTTTCGTTTATTGATAAAATCAAAGTGAATAGGAACCAATCGATAAACCAGACTTATATTCCCGAAGAACAACCTAAAATTATCAATCACCTCCTAATAATCTTCATCGACTAGGGAAATAAGATATTGAAGAAACACAAATGATGAGACGAAGATGTTTGTGACTTATTTTATCTTTCCTATCGGAGATATAAACTCAAGACAATCTTATGATTGTACTCTTATGATAGAAATGGCAAGATCATATCACTAAACTACAAGAGAAGTAGTTCGGTCTGGCTTCACAATCCTAATGAAGTCTTTAAGTTGTTAACCTACAAAGTCTCGAGAAAAAACCTAAGGTTAAAGGAGAATCGACTCCAGCTTAACACAATTAGTATCACACATGAGGTGTTGGGATTAGGTTTCCCAATTTCTAGAGTTCTCCTTTATATAGTCTTCAAATCAGGGTATGCAATCAATGTTAGATTAGTAATGAAGCATTCAATATTCACTGTTAGATGAAAACCTGATTAGATTCAAGCTAATATCTTTCAACCGTTAGATCGAATCTTAGCTTGTTATACACAAATGAAATGTATTTCATTTAGGATTGAGTAACTGTACCTAAATGTGTACACTTAGTTGTTTTAACAATAGTTAACCAATAGTTAGCCATATGAGCACTTCCATATTAACCATATTCATCTTTATCACAACTAGTTGAAATGATTCCAAAAGAACTAGTTGTAGAGTTGTTCAATTGCTTAGGTCTTCATGAATAGACACAATTGAAACAAAATCGGTATGATCAATTCATGAACATTATAGCCACGGTTTGCAAAGATTGCATTCCTTACGATTTATTTGTTTAAGTTCATGAACCACCGATTTGAGAAAATAACCAGCTCAAGCATGCACATGGGTATGCGTACTTAAGCAACTAGATTTCAGTTGGTTTTGGTTTCCAAACTCGTCAGAAAATTACGGGTAGAAAAGTTCCGCCAGTATGCGTACGGATGCATACACTTGGTTCTCAGTTTATGGATTTATACACTAATCTTTGAACAAACTATATATGCTTATATACAAAGATGGTTACATAATCTCAACTCTACATATCAATCATTGAAACATTCTTAAAGGATGTTATATAGTTATTATTCACAAACTATTGTTCATCAAATCGAGTTTCATGATATTGAAATGTCATCATGACATTCGTCACGAGTAAAGATGAACTTGGTTAAAGCAAAAGATTACCAACATATATTTCGAGAAATAGATAAGCGAGATAAACTTGGCTCGAAATAGCAAATGTGTATAATTGAAATCTATATACTTATACAACTTTTGTCTCAAGAGTAGGAGATAGAGTAGATAAACTTTTGAGTGATAGATAAGTTTAAGTCTCCACATACCTTTTAGTCGGATGAAGTTCCACTGGTTCCTTGAGAAGTTCTTCGTCTTCATAAGATGATGGCGGTGGAGTTTGGATCTCGACTACACTTAACTATCCTAGTCCGAGACTTGACTATAAGTAGACTAGAAATCAAGACATATAGTTTTGACAACTAAATTTGACAAACAAGCTTGAGATAGGAACACTTGCGAGTTCGACCGAGCAATGCTCTAACAATCTCTCCCTTTGTCAATTTTAGTGACAAAACTATCAATATATATGGATTACAAAGTAAATAAAACTTTGTAGCTTCTAGTCCACATGCTTGATCTCCTTGGTTCTTCAACATTACTCGAAAACTTCGTCACTTCAAATTACTCCCATGATTCCATAGATGTTCAGTTCAACATCATAGTTGTTGAATATCTGTAGCCATAACAATGAGAAAACAAAATATCTAGATCATTGTTATATAGTGCCATAGTATTATTACACATCATCAAAGTTCAATTATATCACAACTTCGACAACAATACTATGGTGATACGTATCACTCCCCCTTAGTCAATACTTTGATCTCAATATGAAAACTACTACCTCTTACATAATGATCCGAAAACCATATATATTTGTAGTGTGAACTACACATTAATTCTCCCCCTTTTTGTCAATAAAATTAGCAAAGGTACGAAAACTAGTGGGATCCTAATGAAATTTCCACGGATATGCTTCAAGTCCAAAGAAAAGTACATATCAACTTTGTTTAGATGCAATCATATAACGAAGCTAAATGCATTCATCAAGGAATTTATATTTTAGGAGTTATCTTGTATCTTTATAAACTCCTTGATGAATGCATTTAGCTTCGGATATATGATTGCATCTAAACAAAGTTGATATGTTCTTTTCTTTGGTCTTGAAGCATCTCCGTGGAAATTTCATTAGGATCCCACTAGTTTTCGTACCTTTGAAAATTTTATTGACAAAAATGGGGAGAATTAATGTGTAGTACACACTACAAATACATATGGTTTTCGGATCATTATGTAAGGGGGGAGTGGTTTTCATGTTGAGATGAAAGTATTGACTAAGAGGGAGTGATACATATCACCATAGTATTTTTATCGAAGTTTAGATACAATTGAACTTTGATGCTGCGTAATAATACTATGACACTGTATAACAATGATCGAGATCTTTTGTTTTCTCATTGTTATGGCAATGGATCTTCAACTACTATGATGCTGAACTGAACATCTATGGAATCATGGGAGTAATTGGAAGTGACTAAGTTTTCGAGTAATGTTGAAGAACCAAAGAGATAAAGCATGTGGATGAGAAGGTACAAAGTTTTATTTATTTTGTAATCCATATGTATTGATAGTTTTGTCACTAAAATTGACAAAGGGGGAGATTGTTAGATCATTGCTCGATCGAACTCGCAAGTGTTTCCATCTCAAGCTTGTTTGTCAAATTTAGTTATCAAAACCATACGCCTTGATTTATAGTCTACTTATAGTCAAGTCTCGGGCTAGGATAGTTAAGTGTAGTTGAGCTCCAAACTCCACCGCGTTCATCTTACGAAGACGAAGAACTTCTCAAGGAACCAGTGGTGCTTCATCCGACTAAAAGGTATGTGGAGACCTGAACTTATCTATCACTCAAAAGTCTATCTACTCTATCTCCTACTCTTGAGACAAAAGTCGTATAAGTATATAAATTTCAATTATACACATTTGCTATTTCGAGCCGAGTTTATCTCGCTTATCTTTTTCTTGAAATATGTGTTGGTAAGATTTCTCTTGAACCAAGTTCATCTTTACTCGTGATGAATGTCATAATGACTTTAAATATTTTTAAAATCGCTTTGATAAAAAATAGTTTATGAATAACAACTATATAACATCCTCTAAGAATGTTTCAATGATTGAGATGTAGAGTTGACATAATGTAACCATCTTTGGATATAAGCATATATAGTGTGTTCGCACATTAGTGTATAAATCCATAAACTAGGAACCAAGTGTATGCATATGTGTGTATACATAACTGGTGAAGGATACATGTTAAGTATGCTTACCCGCATGCATACTGCCGAAAGTTCACGTCCGTGAATTTCTGCTGAGTTTGGAGTTTACAAACTCTTAGCCAGTCACCTTAAGTATGTGTACTCATACGCATGCTGGCGGAACCTTTTTACCCGAAATTTTCTGCTGAGTTTGGAAACCAAAACCAACTCAAATCGGGTTGCATAAGTACGCATACCCGTATGCATGCTTGAGCTGGTTATTTTCTCAAATCGGTGGTTCATGAACTTAAACAAATAAATCCTAAGGAATGAAATATTTGCAAACCGTGGCCTTAATGTTCATGAATTGATCAAACCGATTTTATTTCAATTGTGTCTATTCATAAAGACCTAAGCAATTGCAAAACTCCCCAACTAGTTCTTTTGGAATCATTTGAACTAGTTGTGATAAAGATGAATATGGTTAATATGGAAGTGCTCATATGGCTAACCATTGGTTAACTATTGTTGAACCAACTAAGTGTACATGTTTAGGTACGATTAATCAAACCTAAATGAAATGAATTTCATTTGTGTATAACTAGCTAAGATTTGATCTAACGGCTGAAAGATATTAGCTTGAATCTAATCATGTTTTCATTTAACGGTGAATATTGAATGCTTTGTTACTTAGATAACATTGATTGCAAACCTTGATTTGAAAACTATAGAAAGGAGAACTCTAGCAATTGGAAAACCTAATCCCCCCACTTCCTGTGTGATACTAGTTAGTTAAGCTAGATTCGATTCTCCTTTAACCTTAAGTTTCTTCCCGAGACCTTGTAGGTTAACGACTTAAAGACTTCACTGGGATTGTGAAGCCAGACTGAACTACTTATTTTGTAGTTTGGTGATATGATCTTGCCGTTTATATCGTAAGAGTACAATCGTAAGACTGGCTTGAGATTATATCTCTGATAGGCAAGATAAAAGAAGTCACAAACATCTTCGTCTCATCATTTGTGATTTGGCAATATCTTGTTTCGCTAGTCGATTAAGATTATTATGAGATGATTGATAAATCTAGGTTGTTCTTCGAGAATATAAGTCCGGGTTATCGATTGGTTCCTGTCCACCTTGATTTTATCAAAAGACTGAACAAAACTTGTAGGTTTATCCGTGGGAGACAGATTTATCTATTATCGTAGACTTTTCTGTGTGATACAGATTTGTTTATTAAAGTCTTCGACTTTGGTTCATAGAAACACTTGGTTTTTGGGTGAGATCAACTAAGGGAATCAAGTGCGAAACATCCTTCTAGGATCAGAGACGTAAGGAGCGCAACTGTACCTTGAATCAATGTGAGATTGATTGGGGTTCAACTATAGTCTATACCGAAGTTAATTTGTAGTAGGCTAGAGTCTGTAGCGTCTTAGTATGGTGTGGTATTCAATCTGCACTAGGTCCCATTTTTTTTTTTTTTTTTTTGCATTTGCGGTTTCCTAGTTAACAAAACTTCTGATGTCGATGTTATTTCTTTTCCGTATTATATTTTGTTATATAATTTAAATATCACAGGTTGTGCGTTGTATCGATTAATTGTGAAATCCAACCTTTGTTTGTTGATTAAATTTGATTGATCCTTGGATATTGGTCTTTGGTACCATCCAAGTTTATTTCATTTATTCAATTAGACTCGCAAATTTCTATTTGCTTGAGTAAGTATTGAATCAAGAAATTGAGATATAACTCTTTGATATGCTTTTTGTTAAGATTGAGTCTGATTGTCTATTTGATTCGCTTAAAAGTATATTGGAGTTAGTCCATACAGATTTTTAATCAAAATATTATGTGTGGCTGTTAGACCCCCGCATTTTCAGGTTTTACTCTTATTGTTCCGAGGGGTACAACTTATGTTACTTTTCTGAACGAAGATAGAATTTTGGAAGGAACATGGAGTGGAAATCGTATGCCTGTCGCGATTGGACAGTTGAAGGAGGGTCTTCCTCTTCCTCTCTTTAATCCTAAGATCCCACTTTTTTATCACATTATAGCCAGGATTGGTCGCGCTGCCAATCCGTTGGGTGGGGATGAAATTCGCATTATCCTTGGGTTTTCGCATCGTGCTACTGGCATAAGAAAATCTATTTGTCCTGATAAACCCGGGTCTTATGATCATGCGGATTTTACTGTTGACTCTTTTTTCCAGCAATATGTCGTGCATTGTGTTGTCAAAGATGGTTCGCGATGGGGTGTTCGTTTGAGTAGGACGAAGTTGAAGGATGGCGTGAAGAAGCTCATGGATGACATGGATCATCATAGTAAGACTAACAACTATCTTCGTCGTTCGAGTGATCATGACTGGGTGAAGCATTATCTCATTGTTGAAGGTCCTCTTTTATGGGGTCTTCGTTCGGATGGGAATCCTCACACTGGTCTGGATGAGTCACTTGTGGGACGTATTGCATTGTCTTTGGTGCTTGCATATCGTCCTTGGGAATTCAACTGGCCTGAAAGGGAGACTGAAGTATGTGTTCTTCCCGGTCTTTTATTGCATGACTTGTCCAATCATGCTTTGTAAGCTTCTTTTGTCCTCACGTATTTTCCTTGGATTGGTAGCTTGAGAAAGAGGAAATTTCTCTCGAGAATAAGGCCAAAGATGCGGCAGACAAGATGAGAAATATGTATGCTGAGGCGAAGACTGGAAAGAAATCTTCGCATTCAAAAGAGGTGAGTCGTGGGTATTTTCTTAAGTGAATGTTATTTCCTCAGTTTTCTAATATGTACTTTGCTTGTCTAGCCTGATCTTGAAGATGAAGAGACTGAGGATAAAGAAGAGGATGAGGAAGATGAGGATAATAAAGAACGAAGAATCTCATGCATCGTGTAAACCCAAGAAGGCGAAGGTGACCAAGAATAATAAGTCTAAGAGCGAGCTAATGGGTAGGTCTATCATTAATGTGGTGAATCCTTTAGCCTCTGTTTCTTTTCCCAAATCTGGCTCGGTCGGAGTTGTTAGACCGTCTTCTGTTATTGGTGATGACAGAGGAAAGAGTTCTCATACTGGTGACATGCATGAGTCGAGCGGATTTACTCATTCTTCTCGTACGGTGGTATCTGAAGATTTGCCTTCTCTAAAGGGTGTTTTCGCGACTTTTTCCTCTAAGTTCGTCTCACTTGCTCAGCTTTATTTATCGGATCCTAGCCTTTTGTAGATTCGCCATCTAATGTTAAATCTCGTCCCCCGGCCATCTGTTGATGTTACTCTATATGAATGGGGTTTTGCTTCGTCGCTTACTACATATCTTCCCCGGTTGTCTGTTGACTATCTGGTGATTCGTTGGTTTATTGTTTCTCTTATTGGTTGGTCGTATTATCTTCTTAGCCCTAGAGATTCTCAAGGGTGATGATAGTTCTTCTTCGCAGCTGGTTGATGACCTATCTGGGAAGCTGTCTTTGGCGAATGAGGAGCTAGTTCGCGTGAGGACTGAGTCCGAGCAGTACAAGATAGTTATGGAAGATAGATACGGGTTGTTGAAGTGTTGCAAGAGAACCATTCTCATTAATGCTGATCGTGAAGCGTAAAGGCAGTATAACCAAGTTGCTCGAGAAACTGCTGACCAAATTACCGCTGAAAATGGTCTTCCAACTAAAGAATTTCCCGACGTTTTATTGCCCGGGGATGAGCCAGTAGAGTTCGGATATAGTGATGAAGAATAGATCTCTGAGACTGAGAAATCTAGTGGCGAGGAAGATATTGATGAGGAGGATGTTTATTCTGAGGGCAAACTTATTCAGCAGGATGGCCAGGGTGAAGTCAATGAAGTTTCTACGGGAGATGGTCAAGGCGAACTTCAAATTGATGGTGAGACAGGCTCCGGTCCGGAGGAAAACCATCAAGAACCTGTTTTGCCCCCGAAAGACGACATTCCAGATGCTTCACAAACTAAAATTGGCGGCTCTTCCCAAACTGTTTTTTTCTTCACATGTCTGGGATCAATTTTAGTTTTCTTTCTAGATACCCTCTATTTTTTAAACTAATTTCTGGGCGCTCCCAAGTTTGGGGAGCATAACTTTTGACTGCTTTTTCTTTTCTGTATTATAAATTCAAAAATTTTAAACATACAACACAAAAAACAACACTAAAACAACCACACACATAACCAACACTAATGGCGGGACCCCCTGCTAGCTTCCGCGTGGCCCACGGGACCCACAAAAAAAAATTGTGAGAGAAAAAGAGGGATATTGTTTTAGGGTTGTTTATTTGGTTGTTTGTTTAGAAGGGTTGTTATAAATTAGGACTAGAACAGATGTATATAAAGTTAAATGCTTTTTCTTTTTCTTTGTAAGTTGTTAGGGGCCTTATACCAAATGTGTCTTGATTTATATGCAAGCGTGTCGTATAGTATTTAAGGTGTCTGAATAAGAAGGTGGGAAGCACATAAATTTTAACATTCCCATACTTGCATCTGCTTTCCACCTTTGAAGAAGACTAATATTCTACTCCCTCCGTTCCATTTTAGATGATGTTTTTGGAGTTTTCACGCATATTAAGAAATGGAGAGAGATATAAAGATTTTCCACCTATACCCTTGAGAAAAGTCTTCAAACATTAAATGCTATTAGTGCATTTAAAAATAAATTTATAGTTCCAAGACAAAATGTATGGGTGTTATTGGTAGTTTTGTGAAAAAATATGAAAACTTTCAAGTATTATGGAACAAAAAAATAACCCTAAAACATCATCTAAAATGGAACTGAGGGAGTATCATATTATACGAATATCGTTAATGCAAATGAATCTATGTCAGTGGTTGAGGGCGAATATTTGTTTTATGACCCTTACGAACATTGAATTTAGGTTTTGGAGAATACTAGGGTAATGCGAGTAGTAAGTTGGGGCGAAAATTAAACTTATATCTATTTTTAATCAAGACATTCATGCGTATAAAGTTATGTCACGTTCTTGGGGGTTTGATGCGTGTGCGAAGCAATTCTCTACTTTGATGTTGTGATTGGATATAGTGTGTGTCGCATGGTATTGGGATAATGGTGACATAGGCATTTATGTAGATACTCTCTAACATCTTATAGATATATCGAAATATAATCTTGAGTGATACTTAGCTCCATGGGATCGCGTTTCCTTATTGCTCCTTCGTGCCTCAGCATGATCTTCAGTTGCCTCAGTTTCTTTCGCGTTCCTTTATTATTTACATTCGGATGATCTTTAGAGGTCTTACCTTCCTCCTAGATAAGGTCTTACTTCCTTCCCCTACATAGAGAACTTAAAGGAATTATGGTCTCCTTGGGTAGGGTCTTCAACATCGGGCGACGAAATTTCAGTTCTATGTGCTCTTGAAAGTCATTGTCCATCGATCTCTCCTTAACTGTGTTAGTATTTTTACCTCCTCGGGTCGTATTTGAGATAATATATCAGGTCTTAGATACTCCTGTGAGTTAAAAGTCCCAACACATTGCCGTCTTTAACATAATTCAGCTCCCTAATGGAGGGTGTCGTCCATTTATATTCCTCCTGAATTTTTCTTTCAAGGATGTCACCCCTAACCATTTCAATTGGGCTTCTCGCATCTAGTTATTCAACAACCAGTATTGTCGTGACCTCGTACCCTTCACCTATGTGTCTTGCGGCGCGAGATCACACCCTAAATGAGGTTTCTTTGGACCGAGTGTATCCAAGCCAGGAACTCCTTCTACTCCGCTAGTTATTTTTCTACACCCCGTACCAGAGAACTTATTCACTGAGTGGTTCGTTTTCAGTGGCCTCCAACGGATAAGCTTTTATTTCTCCCAAATATAAGTGAATTTTCCAGGATTTTCCCAACATGACGCGCGTTAGGCTTATTGACGCCACATACGTGATCCTGCTAAATGCCGTCGCACGACCACGCGAACTAAGTTGACACTCCAAAATTGGGTACCCAACCTCCCTAATTAGAGGTTTTAAATAGTTACTTGCTGCCCCCTATTGAGGTCTTATGAGATGATTCCGCATACTTTGTTTCGCCTTTGGCTTGCTCACGTATAGAAAGAACTTTGCTTCATATTAATGTTTCTTTGGTTGGTACAAAGATTACTTTCTTCATTACATTATTTTATCTTTGTAGGCATTGTTCCCTTAAATTTAGTTTTCGTGTAATAAATGGAATGCGACATGTGATCTTTTTTCTTTTTCTGCCCTTTCCTTCAAGCTCGAGCGAAGTCCTGACCTCCAGCGCGGCCGTTTTTGTTATCATGATTGTAGATTTTCCCCGATATTCCATTGTGTGACTCTTCAACCTTCCTCAGTGTGGATGTGATTTGAGGCGCATTATTGGCACCTTGGTTTCTTCTTGTCCCTTGCTGATTCTTGAATATTGTTCTCATGTCGATCCATCCTTTCCCATTGCCCACTCTGATACAACGCTCTCCTACTTATCTTATCTCCTTTTCCAAATATTGGTACACTTCGTCCCACAGTCGTCCACCCATTTGTTTCACCCTTTCCTCTCTTCCAATCTCTTTCTCTACATGATCTTTTTTAACATTCTCCGTATTATATCCCCAATTCATATTCTCGCATCTTTCTCTTCAAGTTCTGGTTTTCTATCATAAGTCGCCCATGCTCTTGAGAAAGATTAACTTGTTCTTCGATCAACATTTTTTTCCGTTTCTTTCCATCGTGCGAATTTCTCCTCATATTCGCGATGGGTGATAAGAATCTCTTCATCTTGACTTTGATGGTAAGACTGATTCTCCCTCCTTTCATTGTTCATACCAGTAGTTAGAATTGGTCTTTCCAGATCGTATGACTTGATCCATTCTGTCCAATATTGCTGGTTTTCTGTGATAGCCGCCAGTTCCTTCCCATTTCTCTTGTTACAGCCATCCTTTTGAATTGTTAAAACCTTTGAGTTTTGAAAGGGAGAGGTTTAAGAGGAGGTCTCTGAATCAAGATAGGGTGATGCATTTTGAAAAATGAACAATCTTTGGAAAATTTTCTGAATAGAATAAGGAGCTGGTGTTGTGACTACCACGGTTTCGTGATGGAGAGAAAGAGAAAATAATTTTTACTGGATGTTGCAAAAATGTGGCGATGCTTTGTCAAAATTTCATAGTGTAATTGAGAATGAAAATGAGGTAGATCTTTAGAGAAATGACGACTGTAAACAATCAAATGTCGATCTTTCATGGTGAACAAAGAAATGTTGGTAATGAAAATAACAAACGAACTTTGAAAAATGATTACTTCTAACTAATAACTAGCAGGTGGGGATAAATCCTCCTTATTTCTAGCGCCAAAATGTAGTTGCGGAAAATCCCATAACTAGTAATGATAATAACACAAAGCTTAAGTCATGTGCGTTAAATCAAACATTAATGATATTATCCACCACTTTGACACTAGAATGATCTTCACAAAAACTTTTTATTGAATGTATGGAGTCCTTACAATGATCTCAAGATGAACTTACATACAACAATGGAGAAAAATAAGATGAATCCTAAGTTCTCTCTTTACTGATCTCTCTTTCTCTATCATTTTTGAACCCTTATATAGGAAAATACATCAGTAGAAGACAACTAAGGTTTACATGCAAAATCTCTATTTACTGATCTTATTTCAGTTTGTCTTATTCGTTAGACTTTGGGAAGATGTCGATGTCCTTCGCGATATTAGCTGTGTCTTTCGCACTGCTTCTTTGGAACTGGTCTTCGTGCTACTTTCATCGCATTTGTTCTTTATTGTCATGCTGATATTCTTCGCCTTGATCTTTGGTTATTGTAGTAACCTCGTGTTTAGGAAAATCTTGTCTAGGGCGAAGTTAAGTTATGTCTTGTGTGATATTTCTCCCCTACAATTACATTGTCTATTTTAATATCCAAATTATGGCCAACCTTGATATGCAAAATAGAGGTATAAATCGTACAACATATGTATAAGCTGTATAATACATGTACAGATTAACTAAAGAGAAGAGATTGTACGCATGTGATGAAAAATTATACGATATAAATATATATATATATACATGTACATAAAAGAACGGCAATGCTATTTGAAGAGATATAATGCTCCCCACTTTCCTCCCTGATGAGGTGTCGGCCTACGTGGGGATAACAAAACCAATTTTGACAAGCCACGTAAATTTTTGTGGGGAGCAAAAAGTAGGCGGGATAAAGCAATTGAATTTTTGTGTTTGACCAAAAAGTGGGCGGGATAAAGCAAGTTCTGAATTTTGAAATAATAACCTATATTTGTAAGTTTCTCTTACCAAAAAAAGAAGCAAGTTCTTCTGTAATACAGATTCTCTCTTGTGAATAACAAAAAATTAGCTAAACGAGTAAAGATGCATATAATTGAAATCGAAGAAGAAAATTCAAATGTTAAAAATAAGGTTAGTGATTCCTCTATAAAAACTCGATTTTTTTTTTTGATCAGCTACTCTAAAAATTTCTTTGAGATGAATCAAATATGGTTTTGTGGATTTTTGAATTTGATGTTGATGAAATATATTGGGTATAAAAACTGATGCTTTATATTGACATAAAGATATTTTTGAAAACAGTCATGCGTAGGACTTGTTTGCAAAAAGTCTCACTAAATGTTATTTACTAAATTCTTGTTGTTGATGTAGGAGGGAATCTCTACGAAATCAGACTCCATTGATACTGATGGTGTTAAACCTAATATAAAGCCAGCTGTTGGTATGAAGTTTGAAAGCATAAATGATGCATGGGAATTTTATAAAGCATTTGGAAAACAAGATGGGTTTCCGGTAATGAAAAGCACATTTAAGAAGAATGTCGCAGGGGAGATAAGAAGTTACACATTTACTTGTGCTCGAGCAGGTAAGCGTGATTCTTCTTCTGAAAAAATATTACAGCCTCAAGCCACAATTAAATGTGGTTGCTTAGCTAATCTAGTGTTGCGATTAGATTATTTAATTGGTTATGTAATTAGCAAGCATGTTTAGGAGCATAATCATGAACAAAATCCAGAAAATGTAAGATATTTTCGTTGTAACCGATATATTAATCCTTGGGTAAAGAATCAAATTGATCTCCTTGATCAATCAGGTGTGAAGTTGTACAAAATCTATGGCGTATGTGTAAATGGATTTGGTGGGCATGAGAATATAACAAGTAGTCAGAAAGATTGTAGAAATCTGATTGATAAGCTACGTAGTTCACGGTTGGTGGAAGGAGATGAAATTGTAATTCTCAAGTATTTTAACAAGATGGAATCACAAAATTCAGGATTTTATTCAAGAGTGGATTTTGACGATGATGGTCATTTGAGAAATTTATTCTGGGCAGATGGTAGGTGCAGAGAAGAATATAAAGAGTTTGTCGAGGTTATTTCTTTCAACAGTACATACTTGGTGAACCAGTACAACATGCCATTTGGTCCATTTATTGGGGTAAATCACCATGGATAATCAATATTGTTTGGATGTGATTTGGTTGCACATGAAGATACAAACTCTTTTGTATGGTTATTTAGACAATGGCTCGATTGTATGTCTGGATGTGCTCCTCCTGCAATTGTAACTGACCAAGCCAAAGCTATGCAAAATGCGATAGAAATAGTCTTCCCAAACAACAGACATAGATGGTGCATATGGCACGTGATGAAAAAACTGCCGGAAAAGTTTAAAAGTCATAGTAAATATTTTCGTATTAAATATACAATTAAAAAGTTTGTCTATAATACACAATATCCATCAGACTTTGAAATAAAATGGATGGAGATGTTAGGGAAGTATGAATTGTTTTAGAATGAGTGGATCCAAGGATTATATGAAGAAATACGTCGGTGGATACCTTGATATCTAAAAGACTATTTTTGGGCTAGAATGAAATCTACACAAAGAAGCGAGATTATGAATTCATTTTTTGATGGATATCTTGGTCCAAAAGCAACTTTGAAACAATTTATGGAGAAATATGAAATCGTAACGAGGGATAAGGTAGAGAAACAAACCAAGGCCGATGCAGAATCATTGTCCAAATTGATTCCTACTACAACTTATTATGAAATGGAAAAACAGGTGCAAGGAATGTATACAATGTCAAAGTTCAAAGAGTTTCAAGAAGAATTGACCTCGAAAATGTATTGTGAAATTATCGAACAAAAATAGGATCCTATTGGAACATTTAAGTATCTTACTCGTGAAAGTGTGTGGATTGACGGGATTGATGATCAATGAATTAAGAAATTAATGAATTTTGATGTGGTCTTTATTTCAACTGACTGCGAGGTTTCTTGTAGTTGTCGGGGATTCGAGTTTAACTGGATTCTTTGTAAACATGCACTTAATATATTAACCCGGCATGGAATTGACTTGTAACCTGATAAGTACATAAAAATAAGATGGAGGATAGATGTGAAGAGGTCTCATACAAGTATGAAAGCTAACGTAGGGGTTTGGAAAAATACCGTTGAGCGTGATCGTTACAACATCTTGAACATTCTTTTTAGTGAGGTTGCAGATAGAGCAGTAAACTCGGAACATGATTTCAATGATATTAAGCTATTGTTAGACATGAAGTTGGAGATGCTAAAGAATTCTGAGATTGAACCAAAGAGGCCTTCCACTAGTGAGTGTAATGAAAGGGAAGAGAAAGGTTCGCCTGAAGAGTTTTTGGATGTTATAGTAGATGATTCTATACTTGATCCAAAACATATAAAACGTCCAGGACGACCACGAAGTAACACATATAAAAGCACATGGAAACGTAGAAAGAAGATACTAGCAATGATGGGAGTACATGTAATGAAGATGGGCTTTTAGCTATTGATATATCTGCACCACCAACTAAAAAACGTGGCAGACCACCAGGCAGCAAAAAAAAAAGAAAAAAAAATTCCCGATTCGAGAGGAGACGGAAGTGTGCTGGTAACTTACTTTCATTCTTTCATATTTATCATTTTTTTTCTTCAAAATGTCATAACCAATATAGTTGGAATTATATAGGTTGTGCAACAACAAGTATCTAGTGGATTAATAGCACAGACGGCTCATATGTATCCACCAAATGGACTAGCAAGAGATCTTATGTATCAAGCTAATGGAGTAGCACAACAAGTGCAAATGTACCAACCTTGGGAATTTTATCCGCATCCACATCCACACCCTCATTACGGAGTACTTCCAAATGCTATGAGTTATTTCCACGTGCAAGGGTCAGCAGACTCAACACCAACTTTGCCGCATACAACGCTTAATATGCATATGTTTGGAGGGTAAGCAGAAAAAAAAATCATCCACAAATTATGCAGACACTATAATGCTTTTCAGCTTCCCGGCAATGTTGCATGTGCTTAAAATTGTTATTTTTAATCTGCAAATGATAGCATCGGTATTTAAAGAATCTAAAGGTTTGATTAATCCCCATTTTGTTATTTAATGTTGTTATTTAAAGAATCGGTATGTGAAGGAATTGGTTGTTAATTCAATAAGAAGAGAGCTAAAGAGTTGTGGCTCCTCCGCTCTTGTGTGTGATTAAATGTATATGCAGACACCATTTAGACTATAGTCTCGTTGAAAGGTTGAAATCACAATCACACTTTGCATAAAGAACAGTATGTTAATATCTGTTAATTAACAACTTTCATTCTCATTTAGACAATAAGGAAAACACCTTGTAAGCATAAAAAATAAACAATTCTATTTAATAGAATACAAAATTTAAATGAACCCAATTTTTGAACCAACAAGTAGAAGGTGTATACATGTTACAGAAATTGAGAATGGAAAGAAAAAACCATATGAAGGAGAAAAGACAAGTTATAAGAGCTAAATTTTAGCTAATGAATTATTTCAATAGAATTCAAAATTCAGAATTTCACATTCCATTCAAAATGTACTTTAATTTCCCGCCTACTTTTGGTCTAACACAAAAATTCACTTGCTTTATCCCACCTACTTTTTGCTCCCCACAAAAATTCACGTGGCTTGTCAAAATTGGTTTTGTTATCCCCACGTAGGACGACACCTCATCAGGGAGGAAAGTGGGGAGCATTATAGCTCTTCAAATAACACTAGATTTTGTGCCCGTGCTACGCACCAGGCAGACCATATTTTTTATATTTAACCATATTTTTGGTTTGGTATGATGTGGTTTCGCCCCGTCCGTCGCGATGCATTTTTTATTTGGTATGGCTTGGCTTTCCCAACCCCCTCCACGATGCATTTTTAATTGGTGTGATGTGGCTTCGCCCCTTCCGTCGCGATGCATTTTTTATTTGGCTTGGCTTGGCTTTCCCATCCCTCCACGATGCATTTTTAATTGGTGTGATGTGGCTTCTCCCCGTCCGTCGCGATGCATTTTTTATTTAGTGTGGCTTGGCTTTCTCATCCCTCCACGATGCATTTTTTATTTGGTGTGGCTCGGATTTGCCACATCTGTCGCTTAAATTTTTGATTTGGTGTGGCTCGGCTTCGCCTAGCCCCCGTCCAGATGCATTTTTGATTTGGTGTCACAGGTTTCGCTTCTCCCTGTATGATGCATTTTTATTTGGTGTGCCGTGGCTTCCCTTGTTGTTATGTATTTTTATTTTGATGTGGTTGGATGCATTTTTAATCGGTGTGCTAAAACCAATTGGTAAGAGTAATATTAGTGTGCAAAGTCTTTAGCACATCAGGGATATTAAGATTCAAAGATGCAGAAGTGCATTTTATGACGCATGGGTTTCTCATGAATTCTCTTGTTGATCCCTTTGTGGTATAAAGGCCCACTAATATCCATGAATACCCATTTGAACCCGTATATGTACATTTTTAAGGAGTTTTAGTTAACCGGTTCTCGAAATAAAATCTTTGCCAAATCATGCAACCAAAAAGGAAGAAAGCTTAAGGAAGCTAGCTCATAAAATAAAATAATTAGTGATCGACACACGTACACCGATCAACATAAAGACTCGCTTCATTTGTCTACATTGAGTACCTGATCATTTTTAAATCTGTAGCTGAAAGTAATTGCTAGTAAATCACTAATGACTTCATGGGAAAAAACGATTGATAGATATACTATTTTCACAAATGTACAAATACTCATTTCTAGACACCAATAATACATTGTAAAGCATATTTTGTGGTTTTCAACATGCAAGATACCTACAAAATCGAAATGTTGAGACAATAAACATACACTGTAGAGCATTTGCTTTCCAAGCCGCGTCTTTTTATTTATCTTCTCTTGCCAACCATGAACCATGTCTTTTAGATATTCCACCAGTTGCATCTTACCCCCTCCTAGAAATTTCGCAACATGCACCAAAAAATTCAAATAGTGTCTTTTTTTAATAAGAGAGTTCGATATCGTTGAATAGCACATTGTTAAAGGATAACAACTTGTAATTGACATAACAATAACTACGTTTACTTGACATAAGTAAAACGTAAGAAAGAATCAAAAATCCAAAACTGATTGGAATAGACACTTTTATACCCATGTTGAAATCTACAACACAGTGCATAGCTAAGAACCCCAACACGGAAATGTAGCAGGCTGAAAAGTATTTCGATATCGTCAATTATTCTCCAAACATATCAACAATAAAAAATATGATGCCAAACTTACTATATCTAGTATTTACCCTACTTGCATCACATAGCACACACATAAAAATCGTAAAGGAACCTCAGGTTGGGCCACATGTGGGTTTGTCCTTGCATTAGGATGAAAGAGATTCACATCATCTCCTTTTTTTGTTCATAGCGATAGCCAGCAGCTACTGGTAGTAATGTTCAAGATCAGTTTCAAATATAAGTTCAAAACATGCTTAAATTGAAAAATGAGTAATGTTCATTAGTTCACGTAGTTAATTTAGGATAAAATCAGTTTGGTCTACTAACATGCTTAAATTGAATTATAACAAAAAAAAAATACTGCAAAAATTTCATCCCTAAGTCAGCAAACCCTAAAAAAGTTTATAAGCGAAAGAACATGAACCGCCGAAATTAGCCGCCTTAAATAAATCATCTACATCTATCACCTATAATAATCATGTTTTTCTTCTTGTACTCAATTGCAGTCCTGTACTCGACTCAAGCATACACAACTTGGCACTTGCAAATGATCTCTATGGATAGATCCCTTTAAAACTATAAGGTTGACTGTAGATAGATAAAATGCAAAAGTGATTCCTACACTTACTCTTAGCAGCAGATCCCTCGGCTTTCCATATGCAAGTTCTTCTTTAAGGTAAGCGCCAATCACAAAGCTGCAAGCAGTAAAGTTACTTTCTTCTCTTCATTGGGATCAGTTTACAAATATTCTTTTGTTTTAGTATTTACTGTCTTTTTCTCTCTTTCCCTCCTCGTAAACACACAAACTTATGCTCAAAAAAGGCAACAACAAATTTTAAGATAAATTTTTCGTTAGCAAAAAAGTAAATTTCAATTTTTGAGCTCAAAAATGATATCTAAAAGGATAATCATCAAAACACATTACAGAAAAAACAGATTGCTAATAATGGTTATGGTTTGGCTCAATTATGTGATATTGTTTTTGAGAGAGTGAAGTTTTATTAAGAAAAGCTTACATAATACCTTTATCAGGCAACCTTCTACTCATTCACCTGTGCATTAGAAGCAATTGTAGTGGCTTGGACCTTGACCTGGTTTCACAATAATATGAATAATAAGAACACCAATTCACAAATTAGCTATGGAATTGATTGGTAGTGGAGGAAGTTCATCTACCGGTTGTTTACTTCCGTCAACATATTTCTTCATGATGGGTTAAATCTTCCTAAAATAGAAGAACCAGTTATTTTTAAACCCTACATAAAACAAAATTTCAAAGAAAGAAAGTTATTGATTTTGAAAAAACAAACGTGAAAAATTGATTAAGTTTCTTCGACAGCCAAAACTGTAGCCCCTATTCAGTTACATCTCATGGATTTACCAATATGTTCTGTCGATGCTGATGGTTCCGCTGATTTGAATCCAACCCAGAAATCTCCAATTAAATAACAACATCGAACCCAAAACAACCCCAGATTTAATTATTAGTTACTTTTATCTTGGAATCTCAATTCCTTCACCATCATTGGTTCTCATAAAACCCTAATTCACCAATTCTTCCATGTGAGTAGAGAATCAGTAATTAAATTCCCTCCCTTGCTCTCAACATACAATACCCATCTCTAATCTCCATCTGCATATTCTAAATCGAACCCTCTTCCAAATATACAACTTGTTCCATTCTCGCAGAAACCCTAATTTCCATTTCTTCTGATTTCTTGTTCTTTCAAAGCTCAATTAGCTTCCAGATTCATCAACCCCTTCTTCGATTTATCTTGGATTTCATGATTTACATGAATCACTCACAAAAAGAAACTATTCATTGAAATTGAATTCGGCAGGGAGAAGACATGAAGAACAAAAGAAAGAGATGAAGAAGAAGAGAATAAAACTCTCTGCGATATTTTGGTGTCCCCGTTAGCTTCTATTTTTTGACGTAAGTAGTGTCCACACCAACGACGTCAATTAACGTACAGTTAATATTCGGTGTAAACGAAGTGTAATGAACTATTTAGGCACAAAACTTCACAGAAGTGTTGTATACCCACGTTTTTTCAAACGGTGTTATAAACAATCAGTTAAATACATGGTGTAAACAGAGTGTAATCCAAGTTTTAATGTTTTGACTAATAGAGTCTCACCAAGTGTCCTCAACATGTTTACCAATGCCCAAAGTTTTTATCTAATTAAATTTGAGGGGGGTGTCATATTCACCGTGCGACGTCGGAGCAGATATGACTTAGTGTTTTAAAGGAGTGGAGATTGCCGAAGAAAGAACAAATATTTTCCCTCCTCAAAAGATAGTGGGTATAAACCAAACTTAAAAGCTAGTATCTGCATGCCAGGATATGAATATCATCATCATCCCTCTTTTATCTCTCTTTTTATCACTACTATAAAGTACAACTGCACTAATTGGTTCCTTCATCATGCCACTTATAATTATATATATCTTCACCTCCATTTTTATCTCTATTTAGTACTTATCTTTTCTCATCCTCGAGCCATCTACTCTAAGGTGTGCAACTCATATGCAATGGGTACCGAAACAATTCCTTTCCTTCTCTTCTTATTTCTATCACTCTACATCAACTTATCCTTCGAAGCAAACATTGACGACCAATCTCATTTCTTCACACTCATGAAACAATCTCTGTCGGGTATTACCATTTCTAGTTGGAACATAACCTAAAATTCTTACTGCAATTACACTGGTATAGGTTGTGATAGTCGTGGGTACGTTACAGACATGGACCTTTCTGGTTGGTCTGTGTCAGGAAACTTTCCCGACGATGTATGCTCGTATTTACCTGAACTACATAGTCTACGGATAGGTCATACCAATATAAATGTCAGCTTTCCAGGTGGTATCAACAACTGCACTCAACTAGAAGAACTTAATATGACTTCATTGTCTCTAACTGGAAATCTACCAGATTTTTCGCCTATGAAGTTTCTAAGGATACTTGACTTGTCATATAATCTTTTCAGTGGTGTATTCCCCGCGTCTATAACTAACTTAACTGATCTCGAAGTTTTGAATTTCAATGAAAATGGTAATTTCAATCCATGGCAACTCACAGAAGAAATTTCTAGACTGTCAAAACTTCAAGTTATGGTTTTGACGGCGTGTATGCTCCAAGGTACGATCCCAAAATCAGTAGGAAACATGCTTGAACTTGTCGATCTCGAATTGAGTGGAAATTTCCTTTCCGGTCCGATCCCTTCAGAACTGGGGAAGTTGAAGAAATTACAACAACTTGAGCTGTTTTACAACGAATATCTCAGTGGGGAAATACCTGCAGAGCTTGGAAATCTTACCGAGCATATTGATTTAGATCTTTCAGTAAACCAATTGACTGGAAAGATCCCAGAATCGATATGTAAGCTTCCGAAACTTCGAGTACTTCAGCTTTATAATAACAGTTTAAGCGGAGGAATTCCAAGTGCAATCGGAGACTAAAAATCTTTAACTGTGCTGTCACTCTATGACAACTTTCTTACGGGTGAAGTGCCGGAAAATCTTGGTGCATCATCGGAGATGCTTGTTTTAGACTTGTCCGAAAACCGTCTGACTGGGGAATTGCCACCAAATATATGCAAGGGAGGTAAGCTAAAGTACTTGCTTGTATTGCAGAATCTTTTCACCGGTGAATTGCCAGATAACTACGCAAAATGCGAATCTCTTCTTCGATTTAGAGCTAGTTATAACCATTTACAAGGCTCAATCCCTCCGAGTTTACTTGGTCTTCCTCATGTTTCTATCATTGATTTATCCTACAATAAGCTCGAAGGTTCAATACCGAATTCAATTTCAAACGTTAAGGATTTGAAAGAACTTTTCATTCAGAACAACAGGATTTCAGGTATTTTACCGCCAGGAATCGCTCAAGCTGGTAATTTAGTTAAGGTTAATCTTAGTAATAATCTCATTTCAGGTGCCATCGCAACATCTCTTTTATCCTTGAAATCTCTTAAAGTTCTTGATCTCTCAAGCAACCAATTAACCGGAAACATCCCAGAAAGCATTAGTGAATTGCTTCCAAGCTCAGTAAATTTCTCAAACAATAATCTCTCAGGTCCTGTTCCTTTTTCTTTGATTAGAGGTGGATTAGCAGAAAGTCTAATAGGTAATCCAGGTTTATGTGTTTTTTTTTTTTTTTTGATACTAATCGTGGAAGTAAAGGTTTTGCTTTACAATTGGACTAGACAAACGGATATTTTTTCGGGTTTTGATTTATCAACTATTATCTGTAATTGGGATGATGTGACTTACACATCCATGTAACCTCTCTGGTTCTTTTTCACTGCTTTAGTGAATTTGGATCATTTTTATTTAAATTTGCTCTTTGCCGTCAAAAAAATATAGCTACATGGTAAAACTTGATTTTCGCTAAGTTAATGTATGGGAGCCCATAAGTTACAGGTTGATCTCGTTAAATGTAGGGTGCTAATTTTAATGGCTGTATGTGTATCTATGAATTATAAGATGACCTAGTGGATTTATAGGGTGAGAATTCACGCGGGAAGAATTAAACTTGATCTCAATAATTTAGCAAGAGTCGAACCTGATTTTCATATCAAAGTCTATGGTGTCTGCGAATTATAGGACAATCTCATGCAAGTATAAGATGATATTATGCATTACTAGGTGAATACATATATTTTGACGGAGTGCATCCGTACTCATGAATTATCAGGGATGGAGCTAGGAATTTTTCCTGGGGGAGACAAATATATATAGGTACAATAGTTTCTCCGTAAAAATAGGCGGGAGAAGGCCGCAAATTTTTTTAGGCTTTGGTATTTTCCTTCAAATGATGTCACCAAAATATCCAATAAGTTGTTAGATGTTTAGATTTATGGTTGGATTTAATATTTTGATATTTTCCGGTTCTTTCCTACGTAATTTTGATATTTAAGCCAAGTTTTTGTATGATAAGTACCCTAATATCAATAGTTTTTAAAGTGTATAGTAGAGGATTCAAGGCTCTCTATGTTATATACAAAAATATGAGGGGGAAATCTATAAATAATTAAATTTTTCAAGCCTAAAATGGTAATTAGGAAATTCTAAGGGGTATAAAAAAAAAAAAAAAAAAAGGAAATTCTAGGGGTACTGCTGTCCCCCTTAGACTGCACGTAGCTCCGTGCCTGTGAATTGTAACATGACCTCGCACTTTATTAGATGAACCACATATTTTTTGAGTTACTGCATGCTTATCCCTGAATATACGATGGCCCCGTGCATTATAGAGTGTACTTGGAAGTGGTAAGTTTGTGTTCTATTTCTTAGCTAGACTGTTAAACTTAGTTGGGAAAATTAATGGGTACCATGTTATAGTGATCTCATAATTAAAAAAAAAAAAAAAAGATGATTTCCAGAATTGTAAACCGCAATGCGTTGGTTTGATTTTGATTTTACATGAACAATTTTGTTTCGTTGTTTATCGGATTAGACAGAGTATGAAAATGAAGCTGAACCAAAACATAGCTTTGTAAGAGCCGTATGTGATGAGAGTCGCACATATGCGAACGAGAGCTCCGAATCCTCTAACCCGATATTTATTGTGTACCCATGTCGAGATTAAGATACCTTAAAGAAAAACATTACGTAAACATTTTGTCAACATATGAATAATGAATATTCAAATATACCATACGTTCATAATGGGACCGGTCCGCGGATATGGGTACGTAGCTTGCGTACCATATGTTCTTTACACGTTCTATTTATACGGCTCCTCTTCTTATCAGAAAAATAATAGGAACAAAGAAAGAAAGAAAGAAAAGAAAAAAAAGATGTTACTACCTGCTAATTTATGCATTGGTATACCTTAATAATCATATGCATAACTCATCGGTTCTTCACACCATTAACTTCATCTGATGTTCCTCCATCCATGAAAGAAAGAATGGAAAGGTAAGAACACAGTCCACACAAGATAATGAGAGCAGGTTTTGCCTCTTGTTTAGAGGAGGAAATGCAAATTAAATGTTTGTTTTTACACTTTACTACGCTAGTATATGGTAACAGTTTCTAAAGGACCATACCCAGGCATCCTTCTAGACATCTCCTTTCCATATTACACCATCGTGAAATAGATATTTACATTTCGTTCATTGCGTATAATATGTTTAATGCTGACTTTTCCAGATGTTACCTTGTTTTGCAGATATGGACCCGTTTTAAAACTAGTTTGGTTCTGTTAATTGACCCATGGACTACAATACCAACTATAGTGTAGCATCGTTTTTCTGGCTGTCCTTGCTCAGTTAAATCACCATATACGTTTATGTGTGGCAACAATCTAACAGGTAATCTTGAAAGCTGATCCCCTCCCTGTCGGTGATAGCATCATTTTTCTAACTGTATTTGCTTAGTTAGATAACCACATACGCATACGGAAAATGGAAAATGAGTCATATGACCATAGGCCTCTAAAGGTTGGTAGTATTGGACCGTTAAATTTTGTGTCTAGGTGAAAAAGACAAAAAAAAAATAGTCTTCTATACTCTTACTTTAAATTTTATTTTTTATCATATCCTTTCTTTTTCCTATTTATTTCCCTCTCCAATTTAAAATTAATAGCGAAAAAAGTCACAACTTCCGATATATAAGTCGAATTTTAAAGAAATTTATATTTTTGGAAAGGGCTCGAAATTCTCTACGAAACAAGATCCATTGTTGATATGAAATTAGAAAAATAAAAATTTATTTTAAGCCACGCCGAGGATCTAGGTTGCACGGACGCTTCATTTCTTGAGCCGTGTCCGCGTCCGACACGCTGGGACGCTGACGCTAAAATATGCACTGGGACGCTGCAATATTGGTCTCGTGTCCGCGTCAGTGTCTTGTCGAGTCCGCGTCGCCGAGTCCGTGTCCGTGCAACCCAGCCGAGGATACATTATGCACCAAGGTGCAACCTGGACAAAATTTATTTCCTATAAAAATATGCATTATGCACCCAGGTGAAACCTGGCCAAATTTCTATAAGAATATGCCTTATGCACCCAGGTGCAACCTGGCCAAAATATTTTTCCTATAACAATCGAAAAAATATAGATCATGCGCTCGGGTGAAACCAGCCAAAACGTATTCCACTTCAAAATTATACATTATGCACTCGGGTGCATCCTGTGTACTTCGCGGATAAATCTAGGTTTATCCTAGTAATCATTTGCAATATATTATACATAACCAAAATTATTAGTTCATGATCTCGAGCAATAAATACACCACCATTACCATCACATTCACTATCAAAGTGTCAACCAAAAACAAGCATCAAAGAAAATAAATAAGAAGAACAATAAAAAAAATCAAAATAATATACATTATGCACTCGGATGCATCTTGTTAACAAACCCAGTGTCTTGATTCTTGAACGTAGTTTACTGATACTTTTTTCATAGCATGTACATGATGCACTTCAAGTGATCCAACTACTTTTATCTGACACAACCAACATTTCTATAAGGGTACCTATTCCCCTAAAACTTGAGCCTTTCAATCACCACCGACCACATCAAAACAATGGCTAACTGGTGGCAATAAGGGGTACCATGAACCCACTGTTACCATCTAAACTTCGAAACAAATTGTAATATGTTAGCTCACTTCTCCTTAAATCCATAGCAACGGCAACGACATACTAGTATCTCCATGTTGTAGCTCAAACCGAGCTTTAATCCCTCTAAAAAAATCACCATAGTCACAGCAAAAAAATAACAGCATAATTAGTCGTTCAGGAAAATCGTCAAACACCTTTCATATGTGACAGAGAATGGAGAGATAGTTCCATTGATCTGTATGACCCTCAATATCTCCATCCCCGCAATCATTAAATTCACACACAACATTCAAAAAAAAACTCATTTTTTTTAATACATCAAACATTAATTCGAATCAATGGCCTCAACATCTTGATTTTTAATTCAATTTTTGTCCAAATCAAATAAAAAAACAGAGATAAAAAGAAAATTGGGTGCCCTAGAAAATCAATCAGTCAAGTATTTACCTCAACTTTGGCTCCATCGAGGAATTTTCTTTGAGTTGGTTCAGAATAGTTTCTTCTCCATTTCTTTTTCTGTGAATTGAGATTTTGTTGATTAGTACGTTCTCAATCTCAAAGATTGAATTGAACTCAAGAATATTGGTAATGTTCCTAGATTCAATCGAACTTAGGAATGAGCTCCTAATTATCCTCACTGTTCATCCATGAAAATTAATGGCAGTAGTTCAGTTTAGGGTTAATTAGTATTTGGGTCGTAAGTTTTGGTATGTCTTTGAGTTTGGGTCGTAAATTTGTCCGTTTTGGAGTTTGGGTCGTTGACCCCGTTAGTCAACGACGTCACTAGTCAAACTGTTAGTCAAAGTTAACTTCAGTTAGCCAATGTATTTACCCAGTTTGTCGAGGCTCTCTAGACTTCGTTAGAAGTCGGAATTAAGAGTTTGACCCCATCTTAGAAAGCCAAAATAACCACCTTCCAAACTCACTTTAAAAATCCATATTCCGAGTTCAAATGGTCAATCAAAAGTATGCGCAAACTAGGTCACAAAACTGCGTAGCTACAGATTTCAGCTCAGGACAGCTAGTTTCCGGGGAACAGATCTCCTAAACAATAAATCCGATTGCTAAGACCTTTTAACTCATTAAATACAAGACATAGAGGAACGTTTTTCGTTAAGAAAGTGTCGCCTAAATCCCTACCTATTGGTTCCAGTTTCATGGACAACAAGGGGAAAAACCCGAAAAATCCAGTTCCGAGAGTTTTCAGAAAATCCCAACAGTTCCTTAACGAGTTTTTTATTTAATTAGTTTAAAAAGGTATTAGCAATCGGATTTATCGTTTAGGAGATCCCTTGTTAAATCTTTGTGCATACTTTTGATTGACCATTTGAAATCCGAATCTAGATTTTTAAAGTGCGTTGGGAAGGTGGTTATTTCTTCTTTCTAATATGGGGTCAAACTTTAATTCCGAACTAAGTCTGAGAGAGCCTCGACAAATCAAATACATTGGCTAACTAAATCTTTGACTAACAGTTTGACTAGTGACGTCGTTGACTAACGGGGTCAACGACCCAAACTCAAAAACGGACAAACTTACGACCCAAACTCAAAGACATACCAAAACTTACGACCCAAATACTAATTAACCCTTCAGTTTAATGGTTAACTTCTCTCTTCTTACGCATCCATTACCAATATTAGTTCCGGTGAAAACCCATCTTGGGGATAATTTAGTCAGTTAGTTTAAAAACAGTTGCACATCTTGGGTGAAATACCCGATTGTGGATATTAGAACAGTATATTAAGATTTTTGGAAATTAAAACATGGTCAATATTTTGTTTGTCTTTTAAACCCATGAATTCAAATCCAATGGCTAATTAACCAAAAAACTGCATACGCATACGCTTATGTGTGGTAACAACCTCAGCCTAACAGGGGAGCTGTCGACTGTCTTTCCTTTCAGCGAACACAACCATACGTTCATGTTAACAACCATTATTTATCGAGAAAAATCTAAGATCTCATTTTTGAACATGAAAATAATCGAAGAGCTCATGGCCTTAAATTTCTTATCTCTTATTTTGTGGTGTGGACGTTAGCCACATATTTGGAGCCATATATGTGCATGTGATATAAGATATACAACAGTAGGCAACCAAAAAATCTAAATCCAGAAATGAAAAACATGAAAGTTGAAGTTATTTTGAAAGAAACCATCAAGCCATCCACTCCGAAAATTAGTAGAGGCACGTATGAGATACGCTGCAACTACTGTTAGTTCTCCTCTATGTGTAGCATACACAGAGAGAGAACCCTTTAGAACTTGGCAAAAAAATAAAAACAAAAACACAAATTGAAAATACAAATTGTTTCGAATGTAAAAACAATTTTATGTTTCTCAGAAACTATATTTCGGAACTAAAATTCGAAACTACAACTTGTTTGAGAAAAAGAACAACGTTTTAAAAGAGTTTTAAGACAAATATGAATAAGAACTTAAGTTTCTTAATTTAGAAGAAGGAGAAATTCGAAGATAAGAGTTCTGAATGGTATGTCTTTAAACTGAAAACCTTAACTCGTATTTATAGGTAAGAATTCAACGTTTGAGACACAGATCCGTAAATCACGCGTTCAATTTGTGATGAAAAGCAAAAAGCATCCGTTAAAATAACGTTAAAAAACGATGTCGGGCAAGATTCTTCTCGACGAGAAATTTATGTGCACAGGTGTCCACACGCGTGAGATTAAAGATTCTTTACGATGAAAACAGTTAAGAGAATTCACGCGTGAGAATTAACCGTGTGTGACTAAAGATGATTCTAGTGGCTATCGGATATCCAAAACCGAGAAGGCATAGAATAAAATTCTTTACATGTGTGGGAGAAACGAGTGGAAATTTTCAGTAAAAAGAAAGGGTCGGATAAACCCACACCCACACCCACACCCACTCCCACGCCGAGCCGAGCCGAGCGAGGTGCGACTTCTGAGCACTCGCTACTAACGGGAAAGGCACAAGAAATTCAATAAGGTTTAGGCAACCTTGCCATAGTCTAGGCTTTCCCCATACACAAAGGTCTAAAGACCCAAAGGGCCATGCCCTTTAAGGCTAAACCAATGCTATTTAAGTCTAAAACTCTAGTGTTTTAGTGACTAATGTTTTATTCATTCACATTAAAAAACATCTAGGGAGCAATAGGTCTTGGGATCAAAACATGGTCCATGCATTTTTTTTGATTAAAACAAAACATTTTTTTTTTCTAACAATCCCCCACATGAATAATAAAACATGTCGATAAAACACGATAAAACATAAGGCAACAAAATAGGCTAAGGTGTCCTAAAGATTGAACCTTAACTTGCTGAGAGGTTACTTAATCGCTTGTTGATACGGTGAACGTAATGTCTTGAACCGCGATGCCTCAACCTAGCGTCCCCCTCGATGTAAATTTAACTTTCTCAATAAGCCTTTTGTCAAAGGATCTGGATTATCTTTGATTTTAAAAGTCGAGAAAATTCCGATCCTGCCCTGCAAGTATACGCCAGAGTAAGCAATATCAGTCTTGTACAGTATAAGATACATAAGACTACCAATAATGCAGAATACTAAGTTGATCAATAACCTCACCCTTGTTCTTTTTCAATTTACAAGTGGGATCAAATGGAGTAGACTGTTTAGCATTTTCATAATTAAATCTCTTTAATACGGTTTTGATAATGACAAAGACTATATCCATCAAACGTTCATGATTTTCATCCCTAAGATTACATCATCAAGTCTTTCATGTCAAAATTATCTCTAAGCATGCTTTTAATGGTATTAATATCAAGGTTGAAATATGAGCATATCATCAACATATATAGGCAAACAATAACATGAGAATCATACATATCGATTTCTTAACCTTGAAACCATTAGTTATCATAACATGATCAAATTTTTCATGCCACCTTAGGACTTGTTTTAAACCGTACAGAGATTTGTTTAACTTGCATATTTTGTTTTCATAACCTTTACTATAAAGCCTTCATGTTGATCCATATAAATTTCTTCATTCAATTCACCATATAGAAAGGCAACATCCATCCATGTATATGCAAATCATAAATCAAGAATAAATCAAAAATCAGGTGATTCTAGAGTGAATGGTATCAAAGAAATCTACTCCTTCCTGTTGTCTATAGCCTTTAGATACCAACCTAGCTTTATATTTATCTATAGTTCCATCAACTTTTGAACACCCATTTGCAACCCACAAGTCTAAAGCTCCCAAGTTTCTTTTGCTGAATGGACTCTATCATTTTCTTGGATCAAAGTCATAGCTTCTTATAGGTTTGGGGTTCCTCTACCGTAAGAGTCAAAAAATCTGTTTTACGAGTCCAGACCTTAAAGGAAATATGTATTCATAAACACAAAGATCTCTGATTCCATTATGGTGTTCGACCAATGTTATTGTGGCGAACCGATGAAGCCATAAACGTTTTCTTGGGATGAGGAATGGCCACTAAACACCCCCACACTTTAAAGTATGCATAGGAAGGTTGTTTACCATTCCAACAATTCGTAGGAGTTTTATCCGATTTTTTTAAATGGAACTCGGTTCAAAATATAGCATGCTGAGAGGATTTCCCCCACAAGTTCGAAGATAACCCTGAACTTGTTAACATAGCATTTACCATATCTATGAGTGTTCACACCATTCTATTCACATTATTTTTACAAAACTCTCCTATGGGTATCACATACTCACCTTTTAAGAGTTTTTATCCTCCTTTTTGTTTTCTACTTCAAAAACTTGAAAGCCTCTAAGGCCTCATCTTTACTTCTAAGAAAATGAACCAGTAATCATCTATGAAAGTGATATACCATTTTTCTACCACCTCTTGTTGGTGTTGATTTCAAGTCTCCTAAATTGTATTAATTCCAAAGGAACCGTTGTTCAACACTTTTATTAAATGGTTTTCTTGCATATTTAGATTGAAAAGATTTCACATCTTGTTTTTTATCAAAGTTTATTTTTGTATGCAACCTAAATTATCAAGTCTTTCTAGCGATTTGAAATTAACATGCAAGTCTATCATGCCAAACATGTAGGAGTCACAAACATAAATGAAACATTCAATTTCAAATCGATACACTAAGCTTAATCATGTTATCGGTAACATAACCTTTTCCTACGAATTCACCATGCTTAGAAATCACAACAACTCGTTTTTAAAACCTTTTCCTAGCAGGATGGTTTTGAATTTTGACACGTAAATACGTCATTCAATGAGAGTTTTTCCTGGATTGCTTCATTCTCGACCTTGGAAAGGCAATAAGAAATTCAATAAGGTTTAGGCAACCTTGCCATAGTCTAGGGCTTTCCCCAAAGTACACAAAATTAAATACAATAATCGGTCTAAAGACCCAAAGGGCCATGCCCTTGTAAGGCTAAACCAATGCTATTTAAGTCTAAAACTCTTAGTGTTTTAGTCTATATGGGACTAATGTTTTATTCATTCACATGAAAAAACATCTAGGGAGCAATAGGTCTTGGATCAAAACATGGTCCATGCATTTTTTGATTAAAACAAAACATTGTTTTTTCTAACAATCCCCCACATGAATAATAAAACATGTCGATAAAACACGATAAAACATAAGGCAACAAAATAGGCTAAGGTGTCCCAAAGATTGAACCTTAACTTAGTGAGAGGTTACCTGAACTGCTTGTTGATACTTCCGTTGAACGCTAATCCCGTCTTCCATATTCTCATAGAACCACACTTCCAACATCCACAAAAGGTGAGTCCATAAAGAGTGTCAAAGAATGCACCCATTAAGATCGCAAAAGATCATCCTTAAATAATATCCATACGATACACACCATAGGGAGGACAAAGTAATATCACCATAAATTAGTTGTCTTTGATGCAATCTTCAATTTATTCAATGAGCCCCATCCCCCCTACGAAGAAAAAGGATGCAAAGTTTGGATTTTACAAAGTCTATATCGAGATAATACAGCTCTTATGTCTTCTTCGTATATGTTGTGCCCATTTTGGCAATTGAAGACACGTGGGCTGGAAAATCCATCCATTCGGCTTCCTCTCCGACTTAATGAATGTCTCTAGAGAATCAGCAGAAAGATGTACCCACTAGTAGATTTGCATATTATCTTGGAATCACAATAGATTACAACGGATACTTCCCAAAACTTAAGAAATAGTTTGAGGTCCCTCTCGGGTAACGTAAAACACACTTCCAACAATTGATACTGCTTGTTGATACGGTGAACGCAATGTCTTGAACCGCCAACAAAGAATGCAATTCAGAAATAACAACCACTTGATGCCTCAACCGAAAAAATAATTTAAAGGTAATATTACTAGCTCTTGCATATTTCTGTTGTGCCCATTTTGGCCGTGGGCTAAAATCCCGGACTTAATGAATGTCTCTAGAGAATCAGCTCATATTCTCATAGGAAGCGGCCACACTTCCAACATCCACAAAGGTGAGTCCATAAAGAGTGTCCTGCCCCACCCCGCTTTAATCAAAGCCATGGTACCCATTAAGATCGCAAAAGATCATCCTTAATTTCTGCAGGCAGCACTATCATACGATTACACCATAGGGAGGCACAAAGATAGTGCTTTCTCAATATCACCATAAATTAGTTGTCTCATTGAACCTTGATCTTGGAAATCCAATCACAAGGTTGAGTATCCTTCATGGTGATTTATTCAATGAGCTTAAGTCCCATCCCCCTCGATGTAAATTTAACTTTCTCTCTGGTTAAGCCTTTTGTCAAAGGATCTGCAAGATTATCTTTGGATTTTACAAAGTCTATCGAGATAATACCAAGTGAGAGTAGTTGTTTCACCGTCTTATGTCTTCTTCGTATATGTATAGACTTCCCGTTGTATACATTGTTCTTTGCGCAACCAAGAGCAGCTTCACTGTCACAGTGGATGGCAATTGAAGACACATGCTTGGGCCAGAGTGGAATTCCTCCCAGGAAACATCGCATCCATTCATCTTCCTCTCCAGCTTTTTCCAAGGCTATAAACTCAGACTCCATAGTGGATTTAGCTATACATGTCTGTTTGGTAGACTTCCATGAGACAGACGCACCTCCAAGCAAGAAGATGTACCCACTAGTAGATTTGCACTCTTCTGAGTCTGATATCCAGTTGGCATCACAATACCCTTCCAGACAGCAGGATACTTCCCAAAACTTAAGCAATAGTTTGAGGTCCCTCTCAGGGTAACGTAAAACTCTGAAGAGAGCATTCCAGTGATCCTGCCTGGGTTGCAAGTATACCTGCTTAATCTACTCACAGAGTAAGCAATATCAAGTCTTGTACAGTTCATAAGATACATAAGACTACCAATAATGCGAGAATACTCAAGTTGATCAATACCCTCACCCTTGTTCTTTTTCAATTTACAAGTGGGATCAAATGGAGTAGACGCAGGTTTAGCATTTTCATAATTAAATCTCTTTAATACGGTTTCAAGATAATGAGATTGACTAAGACTATATCCATCAAACGTCTTTCTCGATTTTCATCCCTAAGATTACATCAAGTAGGGCCTAAGTCTTTCATGTCAAAATTATCTCTAAGCATGCTTTTAATGGTATTAATAATATCAAGGTTGCTGCCTAATATGAGCATATCATCAACATATAGGCAAACAATAACATGAGAATCATACACATATTTAATGTAAACACATTTATCAGATTCATTAACCTTGAAACCATTAGTTATCATAACATGATCAAATTTTTCATGCCACTGTTTAGGTGCTTGTTTTAAACCGTAAAGAGATTTGTTTAACTTGCATACTTTGTTTTCATAACCTTTTACTATAAAGCCTTCAAAGTTGATCCATATAAATTTCTTCATTCAATTCACCATATAGAAAAGCAGTTTTAACATCCATCTGATGTATATGCAAATCATAAATTGAAGCAATAGCAATCAACATTCTAATCGAGGTGATTCTAGAGACTGGTGAATAGGTATCAAAGAAATCTACTCCTTCATGTTGTCTATAGCCTTTAGATACCAACCTAGCTTTATATTTATCTATAGTTCCATATGTTCTAAGTTTCCTTTTGAACACCCATTTGCAACCTATGGATTTACTTCCAGGAGGCAAGTCTACAAGCTCCCAAGTTTCATTTTGTTGAATGGACTCCCATTCATTTAATGAAGCTTCTTCCCAGAAAGGAGCTTCTGGAGAAGTCATAGCTTCCTTATAGGTTTGGGGTTCAGACTCTACCGTAAGAGTCAAAAATCAGGGCCAAAACTTGTTTCAGTTCTAACCCTCTTACTTCTTCTTGGTTCAGTCTCATACTCCAAAGTTGGAGTTTGACTAGTCGATGGAACATCCGGGAGATCATCATGGACCCTTTTACGAGGTCCAGACCTTAAAGGAAATATGTGTTCATAAAACACAAAGATCTCTTGATTCCATTATGGTGTTCATACCAATGTTATTGTGGTCAGAACTGATGACCATAAACCCGTGAGCATTTGTATGCTCGGGATATCCTATGAAAACACAAATCAATTGTTTTAGGACCTATTTTAGTTTTCTTGGGATGAGGAATGGCCACCTTGGCCAAACACCCCCACACTTTAAAGTATGCATAGGAAGGTTGTTTACCATTCCACAATTCGTAGGGAGTTTTATCTTATTTTTTAAATGGAACTCGGTTCAAAATATAGCATGCCGAGAGGATAGCTTCCCCCCACAAGTTCGAAGATAACCCTGAACTTGTTAACATAGCATTTACCATATCTATGAGTGTTCTATTTTTTTCTTTCGGCTACACCATTCGATTCAGGTGAATATGGTGCAGTGGTTTCATGAATGATTCCATTATTTTTACAAAACTCTCCTATGGGTATCACATACTCACCGCCACGGTCAGACCTAAGAGTTTTAATCTTAACTCCTTTTTGGTTTTCTACTTCAAGTTTATAAAACTTGAAAGCCTCTAAGGCCTCATCTTTACTTCTAAGAAGATGAACCCGATAGTATCGTGAGTAATCATCTATGAAAGTGATATACCATTTTCTACCACCTCTTGTTGGTGTTGATTTCAAGTCTCCTAAATACGAGTGTATTAATTCCAAAGGAACTGTTCTACGTTCAACACTTTTATTAAATGGTTTTCTTGCATATTTAGATTCAACACAGATTTCACATCTTTGTTTTTTATCAAAGTTTATTTTTGGTATGCAACCTAAATTAGCAAGTCTTTCTAGCGATTTGAAATTAACATGCCCAAGTCTATCATGCCAAACATGTGAGGAGTCACAAACATAAACAGAAGAAGATGCATTAACATTCAATTTCAAATCAGATACACTAAGCTTAATCATGTTATCGGTAACATAACCTTTTCCTACAAATTCACCATGCTTAGAAATCACAACAGTATTGGACTCAACAACAATCACTACGGGAAAAATCATCATTGACGACACTTTATTAGCGTTGTAGTACCCCTACGACAACGCTTTTTTATGCATTGTGTAGGTGGGGTATTGTAGAAAGTCCAAGATTTTCTACAATACTTGAATAAGAGTTGTAAAGGGTGATGTGATTCATGGTTCGACAATATTTTCCCAAAGTTGTGATTCTCTTTCAAATTTTTTTGAAAGCCTAACATAACTCTTGCTTGTGTTGTAGAACTATCTTGGACAACATAAGTAGGATATTGTAGAAACATATATAACAACAATTACTAGTATTATGAATAAGGTTTGCACAACCCTCGTATGAATTGTCGAACTATCTTGGACAACACAGACTTGTGTTGTAAAGTAACTGTTTCACAACATCTAGCTTATGTAGTTGAAAACTGGAAGACAACGTCTATTAGTATTGCGAATACTCCTCTCACTACACTTTATTAAGTTGTATAACTATTTTGAACAACTCCTGCTGATGTTGCAAGATTTGATTTTACAATGATTGTCGTGGGTAGTAGAAATTTTTAACACAACACTTATTAATATTGTGAATATTACAGTCAGTACACTTAGCATTGTAGAAGACATTCTTTCACAACCATTGGTTTGTGTAGTTGAAATCTGGAACACAACTCTTATTAGAAGTTGTGTGCATAAAACTATTTTGAAAAAAAAATTTATAGCTGAAACCGAATTGCCGAAAGTATTTCATATTCACATTAAGCTTCCAGTGTAACACATTTACATTCATTCAAGTTAACCTGCCACTCCAATTGCATTACCTAGCTAACTTCAAGTCACCTTGTATGAAAGTGTGTTCCGCAACAAAAGAAAAGAAAATGATAGATTCTTTTACATGACCAAGCATATAATGGACATAACACAAATCAAACCCTACTCAAGAACCATTTTTCAAGTTTTTTTGCAGAAAACTCATCAGTATTCCCAATGTTAACCTGAAAAGGATTAACTAGTAAATCGGCAGCAATTTTACGCACTTCCTTGGGCCAAGTTGCAGTGTACATCAGCGTATGGAGGCGAGGAGGCATCTCATTAACAATTTTCTGAATCTATGGCTCAAAATCCATGTCCAACATCCTGTCTTCCTCATCAAGATGTCAAGACAGATGCTCACATTGCTGTTAATATTAGGGTGAATACTTTTGTCCTGAAGGTAACCTGCAAGAACAGATATAAGTTAAATAGCAAGTCTTGATTACGAATACACACTTTAATCTACACCTTAATCATTAAAGGATAACCATTCCAGTGCCTCCAGTAACAGATATGAACAATTAAAGAATCATCTCTGATGTGGCTTACTTCCATACATCACTAATACTGGTCATGAACATGTAATATAAAAGTAACACTTCAATTTTTACTAAGACCCGGAAATGTTTAAAAATTTAAGACAAAAAAACTCAATGCTATTTAGAAGAGTTACCTTTAATGGGACGTATGGAGCAAACCCAATTCTTGGAATAAACCAGCGCAAGATATTAGCATCAACCTCCATGGAAGAAAAATCAATCCATTGATCAATATGATCCTGCACCAGACAAGTTAACAAAATGAGATCAAGAATGAAACAATTGGAAAATTTCACCAATTGTAGTACCACCCTAAAAAACAAAATAATAAAATATGGCCTTTAAGAAATAATAACATTGTGTACGTGTCCAAGTTCATGCTTAGCAGATGCAAAGGAGTTACAAATAAAAAAAATTAGCCAGAGGTTGCAGGAATACAAAAAAGGGAGAAAGAGGCTAAGCAACAGGAGAAGAAAGGAGCAAATTAACTATTAAAGAATAAGAAAGTGCGGTCAAATTACCTTTTTAACTCCACGCATCTTGTTTTCCATGTTCTTCCTTTCCTTGATCTCTCAATTTTGGTATCAAGTTCGTTCTGTCAAACCACGATAATTTATGAGAATGTAAAAAATATCCATAAAAAAGAAAGAAAATGGAGGATAGTCTGAAAACAGTGGACAAAAAAGGACAATAACTAAAACTGTTGGGGAACAATATAACATTGAACAACTGCCCCTGACTATCCAGGGTATGTGTACAACTAATCAAACTTGGTTCAGTAATATATGATTTCCAGGAGAAAAATTGAGGACATTTGGACTATCAAACAACGAGTATGTCTTTGAAAATAAATCATAACATAAGTCTTAATGGTAATATCTTTATCTATCAAGGGAATCATGACATTTCTAAAGCTATAATCACTAGCAGGTGAGAACGTAAACATGAACTATTCAAGCAAAAGAAAGTACATTACAAAAGCATATAACATGCATAATAATAACTTGAAATCTCTATTGATTCAACCAAGAGTATTTAACTTTTATAGCTCTAGAACTCCAGTCTCAAGCATAAAGTAACCATAACTGTCCACATACCATGAGCTCAAAAACTCATGCTAACAAACCAAACGCAGCAGATAGTACCAAGGATTTAAAAAAAGCACAGTATCATCTCTACCAAATGTTTTCATTTTCCTCTACAATCTATTTATAAACAAGATGGTTCATAGCGATACATTTGGTTCATATCACACTATAACACTGATTTGACATTAGTCGATCTCTTTTGTCTGTCAAAAACTAGTCAAAACTGAACAGCTGCACCTAATCAGGAGAAAAAGTCAAGACACATGATATATTAGGGGAATCTACTAAATAACCAACATGCATGTCATTTAAAATAGATCATAACATAGGCCTTGCCAGAAATATTTTTCTTTATCAAGGATACACATTCCTCAACTTAATCAATAATCACCAGCAGGAGACTTATTACCCCAATTTCAATTCTCTACTTTGCATTAACAAGACCCAGAAGCAATGTCATTAACTGTCCCGCATATGGACAAGACCCAGAAGCAATGTCATTAACTGGCCCAGTGATTAAAGCCCTGGATTGTTAAGTTACGATCAGTACAAGCTTAGTATTGACAGGTTTAAAAACAAAGGCGGAGAAGATGAAATGAATTACCCTGGATAATCCGTAGTAGAATCTCTCAACTCCTTGAGAAATCTTGATTCTCGTGGGTATACAGGCCCATTCACTGAACCAGCTCAACCAACTAAATTCAGGCCCTTGGAAAACTCCAGCCACATAGCACCTCCACTTTGACCTGCTTCAGTACCTAATACAAATCTCCGGAACAGATTCAAACATCACAAACATTAAATCAATCACCACAAGCAGTTATTCTCACAATCTATACTACACATCACCGCTAGCTTCAATCAATTCCATCTCCAATATCGGCTACAATTTACATTGCCACCACTGACTGCAATTCTTCAACTCTGATTGGAGCTCCATACAGCCATGAATCGATAGCCGTAACTCATTTCCCAGCAGCTACGCAATAGCCCACATATCTATCCCATTATCTCTGAATTTCAGACTGCATACATGAATCCCAAATTGATTGATGTTGTTAACAGCTGCACTGAGTTCCAATCTATATAAACAACCCCATCATTGCTCTTGAACCATCACCGAAATTTCTCCTTGTAGCTGCTACAATTGACACTGCAGTATACTTTTGACCTAACCCCAGTCACAGTAAGAACCAGCAATAAAAATAACCTTGAGTTCGTGGTGCTTCCATTGACCGTGAACATTGTCATACTTGAACATGTATGTCTGCAAATACATAAACCATCATTAACAAATCATGCTGCACATAATTACTGAGAATTATGGATGATCCATAATAATTTTTAATCTCAAACATGCTTATAAAATGAGATTAAGAAAGAAATTAATCATAAGTTCAATTTGGACAAATCAATACCATCTTACACAATCTTCCCACAATTTTAAATCATACATTTGAACTGTCAACTAAAAAACTTTTAGGAGACACATGAATCCCAGGAATTACAACTAATCTAAAGTTCCAAACTTCCAATCATTGGATCAACCATAAATTAACACTTAGTTCTGATAACAGATTAGATATACAGATACCACGATCATAATTCATAAAACTAGACTCGTAGATTTAAGAAATAAAAACACAATCCAAAATCAAATCGAAAAAGAATCCCATCAAATTAACAAGATTAATTGTAAAATCAATTCTATCAAAGCCTCATCTATAGAAATCATCGATATACCAAGAGTGAAAATCATTATACCATGTAATCAGTAGTGATGAATGGATCGTTAACAGCAACAAGTTCAATCACTGAACACCCCTATCTATAGATTTCATTTTTGAACCCAAATATCACTCGAATCCATGGCAGGAACACCTTTCCTCTTCACTTACTCAAACCATCAATCAATGTTGCTGTAAACATCAACGATTCAACCAATTTCATCTCCTGCTGCCGTTAATCTCTTCCATTAATTGAAATAGACCTAATTTCGATTCACATAAAACCCCCAAATTCATTGTTTTGCTATTGTAGAATGATCACCGAAATTCCCTTGAATCTCCATCTTGTTGGTAGCACAGCTTGAAGAAGAACTAAAGTTCAGATCCCTTGTTCATTGATAACAGCAGCACTAGCTTGTTGATGTTGTTGCAGTTAATGCTTGCTCATTTCGCTGATTCTTGGCTGAATCCAGTACCTACACTTCAATAAATCGAACCCCTAAATCTTTGTTGATAACTCCACCATCTTGATTGAGAAGTGAAAACCTTTGTTTCGATATGAAATGAGATGTGGTGGTGAAGATAACACGTTCTTAATCAGAGATGAAGAAGTTGTTGTCGTTGATTGTCACCGAGAAGAAATAGGGGGTTTTGTGTAATTCATTGATGGGGTTGATTAGAATTTGGTTCAGATCTGGATTTGATGAGATGATACTGTTGACTGTTGCAGATGAGTAAAAATACCAAAATTGTGTTCTTTTTGCAGGCGTTTTGAGTGATTCAGCTGGTGTTGGATTAGGGTCGATTTGATTTGGCGTTTTGAGTGATTCTGCTGCTGGTGAAATCATGAACTGCTGAGTGCAGGATAGGAAAAAAAAAACAAAAAAAAAACGAGAAGAGAAGAGAAGAGAATGAGCGGTGCGGTGTATTTCTCTCTCTCATTTTGTGTAGATAAGGTAAATACCTTAGATTTGGAATCTGCACCGTAGATAATAAAGTCACACGGATTGCAGATAGTAAGGGATGGTGTAGATTCAATTTAGGATGCTCATACGGATTGAACAATTTGTGTGTTTATCCTTGTGTTACTTCAAACTCGTGTATTCGATTTTATTATCACTTTCCATATGAAACAAAATCCAGAAAATATATCAATAAATTTAAGATATTATTATCGACCTTCATTTATAAAAAAAAATTCAAAAATATATGGGAATGAAGCAGAAAAAATAAAAAAAAAAGTGTGTTTTTTTGTGCGTTCTCTTTGTGCTTTTGTGCTTCCGGTTTGAATTTCGACTAGTCACATATGTCTTGAGGAAATTTTGACTAGTCATACAGGTCATTAAATTCAAATGTGGTATAACGACGTACTAAATATAAACCAAGAAGCTTCGGGTGGGTTCTGACTTCAACTTAGAAGGATATATTATCGAAATCGATAAATATGAAGCTTAGTGTCGATTCGAACTTCAAATATGGTATAACAGCATACAAACTATGAACCAAGAAGCTCCGGATGGGTTATGACTTCAAACTTATCAGGATACATCATCGAAATCGATAAGTATGAATACCAATGTCGATTCGAACTTCAAATGTGGTGTAACGGCATACACACTATGAACCAAGAAGATTTGAGAGGGTTCTGACTTCAAACTTAGCATGATACATCATCGAAATAGATAAATATGAAGCGCAATGTCGATTAGAACTTCAAATTTAGTATAATGCCATACAATCTATGAACCACGAAGCTCTGAGAGGGTTCTGACTTCAAACTTAGGATGATACATCGTCAAAATCGATGAATATGAAGCTCAGTGTCGATTCGAATTTCGAATTCGGTATAAAGACTTACAAACTATGAACCAAGAAGCTATGGGTGGGTTTTGACTTCAAACTTAGAAGGATACATTATAAAAATCGATAAATATGAAGCTTAGTGTCGATTTGAGTTTCAATATGGTATAACAACATACAAACTATGTACCAAGAAGCTCCAGATGGGTTATGACTTCAAACTTATAATGATACAGCATCGAAATCGATAAGTACGAAGCTCAATGTCGATTCGAACTTCAAATGTGGTGTAACAGTATACATACTATGAATCAAGAAGCTCTGGGAGGATTTTGACTTCAAACTTAGCAAGATACATCATCAAAATCGATAAATATGAAGCTCGATGTCGATTCGAACTTAAAATTCAGTATAATGACATACAATTTATAAACCATGAATCTCTGAGAGGGTTCTGACTTCAAACTTAGCATGATACAATTGTCAAAATCGATGAATATAAAGCTCGGTGTCTATTCGAATATCAAATTCAGTATAACGACATACAATTTATGAACCATGAATCTATGAGAGGGTTCTGAATTCAAACTTAGCATGATACATTGTCAAAATCGATGAATATAAAGCTCGGTGTCTATTCGAATATCAAATTCAGTATAACGACTTACAAACTATGAACCAAGAAGCTCTGAGAGGGTTCTGACTTCAAACTTAGCATAATACATCATCAAAATCGATAAACATGAAGATCGAATGATCAATGTCGATTCGAACTTCAAATTTAGTATAATGATATACAATCTATGAACCATGAAGCTCTGAGAGGGCTATCACTTCAAATTTAGCATGATACATCATCAAAATCGATAAATATGAAGCTCAATGTCGATTCGAACTTCAAATTCGGTATAATAACATGCAATCTATGAACCACGAAGCTCCGGGAGGGTTCTGACTTCAAACTTAGTAGGAAACTTGGTAAGAACGATGAATCTATCGATTTAAAGGTAAGATTCCGTCGGAATATTCTCCGAAACCTTAAACAAACCCTATTTCTGCATATTGTATGCATACCAGGATCCTAGATCGAAACCTGGCCATAGGTGGACTACTCTAAGTCAGAAACTTGTTAAGAACGGTGAATCCATCATCTACAAGTAAGATTTATTCGGAATATTCCCCGAAACCTTAAACAAACCCTAGTTATTCTGGCATATTGTATGCATACCCTGGCCCCGAGATCGAAACTTGGTCAAGGTGGACTACTATAAGTCGGAAACTTCGTAAGAATGATGCATCCATCCATTTACAGGTAAGATTCATTTGGAGTATTCCCCGAAACATTAAACAAACCCTATTCTGGCATATTATATGTATACCCTGGCTCTGAGATCTAAACCTAGCCGTGGGTGGACTACTATAAGTCGGAAACTTCGTAAGAACGATGAATCTATCCATTTTCAGGTAAGATTCCTTAAAAATATCCCCAGAAACCTTGAACAAACCATATTCTGGCATATTGAATGTATACCCTGGCTCTGAGATCGAAACCTAGCCGTGAATGGACTACTATAAGTTGGATACTTCGTAAGAACGATGAATCCATCCATTTACAGGTAAGATTCCTTCGGAATATTCCCTGAAACTTTAAACAAACCATATTCTGGCATATTGTATGCATACCAGACTATGAAATAAGTAAAGAAAATACTACAGACTATGAAAATGACCATATTACCCTTAGTGAAAATAAGTGCAATAAATATTATCGAAACTTTAATAATGACCAGACTACCCTTATCGGAAATAAGTAATATAAATATTACACTTTGAAAATGACCATATTACCATTTACCGAGATCGAAACCTGGCCTTGAGTGGACTACTCTAAGTCAGAAACTTGATAAGAACGACGAATCCATCCATTTATAGGTAAGATTCCTTCAGAATACTCAACGAAACCTTAAACAAACCCTATTTTTGCATGTTGTATGCAAACCAGGCTCTGAGATCGAAACATGGCCGTGAGTGGACTACTCTCAGTCAGAAACTTGGTAAGAACGACAAATCCATCTATTTACAGATAAGATTCCTCTGGAATATTCTACAAAACCTTAAACAAACCTTATTTATGCATATGGTACGCATAACATACTCGAGATCGAAACCTGGCCGTGAGTGGACTACTCTAAGTCAAAAACTTGGTAAGAACGACGATTTCATCCATTTACAGGTAAGATTCCTTCAGAATATTCTACGAAACCTTAAACAAACCCTATTTTTGCATATTGTACGCATACCAGGCTTCGAGATCGAAACTTGGCCGTGAGTGTCAGAAACTTGGTAAGAACGACGAATCCATCCATTTACAGGTAAGATTCCTCCGGAATATTCTAATAAACCTTAAACAAACCCTATTTATGCATGTTGTACGCATACCAGTCTTCGAGATCGAAACCTGGCCGTGAGTGGACTACTCTAACTCAGAAACTTGGTAAGAACTACGAATCCATCCCTTTACAGGTAAGATTCCTCTGGAATATTCTACGAAACCTTAAACAAACCTGAACTTCTCCGAAATTTATCAGATTTGAACATCACGGGTGCAAAGATTACTAGAGTTCGACCTGAGTTTCTCATTCGGATGAACTGAATATGAAATTTATCAGATTTGAACATCACCGATTCTAAGATTACTAGAGTTCGACTTGAGTTTCTCATTCGGATGAACCGAAGATGAAATTTATCAGATTTGGTGCAACAAATATTATGGAGACTGTGAAAATGACCAGACTACCCTTATTGGAAATAGGTAAAGTAAATATTATAGAATGTGAAAATGACCATATTACCCTTAATGGAAATAAGTGCAATAAATATTATGGAGACTATGAAAAATGACCAGACTACCCTTATCGGAAATAGGTAAAGTAAATATTACAGAATGTGAAAATAACGATATTACCCTTAATGGAAATAAGTGCAATAAATATTATGGAGACTGTGAAAATGACCAGATTACCCTTATCGGAAATAAGTAAAGAAAATATTACAGATTATGAAAATGACCATATTACCCTTAGTGAAAATAAGTGCAATAAATATTATCGAAACTTTAATAATGACCAGACTACCCTTATTGGAAATAAGTAATGTAAATCACAGGTTAGAAGATTACTAGAGTTCGACCTGAGTTTCTCATTCGGATGAACTGAAAATGAAATTTATCAGATTTGAACATAACGGGTTCAAAGATTACACTAGAGTTCAACCTGAGTTTCTCATTCGGATGAACTGAATATGAAATTTATCAGATTTGAACATCACCGATTCAAAGATTACTAGAGTTCGACCTGAGTGTCTCATTCGGGTGAACCAAAGATGAAATTTATCAGATTTGGTGCAATAAATATTATGGAGACTGTGAAAATGACCAGACTACCCTTATTGGAAATAGGTAAAGTAAATATTACAGAATATGAAAATGACCATATTACCCTTAATGGAAATAAGTGCAATAAATATTATGGAGACTGTGAAAAATGACCAGACTTCCCTTATCGGAAATAGGTAAAGTAAATATTACAGAATGTGAAAATGACGGTATTACCCTTAATGGAAATAAGTGCAATAAATATTATGGAGACTGTGAAAATGACCAGACTACCCTTATCAGAAATAAGTAAAGAAAATATTACAGACTATGAAAATGACCATATTACCCTTTGTGAAAATAAGTGCAATAAATATTATCGAAACTTTAATAATGACCAGACTACCCTTATTGGAAATAAGTAATGTAAATATTACACTTTGAAAATGACCATATTACCCTTGATGAAAATAAGTGCAATAAATATTATGGAGACTGTGAAAATGACCAGACTACCCTTATTGGAAATAGGTAAAGTAAATATTTTAAAATGTGAAAAATGACCATATTACCCTTAATGGAAATAAGTTTAATAAATATTATGGAGACTGTGGAAAATGACAAGACTACCCTTATCGGAAATATGTAAAGTAAATATTTCAGAATGTGAAAATGACCATATTACCCTTGATGAAAATAAGTGCAATAAGCATTACAGAGACTGTGACAATGACCAGACTACCCTTATCGGAAATAAGTAATTTTCAGAGAAGGCTTCGCGCTATTTGCGGCTCAGTCACCTGAGCATTATTTTTTGAGCATTACATTTTGTTTTACAACACTTATGAAGGGTTGTCATAAAGTTAGTGTATTAAAGAACCACAAACTTGACAGAACCTGTGATAGTGTAGGATTGTTAGCGGTGTAGATTACCATGCCCGAGGTTCAGGATCGAATCCCGCAGCCTCATTTTTTCCAACATTATATATTTTTACTACAACAACACTTATAAGTGTTGTTATAGGTTTCAATTTAAAAAAATGAAAAAACCAAAACTTGTGAATTGAAATGATGGTTGATGAGCTACACTTTCATGCAGCAGGTTCATGTTCGAATCTTCCCTCTAACATATTTTTCATTATCTTATTTTTGTGTTCTTCAACAACACTTGTGAGAGTTGTGATAGGCTAAGTCACTACACTTATAACAGAGTTGTTATAGCTAAATGTCGTCACAACTCTTTTTCTTAAGGAGTTGTCGTTTGTTTTCATTATCATATTTTTGTGTTCTTCAACAACACTTGTGAGAGTTGTGATAGGCTAAGTCACTACACTTATAAAACAGAGTTGTTATAGCTAAATGTCGTCACAACTCTTTTTCTTAAGGAGTTGTCGTTTGTTTTCTTAGCGCAACCCCTTGGTCCTAAGGGTTGGAAGTGATAATATACAACAACTCTTCCCTTGAAACCAGTTGTAAAACATAAGACTTTCTACGATATTTAGCAAAGTGTTGTGAAACCCTAGTTGTAGATGTATATTTTTCCTGTAGTGTAAGAGGAATTGTTAAAGGAAATACTAAAGGGGGAGTGACTGGAAAAGTACAACATTTTAGGGATTGGGGTCCTTGAGCCATCGCGAGTGAACTATCACGCCTTCAGGTGTGTCTGTGTTTATGATCTTGCAATATCCTCCTAAAAGGGTGTCTGCCACCAAATACGGCTTGTCTTCTCTTTCATTGGGCGAATCAATTTGAATAGCCATTTTTACCGTCATCTTCCCAACTTGAAACGAATTTAGCTTAACCACTATATCTCCGATTGAAAACGGGTACAGGAATTGTGCAACCGTTTGAGTCTTGGCTTCATTGGTTTCGATGGAAGTTTCCAATCCTTTTGCAAAGTGTTCAAATAGCATAGCACTGCATTCACATTTATTGACAGCGTCCGTGCCAGTAATTGTGCCGAGTCCCCATGACGGAATATGGGAAGGAATGACTAGTTGTAGAGATGGTCGTTCGGCCAACAAGTCTTTTCCAGATGTCTGGGTTTCATTGATAACTCGTCTACGCGATAACCAGTGGGATGGTTTGTTGGAAATCCCTTCGGGCGTGGACGATCAGGAGAGGGTGCGCATCTAATTTCGCTTTGTTGTTGAGTACCCATAAGCGCCCCAATATCATGTCGTGACCCAGTTCTTTGATAATGTGGAATTTGCTATGCGTTATAGCATCTTCCATCTAGATCTCGAGGTTTATGTAGCCATGAGCGTTCAAATCTTCTCCTCTCGGGTTCTTAATCACAGACGGGGAATGGGTAACGTCTTGTTTTGTAACTCCCGCAGCGTTTAGTGTCTTGAAAGTAATGATGTTGAGGTCAGCGGCCGCGTCGATAAGCGTGTTGTCGAATTCGATACCCTTTAAACGGGACGTGGTCAGGATTCCCCAGTTCTCCCTTTTGATTCCGGCCGTTTGGGAAGCTTGGGCCCTTGGTGTGGTTTCCGTGGAGAGAAAAATTCGTTTGCCGGATAATATCTTGGCGCTGCACCTTGGAAAGATATATAATTTCGCATACATGATGCATCATGGATTGTACAGTCTCGTCTCCTAGTTGGATCTCTCCTTCTTCTATCTTTTCTTTGAAGATATGTTTTAGTCTGTTGCAATCACTGATTGGGTGGTGAACAAATCTGTGATAGTGATAATACTTGGGGTTTTCCATCTCGGCCTCAATCGGTGGGCGTCTGGGAGGTGGCAGTCTGATAACATCATCTTGAATCCATGCTTCTAGGAGATCAATCACCTCCTCAATCGGAAACGGGAAATCTTGGGCATTCCCTTCAGTTTCGTGTTGACGCATGGGAGTTTTAGGGGCGGCCTTCCGTGGCGGAGTTTCCCGTTGTGCCGATGCTTCACGTTTAGGCTGATGATCTACCGCTGGGGCCTTCCTTTTCCGTATCTCATTTACTATGTTTACAGATGAGGGACCAGCGTTAAATTGTTTGCTGGTGAGACGTCTGTTCCCACGATTTTCGCGCATGTCTTCGGCTCGAGTCGGTCTAGACCTATCCAGTAACGTTGGTGCTATCATTGCAGAACGTCTGGAAGCTTCATGGAGTTCTTAGAATATATGGAGACACAAGTTTTCTAGAAAGGCGCGGTAAATATGAACCATACCATTGATGCACGCGTTCACTAGCTGTTGCTCTGTTATATTTGGGTCATGACAGTCTAGTGCTTGGACCATGAATCTTTTGACAAAATCATTCGGGTGTTTGTTATCCCATTGGTACATCCTTTTGAGGTCTGAGAGAGTATCTTGTTAAGACACGAAGAAGTACTTCCTGTAAAATGCGGTAACTATGCTACTCCAGTTGGGAATACTGTTCGGCGGGAGGTTGTTGTACCATGTATATGCTCTTCCGGTAAGTGATTTTGAGAACTCCCTTAGAAGAAGAACGTGATTATATTCATGTTCACCTAGGGATTCCAAGAAACGGGAGATATTCTCATATGCATTTTCGGTGCCATCATACGGGGTGAATTGAGGAGAGGAGTATCCCCTTGGAAGATGGATTCTTTGTATCTCAGATAGGTAAGGGGGTTGGTGCTGATGCATGTCCATTTAATCACTCTTGACTCGGTTGCGGAGAAGTTGCAACTGATCTTCTCGTGTGACGAGGTTGGACGACTGATTTCTTTCTGATGGGATTCTAGCGTGAATCTCCTCATCTGCGGAGGAGTGTTCTGCTGAGGTGCTAGTGCCGGGGGTAATGGAGACATTTTTAAACGGTTCTGGCGGGTGTGACTCACGTGGTAGCCGCTCTGTCAGGGCCTTGAGAAATACGAGTACTTCTTTTTGTGTCGAAAACATATCTGTTTGAGCTCTGGCGAGCATTTCCTGTCATTCCATCAAATCAGCAATAGTGACATAAGGATGGCTTCCTCTGGTCCCGTCGGTGGGGTAATTAGAACCTTAGTTGCGGTCGGGGGTGCCATGATAGACGAGGCATTAGGAGCTGCAGCGACAGCTCTGGCTCTGGTGACCGGTAGCGTGACGCCCGAAGAGGTGTTTTTGTTGCCATGATTAGAGGGTTGTGCAGAGACATTAGAGGCGGCGGCGGCTCTGGCCCTGGTGATTGGCGGTGTTATGCTCGAGGGAGTGCATTCGTAGTTACCACAGTCAGTAGGTGATGTAACGACGTTATTGGGAGAGACGTTAACATCAGGGTCGTGCTCCATGCCGGTATTCTCGGCAGCTGCTCCAGACCTGAGTTCCACCATATTGGATTTGACGTTCGGGAAACGAAGTCAGGAGTTGGTGTTGATATTGTAACCGATAGATCAATCCTCCCGCTGTGGTCGCCAATTATTTATAGGTGAAAATAGTTTCCGCTGATTTCAGTAATTACAGGTGGGAAGGTGAGAAATAGTTTAAATCCGTCATAAACCAAGAAATGGCCGTTCCATACTTGCTTCAGTCACAAAGTGGAGGAGAATGGGTTAGTTTTGGGGAGGGAAGCAAGGAAAGTGGTGAGACCAGAATAGTTGATTCTGGAAGAGTAATTGGGTTACTACGACTTGTTATCATAAAGGTAAGAGAGCTCACGAGGAGAGCTAGCAAGTAAATATTTCTGAGTGTTGTCTTGTCCGAATGAACTTGTTGTTCAAATGGAAATAGGTAAGACCTATTTATACAAGTCGGAGTAGAAACCTACCCTGGTCTCATTAAAGAGTGGGTGAGTAAATGGGAGGAGGTGGTAACCGTATGCATGGACTTGATGTTCCATAAAGTGGTTAACGCATGAAACTGGTTTTCATGAAACGTTATGGAATTAATGTCCCATAAAGTTGTTAACACATGGCTTTATGTCCCATGAGCGTTCCACACATAACTTCTCATATTTACTAGTCGCCTCACCCTTATAACATTTCCTTATGAAGGGCGTAGTGTTATCCGCACGTTGTAAACCGCCAAACCAATACCCAAAAAGAATCCCCCATTTTGTGTTGATGTCTCGAATGTTTTTGGAAAACATGTTGTTGTGGCCTGGCAAGTCGCTCTCGGGGAACTTGTTAGCCTGGTGACCTTCGACGGTCAAGATTTTGCATCTTGAGAGGAGGGGCAGCCGTTGATCGTTGCGCGCCTTTGTTTTGGTAGCCGCGTAGTGAGGGCCAGCGTGGTGGCACGACTAGGTGTGATTTTGGCTTGGGCTGTGGGGCCAATGGTTTGCCATGGGCGTATGGCATGGCCAGGGCCAAGGCAAGGGCGCTTGGCTTGGCATGACGTGACTAGCATAGCTAGGGCCAAGGAAGAGTGCGTCTGGCATGGAACGGCAAGCTTGGATAGGTTTGGTTTGGCTTGGCATGTGGGGCCAAGGGTTTGTCATGAGCGTATGGCGTGGCTAGATAGGATAGGTGCGTGACCAAGCTAGGTATTTGGGACAAATGCCGTGAGGAGAACTAATGCGGCCAAGATTTTCTCCTGGGATTGAAGGGCAACCGTTGATTGTTGCACGCCTTCACTTTAGTAGCCGCGAGGGGAAGGCCAGCATGGTGGCGCGGCATGAGGGGCCATGGCGAGATGTATTTGGCATGGCGCGCCTAGCTTGGCTAGGTGTGTGACCAAGCTAAGGTTTTAGGCCAAAGGCCGTGAGGAGACCTTAGGAGGCCAGGATTTGCTCCTGGGATTGAAGGAAAACCGTTGATTGTTGCACGCCTTCACATTAGTAGCCACGAGGGGAAGGCCAGCATGGTGGCGCGGCATGAGGGGCCATGGCGATATGTGTTTGGCATGGCGCGACTATCTTGGCTAGGTGAGTTACCAAGCTAGGTTTTCGGTCCAAAGGCCGTGAGGAGACCTTAGGCGGCCAGGATTTGCTCCTGGGATTGAAGGGCAACCGTTGATCGTTGCACGCCTTCACTTTGGTATCCGCAAGGGGAAGGCTAAGATGGTGGCACGTCATGAGGGGCCATGGAGAGTTATATTTGGCTTGGCGCGGTCGGTGTGGCTGGCATGATTTGCCATAGGCACAAAGGAGCGGCTAGCATGATTGGCATGCCTTGGCGCGGTTGGTGTGGCTGGAATGATTTTCCATTGGCACAAATCTGCGGCTAGCATGATTGGCATGCCTTGGCGCGGTTGGTGTGGCTGACATGATTTTCCATTGGCACAGCGGTGCAGCTAGCATGGTTGGCATGCCTTGGCGCGGTTGGTGTGCCTGACATGATTTTCCATTGGCACAGACGCGCAGTAGCATGTTTTGCATTCAAATACAACCTTTACTCACAAATGAAGGAAACTTAGATAAAATAATATGTATGCAATCCTATGATGCTAAACTTGCTTAAACTCTAGAATCGCGCCACGCGTTTAGTGCCATTTTTTGTATCTACGGTTTAAACTGGTATATCAATGCACAAGGTACGGTAACTAGTTCCCAAACATGCATGTGGGCTAGCATACGTACCATAAAATAAAAGATCAGAGTTTTCTAAGCTATGCATCTGTGTGATGGGCGCACAAATATAATCGCACGGGAATATATAGCTGCATGAAAGTAAAGCTTAACCAGTAAAAGTAAAACATTATCAAAATAAGATTCAAATTTATTGCTACTTGACAACCCAGAGAAAGTACAAACGGGAACATACTACCGTTAACGTCCCATTTATTGTTGCAGCCAGAAAGACAGTTGCTGCTAGCTAGCTAGGTAAAACCACGACCACAATTTCCAGCTTAAAACATCTCAACGTTGGGCTGTAAATGCAACTATTGATCAGCCAAAAGCTTAATTTCAAAATCATCCATGTCTTCTTTAGTCATATTAACAAATGCTTCTATACCATCCCCTGATTTTGTATCCATCAAAAACGCAGTATTCCGAAGAGCTATGGTACCGATACTTACCCATGTTGGCTTTCCCCAGCCAAAATCTGCTTCATATATAGGCAACCTACACCAACTACTAATGCCTAAAAATATTGCCTCACCACTTGTTAGTGGTTTTACATCATTTACTAGTTCATCCTCTGAGCTTTGCAGTTTTCTTGTGTATTTGTCGTAGATTTTCTTTATAGCATCTCTAACTTTTCCTACCAAGTTCAAGTCATTCGGAGAACTAACATCTTCTCTGAGACTATCATCGATATCGTTTTCATCACTCGGGGTGGATAATGCAATCGTGAAACTGTAAATGTTGCCAAAAGAGTTTGCTGGTAATGGTGGGGCTATTCTTGGCCTTAAGTTAACTGTATACAACGCTCTATACTTCTCAACTGAAGCAGCTTGAGTTTGATTTTTTGCTCGAACCGAATCCATGTAAAGCTTCCACATGAAGGATGTTACAGCCTCAACACGGGTACATGGCGAGGTATTTTGTTGAGATGTATCTTGACATACAATATTGTTCACGTTTCTCCTCTTGAGTTCAGCTATCTTGGCGACGAGCTGTGGCTGCCCAATCAGTGATAAAAGTGAACATTGTAGACGCATCAACTAGCCTATGTGCCATGCACATACCTATAGCGATCCCACCACATTCGAAAATATTAACTTGTATTGCTAAAAGCGTCTTCGATTTAAACCCATAATCGAATGGTATGGACTTCGAATTATCGCAAGATGACATACAAGCAGGTAAAAATTGTCGAAGAACACTGTTATGGTTTGAAGAGCGTTCGATAACTTGAGATAGCCGAACATTACTTACCCTAGTTTAAAAATACTCGACCCCCTCATCGTTGCATTCAACAGCTAACTTATCTTCTTTCATTCTTCCAGCCAATGGATAGTATCTAGCTAATGTCTCAGATAATGACTGCTTGATTACTGAAACACGATGTGCACATGCTTCTTCAAGGTTGATCTGTTAGAAAAAAAAAAAAATGTTTTGTTTTAATCAAAAAATGCATGGACCATGTTTTGATCCCAAGACCTATTGCTCCCTAGATGTTTTTTCATGTGAATGAATAAAACATTAGTCCCATATAGACTAAAACACTAAGAGTTTTAGACTTAAATAGCATTGGTTTAGCCTTAAGGGCAAGGCCCTTTGGGTCTTTAGACCTTTGTGTATGGGGAAAGCCCTAGACTATGGCAAGGTTGCCTAAACCTTATTGAATTTCTTATTGCCTTTCCCGTTCGCGCGTGGGTGTGGGTGTGGGTTTATCCGACCTTTTCTTTTTATTGAAAATTTCCACTCGTTTCTCCCACACATGTAAAGAATTTTATTCTATGCCTTCTCGGTTTTGGATATCCGACAGCCACTAGAATCATCTTTAGTCACACACGGTTAATTCTCACGCGTGAATTCTCTTAACTGTTTTCATCGTAAAGAATCTTTAATCTCACGCGTGTGGACACCTGTGCACAGAAATTTCTCGTCGAGAAGAATCTTGCCCGACAGATGGGTTTTTTACTGTTATTTTAACGGATGCTTTTTGCTTTTAATCGTCCGACAAATTGAACGCGTGATTTACGGATCTGTGTCTCAAACGTTCGAATTCTTACCTATAAATACGAGTTAAGGTTTTCAGTTTAAAGACATACCATTCAGAACTCTTATCTTCTGAATTTCTCCTTCTTCTCTAATTATTTTCAGAAACTTAAGTTCTTATTCATATTTGTCTTAAAACTCAGAAAACGTTCAGTTCTTTTCTCAAACAAGTTGTAGTTTACAGAAACATAATTTTGTATAACTACTTCTTGATTTACAGAATTTTAGTTCACAGAAATATAGTTTACAGAAACATAAAATTGTTTTTACATTACTCAGAAACAATTTGTATTTTCAATTTGTGTTTTTGTTTTTATTTTTGTTGCCAAGTTCTAAGGGTTCTCTCTGTGTATGCTACACATAGAGGAGAACTAACAGTAGTTGTATCCTGGAGGTAGTTTGTTAATTGCTATAGCATCTCAGAGGAGTAGCAGGCAATATTACCTTTAGCTCAGCGTATCTCATACGTGCCTCTACTAATTTTATTGAGTTATTTGTTACTACTATCAGTGTAATCTAAGTATTATTTCCCATTTGCATTCGATTATTGTATTTAATTCCAACAATCTAAAGGTAATATCGTGCCTTATTGTAATATTGTAATACTGTAATATTCTTTGTTGTAAGAACATGGGAAAGAATACTGTAGAAAAACCACCAAAGTTCAGTGGTAAGGACTTTAAGAGATGGCAGTCTAAAATGCTATTCTTCCTAAACGACCAAAGGTTAGATGGATATGCTTTAGAAAAACCCTCGAGAAAACTTCATCGCCGTGTAATGAAGATAAATTGGACAGGTGGAATAGGAAGAATTATTTGTGCAAGAATCATATTCTTAACTGTCTTGATGACTCCTTGTATGACTTCTATAATGCAAAAGAAGATTTTAATGCTTTTGATTTATGGGAAGCTCTAGAAGAAAAATATCATCTTGAAGTCATCGGAAGTAAGAAGTTCTTGATGGCTAAGTTCTTAGAATACAACATGACTGACGAAAAGCCTGTGGTAGAACAGTTCATCGAACTTCAACTCCTCATCAGCGAGATTCTTGCTGAAGGCATGACTTTTGATGAAGCTCTACAAGTATCGTCTGTGATTGAAAAGCTTCCACCCTCATGGAGCGAATACAAGAGGAGGCTGCGACACAAGACTCGTGAAATCACCATGGTGGAGCTTGGCAAAAAGATCCAGGTTGAGGAGCTGATGTGCAGCAAGGACAAGAGCATGATGCTGAGCAAAAACATGTCCAACAAAGCTCATGTTTTGGACGATAAAGCTGCTTCAAAGAAAACTCCTGGAGAATCCAAAGAAAATGGGTAATAGACGTAATGAGACGTCCGAAAACCAGAGGTAACAATTTTAAGCCTAGAGGTGGTGTCACTAAGCACACCATCAAAGGCGATTGTTTTAATTGTGGTAAACCTGGACATATGGCTAAAGACTGTAAGGCCCCTAAAAGGATCAAATATGATCCAAAACAGAAAAATAAGGCAAACATAGTATAGGACTCTGGATATTTCACTGGCATGGTGTCTGAAGTCGACCTTGTCTCTAGTATGACTAATGTGAGAGACTGGTGGCTTGATTCTGGAGCCACCAAGCATGTCTGTAAATTCAGAAATGCTTTCTCCTCCTATGCCATAGTAGGAGATGATGAGAAATTGTTCATGGGAAATTCTTCCACCGCGAAAGTGGTGGGGAAAGGCAAGGTCGAACTGAAGCTAACTTCAGGAAAAACTCTCGCATTGAATGACGTATTCTACGTCCCATACATATGCAAAAATCTCATCTCAGAAACCATCCTGCTAGGAAAAGGTTTTAAAATTCACTACAGGAAAAATATACATCTACAACTGGGGTTTCACAACACTTTGCTAAATATCGTAGAAAGTCTTATGTTTTACAACTGGTTTCAAGGGAAGAGTTGTCGTATATTATCACTTCCAACCCTTAGGACCAAGGGGTTGCGCTAAGAAAACAAACGACAACTCCTTAAGAAAAAGAGTTGTGACGACATTTAGCTATAACAACTCTGTTTTATAAGTGTAGTGACTTAGCCTATCACAACTCTCACAAGTGTTGTTGAAGAACACAAAAATATGATAATGAAAACAAACGACAACTCCTTAACAAAAAGAGTTGTGACGACATTTAGCTATAACAACTTTGTTATAAGTGTAGTGACTTAGCCTATCACAACTCTCACAAGTGTTGTTGAAGAACACAAAAATAAGATAATGAAAAATATGTTAGAGGGAAGATTCGAACATGAACCTGCTGCATGAAAGTGTAGCTCATCAACCATCATTTCAATTCACAAGTTTTGGTTTTTTCATTTTTTTTAAATTGAAACCTATAACAACACTTATAAGTGTTGTTGTAGTAAAAATATATAATGTTGGAAAAAATGAGGTTGCGGGATTCGATCCTGAACCTCGGGCATGGTAATCTACACCGCTAACAATCCTACACTATCACAGGTTCTGTCAAGTTTGTGGTTCTTTAATACACTAACTTTATGACAACCCTTCATAAGTGTTGTAAAACAAAATGTAATGCTCAAAAAATAATGCTCAGGTGACTGAGCCGCAAATAGAGCGAAGCCTTCTCTGAAAATTACTTATTTCCGATAAGGGTAGTCTGGTCATTGTCACAGTCTCTGTAATGCTTATTGCACTTATTTTCATCAAGGGTAATATGGTCATTTTCACATTCTGAAATATTTACTTTACATATTTCCGATAAGGGTAGTCTTGTCATTTTCCACAGTCTCCATAATATTTATTAAACTTATTTCCATTAAGGGTAATATGGTCATTTTTCACATTTTAAAATATTTACTTTACCTATTTCCAATAAGGGTAGTCTGGTCATTTTCACAGTCTCCATAATATTTATTGCACTTATTTTCATCAAGGGTAATATGGTCATTTTCAAAGTGTAATATTTACATTACTTATTTCCAATAAGGGTAGTCTGGTCATTATTAAAGTTTCGATAATATTTATTGCACTTATTTTCACAAAGGGTAATATGGTCATTTTCATAGTCTGTAATATTTTCTTTACTTATTTCTGATAAGGGTAGTCTGGTCATTTTCACAGTCTCCATAATATTTATTGCACTTATTTCCATTAAGGGTAATACCGTCATTTTCACATTCTGTAATATTTACTTTACCTATTTCCGATAAGGGAAGTCTGGTCATTTTTCACAGTCTCCATAATATTTATTGCACTTATTTCCATTAAGGGTAATATGGTCATTTTCATATTCTGTAATATTTACTTTACCTATTTCCAATAAGGGTAGTCTGGTCATTTTCACAGTCTCCATAATATTTATTGCACCAAATCTGATAAATTTCATCTTTGGTTCACCCGAATGAGACACACTCGAAACTCTAGTAATCTTTGAATCGGTGATGTTCAAATCGATAAATTTCATATTCATTCATCCGAATGAGAAACTCGAGTTGAACTCTAGTGTAATCTTTGAACCCGTTATGTTCAAATCGATAAATTTCATTTTCAGTTCATCCGAATGAGAAACTTCAAATCGAACTCTAGTAATCTTCTAACTTGTGATTTACATTACTTATTTCCAATAAGGGTAGTCTCAGTCATTATTAAAGTTTCGATAATATTTATTGCACTTATTTTCACTAAGGGTAATATGGTCATTTTCATAATCTGTAATATTTTCTTTACTTATTTCCGATAAGGGTAATCTGGTCATTTTCACAATCTCCATAATATTTATTGCACTTATTTCCATTAAGGGTAATATCGTTATTTTCACATTCTGTAATATTTACTTTACCTATTTCCGATAAGGGTAGTCTGGTCATTTTTCATAGTCTCCATAATATTTATTGCACTTATTTCCATTAAGGGTAATATGGTCATTTTCACATTCTATAATATTTACTTTACCTATTTCCAATAAGGGTAGTCTTGTCATTTTCACAGTCTCCATAATATTTGTTGCACCAAATCTGATAAATTTCATCTTCGGTTCATCCGAATGAGAAACTCAAGTCGAACTCTAGTAATCTTAGAATCGGTGATGTTCAAATCTGATAAATTTCATATTCAGTTCATCCGAATGAGAAACTCAGGTCGAACTCTAGTAATCTTTGCACCCGTGATGTTCAAATCTGATAAATTTCGGAGAAGTTCAGGTTTGTTTAAGGTTTCGTAGAATATTCCTGAGGAATCTTACCTGTAAAGGGATGGATTCGTAGTTCTTACCAAGTTTCTGAGTTAGAGTAGTCCACTCACGGCCAGGTTTCGATCTCGAAGACTGGTATGCGTACAACATGCATAAATAGGGTTTGTTTAAGGTTTATTAGAATATTCCGGAGGAATCTTACCTGTAAATGGATGGATTCGTCGTTCTTACCAAGTTTCTGACACTCACGGCCAAGTTTCGATCTCGAAGCCTGGTATGCGTACAATATGCAAAAATAGGGTTTGTTTAAGGTTTCGTAGAATATTCTGAAGGAATCTTACCTGTAAATGGATGAAATCGTCGTTCTTACCAAGTTTTTGACTTAGAGTAGTCCACTCACGGCCAGGTTTCGATCTCGAGTATGTTATGCGTACCATATGCATAAATAAGGTTTGTTTAAGGTTTTGTAGAATATTCCAGAGGAATCTTATCTGTAAATAGATGGATTTGTCGTTCTTACCAAGTTTCTGACTGAGAGTAGTCCACTCACGGCCATGTTTCGATCTCGAGAGCTCTGGTTTGCATACAACATGCAGAAATAGGGTTTGTTTAAGGTTTCGTTGAGTATTCTCAAGGAATCTTACCTATAAATGGATGGATTAAGTCGTTCTTATCAAGTTTAGAGCTTAGAGTAGTCCACTCAAGGCCAGGTTTCGATCTCGGTAAATGGTAATATGGTCATTTTCAAAGTGTAATATTTATATTACTTATTTCCGATAAGGGTAGTCTGGTCATTATTAAAGTTTCGATAATATTTATTGCACTTATTTTCACTAAGGGTAATATGGTCATTTTCATAGTCTGTAGTATTTTCTTTACTTATTTCATAGTCTGGTATGCATACAATATGCCAGAATATGGTTTGTTTAAAGTTTTAGGGAATATTCCGAAGGAATCTTACCTGTAAATGGATGGATTCATCGTTCTTACGAAGTATCCAACTTATAGTAGTCCATTCACGGCTAGGTTTCGATCTCAGAGCCAGGGTATACATTCAATATGCCAGAATATGGTTTGTTCAAGGTTTCTGGGGATATTTTTAAGGAATCTTACCTGAAAATGGATAGATTCATCGTTCTTACGAAGTTTCCGACTTATAGTAGTCCACCCACGGCTAGGTTTAGATCTCAGAGCCAGGGTATACATATAATATGCCAGAATAGGGTTTGTTTAATGTTTCGGGGAATACTCCAAATGAATCTTACCTGTAAATGGATGGATGCATCATTCTTACGAAGTTTCCGACTTATAGTAGTCCACCTTGACCAAGTTTCGATCTCGGAGCCAGGGTATGCATACAATATGCCAGAATAACTAGGGTTTGTTTAAGGTTTCGGGGAATATTCCGAATAAATCTTACTTGTAGATGATGGATTCACCGTTCTTAACAAGTTTCTGACTTAGAGTAGTCCACCTATGGCCAGGTTTCGATCTAGGATCCTGGTATGCATACAATATGCAGAAATAGGGTTTGTTTAAGGTTTCGAGAATATTCCACGGAATCTTACCTTTAAATCGATAGATTCATCGTTCTTACCAAGTTTCCTACTAAGTTTGAAGTCGAACCCTCCGGAGCTTCGTGGTTCATAGATTGCATGTTATTATACCGAATTTGAAGTTCGAATCGACATTGAGCTTCATATTTATCGATTTTGATGATGTATCATGCTAAATTTGAAGTGATAGCCCTCTCAGAGCTTCATGGTTCATAGATTGTATATCATTATACTAAATTTGAAGTTCGAATCGACATCGATCATTCGATCTTCATGTTTATCGATTTTGATGATGTATTATGCTAAGTTTGAAGTCAGAACCCTCTCAGAGCTTCTTGGTTCATAGTTTGTAAGTCGTTATACTGAATTTGATATTCGAATAGACACCGAGCTTTATATTCATCGATTTTGACAATGTATCATGCTAAGTTTGAATTCAGAACCCTCTCAGAGATTCATGGTTCATAAATTGTATGTCGTTATACTGAATTTGATATTCGAATAGACACCGAGCTTTATATTCATCGATTTTGACAATTGTATCATGCTAAGTTTGAAGTCAGAACCCTCTCAGAGATTCATGGTTTATAAATTGTATGTCATTATACTGAATTTTAAGTTCGAATCGACATCGAGCTTCATATTTATCGATTTTGATGATGTATCTTGCTAAGTTTGAAGTCAAAATCCTCCCAGAGCTTCTTGATTCATAGTATGTATACTGTTACACCACATTTGAAGTTCGAATCGACATTGAGCTTCGTACTTATCGATTTCGATGCTGTATCATTATAAGTTTGAAGTCATAACCCATCTGGAGCTTCTTGGTACATAGTTTGTATGTTGTTATACCATATTGAAACTCAAATCGACACTAAGCTTCATATTTATCGATTTTTATAATGTATCCTTCTAAGTTTGAAGTCAAAACCCACCCATAGCTTCTTGGTTCATAGTTTGTAAGTCTTTATACCGAATTCGAAATTCGAATCGACACTGAGCTTCATATTCATCGATTTTGACGATGTATCATCCTAAGTTTGAAGTCAGAACCCTCTCAGAGCTTCGTGGTTCATAGATTGTATGGCATTATACTAAATTTGAAGTTCTAATCGACATTGCGCTTCATATTTATCTATTTCGATGATGTATCATGCTAAGTTTGAAGTCAGAACCCTCTCAAATCTTCTTGGTTCATAGTGTGTATGCCGTTACACCACATTTGAAGTTCGAATCGACATTGGTATTCATACTTATCGATTTCGATGATGTATCCTGATAAGTTTGAAGTCATAACCCATCCGGAGCTTCTTGGTTCATAGTTTGTATGCTGTTATACCATATTTGAAGTTCGAATCGACACTAAGCTTCATATTTATCGATTTCGATAATATATCCTTCTAAGTTGAAGTCAGAACCCACCCGAAGCTTCTTGGTTTATATTTAGTACGTCGTTATACCACATTTGAATTTAATGACCTGTATGACTAGTCAAAATTTCCTCAAGACATATGTGACTAGTCGAAATTCAAACCGGAAGCACAAAAGCACAAAGAGAACGCACAAAAAAACACACTTTTTTTTTTTATTTTTTCTGCTTCATTCCCATATATTTTTGAATTTTTTTTTATAAATGAAGGTCGATAATAATATCTTAAATTTATTGATATATTTTCTGGATTTTGTTTCATATGGAAAGTGATAATAAAATCGAATACACGAGTTTGAAGTAACACAAGGATAAACACACAAATTGTTCAATCCGTATGAGCATCCTAAATTGAATCTACACCATCCCTTACTATCTGCAATCCGTGTGACTTTATTATCTACGGTGCAGATTCCAAATCTAAGGTATTTACCTTATCTACACAAAATGAGAGAGAGAACACCCACCGCTCATTCTCTTCTCTTCTCTTCTCGTTTTTTTTTTTTTTTTTTCCTATCCTGCACTCAGCAGTTCATGATTTCACCAGCAGCAGAATCACTCAAAACGCCAAATCAAATCGACCCTAATCCAACACCAGCTGAATCACTCAAAATGCCTGCAAAAAGAACACAATTTTGGTATTTTTACTCATCTGCAACAGTCAACAGTATCATCTCATCAAATCCAGATCTGAACCAAATTCTAATCAACCCCATCAATGAATTACACAAAACCCCCTATTTCTTCTCGGTGACAATCAACGACAACAACTTCTTCATCTCTGATTAAGAACGTGTTATCTTCACCACCACATCTCATTTCATATCGAAACAAAGGTTTTCACTTCTCAATCAAGATGGTGGAGTTATCAACAAAGATTTAGGGGTTCGATTTATTGAAGTGTAGGTACTGGATTCAGCCAAGAATCAGCGAAATGAGCAAGCATTAACTGCAACAACATCAACAAGCTAGTGCTGCTGTTATCAATGAACAAGGGATCTGAACTTTAGTTCTTCTTCAAGCTGTGCTACCAACAAGATGGAGATTCAAGGGAATTTCGGTGATCATTCTACAATAGCAAAACAATGAATTTGGGGGTTTTATGTGAATCGAAATTAGGTCTATTTCAATTAATGGAAGAGATTAACGGCAGCAGGAGATGAAATTGGTTGAATCGTTGATGTTTACAGCAACATTGATTGATGGTTTGAGTAAGTGAAGAGGAAAGGTGTTCCTGCCATGGATTCGAGTGATATTTGGGTTCAAAAATGAAATCTATAGATAGGGGTGTTCAGTGATTGAACTTGTTGCTGTTAACGATCCATTCATCACTACTGATTACATGGTATAATGATTTTCACTCTTGGTATATCGATGATTTCTATAGATGAGGCTTTGATAGAATTGATTTTACAATTAATCTTGTTAATTTGATGGGATTCTTTTTCGATTTGATTTTGGATTGTGTTTTTATTTCTTAAATCTACGAGTCTAGTTTTATGAATTATGATCGTGGTATCTGTATATCTAATCTGTTATCAGAACTAAGTGTTAATTTATGGTTGATCCAATGATTGGAAGTTTGGAACTTTAGATTAGTTGTAATTCCTGGGATTCATGTGTCTCCTAAAAGTTTTTTAGTTGACAGTTCAAATGTATGATTTAAAATTGTGGGAAGATTGTGTAAGATGGTATTGATTTGTCCAAATTGAACTTATGATTAATTTCTTTCTTAATCTCATTTTATAAGCATGTTTGAGATTAAAAATTATTATGGATCGTCCATAATTCTCAGTAATTATGTGCAGCATGATTTGTTAATGATGGTTTATGTATTTGCAGACATACATGTTCAAGTATGACAATGTTCACGGTCAATGGAAGCACCACGAACTCAAGGTTATTTTTATTCTTTGGTTCTTCTGGATCGGGTTAGGTCAAAAGTATACTGCAGTGTCAATTGTAGCAGCTACAAGGAGAAATTTCGGTGATGGTTCAAGAGCAATGATGGGGTTGTTTATATAGATTGGAACTCAGTGCAGCTGTTAACAACATCAATCAATTTGGGATTCATGTATGCAGTCTGAAATTCAGAGATAATGGGATAGATATGTGGGCTATTGCGTAGTTCTTTGGGAAATGAGTTACGGACTATCGATTCATGGATGTATGGAGCTCCAATCAGAGTTGAAGAATTGCAGTCAGTGGTGGCAATGTAAATTGTAGCCGATATTGGAGATGGAATTGATTGAAGCTAGCGGTGATGTGTAGTACAGATTGTGAGAATAACTTCTTGTGGTGATTGATTTAATGTTTGTGATGTTTGAATCTGTTCAGGAGATTTGTATTAGGTACTGAAGCAGGTCAAAGTGGAGGTGCTATGTGGCTGGAGTTTTCCAAGGGCCTGAATTTAGTTGGTTGAGCTGGTTCAGTGAATGGGCCTGTATACCCACGAGAATCAAGATTTCTCAAGGAGTTGAGAGATTCTACTACGGATTATCCAGGGTAATTCATTTCATCTTCTCCGCCTTTGTTTTTAAACCTGTCGATACTAAGCTTGTACTGATCGTAACTTAACAATCTAGGGCTTTAATCACTGGGCCAGTTAATGACATTGCTTCTGGGTCTTGTCCATATGCGGGACAGTTAATGACATTGCTTCTGGGTCTTGTTAATGCAAAGTAGAGAATTGAAATTGGGGTAATAAGTCTCCTGCTGGTGATTATTGATTAAGTTGAGGAATGTGTATCCTTGATAAAGAAAAATATTTCTGGCAAGGCCTATGTTATGATCTATTTTAAATGACATGCATGTTGGTTATTTAGTAGATTCCCTAATATATCATGTGTCTTGACTTTTTCTCCCGATTAGGTGCAAATTTGTTCAGTTTTGACTAGTTTTTGACAGACAAAAGGAGATCGACTAATGTCAAATCAGTGTTATAGTGTGCTATGAACCAAATGTATCGCTATGAACCATCTTGTTTATAAATAGATTGTAGAGGAAAATGAAAACATTTGGTAGAGATGATACTGTGCTTTTTTTAAATCCTTGGTACTATCTGCTGCGTTTGGTTTGTTAGCATGAGTTTTTGAGCTCATGGTATGTGGACAGTTATGGTTACTTTATGCTTGAGACTGGAGTTCTAGAGCTATAAAAGTTAAATACTCTTGGTTGAATCAATAGAGATTTCAAGTTATTATTATGCATGTTATATGCTTTTGTAATGTACTTTCTTTTGCTTGAATAGTTCATGTTTACGTTCTCACCTGCTAGTGATTATAGCTTTAGAAATGTCATGATTCCCTTGATAGATAAAGATATTACCATTAAGACTTATGTTATGATTTATTTTCAAAGACATACTCGTTGTTTGATAGTCCAAATGTCCTCAATTTTTCTCCTGGAAATCATATATTACTGAACCAAGTTTGATTAGTTGTACACATACCCTGGATAGTCAGGGGCAGTTGTTCAATGTTATATTGTTCCCCAACAGTTTTAGTTATTGTCCTTTTTTGTCCACTGTTTTCAGACTATCCTCCATTTTCTTTCTTTTTTATGGATATTTTTTACATTCTCATAAATTATCGTGGTTTGACAGAACGAACTTGATACCAAAATTGAGAGATCAAGGAAAGGAAGAACATGGAAAACAAGATGCGTGGAGTTAAAAAGGTAATTTGACCGCACTTTCTTATTCTTTAATAGTTAATTTGCTCCTTTCTTCTCCTGTTGCTTAGCCTCTTTCTCCCTTTTTTGTATTCCTGCAACCTCTGGCTAATTTTTTTTATTTGTAACTCCTTTGCATCTGCTAAGCATGAACTTGGACACGTACACAATGTTATTATTTCTTAAAGGCCATATTTTATTATTTTGTTTTTTAGGGTGGTACTACAATTGGTGAAATTTTCCAATTGTTTCATTCTTGATCTCATTTTGTTAACTTGTCTTATGTGCGGATCATATTGATCAATGGATTGATTTTTCTTCCATGGAGGTTGATGCTAATATCTTGCGCTGGTTTATTCCAAGAATTGGGTTTGCTCCATACGTCCCATTAAAGGTAACTCTTCTAAATAGCATTGAGTTTTTTTGTCTTAAATTTTTAAACATTTCCGGGTCTTAGTAAAAATTGAAGTGTTACTTTTATATTACATGTTCATGACCAGTATTAGTGATGTATGGAAGTAAGCCACATCAGAGATGATTCTTTAATTGTTCATATCTCATTCTGGAGGCAATTTGGAATGGTTATCCTTTAATGATTAAGGTGTAGATTAAAGTGTGTATTCGTAATCAAGACTTGCTATTTAACTTATATCTGTTCTTGCAGGTTACCTTCAGGACAAAGGTATTCACCCTAATATTAACAGCAATGTGAGCATCTGTCTTGACATCTTGATGAGGAATACAGGATGTTGGACATGGATTTTGAGCCATAGATTCAGAAAATTGTTAATGAGATGCCTCCTCGCCGCCATACGCTGATGTACACTGCAACTTGGCCCAAGGAAGTGCGTAAAATTGCTGCCGATTTACTAGTTAATCCTTTTCAGGTTAACATTGGGAATACTGATGAGTTTTCTGCAAAAAAACTTGAAAAATGGTTCTTGAGTAGGGTTTGATTTGTGTTATGTCCATTATATGCTTGGTCATGTAAAAGAATCTATCATTTTCTTTTCTTTTGTTGCGGAACACACTTTCATACAAGGTGACTTGAAGTTAGCTAGGTAATGCAATTGGAGTGGCAGGTTAACTTGAATGAATGTAAATGTGTTACACTGGAAGCTTAATGTGAATATGAAATACTTTCGGCAATTCGGTTTCAGCTATATTATTTTTTTCAAAATAGTTTTATGCACACAACTTCTAATAAGAGTTGTGTTCCATATTTCAACTACACAAACCAATGGTTGTGAAAGAATGTCTTCTACAATGCTAAGTGTCTTATTTGTAATATTCACAATATTAATAAGTGTTGTGTTAAAAATTTCTACTACCCACGACAATCATTGTAAAATCAAATCTTGCAACATCAGCAGGAGTTGTTCAAAATAGTTATACAACTTAATAAAGTGTAGTGAGAGGAGTATTCACAATACTAATAGACGTTGTCTTCCAGTTTTCAACTACATAAGCTAGATGTTGTGAAACAGTTACTTTACAACACAAGTCTGTGTTGTCCAAGATAGTTCGACAATTCATACGAGGGTTGTGCAAACCTTATTCATAATACTAGTAATTGTTGTTATATATGTTTCTACAATATCCTACTTATGTTGTCCAAGATAGTTCTACAACACAAGCAAGAGTTATGTTAGGCTTTCAAAAAAATTTGAAAGAGAATCACAACTTTGGGAAAATATTGTCGAACCATGAATCACATCACCCTTTACAACTCTTATTCAAGTATTGTAGAAAATCTTGGACTTTCTACAATACCCCACCTACACAATGCATAAAAAAGCGTTGTCGTAGGGGTACTACAACGCTAATAAAGTGTCGTCAATGATGATTTTTCCCGTAGTGTTAGTAGTTGTATTTCCACATGATGAATACGCCATTTGTATTCTTCCCTGGAGTTTCCCTTTCCGTAAAAAAAAAGAGAGCATAAATACATCTATTTCCGAAAAAAATTCTCCAGATATCAAAAAAATACATCAAATTGACCCATAAAACCATTGCAAAGCCATCATACCACAACCAAAAATACTTCACTCAATTATTCAAAAAAAAATATATAAAGAAAAATGTTAACTGATGAAGAAGAAGGTAAAGATAAGTTTGCGAAAAACATCGGGAGAACTAGGCAGCTAACAGGAATAACAAAAAGGGAGTAACTAGCCCTCGAAGGATGGAACACGAGTCTCCTTGGTCAAGGCTATATTCAAGCACTTCCCCCAAACACTCCCTCGGGCAACAAATATTCCATTCAATGGTGTTAGCAGCAGCAGCCTCAACATCCTATCCCAAAGCAAATACAGCAGCAACATTGTTTGCTTCAACGACCGGCTCGGCATACGCCATCATGACCCCTACAGTATCACCAATAACACCTCTGGCGTCAACTCCAAAGGCTTTTTCGTTTCCGTCAGACGTTCCCTCGAAGGTTTTCTCATCTACCCTTCGAAGAAGATTCTTTGATTCATCCGCATTAAAACCGAGAACCATGGTGCTTTCCTCCAAAAGCTTCACATGCTCGATTTTTCGTTGCTTCGACCTAGAAACGGTTCGATCCGCCCTATAACTGTAACGAGGGATAGTTTTACCGTACTGGAACTTCTCGACACGCCAAGGTTCTTCCTCATTTTCTCGCCCCTCCTCCATGTTCACCGAACCCAAGAAAGTCCGAACACGCGCCTGCACTTCATGGACAAAGATGGGAGGGAGGTCCTTGATGATTTCACCAGCTTCATGGAACAGAGATTCAATTCTTGCTAATGCCTCCTCATGAGAAGAAGATCGGTATCCGCCAATTCCGAAGTCCTTCTCCAGAGAATTAAAGACATGGATATCCCTATAGGCCCCCATCATACACTACAATGAACAAGGAAAGTGTTCAAGTTCCATCCTATCTATATACACATAAGAAGGAGGATAACAAAAAAAAAAAAACACGAAGCGATACCTGTAAAGAGTATGGACGAAGACAAACTACGCGAATGTAGAGTTCAAGATCATCTTTTATGTACAACAAGGTAATGCAAAGTCTTATAGTCGGCAGGTTTTTTTTTGTCGACCTTGCCGGCTACTCCCTCCGTTCCATTTTATTTGATGTTGTAGAGTTTTTCACGCAGATTAAGAAATAACATAGAGAGTAAATTTTTTCCAAACTTACCCATATTAATAGCTTTCTAAAAATTTGAAGTACTTAGTTTTTAGTTTTTATATTTAGTGTAAATTACGAATCTCATTGTAATTTACTTGGGATAGAGTACTTATCCTCCATGGAGTGGATTTAAAAATTAACTTAATTATCCATTTACTGATTTCAATGAATATTAATGGTATGGTAATGATTCCAAAGCAAGGGTAAATTAGTGAGAATTTGGGAAAAATATCTAAATACTCATCTATTTTGGAACATAAAAAAATCCTAAAATATCAAGTAAAATGGAATGGAGGGAGTATAAGTTAGCCGACAAGGTAAGAAATCAATAAAATGCCTACTAGTGAAGCATTTACAACAGTCTTCTGTGTGTCAAAAATAATAAAGTCGGCATTGTTATTTAGAAATAAGCATGCCGGCCAAAGTTAGTCGGCATCTTCTTTATTCATCGACCTTGCCGACTTTTCATAATTTCAGAACTGAAAGTGGAGATTTCTTCTTTAATTTTGAGTATGATTTCATACAACAGCTTTACAATCCCCTTTTTAGAATTGTTTGGTTAGTGTACTTTCATTTCCGTGCAAAAAATATTCTCAAAACAAATTTTTTTTATCAAAAATCTTCCCACATAAAGTCAATCAAAAACAAAATTTCATAACTTAAATTCGAGTGCGACTATGTGCACCCCTTACTTAACCGGGTAACTTTTTAAAAGTGTCCCCGGTATAATCTCCCTCTCTCACTGGCTACATTTTTCGAGGATAACTTTTTTTGCTTTTGTTATTTTTTCTATTTCTTTTTTTATTTCTCTGGTATTCCAATCCAATGTTCCTTCGACAATCCAAGATATTTACTAGAATATTGACCTGTAACTCATTGTTTCTTAAAACCACAGTTTATTATGAAAAATACTATAAACCAAGCTGCAAGCGCTATGAACTCTCTCACCTTAAAATTAACACAGTGTCCGTCGGCTGTAATTTCTATTATGCCTTTTATATTTTTCAGATCTTATTATACCAGCGACGGTACTGGGGGTGGCTTATCCAGGCTGCAGGCTCCCCCAAAATATGAGAAGGTCCTTTTTAGCCAGCTTATTTATAAGAAAAAAATAAAAAAGCCCAGGTCAAAATTATAGTTAGCCCAAAATAAACTCTCTGTCTATACAAAATTGAGAAACCACACGTCACGTATCCCACTAATAACTCTCTGTCTATATAAACATAAAAGAAAAGTCTTATGTTGACTCCCTCCTACCTTTTTTTCTTCTCATCTTGCGTTTCTTTTTAGTTTCTAGGTTTAAACTTAAAACACCAGTGACAGAGGTGAGGGTCAACACAGATTCATATAACTATAGATTAGCCCAAGGTAAAAAATTTCATTAGCCCATTAATATGACTTCTATACCAATTTTATTGTTATGTTGCGTTTTTTTCTACTTTTAAACTTTTGCGTCCTCTTCTGTTTCGGTTAGTGCTTAGAAATTAAATTCAACGGTGAAATTTACCTCCACTCCATCACAATTTGATCTATCCATCCCATGTTGTTTCCAAATATTCTAAAACTTGGTCCATGCGTACGTAAATTAAAAATTAGCCCAAATATCAAAATCTATTACATAATATTTTCCCCTTTTGTTTTGTTTTCTTTTCTTTTCACAAAAAATGACAAAAATTTGACACTTTAATTGTTCTGATATATCGGTTTTTAATTTCATGAATTGATTTGAAAACCGTACAAAGATATAGAAGTAACATTTTAAAAATTCAAAAATTCGGGCGGCCTTCGGCCGCATTTCAAATAATAATATTTATTTTTATTATATAAGTTTTTTTTTTAATTAATTAATTATAGTTATTTTATTTTAGGATTCATACGAAGATGGACACCTAGATTTATTATTATTATTATTATTTTATATAAGTTGTCTTCGCAATTTTAAATATTGTCACTAAGCTGGACCTTACTATACAGAAAATGATAAGCAGCATGCAGTGCTTTTATCATTGTGTTTATATTTGAGGCATTTAGATTGCTAGAATCTAGGTGTACGAAAAAAAAAATATTAGCCCACCCGAACACAAATTCCTGGTTCCGTCGCTGTATTATACTGAAATTTATTTGCACTCTATGTATTTAAATACTCAACATCAAAACCCAATCATCCAAATCATTCAACACAAAAACATGAGTTCGATTTCTGATCAAGATCTTAAAAGAAATTCACTCTCTCAGAAGAAATCAACTAAATGGAGAAGGAATTAATGGGTCAGATACACTCGAATTTTCAATAACAAATTTAGCTGGTGTTAAATTTGTTATTACCAGCCATTAAGTAAAGTTTCAATAATTTCAGAAATAGTTTAATCAGTCGGTCCGGAGAGTTTCTTAGTTGATTACAAAATTATTGGGCCGACCGACCGGAGGGAAAAAATAATTTTATGAGGTTGTGATCTATTACCTAGAAGATTTTTCACCAGATCCATACTGATGTTCATAAAATGGGAATTTTTTTCATCTCGATATATCACATAGTTACTTACAATCACAGATTGCTATCTTATAGAGGGAAAAAACTTAGAGAGATAGAACAGAAAGAGAAGAGAAGAGAAGAGAAAAAAGTTTTAGAAAAAAAAAAAAAGACTTTACCATGTTACGTCCAAATAAATCCGCCACTCAAGAGGGGAGGAATGTGCACCCCGATTAACTCGGGTGCACAAAGTCGCACTCCTTAAATTCACAAGTTTTGATTTACTCAATTAATTAATTTAAACTCAATTAATTAACCTAATTATATTTTTAGTGTTAATTAAATAAAGATATATTAGCCATTTAAAAAATACATGGTTAACGGATGACCTATTTTATTTAAAATAACTCAGGTTTTATCTCATTAGGTATACCCCAATTAATATGAGTATACCTCAGTCTCATCAAGTTTTCTAATGTGGTGGGATCGTTGTAGGTATGTACATGGACATAAACTAGTTAATGCGTCTAAAAATGTCCACTTTTATATATTGCTGTTGGGGCAATAGAAGAATGGTCCTCCTCCTGAATTTTTGTACACACTCTTTCCAGAGAAATATGTAAATCCAAACGATTTGAAATCCTTCGACCCTATGTGAAGGAGAGAAAATTCTTTGTTTACCGCGTCCAAAGAAGTAGCAATAAATTTGAAGATGATGTTGATAATGTGCGAGTGGTCGAGCTTTACTTTCATGCAACTCCACAAATGCATGGACCCAATGTTCTAAACAACACCATGTTTTTCATTCATAAATTTTGATTGAATACATAGTTAGCTTAAAATGGTCCCCTTACAGCAGTCAACATCTGATTAAAACGTTGATGGAACAACAACAACAAGAGTACTTCTGCGACTGAGTTCACTTTCTGATATAGAGGCGGTTCATCATTCTGATTAGGAGGCTGGTTATTTTGAAAATCCATGGAGATACCAAATCCAATAAAGCTTGGCGGTTCTTTGTTTGTACCTAGTGTTCAGGAATTGGCCAAACAATCTCTTGAAGAAGTCCCAGCTCGATACATTCGCAATGATCTGGACCCATTGATCACTAACCTCTCTGATGTGTCTTTGATAGGTCAATCAGTACCTGTTATTGATTTGAAAAAATTACTATCTCGAGAACCCATCGTTGGTGAGTTAGAATTGGAAAGGCTTCACTCTGCTTGCAAAGAATGGGGTTTTTTTCAGGTATATCACACACTTCGATTAAGGCTGTGTTTTTGTTTTGTAGCTAGGTACAAGGATGCATTTATGATATTAACAAGTTATCTCATCAATTACATAGTGTCTTATTAAAACTAAGTATTAACAAGTAATTAGAGTTTTATGGCTGTAGGTGGTAAACCATGGAGTTGACAATTTATTGGTGGAGAAAGTTAAATCAGAAATTCAAGGTTTCTTCAATCTTCCAATGGAGGAGAAAAGGAAATTTTGGCAAGAGGAAGGAGATTTTGAAGGATTTGGACAAATGTTTGTTCAATCAGAAGAACAAAAGCTTGATTGGGGAGATATGTTTTTCATCCTCACTCAACCCCAACATATGAGGAAGCCTAGGCTATTTTCCAAACTCCCTCTGCCTCTCAGGTTTGCTTCTCTGTCTATTTTGCATTCCTGAAGCGTGATTTTTTTTTTTTTTTCCAATATATGTTTTTGCCAATTTCTACATAATAAGCTGGATTGTGATGCGGCTCTTAAAATGTCGAACTAAACAGTTTCAATCTATCTATCTAGTACCGTCCACCATTCAAGTATAGCCAAATTAGAATGCTACGAGACTCTGAGGTTGCATCCATATGATCTTACAACTATCTAGTTCCTCTCTTGGTGCAGGGAGACAATCGAATCCTATTCATTGGAGTTGATTAAACTAGGCTTGACTATTATCAAGTTGATGGAGAAGGCTCTGCAAATAGATGCCGGGGTTATGTCAGAGTTGTTTGAAGATGGGATACACACAATAAGGATGAATTATTATCCTCCTTGTCCTCAGCCCGAGCACGTCATCGGCTTAACACCACATTCAGATGGTGGTGGTTTAACGATTCTCCTTCAACTGAACGAAGTGGATGGATTACAGATTAGAAAAGAAAATATATGGGTTCCCATTAAACCTCTACCTAATGCCTTCGTAGTGAACATTGGAGATATTTTGGAGGTAAAGCGAGTTAATGAAATCGAATTATCCAAGTCTAGGAAGGGCATGTACTTACTCAAGTATGGGTTTTGACAATTAATTTTTTGTTGCCTCCCTTGACAGATTTTGAGCAATGGGATTTACCGTAGCGTGGAGCACCGATCAACCGTAAACGCGACAAAGGAGAGGCTCTCTGTTGCAACCTTTCAGAACCCTAAACAAGAATCCGTAATAGGTCCCAACATGATCACACCAGAGAGACCTGCTTTGTTCAGAAAAATTGTGTACAAGGATTATATGAAAAAATTATTTTCCCTGAAACTCGATGGAAAATCATTCCTTGACTCCTTGAGGATAGGAGAACGTGATGAAAGACCATAACCAGCGTGTATAATTTGTGTTTTTATGCAGTTCCGTTCTAAAGTTGTGCACTGAATGAATTATGTAATACTCCGTCAAAATAAATACATGGTGTATATATCTGAAATAAATGAACTGCAATCATCAAATCTACACCAAATTTACCTTTTTAACCATAATCTACTTATAATCTTTTTCATCATTTTTCAGTGGTGTCTTTTACATACAAAAAAAAAAAAAAAAAACGCTGTCATTCACCAAATGCACAACAATAATAATAAGAATAAACTGAATAATCAAGGATCATCATCAGAAAAAGGTTTCAAAAACAAAAGTGATAATAACATAAGATTTGGTACCAAAACAGGAATCAAAGGATTAATATTCCAACCACCAAACCGTTTTCTTTTAACTCTCTTTCTAAAATAATCTCTTCTCTGTTCTTCTCCTAATTGCGTTGGTACTTCTAACCCTTTAGCAAGAATCAGTGGTGGTGGTTGTTGATATGGGCACTGTGAACGCCAAGAAGTTAATGGAGGACCCAATCTCAAGACCCTTTTAAAGAAGAGAGTGAAACCCCATTTGAGATGTAGAGATGGAAAGCTGTTTGCATCTTGTTTTCTGCAGAGGAATGGTGGGTAATCCCAGTTTAAGTAGCAAGGGACTTGATTTGATATGAATAATTGAGAATGAAGAGAAGGTTTGATTGTTGGGTGTGTTAGAAGATGAGTTAAGGCATGTAATCTTTGCTCCCAATTTGTTTCATCCATGATTCGATGAATTAGACTCTGTTTCTCTATCTGCCTTTGCTTTTAGAATCAGTGGATAAGGAACCCTTATCTCCTTATCTCTTGGAGGAGTTGTTTTATTATGAAACAGTTAGCGGGTAAATCTGACTAGACTATATTAGAGTCTTGAAAGTAAAACTGATGTGGTGCCAATTTCATCGGGGTATACCAAAATTTAAATGAGACAAAACATCTGTCAAGGAATTGGTATACCCTCCAGCAAATTGGTACCCCTATTAGCAGCCTTGCTAATTCGGAGGATTTAGAAATAGGATATGGTTTTTAGGGAGGCTTATATCGTTTCATATATGACAAAAAAATGTTGAGTGATCTTTGTTGTCGGATTGCTCAAATAGTATTACCCGGTAATCTTGGTATCAGCCCACAGAAATCATTCTTTTTCCTGCCTCCAAATCTTTACACCAACTACTTATATACCAAGACGCATTTCAGGAATCCAGTCGTTTCATTTTCAGGATAATTTATATGGGAATGCAAGAATTGTTTATCTATTTGATAATTCTACACCACCATAGAATGCATCTTGAGATTACTCTAGTAGTGAGATGCCCTGTTATTATTCGTGGCATCGCAGAGCAGTTACTGCTTCTTTTCCTTGTGGTTCCACCACAAAAACAGTTCTCACCAAACAGGGAGGACACAAGGAGTTTTCATCTATATCTTTCGCATTTTATCTTGAAAGCTGCCACTTACTAACTGTGGGAAAATCCGTGAACACTATTATTGGACGTGTAAATGTAACAACAGCCTAACACCAGTCCGCCAGCTGCTGTATAACAATGATAACCAACACGAACAAGTATTGCGGCGTACATCAGCTAAGTTTGTTTATAAAGTCCGAGTCTTTTGTTCCTTTAGTTGTTGTATTCTTCCCATATTCTCTCTGACCCTGTATACATCAGCTGTAACAATCTTGTATTCCTCATCATATAAATACTGAATGAAAACTACACAGTCCACAATTCAGTGAGACTATTTATCATCAAATCTAGAAATCTAAGATGGTATCCTTGTAGATCCTAGGAACCCTAAATTTATTTCTTCCGCTTCATCTCTGATACAACATTTTTTTTCTAGATTTATTCTTCACCATGCCTGAATCAGATCAATCCTCACCTTCTTCCCCAACTCATCAATCAACTCCACTCAATAACTCTAGGATTCTTGACCCCTATGTTATCCACCCCTCGGATAATCCTGCCACAGTTCTATTTTCTCCTTTACTGCAAGGAGATAATTATGGTGCATGGGTTAGAGGGATTACCAAAGCTTTGAATGCCAAGGGCAAACTAGGTTTTGTGGATGGGTCTTTACCACCACCGAAGGATGATCTCACTCAACGTTGTTGGAAACGATGTGATGATCTAGTAGGGAGTTGGCTCCTAAATTCTGTCCACCCAGATATTCGTGCAAGCTGTTTGTACGTGGCTTCCTCATATGCCATCTGGAAGGATCTGCAGGTCAGGTTTTGTATCTCTAACGCTCCTATTTTGTTTCGTTTGAAGTCTGCCATAGCGTCCATCAAGCAAGAATCCATGCCAATGTCTCTTTACTATACCAAAATAAAAACGTTATGGGAACAGTACGATTCACTGGTGTCTTCCACTGAGGCATATATTTGTGGTGCCGGAAAACATATGATGGAACGCCTGGAGAAAGACCGAGCAATGGAATTTTTGTAAGGTTTACATGATAGGTTTTCTAACCTGCGTAACTAGATTCTAACAATGGAACCCTTTCCCACGGCTTTGTGTATCTTCAATCTTGTGCAACAAGAGGAAGAACAACAGAGTATTACTGCATCTCCATTGCCTGTCGTTGATTCAGCTGCGCTTAACACTTCTCGGCATCTTCCCTCATCGTCTCGACCTCCTTATAGTCACCACAAGCGTCCTCGCCCTCACTACGATTATTGCAACAGACATGGGCATGTTCGTGAAAAGTGTTACCGTCTCCATGGTTTCCCTAATCCCAGCAACACTCTGCCAATTGCTGCTGCTGCTACGGCCATGCCGGGTGATTCTAAGGCCATTCAACCGGCACTTCCAGCTCTGTCATCAGATCAATACGCACGGCTACTGACTTTAATCAATCCCCCTGAACCTGCACAGCTGGAGCATCGTGCAAACTTTGTAGGTAGAATCCTTAATACGTCTTTTATTGATCCTTGGTTCATAGATAGTGGTGCTACAACACCACATTTGCAATTCTTTGCAGTTTTTCACATCTTATTCTCCGGTTAAGTCATTGATTCAAATGCAATTGCTGGATGGCTCGCTTTCTGTGGTTAAGCATATTGGCGAAGTTTTTTTCTCGCCCACTCTTAAGCTTTCAAATGTGCATCACATTCCTAATTTCAGATTTAATCTTATCTCAGTGAGTCAGTTAACTCGCCAATCAAATTGTATTGCTTATTTTTTTGATAATCTTTGTTTCTTTCATGACCGTGTCACGAAACAAGTGATTGGTCAGGCTAATTATCTCTCTGGATTATATCACCTTCAAGTCCATCAGCAAATACCAAAGACGCACATAGTCTTATGTAATAAAGTGTCTTTAGATGTTTGGCATTGCCGCCTTGGACATCCTAGTTTAGAACGTCTCAAATTTCTATGTCGTAATTTTGATTACATTAATTCCAGTTCCTCTACTTTTTGTGATGTTTTCCCTCTTGCAAAACAGAGTAGATTATCATTCAATAAAAATAAAATTTCTTCTACACGTTGTTTTGAATTAATACATTGTGATATTTGGGGACCATTCTCGACTCCCTCTCTCACAGGTGCAAGATATTTTTTTAACAATTGTTGACGAATTTTCTCGTTGCACCTGGATTTATCTTATGCATACAAAGAGTGAAACTTTTAAGTTCCTAAAATTTCTCACTTCTATTGTTGCCACGCAGTATTCACACAATATTTTTTGTGTCTCTAGGAACAATTCTTCCCCTACCTGCCTATATTGCAGCGAGTACAATTTGATAATGGGACAGAGTTTCTTTCTCGTGAAATCCAATCTTGGTTTGATGAAAAAGGCATTCATCATTAGCGTAGTTGTGTCTCTACTCCTCAAAAGAATGGAGTGTTAGAGCGTAAGCATCTTCACTTACTTAATGTAGCTAGAGCATTACGTTTTCAAGCACATTTTCCTATTACTTACTGGGGCGAATGTATTTTAACAACATCTTATTTAATTAATAAGATGCCAACTCCAATTCTTTCACATAAAACGCCTCATGAAGTTCTCTTGGGGCAATCACCCAATTATCGTCATTTGCGAGTATTCGGTTGCTTATGCTTTGCTCGCAATGCTAATATCTTATCTATATTTGATTCCCGGGCAATTCCTGGTGTATTTCTTGGTTATCCAAATAATTACAAAGGATATATCATTTTAAATATTGAAACAAAAACTACTTTTGTTTCCAGAGATGTTATCTTTCATGAACATTGTTTCCCATTTAAAGATGCTAATATTCCTAACAAGGATTTATTATATTCACCTCCACAGGAAGAAGTGTATTATGATGATGTCACAGATTTGTCACCTGTTTTGAAGTCTAATCTTCTTGTGCCTATTTCACAAAATCAACATACTGTTCAAATTCAGTCTGACAACACTAAAAGTCCTTCATCAGGTGCCTTTTCACCTACCACTGACGTGCACTCTATAACAGCAGCTTCACCTGATGCTATTCACACCACTCTTATACCAGCTGCTGCACCTACAGTAACTTCAACTGATGTTGTTCAAACTTCCAACGATCCACCTGTCCGGCGTTCTTCTCGGCAGTCCAATCGTCCATCTCATCTAAAGGACTACATATGTTCAGTTCAAAACTGTACGTCCAATTCTCTTTATCCTCATACAAATTACATTTCTTTTGATAAGTTTACTCCACAACATCGTGCATTTCTCTCATCTGTTATTATTAACGATGAACCTTGCAATTTTACGGAAGCAATTAAAAATCCATATTGGCGTGATGCCATAGTCAAAGAACATACTTCTTTACAAGAAAATGATACTTTTACAACAACCACTCTTCCCCCTGGAAAAACAGCTATCGGCTATAAATGGGTGTTCAAAATAAAATATAGGCCGGATGGTACGATTGAACTTCATAAGGCCCGACTTGTTGCTAAAGGTTATACACAACAAGAAGGAATTGATTATCATGACACTTTTGCTCCTGTTGCGAAACTCGTATATGTTCGTGTCTTATTATCTGTTGCTGCTATTAATAATTGGCCTCTACATCAGTTAGATGTTAATAATACTTTCTTACAAGGCGATCTTCAAGAAGAAATCTACATGAAACTCCCTCCAGGTTTTCAGAAAAAGGGAGATACTCGTGTCTACAAGCTGAACAAATCTTTATACGGGCTAAAGCAGGATTCTCGTCAATGGTTTGCTAAATTCTCTAAAGCTTTATTTGATGAAGGATTTGTTCAATATCGTGCTAATTATTCTCTTTTTATTTTTAATTCTGGTACTGTGTCTATTTATGTTTTAGTTTATGTTGATGACATTGTTATTATAGGTAATAGTGACTCGGCAATTCAGGATCTAAAACACAAACTTGAATCCAAGTTTTCTCTCAAAAATCTTGGACGTTTACAATACTTCTTGGGTATTGTAGTCTCTCGTTCTCCCAAAGGTATCGTTTTATGTCAACGTAAATATATTCTTGACATTGTCCATGATTCTGGACTCCTAGGGGCTAAGGTCGCTCCTTCACCTATGGAACAACATTTTAAACTCCTACCAACTTCAGGCGATCCTCTCCCTGATCCCAATGTTTATCGACGATTGATAGGTCGACTTCTTTATGTTCAAGTGACTCGTCCTGATATTACCTACTCGGTTAATTATCTTAGTCAGTTTATGCAGCAACCATGCACTGGTCACTTGGATGTTGCATACCGTGTAGTTCGCTATCTTAAGGGCACTATTAGTCATGGAATTTTTCTCTCCGCAACCAGCTCACTATCTCTGGCTGGTTATACCGATTCTGATTGGGAAGGTTGTCCAACAACTCGACGTTCAACAACAGGATATTTTACCATGCTAGGAAATAGTCCTATTTCTTGGAAGTCTAAGAAACAACCAACGATTTCTTTATCTTCTGTTGAGGCAGAGTATCGTGCTCTAGCAAGATTAACTTATGAACTCCAATGGTTTCATTATTTATTCACTGACCTTCATGTCACTATTCCACGGCCTATTCCAGTTTATTGTGATAATCAGGATGCTATTCACATTTCTGAAAATCCTGTTTTCCACGAAAGAACTAAACACATCGAAATAGATTGTTATTTCGTTCGTGAAAAGATTTTATCTGGTCTCATCAAACCGACACACATTCCATCAGCAGAACAATTAGCCGATATCTTCACCAAACCACTGTGAGTGGATCAATTTCGACGTCTTACAAGCAAGTTGGGCGTTCAACATCATTCGTCTACCGCTCCAACTTGATGGGGGGTATTGGACTTGTAAATGTAAAAACAGCCTAACACCAGTGCGCCAGCTGCTGTATAACATTGATAACAAACACGAACAAGTATTGCGGCGTACATCATCTAAGTTTGTTTATAAAGTCTGAGTCTTTTGTTTCTTTGGTTGTTGTATTCTTCCCATATTCTCTCTGACCCTGTATACATCAACTGTAACAATCTTGTATTCCTCATCATATAAATACTAAATGAAAACTACACAATCCACAATTCAATGAGACTATTTATCATCAAATCTAGAAATCTAAGAACTATTTTTTTAAGGGGCATTATTCTTGCACGAAAGTCATGGGATAATCAATTATAGACCCGCCTATAATTCTGACCCTCTGGATCGAGATTTATTACCTTGTCCTCCAGTACTAGTAGCTATATATTGGACTAAATCCAATGTTAAAAAATATTAATTCATTTTCTTCTAGTTCTTCATTTATCTCAAGAAAGAAGTTTTATGTGATGAATTCTACAGTTTCTTCTTCTTATTCAACTGGTGACCGACATACAAATTCTGTTACTGCAATAGAGAATTTATCATTATCGTCAACAACAACTTCTTATTCTGCTATACAAGTAGGTAGTAATTTTAATTTACTATCTGAAATCTTATCATATTTACCTGTCAAATCACTTCTGGTATTCAAATCCGTGTCAAAACAATGGTTGTCTCTCATTTCTAATCCACACTTTTCCATTATCCATTTAAATCGTCACCCCATCTTTAAAAACCATGGTTTGTTCTTTGAAAAATGTTCAAACCCGCAACTTAAATATGTATACGATTTTCTCCTTCTTGATGGAAGTAAAATTGAGGAGGAGGAAGTGATAAATAATAGCAGCAGTACGTACTTCTGCCAGTGGTGGTGGTGGTTATGCACTCTTTAAAACTCTGAATTTTTGCAACTACCAGCCGGGTTATAACGGTCCAGTCATCGAGAATGGTGTCCGAATCACACAATCTTGCAATGGTCTTTTGTGCTGCAATAGGGAGGCTGAAATTACCGACGCGTAATGTGTAAGAATATTTTATATTAATAAAATAAAATATTCCCTTGGGCCCATGTAATAATCTTGGTAATCTAGATTATTGCTAAATTATGTCGGTTATCATTTCCGGGATTATTTCCTAATATCTCTTCTTTGATGGACGGTCGAGATTGATTGCTAACTCTAAAGCCTAGGAACCTTGGTCCTCCTTCTACCTATAAAAGAAACTCTATAACCATCGTATAGAGAGAGATGAAATATTTTTCATTACATAAAAAAATAGAAAGAGAGAGGTGAAGAAGGAGAAACCAGTTTTCCACTATGTTCTATTCTACAAAGGTAATTGCAGCCTTGAAATATTTCTTGGATTCAATCAATGGCTTCATCAGGTAATAAGTTTAACACATCTATGCGTATATTTTAATTTTCATGTCGTTCAAGATCCAACCATTATGTATATATATGAATGTAAAAATTCTTATATTTGGTATCAGAGCATGGTTTAGAACTATATGATTTTCTATGATGTTGTATGCATAAATTCTGTGATATGAATTCATTGTATTTGATAAGATACTATGATTTTCGGTGATAATTAACCTCCATGAAAACCGTTATTAACAGTCACTTAATCATGTTATGAATTCATCAGAGAGTTCTTTGTGAAATTTTTCATAAGTCTATTAATGAATCTAGATGATCAATTTTGTGTTGTTTTGATCAAAAATGGAGTGCAAGTGAATGATGTATATCAATGTTCGGGTCAATAGTAACTCTTTTGCTTGCCAATTCATTACTATTAATGATGCCTTGTTACGATGGTAGACTTGGTGTTCATAATTTTAATTGACCGACAAAAGCCTGAACATAATTTAGATTAAAAAAAAAACATGCGTACAAAGGAATCCAATGTTGTGACTTTGACTAGGTGAGCTGTTCCAAAAGAAAAGTACAGATGCTTGGCTGACCGACAAAGGCTGAAACAAAAGGGAATATTAATTAGTACTTTTCATTTTCATTTTTTAACTCAAAAGTTACAAACATTATAATATCTTAATATCTTAATCAAAAGCAAAAGTAGAAGACTAAAGACAAAAGTAATAGAGTAATTAGTTGTCAGCATGTCACAACTCTATTAACAATAAAGTAGTGTTAGTAGCCTTGAATAATTAGGCGTGGGTATCATCGTCGGGACTCATTAGTGAGTTTGAAATCATCACAAGAATTAAATAATGAATCCCATCATCTTTCCCACAAAATGCGTTTTAATAGAATAATCAAAAGAGTTAACTTTTGAAATATGGTGGCCCCAATACTTTAGTATAATCATAATATTTTTGTTAGTATAATCAAAAGGTTAACTTTTTTGAATTTTGTTAAATCATCAAAAGAGTTCATTTTGAAATACGGTGGCATGCGTTTTAATTTTTGCAAATAAAACCGTGAATCAAGGATTTGATGTTTTGATGTGGGGTAAATTTATTTGAAAGTTGGCTATTAATTTTATTGTTAGTATAATAATTTATAATTAAATTAATGTCATGATTAAAGTCCAACTATCATGATTAAATTCTAACAGTCATGATTAAATATATACGATAAGTACAATTAATGTAATTTAACCATTGGATTGGATACCAAAGTAACCGTCTATATGGGTTAGACTCATGTATGATAAAATAGTCATTTTCCTGTTTAACTTAGGCATAACTGACTTTGACTGTTAATTCTGACTGTTTGACTTCTGCTGTTGACTTTCACATGATGTAATTTTTCTTGGACTGACAATTTTTATTTCAAATATATCCTAACTTGAATATGTATAGGTTATTAAAATATTTGAATTGTATGCTCTTTAGCTATCATCACAGTGATACTAAAGTATTATGTTATATTAACATGTCATTGTAAGTCTACATCGTTTTGTGCAATCACATAAGAATAACTATCACCCACAAGAGATGTTTATTCAAGTGTTTTTATATAAACATAAAGAAATTAACCATTTAATCATACATATTAGAATGAAATGTTACCCACAGGTAACTCTAATTCACATGTTTGAATAAATATTATGATTATATATGTAACCATGAAAAGCAAAATGTCCACAGATGTTTGTCTTTGTTTACTTATGTATGTGTAAAATTTTTTTATGACTTTATGACATGATTGTTGTCTTATTAAGATTTTACCCACAGGAGTTTCTTAATTTATATGTGTGTGAGTATGACTTTGTGTATCTTTGTCATGTTTTACAACTTCTAGTTCTAAGACTTTGCATTTGTATACTTCTTCTATCCCATTATAAAATGGCACCAACTTCTCAGAATGGAAAGAGAATTTTGAGTTCACTTTGGGTGTGCAGGATATTGATCTTGCTCTCCAAATTGAAAAGCCAATTATAAATGATAAGAGTTCGACTGAAGATAAGGATCTCTTGAAAAAGTGGGAGAGAAGTGATAGGATGAGCATACAGCTGATGCGAATGCACATTGAAGCAAACATCAAAGAATCACTTCCCAAACAACGTAAAAGTGCTAAGAACTTTTTGGAAGTTATAAATGAAGCCTTTAAGACTACAGATAAGTATATAGCTGGGAAATTGAAGGCTTATCTTACCACCATGAAGTATACCGGTGTAAGGTCAATGCACCAGCACTATTAAGGAAAAGTGGACTGCAAATGAACTGGGAAACATGTTGGTTCAAGAGGAAGCTAGGCTAAACCAGCAAGGTTTTAATCAAGCACATTCTGTCAACCGAGGAGTGAACAATAAGCGTAAGCCTGCAAAGGTCAATAAGAGAGCACCACAGAACAATTTTGTTCAACCTGAAAAGAATAAGGAAAAGAAAGATGACAATAAGTGTCGTTTCTATAAGAAACCTGGTCATTTTCAGAAAGATTGCATTAAGCGTCAAAAATGGTTCGAAAAGAAAGGTAATCCTTTGGGATTCGTAAGCTATTTTGAAACAAATTTGACTGTTAAAGAATCTTCTTTATCATGGTGGTTTGATTCTGGTGCTAATGTTCATGTTTCTAATTCGATGCAGGGATACCTTTCAATCCAACTCACAAAATAGAATGAAAACTTCCTTTTTATGGGCAATGGCAATAAAGCCCAGTTAATGTTGTAGGCACCTACCGTTTGGTTCTAGATCATGAATACTTTCTTGATTTAGAAAACACTATTTATGTTCCAACTATTTCTCGCAATTTAATTTCTGTTTCTCAACTATATAGACAAGGTTTTCAAATTCAAATTGCCAATGGATGTTTAAGTTTGTTTAAAGATTTTAAAGTTATTGGTTCTGGTTATCTTTTTGATGGTCTTTACAAGTTAAATTTATCATCATCATCAATAACTGGAACCTATTTAACTATGCATCATAACGATAGAAATGGACATGCTGAGGGTAATTCCTCATTCTTTTGGCATAAGAAGCTGGGACACATATCTCGTGAAAAGCTTCAAAGATTGGTAAAAGATGGGATTCTACAGAACCTTGATTTTTTACTGATTACAAAAGTTGTGTGGATTGTATTAAAGGCAAGATGACAAAACACACAAAGAAAGGTTCCACAAGAAGTTCTGAACTCCTTCAAATAATACATACAGATATTTGTGGACCCTTCGACGTTCCAACTTTTGGAGGAGAAAAATATTTTATCACCTTTATTGATGATTTTTCACGTTATTGTTATCTTTACTTATTGCATGATAAATCTCAAGCTGTGAATGCTTTGGAGCAATTCATTACCGAAGTTGAGAGGCAATTAGAAAAGAAGGTGAAAATCATTAGGTCTGATAGGGGTGGAGAGTATTATGGAAGGTATGACGAGACAGGACAACATCCTGGACCTTTCTCTTTACTTCTTCAAAAACTTGGAATTGTTGCTCAATACACAACGCCAGGTTCACCTTGGCAGAATGGTGTAGCAGAAAGGAGAAATCGTACTCTAATGGAAATGGTTAGAAGCATGATTAGTCATGCGAATTTACCCTTAAGTTTGTGGATGTATGCTCTTCGTTATGCTGTGTACATTTTAAATAGAGTTCCAAGAAAAGCAGTTCCAAAGACTCCTTTTGAACTGTGGAAGGGCTGAAAACCTAGTTTAAAACACCTGGAAATTTGGGGTTGTTCAGCAGAAGCGAAAGTTTATAATCCCAAAGAAAATAAATTGGATATGAAAACTGTTAGTGGTTACTTTATTGGTTTTCCTGAAAAATCCAAGGGGTATATTATTTATTGTCCTAACCATAGTATGAGAATTGTTGAAACTGGAAATGCAAAATTCATTAAGGATGGCGAAGTTAGTGTGAGTACACCAGTGCAAGAAAAATCTGTTCAATAAATCAGAGTAATAATCCCTTTACCTCATATTTCTACAGATATTGTAACTCCTTCGGTTGTAGAACCGAATGATGAGGGAGAAAAACAAATAACGGCACCGGAGTTTCATGATGAGACTATTTCCAATGAAGAAATTGTAGAACAATCACAAGAACTGGCCTTAATAAGATCTACTAGAGAACGGAAAAGGGCTATTTCTGATGATTATGTGGTTTATCTACAAGAATCGGATTTTGATTTAGGGACTATGAAAGATCCAGTTTCTTATTCACAAGCTATCAGGTGTAGTAATTATGATGAATGGATTAGTGCTATGAAAGTAGAGAAAAAATCGATGGATGATAATGGAGTCTGGGAATACGTTGAATTTCCTGAAGGACACAAAGCAATCGATTGTAAATGGGTTTTTAAGACCAAACACGATGCTAATGGCAATATTCAATGTTATAAAGATAAACTTGTAGCCAAAGGTTTCACTCAGAAAGATGGCATTGATTACAAAGAAACTTTTTCTCCCGTGTCAAAGAAAGACTCTCTCAGAATTATTCTGGCATTAGTAGCTCAATATGACCTTGAGTTACATCAAATGGATGTGAAAACATCTTTTCTTAATGGTGAGCTTGAGGAAGATATTTACATGTGTCAACCTGAAGGTTTTGTCCTAGAAGGACAGGAACACATGGTCTGCAAACTTAAGAAATCAATTTATGGACTTAAACAAGCCTCTAGGCAATGGTATCTAAAATTCAACGAAACCATTCTAAAATTTGGTTTTGAAGAAAATGATGTAGATCCATGTATATACCTCAAGATCAGTGGGAGGAAGTTCATATTTTTGGTATTGTATGTAGATGACATACTACTTGCGAGTAGTGATCTTGGCCTTATACATGTAACAAAGGAATATCTCTCGAAGAATTTTGAAATGAAAGATATGGGTGAGGCTTCTTATGTGATTGGGATAGAAATATTCCGTGATAGATCACTTGGAACATTATCGATCTCACAGAAAGCATATATCGAAAGAATTTTAGAGAGGTTTGAGATGAGTGCATGTAAGCCAAGTATTGTTCCGGTTTCTAAAGGAGACAAGTTTGGACTCAATTTTTGTCCTAAGAATGAACTGGAACGTAAACAAATGGATAAATCCCTTATGCTTATGTGGTGGGAAGTTTAATGTATGCTCAAGTTTGCACACGACCAGATATCATCTATATAGTTGGTATGCTCGGAAGATACCTTGTGAATCCTGGAATGGAACATTGGAAAGCTGCAAAGAAAGTTTTAAGGTACCTTCAAGGAACGAAGGATCATCGCCTCACATTTACGAAATCAGATCAATTTGATTTGGTTGGCTATACAGATTACGATTTCATTGGATGTAATGATACTCGAAAGAGCAATTTTGGATATCTTTTCCTATTAGCTGGAGGAGCAATATCATGGAAAAGTGCAATAGAGTCTATTCTCACTGGCTCAACAATGGAAGCTGAATTTGTAGCATGTTATGAGGCTACAAATCACTGTTCATGGCTGCGGAATTTCATTTCAATGTTTGGAGACTTAAATTTTGCCTCCGCACCTGTGAAACTTTACTGTGATAATGCCGCAGCAGTATTTTTTTCAAAGCACGCTAGATATACTAAGGGTTCAAGACACATGGATCTAAAGTACCTATGCGTGAAACAAGTTGTTCAGATGAAAAAGTTGTTCATTGAACACATAGGCACAAAACTTATGATTGCAGATGCATTTACGAAGGCGTTACCTCCTAAGACTTTTTTGGAACATGTTGGAAACATGGGTCTTGAGGGAGTAACAAACAATTAGTTTCACTTAGACTTTTGCTTATGTTTGAACACTTATTGAGATCTTATTATTGTCGTTATTATGAACTTATTTATGTATCCACTTTTGTATACACTTATGTGAATGGATAAATGTAACAGAAATAGTCTTTCTTTTAAAGACATTAGTGGACCATTATGACATCCCAATTTAAGGCCTAGTTAAGTAATTTATTTGTGTTGTGGTACATGGAAGGAAACATGTTGATAACAGGACAACGTGCGACCTCCATGACTCGCATGAGTAGTTTGCTTGATCAAGGTATTATGTTTAACCATTAAATTTCGTTTAGCAATTATGCTCACTTATGTTTTCTATGATTAACCATTAAATCAATTATCACATGGACCAGTGGGAGAATGTAAGAATATTTTATATTAATAAAATAAAATATTCCCTTGGGCCCATGTAATAATCTTGGTAATCTAGATTATTGCTAAATTATGTCGGTTATCATTTCCGGGATTATTTCCTAATATCTCTTCTTTGATGGACGGTCGAGATTGATTGCTAACTCTAAAGCGTAGGAACCTTGGTCATCCTTCTACCTATAAAAGAAACTCTATAACCATCGTATAGAGAGAGATGAAATATTTTTCATTACATAAAAAAATAGAAAGAGAGAGGTGAAGAAGGAGAAACCAGTTTTCCACTGTGTTCTATTCTACAAAGGTAATTGCATCCTTGAAAGATTTCTTGGATTCAATCAATGGCTTCATCAGGTAATAAGTTTAACACATCTATGCGTATATTGTGATTTTCATGTCGTTCAAGATCCAACCATTATGTATATATATGAATGTAAAAATTCTTATATAATGGGCGTGAACTCTCCTTGTTAAGAGCAAGGGCTATGGGATAGACTTTAAAAGAGTCTATCCCTTTCAAAATGAACGAGTCTCGCTCTGAACGAGTGAAAAATCACCCGTGGGATACAGTGAGGAGAGACTACACGGGAATGCATTAGCCTTTTAATTAAAAGAACCAAATCATATTGGATACTGTTCCCCATTTGTTATTTAATAAAAAAAAAAATCCATACAATGGGTCAATGAAAAGCCGTATATAGACCAGACTTTTTTTCCATATAAAGCTCATAAATATACAAACGGGCAATGAAAAGTCGTTTGAAGAGAATACAATTTAAACGGGGAACGGTTTCCCCTTTCTCTTCATTTTTCTTATTTAGGGCAAACGGTTTGCCGTTTTTCCTATATTTACTACAAACGACAAATTATCAGCCGTATAGGGGAGACTTTCATGCACTCTTTCGGATGAACGAGAAGCTGATTGAGTTTGGGGTGAAAGGGGTTTACCCTCTATCTATAGTATGACCTAATTTGATCAACTCTTTCATTTTGAAAGAGACTCTCAACCCCCATAGCCCTTGCTCTAAGGGTAATTTAGGAAAATCATATGGCCCTCTTAAAATTTTGACGAACTGAAAAGATAAGAAGGAATAATGATACGACAAGATATAGACTCCCTATAAAGGCCAAGACACTTCCTACCTCTATATGTCACGAACTCACAAAATTTCATAGATAAATTCAAAGATTGAAAATTTAAAACAAGTGTCTATGATGCATCTATTTTTGTGTGAGATAAATGCCAATTGCCTATAAAAAAAAATTAATGGATCGAAAAAAATTATCAGTTGCCTAAAAGAGGTTTGTGGACTTGGAATGAATTGTTGAGATTACTCATAATAAAGGTATGCGCGTAAATCTTTTACTCCTCCCTCGCCCCGCCAGTCTTCTTCTCCTCCCTCGGCCTCTTCTTCTCATTACAAACCCCAGGTGTAGTACTCGGAATTCGGATACGAGGCCTGAGAGTCATCTTCTCATTACAAACCATTTTGCATTTATCAACCTCTTTCTTTGCCTCCATCACCTTGTCTACAAGTACCTTCCTTCTCAACTTCTCTTGCAATGCTCTAGTATATTCAAAGACCACATCGGTCAATTCAGATATGGAATTACCCCTTTCATTGTGCGCCAATGCATCAGCTTCAACTTGGTTTAACCTTGAGTGCATCTTTTCAATATATTGAGGAGCTTCCTCCCAGTCTATGGTCTCCTGGGCAACATCTTGCTCCTCCAGCACAAGCATACCAAAATGCTCTACTTTCCATTTTTGGGTAGAAGTAAATAGATCACCATATTGGGGGACCTCTTCATAATAAGGAACCTTTTGTGCCAATTCCCTGCAGATGTGTGCACCCAACTTGTTGTTTTCATGGATAGCATACAAGGTAAGGTCAGTATAATTGCTCAGAGCATCTTCCAACATCTTCATCGAGGTGATTTCTTTCTCAAGATCGACACGACTTGGTTGCGAGTGTGTTAATTTCACTATCGCGCGATCGAAATCCTCAACGGTGAAGTATTTTGAATGCCTTTGTAAAAGAGCGTTGATTTCATCTGGGAATAATTCCCCCTCGTTTTGAGAAGAATTGTCACCGCGAGGATCATCTGATATGTTGGTCATCTTTCTACCAATTGAATTTTGTAATGTCCTCGCACACAGACAAAGTGCTGTGCTTAGCTATTTATACTAAACAAATATACACAAATAAGGAAACCCTACAAGGTTTCCTAATATTACATCTTACAGCTGCCATAACGAAGGCAGACTTATACACAATATGCACTTGTGGAATGACATGTTCGTTTTCCAGTTCCACGTCATCAAAAAAATACTTGCTGGACAAATTCTTGCTGCTCCCTGAAACCATCCCTTCCAGTTAATTTTTGCATCTTACAAAATCTAAAAATCATCAACCAAAAGAAATTTAATCCTCTATTCCTTTATCTCTCTCTGATAGACAATAAGAAAACCTTCTAATCTTCTCAATTAACTAGATGACAGCTGCCACGGTAGAACGGCTGATAGAATAAATTGACGCAAAACTAAATGTTGTACTCAAAATTTAGTTCCGCCATAATGGCACGGAACTAAATCCGACCTAGTGGGCCTTAACTAAAAGGTTAAATCTGTCCGTGTTTGTGCATTCAGCAACCATTATATTATGTTCATTCTTTAAAAAGCATCAAATTAATATTGTCTCATTAAATGAATATCCTCTACTCATTCCTGAAGTAGAAAGCAAACAAAACCTCTGAGGTGCAGAACTAAAACTAACCAAGCATGAAACATGCGATTCGTCAGACTATTTTTTGCTATGCTTCCAACAGATATGACCTCCCCAAGCACTGGCCAGAGCACCTAAGCCAGAAACCTTGTGCTCAGCAGATGCGGAATGACTCAGAGGCTTTGCCATTCTTTTATTATTATACCACCAATGAAAACACCTACGGTAAAGCCAATAGTAAGAGACATAAGGGTTTCGTTCCAACTGTGAATAAATATTTGCCAACCAAAAATAATTTGAGCATATATCATATTAAGCCAACGAATCTAAATGCAACAACGAAAAGTAACAGCGGAGGGGTAAATGAACCTGGCCTCGGTTGTATTATAGGCTTAGTCAACGAGCTAACAATAGAGCCATGCATCTCTTTGTTCCCATTCTCTCGTGGATTCCAACTTGTCACCATCCCTCGTCAATTCCCGCTTGTTCCCGTCTCTTGTGGAATCCAAATTGTTAATCCACAGTCCGATATTGGTTGGACCCTGTCCCCAATATCCAATTACTGCACAATATTAAGACCAAAAACACAAGGATTAGTCAAAGCTGGATGTCAAGGTGAACTGTGAGTCTGTTAGAGACGGATTAAATTTACATGGAACTTGACCTCTGGTATGCCTTTGTTGAGGTAATAAAATGTCCCAACAGCTTTTTGCTCATTGTCTTTCGTGGACTCCAACTTGTTAATCCGCGGCCTGAAATTTGTAGGATCGCGTCTAAATGTTATATCCAATTGCTGCACATTGACCAAAATTTAGTATTAGTAAGAAGCATTAATCTTGGATCAAAGAAGTGGGGAGAAGATATGCTAGGTGGAATCAAAAGAATGGCAACAAAGTATCAAACAATTTCAGCAGATTACTGTGCAAATAACCTTATATGGTTGCTTACCATTTTCTCTTGCTTATTGTATCTTTTTCAGTCTAAAACATGTCAATTTCTTTTACTGGTGTTCTGTTACCCCAAACCAACCATATATATAAGCTGAACTAGAAATATCTGAAGCAACTTAACAAAGAAATGCAACTTACAGATAGGAGAAGGTTCATCCCTGTCAACAAAGATTGAGGAGCATTGGCAGCAGATTCAATAGATGGTGTCCCCTCAAACACAATCACCCAATCAGCAAGATAAGCCGCCATTATGAAATCATGCTCAACGACAAAAGCAGTCTTCTTTGCATGGAGGATAAACCTCTTAATGACTTTTGAGGCAACAAGACGCTGCTCTGAATCAAGATAAGCACTCAGCTCGTCTATCAGATATATATCCGCAGGCTGCATTACCCATAAACACCAATTGTAAAATTGTAATGAATCGCTCTTACTCAAATTACAAAACCAATTCAATTTTCTGTCACAATGTCAGTACCGAAGAGATTCTTGGCTTGCTGATCCATTAATTCCTCAATCTGTAGTGGTTTCATGACATCTGACACAAACTGAGGATGCATGCACGCATCACGGATTCTTTTGTGCAGAAACTCTATAATAGAAGATAGGGATTTATGACGGATCTCTTGGGGTTTGAAAGACACATTGAATTCAGGTATTTCTACATCTAAAGAATCCACCTTATCGGGCAGTGATTAAGAAATCCACACCTTATTTTGAATTCATAAAAGATATATCTTTACACAACCTGGAATAGTTATGCACTCATAGAATAAAGGATCTCGGAGGCGTACCAGCATGAGGATAAATGTTGTCTTTCCTGTCCCATTTCCACCCAGCATAACAACAACTTGAGAATCAGGGAATTCACCCTTCATTAGATGTTGTCTTCCCTTGGATGCAATACTATCTCTTTTCACTAAATGACATTCAACACTACATCTCATCTGCAATTTTAACTGCATACCAAACAACATCCTCTTCTTCTTCATTTGTTCTGCAGTAAATCCCATGAATTGAACTCTAGAAACCTTTCAGTTCATATCAACATCTTTGATTATATTTCAACATTATTCTTATATCCTTAACACCACCGATTGCAGTTCAACATGATACATATCTATTACCATTCACATCAACACTAATTCCATGTAAACCAAAACAAACCTACACTAAAATCACAACTCTATTTTATATCCACTATCTCTATCTCAAACCACAGTTTCATTAGCAATCACATAACTCAATAATTGAACAGAATAACTCTACTATGTTTATTAAGAAACATTTACCTCAGTTGGAGTCGAATTCTTATCTCCTTAAAACTTGATTCAACAATTCATCTCAAGAACATCAACACCCATCCATTCAGTTTAACTCATACTCAGCAATCTTCATCTCCCCCATGGATTCTCAATAAACCCTGATTCTATTTTGGGGAAGAACGAAAACCCTAATTTTCCCATTTCTCTGATTATGTGCCTCACTGAAGCTAAATCCTCAAATCAACCTAAGAAACATCTTCTTCATAGTATGTTCCTAAAACCCATCTTCAATTACTCGAAACCAATTTCATATTGAATCAATCATCAACCCTCAAAAATCCTAATTACACTATCTGAATTACCTTTTCTTCTTCGTCCCGAGCTTAATCAATAACAACGTCGACTCCTACATCAACTATACAGATCCATTACTGTATTTCTTCAATCGATTCTCACTCTGAACTCATAAATCTCTCGCAGGTGAAGAACAAGGAGAAAAGAATAAACAAAAGAAGAAGAAAGAAATAGAGATGGACGACCAGAAGGAAAAAATAAAAAACTTTGAGGTGATCCGATTCGACCCTCTGACCACTACCTGGAATTATACTAAACTGCCCTCAACAATTAAGGGAATTCCAACCTCCGTATCCGTTTTTTAGGAGTCTTGGTAAAGGGGCGGCATGAAATGATAAAGGGGCGTCACCCTAATAAGACAAAAAAGTCATTACAAGTAATTTTCAAGTGTCCCTTATCAAATAAAATCTGGAAATGACTAATTAGACCTTATTGTTGATAATCAAGATTAGTGTTGATAATTAAGATTAATGTTGATAATTAATTTTCACTTATCATATGATTCATAACTCTAAAATAAGTTATAAAAAAAAAATTAGAGAAGAAAAAAGAAACTTTTGTGATATTTGTGAAGGTCAATCTCAACCAATTGAAGAAATTAACCAACAAAGTGAAGAACCCAGCATTGAAAATAACTAGGTATACTTCTAAAGTACGTAAGAAATCAATTTTTTAAAAATTTCAGAAGAACATACGGTTGGAATTGAGCTCATTACCAACCGTAACTATATGTTACGGTACGTAATGTATCAATTACCAATCAGACCGGTTCAATTTTGGGAAAACCCAAAATTTCAAGAACATACTGGTTGGAATTGAGCTCGTTACCAACCGTAACTATATGTTGGGGAAAACCCAGAAAAAAACCAGTTACGGTTGGTATAATTTGTTCCCTTAAGAACCGTAGGGAACTTACGGTTCGTAACTTGGGTAAACATAACACTTTCTATCAACAGCTAGTTGTGTACTCAAAACATGAGATGAGATCGATGTATAGCTACAAACGATGCATCTGCATGTAGGAAATATCGTCGAATTGGGTTTAGGCTAGCTAGATAACTAGCTAATGCCTACATGATCCACCAACGAACCCTTAATAATTGATAGCTAAGGGAACTATTAGTGATCAAGTCGTTAACAAGTCTGCCAATCAATATCAAACACCAGCGGAGGCAGTAGATGTAGAATTTGAAGCAGCGGTTGTCGGAGGGATCTCCGGAATGCCTTGACGTTGGAGTTCAACCAGAACACTATATGTGAAGGAGGATTAAGTCCAAGAGGAAGTGGCACTGACTCAACAAAGGAAGCATGAACACACTATCTCCGTAACTCCGTCATCACTTTTCAACACAGCCTCTTTCAAGCCTTGCAAGTCATTTACGGTTCGTAACTTGGGTAAAAAATACCAACCGTAGGAACTTACGGTTGTTAACTTTGGTTCGTCTTCGACCATATAAAAACTTGAAAATTAGTTTTGAGGCTCAGGATTATTTACGGTTGAAGATGCAACAAACCTTACATGCCGTAACTAACCTACGGTTCATAATGGGGTTTCAAATACCAACCGTAACTGAGAAAATTTCTCAGACTCAAGAACATACGGTTGGTATCTTTGATGAATTTGATAGTTACGAACCGTAGAAGCATCAAATTGTTCAGTTACGGTTGGTAATTGAAAAAATACCAACCGTAGAAACAGGAAATCCAGAATTTGAATTTTAATTTTTAACCTAAAACCTAATTTTTGATGAAGCATACACTTAAATTGAACACAATAAACAAAATACTAACTGGGCTTTTCAAAACAACGCTAAAATTTTCGATTGAAATGGAAGTAGTTACCGTTGTAATGGAGGAGTAGAGAAGATGAAAGAAAAAAGAATGATTTTGATTCTTCTTATTCATGATTAAAAATGATGGAGGACAATTCAGTCTTTCAATTTAAAAAGAAGGGACAAATTAGTCCATTTAAAGCAAAAAGGGTAATTTAGTCAAACTACATCCCCTATAGGACACCCCCTAACCAATAAAAGGGACATTGCTATCACACTTGATGCCCCTCTACCATTTCATGCCGCCCCTTTACCAAGCTTATTTTTTAGACCAATAAATTTACCTGGCTGGCTTGATTGGGGTATACTCAATTTTAAAGACATTTTTTGTGGGTTTTAGGGGAGTCTTAATGGGTAAGTTACAAAACTACCCTTACCCATTAATAATCTTAATTACCCTAAATCAGTTTTCATTCTCTTCATTTCATCTTCTTCTCTTCTTCTTCTCCTCCTCAAACACATTACCGGCTCCTCCATCCCCCACCAATGAAACTCGTCGATTCGAAAAGTATGATTAATATTCATCAATGGATCCGCCGAGGGCTAGTAAGATGAAGCAAAAATAGTTCAATAAAAAGTGAAGAAAAAAACCGTCGAAGAAGGAGAAATCGAAGCCGCCGAAAAAGCAGAAATGGTTCGATTAAGAAAGTAAGGGCCTACTTAAACTCACTCTAGTACTTCGATTTCATGTTTGCATGTCAAATTAGGTCAGAAAATCCGAAATTTTGAATTGGCAGTTGCGACGCCGGCAAGGTATTTTGTTATCGACTTTGTCGGATTTTCATAATTAGGGTTTGGCCGGCAAGCTATAAAGTTGAAGAACTTTCCGACAGTATAATTTCTGTAACTGCTACTAGCAGGGCCGGCAGGTTATTCAATTGTAAACCTTGCCGGTGTTAGTTTTTTTAATAAAGCCGGCATCTTATTGTTTTTACCCTGCCGTCTGCTTCTTTTGAATGTTTCCTTATGCCTAGAATTTTTGAATCCAGAAGGGTATTTATATAAAACCATGCCGGAGGGTTGTCAGCCGGCAATGCATGTGTAATGGACCTTGCCGACCTGTATAGTGAAAATTTCTTGTTTCTACTGTGTACATTTTTGTTGGGAGCCGGAAGGCTATTTTAATGATACCTTGTCGGCTGTGGCTTAGCCGGCACGCATCTTTTAGTGGACCCTTCCGGACATGTTTCCGTCGGTTAGGTTATTTTTGTCGACCCTGCCGGCATGTAATGTTTTTTTTTCTAAATTGTTCTTGTTCAGGGTGGAGAAGGCAAAGAAGAAAGCTCTGAAAGCTATTAGTCCTCCTTCAAGACCTCCTCGTGTTGGTGGAAAACTCTTGACTTCACAACATCAGGGGGTATTCGTTGTGCCGGGAATGACAAAGATCTGTATAAAGAATAATTCTCAACCACCATCTAAACTCAGTGATTCAGACGAGACTCCATATGAAGACCAATCAATTCCATATGGTAGGAAAGGTGATGATGATGATGTTGATGAAAGATCTCCGGTTGCTGAAGGAGGTAACAATGATGATGATGATGGTAATCAAGACATGCCTGATGTTGGAGGAGGTGATGATGATGATAATGGTAAGAATACCGTCGATGATGAAATTGTTGAAGAGGAGGAGGAACAAGAAGAAGAAGAATGAGATGGAGAACAAATTGTTGAACCCACCGAAGCTTCGGCTTCAACTTCAACCGGAACGAGGAAGAGGGTGATCACTAAACCAGTTGATTCTCACATGCCTCCAAAACACTTCATGGTTACACTGAAAGAGGGTGATCCTCCAAGGGGGACACCAAGAGATGGTGGAAAAGTTTTTTTGGATACAAAGACTCATGGGCATGTATGATCCATAATACTATCGTAAGTACTCTTAATCTGTCTTTCTTATTTATTCAAGTGTGTAACTATCTTAATTAAATTTGCGTCAAGTCTTTGTATTTCTTTTCATTTTTATTTTTTTGGTATTTAGGATCACAAGTATGCCATCCGTCTCATGAGGCGCCAAGCTTCGTGTTCAGTGACTCATACTTGGGATCTTGATAAGGAATGTGAGGAGGTGAAAGTGATTGTGAGGAACTCTGGGTTGTTGCCTGTGGTGGAGAGTTCGAATATTAATCATGATAAAGTTACCGTCTCTGCATTCTGTGAGAGGTTCTACGGAGAGACTGATATTATGTTATTCCCATTCAGTGAGATGGCGATAACTCCCGATGATGCTCAACAAATTCTAGGCCTCGAGGTTGATGGAAAAGCAGTCACTAAGAGATTCGATAATGCGATTTCTTTCGAGAAGATTTACAATTTGAGCAAGAATTTGTTCGGTTGGAATCAGGTTCAGACGGAGGCTGTTCTTGACATGAAGGATGGTTGTCTAACCAAGAAGTTTAATATGAAGAAGTTGAGGGACGCATTATGGGATACACAATCAATCCGTGATAGGGAAGGAATGGTGAACCCGATGCGAATCAATGCTACCGCGGACGGTTATTTGCTATACATCCTGGGAAAATGTATCTTACCCGACAGTTCCGGAAAACAAGTCGAGGCCAGTTACTTGCAACTATTGGATCCCTTACATAAGATAGTGAGTATTCTTGGGGTATTGCGGTGGTCGCCTTCTTGAACAATGAGTTGACAAAATGTTCTAGGGCACTCACTAAGCAAGTTAACGGAAACACATGTCTCTTCCAGGTAATTTTATTGTCTAAAACATTTATATTTGTAAAATTCTCGTAAGATAAGGTTCTTTCTAAAAAAAATTGCATAGGTTTGGATATATGAGCACTTCCCTTTCTTGTTCAAAGACAGCTTCTACATTAAAGTGGATAAGAGTGTTGCGGTTCATAGGGCAACAGATAAAAAGAGGACTCGTAGCAGCAGTGGTGGTGGTGATGAAGGTAGCAGCAGTGGTCGTGGTGGTGAAGGTAATTCTCCAAAACGAGGTCGTGGTCGTCGTGGACGTGGTCGTGGTCAGTGAATTCTTTCGTAGTTTATTTCTTTATGTTGTGGTGGACAAATATTTAAGTTAATGGTGTGGACAAATGTTTTTTTAAGGTTTATGGGACATGTTTTAATTTTGGACAAAAAGTGTTGGATTTCTAGTTGTTGAATGAATGGTTTGTTTAGCTATGTAAAGTTTTAATAAATATGACGGAATGCTTCCTTTAAACTACCATGCCGGTTGTCTCAGGGCCGGCAAGGTTGTGAATTGTCAGACAGTCGGCCCTGACAAAGGAAATTATGTAGTTACCAAGGACGACAAGGTAATATGCTTGCTACCTAGCCGGCTGTTTACTAGCCGGCAAGGTAATATGTTATAGACCTTGCCGTATATGTGTGGCAAAGAAACCTTTCTCCTGATGCCTAAAATCTTACACGGCCGGCATGGTAGCAAAATGAAAACCCTTCCGGATGAATCGTGGCTGGCAATGTAATGACCCAATATAGTTCCGGAGGTTTTGTTGCAAAAAAAACATTTCTCCTGGTGCCTAACATCTTACACGGCCGGCACGGTAACAAATTTGGGACCCTTCCAGCTGAATCGTGGCCGGCAGGGTTGTGAACTAATATATTTCCGGCGGTTTTGTGGCAAAAAACCTTCTCCTGATGCCTAAAATCTTACACTATCGGTCTGATTCCGTCGGCATCTTGGAGAAAACATACCTCGCCGGCGTATTCAAAATTCAATTTTTTTGCAAGTACAATTTCATTAATTGACTTGTACTTGGGCACTATAACGGCCAAATTTGGCCACCATCCTATAAATACACTACTTCTCTCTACAAAACAACATACAAATAGTTCCATATATTATCCAAAGATCATATCATCATGCAATCCATCAAACTCACCCAATAGCTAACAACAATGACTTCATTTGATTCAAATGAATATTTGGCAATCACAAGAGCATGGTATGCGGAAAAACAACTTAGACGTCAATCCTCCGAAAGGGTGGATTCCACAACCTTTCACCAGTGGAAAATAGGCTATCTACGACATAAGGAAATGACATAGAGCAACCATTGAGAAATAAGTGCACACCGGTCGTGTCGTTGACTAAAGTCAAGATGTCGTTGTGATATAACTTTCGTTGACTTTTACAACGACACTATATGATGTTGCTGACTAAAGTCAAGGAATCCTTGTAGTCTGACTTTGGTTGACTTCGACCACAACACTTGAATAATATTGTTCCTGTGATATTATATTTTACTTTTGATGGTTAGGATTTATTCTAAAAAAAAAATGGAACGGATGGATCTAACATCTCACCTCAACCTTATCTATACTCCATCCGAAGGAGAGAGAAGCCACTAAATATCTGATCACCTTATTCTCTCCGCCCTTGCCTCTCTCACTCTTTCCTCTTTTTTCTCCTCTTACACATAAATCTTTCTGTCGATCTTGCTCAATAAAATTTTGCATTTCTCTCACCAAAACCACCTTTTATAATATCTTCACTTCCTCTTCTTTTGTATTCTGAACTTCAGAATCTGCTTTTAAAGAAGATGGTGCTCCAAATCTCTTTGTGTGCGTAGATCACCATTGTTAGGGTTTGTCGATTTTACTTTCATTTTCACGATGAGGGGCTAATTAGGTATGTGTACAAACTTGTCTCTCAAACCCTAGATTTCATTTTCATATCAAACTGTACTAATTTTTATTTTGTTTTGGTCTTTGTTTTTTTTTGTAGTGAAATTTTGGTTTTGCTCTCTGTAGTAAAAGAAGAACAAATCACGGCTTTTCTATTGATGGTCTGCAGTTGAGGATGTTGAGGTAAGGAAATTTGGAAAAACGAAATGTGTTTTTAAGAATTTTTGTGTCGTGAGTGATAATACGGTTATCTATTTAAGAATTGTTTCTGTAGTACCAGAATATCGCTACAACACTATTCTTGCGATATTAACAACGTTTCTGCGAGCGTTACTGACGATTCTTCAACAACGCTTCACGAGCGTTGCAGAACAGTTAAAAGAAACTGACGATGGAAGAAGTAAAAGAAGAATGTGTTGATCCTGCGATGGCCATCATTCTTGCGATGGGGAATATTGTAACGATCGCGATAAGATTGCAGAGTAGATCCGAATTAAGGGGAAATCTTAGCTATCTTCCACTATGTAAATCCCTATATAAAGGGCACGATAGATCCAGAAAAGGATGATGCATTTTTGAGAGCTGAGAGAACTTTGAGGAGAGAGAAACTCCAGAAAGAAAGTTGTACTTCTGAGTTTTAATATTTCTTGTAAATCTTCCCGAAAGTGAATTTAATAAAAGTGTTGTTGTTCTTCCACAATTATGACTTAGTTTTCATAGATTCTTGACAAGGGTGTAGTGTAGAAAATCCTGCAACTACATTTTGGCGCCCAGAAACAGGGAGAATCAGTCTAAGAAATCTCAAATTGCAACTTGAAGATTTGAAAAAATTGTTAGAATTGGAGAAATGGCTAGAAGGAGAAGAAATACATCAGAACCACCAACAACTGTGAGGAGGAGCAAAAAACTTGCAGGTGAAGGAACAGGTGAATTAGAAGAATCTTTAAGAATAAGATCAGGAAGAAATAGAACAAGAAATGAAGTAGAAAATTCAAATCAACAGACGAATCAACAAGCACAATCGCAAAGTAGGGATGTGGATTATGATGGAGTGAGCGTACACACTTGGAGATCGGATTCAATGGAAGAAGCAGAAAATCGACAATTAAGAAATGGAGAAGAAGGAGAAAGAAATCAAAGAATGGCTGGAGGATTAGTTCACGTGGGATGTGAAAATGGGACAATAGATGATCTGAGGCAAAGAACACAGGAAGAAAGGAGATTAGAGGCGGAGGAACGTGCGAATCTAACAAGACAAAATCATGAATTAAGAATGGATAATTTGAGGTTACAAAGAAGGAGGTCAAGAAGTACTGTAAGATCAAATTCAAGATCATTCAGGGAAGGATCAAGGTGAAATTCCCCAATGAGAAATGTTAGAGAAGAAGTGCAAAATTTAAATGGAGAGAAACGTAATAGAGAAGAAGAGATAATTGGCGATCGTTATAATCTGCGTAACAATAGAAATCAAGAGGGAAGAAACAACCAAATTGAAGAAGAGAATCCAGAAGAAGGTAGGAGGATATTGCATGGGCGAGAGAATCAAAGGAATCAAAGAATAATTGAAGAAGAAATTGAAAGATACTATAATGAACAAGCGCGCATGGCTTGCGAGAGAGAAAGATTAAGAGCAGAAGTAGAAGAGCAAGAATTTCGAGAGGCAGTACGACAAAATAATCGTGAAAATCGAGAAAGAAGACATACACAAAATCACTATAATGATAATATTCAAGAGGAGTATGATAGGATACAAAGGAGAATAGAGAGACAACGAAGATAAATAAGGAGAAATGAAGAAATTCGCAGAGAAGAAGATAGGCAATTGAGATTTCAAGAGGATGGTGAAAGAGAAAATCGTAGAGAAAGACAGGATGATGATAAAGAAGGAGATACGCAAAATCTCGCAAGACAAGAAAGACAAGAACGCAGAAGAAGGGAAGCTTCATTAAAAAGGCCAATGGAACAAAATTCAGTTGAGAATGAGAAAATTTTGAGAGAATTAGCAGAAATGCGAGGAATGATAAGCAATAGAAGAGAAGGAGGTAGAAGACAAATTGATGAAGCTATTGAAGAAGCTACGAGGACTCCATTTACTCAAGAAGTACAGTTAAGAGGAATACCTCCAAAATGCAATTTTCCAGCATTAACCAGCATTTTTGATGGAACTACTTGTGCCGTTCAACATGTTAAAGCTTATGTTAGATGTATGCTATAGTGGGAGAATCAGGATGCTGTGTTATGCAAGTATTTTGCATCTAGCTTAACTGGCGAGGCGTTGAAATGGTTCAAAGGATTACCAAAAAATACTATAACTTCTTTTGATCATTTACAAGCTACATTCTTAGGAGTGTACATCAGCAAAAATTCATCGCGGCCGGGTATTGAAGATGTGTTTGGGCTAAAACAAAGAGTTGGTGAGAGTCTGAAGCATTTAAATATAAGATGGAAATCAATGTGCAGCGAAATGGCTGGAAGAGTGGATGAAAGATATCTGATCTTATCCTTCATTAATGCAATGTTCGCGACTAATTTACTGTACATTCAGATTTTCAGAATCAAAAATACAATCACCATGACAGAATTGCGAGAACTGCAGGAAGAATACATTGCTTTGGAGGAGAAACAAAATGAGATGGAATCATATCCAATTGTGAACACCAGCTCGCTAGCGGCAAATGGAAGTTTTCTCTCTAAAATGATAAATAATGTAGCGAGCACCTCGCAACCACAACAGGAGAAAGTGGTCATTGATAACCAACAAAAAGTAGCGATGGGAAGTCGAGATCAGGAAGAGTATGAAAGGGAGAAAAATTATTATAATCGCGGTGGTAATAATAAGATTCAAAGAATCGATCAACCTCAAGAGACTTATGGTGGACAAAGGCAGAATAATTTTAAAGGACAAGGTAATTAGAGGATAATCTGGGAAGAAATTAAGATGCCTGCTCTCAATACTAGCATATAAAATATTTGGGAACCTATCATTTTAATGGAAAATATACCCTCTCCGTGAAACATGGGAAAAGAACCCCATCCAAACAATCGAAGTCAAGAATTCTGTCCTTATCATCATTTTCATGGTCACACAGTAAACGATTGTAGGAATGTGAAGAGAATAATCTTGAGGATGATTAATCAGGGAAAGTTAAATCATTTTCTGGTAGGACATCCACAATCTCAGCAATTACCGCCAAGACCAAACTCGCAGAGTGAATGCTGTAAAAGGAGCGGAAACATTTGTAATAGAAGTTGGAGCCAAAGCAAAGAATTTGTTTTGTAATTCTATTGTACATTCATGCAGAACTATAGAGGACTTCCATGACAATATCTTAAGCAGGGTCTTCGCGAGAGACACAGATGGAAGAGAGATATTGAATATCGCGAGATCCTCGCCATTAGAGGAGTGGCATAAGCAAACTCTATCTTTCACTGCGCAAGATGTACCTGAGGTTGGCGAGCAGCACGATAATCCACTTGTCATACGATTAGAGATTAATCCAAAACAGATGCAAGAAGAAGATGAAGAGAATGATAGTAAAGTTGAAGATTCTTGGGCCATTAACATAGTCTTAATAGATACAGGGAGTTTTGTTGATATCTTATTTTATCATACCTTTAAAACCATGGGAGGAAAAGACGAAGATCTAATTCTATCAACATACAAAATCTATGGTTTTAATGGCACAGCTAACAAACCAAAGGGGGAAATTGAAATGCAGATACCGTTAAAAGGAATATCTTCAAAAATCTTATTCTGTGTTGTGGACATCGAATCACCTTACAATGCCTTGATAGGACGACCCTGGTTACACGGTATATTGGGTGTAGCATCTACTTATCACCAGTGTATCAAATTTCCTCATCCAAAAGGTGTCAGAGTTATTAAAGGAGATTGGGGAGAAAGCAAGAAATGTTATGAAATCGATATGAAGTCTAGCGAAGAAAGAGCTGAGAATAATGGAAATTGGAAGTACAAAATTAAACAACGACAGAAATTTGAAAGTTTAATGATTGATGCAATATAACGAAAAGAAAATGTGAAAGCTGATGACGAGTGTCTCACAGAAAAGGAGACAACAACAAAACGTAGCAGGAAAGCAGGATCATAAAATAGTAAGTAAAGAGGTAAAATGATGAACTTCAGAGAACTCTGCGAATAATTTGTTTGAAAAAAATATGTAATTGAACAAGATATTATGCTTGAAAGAATCGCAAAACTTTACCAAAATGATCAAAGTTATGAAATTCTATCAGAGTTACAATACTCGCGAGAAACGCGAATAAAATTTCGCAGAGACATAAGAATGGGACGAACTTTTATGGCGTGCACCCTAGTTCGCGAATAAAATTTCGCAAGAGGCAAATGTAAGACCTAATAGCGCGTCATAAAAGGGGTATCTCTGGACATGACTCAAATGATAAGGTTATACCGCTGCTGAACTGAGTCATGCAGACGATGGGGTTAAAGAAAACCTATCCTGGAGAGAGATCTTGGATTTCCAACTATATATGGTTATACCCTGGTTGGACGACTAAGAATCTCTTCCAAGAAGTGAAAAGTATGACCAAGGCGTCGAGGTACACGGTTGAGCCAAGGGTGCCCGGAGCGTACGAAACTCTCTTGCCATCCTTGGTAAGTCTTGGCTAAAATGCACTTGGCCTGAAGAAAACCCCACTTAGGGTGCAGTCTTGTAACTATAAGCCATATAGGCATAAAGGACAAGAGGCTGCGAAAACAACTGGTTGTTGACAGATCCGGATGGGAGGAGCTAGTCTTGTATGGCCGATGTGCCCTCCTTGAAGGGGCAACCAGGGGGAAGATAAGGGCGGCACCCTCCATTAGGGAGCTGATAAGTGTCTTAAGACGGCAATGTCATGGGGATTTATGATCGCAAGAACATTTAGGCTTGTCATATTATCGCGTAACGTAAGTAATGCAGAGGCAAAAAGCCACGAGAGCAATGTTAAGATGAGATCAATGGGTTTTTACATGAAAGTGTAAAGATGTCTTGCGATTTCATCGCAAGACGGCAATTTCATAAGGGTAAATTCTTGTGAGAGAATGTATGCTTATCATATTGTCGCAAAGATTCTGAAAGCAACATGGATAAGACAAGATAAATGGGTCAATACATGCGAATGTAAAGACGTCCTGCGATTTTGTCACAGAAAGAAGAAGCGTGGCAAAATAAGACCTTTAATTAGGAAGGCACAATAAGACCACAAGATTACTGCGATAATACTCGCAGATGTTATAAGAATTGCGATTTCACGCAACTATTATTTGACGGTAAGATCGCCAATATTAAAGTAAAATTTTGATTTTTATTTAATCTTTAACCAATTTTTATATTGCAGATAAATAATAGAGGCAAGTATGGGAATGCATGAGAACGATGAAGTTATTATTTATCTATCATATAAAAATTGCATAGATACAAGCACGCAGATAATTAAAAGAATAATAGTTATATTAATTGATTAACTTGCAGAAAAATAACTGTTTTCTGATTCTTACAGGTAGAAACAAAAGAGGCAAAAGAAATTTACAAATTAACGACAATATTACAGAAAAAGGAGAAAGAAAAAGAAGAACTAGTCAGATCTTTCGCGATCCTCCCTATCAGACTTCTCTTCATCTCCAGATTCTTCCCCTTTATCATTATCATCACTATTTTCTTCTCCACCAGATTTTTCACCCTCATCATCACTATCGTTCTCATCCCCATCAGAATTTTCAGCCTCACTATTAGAGATGTCAAGAATGGGAATCACTGCGGGTACTTCTTTCGCAAGATCAGGGTATACAGAAGGAGAAATTCCATGGTCATCGCAGACCAATTTAACAGAATCATTGCGAACGACAATGAGAGATCTATTGAAGTTCGCGGTGGTGATGCCAAAATGCTTCTTCAATTGCGAATATTTGTAATTACGAGTAGCAAGATTATTCGCGAGCTGATCCTTCTCTTGTTCAAGCTCCTTGATTCTTTCAAGATAACCTTTTTCATCTTCTACAAGAATATAACAACAAGTTAGAAATTTTATAAAAGAGAATAATGAAAACAAGAAATTAGCGAGAAGAATATTAGCTAATAACCTTCTCTGTTAGAAATCATATCTCTAATTAGAGACGCCTATTCGACTTGAAGACTAACATTTACACCTAAATCATTTCTGGCATTGTCAAGAACCTTCGAATCCCAGGCAAACTCGTCAGTGCTATTAATAAGGAGACGAGATCGAATTTGAGTCTCCCTCGCAAGAATATCTTCATTCTCACGGATAAGTTTATCTCTAACCTTTTGAACTTCAATGAGAGTTTTATGAAAATCTGCTAAGGTTTTAGCTCCCTTTTTTATGGGAAGATCCTTCTTGTCAATAAGATCGCTATTATTCTGCCTTAATTTTTCTATTTCTTTCTTTGAATCAAAATAAAGGCTCCTATATTTGTCAGTCAAGCCTGAATTGAATCTGTGTTCAAGTTTTAAGAGATTAAAATTGGATCTAAGTTCATCTATGGAGAGGGAGTTAATCTTATCATCTGAGAAGTTACTCAAGGAATTATTAAGACTAGCGAGAAGAGTATGATCATCTACAGGTTCAGGAAAAGTTTGAAAGATTATAGTCTCGTCAGTAAGACCATAAACATATGCAAGTTAAAAGTGATTGCTTGAATAAGCTGCGATAGAATAAAAGCAATTAAGAGAGAAGGGAAATCAGTCATAACATAAAGTTGTTGGTTAGCTTTATCAAGATTAGCGATCTTTTTCTTATCAACGGTATCTTCCGCCTCCATCTGTTTATTCTTCTTGCGAAGTTCAATAACTTCAAACTCTAGTTTTTCTTTATCTTTGCCAGCTTTAGCAGCTTTCTCTTCAGCGTAGAAGCATCTTTTGTCTAAATCATAAGAAACAGCAAAAGAATCTCATCCAACCTGCGAAGAAGAAAAACCAATTAAAATATAGCGATGAAGAAAAATAAACAAACTAAGGAAACGAAAACATACCAAAGAACCAAGAGAATTCAAGAGACTGGGAGTCAGTGATCTAGAGATTCCTTGGAGAGAATCATTATCTACTAAGATAGGAGCATCGCAAACTTTAGCAAGAGCTTGAGATGTCTTTTCAATAACTTCATCCTCTCCAGTAGAGGTCATGTTATGGGAAATATCGCTGAAGATTCTGGATAGATGAGTCATTGAGTAATCAGAAGAAGACGAATTTCTTATTGAAGGAAAACCGCCAGCATTAAAATCCTCGTCAATATCCTTGTCAGGACCAACACTTGGATTTTCTGGAATTGTTTGAGGAGTTGAAGAAGAAGAAGGTTGAGTTTTTAATTTCTTTAGCGGAGGACCGCTAGATTCATCATTGCGAGGGGCATAAGATCTTCCCCTAGAAGAAGTAGTAGGATTCTCCTTTATAGATTTCCCAGATGGTTCCTTTGAAGATTTCTCCTTGATTTTTGGAGGAGGCAGTGGTTCTAGTTCTTCGATTTCCTGCGAGTACAGATAAAGATAAGAAATAGGGGCAACAATATATTGTTAAAATTTGCGAAGAAATATTTCTTACTTCATCTGTAAAAGATCTCAGAGCCAAGAGAATGTTAGGTTTCCTCAGAGTTTGATAGCTGAGTTTCATTCTGTCAATCTGAGAAAATCAAAAAGGTTAGCGAGAATATAAAGAAGATAATAAATAATAATAACATGAAAAGTTGAGAGAATATACTTCTTTAGATCTTTCAGGCCAGCTGAAGACCCAGGGTTGATATTCTGCGAGATTCGTGGGAAGTTCGCGAGAACCAGATATATAAGGACCTTCAAGGCTTAATGGGAAGATGAACCACTTATCATCGCTAGAATGACGAGGACTTTGGTTAGTAGATGTATGAAAGTCAATATACAACATAAGAGCATTGTCACCAATGACCTTCTCTTTCTTCAGACGAACACACCAACATGTACTATCCCTCTTCATAGGGACAATTCTATAGTTTACAAAAACGTTGTCCACAGTATAATCGCAAGAAACAATGGGAACATCTTTGAACAAAGGATTCTTCGGAGCCTTGGGGTAGAGAGTTCCTTTACCAGCGCCGCGAGAAGCATACTCAAGTAGTAATATGATACAATCCCCACCCAATTGGTATATTGCTCGTGAGAATCTCTCGTCAGAGATTATTTGATAAAACAGCGGAAGCTCAGGATCATAAAGAGGGATGGGAAGACCAGCTTCAAGTTGTCCTAGCGATACTACGATTTTTTCGCGAGAACATTGATCATCAGTGAACAGTTTAAGGGAAAGTTCTGATTTAGAATCTTGATCTGGAATTAAAGACAAATTGAAACCTTTAGTTCTAAGTCTCTCGCGCATTTTATTGAAGGCTTTCAAATTTTTAGCACCAGCATCAACCATTTTGAGTATGGGAATGAAGGAAAAAGTTAAAAAGAATAAATAAATCACAGCGGTTATAGAAGCGCAATTTGCGGAAGAACAGTAAAAATTGCAGAGAGAATATGGAGAGAAGGAAGAAGAAAGTAAAAGAGAAAAGAAGAGGAATTAGAAGAGTATTTATAGAAGAAGAAAATTCTCGAAAAGGATGAAGGCAATTAATGCAAAGGGAAGACGTGGATGGTCAGATCGCAGCGGTTACAGAAGACGTGTCAAAAATTTATTGGTAGAAAGAAACTCGTGAAAACAGCTGGCGAAGGACGAAGAAATGTGTCAGAATGGGAAAGCAGAAAAGATAAGAGATTATAGCATTTTTAATTCTCATGATCTTCTCTTCTTCGCAGAAAATACATGAGAATAGGCAAGATGTAATACCATAATATCGCTACAACACTATTCCTGCAATATTAACAACGTTTCTGCGAGCGTTACTGACGATTCTTCAACAACGCTTCACGAGCGTTGCAGAACAGTTAAAAGAAACTGACGATGGAAGAAGTAAAATAAGAATGTGTTGATCCTGCGATGGCCATCATTCTTGCGATGGGGAATATTGTAACGATCGCGATAAGATTGTAGAGTAAATCCGAATTAAGGGGAAATCTTAGTTGTCTTCCACTATGTAAATCCCTATATAAATGGCACGATAGATCTAGAAAAGGATGATGCATTTTTGAGAGCTGAGAGAACTTTGAGGAGAGAGAAACTCCATAAAGAAAGTTGTACATCTGAGTTTTAATATTTCTTGTAAATCTTCCTGAAAGTGAATTTAATAAAAGTGTTGTTGTTCTTCCAAAATTATGACTTAGTTTTCATAGATTCTTGACAAGGGTGTAGTGTAGGAAATCCTGCAACTACAGTTTCTATGATATCTGTGACTGTTTTTACGGCTTAGGGTTTTGTAGGATTATATTGTTTGGAGATTAATTTCTTAGAATAATCATGATTTCTTCTACTATTCTGTAGGGAAAGGTTGAGATTTCGGTGTTGATTCCATTAGCTTCTTTGGAATAGTAAAAGCTCATTTGGGTTTCGTTCCCTAATCTTTCTTTTTATGTCAGGTATAATTTGGATTTTTAATGTTTTGATTACTTATATCTTTTTTCAGTTTCAAATTAAATGTTTCGATTACTTATATCATTTTTCAGTTTCAAATTAGTGTGTGTTAAACTGAAAAAGAATTCAAATAAATGGGTTGCTTATTCTTGGCTGAGTCTATATGGTTTACTTTGTGAAATTATTTATACTGATTTCATAGTATATTTATGGTTTGCAGTTGAGACTTCAGATAGTGTGAGATCTCTTGTTGCTGCAAAAGTTGGTCGAATATCTCTTTTCTAATGTAACAAACTAAATCCCTAAATGAATAATAACTTAAGACTCTGTTTTGATCTATAGCCCTAACTGATGGTTGTCTTTTTGGTGTTTTAGGTGGAGAATAACATCTACAACTTCGCAAAGAAGAGTTTAACTACATCACAGAGTTCAACTGCATCATGGTAATTTCTTGTGTTTTTTTCTATGGATTTGTCTGTGTTTGATGTTCTTGCTTGTGAGGTATGTTTATACTTTCTGAGTAACGGGGTTTCTTAAGTTTTATGAAAGGCCCACTGCTTACAGCCTCGAGTCTTCACAGTATCATCATGGTTATGCAAATATTTCTAATGGACCTGAAAACCTTGCTCAAAGCTTACATGGAAGTACATAAATCCAAGATCCAATTCTCGATGCTCCAAAACAGCAGGGTGGTGACTGCAATTTTATAGACACTCATTAAAAGCATTTGACTTTAGATACTTCATCCACCAGCCGCAAATGAATTTTCTTGTCAGTAATTTTACTTGATGTGTAACTATCAGGTGCGACAACTGTATTCAGCTCGATCAAGTCTAGTGAAAGGAAAAGTCACTGAAGCCACATCAAAACACTTCATGCAGAAGCTCGGTACTGAGACTTACAACCCTGTATCCTTACAAATTACAACGATTTTGATTTTTGGTTATTTTTGGTGTTTAACATTTGTTCCTTTAATAGCTGCTGATCTACAAATTGTTCGTCAGAATAATGTTATACATGAAGATCTAAAACCTCAGTAATTATTCTTTACATTTTTACCTATTCTATCCCTCACCCTTTTGCAGTTTCTAGATTTGAGTTTCAACTTTCAAAGCTTAATGAAATTTAATCTTGCTTAAATAGAAGAAGGATAATTTATAGAGACAAGATAACAAGTTCTCCCCTTGTCAGGACTAGTTGGAAGGTAAGCTTCATATCACTGTCTACTTTAAATATTTGTTTCCTTATAACTGATATCGAATTCAATCAACCTCTAACTTCTCATTGTGTGTTCTACTTGGATGGATGATATCAGTGAATCTGCACTAGATTGTCTCTTCCTGGTTTTCTACCAATTAAGCAAGATAGATCACACCAGAGTCGAGACCCTATTTAGTATCTTTGTACTACCTGTGCTGATATCTGTTGTAAGTTCAAAAGAAACTTAAGCATAGGGCATTAGTGAACAATCATTAGTGATGGTGTTAATGGGAAACCATTCGCACCAGTAGTTGGTGAACAATCATTAGTGATGGTGTTAATGGGAAACTGTTCGCGCCAGTAGTGATGTTGTTGTCCATGTTAAATCTTGCATGTATATCAAGTAATTTGTGTTCCATTCTTGCAACCTCGGTGTCATGCTGCAACTAGGTTCCCCTTGGGGTTTCCGGTATGCTTATAATGGATTGCCTAATCTCTGTAATGAGATTGAATAATTGGATAGTTATTTTGCACCAGTAGTGATGGTGTTGTCCATGTTAAATCTTGTGTGTATATCTAGTAATTGGTGTTCCATTCTTGCAACCTCGGTGTCATGTTATAACTAGGTTCCTCTTGGGGTTTCCGGTATGCTTATAATGGATTGCCTAATCTCTGTAATGAGATTGAATAATTGGATAGTTATTTTGCAGGGCTATCTTTCATTTCATTTATTGGTTCTTACCTCCACTTGTATGTGTATTGCAGCTAGATCATGTAACTGATCTTGTGATCCCAAGGGTTAGCTATGAGTATTGTAGCTTGATGATGTAACTGGTCATGTGATCCCAAGGGTTAGATATGAACTAGTTACTGAAATTAGAAAAAGATTCCATATCATCCATGCTGGTAAGTTGTTTATCTTTTCATAGACATCTCTTAGTTTTCTGCTATAGGAAGTTTGAACTTGCAAGATGCGAAGTTTTCTTATAGAAACTGATTGTGTTTTCCTCTTGTAGTGTTTTTTTTTCTCTTTACTATTTATTATAGGAAACAAGAATGGTCTTCTAGTTCCACACACTACTACTGAACAAGGTAATCGAATACATAAGTCCTTTATTTAGCTGATCAGAATCTTTGAAAATTTGATATCGATGTTAAAGACTACATCGTATTCAGCTAGTGGTGTCTTACTTTTTTTAAGGAACTCTTTGCAATTAAACCTCTAATGCCCAAACTTTTCTTTTCTACATGTACTTGTAAGATCTGAATTGGGCAGGTCATTTCATTCTTTTGCTGCAGTTTGCATTTATTAGGTTGCTCTGCACTGATTGTAAGAAAGAATTATCCTTTTAGAACTTATGGTGTGAATTTTGTATTTGCCTAAAAAAAATTGGTATATTTTGAGCATCTGTGTAAACTGAATTCAAATGTGTATTGAACTTGTAAATTGATTTTGTACTTTGAATTTGAAAGTTTGGTTGAATGGTGAAATATGTCGTCTAAGTATAAGAAATTGTGAATTGACTCCAGCAGAATTTCAGTGTAGTTTGGGTTTCAATTTTGGGTAATTTGAGTTTTGAATCAGAATTATTTCTGCCCAGTTAGAATGTTCCAATCAGCCATCCAGAGCTGACTAGTATTTTTTTTTATTAATATAATCAAATCTACGACGTAATCCAGGCGTCGTGCCTAGCGACAGCCTGAAAGTATCGTAATTCTGAGTCAACTTGAAATTGTCATTCCAGAAAAAGATACTAAATCTATGGCACTTTCAGAGGCATTCCAAAAGTGTCCTATAACTCGTTAATACGACACTTTCCAACTATCTTAAAATGGCTTTTTTCCACTAGTGTTTTGGGTTAAAGTACACAACAAATTTGTGCAAGAATTTGGAAATCCTATCGCAAGAAGTGTTCAAGCTATCCATCAAAGACACCTTGTCATTCAAAATGCGATACTTGCTTTTTTAGAACTCCAACCTCCGATTTTTAACGCTCGCCCCTTCACCTTGTCCATTGCACAATTTGTAAGTATTTTTGTGGTTTTTTTTACGTACCCCATGTTGTGTTATCTTCCAACGAAACACCACTAACAAATGTAAGCTTATTTTTGTAGCACAAAGTCGTGAAAGAGTGCTACTTGGAAGTAAAGGGGGAAGTATTCGCATTCGATGCAAGCTATCACTTCTTGGCCGATATAATCCCGGTGGATAACCCGGACTACTTGGAAGCGGTATCGTCTTCGTCGGAGGAAGATTGATGGTTTTAAAAGTTTTAGTGTAGGTTTTGTGGGTATACCTCTATGTAAGCCCTCACGAGACTATAACTCGTCCACTTGGGTCGCCTAGGGGTTTAAAGGCTTGATGCACATGCTAAGTGCATTCATTTTTATGTTTCAATCAATGTAGTAACCAAAATTGCATGAATAAAGTGAATTACATCTTCCATATTTTCTGTTTTCTGTTTGGTATAAGTACAAGTCGGCAAGGTTATAAATCCTTAACATGCCGGCTACAGGTCAACCGGAAATGTTAAAAACTATTTGGTTGCCGACCTTATGACCGCTGGTATTGTAGTAAAACTTTCCATGCCGACCGTAAAATTCTATTCCAAGATAGTTGGCGTGTTCTTCGACCGAGACAATGCCGGCCGAAACCTGGTCGACAGCTTATTCAAAATGGACCCAGCAGGTTGAACATTGGTCGGCAGGTTATTCAAAGTGGACCTTGCCGGCTAGAGAACGGCCGACACCTTATTCAACCCACGACCTTGCCGGCCTTGTGCATTTTCAAAACCAAATTTATTTGATCGAAATCGAACTCATAAGACAGATGAAAAGTTTAATTTACTGAATTTATAATTTCAAAATTTTAATCTAAACTCAATTAATTAACCTAATCAGAATTTTAGTATTAATTAACCAAGGACATATTAGCCATTTAGAAAATACAAGGTTAAGGGGTGGCTTGGCTTTACTTCATAATGACCTGATTTTGTCTTATTGGTATACCCCAATTAATTTGAGTATACCCCAATCAAGCCAGGTAAATTTATGCCATTATCCTTTATTTTTCAGCTTATCTACTAAATATCTAAAAAACAAAGAAATACTAAATTACGCATGTGTCCTTTTTGAGGGGCATTTTAGGATTTTCATTAATAGACAGACACCAAATTCAATCTTTTTAGTATTTTAGACACCAAATTGGAAAAATAAAATAAAAAATCATATCCCATTCACACAAAGTCACCATATATAGAGTCCTCTCTCACTTTGCTCGGTCAGCCTAATGAATGTGTAAGCAGTACAAATCTGTTAAGGTAGACAATACTAAATTAATTTAGGTCTAATATGATGATCACAAAAAAGTGGATCTCCATGATGATCAAAAAATATTAATTTACGATTTTCTCAAGAATTCAATCTATCAAATTAAATTTCTTTGAATTTCTTCAACTTAATTCCTCTATTTATCAACATTTTACAATCTTTTTAAACTTCCAATCACAACAATAAATTGATTGACTTAGATTTTAAATTTTAATCCCATTTTAATCTCTGAAAAAATAATTCATAGTCATATATAGAAAAACAGTCGAAGGTTTCAAAAATGGATGATATTGTTCATCGAGTCTTCTCCGATTTCATCTAGTAATCACCCATCAAGGATAAAGTAAAGTTACTTCATATTCAACATTTTCAAAACCCTATAATGATAGGAAATATCTATAAATAAGCACTGAAAAAACCTAACCCATTTTGAATAAGAATAAATAGAAGAAAAAAAAAGAAAGAAAGGATTGTGATCTATTCTATAGAAGATACAGATTCATGGTGTTAGAGTTTGAATTCTGTTGTAAACTAAAGAAAGAATAGTAAAGGAGAGATAATGACACGGTTAAAGAGAAAAAAACAACTTCTCTCCACTGTACATCCCACCAATAATCAGCTGCTAAACAGCTGTTATCAACCGGGTCATATAGCAAAGCGAACACCAATTACTGACCTGATGCATCTTCTATATTCACACCACTTTAACTTGGTATCAGAGCCGATAATTTATGTCGAGTCATTTGACCGCACCTTTACTTCGCGTCACCCGATTTATTTTCCACGTGTTAGACCCAACGAAAATACACGTGAGGGGTCGTGTTAAGATTAGTTCCACATTGTCTGGGTTATCTAAAATCCTGCAGTTTATAACTTTTAGAGCCGCTCCACTCATTGCCAAGTTTTGAGTTGGATTCCATATTCTAACATCAATTTCTCCCACGGTTAACTATTATGGAACAATTATTTTATTGCTTTTTTGTCTTGTGGTTCCACCACAAAAACTGTTCTTACCAAACTAGGACACGATGGCTATTTTCATTTAACTAATTATATTTGTGTATTTATTTTTTTGCATTTTATCTTAGTTCTCAATCTTCTATTTCTCTTGGGGTTAACACTATTTTGGAACAATTATTGCTTTTTTGTCTTATGGTTCCACCACAAAAACTGTTCTTATAAACTAGGACACACGATGGCTATTTTCATCTAACTAATTATATTTATGTGTATGTATTTTTTTTGCATTTTATCATAGTTCTCAATCTTTTATTTCTTCAATCATCTCAAGAAACAGGTTTGATATGTTAGCAACAACATGATGAAATCTACAATGTCTTCTTCTTATTCAACTGGTCACCAATACACAAATTCTATTACTGCAATGGAGAATTTATCATTATCGTCAACAACAACTTCTTCTGCTATACAAGTAGGTAGTAATTTTGATTTACTATCAGAAATCTTATCATATTTACCTGTCAAATCACTTATGGTATTCAAATCAGTGTCAAAGCAATGGTTGTCTCTCATTTCTAATCCACACTTTGCCATTAGCCATTTAAATCGTCGCCCCATCTTAAAAATCCATGGCTTGTTCTTTGAAAAATGTTCAAACCCCCAACTTGAATATGTATACGATTTTCTCCTTCTTGATGGTAGTAGAATTGAGGAGGAGGAAGTGATAAATAATAGCAGCAGTACTTCTGTTGGTGGTGGTTATGCGCTCTTTAAAACTCTGAATTTTTGCAACTACCAACCGGGTTATAACGGGCCAGTCATCGAAAATGGTGTCCGAATCACACAATCTTGCAATGGTCTTTTATGTTGCACTAGGGAGACTGAAATTACCAACGAGAATTATCAACCCCATATTTATACAACACATACATACATATATAATCCAACCACAAGACAATACAGAATTCTTCCTCCGTCCCCTTTCAGAGATGTGGTCCGAGATGATTGTTGCTATAAGGTTTGCAGTATCAGCTTAGCTTTTGATCCTATTCAGTCACCTGACTACCAAGTTGTCTGCATTTGGAAAGATATTTCGAAACTCTGGTGCTTGGAAGCTGTCGATGGTGAATTCCATAACTATTATTATATTGAAATTTACTCTTCGAAAACGAATTCTTGGAAGAAGTTGGTGTCATCATCTGTAAATCCTTTCTATGCGCTTCCTAATAGTTTTACTAAGTCCGGGGTTTACTGGAATGGTTGTTTGCATTGGATTGCAACCGAGGATGATATAGAACATGAGTCGTCAATGTACTTTGATATTGCACAAGAACTAGTAAAGCCATTGCCGTTGCCAACCACGCCTGATGATGATGAGTCGAATGCTGTGTATTTCGGAGAGTGTGGGGGTCATTTGTATCTAATAGAGGTTCTTGCATCGTGTCATACTAATTACAACATTTTGAAGATGGAGACTGATTATTCAGGTTGGAAACTTATCTACAAACTCGACCTGGCAAGATTTATAACTGCGTATCCAGGGATTGATACTTACGCATTTGATAGGGCTTGTATGCTTTACAGAATGGTGTTGCTCTTAGAGGAAGATGAAGAAGACTCATTGTCAAATCTGGTGGTGCTGGTAGATGGTAAAAAGGTTATATCTTATAATCTTAAAGAAATGAACATTACCGAAATCCATACTTTTACCGAAGGAAATGTTTATTCACTGGCTCGAACAGGAGGTTTATGGGGTTATCTTCATCATTATATCGAGTCACTTGCTTGTGTTTGATGCAATATGTTGTATGTTTTTTCTCCCAAACACTAGTCAGATTGTGAATTGCCAGAGACTGGCCTGTTAGTAGCTGTTTACAAACTGATGTTGCAGTGACTATCAATTCAGTATGTTTTCGGGAGTTTATTTCTTGGAAGGGCTATTTTCGACTTCAATTATGAATTCTTCTGCTTTCAATTTCAGCCAAAGAATCCTAAGCTGTAATGATCCAAAATTTGTACTAAAGATGATTTTCCTTGTAGATAGAAAAATATCTAGCTTTTGTACCTCAAAACTACATTGAATTCCTTTCGGTGGTTCAAGGTCCACCATACCAAATTATCATGTGAGATGTTTCAGAGGCGGCTTTAGGGAGTAGGGGAGGCGTAAGATACAAAAATATCTTTATCCTTTAAAAATCTATTACCCTATTCCAGTGAGACAAAAAGGCTATTTTCAAAAGTAATCTTTTATACTTCTATCTATTAGTTATTTAAATTAATTTAAGGGACATACCCCAGCCGAGTACATAAAAAAAGAATCTAATCGTTTTTTTTTCAAACTCAAATAGGGTAGAAGCTGGTAACCGCTGGTTCCAAATGTTTTGAAATACCAAAATTTTAAATCCAGAGAATTACAGTAGATTTTGATTTTGAAATACCAAAATTAGCCACCTAAAACAAAAGATATTCAATTTTTTTAAAATTTTAATTTTGATTTTTTTTTTTTGTTCCAAATGTTTGTTTATTGTTTTTTAACCTGACTTGATTGGGTATACCCAGATTAATTTGGGTATACCCAATTTTAAAGGGACATTTTTTGTGGATTTTAGGGGGAGGCCTAATAGGTAAGTTACAAAAATACCCTTATCCTTTAAAAACCTATTACCCTAAATCAGTTTTAATTTTTCTTTTCATTTCATCTTCTTCTCTTCTTCTCCTCCACAACCCTACCCTACCGGCTCCATCACCCCCACCACCACCAAAACTCATCGATCAATTCGTTAACATCGTCGATTCGAAAACTCCGATTAATCTTCATCAATGGATCCACCACGGAAGAAGGAAACTCGTATGAAAGAAACTAATCGCAAACCCAATGAATATAACCCTGGAATTGCAAGTTTGGTTGCTAAGAAAGTGAAGAAAAAAACGGTTGAAGAAAAAGGAATTGAACCCGTTGAAACACGTGAAATGGTGTGCTTAAGAAAGTAAGGGCTTGTTTAAACTCACTCTAGTACTTCGATTTCATATTTGCATGTCAAACTAGGTTAGAAAATTCGAATTTGTGGCAATGTTTTTTTTATCGACCCTTCCGGGGTTTCATAGTTAGGGAGTAGCCGGAAAGGTATAAGGTTGAAGAACCTCAGAAGCTAGGTAGTTTCTATAATCTTTGCTACTAGCAGTAATGCGAGTTATTCAACTAAATACGTGCGGCGTTATTTTAGTTTTAAGGAATCCGGCATCTTATTCGTTTTTCACCATGCCGCTACTTTTCTTTGAATGTCTCCCGATGCCTAGAATATTTTGTCCCTAAGGGTATTTTTTAAAACCATGCCTACGCGCTTTGTCGGCCGGCAATGTTTGGTTAATGGACCTTGCCGACCTGTTTAGTGAAAATTCCTTGTATTTACTGTGTAAATTTGTTTGTTGGCCGGAAGGCTATTTTGATGACACCCTGCCGGGTATGGCTTAGCAAGTAAGCATATTTTGGTCGACCTTTCCGGCTATGTGTCCGCCGGATAGGTTTTTTTTGTAGACCCTGCCGGCCTTTGATTTTTTTTTTTCTGAATTATTCTTGTTCAGATTGCGAACGACAAAGAAGAAAGCTGATCTGAAAGCTGATCTGAAAGCATCTCTTAGTAGTCCTCCTTCAAAACCTCCTCGTGTTGGTGATAAACTCTTGTCTTCAAAACATCGAGGGGCATATGTTGAGCGGGGAATGACAAAGTTCATTATAAGCAATAATCCAGAACCACTATCTGAACCCAGTGATTCAGACGACACTCCATATGAAGACCAATCAATTCCATCTGGTAGAAGAGGTGATGTTGATGAAAGAATTCCGGTTGCTGGAGGAGGCAACAATGATGATGATGATGGTGATCAAGACATGCCACCTGTTGGAAGAGGTAATGATGATGATGATGGTAATAGAGATAAAGGTAAGAAAACCGTCGAAGAGGAAAAACAATTAACGTCTCTTACGCTCCACCGCCGGCTAAAGAACATTGGGACAATAGACGTGGCCGTCAGATCGATGTGAGTCTTTTGGACGAGGTGACCAACGGTCATGAAGCTACTGAGAAATACATGGCGTGGTACTTGGAATGGGCTCGTCCTACTGTGATTAGGAAAATGACTCCGAAGAACTGGCTCTAAACAAGAAGTTGGAAGCGAAAGACCCATCAACATTGCTTAAGTTCTTTGTAAGTATATTTAGAGTTGCTCTTACTATTTTAAGATTGATTGCATTACCGAATCATTCTATTCATTGTTTGTTGTTTAATTTAAAATAGAAGGAGCATTTGAAGACCTTTGGGAAGGTGTTGTTGTGCGCGAGAGAAAAAGGAGAGCCTTTGTCGATTGAAGAGCAAAGAAAGCACATTGACTATGTTAACAGTGTTGGAAATGAGGATGCCAATGAAATGTTCATGCAACTTGAGGCTCAAGTAAAGGCTGAACAAAAATATAGGAGAGAAGCACAAGCCAAGATGAAGGCTGATAAAAATAGGACTCGTGGTGGTGAAGGTAGAAGCAGTGGTCGTGGTGGTGAAGGTAATTCTCCAAAACGGGGTCGTGCTCGTCGTGGACGTGGTCGTAGTCAATGAATGCTTTCATAGTTCATTTCTTGATGTTATGGTTGACAAATGTTTAAGTTAATGGTGTAGACAAATGTTTTTTTAAGGTTTATGGGACGTGTTTTCATTTTGGACAAAAAGTGTTGGATTTCTAGTTGTTGAATGAATGGTTTGTTTTGCTTTGTAAAATTTTAATGCATAAGCCGGAATGCTTCTTTAAATTTACCCTGCCGGGTGTCCCAGGGCCGGCATGGTGGTGAACTGTCATAGTGCCGGCCCTGACAAAGGAAATTGTGTAGTTATCAGAGACGGCATGTATCAAAATGATAACCCTTCCGGCTGAATCGTAGCCGGAAATGTATTGACCGAATATAGTTCCGGCGGTTTTGTTGCAAAACAACTTTTCTCCTCATGCCTAAAATCTTACACGACCGGCATGGTAACAAATTTAAGACCATGCCGGTCTGGTTTTGACTTGTACCTCTCCGGCGGAATCAAAATTCAAATTTTTGGCAAGTACAATTTCATTGATTGACTTGTACTTGAGAACTATAACGGCCAAATTTGGGCACAATCCTATAAATACACTACTTCTCTCTACAAAACAACACACAACTATTTCCATATACTCTCCAAAGCTCATATCATCATACGCTCCATCTAAATCACTCAATATCTCTCTACAAACAACAATGGCATCGTTTGATTCAAATGAAGATTTGGCAATCACCAAAGCTTGGTACGGGGAAGATCGACTTAGACGTCAATCCTCCGAAAGGGAGGATTCCAAAACATTTTGGGCTAGGGTACACAAAAAAATTTGCGGCGAGTTTGGGAATCCTAATGCAAGAAGTATTCAACAAGTCCAAGCTAGGCACCTAGTAATCGAAAATGTGATACTTGCTTTTTTAGCTCTCCAACCTAGGATTTTTAACACTCGCCCCTTCACCTTGTCCATTGCACAATTTTTAAGTAATTTTGTGGTTTTTTTTACGTACCCCATGTTGTGTTATCTTCCAACAAAACACCACTAACAAATGTAAGCTTGTTTTTATAGCACGAAGTCGTGAAAGCGCGCTACTTGGAAGTACAGGGGGAAGCATTCACATTCGATGCAAGCTATCACTTCTTGGCCAATAGAATCCCGGTGGATAACCCGGACTACTTGGATGCGGTATCGTCTTCGTCGGAGGAAGATTGATGGCTTTAGAAGTTTTTGTAAAGGTATTGTGGGTATACCTCTATGTAAGCCCTCACGAGACTATAACTCGTCCACTAGGGTCGCCAAGGGGTTTAAAGGCTTGATGCACATGCTAAGTGCATTCGTTTTTATGTTTCAATCAATGTAGTAACCAAAATTGCACGGATAAAGTGAATTACATCTTCCATAGTTTCGGTTTTCTTTTTGGCATAAGTAAAGGTCGGCAATGTTATAAATCCATAACCTGCCAGACACATGTCAGCCGGCATGTAAAAAAAATATTTGCTTGCCGACGTTATGACTGCCGACATTGTAGGAAGATTTACCATGCCGAACGTAAAATTATGTTCCAATATACTCGGCGTTTCTTCAACCGAGAAAATGTCGCGCATAAAAGTCGGCAGCTTATTCAAAGGGAACCACGCCGGCGCATAAAAGTCGGCAGCTTATTCAAAGGGAACCATGCCGGTGAAATTTAGCCGGCATTTTATTCAAACTATAACCATGCCGGCCTCTGAAAATTTTCAAAACCAATTTTTTTTGATTGAAATCGAAATCATAAGACAGATGAAAGGTTTAATCTACTGATTTTCAAAATTTTAATTTAAACTCAATTATTTAACTTAATCAGAGTTTTAGTATTAATTAACAAAGGGCATATTAGCCATTTAGAAAATACAAGGTTAAGGAGTGGCTTGGTTTTACTTCATAATGACCTTATTTTATCTTATTGGGTATACCCCAATCAAGCCAGGTTTTTTAACTTGGATATTCTAGTTTTTTATTTTGTTATTTGTGAAAATTAAACTTTTCACGTATTAGACTTTTCACCTATGTAATGTGATATGACACGGCGGAAGCAATTGAAACAATCGGCCCAGGCGGAGAATCCACTCCGGTAATCAAACCAATAACAAATCCAATCCAGGAGTTGAACACAAGGAAAAGATAAACTCAATCAACCGACAAACACTCTCAACGAGTGTATCGATAACTTTTAATAAGTTACACATAAAGATGAGCTGACCAAGCGAAAGAGAAAATAAGATAGTTTAAGCTTTTTATAGAAATCCTCACAAGCTAAACCTAAACGAAAATGATAATGCTTATGGACTCGGGTCCATGACCCGTAACCGGAAGAAACCAGCGCTTAATAGATATGTCCAATAATAAAGTGAAAGATAGATATTTCCCTGGTTACCCCAATGAAAAAACAAAAAAAAATTCAAATCTGACAAGGTAAAAAAGTTGAAGTTTTTCACCACTCATGTGCACATTAGAAAGAAATTTTCCGTTCATTGGTAAGTACCCTAAAATATTGAGATAAAATGCCAAGCGATCAACTTAGCTAAGCTATAAACAGTTTCTAAGAATAAACGGCATTTCCACTGGTCATGTGACTCAGTTCTAAGATCCTTTTCTGTTTCGGAAATGATAAATCTAGTAGATCTGATATTTACATTGAGAAAGGATGGGATTGTTATTGATTGAATAGATTGTCTACATCTGAGTTCTTTGGGAAATTCCTATGGCAATGGTCAGATACAAAATTTTGTTGAGCCAGGTGGATGGCCAAACTAGTTTTTCCACTATGGTAAAGCACTGGGCGTTAGATAATTAAGCACGCGACCGAGAAACAAACGCTAGAGTTTGTAGGTAAAGCGCCGGCGTTGGTAGGAAAAGCGCTGGAACTCAAAGCTTCAACGTGGCGCTTTAACATATGACGCTGGCATTTGTAGCAAACACGCCAACGGGTATTTTTTTTTTTTAAATTCAAAATTCACTTTTTACCTTTATAAATTACCATCGATTTCAAACAATTCACTCACACCAAAATTTATTTCTCTTGAATTTTCTCTTCTAAAATCTATTTCTCAATGGCTGAAAAGGCGATCACACTTTTTTGCGATGCAAAACTTGAAGCTGTTGTTTCTAAGATATGTGAGAGTTTTAAAAAGATTGAAAATTGTAAGAGGAAAGTGAAAGTTTTTGAAGTTGCTCCAAGAAAATGTTCCGCTAAAAGGCAAAGAAGAGCTCCAGTTTTGAAAGTTAAGAACAAAAAATTCAAAAACAAAGGTGAAACTGTCAAAGAGCACGTTGAATGGAAGATACGTCAAATGAAGATAAACAGGAGGCCAAAACTTGTACTCGATTTTTATTAAAGTTGTTTAGTACGTTTTATTATTGCCTAAGTTTATATCTTGTAAAAGAATTGGCATCAATGAATGAAAATATTTAGATTTTAAAATATAGATTTTTACTTCAGATTAAGAGAAATTTATTACAATTTAAACTTTCTAATAACATGAAACTACATTTTAATAAACCACAAAAAAAAAATCAAACTACATCAAATCTAGCGACATTCTCTTTGTAGAGTTCATAACATTCAAAATGCTTAAACTCTCTTCCGCTTTCTTCAGTAAACTTGGTATGAGCGATGGTTTTCTAAAACATAAACAACAAGTTCAGATATTTATGATGCAGTTGATCAGTGAGGACAAAGGTAAGATACTCACCAGTTCTTTGTTATATAATCCAGAATATCTATGGTGAATCATCCACAAAACTTCGGTATAATGTTTGACTTCCTTAGTGATGAATGCAATTCTTAGTTCTAGGATCTTAGTGTTTCTTATGCTTTCGTTCCGCGATGCTACAAAATGTCCCAATACTCTTTCCCAGAAATGGTCATTGTTCATTGGTCTCATAATACGATGTTACCAACATCAAACAATAGTAACATCCTCTTCCATTGTAAAGACCGGGAGCGACATTCGAGTGCAGTAACGATGTGCTTGTGATGGTCCATCTTTTAGAATTCAGAAACACGCTTCGTAAAGAAAAGGTTTACCGTGAGCTTCCTCCCAATTATCAAGAATTGTTTGGAACATTTCATCTTCAATATCGACGAACTTTTCTCGATCAATTTCCATTACCAGAATAAGAAATGAATGGACTGTAATCCTAATAGATTGAAAATGAGCACGCAATCGACGAGCATCTCGGTTTCCTGGGTTTCCCGTCAGTGAGACGAACATTGAAAACGTCTTGATAAAGGACACCAGTGGTTACCCTATGAAAAAAAATGCTCTGCATATAGTTATATCCTCTTCTTCAGTAAACTTGGGACCACGATTTCTAACAGACATTTTTGCAGAGTGGGAGAGATTAAGAGCTTTAGCAATAAAGAAGAAGAAGAATATGTGATTTTGGAGATGGGAGGAAAGAAATTTATAGGTCGAGAAACAAAATCGAGTTGTTGGAAATTTAGTCGTTGGTGTTTGAAGTAACACCGCGTGTGGCTTTCCTTTAAGCGCCCGTTTGAATTACCATAGAAGTTGGCGTTTATAGTAAAACCGCGCGACTTTACTAAAACCGCCCGTTTGAATTACCAACGCCTATTTTCTTGTTATAAATACGACATACTAGGGGTGCCTCTCAACCAAACCAACATATTTATTTCACAAAATCCACCATGTTTTCTAAAGGCAAAGTGAAGCAAATATTTTGTGTCGAAGAAAAAGAGGTTTGTCCATTATGTTTCATGGATAACCACCGTCTTATGCAATCCCCTTGGATGTATTCAAAGTGTCCGTGGGAGGGTTTTTCACGCATCAGAATGGTTATTGAATCACAACCGGAAAAGCAAAGGTATTTGCAATGTCAAGATCCCAACTTTCCAGAGGAACCACAAATGCTAGATGATGCTATGAAGATTAAAAAAGAATAAGAAGAAAAGGTTGCAACACTCTGCAGAAACTTCAAACTCAAATCCAAATTGAAGAAAGAGTTATTACACTGCAAGCACTGTGGATATGGATATCACGAATACAAACATTGTCCACAGAGAATCAGTGGATGCTCAAAGCCCCATTGCAAGACTTTTATGCATTTGAGGACTTCTTATGAAGAAGACACATATGGATGGCATTTCTGGGAATGTCCTAAGTGTTTTTTGGTGGAGTGGGCTGATTGAAGTTGAAGGAAAAATCGATTCACTATGGTATTATGTTATTTAGTTTGCTGTTTATTTTGTGTTATTACGATTATCTAAAATCTAACATGTGGATGTCTTCACATTTTCACCATCAATATCATAAGTAATTTAAATTTTTCCTCGATTAAACATTGCACCATCAATCTCATAAATAAAAACATACTGCATTGAAAAACCACATCATACATGAGAATAAAAGAAATACATTATATTAAAACAACTATTACATAGGCTTCAATTCGCGGAGGGTGGCACGGGTGGTGGAATTCCTAGGGCGATGTAGGGATCGTATTTGATGAGCACCCTAAGAATGTTGAAACAAGCATGGAAGCCGAAAGGAAGAACGCGGTGAGATGCTGGCCATATCGCTAGAGTTCTGGGTTCCACTTCATATTCGGCTTCCCCGTTGAGCTTATTTTGTGATTCTCCATTAGTCGAGCGACGAACTCCAATATATTACAACTAATTACACTATAACGATGCGCCAATCCGTGACAATCACGTCCATTAATGTTCATCGTTTCAGAAGTGAACATTTCAAAAAAAATCTCCCAGAACGTCGATTGTGATACATTCCTACAGGTAGCAACATTAGCGGAAACATCTTGTGTTTGAAAAACGTAGGCTCTGCAAATAGCTAAATCCTCTTGTTGAGTGTATCTAACACCACGAACTCTAGGAGGCATTTTTGTAGATGATTTGAGAGTGAAGAATGCGTAGAATGTGTGAATTTAGAGTTGAAATGAGGAGTATTTATAGAACTCAAAAATTTTAGCCGTTAGATCACAAGATTTTTCAGCCGTCCAGATTCAGCCGTTGGCGCTTTTGTGACAAACGCTGGCGGATTCAAGCTTAACGTTGGCGTTTGAAGTAAGCACGAGCATTGGAAGGACAAGCGCTGGCGTTTTTGTCATACACGCCAACGTTTTTGGCAAGCACGCCCGTCCTTCCCTCAAGCGCGCGTTGGGTGATCCGACTGAATGTTCAAACCAAAAAATTTGTTGATTTGAACATCCAATTTTCATGTTTATTCATTCCATAATGGGAGCAAAATGAACAAATTTGGAGTTTGTTCATTCCATAGGAACTGCTCTTACGATGTTTATATAGTCTCAATTAATCAACAAACTCAGACATCTCATTTCTTACTATCGCTCACCGACACAGTCACATGTGGATCACAGGTTTACATATTACACAGAACTGGTGTTACTAGCACATTCCCACAAGACCTTAACTAGAGTGTCCCACAATTTAGTGAGAATCGGGAGATAAATCGGTGTTTCTGTCATCTCCCTTTCCGTTTACTGCATGTGGGACTTCTTTACACTCACTTTGTTTTGTCCCAACTGTTTTTTTATTTTTGTTCTTCTCAAACTCACTGAACATAATGAAAAAGAATATTGTAAGTAAACAGAGAGAAGAAAAGGGATGATGGTTCCATATCTTAAAGACTTAAACAACAAAAGACACTCATTCTTATACGTTGATGTTACATATAACTACATATGAGGGAATTGAATTTTTTTTTTTTTTTTATGGGTACATAACTACATATTATGAATATAACATCATAATAGTTTTATTTTAACAATCCTAACACTCTCTCATGAAGAGTTTGCGCCCCAATTTACACCAGAGGAAGTGTTATATTACCCTTCGGACACCTTTTTAACTGTTGTTTTGGTAAGTTCTCTTGTGTCCAGCCTCGTATGCCAGTACCTGCTTGATATTTGAAATACAAACGTAGTTCTTGAAGTTGGGATTTTCCTTTCGCTGTTCTACAAATCATTGCAAAGTCTTTGCTTTGTAACTGAGATTTCAGTTTTGCATATATAAGGCCTTCAGAAACAGCTTTGCCAGCAAATTCTGTAACAAGAAAGTTACCCAAACGTTTCACGGTCCCATAAGCTTGTAAACCTTTGCGAAAATACTCGCTTGTGTTACCGAACTTCGAACATACCCCGTGTTTGTCGTATTCGTGTTTCCAGAATCCATTGTTATCACTTTTCTCAGCATTTATCCAATCTTTTTCCAGCTGAGCTTTAATCGACGTTAAGAGTGCAGGATTATAGGGATTTGGACCTGTACATGGCACTGGCTCCGGAGAACTCCATAACCCATGTATAGTAAATTCTTTTTGGAACAACGATTTAGGACATGTGGCTCGACCATTGCAGACAGTGTAAGCCCATTGAATGGCTAGTATAAAATTTGCATGTAGTGGTGGCGGTGGTGGTGCTTTTGGTGGTGCCTTTGCTGGTGCTTTGGGTGGTGGCTTCGCTGGTGCTTTTGGTGGTGGCTTTGCTGGTGTTTTTGGTGGTGCCTTTCCTGGTGCTTTTGGTGATGGCTTCGCTGGTGCTTTTGGTGGTGGCTTTGCTGGTGTTTTCGGTGGTGCCTTTCCTGGTGCTTTTGGTGGGGCTTTTGGTGGTGGCTTTGCTGGTGATTTTGGTGGTGCCTTTCCTGGTGTTTTTGGTGGTGCGGCGAAAGCGGAAGTTTGATGATAAGATAGAAATATCACAAGAAAAAGAACACTAGTAGAAACCATGGACAATCTAAGGAATGCCATAACTTTTAATTATTTCTTGTTTATAGACCTACATAGAGATATAGGTCTTGGTTATGAAAACACGAAGCTTATTATTCTGGTATTTATAATGCAAAACTGAAGGCACCTACAAGACTTGATATTAATCAACTCTTTGACTAGGTATTTCTATACGAAATGAAGATATGATCATTTTAATGAAATGAGGTGCTTTAGAAATGCAGTTAAATACAAGACCAGAGTCAGGTATGGGCAGAAAACGCAAGGTACTATGTTCATTTTAACTGTCTTGTCTATTTACATATATATTTTAGAAGAAATTTTTTTTTTGAACATGTCTCGTTGTTCTTTGTATACTCTTGCTTTTGATTTCCTCCTTCCAACCTTAAGTTGGCCCTGATGCTTGTAAATTGCCAATTACCTTAAATTTTCCATCAAAAAGTTAGGTGCTTAGAGTAAATGCAGTGGTTTCACTTTAACATCGGTTAGTATAAGGGGCCGGGAATTGATTTGGCATCCAAGCCGATGGCTTTTGTAACAATTATTCTTAAGCATATGGCAAGTTGGACATGTACCATGTAGAAATACAGTTGACAATTAATTCAATAATTGTTCTTGAATCAATTGACTTTGCAAAGAAGAAGAAACTATGTCAAATTAGAGTGGTTGAAGTTAAGGGGACCTGAATACATACTATTAGAATCATTTTTCGGGGACTACCAAAAAAAGTGGGGGAGTACTTTGTGATAGAAGTGTCCACCCTACAATGATAAGGGGTGGCCTAAAATGTGAAAATGACTAACCTACCCTTAACCTATATATATTACCACCTCCTCACATCACCACCACCTATATATATATAACCACCTCCTCCCATCACCCCCGCCGCTCACCACCACCGACCACCTCGAACCACCACCGCAGCCACCTCTATATATAGCTTAATTTAAATCATTAACAAAACAAAATCAAAATCAAAATCAAAATTATAACAAACCCATTACTTGTCATTCGTTTTTGGTTGCAAAAATGAGAAGTAATCATTAAAATGAGTTGAAAATGTAAGTTGCAGAGAGAAGTTCAGCTAGGAATTATGTGAAAAACTTTGTCGAACTAGCCGAACTCAACTTTTAATGGGGTTTTTCTTTCAGAGAAAAGTTTGGTTACGTCGCAATTTTTCGGTTACGTCACAAATTTTTTTTACGTCGCAACTTTTAGTTCGGTTACATCGTAAAAATTTTTTCCTAACAAAGCTTTTCTCTGAAACAAAAAACTCCATTAAAGCTGAGTTCGTCTACATATGCTTTTAGAAATATTAACCGAACTACACTTGCAGATGAGTTCTGTAACCTGTTCTTCAAATGTTGTAGCCGAACTTTGTAAACCAAACGGAAATCAATTTGTAAATTGTTCATTTTTAGGAATGTTTTGGCCAATTCAAGCACCATTAACTAAATTTGAAATATCCATGAGTACCCAAAACATCATACTCTTGTTGTGGCTCTTAAAGAAAAAGATCTAACGTATCATCACATGAATCACTCATATCATAATTACTAAACTCAAAAAAAGATTTTTGGGTTCACCCATCTTCTTCTTCCTATTTCCTTCTTCTTCTTCTTATCTCTCAATAATAATGTTTATAACAAAACAATCCCACTTATAAATCACTAATCACTAATCAGTTTTTAATCATTAGATTAATAAAGTTTATCATCAAGGGTAAAGTTGGTATTAATTTTTTTATAAGGGGTCACCAAATATTACTTTCAATATCCACCCTTAAAACTTAAAGAGTAGTCCCCCATTTTTTGGATAGTCCCCAAAAAATGATTCTACTATTAGTAGCACTCTAGTACTGACCATAATCTTTTCGGCCCATTCACAAAAATAGATTCAATTGCTTAAACCCAAAAAATCATAAGCTCAGGCCTTATTTTATAGCCCACTTACACTAAAGAATACATTTATAGAAAGAACGTTATTTTGGGGACCTTTCTTTTTTTGAGGGGACCCTATTTTTTTAAAGGCACACTACCCTACATTTGTAAGGGGTGTCTTAAAACGTGGACTTTACTAATTTTCCCCCGAACCCTAATTAAGATTATCAATTAAACGGTTTAAGATTAACCTAATATATAAAAAATTTAGATTAACCTAATATAACCTATTAACAAAAAAAAAAAAAAATCAGACCCTACCTTCTTCTTCTTCTTGGGGTCTTCTCTTATTCTTCTTCTTCTTCTCAACATCGTTTTCATCGATTAATCGTCGATTCATAAAATTTTCATCGTCGATTAATCAATCGAGTATAAGAATGGTGCTTCGAAAGCAAACTAAACGAGTAACAGGAAAAGGTCCCCCATTAGGACATCTAGCAAATCAGAAAAGTTCATTGGAGATTGACAAAGTAGTGGAAACGGAAGATGAATTGGAGATTCAACCCGAAGTGGGCATGGGAAAGATCCGCAGGTAATTTTAACCAAACCCATTAGTTTTAATTTGATTTTGGTTCGTTTAATTGAATAGAAATCATCAAAATAGGGTTTGAATGTAAGTAACAGTGCTAGGTTCGGTTAGTAGTCGGAACCCAAAAACCCTGGTTTGGTAACCGAACTTCCTGAAAGGAAGAACACGAAGAACTGTTCGGTTGATTATGATTGAAAAATATGTAACCGAACTATTCAGTTCGGTTATTTCGCTAATTTTTCAAAAATCCATCTTCTAACCGAACACTTCCCATTTTACCAAAATAAAAATAATTTCACTTTCCAACCGAACTCAACTAATTTACTCACTACTTTGAGTTCTTAGTTAACCGAACTTTGTCAAAACAATTCGGTTAGTTCGCACAATATTTTAAAACAATTTCTCAACCGAACTCAAAACATTACAAAGAAAACAAAAAAAAACTATGTAACCGAACTGCTCTTATTTTCCCACTATGTTGAACTATCATTTAACCGAACATTATGTAGTCTGTTCGGTTGGTTCGCAATATTTTGTTTATCGAACTACGAACCGAACTCCTTGCTAATTGCATATATGTTGAGTTCGGTTTGTTCGCAAGAAAACTTCTAAACCGAACTCTTCCCTAATTTCATATAATTTTGAGTTCGGTTTTTTAGAAAAATAGCTGTACCAACCGAACTCAGTGCTAATGTCATTCATGTCGATTTCGGTGAAATCGCAATTTTTTGTTTAGGAAACTACTAACCGAACTCAGTGCTAATGTCATTCATGTTGAGTTCGGTTTTTTCGCAAGAAATAGTCAGTGCTAATTGCAAACCGAACTCTAGCCCTTAACATAATTATGAGTATGAAAATAATTTTTGGGTGAAGCTAATATGTTTTGTTTTCTTGGTTAGGGGCAGAGCACCAAAATCAAACCAACCTTCACTGGAAGAACTTATAACTCCCACTCCTCGAGGCCAAAAACACTTAGGTTTTAATAAGCGTGGAACCAAATATGTTAAGCATGGAGGTGGTTCAACACCGGGTGTTGTCATCCAAGATGATGTCAATAGAGATAATGTTGACAACGTTATACAACAAGTTAATCAAGAGATTGTGGAATAAATGGGTAATCAAGAACATAATCAAGGTGGAGAAGAGGAATCATCCGAAGAAGGAGGAAATGAAGATGAACAAGGAGATGACAATGATGACAGTGAAGAAGATGGAGATAATGAAGATGATGAATCAGAGGAGGAAGAGGATGAATAACAAGTAGAAATAGTTAAAAAACAAAAAAAGACCCCGAAAAAGCCTTGTGCTAGATATGCATACATTCCTGACGATACTTTGTGTTTGGCCTCAAAGAACCCAACTTATGGTACTCCAAGAGATGGAGGGGAGGTATTGATTGGCTACAAAAACTCATGGGCTGCCAAGATTTATGCTACAAAGGTATTGAATCTTATACATGAATATTTGTTTGTCATATATTTTTCGGTATATATTAGTAAATAATATATGATGTTGTATTTGTAGGATCATAATAATGATGTTCGTGTTTTGAAACGTCAAAAGAACAAGAAATGGGATATAGGGAATGAGTGTGATGAGGTCAGGTTGGCCGTATTTGATTGTGTGCTATGGTACGCGATACAACATGTGCACCAAAAATTTGATCTTTGTCAAGTTTCCGCATTTGCCGAGAGGGTTTATCCTGAGACCGAAACCTTTCATCTACCATTTGGTGAGATGGCAATCACTCCGGATGATTGTTTTCGAATCAAAGGCCTACCAATTACTGGAACAAGTGTTCGAGATGGGTACGATCCCTCCATGAGTTATGAGCTTCTTGAACAGTTGGTGGAGAGGTGTCTAGGATGGAGCGCTAAGAAGGCACATTGTGAGTTTAGAAGAGCTGCAAAAGAGCCTGATGAAGGTGATGAGTATAATGAGTTAAACCCAGACCGGTCTTACAAGAAGAAGTTGAAAAAGATCTAGTTGAAAGTCTTGTTAAAAGAGTTTGGAGGGACGAAATATTTGGTTGCCAAGGGAAAGTTGGTCATGACAGAAGAGAAGATTAAACACCATGTGACTGTTTATTTGTTATATCAACTAGGAACCATTTTCTTCCCCGACACTTCAGGTCATTCGGTAAATGTCCATTACCTCCAGCTATTGGACCCCCTTAATGAGGTGAACAACTATTCTTGGGGAATTTCGGTTCTATCGTTCGTCCAAGCGGAGCTCAGAAAAGCTTCGAGGCTTAAGTGTTTATATTTTGGAGGCTTATACACCCTTGTTCAGGTACTCCGTTAATTTATCCTTTGTGTTTTCCAAGATATGTTTGCTAAGTGAATGAATGTATATTTTTACTAATGAATACATATTTAATATGATCATATGTGTGGTTTCTTCTCATAGGTTTGGGTGTACGACCACTTCCCAAACCTGAAATTGTCTTATTCTCGCACTCCTTGGCCTTTTGGGAAACCTACAGCTGGTAAATATGAATTTTTTGACTCGCAAATGAAGGGTAAGAAAAATAGGTTGTTGAGGTTGAGAGAGAAATTGGATAATGCAACGCTTGCAGATGTGGTTTTCCATCCATACAAGCTTCAATCAGATGACTAAGAAAAGATGTTGAGCACATTGATTTCTCACCTATTTCGGCTTATAATGGCCCGTTGTTTTATCCTGGCGGTTGTACAATGTACAATCCTCGAAGAGTAATGAGACAATTATCTTGTGTCCAAAGTGTCCCAGCAGAGGATAAATTCAAATTCAAGGTGATGAAGCGGTGAACTAAGAACACCGAAAAGAATTTTGTTCCAAAGTACAATCCTGCTCCATCAGTGGACCAATGGAACAACTGTGAGGATTATTATATTCTAGTTGAAGAGTTAGAAGATTGTTATGGTGAGCCAAATGCTGCTGAAGAAGGGTATATGGAATGGTATGAAAATTTTTCTCATCCTCGTGTAGTAAACACACAACAACAAGCCCGTGCTGAGAAAGCAAAATCGAAGGCAGTGGAGAAAGAGACCCAGAAAATTATGAAGCATACCCCAACCTGTGGTGATGAGGCATTTATCTTATGGAATTCAGCGGTAAGATATTTACTCTTATTTTTTCTTTTTATAAACTTATTAAGCATGCAAATATAGGAAATTTATACTTGTTTATGATTTTCATTGAAAAAAGGTGAAGTCAAGTTCTAAATTGTTGAAGAAAATGATGACAAAAATCCGTAGTGGAGAGCCGATGAACACTGCTGAACAAACGGAACTCTACAACCAATGGACAAATGTTTTTTCACCCAACACTGCTGATCAAAGTCGGAGCATGCCGATGAAGAGGGGTCGACGAGAAGGGGAAGGTTCAAGTCGAATGGTTGAACAACAAAGCAATGGAGATGACACTCCTAGTGACGAAGGACCAGCTAAAGCTCCTAAACGCAAGGGTAGAAAAGTCTCACGTAGTGGTCGTCGTGAATGAGTGATTGCAAGAATTAGTAATTTGGCATTTTATTCTGGATTTGGTACTTTTATTCTGGATTTGGTACTTTGTTCTCTTATGTTTGGAATACCTCTTTATTGTGGATTTGGTAGTTTGTTTTCTTGTTTTTTTGTTTTAGTAAACGAATTTCAAAACGTTCGGTTTGATATAAACGTTTGGTTTGATATTCTTAATTTGTGTCTAAGTAAGATATAAATCCAATTAAAGAGTGATGTTCGGTTGGATCGCAATTACAAATCCAACCGAACTGAACACTACCAAAAAAATAAAAAGTTACAGAGTGATGTTCGGTTTGATCGCAATTACAAAATTCAACCGAACTGAACACTACAAAAAAAAAACGTATTACAGAGTGATGTTCGGTTGGATCGAAATTACAAATCCAACCACACTGAACACTACCAAAAAAAAAAAGTTACAGAGTGATGTTCGGTTGGATCGCAATTACAAATTCAACCGAACTGAACACTACCAAAAAAAAAAAGTTACAGAGTGATGTTCGGTTTGATCGCAATTACAAAACTCAACCGAACTGATCACTACAAAAAATATTAAAAGTTATAGAGTGATGTTCGGTTACTGGGTAAAAACTGCAGGTTACCGAACGCAGTTGTTCGAAAATAAAACCTTATGTTCGGTTACCTGCGAAACTTTTATTACAAACCGAACGCATAGGTTCGAAAATAAAACCTTATGTTCGGTTACCTGCGCAAATTTTATTACAAACCGAACGCATAGGTTCGAAAATAAAACCTTTGTTAGTGTTCAGTTCGGTTAGATATAATAACATAACTAACCGAACATAATTGTTGACCAAAACTTGTACTTGATCTGACAAATGTAACGGCAATTTTTTAGTCCGTTATACACCCCAATGCTATATATATGGGTCTGATGCTTCATTTTTTTTGTATACCATTTCATAAAAATGGTATTTGGTAGTCATAAATTTACTTTAGAAGAAGATCTTTCTATTTGTAGAAACTTCGTACTGTGGTTTCCAAAGATGGGTGAAGAACAGTCAAGGCATGGTCGGATTAGTAATAGTTATTGGGGGAAAATACATGAGAAATTCTGCGATGACACAGGTAACCCTCATAACCTAGAAGAGCTATCTTTGTTCATTCGATTTGAAAAAATTCAAAAAAGAGTTGAGGATTTTTTGATTTTGTATCGGATAGTTGCGAGGAATCGACTGAGGGGTGAAACATACGAGGAAATCGTTTTAATGTCAAAGAATGAATGGCGACGATGGAAAGTAAAGGATTTCAAATATGAAGATCATTTCCGCATCCTTAGAGACTTTTTCATAATGCGTTTTGGATATTAAGTCTTTTGTAATTTAATTTCGGCAATGTCATGTAATTTCATTTCCAAACCGAACTAATGTTGTAATGTAATAGTTCGGTAATGTCATTTAATGTAATTTGTTAACCGAACTTATATATTTTGAATTGCAAACCACAGTGGACCTACAATCCTTCCATTGATTCTTTTTAATTGACTCAATTGCATTGTAAATGGTGGTCGGGGATGATACGTTTTCCGTGTTATCATCCTTTAATAAGCGAAGCATACCAGCTGGGGAAATACGCAATCTCCTATATTTAGCTACTTTCTCCTTTTGTTGAGGAGTCAGCCTTGCGGCCATTGCATGTCCTTCAAGATTCTCCGGACGATGGTGGTTGTGATTACCTACCACCTTATCCATCGATAGAACCCATCCTTTCCTTAGTTTTGAGTAACTAAAAACTAGCTTGAACGGACATTTTATTTTCTTTGAGCACACTGTGTTCTTCCTCGTCGTCTTTCCTTCATACACATACCCCTTCCTCTTGTGGATAGCATCCGGATCTCCACTTCTCTCGCAAACCATTTCAAAACGAGTTTTGCTTTCTTTTCCATTCAAAACTAATACGCACATGGCTCTCTTGGCATGCTCTCTAGCCCAATTCTTCACATCAATAGGTTGATCAAATACCAAATCATTGGCATAGTGATGGGATGTATCTTCGTACAAGATACCAATTGGAGAAGGTTGATCATCCATTGGTATATCTTGGCATTCAATCTACAAGAAATGGAACAACATCTATTGAAATCACAACCGGGTTCGGTAAGCTATTAATTTAAGCGCGTAAACCGAACTACCAATTCGGTGAACAAACCAAAAGGCCATATAACCGAACATATAAAGTATATGTAGTTCGGTTACAATATATTTTACATAGGTCACCGAATACAACACTGGAACTATTCATTTTTTGGGATTCTTAAGTTCGGTTAGGTATGCTCTTGGGATCAAGTGTGCGAAATAACCGAACCTGCATAACTTAGTGTACTCTTATATTTTGTACAGTTCGGTGAGATAGTGGCTTTACAGGAAGTGTGCGAACAAACCGAACTTTGTATGCTAAGTTTAATTAGTTCTACGTAAAGTTCGGTTGGTTAATAGTTGCAAAGCAACCGAACTTTGTACATTAAGTTAAATCATAAATTTACGTTAAGTTCAGTTAGTGTATATTGGTTGCGAAACAACCTAACATTACACTGGAATTCTTCAAACTTCCATCAATGCATAGTTCGGTTATCTGCGTGTTTGTCTAATGTAACCGAACTGCATATCCAGATGAGTTCGGTTAGATGTTCTTCACCTTTCGTAACCGAACTACTTAAAAAATGTACATTTGTTTTGAAAATTTGGAGCAATTAGACCAACATTAGCTAAGTTTGGAGCATACCTAGATACCCAAATGATCTTCCTCCGGTTGTGGTTGATAAAATCCATCATTTTCATATTGAGATTGAGTTTGTGGAAGAATACATTCACCATCTAAGAAATTACTCATATCCGGATCATTGTGAAGATTAACAAATACTCTAGGAGTTAATGGAGATGAAGAATCAGATGAGCTTTCATCACAAGAATTCCCAAACGTAGTGAATGTGAAATAATGTTTTTTTTCCATGGTTTTCTCCTTCTTCTTCTCTAACTTTATCCTCTAAAAAATTCAATTTCATTTTTAATAACTCATGTTTTAATCTAATCTCACTAATCAGTTTTTTCTTAATCATTTTAATAATGATTTCACTAATCAAAACCAAAAGATAATTAAAAGGGTATTTTAGGTAATATAGAAAGTATTAGATTAGGGCACCCCTACCCCAAATAACATCATGGTCCCCTCAAAAAAAGAAGGGTGCCCAAAATAACGTTCTATAGAAACTTCTACTCTGTAAACACAAGATGGGCAACTTCTACTCTGTGAATACACGATGGGGCAGCCGGCAGCAGACAGTTAAGTGAAATCTCCTTGGTTTTTCTTGACCTTCTCATCAAAATACATCGAGGTTCAATTTCATGGGTAGATTTTGATGGTTTTGTTGACGATCTTTGTTAAGTTAGTAGGATGACCATGTCTATAACTGAGTTTATTGAGTTAAACCGAGTTAGAGCTGAAAAGATCGAAGAAATGAGGACTGTGGATATAAGATCGAGTTTTCTCAAAATGTCAGGGCGACGTTATTTTTATTGGCCATCAATTTTCAAACATAGCTTAAGAGGAAATTTTAGTAATCCGACATAATTTGTAATTTTACTTTTTTTTTCTTCTTATGGGCTAGATTGGTGCTAGATTAGCACTTAAGTGTTGCAATTCAAAAAAAAAAAGTGTAGCAAAAATGTTAACACTAGTTCTCTCTCCTACCAGTTGCTAGCATGTGAGCTAGCATGCTAGATAGTTACGCTGAATGATTCAGCGCTTGAAAAACCACCTTTTTGCGGAATGGTTCATCGCTGAGAGATTTATTTTTGTTCTGACCGGTGAGATTGGTTACGCTGAATGATTTAGCGCAACACGCTGACGTGGACTGTTAATCTAGCTGCTAGATTATCACTCACATAAGACTTAGAAGGTAGTCCTAACTGCTACCGACCGATTATATTATTTGACTTAACAAAAAAAAACTTGACTGCTAATCTAGCTGTTAGACTAGCACCCTGTAAGACTTATTCTTATGGCTGCTGACTCCATGTAATCTGCTTTTTCCGTCCTCTATGCTTCTTTCATAAAATCTTTGATTTATCGAAACTTATCAAACAAAAAAATAAGTAATAAGGCTAATGAAAACAAATGGTCCAACTTTAATAATTTAAAAGCTAAATTTGTTCATATCTCGTCGTCTTTTAGCAAACCGACTCTTTCTAATTACTATTTATTTATTTATTTTTGGAAATTTTGCTTTTTATCCTATTTTACTCCCTTTATTCATTCTTTCTCTTCCTTAAAAGGTAGGAAGTAAAAACCGTGGAGAACATTATAGCAATGGCGGAAAAGATGGTATGTTTTTGCTATCTATCATGCTTGAACTCTATATGATTTCTCACCTGTATTCTTAAATCTTCCTAGTTTGGGACCTCTAAGAATTATTTGAGGCCTACCATGTTCTTTTCCAATTTATACGAATGGCAATGGGCTGTATAAATTCGGAAAAAAGATTTATCTAGCCTTAAATTAACTATAATCCTAATTTAACCGGTCCGCGAGTTATAACCCCAAAGGTGTCCCTAACCATCCACAAAAAATCCATCAAAACAAAAGTAACACAAAAACCCCATCAAAACAAAAGTAATACAAAATCCCCAAAGAATTTGATGAAACCAATTTTGAAATTTAGGGTTTTTGTATCAATTTTGTTTACGATGGAGTTTTAATGGATCCTAACATTTGAATGGGGTTTTTGTACAACAAGTTTGGTCACCTTGGGTTTTTATGACTAGTTCTGTAACCTATATAAATATAACTAATTTCTATTCTCAGCTAAAATCCTAAAAACTTAAAAACCTAAAACAAAAACAACTTTATATTTTCATCCAATCTTTCCAGTCTTTCTAGTTTTCCGAAGGGAACTTTGTGTGGACGAGACGGTTTGGGGGTACAACATCTCCTTGATGCTCTCAACGGACCGGCAGTAGCAGTTGCGGAGGGTTTACTAGCGTCTATCAATGGCGTGGTTAATCTTTGGATGGATGGTTCGTGTCCTGCGCAGCTTGGGGAGTATGTTGCAAGTGCACCGCTCACGTCGTTCCTCAAGCTAGATGGGGGGATACTTCTCATTGTTGTTGGCACTGTTTGGAGACGTTTAGTGTCCAAAGTTGCAGCACATTCTGTACACAAAGAAATGTGTTCGTACCTGGAGGATTTCCAGTTTGGAGTGGGTGTTCCATGCGGTGAAGAGGCTGTTTTACATTCGGTTAACCGACTTATCCATGATAAAGGTAATTCTCATTCTATGACCATGTTGCTTGTGGATTACGAGAATGCCTTCAATTTGGTGAGTGGGTCAGCTATGCTCATGAGGTGAGAACTAGATTCCGATTTATTTTTAAGTGGGTGGAGTTTTGTTACTCTCAACATCCTAGGCTATACTATAATGACTCCACTTGTCCTCTGCCCAAGGAGTTCAACATGGGATCCTCTTAGCCCCCTTCTTTTTGCACTTACTTTACGCTCTTTGGTCAAAAGGATTGCCGAACAGTGTCTGATGGACTTGCATGCTTGGTATTTGGACGATGGAACAATCATTGGTTATACTCTCATGGTTTCCAAGTCTCTCAACATTATCCAGTCGGGGTGGGGGTGGGGGGTTCATCTCAATATCACTAATACGCTAAGACGGAGGTGTTTTGGCCGTATTTTTATCCACGGAGTATGGATGCCTTTCCTTCTAAGATTGGTAGACCTGCAAAGGGGGTTAAGTTGCTTGGTGGGCCGGTAATCCTTGATCATGATTTCTGTAGTGATTTAGTTAAGGCTAGAGTTATCAATACTACGGAGTTGATGGATGCCGTCAAGAAGTTGGAGGAACCTTAGTACGAATTTGCTGAGAAGTTGTGCGTGGGTTTCCAAGCTATATTTTTATATGCGCACTATTATGCCTGAGCATTTGATAGAGGCACAATGCATTTTTGATGCGCATTTGTCCCAACATGTGCATCATATTATTACGAATGATGGGCCTAATATGGATTGCTACAACATCGGCTTATATCTTTACCTCTCCGGCATGGTGGGTTGGGATTATTCTTCATGGATGATGTGATTAACTACTGTTATTTGGCATCGGTGATACAGACACATCCCCTGCAATCTTTCATCTTACGTGGTACTTCCTTACTGGGCCCTGATTTTGGTCTTTACCGGTCTATGGAGTTATTTTCAAGTGTATGTCCTGGTGTCAACGTCGATCTTGCTGCCCCACATCCCATGAAGTTTTTTGTAGTTAAGCATTTTGAGGTTGTCATGAAAGAGATTCCCGAGAAGTTTTCCATCACTGATCGTGACTGCGCCCTTTGGCAATATACCAAATCCAATCATGCTTCGGATTTTCTCAAGTATTTACCCATTGAGGTAGGGATGCACATAGCCGACCCAACCCGCCGACCCTACCCGTACCCGACCAAAAATACCCACACCTGATTCAACCCACCTAGCCATGGATCGACTATGGGTGAGGCACGCCAGAACCCACCATATGTTGGGTCGGTTGCGGGTAAAAAATTTTGTCACCCGAACCGATCCACCCACCCGACCTAAACTATTCACATCTATTTTTGTGTACATTTAAGGATAACAAAAAAAAATCCCATCTCCTCACTCCACGTATAGCTATAGGGCGACGTATGTACTACACGTGGACCGTACTACACGATTGAATTACAGACATTATCGACAACCCAACTCCACAAATTTAATTTTTTTTCCTGAACTTCATATATCAAAATCGAAAGAAATTTGAAGAGAAAAATCGATTGGCAGTAATCCAATTTTTTATTTCATGTTTTTCTATACGTATCTTCTCCTTTTGTCCTCTTGTTCTTGATTTGCAAGGGTAGTCAAATCCTTAATCAGTTCAATTCTTGTGTGTGATTTAGAAAATATGGTTGCACATGCAAATAGAGTAATGGGTATTGGTATTGTTGTCTGGTTGGATGAAAATGAAGATAAATGGCAAGTATTCAACAATGGCTGTTCTTATAGATCAACTCCTCTTTCATAAAAAGGTAGAATTGATTAATGGGAAGTTTGCATTGAGTTTATTAATATCAATGGTTCATGGATGATGTTTTAATGGGGATGAAATTGATTCCATATTCATTCCACAAACAAGCACCACTTGATGGAGGCTGTGTAAGTCAATAGTTGGCCGATACTTTGTGAAAGAAAAAATGATTGGAGAATTGATGATTTTTCTCCAAGTGATTGCAAATTCATTGGATCTGATAGGAATTTGGCGAAAAGGGTGAATGTGAATCACTGGTGTTGGGAAGAAAATGATGTGTATTTTATGGTTTTTTTTTTTTTTTGTAAGTTATGTGTATTTTATGGTGAGTAACCCACCACCCACTCGATCCAACCCACTGTAAAGTGGGTCGGGTGAAAATCGACCCATTGTTATGTTGGGTCGGTGTGGGTGACAACTTATGTTACCCACCATCAGTGGGTTGGGTGGTGGGTGAGGCCAAACCCGACCCATGTGCAGACCTACATTGAGGGACTTAATCAGAGGCTTGGAGCGCGTCAGTTTAGTGCATTTCTTTGTTATCATTTGGGTATCCCTTTATTTATCACAGATAGCTTCTGTGCTTTTTGTGACCGAGATATGGATTGTTTTGGGGATCACGCTCTGCATTGCGTACATGAGGTGTGGCTAAAATTTCGACATGATCTTGTCAGGGACACCATTGATGATATGTGTTATCTTGCTGGAGTGTCTGTCCGGAAGGAGGTTGCTTTAGGTTTCTTAACCTGCTTATATCATGTTTATAATTGGGATAATGGTCGAGACGTATGTTTAGATGTGACTGGGGTGTCGCCTTTTACTGGTGGAGGAGTTCGTGCTTTCCATCCTGGATTAGCATTAAGCAATGCCATTTTGTGCAAACATAAAAAATACTTTGATAAATGCTTATCTGAAGGTTTTGGTTTTGACACCTTAGCTTTCACGACATTTGGGGAACTTGGTGAGGACATGGTGGATCTTATGAAGAGGCTGCATAATCATTTGTCTAGGTTTGATGTTGGTTCAAAGAAATATAATTTCTTTTTTCTTAGATTAGGCATCGTCATGCAGAAGGGTGTTGGTGCCCAACTGGTGACTAGGATCCCATCCAGTTATTTAAAATGAATTTATGTTTATAATATACTAGTGGATTGCTCGTGCCATAATGGCACGGGGGTGGAAGGGGTAGTGGTGCTATAGCTAATGCCTTCTCCCGGTGTATTGGGTCGATACAATAGTTCCTGCATCAATGTGGTGCTAATGATGGTGCTGGTGGCGATGGTTATGATTCTGGTTTTAGTGGTGGTGTCGGTTGTGGTAGTGCTGGTTACGACATCAACGTAATGCTCTCTGTTGGACGTGATGTTTGTATCGATTTTATTTAAAAGTTTAGTTGGAATCATATTTGGGTGTGGGAGAGTGAATGATTATTCCCAACTGAATACAACTAAAAGTTACGATGTAAATTTATTACATTCGTACTCTCAGTTGATGTTTCTCACATTCCCTAGCATAAGACACAACAAAATTCCATTTCCATAGACATCACTGAATACCAATACCGATTACCAACTAAATGCCTTGCAATGTCCGACTCTTCCCATTTTTGACCAAACCTTCAATGGAGGGGAAGTGGTCCAATGCCCCAAATGGACATGGAGTTGCAAATATCCACGTCCGTTAAGTTAACCTTGCACACACAGAAAATTGGCGTGAAATAGCAAGAGACTGAAGCAAAGCCATTAACATACATTAAGTACAACACTTAAAATGGATTAACATATTACAACCTACTGACTGCAATGTCTAACATATTATAATCGCTAATGGTACTACAATACTGGTTCATACTCATTAACTATGATTTAGACTCGCACTATTCTGTGATGCAAATGGCATGAACATAACAATTCATATCTGTTGTTTCTAAATTTTCTGAAAGTTTGGATCACGTCATAAAAAACTTAACTTAAGGATCAAATCAAGGTTTCTATATTCAGATGTAATGGACGCAAGGAAACATTAAACTAACATAAAAATAAAAATAAAAATATCAAAATCAAACTCTATAAAGAAATATCAAAACTTTCCACTACTTGGTACAACTCTGTGCTCATTAAGCTTCACATCGTTTTTCAAGAATCTCCTATTTTTGATTTTCACTCTTTGAACTTCGTCCATCCCTTTTAGCAATGTGAAGCTTCTCTAATTGAAGCCATCACTGTTGCAGCTCAATTATAGGGCTTCGGTGGGGTATGAAACTTGTATTGGCTTTATGGTCATGTGACAGGACAGTTGATTTATCACTTGTTTTCCGATTGAGACGACATCTTTCATTGAGCGCCTCCTTTTCTCAAAATATTGCTCTTATTTTTTTGTGTTTTTTTATCACAAAATTGGTCAATTAACCCAATAACGACAATTCCATGGTGAAAAAGACATGTAAAATTTGATACTGTTTAAATGGATGAGAATGAAAAATAGCCAGGATGTAAACAGTTTTATCCTAAATACTTTTTCTTATTTTGAATTTACATAAGGATGCATCCAGTTTCACCCTTGCTATTTTTTTAGTTTAAGCCAGGATGAATCCAGATTCATTCTTGCTATTTTTTTTGTGTCCATTTCACCCATACTAATTTTTACTCGTCCATTAGAACCATGTTTTAAAAATAATTGGGCAATTGACCCAATTTCTCTTCTTCTTTTTTTATCTTTTTTTTTTATCTACACTATTCTAGGTTCAGCTGACAAGCTATCAAACGAACTTATGGGTATTCTTCGTATTTGATGAACAATAAGAAGTTCGGATAAAAATTTATCAGCCGAACTCCACTACGTAACCGCCAAACATAGGTTAGGATGGTTTAAGCTTCGGCTATCATTTTCATGGTTTATTATTGGCCAAATTGTTCATCATCACCTTTAGAATGAATTTTTTTTTGCAGTTCGGCTAATTAGAGGTGTAAATTGGGATGTGCCAGCACGAGCCCAGCCCAGCCCAGCATGCTAAAATTTGAGCACAGCCCAGCACAGCACGTGACTTAGCACGGAACGGCACAACACTTTAGTTAAATGGGACGTGCTGGGTTTGACTAATTGGCACAGTAGCCCATCCCAGCATGCGTCACGGATTAGCACGTGGCACGGCACAGTACGGCACGTTAAGAAAGCACGTCATAATATGTATAAAATGCTACAAACCATAGCACAATACACCATATTTTGTGTCTATTTCCCAAAAAAAAACTCTTATTCTAGCCAACTATTGACATTTTACTACTGTTATGCTGACTTATTTTCATAATAACACATATAATACCTAAATATTTGAAAAACGTTTATATTGGAAAATATAAAATAAATATGCCTGGCATAGCACAGCACGACACAACACGTTTATTTTCCTGGCACAGTCCAGCACAGCACTCCTTCTAGCACGGCACAACACGACACGTCATAATCTCCGGCACAGCACATCACGACACATAGCACGCTAAGCACGTGATTTCGTGGGTTGTGCTGTGCTGGGCCGACACATTTTACACCTCTACGACTAATGATTCTTTTCAATTATCAGCCCAACTTCACTATATAATTGCCTCAAAAATTCATAATTTTTGATTTTTACCTAATTTATCAATCAAACACAAAAAAACAAGAAATGAATTTGTGGAAAATACTTTTTATTGTACGTTTCCTTATAATTAAGATTTGGTTCTCGCTCTACAACTTCTCTCATTTCGATTTCTTCTTCAACTTATTTTTCGCATTCTTCACTAATTCGCGGGTTAACATTAAATTGAAGAAAATAAAAATCGAAGTTGGTTAGCGATCAGCTGGTATAGGGAAAAAATAAAAAAAAAAAATTTTAAAAGTTAAATAAATTAACAAACTAATCAAGAATAAATGGAAAATTTATCTATCATAGGATACCTCTTATAAACGCACCCTAGCTAGGAAAGTCATTTTATATGTGTTGAAAGTTTAAGGTATGCCTCAAAACAGCCTTCGTGCTAAGTCCAAAGGGGGAAAGCCATTAGGTATGACTTATTTTGTGGCCCACTCAAACCCAAAGGTATTGTATTCATGCATCGGGCTTAGATTTCATTTCATTACTTTTTCAAATGTTTTTAATCGAAGCATAGTACTTTTTGCCGATGGTATTGTTGTTCATATTTTTAGAGCATTAGATATGGATGAAATGCTCGTCCCTAGACATCACTATGCATTTTGACTAACGAAAGCATTTTTGACGAATCGAAAACCGAAAAACATCTCCGGGAAATGTTCAAAGTCGCCTTGGATATACAACTTAGTACTCTTTTAGAAAATTGGTATCCCCATGGTGGAATTTACTGCTACTAAAAAATCTCAAAAAATGCAGGCAAAGAAAGACAGAGAACGATCCTCACCGAATTAAAAATTATGCCTTTTGTTAACTTGTATACCTGAATGCACATTAAAGAAGAACTAGATTTTGTGCTCGTTCTATGCCCGAGCGGCTCCTCAAACTTGCTTCGCCAATTCAATCTACAACTGCAAACAGAATGGTATAGTTGTGCCCATACTATACAATGGGCATCTTTTTCTTTTAATCATATTTTTAATTTGGTAAAGCTCCGCTTTGCCTCTCCCCATTCCGATTTGATTTGGTATGGCCTCGCCTCGCCCCGTCCCCATGCATCATTTTGTTCTTTCTTTTTAACCATATTTTTGGTTTGGTGTGATGTGGCTTCGCCTCATCCCGTCACGATGTATTTTTGTTTTGGTGTGGCTCGGCTTTGCCTCGCCCCCGTCGCGATGTATTTTTGATTTGGCGTGGCTCGGCTTCGCCTCGCCCCTGTCGCGATGTATTTTTAATTTTGTGTGGCTCGGTTTCTCCTCGCCTGTCGTTTTAGATATTTTATTTGGTGTGGCTCGGCTCCACCTCGTCCGGTCAGTGTGGTGGATCAATCTTTCTGTATCAGGAAAACACAAACAAAATTTAATAATAATCAACAAAACTATTAGCATATAAATGCATGAATACAACTAAGAGCATATGATTCCCTGCCTAAGTCAAAGCTCAATCGTGTTTTTTAAGGCACTGGATAAGCTTGTTGCCATCGGCAAGCATGAAACAAAATAAGTGATTGCAACTAATAAATTAATACGATCAGAGTTATACTCGTATACTAAATTGCCATCTGTAAGAGGTGGTGAATTATACCAAGTGCAAAAGGTTGAGGAGTTAGAAATATACTCCCTCCGTCCCACTATTAAGTGACCTAGTTCAAGTTTGCACAATTTTTAAGGCAAGCAAGGAAAATAGTACTTTTAAGCATTTTTTACAATTATACCCCTTATGTATAGTAATTAGTGAAATTTAGAAATGATTTATCTCTCAAACTACTCCACGGATGTTCGCAAACTTCATACCATTGAAAAACATTTTAAAACACCTACGTAACGAATATAAACAAGCCTATCAAATTATGCATATTTTTAATAATTAACTAAAAGGATAATTTTAGAAATATCTCCTTATTTAGTGATATATGTCACTTATTAGTGGGACAAAATCTAAAATCAAATAGGTCATTTAATAGTGGGACGGAGGGAGTATCAACCATGATAAATCCGTAAGGAAACTGAACCTACTTCCTTCCATGGTAATAGGACGTTGAAGGTTTCTTTGTTCTATATATTATTAGTTAAATGCCTGATGTCACTGTGCATCAACTGATTTTCTTTTCAATTAGGACAACCAAGGGCAACTAAACAACTGGTTTATCAAAATGATTTAGTTCATTATATTGAAAAAAAATAAAACAAACAATTTATATGTTTGTCTATCTAAAGCACATTCCGTTGCCAAAAATGCTTTGATGTCCGCCTCAAATTGGATGCACATATTGTTGACCAGCAACACAAATGATTTAGTTGATTATATTGAAAAAACAAAACAAAACGATTTACATGTTTGTCCATCTAAAGTACATACAATTCGCTTAATGTACTCCATTCGGATGCCAAAGAATGATTTGATGTCTGCCTTGAATAGGATTTAAAACAACATGAACACTACACCCAGAAGGTAACATAATTGGAATCAACAAGTCAACATGTCTTTCTCTCTCCAGCTCTCTCCAACATCCAAACCAGTATCCAGTAACCAACCCTCATTGATTTATCCTCCAAAAACTGATTAGATCCCTTAATCCATCAAAACCAATTAGTTTAATAGCCTTAGTTAATCCAAATCATGACACCCGAACAACGTTTCATCACAATCGACCGTAAATTTTTCAAGATAACCAGTAGTCCTACCATACCAAATTCAAATATCACAATTACGGAATTCCATCCCCATGGAAAAGCGAGTGGAATTCTAACCTTCAGTCTCGCTATTGATTTGCAAAGATTGTTTAATGAAGCAGCAAAAAATGGGGATCTAGGAAAGAAGGTCTGGAAATATGAAGATAACCAAAAGTGGTTCTCTGCCACCAAACAACAAAATGAAAAAGGATTCTATCTTCATATCATTCTCTCTAGATCACACCCCAAGGCATACCCGATCTCGTTCTACGTCCCATCTGGACTTAGATTTGAAGGATGGTTTCAACTCGCTTCAGCAATGGAATCCATTATCAATTTCTCTGCCTCGCTATCAAAACCAAAACCACAATTCACCGATCTATCTACCCACCAAACAACAACGGAAAATTACACCAAACCGGATACTTCCTATGCTCAGTCCTTGCTCTCTCATAACAAAAACATCAGTCCCATAAACAAACAACCAATATCCAACTCTCCATTTATGTGTGATAGGTATGCGGCACCTTGTGCGATGCAATCCAAAAATTCGAAATATGGACAGTTTATACATATCGAGCATGATCCAAATCAGATAGGTGAGTGGAACAATACATTCATTATTTCTTCACCAACAAGAGTTAGGTCATGGCAAAATATAGGTAAACTGCTATGTACAGAGTTGCAGATCCAAAAGGCTTTTGAGCTATTCCCCATAAACTCAACACAGGCAATCTTTCATGTAGACGTTGATCTCTCCCAAGCAAACTTAGAGTTCAAATTCACGGTCCATAACACCACCTACTCGGTGTTTCGATGGCATCAAAAGATTTGGAGCTCCGCTGTTCAACATCACTATGAATTCAACATCGAAATTTTAGGCATTCCGTTTCAGTTTTGGTCATTAAAATTGATTCATGCTGTAGGCAAAATCTGTGGGGAACTTCTCTTCATTGATCCGTCAACCCTTAAACTGACTAACTTACGTGCGATGCGTATGAAAATCAGAAATGTCAATGGAATTAACTCAATACCCAGAATTATCAAGATCTTCTCCGGCAAACAGCAGTTCATGGCTCACATTAAAATTTCTGGAAGGTCTTCATCGGTTGACTCTAGTTTCTTCATCATCCCACCGGCGTATACATATCAAGATTTTAATTACATATCACCAATACAGGAATCTTTGGAAACTTTCAGAAAGAAAAAAAGAAAGTATAATAATGATAATCAAGCGGTGGGATGCAATAATTCTTCCACTACTCTTTTGTAGGACTTTAATAAAAATTCGACAAATCAGTTGGCTAATGGAGGCAATAATTCTTCCACTACGTGGTTGTCGGCTCTTTGCTCAAAGGATTTGAATCCAAAGGCGGATAGGGAGCAGCGCAAGAAGAGGAAAAATAAACGGAGGAAAAAGAAGAAAAATACTTCAAGGTCCAACCACGTGCAACAAATCTGGCAGCAGGTAAAGTACACGGACTTCTTGACTCATTTTTCAAATATTTCAGTGAAACAACAAAATGTATTGCCTGAAACTGATGTGGCCACAACGGAGAATATTATTGATGACATGGAAAATACACCTGTTGACATGGAGGTTGACGAGTGTACAAACATGTGCCTTTTAAACTGTCAATCCCTGAAACCTTCCCAGAGCCTGAAACCTTCCCAGAGCCTATAACCTTCCCAGAACCTGTAACCTTATCAGAAACTTTAACCCAAAAATACAATTCCTTCATAGACCCAATTCCAAGATCAGTCTGCACCCTAATCTCTTTACCGTTAAACAATATTTCATCATATCCAAATACTCAAAACCTTATCACTTCCAAACACCAACTCGCACTACATAACCCATAACATGACTATAGTATAACGGTCCAAAGTACCACATCAATTCTCCCAAAACCTGAACTTAAACAACCTAAGAATGTTCGGCAATTGAGTTTGCCGAAATGGATGATTGACGAGGTTAACAGACTTTTCAAGCTGGGTATTAAACTGGGTATTACATTTGAAATGATGCCTAATCACTCAAAAAACGTTCTGCTCACTAAGATAGCTTCTGAAGGGCCAGTAATTAAGAAATGCATAACTGTGAACATGCATATTGAAGAAGACTTTGTAGTGCAACAATTAATTCAATTACAAGGGGTGCAAACAGTTTCAACTCATGAACCTAAAACAAGATATCAACCACTCAAGGGTTTAGAAAATACAATCTTTACTCAGGATCTGGATGACATGTCTACGGAATCCTCTTCATCAACACCAACTTATCCTCCTGGATTCGAGCCGGTTTCTGAAGAATTCCAGGATATGGCGTGCTCCTCTATAGAGCTCTATATCACACCAAAACGGCTGTCTACAAAATGTAGAAGACTGGGTTTTAACATCAATGAAATTGATACATTGGAAGTAAAAACAAAGAGAGTTTCTAAAAAACGGGTTGTCAGTAGTGATAAATGTGTCTACAAATCTTAACTTGGAATGTAAGAGGTTTATGTCACATCAATAGGAGAATAATTGTGAAGAAAATTATCCAACTGACCAAGGAACCGATCATTATCCTACAAGAAACTAAAATGCTGCACTTCTCTGCATTTGACATAATCCAAATTTGTGGGAGTCCAAATTATGGTTGGACATACCAGCAGTCGATGGGTGCTTCGGGGGGTATGTTAATCTTATGGGATAAGGATTTACTGGAGGTCCGTGAATCTTTAGTTGGTGACTATACTCTATCGATCCACTGCATCAACAAAATAGATAACTTTGAATGGGTTCTCACCAATGTTTATGGTCCGAACAACCCTCATGAAAGAACTGCCTTTTGGGAAGAACTTGACAACATTTGCAGCATCTGGAATCTCCCTTGGTGCTTGGGGGGAGATTTTAATGTAATCACGAAATGTGATGAAAAAAAGGGTTGCAAAAGAATCACTAAAAGCATGGAGAACTTCGGCAATTTCATCAACCAACATGACCTCATTGATCTACATCTTAAAGGAGCTAGATATACTTGGTCAAATGGTCAATCCAATCCCATCATGTCAAGACTAGATAGATTCCTCATATCCCCTTCTTTTGAATCTCAATTCCCTTTTATCTCTCAACTAGCCAAATCAAGACCTACTTCAGATCATATCCCCATAATCCAAGATATCTCAGATCCCTCTTGGGGACCAAGCCCTTTCAAGTTCGAAATAATGTGGTTTATGGAGAACGGATTCATAGAATTATTAGAAGAGTGGTGGTCTTCTTTCTGTTTTGCAGGTACAACGAGTTCGATCTTTTGGTGCAAACTGAAAGCACTTAAAGAAAATCTGAAGGAATGGAATGCTACTACTTTTGGGCGCACAAACTCAAAGTTGAAGCAGATTTTGTCAGAACTTCAAACTCTCGACAACATTGTTGAAGACACCTTATTGTCGGATACTCAATTACAAGACAAGATGAACTTCAAGAAGGAATTTGAACATGTTACTCAGATGGATGAAGTCGCATGGAAGAGAAAATCAAATAACAAATGGCTACATGAAGGCGACAAGAATACTTCTTTTTTCATAAAACAAGCAACAACTAGAAGGATCCACAACAGAATTAAACAATTGTTCATTGATGGTACTCTAGTGGATGATAAAGTCGAGTTACATGATCATATTGTTAACTTTTATGAAAATCTTTTCAAAGAGGAGGAGATTATTCGGCCAGGTCTGGAAGGTCTTCAGTTCGATCACATCAATTCGATTGAGACGGAGATTCTGGAGGCGGATTTTGCTGAGGCATAGGTTTTACAGGCTATTAAAGACTTAGGGAAAGACAAAGCTCCGGGTCCGGATGGGTTTCCAATCGTGTTCTTTCACAACTGCTGGCGTTTTATGAAGGAGGATATCATGGGAACGATGAGGGAGTTTTGGGCCAAGAGCTGTATTGATACTAAACACAACATCACCTTCATTACACTTGTCCCAAAAAAAGATCATATAGAGACAATAAAAGATTGCAGACCAATTTGTCTTCTAACTAGTGTCTACAAGATTCTAGCAAAAGTGATAGCCACTAGATTAAAGTTGGTCATGAATAAACTTATATCTCCTGTCCAGTGTGCTTACGTCGAAGGAAGACAGATAATCGATGGAACGTTAATTTCAAATGAATTAGTGGACTCAAGGCTGAAATCCAGTAAACCAGGCATTATCTGCAAGATTGATTTGGAAAAGGCGTTTGATACGGTAAACTGGAGCTATTTAGAGTGCATGTTGGAAAAAATGGGTTTCAGCGAAAGGTGGTGCAGTTGGATGAAATTTTGTTACTCTACATCAACTTTCTCGGTTCTTATAAATGGCTCAGCTTTTGGCTTCTTTAACAGTTCAAGAGGTGTGAGGCAAGGCTACCCACTCTCACCATTACTATTCAACATTGCGATGGAAGGCTTCTCGAGATACATCGATAGATTACGCGGCGAATGGTAATCTCTTCAATGGTTTCTCTATGATCGAAAACGGCACCATAGTGAATCACATACATTACGCGGACGATACAATTTTCTTTGTGGATGATAAAAAAACTGAGCTCACAAATCTCTTCTCAATTCTTTATTGTTTTGAGTATATTGCAGGGTTCAAGGTTAATACTTCAAAGACAAGGATAATCGCAATTGGAGATGTGCCTCAAATTAATGAGTGGGAAGCGGAGCTGGGCTGCGCTACATACGCTTTGCCTTTCATATATCTAGGTATGCCCCTGGGTGCCAAGGCTAATTCTAAAACCATTTGGGTTCCAGTTGTAGAAAGATTTGATGCTAGATTGTCTACCTGGAATCAAATCTCTCTTTCTAGAGGTGGGAAAATAGCTCTTCTAAAGTGCATTCTTTCTTCTCTGCCTATGTATTATTTCTCACTTTTTAAAGCCCCAAGTGCAATCATAAAAATCCTTGAGAAGAAAATGAGAAACTTCTTATGGGATCGTTCTTCCAGTAGCATTGCGTGTTCGCATTTGGTTAATTGGGATACTGTTCTTTCTTGTAAAGAGAAAGGAGGCCTGGGTGTGCTTAATTTAAAAGTGATGAATCAGGATTTACTTGCAAAATGGTGTTGGCGCTTTGGTTTTCAAAAAACACATCTCTGGTACAAGCTAATGGTTGAGAAATATGGTAGCAACTACTCTATATGGGTTCCTAGAAAAGTTAACACTCCTTATGGGGTGTCTTGCTGGAGAACCATTGCATAATCCAGTGCTCTTATCAATGAATATTCCACAATCGGTCTTCACTCTGGCAACCTAATTTATTTCTGTCATGATAAGTGGTCTGCAAGCTCTTGCATTGCAACCTCTTTCCCGGCAATTTACAAACTGGACAGGCTGCAAAACGGAACTGTTGAACAACATATTACTTCGGATGGTTCTTGGAATTTCAATCTCAAGAGAACTCTATCTAATTCGGAAGTCGATCAGTTTGCAGAGCTTCTATTGGCAATTGGTACTTCCCCTCCAGTGCGTGATACTTTACCAGACACAAGAAGATGGGCTATCACTTCAAACGGTCAATTCTCGGTAAAATCTTTGTATGATTCTCTGACAAAGGAAGACGGCATCAAGGAATTTCCCTACAAGTTTGTTTGGAAAAATTACGTCCCTCCTAAAATCAACTTCTTGGTCTGGTGCGCTGTTCACGGTAAACTAAACTCTCTGGACATGTTGCAATACAAGGGTTTTGACATTCATAGCTCATGTATATTGTGTGGAGATAGTTCAGAATCTCAGGAACACATTCTTCTTCACTGCAAAGTTGCATATAAACTTTGGATGGCAATAACACCTACAACTGGGTGGGCTTGGGTGTTTCCGGAGACGATGCTCGCTTTCGCACACTCTTGGCCATGTAATTATCTTTCAACTACAGGAAAAGTGGTGTGGGAGTTAATTCCGGCAGCAGTGATTTGGGTTCTTTGGAAGGAAAGAAATTGCCGAACCTTCGAAGATAGACACGGTTTTAAGACGGATAGTGAGTTAACGGATGAAGCAAAGACTCTAGTCCTGACTTGGGCGGCCGCTTTTGGAAAGAGGCTGCACATCGACTTTGCTTATTCTTTGCAAAATTGGGATACAATTTATTGTTAAGCGTTTTTCGTTTTGGTTTCAGTTATTGTCTACCTTTGGTAGACTTTGTAAATCCTCTCTGTTTTGAATAAATTTCTCTCTTCTCATCAAAAAACAAAGGTAACATAATTGGAAGATATATATGAAAGATCTTGGTGCTACAGATTTCATCCATTTGAAATGATGCTTGAATCGGCATATCAATAATGGAGCAAAATCAATTAGTACACTGAAAACTCAAGGAAAGTTCATTCTTTCTTCTGGCAATGTGTATATACTGTTGGAAATTAATATAAAATCCTCAAAACATTTAGCTATATCTGAAGAGTTCTTGCATATCATCCGTAGTAATGTTTTTTGCGTATTGCTTCTCCAAACAATCATGAATCCTGCAAAGCAAATGAATGAGATGAAGTACAGAATTGGACAAAGTAAACGAAGTGTTCACTTCAATTACTCGGACCCAAGAGTTCTACTGAAGGAAACATAACTATATTGTAGTAATTATAGGAATTAGTTGGTATTAATGATAGTAATTAAATAGATAATAATATGGAAAAACAAATTTTAAAAGAATTTCAAAGAAGATATTGTACAAATTTACATTAAAAAATCTTCTTTTTCATTACCTTAAGAAATTCGCAAGTATTTTCTTCTTTATACCTACATCACCAAGCCAAAGCTTTTTCAGTTTAGCATTGCACCTTACCCTAGTCTTAACCTGAGTGGTATCTATTCTCCTAAAACAATAACAATTTAATAGATGAAAATTTCACAAATAAATGAACCACAAACTAAGTAATCCGAAGTACATGTGTTTAGCTCAATCCCAAAAGTTCCCTTTGATCTCTAATATTATAATAAACCCACATATCCTGATAAGATCATTAAATAATCTCAATCAACGTTAAATATGATCACACACATCCCAAACACTTTAAGTAGAGTAGATTCCAAGTAGTAACACATATGGTAATCATCACCAAAAAAAAAACAACAATCAAAGAAAGAAGCACTGACCTCAACAATGATTTTGAACCGAAGTACATGCAGTAAGTAGAACTCTATGGTGATCATTAAATTCCTCCAGTGGCTTTCAAATAAATGAATAACCTGCTTATTGAGCTTTTCAATATCCTACTTTTGCAATGAATGTAAATGTACTTGTTCAATGAATGTAAATGTACATGTTATTCTTCTCACCATTTTTATTTACATACGTGTATATATATGTTCCTTCAAAATAAATAATAGTGCTTAGCAATGGGAAACTGAATGAAGAGTAGATGAAAATTTCTCTGGTATTTATCGGGAAACATACCACCCATAGGTCTCAAAGAGAAAACCTGGTACATCATAAATGTTAATGGTCTTGGTCTCATGGAACTGCAAAATCTAACTCCTTTAAAATCCTATTACAGTATTATCTCCATCAAGTCAATTTGATTTCTGCCTAGGCATAAGAGTTTTCACCGACATGGGTTCTTCCCTGTTTTTGGCTCTTCCAGAATTTAAAATCACTTCGACATCTGACTTTTAGGTATCTCAGTGAGCATGATTACGAATAGACCTACAATATTATCTCATTGACCATGAACCAATTAATCACTGCCGTATTTAAGGCGTTCTAGGCGCCCAGAAAAAAATAGTTGGTCACATTTTCGAGCCATGGGCGTTTATCAACTTAGCATCCCATGGAAGACTCTTGTACCTAGGCGAGCTCTTAGATCACATATACAACATAGTGGGGTTTTTCATCAACATGAAATAGGTGTAAGAAATGAGAAATGCATGCACAACTTCTTCCCTAAATGCTCTAAAAATCATATTTCTTATAAACATACAAATTGATTGAGTGAAAAAAGTAGTCATCAAGATCAAGGAGAAAATCAGTGCTAGAACAATAAAAACAGAACAATCAGATTTTCTGTAGTACAACAATCTAGTACAATTCATTGACAACTATAAAACAACCATCTACAATTCTTCAAGAAAGAAAAAATAGTCACTTATAGTCGATGTATCGGGTGGAGTAGATCGAGTCGAACCTTTTGTGGGTGAATCAAATCTCATTCCTCTCCATTACTGAGGTCAAGAAACAAAAAACAAAAGTAGTTTCATTAAAAATATGGATGGGAGTGCTGAGCTGCATCGGTTTCCTATCTATTTTACCACCAAAACCAATACTACACTGACCTCAAAAAATATAACACCAAGAATTATATAATTGATTTCAGAGGAACTTAATCCTTAACTCTTCCCATTAAACATATGAACAGACAATGCATCACTTAAAATAGTTGGCGGTCGATAGAAACACATCGAGATGCATCAAGCATACCAACAAACACACTCAAACTTAGCAAAGGCTATGAAGTTTCTTATTCTCTTTTATGGTCTATTTACTTGGTTCAGAAAATCAAGTCGTATCGGGCGAAAATACAATGGAATGAATATACCGCAAGAAAAAAGATTACGTCAGTTTCATAGAGGGGCCAATAGTTGTCTGGATGCTTCATCTCAGGCCTCAGTTAATAGTGTTATTGGCTGTTTGGTAACCTGTAACTTCTGGTGGCACAGTCACATAAGAGGGCTTGGGAGTTTAAAGTATTACTCTAAGCTCATGGTGTATTTGGTACCCATCGAATATCGAGCTCCTTTTCTAGTCCAGATGTGGGACGATTTCCATAGCTTCAAACTAATATAACATGAAGAAGTATATAATTAAACTTTGATCAAAGGTGTACACAAGATATTCACATGCATCTATAATTAGTGTCCAAACTAATAAAGAAAAATGATGAATTTGTACATGTGCATGTTAGTTTGTTTATTAATCTCCAATTAAGTTTATCTCTTCCCACTTCCCAGTAATTCCATTAGAGCTACCACTTGCCAAAACGCAATGACAAACAATTCCATCAAACCAATACCAAGAATAAATCGATTCTTTCACTCAAACAAATATAAGCAAATACAGTTTCACCTAAATATCACCATAAATAACTGAACTTGCAAAATCAAATAGATGCAATATTTTTTTTGGTTATGAATAGTAAAGTAAAATCGTATTTGAAAAACAAAACAAAAGGGTTAGGTCTATTATTTTCGGAAAACAAAGAGACACAAAAAAAAAGGGTTAGGAACTGCAAAGTAATCAATAAGAAGACCTAGAAATCCAACAATTGCATTTTTTTTGTTAGCAAAGTAAAATCGTATTTGCAAAATAAAACAAAATAGTTAGGTCTATTATTTTCGGAAAACAAAGGTTAGGGTTTTCTGAGAGACCATAAGCTTATGCGGTTACTTTTCCAGTATTTTTCTATGCGGTTACTTTTCCAATAAAATCCATAGAGTTCATCCTTCAACCTTGATCAAGTAAAGGTTGATCCTTTTCCACAGAGTTCATCCTTTTCCAGTATTTTTTCTGAGCAATCAACATATTAGCGAAAACCCGTGATCCAAAAACGATTAACAGATGATAAAAACTAAAGATGTAATCGAACAAAGATCTTAAGGATTAGCGAACTCCCTCTTTCGCCATGGAATTAACATCTGCAATATAATTACTCCCTCTTTCTCCATGGAATAAAGATGGAACGCATCCTAATATTCACCCCAAAATAATTAGTTTATCATACAGGGGGAATAAAGATGGAATGAAACGCATCCTAATATTCACCCCAAAATAATTACTCCCTCTTTCGCCATGGAATGTATAGGTTTTGCTTAGTTAATAATTTTAGGTTTTTTTTATGCTCTTCGTTGTTTTTAGGATTTTATGTTTGATTTTTTTTACTCAATGACATGGCGTTTTTTCTTGTGAGAAAAATTAGGGATGATATGGCATGAAAAGAGAAAATTTCTCTGCAAAAAGAGAAAATTTCTCTGCAAAAAGAGAGAACTTCTCTGGGGGAGGGTAAGGGTCACCGTGCGACGTGGGAGCTTATATGACCTAGGATTTTAAAGGAGTTTGATCGAATAATATTTATTTACCTTGGGGGTGGTAGTTGTGTTTTGGTATTTGAAATTTCTTGGAAATCTGATTTGTTTGTTTCTAAAAATGGGTAATTCCATTGGAAATCTGATTTGTTTGTTTCCTTTGTTACCCTTTCAAATTTATATTTTTTTATTCAAAGACTAGTTAAAACTATATATTTAAAGATTTTGAAGATTTTCTAAGATTTTCAAGGACCCTACTTGAAATCTATACGGCCACGATTTAATCATTTCTTTTACCTCTTTCTTCCTCTTCTCTCCGTTCACGCAGAGTCGGAGACTAATTGAAATTCGTTAAAGTCTTTGTTCAAGGAGACTAATTGTGGAGAAATTAACATTATAACTTTGGTTTGTCTTTGGTTGAGTGATTATTTGCCTGAGTTGCTTGCTGGTTTTTATGATTGTGTGATTAGTAGTAATTTACACAATAGAGTTTTTAGCCTAAAACCTGATACAACCCCAAATTGGTTTGACATTAAGCCTCAGATGTTCAGTATCTCCTTGTCCTGTCCTGGTTTAAAAATATCCTTATTTGTTTTACTGGTGTTCATCTACATTTCTGTCAATAGCAATTTGAAAATTAGTTACCTTTTTGTTGAAAATCTGATTTGGAAAAACTCTGAGATCTATCTGTGCAGTCATCAAGTGGTTAGTATACCTCATACCATGAGGATACTATCTAGGAATTTCCAAGGATTTGGCAACCTAACCACTAGGACTACTATAGCTAATCTCACTAAATCCCAAAACCATGATGTTATTTTCCATTGTGAAACTAAAAATAATTTCCAAAAAATGAACCAATACCTGAGACGTTTTAACTACCCTAACAATTGGGTTTGTCCTTCAGTGGGCCTCTCAGGTGGCATTGCACTTTTGTGGAAATCCGATTTTAACTTTGAAGTTTTATAAAACACTGATAAAATGGTCAATGCTATGGTGTCTGCTGATCCAAGTAAACATGAGTTCCTTATAACCTTTCTTTATGGCTCTACGTACCATGATGAAAGATTAAACCAGTGGAACTATATTAAAGAAATTGGAAAAAGAGTGAATACTCCATGGGTTATCATTGGTGATCTTAACATCACAATGCATAACCATGAAAGGTCCACATTCACCAATCCTACCACTACTAAGTTTCCTATAATCCAACAAATTATAGATTTTTCTGATCTTTATGATCTTGGTTTTGTAGGAGCTAAATACACATGGTCTAATAGGCAGTCAGGAAATGACTTAGTTATGACCATACTAGATAGATCCTTAGTTAATGGCTTGTGGTTATAATATTATGATAACTCTAAGCTCATTCACATTAATACTATTGGCTCCGACCATTCGCCTATTATCTTATGCACTGATTCTAATAGTCATCAAGGTAATAGTCCATATAGATACTTCAAATGTTGGTTCAAAGATCCGACATGCCATGAGGTCATAAAACAGTCTTATAGAACCAATATCATAGGTTCCTATGCCTTTTGTTTTACGAATAGGTTAAGGAATGTTAAATATGCTCTTAGAGAATGGAATTTGAACCATTTTGGGAATGTTGATCAAAAAGTTAAGGAATTGAGCAATCAACTTCAAGTTTTGAGTAGTCAATCTGCTACTGCTCAAAACATTGAGTCCACTCGACAAGTTGAAAAAGATCTTGAACATTGGCAAAAGGTTCAAGAAGATTTTTATGCTCAAAAAATTAGGGAAGAGTTTATAAAGTGCTTTGATAGAAATACAAATTTATACCACACTTCGATAAACAGAAGAAAGAACTATAACCATATCTCTTCCCTCAAACTTAATAATGGTCAATGGACTGAAGATAGAACTCAACTTGAAGATCTGCTGCTGTCTCACTTTAAATCTATTAGTTCTACAACTAACCCTTTTCAAGACAGTACTTTCTTCAACTGTATAGACTCTTGCATTACTGGTGAGGACAATGACAAGCTTTTGAGTCCTGTGACCCTACAAGAAGTCAAAGAAACTATAAAACAAATGAACTCTTGGTCTGCCCCGGGTCCATATGGATTCCCACCCGGCTTTTACAAACAAAATATGGAATTGCTTGAGTTAGATGTATGGAACATGATTAGAGCTTTCTTTGATTCCAAACATCTTCTTAAAGAAATGAATCACACTTTCTTTACCCTTATCCCTAAGGTTAGTAATCCTTATTCCCCAGTTGACTTTAGGCCTATTAGCCTATGCAACACTAGTTACAAAATAATTTCCAAAATAATAGTCAACAGGATGAAACCTTTGCTAGGAAAACACATATCCTCCTATCATGTTGCTTATGAGCCTGATAGGAACATCCAGGATAATGTGGTAATTGCCCATGAGCTGGTTCACTCCATGAAGAAGATGCCTAAAAATAAAAAGTGTGGTATCATGGGCCTTAAACTAGATATGTCTAAGGCCTTTGATAGAATAGAGTGGACTTTCCTTATAAATGTTTTGAAAAAATTTGGCTTCTCAGACCATTGGTGTGAACTAATATTTCAATGCATTAGTACCACTTCTATCTCTATTTTGTTAAATGGCTCTCCATGCAAGACATACAAATCTACTAGGGGACTAATACAAGGGGATCCTTTGTCCCCTTATCTTTTTTATCATCTGCATGGAGGCGCTTTCTAGGTATCTTACCCAAGCTGAAGAAAATCAGTTGATACATGGTTTTAAGGTCACTAATGACGCCCCCTCAGTTTCACACCTCCTTTTTGCTGACGACTTGCTTGTCTTCACAAAGGATAGCCATGAGGAGGCTGATAATCTAATGTCTCTTATTAAAGATTTTGGTCACATTTCAGTGCAAGTAATCAATCTTCAAAAATCAGGTTGCTTTGTTAGTAAGAATATTCATCCTGATATTTGTGTTTTTTTGATAAGATCTCTTAAGGTTAAAAAGATAGTCCTAGATGATAGATACTTAGGCATCCCTTTATTCATTGGTAGGTCTAAAGATAATGCTTTTTCCCATCTTGTTAATAACTTTGATAGGAAAGTTCCCAACTGGAAGGGTAAGAACTTAAATCAAGCTGGCCGTTCTGTGATGGTTCAAAATGTTTTGATATCTTCTCCCATTTATCATATGAATACATTCCTCTTACCTGATAATCTCATTCATAAAATGGATCAAAAACAACGAGACTTTTGGTGGGGGAAGAATAATCCAGGTGGGATTTATCCCAAAAAATGGAATAGCATATGTACCCATAAATCTCAGGGAGGTCTAGGTTTTAAAAATCTGAAATTCTTCAATATTTCTTTACTTGCTAAGACATCCTGGCATTTGATTCATTCTCCTGATGCTCTTTGGGTTCGTATATTGAAATGCAAACATTTTAAGAATTGTCATCCTCTTCATTATGTTAAATCTCGTAATTGTTCTTGGGTTTGGACTAGTATTTGTACTGGTTTAGAAATTCTTAAAAAACACTATATGTTGGACCTTCGAAATGGAACCAATATTCGTGCTTTTAGAGACAATTGGATTTATCAACAGTCTACCCCCCTATGTTTTACCAACCCTAACCCTGATTATAAGGTTAGTGAATTCATCAATCCATCTATAGGTACTTGGAATCAGGAAATGATTGACTCTCTTTTCACTCCTGAAAACTCTAGTAAGATTCTAAACACTAGAATTCCTATATCTGGTTCAGATAGGCTGATTTGTCCCAACACTAAGAATGGTTTATTTTCAGTTAAATCTTGCTACAAAGTTATTTCTAATTCTTCTAGAAGCAATACTCAAATTCCAGTCTTGGATACTAGATATAAAACCATTTGGAGCTTGCCAGTCTTACCTAAGATTCAATTATTTTTGTGGAAATGTTATGAGAACATATTTCCTTCAAAGGTTCGAATAGGTAGTTATAATCCAAACCAAGATCTCATTTGTAGTATGTGTGATAACCATGAATTTGAATCTACTAAGCACATTATTCTACATTGTAATTTCTCTATCTCTGTGTGGAATTTGGTTCCATGGGGCAGCCATGTTTTGCAACATACTAACTCGACAATCTCTATTAAGGATTGGGTGAAATATCTTCTTGATAGTAATATGCCCACATATCTTAAATGTGCTATCAGCACTACAACATGGCGTATTTGGAGAGATCGTTGTATGTATGTTTTCAAGATTTGAGATTAAACAAGGAAACAACTGCTATGCAGTCTGTTAAATTAGTAAATGATATGCAGATAATTGCTTCTATTCCACCTAGTATTGCTTTCATAAACAATGCCACCTCTAGCAACATAAGATATCATGTCACTGATTCTTTGCCCTCTGATTGTGTTTTAATTTACTGTGATGCTTCTTATAACATAGACACTAACAATGCTGGACTTGGAATTGTGTCTTCTTATTTTACAGGTCAATATAATGGTTGCAAAGTCCAACCAGCAGTAACAAGGGATGCAGAGGAAGCTGAAAGCCTTGCAATTTTGAAGGCAATCAGATGGCCGAAGAATAGAAGATTAGAGAAGATCTGCATCCTAAGTGACTCCAATAATTGCATTTCCTATTTACAAAATAAAAGCTACCGCATTAGTTGGTACAGTAGTTCAATTTTAGATGATTGTACTTATTTATTAAATTCTTTTCAATTTGCTGAATTTCAAAATATCTCTAGAAAAAACTAATGGGCCCTCACGGTTTTGACAATGGAGTTAAATATTGTTAAAAATAGGTGGGACCCACCATTTTTATCACTCACCCCGGTTTTGCTTTGGGTGAATTATCTAGATAACCAACCTCACTTTATCTCTGACAATTCTGTATCCTAATTTTGTTTAATGAAATTCTTTTTCTAGCAAAAAAAATAATAATTCATAATCAAATTCCACCTGCGCCTGTACCCAAAAACAGATTAATAACATGCTATTTGATCATCATCCAAATTAATTGTTTTCAAAAATCATAGTTGATAAAATCTTAAGGAAAGTTTAAAAAATCATTTCCTGATGTATCTTTTGATTTGCTCCTTCACCTTAATTATATCCATCCTAGATCTTCTCCTTCACTTTTGTTGATGATATGATGTCTTGATGTTTGGTAAAATTCATATAAAGATTAGAGCATTTGAAGAAAAGAAAAAAAATTAAGAAAGAAATTATATTTCTGGAGTTTCTCATGAGAGATGTCAACGAGAAAAGGGAAGATTCATCAGAAATTTAAATGCTTCAGAAACATAAGATTAATGTTTTAATTTTAATATATAATAAAAATGGAGAAGAAGACGACAAACAGGGTAGAAGAAGAGTCGGAAATGAAAAGATGGGAAGAACGACATAAAGAGGAGAGAAAGACTTACTCCTATATTACTTTTTTATTGTATTCATTAAGGGTATTAGTGGAACTTAATTCACAATTATAGAGAAAACAGAGTAATCATTATTCTGGTAAATAATTTAAATTTTCTAGGTAACTAATTAAAGACAATTATACCCATGCTAACTTGTATACGGGTATACAAGTTAACATGACCCAAAAATTATCATACTGGGTGGAGATTCTATAACTGATTTCTTTTTGTAATTTATTTTGGGAGATATATCTGCTCAACTATTCAAAAGGTCGAACGAGATGGAAGAAACCATTCTAATAGCGAAGTAATTAACAAGTTTATAGTATGCATCGAGTGATGATATCAATGATCTAAATCGGAAATTTTCCATCACCAAATTCTTTTTTGATTAGAAAAAGATGAGTCAACCAGACAATTCATGGCATGCAGTGGAAGCTAATCAACAAAGTCATCTAAATATTCATGAATTGCTCAAAAATGTCAACTTACAGTGGGTTAGTCAATTGAGATTTGTGGAGATGTTGAAAGAATTATAGAGACTTCTAAAATCTCTTGTTAGTCAATAGAGAATTCTTCAAAATCTCAAACAATCTCTGTTATTGGATCGTGACTCTCTAAAAGTCTTTATAATTCTCTGTTATTGGATTTGAAATTTGAAATGAATGATTTATGGTTTTGAGAGACTTGTAGAGACTTTTATTACAAAACATACCATAATTGGCTAAAAAAAGTCTCTCATAAGAAGGTGATATTTTGAGAGACTTTGTTCAACTCTCTTTTCTTTAAGGATTAAATATCAAGATGTTAGTCAAATAAGCTACATTTAAGTTTATAAAAGATAAAAAAAAAAAGTTGTCTTCCAACCAAAACCCTATAAATTTACTAGAGATTCAAATCAATTTTGTTCATCTTGTTTTGATTTTATTGGAAAAATTGTTACAATTTCTGCTAGGCATGCATGGACTAAATGGTTACATTTTCATTGAAATATTCATATCTTCATTTTGTAAAATAAATAAATACAGTATATTGTTTGTCTCGTGTGTGTAAGCTGAAATTCATATATGTTTTATTGTCTCAATGAATCACCATAATTACTTGAAAATCATTCAGAGAGTCTCTCAAAATCTCTAAACTCACGGAGAGTCATCCAAAATCCCTTGCATAAAAAGTCTCTGAATGTCTCTACTAATCTCAATTGACTAACCCCTGTTAATTATGCATTGATTAAATATTACAAAAATAATCAAACAAATAGTATAACTATTGTCTTAGTAAATTCACAACAAACCAATTGAATTATATGTCCGTGTACTATCCGTTGCGATACTACATAGTACATACTGATTTCCACTGGCTTAAACTAAAACCAAACAAAAAAAAAATTAGTGATCGAAGATAATGAACCCACTCCAGTCAAGTCCAACTAAAATTCTCACGTAAACAGAAAACTAGGTAAGCACCAATTGTGTATTATCAATCGGAGAAGAACCGAAACACCAAAAAAATCTTTATAGAATTTCTCTAACATAACAACAAACCATATAAAATTAAAAACAGAAATCAGTCCAGATCCGGACTCGAAGGAATAGATGTGTGCTTAGATGATGCCTCCCTACCAAGAAAGTCTTTGCATCCTTAAACTATAATATATATATATATATATATATGAAAGCATTTGATTCCTTTTTATTTTATTTTTCATTATTACTTTTTAATTTGCAAACCAAGCAGTGATAGTTGTAATTTGTCACATTAAACTATCAAAAACAATATTGGTATTGAATACATACTACTTGATCTACTCTTCAAATGAATTAATTGCATTTGTCAACTATGTTAATTATGCCTCACAATGATCAATTCAATTAGAAAAGTATACTAAAATTAATTACTATAAACATACGGTATAACATCTTGTCAAGATGCTTCAAAAAAAAAAAAAAAAATCTTGTCAAGCTCAAAAAAATCCATATCTTTTCACATGGAAATTAAACAAGGTTGTATGGGGGTGTACCATTGTGCACTGAAAAGTCATAATCGGAGCAAGAACAACATAATCTACGGCCTAGTAGCCATAAAAGCTTAAAAAAAACAACAACAGGCAATAGGAAAACATGTCGTCAATTGCAGATGACTTAGTACTTGTTTGGCAACACATAAAGAAGCTACTTCTTGACTTTTTTAAGTCAAGAAGCAGAAAGTCTGGTTGGATGTCAATTTATAAAGCAACTTTTTTAAGTAGAAAAGTAACTTATTTTTGGAGCAAAAATTCTCGACTTCCGACTTCTCCCAGAAGTTGCAGAAGTAGCTTCTCCTCGGTAATCCCATTTTTTATTTTACTTTTCTTTCTTTTTATTACACTCCCTCTCACCAGAACTTCTTCATCTTCCTAGAAAAAAATATCTCCTCTTTCATCTCTCAGAGTGGTAGTGATTAGGGAGATGTAGATTTATTTTGCCTTTTGATTTTTTTGAATGGGTATTGCTTGATTTATGTAGATCTGATCATCTTAAAACTTCTGTTAGTTGTTGCTGTATGCCAAGATGTCATATTTCTCATTTTTTTTCTTCAGTTTCTCTTCATTAGTAGATGTAGAGATTGAAATTTAAAGATTTTACGTCTTTTCACTGGGTCTTCCATTAAATTTTTGCTAGTATACCATGAATCTTTGAATATTTCATTTTGTCTTGCTGGTGGGTGTAGTTTTAATGAATAAGAAATTACTTTAGGTTATGAATGCTGCATGCGGGCTGTTTGCATATATGCCTAGCAGAGTGTTTACTAAATTTCATTTTTGGTTGTATGCTCTAGTAATTAAATAAAAAGTTATGGCCTAATTGTCTGAGTATATAATTTGGTAAATAAATACCATTTGTTGAATTAATACATATATTGTAGTGGGAACTATTTATCATTTTGCTCTTGTTGTCTATTAGATTATGGCTTCAAGTTCAAACCAAGCTCCATTGCCTTTGTTTGAAGATGCTAATGAAGTTCCGGCCAATTGGTCTCAAGTACATGAGTCATATTTCATAGAGTTGATGTTAGATAAGGTCCAAATATGTGGTGAAGATAGGCAAACAAGAACATTAATACATATTATGTAGTGGACTCGGGATATTCTAATATGCTGGGATACTTAGCTCCATACAGGGGACAGCGGTACCATCTCAATGACTACCCTGGAACCAGAGGACCTCGTAGTGCAAGGGAAAAATATAACCATGCATACTCGTCGTTACGTAATATAATTGAAAGGTGTTTTGGAGTAATAAAAGCTCGGTTTCCTATTTTGAAGATGATGCCGTCTTATAGCTTGCGTAAGCAAAGAAACATTGTTATAGCATCATGTGCACGCAATGGAAGACGATTTATTCATAGAGTATGGAGTTGACAACATGACTATACCCGGTGAAGGGCCAAGTGATCCTTCCGAAACTACAACTTATGCCAATTTATCTGCTAGTGAATCTCAAAGAAGACACCGAGAAATGGATTCTTATCGAGAGGGTATCCGCACTGGTATGTCCTTACATTACCGTTTACCAATGTAAAAAATTTGTATAAGTTTTTCAACAGCAACTATCAAAGACTCTGGAAAGATTTATGGCTTGTATATGTTTTTTTTTTTTTTCTGCAAGTTAAAATATTTCTTTTTGATACATAATTAGCATTTTTTCATAAGCAGATGTAGAAATGATAATTTTGCAAGTACTGTGTCCATCCCTTGAATCACTATACCAAATGCAACATGCTCTTCGTCCAACAAGCTGGCATAAGGAATTGCAAATTAGAATCACTAAATATAACAACTATTTACTAAAATAAATTAAAATGATATTTTGACTTCTGACTTGTAATTTTTTCCAAACTTACTTATTTGCTTTTCAACTTATAAGTCGAGTATTTGCCAAACTAACTTTATGACTTTTTAACTTTTCAGAAGTAACTTCTAGAAGTTCAGAAGCAGAAGTACTTTTGCTTCTTGTATCCAAACACGCTATTAATGTTTTTTTTTTTATTATTATTATTGAAGGAAAAAGTTAAGATTTTATTGAAGGTGTGCTTGTTAGAAAGCACAAAACAAAACCAAAAAACAATAAAAAGAGAGAGGAACAAGCTAGTGCAACAACACTGGCGCAGGGAAGGAACTAATCCCATAATGCGCTTATTGTTCAAGAGGGAATCTCATGTATATATATGCTTCTAATTAGAGAAAGAAGTAAGTACCACCGGTACCCTTTCAAGCTTTTAGTTACTATGGGAAGGCTTCAATGAGAGACTGAATAGCCCGAATGGGTCTGATCTTATGAGACCTAAAGCCTGCACGTTTGAGCAAATTGTCCCAATCATCTAAAGTTCTCTCTCTACCACCAGTACTCACCATCATATCAATATCAAGAAGCAATCTTGTTTTCGTAAGTTCATGAGTAGATTCTTCATCAAGTACTACATCAACAATGATCACTTTCCCCGTCTCTTTCGGTATTGCTTCTTTACACTTCTTTAGAATGTGGACACACTCCTCATCAGTCCAGTCATGCAAGATCAACTGTTTTACAATTCAGGAAAATAAAAATCCATCTTTTAGAATAAGTGTCATCTCTGAAAGAGATAAGAAATTAAATAAGAAGTCTCACCTTGAGTAAGATGGCTTGAGCAGTGGGAACACACTTGAACATGTCACCAGAAACTTTTTGGACGTTAGGGTGTTCGCGAGAGTTAGCAATAACATGAGGAAGATCATAAAGTGTACATTTAATATGAGGAAAAGTTTCATAGATTGCCATAATTGTTGTGCCATTTCCTCCACCAACATCAACCAGAGAATCCAAACCTTGAAAAATATCTCTACAATCTTCAAATAGAGTTTTCGTTAAAAGTCTTGTTTCTCCAGCCATTTGTTCATTAAACAACTGACTTTGATCAGGATGACCTTCTAAAAACTTCCATATTGGCATTCCCATACCTATCTCAAATGCTGTTGTACCTTCACTTGCTAAACCTTCTTTCATAAAATGCCATGGAACCATGAAATCTTTATGAGCTAGGCCTAATATTATTGGTGCCATACTTCTTTCTGCATCTCTTAAAAGTAAAGTACCATTTGGTTTAAGTGAGTAAACCTTATCAACTCCACCATTACAAATTTCGTGTTCCAAAATATTCATGTGTACTAAGAATCTTAGTATTCTGTACAAGTGATCAGAATTGACATTTGGAATTGAAAGTTTTGATGCAAGTTGTGCAAGTGTGATTGACCCATTATTGTTTTTGATAATATCTGCAATTCCAATCTCTACTGCGCAACGAAGAACAAGAGAACCACCAAAACCATAGATTATATTCCATAGTTGATCTTGATCATTGATGTCAGGTTCTTGTGTTTCAGCTGGTTTGGCATCTAAACTGCCCATGATATGAAATTTTTGTGGTATTTGTTAAGAAGACTATGCTTGTTCTGGGTTGTGTGTGTTTTAAAATCTCTTCAAATATTAAGGTGTATTTATAAGTGCACCAAATCGCTGGCTGACTGGTTCTGTACCCAAATTAAGACTTGTTAGATCGTGTTTCCGTAACATTATTGGTGCGTTGAAATCACTCAATTCCCAGATAAGTACATGCATGCTGTATTAAGTTAAAATTTGAAAACATTAAAATGTTCTCTACTCCAATACTTTTATTAGCTAGAACCAAAATATAGTCGAATCATTTTAATGCTTAATTATACACCCACTAAATTAAATAATAACCATCGGCCGTCATGACTCTAATATATCAAACAATGAAATGCAAACAACTACCATATTATATATCGTGCTGTCCAAAAAGAGTTACAAGTTACTACTATCTCTATCACTTCTTGATGCAGTGTTCCAATACCTTGGTACGTACTTGGATATTTAGTCCTTGGCCACCCCAGTTTCCACTATATTGGTTGATTCAATCAGTTGTGTCGTGCCGATTTTACTGTAGTACAATGGTAAAGTTATTGTGTGATAATTTGAGTAGCCATTGAAGAAAAAGTTTGATTTTGAATGTGTGGTTACTGGATCTTCTGTGTGATACCAAATCAAGGTTTCGTTTTGTATTTCCTTCAACACTTCAATTGTGCAGATATGTATTCTCTTACATACATCAAAGGATATAAATTCTAAATGAGATCCAACTATCCGTAACTATTGAAGGAGATAAACTAGGAAGAGTACTAGTTGTAGACTTTGAAAACTTCTCAGTCACAAGTAGTTGAGATAATATAGGATCAGGTAAGAATCCGATCCTCAACACTGCGTCCGAAAGTCATCTCCATGTCCATATTTACCTAACATTGAATGCCGGAATTTTTACCGCATAACACACAAACAACCATCTTTGCTTAACGATTTTCATTTTGGTAATCGTTGTTTATAATTTACCATGGGTTCCATGAATTTCCTAGATGAACACACGTCTTGTTTATTTTTAGTTCGAAGTAAATGCATAACTCACAAACTAGATAATTAGGTGTTCAAAGTAAATGCAACGGTTGCCCTTTAGCATTAATTGGTGCAAGTGGGAAATGGTCTGGTATCTGGTTGATCTTGGATCCGGAACCGATCAATTTTGATGGCTGTTAGAAGGGGGACAGTTACTTATTATTATTCACCGGACCAGAATTTTCAATTTTAGTTGACGGAAATCATTATGGATATTAGGTAGTGATTTAACGGTAGTAAAATGTCAATAGTTGGCTAGAATAAGAGTTTTTTTGTGAAATAGACACAAAATATGATGTATTGTGCTATGGTTTGTAGCATTTTATACATATTATGACGTGCTTTCTTAATGTGCCGTGTTGTGCCGTGCCACGTGCTAATCCGTGCGGCGTGCTGGGCTGGGCTACTGCGCCAATTAGTCAAACCCAGCACGTCCCATTTAACTTACGTGTTGTGCCGTGCCGTGCTAAGTCACGTGTTGTGCTGGGCTGTGCTCGTGCTGGCACAACTCAATTTACACCTCTACCTCAACCGTCATCCCGATTTTAGCCGTATATACTTCGCTAGCTAAAGGATCACATACATTGTAACATTGTATCCATGATAAACTTGCGGTTCGTATGGTAGCCTTCTCATTTACCTTTACGTATGATTCCGGTGTCATGTTGGCGTGGGCGCAATTTAAAAAAGGTGTATGGTACGTGCACTCTAATAACACCCTATTTCTTATTTTTATGAATTTTAGATATCTTGATCTTCTTATTAGTTGTTCATTTGACTAGTATTCAGTTCGCGAATTATGACATTTACAGCTTGAACAAATTAAGGCATGCTCTCAAAAAGTCTGCGCGAGGAAATATCCCTAGGTAAATGTAGATTTGCAGTTTTCTCCCTTAAAAATCCAAAAAGATCATAAATTCAATATAGTACTAATTTCTTATGCATTCATCTAGAGGTGTAAAACGTGCCGGCCCGGCACAGCCCAGTCCATGAAGTCACGTGCCTAGCGTGCTGGGCTGGACTGTGCCGGAGATTCAGACGTGATGTGTTGTGCTGTGCTAAATGGCGTGTTGTGTTGTACCAGAAAAATAAACGTGTTGTGCCGTGTTGTGCTGTGCTAGCACACTTATTTTATGTTTTTCTAAATAAATATTTTTGAGATATTTAAGTTAGTACATGTATTATTACAGAAATAAATTAGTACAACGAAAATAAAATGTCAGAAATTAGTTAAAACAACAGAAAATGGGCTATTTAGCCAAAAAGGTACTTTTCCTGAGTCAAATGGACGGGTAAACATTCCACCAGGGTCAAATGGACAGAGCATATTTTTAATGGGAACATACTAAATTACCCTTTCTATCACGCTTTTTATATAGTGTCTCAACATTTCTTCTCGTCTTCTCCGTCGCCTTCACAGAAACCAAATCTAAAAAAACTATTACAAGCTCTTTTTCTCCATCAGCTTAAGCACCTCATCTTTTCCATTACTAAACATCAAGTACCATAGTCTTCTTTCTACACCGTCTCCAATATCAAACCAGTAACATCATATTTCTTTACCATCTCTATCTCCTCCACAATCACCAACACCAACACCAACACCACTATCGAGATCATCAACTTTATCCAACAACACCATCATAGGTACGAGCAACACCACCATCAAAATGGGTTTTCTGTGTGCGTAATTTAATTAAATTTCTCAAATCAGGGTTTTATGTTAATTCGATTTCCGAAGATATGAAATGAAGACTATGCTCAAATTGGTAAATTTCTTAACCTTAATTTTGTTTTGATTCCAATTGATTTCAAATTTGTTCATCTTAAATAGATGAAACTGGTTTTATCCTGTGCTAGATTGAGTTGAACATACATGGAGAAACTGGGTATCATCCTATACTAAATTGGGTTGAATTTGGTTTCACCCATTTTAAACTAAGATGAAACTGGTTTTATCCTATACTAAATTGGGTTGAATTTATTTTCACCCATTTTAAACTAGGATGAAACCGGTTTCATCTATAGGTAGGACGAATCTATGATTTTTGAATTAGGTATCACTCATTGTAAACAAGGATGAAATTAGGTTTCATCAATACTCAATTGGGTTGAATTTGGTTTCACCCATTTTAAACTAGGATGCAACTGGTTTCATCCTATACTAAATTGGGTTGAATTTGCTTTCACCCATTTCAAACTAGGATGCAACTTGTTTCATCCTATACTAAATTGGTTTATATCTCATATTTATGTTTGAGGTTACTGATGGTTGTTGGAGGAGAAGATGTTCATAGGTTTATTGGGTTCCGTTTGAATTGGTGTTTGGTTGAGAAAATTTGAGTTGGGGGGGGGGGGATGTGAAATTAAGGGTTTTGAGGGTTTTTCAGGCATGCAATGGTGGTGATTTGAGCTGAGATTGCAATGGTGGATTGGAGCTGTAAATTCACGTACATGTTGAAGGAGATTACTCTGTTTTTTGCTGAGATTGCAGATTACTCTGGGTTTTTTTTTTCAATTGTTATATGGAATATCCACGTACTCGGTTTTATGTGATTCTGTTTTTTTCCTACCTTTACTAACCCAGTAAGCATTTGAAGAAGATATGGACATATTGGTTTGTTCCAATTAATTAATAAAAAAGATATGGACATATTGGTTTGTTCCAATTAATTAATAAAAAAAAATTTGGGTGAAATAACCAAACATGGTATTAACACAGTATTTTTTTGATTTATGACCATATAAACAGTATCAAAACCTACCAGTCTATTTCACCAGGAATTATGGGTTTTGGTCTTTTTAACCAATTTTGTGTTAACACAATGATTCTTTTGTGAAATATGCATCAAATGTGATGTATTGTGTAGTATTTTACGCATGACGTGGCGTGCTTTCTTCGCGTGTTGTGTTGTGTCGTGCCACGTGATGTGCTGTGCCTATTTGTCTGGCACAACACATCACATTAAACAAACGTACTGTGTCGGTCACGTGTTGGGCCGTGTTGTGCTTGAATTTTAACGTGTTGTGCCATAAACGTGTTGGCCCGTCCCAATTTACACCTCTACTAGTTAGAGCTAGCACTATGGGAGGGGTTATCCCTTCCCTATCCCTCCATTTCCCTCAAAATCCCAAAAAAGCAACCACTATGGTCTCCCATATCCCTACACGAGTAGGGATACACACCACCATCCCTACAAGGCTGAACAGATCTGTTCATCCTTGTAGGGAAGGGAAATCGTACGTGTACTGAGTACGCGTTTGCTTTTTCACTTTACGGGTACTGAGTACCCGTATTCTTTTTCTGGTTTTTAAACTTTCACCCTAACACTTCCCTTTTTCACTCCTTTTTTTACTAAAACTTGTTTTTTTTACCTATTTGATATTATTTTTTTTACTTTAATTTTTTTTTTTACCTAGATAAATATTTTCCCATAAAAAAAAAACGCGTACTGAATAGCCGTTTGGCACTATTTATTCATGTACTGAGTACGCGTCTAGTGTAGGGAAAGGATAGTAGAGCACCATAGCAAGCTTGCCTTTCATGTGCCATCCCTTCTCTTTATTTGAGGGATAGGGAAGGGATAGCTAGCACTATGGAAAGAAAGAAAAAAAAAGAATAGATAGGCACATGCTAGTGCAACAACACTAGCGCAGGGAAGGAACTAATCCCATAATGCATTCGCTTATTGTTCAAATGGGAATCTCATGTGTATATATATATGCTTCTAATTAGAGAAAGAAGTAAGTACCACCGGTACCCTTCCGAGCTTTTCCTATGGGAAGGCTAAACTTTCAGTGAACCCAAACAGTTCAATAAGAGATACTTTTGTGATATAGAAATAGCCATACAGGTAGATTAAAATTTCGTACCTTAAAATTACATTTATCTGTTTTTGGTTGTTCAAGTTCCATCAGACATAATTAGTAGTGATACAACAAAGAGAATATTTTTTTTTCCCTTTTTAGGTGAGAGATGTTCATAAAATGGAGACACCGACATTACACTGAGATGGACAACATTATTTAATGTGATCCCGTATTAGTTCTTAATCGATGGAAAATTCTCAGGCAAATGCTTTCATGGTAGTTTTTGCTTCAAAAGAAAGCCTTGGCTTTACTACACTGACGAAATATCTTAGTACGTACAATATTTTTTAAACGCGTAATTGGGGATATGAAAACTAATTTGGGGATATGAATTACTTCTCCCAACCAAAGGTGGCTGTTAAGGGGTATTTTTTGGGTGCGAAAATACTAAAACACCCTTAGGTTAATTAAAAACATTATGAAAAGACTGTTATACCCTTTCCCTTAAAACATAAAAATCAAATAACCAAATTCATATATCTCTCAATTCCCCTTTGTACCGGCATAGTTAGGGTTAGGTTTTGAATTTTTTTTCTTCTTCATCTTCTTCCTCATCGTTCATTCTCATCGACGATTAATCGTTGAATCAAAAATTTCTTCGTTGATTAACATACCATAACCATGCCTCCGAGAACCAAATTGAAAGCAAAACCGAGAACCAAATCGAAAGCACAACCGAGAACCAAATCGATTGCTCAACAAACACATGAACAAAGAATCGAGAACATTGATCAACAACTAGAAGAGGACGCAACAGCGAGCTCGGATGATCAACCACTCGCAGTCATGGCTTCTCTGAGAAGGTAAGTGATTTTTGAACTCATTTATGATTGTTTTAATCGATTTGTAGCCATGGGTTTAGGCTAGAATCTCCAGCAATAGCTGAAACTGTCGAGTTACAGAAAGTACCGACATAAGATCTAGGTTTGAATACCAAGCCGGTTTAGGTACCGGCATAGCATTTGGGTTGGATACCATACATGTTTGCATTCCTGAAACTGAATTTTTTATACCGTCATACAATTAGGGTTGAATACCATACCGGTTTGAATTCCTGAAACTTAATTTTTTATACCGGCATACGAATTGGGTTGAAGACTATTCTGGTAGTCAACTAAAAACACACAGGAACAATTTTTTGTACTGGCATTGTATCTAGGTTTCGTGAATGATGAAACTTAAAAACCGGCATGAGTTAGTTCAATTAGAAAATGCCGGTAGTTCACTTAAAACATACAGGAACATCAATGAAATTGTGATCAATACCGGCACACAATTTAGGTTCCATAGGATGCCGGTACATCGATACCGACATGCTCCATATTTAAGATTTTATGCCGGAACATGTTACCGGCATTGGTTTGTTTAAGAGTTTCCATGTCGGTTCCTAAACTGCCATGACTTTTTTTATGTTTGTTTTGTTTGCTTATGTTATAGTTCAAAAGCCAAAGAAGCTAAGAAAAATAAAGGTCCTATTCTTACTAAGAGAAGGAGGAAGGACGGTCTTGATACTCGTCAGTCCATGCCTCCACGAGGGAAAGACGAAGGTCGCAAGAAGCGTTTGGAGTTTCAAACAAGAGGGTCAATTTGGGAGAGTGGTGGTGAACGTAGTGCACTTGTAATCCGTGAAGTAACTGGAACAGTTGAGGATGATGAGCAAGATGAAGGGGAAAGTGAAGAGGAAGATGATGAGGTTCATCCAAGTCAGTTCGCAAGCCAAAGAGAAGTTGGTGGGACGAGTCAACAACCAACACAAGGCAAGGGCAAGGCGCAACCCAAAGTTAAAGTTAAAGGTTGTCACATTCCTCACATTGATGACATGATACCCGACCAAGATGATGGTAAAATTTGGGGTCAAGCTCCGGACCCGAAAGTACTCTTTAGATATAAGCACTCTTGGGATCGTACTATCTTTCAAACCTATGTAAGCATTTTTTATTTTGTGCATGTGCATTGTTTTATCTTTTATATCATCTCTTAATCGTATTATCACTTATTTGTAGGATCATACTAAGGTTGTGCGTGTTTGCCGAAACCAAGCCGCGGCTGAGTGGAAATTGTCGTTGGAGCATGAAGATGTCCAAACATTAGTAAAGAACTCTGGTCTATATTCTTTGGTTGAAAATTACGTGAATCTAGATATTGTGATCGTCAATTGCTTTGTTGAAAGGTATCATGGTGAAACTGATACAATGCACTTCCCGTTTGGAGAGATGACCTTGATTCCTGAAGATGCTCATGACATTCTAAGCTTGAATGTTATCGGCAAATCAATTTCAGAAGGAGTTGAGTCTCGGGACCTAGATTGGACGAAGTTGCACGATTTGACTAAAAATCTATTTGGTTGGGACTTCAAAACTTCTTCGGACAGCTTTTACGTAACATCGAACGGAAGTAAGAAGAAGACATTCAATCCGATGATGCTTAAGAAGATGTTTGAAAATACAAAGTCTAGAAGTTTGCAGGATGGATGGGACCCTGCACAGATTCGTTATACAGCCACTGCGTACCTGTCATACATCTTGGGCACTAGGGCATTCCCTGACACTAATGGAAACAAGGTAAGTGCAAACTTTCTCCAGTACCTTGACCCGTTGGAAGGTGTCTATGGTTATTCTTTGAGCACCGCGGTAATTGCACACTTGATGGCGGAGATGAGAAGGGCTTCATTGGCTAAAACAAACCAATTTGTCGGGAATTTCACTCTACTCCAGGTATAAATTTCTTTAATCTATGTTCACATGTATATTTATAACTTATGTTCACATGTATATTGTTCACATTGGATTAGGTGTGGTGTTATTAAAACTTCCCAACCTTGTTCAAGGACTGCCAATTCTTGAAGATCAAAGACCTTCCTGAAACCGATGCCCCTAGAGCTCCGAGGTTCGAGTTTAACAGTAATCCGAAGACTGGTAACAAAGGTCGAGTCATCGATATGAGATTGGATCTGTATGATATGAGGAAGGAAGACGTTGTGTTCGACACTTATAATGAGATTAGAGGATATCGTCAAATTCCAAGAGATGTTGCATTTTACAATGGGTCGTTGTACCACCCAAAAGGATACATCATGTCGATCCATGCCGTGTGATGCGCCAACATGGATTTAAGCAATTATCCCATTTTTGGTCAGCCTCTATTGATAATTATCTTCTTCACTTTTCTCGGTGCAATTCAACTCCCAACAAATTGCATGTAGTGTATGATACAGAACCGGAACCAACACATTGGAGGGAAAGAGATCCACGTCATTTGGTAGATATTAGTAAGTGGGAGATTACGGAAAATGGTTATGAATTTGATGACATCTACATGAGGGACAACCTGGAATGGTCACATCCTTATGTCGTGCGCCCTCCCTCCGTCGAAGATCCCAACCAAGAAAACCCTCCTGTTGAAATTCCTCCACCTCCACAACCTATGTTGGCCCAACTTCTTAAGACTTTCGGAATGGTGGTAAGTTTTATTAATTGCTTATAGTTATTAAATGTAAACCTAATCATATATTAACATATATACTGATTATGTGTTTGATGTATTAAACTAGCGACGTCGGCTTGGCAAGGTTACGAAGATGTTAGGTTGCAAGCACAAGGACGGAGTGGTGCTATCTCTTCAAGAAATCAAGGAACTCGAGGAAAAGCTTCATAGAATTGAAGAAACCGACCCTACTTTCAAAGCTATGTTTGGGGAAATAAGGAAGGCTCCGACCCAAAAGAAACAAAATACCAATTTAGTGGAAGAGAATTGATGACAATTAGTGATGGTGGTTGTTACGTCAAAAACAATTTCAAACTTGTTTTGGTTTGTACTGTTGGTTAACTCTTTAGTTCTTATGTTGAACATGTTTAGATTTCTAGTTTGAAAGTTAAAATTTTCCGGCATTGTAGAGCTCAGTTTTTGAAATAACGGTACACATACCGGCATATACGGAATGCTCAATACACTGCCGGTACCGTTTCCCGGCATAAAAATTTCTATGACGGAACAATCAATTTACATTATGTGGTTCCTGTATAGAAACTGACATGTACCGGAATGTTGGTGTTTGCTAACGTCCATGCCGGTTTTCCAAATTTCCAAATACTCTTAAATATGTGATAGAAAACTGGCATAGTAAGATTCATTTTGACAATGCCGGTATTTAAAGTTTCGAAATACTCTTACAGAGTTGACATAAAACCGACATAGTTGTATTGATTTCCTCAATGCCAGCACACTGCATAATTCATTTCAATTTCTCTTTTATTTCAGTCCGAAGTAATCGATTACATTGGATTGGAAACTTTAAATTAAAAAAAAAAGTGAATGGATTGCACTTAGTTAGAGATAATCTATTTCCATCCCTTTTCAACAATTGTGGAGCCTTTGAGCATTTCCCTAATCTGTTCAAATACATCGTCCGGGATGGGGGTGTCAAGGATCATCCTCATTGGCTCTTCTTCTTTTTCAACATTTCCCTAATCTGTTCATATAACACCCATCACACCCATCGATAGGCTTGCATTGGCACTTGTGGTTTTCTCTTGACTCTGCTAGTTCGACAGCTTTGTCAAACCATTGAAACTCATCGCACTTTGGGTGATTCAAACACCTTAGAAACATTCTTCCATTTTCAGCGTCATCAGTTTTTGCAATCCCAAACCGGCGTGTCCCATCATAGCTTCTACACTTTGAATAAATAAATGGACAGTCCATGGCTAGGTGAGAAGGTGACTCGCAAATTTGACACTTGCAATGATGACTCTGTAAGAGAAAATTATATTAGTTATCCGTCATAGTATTGAAGAGTATGTTGTTAGTAAATCTACTTACTTTGCAAATAGAGGTAGATGATGAATCCCCCATTCTTTGAACCGTGCTTGCTTTCTTGAGAGAATGATTTTTGTTATTTGGTGCTTGGTTTGTGTAGTTTTTTCCAAAGGAATGGGGTATGTTATATAGAAATCAAGCTCCAACGGTCTTATTTTTCAAAAAACTAGCCGTTTTGTTTTTCGAATTTTACTGATTCCGGCATAGAGGTTATTATACATCGAATGCCGGTATTGTAGGCATATTTGGCTCGTTTACTGTAAAGAAATTCCGCAGTACCGGCATCATCGTTTTATAACATTCAGTGACGGAACACCATACCGGCATAGTCGTACTTCCTCCTATATATGCCGGTTCCATAAATTGTATGCCTTCTGGCTAGTTTTGTGTACCAAACACTAGAAAACATTAGTTCCGGCGTGGGATTTAAGTTACTTAGAGTGCCGTCACTAAATTGGAAAAGAGCCGTTATGTCCACATATATATAAAGGAATGGATACACCCATTGAATTTGATACCTCAAAGATATATCTCCGATGGATTATCAATCACCGGCTTCCAAGTTCATCAATTCCCTCAAAAAAGAAAAACGTATGAGGAACATTTTGTCCACTCCGACAGGAAATCAATCATCAACCACGACCAACCCTGTTGCCATAATACTAGAAAAACTAAGAAGTGAGGAAGAAACCACCAAGTCAATTGCCGCAATGGAAGAAGAGATAATTAAGAGTAAAATAGAAGAAAAAGAGGAAGCAATGCTTGAACGTTATCGTCAAAAATTAGATAAGAAAAAGAAGAAACCACCAAGTTAATTGCCGATGTTTGACCCACGATGTTGAACAACGGCATGTTGTATTTGTTTGCCTTGTAGGTGCAGTCCATCATAAGAACATCACAACACTTATGAGCCAATTGTGAAAGCAAAGGATGCGAAATGAATATTTGAAGGGGCTTGTTGTTCGGCCCTCTTTTAATGATACGCGTGTAGTTCTGATCCCAAACTATCTTCTCAAATTCTTGCATAACACTCCTCCCTTCCCATTCCAACTTTTTAATGGTTGCTTATGCGCTATAAATTGTAGTGAGTGAAGAAACGTTCGTCTTATCCTTTTCCTTGAAGGTTCTGAGAATCACTCTTGGTTTGATACATGATTTTGTCATCATCTTTACATCCTCGAATTGATCAGGTTTTAGCTTCGCAACTAGGGAGTGACCTTCAAAATCTTTCGGATCGGGGTGGTTGTGACGTCCAAACCACACCTTACATTCCCATTCTTTTTCTTCTTCTTTTTCTCCTCTTAGATAGAATACAAGCTTAAAGGGACAGTCATCCTTCCTCGTAACTGTCTTGTATACCCTCTTAGCCTTCTTTTCATATACATAACCCTTTCTCTTATGGCTATTTTTCTCATTTTATTTTCCACTTCCCTCGCAAACATCTCAAAACGAACATCTGAACGTTGGGTATTCCTCACTAAGACACACATGTTCTTAAGAGCCGTCGCTTTTGCCCAAGCAATTGCTTCCTTTTCATATTTTATTCCCTACATAAGGACAACAATGGGAGATTACAAGCAAATCCCAACATAAAATTGTAAAAAATAGGTGAAAGTATTGTTTGGTAACATACCCGAGGCATTTTATAGTATTCCGACGTATCCCGATGGAGCGGTTTGGAGTTTGGTTGATCGTTGTATGTCACAATCTAAGAAATGAATGAAAAGAAAATTGGATTAGTTCAAAATCGGCATTGTCGATAAGTAAAGTAAACTTCCGGGATTAAGAACCGGCATAAACGGTAATTGACTCTCCATGCCAGTATTAAAACCGGAATTCAAAGTATTTCAGTTTCCATTCCGGTATTAGGTTCCGGCATAGGAAGTTAAAAGAAAGGAATGCGGGTATTTAAGTTCCAAATATCATTAACTTCTGTATTTTTTTCATGTAAAACCGGCATCCTCGATATTTAAGTTTCTATGCCGGTATCATAAACCGGCATTGTCTGTCATGTACTCACACTGCCAGTTTGAATATATTCCATAGAATATTCGGTGGTAGGTAAAAAGTATAAATGTGTACCGGCATGCAATCTTAGTTTGAATACCACGCCGGTATGTTCTTGAACAGTTGGGGATATTTTATCCCGACACTCAAATTTGTATGAATACAATGCCGGTTAAATGATACCGGTGTAGTATTCATACAACGAGCATGCCGGTACTAAGCTTTTTCAGACAAAAATGGCGGTTTCAAAAAAAAATAATCACATTTTCGACCTCTTTGAAGCATTACATGTGTGTTGGGGTTGCTTGTATGCTGAACATGTTTACTTTATTGAGTTGGGTCTTCACAAAACACTTCATGGTCACGAAAATAATGATTCAAAGGAGTTGGTTCATCATACAACAATTGTGGGTTGTTATCATTAACCGAAGATTGAAGATATGATTGTTGTTGTAATTGAGCTAAAGATTCAGCAGCTGCAAGTCTCTCATCACAATCATCTTCCATTTAAAAAAAAAAAAAAATTCTACTCAAATTTTTTTTCCCTCCTACTCTCAACTAACCCACACAAATTCAAATAAACATAAATACACTTATTATATCCCCAAATCATTAACATTTTACTAATCATAATTAGTAACTAATCATGATTAGTGAGGGTTAGATTAGGAATTAATAATTTAATTATATAAGGGGTAACCCATCTAGGATATTTGGATCCCTATTTTGTCATTTAACTATATCCCCCAATTAGTTTTCATATCCCCAATTACGCGTTTTTTTTTTACTTGTTGTGAAGAATTCTAGCCGAATTAAATATTATTCTAACTATGAATGTAAAATACAATTAAACAATACTAATCGCTCCTGAGTGATCGATTGAATTTTCAAAGAAGAAGAAACTATTTTAAATTAGAGTTGCCGAAGTTGAATTATGACCAAAAATGCCAAAAACAATGAACATCCCACAATTTTGTCTAGCCCACTAAGAAAATAAGGTTCCATATGCTAAGCCCAAAACCATACATTCTTACTATTCACTGGGGCTCAACATTTGCCACCCAATCTGCTGAGCAGATCTGAGATCCCGCCCATTCGCCTTTTTGCGTCTGGGTGCCCTATCAGTACAATGATGGATTAACCGCAGGTACAATCTGAATGATCAAATGGATTTGGATGTGCGCAGGTTAAATTACATTGTACATCTGCACCCAATAGGTTAAGGGTAATCGTCATTAATATAGTACCTACAAATTTCGTTTACTGAGCATTTGAGCTACTAATCCATCTCATGAGATAAAGGCATTGAATTTTCAAAGAAGAAGAATCACAATTTTAAATTACAGTTTGAGAACAGCAACAAAAATATGACCAAAAATGGTAAAACACAATGAACATGATATATAATTTTTTCTAGCCCACATAAGAAAAAATTGTTTCCCATTTCAATAATCCCTTCTCTTTTTATCAAATTACCATGAAGAGCAGAAGCAATAGAACCATATAATATGAGAATGTAAAGATAAAATAAAGTCCATTATCAAGACAACAACAACCCAGCAGCAACCAAAATACATTAATTTGGGTGATGAACATGACCAATTTTACCAATCTCTAATAGAAATTCTTTCCCTTTTCTTTTATCAGTTGATGCCTTTGTTAGTCTCTTTACAACAATCAGTTCCCTATTTTTCATAACTCTGTGTGATTCAACATACCAATTATTTAGCACTAAACCATAAAACTAACTCTTTATTTACTATATGCCCCTAAATCACTTTCAAATATATCCTTTTTTATATTTTTATCACGACTTAGTCCTTCATTTTGGCTTTTAACACTAAACCACCCTAGACAAATTTGCTGCACCGAAGTCAACCTTCGTTGACCTTCCCTCAGGGCCGGCACTGTATATTTGTGTGTTGTGGTTTGCGAAAATGATCTGCATATTAGCAAACCACTGCGTCTAACATGGTAGGCACGAAGAACAACACAACGCATCATGTGGCATAGACGAACACGACGCAGCATGCATATACACCATATTTCATGCATATTTCACAAAAGGCCTTTATTTTATCCAGGTTTTTTTCTCTCTTTGTTAGAAGGTTATTATTGGGGCGTCACCATCCAATAGAGGGGCTTCATTTGGATTCTTAGTGTCCAAAAAAGTGGTTATGGGATATCCTAATACAAATAAAAAATGTCTAGATTACCCTTTAACAAAATAAAAACTTAAAAACCTACTCTTTTCTATTCTAATTCAAGAAAAAAACTTCTCCTCTTCTCATCTTTCTTCTCTTCCTCTCCTCCACAGTAACTTCAACTTCACTTTCCTTCTCACTTCCCATGGTGTATGTTAGGTAATAATCGAACAAACCCATCTTTGTTTACTGCTTAAAATAAGTTAGATTGATTGAAATCGAAGTGAAATTAGGTATCAATTGTGTTCCTGAAAGTGTTACGGCTAGATTAGGAACTACTTTACAAACCGTAATTTTAGTTTATGAAGAACTTACGGCTAGGTTTAGTTGAATTCAACCGTAAAATTTGATTTGCATGTTGTGTTACGGCTAGGTTCAAACTATATTTTCCAACCGTTAATGTTTGGTTTTTTTATAGGATAAACCTAGCCGTAATGAGTTACAGTTGGGTTTTTCATGCCACTTTACCAACCGTAATTATTCTTTTGTCCAATTGAAAACCAGTTATGGTTTGGAGTTCATCCAAACCTAAAATCTGATTTTTTTAACGTACTTTAGCTAATTTTGTGTGAAATTAAACTCATGGGAGATAGTTTAGAAGCATACCTGTTGATTTTCAACCATTGGTTCTTCACTTTGTTGATAACTTGTTTCATTCATTTTGGTGGAGTGAATCAAAATCTATGTTTTGAAATAAATCTCCAAGATTTTTCTTTTTTTCTCCTCTCCCACAAAAACTGTCCTAGAATTCACCAAGTATATAATAAAATTTATTAATTTAATTATCTAATTAAATTAAATTAAAATTAATTAAATAAGGGTTGTTTGGTCATTAAAAATTTATTTGAGATAAAGAGTTTTTGATATTATTTATTTGTGACCCGTTTTTATCCTATTAGGTGATGGCTTTCTAATGGAATGTGACGCTCCAATAATATCCTTCGTTTGGTATCAGTAGACCAAACACATGCACAGAATGCTAGGCATGGTTTTCGTGCTTTTTACACTATATTTATTCATTTTGAGATCGGCTACCAAATTTAGTTAATTTTCTCATTCTTTCAAAAATGTGGCTTGGTTTGGGGTTCTTTCTTTTATCAATAGAAAATTTGATATTGACGAGTTTGGCAGATCACTATCATCACCCCCCAATGATTTTTGCATAATGACATCGGAATTGGACTTGGGATCCACTGCGAAAGATAATTTTCATCACATTTTTCCCAGTGGATGGTTCTTTTCACTGTTAGTCCTATTTAACAGATCTGTTTCTTGATTACCATTTGAAGAATCAAGGACAAAGGGGTCCATTATGAAAGATAATTTCACTACTTTTTTCTCAATGCACTGTTATTTTTACGATTAGTACTTTTTAGCAAATCTTTTTCTTGATTTCTCCACGTGAAGAGTCGAGGAAAGGGATCCACAATGAAAAAAAATCCATTTTCGCCACAGAAACTTAAGAGTACGGTGGCACGTAGCCTTCAAAGGGTTCGATTAAATTGGAGATAACCACACGGTCCACAGACTCCACACACTAGCAAATAGATAAGAATAAGATAAGAATTGGGACGTTCTTTTCAATCCTCTATTCTCCTTATCAATAATCATTTCTTAACATATGACTGTTTTTGTCTGATTGTTATCGAAAGTTTATCTATATATCTATCATCTTTTTCGTATGCCGACACTTATAGGTGTAAGAAGTGCCGGCCCGGCCCAGCACAGCACATCCCATGAAATCACGTGCTTAGCGTGCTATGTGTCGTGATGTGCTGTGCCGACGATTATGACGCGTCGTGTCGTGCTAGAAGACGTGTTGTGTTGGTTGTGCCAGAAAAATAAACGTGATGCGCAGTGCCAGGCACATTTATTTTATATTTTCCATTATAAATGTTTTCCAAATATGTGTTATTATGAAAATAAGTCAATATAACGATAGTAAAATGTCAATAATTGGCTAGAATAAAGGTTTTTTTGTGAAATATACACAAAATGTGATGTGTGGTGCCTTGTTTTGTAGTATTTTATACATATTATAACGTGATTTCTTAACGTGTTGTGCTGTGTCGTGTCACGTGCTAATCCGTACCCCGTGCTGTGCTGGACTATTGTGCCAATTAGTCAAACCCAGCACGTCCCATTTAACTAATGTGTTGTGCCATGTTGGGCTAAGTCACATGCTGGGCTGGGCTGTGCTCAAATTTTAGCGTGCTGTGCTGGGATGTGCTCTTGCTGGCAAAACCCAATTTACACCTCTAATTGATTTGTATGTAAATGTAAAACGTGACCCTACTGATAATATCGTTCCACGTTTAGTTCAATTCAGTCCTCACATTCTCAAACCCCGCAATCCCATGCACAACAACAGTGCTTCATATTGATTATCGAAGATGAAGCAGGTGCTAGCATACCCTATGTTCTTAACACGTTCTATTTATACGTTCTATTTACACATACAGGAAACAAAGAAACAAAAAGAATATGTTAGTCACTGCTAGTTTATGCATTGGTACCTTAATTATCATATACATAACTCACTGGGTTTATAGATGGAGAAATCCCAGATGCAATGGAAAACTTCCTCCTGGTTCTATGGGCTTCCCAATTATTGGGGAAACTCACCAGTTCTTTACACCAACTACATCATCTGATGTTTCTCCTTTCATGAAAGAAAGAATGGAAAGGTAAGAAAACAGTTCACTCGAGATAACAGAAGAAGGTTTTTCCTATAATCGATCTTTAAAAGGAACAAACGCAAATGCATGCGTACTTTATTTTATTTTTTTCATTTTGTTACACTATTATACAAATAGATGGCCTAGCAGACATATTTGGAGTATGTTACCCTGGAACATCGTAGCCGGACGGTTATCAAGTTTGTTTGCAAATAGATATTTACACTTCATTCATTGAGAATTATATATGTATAATTAATTCTGACATTGCCAGATGTACTTGCTTTTCAGATATGGTCCCGTTTTTAAAACTAGTTTGGTGTGGCAGTCTTTCATCGTATCAACAGACCCTGAAGTCAATCACATGATCATGTCCCAGCAAGAAGGCCAATCATTTGAATTTTGGTATCCTGATACTTTTAAAAAGATATTAGGGGAAGCAAGTTTAATTTCACTACGTGGATCCATTCATAAGTACATAAGGAACATGGTTTTGAGTTTCGTTGGTCCTGAAAGTCTGAAACAAAAGCTTCTCCCTCATGTAGTACATGGGGTACAAAGAAATTTATCGTTGTGGGCTAATCAAGATAGCGTAGATTTGATAGAATCAGTGAAGGAGGTATAGCTTTTATTGTCCCGCATAAATTGTTTTTATGGCTTAATTTTACATTTTCTAGAGTATACAATGACAATTCTCTGGTCTACTTCTACAGATGATATTTGAACTGGCTGCAAAGAAACTCATCAGCTACGAATATAATCCTAACAAGCCCTCGGATAATTTAAGAGAATGTTTTTCTGCATTCACTGAAGGATTAATTTCTTTCCCACTAGACATTCCTGGGACCGCGTACCACAAATGCTTACAGGTAAATGGTAAACTTGAATTTGTTAGGCGCCTAATATGACCATCTTGGATATCCACAGAAGTGCTGAATTTGCTGGTATTGGGTATTGTCAGGGCCGTAAGCAAACAATAAAGATTTTGAAAGATATGCTACAAGAGAGACGAAAAAAACCTAAAAGTTGTCGAGAAGATTTTTTTGATTATGTCCTGGATGAACTCAAGACTGAAGGAACTGTGCTAACGGAAGCAATTGGTTTAGACTTAATATTTTTGCTTCTCTTTGCTAGCTTTGAGACGACTTCTATATCAACAACTTTTGCTATTAAGTTACTCACAGAGAACCCTGCAGTTTTGGACGAATTAACGGTGCGTGACATAAAATTTTCAGAGCAGCACTCATCTTTTTTTTCGTATTTCTAATTTAACTCACAAGATTCTAACTTGGTTCATGGCCGATTATCAGGAAGAACATGAAGCAGTCATCCGCAGCAGAAAAAACGAAGATGCACAACTAACATGGAAAGAATACAAAACAATGAAATTCACAACTCAGGTAGCTAGTTGAGCAGTCAAAATATTGTGGCGCATTAGTAGTTGTACTCTCCCAAGTTTTTAGTATATCCTTACTAGTTTTCAAAAATATTGCAGGTTATCAATGAGGCAGTGCGATTAGCAAATATTGTTCCTGGAGTTTTCAGAAAAGCATTGAAAGATATACATATAAAAGGTCAGTTGGCAACTAATTAATAAGTGCCATTTGGAAAATAATTAAAATTTTAACATGGTTCGAATGGCTCCTGACAGGATACACGATACCAGCAGGGTGGGCTGTCATGTTATGCATTCCGTCAGTGCATCTGAATCCTTCCACGTACCAAGATCCCCTTGAGTTCAATCCACATAGATGGGATGTGAGTAGATATAGAGATAGTGAATTTACGCTCTCTATATCTGTGTCCCAGTGTGTGTGTGTGTGATTCTCTCTAAGATTTAACCGCCATGATAAAATTTTAACAGGGAGTGGAGTTAAATGGAGCAACAAAAGATTTCATGGCTTTTGGTGCTGGTCAGAGATTTTGTGTTGGAACAGACTTTGCCAAGCTTCAGATGGCTGTTTTTCTTCATTACTTGGTTACAAAATACAGGTACATATAATTTAGCCTCTAGTTACAATTGTTTACGTGCATGTCTATCAGACAAAATATAGGAACTCGATATTTATTCTGTTCGGTTTTCAGGTGGAAAACAATTGAAGGAGGAGATATTGCCCGGATTCCTGGCGTAACATTTCCAAATGGTTTTCACGTTAAAATCTCAGAAAAGAACACCTGAAAGGATGTATGCTTACTATATATGCCTATTCGTTGATGCAGTTCAGAATTGTGCCCACGAAAGCAATGTGTTTGTTTTGCAATTGTAATTTTGTTTCAACTATAGTAAGTTCTGATACAGTACAAAGATTGTGCCTAATGGTTATAACAGTTTTCTCTTGTAATCATATGTGTATTCTCTATTAGAGGTAATAATTGTTCTGTGGGCATATGTCTCATGTCTGTAAGAATAAGTGAATGTGCTGGTAAAGCACTTGTCGTGTGTGTATAAATAGCGTGTGGTTGGTATCATGAGTGTGAAAACTTCACAGCGATTGATCCTTTAATGAAGTCTTTGTCTCCTCTTTCTTCTTCTCCCACTTTCCCGAATTTGTTCTTCTATCACTCGCGCAGTCTGTTTTCTGTTCAAGAGTTTGGTGAAGAATGATTGTTTATTTGTTTATTTACTACACCTCTCTTCTCTGGGTAAAACCCGTATTCTTTATAAAAAAATATTAATCATGAAAGACAAGTAGTGCCATTTGTCTGTCTATATATACCAATATTAACGAACACAAGATGTAATGAACTAAAATTTAATTAGTAGGTAAATATAGACATACCATACGGATTGGTTTTGCATAAATTGAAAGATAGCAACAATGAGTAATTAAACCGATTTTTACATATAGATCCTTCCGTAGTACATAAGAAGAAGTTCTTGTTTGGATTACTACGCAATTATCCTAAGTCATCTCTCACTAGTGGGTCAAGTTACTCAAGTAACAAGCTGATTATGATTTGTAACTTTACTGGAAGATTCTTGAACTGGTTTATATATAACCTACTTGATCAGGGTTTCTTAAACGTTCTTTAATTGAGGTCTAGCTTAGCTAAGCTTTGAGCAGTATAAGAATAATCTACGTGATCAGTTTTTTTGAACTTTCTTTAATCGAGGTCTGGTTTGGCTAAGCTTGAGCAATATAAGGATATAACCTAATAAAGAGTGGCATATCATAACAACATAGGCCCACAGCTGCGATGGTAAGTTTTTTATTTCATTTTTATCATAAACCTTTGTTCCAAGATATGGACCGTAATTAATAATATATATACAACTCGGTAATCAATATACTAAATGGTTTAGCAGCTAAAATTTTAAACATCAAAACAACTAAGAACCCAACCCAGTTGAACTAAATGAATGCGTATGTTATCAGAACGATAAATTTTGTCAAATTTATGATGAAAAGATTTAACCTAACACTTTTCAACAAATCCACTTATCTAATATGGACAACAAATCTTCTGAAGATTTTCTTTTAGGAATCCAACCTAGAAAAGTAACTATCATTCATCATAATGATAAATCTTTTTAGGATTCCAAACCCATCAATCTATTCCAACATCCATTTTCTCTAGATTATGATTTAAAACTGTAGTCATCAAATATCTGACAACCATATCCCAATATAATCTAGACATAATTCTAAGTAATCATCATGAACATTTTATTAGAATTACTATTTAAGATAATTACAAGATTGAGATGAGTATTACAACTATTTACTCGCTCTCGTATTTACATTCTCTCTATTAGTTTCTTGTCTAGTACTCACTAATCGATCTCTCCACATGTGAAGGCTTCTCCCCTTTATATATGATTCCTCATAATGGATGACAGCTAAGAGATCCACTATTTTTGGAATCACTGTGCGTTACATTCGCTCATGTACACTCACTCATTCTCTCACAGATCATACTTCGCATGGAACATCACACTTTACCTGTGACTCTGCTGAGGTCATCCAATACGTCATCTTGAATTTGCGGTGTGCGATAGTCTTCGCATATGAGATCATCCATACTTCGCATGTAATTTGCTATGTGCGATATTTTATTCCTACATTTTGTCTCTTCTCATTTCGCTTACTCTAAAGGGTGAGTGATATGAGAATCTGCTATCCTTTAATATCGCTAATGTGTATCTTTTCATCTTCTATTTTGCCGACACTTCCTTAAAATTCTTGTTTTCGTAGATTTTTTACCACTATTTTCCTGACACGTCTCTTTTAACCGCCTCTTCTTATCCATTTATTCCTCGCATTAATTAAATTAAATATTGGGAATTAGGTCTATCTTCTCATATTTCACTATATAATACCTTTTCTTCTTCTTTTTCTTTTTTTACTCTCTGTTTTTATCTTCTTTGATTTTACTTTCTTTGCTCATCATCCTAATTTAGTCAGCCAATTTAATCTTGACACTAGTGGATTATTGGTTTTTTACGACTTCCTGGGTTTCATAAGAACCACTGCTACGGGACAAATGTAACTATTAGTGTTGTGAGTCACAGTTGTTTTATTAAAACTTGTCTCCGAAACAGTTGTTTTCTTAGAGGGTATTTGAGTCAAAATACACATCTCCCTAATAGCTTTTATTGGACTTGAAATACGATTGTGAGAGAAAGCAGCTTCTATAGTCCTCTCTCTCCATATCTCTATCTATATCTCTAGATGCGTTCTCTTTTTCATCTTATCTTATCTTCTTCACCATTTCCACCAAAATGAAACAACAAAACCTGACCCTGAATCCCTTGTTTAATTATAATTCGTTCTCTAATACACTTCATTTAAATAAAAACCTAGCAGCAGTCGTCATACAATTCGTTTCTCCCGGAACCCATGGTTCGATATTTGCATCAGTTTCTTCGATCTGTAATACTTTCTTTGATTTCTTTGATTATAACATTTATTCTTTCTTCAATTGCTTCGATCCGTAACATTTTCTTCTTTTTTCAATTTCTTCAATTTTTTCGATTTCTTCAATTTCTTCGATCCGTATCCAAAGAAGAAATCAAATCCTTTCATTTCATCTTCAATTGATTCATGATGTTTAATTTTATTTATGACTACGTATATAGGGTTTTGCTGATTTATTTTCCCGTCGATTTGAGTTCAGATTTTTAATTGGTTTTGATTTGAGTTTTATCAAGTTCGGGATTTATACATAGACTTACTTAATTGTTAGAGCTATTCGAAATTAGGGTTTGTTGGTGATTATTCTTTGGCGAAATTATGATGTTGAGTTTGGATTTCGAATTTGAGTTGGTGTTGGTGATTATTATCGTTTGGAGTTACAGGGTGTGGAGATGTGTAATGGGTTTGAATGGATTGTTCGAATTGAAAGAAACGGAGCTGGTTTTCGAACCTGAAATCTGTTGCCTGGAATTGAGATGGAGAAAGATGCGTTACTGTGGGTATGGAGCTGGTGGTTCTTTGAGCTGAACCAGTCGATTTGAAGTGTTGATACTGAATCCTTGGATAAAAAGATATCAAGCAAAGGAAACAAATCTAAAAGTAAATCACATTCTACAGAGCCCCAAACTTCTGCATCCTCAAAACCAGTTCCTAAAGGGAAAAATGCAAGGGCGGATAGAAGGGGATGCCTAACAAATGAATTGAGTGGGTGATTTTTGATTGATATCCATCTGCATACATTAATTTTTCAGGTTTGCTGCCAGTAATTTCCTTGTAATTATTATTTTTTCAGAAATCTCAACGGCGATCCCAGCCCAAGGAAGCAATAGCATATGGGAAAGGATTTAGTAGAATGGACAAGGCTGTTGTCAACCAGGTAATTTAACAGAACCCTTCTCTTGTTTATCACCATATCGAATTGTAAGCTTTTCTAGCAAGGTAATTTTTGATAAATTATGTTGTACATCTGTGATTTAATTTGAAATTTTTTTCCTGAGTAAGGGTGTTTGATAAAGGAAGAAGATGATTGGAGCTAAGCCGGAAATGGCTGATTCAAGTGTTATTACTCCAGGAACTAGTGAGTCCTACTTAAATAATAAAGTCTTGTTTCCCTCAAGGATGATTAGTTCTATGCCTGCATAGTAATCTATCGTAGTCTCTTTCCCTGAACCGTGTATTTGTGCATATTAAACTGGATTTTTTTTGCAGTGTTCAACCCCTTTGATTGAGAAGTAAAACTATCCGGTGGATAGTAGTAAAATTTAATTGCATACAATGGGTTCTATCAATTGGTATATATAGTTTTCGTATTCTAATTATCAGATTAGGAATCAAGCTACACACCTACACGGTGTATTTATAGTTTCTGGGCATGTGTTAGAAATAGAAATTCCAGTTAAATCAAAAATATTTATATGTACTTCAGATAGGAGCAGAGGTTTTAGGTTAGGGTCACCTTCTTATTTTCTTACTATGGTGTTATATGTATAAAATGATGTTGGAAATGGTAATGATATCAATTATTCAGTATGTTTAACATTTCATAATGTAGCATTCTTATTTTTATGTGACCTTCATAGTGCTGGTATTGAAAGTGTTGTTGGTGCTAAGAATGAAGACAAATTATCCAGTGGTCTAATCGATGCCATGTGCTCTGCCTGTGAGATGTCTGTCATATGGGTGAATGCTTCACAATATGAGGAAATTTATCAGAGTTATGGTGGCAACTTGATACTGGCTTAGGTCTCTTGTTTACCTACTTCCATGGATGCATATAGAATACAAAGTACATCTCCTCGCTAATAGAAACAGAGTTGTATGGAGCTTCTGGTGATGGTACCACTTAAGTATCCAATGCCTCTTTTTTATTTCTTTCTTAATCTGTTAGATCAATACTCTTCATGAAAGTATGTGTATCATAGATACGAATTTGATATTTATTCCAACTTCCTGGTTTGGCCTGTATATATGTGTATCTTGCTGAGTTTCTTCACAATCTGGAACTGGGTAATTTGCAAATATATATGAAATGGAATATAGCTAGTATGCTTGGATCATGCTTGCAGATGATGCGTAGATGTATGGATGGGTAAAGGATCAGTGGAGGTAAGATACTCTTGCTCCATCACTTATTATTCTTTTTATTTGGATTCCAATGTTAGAACTAGTTGGAAACTTAGTTAGGTGATGAAACCTTAGAATAAACTACAAATCTGTTTTTCTGACATTTCAAACGTAGGTACTGCTGGGATCATAAACTGAAATCTAACCGTTAGAATTGAGCGAATTTTTAATATGTTATCCTAAGATATGTCAGAAATACTCGGTTAAAATATCAGGATAATCAGGTTAGGAAAGTTTCCTGAAACTATTGAATTACAAAGAACTGTATCTACAGAATTTGTACAACGACGCAGAGTTCTTGAACTTAAAATGAGGCACTTAAACTGCATCGAATTGTCTTATTTTTGTATATGAATATCCCATTGTGGTTATGATTCAGATGTAAAAATTTCAAATAAATCTGATCACTGTAAGTACCCCAAAGTGTGGGATAATAGGAACTGAATTTTGTATGACGATTCTGAAAGCAGTCAGCTTGTGATGTATGTATCTCCTTACTGAACCGATACATTGCTCTAAAGTTTTAGTATGCTATGGTACCCTGAGTGATAATGATACTGTAAAGTTTCCGAAAAGATCAAATGCGTCTACCACTTAAAAGTGTAGACATACATTAATTGAATTTTATAATAGTCTTGTATGCTTGTGGAACTCTACCACTTTGGATGTTCTTTACATGCGTAGAATTCTTACTGTGTGTGTTTGTATGCTTTTGGTTATCACTAATTTGATTCAATGTATGTTCTTGTATTTGTTTGATCTTTTTGAATGGTTATTAAATGGATCTTGTTGCAGGAAAATCTGAACAGATGTTATCCTGTTGCTAAGTCTCTGAAGACCGATGAAGCCGTTGAAATGGACGATGCTGCTACTATCTTAGTACGGCTTCAGGTTCAGGAAGATGAAGATATGAATACTAGGATATCCCAACAAACTCTTGATGGACTGGTACGTGTTCAATCATTTTTTGTAGAATATTTATGTCTATGATGTCTGTCCTTTTTTGTCGCAGGTGCGATATTTGCTCCAGCGAGGAGATAATGTCGTACGCTGTGCCACCTATATATAGGGGCTTCAGTTGGAGCTCCCTTTAATGGTGCACCAATTTCTAGAAGGGCTTTCCGAATCAGTCAGTTCGTGGCCAAGGCTTTCGCCGATGATGGTTCAGTGTTTTGGTTTTGCTTTTCCAGGTACACCAAGCTGGATTCTCTGCTCCAACTCCAATTCAGGCCCAGTCATGGCCTATTGCTCTCCAAAGTCATGATATTGTTGCCATTGCAAAAACAGGCTCAGGGAAAAGCTTGGGTTACTTGATTCATGAGTTTATGCATCTCAAGCGAGTGCGGAATAATTCTCAGATGGGTCCAACCGTATTAGTGCTTTCTCCAACAAGAGAATTAACAACGCAAATTCAAGATGATGCTGTGAAGTTTGGGAGGTCTTTAACACTTCAATGCACGGTATTACTCGAATTCTCAAAATTATATATATTTTTTCGATGGTTATGCAAGCTGAAACCTCAATTTTATAAGTTTGTTTCTGTTTTATTTTTTGTAAAATATGTGTATATATATATGTAGTTCTTGAATTTCTGTGCATGTTTTGGGTGCCTGAAATTCTATTTTTTATTTTTGTAGTGTTTGTATGGTGGAGCCCCAAAAGGTCCCCAGCTTATAGAGATTGAACGTAAATGTGATATAGTTTTTGCAGGGTGGTTGCTTGGCTGTAGATAATGGGGATAGTTCGAGTTGCTGCTGTCGTTTAGGAAGGAGAATGCCAGGCTTAAAACCTGCAGTGAGCTGGAATTGAATGAAGTTGCTGATCCTGCATTGAAGCTGTGGAGAGTCGATTGATATAGGGAATGGAGGGCATGTTGCTGGTGCTCGCAGTTCACAGAGGTTGAAATGACTGAGAAGATGGGATAAGGTTGATTGAATTCGGGTATTGCATATCGAGAAGTGGAATCAGGAAGAACAGGAAGATGAAGGACTTGATTTGATCTAGTTTGTCAGAAGATGAAGGTACATATGGAGAAATTACTTTCAACTTAGTGTTAAAATTTTATTCTTGTAATCTTGTAATAGGAATATATGTTAAGGATTTCCAACTTAGTTTTAGAAGATTCTGGACTTGGAGTTCGCAGATTCTAGATAATTGAAATTGTAAACTGAATTCACTTTTCAAATAAAAAATGAGTTTTAAAGTCACTATTAAATTCTGTTTTGAAGCCATTATTAATTTAATTCTGATTCAGTTTTTAGTTTTTGATTCGGTTGAATCATCTTTGGATTCAGCTGAATCAATATCAATTTTTTTTTTATGAAATATCATACGAAAAACTACTTTTTATGTCAGTACTTATTGATCAACTGGTAAAAGAAAGTTGTTTTTTCAAAGAATTCAACCTTTGCCAGAAACAGTCGTTTTGTAAAAAAACACTTCTAGATTCCAACTGATGGACACAGTCGTTTTTAGTAATATTAATTCTTTTCCTGACAGTGGTATAACTTCCATTTTCCACTAGTGTGATCTTTACCGCAGAATCAATCTTATATCTTAATCATCTTCATTCCGATTCTGTAATGGATCCAATCGGTAAAAAGATGGAGATAGAGTTCAACAGATTGAATAACGAACTTCAACCAAGAGGGTACTCTATTTTTCTTCCTTCATTATCTTCTTTCTCGTCCAAACTTGATTTGGATTTGATCGACTCTGAACAATGGAACAATCAGAAAATCATAATCACACTTGGTCAACTGCAAATTCTCCCAATTCCTTTATATAACGCAGAAGTCCCTTTATTCTATAAAATTCTTGCTGATGAAAGATTCACACGAGGTGTCTTCCAATTAAGTAGGGATGCAATTGGAATCGCATTAGAATATTCTCGTCATGCAACTGGATTAGGGCTTCTTACTCTTATGATGTGCGAAATGAATTATACCGTGATAAAGTCATTGATCCCAATGAATATACTCTTGAGAATTTCTTCAAAAATTATTATGTTGCAATCATGAAAAGTACTCGAACAAAATGGGCCATCCGGTTAAGAATAAAATATGGTATTGCTGAAGATGAGAGGATTATGCGAGACGTTGACTGGAAAGATAAGTCCAATAGTAGCGCTCGCAGATCTAATGACTCAAGATGGCTTAACTGTCCTGTTATTCTTGAAGGTCCTTATATTTCTGGGGATGGTCCTGATGTTCTTCTCCCTAAGGAGATTTCCCCATACCAACCTTGGAAGCTTATTTTATCTGAAGCGGAGGCAAAAAAGGTGGTACGAAAATTCTCATACTTGTTATTAAACATCGCATAAATTCTCTCAAAGAGATAAGTATTTCTTGTTCATTAATTTGCTCTCTTCTCAGGTTGCTAAGGAAGACAATATCGCACACAATGCATCGCCTTCGCAGAATAAGAAAGTAAGAAATATTCTTTATTATTTAACAATATTGTTGCCTCTGTTTTCTTATCTTGTGTTTTTCGCGCAGGAAAAATCTTTGGGTGCTAAGGTTTCATATAAAGGAAAGAGGCTTACATCTAAGAGGTCTTCCGAGAAAGCTTCTGCGATTGATGAACTTTCCAGAAAGCATAAAAATTTTGATTCTTCTTCAAGCTCAGAATCTAACGAAGATGATATCCCTATTTCTGAAGATTCATCAATTGACTCCATTTTACAAGGATTATCCAATCTTTTTGCTGGGGACCTTTTTACTGTGATTGATAATGATATTTTAGAGAGTTCTTTTAAAATGGTTTCTAGGATGTGTGATGCTCCTACTTTGGATGATCCATCTCTCCGAGGAGCTTCTTCTGCGATAAATCCAAATCTCCAGTTCACTATCAGTTCTTTGGTAATACTTGATCTTTAATTTTATCCTTTTATTCATTTTTAGTTCCTCATCATTTCCAATCATAATATCCCCTTTGGTTTTCGCAGGGTTCTCGTTTGTCTTATGCAATCTTCTCAGATTATCAAAGTAAAATCCTCAAGATTCAACAAGAAAACACCAGACTCAAAGAAGGAAATTCTCAACTTAGGACTGAAAGTTCCGCTAATTCTGAATTGATTCGCAAAGCTCGAGAAAGAAATAATGAACTTATGGGTATGTATCCCTTTCCTTTCTTACTCTTATATTCTTATGAAAGTTCGCATTTCTTATCTTTCCATATTCACATACCTTTATAATCTTTCTTATGAAGCTATTGATCTTCCCGCCAATGAAACTCTTTTAGAACGACTTAACTCTTCTTTAAGGGTCTACCCTGAACATAGATTTGAAAACTTGAGTTTGGAAGAATTAGGATCAAAGTACTCCTTCCTTATAAGAAATCATAGGTTCGCGTTGAGCTCATTTAGTAATTTCAAACAACGTCTCCGTGAGAGCCAGGAGATAGTTCAACTTTTAGAGGTGAAGAAATATAAACTCATCTCTGAAAAAGATGAGATTACTCTTAGGGGTGCGAAAGCACTTGAATAATTTCATAAATCCATACTTGAAATTTAACTGGAACGAGATCTGGCTTTAAGTGAAAAGAATACTCTTGTCCAAGAGAGAAACTTAATTCTCTCCCAACTTCTTATTGAAAGTGATGCTGAATTTAGTTGGGCTGCTAAAGTTTTGGATGATGCTAGGAATAACTTAGATGTAAATGTGAGTCTTAAAGCTGAGCATTCCAAAGTGGTTAAGGATATTATCTCTAATTATGAAGGTCATATGTTGCTCTTTTAATTCTTATCTCCTCTTTTAGAATAACATTCTCTCTTAATTCTAAACTTGTTTAATGAAAATTCGCAGATAAAGAGAAGGTTCATCTTAAGGAAATTGAAGAATTGAAAAATCGCTTGGCTTCCCAAAATGAAGAATTATCTTCCCGTAACTCCAAATACCAACAACTGAAGAAAGGTTTCGTCATAATGAACCGGAATAACAGCAATGATGTTAATCGCACTCGTATAGTTGTTGTTAAGAAGGTCTGTCTTGAGAATAATATCCATTCTTCAAGATATAAGTTTCCATAAATCCATGATAATGAACCCATGCCCGAGATTCTGGATAGTGATGGTGAGGAGGGGAAATCTGAGGAAGAAATGTATGTTTCTGAGACTGAGCGAAATAAGGAACATGAAGATTAACAATCTTTAAACTATGAATTACTTTTTGTCTTCTGTATACTTTCTTGTAACTATTTTCTCCTTTTGTAATGAAAAATTCCTTTTTACCTTCATTCGCATCTGTGTATATTAGACTATCAAATGGGACAAATAACATTTCTTTTGCATTCCCATTCTTGCCTCTATTAATTGTCATAACTTGGCAGACTAATTACCATTAATCCTTTCAGTATGTATTACTAAGTATGTTTATATTTTATTTAGAGTTCGTTAAGTTTCCTTTCTTTGTAAAGGTCTTATTTTTGTGCGATGAAATCGCAGGCGGTCTATACATTGTAGTATATAGACCCATTGATCTCATCTTATCATTTTCTTGTATTATTTTTTCTTCAGGTTTTTCGCATAAATATGATAAGTCTTAATACTCCCATGAGTAAGAAGTCTCATGACATTTACAACTTTTTGACACAATTCATCTCCCTAATGGAGGGTGCCGTCCTTATCTCCCCCTGGTTGCCCATTCAAGGAAGCTTACCTCTATCGGATTAAGATTATGGATCTTCCCATCCGGCTTTTCAACAACCAGTTGATTTCGCAACATCACATTCCATAACCGATATAGTTTATGTATGCAAGATCACACCCTAAGTGGGGTATCTTCGGACCGAGTGCATCATAGTCAGGACTTTTCAAGAGTGGTAAAGGAGCTCCAATGTCCCTCGGACTCTTGACTCAACTGTGTACCTCGGCGCCCTGATCGAGTTTCTGCACCCCTTAGAAGAGACTTTCTCACCTTAGTGTCTCAATCTAAGTTTTTTCGCTTAAATTAAAAATTTAAGGTATCTCTCCCTTATGGGCATCATCGTTTTTCTCACCCCAAGTCTCCATGACTCAAGTTCCGGGGTTGGTGTTTCATTTTCCTGAGTCATTCCTTCTAGGTTCTCCTTTTATTTCGTGTGATAGGTCTTACTTTGCTTCCCATTGCATGTATGCGAGTTAATTCGCTCTTCATATTCGGATTCCTATCCAATCTAATAATAAATATCATTTCTATTGCCTTTCTTAAGGTCTTACTGTAAAGTACTCAAATTTTTTTTGAATATTTTCTTCTTTTTTTCAATATCTGAGTTTATGCAACTCTATTACAAAAATATATATATATTTTTTTAATTTCTTTTATGCGAAGAAATCTTAAACAAGAGTAAATTCAAATTATGCAATCCTGCAATGGTGCTTTGCCAAATTTGATCAACTTATCCTTTGCTACTCCTTTACTGTATCCTCTGTATGTCCTTAAGTTCATAAATGCTTTTCAAAATGATATCTCGCAGACAACTCTTATTCTCTTCTGTGTGATACCCAATTTGCTCCTCATTTGTATTTCACGTACACAATTTCTGCCTCTGCGTTCTTTTGCCTTCTACTAAATCAACATCTCTAATTCTCTTTAAACCATTAATCGCAGAAAGTTTAACTTCATTATTCTTCACCTTCTTGGTATCCATTTTATATATTTCATCCACCATTAACCTCTCAGCTCTTTGATTATCTGCAATATTCTTCTTCCAATATCTTCGTTTACCTTCTCTTTCTTCATAATTATCAACATCAATTGCTTGACAATTTTTACTTTCAATTGCATTTCCTATGATTATCCAAATGCCTTGAGGTAAAGAAAATTTTATGCACTGATGAAACGTTGATGCCACATCCAGAATACTATGTAACCAAGGTCTTCCAATTAAAGCATTATAGGGCGAGTCGACATCCACAACACATAATACAATCTCTGTAGGTAAATATTGAAGAACAATTCTCATTGTCACTTCTCCTTTTGGCTTGTTTGCAATTCCATTAAAGCCATAAATCTTGTGTGTTGAGGGTATTAATTCATCGTATCTTCCTCCCATGATTTTGTATGTAGAATAAAAAAGAATATCTACAGAACTTCCTGGATCTATGAGTATTCTATTTATCGCAAAGACGTTCGCTTCATCTTCTTCTTCATTATCTAATTTTGGTTTCGGATTAATCCCCAGTTTCACCACTAACGGGCATTCATGTAGTTCTCCACCATTAGGTATTTTTTCTGCACTAAATGAAAAGATCTGTTTTTGCCAATCTTTTAGTTGAGAAACCTTCGCAAGATTTAATATTTCTCTTCCATTACAATCCCTCGCATACACTCGTCTTAAGATGTTATCATGAAAATCCTCTATATCCTTGGAAGAATGTACAATTGAATTGCAATATATATTTTTTTCCTTCGCACCTACTTCAATGACATATGTATTTTTTCCCCTTTCTTTATCATTTGCTTTCCCTGCAGGTGGTGGCATTGGATTCTTTGGTTGTTGTTCTAAGAAATGATCTAATTTTCCTTGTTCAATCATTCGCAATATGATCTTTCTCACATTTCTACAATTACTTGTTGTATGGCCATGAAAGCGATGATGGACACAGAATTCTTTACTTCTCCTGCCTGGTGGTGGTTCATCTCTTACATTATGTGGCTCTGGGATTTCTTCCATTAAAACGACATCTTCCCATATTTATCTATTGTAGTATTCAATTTTGGTAATTGTATTTGTTCCCATACTATTCTTCCATCTTTCTTATTAAAATTCGGTTGTTGCGTTCCAGAACCTCCATATTGATTGTCCTTTCTTTGAGCTTTATCATTGTCTTCTCTATTTAGAAACTGTTTTTCTCTGTATTCCTTTTCAAATTTTGCTTGATCCGCACTACCCATTGCTACTCATTTTTGTTCCATTTCTGCATTGTTCTGTCCTTGATTTCTCTATGAAACACTCGCAGCAACATTTTGCATTCGTGGTAGTAAGCTGCTACTTGCACCTTTCGCATCTGGAACCAGCATTGGATAAGATTCCATATATCTTTGTTTTTCTTCAAGTCCGATGTACTCTTCCTGAAACTCGTGTAACTCCGTCATTGTGATTGTATCTTTTATTCTGAAAATTTGTGTGTATAGTAAATCTGTAGGAAAAAGAGCATTAATAAAGGCCAATATCAGATATCGTTCATCTACTCTTCTTTACATTTCACTACACATGGTTCTCCAACGCATTTTTAGATGACGTAAGCTCTCATTTATCCTTCTGCGAAGTCCAAATACTGTTTCAATTCCTGGTCTTGACATATTATTACTTATATATTGTCCTAGGAAGATGTTTTGTAGCTATTGAAATGAACCAATGGTCTCTATTGGTAGTCCTTCAAACCATTTCAGAGCTTCTCCAGCCAAGATTGCTGTGAAATATTTACACATAACTGCATTATTCGTTTCCCACTGCAATAAGGACCTTGTATATGCTTTCACATGTTGTATCGCACAAGTACTCCCATCAAATATACTAGTGAACACTGGTAAATTGCACTTTGGTGGTATCATTGCCATTTGAATGCGCCTCATAAATGGAATTTTCCCTGCTTCTTCTACTTGTTTCATACCATCATTGTTTCGTGTAATCATCATTTCTCTTAACTCTGCCATTTCTTTAAGAAGTTTTGCGTTGATATCTTGTTCTGAGTCATCTCGTATAGGTCTTTTTAATTTGTCTTGCCTCAACCTATTCTCATGATTACTTTGACGAATTTCCTCTTTCATCTCATATTCTTCAGCCTCTTCTCTTCGTCTCCTGGACCTATCATTATTTGCATCATCTTGTGCTGCATTATATCTTTCCAATTCTTCCTCTTCAATTGTGCGATCAAGTTGTTGTCTTGTTCTTCCCCTTTCTTTTGGTATAATTTCTCTCTGATCTATATCATCCAAGCGATGTCGTTCGCGTCCCGTATACGATTATCATTCTGATGCATTATTTCCTCCAATTCTCTTTCTTCAACTTCTTCTCTTATATGTCTCTCTCTTTCTCTCAATAGTTCTCTTCCACGTAAGATCATCTGTCCCATCCTTGGACCTTCTTCTTCTTCAAAATTATGTTGTGTGCGATGAAGAAGTTCACATGGATGTTCGTATCTGCGAGTTCCTTGAGTTTGTTCTACATCTCTTCCCTCACGTTGGTCTTGTAAATTGTCACCTTCCAGAAGGTTGTCTTCAATTCGTTCTATGCGATTTCTTTGTCTAACATTCCCTTGATTATATTGGCTTTGTATTGATGTACTCCTACTTGATCTGGATATTGATCGTGTGGTACTTCTCTATCTTCGCTCCCTCAACCTAAGGTTTTCTTCTCTTAAATCATCATTCTGACAAATCAAATTTGCATGGTCTTCCTCCACTCGTTCTCGTTGTGTGATTAACCTTTGTCTGAATTCTTCCATTGTCATGTTTTCATCACCCTCATTATTTACTCCAATGATTTCAAATCCTTGTGGTTCTTCTTCTTCAGTTGAATTTATTCTCCAAGTATGAACGCTCATTCTATCAGCATCATTATTCTTCTCTTGTTGTTGTTGAGGTTCAATCAGAATAGTGTTTTCTGGATTTGCTCTAATTCCTTCATTATGTTCATCTTGATTTGTATTTCTATGTCTTGGGCAATTCAATTGCTCCTTCTTGCTGGTATTCCTTCTTCATCAGCAGGTTCAACTCTTACAATCTTTAATGTCTAGATCTTAACTTCTCTAAGATTTTACGAATTAACTATCAGGATTTATCATCCAATCCCTATTTTCTAGCGCCAAAAATGTAGTCGTCAAATATCTGACAACCACATCCCAATATAATCTAGACACAATTCTAAGTAATCATCATGAACATTTTATTAGAATTACTATTTAAGAGAATTACAAGATTGAGATGAGTATTACAACTATTTACTTTCTCTCTCTTAGTTTCTTGTCTAGTACTCGCTAATCGATCTCTCCACATGTGAAGGCTTCTCTCCTTTATATAGGATTCCTCATAGTGGATGACAACTAAGAGATCCACTATTTTCGGAATCACCGTGCGTTACATTCGCTCATGTACACTCACTCATTCTCGCACAGATCATACTTCGCATGGAACATCACACTTTATCCGTGACTCTGTTGAGGTCATCCAATACGTCATTTTGAATTTGTTGTGTGCGATAGTCTTCGCACATGAGATCATCCATACTTCGCATGTAATTTGCTATGTGCGATATTCTATTCCTACAAAAACCTCAAAATTAACCGGCCTGGAAAATCAACAGAGTAGAAATCCGCAAACCTTGGAAAAATATAGTATTGTATGATATAACGTTTACTTCTATTATGAAGAAGACTAACATATATGGCCCCAGAAACCGACAATAATTGAGAGAGAAAAAAAACACAAAGAAGAAGACGAAATATCGACTCATGATTTCATGATTAAGTTATCTTTTACAGTGTTTAGACGAAGACATAAACGAAGTTTTGCATTTGGTGGCTATCATATATATAAGATAACCACAAACTAGCAACTAGCCTTAAAGGGTGGCCACGTGAACTTATAAGTAAGGTTGCATGTAGCCTTCAAGGATCCCGATGAAAACGAAGATAACCCCAAATTAGCAAGTAGATAAATCACTGGTTAGACAGGGGTAAGCTTCAGCCGCAATAACTGGTGAACGGCTGAACGATAAGATAAGAAGTGGGGGGTTCTTTTCAATCCCCTACTCTCCTTATCGATAATCATTTCTTAACATCCGACTCTCTTTCTCTGATGTTTTTGAAGGTTTATCTAGTAGTGTTTGGCTATATGTCATTAATGATTTGTATGTAAAGATATAAAGTGATCGTACTGATATTTCCATTCCATGTTCAGTTCAGTCCTCACATTTTCATACCCACGTTCCCATACACAGACAATATTCCATTCCATCCCATCATTGGTTGTCCCCCATTAAAATGGTGCACGTGCCTATTCACAAGCTATTCCATAACTAGGAAATGTGGTTTATTATAGAAACCCATTTGGTTTATGGTAGAAGTCCATGATTTTATATAGAAACCCATTTGGTTTGTTTTGGAAGCCCAGTACGGTTTATTAAAAGAAAAAAATAGTTCATCTAGAACTATTAAGAGTTAAGAACTATTACAGAAACATCAACAGTTAATCAACCGTTATAGCAACGTCTAAAATCGGCACAGATAGGATTAAAACGGTAACATTTTATTTCTGTTGCAATTTCAGTGTTATGGGAACTACAAAAAGAAAATAAATCACATGGAGTCTACGCGAAGGGTGATGCACCTACTGGAAATACTCCTATTTAACGTGTCAACAATCGACTAATGTTCAACCCAGAAAACTCATTCTCTTTCTCTCCGGAAAACTCGCGGGATTCAATCCGCGGGATGTGTAGCACTTCCACATAAAATAGGGATAACCTTTTCTCAAGTAGTGTATAGTCTTTGGAGGAAAACAGAACCATATGGCTGAAAACAAAAAATAGGGATAAAATAGGGATTCAACTCGCGGGATTTGTCTACTATGTTGGGGTTTTGTTCCGTAAACAAAACCATTTGGCTGAAAACAGACTTTAGGTAACAGTTTTGCAGTATAAAACAGTGATCTAATGTTGTCAAAACCGTGGCTAAAAGGCTATTTCGGGTTTGGAATGTCTACAAGGTGTACTTGGATTAGGAAACTTGCATGGCGGTTTGTAGGAGTGTTTTCCAAGTTTTGGGTTTTCTAATTAAGGTGTGAGCCTATTCTTAGAAGCTTTCTAAGACTTGGGGAGCAAGGATTTGTCTACTATATAAGAGGGCTTATATTGTGAGTAGAAAACCATTCTCTTGGTTATTTCTCTAGTAGAATCCTCTCTCAATAATGGGAGTGATTGAGTCACAACCGTTGTGTCCTACAATGGTTGGTGATGGGGTAAAATCTATGTGAGAATAAAGACTTGTGGTGAGAACGGGTATGGGAGAAATCTAGGGTTTCTAGGGTTCATGTGGGAGAAGCTAGAATTCATGATGTTCTTCATGTTCTCGTCTAAAGTCAAAGCAACCATGGCGGTAGAAGTTTATGGAAGAAGAAGAACAAAGGAAGTGGTAAACTCTTCGTAATATGTCTTGTTGTTTCTAACGTTTAGCGCTAGTGGGTTATATAACTAGTTGATTATATGATGTGTGGGATGTAATAACTTGTTATGATAATGAAGCTTCTCGGGGTGGTTTTATCAGTGGATGTAGCCTACATAGGTGAACCACGTAAACTTTGTGTCATGTGTGATTGTCCATATCGTATTGATTATATATTCGTGCTAGTATTATCCGGTCATGCTAATCTAAAGATGTAAGAGATGGATTCGAGTTAAGTTATCTAAAGTAGGATATTTCGTGGAATTTTCTATGGAAACATGCCGGTTCGAGATGAACGTAACCTCGGTTTCCCGACAATTGGTGCGGTGAGCGTGGATAAATATGGCAGTGATTCGGTAGTTTGAACAAGAGGTTTCAAAGAAGAAAAAGTCTTGGTTCGTAGAAGAATGATATAGATCAAGAAGATGATGAGTAAATCAAGACCGAACAAAGAATATGATGACATCAAGAAAGATTCGACAACTTTGTTTGATGTGACTATGATTCGTGTTGAAGGTGTTTTCTTTACAAGAGAAGATCGTTCGTGGGTGCAACTGGCGTCTGCAAAATATTGTCAGGAGAATGTTTTGAATCATGGTGGTGCTAAGTGACGATCGTTCATACACAACATATGAAGATTGTATCTTGTTTTGTCTACATGGAGGATGACTCAAGATTGTTGGTTCTTGGAGTTGGTGAAGTCCGTCTGGAATTATTTGATGGCTCAGATCAAATAATATCAAGTGTTAGACATGTGTCGAAGAAGAAGTATTCTACGATGGTGGAATAATGAGTGGTCATGGCGACGAAGTAGTTTGATACAAGTCATGCAGAAACTTGTATAAATTATATGAAGAATTTGTTTGTGGTGAGGCTAGAATATCGATGGATAGCGATTCCGGTGGTGCAAGTGTAAAGGAGGAATTTGGCTTAGGTGGTGGTTCAAGCTCAAAGTACAAGACAATTTTGATTCGTGCTAGTGATGATGTCCGCGAGGATGGCCTTGTATAAGGTGATAAACATTCATACTTTGTTGGAGTGAAGACGAAGGTTTTGTTCACATCACAAAAGGTGGTGATTGTTGGGGTTTTGTTCCGTAAACAAAACCATATGGCTGAAAACAGACTTTAGGTAACAGTTTTGCAGTAGAAAACAGTGATCTAATGTTGTCAAAACCGTGGCTAAAGGTTTGGAATGTCTACAAGGTGTACTTGGATTAGGAAACTTGCATGACGGTTTGTAGGAGTGTTTTCCAAGTTTTGGGTTTCCTAATTAAGGTGTGAGGCTATTCTTAGAAGCTTTCTAAGACTTGGGGAGCAAGGATTTGTCTACTATATAAGAGGGCTTATATTGTGAGTAGAAAACCATTCTCTAGGTTATTTCTCTAGTAGAATCCTCTCTCAATAATGGGAGTGATTGAGTCACAACCGTTGTGTCCTACAATGGTTGGTGATGGGGTAAAATATATGTGAGAAGAAAGACTTGTGGTGAGAACGGGTATGGGAGAAATCTAGGGTTTCTAGGGTTCATGTGGGAGAAGCTAGAATTCATGATGTTCTTCATGTTCTCATCTAAAGTCAAAGAAACCATGGCGGTAGAAGTTTATGGAAGAAGAAGAACAAAGGAAGTGGTAAACTCTTCGTAATATGTCTTGTTGTTTCTAACGTTTAGCGCTAGTGGGTTATATAACTAGTTGATTATATGATGTGTGGGATGTAATAACTTGTTATGATAATGAAGCTTCTCGGGGTGGTTTTGTCCATGGATGTAGCCTACATAGGTGAACCACGTAATCTTTGTGTCGTGTGTGATTGTCCATATCATATTGATTATATATTCGTGCTAGTATTATCCGGTCATGCTAATCTAAAGATGTAAGAGATGGATTCGAGTTAAGTTATCTAAAGTAGGATGTTTCGTGGAATTTTCTATGGAAACATGCCGGTTCGAGATGAACGTAACCTCGGTTTCCCGACAAGATTGTGAATCAAAGATTTAAGAGAAACAACGATTTGTTAATGCCGGATATTGATAATAATCCCCAGTGTCGGAGTCAGTGGAAGAATGTGGTTAATTTGGTACCGGCTATTCATGACTTGGTTGTTTTTACGGTGAGAAACGGAAGGGGTATTCGCTTTTGGAAGGATAAATGGTTGCAAAGGGGTCGTTTGCAAGATATTTTTCCGGTTATCTTCAAAGCTTCAAAACATAAGGAAGCTTCAATTGTTGTGCTTATTGTTAACGGGAGTTGGAAATATGATTTCATGAGGAGATTCAATGCAAATGAGAGACTGGAGTGGGATCTGTTATGTAGAGATGTCCCCGTACCAATGTTGGAAGATGGTGATGACGAGGTGAACATCATAGAGAATTTTAGCACTCACAGGTGCTATGAGCTCTTGTCGGGTGTACAAGTTCTGTGCCATTTTCAAGGACATCTTTGGAAGCATCATATTCCTAACAAGGTAAATTTTATAATGTGGTCAACCTTCCATGATTCTCTTCCCACTAGAGATATGTTGTCTCATAGAGGTATGCAAATAGAAAGTGCCTTGTGTGTGTTGTGTGGAACGGAAGAAGAAACATCAACTCATATGTTTATGCATTGCACCTTCTCTTTCTCGATTTGGGACTACTTCATTAAAGCCTTCAAGATATCATGGCCAATGCCGAAAACGCTGTTACGATTATTTGATGCTTGGGATACGAACATTCTACAAGGAAAAGGTAAAGCCATTTGGAAAATTATTCATTATGCAATTTGATGGATTTTGTGGAAGGAAAGAAATGGGAGAGTCTTTGGTGGGCGTAAGAAAGATATTAGTGAGATCATTGATCTAGTTAAACATCTAGTTGTTCTTTGGTCTTTTGATTCCGGTACCTTTAAATTTGTTCCCCCAAGTCTCATTTGGAGCAATTGGGAAGCTCTCATGAGTCAGTGATTAGTTTTGTATTTCTCTTTTTCCTTTTAATATAACCTTCTTCTTCTAAAAAAAAGTAGTTAATAGTTACAGAAGGTTACAAGCCTCATTGTTTCTCCCCACTGAATGTTCTACCACAACGTAAGGTGTTCATATATAGTAAATGCAGTGGTTGTACTTTAATATCAATTTGGCACAGGAGAAAACGGTCTGGTATCTAATTGGTGTTAGCGTTTGAACCAATTGTTTTTTTAAGGGTATGTCAAGCTGGATACGTATCTTGTAGATATACACAGCTGATAATTAATACCCCTCCGTCTCTAAAAGATAGACTTGTTTTTTTTATTTCGGTATATGTCAAAAAAAATAGGCTTATTTTTATTTTTGGAAAGTCAAATATTATGATTTTACTAGTATATCCATAGAGGGACCGCTTCTCTCTCTTCCCTTTCTCTTTTAATATTAAAAGGGACCACTTCTCTCTCCCATCTCTCTTATAATAAAAGAGTGGGGAACAAAAATACATTAGGAAAATACATGAAAAAATGACTCCAATGATTGATTTTCTTAATTTTTGTGAAAAACAAACAAGCCTATTTTTTAGAGACGGATGGAGTAATTGAGTTTTCGAAAAAGAAGAAGAAACTATGTCATTGAATTTGATATGAGCACGATGAACATCCAACAATTTTTTCTAGCCCACTAAGAAAATAAGGTTAAGTATGCTAAGCCCAAAACCAAATGTTCATACTATTCAGTTTTCGCTGGGCTCAACATTTGCAAGGGGTGAGTAACCGAGATGTAAATTTAGCAAGGAATGATTGGGGCCAGAGGTTTTAATTGGGGGCCTGACAAATTTTGTTTACATCCAGGGGTGTACCAATAGTATAGGTGAAAATACTGTTTTACCCTTTATTTTATTTTATTTTATTTTTTTAAATCAAAAACAAAACATAAAAAAAAAAAATCAAAACTTTAAAATCAAAATCAATTTTTTTTTTCAATTTTTTTTCCTGCTCAAATGTGTATGAAAAATCGTCACCATTTAAAAAAAAATATTAACGATTGTTCTAGAGTCGTCATTGTTGTTTGACGATTCTAAACAGTCGTTATTATTTCCAAAACGACTCTCAAGAGTCGTCATTGTTTCAGTGACGACTCTAGACAGTCGTTAATTTTTAAAAAAAGCATATGACGACCCATTTATGTATTCCGCCATTAATAAATCTTTAAAAAAGGTAACGACTCTTTTATAAGCAATAACGACTGTCTAGAGTCATCAAAGAAACAATGACGACTCTTGAGAGTCGTTTTTGAAATAATAACGACTGTTTAGAGTCGTTAAAGAAACAATGACGACTCTAGACAGTCGTTAATTTTTAAAAATAATTGATGACGACTTTTCATATAATTTGAGAAGAAAAAAAAATCGAAAAAAAAAATTTATTTTGATTTTAAAGTTTTGATTTTTTTTTTTAAAGTTTTGTTTTTGATTTAAAAAAATAAAATAATAATAATAATAATAAAGGGTAAAACAGTATTTTCACATGTACTATTGGTACACCCCTGGGTGTAAACAAAATTTGTCAGGCCCCCAATTAAAACCTCTAGCCCCCAATCATTCCTTGAAATTTAGGTATCACCCGCATCCAATCCATTTGAATAGCAGATATTTACTCGCATTCAACCCATTACCCGTTGGATTTGATATCCATAGTTGAGCGGATGAGCTGATTCAATGAGGGTGGATTTATGGATTTAAAGAATAAACAAACCAAAACGAATAAACTTGGACAACAGTAATTGGGCTGACCGAGCGAAGCGATGGAGGACCTTATATATGGTGACTTTGTTTCAGTTTGAAGCATGACTTCTTTTTTTCGAATTTGACACAAAAAAATTGGATTTGGTGTTTGTAACCAAAAAGATTCAATCAACAATGAAAGGACTAACTTGTCCCTCAATTTTAGTCCAATTACTATAATTTGATGTGTATCCTATTCTTTTAGGGGTATAATTGGTAACCAAACTTTAATATAACATATCTAAAAATCCGTGCCTTGGAATTTTACAAATTTAATCTCGTTGGGATGGTTTTAAAAAAATCTACGCAATGAGTACAAACAACAATATCAAATTTAGAGTTTTTAAGAAAAATTTGGAGGTGTTTATCATTTTAGGCACAATTTTCAAAAAAAAACCCACAAAGGATACATAATACTTTATGTAACCATATTTAGGTTTATGCATCAACTTATTTTCTGTTGCAACTAACAAAACGATGTACTACCTCTGTTTCAAGAAAAGTGATATTTTCGCTTTAGGCACAATTTTCAAAATTGAATGCATAGTCATAAAAAACCACCACAAAGGATGCATAACACATTATGCAGCCATATTTTGGTTTATGCATCGGCTAATTTTCCGTTTCAGGAAGAGTGATACTTTCACCCCCGTGTTAGGAAAAATGATACTTTCACCCGGTGTTTGGAAAAATGATACAGTCAATACTTTTGCGTCGTGTCAGGAAAATAATACCTTCGCGCCGTGTTGGGAAAAATGATACTTTCACGTTGTGCCGGGAAAAATGATATTTTCACGCCGTGTCAGGAAAAATGATAGTTTCGCGCCTATTTCTTCGATCGGCCGTCCCACCGTGGAAGCGGACATCTAGTATATGGTGACTTTATGTCAATGTGAAGCATGACTTTTTTTCCAATTTGACACAAAAAGATTGGATTTGGTGTTTGTAACCAAAAATGTTCAATCAACAATGAAAGGACTAACTTGTCCCTCCCTTTTAATCAAATTACTATAACTCCTTATGTATCCTATCTTTGTAAGGGTATAATTGGCAACCAAACTTTAATATAACATATCTAAAAATCGGTGCCTTGTGTTGTAGGGATTGTAGCCCATGGATGTGCGACCCAGTATAGTATCTAGGGTTTACTTCCTACATGTATATATATATAGGATATTGTTCTATGTAAACTACTGATGCTAATCAATGGAAAATCCTTCTCTTTGTGCCTCTCTTATCTTTCTCTATATTTCTCCTTAAAAACGTTATCAGCACGAGCTCTACCCATATGCCTAAATTTGATTGATATCAATTCATACTAAGAAATCAGTTGAGATATCCATTTGCATATGCACTTCTATTTTATTTTTATTTTTCAAACACGTCAAAACAGTTTCGGAAATCTCCATCCCGTTGGATTTGTGCTTCTGTTCCTGAAATGAATAGTTAAAGGTACGCCGACAAACTTCAAAGAAAAAATGTTGTCTGCATGTTATGATTATTGTTTTACTTGTTTTGATTAAAATAAAAATAAAAAATAAAATGGATTGGTTAATCTGATGTATTGGGTTTGATCTGTTTTTGATTTTTATATCCCCTATGTTTCTTAATCCGAATTGTAGGGATTGTACACAGTTCTGTTTTGTGTGATTTATCAAATTATTGATTAGTCATCGCTTTTCAAATCTTATTACTATTAAATCATGAAGGTATATTGTATGAATCTCTGTGTCAAAGACTGATTTGTTATGGGTATATAGAATAGACCATGTATCTATTATTAGACTGATTTATGATGATATGTTGATTTTAATTTCCCCTTGGGCCAACTGATGGTGGTCGTTTTTCTTCTCTGAGTGTTTTTTTTTCTTAACACTGCTGCGGAGGAGATTCCTGTTCCGATCCATCTACCCGACTGGGTCTTATTCCAATCCGGTTCTAGCTGTCGTGTCCCGACTTGATCCTTCTTATGACCTGTTCCGAACTGTGCATGACCAGAGTCGTTCTGGTTGTGTATATGGGGTGAGAACCAAATGTGGTATGAAATTAATACGTGCTTTAAGGGTGATTGCTTGTTGGACATATTTATTGGTTTTAGAACATGACTAGTTATATTTTTGTTTTAAAAATTGATGTTATATAAACGATCAATTTAAATTATTTTTATTGATCTCATTCATTAAGAATTTTGGTCTTAATGCTATTTGTCCTATTGAATATGATATATTGGCTATAATAGAATGATGCCTTTTGTTCAATTGGTTGTACCAACTCAATTTCAATGTACTAATTTGAGGTCTAAAAGGACTTGAGCACCATTAATGTGTACCTGATATTTTTCTCCAAAAAATTTGAATGTTCCGTAGAATGTAATCCACTTACTTGACTATTAATCTGTCAGTAGTTTCAAAAGACACGTTCAAATAAAATCACATGTATTCCAGTTTTTGTGGAAGAACTCACAAAAGATTATATAAGTCTGAAAATTTTTCATTTCTCTACTTCATCCATAATACTAATGAACAAGCATATGTTGAAGTATGAGACAACAAGAGAATTAATTATTTTTTAATAATATATTAAACCTAAAGTAATTGGTCGACATGTGTAGTGAGATTCTCTTGGCCTATTGAGATAAAGAAATTTCTCAAATTAAGCTAAATGTATCAAAATTAAAAATGGAAGTAATAAGGGTTAGACATAATGACTCATATAAAGCATGAGAAAAGGGACATATATATCATGAGACAAAGATGTATATTTTTTTCCCCCAGTAGTAATGAAACTAGTCATAGGTCAAGAGAATCTCACTATGGGATGAAACTAAGATGTAATTCTAGCTCCCATCATAAATAAAAGAGTTGGAAATGCACCTGGTCATAGGTGTTGATATATAGAATGTAATGTGTGTATCATAGTAGCAACCAATTTTCACATCAACTTTAATGGCAACAAGAACTTTGCCGGGCCAATGGACTATCTTATTCAGTTAAACTATATCCAATATATGCACCTATGGAATGAAAATACGAGATATAAATTCTCTAATGCACTTGAGATATATTTGGTGAAACGTAATATATATTCAGTCTAAAGTACTTGAGTTAAATCTAACCTTTATTACTTAATAAGGCCACACCACTTATTAAAACTCTCAAGACCCAAATGTCTAACTCATAATTGTTTTTCTTCCACTAGCTTATAAGGAATTTAAACTAGTTGTTGAACTATTTCCTTTTAATGTGACTACGAGGATTAGGGATGCACAAGAACCGGTTGAGATGACCTGGACCGGAGTGGAACCATAAATACCGGACCGAAACCGAACCGGTACCGGAGTAACCGGGACAGACACCGGTTCTCAAATTTCAGTACCGGCCTACACCAGGTACAGGGACCGGTTCTATCCCAATTCCCGGCCTGTACCGGACCAAATACCCCGGTTAATATCAACCGTTAGATGTTTTGATTATAAGTAACCACAACCATCGATCCTAGGTTTTAAGCTATATCTTATCAATTCTATGGAGTGTCGACTATTGACCACTCGTTCACTCGTTCTTCTTCTTTCTTTCTTTTTTCTCAAAACTGAAGATCAGAGAAACTTTAGTCTGTAACTATGTATCAGATCCACCACCACCTTCTTCTTCACCACCACCACCACCACTATCATCAATTACCAACAACAATTCCACAACAGGTAATTTATTAATCTGATTTTGGGTAATTTTTAATTTGTTTGATTAACTTAGGGTTCTTAAAATTTGATTGCATGTTTAATTGTAGATAATTGCAATTCGTGTATGAGATAATTGCAGAGATTGGGTACTATTTCGATGGTCGATATGGTATTGATTTTCTTAAAATTATTGGATGAATGTTTGTTGCTGCAACTGATTATGTTGATGGAAGATGGCAGAAAACGATCCAAGGAATGGGTACGTGGAGATTAATAGTTGCTGGTAGTGATTGTTTCAGTACTTGCATGTTTGAATCAAAGAAGAAGGTTAATTCATAGCTGGAACTAATCAAGTCAACCTTGAAGAAATTGGATATGCTTCTGTTTTTGGTTATCCCCATCAATTCATGTTGCTTTGATTTGTAATACTGAAGACCCTAATGATATTCACGTTAATTGATTTCATACTGGGAACATGTGGTTCTTTCATAGGCATCAATAGGAAGCACACGAATGATGGAAACTCAATAGGGGAAAATTCTATTTTTTTCTGCTGATTTTGGAAGTTGATTTTGGTGTTGTAATCGTTGATTTTGGAAATTATTTTTGTTAACTGTGTTGCTGTTGTAATAGGTAAAAACCCGGTACCGGACCAGTACCGGAGGACCGGGACAACACCAGGTACAAGTACAGGTACCGGTCCTCAAAATGGGGTACCGGTCAACACAAAGTACAAGGACCGGTTCCATAAGAGAACCGGGCCGTACCTTCCCATGTGCAGCCCTAACGAGGATTGGATCGAGCGCAACACTGCTCAAAAATTTGTTTCCAAGATAGAAAAAAGACGTCACAAAATCTCTATATGTACCGAGAGATAATCACACCTTGTTAAATTCCAAATAAACCCATACAAATGGATATCATGTGGAAACCTGACTGTGATGATAATGTAATTGATTACATCTTTTGTAGTCACTAATGTATTTGGAAGGAAACATACTTTAGAGAGACTAATGAGTCAACTTAGTGAAATGTAAATAACTATAGTATTAATTTGGATTATTGAATCCATATTGACTCCGACGATGAAATGTTGGAAATTGACTCATACTGACTTTGACATAACCATAAAGGAACTTTGGTTGTGACATGATGTTTCGTTTTGAAAGGACTCATAGGTACATAGCTGTGTTTGAGTGGACGAGACAACGGGAAAAAGATTCAAAGAATGCGAAGTAACGACATATCTCTCAATAAGTGTTTTCTAAAGTAACAGATGCACAACCCCCTCCTCCCTCCCATTATGCTCTTCAGTAAAACAGGATTGAGACCATCCTAAGATGCAAATGGTAAAAAAAAAATCCATATTACAAAGATAACAAGGTGAAATTTAGAAAAATATTCATGTAGAATGCAGACCATTAAAGTGACTTATGGCTCTGGTGAATATTTTAACATTTTGGACTAGTTATAGTTCCAAAGAAATTTGTGTTTCAAAACACCTAGCACATATTACACAATACAAAGTGCAAAGGCTCACCACCCTTATTAATGCTAGAGAATTTACATCAAAAGGACTTGATGAATGTTGCATGTTTCATAGGATCAATATAGAGCATCTTATACCCAATGGTCTCGTAGACCATCAAAGGTTATAGATGGTGCCTAAGGAATAGGTTATGCATACCAACCTATCTTTTATTGCTTTGGGGATATGCAATATTACATGCATCTTACTTAATTCGTTTTTAGGACCCAATATTAGACAACCTTTTCTGCATACCAGTTGGTAACTGGATTTAAGCCTGACATTCGTGTTCTTATGCATTTTTGGTTGCACTATATATGTGCCACTACGACTCTACATCGTACTATGATGGGTCTTCAAAACTGTTAAGTAGTTATGTTGGAAATGAGTTCCCAACAATTATCCGCATTTTAAAACTTTTGGAAGGAGACCTCTTACTTCTATATATTTGCGGGTAATCACTTTAATAAGACAGTCTTCCCGTCGTTAGGGGGAGATAAGAAAAAGTATTTTCTAAGGGAACGACATGAATTGTCGTGGTGTGTTCCCATTATGTCTCATATTGATTCTTGTACTCCACAAATGTAAATGTGAAGTGATAAATAATATTCAATTTTAATAATGTACATTGATGTTGCTAAAGTGATGAGATCACACATTCCATCTTCAAACCTACCTACAAAGTTACAAATCCTCAATAAATGATATACACCATAGACTAAGGTGTTGCAACTACACTCAGTGGAAGTGTGGTTGAGGTCGTGGCTCCATAAAGGAAGTTGGAGAGACCACTTGATTCGATCAATCCTCACCTAGAAAGGAAGTAGGTGAGTAAGGCATAACTTATTTATATCATCAGAAATCATCTCATAAGATTGTCTCTGAATATGTCCATGAATCAAACTAGAGGACGCTCCAAAGTTTTAAATTATTCTAGAGAACAATGAAATCCTGATAGATTATGAGAATTCATATGAGTCAATGGAAGGATCATGCATGCACAATGATGATATAATCCATAAATAGTTTCTCCAGAAGTAGAGCACAATGAGATCGAACCATGCTTTGTTTTGATTAATTTCAAATAAATAGCATATTTGGCCTACGCAATCCAGGTAGAACTTAGTTCTTTGAAAAATATAGGGGTATTTGGTGTGATAGTGCTAACAAACCTAGTGTAAAGCATGTGGGACATATGTGGTTATTTTTCATAAAGTGTAGTGAGAAGAATGAGGTCTTAAAGTATAAATAATCACTTTGTGGCATGAGGTTTCTCACAAACCCCTGGATCGCTTACTCTTTTGAACATCATAATGTTCAGTTAATTAGTTTGCTTGGTAGTTTCAAAATAACTTGAAACATAGTAGATGTGGTTATATCTCTGGAGATTTAGACTCAAAGATATTTTCAAAAGTGCATGATGGTCTTTTGCTTCCCAAGTCGAATGACTCTAAACCACGGAGTGTGTTTGCAGTTACATTGGAACACTCACTTATTGATTTAAACAATCAGGCGGATGTGGTATACCCGTCTAAGTAAACAAGTAAGGTTTTGTGCCATGCGTATTAAATACGTTCATGATTCATAATTATATCTATCTATGTTAACAGTATGGAAATGATAAGTACTCTTAATGGAATAAGAGATCTTACAAGTTATTTAAAATCTGAATTTGAGATGAAAATCCTGGGAAATCTCGATCTTATCTATGTTCTAAACTAGAAGACCGAGCTTGTGGTATATTATTCCACCAGTTTGCATATGTCTATTTTCAGGCAATTTAACAAGGACGTGCATGCTGCTAGCACTCCCATGATTAGTCGAGTTTCAAATGTACATAAATGACCAATTCGTCTAAAGGAAGATGATGAAATTGTGTCGGGAGATGAACTTTCCTTATTTAAGTATAATAGGTGCATTATTGTACTTAGCATAATGTACTCGACCAAATGTTATAACCTCAATAAACTTGTTAGCTAGATATAGCTCAGCACCAACGCAACATCATTGGAATGGTATAGTGAATGTAATCATGTACTCTAAAGTAACCATTTACATAAATTTGTTTTATCCATGCGAAGACATAGAAAGGAATGCTAACAAAAGTGCAATCCAAAGGTTGTTGATTATAAAGGAATAATATTCTCTTCTCAAACGAAAGTAACCAGTGGAGATATGGTAAACTATTTTCTAGGTCATTACCGATATTCAGTTTCGAAAAGTACATGACCAAAGGAACAGTGGGGAGATACCAACATCAGGGGGAGGATCCAAGGATATGATGTCGACATATTTTACTTCGAAATTGAAGCTGTGTTGTACTCTTTTTCCCTTCGATCGAGAATAGTTATTCCCAAAGGGTTTTGTTACTCGACAAGGTTTTTAGCGAGACAAAACTAAAAACATCGAGTATTTTGAATGTTGAAGACATAAAGATCATGTTGATATTATTGGAAATATTTTAATCAAAAAAATGAAACGTTATAGTCTGTTAAGCAACGTAACTTCCAGAATCAACAACATAGTCTTATAAACATTCAAGTCACAAAAGTAAAGTGTGATAAACTCCTTTTGACTGCATTAGACTAATAAAAAATGTTTGACATCAGGGGGAGCATCTAATGGTTTGTTGAACTATTTTCCTTCACCGAGGTTGCTTTTTCCCACGGGGTTTTGTTACTCGGCAAGGTTTTTAATGAGACAACAACAAACACCGGGAATGTAATTTCCCAACTAAGGATATTTTCTTTCCCATGAGGATTTTCTACCTTAGGAGTTGTGAAGAAACTAGTTAACTTCAAAGGAGCAAAGTAATCATCTGCAACAGATCACCTTTACTTGCATCTATCATGTTGTACTATTTTCCCTTCTTCAAGATTTTGTCCCATTGGTTTTCCTTGTCAAGGTTTTAATGAGGCAACATATTTGAGTCTAACTATGTTCTATGTTTGCGTAATATTGTACCCTTTTCCTTTAGTTCGGGTTTTGTCCCTTTGGGTTTACCTGACGAAGTTTTAACGAGGCAATTAACTTAGACTCGTTGATCTTTGAAGATCGTATTGCATGTGATGAACTACATGTAAAGTACGAGACAACATGTGAAGTACTACATGTGAAGGATTTTGCCAAGGTTTTATCCCACTGGGTTTTTCCTTATTGTCAAAATTTTCATGAGGCGATTGATTTCAGCACAAGTCATCAAGAAGAGGAAGACATTTGAAGACTTACATTCGAAGAACTATACGTGAAGCACTACAAACAGAGTTCTACTGGACCGCACAAGGGGGAGTGTTGTAGGTCTTGTATCCCATGGATGTGTGTCCTAATATAGTATCTAGGGTGTACTTTCTACATGTATATATATATGATATTGATCTATGTAAACTAATGATGCTAATCAATGGAAAATTCTTCTCTTTGTGCCTCTCTTATCTTTCTCTATATTTCTCATTCAAAACCTTGGAATTTTTACAAATTTTATCTCATTGGAAAGGTTTTAAGAAAATCTACACAATGAGTACAAACAACAATATCAAATTTAGAGTTTTTATGAAAAATTCGGAGGTGTTTATCATTTTACGCATAATTTTCGAAAATTAAATATATATCCATTATGCAAACCACCACAAAGGATGCATAATAATTTATGTAGCCATATTTTGGTTTATGCATCGATTTATTTTCCGTTACAACTAATAAAACGATGTACTACATCCGTTTTAAGAAAAATGATACTTTCACTGTAGGCACAATTTTCGAAAATTGATTGCATAGCCATTATGCAAAACACCACAAAGGATGCATAACAAATTATGCATCCATATTTTGGTTTATGCATCGACTGATTTTCCGTTTCAGGAAAAGTAATATTTTCACAACGTGTCAGGAAAAATGATACTTTCACCCCGTGTATGGAAAAATGATACTTTTAACACTTTCGCTCCGTGTCAGGAAAAATGATACTTTCGCGCCATGTCAGGAAAAATGATACTTTCACGCCACGTCAGGAAAAATGATACTTTCGCCTGATTTCTTCGGTCGGCCTTCCCACCGTGGAAGCGGTCATCTAGTATAACTTAGTTTGAAAACTTAAATTATTGAAATCTAAGTAATTACAACATTACAAGAGTAACATAACGTCTTTCCATCAACTAGAATTAAAATATTTAGCAATATGAAGTCATCCCATCAGTCCAAAGTTCATACTTTTGAAATATCTTTGAGGACCTTCAATGCATTCGAATTGGAAACTCTATATATTATCGACCAAGAGTTAAGAACTATTACAGAAACAACAACAATTAATCAAGTGTTACAATAACATCTAAAATCGTTACCAATAGCGCTAAAACAGTAACACTATATTTCTGTTGCAATTTTAGTGTTACGGGAAGCTGCAAAAAGAAATGAAATCACATGGCACATTCATGAATATATGTATAAATACCTTGAAGATGCAGAACTTCCAGTAATAAGTGCATGTCAGGATAAGAGAATATGGACTGGGGATTTTAAATCAAAACTTTCAGTAGCTAATTTTGCTCATCTGGTGAGAACAAAATATCATGTGGTATATCTTGGGAAAAAAAGTTATGGAATCCTTGGATTCATCCCTACACCTCTGCTAATTTATGGAAAATCTTAAGAGGGGCTTGTGCTACTGAAGAGTTAGTCAGGAAAAAAGGATTTCAGACTGTTTCTAAATGTTAATTTTGTGGTAATAACCAAGACACAATGGACCACATATTATGTCATTATGATTTCAGTGAGAATATATGGCATTGGTTGGGGGGGGGGATTAAATTCTTAAATCCTACATCATTTGCGGAAGTTCTTAGTTTTGCCAGCAGAAAGAGTACATCAATTCAAGAGATATGGTATATCACTGCATTCAATGTCATGGTAGAAATTTGTTTAACAAGAAATAAAATCATATATGAAGTTGAAATACCAGATATTACAAGATTCCAACAAAGAATTGTGAGCTTTACTAAAGAGTGCAGTGCCAGAATTAAAGGGAAGATGTGGGAGGAACATGTATGATCTTCAGATATTCTTATTCTTTGGGGTTATAGGGATGAAAAGTAAAAACACTGAAGTCAAACTATGTTTCTTTAAACTGCCAACTAGGAATCAAACTCTTATTTGCTGTGATGGAGCATCTAAAGGTAATCCAGGAAAAACAGGCTTTGGATTCATAGAAAGAAGTGCAAATGGTGGTTGTGTTTGGAGATGCTTCAGGAGTAAGAAGTGCAAATGGTGGTTGTGTTGGAGCTTCTTCAGGAGGTATTGGTATAGCAACTAACTATTTTGCTGAAGTGAAGGAATTGATCTTTGCAGGAGAATGGGATGTAAGGCACAAGTAAATGGATGTATGTTTTAGCCTTAATTCAAAAGCAGTATTGGAAGCATTTCAGAGTGGAAAAATCCCTAAGGTAATGGAGAATAGATGGAGGAATATTGTCCAAAGAATCAACTCAATCAGATTTAGACACTCATATAGAGAAATAAATTTATCTGCAAGTGCATTAGCAAAAAAAGGGGCTTTATTGGAAAGAAGGGAAACTCATTATTATGATACAAAGCCATTTTTCCTATATGGCTTGGAAAATGAAGATGGAATGTACTTTAGATTCTCCTAAAATGTAACAACTTTAATAATTTCTGTTTTCAGTTTCCTTTTTGTACATACCGCTGAGTTAAAAATACTCTTGATGGTTTTGTAATTGTTTTAGCCCATTTCAGTAATACAAATTAATGATTTTGCAAAAAAAAAAAGAGATACATTGACTTGAGTATTGTAAAATTTTCTAGAGTATATCTCTTTCCAAATGTACCAAAAACAAGTACATTCAAATTTTTTAAAACCTGGCTTGATTGGGGTATACCCAATTTTAAGTGGAATCTTTTTAAGGGCTAAAGGGGAGTCCTAATGGGTGAAGTTACAAAACTACACTTACCCTTTATAATTCTTATTACCCTAAATCAGTTTTATTTTTTTTCATTTCATTTCATTTTCTTCTCTTCTTCTTCTCCTCCACTCTACCTTATCGGATTCTTCATCCCCCACCATTGAAAAATCGTCGATTAATTCGTCATAATCATCAATTCGAAAATTTCGATTAACATGGAGCCTCCGCCTAGGGATAGTCGTATGGAAGGAGAAAATCGAAAGCCCAATGAATATAACCTCGGAATTGCAAATTTAATGCAAAGGAAAGTGAAGAAAAAACCATCGAAGAAGAAGAAATTAACGCCGCTGAAACCGAAGAAATGACGCGATTATTAAAGTAAGGGCCTACTTAAACTCACTCCAGTACTTCAATTTCATGTTTGTTTGTCAAATTAGGTCAGAAAAATCGAATTTGTGAATTTGCAGTTATTTAGCCGGAAAGGTGTTTGTTCCACGACCATTCCAACTTTTCATATTTAGGGTTAGTCGGCAAGCTCTTAGGTTGAAGATATTGTCGTCTGTTGAATACTTGTAACTGATTTTTACAGAGTCGGCAAGGTATTCAACTTAATAGCTTACGGGTGATTTTTTTTCTTTTAGTCGGTGGGTTATAATTCAAATACCATGCCGGCGATTTTTTTTGAAAATAGTGGTTACTGATGCCTAAAGCCGGAATGGTATTTGGATACCACCCTGTCGGATGCTTTTTAGACGGAAATGTATGGGTTATGGAACTTGCCAACTAATTATGTGAAAATCCTTGTATATACTGTGTTCATGGTTGTTATAAGCCGGCATGTTATTTGAATAAGACCTTGCCGACTATAGTTTAGCCGGCATGTATTTTAGTTATCGACCCTTTCGACCATCGTTTCATCTGCTTGATTATATTTGTCAACCCTGCCGACTATTGAATTTTTTCTTAATTTTTCTTGTTCAGGTTGAAAAAGGCAAAGAAGAAAAATATTACTCCTCTATCAAGACCTCCTTGTGTTGGTGACAAACTCTTGAATGCGACATATTGAGGGGCATTAGTTGAGCCGGGAACACACAAGATCCGTGTACGGAATGATTCTCAAGCACCACCATTGGAACCAAATGATTCAGATGAAACTCCAGATGAAGACCAATCAATTCCATCTGGTAGAAGAGGTGATGATGAGGATGTTGTTGAAAGAACTCTGGCTGCTGGAGGAGGCAACAATGATGATGTTGATGGTGATAAAGACATGCCACCTGTTGGAGGAGGTAATAATGATGATGATGATGATGATGATGATGAAGATAAAGATAAAAAGATGAAATTATTGAAGTGGAATAAGAAGAAGAAGAAGGTGGAGAAGAAACAAGTAATAATCAACAAATCCAAGATGCAACTAGAACTAAAATCGGAAATAAGAAGAGGGTTATCACTAAACCAGCTGATTCCCACATGCCTCCCTCTCACTTGAAGGTTACACTGAAACCAAGTGAGCCTCCACGGGGGACCCCAAAAGACGGTGGACATGTTATTTTTGGATACAAAGACTCATGGGCATGTGATATCCAAAATATTGTCGTAAGTAATCTCAATACTTCTTTGTTTTTTATTTAAGTGTATCTATCTTAAATTTGCTTCAAGTGTTTGTATTTCTTTTCATTTTGTGTTTTTGGTATTTAGGATCACAAGCATGCCATCCGTCTCTTGAGGCGCCAAGCTTCATGTTCAGTGATTAAGAAATGGTCACTTGACAAGGAATGTGACGAGGTGTAAGTGATTGTCAAGAACTCCGGGTTGTGTCATGCGGTGGAGAGTTCGATTATTGAGTATGATAGAATTTCTATATCTGCATTCTGTGAGAGGTCCTATGGAGAGACTGATACAATGTAATTCGCATTCAGTGATATGGATATAACTCCCAATGATGCTCATCAAATTCTAGGACTCAAGGTTGAGGGAAAAGAAATCAGTGATGGATGCGATGATGGCATTACTTGGGACAAGATATTCGGATTGACCAAAGATTTATTCGATTGGAATCGGGTTAAGACGGATTTTATGCTTTTAATGAAGGATGGTTATCTAAGCAAGAATTTTAATCTGAAGAAGTCGAGGGACACATTCTCTGGAACCAAGAAAATATATGATAAGGAAGTAAGGGTGGACTTGGTGCAAATCAATGCTACCGCATCAGCTTATTTTCTATATGTTGGAAAATGTATGCATCAGTATTCTTGGGTTTCTGCGGTTGTCTCCTTCTAGAAAAATGAGTTGACAAAGGCTTCAAGGTAAATCACTACGCAAGTCAACGAAAATCTATGTCTCTTCCAGGTAATTTGATTGTCTAAATCATTTATATTTGCAAAATGCTCGTAATGTAAGATTCTTACTAAACTTTGTGTTTGCATAGGTTTGGATATATGAGAACTTCCCTACTTTAATGAAATCTAACCCCTACGTCAAAGTGAAATAGAAGCTTGCGATTGATAAGCCAAGAGGACATAAAATAAAGTTTTAAGGGTGCTCAAGATAAGGATATGCTGCAGTAGCTTATCAAAATGCGAATCGCCTTGGACAAATTGACTGCGGATGAGGTAATATTTGATCCGTGTCGAGTTGCTAGAAATGAAGGTTTAATCCAAAAGAGAGATGATGTTGCATTCTACTACGGTCCCTTGTTGTACCCCCGTGGATTTTCAACGTAAGATCCACATCGGGTAATGCGACAAGTGGGTTACGTCCAAGAAGAACTCCATTTCGATAATGAGTTATTCTTTAACTGTAAGGGAATCATGCACCACGTCCCAAAAAAGTATTGGTGTCCATTACGCTCCTTCCACAGGTACATCTCATTGTAGGGAAAGACAAAAGCATAAAATCTCTAGGAGTCTTTTGGAAGAGGTGACCGAAGGTCATGAAGATCATGGAATTTATATGCCGTGGTACTTGGGTTTTGCTCGTCCTACTATAATTAGGGAACAGACTGTTGAACAACCGGGTCGTAGGAGGAAGATGCCACCGAAAGACGCAACAACAATTCTTAAGAACTTTGTAAGTATTTTAGACTTTCTCTTACTATTTTAAGATCACATTATCGAATGAGTCTATTAATTTTTGTTGTTTAATTGAAAATAGAAGGAGCATTTGAAGAGCCTTGTGAAGATGATGTGTTGCGCGAGAGAAATGGGAAATCCTTTGTCGATTTAAGAAAAAACTAAGCACATTGTCTATGCTAGAAATGTTGACAATGAGGATGCCGAGGAATTTTGGGACCAAGCTAATGCTAAACTAAAGAGGGAAGCACAAGCCAATATGAATTCTGACAAAAAGAGATCTCGTAGCCGTGGTGGTGGTAGTGGTAGTGGTGGAGGTCGTGAAAATGCTAAACGGAGCCGTGGTCGTGGTGGTGAATGAATACATTTCTATTTTATTTCTTTATATTGTGGTAGACAAATGTTAAGGTTAATGGTTGGACATATATTTTTTTTTAAGATTTATGGGACGTATGTTTTCGTATTTTGGACAAATGTTGGATTTCTAGTTGTTGAATGAATGGTGTTTTTAGCTATGCTAAGTTTCAATAATTCAGCCGGCATGCTTTTGTTAATTTACATTGCTGACTAAACCAGGACCGGTAAGGTTGTGAACTGCCAGACTGTCGGCCCAGACATCTTCAATGGTGTAGTTACCATGGTCGGCAAGGTAAGAAAATTAATACCTAGCCGACTGTTGTATAGCCGACAAGATATTAAATTATCAACCCTGTCGACTACTTGTTGAATAAAATACCTTCTCCTGATGCCCTAAAATCATAAGGTCAGCAGGGTTATAAAATTGCGATCTTGCCGACTATATAAATGCCGGCACGCTATTGACCAAATACCGTCCCGACTGTTGTACAAAAGAAAATGAACTCCTGATGCCTAATATCATAAAGTCGGCAAGGTAAGAAAATTACGACCCTGCCGGCTAAACTTGGTCGGCATATTGGGGAAACGGTAACCTAGCCGGCGAGTTCAAAATTCAAATTTTTGCAATTACAACTTCATTGATTGACTACCATAACGACCAAATTTGGGCACCATCCAATAAATACACTAGTTCTCTCTACAAAACAATACACACCTATTTGCATATACTCTCCAAATCTCATATCATCATAAACTCCATCTAACTCTCCCAATACCTTTACATACAAAAATGACATCATTTGATTCAAATGAAGATTTGGCAATCACCAAAGCTTGGTACGTGGAAACTCGAGTTAGAAGGCAGTCCTCCGTATGGGTGGATGCCGTAACCTTTTGGGCTAGGGTATACAACAGATATAGACAAGAGTTTGGGAATCCTATTGGAATAAGTGTTCAACAAATTCATGATAGGAACCTAGTCATCGAAAATGCGATACTTTCTTATTTAGCTATCCAAAAACCGATTTTCAACGCTACCCACTTTAACTTGTCCATTCAAAAATTTGTAAGTATTTTTGTGGTTTATTTTACGTGATCCATGTTGTTTGATCTTCCTACTAAACACCACTAACAAATTAAGTTTGTGTTTTTTTTTTTTTTTGTAGCCTGAAATCGTCAAAGCGTGCTACTTGGAGGAAAAGGGGGAAGCATTCGCATTCGATGCAAGCTATCAATTCATGTTATCCAAAATCCCGGAGTATGCCCCGGAGATGATGGTGGGTGAATCATACTCGGATTTCTCGGACGAAGATTGATGGCTTTAGAAGTTTTTGTGTAGGTTTTGTGGGTAGATCTCTATGTAAACCCTCACGAGACTATAACTCGTCCACTAGGGTCGCCTAGGGGTTCAAAGGCTTGATGCACATGCTAAGTGCATTCGTTGTTCCGTCGACAAGGAGTAAGATTTTATGTTTCAATCAATGTAGTAACCAAAATTGCATGAATAAAGTGAATTACATCTTCCATATTCTGTTTTATGTTGGGTATAACTAAAGGTCGGCAAGGTTACATAGCCGACTTTTCAACAACCGACAATGTTAGAAATTATTTGTATGCCGACTATAAGTCAGACGACAATGTTAGAAATTATTTGCATGCCGAGTATATGATAGCCGGCATTGTAGGAAATTTTTATATGCTGACCATAAGATAGATGGCCCAAGATAGTCGGCATATTCTTCATTCATAGACCATTCCGGCCAAAAATATTCGGCGTTTTCTTCATCCGCAAACCATGCCGGCTATACTTAGTTGGCACCTTATTCAAACGTCGACCTTGTCGGCCAAGGTTAGTCGGCACCTTATTCAATCTTCAACCTTGCCGACATCTTCACATATTGAGAACCGAAATTTTTGATCGAAATTGAACTCATAAGACAGACAAAAGGTTTAATCTACTGAATTCTTATTTTCAAAATTTTAATCTAAACTCAATTAATTAACCTAATCAGAATTTTTAGTGTTAATTAAACAAGGATATATTATCCATTTAGAAATTACATGGTTAAGGGGTGTCCTGTTTTACTTCTAAATGATCCAGGTTTTGTCTCATTAGGTATACCCCAATTAATCTGGATATACGCTAATCATTTCAGGTTTTAAAATCCACCTGAACACCATTACTTCCTGCTTTCCAAATACACCGTTACTCCGGTCAAGTCCAAATAAAATGGTCGTGTAAACAGAAAACTAAGTATACTATTAATCGGAGAACAACCAAAACACCAACAAACCATATAAAATTAAAAACAGAAATGGATCCAGATCCGGACTCGAAGGAGTAGAACTGTGCTGAGATGAAGCCTGTCTACCAAGAAAGTCTTTGCATCCTTTTTATATGAAAGCATCTGATTCGTTTTTATTTTATTTTTGATTGTTACTTTTTAATTTGCAAAACAAGTGATAGTGGTAATTTGACAAATTAATTAGTATTGGTATTGACTTTGAATATATGATTATACTCTTCAATAGTTAGTGAATTAATTTCATTTGTCAACTATGTTAATTATACTTCAGAATGATCAATTAGAAAATTATACTGAAATTAAATACTACTAGTACAGCCGTTCCCATGGTGGGAGGGCCGACCGAAGAATTTGACGAAACGACACCACTACATTATTTAGTTCCGCCATAATAGCACGGAGTCGGACTTGTAAATTTGTAAAGCGATTTGTAAAGCAAAGAGATGTTCAAACAAAGATATCATATTTCTTTGTAAAGAGATGTATAGCAATTTCTAAAATTGTATTTAGTTGAAAACTTACATCAAATTCAGTTGAAAATTGTTCAGAGATGTATAATATATTTCTGGAGGAAACTTAACCGAAAGTGTGACTCGAAATGCATACATTCCTTTGCGATTCTTCAAATCTTCAAATATAATTGGTACTCACTCTGATTCAATGAAACTTTAAGTTCCACACTCCAATCTCCGACACCCGGTATACGGAACTGGTAGCATTGTCTTGCTATTTCTCTTCCATTTTACACAGTTTTACTACATGACTGGTTCAGGAATTCTGTCAAACACCTGCTAAGTATGACCCAGAATGAAAATTGATGAGTTAGCTTGATTTCTAGATCCTAAACACAACTCCATTCCTACATATTATTCCTGACAAACGCAATCTAATTCTACCGAAATAAGATTCACATCAAAAGAATATGCCAAAATCTTTATATGATTCAAAGTCGAAACATATCTAAAAGCAACAAAAATGGTTTCTAATGTAAGTCTAACAAGGATCAAAGAGAACTCAATACATTTCAGAGTACTCATCTCTTTCTACTTCTGAAGACGAGGCACCACTACAAAGAACTTGCGATTTCTTTGACTTCCATGGTGCCAACTGAGTGTCAGCCTACAACAAAATGAATTAACGTCAGCAAGTAGTGATATAACAAGTATAACTAGGATTCTATTAAATGAAACAACTGTAATTATATTAATAATACAATTACCCTCACCTATTTATTCACTGCTTCTTCCTTCTCTGATAAGGTCAACTCGATGTGACAAGGAGATGACATGTAAGCTGAGTCAAAGATGCACATTGCAGTCAGCTTAAATTAAAAATCCAGCAACCCAAAAAAGAGAAACAACGCATGTTTAAAAGGAGACTTATGGTTGATTCTTCCATGAGCACGGTATGTCCTACGCCTCTTCTTCTGAGCTTGGTTAACTTGGATATGAGAAATGTAAAGTGAATCCACATCCAAACCTTTTACCTACATCGTATAATAGGAACCAATTCATATCATCAAACTCTAACTTGATGAAGTAAAAATACAACAGAGATGAGAGACCTACATCAACAATGCTCTCAGCATTTTTAAGCAGATCAAGGATGAACTTGGACGACTTATCGGGACAACGTCCTTCTGAGTCCTTCTCCGGTTCTTTTCTTGAGAAGTCCTACCAACACCACCACATAAATGTCTTAAGGGAATGGCTTGCTTGTGAGCTAAGACATCCTCCAAATACCTCTTGGATTTTACCAAAGGCATCTTCCTTAAAGAGAACGATGTTTCCCTAGCGTTCTGAGAAGCAACATACAAAGGGAATATGAGCTATTAAAAAATATTGATATACAAAACCAAGTAAACAAAAATCTTAACAGCTCACAAATTCTATAAGGAAATCAAACATAACTCATATAGTGAAGGCATATTATTAGGAAAACTACTAGGATGGAAAGCATTTCTACTCGTGAATTCTATTGACAATCAGAAATAACTCAAAAGTAGGCATAATCATTTGAACAACTAGGCTAGCATGGAGTAAAAATAATTCAACATCCAGAAGAGAGATAGACAAACCAAATAATAATGCAGTTAATAAACATTTTCATTCTCCTCTGGTTAATTAGGCTAATAAAAAACCAGTCAATAACATGTTACGCAATAGTTAATTAATCAACTAGAGTACATTGAGCAGAAAATCTATGTATCAAAGTACACAAAATTGAAATGAGAACATTATCCACAACTATCCTAAGAGTTCACTATCCAAAGGATGATAAGCAAATCCTCCATTAATAAACCAATGTATTAACTCTTACTGATTGTGGCGAGAAAGCATTACAGCAAAGAGTCAAATTCTTCTCCGATAACAAATACATAGTGTCCATCTTTATCATCATTCCTCCAAGGTGAAGACCCATTCTGAATCTATGATTTGTAATACAGAGGAGCAACAGTATTTTTGGAGCCAACCCCATTCATAAACTCTTGCCCACAATATATTGCAGGCAGTGCCTAAATGAATTAAAACAGTAGTCATCAGTATATAAAAAAAAATCATAACAAATCGAACTATAAACTCAGTTATCAACAAAAACAACAAAATCCTGAAATAAGCTGAGTTGTTCAGGCAAACATGAACAAGAACTTGATCATTTGGAAAAATTGTCAAATTCCAATCATTAATCAAAAAAATAAGATCTTAATTTTGTAAAACATAGATTGCCAATCCCCAATTTAAGGTTTCATTTACAAACAAACAATCAAATTAAAATATTCAACAACAAAAAAGTAGATAATCATAAAACCTGTAGAAATTTGCATATATAACACATGAATCCTTATAAAATGAAATTGACAAAAAAAAAACTGAGCAAAATAATTGAAATTAAAAATCAAAAATGAAAATCATACCTTCTGGGGAGGTACAGGAGGAATAATAGGAATCATGTTTTCTTGTTCAATGACTCTTACTCGTTACATGAATCTCCATAATGCTATCCAAGCAAACATCGTTGAATTCGAGAACCCATTAACCCCTGTCCTAACATTCATCAAAACCTCTTCATCTTCTTCATCAACTGAGGACACCACCATCAATTTCTTCTATGGTTTTTTCTTCCAAATCAAGTGATTCAAACAGAAACCCATTCTCCATCTGTATCAGATCTCTGTTCTTCATCTTCTCGATTTGTGTCTCTGAATAATCTCGTTTTCTCCAATAATAGCGTCTCCGATCAAAAGTCAAATGTGACGAGGGAAGTGCCGTCACAAGTGATCTAGTGACAGTAAAGTCGTCACACATACTGTCGCAAATATCTATTGCGACGGAACCTAATGTGACAACACTATGTTCGTCACAAAATACCAATTGTGACGGAAAATCCAGCTATTGCGATAGTTTCTGCCCGTCTCAAAAGGGCATCATTTTTGTAGTGCCTTTTTCTCTCGATTTTATTTCAATTTCAAACCTAACACATACCGAAACACTCTCCGTTCATCACATTTAACTGCTGCAACATCCAATTCAGGCAAAACCCATCCTTACTTTGCGTTCTCAAACTCGAACCAAAATCACCAGAAGTTCAGAGAGGAGGAGGAGGAAGAAGAAGAAAAAAAATAAAAACTAAATTTGACGTAGAGTTTGTTGAAATGAAGAATAAGGAAAAAAAAAACTAAAAACTTTGAGGTGGCTTGGATTCGATCCCGCAACCTTTGTGTCAATTTGACAAAAATCCAGCAATAAAAGAGGCATTTTTGGTTTTTCAGCCCTAACCATTTCCAATATTTTCTTCTTAATTGATGACTTAGATTTTAAAAAACAGTGATCATATAAAGGTTCTCCTTCGCTTCGCTCGGTCGGCCCAATAAACATACGATATAACATCTTAACCGAAGCTCAAAAAAATTTACTCCATTTTTTCACATGAAAATTAAACAAGGTTTGTGTGGGGTTGTACCATTGAGCACTAAAAAATAATAGTTATCAATTATAATCCGGTCCGCGAGTTATAACCCCAAAGGTGTCACTATCCATCCACAAAAAACCCGCTAAAACAAAAATAACACAAAAACCCCAAAAAACAAAATTTTGATGAAACCAAAATTTGGTTTCATCATAAATTTGATGAAACCTCATATAATTTTACGAAACCAATTTTTGGTTTCATCATAAAATTTGATGAAACCAATTTTGAAATTTGGGGTTTTTGTATCAATTTTTTAAAATTTGGGGGTTTCATATCAATTTAGTTTAAGATGGAGTTCTAATGAATCCCAACATTTGAGTGGGGTTTTTGTACCAAAAGTTTGGTCAATGGCAAATGGAAAATCATGCCAGCCACACCAACCGCGCCAAAGCATGCCAACCATGCTAGACGCACCTCTGTGCCAATGGAAAATCATGCCAGCCACACCAACCGTGCCAAAGCATGCCCACCATGCTAGTCGCACATCTGTGTCAATGGCAAGTCATGCTATCCACACCTACCGCGCCATGCCAAACGCACCTGCCGCGGCACCATACTGGCCTTCACTATGCGGCTATCAAAACGAAGGCGTGCAATAATCAACGGTTTCCCATCAATCCCAGGAGAAAATCCTGGCCGTCTAAGGTTACCAAACGACATTTTCCTCCAAAACCCTAGCTTGGTCATGCGCCTAGCCCAAGCTAGTCACGCCATGCGCCTATGGAAAACCCTTGGCCCCACATGCCAAGCCAAACCAAACCTAGCCAAGCTAGCCGCGCCATGCCGAACGCATTTTTCCTTGGCCCTAGCCATGCTAGTCACATCATGCCAAGCCAAATGCCATTGCCTTAGCCCTAATCACGCCATGCGCCTATGGAAAAACCTTGGCCCCGCATGATAAGCAAAAACCGCACCTAGCACAAGCTAGTAACGCCATGCACCTATGTCAAACCCTTGGCCCCACATGCCAAGCCAAAACCGAACCTAGCCCAAGATAGCCGCGCCATGCCAAACACACTATGCATTGGCCTTAGCTATGCTAGTCACACCATGCCAAGCCAAATGCCCTTTCCTTGGCCCTAGACACACCATGAGCCTACGGCAAACCCTTGGCCCCACATGCGAAGCCAAACCAAACCTAGACAAGCTAGCCGTGCCATGCCAAACACACTTTGCCTTGGCCATATCCATGCTAGTCATATCATGCCAAGCCAAACTCCTTTGCCTTGGCCCTAACCACGCCATATGCCTAAGGCGAACCCTTGGTCCCATATGACAAGCCTAACCAGCCGCACCACCCTGTTGACCTTCTCTACACGGCCACCAAAACGAAGACGTGCAATAATCAACGATTTCCCTTCAATCCCAGGAGAAAATCCTAGCCATCCAATGTTACCAGACGATACATGGTAACCTTTGGCCCGAAAACCTAAGTTTGGCCACGCCACCCTAGCCGCGCCACCATGTTGGCCTTCCCTACGTGGCCACCAAAACGAAGACGTGCAATAATCAATGGCTTCCCTTCAATCCCAGAAGCAAATCCTATCCATCCAAGGTTACCAGATGACTCATGGTAACCTTTGGCCCGAAAACCTAAGTTTGGCCACGCCAAACCATGCCATGCCAACCTAGCCGCACCACCAAATTGGCCCTCTCTATGCGACTACCAAAATTAAGGCGTGCAACGATCAACGGTTGCCCCTGACGAGATGTCGAACTCGCAAAAATAATATTTCTCTACTTTTGTTTAAACTAACTAGTAGTATACGGGCAAGCAGGTTCGTTCCTAAGAGAGATTTGAGTCTAAGTTGTCGATTCAATTTCTGAATAAGAAATGCAAATATGATAATGAGAATGATCAAGTACTTCTTCTAAGTCACAAAACCTGAATCTTATTGATATAGCTAGTTTCTGCAAAGTACCCATTACTAATAACCATAGAATATTTAATACGCTCATATATCCCGTAATCTCATTAATTCACCGGACATGGAAGCGCTCGACTACCAGATTCTACTCATCAAGTTTCCTAGAAGTACGCTCTATAAGTATGACTCAATCAAATGCATTAAGCTCCGTGAGATAGGTTATTCCTAGTAACAAACACAAAAGCTCGATTCATCTACTAGTGTCATTCAATACATATGATTACTTAACAAAATCCCATCGTCAATAACCACATATTACTACTTTTATTAAGAGTCTCTAGACAATTACGGGTCGAAGAGTTCTCAATTAGCAATAGAACTATTAATTAACCATTCAATTTGCAACTTAAATGATTCAAGAATAATTCATATAACAATATTGGTATGGTAATGAATGAGAAATAACAATATAATCGCAAGAAATAGGCCATTAAATATCAACTTGAATTTGAGTTCCGGACGTTGAAATCGTCCCTAATCAATATGCTTAGATACTGGAGTTCATGGCAAACAAAGGAACAAATAAAAACAAGAATACAAAACCGAAACAGCTGCAGGTGAAGTTGACTATGGACTGATGGTGTTGGAGATGGTGTAGCCTAGTGATGATAATGGAATGGTTGTGGAGAAATAGAATTGTTGCTTCTTGGGATGGGATATGCAGGTGGATATGCAAACTGATGGAGATGCAAGTGATGTGAATAGAATGGAGATGATGATGTGGAAGAGATGAAAGCAAGTGGTATGCAGATGGTGGTGGTGGTTGTTCAGCGAGCAATGCTCGCTGAAACTAGGGTTACGAGCAGCCGTAGGGGGTATGTGATGATCTCTGTTGTAGGTTTAGGTCTTCCCTTTTATAACTTCCAATCCATGAAATATCTCAACCTAAAACAGCCCCAGCAGTTCTTTGTTCAATACAAACTCTGCCAGCTTCAAATCTCGGCCATTCAATACTCTAAACCACCTGCAGTAGCATCACTTGGTGGTTGTCTTCACGGCAAGAAATTCACCTAAATTAGCTCACAATCGACCCCAAACTCCTTGGCAAATTCCTTTACTGATCCTCACCTATTGTGCCGTGTTCTTTCTAAGCTTCTAAATCTCATCTGACCATTGGTACACATGCTCACGAACTATAGCAGGAAACACACTCCCAGGTTTGGATCCCCAAACTGATTCTAACCCAAGTACTGTTTTTGCTTGTTCAACCTTGAACATCTCTCTCAACCAAACTTGTGATCCAGTGGAACCCATGGTTAGAAACTGCACTTCGATTCCCTACTGGATTTAAATCCCTATACGAACCTCAAATTCAAATCTATGGCTAGCATGGTGAAACTTAGCTTGGTCGTGGTTCAAACATTTTGTCAGGCATCTTGTGTGCAAGAAACTGCTAAGCACAGATTTGAGCTTGCTGGTGATTCAAAAGGCCACTGCTCCTTCCCTGTAATTCCATTTCATCAAACCCATTCATTCAATACTCTAAAGAATTCAAAACACAACTGAATCGGACACCAATCGTCTTCAATATCAATGGCAGAAAGAACTTGTGCTCTTCCCTATTTCAAACCAAATCCCAAAATTATGTCCATAAACTTCTCTTTCTCAGCTGTCATTTACAAATCCATCAATAACCCAATGCTCGTGAACCTATATGAACTCTGGGAAACCACTTTAATCTCTCCATTCATAAGATAAACCAAAAGAAGAGAGTTAAACCACTTCTCTCTGTTTGAGCTCAATCTCTGGTTTCCCTCATTATCCTCTGCTGGGCTCCCCACCATAGATATGGATAGCACCATTAACTAGGTTCATAAGATAAACCAAAAGAAGAGAGTTAGCCTTCTTCACAAGCTTGTATTCTCGGTTTGAACTAAACCAAAAATCAGTACAGTTCTGTGTATATCTTGCCTTTGAATACTAGCCTTAACTCTGAATCCCAACGAGCACATCCCATATAACTGAGTTTGTTGGCATGGAGGACTTGGTGCAGTCATTTGCTATTGTGACAAGAAGAAATAAAATCTGTGATTTTGTCTTGTTTGAGCTCAACCTAGGTTTGATGTAAAGCAGGAGGATTCGCCCCATAACGAACTGTAGTCTGTACTTAACAATCCTCAGATGGTTTCCCTTATCCTCTGCTGGGCTCCCGCTAGCACTTGCCTTTAGAATGCAATTCTTTTCCCTTTCATTGTGACAAGAATAAATAAAATCTGTTTCTTACTCTTTTATGTAAAGCAATGACTCCAAAACGCCTACAAAATAAAAACAAAGCGTAATATACAAAAATACAAGAGAAATAACTAAGAAAAGCAAAAGAAATTGACACTCAAAAGATATATTTAGGCTCTTATCAAATTCCCCCACACTTAATCTTTGCTAGTCCTCGAGCAAACAAAATAAAACTAAAATATAACAAGTCCTTCACGTCGAGATTACAATTACCTTTAGCATAAATAACAAGCCTTTAAACCCCATAGGCGTCCCTAGTGGACGAGTTATAGTCTCGTGAAGGTTTACAAGAGGTGTACCTACAAAACCTTTTACTCCAAATTCCAACTACTTGTGAAGAATCTGTGAACGAATCCAAAATGACTACAAGAGGAGGTACCCAGATGCAAATCCAATTCATATATAAGTAAATAAAGCTCTAATCAGAAAGTTGAACAAACCACAATACTCAGAAACTGACTAACCACAATCACAATGAAAATATTAAGAAGATGGATATAGAGGTAGATGTTGCGAATGTTTACAAGTGATCGGTGTTTCCCATATCTGTCTGAAGGTCACCGCCAAGATGAACTTATGACCTATTAGATTGAGATACTGGTCTGAATCCTAGTGTCAACACACTGGCATATACAAGAGAACCAGATGTCAACAATCTTAATTCTACATCAAATCAACTGGCATATACAAGGGAACCAGGAGTCGACTTTATTCAACACAATAATAATATTTTCTTTTCTTTTCTTTTTCTTTTTCACTTTTTTTTTATTTGACAACATGATTGGATCTTTTGGTCCAAGCGCATGCTTCTTGTCAGCAGATTACATGGTAATTCCCTTGGATCCTGCATTCCACGCTTGTTTAGGCGACAGAGACAGAGAGAATACACACATATTGCTATCCAAGTGTCTTTTTTATTCCGATTGGTCTAATTGGTCGGTCTTTTTTTTTTTTTTAGTAACTCAGTGACTCTATTTCCTCCTAGCAGTAATAACAATTCGATGTTTAGTGACCCACCAAATCACTTAGATAACAAATTAACAATAAATAAATATGGAAAAACAAAAATAGAACGTGATATGGTGATATTCTGAGATATGGTAACAACTTATTTGTAATTCCAGAGCTATGTCCGTCCTTTTAGTTAATGGGTTCCTCAACTCCTGTAGCCAACATGGTTCCATCCATTTATATTGGTAGTGTCATCGTAAAGGCACAATTTTCTAGATTTTGAAGTTTATCATGCAATTTATTTATTTATTGGCATCAAACTCTACAAATTATATACAAATTACATAACTACAAATGATACTCCAACTCATAGCTATTTCTGAAAAATAGAGGATAAACACTAAACTAGCTACTTAGTTGGAATTTAACCCTGACTCAGCCAATATATATACCTCACCGTCAAGAAAAAAATTCCATCTACTTAGAAAGGCTAGTGTTTATTCTAAATTGTTCAAAAATATCTAAAAGTTAGAGTTTTGTACACGTCAATTTTTGTTTTATGGAACCCTACCCCCACACTTAAATCAAACATTATCCTCAATGTTTCAAACCATTGCAAAAAGAATAATAGGAATACTTGAAAAAGACAAGGAAGTAAGAATTGGAATTGTTCACCTGATTGACGCATATGAGTAATATTCAAAATAGATTCCCCATATATCAACAATCTGAAAATTTGAGGATCCACCCATAAAACAATCTGCATATATTGCAAAAGCTTCACAAGAATGTTAGCAAATTATGGGAAAAGTGAAACTATCAACCCATAAGAGTTACCCCCACACTTAGTCTTTTCTACACTCAAAAGTGTATACAAAACATAAGTGGAAGGTACTTCTATTTGATCCTCTTGGAAAATATGCATGGTGTTAGACTCAAACACATATGGTGGATACTTAGATGCAAGAAATTCGGATAAAACTTTAGAAGCACATAATTCCAGCCCCAAATGAGGTATTTTCCTAAAAGATGGATTGATAACTCTTTGAGAAACTACTACTATTTTGGGAGGATCATCATTAGATAGATATTCACATGAAGGGTTAGACAAACCTTGCAAAACCTCTTGTATTTTGGGATCCTTGGTACTGCTGGACACTTCCATTCTCACATCACAGGTATCATCATTCTCACTCGAACTCTTGGCAAGACATACATTGGTTTCTTCTATAGCCAAGTCCTCCTCATCGGAAAATAAATCAGGATCTTCCATAAGAAAATTATCGTAATCCTTACGTTCTTCACAAGTTGACTTCTCATTCAAAGTATCGATGATCTCTGAATTTTGGGTACGGTGCACAAAGAAGTCATAATCATCATCGCTCTCATACTCAACATAAGTTTTACCATCAATAATGGTAATGTCTCTAGACTCAACTTCTTCCTTTTGAATAGGAGAATGATCATTAAAATCATGAGTTGAACTAGTAGCACAATCATTATCAATATTTTCCAAGGGTTCATCATCCTCGGAATCTTCTTCTTGGGGATATTCTCCATTATCAACATGGCGGTTAACCTCATCATGTATGTCCCTAGTAATTGCTCGAAGAGTCTCTTCCGTTGCTTCCTCTTCTTCCAACTGCTCATATTGTCTAAAGAGGTTATTTAAGTTAACACGTTTTCCTCTACTATTCACAATAGGTTCTCTAGACGACGCCTCTTCCCTTTGAATGGGTGAAGAATCATAAATATGATCCGGAGCGGGTCTATATACACTATAATATGTTTCACTTGGTACGAAACTCGGCACGTTGGGAGTTGAGTTAATCTAGTTCCATGCAGGCTGCAAATCCATGAATTCATTAGGCATCTGCAAGAAACTAGATTTCCACGTATGAGAAGTATAAATATCCCCCCATACTTGTGATTGTCCACTTAAATAACCGCCAAAAGTTTGTTGCAATGTATGAGAATAATCACAAGGTCTTGTCGAATAGTCATCATAGCCAAAAGATTGGTATTGATTATATCCGGCATATGATTGGAAGCTATTGTAAGAGTGAGATTGAAAATCAGAATTATCACCATAGTATGATTGGTCTCTTGAACCATATATATTGTTCTCAAAAGGATTCATCTTGCACACAACTAGTTTAGAGACTTACCTCTTGTTCCAATTGTGCACACGCAAAAAGAATGATTTATGGTACTTGAAAATAAAATTCTAAAAAGATAAATTAGAAAATACAAGGAATGAAAATAAATGCAAAAATATAAAATTAAATAACAACTCAAACTAACGACTGCTCCCCGGAAACGATGCCAATTTTGATGAGCGTCGTTTACTCAACAAAATAAAAAGATATTTCCCACGAATTAAATATAATATAGCGGTAGTAAGGATCGTTCCCACGAGGAGTAATGCAATTGATATGTTATCTAAATCAGCGAAAATATAAAAGAAGGATAAAAAGAATAATAAGATAAAGATGAATGAAGAAATCCTTTGTCATTACTAACCATTAACTTAACATTGTACCCGTTTATCTCTTGTTAGAATCAATTGTCACCAACCGTAGGAAAGAAGATACGCTTAGCTATCCCCAAAACTCCTTGTATCACCGGATACGGAAGCTCTCGACTACCAGATTCTATTCAAAAGAACCACCTTGAGGTACGCTTACAAGATGTAATTCCCAGAACGCATTAAGATTTGTGAATTTAGGTTTGATCCCAGCAGTTAAACTTGGTAAGCTCGGTCCACTTACTGGTGTTGTCTTTACTCGCAATTGCTACACAGAATCCCTCCGCAAGGTCTTGCGATTTCTACTTGTGTAGGAGATGAGATACAATTACGGATCGACTCAACTCTCTACTAGCATTAGAATGATTAATAGACTAATCTAGTTGCGCACCCAAACCAATCTAAGAATCAATCATAAACCTTCGATATAATAAAAATAATCCACAATGAATCAATTTAAAACTTGAAACAAACTTGTAAATAATTGAGCTTCACAATTAGAACTTTGAATTCATCCTTACAATAAAAATAATAGAGAAGAGATAGTTCTCCCCCTAAGGGGGAGAAAAATGGTGAAAAGAAGATATATAAATTATGTCTAATCTTCCCTATATATAGAGTTTTGTAACCTCTTCTTAAAGAAAACTAGGAAACCTAGCAAAAATAGGAAAGTGCACCTCCTTAAAATTATATCCCGTGCATCACACCCCGTTCGAAATGGCTTTCCAAACCCTGGCCAATTTTACAAGAATAAGTCACGGCCATCCTTCTCATGATAACCTCTAACCGGTCCAGTGGGCCGTTGAAGTTTAGCCCATTCAAACTCTTTCCAAACTCCAGCTCTCTGTCTCTCTTCTTCGTTGATTGCAGACTCAACCTTGGACTCATCGTGCATTTACAAACCCACTTCAAACTCTAGTCACATCCAACGATGGTTGTTATGGAAGCAACACCGTGACTCACTTTTCTCTCCATTTTACCATGAAAAAACCTCATCGACAGCCAACTCCAATGATTACCATTATTCGATATGCCATAAGTGGCTATCTCCTTCTGTCACTGCCAACGACTATCGATGGTATCAGCCACAACAGCACCATTGTCAGGTTTCATCCATATCTTGACCAAAACAATGTGACGTGCACCACCCTTGTTTCCATATCCGCTAACAAGTACAGGACTATATTCTCCATGGATAATGTTAAGCCTAATAACATAAACTTCATCTTCTCAGTGCCTGTATATGTCCTTAATAAATATCCAGAGAATTAAAATTCTCTTTAGCTACACAACCACGTCTTTTGGTCTTTGAATCAGTGCATTAGCTGAAACGAGCTTCGAGCATCCGATATGCCTAGGTGACAGCTCGTAATGGTTTCCATGCGATGACAGTTCTAACTCTTTTGTGGCCAATTGGACTATTTCTTGTTCTTTTCGGGAATAAGCTCCAAAATTCCCATAAAATATAAAAAAAAGATAATAATACAATTTTGTATGAAAACTAGCTAAGAAAGCATAATCAATCGATACTTAGAGAGGTGTTTTTAAACACCTATCAGCCCCTCCTCTCAAGATGCAAAATCTCGACCGTCGAAGGTCACCATGCTAGCAAGTTTCAAAATCTTGACTTTCCAAGCGACAACAACATGTTACATGTTTCCCAAAAACATTCGAGACATCAACACAAACTGGGGGATCCTCTTTGGGTATTGGTTTGGCGGTTTACAGCGTGCGGCGTACACTACGCCCATCATAAGGAAGTGTCATGAGGGTGAGGCGGTTAGTAAATACGGGAAGTTATGTGTGAAACGTTCATCGGACATAAAGCACATGCGTTAACAACTTCATGGGACATCAATTCCATAAAGTTAGCAGTTTCATGAAAACCAGTTTCATGCGTTAATAACTTTATGGACATCAATTCCATGCATACGGTTACCACCTCCTCCCATTTACTTCTCCACTCCTTAATGAGACTAGGGTATGTTTCTATTCCGACTTGTATAAATAGGTCTTACCTATTTCCATTGAAAAACAAGTTCATAAGGGAGATACAACGCTCAGAAATACTTACTTTCTAGCTTACCTCGTGAGCTCTCTTACTTTTCTGATAACAAGTCGTAGTAACCCTACTACTCTTCCAGAATCAACTATTCTGGTCTCACCACTTTCCTTGCTTCCCTCCCCAAAACAAACCCATTCTCCTCCACTTTGTGACCGAAGCAAGTCTGGAACGGCCATTTCTTGGTTTAGGTCGGACTTGTACAAATTGATCTCTCGAATCTAAAGTACTCCTTTGCAGTACATTGTTTAGGGTTTAAATTGTTTCTCACCTGCACACCCGCAATTACCAAAATCAACATAAACCATTTTCACCTACAAACAATTGGCGACCACAACGGGAGGATTGATCTATCAGTTACAATACCAACTCCAACTCCTGATTTCGTTTCCCGAACTTCAATCCCAATATAATGGAACTCAGGTCTGGAGCGGCTGCCAAGAATACCAATCCCTAATGTTAACGTCTCTCCCAATAACGTCGTTACATCACCTACTGACTACAGTAAATCTGAAAGCACTCCCTCAACCGTAACACCTCCAATCACCAGGGCCAGAGCCACCGCCACCTCTAATGTCTCTGCACAACCCTCTAATCACGGAAACAAAAATACCTCTTTGGGCGTTACGCCACCAATCACCATGGCCAGAGCCGTCGCTGAGGCTCCTAATATTTCGTCTAGCATATCACCTCCAAACACAACTAAGGTTCCAACTACCCCACCGACGGGACGAGAGACCGGAGGAACCATAGGAAGCCGTCCTTATGTCACCATCGCTGATTCGATGGAACGACAGGAAATGCACGCCAGAGCCAGACGGCTATGGTTTCAACACATAAGGAGGTACTCGTCTTTCTTAAGACCCTGACATAGCGGCTACCACATGAGTCGCGTCCTCCAGAGCCGCTTAGGAATGTCTTCAACAACCCCGACGCTAGCACCTCGGCAGAGCACGCCTCCGCGAACGAGAAAATTTGCGCTAGAATCCAATTGGAAAGAAATCAGCCGTCCAACTTCATCACGCGAGAATATCTAGAGCAAATTCTCCGCAACCGAATCAAGAATGATGAACTGGACATGCATCAACACCAACCCCCTTACCCATCCGAAATGCAAAGAATCCCTCTTTCAACGGGGTACTCCTCTCCTCAATTCACCTTGTACGATGGTACCGGGAATGCACATGATCTTGTCTCCCGTTTATTAGAATACCTAGGTGAAAATTAATATAATCACATTCTCCGTCTGAGGGAGTTCTCAAAATCACTTACCGGAAGAGCCTATACATGGTACAACAGTATCCCGCCGAACAATATTCCCAACTGGCGTAGCATGGTTACCGTGTTTTACAGTAAGTACTTCTTCGTGTCCGAGCAAGTTACTTTCTCAGACCTCGGAAGAATATACCAGTGGGATAACGAATATCCGAATGATTTTGTCAAAAGGTTCAGGGTTCAAGCGCTCGACTGTCACGACCCAAAAGTGACTGAGCAACAGCTGGTGAACGCGTGCATCAATGGTAAGGTTCCTATTTAACGCGCCTTGCTAGAGAACTTGTGCTTCCAAACAATCTCCGAACTCCATTAAGCCGCTAGACGATCTGCAACAATAGCACCAGCATTACTAGAAAGAACTAGGCCAACTCGAACCGAAGACATGCGTGAAACTCGCGGGAATAGACGCCTCACCAGCAAGCAATTTAATGCCGGCTAATCCTTTGTGAACATAGTGAACGAAAGAGGAAAAAAGAAGGCCCTAACTGCAGGCCCCCAGCCAAAACGTGAAGCACCGGCACAATGGAAACCCCGCCACAGAAGACCGCCACTAAATCTCCCATGCATCATCATGAAACCGAAGGGAATACCTTCGATTTCCCGTCTCCCATCGAGGAGGTGATTGAGCTCCTAGAAGCATGGATTCAAGATGATGTTATCAGACTGCCACCTCCCAGAAGTCCACCAACTGAGGCTGAGATAGAAAACCCCAAGTACTGCCATTACCACAGATTCGTTCACTACCCGACCAGTGATTGCAACAGACTAAAGCATATTTTCAAAGAAAAGATAGAAGCGGGAGAGCTCCAACTAGGATACGAGGGAGTACATCGAGACTCACTTCCAATAAGAAACTGTTGGTTCTCTGGGTACTCCATGCATGAGACTGTACAATCTATGATGCAACATGTATGTGAAATTATCTATCTTTCCAAGGTGCAGCGCCCAGATATTTTCGCAGCTCTCAATCGCGTTATATCCGGCAAACGACTTTTTCTCTCCCCGGAAACTACACCAGGGGCCCAAACTTTCCAAACGGGCAGAACCAAAGGGGAGAACTGGGGACTGGTGACCACGTCCCGTTTAAGAGGTATCGAATTTGACAACATGCTCATCGGAGCGGCCTTTGACCTCAACATCATTACTTTCAAGACACTAAAGATTGCGGGATTTACAAAACAAGACGCTACCCATTCCCCGTCTGTGATTAGGAACCCGAGAGGAGAAGCTTTGAACGCGCATGGCTACATCAACCTCGATATCAAGATGGGAGATGCTATAATGCATAGAAAAATCCACATTGTCAAAGAACTGGGCCACGACATGATATTGGGGGCACTTATGGGTACTCGACAACAAAGCGAAATTAGATGTGCACCCTCTACCGACGTCCACTCCTGAAAGAATTTCCAACAAATTATCCCACTGGTTATCGCATCGACGAGTTATCAATGGAACCCAGATATCTGGAGAAGACCTGTTGGTGCTAGCTCATGGATTTCGAATGCAAGTAAGTCTGGCCGAACGACCTTCTCTAAAACCAGTCATTCCTTCCCTTATTCCGTCATGGGGACTCGGCGCGATTACTGGCACGGACGCTGTCAAGAAATGTGAATGGGGTGCTGGGCCATTTGAACACTTTGCAAAAAGCTTGGAAACTTTCATCGAAACCAATGAATCCAAGACTCAAATGGTTGCATGACGCCTGAACCCGTTTTCAATCGGAGATATAGTGGTTAAGGTGAACTCGTTTCAAGTTGGGAAGATGACGGTAAAAATGGCTATTCAAATTGATTCACCCAATGGAAGAGAAGATGAGCCATATCTGGTGGTGGACATCCTTTTAGGATGATATTGCAAGCTCATCAACATAGACACACCTGAAGGCGTGATAGTTCACTCGCGATGGCTCAAGGCCTCCAATCCATAAAATGTTGTACTTTTCCAACTACTCTCCCTTTAGTATTTCCTTTAACAATTCCTCTTAGTAGTTGTATTTCCCCAAGATGAATACATTGTTTGTATTCTTCCCTAGAATTTTATTTTTCGTCAAAAAAAAGAGAGAGTATAAATACATCTCTTTCCAAACGAGTTCTCCAGATATCAGATAAATACATCAAACTAACCCAGAAAACCACTGCAAAGCCATCATACAACATCCAGAAATACCTTATTCAATCATTCAAAAAAAGAAAAAAAGAAAAATGTTGACTGATGAAGAAGAAGGTAAAGATGAGTTTACGAAAAACATCAGGGGAACTAAGAAACTAACATGAATAACAAAAGTGGGGAACTAGCCCTCAAAGGATGGAACACGAGTCTCCTTGGTCAAGGCTATCTTCAAGCACTTCCCCCAACAATCTCTCGGTCAACAAAGATTCCATTCAACGGTGTTATCATCAACAACTTCAACATCCCATCCCGAAGCAACCACAACAGCAACAATGTCCTCTTCGACGACCGGTTCAGCATACGCCACCATGACCCCTCCAATATCGCTAATGACACCTCTGGTGTCAACTCTAAAGGATACTTCGGTCCGGTCAGATGATCCCTTCGAGGTTTTCTCATTGACCCTTCGAAGAAGATTTTTTAATTCATCCGCATCACAATCAAGAACCATGGCACTTTCCTCCAAAAGCTTCACATGCTCGATTTTCCGTTGCTCCGACCTAGAAACAGTTCGATCCTCCTTATAACTGGATCGAGGAAAGGTTTTTCCGCACTGGAACTTCTCGACACGCTAAGGTTCTTCCTAATTTTCTCGTCCCTCCTCCATGTTCACCGAACCCAAGAAAGTCTGAATATGCACCTGCACTTCATGGAGGTAGATTGAAGGGAGTTCCTTAATGATTTCACCAGCTTCATGGAACAGAGATTCGACTCTAGATACTCCTCATGAGAAGAGAAGCGGTTTCCACCAATTCTGAAGTCCTTCTCCGAAAAATTAAAGACATGGATATCCCTGGAGGGTCCATCATACACTACAAAGAACAAGGAAATTTGTAAAGTTCCATCCTATCCATGCACACATAAGAAAGAGGATAAAATAAAAAAAATAGTAAGAAGGAAACGCGAGGCGATACCTGTAAAGAGGATGGACGAAGACGAACTACGCGAATGTAGAGTTCAAGATCATATTTTATGTACAACAAGATGACCAACATCAAAAGGGAAAGATTTTATACCGGCCGTGAGTTAAGGCATGATATCCGATCCTAAATAAACCTCATGCCTGGCTGTGAGAAATAATTATGGTTGGTGAGAAAGCGTGGAAGAACGTGCTTGAGGAATACTAGATTGTGTTTTCCTTTCCCACCACCAACGCTAAGCTTTGAAAGAAAAACCGACAACATAACCAAAGCAGAAAGAGTAATGCTTTTCCTATTTTGTGGGCGTAACGTTTTGGTTTGAAGAGAATAAGAACTTCCTGGTCGAGTCAAATAAGGAAAGAGGCAACTAAGCCCTTGAAGATAAATCACCAAGCAATCCGTGCCATGTCTCATCCTCACCGCTACTGGTCCCCTGTGCATGTCTCACCCCACCAAACCGCGCCTTGTCATAGTTATGCCAGGCCAAGCCGTTCGCTCCATTTCCGCGGCCCCACCACGCCTAGCCGTCCTTGCACGTTCCACCATGCCATTGTCGCGGCCCTCCCTGCCAAGCCACCTCCTCCACTGTCGCGACCTTATTATCCACGTGTGTTTACCTTACCAAGACCACGCCACCTCTTGGCCCCTCGATGCAAGCTTCCCACTTACGTCTCCTTCCAAGACCGCGCCCCCTTTGCCTTAGAAATGTACGACCAGACTAAGCCGTTAACTTTCATCTCACCACTCCATGGTATACATTCCCAGTACAACTTACACGGGGCCGCCAACACGGGAAGCCAAAACTCTCTTTACCACTCAAAAAGGTTAGTCAGATTCTCCTGACCATATTTGCAATGATTTACACCTCGATTCCGTCCTTGTCTGTCACCATCATATGCTTACCTCACAACAAGGCACCTGTTCTGAGCTAAGCAGGGGACTTAATGTTGATGGTGGTTTTTAGCTTATAGTTAAAATCGTAAAACACTAAACCCTAGCAGACAGTGATGTCACAACATTTATGGTAACAAGCATTTACTAGGCACATTTACTGAAAATTTAATGTGTCTCTAAATAATTATCGGGGTATGTTTTTCAAATTAGGGTTACGACAAGCCAAACCCTAATTCACACGTGTGCCAATGACAAATCATGCCAGCCACACTGACCGCGCCAAAGCATGCCAACCATGCTAGACGCACCTTTATTCCAATGGAAAATCATGCTAGACACACCGACCGCACCAAAGCATGCCAACCATGCTAGCCTCACCTCTGTGCCAATGGAAAATCATGCCAGCCACACTGACTGCGCCAAAGCATGCCAACCATCCTATCCGCACCTCTGTTCCAATGGCAAATCATTCCAGCCACACCAACCGCGCCAAAGCATGCCAACCATGCTAGACGCACCTCCGTGCCAATAGAAAATCATGCCTGCCACACCTACCGCGCCATGCCAAACGCACCTATCCATGGCCCCATTCCGCGCCACCATACTGTTCTTAACTAGCCAACTATCAAAACGAAGGTGTGCAATAAGCAACGGTTGCCATTCAATCCCAGGATCAAATCCTTGCCGTCTAAGGTTACCAAACGACCTTTTCCCCCAAAACCCTAGCTTGGTCACGCGCCTAGGCAAATCTAGTCTTGCCATGCTCCTATGGAAAACCCTTGGCCCCACATGCCAATCCAAACCAAACCTATCCAATCTGGTCGCGCCATGCCAAACGCACTAGCCATGCTAGTCACATCATGCCAAGCCAAATGCTATTGCCTTAACCTTAATCATGCCATGCGCCTGTGGCAAACCCTTGGACCCGCATGCCAAGCCAAAACCGCACCTAATCACCAGAAACTTTTTGGACGTTAAGGTGATCGCGAGAGTTAGCAATAACACGAGGAAGATCATAAAGTGTACATTTAATATGAGGAAAAGTTTCATAGATTTCCATAATTGTTGTGCCATTTCCTCCACCAACATTAACCAGAGAATTCAAGCCTTGAAAAAGATCTCCACCATCTTCAAATAGAGTTTTCGTTAAAAGTCTTGTTTCTCCAGTCATTTCTTTATTAAACAACTGAGTTTGATCAGGATGACCTTCTAAAAACTTCCATATTTAAATTCCCATACCTATCTCAAATGTTGTTGTACCTTCACTTGTTAAACCTTCTTTCATAAAATTCCATGGAACCATGAAATCTTTATGAGTTAGGCCTAATATTATTGGTGCCATACTTCTTTCTGCATCTCTTAAGAGTAAACTACCAATTGGTTTAAGTAGTAAACCTTATCAACTCCACCGTTACAAATTTCGTGTTCCAAAATAGTCATGTGTACTAAGAATCTTAGTATTATGTACAAGTGATCAGAATTGAAATTTGGAATTGAAAGTTTTGATGCAAGTTGTGCAAGTGTGATTGACCCATTATTTGTTTATTTTTGGAAAGGAGAGGGGGTTAAGGAGACCCCAACCTACAGAAAAAAGGAAAACAAAACGGCAGAGGAAAATAACAAACAACAACCTCCATGATTCTGAAAACGAAGCACACTACACAACCAACTACTCAACACTTCCTAATATAGACTTTGCCTGCAACATCTTCTTTAACTATATTCTCCATTAGGTAAGTAGCTAGCCAGCAAATTCGCACCTTTGTTAGCTTCACGATAAGTGTGGATTGCACTACAAGACTGAAGCTGGTTACGATAACGTCGAATAGACTCCAAAACATGGTGACAGGTCCAAGGAGGCTTCGAATTATCCATTGAGAGATAAGACACAATAGTCTTGGATTCAGAACGCAAGGAAACTTTTGAGCAGCCATTCTTAATTGCGAGCTTGAGACCAGCTTCAACACCTTGAAGCTCATGCAATGTAATGGATCCCGGAGCCGAACTACCTTCCACTACACTAGTGGGTTCTCCTGTCTTATCCCTGATGATGGCCCCAAAACCAGCACCATTGTCATTTAATGAGCCATCCGTATTTATAGAAACCTCTCCATGGCCTGGTTTTATCCAAGAAGTAGTAATCATCTTTGGAAGAGTGAAGTTAGGACTAAAACCCCATTGAGCAGCTAGACTTATGTATTCATTTGTATCTATCATAAAAATATCAAAAGAGGACAGTTTAAGCCTCACATCAGCACATATGAGATGTAGCAGCATCTCTGGTGGAAGAGAGATTTTAGTGAAGATTCTTCGGTTCCTTTCACCCCACACATGGTAGATACATGCATTAAAAGCTAATTTCCTCAAAGTTCCAGCAGTTTTGGAACCCGAAACATGATTCACACACCATTGTATCTGCAAATCCCAGTCAGAGAGGCCAGGGTATCTCAACCCAAGAAGGGGGTAGAGTCTTGACCAAATGGATGAGGAGTAGCTACATTTAAAAAGCAAATGGAAATCATCCTCGAGCACTAAGTTGCATAAGACACAGACCGGATCCACTTCCATACCCCATGAGAGAAGTTTAAACCTTGTCTTCGACCCTCTATGTAAGGCTACCCAAGCTATGAAGCATTTTTTAGGAATGCAGTAAGGAAACCAAACAATTGAATGCCACTCTTTCTTAGGATTATGACCTCGCAGAGCATTGTAAGTGTCTGTAAGTGTGAAGATCCCATAATTCCCAGCTGTCCAAACCACCCTGTCCTCAATCAACTGATCACACTTGACACTAAGAATATCCAAATAACGGTTCCCTAAGGCATTCATCAGATTAGGGTTTATGTTCCATTCTCCATTACACAAGCAGCTACTTACACAAGCATCCAGGTGATGGACAGAATCATACTTTAGATGAGGAGGAAAGATGCTAAGTAAGGTACCTTGAGTAAGCCATCTTTCCTTCCAGAGTTTGGTAGCTTCTCCATTCCCTATAAAATGCTGGACAAACGAGCTAGCTACTGATTTGTGGTCCAAAATACGCCTCCAGCACCATGAATAATCAACTGGAGATTTGAGATGCCAAAAGTCCTTCCCCTTGATCAAATTTTGTTTGACCCATGCAACCCAGATGGTGGGCTTATCAGAGACAATGTCCCAAATATGGCGAAGATTTGAGGCAATATTAGTAGTTTCAATACACCGAATTCCCAAGCCCCCTTCACTGTAAGGTAGACATACAATGGACCATTTTACTGAAGGTTGTTTGTGGATTAGATCTATGCCAAACCAAAGGAACTTCCTAAATATTGAGTTTATGAGGTTAAAAGTCTTCTTAGGAAGTACAAAACAAGATATCCAGAATATTAACATACTTCTCAATATGACTTTGATGAGGAGAACTCTGCCAGCAAAGGACAAATGTCTAGATTTCCATGTTTTAATTCTATCTATAATGTGGTCCACTAAAGGGGAGCAGTCAGCATGGGAGAGTCTTGTAGATAGGAGATGAAGACCAAGATACCTGACTGGTAAAGTTCCAACTTCAAACCCCAAAACAGATTGACCCATTATTGTTTTTGATAATATATGTAATTCAATATCTAATGTGCAACGAAGAACAAGAGAACCACCAAAACCATAGATTATATCCATAGTTGAGCTTGATCATTGATGCCAGGTTATTGTGTTTCAGCTGGCTTGCCATCTAAACTGCCCATGATATGAAATTTTTGTGGTATTTGTTAAGAAGACTATGCTTGTTCTGGGTTGTGTGTGTTTTAAAATCTCTTCAAATATTAAGGTGTATTTATAAGTGCACCAAATCGCTGGCTGACTGGTTCTTTACCCAAATTAAGACTTGTTAGATCGTGTTTCCGTAACATTATTTGGTGCGATGAAATCACTCACTTCCCAGATAAGTACATGCATGTTGTATTAAGTTAAAATTTGAAAACATTAAAATGGTCTCTACTCCAATACTTTTATTATCTTGAACCAGAATATAGTCGAATAATTTTAATGCTTATTTATACACCCACTAAATTAAATAATAACCATTGGCCGTCATGACTAATATATCAAACAATGAAATGCAAACAACTACCATATTATATATATCTTTCTGTTCAAAAAGAGTTACAAGTTACTACTATCTCTATCACTTATTGATGCAGTGTTCCAATACCTTGGTAGGTACTTGGATATTTAGTCCTTGGACACCCCAGTTTTCCATTATATTGGTTGATTCAATCAGTTGTCTCGTGCCGATGTTGCTGTAGTACAATTGCAAAGTTATTGTGTGATGATTTGAGAAGCCATTAAAGAAAAGGTTTGAGTTTGAATGTGTGGTTATTGGATCTTCTGGTGTGATACCAAATCAAGGTTTCGTTTTGTATTTCCTTCAACACTTTAATTGTGCATATATGTATTCTCTTACATACATCAAAGGATATAAATTCTAAATGATATCCAACTATCCGTAACTATTGAATGAGATAAACTAGGAAGAGTACTAGTTGTATACTTTGAAAACTTCTCAGTCACAAGTAGTTGAGATAATATAGGTGTTGCGCCAAAGCCTGCGGAAGCGTTAGATTGTACTAATACAATGGTACTCCAATATTTCCAAGAACACAATCACACACACAAGAAGAACAAATATTTAACGAGGTTGAATCCTCGGGAAGGAATAAGCAATTTTATATATCACCGTATAGGTTGGAATATACAAATCTTTAGAAGAGAAGAAGAGAACTCTAACTTAGTTCTGGTGTGTTTTCTCTAGTTCTCTCTATAGATATTTATACACATCAATAGGTCTGGACACATTCCTCAACAAGGATTACTTTCCTACAAGTATAGGGTTTCCTAACTTAGCTCTAAGAGACAAAACCTCTTAAGCTGATATACTTAGGACACAAGTACTTGGTTTCCTTAACCAACTAGATTTCCTAATCTAGTCCTTGACCACCTACCAACAATTCTCCACCTCGGATCATGCATTCATGCATGAGACGATCAATAGATAAAATAACCTCCATCTTCCAACGTCGATTAAACCATCACTGGCTTCCTACGTATCGTCAATAGTAATCAAACCCGACCGTAGTTCTCTCAAATGGCCTTGATAGAAGACCTCCACCAGGTTCCTAAGAACCTCTACCCCAAAAAAGTTCTTTCACCAAACTGGAAGGATGTAGATCAACTTCAAACAATGTCGAAACTTTATCCCAGATACTACTTTAGTCAACATATCAGCTGGATTGTCTTCGGTATCGATCTTCACAAGTAGAATGTCTTCTTCTTCCAGAATTTCTTTAACAAAGTGAAATTATATGTTTATATGTTTAGTTCTAGCATGATGCACTTGATCCTTAGCCAAATAAATTGCGCTTAGACTATCATAATGCACAGGCAGTTGGTCTTGCACAACTCCTAAGTCATCTAGTAAACCTTGTAACCATATAGCCTCCTTAAATGCCTCAGTCACTGCCATATACTCCTCCTCCGTAGTTGAAAGAGCCGCAGTAGACTACAAGATTTATCTCCAACTTACTGGTGCCCCTGCTATAGTAAATACATACCCTGTAGTTGAACGTCTCTTGTCCAAATCACCAGCATAGTCAGAATCCACATACCCAACACACAACTGATTTTTACTTTTATCCTTCACAAACTCTAAGCCAACATCAACTGTACCATAAAGATACCTCAAAATCCATTTCACAGCTTGCCAATGTTCCTTGCCAGGACAATTCATATAACGGCTGACCATACTAACTGCATGTGAAATATTCGGTCTTGTACATACCATCATATATATCAAGCTACCCACAGCCTCAACATATGGGACTTGGGCCATATACTTTCTCTCTACTTCAGTAGTTGGAGACATATCAGCATTCAACTTAAAATGAGCACCAAGGGGAGTACTTATAGATTTAGTTTCTTTGTAGACACCAAACTTCTGTAACACTTTCTTCAAATATGTCTTATGAGACAAACAAACCTTACCCTTCTCTCTGTTACGTTGAATCTCCATACCAAGAATCTTCTTAGCCTCTCCCAGATCTTTCATTTCAAACTCAGATGACAACTTGCACTTCAAACTATCGATCTCTTTCTTGTTATTCGATGCAATCAGCATATCATAGACATACAAGAGCAAATATATGAAAGACCCATCACGTAGCTTCTTAAAGTATACACAATGGTCATAGTGACTTCTTATGTATGTTTGTCATATCATAAACTGATCAAATCACTTGTACCATTATCTTGGAGATTACTTCATCCCGTACAACGATCTCTTTAGTTTACATACACAATCTTCTTTTCCAGCAACCTTGAACCCACTTGGCTGAGTCATATAGATCTCCTCTTCTAGATCACCATGTAAGAATGTTGTCTTAACATCTAGCTGAACTAAGTCTAAATCATATTGTGCTACCAGGGCCAATAAAATTCGGATTGATAAGTGATTCACAACTGGAAATAACACCTCATTGTAGTCAATCCCTTCTCTTTGGGCATAACCTTTTACAACTAACCTTGCCATGTAGCGTACTTGATTCACAGAAGATCCTTATTTCTTAGCATATACCCACTTGCACCCTATGGCCTTCTTATCGTTCGGAATCTTCATAAGAATCCATGTGCCATTCTTATAGAGAGACTCCATCTCGTCCTGCATTGCACCTTCCCATTCTTTACACACTGCACTATGTACAACTTCTAAATAGGAAGTAGGAGTACCATCTTCTATAATTGGTAATGCATAAGAAATGTAATCATTCATCCAACCAGGCTTCCTGGTTGATTTTATTGGTTTGCTAGTTGTTATGGCCTCCGTGACCGTAGCTTCTATATCTTCTACAGACTCTTGTTCCTTTTCCTCAACAGTGTCACTATCATTTGGAACTTCAGTAGTTACCTATCTTATAGACCTTATGTCTTCAGAAGTATTCTGAACAGATACAGACTTAGCTGGAATTAGTGGAGTTGCATTAATCTCCACCTGCTGCAAAGGCTCACTAGTATTGGTGCTTCTTTCCTATACTTGTCGAGAACCCCAAGACTTTACCATAGATATCTCATCAAATGTGACATATCTACTCATGACTATCTTCTTATCAACTGGATTCCAAATCTTGAACCCTTTTACTCCACTCTTCATACCCACAAAGATTCCTTTTTAATAACAAGGTTATCAAGCTTGTTTTCACTAACATGATACCACGCATGACAACCAAAGATATGAATTGAGTCATAATCATAAGATGGTTTACCAAACCATTTCTCCATAGGAGTTTTACCTTCTAATGAAGCTGATGGCAACCTATTAATGAGGAAGCACGCATATGTAACTGTCTCATCCCAAAACTCCTAACCTAATCCAGCATTAGATAACATACATCGTACCTTCTCCAGCAAAGTATGATTCACGCATTCATCTACCCAATTTTGTTGCGGTGTCTTCTTAACTGTGAAGTGCCTCTTTATCCCCTCATCCTGACATACTCGCAAGAAAGGATCACTCTTGTACTCTCCACCATTGTCCAAACGTAGTACTTTGATCTTTCTGCCAGTTTGAGGCTCAGTTGCCTTCTTCCACCTCACAAAGATTTCTAGGACTTCATCCTTATGCCTCATGGTGTACACCCATACGCGCCTACAATAATCATCAATGAATGACACAAACCAATGTTTCCCTCCCAATGATGCATTCTTGGAAGGACCCCAAACATTTGAGTGAACATAGTCAAGAGATCCACTAGTATTGTGGATAGCTGTGCCAAAGCTTGTTCTTGTTTTCTTTCCCTTAACACAATGCTCACAAAATGCTAACTTGCAGGTAATAACACCTTTAAACAAGTATTTTTGTATCAACCTATGCAACGACTTCTCACCTGGATATGCAAGTCTCATGTTCCATAAATTCATCTTCTCTGTAGTTGTACTCTCGATGTGTTCAGAAATAGACACATCTCTTGTTGTTGTACTCCCAATCAAGTAATAAAAGTTATGATGATGTGTGCCCTTCATGATTACCATAGATACAAAGATTACCTTTAGAACACCATTTTCAGCGACTAACTTTTATCCCTTAGCTTCCAAAGTTCCGAGAAAAATCAGATTCTTCTTTATGGAAGGTACAAATCTTACCTCCTTCAGCTCTCTAACCATACCATCATGCATCTTGATACGAACACTACCAATCCCAATCACACTGCAGGTATGATTGTTTCCCATACGTACTTCTCCATCAATCTCTTCAAAACTTGAGAACCAGTCACGATATGGACATATACGATAAGTTTCTCCAGTATCTAATACCCATGTTCCATCTGTAATAGTACAAGGTGATGGTGTCACGGTTAGCGAGAAATCAGAAGCATCATCTGATTCTTCATTACCTTTAGCAATGTTCACCTCGGTATTATTATTATCTCTTTCTCTTGCCTTACGCTTGGTACAATCCTTAGCCCAATGACCAAAGTCATGGCACCAAGCACACTCATTTTTCTGCAGTCACGTCCTACTCTTAGAACGTCCTCTACCTTTACCATAACCACCATTCTTCTTTCTCCTGTCTGTTGAACGACCTCTTGAAAGAAGTAAGTCATTATTAGCTTCACTTGCAAGGTCTTCACAATCCATCTTCCTAAATTCCTCACTACGCAATGTTATAGTGACCTTGGCGTATGTCATCTTATTCTTGCAGTGCATTAATTCTTTAATCACGGGTTCATACTTTTCAGGAAGCGATTTTATCAGACACAAAGATTTTTCCTCGTCGTTGATCTTCTCATCGTAGTTAACCAACTCATCAAGAAGTTTATTATATGAATCTAGGTGATCAGTTAGAGTTGCACCTCTCTTCATGTTATAGCGATACAAATTCCTTTTAAGATGTATCCTATTTTCCACGTTCTTCACACGGTATTCCTTCTCTAGCTTTTCCCAGAGATCCTTAGCTGAAGTCTCGTGCTAATAATTAACTATTACTAAAGTTGCTAAACACCCTCGTATCGAAGCAACACATAATTTATTCATCTTGTTTCACTGTTTTTCAGACATCTCCACTGGCTGAACATCTAGAGCTTCTTCTAGGTAAAGATGAACAAGAGCATCCATTACGTCCGTTCTCCATAAACCCAAGTTATTGGTTCCTTTAAACTTTTTTACCTTGAGTTGTAATCTATGTGAATGAAGTATTTCTTCTTTTGTTTCCTTATCTTTATTTATGGACTCCGAATGTTCTCCTTCAGGATCGTTCGGATCAACTTGTTTATCCCCGTCAACCATTGTTCTCAAGCAACCAAATATAGATAAAAAACAGAACCTTTGAGATTAGTATTACCTCAATCAATCTTCAGAAAAATACCTTCACTCCAACTGCAATCTGATTGCCCGTATCCAAGAGCGTCTCCTTGCTCTGATACCAATTATTGCGCCAAATCCTGTGGAAGTGTTAGGTTGTACTAACACAATGGTACTCCAATATTTCCAAGAACACAATCACACACACAAGAAGAACAAATATTTAACGAGGTTGAATCCTCGGGAAGGAATAAGCAATTTTATATATCACTATATAGGTTGGAATATACAAAGCTTTAGACGAGAAGAAGAGAACTCTTACTTAGTTCTGTTGTGTTTTCTCTAGTTCTTTCTATAGCTATTTATACACATCAATAGGACTAGACACATTCCTTAACAAGGATTACTTTCCTACAAGTATAGGGTTTCCTAACTTAGCTCTAAGAGACAAAACCTCTTAAGTTGTTATACTTAGGACACAAGTACTTGGTTTCCTTAACCAACTAGATTTCCTAATCTAGTCCTTGACCGACCTACCAATAATAGTATAGGGTAAGAATCTGATCCTCAACAATGCGTCCGGAAGTCATCTCCATGTCCATATTTACCTAACATTGAATGCCGGAATGTTTACATCATAACACACAAACAACCATCTTTGCTTAACGATTTTTATTTTGGTAATCGTTGTTTATAATTTACCATGGGTTCCATGAATTTCCTAGATGAACACACGTCTTGTTTATTTTTAGTTCGAAGTAAATGAATAACTCACAAACTAGATAATTAGGTGTTCAAAGTAAATGCAACAGTTGCCCTTTAGCATTAATTGATACAAGTAGGAAATGGTCTGGTTGATGTTGGATCTGGAATCGATCAATTTGGATGGCTGTTAGAAGGGGGACTAATATTATTCACGGAACCATAATTTTCAATTTTAGTTGACGGAAATTAATATGGACATTATGTAAGCATTTAACTCGTATCTCTCAACCATCATTCTGATTTTACCTGTCTCTATTTTTCTAGGTAAGGGACCATACATTGTGTAGTCGCGGAAAATCCTACAACTACACCCCTTGATTTCCTATAGAACAAAATATGAAATCATTATGAAGAACACTTAGAAGAATGTTATTAAGTTTGGAAATCAATAAAAATAGATAAAATAAAACCCTAACTTGGAGAAAAAATATTTTTATCTCTCCTAATGTTCAATCTAAGCTCTCAGAAAAATGTCTCTCTCAATACAATGGTGGTTGGTCCTATATATAGGAGTTTATATAGTGGAGGACAGCTAATAAAGCCCTTATTTTCGGATCTGACTTCACGACGTCATTGGTTCCGTCATCTAGGATATGCTATGTGCGATTGAGTTCGCCCCTCTATAATACCACTGCTTTGCATGATAGTTACATATGCGATCATCATTTGGCATGTCTAACTGGAGATAAAGTAGAGCATGTACTTCTTTGCTTTTCAGTTTTCCTTTTAGGTGAGTTACATGTTGCTAGCAGAAATTAAAAAAAAAATCAAAATCAACACAATTTTTTCTTAAAGTTCTTTTGGTTTTATGCAGCGGGAGCATCGACATTTACACGATTCTTTCCTGGTGTAAAAGAAGGAAATGACTATGGGATGGTGATATTTATATTCACATTTAGTTTAGTAGTAGTATCAGCTTATAAGACAGATGGGATCTTACCTGTTGCGGGTGAAAGGCTAATAACTATTCTAATTGGTTGTGTTACATGTGCTGTTATATCTATTTTTCTGTTTCTTGCATGGGATGGTGAAGATCTACATAAACTGATTTTATAAAAACATAGAACAGCTTGCAATGTTCTTAGACGGTACGTAATTAAGTTACTTGTTAAAATTAGTTGGAATTAACTGATAATAATCACAATCCGAGGTTGAAACTTATGCATATCCTATAGGATTTGGAAGAGAATATTTTAGAGAAGAGGATAACCAAGAGAATAAAACCGTAGTCACTGGTGAAAAATCATTTCTAGAGAATAAAACCGTAGGATAACCAAGAGAATAAAACCGTAGTCACTGGTAAAAAATCATTTCTAGAGGAGGAGGCATTGGTGAGAATAATTTTCAAACTTACACACTGGCTACATTTTCCTATATTTTTTCGAGGAGAGGAGCTGGTGTCACTGTAGTACAGTGGTAAAGTCATTGGGTGATGATACTAGTAACCTGAGTTTGAACCTCGTTAGCACCAAATTCTTTACCGATCGAGAAAAGAAAGAAAGAAATAAATAAATAAATAAATAAACTCAAATAATGGTTGCTTTTGTTTTAGGAGAATTATGGATGAAACATGGAAAGATAAGAGGAAGGAGAAGAACAATCTTATTAGGAGAGTAGTATAGAATCATTACATAGTTTCCGTTATATACAACCCTAGGAATCTAGTTGGACCGTACATACATGGGCCGTAGGCCCTGTAACACTCCCTTTTGTTCGGTTCAATAAAAAAAAATTGTACATAATGCTCTACATATAGTTCTTCAAATGTCGTTCTCCTTGATGACTTGTGCCGAAGTCCATTGCCTCTCATTAAAACTTTGATAAGGGAAAGCCTAGTGGGACAAAACCTTGGTACAACTCTTCACATGTAATACTTCAAATGTTGTCTCGTACTTTACATGTAGTTCAACACATGCAATACGATCTTCAAAGATCGATGAGTCTAAGTTAATTTCCTCGTTAAAGCTTCGTCAGGAAAAACCCAGAGGGACAAAACCTGAACTAAAGAAAAAGTACAATATTGAGTAAAACTTAGAACTTAGTTGGATGCGTATATGTTGCCTCATTAAAACCTTGACAAGGAAAAACCCGGTGGGACAAAACCTTGATGAAGGGAAAAGAGTACAACATGGAAGATGCAAGTAATGGTGATCTATTACGGATTATCACTTTGCTTTGTTGAAGTTAACTAGTTGCTTCACATCTCCTAAGGAAGTAAACCCTCATGGAAAAGACAATAGCCCTTGCTTCGAAATTATATTTCCGGTGTTTGTTGTTGTCTCATTGAAAACCTTACCGAGTAACCCTGTGGGAAAAAGTAACCCCGGTGAAGGAAAATAGTTCAACACACCATTGGATACTCCCCCTGATGTCAGACAATATCACACTTTACTTTGGTGACTTGAACGTTTATAAAACCTTGTTGTTGATTCTGGAAGTTACGTTGCTTATAAGACTATCGTATTTCATTTCTTTGATTAAGATATTTTCAGTAATATCAACACGATCTTTATTCCTTCAACGTTTAACATACTTGATGTTTTTAGTGTTGTCTCGCTAAAAACCTTGTCGAGTAACAAAAACCTTTGGGAAAAACTATTCTCGATCGAAGGGAAAAAGAGTACAACACAAATTCAATTTCGAAGTAAATATGTCGACATCATATCCTTGGATCCTCCCCCTGATGTCGGCATCTCCCCATGATTACTTTCAGAGTTATTCCAGATAGTTCCTTTAGTCATGTATTTTTCGAAACTGAATATTAGTAATGACTTAGAAAATAATCTACCATATCTCCCTCTGATTACTTTCGTTGGAGAAGAGATTATTGTTCCGTCATAATCAACAACTTTTGGATTGCATTTTCATTAGCATTCCTTTTAATGTCTTTGTAGGGATAAAACAAATTTATGTCAATGGTTACTTTTAAGTACATGATTACATTCACTATACCATTCTAATGACGTTGCGTTGGCGCGGAGATATATGTATCTAACAAGTTCCATGAGGATGTAAAATTTAATCGAGTACATTATTATACTAACTACAATAATGCGTCTATTGTACTTAGATATGGGAATTTCATCTACCAACACATCTTCGTCATATTCCTTTGGACGAAATGGTTACTTACTTACATTTGATCCTCGACTAATCATGGGAGTGCTATCGGGATGCATGTCTTTGTTAAATTTCCTGACAACTTTAGACATATGCAAACTGGTGGAATAATATCCCACAAGCTCAGTATTCGATCGAGCTTTCCCTATATTTTTCATCTCAAATTCGGATTTTAAATAGCTTTTAAGGTCTCTTACTACATCAAGAGTACACATCATGTCTGTAACATCAACATAAATATCTATAATTACAAATAAAGAACTTTCTTATGAATACGAAAGAAAAAAATAACTTACTTGTCTATCCCCTCCAAATCAAATAGCCACTTAGACGGGTATACCACATCCGCTTGATTGCTTGAATCTATAAGTGAGCGTTCTATCTAACTGTAAACGACTATGTGGTTTAGAGTCATTTGATTCGGGAAACAAAAGTCCATCAAGTATTTTTGTAAATATCTTCTATCTATTGATTCTTTCAGAGATACGTAACAACCATATACATATGATGCATTTCAAGTCCTTTTAAAATTACAAGCTAACTAAGTAGCAGAACTCTATGACGTTCATTACAAGAGAACAATTCCAGGGCTTTATGAGAAACGTCGCGCCACAAGGCAAGTCTTTGTACTTTAAGAATACTTTCTTCTCATTATACTTTATGAAAAATTTATTATGTATGTACAATAGGCTTTACACTTGCTTGGTTAGCACTACCACACCAAATACCCGTATATTTCCCAAAGAACTAAGTTCTACCTGCATTGGGTTGGCCAAATATGATCTTCGTTGAAATTGATCAACAAGGAGCTTGGTTTTATATCATCTTGCTCTATTTCCTTAAGTAAGTGTATATGAAATTAATCATCAATATGTTCTCATGATCTTTCCATTGACTCATGCGCATTCTCATAATCCGCTTGGGATGTCATTGTTTTGTGGAATCATTAAATTTCGGAGCGTCCTCCAGTTTGATTCATGGACATATTCAGAGACAATCTTATGAGATGATTTCTAATGACAGAAATAAGTTGTGCCTTCCTCACCTACTTCGTTTCTAGGTGAGGATTGATCGAACCAAGTGGTCTCTCTAACTTCTTTTATGGAGACACGGCCTCAACCACACTTCCACTAAGTGTAGTTACAACACCTTAGTCTATGGTGTATATCCCTTATTGAGGATTTGTACCCTTGCAGGTAGGTTTACAGCTGGTATGTGTGATCTCATCACTTTAACAACATCAGTGTACATTCTGAAAATCGAATATTCTTTATCACTTCTCATTTACATTTGTGGAGTACAAGAATCAATATGAGACACAGTGGGAACACACCACAACAATTCCTGTTATTCCCTTAGAAAATACTTTTTCTTATCTTCCCCTAACGACGGGAAGACTGTCTCATTAGAGTCATAACCCGCAAATCTAGTGGTAAGAGATCTCCTGCCAAAGGTTTTAAAATGCGGATAATTGTTGAGAGTAAATATCCAACAAAATTACTTAATATTTTTTGTGACCCATCATAGTACGATGTGGACTCGTAATGGCACATATATAGTGCAACCGAAAATGCATAAGAACACAAAATATCAGGCTTATAACTAGTTACCAACTAGTACACAAAAATGGTTGACTAATTGTGGGTTCTAAAACGAATAAGTGAATATGCGTATAATATTGCTTATCCCCCAAGCATTTTCAGGAAGGTGGTTACGCATAACCTATCCTTAGACACCATATATAACCTATGATGGTAGCTTCTGCGAGACCATGGGGTATATGATGCTCTACAATGATCCTATTAAACATGAAATATCCATCAAGTCCTTTTGATGTAAAATATCTAGCAATAACAAGGTTGGTGAGACCTTAAATTGTATAATATGTGCTAGAATTGTTTCAAAAACTCATGATTTCTTGTGAACAATAATTAATTCAACACTTCGAATTATCCGCCAGAGCCATAAATCACTTGAATGGACCGCATTCTGTATGGATATGTCCAAAAATGTAACCTTGTTTATTTCGAAAAATTGGGTTGTTTACCGTTTGCATCTTAGTATGGTCTCAATCCTTTTCACTAAATAATGACTTTGTAAAATAAATTACATGATTTATTACTTTAAAAGCATAATGGGAGGGGAGGTGGTGTTTCTGGTACTTTAGAAACAGTTGATTGTGAGAGATGCCGTCACTTTGCATTTTTTCAATCTTTGTGATTCCCATTTTCTTGTTAACTCAAATAAAAGGATGTCCATTTGAGTTATTTCAAAACAAAACATCATATCTCAACCAAAGTGTCTTTATGGTTATGTCAAAACCTGAGTGAGTCAATTCCCAACATTACATTGTCAATTATCCTAGTATTAGTGATTTACAGTGCACTAGACTAATTGACTCATTATTTTCTCTAAAATGTGAATCCTTTCACATTCATTGGAGGTAATTTGTAGATGCATTCCCATTATCACGGTTATTTTTCGTTCAATAACCGTTTGCACAGACTTCGTAGAAACTTAACAAAGTGTGACTAGATCTTGGTTCTTATAGAGCTCATGTAACTTTTAATATTTATACTAAATAGGCAACAAATATTGAGCATTCCTTCGCTCGGCTTTTATATGTAATGATCCAATCATCACATGGTACTATATAAGGAAACAATTCAACAAACAGGTTAATATATTTCCTTAGGAGCTTTGTGTAATAATTGGTGTGGCCTTATTATGTAACAAAATAAAATTTATCTCATTTACTTTTGAGTGTTACAGTTCATGAAGATGATACACTTTTCATCATAATGTACGAATGATCCTTTTAACTCAAGTAATTTTGAGTATATCTCAAGTGCTTTAGAGTATTTCATTCTAATGAAAATGATATACTATTCATTACGTAAGAGCATACAATGGATATAATTTTTCGCAAAAAAAATTCTTTATTTTAGCTAATATAATATCGGTCAAACTATCATGTAGACAATAGTGTAGGATCAAATCATGAAAAATATAGAATCTAACCATACGAATTCTATTGAATAAAGATAAACAATAAGAAAAATTGGCAAAGTTCTTGTTGCCATTAATGTTGACGTCTAGCTATGATATGACCTTCTCCAAGAATATATTGAGTTCGTTTTCCTTTAAACTCCCTATATCTCTTATAGTTGACTACTAATATATGATACTTGCATTACAATGCTTGTATCATTCTCAGTAAAATGCTTATACCAAGATTTGCAACTCTCATTGATACGAGTCATAATTACATCGTTGTCCCATTATAGGTAGATATAGTTACTTGGTATCATTACTAGTGGAGCCAGAATTACATCTCTGACTCATGGAAACTTTTGTGAGTTCCTCCTTCCCACAAAAAATGAGGTGTGCTTTTAATTACAACATATCATTGTCGAAGTTATTGACTCATTATAGTCTAACAAGTGGATTACATCCCACTGAACATTCAAGTTTGGGAGAAAAATAAATATTTCGACAAACTTTCTTCAAATCATTACATCGTTTGAAGTCAATATGTCACCTTAGAAATGTTGAAGGTATGGTTTCCTCTTTGAACGGTGTATCTTCATAAGTTGGAGATTTTTATAAAGAAAGTATTGTAATTGTGTACACATACTTCCACATCATAGACTCTTTAATGGTGCTCAAGTACTTTTGAGTCCAAAAAGTTAAATTAGAGTCCAATTAGTTTAGTCAAAGTTCGATCAACTGTTTGGTCAAGAGCCGGTCCATTGGGTTGACAAGGTCATGTTTATGAATATAAACATATATGGTCCATTATATATGAATTATTCAGGCCCATTGATAATAAGTTTGAAACTATTAGCATATGAACCCAAAACATATCGTTAACCCTAAAAATTGAAAAATTCTTCATTTACTGCTCTGATCGAAAGACAAATGCATCATAGTCAGATCATGATGACATTTGTTTTATTTGGTTCTTCCAATATTGCGCCAAACATAATAAAATTTCAAGGAAATCCAACGGTCATACAAATATATATTTATGATGTCGTATGACTGTTCCAATTAACGTTTATGTGGACACACCTAGAAATATCACGCACTTTGGAGTATTTTCCATGATTGGATCTTTATGATATTTTTACAGTGGTTAACGGAGAACAATATGTAACATATAACAAAATTACAGAATAATCCAATGGCTGTAATTCCTAAACCTTAAGTTTTTCGAAGCTGTTATAAAATAGGGTTTTCCTGAACGTACACGGATTCATTAAAATCTAGTTTCTGAGATTGGATCATTTCTGATTTGATTGAAATTTTTATAGAGTATGTAATACCTAATTGTTTCACACATATTAAAATTTTGTGAAAATCGAACGGTGAAATCTCTATGTTTTAGAATCATATATTCATGAAACCTGAGAAAATACTATGAAAACGAAATTCTTTTGTTAAAAAGAAATACCTGGTGACGCATCCTTAATATTATAACCATAAGATCCGAACCACGCTAATCTTCAAGAAGTAATCCATCACAGTTCTCGAACGATTAAAAAATTTGCACAGTTGATAGAGTCTTGTTGATGACGTGTTTTAGGAGAATTATGGATGAAACTGGGAAAGATAAGAGGAAGGAGAAGAACAATCTTATTAGGAGAGTAGTATAGAATCATTACATAGTTTCCTTTATATACAACCCTAGGAATCTAGTTGGACCGCACATACATGGTTCGTAGGCCCTATAACAGCTTTTTATTTGTAGACAAATTTTGCAAGATGGGAGCCGCCTCACGGCTCTTTCCAGTTCGGTTAGCCGTGGAAGCATTATGTAGAAATTGGAAAATTAACTCGACAATGTGCATACAGAATCAACGAACTTCACAACTGCATCACATCTAAAATCGTAAGAGTGTGACAATAAGATATTATCACGGAACTATTTTATACTCCCTCCGTCCCTAATATATAGGCGGAGAATGAAATTTCTTAGAATAAGAAATTGCATGGTTTTATAAATTTTCATGTTTTTTCCTATCTTTTCCCTTTGTCTTATTCTCATTACAATTTTCCATGCAACTTAAATAAGGGTATATATATCAAAAAAGTTTCTTGGAATTAGAATTCTGCCTATCTAATGGGACTAGAAAACCTAATATTCCGCCTATATAATAGGGATGGAGGGAGTATATGTTTTGTGCTTCGAAGCTAATTTAATTTTATTATTTACATGAGTGAACATCAAAGTTACTAGGTTGGTGCAAGGAATGGTTTGGGTTGATATTTACAGCGAAATGGACTTCTTTCTTATATTTATGGTTGCACGCAGAAAGCACAATCAGAGTTCATAAAGATTATTCAGGATTCATGCATGGAATTGGGCAAGGAATCTGGTATCACTTTGCAGGAACTTTCTGAAGCGGTTAAACAAATGACGTACCCGAAGTCTGCTCCTAAACATATTAAGAACTTGAAAAAGACCACTGGGAACTTCAAAGAGTTCCTGAAGACTGTTACGTTTGAGAATTCTAACGTCTTAGAGGATGTCATGTCAGGAGCTATGGTGGCTTCACTACTAGTTGATATCGTTGGATGCATAGAAGATATTGTGGAGTCCATTATTGAGCTTGCTCACATGGAAAAATTCAAAGGTGCTGATCCTGCTGTGAGGCAGGAGAAACTTAGCCAACATTCAGGAAAAATAAAGGTACATCTGTGAGCCTGAGACTGCAATTACTCCACCATGCACTCTCATTCCATCAACCAAAGATAATGGAAACTCCAGAACAAAGTCGGTACTAGATATGTGGGACTATCCTTAGCAACCCCATGTGTGACTCACATGTGTGTATTTGAACCACACAACTCCAACAGTTTTCATGCTTCGTTTTCAAGGACGTCTTTGAGCTTTGGGTCACTTCCCTGATCATCAGGAAAAGAAACCAACCTGGTTGGTTATGTGACACCAATCCTGCATTACTCTTATTGAATTCACAGTTGAGCCTCTTGTTGTCCTCTTCCAAAAAATTGATCTGTTTTCCTTGCTTGCACTGAGCCTTGAGGATCTTTTGTAATTGCCTCGTAAGGAGGCTGGTTACATCTCCTAATATTCCGCTATTGCAATCATTTCATTTTCCATATCTGTTACTTCAACTTCCCTTTCAGTGAGATGTCCATTCAATGGCGTTTCCCTGACTATATTTGGGTTGTAGCCCTCTGTTCATTCATTTCCATGATCATTGCCATTACAGTCGGTTGCAATTAGGTTATCATATATTAATGCAGGTGCCCGTCTTGATGATACGGGAAGCAGACTGCACAGATCCCCTGCTGCAATATGCCTGTTAGGACAGATGCATGCGCGGGTGGACATTCTTGGCCTAGTAGACCCTGTAGTTTGAAGCAGTATGCCATTTTCAGTTGTATTACCATGCATGCTATCTAAAACATTAACATGAAGTATTGCAACTTGGATGCACGGATATATTAGGTTACAGTATTCGAAACATGGGGGTTTCAAACAGTTGGAAAAATACCTTATCGAAAGAAAAAAATCTTAGAACAAGACCTGTATTATAATTTCTTATTACTAGTCACTAGTGACTCCTTCAAGATGCATTCATTATAAGAAAAATGAAAAGCAAACTTCTATCATTTCACTTTTCTTGATCTACACCTGATTTGCTGGACTTCGCCCGGCTTGTTGTTTGGATATTTTTGTAAAGATTCTTTGTTCGAAGAGTAAGAAACACGTCCAACCCGAAACCAACTAGGCACGTTAAAGCCATGACCATAAAGACTTGTCTGTAACAATGAGCTCCAATACATGTATTTCCACCTCCTTTTGTCTTAGTTGCCTGTGCATCGTACAATAAACCGGCTAACAAACCAGAGAATAGGAATGATCCGAGGGGAAGATTCAAGATTAGAATATTGTAGATCAACCCAAAGTATTTAAGGCCAAATAGCTCAGAAGCAACAGGGACTGTGATAGCAAGACGCACGCCATAACAAATACCAACCAATATTGAACCCACGTATAAGGATCCTGGTAATGCAATTGCTAAGACGATGTATCCCAGGCACATTGGAATTTGTGATGCTGCGTTCCACAGCGGCCTTGGCGTTGCAGCATTCCTGAATATTATGAATCAATATAGCCAATCACCACGCGGAAGAAATGCAGCATAAGGTACCATTTACAAGACTCATAATATAAAGTTTCACCTTAAAAATAAAGAAACAGGAAAAGTCATGCATACGTACTTGAGAAAGTATTCAGATATGGTTCCGGAGCCGATACGACCAAAGAAACCGAAGATACTTGTGAGCGAGACGAACATGGAAACGTCTGCATACCCAAGAGCTAAACCCATTTGTCCCAAGTTATTCATCACTGTTAAACCAGTACCTACACCACAAAGAAATGAAACGAAAAGGATCCAGAAATCCAATGTTTTAACCGTCTCTAAGATCGTGTGATCTTCACCAAGAACTGGTTTCTTATAAAGGATTTCAACAACGTCATCATTTCCCGAAATCTTTTCTTGTACTAGAACTGATTTTTTTTCTGTTTCAACAACATGATCATTTCTCAAATCTTTTTCTTCTACTAATGCCGATTTTTCTTCAGTTTGAACAACTTGTTCATTTCTCAAAACGTTTTCTTCAACTGGTACAGGTTTTTCTACCGCTTCTTGGTGGGTTTTGCTATTATGCTGATGATGAACGACACTTTTTTCAACATCATTACTAGAGTTGACATTCTTAAAAATAGAGTATAAAGGAATGAACAATGGCGAAGCTATCAACAGAAATAGAAGTCCAGAAGCAAAACACAACGCGATTATACGGCTGTGTTTGCCAGAAATATCATAAGCCAAAAGATATAAAGCAACAATGACGGCAACAACATTAAAGAAGTTCAAGTATTTTGATTCTTCTTCTACGGAAGCTGTGCTTGTAATTGTTTGTGAAACTTCGCGTAGGAAGATAATTGCTGTGAGGCAAATTACAGCAGGAACTACGGCTAACATGAGTAGAAATTTCGAAGGACTATTAGCAAACAAAGCACTGCAAACATCCGTGAAAATTGCTGTGCTTAAACCCACATATCCTTTTAAGATTCCAGATACAGGACCGCGATTTTTGCGGAAATTACGTATACATGTAACTAAAATTGCTGTGTTCATCCATGTCGTACTGTTTCCTCCCAGGGCCAGAAATATACACATCTGCAAGAAAAAATGAGACAGAATTAAAATAAGAGGAGAAACCCTTACCAACAACCAGCCATTGAAAACTAAAACAAATAGATTGTTATACCTGCCAATAAGGAAGAGGAGAAATCCTTTTACTAACAACAAGCCATTGAACACCATAACCGATGAAACCTTCGATAGATCCGATAAGTAAAATAAGAGGAGTAGAAATACGATCAGAAGCTAAACCAGCAAGAATACCAAAAGCTTTACCAACATCTTTAGCAACTGATAAACTATTCAGTTGTAGTTGTGTTAAATGCATTAATGTTTTCAAAGCACCTGAGTAATTTGCAAATGTATAATTATTTCCTGAAATTGCTTGTACCCATATTGCTGTTACAAATCCTAACCATTTCCTTCCTACTGAAGTAGAAGCAAGTTTTCTTGGGGACGATAATACTTCATCTCTAGTTCCCCCCATTTTGCTTGAGATTTCTTACTTTTGACACAGTAATGGAGAATGGGGATCTCTATTTAACAACAAAAGGACACACCACTACTTGGATACTTAATAACCTACCTAATTTATTTATTCACGAACTTACACTTTGCAAGAGTGTATTACACAGGTGAGGTTGTACCTCTTCAATCGTGTAAAGGCCAGTATGTTGTCATTACCAAGAGATTGTACGCATCAATCAAATCGTATTAATTTAAGGTTGTACTTTGAGCAATCGCCATCTGCATAAGCTTTCTGTGGGTTGAGTGGGTTTTATGAAATACAATGTTTTTGTCTTGGATTGCTCCTCCTCTGTACACTCTATATAACACCCTGCATCATGCCGTATTGTCGTCTACTACTCGCATCTCCACCTCACTTTCAAATCTTTTTTCTACCACTCACTATACTAAAAAGGACACACGCTCTAAAATCAACGTGACATTTCTTTCTGTTTTGTGCACGACCTCTATTTTATTGGTCATCTCAGTGAAACGACCAATAAAATGATGACATTGTTACTTGTTAGGTAGATAAAAGATAGGGAATGAAGTGGCGAATTTGCAATTTGCAATTTTTTTACTGAAAAGTGAAAACTAGCTAGAAAAATAAGATAATCAAAAGCTCTTCTTTTTGTTTTCTATATACTTTATTAGATGACTAGGGAGGGTATAACGGTAGTATTTCCTCAGCGGTATTGGCCACAAAGGGGATACGTACTGAATATTTATTTAATCATTTCCTGGTGCAAATATTCTTAGATAATTAAATGTTTCTTTCTTAGATTTGCCTCCGAAACTTCTTTAATAGTGCCTGCTCTTTACAGCACTCAAAGTTGTGATATCAAAATCTTTAATGCGATTGGTACAATAACAAAATGTCGCCAAGTTAAACTAAAGCATACATTGGCACTAAAGCAGTGAATATGTAACCATATTAAAGCTGTATATTAACCCCAATTAAGACTTTACGGCATTGTGTGGTCATCACCAAGATTTGTACGTATCAATCAAAATTATCAAATCATCATATTAGTAAACTAAGGTTGTACTTTGAGCCATCACCATCTGCATAGGCTTCTTGTGATCGAGTTTAGTGGCATTTAAGAATTTTAAGAAATACACTTTCAAATCCTGCTTGTCGTTTACTCTTTCCTGAAGTGACTCGGATCTCCACATTACTTTGAAATCTTTTTGTACCACTAGCAGTAAAAGGCACATACTCTAAAATCCACGTGACATTTCTTTCGGTTTTGTGCACGAACTTAATTTTATTGGCCATTTCTTAGTGAAATGACCGATAAAATGATGACATTGTTGGAAGAATCATTGGATTAAAGTTTCATTTTTATTTTTGGGTGGAGCTAGATAAGAATGGAGAAATTTGAGCAGATAAGATTAGATTATTTGGGTAGATAGATAGAGTGAAGTAGATAAATTGGAATTTGTGATCGAAAGTCAATACTGAACGCTAGCTAGAAAAATAAATTCATGTTGTTTGACAAGAATTTTACAAGTTTATTACAAAGTGGTTTTGGAAAAAAAAAAAAACAATCCCTCTTGGATACATAATTTATGTACTTGCTTATATTTTTCACTGTAAAAGAACCGATGCATGCATTTGTCGTGAGGGTTACAGTAATAGAGACAACAGTTTCGTCAGTAGCCCCCTGGATATTTGAATTTGAGAATTACAGTATGTCTTTTGTTTGGCTGAGCTTGTTGTGTTCTTTGAATTGTGGGTGTCTTTGTAACCTCTTTCCTTGAGTTGGGCTTTGGATTTTGGGTATTTTAGTGTAGCATTCCTGTTGAACCATGTTTTAGGGCATACATAAAAATTTCAAGGCATACAAATTTATTTTCCTAATTAGGGTATGTTTATAAGGAGTGTCTAATGGGTATGGAATGACCTATATACCCTTAAACTGTTATATTATTAAAAACCAAATATCAAAATCAATTTTAAACTTAAACATTTTCTCTTCTTCTCTACCCGATCCCTCTAGCAAAACCATCGATTAAAAATTTTGATCGTGAAAATTTGATCGTCGATGAACCACAACTACAAAAATAACTCGCACAAAGAAGCCTGCAATAGGTAGTCATTCAAAATCTTCTTATAATCCGCCAATTAAAGGACACGAAGAAGTTGAAGGATCGGACGCATAAATTCAACAGAATGAAGAACCAACTCCTAAAATGATGATTAGAATACATTTTCTATAAACCCTCTCTAATGTTATTGTTTTTGATTGATAGAATATGATTAATTCACAAAAAAACTAGAGATTTTTGTGGTTACAAAACAAAGTTCGGCAAATTAGCGAGATGAATTATGAGCCGAATTGTTCATTGTTCTTCGTTCTGAAAGTGCTTATGAACAGTTCGGCTGATAATTCATTTCTAAATGATAGGCGAACTTCCCAGGTGGTTAATACAGTGTCAGGTTCGGCTAATACCTTCCCAACCTTTCCCTGCCGAACCTAAGAAGTGAAATTTACCCCAGGTAGTTGTCAGGTTCGGATAACCCGATTAGACCACTTTCAAGCCGAACCTATCTCTGTAAACACTTCGAAAATATTGATTTCTAGGTTTCAGGTTCGGTTGGCTCGTGCTGAGGAGTTATCAGCCGAACTTCCCTCTGTAGACTCAAGTATTTCAATCTTGTTTTGGTCATAACTTCTTCGTCCGATGTCGGAATGACCTCATTCTTTTTGTGTTGTCTTTGTATTTTCATTCTCTTGAAGATGAAGATAAAATCTACTTTATCTAATGAGTTGAATTTGGACCTTGGTATTCTCCATTAGTATACTTCACTTTCCTAACACTTTTATAGTCATTTCACTTCTTTTGGTTGATTAATCCTAAGAAAGGATGCACAATAGAAAACATACGTAATAAAAGTCGGACCCCTAAATGTGTATGAACTTAAGTGTTTTTTGTGAAATCAGAAACATGTACGGCTAATATGATTTTTTGAATATGAGCCGAACATGGAAAGATATATGGTTTGGTTGATACGATATTTAAAGTAAAAGTCGGACATTTAACTTCAATTTTTTTTAAAACTTTTTGGAGAAGGTTCGGCTTATAATGAAAATTTCGTATTAGCCGAACATTTAACTAGTAAATAGGTCGGAAGTTAAAAAATATAAGTTCGGCCAATAACTATTTTATTTCGAATAGGCCGAACTGTTCATCTTCTGTAGTATACCAGTTAGGTTCAGATGATAATTTCAAGCCTGGTTCGCAGAATTTGATAAAAAAAATCAAATTTTTGATGATTTCAACCGACAAAAATGAAGTATACTTGTGTATTGTTAGCATCCCTCATCGATGTATACATCTTATAGATTTGGCTTATAAAAATCATCATTATGAGTTTGAGTTTGTGTAAAATCATTCACATAATCTAGAAAATCCCCCTCCCCCCCACAATTTATGAACACAAAGTTTATAACTAATTATACTTAATCACTAATAAAGATTTAGTATAACTAATCATTAGTAATAACACTAATACTAAAAGGGCAGTTTTCCCATTCCAAAAATATTTGGTTAAGGGTCTTTAGGACACTACACCAAATCCTGGATTTTGTCACAGAGTATATCGTTACTAAAAAAAATTGTAACACATATATGCCGTTAGAGAAACGCTGTGATATTAATTGTTATCTTTTTTTGTAACAGTTTTCACCGTGACAAAATTTGGTTACAGTCACATTTATAAACTGTTACATTATTTAATAGTAACAGTTAACCTAATTTTAGAATAGCGACACGTGGCTAATTTGTCACAGTAATTATAACAAATTTAATTGTTATTCTCACTTTGCAACAATTAGGCAACTATTTAGTTTCGCCACGTGTCACATTTTCTTACGATTACAATAACACATATAAGTGTTGCATATTTTTGCAACAAATTCCCTATGGACACCTGTCCTCTTTTTGTCACTATTATTGTAACGTTTAAACAGTTACTCTCATTTGTAACAGCATTAAGATGATGACACGTGTTCTTTTTCTTTACAGTTTTGGTCACAGTTAAATATGATTACAATAACAGCAAAATTATTGTAACAACATTAAGATGATGACATTTGTAACAGCATTAAGATGATTACAATAACAGCAAAATTAAATCTACATAGTAATGTCGTCTATCAACATACCCGCCATTTGTCAATTGATTTACACACGAAGAGGTTTTTGACAGTCATGATCTTAGGTCATCAACGAATGGAAACGGCATACACCCTGTCACAGATATCTTGCAAGAATAGTTTCAATGCTTTAGCTGTCAAATCAGAATTCCAAGTGGTTAAATATTATGGATACACGGAGGTGTACCAAGAGAGGTAAGGTTAAACTTCATAAGCAAATTTGTGAAGGAGAAAGAAATGAATGCATTATGATTTCTTAAGTAATCAATTTTGCAAATGGGTTTACCTCTCTAGAACCAAGAAACAAAAACACGTAGTCAGCTCAAGTCCCAACAATACCGAAAAATACCTGCAAGGATAACATATTTTTCCCCTACAAGAAAACACAAACCATAATCAGACCTAAACTTCCCATAAGGTTGTATTTTAGGATAACAAGAACTAAAAAATAGTGAATAAACACTTTACCTGTTGTTGATGGTGGTTTTTAACCTAGGGTTAAAATCGTAAAACCCTAAACCCTAGTAGACAGTGACATCACAACATTTAAGTAATAAATATTTACTAGGCGCATTCACTACACCATTTCATGAATTTTGTCACAGGATATAACCGTTACTGATGAGATTTGTAACGGTTATAACCTGTTGAGAAAAGGCCGTCATAAATAACTGTGAAACGCTTTTGTAACGCTTTTATCTGTGACATTCTCCCTCTATAGTCACATAAATTAACCGTTACAATAATTAACAGTCACGATTGACCTAATTTTATGATAGCGACACGTGTCAAATTAGTAACGTTTATCGTAACGGTTTAAACCTTTACTCTCAATTTACCACAATTAAGTGAGTGACACGTGTCTTAAAAAGTCACATATATGACAACGGTTATAATTGTTACTGAAACCTTGCAACGATTGGCTCATCGACACGTGTCCCATTTTGTTACGAATATAGTAACACATATTAATGTTGCCATTTGTTTTATAACGATTTCTTATTGGACACGTGTCGTCCATTTGTCACGCCTTTTGTGACGGTTAAACTGTTACTCTCATTTGTAACAACAGTAAGATGATGACACGTGTTGTTTTTACTTCACAATTCTTGTCACAGTTATCTCCGTGATAATTCTTTCAGTTACAATAAAAAAAATGGGTAGCCCAGATCTTCATGGACCCGGGCTTCTAGTTTACAGGCTTACAATACAATTTGAGACACAGGCCTACAATCTGCAAAGTATAGTTACCATACAATTCATTTCCAGAACCCAACCCAATATCCCGATTCAGCATTTTGGTTTAAAAAGCTCCCAAGAAATCCAGCTTGTGCAACATAATCAAACCAGCCTGCAAGTGCATCGATCAACCACAAGGTGGATGTTATTACTTACTCGAACCATATAAATTGTAGGATGTCTGTCAGGATAATATATTGTATTGGACGCCTAGTTATCGTAGTATGTCATTTAATAATGAACAAAAGGGTGAACATATGATATTTGGCCAAGAATTTACGAGTCCCCAAGTGGTTAAACGCGGTGCAGGCTACATCTTACTATCAAGTAACTTTTAAAGTACATAGGATATACAAAGGAACCCATACATATGACAACATATTTTCTCCATGGGAGTTGTAAAGTACAGTTGGCTGAAAAATAAAGTGAACTAAATATGAAACTCACATGATGTTCATTGCTTCTAACACATGACAAGATAATGAAATCCTTTTCCCTCCCTCGCAACGAATCAAACACTAACGGCCTGTAAAAACCATAGAAAGTCTATTTCGGTCAATAACTAGTTATTAGGTCTAACATTAAACCAAGACCAGAAAATAGTAATAAATTGATGCCTTTACCTCCAATTCTACCACTAGTGCATCTTGCTCGTGGGAATTCTACAAGATCAAATTCATGAAGAGATCAGAAATGCATTTGTTTTCTACTTTCATTAGTGATAATTCAGAAGCCTACAGATTTATCAACATGGTGGTCCACGGGTTACATAACTAAATAGCCATCAGTAGCTTTCAAGCCTCCAATATTGCAGGTACTCACAAACTAAAAAGGGGACATTCAATACAATATGTGTTCTATAAAATGGTTGTTATTCAAGTACCTGGAGTTTACAAGCTAATTTTCTTTCGAATCGCTTGAATTGGAGCTTTTTTCTGCATCAAAAGTCAAATGAAATTCATCAGCTCAATTCAAGATTTCTTTATCTAAGAGTTTCCTACATAGTACATGTAAAATCTATAAGAAGGTATTGTAACATTACCGAATCTGGAAGCCACCTTTTTTTTCCTATCTACCCACAACCCACTGTCACATAATATTAATAAAAGACACCCTTGGATTTGTTGCTGTTGTGATTTGAAATTGAGGATTTCTCCTCTACTTGTTTCTTTACTGACTCAAAGTAACAATTTCAAATATTGTTGAGAGGTCATTCATCATGGTAAATAAACGCTTCCTGCATCACAAATACAAACAACGAGTTTAGTAAGTTTCTAAATCATATTACTAGCACTCAAAAGTGAAAAAAGCAGGCAATAAAACACATTGAATAGACGCTTTCCGCATCAGATTAAACTTACAAGAGAAAACATATGATGCACCCGACACTGGCTCTTAGAAAGTATAGTTCTTTCAAGTTCTAGCAATAAGTTAATGCTATAGAATGACAAGTTAAAATGAATGGCACTTCAAGATCCACAAAATTACTATTAATAACCCAAACAGGACATTTCAAATCTATCTGAATTTCATCAAAGTAAGCACACGACTAACACTCCATGAAACATAAAGCACGCAAACACAAGTGTGATGATTGAAATATTAAAAGATACTGCAGCAACTCAAATGATTACAACACAATAAGAAACTCATAAAGCATCGGAGCCTCCTATGACATCGACATGCATAAGTAAAAAAAAATCATCAAAAGAAATGAGGATCCACAAAATTAGTATCGAGAACCAAACTGATCATCTGAATAAATTCATCAAAGTAAGCACACAACTCCATGAAATATCAAACACGAAAATACGAATGTGATGATTGAAAATTCGAAAACGTACTGAAACAACTCAAATGACTACGACACAATAGGAAACTCATAAGGTCTCCGATCCACGTATGACGTATACATGTATAAGTAACTAATATGAGTAATTAAAAAAATCACCAGAAGGAATGACCATGTACAGGTGACATACACAAGACATTAGGAATTGAATTCCTTACAGAACTATCAAACCAAAAGAAAGAAGAATATGAAAACAGATTTGTAAGTTCTTTCTTACCACACTACCATGACTATGTACATTCATCTCAAGCAATCTACCAAAAGATACATGTCATACATATGACATAAGATTATTTGAAATACTTCTGGGATCTTCACCGTGTTTACCACTATAGAGCGAAAAACCCCATGTTGTAAAGATTTGAGTAGAGATGCTGTTAGAACCCTTTCCAGATCTTACTCGGATGAAAAATTAAGAAAAGCAATAATCAAAATCATTTGAAATTGGTTACTAAAACATAAATAAAGCTCAAAAAACACAAAATTTATGAGTTAAGACCTGTAGTTGTTTGATTCCAACATTTTATGGCTTCATCTTAGTGATTCAGCCAACCCAAAAACCAAATTACTACTACACAACTAGGGCTGCACATTGGGTCGGGTAGTGAGAAAAAAAATACAAGCTCTTATTATGTTGATACTACTAAATTAACATTAACCAATTACCAAGTGAGGTCTTCTAATTTCTCAAGAATATTTCTATCATGCAGAACTTTGTGGTCACTCACGAACTATTGTTTTCACGACCACATGTTATTTAACATCAAGGACTAACATACATGAGCTTCAATACAAATATAAGAGGCCCATTAGGGTGTAATGAAAAGGAAGAAAAAATACGAGAAGCTCACTTTCTTTAACAGTCCCGTAAGGCCAGCACAACACCTCATCTGCGAACGCCAGGCAGACACCTCCCTGCCAACCCCAAAAGAGGGAAAAAAAATAGCAATTTAGTTCAGAAGGATTATGATTCTCAGTTATTAGTAACCAACACATATTGATTCTCATTAATTCATTCTCCTGACCATCCTCCAATGATCCATACTTCACCTTAATTTTAGTACTTTCCCTTACATGACCATCTACGACAGTCTAACATTTTGTTTTTCTTCTTTTAAATAGTCAAATGTAAACAAGTCCTTTTTACAACCTAACAAGTTTGCATGTGATTGTTTTATCTTTCTAAACTGATCGATAGAGTTTCTTATATATTTAGAAATTATCAGGAAAAATTTCTAGACCTGCCAATAGTTCTTCATCTTTACTCTTTGTGTAATTTCTTTGGTTCTCAATTTCTCTGTACGAACAAGTCTGCCCCCATCATCCATGTAATATAGGAAAAAGATGTTAATAATAGCTTTATAACGACAGCAAGAAGCGACCATATTCAATGATCTTAAAGTTATTATTTAGTGATTTTGTAACTTTGGGAAACTCGCCGACAATCCAAGATAACATTAACAAATTATATTATTCTTATGACCAAGTATTCGACTATTACTTTTTACATGTTTAGTGATGTTTTTTAATCTAATTTGTTGACATCAGAATACAGACCCAATTAGACACAGTTAAAAGGAAGATCATTGACAAGATTCAAGATAATATTGGTTTAAAACAAGAAACGTAAATTTCCATCAAACAATAAAATGGAAAGGAACTAGAGTTTTTATGTTCTTTTTTATCCTTATCAGACTTCCCACAAGAAGATACCATTAGTCCAATTTAAACAAATTTCACACTTCAGGCGTATTATCGTTCTGATTTTTGGTTCCTAGTCTGATTTTATTAGTAGCCGTAATTGGTGATATAGTACTAACAATGCATATGACTCCTAAAGTGAAAAGAAAGGTGTACAGTCTTGAATATGCTGATGACCAAGATAAACTCTTATAAAATTGCATCAAGAAGTTAAAGTTCTACAAATACAGCGTCAACAAAATGAAATTGAGTTCAATTTTTATATGATGGAAATATAACAATACTAGAAGGGTTTCAAGATATGTTGAGTTAAGGATTACCAATATCCAATAACAATATAAGGAACACCAGCTAGGAACGACTGGATTTGCATCATTAAGCATCCATTATATGTACATTAATATGGACAACATTTAAATAATTGAGTTTGTCATCCGAAAGATGGTTGATTTCTCCTTTTTCCATTAACAATGCATGTTAGGTGAATACTTTAATCAAACATATCTTCAAGAAGCAAATTAAGTTGGTGAATAAACCAACAGAGGTTTAAGCTAACTGTTACCACATGAATAATGTGAATGAAGACCATCACTGGAAACTTGCACAATGTTGTTCACAGGGTAAAATCCCTAAATCAAGCAAAAAAAAAATTGATACTCAATGTTTTAGAAATTGATTGAATGGGTTTGTTACGAAAGATTCGTTGATTATGAATCAACAATCAAATGATTTTGGATCTAGATTTTATAAGAAAAATTGAATTTATATTGGAGAACAAAGTTTAACTTCTGGGGAAATTTTTTCAAAAGTTGTCTTAAAACTTACAGATCTAAAAACCGAAGAGTATCAATACCACCTTCAGAGCTAATTTATTGATGAAGACACATGCAATTTCACTTTGCCCATGACTATCCTCTAGATGTATCAATACTTGAAGTCGCAATATCCACTGCCAACAAAACCCATTGTATATGATAGATAACTATACCACTTTCTTCAATTCTTTCAGCCATTAGAACACCCAAAGTATTGAATCTGACATCACCATCACCAGCAATTACTGATGTTGTTGGTCGAAACTCGGAGAAGAAATCTACTTCAATTGTTCAAGAGATAAGAAGAGAAAGAAGCCATGAATGAATACGGTCTCCATCTGCATCAACCTTTCGAATCTGTTGTATTCACATTTCAAATCAAAGAATAACATAAGTAAAGAAGACTGAAGAAGGGTGAAGAAGAGTGAAGAAGATAATAGAAACTGAGAGAAGAAAAGAAGTGATTAGGGTTAGCTAGGTTAGATTTCTCAGTTATATATGGGAACTGTACGGCTATGAGTAATGGTTTCATGTTCTACTTCGATCAGATCTTGTTTCGCTTTCTTATAGGGAATACTGAGAGGGTGAGAGGTGGAGAGGAAAATGAAATAGAGATAAGGTTGAGTGATATTCTCTTTCTTTTATCGATATATGGAATATAAGAAAACCTACCTCGAGTAACTAATCAAGGATATATAGGGACACGATTTGTTATTTGTGTGTTTATCACAAGTACCATAACTCATTTATTGTGTGGTAGAGCTAGACGATAATTTCGTATGACGCCGATTTAATTGGTCCACAAATATCTAACGGTTGGCTTCTTGCCATGTGTCAAAAGAAAAATTTATTGAATGGTTCTCATTGTTTCAATAATAGGTGGAGCACCATGGGATATCGTTTAAAGCTTTGGGAAGCAAATGAGTAGGAGGAATAAAAAATATATTTAGAAATCATTAAGACAAAAATGAGTTTTGGATAATACAAAAATATATTTAGAAATCAATGTGACACCGTTAGATATAGACTTCAGTCCCTCATTCCGAGGAATCGCAGATGTGGAATAACATATTTTATCATCTTAGGTTCAAAAATTACTAGAGTTAGACCTGAGTTTCTCGTTTGGATGAACTGGAGACGAAATATATATCAGAATTGAACATCACTGGTTCAAATATTACAAGAATTAGACGTGAGTTTCTCGTTCGGATGAACTGAGGACGAAGAATATCAGAATTGAACATCACGGGTTCAAAGATTATCAGATTTAGACCTAATTTTCTCGTTCAAATGAACTGGATATGAAATATATCAGTATTAAACATCACCGGTTCAAAGATCACTAGAATTAGACCTGAGTTTCTCGTTCGGATGAACTGAGGACGAAATATATCAGAATTGAACATCACAGGTTCAAAGATTACGAGAGTTAGACCTGAGTTTCTCTTTCGGATGAACTGGATACGAAATACATCATAATTTAACATCACATGTTCAAAGATTACCAGAGTTAGACCTGAGTTTCTCGTTCGAATGAAATCAATACGAAATATATCAGAATTGAACATCACAAATTCAAAGATTACTAGAGTTAGGCCCGAGTTTCTCATTCTGATGAACTAGAGTATATCAGAATTGGACATCACAGGTTCAAAGATTACCAGAGTTAGACCTGAGTTTCCCGTTTGGGTGAACTGAAGACAAAATATATCAAAATTGAACATCACATGTTCAAAGATTACTAGAGTTAGACATTAGTTTCTCGTTCGGATGATCTGGAGACGAAATTTATCAGAATTGAATATCACAGGTTCAACGATTACTAGAGTTAGACCTGAGTTTCTCGTTCGGATGATCTAAAGAAGAAATATATCAGAATTGAATATCACAGGTTCAACGATTATTAAAGTTAGACCTGAGTTTCTCGTTCGGATGATCTGAATACGAAATATATCAGAATTGAATATCACAGGTTCAAATATTACTAGAGTTAGACATGAGTTTCTCGTTCGGATGATCTGGAGATGAAATTTATCAGATTTGAACATCACAGGTTCAAAGATTACTAGAGTTAGACCTGAGTTTCTCTTTCGGATGAATTGAAGACAAATATATCAGAATTGAACATCACAGGTTCAAAGATTACAAGAGTTAGACCTGAGTTTTTGATTCGGATGAACTGAAGATGAAATATATCAGAATTGAACATCCCGGGTTCGAAGATTACAAGAGTTAAACCTGAGTTTCTCTTTCGGATGGACTGACGACAAAATATATCAGAATTGAACATCCCAGGTTCAAAGATTACTAGAGTTAGACTTAAGTTTCTCTTCCAGATGAACTAGAGATGAAATTTATCATATTTGAACATCACAGGTTCAAAGATTACTAGAGTTATACCTGAGTTTCTTTTTCGGATGAATTTGAAGAAAAATATATCAGAATTGAACATCACATGTTCAAAGATTACAAGAGTTAGACCTGAGTTTCTGATTCGGATGAACTGAAGATGAAATATATCAGAATTGAACATCCCGGGTTCGAAGATTACTAGAGTTAAACCTGAGTTTCTCTTTCGGATGAACTGACGATGTAATATATGAGAATTGAACATCACTGGTTCAAATATTACCAGAGTTGGACCTAAGTTTCTCTTTCAGAGGAATTAAAGACAAATATATCAGAATTGAACATCACAGGTTCAAATATTACAAGAGTTAGACCTGGGTTTCTCTTTCGGATGGACTGACGACGAAATATCTCAGAATTAAACATCACAGGTTCAAAGATTACTAGAGTTCGGCCTGAGTTTCTCGTTCGGGTAAACTAAAGATGAAATATATCAGAATTAAACATCCCAAGTTCAAAGATTACTAAATTTAGACCCGAGTTTCTGATTCGGATGAACTGAATATGAAATATATCAGAAATGAACATCCAGGGTTCAAAGATTACTAGAGTTAGACCTGAGTTTCTTATTCCGATGAATTGAACATGAAATATATCAGAATTGAACATCCCGGGTTCAAAGATTACTAGAGTTAGACCTAGCTTTCTCATTCAGATGAACTGAACATGAAATATATCAAAATTGAACATCCCGAGTTCAAAGATTATTAGTGACAGACCTGAGTTTCTGATTCGGTTGAACTGAAGATGAAATATATCAGAATTGAACATCCCGGGTTCAAAGATTACTAGATTTAGATCCGAGTTTTTGATTCGGATGAACTGAAGATGAAATATATCAGAATTGAACATCCCGGGTTCAAAGATTACTAGAGTTAGACCTGAGTTTCTGATTCGGATGAACTGAACATGTAATATATCATAATTGAACATCACAGGTTCAAATATTACCAGCGTTATACTTGAGTTTCTCGTTCGGGTGAACTACAGACGAAATATATCAGAATTGAACATCCCGGGTTCAAAGATTACTAGAGATAGACCTGAGTTTCTGATTCGGATGAACTGAAGATGAAATATATCAGAATTGAAAATCTCGGGTTCAATGATTATACTAGAGTTAGATCCGAGTTTCTGATTCGGATGAATTGAACATGAAATATATCAAAATTGAACATCCCGGGTTCAAAGATTACTAAATATAGACCTGAGTTTCTGATTCGGATGAACTGAAGATGAAATATATCAGAATTGAACATCTCGGGTTGAATGATTATACTAGAGTTAGACCTGAGTTTATGATTCGGATGAACTGAACATGAAATATATCAGAATTGAACATCCCGGGTTCAAAGATTACTAGAGTTAGACCCGAGTTTCTGATTCGGATGAACTGAACATGAAATATATCAGAATTGAACATCCCGGGTTAAAAGATTACCAGAGTTAGACCCGAGTCTTCGGTTCGGATGAACTTGAGAAGAAATATATCAGAATTGAACATCACCGGTTCAAAGATTACCGTAAGACATCCGATTCGGATGAACTTGAGAAGAAATTCAAAACATCCCGCTTCAAAGATTACCATAGTTAGACCAGTCTTGATTCGATGAACTTGAGAAGAAATATATCAGAATTGAACATCACCGGTTCAAAGATTACCATAGTTAGACCCGAGTCTTCGGTTCGGATGAACTTGAGAAGAAATATATCCGAATTGAACAACACATGTTCAAAGATTACCAGAGTTAGACTCGAGTCTTCGGTTCGGATGAACTTGAGAAGAAATATATCAGAATTGAACATCACAGGTTCAAAGATTACGATGAACTTGTTAGACATCACGAGTCTTGATTCGGATGAAACTTGACAAGAAATATATCGAAATTGAACATCACAGTTCAAAGATTACGAGTTAGACCTTAGAGTCTTGATTGGATGAACTTGACAAGAAATATATCAGAATTGAACATCACAGGTTCAAAGATTACCAGAGTTAGACCCGAGTCTTCGGTTCGGATGAACTTGAGAAGAAATATATCAGAATTGAACAACACAGGTTCAAAGATTACTAGAGTTAGACCTAAGTTTCTCGTCCGGATGATAAGTTTCTCAAGATCATCAGCAAATATATCAGAATTGAACATCACGGGTTCAAGGATTACTAGAGTTAGACCCGAGTTTCCCGTCCGGATGATCTGAAGACGAAATATATCAGAATTGAACATCACGGGTTAAAAGATTACTAGAATTGACCATATTACCCTTATTGGAAAAAGTGCAATAAATATTATGGAGATTGTGAAAATGATCATACTACCCTTATGGAAAATAAGAAAAGTAAATACTTTGAAAATGACCATATTACCCTTATTGAAAAAAGTGCAATAAATATTATGGATACTGTGAAAATGACCATACTACCCTTATCGAAAATAAGTAAAGGAAATGTTACAGACTGAAGAAATGACCATATTACCCTTATTGGAAAAAAGTACAATAAATGTTATGGAGACTGTGAAAATTACCATACTACCTTTACCGGAAATAATTAAGTAATTCTTACAGACTGAGAAAATGACCATATTGCCCTTATTGGAAAAAAGTACAATAAATAGTACGGAGAATGTGAAAATGACCATACTACCCTTATCGGAAATAAGTAAAGTAAATACTTTGAAAATGACCATATTACCCTTATTAAAAAAAAGTGCAATAAATATTATGGAGACTGTGAAAATGACCATACTACCCTTATCGGAAATAATTAAGTAATTTTTACAGATTGTGAAAATGACCATATTGCCCTTATTGGAAAAAAGTATAATAAATATTATGGAGACTGTGAAAATTACCATACTACCCTTATCGAAAATAAGTAAAGTAAATACTTTGAAAATGACCATATTACCCTTATTGACAAAAAATGCAATAAATATGATGGAGACTGTGAAAATGACCATATTACCCTTATCAGAAATAAGTAAAGTAATTCTTACAGATTGTGAAAATGACCATATTACCCTTATTGAAAAAAAGTGCAATAAATATTATGGAGACTGTGAAAATGACCAAACTACCCTTATCGGAAATAAATAAAGTAAATATTATAGACTGTGAAAATGACCATATTACCCTTATTGGAAATACGTGCAATAAATATTATGGAGACTGTGAAAATGACCATATTACCCTTATCAGAAATAAATAAAGTAATTCTTACAGACTGTGAAAATGACCAAACTACCCTTATCGGAATAATTAAATTAATTCTTACAGACTGTGAAAATGACCATACTATCCTTATCAGAAATAAGTAAAGTAATTCTTACAAATTGTGAAAATGACCATATTACCCTAATTGGAAAAAAGTGTAATAAATATTAGGAAGACTGTGAAAATGACCATAATATCCTTATTAGAAATAAGTAAAGTAATTCTTACAGACTGTGAAAAGGAGCATATTACCCTTATTGGGAAAAAGTACAATAAATATTATGGAGACTGTGAAAATGACCATATTACCCTTATTAGAAATAAGTAAAGTAATTCTTACAGACTATGAAAAGGACCATATTACCCATATTGGAAAAAAGTGCAATAAATATTATGGAGACTGTGAAAATGACCATATTACCCTTATCAGAAATAAGTAAAGTAATTCTTACAGATTGTGAAAATGACCATATTACCCTTATTGCAAAAAAGTGCAATAAATATTATGGAGACTGTGAAAATGACCAAACTACCCTTATCGGAAATAAATATAGTATATATTATAGACTGTGAAAATGACCATATTACCCTTATTGGAAATACGTGCAATAAATATTATGGAGATTGTGAAAATGACCAAACTACCCTTATCGGAAATAAATAAAGTAAATATTATAGACTGTGAAAATGACCATATTACCATTATTGGAAATAACTGCATTAAATATTATGAAGACTGTGAAAATTACCATATTACCCTTATCGAAAATAAGTAAAGTAAATGTTATTGATTGTGAAAATGACCATACTACCCTTATCGGAAATAAATAAATTAATTGTCACAGACTGTAAAAATGACCATAAGGGTAGTTTGGTCATTTTCATAGTCTCGATAATATTTATTGCACCTATTTACAATAAGGGTAATATAGTAATTTTCACATTCTGTAATATTTAATATATTGATTTTTAATAAGGGTAGTTTGGTCATTTTCACAGTCTCCATAATATTTATTGCACTTATTTTCAATAAGGGTAATATGGTCATTTTTACATTCTGTAATATTTACTTTATTTATTTTCAATAAGGGTACTTTGGTCATTTTCACATTCTGTAATATTTACTTTATTTATTTTCAGTAACGGTACTTTGGTCATTTTCCCAGACTCCGTAATATTTATTGCACGTATTTCCAATAAGGGTAATATGGTCCTTTTCCCAGTCTGTAATATTTACTTTACTTATTTTCGATAAGGGTAGTCTGGTCATTTTTATAGTCTCCATAATATTGATTGCACTTTTTCCAATAAGGGTAATATGGTCATTTTCACGGTCAGTAAGAATTATTTTACTAATTTTCAATAAGGGTAGTTTGGTCATTTTCACAGTCTCCATTATATTTATTGCGCTTACTTCCAATAAGGGTAATGCGGTCATTTTCACAATCTGTAATTTTTACTATATTTATTTTCAATAAGGGTAGTTTGGTCATTTTCACAGTCTTCATAATATTTATTGCAATTTTTCCAATAAAGGTAATAGGGTCATTTTCATTATTTGCACGAATTACTTTACCTATTTTCGATAAGGGTAGTCTGGTCATTTTCACAGTCTCCATAATATTTAGTGCACTTATTTCCAAAAAGGACAATATGGTCACTTTCACAGTCTTTTTTTATTTTTTTATTTTTTTTTCGATAAGGGTATTCTGGTCATTTTTCACAGTCTTCATAATATTTATAGCACTTTTTCCAATAAGGGTAATATGGTCATTTTCACAGTCTGTAAGAATAACTTTATTTGTTTCCGCTAAGGGTAGTTTGGTCATTTTCACAGTCTCGATAATATTTATTGCACTTATTTCCAATAAGGGTAATATAGTAATTTTCACATTCTGTAATATTTAATATATTGATTTTTAATAAGGGTAGTTTGGTCATTTTCACAGTCTCCATAATATTTATTGCACTTATTTTCAATAAGGGTAATATGGTCATTTTCACATTCTGTAATATTTACTTTATTTATTTTCAATAAGGGTACTTTGGTCATTTTCACATTCTGTAATATTTACTTTATTTATTTAGAGTGAGGGTACTTTGGTCATTTTCCCCGATTCCATAATATTTATTGCACGTATTTCCAATAAGGGTAATATGGTCATTTTCCCAATCTGTAATATTTACTTTACTTATTTTCGATAAGGGTAGTCTGGTCATTTTTATAGTCTCCATAATATTTATTGCACTTTTTCCAATAAGGGTAATATGGTCATTTTCACAGTATGTACGAATTACTTTACTTATTTTCAATAAGGGTAGTTTGGTCATTTTCACAGTCTCCATATTATTTATTGCGCTTATTTCCAATAAGGGTAATATGGTCATTTTCACAGTCTGTAATATTTACTATATTTATTTTCAATAAGGGTAGTTTGGTCATTTTCACAGTCTCCATAATATTTATTGCATTTTCCAATAAGGGTAATATGGTCATTTTCACAGTTTGTACGAATTACTTTACCTATTTTCGATATGGTCATTTTCATAGTATGTAATATTTACTTTATTTATTTTCAATAAGTGTAGTTTGGTCATTTTCACAGTCTCCCTAATGTTTATTCTATTTATTTCAATAAGGGTAATATGGTCCTTTTCACAAAAGAAGTACTTTACTTATTTCTGATAAGGGTAGTCTGGTCATTTACACAGTCTTTATAATATTTATAGCACTTATTTCCAATAAGGGTAATATGGTCATTTTCACAGTATGTAGTATTTACTTTATTTATTTTCAATAAGGGTAGTTTGGTCATTTTCACAATATCCATAATATTTATTGCACTTATTTCCAATAAGGGTAATATGGTCATTTTCAAAGTGTGTAATATTACTTTTCTTATTTTCAATAAGGGCAGTCTGGTCATTTTCACAATCTCCATAATATTTATTCCACTAAATTCCAACAAGGGAAATATGGTCATTTTCACAGTCTATAATATTTACTTTATTTATTTTCGATAAGGGTAGTTTGGTCATTTTGACAGTCTGCATAATATTAATTGCATTATTTCTAATAAGGGTAATATGGTCATTTTTCCAGTCTGTAATATTTACTTTACTTATTACACTTAATTGGGTAGTCTGGTTATTTTCACAGTCTCCATAATATTTATTGCACTTATTTCCAGTAAGGGTAATATGGTCTTTTTCAAAGTGTGTAATATTTACTTTACTTATTTTCGATAACGGTACTCTGGTCATTTTCACAGTCTCCATAAAAATTATTGCAGTTATTTCCAATAAGGGTAATATGGTCATTTTCACAATCCATAATATTTACTTTATTTTTTTCAATAAGGGTATTCTGGTCATTTTCATAGTCTATAAAATATTTATTGCATTTATTTCCAGTAAGGGTAATATGGTCATTTTCACGGTCTTCTGAATTTTTATTGCACTTATTCAGATAAGGGTAGTATGGTCATTTTCACAGCGTTCGGAAGAAGATGAAATTTTTGTTGTGGTTTTGTCCAGAAAATCGAAAGAAAATGTTGGTATTTGTCCAAGTCAAATGTCCTACAAAGTCATGACTTATTGACTTGGTCTTGATCCTTTTTTCTAATATTAAGAAAATTAAAAAATAAATTAAAAATAAATTTTGATATTTAGAAATTAAATAAAATTGTTATTTTGTATAACTGTTGCGAAAATATTGACAACCAAAATTCTAAGAGTGATTAATTCGGGGTTGTTTTAGATGTGGTGGAATTTTTGGGTGGAAATATCATTTTTGATTCTAATTGTGATTGTCTGGATAATTGTCAACAAATATAATTGTGACTAGTAAAAAAGTTAAATAATCAGATTTATTATCACGATTACAAAATTTAGCAACAGTTATAATTGTTGTAGGACTTATCACAGGTGTATCAGTGACTGAAAAATAAACTGTGACAGGTTACACTGTTAGAAAATCCAGGAAATGGTGTAGTGATTTATTGAAATCTTTAATGTGCCCGTAAATAATTATCGGGGTATCTTTTTCAATTGGACAAGCCAAACCCTAATTCCCATACGTGTGCCAATGGAAAACCGTGCCAGCCATATTAACCGATCCAAAGCATGCCAACCATGCTAGCCGCACCTCTGTGCCAATGGCAAACCATGCCAGCCACACTAACCAAAGCATGCCGACCATGCTAACCGCACCCTGTGCCAATGGAAAACCATTCCAGCCACACCTACCGCGCCATGCTAAACGCACCTCGCCATGGCCCCATGCCAACTTAGTCGCGCCACCATACTGGACTTCCCTACGCGGCTACCAAAACGAAGGCGTGCAACAATCAACGGTTTCCCTTCAATCCCAGGAGAAAATCCTGGCCGTCTAAGGTTACCAAACGACCTTTGGCCCAAAAAACCTAGCTTGGTCACGCACCTAGACAAAGCTATCCACGCCATGCGCCCCTGGCAAACCCTTGGCCCCACATGCCAAGCCAAAACCGTACCTAGCCAAAGCTAGCCATGCCATGCGCCAATGGAAAACCCTTGGTCCCACATGCCAAGCCAAAACCGCACCTAGCCAAATCTAGCCATGCCATGCGTCCATGGAAAACCCTTGGCCCCACATGCCAAGCCAAAACCGCACCTAGACAAAGCTAGCCATGCCATGCGCCCATGGCAAACCCTTGGCCCCACATGCCAAGCCAAAACCACACCTAGCCAAAGCTAGCCATGCCATGCGCCCATGGAAAACCCTTGGCCCCACATACCAAGCCAAAACTGCACCTAGCCAAAGCTAGCCATGTCGTGCGCCCATGGCAAACCCTTGGCCACACATGCCCAACCAAAACCGCACCTAGCCAAAGCTAGCCATGGCAAACCCTTGGCCCCACACGCCAAGCCAAGCCGCGCCAAGGCATGCCTATTCGTGCCACCATGATGGCCTTCCCTACACGGCTACCAAAACGAAGGCGTGCAATAATCAACGGTTGCCCTTCAACCCCAGGAGCAAATCCTAGCCATCCAAGGTTACCAGGCAACACATGGTAACCTTTGGACCGAAAACCTAACTTTGGAAACGCTAAACCATGCTAACGGCATGCCAACCTACCCGCGCCACTATGCTGGCCTTCCCTACACGGCTACCAAGACGAAGGCGTGCAACAATCAACGGTTTCCCTTCAACCCCAGAAGCAAATCCTATCCATCCAAGGTTACCAGACAATACATGGTAACCTTTGGCCCGAAAACCTAAGTTTGGCCACGCCAAACCATGCCATGTCAATGACATGCCAACCTAGCCGCGCTAGCATGCTGTCCTTCCCCATGCGGCCACCAACGAATGAAAGGGTGCGATGATCAACGACTACCTTGACTCTTAAGATGCAATATCTCGACCGTCGAAGGTTACCAAGCTACCAAGTCTCCCAAGCTCGACTTGCCAGGAAACAACGACGTGCCACATGTTTTCCACAAAAATATTCGAGACATCAAACACATATCACAACCTAGGGGATCCTCTTTGGGTATTGGTTTGGTGGTTTACAGCGTGCGGCGTACACTACGCCCGTCATAAGGAAGTGTCATAAGGTGAGGCGGTTAGTAAATGTAGGGAGTCAATGGTAAAACGCTCAACAATCAATTCCATACGTTAACGGTTTTATGGAACCTCAATTCCATGCATACGGTTATCACCTCCTCCCATTTACTTACCCATTTATCCATCCCTTAATGAGACCAGAGTACATTTTACTTCGACTTGTATAAATAGGTATAAACTATTTTCACCGAAAAACAAGTTCATTCGAGAATATACAACACTCAGAAAACACTTGCTAGCTTACCACTTGTTAGCCTTCCCACTTTTTTGATACAAGTCACAGTAACAAAACTACTCTTCCAGAATCAACTATTATGGTCTCATCACTTTCCTTGCTTCACTCCCCAAAACCAACCCATTTTCCTCCACTTTGTGACCGAAGCAAGTCCGGAACGACCATTTCTTGGTTTAGGCTGGATTTGTACAGGGTGATCTCTCGAACTTAAAGTACTCCCTTGCAGTTCAATGTTTAGGGTTTAAGTTGTTTCTCACCTATACACTCGAAATTACCGAAATCAACAGAAACTATTTTCACCTACAAACAATTGGCGACCACAGTGGGAGATTGATTTATCGGTTGCAATATCAGTTTCAATTCCTAATTTCATCTTCCAAACGCCGATCCCAATATGGTAGAACTCAGGTCCGGATCAGCTACCGAGTATACCAGAACAAATCACGTACCTGGTGTTAACATTACTTCCAACCACGTCGCTAGATCATCTACCGACCACGGTAACTCCGAAAATACTCCTTCAAGCGTAACACCGCCAATCACCAGGGCCAGAGCTGCCGCCGCCTCTAATGTCCCTTCATAATCTCCTAATCACGCCAATACCGAAAACTCCCCTTCGGGCGTTACGCCACCAGTCACAAGAGCCGCCGCTACCACTCCTAATTCTTCGTCAATAATGGCGCCTCCAACCGCAACTAAGATCCCTACTACCCCACCGACGGGACGAGAAACCGGAGGGACCAGAGGAAGCCGAACTTATGTTACCATCGCTGATTTGATGGAACGTCGGGAAATGCTCGCCAGATCTCAGACGTATATGGTTTCGACACAAAAAGAAGTACTAGTCTTTTTGAAGTCCCTGAAAGAGCGGCTACCACGCGAGTCTCACCCGCCAGAGACATTTAGGAACGTCTCCAATACCCATGGCGCTAGCACCTCGACAGAACACGCCTCCGCAGACGAGGATATTCACGCTAGAATCCCATTGGAAAGAAATCAGCCGTCTAACTTCGTCACACGAGAAGATCTGGAGCAACTCCTCCGTAACCGAGTCAAGAATGATGAAATGGACGTGCATCAGCACCAAACCCCTTACCCATATGAGATACAAAGAATCCCTCTTCCAAGGGGATACTCCTCGCCTCAATTCACCCTGTATGATGGCATCAAAAATGCACATGAGCATGTCTCCCGCTTCTTGGATTCCCTAGGCGAACATGAATACAATCACGTCCTTCGTCTGAGGGAGTTTTCGAAATCACTTACCGAAAGAGCGTAGACATGGTACAACAGCATCCCGCCGAACAGTATCCCCAACTGGGGTAGCATGGTTACCGTATTTTACAAGAAGTACTTCTTCGTGTCTGAACAAGTTACTTTCTAAGACCTTGGAAGAATGTACCAGTGGGACAACAAACACCCGAATGATTTCGTTAAGAGATTCAGGGTTAAAGTACTGGACTTTCATGACCCAAACGTGACCGATCAATAGCTGGTGCACGCATGCATCAATTGTATGGTTCCTATTTACCGCGCCTTGTTAGAGAACTTGTGTTTCCAGACATTCTCAGAACTCCATGAAGCTGCCAGACGTTTTGCAACGACAGCACCAGCATTACTGAATAGGGCTAGACCGACTCGAACCGAAGACATGCGCGAAACTCGCTGGAACAGGCGCCTCACCGGAAAGAAATTTAATGATGGCCCCTCCTCTGTAAACATAGTGAACGAGATAGGTAAAAGGAAGGCCCCAGCTGTAGACCATCATCCTAAACGTGAAGCACCGGCACAACGGGCTACCCCGCCACGGAAGGCCGCCCCTAAAGCTCCCATGCGTTATCACGAAACTGAAAGGAATGCCCAAGGTTTCACGTTTTCCATCAAGGAGGTGATTGATCTCCTAGAAGCATGGATTCAAGACGATGTTATCAGAATGCCACCTCCCAGATGCCCACGTACTAAGGCCGAGATGGAAAACCCCAAGTACTACCACTACCACAGATTTGTTCACCACCCAACCAGTGATTGCAATAGAATAAAGCATATCTTCAAAGAAAATATAGAAGCATGGGAGATCCAACTAGGAAACGAGGGAGTACATCGAGACCCACTTCTAGTAAGGAACAGTGGGGTCTCTGGGGACTCCATGCACGATACTGTACAATCCATGATGCATCACATATGAGAAATTCTTTATCTTTCCAAGGTGCAGCGCCAAGATATTTTCATGGACCTCAATCATGTTGTATCAGGCAAGCGGCATTTTTTCTCCATGGAAACCACACCAAGGGACAAAGCTTTCCAAACCGGCGGAATCAAAAAGGATAACTGGGGACTGCTGACCACGTACCATTTAAGAGGTATTGAATTCGAAAACACGCTCATCGACACGGCCTCTGACTTCAACATTATTACTTTCAAGACACTGAAAGCTGCGGGATTTACAAAATAAGACGCTACCCATTCTTCGTCTGTTATTAAGAACCCGGGAGGAGAAGCCTTGAACGCGCATGGCTACATCAACCTCAAGGTCAAGATAGGAGACGCTATAACGCATAGCAAATTCCACATTATCAAAGAATTGGGTTACGACATGATATTGGGGCACTTATGGGTACTCGTCAACAAAGCGAAATTAGATACATACCCTCTATCAATGTCGGCACTCGAACGGATCTTCAACAAACCATCCCACTTGCTATCGCATCGGCGAGTTATTGATGGAGCTAGGATGCCTAGAGAAGACCTGTTGGCACTAACCCATGGGTTCTAAATGCAGGTAAGTCTGGCCGAACAATCTCCTCTACAACCAGTCATTATTTCCCCTATTCCGTCATGGGGACTCGGCGTGATTACTGGCACATACACTATCAAGAAATGCGAATGGGTGATCACTACACCAAAATGCCTAATTTACCACGTTTATTTTCGTTGCTATGAATTTAAGAAACACTTATGTATGTTTCTTACACGGCGTGACAAATTATACACAACGTATTATACGTTGCTTTTAATAATTTAAGCAACGTATGTAGACGTTGCTTTAATTTATTTAAGCAACATTTTCCTATTTTAAGCAACGTAATATCAATCATTGCCCAAGTTCTTTGCCACATGTCAGTAGGTCCCACCGCAGATGATGACACCTGGTTAGCATTGTGCAACATTTATATGCATTGCTTATTAGTCGACTGTCAGCAACGATTTAGTTACCAACATTTATATACGTTGCAAACTTTTAATCAGGTTTAAAAAAAACTAGATTTATGCTGATCCGGTTTTCCATATTTCTACACCTACATAATTAGCAGACCCAGATACACATAACAAGGATTGATTTGTCATCACCACCCATAACACTGGTTTCCAACTAATTATGCAAATCGTAAGAGAGACCCCTAAATTTTAGTTACACAAATTCTTGTCAATAATCCTAGTTTCTAACAAACTACTTATGCAAATCGTAAGAGGGACCCCTAAATTTCAGTTGCACAAATTCTTGTCAAGCACCCTAGTTTCTAAATTTGAGAAGGAACATCACTACATATTAAAACTAACATTCAGTCAGTAACAAGCTCTATAATGACCAGTCCTTCCAACTCCAGCACTACCAGCAATACTTCATGCACTACAAAAATCAACAAACACAAAATGTAAGCATTAAATCAGAACATACAGATACTACATACGATAGCCAGGGATAGAAGTAAAATTGCAAATGTTACCAAGAATGTCTCCATATTCTACCTTCTAAAGTGGTCAAGGATCAATGTATTTTACCTTACAAGCAGCCTAAGAACAAAAGCAAAGCCTCAGTATGTTTTAACATGGAAATGGTTTGTGACAGAGAATTCAGTATCGATCAAATTAAGGCCGAAGTAAATTGCGGACATATATATGAATTACCCAAGTCACCAGTAAATAGATATCTACAAGATCTTCCCATTTGATCTTTATCTTGGATTGAAAAAAGAGGACTTTCTGAAGTACTTAACCTAAAAAGTAACACAACCAAGACAATGATCAAACCATGCATCAAGATGGCACCCAATCAGCGAAACTAAACACCTAACATTAATCTTAACCAAATAAACCAATTCTTAGTTGTTTCCATTTGAACAAATAAATTACCAGTATGACGAGAATGTATTTCAGACCTCAAAGCATATTCGCAGCTGATCCAGCTTCCCACACTCTATTTCCTACAAGAAGACAAAGGTAAGAGTTTGATTACTTAAAAAGGTTTTTTTAAAGAATGTTGCCTCTATTAGTGACAATGGTAGTGGTTCTGGTTATGTTGGTGGAGTTGAATTTCGTGATCTTTGCAGGGAGCTGGTGGTGGTAGTAACAGAGATGGTTATGGTAACGGTTCGAGTTTGATCTGGATCTATTAACTATTCTTGACAAATGACAAGCACCAACAGTTTTTCCAAATAACAAATAGTAGATATAACAGAGATGGTTATGGTAACGGTTCGAGTTTGATCTGGATCTATTAACTATTCTTGACAAATGACAAGCACCAACAGTTTCTCCAAATAACAAATAGTAGATATTGCAGGAGTAGGATGTTATTTACCTGAACGAAAGGATAGTCCTAAGAGCAAGTTGGAATGTGTTACAAAGGGGAGACACGGCAATTTAATTCCTGCAAGAAGAGATTCAGTATATAAGAAAGAGATCTTCAGCAGTGACTTCGTAATAACGTTGATCAACAACAGTAGAGGAGCAGATAGGACCTGTAATCATCCTACACAGAAATGTTCTGCATCATCCAACATCTGTCGTATCGCTTGTGAAAAGATAAAATGATCCTTGTATGTTAATGTATTCGATTAAAGCTAGAAAGAAATACATGGTACCGCACCTTCCCCCTCCTCCTTTACCCGGGCTTGAGACCGGCAATGCATTTGCATTGGCGTAGTTAAGAAGGGGTTGACTATTGAAGTCAGGAAACAATATAAATATATATATCATTAAGATAGTTACAAAATCTATTACAGATTAGACAGATGCATAGTCTGTCTAATCATCCTACAGTAACAAAAACATCAAATGTAGTCTGTAGGATTCGCCAAGTGTTTATAATACCCCAAAAAAAGCAGTCTGTTTGATCTAATCGCCGTGTTTAGTTACCAAAAAAAGCAATCTGTAGGATTTGCTATGTCTTTGAACATCTGGTGATAATCAAAAAAATAAATTAGTTCATCACCCGATATTAAACATGTCTACGCACAGGTGCCAGCCTATCCTCAGCCCATCTCACCCAATTAGGCAGTGATATCTGACTCAACGTACACCAACCATCTCCTTGAGGGGCATCCCAGATAATAGCAGTTTGCAAAACATTTGAAGTAACATTGTCCCAAAAATATGTATACCAGAAAACCAGGCAACAACTTTTATCCCGCAACAGGTCAGCTCACAAGTCAGTCAAGCCAAATGTAGTATCCGTCTTTCCCTGCCTTGCCTTCCTTTTCGATATTCTCACCTGAACCTTAAACAAACACACAATGAACACAGACCAATGGAATTTTACAGAAACTAAGCAATATGAAGACATGCTAACAAGAACACAGTCGATCCTTTCTTAGTATTCATCTAAAGTAAAAGTCTTTTCATGCTCAACACACTTAAGAAATGCGGCCTCTAACAGCCTATAGTCAGCGGAATTCTACGGAAATACACGTTCGTCATTGCCATGACAATATCAACAGTTGTGTATAAGAACCCATTTGGATATGAATTGGAGTTAGAGAATAAAACAGAGAAGTAAATGCTCAACACTTGCGCAGCAGCTGAACAACAAATGATAAAGACCGAACACTGAAGATGTAAATTATTAGATCATAAACATGTTGTGCAATTACTACTTCATGCATGATGGGGGAAAGCAGTCTACAGTAGGCCAATGGAAATGAACAGAGAAGCTTTTACATGCCTTTCAAGAACTCCTAAGGTGAGCATGGTACTTGGTGAATGTTTGATTAAAAATTTAAAAGACACTAAACCCACTTCAATGCGTCCAAATTGTCCACAATAATCTAATAAAGAAAAAAGAAAAATTGTGAAACCAGTTATGGCAAAAGACAAAAAAATTTGAACAAGGAAAATGGAAATAAAATTTCCCGTCCATGGCCACCGATCAACCCCATGAGGACTATTACTGCCCCAGTGAAGTATTTATAATAGAGCAAACAATAACTGACAATGCATCTGTTTCCTTTTCCACTAAGAATTTTACTATAAAACTTAGCATTTCTCGCATCAAAGCTATCTAGCATGTAAGACAAAATCATTATACAAGTCAACTGCATACCTATCTCAGCATTTCCCTTTCAGAGTAGTACGACTCTTGAAAACAAGTCCACAACCAATTTGAAATCTAATTAGCAATTAAATAATTCACCAGTTCCACTTGCACACTTTACCAGTTCATTTGAAATAGCACATAAAAATGAAAAATGAAAATAATAAAAGGAATATAGATATCCACCTGACTCTAGTTGTAAATAGATACTAACTTTAGATTTGAAAGGTTGATTTGTCCTATTGGCTATTACCTTCAGTTATGATGAACAAAGGCATTTCAACTTCAAGGGGGCACATATACATTACCATCCAAAGAATGAAACTAATTATTGTGGTGCTCTAGTGTGTCAGTCCTCACAAGAGGTTCCATTATAGTTTCAAACATCAAGGCATTTTTAACAGATGAATACTATCACTATTTTACCACATACACAAAGCATCTTACCTAACAGGCTAACATACCACTTTACAATCAAAAGACATCATCTCCACCAATAGAGTCAATACACAAAGCATCTTACCTAACAGGCTAACATACCACTTTACAATCAAAAGACATCATCTCCACCAATAGAGTTGACTGAAAACCCATGATTTAAAATCAAAAGACATCATCACTCATAAACCACTATGAAGACCCTAATTTCATAATTGACTTAAAATCCATGATTTAAAAAGAGTGAAATATCCAAACTGAAACCCTTAGCTTTAAACCGAAAAATAAAAAACCCCAATTAAGAACAAAAATTGAATCAAACAGCACACAAGAGAAATAAAGTTAGGGTTTGTGAAAAGATACCTTAATCGTAGCAGTACGTCTTATTCTAGTTCATAAACTCGACTGCTGCTTCAATTAGAAAGAGTAAAAAAAAAGAAAACAGTTTTTAGGTAAAAAAAAAAATCATCAAAAAAAATAACATCAAACTGAGTGAGAGTGAGAGATTGTACCGCAATTGTTTGCTTCTAGATTCGAATACAATTAACTATCACTGAACTGGTTTTCTTCGCTTTCACGAACAAAATCAAATTTGTAGAGTTATAAAATCTCAATTAGGGTTATTTTTTGAGGTTTTGATTCAAAGATTAACAAGCTAGATAAGAGGTTGATTCAAAGTTCAAAAATTCTGTGAGAAATAGTTGTAGTTTAGTCTACGTATCAGTGAATTAGTGAGAGATAGGAGGGTTTGTTTTCTATTCTGCTATGTGTAAGAGAGATACGAGTTTTTTTCAGAAGAGTTTTTTTTCACTAAGTAAAAGAGAGACCCGACGAGTGGTGTTATAAAGTGTGAGAGAGTTAACAAGACACGTGTTGGACAACGAGAGAAGACACGGAATTAATTAAAAACTCACTTCAATTATTAATTTGGGTGGAAATTCGGTCAAATGGGGGATGAAAATTAAAGAGGGAAATGTTTTTCTTTTTTGAAAATGAGAGGGAAATGTTATTTAGATGAGAAACTTGGGAGGGAAAATTTAGAGGGAAAATAATTCTTAATTTTTGTTTTGGGGGGAGAGCAATTATTGATGTAATATTATAAGGGATGTGATTTTTTAGGTGAAAAATAAAGAGGGAAAAAATTGAGGGAAGCAATTCCATAGTTTTTTTTTTTTTTCTAAATCGAGTTAAATCAAATATTATTTAACCAAAAATATAGAAACCTTAGATAACCGGTGATTAAACTTAGTGGCATAATTTCCAACGTTTTATAAATGTTAATATACGTTGCTTAATTAGTGCATAATTAATCGTAATTAAAGCAACGTATATTATGGTTTGCAACGGATATTTTCGTTGCATAATAAGCAACATCTATATACGTTGCACATCCAAAATGGAAGCGTTACAAATTAGCTGATATGGTGTAGTGGCTGGACCGTTCGAACGCTTTGCAAGAAACCTAAAAGACTCTATCGGAACCAACGAAACCAAGATTCAAACGGTTGCACAACACCTGAACCCATTTTCAATCGGAGATATAGTGGTTAAAGTAAACGCGTTTCAAGTTGGGAAGATGGCGGTAAAAATGGATGTTCGAATTGGTTCGCCTAATGAAAGAGAAGATGAGCCGTATCTGGTGGCATTCTTTTAGGAGGATACTGCAAGCTCATCAACACAAACAAACCGGAAGGAGTGATAGTTCGATCGCGATGGCTCAATATTTTCAATCCCTAAAAATGTTTTACCTTTTCCAGCCACTCTCCCTTTAGTATTTCCTTTAACAATTTCTCTTGGTATTTGTATTTCCCCAAGATGAATACACCGTCTATATTCTTCTCCGGAATTTTCTTTAAAAAAAAATGGTACATCTCTTTCCGAATGAGTTTTCCAGATATCAGAGAAACACATAAAAAAAAAAAACCATTGCAAAGCATCATATCACAACCAGAAATACCTCATTCAATTACCCAAAAAAAAAAAAAAAAACAAACAAGTGGAACGTTAACTGTTGAAGAAGAAGGTAAAGATGTGTCTACAGAAAATATCAGGACGATTAAACAACAAAGAATGATAAAAAGGAGAAACTAACCATCGAAAGATGGAACACGAGTCTCCTTGGTCAAGGCTATTTTCAAGCACTTTCCCCAACAGTCTCTCGGGCAGCAAAGATTTCAGTCGACAGCGCTAGCAGCAGCAACCCCAACATCCCATCCCGAACAAACCTCAGCAGTAACAGAATCTATCTCTTTAACGACAACCGGTCCAGCATACGCCACCATGACCCCTCTAATGTCGGCAACAACATCTCCGGCATCAATTATGACGGATGCTTCAGTCCTGTCAAACGTTTCCTCAGAGGTTTTCTTAGCAGACCTTCGAGGAAGATTTCCTGACTCATGTACATCAGAATCGAGAATTATTTCGCCATCCTGAACGAAGAAGTTACGTCGACTTTCCTCTAAAAATTCCACAGGTTCAGTTTTCCGTTGTTTCAACATAGAAACATTTTGATCCGCCCTAACATTAGACTGAGAAGAAGTTTTGCTGCGCTGGAGCTTCTCAACACACCAAGGTTCTTCATCACCTTCTCGTTCCTCCTCCATGTCCACCCAACACAAGAAAGTCTGAACACGCGCCCGCGCTTCATTGAGATAGATAGAAGGAAGGTACTTGATAATTCCACAAGCTTCATGGAACAGAGATTCGATTCTACCTAGCGCCTCCTTGTAAGAAGAAAACTGGTTTTCGCTGATTCCAAAAAATTTCTCTGAAGAATTGGAGACGTGGTTGTCTCTGAAAGATCCTATCATACGCTACAAAGGACAAAAAAATGGTCAAATTTCCACCTCATCTATACCAACAGTATATATAAGAAAGAAGATAAAATAAGAATCAGAAGAAGACGCGAGACGATACCTGTAAGAAATATGGGCGTGGACGAACTAGGCGAATGGAGGGTTCGAGATCATCTTTTATGTTCAGCGGAGCGACGTAGTCCCCAAAAAGGAAAGATTTTATACTAGCTGTGAGTTAAGGCATGACATCCGATCCTAATTAAACCTCGTCCTGCCAGCCAATATAAAGGAAAGTCTCATGCATGTCCGTGTAACGTGATTAGGGTTTGCTGAGGAAACGTGGAAAAACATGTTTGAGACACACTAACTCGTGTGTTGCTTTCCCGTCGCTAATAATTCGGAGGCAAAATACTGGAAACATAACCTGAGCAAAAGGATCAACGCCCCCTTTCCTTACGGTCATAACGCTTTTTGGGTTTTTAATAGAAATAGAACTTCTTATTTGAGCCAAGTAAGGAAAAGAGACAACTGGACCCTTAAAAGATGAATCACCAAGCCATCCGCGTCATGTCTTATCCTCGCCACTTCTATTTGTATGTGAACGTCTCACCTCACCAAGCCGCGCCTTACCATAGCCCCACGAGCCAAACCGTCCGCTTGCTTCGCCTTCCAAGACCGTGCCCCCTTTGCCTCGGAGATGTACGACCAGACCAAGACGGTATATTTTGTATCACCACTCCACGGTCTGCATCACCAGTATAACTTACGCAGGGCCGCCAACACGGGGAGCCAAAATTCTCATCGCCCCTCAAAAAGGTTAGTCGAATTTTCCTGACCATCCTTGCAATGATTTACGTCTCGTTTCCATCCTCATTTGTCACCATCATATGCTTACCTCGCAACAAGGCACCTGTTCCGATCTAAGCAGGGGACTTAATGTTGATGGTGGTTTTTAGCCTAGGGTTAAAATCGTAAAACCTTAAACCCTAGTAGACAGTGACGTCACAACATTTAAGTAATAAACATTTACTAGGCGCATTTATTGAAATATTTAATGTGTCTGTATATAATTAATGGGGTATCTTTTTCAATTAGGGTTACGACAAGCCAAACCACAATTCCCACGTGTGCCAATGGCAAACCGTGCCAGCCATACTAACTGCGCCAAAGCATGCCAACCATGCTAGCCGCACCTCTGTGCCAATGGCAAACCATTCCATCCACACTAACCAAAGCATGCCGACCATGCTAACAACACCCTATGCCAACAACAAACCATGTCAGCCACACCTACCGCGCCATGTTAAACGCACCTCGCCATGGCCCAATGCCGACTTAGCCGCGCCACCATACATGCCTTCCCTACGCGGCTACCAAAACGAATGCGTGCAACAATCAACGATTTACCTTCAATCCCAGGAGAAAATCCTGGCCGTCTAAGGTTACCAAAGGACCTTTGGCCCAAAAACCTAGCTTGGTCACGCACCTAGCCAAAGCTAGCCAAGCCATGCGCCCATGGAAAACCCTTGGCCCCATATGCCAAGCTAAAACAGCACCTATCCAAAGATATCCATGCCATGCGCCCATGACAAACCCTTGGCCCCACATGCCAATCCAAAACCGCACCTAGACAAAGCTATCCATGCCATGCATCCATGGAAAACCCTTGGCCCCATATGCCAAGCAAAAACCACACCTAGCCAAAGCTATCCATGCCATGCGTCCATGGAAAACCCTTGGCCCCACATGCCAAGCCAAAACCGCACCTAGCCAAAGCTAGCCATGCCATGCGTCCATGGCAAAACCTTGGCCCCACATTCCAATCCAAAACCTCACCTAGACAAAGCTAGCCATGCCATGCGCCCATTGCAACAAAACCGCACCTAGCCAAAGCTAGCCATGGAAAACCCTTGGCCCCACACGCCAAGCCAATCCGCGCCAAGGCATGACATGCCAACCTAATTGCTCCAAAGCATGCCTAGCCGTGCCACCATGATGGCCCTCCCTACACGGCTACCAAAACAAAGGCGTGCAACAATCAACGGTTTCCCTTCAACCCCATGAGAAAATCCTAGCCATCCAAGGTTACCAGGCAACACATGGTAACCTTTGGACCGAAAACCTAACTTTGGCCACGCCAAACCATGCCAATGGCATGCCAACCTAGCCGCGCCATCATGCTGGCCTTCCCTACACGGCTACGAAAACGAAGGCGTGCAACAATCAACGGTTGCCCTTCAACCCCAGGAGCAAATCCTAGCAATCCAAGGTTACCAGGAAACACATGGTAACCTTTGGACCGAAAACCTAACTTTGGCCACGCCAAACCATGCCAACGGAATGCCAACCTAGCCGCTCCACCATGCTGTCCTTCCCTATACGGCTACCAAGACGAAGGAGTGCAACAATCAACGGTTTCCCTTCAACCCCAGGAGAAAATGCTAACCATCCAAGGTTACCAGCCAACACATGGTAACATTTGGCCCGAAAACCTAAGTTTGGCCATGCCAAACCATACCATGTCAACGGCATTCCAACCTTGCCACGCCACCATGCTAGCCTTCCACATACAGCCTCCAACGAACGAAAGCGTGCGACGAGCAACGGCTACCTTGCCTCTTAAGATGCAATATCTCGACCGTCGAAGGTCACCAAGCTACCAAGTCTGCCAAGCTCTACTTTCCAGACAGAAATGACGTGCCACATGTTTTCCACAAAAATATTCGATACATCAAACATATATCACAAACTGGGGGATCCTCTTTGGGTCTTGGTTTTGCGGTTTACAGCGTGCGGCGTACACTACGCCCTTCATAAGGAAGTGTCATAAGGTGAGGCGGTTAGTAAATGTAGGGAGTCAATGGTGAAATGATCAACAATCAATTCCATACGTTAACGGTTTTATGGAACATCAATTCCATGCATACGGTTATCACCTCCTCCCATTTACTTACCCATTTATCCATCCCTTAATGAGACCAGAGTACGTTTTACTTCGACGTGTATAAATAGGTCTTACCTATTTTCACCGAACAACAAGTTTATTCGGGAATATACAACACTCAGAAAACACTTGCTAGCTCACCACTTGTTAGCCTTCCCACTTTTCTGATACAAGTCACAGTAACACAACTACTCTTCCAGAATCAACTATTCTGGTCTCATCACTTTCCTTGCTTCCCTCCCCATAACCAACCCATTCTCCTCCACTTTGTGACCGAAGCAAGTCCGGAATGGCCATTTCTTGGTTTAGGATGGATTTGTACAGATTGATCTCTCGAACTTAAAGTACTCCCTTGCAGTACTTTGTTTTGGGTTTAAGTTGTTTCTCACCTATACGCTCGAAATTACCGAAATCAGCAGAGACTATTTTTACCTACAAACACCTGTATATCATGATTGAACACAAACTAAAAACCGTTATGATTTCTGAAGTCTTCTAACTACAAAACAAAGTTAAAATTCTGTCAATAGAATTCTGAAGCTGTGAAAAAATACATTAAGGGACCAAGTAACATGAAATTCAGACTGGTGAATATTTTTTAGGGTCAATAAGTAGCAAAGCTTACCAAGGAGGGTCGGAGTCCTCTTACTGCAGTACAGAAGAAGTTCCCCAAAAGGTATTTTCACTCCATACGATTAATCAGACATCATCAACAATGGCATAAATACAGGGCACTGAAAAAAGTACCTAAACATGTATGACATTTAAGTTAACAAAAGATATATAATAGAAAAAATTCTCTACCTGGAAACCAAAGGTCTAATGACCAAAAATTCATCCACTACCCGTGACATGAACATTGAATAATGCTTACAAATATGACATGTGACTAAACACAGTACATATACAAGATATTTAGACCGTTATTGATTGACAACATGTAAGATAACAACGAATAGGAAATGCTAAATAACATGAAGCAGCTGAAAAGTTTACCTTGATTTCAACCCGGTAAAATATTTTACCATTGTAGACACCAACAATGCTATGAATCATCATAGGGACGATAATCATGTTTCAAAGATGAGTCCTAACAGGGTCTGGCATCTCACCTGATGGAGCATCACGCTTTTACTCAACATCAACAATGAAAATAACAACATATTTACAATCAATCAAATACTAATTATTAAAAAAAAAAAATATCAATCTCCAAAACACTAAAGTATTCGATATAACAAAAGAAGGTTTTAGATGAAATAACTTCCCATAGAGCCCATGAGTTTCGCTAACGACCACGTCGGAACCTTCGCACAGCTCTAGCAGTGAAGAGCTAAACCATAACTCATCTTTAAGGACTGTTCTGTAACCAAGGGTGTGTTTCCCACCCTACATCACAACAACAACAACAAACCCATTGTTAATGTTATAATATCTTATAAGCAAATATTGAGAAATTTCAGTTTAGTAGTGGCTTAATCATATCCAACCTTTTAGACTAGACACAAACTAGATGAGAGCCCTAGAAGCATAAACCTTTAAATTTATTCCCTGGACAGTTTATGAGCACCATAAGAACCCTACCCTTATAAAAGCCACTTATTTTATGAATGAACAAACATCTAAACAGGCACATCTGCAGCACAAAAATACATTACACATGTTATCCCAGCAATGAACATAACAAAAATACATTTAACCACAAACCCGATTTATGGACACGATTACAGCTGGTACAGACCTACAGTCAATACCTTCACAAAGTAACAACTAGTAGAGAGTGCCCATTGATTGAATAAACATCTTTTAAATTCAAGGTGGATGAAATCATGATTCTGACTCGACCTTAAGTCACAATCTGATAGTACGACGAAGTCATGATTCTGACTCGAACTTAAGTCATTTACATTCATGTGTATGATTAAAAATAGAGTTGGCCTTAACGTACATTTATAACTGAATAATACAGAGGCGGGTAACTATAAATGAGCAGAACCAAATAAAAATGAAAATTGCAATTAATAAGCTACACCAAATGGAAGCCATCCCATGTCTTGACATTAAGTTACTACTCTCAGACAAAAAAAAAAAACTAACATTACATGGGGATTGGGGTGGGTTGAATAGACGGATTTTTAATTTCATTTACATCAGCGCTTTCATAATTTTGGGCTGTCGTCACCAATAATTTTACCTGAAAAGAACCGAAAACTTCAATTTATAAACATGGGTAAACATAATATACGTTTCTCTCAACTCAGAGATTAAGTTTAATAATACTTTCCACTGTAACCAAGCTTGTAGTGGCTCTTGAGCATATTTTTCTTCTGCTATAATACTAGGCTAACACAGCAAAGCACAAAGCATCAAATATTCATACTAAAATTTATACAAATCCTGATGAATTAACAATTGATTTAATCTATTTTAAAAGCATAAACTATCAAGTATGTAGATAGATAAATAGAAATTGATAATACACAAGATCTAGATGGTAATTGATGAATTTGAAATGAGAAACAAAATTAGGTTAGAAGATTTAGGGATTTTCATCAAAATTCTTATAATCTTATCAATCGTAATACATATATATGAAAGAGAGAGATTTACCAGAGAAATAATAATGCTAGGTTAGTTAAATTGGTGGTAACTGAAGCAAATCTATAGGTATTCGTTGCTGAAAAGAATGATGAGGTGGGAATAAATTTTTGATTCAAGTGAAGCAAAAGGAAAATAATAACAAAGATTTTTTGTTATGGGATGAGGGATTATAGTGGTGGTAGCGGGTGATTGAATGAAGGTTGTTGTGGCTGTGTTCGTAGAACTTAGGTTTTTTTTCGTTTCAAAGAAACTGGAAAAATTGGGAGAGGGATGAATGCGAAAATAAAAGAAATGAGGTGAGAGAAGATGAATTTGGGTTTTGATAGAAGTGTTTGACGGTTGAGATTAATCTAAAATTCTATCATACGGATTTCCAAAACTAGTGTGTGAGAAGTTTGCGTTTCTTTGCCAACTTGTGTTTCTTTGCTAAACTTAATTCGCGCATTCGGCATATTTACAACCTTCGTTGTGACTAAGTATATAAATATGTGTCGTGTATATTTTAGTCCACGTCTAGATTTGAATATCCATTGTAGTAGATTTTGATCCATGTAGGTGGTAGAGCATATTTCGATCCACAATGACAAATTTTGAATTGTTGCTTTGATTTTCGATTTGTCACATAGGTTATGAAGTATCATTTGGTTTACGATGGTAGATTGAGAGTCCGAGTTCAACTAATCCCGGAGGTAGTGAAGTATATTTTTATTACATTGGTTCATATGAACTGAAGATGAAATATATCAGATTTGAACTTCACATGTTCAAATATTACTAGAGTTAGATCTGAGTTTCTCGTTCAGCTGAATTGAAGAAGAAAGACATCAGATTTGAACATCACAGGTTCAAATATCATTAGAGTTAGACTTGAGTTTCTCGTTTGGATAAATTGAAGACAAAATACATCATATTTGAACATTCGGGGTTCAAATATTACTAGAGTTAGACATCAGTTTCTAATTCGGATGAACTGAAGATGAAATATATCAGAATTGAACATCCGGGTTCAAAGATTACTAGAGTAAAACCTGAGTTTCTAAATCGGATGAACTAAACCTGATATCTGGTAAGGATGAAATCCAAATCTTAAGAGAACGTGATATCTACCGGGTTCCATAAAAATAAACTTCCAATGAAATTAGAGTATTGATTAATCGGTATATGGATTATGGTTTTGTTTCTCTGATTTGGATGAGGGAGATGAAGAAGATGGAGAAAACAGCAGTGTTTTGGTAAGGTTGAATCTATGGGGTTATTGCCTCCTCCTCCTTAATTCTGAAAAATCAAGATTTGGTTATGAAGTAGATCAAGAGTAATAACTCTACTTCGATTTAGTGTGTTAGGGTTTTTCAGTAGAAACAAAAGAAGATGGGGTGAGCGTGTTAGGGTTTCAGTCGAAGGAGGAGAAGATGGGGTGAGGGAGGCGGATAAGGATTAAGATTTAGGTTTCTAATTTTAGATTTCATTTTCTCTCTCTTATAACAATAAATAGAAACCCATTGTTACAGTGCAGTAGAGTTGGACGACTAGTGCCTTCGACACCCATCTGATTGGTTTCAGAAGATCAAATGGTTAACTTCTTACCATGTGTCACAAAAAAGTTCATCGGACGGCTCTCCTTGTTTTAAATTAGATTCCTGCCCCTCACAGGTTCAATGGTTACTAGAATTAGACATGAGTTTCTCTTTAAGATGAACTGGATAAGAAATATATCATAATTAAACATCACCGGTTCAAATATCACTAGAGTTAGACTTGAGTTTCTCTTCCGGATGAACTAGAGACGATATATATAAGAGTTGAACATCACCAGTTCAAAGATTACTAAAGTTAGACCTGAGTTTCTCTTTCGGATGAACTGGAGATGAAATGTATCATAATTGAATATCACCGGTTCAAAGATTACTAGGGTTAGACCTGATTTTCTATTTCGGATGAACTGCGGACGAAATATATCCGAATTGAACAACATTGGTTCAAAGATTACCAGAGTTATACCTGATTTTCTCTTTTGGATGAACTGCGGACGAAATATATCTGAATTGAACAACACAAGTTCAAATATTACCAGAGTTAGACCTGAGTTTCTCGTTTTCGGATGAACGGAGGACGAAATATAACATAATTGAACATCATAGGTTCAAAGATTACCCGTGTTAGACCTGAGTTTCTAATTCGGATGAACTGGAAATAAAATATATCAGAATTGAATATCCTGGGTTCAAAGATTACTATAGTAAAACCTGAGTTTCTCAATCGGATGAACTAAACCTGAGAACTGGTAAGGATGAAATCCAAATCTTAAGAGAACTTGAGATATACTGGGTTTCATAAAAATAAACTTCCAATGAAATTAGAGTATTTATTAATCGGTATATGGATTACGGTTTTGTTTCTATGATTAGGATGAGGGAAGTGAAGAAGATGGAAAAAATAGCGGCGTTTCGGTAAGGGTGAAGCTATGGGGTTATTGCCTCCTCCTCCTTAATTCTGAAAACTCAATATTTGGTTATGAAGTAGATAAAGAGTAATAACTCTACTTCGATTTAGTGTGTTAGGGTTTTAGTTGAAACAAAAGAAGATGGGGTGAGAGTGTTAGGGTTTCAGTCGAAGGTGGGGAATATGGGGTGAGGGTGGCGGATAAGGATTAAGATTTAGGTTTCTGATTTTAGTTTTCATTTTATCTCTCTATTCTTACAATAAATAGAAAACCATTATTATAATGCAGTAGAGTTGGATGAAGTGTCTTCGACATCCATCTGATTGGTCTCAGAAGATCAAATGGTTAACTTCTTACCACGTGTCACAAACAAGTTCGTTAGACGGATCTCCTTGTTTTAAATTAGATTCCAGTCCCTCACAGGTTCAAAGGTTACTAGAGTTAGACCTGAGTTTCCCTTTCGGATGAACTGGAGAAGACATATATCAGAATTGAACATCACCAGTTCAAATATTACTAGAGTTAGACCTGATTTTCTCTTCCGGATGAACTGGAGACGAAATATATAAGAGTTGAACATCACCGGTTCAAAGATTACTAGAGTTAGACCAGAGTTTCTCTTTCGGATAAACTGGAGACGAAATATAACATAATTGAACATCATTGGTTCAAATATTACTAGAGTTAGACCAGAGTTTCTCTTTCGAATGAACTGACGACAAAATATATATCATAATTGAACATCACAAGTTCAAATATTACTAGAGTTAGACATGAGTTTCTCATTTTAGGATGAATTGATGACGAAATATAACAGAATTAAACATCATTGGTTCAAAGATTACCAGATTTAGACCTGAGTTTCTCTTTTAGATGAACTGAAGATGAAATATATCATAATTGAACATCATAGGTTCAAATATTGCTAGAGTTTCACCTGAGTTTCTCTTTCGGATAAACTGGAGATGAAATGTATCAGAATTGAACATCACCGGATCATAGATTACTAGAGTTAGACCGGAGTTTCTCTTTCGGATGAACTGGAGACAAAATATATCAGAATTGAACATCACCGGTTTAAAGATCACAAGAGTTAGACCTGAGTTTCTCTTTCGGATGAACTGAGGACAAAATATATCAGAAGAGTTAGACCTAAGTTTCTCGTTCGGAGCTGAGGATGAAATGTATCATAATTGAGCATCACAGGTTCAAATATTACCAGAGTTAGACCTGAATTTCTCTTTTGGATGAATTGAAGAAAAAATATATCAGAATTGAACATCATAGGTTCAAATATTGCTAGAGTTAGACCTGATTTTCTCTTTCGGATGAACTAGAGACGAAATATATCTGAATTGAACATCACCAGTTCAAAGATTACTAGAGTTGAACTTGAGTTTCTCTTTATGATGAACTGAGGACAAAATATATCAGAATTGAGCATCACAGGTTCAACGATTACTTGAGTTAGACCTGAGTTTCTCGTTCAAAACTGAGGGTGAAAAGTATCATAATTGAACATCACAGGTTCAAATATTACTAGAGTTAGACCTAAGTTTCTCGTTTTCGGATGAACTGAGATCAAAATATAACAGAATTGAACATCATAGGTTCAAAGTTTACCAGAGTTAGACATGAGTTTCTCTTTTGGATGAACTGAAGACGAAACATATCAAAATTGAACATCATAGGTTCAACTATTGCTAGAGTTAGACCTGAGTTTCTCTTTCGGATGAACTGGAGAAGAAATATATCATAATTGAACGTCACCGATTCAAATATTACAAGAGTTAGACTAGAGTTTCTCTTCCAGATGAACTGGAAAAGAAATATATTAGAATTGAATATCATTGGTCAAAAGATTACCATAGTTAAGACCTGAGTTTCCCTTTCGGATGAACTGGAGACGAAAGATATCAGAATTGAACATCACAGGTTTAAATATTCCTATAGTTAGACCTGAATTTCTCTTCCGGATGAAGTATGAACTGGAGACGAAATATATCATAATTGAACATCACTGGTTCACAGATTACTAGAGTTAGACCTGAGTTTCTATTTCAGAAGAACTGGAGACAATATATATCAGAATTGAACATCACCGGTTTAAAGATTACTAGAGTTGGACTTGAGTTTCTCTTTCGGATGAATTGACGACAAAATATATCAGAATTGAACATCACAGGTTCAAAGCTTACTTAAGTTAGACCTAAGTTTCTCGTTCGGAGCTGAGGACGAAATATATCATAATTGAACATCACAGGTTCAAATATTACCAGAGTTAGACCTGAATTTCTCTTTTGGATGAACTGAAGACAAAATATATCAGAATTGAACATCATAGGTTCAAATATTGCTAGAGTTAGACCTGAGTTTCTCTTTCGGATGAACTAGAGACGAAATATATCAGAATTGAACATTAACAGTTCAAAGATTACTAGAGTTGGACTTGAGTTTCTCTTTCGGATGAACTGAGGACAAAATATATCAGAATTGAGCATCACAGGTTCAACAATTACTTGAGTTAGACCTGAGTTTCTCGTTCAGAACTGAGGGTGAAAAGTATCATAATTGAACATCACAAGTTCAAATATTACTAGAGTTAGACCTGAGTTTCTCGTTTTCGGATGAACTGAGGACGAAATATAACATAATTGAACATCATAGGTTCAAAGTTTAAAAGAGTTAGAACTGATTTTCTATTTTGGATGAACTGAAGAAGAAATATATCAGAATTGAACATCATAGGTTCAACTATTGCTAGAGTTAGACCTGAGTTTCTCTTTCGGATGAACTGGAAACGAAATATATCATAATTGAACGTCACCGATTCAAAGATTACTAGAGTTAGACCAGAGTTTCTCTTCCAGATGAAATGGAGAAGAAGTATATTAGAATTAAACATCATCGGTCAAAAGGTTACCAAAGTTAGACCTGAGTTTCTCTTTCGGATGAACTGGAGACGAAAGATATCAGAATTGAACATCACAGGTTTAAAGATTCCTAGAGTTAGACCTGAATTTCTTTTCCGGATGAAGTATGAACTGGAGACGAAATATATCAGAATTGAACATCACAGGTTCAAAGATTACTAAAGTTAGACCTGAGTTTCTCTTCTGGATGAACTGGAGACGAAATATATCAGAATTGAACATCACCGGTTCAAAGATTACTAGAGTTAGACCTGAGTTTATTTTTCGGATGAACTGGAGACGAAATATATCATAATTGAACATCACCGGTTCAAAGATTACTAGAGTTAGACATGGGTTTCTCTTTCGGATGAACTTTGGATGGAATATATCAGAATTGAACAACACAAGTTCAAAGAATACTAGAGTAGACCTGAGTTTCTCTTTTGGATGGACTAAAGACGAAATATATCAGAATTGAACATCACATTTTCAAATATTACTAGAGTTAGACCTGAGTTTCTCTTCTGGATGAACTGGAGACGAAATATATCAGAATTGAACATCACCGGTTCAAAGATTACTAGAGTTAGACCTGAGTATCTCTTCTGGATGAACTGGAGAAGAAATATATCAGAATTAAACTTCACCGGTTCAAAGATTACCAGAGTTAGACCTAAGTTTCTCTTTAGGATGAACTGCAGACGAAATATATCTGAATCAAACAACACAGGTTCAAAGATTACCAGAGTTAGACCTGAGTTTCTCTTTCGGATGAACTGCGAATTGAACAACACAAGTTCAAATATTACCAAAGTTAGACCTGATTTTATCTTTCGGATGATTTGAGGACGATATATATCCGAATTGAACAACACAGGTTCAAAGATTACCAGAGTTATACCTGAGTTTCTCTTTCGGATGAACTGGAGACCAAATATATCAGAATTGAACAACACAAGTTCAAAGATTACCATATCTAGACCTGAGTTTATCTTTCGGATGAACTGCGGACGAAATATATCTGAATTGAACAACACAGGTTAAAAGATTACCAGAGTTGCACCTTATTTTCTCTTTTGGATGAACTGCGGACGAAATATATCCGAATTGAACAACACAAGTTCAAATATTACCATAGTTTGACCTGAGTTTCTCGTTTTCGGATGAACGGAGGAAGAAATATAACAGAATTGAACATCATAGGTTCAAAGATTACTTGTGTTAGACCTGAGTTTCTAATTCGGATGAAATGTAAATAAAATATATCATAATTGAATATCCCGGGTTCAAAGATTACTATAGTAAAACCTGAGTTTCTCAATCGGATGAACTAAACCTGAGATCTGGTAAGGATGAAATCCAAATCTTAAGAGAACTTGAGATCTACTGGTTTTCATAAAAATAAACTTCCAATGAAATTAGAGTATTAATTAATCGATATATGGATTACGGTTTTGTTTCTCTGATTTGGATGAGGGAGATGAAGATGATGTAAAAAATAGCAGCGTTCCGGTAAGGTTGAATCTATGGGGTTATTGCATCCTCCTCCTAAATTCTGAAAACTCAATATTTGGTTATGAAGTAGATCAAGAGTAATAACTCTACTTCGATTTAGTGTGTTAGGGTTTCAGTTGAAACAAAAGAAGATGGGGTGAGAGTGTTAGGGTTTCAATCGAAGGTGGGGAAGATGGGGTGAGGGATGCGGATAAGGATTAAGATTTAGGTTTCTGATTTTAGTTTTCATTTTCTCTCTCTCTTCTTATAATAAATAAAAAACCATTATTACAATGCAGTAGAGTTGGACGAAGTGTCTTCGACATCCATCTGATTGGTCTCAAAAGATCAAATGGCTAACTTCTTACCACGTGTCACAAACAAGTTCGTCGGACGGATCTCCTTGTTTTAAATTATATTCCAGTCCCTCACAGGTTCAAAGGTTACTAGAGTTAGACCTGAGTTTCTTTTTCGGATGAACTGGAGAAGAAATATATCAGAATTGAACATCACCAGTTCAAAGATTACTAGAGTTAGACCTGAGTTTCTCTTCCGGATGAACTGGAGACGAAATATATAAGAGTTGAACATCACCGGTTCAAAGATTACTAGAGTTAGACCATAGTTTCTCTTTCGGATGAACTGGAGACGAAATATAACATAATTGAACATCACTGGTTCAAAGATTACTAGAGTTAGACCAGAGTTTCTCTTTCGAATGAACTGAGGACAAAATATATCAAAATTGAACATCACAGGTTCAAAGATTACTAGAGTTAGACATGAGTTTCTCATTTTCGGATAAATTAAGGACGAAATATAACAGAATTAAACATCATTGGTTCAAAGATTACCAGATTTAGACCAGAGTTTCTCTTTTAGATGAACTGAAGACGAAATATATCATAATTGAACATCATAGGTTCAAATATTGCTAGAGTTTCACCTGAGTTTCTCTTTCGGATAAACTGGAGATGAAATGTATCATAATTGAACATCACCGGCTCATAGATTACTAGATTTAGACCTGAGTTTCTCTTTCAGATGAACTAGAGACAAAATATATCATAATTGTACATCACCAGTTTAAAGATCACAAGAGTTAGACCTAAGTTTCTCTTTCGGATGAACTGAGGACAAAATATATCAGAATTGAACATCACAGGTTCAAAGATTACTAGAGTTAGACTTAAGTTTCTCGTTCGGAGCTGAGAATGAAATGTATCATAATTGAGAATAACAGGTTCAAATATTACCAGAGTTAGACCTGAATTTCTCTTTTGGATGAACTGAAGACAAAATATATCAGAATTGAACATCATAGGTTCAAATATTGCTAGAGTTAGACCTGAGTTTCTCTTTCGGATGAACTAGAGACGAAATATATCAGAATTGAACATCACCAGTTCAAAGATTACTAGAGTTGGACTTGAGTTTCTCTTTCTGATGAACTAAGGACAAAATATATTAGAATTGAGCATCACAGGTTCAACGATTACTTGAGTTAGACCTGAGTTTCTCGTTCAGAACTGAGGGTGAAAAGTGTCATAATTGAACATCACAGGTTCAAATATCACTAGAGTTAGACATGAGTTTCTCGTTTTCGGATGAACTGAGGACGAAATATAACATAATTGAACATCATAGGTTCAAAGTTTACCTGAGTTAAACATGAGTTTCTATTTTGGATGAACTGAAGACGAAAAATATCAAAATTGAACATCATAGGTTCAACTATTGCTAGAGTTAGACCTGAGTTTCTCTTTCGGATGAATTGGAGACGAAATATATCGGAATTGAACATCACCGATTCAAGGATTACTAGAGTTAGACCATAGTTTCTCTTCCAGATGAACTGGAGAAGAAATATTTTAGAATTGAACATCATCGGTCAAAAGATTACCAGAGTTAGACCTGAGTTTCCCTTTCGGATGAACTAGAGACGAAAAATATCATAATTGAACATCACAGGTTCAAAAGATTATGAACTAGAGTTAGACCTTGAACATCACTCTTCCGGATTAAAGTTAGAACTTTCTCTTTCGAGATGAAATATATCAGAATTGAACATCACCGGTTCACAGATTACAAGAGTTAGACCTGAGTTTCTCTTTCGGATGAACTGACGACAAAATATATCAGAATTGAATATCACAGGTTCAAAGATTACTAGAGTTAGACCTAAGTTTCTCGTTCGGAGCTGAGGACGAAATATATCATAATTGAACATCACAGGTTCAAATATTACCAGAGTTAGACCTAAATTTCTCTTTTGGATGAACTAAAGACAAAATATATCATAATTGAACATCATAGGTTCAAATATTGCTAGAGTTAGACCTGAGTTTCTCTTTCGAATTAACTAGAGATGAAATATATGAGAATTGAACATCACCAGTTCAAATATTACTAGAGTTGGACTTGAGTTTCTCTTTCGGATGAACTGAGGACAAAATATATCATAATTGAGCATCACAGGTTCAACGATTAGTTGAGTTAGACCTGAGTTTCTCGTTCAGAACTGAGGGTGAAAAGTATCATAATTGAACATCACAGGTTCAAATATTACTAGAGTTAGACCTGAGTTTCTCGTTTTCGGATGAACTGAGGACGAAATATAACATAATTGAACATCATAAGTTCAAAGTTTACCATAGTTATAACTGAATTTCTCTTTTGGATGAACCGAAGATGAAATATATCAGAATTGAACATCATAGATTCAACTATTGCTAGAGTTATACCTGAGTTTCTCTTTCGGATGAACTGGAGAAGAAATATATCATAATTGAACATCACTGATTCAAAGATTACTAGAGTTAGACCAGAGTTTCTCTTATAGATGAACTGGAGAAGAAATATATTAGAATTGAACATCATCGGTCAAAAGATTACCAGAGTTAGACCTGAGTTTCTCTTTCGGATGAACTGGAGACGAAAGATATCAGAATTGAACATCACAGGTTTAAATATTCCTAGAGTTAGACTTGAATTTCTTTTCCGGATGAAGTATGAACTAGAGACGAAATATATCAGAATTGAACATCACAGGTTCAAAGATTACTAGAGTTAGACCTGAGTTTCTCTTTCGGATGAACTGGAGATGAAATATATCAGAATTGAACATCAATGGTTCAAAGATTACTAGAGTTAGACCTGAGTTTATTTTTCGAATGAACTGGAGACGAAATATATCAGAATTGAACATCACCGGTTCAAAGATTACTAGAGTTAGACATGGGTTTCTCTTTCAGATGAACTTTGGATGAAATATATCAGAATTGAACAACACAGGTTCAAAGATTACTAGAGTTAGACCTGAGTTTCTCTTTTGGATGGACTAAAGACGAAATATATCAGAATTGAACATCACATTTTCAAATATTACTAGAGTTAGACCTGAGTTTCTCTTCCGGATGAACTGGAGACGAAATATATCAAAATTAAACTTCACCGGTTCAAAGATTACCAGAGTTTGACCTGAGTTTCTATTTCGGATGAACTGCGGACGAAATATATCTGAATCGAACAACACAAGTTCAAAGATTACTAGAGTTAGACCTGAGTTTCTCTTTCGGATGAACTGCAGACGAAATATATCAGAATTGAACAACACAAGTTCAAAGATTACCAGTGTTAGACCTGATTTTATCTTTCGGATGATCTGAGGATGATATATATCTGAATTGAACAACACAGGTTCAAAGATTACCAGAGTTATACCTGAGTTTCTCTTTTGGATGAACTGCGGACAAAATATATCCGAATTGAACAACACATGTTCAAATATTACTAGAGTTAGACCTGAGTTTCTCATTTTCGGATGAACGGATGACGAAATATAACAGAATTGAACATCATAGGTTCAAAGATTACCAGAGTTAGACCTGACTGTCTCTTTCAGATGAACTGATGACGTAATATATCCGAATTGAACAACAAGTAAAAAAAAGAAAAGTAATTCTTACATACGGTGAAAATGACCATATTTCCCTTATTGGAAAAAAGTGCAATAAATATTACAGAGACTGTGAAAATGACCATACTACTCTTATTTGAAAAAATTAAATTAAATGTTACTGACTGTTGACATGACCATACTAGCCTTATCGAAAATAAGTAAATTAATTCTTACAGACTGTGAAAATGACCATAATACCCTTATTGGAAAAAAAGTGGATTAAATATTGTGGATAAGGGTAGTATGGTCATTTCACAGTTTCCATAATATTTATTGCACTTTTTCTAATAAGGGTAATAGGGTCATTTCACAATCTATAATATTTGCTTTACTTATTCCCGATAAGTGTAGTATGGTCATTTTCACAATCTCCACAATATTTGTTGCAATTTTTTTCAATAAGGGTAATAAGGTCTTTTCCACAGTCTGTAACATTTACTTTATTTATTTTCGATAAGGGTAGTATGGTCATTTTCACAGTCTCCATAATATTTATTGTACTTTTTTCCAATAAGGGTAATATGGTCATTTTCACAGTCTGTAATATTTACTTTACTTATTTCCGATAAGGGTAGTATGGTCATTTTCACAGTCTCCATAATATTTATTGCACTTTTTTCCAATAAGGGTAGTATGATAATTTTCACAGTCTCCATAATATTTATTTTACTTTTTTCCCATAAGGGTAATATGGTCATTTTCACAGTCTGTAACAATTACTTTACTTATTTCCTATAAGGGTAGTATGGTCATTTTCACAGTCTTCAAAAATTTTATTGCACTTATTCCGATAAGGGTAGTCTGGTCATTTTCACCGTCTTCGAAAGAAGCAAATATTTTGTTGTGGTTTTGTCGACAAAATCGAGAGAAAAAGGTTGGTATTTGTCCAAGTCAAAGTTCCTACAAAGTCATGACTTGTTGACTTGGTCTTGATCTTGTTTTCTAATATTAAGAAAAAAAATAAAAAAATAAAAAAAATCAATATTGATTTTTAGAAATTAAATAAACAGAGGTTCTGGACATACCGTCCAAAAAACCACGTTAAAACCTTCATGTGAGTGGAAGACATGGGACCCCCCTAGGAAGTTAGCATGGGGCCCAGTAAAGGGTGCTTTGGGTCCACCACATGTCTCACAGCGGTTTGGGGGGGGGGGGGGTGGGTTATTTGCACAGTCTCTTTAGAGTTTTTGTTAAATAAAATTGTTATTTTGTATAAATGTTGCGAAAGTAGTGACAAGCAAAATCCTAAGTGTTACTAATTTGGGGTTATTTTATGTGTGTTGAAATTTTTGGGTGGAATTATCATTTTAGATTATAATTGTGATTGTTTGTATAATTGGCAACAAATATTATTGTTACTAGTAAAAAAAGTAAAATATTCATATTCATTATCACAAATACAAAATTTAACAACAATTATAATTGTTGCAGGACTTATCACAGGTGTATCCGTGACTAAAAAATAAACTGTGACAGGTTACACTGTGAGAAAATCCTAGTTTTGGTGTAGTGGGATTTAGTACCTAATGACCCTATTTTGGCATTACTTGATGTGCCCTGAAATTTTTCAGTATGCCCTAAAACAGGGTTCTTTGTGTTAGTGTTGGATTTTGTATATCCATTTATTTGTATTTTTGTAAGAAAAAATTGGGTGGCCCAAAGGTTATATTAAAGTTAAAACCTCAAAAGAGGTTTACCACCTACAAGCCCAAGTATGCTAGGAAAAGAAACAAAGAAAAATCCCCCTACCCCTCCACCCCGATGCTGACGAGTTCCAAACTCAGACCGCTGGTATCACGACCCAATGCCATCTTCAATATATTTATATCTTTATTTTTATTTAAAATCATTTAAATTATCGATCAAAATTAAATAAAAATAAAATAGGACGGTTTAACTTGATTTTTCATTTGCTCAGATCGAGCCGATCATTCTTTCTAACAACTTCTCTTCCTGCTTACCTTCTCTTTTAATCTAGTTTTTAGTTTTATTCGTTCTTAGTTACTTATTTATATTCTTTTCAGTATTTGGGTGTCTTGTTTTTATTTTGATTGTTGTTTTATCTTTTCTAGCGAGTTCTCGATCTGAGTAGATCATACTTTCTAACAACTTCATTTCCTACTTACCTTATCTTTTAATCTGGTTTTTTGTTTTATTTGTTCTTAGTTACTTGTTTTCTATTCTTTTTAGTTGTAGCTATAGGTTGTTCCTGGGGTATTTGGGTATTGTTTTTTTATTTATTGTTGTTTTATCTTTTCTAGCAAGTTCTTGTTGGTGATTTCGTGTTATCAGCAAAGGGTGTAGTCTTGTTTCTCTCTTGAAGATCTTCTTCAACTAATGGAGACACCATCAAGAGGAGTGAAGCTAGCAACATCTTCATCAACAATAACATCAACAACCCCATCTACCTCCATCAACCACATCTATAATGGCTACTAAGACTTCCAAGACGCCTCGGACCGGTTACGATTAATCCAACAGATCCAGAAGACCTGTGTTACTGGTGGAGTATTTATGGAAGGAGAATATACATGTTTATTATTTAATTTATTACTATATTTTAATTTAATTAAAATGTTTTGATATTCAATATTTAGAAATATTTTAGTAATATCTAATAATATTTATTGTAGTATTTCATTATTTATAAAATATCTATTAGCTAAGGTAAAAAATATATTTTAATTGATTAGAAAATAATTAATGATTATATAAGAGTTATCTATATAATGAGCTATGTGTTTTAGCATTAGACAGTTTATGGATTGATAGGGTGTAGAATACATCCTATTTACTATCTATAGATTTTATGCTTTCTTTGCTATTTTTCTTGTGAATTATGTATTTTACGCGTGTTTTTGAGTTATTAGGTACTCTGGAGTCGTACGGAGAAAAAGAAGAATAAATGATCCAAATTGAGCAAAAAGGGCAGGATTGTCATTTCACAGGAAAACACTATCTGGAGACGAGCCACGGTTAAAGGGCAACTCTGTCAGAGGAGTATTAAAAACAAGCCAGCTGATGTTAAGGGGTTTCCATCTAGGGTATCCCTTATCATTTATACAAGGATGTAATCATCACTGAGTAGCCCTTATCCAGAAAATATGTGTGTTTTTAGCACCCAAACTGGGGTGGTCCTATCCCTGGGGCGTTTAAATCCACCTCAATCATTCTCAACCCTAATCGAGAAGACATTTTTTTTCCCAAATCATTAGTATCTGAAATTGATAAAAACAAGCAGCTATGACTGCTGTTAAACCAGAGAAAACAGATCGACAAATGGGAGAGAAGAAAAATGGTCTGAGAGGGTATATGGTTGCCGCAATGAAGCAAATCAAGACAGGGATAAGTTCGAGATCAAGAAGAAGATGGTGATGTATTGTTGAGTTAAAAGTTGTGTTTGAAAGGTTCCTATGATTTGATTTCTAAGAAATTTAGGGAGGATTTGAAGATGATAATTATCATGGGTTGATCTATAAAGATAAATTGAAGATGGGTTTTGATTGTTTAGAAGGAAGAATTGATGGTTTTGCAGTTTCGAAGATTGGAGTTGTTGTTGCTTGAATTGGTGGTACTGATTGGAGGAATCTAAGATAATAACGATGGCTGCTGTTGAATGAGATGCTGAATGGGTTGTTTCTTTGAGTTCAAACAGGAAACGTATCAATGGGTTTTGAGAAATAATTGAAGAACCAAACTGATGTTGTTGTTTTCCATGGATGAATTTGAAGACTCAGTTGGAGATGGAATTGATGCAACTCAGGAATGGAGGAAGAATTGAGCTCAATATTGAGATGATATGGGTGATATGAAGGTGGTATTGTGTTGCAAATGATTCAAATTAGATGTATGTTAGGTATTCTACCGGGATTGAAGAGAAAAGGCCTGAATTTTCCCGGGAAGTCCTGTAATTAAACAGAACTCGACCGGTATTCCACTCCGGCGAGTTGACTCAGTACCGGCGATGACCGATCCTACCGAACAACTCAGACCACTCAGCCGATTCAGCCCAGAGTTCGACAGCTGACTGATTTGCTGACTCCATTCTTTTGACCCGACTGACTAACGAAGACTAATGGATTGACATGTTTGACCGTTAGTCATAACGGTGGACTGACGGAATATTCTGTCGACGGACATAATTTTTAGGTAGCCGACGGTGACGGATTACGGCTGATTTCCGGCCCAAAACCTAGTTTTTCGATGAGCAAAATTATAGAATTTTGTGTGGACTTCTCTCATGTGTGTGGAGACTTAGAATTGGGAATTGGATGAAAACTTGGAAGTTTTGGAGAATTGGACTTGAAATTGGAATATGGCTCAAATTGGGAAAGTGTTGTTCTTATGGAATGTGGATTCTTTTCCTACAAAGATATGGAGAGTATTGAAGCCTATAAATAAAGGAGTTCTCTACAACTTTTAGACACACATCTACTTTAGAGAAGGAGTTAAAGCGCACAAGGATAGGAGGAAGGAGCAACCATCATCTTTTCAATAAGTTTTTCTTTCTTCCTTTATTATTATTATTATTATTATTATTATTGTGTGAACTCCAAATTATGAGTAGCTAAATTTATTATTGATTGAGGATGAATTCCTAACTCTTAATATATGATTTGAGTTTTGTTTCAATTCTATCTTGAAGTTTTTCATATGATTATCGTTTGTTTTTACTAATATGAGTGTTTATGCTTTATTGATAGGTTGTTTGGGTGGACAACTAAATTGATTTGTTAATTGATCTAAAGCTAGTGAAAGTTAGGGGATAAGTAATCGTTTCTTGACTATTTACATAAGTAGAACACACAGACCTTGCGGAGGGATTCCGTGGAGCAATTGTGTGTGAAAACAACGTTAGCAAGTGGACCTTGATCTAAGAGTCTAACTACTAATATCAACCTAATAAATTCATAAATCTTAATGCCTTTAACTAAATTACATCTTGAGTGATCTACCACTAGGTGGTTTGGTAAATAGAATCCGGTAGTCAAGAATTTCGTGTCCGGTGATACAAGGGATTTAGGGGTTAGCACTGATCTAGCTGCAATACCTACGGTTGGTGATAATCTATGACTAATAAAAAGTGGAAAAGAACATAATTTTAATCATTGTTTTGCATCGAAGAAGGATTCCTTGATCTATTCTCTCTTATTGATTTCCTTTATCTTTTTAATTGTTTTATTTACTTTCCGTTTCTTATAAAATTTAAAACCAAAACCCCCCTTTTTGTGACATTATAAGATAACTAAAACCTCTTGCTCCTCGTGGGATCGAACTTGACTACACTATATTACTTGTTAATTAGGTAGTAATTTTAGTTGTTTTTATTTTTCTTTTTGCTTTATTCTTGCTTTGTTAGATTCTATATCATATCTAACTTAGTTTTGTGAATCTTGTTTTAGGTATTATATCTTTGGTGAATGCTTAAAAAGGGAAGACCGAGTCCAATACGTCTTCGATCCGGCACTCAACTAAAGGATTTCATTCGAGCGGTTAACACTCCGCTTCCTCGTTCTACATCAAGTGAATTCACAGATTCGGACATAGAAGAAGCAATGGGTAATCGTACACTTAAGGACCTAGATTCTCACAAGCTTGATACACAACAATGGTGTATCCAAACTAACTCAACTTTCGAGATCAAGCCGGGGTTGATTACAGAATTACCAAAGTTTCATGGCATGGTGAATGAAGACCCAAACAACATCTTATGGACTTCAATACCATAGTCATGGCCATGCTTCCACAGGATATTAATGCGGATGGAGCAAAGTTGAAAGATTTTATGTTCTCTTTGGCGGGCAATGCTAAGGAATGGTTGTACTATTTGCCTTCCGTAAGTATCACAACATGGAATGGGATGAAGAAAATTTTCCTTGAGAGATATTTTCCCGCATCAAAAGTTAATCAAATTCGCAAGGAGATTTGTGGGATGAAACAACATGTGGGAGAGTCATTATATGAATGTTGGGATCGGTACAAGAGATTGGTGGAAAGTTGTCCGCACTATCAATTTAGTGATGCCATGATAATCCAATACTTCTATGAAGGTCTCCAAACAAGTGATCGATATATTCTTGACGCCGCGGGTGGTGGTGCACTATTGAACAAGACGGTGGCCGAAGCTACCGAGTTGATTGAAAGTATGGCGGAAAACTCGCAACAATTCTATGCAAGAGATGAACCAATGGTTAAGTTGGTGCATGAAGTTAGTGACTCGTCTTCATAATCCGATCACCGGTTAAAAACATATAGAGGGTAGTGAAACGATTGGCCGCGGTAATTATTCCGGATGATGAAACCGAACAAGTAAATGCTTTATATCCAAATCAAAGGCCAAGGTACGATCCATACTCAAATACTTACAATCCCGGTTGGAAGGATCATCCTAACTTTAGCTATGCAAACAAGCAAGCAGCGGCTCCTAATCCATATGCGCAACAAGGTGGATTCCAACAATCACGTTTCCAACCTCAACAACAACAATTCCAACCACAACAAGTCAAGGAGCAAGATTCTTCGAATGATGACAAGTTGAATGTGATAATGCAAAGCATGCAAGGTCTCACTTCTATGCTACAACAAAACCAACAAAAGACCGATTCGGCAATCAAAGCTTTGGAACAAAGGACCGGTTCGGCAATCAAGGATTTACAAACTCAAATGGGACAATTGGCGACCGATATGAACTTAATGAAAGCTCAAACGTCCACAAAGCTTCCTTCACAACCATTTGTGAACCCAAGAGAGAATGTTAATGCGGTTACTTTACGAAGTGGAAGACAAGTAGAGAGTCCAAGTCATCATGAAGAAGCTAGTGAAGAGGTAGTCAAAGACAAGGATGGAGCCGAACCAAGGAATAATTCAACACCAACCGCCCAATCCAAGGAACCGGTTCCTACTTTTACTACTCCACCTACTTTTCCTTGTCGTTTCGCTAAGTCCAAGAAAGAAGCTCAAGACAAGGCACTCATGGATATCTTCAAGAATATAGAAATCAACATCCCATTCATCGAGGCCATTAGTACAATGCCAAGGTATGCAAAGCTCATGAAGGAGTTTTGCAAAAAGAAGGATAGGTTGCTTGATAATGAAATTAATAAAGTTGGCGAGAGTGCGTCGGCTATGCTTTTGAAGAAGATGCCTACAAAGTGAACGGATCCCGGTGGTTTCACGGTGCCAATTACTATTGGTAAGAAAAGGTTTGAACATGCTTTACTTGACTTGGGAGCTTCCATTAGTGTGATGTCGGCCGATATTTATGACTCTTTGAATCTTGGACCGTTGAAAGAGACAAGAGTTATTATCCAATTATTAAACAAGTCTAACATTTATCCAAAGGGACTTGTAGAAGACGTTTTAGTACAAGTGAATGAGTTAATTTTTCCGGTGGATTTCTTTGTGGTGGATATGGACAACAATGAGAATCGTTCATCTACTTCTCTACTTATTGGGAGGCCATTTATGAAAACCGAGAAGACGAAGATTGATGTTGATAAGGGTACACTCACTATGGAGTTCAACAAGGAAGTAATATACTTCAACATGTTCGAAGCCATGCGCTACCCAAGTGATGTGCATTCCGCTTACTCCATTGATGTGGTTAGTTCATTAGCGCAACAAATGGTGGAATTGAATCAAGAGGATGAACTTGATGTGGTGTTGCAAAAGAGCATTGAATTGGATGTCCACGGCTTGACTAACTTGGATGTTGAAATTTCCATGGAATTGGTGGAGACGTGTGGTGCTTTGACGGCATTACAAGAAGCTAAGGGTAATGTTTCATATATTTCTTTACCCGTGAATGATGAATTACTTGTACCATCTATTGTGAAGGCGCCTAGACTAGAGTTGAAGCCACTTCCGGACCATTTGAAATATGCATTTTTAGGAGATGGAGATGAGCTTCCGGTGATTATTGCAAAGAACCTCACACCGGTACAAGAAGACCGTTTTCTTAGAGTCTTGAAAGAGCATAAAACGGATATTGGTTGGACAATTGCGGACATTAAAGGCATTATTCCTTCCATGTGCATGCATAGTATTCTAATGGAAGAGAATGTGAAGCCGGTACATGATGCTCAACGTAGGCTTAATCCTCCCATGATGGAGGTTGTGAAGAAAGAGATACTCAAATTGCTAAGTGCGGAGGTAATTTACCCAATTTCCCATAGAAAGTGGGTTAGTCCGGTACAAGTGGTACCAAAGAAGTCCGGTGTTACGGTTGTTCGAAATCAATACGATGAAGTTTTTCCTACAAGAGTTCAAACCGGTTGAAGAATGTGCATTGACCATAGGAATCTTAATTCCGCAACCCGGAAGGATCACTTTCCTTTACCTTTCATTGATCAAATGTTGGAGCGGTTAGCGGGGCATTTGTATTATTGTTTCTTGGACAGTTATTCGGGATACAACCAAATTGTGATTGCACCGGAGGACCAAGAGAAGACTACTTTCACTTGTCTATTTGGAACGTTTGCGTATAGACAGATGTCATTTGGTCTTTGCAATGCACCGGATACTTTCCAAAGATGCATGGTAAGTATATTCTCGGATTATGTGGAGCGCATCATCGAGGTATTTATGGACGACTTTAGTGTTTATGGAAATTCTTTTGATAGTTGTTTAGACAACCTTGAACTAGTTCTTAAACAATGCATAGACACAAACCTTGTCCTTAATTGGTAGAAATGTCATTTTATGGTAAACCATGGCATAATACTTGGTCACATTGTGTCCTCTCAAGGGCTCGAAGTGGACAAGTCAAAGATAGATTTAATAAGAAACTTACAATATCCCACTTCAGTGAGGGAGATCCGTTCTTTTCTTGGACATGCGGGTTTCTATAGGAGGTTTATCAAGGATTTATCCCAAATCTCAATGCCGATGAGCAAGTTATTGCAAAAGGAGGTACCTTTTGACTTTAAAAAGGAATGCAAGGATGCTTTTGACAAATTGAAGGCAATATTGACTAGTGCGCCGATTATCAAGTCACCGGATTGGAATCTTCCATTTGAACAAATGTGTGATGCTAGTGATTATGTGGTTGGAGCCGTTTTGGGTCAAAGAGTGGACAAGTTGTCCCATGTTATCTATTATGCATCTAGGACCCTCAATGATGCACAAATCAACTATTCTACCACGGAAAAGGAGTTATTGGCTATAGTGTTTGCATTGGAAAAATTTCGATCATACTTGGTGGATACAAAGGTTATTGTGTATTCTGATCATGCCGCACCTAAATACTTACTAAAGAAGAAAGAAGCTAAGACAAGACTAATCTGGTGGATCATATTACTACAAGAGTTCGACATAGAAATTCAAGATAAGAAAGGTGTGGGGAATACTATTACGGATCATCTTAGTAGACTTGTTATGTCTCAAGAAGAACTTCCATTACAAGACCGCTTTCCGGACGAACAACTTTTCTCCGTGGAAGAATCAACACCTTGGTATGCGGATATAGTGAATTACTTAGTGACAAGGAAGGTACCTAGTACAATGTCCAACTTCCAAAAGATGAAACTTAAGAAGATAGCGAAGCAATATGTGTGGGATGAACCATACTTATGGAAATATGGCGTTGATCAAATAATACGAAGGTGCGTACCTAACTCCGAATTTCAATCTATCCTCTCCTTTTGTCATACTTTTGCTTGTGGTGGCCATTTTGGTTCTAAACGTACCGCTCTCAAAGTTCTTGAAAGTGGATTTTATTGGCCCACCTTGTTTGAAGATTCATATGTTTTTTGTAAATCGTGTGATAGATGTCAAAGAACGGGCAATCTAGGTGCTCGAAATCAAATGCCACTCACACCAATTCTCGCCGTAGAGATTTTTGATGTGTGGGGTATTGATTTTATGGGCCCTTTTGTCAATTCGAATGGAAATTTTTATATACTTCTTGCCGTAGATTATGTTTCAAAATGGGTGGAGGCTAGAGCCACCAAAACTAATGATTCTCAAGTTTTTTGTGATTTTGTAAGAGAAAACATTATTATTAGGCACGGCACACCAAGAGTGGTGATAAGCGATGGAGGCTCGCATTTCAAGAAGTCTTTCCATGCTTTCCTCAAGAAGTACAACATAACACACAAGATTGGTACGCCTTACCATCCACAAACTAGTGGACAAGAGGAAATCTAAAACCGTGAGATCAAGTCCATTCTTGAGAAAATGGTGAATACCACGAGGAAAGATTGGATCTTTAAGCTCAATGATGCACTTTGGGCATATAGAACGGCGTACAAGACACCGATTGGTATGTCTCCATATCGGTTGGTTTATGGCAAAGCTTGTCATCTTCCGGTTGAACTTGAACATAAGGCTTATTGGGAGATAAAGAAATGCAACATGGAGTATGATGAAGCGGGGAAGCAAAGAAAGTTACAACTAAATGAGCTAGAGGAAATACGTAATGATGCCTACGAGAGTTCCCAAATATATAAGGAGAAGACTAAGCTTTTCCATGATAAGATGATTTCTCGTAAAAGCTTCATCGTGGGACAAAAAGTCCTTCTATATCATTCTCGCCTTAAATTATTTCCTGGAAAGTTAAGGTCCCGTTGGATTGGACCATATGTTGTTACTAATGTTTTTCCTTATGGTGCAGTTGAAATTACTAGTCTTAGAGACAACTCGGTTTCCAAAGTCAACGACCATAGATTGAAGCCATACTATGAGAACATCGCCTATGTGAATGTGGATGAACTACCATTTGAATATTTGCTCCCTCTGGAGGAGTAATGTGAAGCAAGAGCTAAGTCGGGTCGTCGACTTTAAAACAAGCACTAAGTGGGAGGCAACCCACCGGTTTTGTATCTCTTATCCTTTTGTTTTTATTTTCTTTGAGTTTCGTTTGTTTATTTTTCTTGATCCATATCATATTAAGATTTCCCACCTTGACTTTACTTGGACGATTCAATTACATTGAGGACAATGTAAGGTTTAAGTGTGGGGGAGTGGCTAAGCATATATTTTTGCATATAAAATAAAAATTGTATAAAATTTCCAACTTTTAGAGATTTTAGAGTCACTAGCATACTTCTAGGTATGTTTACATAGAGAATTCTGACCGACATAAATGAACTTGGAAGTGTAAGGGAACTACGTTGGATTTCTTACTTGTTAGAGTGTTAAATAATGGATTTAATCATGCCGGTGATGCAAATTAGGAGCAGAAAAGATTGCATTATTAGAGTTGATGATCAATCATTAGTGGAGACTACCCATTTTCATATCATGTGAGGCACCGACCAAAAAATTCTTCCTTGACTAAAGAGCTTCTTTTGAGTGTGTGTCATCGTACGTTAATTCCGGGTAGAATGGTGAGCTACCCAACTTCACACAAATTTTCAGCACTATTTTGATCTCTTGAGTGCTAATTTTTGTCAATCATGAGGGTGACGTCTATGGATGAAAGCCTCCTTCTTATAGTTCGATTTGCAGTTAGCACCATTCTCTCTCTCGACAACAACGGGTCCATAGAAACACCATAATCATCAACAACAAGGGAGCGACATCAAAATCTACAAGGAAAGTTGAAGACGTTTTAGGTTTACAAGCAACGGAACAAGAAAAGAGCTAAATTTCAAATCCAAGTAAAGCAACATACAATGAGCATATTTTTAAATATATTTTGAAGACTTACAATACAATGAGGTAATTCTACATTCAAGTATGAAGACTTATTTACAAGAGAGAAGAAAAGTAAAAGGTGAGAATTATTGAAGTTTATGATTTCAAGACGATAAAAGTTGTGAAGAATCAAGTGGTAAACTACTTTTCCACGGCCATAATTGTTTTATTTTTCACTTTGATTTGTATTTTGTTTCTTTTGTTTCAAAAAAAAAAAAAAAATGAGACAAGAGAAATATCTATTATTGTTTTGTTTTGAATAAGCCGTGGGGAAGGAAAATCTATAAGGAAGTTTCAAGCGACAAGGATTTTAAGGAAAAAGGTTACAAATTTTCAAGGATTTATGAAGTTCAAGTGTTTATCATCAATAGTTGAATCCGAAGACCAAGAAGATGAAGACGAGGAGCGGAAGACATTTGTATTGGATTCCGTGAGAGTGGTGTTATCATAATTGGAAATCGTATGTGAAGGTAAGTAAGTAATATCATCCTCGATAATAGTGGTTGATTTCCTTTCTTAGAGATCGTTAGAAAAATGGTTTTTCAAAATATTAAAAGATGTGGGTTTTTCAAAATTTCGGAAGTTATCCTTCCCACCATTCAACGTGTTGCAGGAATTCTATCTTCATTCTTACCTGCACACATGTGAGACCCATCAAAAATCCGTCTTTTTGAGTGCAATTTCATAAAACCCTTTTGCGAGGTAGAAGTCGAGGCAAAATGCTTATTGATCGTTTCTCAAACACGCATTCTCTCATTATGGTGTGGTTATTTCTCACTCAACATTTAAGAATGAGAATATGTTCTTTAGTATTTCTAACTTCTTATTACTAGCATGCAGAAAATTTATGTCCTCATAGCTCTTTGGATACTTAGGACGCTGAAACGCTTTGAAGTTGTAAGTTTTAGTTTGATTTGCTCGAGGACTAGCAAAGTCTAAGTGTGGGGGAATTTGATAGGGTGTAGAATACATCCTATTTACTATCTATAGAGTTTATGATTTCTTTGCTATTTTTCTTGTGAATTATGTATTTTACTCGTGTTTTTGAGTTATTAGGTACTCTGGAGTCGCACGGAGGAAAAGAAGAATAAATGATCCAAATTGAGCAAAAAGGGAAGGATTGTCATTTCACAGGAAAACACTATCGGGAGACGAGCCACGGTTAAAGGGAAACTCTCTCAGAGAAGTATTAAAAACAGGCCAGCTGATGTTAAGGGGTTTCCATCTAGGGTATCCCTTATCATTTATACAAGGGTGTAATCATCACTGAGTAACCCTTATCCAGAAAATATGTGTGTTGTTAGCACCCAAACTGGGGTGGTCCTATCCCTGGGGAGTTTAAATCCACCTCAATCATTCTCAACCCTAATCGAGAAGGAATTTTTTCCCCAAATCATTAGTATCTGAAATTGATAAAAACAAGCAGCTGTGACTGCTGTTAAACCAGAGAAAAAAGATCGAGAAATGGGAGAGAAGAAAAATGGTCTGAGAGGGTATATGGTTGCCGCTATGAAGCAAATCAAGACAGGGATGAGTTCGAGATCAAGAAGAAGATGGTGATGTACTGTTGAGTTAAAATCCGTGTTTGAAAGGTTCCTGTGATTTGATTTCTAAGAAATTTAGGGAGGATTTGAAGCTGATAATTATCATGGGTTGATCTATAAAGATAAATTGAAGATGGGTTTTGATTGTTTAGAAGGAATTGATGGTTTTGCAGTTTCAAAGATTGGAGTTGTTGTTGATTGAATTGGTGGTACTGATGGGAGGAATCTAAGATAATAACGATGGCCGCTGTTGAATGAGATACTGAATGGGTTGTTGCTTTGAGTTCAAACATGAAAAGTATCAATGGGTTTTGAGAAATAATTGAAGAACCAAACTGATGTTGTTGTTTTCCATGGATGAATTTGAAGACTCATTTGGAGATAAAATTGATGCAACTCAGGAATGGAGGAAGAATTGAGCTGATATGGGTGATATGAAGGTGGTATTGTGCTGCAGATGATTCAAATTAGATGTATGTTAGGTATTCTGCAGGGATTGAAGAGAAGAGGCCTGAATTTGGCCGGGAAGTCCTGTAATTAAACAGAACTCGACCGATTTTCCACTCCGGCGAGTTGACTCAGTACCGGCGATGAGCGATCCGACCGAACAACTCAGACCACTCATCCGATTCAGCCCAGAGTTCGACAGCTGACTGATTTGCTGACTCCATTCTTTTGACCCGACTGACTAACGAAGACTGACGGATTGACCTGTTTGACCGTTAGTCCTAACGGTGGACTGACGGAATATTCCGTCGACGGACAGAATTTTCAAGTAGCCGACGGTGATGGATTCTGGCTGATTTCCTGCCCAAAACCTAGTTTTCCGATGAGCAAAAATTACAGAATTTTGTGTGGACTTCTCTCATGTGTGTGAAGACTTAGAATTGGGAATTGGATGAAAACTTGGAAGTTTTGGAGAATTGGACTTGAAATTGGAATATGGCTCAAATTGGGAAAGTGTTGTTCTTATGGAATGTGGATTCTTTTCCTACAAAGATATGGAGAGTATTGAAGCCTATAAATAAAGGAGTTCTCTACAAATTTTAGACACACATCTACTTTAGAGAAGGAGTTAAAGCGCACAAGGATAGGAGGAAGGAGCAACCATCATCTTTTCAATAAGTTTTTCTTTCTTCCTTTATTATTATTATTATTGTGTGAACTCCAAATTATGAGTAGCTAATTTTCTTATTGATTGAGGATGAATTCCTAACTCTTAATATATGATTTGAGTTTTGTTTCAATTCTATCTTGAAGTTTTTCATATGATTATCGTTTGTTTTTACTAATATGAGTGTTTATGCTTTATTGATAGGTCGTTTGGGTGGCCAACTAAATTGATTTGTTAATTATCTAAAGCTAGTGAAAGTTAGGGGATAAGTAATCCTTTATTTACTATTTACATAAGTAGAACACACAGACCTTGCGGAGGGATTCCGTGGAGCAATTGTGTGTGAAAACAACGTTAGCAAGTGGACCTTGATCTAAGAGTCTAACTACTAATATAAACCTAATAAATTCATAAATCTTAATGCGTTTAACTAAATTAAATCTTGAGTGATCTACCACTAGGTGGTTTGGTAAATAGAATCCGGTAGTCAAGAATTTCCGTGTCCGGTGATACAAGGGATTTAGGGGTTAGCATTGATCTAGCTTCTATACCTACGATTGGTGATAATCTATGACTAATAAAAAGTGGAAAAGAACATAATTTTAATCATTGTGTTGCAGCGAAGAAGGATTCCTTGATCTGTTCTCTCTTATTGATTTCCTTTATCTTTTTAATTGTTTTATTTACTTTCCTTTGCTTATAAAATTTAAAACCAAAACCCCCCTTTTTGTGACATTATAAGACAACTAAAACCTCTTGCTCCTCGTGGGATTGAACTTGACTACACTATATTACTTGTTAATTAGGTAGTAAAATATTAATTAATTTATTGTGGTTACGACACGCATCATGGATGAATTAAAGAGTATTGAGTTTCTTGATCAGTGTTATCTCAGAAATGCATGAGTTTTGGATATAATTATGTTTCGCGCTTCCACCCTACATCAGTTGGTATAAGAGATAGACAACGCTCATTCATCATGTTTCGAGGAAGTAATTATGGTGTTGTTCGAAGAGGCGCTCTCAACGATGATAAAGAGAAAGTAGAGATAGATGATCTAGAATGGAAGGTTAAGGTTCTCACCCTCCAACTGGATGAAATGCATCATCAGCAAGAACCCCATCATGGTCCTAGCCTACATAGAGTGGAGGAGGAGACCGTTGATGACGAGGGAGGATTTCATGGAGTTGCACATAATCCGCAAGATTCATTGGAGTCCGAATTAAAGCTTGAAATCCAAAGGTTTGATGGTATTTTTTCTTTATCAGTAATTGAAAAATATCATGTTATCGTGGAATGGAATTCACCAACAATTTATGATATTTATCTTAATGGTGAGATCATATTATGTTCTAGTTATGTTGTTCCATATTCTCTTGAAGCATTATGTAATATGGTGGACCAACGACTTCAACTTCACTTTTTCGATGCGCAAATATTTTCTAGTCTGATAGTAATTATGCCAATATTATTTAATTTAAAGGATTATAAGGATTTTCATCGAAGAATTATTTGTACAAGAACAAATATTGGCTGAATTCGGGGACGTTTTTTTTTTTTTGAGAATGGGGAGAATGATGGAGTATTTATGGAAGGATAATATACATGTTTATTATTAAATTTATTACAAGTTATATTTTAATTTAATTAAAATATTTCGATTTTCATTATTTAGGTATATTTTAGTAATATCTATTTATTGGAGTATTTTATTATTTTATAAAATATCTATTAGATAAGGTAACAAATATATTTTAATTGATTAGAAAATAATTAATGATCTTATAAGAGTTATCTATATAAAGAGCTCTGTGTTTTAGCATTAGACAGTTTTTGGATGAATTAAAGAGTATAGAGTTTCTTGAGTGTTATCTCCGAAATGCATGAGTTTTGGATATAATTCCATTTCGCGCTTCCGCCCTGCATCAGTTACTTTGAAGACCCGTGTTACTTTAGATTGGATTACTTATGTTTTAGTTACTTATACGCAGGTTACTTTAGATTTACAAAAAAATGAAAAAGTATGGTCGGACTGTTTTACACAACAATTATGGACTATTGAAGTCAATTTATCCTCTTGGAATTCTTATTTGGTTGTGATCATTGTAATGGTAAGAATTTTGGTCAAGAATTGGGGGAGAAACTTGACATTCATAATAGTATTTTGACTCTTACAAAACTTTGTAACAATTTGGATCTTGAATCGGCTCGGTTAATCAATTATATCAAGCTTTCCTCTTTTATGAAAAATAAATAAAAATACTTGACAAGAGAATCAAACCCTTAAGCTTACCAACACAAGTGAGAGTCAAAAAAAAAAGGAAAATAAAATAAAGAAAAGAGAATTGTTTTTGTTATTTTAAGCAAAACCCTTGACTCAGTAGTCGAGTTAGGGGTTCAAATAGTTTGAAGAATAGGTGTGTAGTTAATCATTTTTTTATAGGATTGAACAATGGTCCCTAAACTAGCTAGATCCAAACTTTTTTTGTTAGGATAGAATTATTGGCAGATAAGTTAGGAAAGTTTCCTAAAGGTAGTAGATACCTTGAGAAACAAGTTTTTTATATTTTTCTTAAATTTAGAGTTTGTTTAGGGGGAGTTATCTATATAAGGAGCTCCAAAAACGAAAAAATTGAAAGAGACTCTTTTGATTAATTAAATTGTATTTTTAATGTTTAACTTTGTTTAACTTTATCTTGTTTTTTATTTATAGTCGAGTTCTTCTTAAAGTCTAAATAATATCATATTCATAGTCGTGATTCTTTGGAGTTTCAAGGTCTGGATCAGTGTTCATTTTCGTTATTTCTAGGAATAATTTGAGGTCTGAACAATCTATAAGTTAATTTTAAACTTTTATATGGCTGCGGAAAATATCATCTTTTGTAATGCTTCCGAACTGCATCATACTTATTGAATTCTGATTCAACAACATGGATATCTTTTTCCTTTTGCCATACCGTAGAAAAAATAGAAATATTAGTTTTATGTTTGTCGCATCGTAGTGATTTCCTAGAAATTGAGACCAACAATATATTCCAATAATATCAAAGTTGACAACTTTGATAGAACCTAAATATTTATAAGAAGGTTGTAATTGATTATGTTATGTGAAGAAAAACAAAGAGCCATAAAACGTGCTGGCAGGAAAAAGAGATACTTCTTCCATTGGAAGTTATTCAGCCTCTCCTCTTCTGATAAACAACATTTTATATAAGTACTAGGTCTTAACCCGTGCCGTAACGGCACGGGCATAATTTTTGTTTAGTTATGAATTTTTCGACATATGAATATCAAATATAATATGTATTAATATCAAGTTTACCCTTCTTATCGTTGCAAAAGTAAAGGGAAAACCGATAGATATTTTTATTCTTCACTTCACATCCTTTATAGCATTTTCCGCCTTGACATCCTCCCACACTATGTCTCTTTTTTCGAGTTGCATCCTCAATCCAACAATGAAATTATATCGAAACTAATTTTTACATATTTTGTCCCAAAAAATATATGTTATTTGATATGTTTTTTAGTTTAAAAAGATATCTTATCGATCTTTTGAAATGGTATTACCTTTTTGCATATTTCTTATATTTAGTGAATGGTGTTAGGATGTTCATGGAAAATAGGAACCTACTATGGGCCCGACAACATAGCACCGATCATGTCCCCACTTGGCCACCTGGGGATATGAGGTATGTGGTTTTAATCTAAAAGGCCTCAGCGCTACGTAAGGAGATGCCTAAGTTTATTAAGCTCAACATGTACTCCTCTTTCTTCCATGTAGGACTATCCCTAGCTATAATTAAGTGGTTTATCGTGCCACATAATCCAACAATCTCCACCTTGACGATATTAAACCACTTCACCATATGATTACCATTTGTATATGCTACCCATCGATCAGGATTATTGCCACTATGCGCCCTACAATCCTACTTCACCTTGAGTTAATGAGAAGGAAAGCACCAACTCCAGCTTGAGCATTTCCTTTCCCACATAGAAACCCTACTAATTGAGAGTTAATGTGTGAGACACTAACTCCACCTTGAGCGCCAGTTCATCCTTGAGAATTGTCTTTCCGATCTAGAACCCTGGTCCACCTGAGCTAATGAGTGAGACACTAACTCCGCCTTGAGCGACAGTTCAACTTTGGGCCTTTCCTTCTTCACCTTGAGTCTGATTTCACTTGCGTGCTAAACCGGGTGACATCCACATCCACAACCACTTCAACGTTCGAACAGTAGCCACAACCACGGGTTCTGATACCAATTGTTAGGATCTTCATGGACCATCAAACACTACTCAGGGCCCAACCACATAACACGAAACCCCACTTGACCACCTTGGGATAAGAGGTGCGAGGTTTTAACTAAAAAAGACTCGGTGCTATGTATGGAGAAGTCCAAACTTATTGTATGTTCTTACTATTTCAATGATGATGACATACTTAAAATCTAATTCACTCACTTAATATATTATACTTTAAAATGTTAAGTCATTTCCGATGGTAATCATTTTACCCACATACGATGTAGTTCTAGTTTTTCAAAATTCCCATAAATAATATGTACGTAATTCAATTTGGCAGGAAGAGTTCACCAAATGGAATATAGGTAATGGATTGTCATTTCATAACATTGTGGCCTTTTCAACATACTTGGATCCAGAGTTGGTAAACATCAATGAATTTATGGGTTCTCGGGCGAGAGTAATCTAGGTATGGGCTACCTCCCAGAAAAATTCTAATGGATGTCCACATCAGTTTTAGTTGAAAATCCCACGCTATCGGATAACCACAATGACTAAGTGGGAACAATATTGGCAAAGATCAGGTCCTTAAAAATGGTCTTAGTGTTGACCACGGGTTACATGTCGAGGGAGAAAGAGTATGCTTGACGGATTGAACATATTCCAGAGACTCATGAGTGAGAAAAAATGCCAGAGTCTAGGATTGAACATATTCCGTACCCGAGGACGGCTCCAAATTAAGTTGGAATAGAGGTAATGGTTTGTCATTTGCTAACACCGAGACCTTTTTAGCATAATTGGCTTCGTAGTTAGCGAAAAATCTTTATAGTTAAGCATGCTTGGTATTGAGTAATCTTGGGATGGGTGACCTCTTAAGAAGTTGTTGCTAGATGAACGCAGCTGTTACCATTAAAAACTCAATACTATCAGATGAACGCAGTGGCTTAGTAAGGACATTATCGGTAGAGGGCATGCCATTACATTCTACGACATTATGCCTCCAAATGTGAGGTTATTTGTTGCATAAAAATAATAAAATCATGATTAGTTAGTAAGTCAAATCATTAAGTAATTAACCTAATAACAATAAACTAAGCTATCCATCATCATTGAATAAAAATAACGTTAAACCATTTATTAAGAAATACGTGAGGCGATGCGAAATTACTCACTGGGCACCAATACTTGCCACCGTCATTATGGTCCACTTATATAATTGTTAGCCAATTTAACTAAGTTTGATGCTGATTTTTTTTTCATTCAAAAAGGTATTTTGAAAACATTTTGATAGCAATATTTTTTCATCTTAGTGTTTATTAAAGATTTCATAAAGTGTATACTTCCAAATTTATCAATTTGTAAAGTGGGGAGAAGGAGCTTTTAAAAGATTCAAAAGCAAAAGCTATAGTTCACCCTAGCTTCATATTTTATGTTCCAATTCTATCCCATTTTGTTTATAACTGACAACAATTATCCTTGAATCTATATATGATCACCAATTTTTATTTTTTATATTTTATATTCTTTAAAGATAATTATTTTTTATTTTCAAACTACATTTTATGTTATATCATATCACTAAAATATACTTTTATTTTCAACCATAAATATTAAGAGATTATGGATTTTAAAGTGGTTTACAAAAATAATACTTTTTAGTAATAATACTAATTAGTAAATTTAATATTACATGTGTACGTACTCTATAGAAAATTTACTTACTTTACGCACTATAAAATAAAATAGACAATTTTCAGAAATATGTCTGTTTTTGTCATTTTGTCACTAACTATAGTTGAACATGATATTTTCAGGGATATGTCTGTTTTTTAAAATATTTTTAGCTTTAGTTTATAATTTGCAACCGTTCAATTATTTTTTATACAAAGCTCGGCACAGTAACTTACATCGGCAACCAATTGTTTTTTTTACAAAACTCCGCACAATAACTTACAATAACATACATCGTACATCGTAAACTGTGCTTTATATTCTTGATGATAATAATAAGAAAGTGAAGTAACAAAGTATTAGTATTGATTTTGATTAATGGGATTGCATAAACAAAACATAAAGTGTTCCATTATATGAGTTACAAGATTTTCTAAACATTGTAAAAGTCCTATCTTTTACAACTGATTTCAAAGGAAGCGTTGTCGTATATCATCACTACCAACACTTAGGACCAAGGGGTTGCGCTAAGAAACAAACGACAACTCTTTAGGAAAAAAGTTGTGACGACATTTAGCTATAACAACTCTGTTTTATTAGTGTAGTGACTTATCCTATCACAACTCTCACAAATGTTGTTGAAGAACAAAAAAATATGATAATGAAAAATATGTTAACATGGATAATTATGAACCTGCTGCATGGAAGTCTAGCTCGTCAACCATCCTTTCACTTCACGTTTGGTTTTTTTTTCATATTTTTAAATAGAAACCTATAACAACACTTATAAGTGTTGTTGAAGTAAAATATAATGTTGGAAAATGAGGTTGGGGGATTCGATCCCGAGCCTCTTTGCATGGAAGTCTAGCTCATCAACCATCCTTTAGGTTCAAATGAAGTTTTGATGTTTTTCATTTTTTAAATAGGAACCTATAACAACACTTATAGGTGTTGTTGGAAAATAAAAATATATAATGTTGGAAAAATGAGGTTGGGATTCGATCCCGAGCCTCGGGCATGGAAATATACACCACTAACCATCCTACACTATCACGGATTTTGTCAAGTTTGTGGTTTCTTAATACACTAACTTTATGACAAGCCTTCATAAGTGTTGTAAAACAAAATGTAATGCCAAAAAAATAATGCTTTTTAAATATGGTCATTTTCACATTTTTATAATATTTACTTTACTTATTTTCAATAAGGGGTAGTCCGGTCATTTTCGCTCTCCATAATGTTTATTGCACTTATTTCCATCAAGGGTTATATGGTCATTTTCATATTCTAAATATTTACTTTACCTATTTTCGATAAGGGTAGTCTTGTCATTTTCCGGTCTCCATAATAATTATTGCACTTATTTCCATTAAGGGTAATATGGTCATTTTTCATATTTTATAATAGTCATTTTCATAAGCAGCAATACCAAACTAATTCTAAGTATTAGCTAATAAAAATATACTTTTATTATCATCATTAGTAGAATAATTTATATATTATCTTTTTTAGTTTGACATTTAATTAATAGACTATTTATTATGAAGAATTATGGAACCTTAATGACATGATAAATTTTGTCCATCAGATGCATTTCTAATCTCAATCACAACCATCACCTATGACAAACGATTACCTCCCTAGATTTATCTCTTGTGAGGAAAAATTTGAACCGCAACTTACATAAGCAAAGTTATCCAAACTGTGCTTTATATTCTTGATGATAATAATAAGAAAGTGAAGTAACAAAGTATTAGTATTGATTTTGATTAATGGGATTGCATAAACAAAACATAAAGTGTTCCATTATATGAGTTACCGGAAGATCCGGGTCTCTTGTACTTGTTCCTTAGATTAGTGGTTATTTATGTGTTTATAGGGCTTAACCCGTGCCGTAACTAATATCTATTGATATTATTAGATTAGTGATTCATTCGACCTTCGCCACCGCTTCCACAACCTACTATCGCAACTAATATCTATTGATATTTTTTTTGTTTTTATCAAAATCATTTATTAATAGAAGAAATACAAATTTATTAATTTAACTAAGAGAAATTTTATAATGGAAGAAATTAATAGATTATTTATTATGAGCAATTAGTGAAAAACATTATTATGAGGAGTTAATAAATCATTTAATATCAATTAGTGTGAAACACTAATTAGTTAGGTATTTATTATATTAGTCATTTACTATATTTATTATATTAGATTTCCATTAATGGGTCATTAAATGTTAGTTTTATGGGACAAATTATAACCATAGATTTATCAATTTGGATATGAAATCTTGGCCATCACTTACACGTGCGAGATGAGGGTGTGGTCAAGAGAACTACAGCCGTAGATTTATCTTTGTCCAGACAAATCCTGACCACCACTAACAAAGGCCAACTTGTCCAAACCCTGTTTTATACTAATGATTGTGATGATATTTATTTATGAAGAGATAGAATTTCAATATATTTTTTTTAATTGATATTTTTTTTGGGATAATTATTCATCTCAACAGAAATGAGAACCGCAATATAATATTTTTCTAGAAATCTTGTAAGAGGGATAAAAAAAAATGTTATTTCAGAGAATAAACATCACGAAATTACCGTCGCCTAGTTTTTTTTTTTTTTTTTTTGAAGTTTCATTCGTAACCATCCTAGTTAGTAATTCAAGAAATTATTCACGAATCATTCACCAATTTTTAGAACTGACTGAATCAGAACAATTCGCCCGAATAACTTAGCTTTGAACCTAGTACACGGATTTTTATATTGGTTACTAACTACTACAAAAAAAATGTTTCTAACATACTGTTGTCACCTAGATTAATGACACATATATGCTCTGAAATGATATATTTAGACGCATGCTCTTTTGCCATTAACTCATCTATTAGTAACATCTTTTTTGTTCCTAATATATTTGTTGCAAATTGGAGGACATGTGTTGAATATTTTTTATCCTTGCTTGTTTAGCCACGTGGTCCAATCATTTTTCTTAAATTATTTCTCCAACCCTTGTATTTCCTTTGAATAAATTTTACCTCTTGGGCTTGAGTAATTATCCCAGTCCGTTTTTGAATTAAAATTACCAAATATGATTTCCTCTCAGAGTATTTTCGGCTGACCAAGAGAAACTTTCTTGTTTAGCCACGTGGTCCGTCGTTTTATTGATAAATTTTACGTGTCAACTTAGCCTCTAGTTTTACAATCAGAGACTATTGTGACACTTGACAATAAGTTCTCCTTTAGCCAAGTGGCAGCCTTTAACAAGGCTATTTATTCCGCATGTAGAGCCGAGGATGCCTTCTCCGAACCCGCTGACACGTGCATAAAGGACTCGTGGTCTACGGAATAAAGAATAAAGGCAAAACCCATAGACAAGTCTTCTTTTATAAATGAGGCATCTATGAATATTATCCAATCAGAGTTTAAGTTAAACCATTTACAATTGACCGGCTTCACCTTTTTGAGATTAATTCCTTGTTGGAATAATTTTGATGGAATATATTGCATCAATCTGTTTATCTGGCTGATCAAATCAATTGGGTTAGGAGGAATTTTCTCAAAAACTACCGAGCATCTGTATTTCCAAATAAACTAAAGTCTGGTGGCTATTTTTCTCCTAAACTAATCGGATCCTTAACCGAAATCCACCCTTTAACCCACTTATCCATTGTATCAGTCGCTCCTATTGAGCTGAATTTGTCCAGCGAAAAACCAAACCAAATAGCTCTAGCGAATGGGAAGGATCTGAATAGATGATTATTCGTTTCGTGAACTTGTGCATCACACAACTGACAGATAGGATTAATATCTTTGTTATGTGCTCCAAGTCTTGCTGAAGTGGGGAGCGCTTTTTGAATTAATTTCCAAATGAACAGTTTGATCCTCAGAATCGCCTGGATTTCCCAAATTGTTCCCCAAGGGAAATCCACTGGGGTTTTATCATCTTGAACTTGATCAATTAAGAAATTGTAGATGTTTTTCGCAGAGAAGTTTCTAGTGTGATGATGTTTCCACCTCATTTTGTCATGTTCCTGGATTCTTGGAGTTATCGCTAGTATTTTGCTTCTATCTTCAGGGTCGAAAAATTTGTTCAGCTTTTCCCGATTCCAATTATTGTCTTCCGTAATTAATTCTTGAACCATTTTTGGGACCTGTTATTGAAGATTGGTAGGTTGAGTGATAATTTATGTGTTTGGTATCCATTTATCTTCCCAAATTTTAGCATATTTACCGTCTTTTACTTGCCAGACGAAGTTGCCTCTAATAAGTTCTAAGCCTTTTTGTATGATTGTCCATATCCAAGTTAAATTGGAAGATCTAGTGGCCTCTAAAGGATGAGAATTTGGAAAATATTTAGCTCAAAGTAGTTTAACCCAAAACTGATCTTGATCAGATATAAGACGACTGGCAAGTTTTGTAAGAATAGCTATGTTGAAGCTATGAGGATTTTTTATTCCTAGTCCTCCTTGCGAGATAGGCTTACATATGCTAGCCCAAGCTCTTATAAATCCCCCTTGTCTCTTTTGTCCTTCTTTTTTCCACCCGAAGTTTCTTTGGATTCGGTCGATTTGATCAAGAGTCTCTTTTGGAAGGGAAATTACTTGCATTTGATATGTTGGAAAAGCTTGCAGAATAGATTTAATTAAAACTGTTCTACCTGCCTGGGATAAGAGTTTCAATTTCCAGCCTTGCAGAGTGGAATAGTATTTTTGGAGAAGCGGCTCAAAATTAGCTTTTCTATTTTTGTCAAAAAATAATGGAGTTCCAAGATATCTATCATTTTTAGTCATCAATGGGACTTTAAGAATTCTAGCAATGATTTTCCCGTGTTTGGGATGCAACCGAGAACTAAAATAAACAATGGATTTTTGGAGGTTGACCATTTGCCCCGTGATGTCTCCAAATAAGAATAGAATATCTAGAAGATTTTTTGCCTCGACTAATTTGGGTTTAGTGAATAGAAAGCAATCGTCGGCAAAGAATAGATGGGAAATGTTTGGCGCGTTGTTATTGATTTTGAGCCCAGAAATTTTCTTATCGACAATAGCTTTGTCCAGGAGTCTAGATAAAATTTCCATGCATATGAGGAAAAGGTAGGGAGATAGGGGGTCACCCTGTCTTAAACCTCTCGAGGTACGGAATTTTGGCCCAGGTGAACCATTAAGAAGAATTGAGAAAGAGGTTGAAGAAATGCATTGCAAAATGAGGTGAACCCAATTTTCACTAAATCCAAAACTAAGAAGGGCTTTTGAGATGAAAGTCCACTCCACCCTATCAAAGTCCTTCGAGAGGTCTAGTTTAAGCGCCAGATAACCCTTTTTTTCGCCCTAGAGGTTTTCATATAGTGGATAAGTTCATGAGCGATTATGATATTGTCTGTAATTTGTTGTCCCGGAAAGGCTGATTGATTTGGAGAGATTATTTTATTGAGGATGGGCTTTAATCTGTTCGCCAGGATTTTTGAGATTAATTTGTAAACTATATTACTTAAGCTAATGGGCCTAAAACTACAAAAATACTAGGTATTAGCCACAACTCTATTGCCACGGATCAGTATATTCGTGGCTATTGGTTACATATTTCCATGCCAAACGGGTAGTCGTGACAAATAGGTCATTTGTTACGGCCAGATGTGATGATGCCACGGGTCCAGGTTTATAAGATATCAGTCTGATGAATGACCTCTACTGACGACAGGGTGGGACGTGGGTGTTGTGGGCCTTCTGCTTCGGGACAAAGGAAATAATTCCGTACCTAATGTTGTCCAACTTATTATCCGCTAAGTGGGGGAAACCCGCGATTCCACCTGAAGAGAAATAACTCCCCAGTTCCCCCCTCACCTCTTTTCTTTCTTTGATTATTATGCATTCTAAAAGGGAAAAAAAATCTATACTTCGAAACTCTTTACGCATAGAAGACAAATCTTCCAAGTAAGCTGAGATTGGTGTAGAATTAGTTCTTATTTCTTCGATTTTCTAGAAACTAAGGTTTTTACGGTAGTATTTTTTCTGTATAATCAACCTAATTGTATATCGTTTTTTAAAAAAAAATTTATACTGATTAAGAGTATTATCTTCTTTAATTTGAACTATTTTTTTATTTTGGGTCAGATTTGGAATAAGGAAATCCATCAATTTCTTCCTTCTCTGCAAGACTTCATCGATTTTGATCTGAAATCGTATCTCTCAAGCTGGTAAGAAATTCGATTACTTATTCCTTCATATCCTGGTATGAATGTCATACATTTTGAGTTTTATATTAGATCCAAAGTTTGATTTTTGTTTGAAATTTCAGTTAAGGTTCTTTCTTTAACATCAGAAAAATTAGGTCTTTGTTTATACACATCGTACAGGATTCCTATTTCAAGTGTAATCTATCTATGCAAATTCCATTCTAATTTAGACAAATACTGCTTTTGGTTATTCTTAAAAATTAGGTCTTTGTGCATCTGGGTGTGTATTAAGGACTACATTCTTATGAAACCACCTGTTTGTGGGTAGTATTTTTTTAAGGGAACATTATTTAAATACCCTTACTATAGAGCCCCTTCTAAAATACCCTTATCAACTTATACAAATACCCCTAAGCCTAATACATTACTAAAATACCCTTTTTTATATAGTGTATATACAAAACCACCACCATTACCACTATTCAAAAAAAATTAAAAATTAAAAATTATCTCTAATGCCCACCACCATTGTCCACCACCAACCACCACCACTGTCCACCGCCTCCTACCACCATGGACGACCACCACCACCACCAACCACCACCACCGACAACCACCACCACTAACCACCACCACCGCCGACCACCACCAACCGCCACCACTGCCGACCACCACTGCCGTCGACCACCACCACCGCCAACCACCACCACCTACGACCACCACCACTGTCCACCACCGCCGATGCCGCTAACGAAAACCACCACTGTATACTACCACCGCCACCGCCAACAACCGACACTCACCGCCGCCGCCAACCATTACCGCCGTCAACCACCATCGCCGCCGCCAACCACCACCACCATGTGGAGTCAACTTGCTGAAGTTGTGTTCATATCGAAGGAAACTAGCTCAAGTTGTCTTCAACAATAAAGGCAACTAGCACAAAGTTGTCTTCAAAAAGTGACAGCAACTAGCCTAAGTTGTCTCCATATATGGAGGCAACTAGCACAAGTTGTCTCTAAAAAAAATAAAAATTATACACAAATAAGTGAACCTAGTGTGAATTGAACACACATCTACTGACATATAGTCAGTTGTGCTACCATTGCACCACAGGTTCGCCACACTATCAGTATGCAACCAACAAATCAAAGAACCACCATACAACACCACACCCTCCATCTTTGCTACTGCAACTCTACCTGTAATAGCTTCATGACCACAACCGTCTATGAACACTTGCAACATGATCCAATAGCTGCAGTCACTTCCATGCCCCTACTCAAACACCATCAGCAACACACAAGCAGTAACAACTTCTTGTTCTGCTTTCAATGCCTGGATTCATATTGAGTTCCTTCTCAACTTCCTAAGCATTCATCTACTCTCTTGACTTTAAAGCATGAGCACCAGCAACACAACCATCATCAACAACTCATCACAAACCATGTGTTATCATTGCACCACAAATTCGTCACAAATAATCTAAGATATATGTATAAGATAATTTCAGATGAATAAATGGACCCAAAAACATAACCAAGTTTCCTCTGAACTGGAATCAACTAGCTCAAGTTGCCTCCAATATGGAATCAACTATCTCAAGTTGCCTCCAAAACTGAAAGCAACTTGGTCAAGTTGTCTTCAGAAAAAGGAAGCAACTACCTCAAGTTGTCTCCAATAGTGGAAGAAACTTGGTCAAGTTGTCTCCAAAGTTGGAAGCAACTTTCTCTAGTTGATCAAAAAATCTAGAGTTCAAGAATTAAATGAAGCAAACAGAATGGAGCTATTTTCGATGTTTATACAGTTCAGTATCACACTATTCAAGAAAATTAAATTTACTGAATCGATAATGGCATCAAGAGAGAGTATACCTGAAATTTATTGCACCTGTTAGTTCCTGCAATTTTTGTAGCAATAGCATCATCATCAACACCAACCATTTCTATTGACTGAACCAATACTCAATCTACAGCTTCTCTTGCAACTTCATAATCTCCATCAGAATCACTTCATAGCAACCACCTGCATTTTTTGAATCTGCTAGTGAACTCAGAACTATCTAAAACAACTTCATAATCTGCACATTTCAGCTCATGACTCGCAATCCAACTCCAGGAAATAGCGACACCTTCAGGTTAAGTCGTCTCATTACCATTGCTCCCTTTATTTCTCTATCACCAGTGTCTCAGTACCCATCTCTCATCCGTTGATATAACTGTAACTATACTATCTCAGCCTTGCATTCCCTTGAGCATAACCTGTAAAACCTAACATACATCTAGGTTTTGTTCTCCATAATCATCTCACCATCTACACCACAACTTAGCACATCAGCACAAACCAACTGCATTCAATCACTTCATACATTTTGCAACCTCTTGAGTCACGACCAACCAACAACATCAACACTTTATGTAGCTTCTGCAACAGCTGCAATTATGACACTATTCATCCAACATTACCTGCTACCACCAATTTAAGCATCTTCCTTTTTACACAACACCAATACTATCAAACTGTCACAAAGAAAGACCAGTTCCATCTACCAATCACCTGTAATTATCCTTTTCAAGCTCAATACCACAATCAAATACATCTATAACAGAAATATCTTCTTTAGAAAAGCACACCATTCACAGCTCCACAATCCATTCAATCGCAAACCACCATTCACAATCAAATCCATCTATAATTACCCAATTCAACCACAATTCAATTAAAATCAAATTAACAGATAATAGACAATTCCAGGATGGAAACCATACCTTGGCAGTAAGCACCACCACCATCATTTGTATACTCTTCTTCTTTCCGATATGGAAGATATCACCACCACCACCACAATAACAAACAATCTTTCCAAAATAAACACGAAATCTAAATCTTGACTCGAAATTATCAAATTGAAAACTACCTGAATTGGTTTCAAACACGCAAATCATCGAATTAAAAAATTACATGAAATCGAAATCTTCATCTACTGATTCTTCATAAACCCCTTCTTCTAATCATTAGCAACAACTTCGTCGATCTTCTCCTTCATTAATGAAAATTGATGGAAACACCTTCATCTCCCCTGATTTCTTTAGTTTCATCTCCCTTCCGACTCCAACATCAACTCAAACCCTAATATCAACAAAACCATCTTCCATTTCATCTTGATTCAGTCAACAGCAGCTACAACCATTTATCCCTCTCAGATTCAGATCTACTAAGATTCAGATCTACTCACTTAATTTGTTCTTGATCCCTTTTCAAAACTCTGCTCGATCTATCTCGATAATAATGGTGGTGTTGACGGCGATGGAGATGATGGTGGTGTTGTTGGCGTTGGTTGTGGTGGCGACGAAGACTGGTTTTTCACAGACATGAAAACTGAAAATGGATTTTTCTCGAGTGAATAATGAAGAAGTTGAAGTATAAGTGGGGAAGGTTAAAACTGGAATTATGTTAATTATTTTTCAATTCATAATTTCACTTCTGCCATCAGGGGTATTTGTAAAGACCCATAAGGGTGTTTGTGCAAGGCCCATGGATAGTAGGGGCATAAATAACATTCCCACTTTTTTTAATTATCAGCAATTGGTTTTTGTTTAATTCTCACTCTAGGAATGAAGGAAAAACAATGACCTCTTGTTTTTCGAAGAGTCATGACCAAATTTCTTCTTGTATAATAATAGTCATTGTTCCTTTACCTTCTACACATCTTATAACCACTAAAATATCTCCTCATTCTCTTCAAATTAGATCTATATATGTTTCTACAAAGCGATTTCGTCTAGCTATTTACATAGTTTTAATCTGCAAAAGAACTTTCTATACATATATTGTCGTTCATCAATTGTACACATTTTGAAAGAACTTGTACAGATGGAGTGAGACGAATTACAAATTACGTTTTTTTGAGTATGTAAATGAAGGCAAGTGTAGTAGGGAAAAATAGAAACAATATAATAGTACTTGGAAACAGTATTACTGGTTCGAAGAGAACAAACAACCAACCATAAATTTCTTGATTGCAATGTAGTTTATATGTCGTGAGTTTGTTTCATATCTAACTTCTCTCATTTAGAATGTGTATTTGTCATGGATGTCCTTGTTCTCATTGGTGCTGCGTCAAGTTTTTCGATGATGCAAGGATAGATATGCATTCTCGATTCTGAATTTTAACATTCTTCTAGAGGAAAACTCTTTTACTTGGTGTTTATTCTCTAGTATGTTTTTTTTTTAGAATGTCACCCCAATAGTTGATGTACGTAGTTATTATTTGTGGTTCTTGCAGGAAGAAGACGACCCACAACCGCCAACAACAAAGAAATTAAGAGGAGTTGCGAAGTTAAACTTCGTTGCCAAGATGAAAAAAGGCGAGAAAGTGCATCTGGAATTTTTCCAGCATGAACCAGCTGGCCTGAATACAAGTAAGATCTCGGCTTACTGGGGAAAATTGGCACAAAATGGAGAAAAATTCCCTTCTGAGATTCATGACTGGTCTCAAATGCCGGAGAAGGAAAAAAAAATCGAAAAAGCAACTGAAGAGCTTAAGGTAAAGAAAATTATCTTAAATAATATAGAGTTTTTGCGTTTGGGTCGTAAGTTTGTCCAAATTTGTGTTTGGGTCGTTGACCCGTTAGTCAAGCGAAGTCAATTAGCGGTTTTGGTCAAACTGTTACTTACAGTTAACTTCAGTTAATTAGTTATTTACAAAGTTTTCCACTCAGTTAAATCTATAATACACGTGCGCACATTAAGAGGCAGGTTCTAGCACGTGCTAAATATTCTGGATAAAAAATAAATACAGAAGCCACAATGTTGATGCACAGCCGAGAACCATCACAATTGGCTATCGCAACCAGTTATATGGTATAAAATATGGTACAAAATACGTTTCAGTTAACACCACCAACAAACCACACAACATTGAGATGATCAAAGCATTCAGTAACTACAAAATTAGGATGTAAATTCAACATAACTTTAATTTAGTTAACTTGTGCTTAGTAAGTGATGTAGTCACAGTACTTTAGCTTGCCATTTACATCGTAATAAATACAAAAGATGATGTTCAGTTGTGCTTAGTTAACTTGTATTCTACCAAAATAAGCAAGTTAGATATCATTAAATTGTATTCTACCAAAAAAAAAAAAAAACACTTACTTAGTACCATTGCACCGATGCGCCTTTCTTAGCTTGTTTGCCTCTCTTTTCAGGTGGTTGGTCTTCAGTCAAGTCCATAAGATAAGCAGACCTCCTAGTCATGTTCTCCACTGGATAACTAGGCAATCTACTCCCTCCACCCCTCATTCTGGCATAGCTTGCTACAGACTCAGTTCCCCTTCCTCTTGTAGATTGCACTGTGATTGTGGAAGTTTGAGAGGACTAAGTCCCAGAAGATGCAGTTGAACCAATTCCTCGGCCTCCAATAGCCCCAGCTATACCTCCTCTTCCTTTAATATCTCTAACAACAACATTTCCTCTGCCCCTAACAGCTCCAACAACAACATTTCCTCTGCCCTTAACAACTCCACCCGAACCATTGGCTCTTCCCCTACCAGCTCCTCTTGCACCAGCCCTGCCTCCCCTGCCTCTAACAGCTGCCATAGGTGGGATTCCACCTCTAGGGACTCCTCCATTAGTAGGTCTACTACTATTTGTTGTAACACCAAAGCCTGTGGATCTCATTCCTGCATTAGTCCTTTGTGTTCTAGAAGAAGAACCAATTTCTGCTGATGTAGTAATTCTATCGCCATCTTCATTATGAGGCCTCCTAACATGTGGACCATATATTATATTCACACCTGCGCAACAAGTATATTATCACACTACAGATAACAATAATATCATTAAATATCAAAACTAACAAAATCCACAAAACAATGATCAATACCTATAGTGGATGGATCACCATCCTTGGCTCCTTTGAAACCATCCCTATTGTTCCCATAGATCTTACAGATTCCACATCTCTTCTGGTTCCTTGTATTTCCATCAGCTTCATCTCTATCTCTTCTTCTTAGAGTTCTTGGCCTACCAGCTGGCCTTACTACCCTAGGAGGATTCACCTTATAAACATCCTATAAAAAATTCAAAAAAATAATAATTAGGAGATGCTAGGTCATGAACAAGATGCTCAAGATGCTAACTTATGCACAAATAACAGTTAAAAGATGCAAAGTTACCTCAACCTCGAGCCATGTCAGTGGATTTGCTGTAGGCTCAACATGTCCAGCATAAGACAACATGTATTTGATAATAAAATGGCACGGATCCACATAACTATATGCATTCTCATCCTTATCCACAATGACATCCATGGCATGAACACATGGCACACCACCAAATTTCCATGCCCCACAGTTACATTATTTCCTAGTCAAATTGACTTTCCAAGTCATTTCTCTATCATTCTCCACTAACCACACATTTTCTATTGATGGATAGCAATTAAGAAAATGCACATTTCCTCTATGCCCTTTAAGTCTTTCCTCTGCCCTGTTAATTAAACTTGTTTGACACCAACCTTGTCCCTTTTTCTCCCTATTATACAATGTTTCCATCACTAATTTCTCATACTCCATTACAAACTTACAAATAGGCAAGTGCCTAAGCTCTAAAATCCAACTATTAAACGACTCACTAAAATTATTGCTTATATGTTCACATCGAGAAGTGTGATCAAACTTCCACCTAGTCCATTCTTCAAGAGGATGGTTTTCTAACCAGGTCACAGCCGCTGGTTCGTACTCTGCCACCTGCTTCATCCAATGCTTGTAGTCAATTTCATTATATCTCTTTGCTTCCCTCCACACCAATGTCTCCAAGTGTGACCCAATGAACTTCTTCTTAAAGTTCTTGTACAAATGCCTAAAGAAAAACCTGTGATAATGATTGAACTGTGCAAATTGTCTAGCAACACCATCAATTAAACCTTTTTGATGGTCAGATATGAATGTAAGGGGTTGTTCATGCCTAGTCACGTACGGTGCAAGGATTGATAAAAACTTGTTCCACGTTTCCTTGCATTCATTTCTGCATATGTAGATGGCAATAGGGAAAATTCCATTGTTGTTGTCTAAACCCATAGCTGCTAAAACCATTCCACCATATTTTCCTTTCAATAAAGTACCATCTAAGCCTATAATAGACCTGCAATTTAGGAAACCATCTAGACTAGCCTTGTACATCACAAATAACCCTTCAAACTGGTGATGGACTGTGTCTTTACTCCATGTAGCAATACTCCCTGGATTTGCCTCCATGATCTGCCTGCATAGTTCAGGTACTTGCCTGCAACATGCAACAAAAACATAAAAATATAATTTCAGGAGTTTCAACACATAATAAGTATATTATTTTGAAGGAAAAATAAGTCAAGTTAGAATTGCATACCCATATCTCTTTTCAAAGGACCCAAATATCCTCTCTAAGCATATGTTCCTAGCATGCCAAGCAGTCCAATAAGATATTTTAACTTTATACTTCCTCTTCACTCTTCTCTTAATAGTAGAAGGCTTGCATTTAACATGGTCCTTCACGTACCCCATTATTCTTAAGGAAACCCATCTTGCATTAGCCATGGGATTTTTCAAGCCTATAAACCCATTTATATAAAGTCAGCAACTTCAATACTGATTCAACTAATCAAAAACAAAACTAAAAAGGAAATGAAAAAAAAAAGCTTACCTAAACGCTTGCAAGAGTGCTTCAAGTGTCCAGATTTGACACTGAATGAGGCCTTCTTATTAGTGTAACTGCAATTAACTCTCCATCTACAACCTGGAGATTTACACTTCCATTCTTTCCTCTCTGTATTTCTCATGATCTTTTCCATTGAGAAATGTTTCTGTATTGCTAAATCTCTCAAATACTCCCTGCACTCACTGCTGTTTTTCCAACTCATACCCACATATAACAAATCTAGTGGAACTTTTATAGCATACAAGTCATCATCAACATCCTCCTTCTGATAAAGATTTTCAGTATTTAGCACAAACTCAGCATGGTCATAACCCTCATCCTTACATAATTCCTCATCCTCGTCACTGTTTAGAATTATCTCATCACCATCTTCAGGATCACTTGGCACATCATCTGCTTTGTCACTGTCAGTTCCTATATGATAACATTCTTCTTCATTACATTGACCCAAGTCATACTTCCTTCCTCTAGGAACAACATAGTCTTCATCATCAGAGCTGACATAGTCTTTGTAGTATAGTGCCGTATCATCGGCAAAATAATTAGTATGTTCTTGCAGACTCAAAGCTTCATATTCTTGTTGTTCTTCATCAAGAGCTTCAAACTCATCCAACTCAATGCTTATATCATCTTCACCTGAACTCTCAACTAAAACATCTTTTCCTTTATGTATAACTAGCTCATCAACCTCCTCATCCTCAGTAGATATCTCTGCCCAAAGACTTGTATTTATCTTTTTACCCTTGTCCTGCACCAACCTGTGTACATACAATTTATCACATCATTCACAACATACAACCACAATCTCAACCACAATTTAATAATGAATTGGTCCAATAAACATACAACACATGCAACATTTCAGACAAAAGTGGTCCTATCACCCTGTTCAACATATAAAAAAAAAAATCATCAATTTGTTTTGAAGAATCTTTACTTTTTTATATAGCAGACAAAGTACAAGAATATGAAGTTAAAAGAAAAAAAAAACTTTAAATCCCAAATCTATTCTTCACATAACCACATAAACCCAAGAAGTATAAATAGCAAGTGCTCTTGCAAAATCTACTAATTGTATCATTTTAAATTCACAAAATAACAACGACCCTGTCATTTCCTTTAAATCGTGAGTTCACATCATCACAAAATCTTAAAGAAATTGACAGCCCTAAATTTTCCCAAAATGATAAATCAAGAGTATAAATCACTTACTTAGTTGAGTTTTTCTTTTCCATACTAATAATCGTTGTACCAAATATAACCAACAGTATCAAAATCCTTCAAATCCAACAGTAATAATCCCTAATCTCTATATTCTCGCCGCTGCATCTCCCCTGAATATGCCCTAATACATCGCCTTGTTTTTCCCACTAGAAAATAGAGTAGTGATTTACTGATTGATTAGTATCTGACCACCGATTCATATTTTTTTAATTTAACTTGACACGTTTCGAGAATCTAAACCACAAACGTGGATCAACACCATCCATGAAGTCAAATTACTTAACGCCTCTAACGGATGGCAAACGTGTAAATATCGGAACCGACTATCGTTAACTAGCTTAACGGTTTGACTAGAAATTATAGTTGAATGACGGGTCAACGACCCAAACGCAAAAATGGACAAATTTACGACTCAAACACAAAGGCATACCAAAATTCAAGACCCAAACGCAAAATATCTCAATAATATATCAATTATGTAATTAATGACTAAATTTTAACTGATGATTGTTTTAGAATATTTTTGTTCATTATGATGCGATCAATGTTTGGGTGGAGAAGAAAATCCATGAAAACTGGAAGGCAAACCAACATAATATGATGGTGCAGAATTGTAATGAGGAAAATATTGTTGCACAAAACAAAGCTAAAAGTAGTCATTGATTCTCAGTAGGAAAATATGTGTACATATTGGCATTCACTTGAACTCAAGGTGAGAATGTTTAACAATTTTATCATTTATGAGTTTGTATGCTAAACTGTGACTCCTAAATTGTGAACTTTGAAGAACATAGGAAAAGAGTGTAAATGGGAAATGGCAAAATAAGTAAAAAGCATTTGGTTATGCCTCACCATGAACCACGCGATAGAGATAAAGACTAACAATCGTGTATGTTTTTTTGTTTTTTTATACATTAGTTTATATTCTGTTAGCATTAATAGTTGATGCGATTTGCTTATTTTAAAATTGCACATCATAGTCACAGGATCCAATGGAAGCCTTAGAAAGGGAAGATTTAGAAGAGAATCGTTCCGATAATGGTATTTCAATCCTAGAGTAAACATTTGAAAGGGGACAAGTACTCTAAAATTATGGGATCTTATAACCAGGTCGGATTTTGTGATGTTGGTATTAGAGTAACCAAGATTAAGGTGGCATCTTCTAAAAATGGTGGCCAAAAAAAAGAGGAAAATGCGTCATTGAGAGACCAACAATCGTGTATGTTTTTTTTTGTTTTTTTATACGTTAGTTTATATTCTGTTAGCATTAATAGTTGATGCGATTTGATTACTTTAAAATTGCACATCATAATTACATGATCAAATGGAAGCCTTAGAAAGGGAAGATTTAGAAGAAAGTCGTTCCGATAATGGTATTTCAATCCTAGTATTCTAAAATTATGGGACCTTATAACCAGGTCAGATTCTGTGATGTTGGTATTAGAGTAACCAAGATTAAGGTGGCATCTTCTACAAATGGTGTCCAAAACAAAGAGGAAAATGCGTCCTTGAGAGATGAACTTAAGAAACTGAGAGAGGATCAGGTTGATATGCAGAAGATCGTGCAAGAAGAACGTCTTCAGATGGATAAAACTGTAAAGGAGATGAAAAAGGCTAATGAGGAATCATAGAAAAAATAGATGCCATATTGCTACTACTAACTGGTGGGGTATGTACTGCATATCCATAAATATTTTATTATTATCAGTGTACTATCCACAATCATAAGCTTTCTTAATTGCATTTTGTTTTGTAGGGCATCCTTCCATGGCAGCAGCTATAGAATTATGATCTTGCTAGATTTATCCAAGGTAATCTACAACCATTACAAATAATTGGATCACTAAATTAAATACTAAGCTGTTCTGCAAAATTCAGAGAGCAACATGTTAGTTGCATTAATAGAATGACATTGAATAGAATTAATATGATTAGTTTGTTGTTGCTATATGTTTGAGTATCGCAGGTGTTACAATATATTTTTTTGATAAGAGAAACTACTATTTAAAGTTCTAGTTGATGGAATCAGCTGAACAAACTGTGTACAGTTCTAGTTGATGGAATCAGCTGAAATAAAGTATGATGATTTCTGAACTCAAAACAGATCTATGGTGTATCAAATCACGGATCATCGTGAAACCCAAGCTACTATTGTAGTGGTTGTCTATCTCTATTACTAGCTACTTGTTCGTTGAATAAGAATCAACATATTTTGATCACCCTGGAAGCATTATCTGTTTTCCCTTTATGAATGTATGATATGTGCAATATCAGATCAGGCCTCGTCGTGAAACTCAAGCTACTATTGTATACAGTGGTTGTCTCTCTCTCTCTATTACTAGCTATTTGTTCATTGTATAAGAATCAACATTTTTTGGTCACCCTGGATGCGTTGTCCTTTTCCCTTTATGGTTACATGGATGGATAACAACTTTATGAATGTATGATAAGTGTTAAACAAACTGCGACCCTAGATCAGAACAAGTATATATTTGTTATTTTGCTAATGTCTCCTGAATCATAACGATATGTGTTCTGACGCTAATGTCTCCAGAATCATAATAAAAGTTGGTTCCTTATTATTTACTCATTCTCCTGGTTTTATAGCTTATATAAAGAAATTAGTCCTCATTGAGTGTTGTATACATGAATATTTTCTTGTGTTATTTGTCATTGATATCAAATTTGATGTTTATATTCTGCAAGTTAAGTTCATTGAGAGATATTATGTTCAAGGCTATGTTGGAAGATATATGATAATTAAATTCGGAAGTAAGAAATCCATCTGTGATAATTGAAGTATTTTTTTTTTGCATATTCAGTTTTAAATTTATCTAGTATTTTGTTTTTGCATATTCAGTTTAAATTTCTCTTGAAACTTGTATCAGGCTCAAAACGGTATAGTATTAAGTTTTTATTTTCTTTTGTTGAATGTAATCAATCAGACAACAATGTAGTACTTGTGTTTTTTTTCTTTTCAATGAATAGATTGTTCTTTTTGAAATTGTTGTTGTGTATTTTTGTTATTTGCACCACTTGTCATTTAATGGCTAGCAGCCAAACATGATGATACCATCTTTTAAACCGCTAATGTGAAATCCAGCTACTGAAAATGATATTGGAGCAACACCCACGTATGAAAGCCGTGGTTAATAACCACATACGTGTGAAATCCAACTAATTATTAGCCACGACGGTACCCGTGGTAAATGCTCTTATATTATTAGCTACGCCTAAACAACAGTGGCTAACATCGTGGCAAATAGTATTAGCCACTGGACTATTTGTTACGGCTACCCAGCCGTGGCAATTTATCTTTTGCCACGGATTTTTGGTCAACTGCCACGGATCTGTGGCGTGACTAAAACTCAATATTTTTGTAGTTAATCGCTTGGATTTTTTGGGGTGGACAATTTTGGTATAAGGGTGATGAAGGAATAATTAAGGTCCGGATCGAGAATGCCGGATTTAAAAAACTCATGGACTGTGTTGGTGATATCAGTTCCAAATATTTCCCAGTTCGATTTAAAGAATCCAGGTTGGAAACCATCGGGATCTGGAGCGCCCCATTGGTTCATTTTCGATAAAGTAATCCAAATTTCATCTCTTGAGGGAATTTGCAGAAGGGAATGATTTTCAGCTTCGGAAATACAAGGCTCAATGATGCTAGAAAGGTCGAAGCTATTACTTCTAATTTGTGAGGTACCAATATGAGTAAAATGATTGACTAATAGCGAATTGATTTGATCCATATCCAAAATCCAAAGACCTAAAGGTTCTCTAAGAGAGTTGATGGAGTTTATTCTTTTTCTATTGAAAGCGGTCGCATGGAAGTATTCCCTATTCTGATCATATTCTTTGAAAAAATTATCTCTGGAAAGTTGATGGTAATAATCATTTTTGATCTTGTACCATTTTCCTAGCTCCGCTTGAAGATTTTTGAAAATATCCATTTTCTTCGATATTTTTCCGGATTTATGGATATTCTCAATTTTGTGATTCAATTTTTTTATATTTTTATGAATTTTTAATTCTTATATTTTATTCTTTAAATATGTTAGGTTTTTTGACTGGTAAAGCTTACAAAAATGAAAAATAAATCATACAGAGCTTGTGGTTGGTAACCGAGCTACAAGATGGGCTCCAACACCCCTTTGAAAAATATCATAATTCCAGTGTTCTAGGTCAGAGGACACTACACCAAAGCCAAGATTTTCTCACAGTGTAACCTATCACAGTTTATTTTTCAGTCACTGATACAACTGTGATAAGTCCTGCAACAATTATAACTGTTGATAAATTTTGTATTCGTGATAATGAATCTGAATATTTAACTTTTTTACTAATAACAATTATATTTGTTGATAATTATCCAGACAATCACAATTATAATCTAAAATGATGTTTCCACCCAAAAATTTCACCACATCTAAAACAACCCCAAATTAATCACTCTTAGAATTTTGGTTGTCACTACTTTCGCAACAGTTATACAAAATAACAATTTTATTTAATTTCTAAATATCAATATTTATTTTATATTTTATATTTTAATTTTCTTAATATTAGAAAATAGAAACAAGACCAAGTCAACAAGTCATGACTTTGTAGGACATTTGACTTGGACAAATACCAACTTTTTCTCTCGATTTTCTCGACAGAACCACAACAAAAAATTCTGCTTCTTCAGAACGGTGTGAAAACGACCATACTACCCTTATCGGAATAAGTGCAACAAAAGAAGAATTAATTGGGGGATATGGGAATTAATTGGGGGATATAGCTACGGGACAAAATAGGTGTCCCAATAGCAATTCTGGGTGACCCCCTATGTAATTTTTTTTTAATTCCTAATCTAGCCCCCACTAATTAGGATTAGTGATTAAGTATAATTAGTAAAATGTTTAGTATTTGGGGGATAAATTAGTGTGTATTTTTATTTGTGTTTGGGTGAGAGTAGAAGGAGGGAAAAAAATATTTGAGAGGAATTTCTTTTTTTGAAAATGGGAAGATGATTGTGATGAGAGAATTACTGATAATAAGAGGTTGAAAAATTGATTTTTTTTCTTTGAATCCACCATTGTTGTAACAAAAAAGCTTGGTGCGGGCATGGTATTCAACCAAAAACTCATGGTGGCAATTGTTGGAAATGTTCATAAATTGTTTGCCACTATCCGGGGGTTCGGAGAGGGCTACGCCCTTCGTTACGATTTTTTCCCCGGTTTTGATCTTCCGAATGTTGATTTTTTCCTGGTTTTGAACAGTAATTTTACATGATAATAGCTTTTTCATGCGTGCGGGAACAAATGAAAAGTATCCGAATGTTGATTTTTTTTTCACTTGACTACCGGCATTGATAGGAAATTATCGGGCATGCCGGCATCGTGTTCGGATATGGTCTTCATCAATTCCGGCATGGTATTCCTCACTTCCATTTTGAATTTTTCCTCGGCTTTAAAAAGCTTGGTGCCGATGGTCAGTTGATATGAAGACCATGCCGGTATTGTTTTTCTCGCATAGGAAATAAATATGAAAACTATGCCGAAAAAATACCGGCATGGTCTTCATATCAACCGACCATGCCGTACCAAGCTTTTTAAACCGTAAAAATTCAAAAAGGAAGTGATGAAAACCATGCCGGAATTGATGAAGACCATATGCCGGAACATGATACCGCATGCTCGAGAATCAATTCCAATGGTCATCATCATCACTTTCATCACTTTCAGCATGATCTTCATCACTTCCGAATAAAAAAAAAAAAAATCGTTTCCAAAGTGAGGTGAAGAGAATTTGATATAGAGTGGGGAGAGTTTAGAATTTGAAAGGGAATGGAGAATATTTGGGTTTCAAAACACTACCCCTAAATAAGATTAATAAGAAGTGGAGATGGAAATGAGGGATATGATTTAGATTTTTGATTTTAAGTTTTTAATTTTTATTTTGAGGGAAGAAGTGGAGATGGAAATGGGGATATGATTTTGTTTTTTGATTTTAAGTTTTTTTTTTTATTTTGAGGGAAGGGTATTTTAGTATATTCATAACCAAAAGTCACCCCTTAGCACACACCATGGGTTGGGGGAAGTAATTCATATCCCCCAATTAATTCCCATATCCCCCAATTAATAGTTCCAACAAAAATTCAGAAGACCGTGAATAAAATTTTACGAAGACTGTGAAAATGACCAAACTACCCTTATTAAAAAAAAAAAAAAAATATTACACACTGTGAAAATCACCATATTACCCTTATTTGAAAAAAGTGCAACAAATATTATGGAGACTGTGACAATGACCCGACTACCCTTATCGAAAATAAAAAAAGTAAATATTACATACTATGAAAATTATCATATTACCCTTATTGGAAAAAGTGACCATATTACCCTTATTGGAAAAAAATGCAATAAATATTATGGAGACTGTGAAAATGACCATATTACCCTTATCGAAAATAAGTAAAGTAAACATTACAGACTGTGAAAATGACCATATTACCCTTATTGAAATAAGTGCAATAAATATTATGGAGACTGTGAAAATGACCAAACTACCCTTATTGAAAATAAGTAAAGTAAACATTACAGACTGTGAAAATGACCATATTACCCTTATTTAAAAAAGTGCACTAAATATTATGGAGACTGTGAAAATGACCATATTACCCTTATCGAAAATAAGCAAAGTAAACATTACAGACGTTAAAAATGACCATATTACCCTTATTGAAATAAGTGCAACAAATATTATGGAGAATGTAAAAATGACCATATTATCCTTACAGGAAATAAGTGCAACAAATATTATGAAGACTGTGAAAATGACCAAATTACCCTTATTGAAAATAAAAAAAGTAAATATTACATACTGTGAAAATGACCATATTACCCTTATTGGAAAAAAAGTGCAATAAATATTATGGAGACTGTGAAAATGACCAGACTACCCTTATCGAAAAAAAGTAAAGTAAACATTACATACTATGAAAATGACCATATTACCCTTATTGAAATAAGTGCAATAAATATAATGAAGACTGTGAAAATGACCAAACTACCCTTATTGAAGAAAAAAAAAGGTAAATATTATATACTGTGAAAATGACCATATTACCCTTTTTGGAAAAAGTGCAATAAATATTATGGAGATTGCGAAAATGACCATATTAACTTTATCGGAAACAAGTAAATGACTTCTTACAGATTGTGAAAATGACCACATTACCCTTATTGGAAAAAAAAATGCAATAAATATTATGGAGACTGTGAAAATGACCATATTACCCTTATCGGAATTCAGTAAAGTAATTCTTACTGATTATGAAAATGACCATATTACCCTTATTGGAAAAAAGTGGAATAAATATTATGGAGACTGTGAAAATGACCAAACTACCCTTATTGAAAATAAATAAAGTAAATATTACAGACTGTGAAAATGGCCATATTACACTTGTTGGAAATAAGTGCAATAAGTATTATGGAGACTGTAAAAATGACCAAACTACCCTTATTGAAAATAAATAAAGTAAATATTACATACTGTGAAAATGACCATATTACCCTTGTTGGAAATAAGTGCAATTAGTATTATGGAGACCGTGAAAATGACCAAACTACCCTTATTGAAAATAAATAAAGTAAATATTACATACTGTGAAAAAGACCATATTACCCTTATTGAAAAAAGAGCAATAAATATTATGGATACTGTGAAAATGACCATACTACCTTTATCGGAAATAAGTAAAGTAATTCTTACAGATTGTAAAAATGACCATATTACCCTTATCGAAAATAAATAAAGTAATTCTTACTGATTTTGAAAATGACCATATTACCCTTATTGGAAAATAGCGAAATAAATATTTTGGAAACTGTGAAAAAGACCAATCTACCCTTATTGAAAATAAATAAAGTAAATATTACATATTGTGAAAATGACCATATTACCCTTGTTGGAAATAAGTGCAATAAGTATTATGGAGACTGTGAAAATGACCAAACTACCCTTATTGAAAATAAATAAAGTAAATATTACATACTGTGAAAATGACCATATTACCCTTGTTGGAAATAAGTGAAATAAGTATATTATGGAGACCATGAAAATGACCAAACTACCCTTATTGTAAATAAATAAAGTAAATATTACATACTGTGAAAATGACCATATTACCCTTATTGGAAAAAAAGTGTCATAAATATTATGGATATTGTTAGAATGACCATACTACCCTTATCGAAAATAAGTAAAGTAAATATTACTGACCATATTACCCTTATCAGAAATGAGTAAAGTAATTCTTACAAACTATGAAAATGACAATATTACCCTTTTGGACAAAAGTGCAACAAATATTACGAAGACTGCGAAAAATGACTAGATTTCCCTTATCGGAAATAAGTAAAGTAAATGTTATAGACAATGAAAATGACCATATTACCCTTATTGGAATAAGTGCAATAAATATTATGGAGATTGTGAAAATGACCAGACTACCATTATTAAAAATAAGTAAAGTAAATATTACAAACTGTGAAAATGACCATATTACCCTTATTGGAAAAAAGTGCAATAAATGTTATGGAGACTGTGAAAATGACCATACTACCATTATTAAAAATAAGTAAAGTAAATATTACAAACTGTGAAAATGACCATATTACCCTTATTGGAAAAAAGTGCAATAAATGTTATGGAGACTGTGAAAATGACCATACTACCCTTATCAGAAATAAGTAAAGTAATTCTTACAGAATTTGAAAATGACCATATTGCCCTTACAGGAAATAAGTGCAATAAATATTATGAAGACTGTGAAAATGACCAAACTACCCTTATTGAAAATAAAAAAAGTAAATATTACATACTTTGAAAATGACCATATTACCTTTATTGGAATAAGTGCAATAAATATTATGGAGACTGTGAAAATGACCAAACTACCCTTATTGTAAATAAATAAAGTAAATATTACATACTGTGAAAATGACCATATTACCCTTATTGGAAAAAAAAAGTGTCATAAATATTATGGAGACTCCGTAATATTTATTCCATTTTTTTCTAATAAGGGTAATATGGTCATTTTCCCAATCTGTAGGAATTACTTTACTTATTTCCGATAAGGGTAGTATGGTCATTTTCATAGTCTTCATAATGTTAATTGCACTTTTTTCAATAAGGGTACTAATATCTTTTTCACAGTATGTAAGAATTACTTTACTTATTTCTGATAAGGGTAGTCCATTCATTTTCACAATCTCCATAATATTTATTGCACGTTTTCCAATAAGGGTAATATGGTCAGTTTCATAGTCTATAACATTTACTGTACTTATTTCCAATAAGGGTAGTATGGTCATTTTCACAGTCTCCATGATATTTATAGCACTTTTTTCCAATAAGGGTAATATGGTCATTTTCACAATCGGTAACATTTACTTTACTTATTTCGGATAAGGGTGGTACGGTCATTTTCACTGTCTCCATAATATTTATGCCACTTTTTTCCAATAAGGGTAATATGGTCACTTTCACATTCTGTAAGAATTACTTTACTTATTTCTGATAAGGGTAGTATGGTCATTTTCACAGTCTCCATAACATTTATTTCACTTTTTTCTAATAAGGGTAATATGATCATTTTCACAGTTTGTAATATTTAATTTACTTATTTTTAATAATGGTAGTCTTGTCATTTTCACAAGCTCCATAATATTTATTGTACTTATTCCAATAAAGGTAATATGGTCATTTTCATAGTCTATAACATTTACTTTACTTATTTCCGATAAGGGAAGTCTAGCATTTTTCTCAGTCTTCATAATATTTGTTGCACTTTTGTCCAAAAGGGTAATATTGCCATTTTCATAGTTTGTAAGAATTACTTAACTTATTTCTGATAAGGGTAGTATGGTCATTTTCACAATCTCCATAATATTTATTGCACTCTTTTCCAATAAGGGTAATATGGTCATTTTCACAATCACTAAGAATTACTTTACTTATTTTCGATAAGGGTAGTATGGTCATTTTCACAGTCTCCATAATATTTATTGCACTTTTTTCCAATATGGGTAATATGGTCATTTTCACATTCTGTAAGAATTACTTTACTTATTTATGATAAGGGTAGTATGGTCATTTTTACAGTATCCATAATATTTATTGCACTCTTTTCCAATAAGGGTAATATGGTCTTTTTTATATTCTGTAAGAATTACTTTACTCATTTCTTATAAGGGTAGTTTGGTCATTTTCACAGTCTCCATAATATTTATTACACTTATTTCCAATAAGGGTAATATGGTCATTTTTACATATCCTCCGAAAGTGAAACTCATGTATAACTCTGGTAATCTTCGAACCTGTGATGTTCCATTCTAATATATTTCGTCTCCAATTCATTCGGAAGAGAAACTCATGTCCAACTCTGGTAATATTTGAACCTGTGATGTTCAATTCTGATATATTTGTCTTCAGTTCATCCGAAAGAGAAACTCAGGTCGAACTTTGGTAATATTTGAACCTGTGATGTTCAATTCTGATATATTTGTCTTTAGTTCATCCGAAAGAGAAACCCAGGTCCAACTCTGGTAATATTTGAACATGTGATGTTCAATTCTGATATATTTCGTCGTCAGTCCATCCGAAACAGAAACTCAAGTCTAAATCCGGTAATCTTTGAACATGTGATGTTCAATTCTGATATATTTAGTCTCCAGTTCGTCCGGAAGAGAAACTCAGGTCTAACTCTAGTAATCTTTGAACCTGTGATGTTCAATTATAATATGTTTCGTCTCCAGTTCATCCAGACGAGAAACTCAGGTCTAACTCTAGTAATAGATGAACCTGTGATGTTCAATTCTGATATATTTCGTCCCCAGTTCATCTGAAAGAGAAATTCAAGTCTAACTCTGGTAATATTTGAACCCGTGATGTTCAATTATGATATATTCCGTCTTCAGTTCATCCGAAAGAAAAACTCAGTTCTAACTCTAGTAATCTTTGAACCCGTGATGTTCAATTCTGATAAATTCCGTCCTCAGTTCATCCGAAAGAGAAAATCAGTTCTAACTCTAGTAATCTTTGATCCCTGATGTTCAATTATGATATATTTCTTCCTCAGTTCATCCGAAAGAGAAACTCAGGTCTAACTCTGGTAATCTTTGAACCCGTGATGTTCAATTCTGATATATTCCGTCCCCAGTTCATCCGAAAGAGACTCAGGTCTAACTCTGGTAATCTTTGAACCCGTGATGTTCAATTCTTATATATTTCGTCCTCAGTTCATCCGAAAGCGAAACTAAGGTCTAACTCTGGTTATCTTTGAACATGTGATGTTCAATTCTAATATATTTCGTGTTCAGTTCATCCGAACGAGAAACTTTTACTAGTGGAAAACAGAAGTTCCGCGACCGTCAGGACAAGTCATATATACGAGTTATATGACCAGTTCTAGCCGTCTCTATTGGGGTCTCTGATAAAGCATCGTTGTTGTGTACGACCCATAGTCGTGGGTCTCAAAATAACGGCTGATTCTAAGGGTAGCGAGGTAAAGACCCTTAGCCGTGGGTCTCAGATTTAAATTATAATATATAAAAATAAAAAATAGATTCAGATTTGCTGAAATGGCTAAATCTGAAATAATCTGAATGCATCAAAGTCAAGTCAAGTCAAATGAGAGTCAAGTCAAATGAAAGTCAAATGGAACTCAAAGTCAAGTCAAATGGAACTCGAATTTAAAATCCAATTGAGAATTCAACTTTCATTCATTCATTTTATTCATCGGGTTTAAAATTACACAAAAGGATGAAAATTTTAGTTCAGAACAACATATGTCCAAGCTAGCTAGTAAGTTCTAACGACATGCTAAACTAATAAACGATGTTCCGATAACAGGTGACAGGCAAGAATTGAAATGTTAAAGCTGCAGTGTTGATTCCAAACAAAAATAAACATACAAAAAATGTCTTGAGACTACCATGCCTCTCACTATGGTGTAAGCTCCAAAGTAACTAGGATATCAAGAGAACCTACATATTAAAACACAACAATTCATAATCTTTTACGGATAGGCAACAATCATGAATAATACAAGCTTCAAAGATGAACAACTTACTCTCACAGAAGCACATGAAAGCTTACTCAGCAGTTAAGAAAACAACCTCGCAACCCTTGTTTCCACTTTCCATGATGAATCTCAGTACATCACTGCAGGCCCTAAGCACAGAAACTTCGTTAGTGATGCATAAAGAGCTTTACGGATCCACAAATAAGACCTCTTCAATAAAAATATAAAAAAGTATTATCATACTCTTCAAATTCTGTCATATCATAAATTATCACTCACATAACTGTTTTAGTGATCTAATCTGCCTATAACATACTTAAAGAACAATTAAGAAGACTATTTCACATGTTTAAACTCTAGATGGTTATCAACATGGGAAAAGACTTTAGAAATCCTAAGCTTAATAGAGAGAAACACGACATTCAAAGAGGCAATAAGTTATAGAAAAGGTATAACAACTTACGAGCCTAAAACTAAGGGTACATAAGTTGTCAAGTAAGGAGCATTCTTAAGGGTAAAATCTTCCATCCAGTTGCGAATGATATCGTACATGGGTAAGCATATGGAAACACATTTTGAAAATGCAAATAATAATCCAAGATAAAATTTACAAGACACAATATCAGAACTTAGTCATGGAGAAAGAAAATCGAACTTATTGTTGGTACAACTAGTGCTATGTCCGCATTTGTACCCTCCACAACCTTGCAATTCCTTCATGCAAAAATTCACCCAATTAAAATATGAGCCTGGTGGTGATCCGTTCTATTTCCCCCTCCTCCATGTTGAACGTTGCTGCTACAAAATAAAAGTAGAATCAGCTACAACTGAGGAAATAATTGTAGAATAAAATTTTAGTTAAACAGAAAACTACAAGATGCAACCTTCTTCCGGAGGATCTGATATTTTAATATTTTTGCTCCAACTAACTAGTCTCTGGAAAATGCTTCTGTAATTCTTTCCTGAGAGATGTAATGCTTCAATCATAAGAAAGAATTAGAAGATAGAGAACAATATATAACATTCGGTGTTATTTAAAACAACTTCATAAAAATTATACAATTTATATTTTTATAGAACCAAAAACCTTACAAGTATGGAACTAAAGTTTCTTTTTAATTTAGTTAATATAAGTAAAGCATTAATGGTTATATGAACCTAAGTGTACTGGTCTTACCGAACATGGTGGTTACGTACTACACTAAACTATCCAAATGGTTCCATGGAAAAGAAATCCAAATTTGGCACAAGAGATAAAGGTCAAGGATAATCAAATGCGTCCATTTATAAAAATTACATGCACTAGAAGGCGATATGTTGCACTACAGATTTGGCCATTTGTCCAAAATCAACCAAAAATAGTCCACTCGGCAGCTGTTACAAATTCCAAGGTAAGGCTATAACATATGTGACCAATTGAGCTACAGAGGCCATCACCTTAGAACCAGTTGCAGAACTTCCAGTGTAGCTTTACCAGTCAATTTACAAATAAAATATCATAGTTTTATATTGGTTCTCGTGCAGTCAAATTAAGTTCAAGAATAAATTACAATAAACGTGTAGCTTTCCTGCATCACAAGGAATTATAAAAGTTTAAGACTCGCACATCAGATGGAATAAAAATGAATTAAATTGGTCCAAATGCCTAACCTTTCTGTAAGCATTTAACATACCTAACCACAATACATTTAATGAAATAAATCCCTACCAAGTTTCATTCAACCCAAAGTAAAGGCTAATGGTCTTCATGCACAAGTGACAAACAGTTACCAGACATATCCACTCAAGTATTTTGCTAGACATGAATACACTAGTAAAGTTGTTTACAAGGAACAAATACTATGAAGTAGAAAGTCTTCAACATAGTGCAATAAGGAGTAATTAACATCTTAAGAACAAAAACTAAAGGAGTTAAAAACTTTCCTACCTATGTTGCAAACCCTATCTCTGTCAAGCACAACACATCCTTGATCATAACGGAGGATTCCTGCAAGACTTATCTGAATACAAAAGAAATGGATTGTTGATTCTTACAAAGGCACCACCAAGCTTGTCACGCATACAATGCTTAAGCGCATCACATGTAGAGAACCCTCCCTTCTTAACCGCAGTTGGCGAAAGAGCCTAAAAAGAATGCACAAGTCTTAAACCATTCAATCGACATGATCTGAGGTGTGAACACAAGACATCTAAAAGTTCAAGAAATGATAAATAACTAAACAAAGTGTAGGTTCAATGGGAGTCATCTTGCCCAGATGATACATGAATACCACCGTACAATGCCGCAAATAAATCATCAAACATCTGCTTGATACTAAAGTATCAAAGATATATGAGAACGGCGATTATAAACCTAATGGCCAGAACAAGAAATAAGTACATGGGAATAGGATATACGTAAGTGTTCCAGATTGGTTGGATATGTAGTTCAGAACTTACCGTGAATTATAATAGAATACAAAAATACACAGTTGGCATATGTGCATAAATCCCACATGCATTAATTCTAGTTTTTGCTACTCATCTCAAGAAACATCTAGGGCATTAGCAATTCTTAAGAGTGGGCGTTCCAAGGGAAATCCTAGCCTCGAGTGTAAAGCCCTTCTAATTTCAACTGCACAAAAGGTTTAACTATCAGCAGTTGAAGTATAATAATAACCTGAAGTAAGTATTTGTGTCTGCTACCCTTCCCATCTGACTGGCATATGATAAAATTTAGGGTAGATGAAAGTAACCAACCTAATTTTCTTTGGTAATAACATTCATAAAAGAGATTTCAGATTCATTTTTAGAATTATAGTAACATAGAACTATGACGAAATCTTGTGAGAAGTTTTATTCTGGCACAAGGTATAACGAGTTCCCTTCACTAAAAAACACGTGTACACGCAAGCACATGATAAACCAAAAATGTAGGATTCCAAGAGGATAGAAAAGACCAGGATACCTTGTTTCATCTCATGCTCCTCATAGTTTAGCTCATGGATAGATGTTATTGGATGTAACATTCCAGGAGGATAAAAATGGTATGGCCATAGCTGCAATCACAAAATATTTATCAGTTAAGTATAAGAAGTATACAAAACATCTGTTGGGAATAACAGATGCAGAAATGGTGACCAATAGAAAAACAACAGGAAAAAATAAATGACCTTCCTGCTCTGGATTCGATTCTGAAACACTAAGTATCTACGCCTTTAACATTAGCTTTCATACTTCTTAATAACATAATGCACAGGTTAACAGTCAGCTGGTCAACTAATGCGGGCATTATAATGTACTTCAAAGCAGTCAATTGGTCAACTAATGTGGGCATAATCAACATTTTCCACACCTACGCATCCTAGTTGCAGTCTTCAAAAGACTAACAAACAACACTAGTTTCCAATTATGTTGGCATCCTAAGCCTATTCTCCACAGGGATGACTTGAACCTTTAATAAGACTATAACATCAATAATTTTCCATCTAAACTAATTCCATTGATATGTAGGTAAATTAAAGGTTCTTACATAAGGACCACTTCAAGAACAAGAGAATCCATCTTATAACGAAATCATCAATGGAAATTCAAGCTCTACATCTAATAATAGGAATTAATATAAAATCATAATTATGTCTATCAGAAGAAACATTTAAATCCACTATTCCACAGAACCTAAGCAGAAGATGAAACAAAATACAAAACGGATTAAAACCTAACCTAATTGTATATCCTTACCTTGAATTTCAATCAAAATCACTGGACCAATTTCCATCATAATCTCAAATCACTCTCACCAGTTTATAACCAAAATTGAATAGACAAAATCAAGATGAAATATCATCTCCGAATTTCAATCAAAATAATCGATAATAATTATCTATCCATCACTCAATAACAACACAAAATAAAAAAATCAAGAAAAATAATAATTAGGTTTAGTAATCTCATACCACTCCAGAATCGCTCAAAGTTGAAATAGTGAATTTCTGATCATAACTGTAATCCCTGGTGAGAAGATCCATAATTTCATCAAATCAACAAACACCAAATCAAAATAAAATAAAAAAACAAAAACTAATGAGCAGTGTAACTGACCAACTTCTGCTTCATCACCACCACCACACCATCATCATCAGGAATCCTTATAAGAACCAGTTAAAGTAAACCACACCCCTACTCAGAAAAATAACACTTCAATTGAAACTATTACCAGGAAAATCAAGAGCTTCAAATTTCACCCTAACCCAAATATTGAAAATTAAATTTCGGAAATTGAAGATGATGAAGAAGTCATATATAATTACCCCAATGAATCGAAGGAAGTATTTCATCATCGACACCACAGACTACCGATAAAATTTATTATTAGATTGAGGGTATTGAGTTTTATTTCACCTTCCGGATCTGGATCGAGAAGAAGAAATCGATTCTTTGAAGAAGAAGAAGAAGGTGATGGAGGTCGATCGAGAGCAAATTTTAAACTTACAGAGGAACAAAAACAAAACAAGAGAAAGATCGATATAGAGATGAGTTCTCTGTGAGCTAGTGAATAGGTAAGAGAGAATAAAGATACTAAAGATAAAAGATAAAGACGAGTACATACAAATACAGTACATCGATAAAAATGAAGAGGGTTATCATCCAGCCGTTCTTTTTACTAAGAAAATCGTGACCATATAAAGTGTGGGGCCCAAAATTGATTACCAGATCTACATCGTAGGTTAGGGGTCGTTGAACCAGTAGTTTTATAATGGCAAAATGGTAAATAATTTTTGTTATTGAGAGACGGTGAATTATACTCTCAGAATTTTTCTGGTTTTTTATTATATCAGAGACCGCTTTTACGGGTCACCAACCCAACTACCGTTACAGGGGGTCTCTGATTTGGGTCGGTAAATGCCCATTTTCCACTAGTGTTTGGTCTTACTCTAGTAATATTTGAACTTGTGATGTTCGATTCTGATATATTTCGTGTCCAGTTTATCCGAACGAGAAACTCAGGTCTAACTCTAGTAATCTTTGAACCTGTGATGTTCAACTTTGATATATTTCGTATATAGTTCATCCAAAAGAGAAACTCAGGTCTAACTCTAGTAATCTTTGAACATGTAATGTTTAATTCTGACATACTTCATGTTCAGTTTACCCGAACGATAAACTCAGGTCTAACTTTAGTAATCTTTGAACCTGTGATGTTCAATTCTGATGTATTTCGTCTCTAGTTCATTCGAAAGAGAAACTCAGGTCAAACTCAATTCTAATATATTTCATGTTTAGTTCACCTGAACGAGAAACTCAGGTCTTACTCTAGTAATCTTTGAACCTGTGATGTTCAATTCTGATATATTTCGTCTCCAGTTCATCCGAAAGAGAAACTCATGTCTAACTCTAGTAATCTTTGAACCTGTTATGTTCAATTCTGATATATTTCATGTTCACTTCATCCGAATGAAAAACTCAGGTCCAACTCTAGTAATCTTTGAACCTGTGATGTTTAATTCTGATATATTTCTTCTCCAGTTCATCCTGAATAGAAACTCAAGTCTAATTCTAGTAATCTTTGAACCTTTGATGTTCAATTCTGATATATTTCGTGTTCAGTTCATCCGAACGAGAAACTCAGGTCTTGCTCTAGTAATATTTGAACCTGTGATGTTCAATTCTGATATATTTCGTGTCAAGTTTATCCGAATGAGAAATTCAGGTCTAACTCTAGCAATCTTTGAACATGTGATGTTCAATTCTGATATATTTCGTCTCTAGTTCATTCGGAAGAGAAACTTAGGTCTAACTCTAGTAATCTTTAAATCTGTGATGTTTAATTCTGATATATTTCATGTTCAGTTTACCCGAACGAGAAACTCGGGTCTAACTTTAGTAATCTTTGAACCTGTGATGTTCAATTCTAATGTATTTCATCTCCAGTTCATCCGGAAGAGAAACTTAAGTCTAACTCTACTAATATTTGAACATGTGATGTTCAATTCTGATATATTTCGTGTTTAGTTCACCCGAACGAGAAACTCAGGTCTAACTCTTGTAATCTTTGAACCTGTGATGTTCAATTATAATATATTTTGTCACCAGTTCATCCAGACGAGAAACTCAGGTCTAACTCTAGTAATAGTTGAACCTGTGATGTTCAATTCTGATATATTTCATCCCCAGTTCATCTGAAAGAGAAATTCAGGTCTAACTCTTGTAATATGTGAACCCGTGATGTTCAATTCTAATATATTCCGTCCTCAATTCATCCGAAATAGAAACTCAGTTCTAACTCAGGTAATCTTTGAACCCATGATGTTCAATTCTGATATATATTCCGTCCTCAGTTCATCCAAAAGAGAAACTCAGTTCTAACTCTGGTAATCTTTGAACTCTGATGTTCAATTCTGATATATTTCGTCCTTAATTGATCCGAAAGAGAAACTCATGTCTAACTCTGGTAATCTTTGAACCCGTGATGTTCAATTCTGATATATTATATCCTCAGTTCATCCGAAAGAGAAACTCAAGTCTAACTCTGGTAATCTTTGAACCCGTGAAGTTCAATTCTGATATATTTCGTCCTCATTTCATCCGAAAGCGAAACTCAGGTCTAACTCTGGTAATCTTTGAACCTGTGATGTTCAATTCTGATATATTTCGTTTTCAGTTCATCCGAAAGAGAAACTTTGGTCTTACTCTAGTAATATTTGAACTTGTGATGTTCAATTCTTATATATTTCGTGTCCAGTTTATCCGAACGAGAAACTCAGGTCTAACTCTAGTAATCTTTGAACCTGTGATGTTCAACTTTGATATATTTCGTCTCTAGTTCATCCGGAAGAGAAACCCAGGTCTAACTCTAGTAATCTTTGAACCTGTAATGTTTAATTCTGACATATTTCATGTTCAGTTTACCCGAACGAGAAACTCAGGTCTAACTTTAGTAATCTTTGAACCTGTGATGTTCAATTCTGATATATTTCGTCTCTAGTTCATCCGGAAGAGAAATTCAGGTCAAACTCAATTCTGATATAATTCATGTTTAGTTCACCCGAACGAGAAACTCAGGTCTTACTCTAGTAATCTTTGAACCTGTGATGTTCAATTCTGATATATTTCGTCTCCAGTTCATCCGGAAGAGAAACTCAGGTCTAACTCTAGTAATCTTTGAACATGTTATGTTCAATTCTGATATATTTCATGTTCAGTTCATCCGAACGAAAAACTCAGGTCCAAATCTAGTAATCTTTGAACCTTTGATGTTTAATTCTGATATATTTCTTCTCCAGTTCATCCTGAACAGAAACTCAGGTCTAATTCTAGTAATCTTTGAATCTTTGATGTTCAATTCTGATATATTTCGTTTTCATTTCATCCGAACGAGAAATTCAGGTCTTACTCTAGTAATATTTGAACTTGTGATGTTCAATTCTGATATATTTCGTGTCCAGTTTATCCGAACGAGAAATTCAGGTCTAACTCTAACAATCTTTGAACTAGTTATGTTCAATTCTGATATATTTCTTCTCTAGTTCATTCGGAAGAGAAACTTAGGTCAAAATCTAGTAATATTTAAACCTTGGATGTTTAATTCTGATATATATCATGTTCAGTTTACCCGAACGAGAAACTCAGGTCTAACTTTAGTAATCTTTAAACCTGTGATGTTCAATTCTAATGTATTTCGTCTCCAGTTCATCCGGAAGAGAAACTCAAGTCTAACTCTAGTAATCTTTAAACTTGTGATGTTCAATTCTGATATATTTCGTGTTTAGTTCACCCGAACGAGAAACTCAGGTGTTACTCTAGTAATCTTTGAACCTGTGATGTTCAATTTTGGTATATTTCATCTTCAGTTTATCCGAACAAGAAACTCGTGTATAACTCTAGTAATCTTTGAACCTGTGATGTTCAATTCTGATATATTTTGTGTTCAGTTCACCCGAACGAGAAACTCAGGTCTTACTCTGGCAATTTTTGAACATGTGATGTTCAATTCTGATATATTTCGTCTCCAGTTCATTCGAGCGAGAAACTAAGGTCTAACTCTAGTAATCTTGAACCTATAATGTTCAAATCTGATAAATTTCTTCCGAACGAGAAACTCTGGTAATCTTTGAACCTATGATGTTCAATTCTGATATATTTTGGTCCTCAGTTCATCCGAACGAGAAAATCAGGTCTAACTCTGGTAATCTTTGAACCTGTGATGTTCAATTTTGATATATTTCGTCACCAGTTCATCCGAACGAGAAACTCAGGTCAAACTCTGGTAATCTTTTAACCTGTGATGTTCAATTCTGATATATTTCGTCCCCAGTTCATCCGAACGAGAAACTCAGGTCTAACTCTGGTAATCTTTGAACCTGTGATGTTCAATTCTGATATATTTCGTCCTCAGTTCATCCGAACGAGTAACTCAGGTCTAACTCTGGTAATCTTTGAACTTGTGATGTTCAATTCTGATATATTTCGTCCCCAATTTATCCGAACGAGAAACTCAGGTCTAACTCTGGTAATCTTTGAACCTGTGATGTTCAATTCTGATATATTTCGTCCCAGTTTATCCGAACGAGAAACTCAGGTCTAACTCTGGTAATCTTTGAACCTGTGATGTTCAATTCTGATATATTTCGTCCTCAGTTCATCCGAACGAGAAACTCAGGTCTAACTCTGGTAATCTTTGAACCTATGATGTTCAATTCTGATATATTTCGGTTCTCAGTTCATCCGAACGAGAAAATCAGGTCTAACTCTGGTAATTTTTGAACCTGTGATGTTCAATTCTGATATATTTCGTCTTCAGTTCATCCGAATGAGAAACTCAGGTCCAACTCTAGTAATCTTTGAACCTGGGATGTTCAAATATGATAAATTTCAGCTTTAGTTCATCCGAAGGTTGTTAATACTAGTCACATTACTACTTGTTACCGAGTTACTGACATTTTGGTACAGTAGTGGGGAAAAGGCTAATTAGGACATAAGGCAACGACACAAAATAACTATAGAGAAACAACTAAACCTTGAAAGTATCCTTGACCAAAGTCAAGATGTTGTTGTGGAATGACTTTGGTTGACTTCTACAACCATACAACCTGGTATTTCGCTGACTAAAGCCAAGTTGCCGTTGTGGCATGACTTTGGTTGACTTTGACAACAACACTTGGGATAGTATGGTTTCTGTGATATGTATGTACGGCAAGGATTTACGGTAAGAAACTAAACGGTTGGATCGAACATTTCAACAACCTTATCTATGTACATCAAGGGATAGAGAAACCAAGAACTCTTATCACTTTATTCTCTCCATCTCCTCCTCTCTCGCTCCCTTTTCACTCTCTTTCCTCATTTTTTTCCTTTTCCCCTGAAATATTCACTTCTTCCCTTTCGATCTCGCTCTTTTTAATCCATGGAATTTTCTCCCTATCACCAAAAGCACCTAATATGCAAGAGGTGTTTGTATTAACTTCAGAAATTTCCCACTAAAGGAGATGGTGCTCTCAATCTCTTTGCCTGCAAAGATCCCATTGTTAGGGTTTTTGAAAAATAAATCCATGTTCGATTTTACTTTCAATTTCACAATGAGGGCTTAATTAAGTATGTGTACAAACTTGTCTCTCAAACCCTAGATTTGATTTGTTTTCCCTCGATTGACCCTATTTAAGATTTTTCTCCATTATGTATATGTGATTGTTTTGTTGGCTTAAAATTTTGAAGGATTATGCTATTTTTGAGATTAATTTTGATGTTTTCTTCTGCTGTTCTATAGGGAAGGGTTTAGATTTCAAAAGTTACTGTTGTTGAGATGTTAGTGTTGAAAGAGATAATATTGATTTCACTAGGTGCTTTGGAATAGCGAAAGCCCATTTGGGTTTCATGCCCTAATCTTGCTTTTTATATCAGGTATATTCTGGATTTGTTGTGCATTCGAATTGGAAAAGAATTTAAAGAAATGGGTTGCCTATTCTTTGCCGAGTCTATGTGGTTTACTTTATGAAATTATTTATGTTGATTTAATAGTATGTTTGTTCTTTTGTTTGCTACTAGAATTGATTTGGTTGAGGAAGGAATGGAGAACATTGTGTTTAAAACTTGTCAAGAGGAACGAGATTGAGTGGTATTTCAAATTGGGACTTCAGATGTTGTGAGAGCTCTTACTGCTGATCAGATTGTGGATGTATGCTACTTCCTTTTTGGATATCAGAAGCACTTTAATAACCGATTCAAGCGACTAACCTGTGTAGTTTCTGTGTGTTTTGATCTGCCTTAAGTGTGTTTTGTTTGTGCTGGTTTGAGTAAGTTACTATATGCTTTGTTTTGTAGGTGCAATGTCGTTGCAACAATGAATATTATATGGGATTGCTAGGGTTTTCTCCATCAATGAAGCTATAGCTGTGGAATTATTGTCTAAGCCTGAGCGAATTCACGACATAAATCAAAATTGGTCGTTCTGAATCGATTCAATTTATTCTTTGTGATTTCATTATTGTCAATATCTGAATTTTGTTTAAGTTACATATATTTCGTAGTCTGGGAACCTTTAGGTAAAATCAATATCTGAATTATTATCAATTAGGTGGATGGATCATATGAATGGATAAAACTCCTAAATAATAAAAACTAGTGGTACTTAAAGAGAAAGATTCTACTAACAGAATCTCGGGTTGAAGGACTGAAGCCAATAAGTGAAAGCAACAAGGTTAGTTTTGATTTACCGGTTTCATATATGTATTTACAGTTCAAAGATATGTATTGATTGTTTGATTTGGTTTCATTTTTAATCCTTGTAGTGGTAATCCCTTGAGGAACAAATCATAGCTTCAGAATTTGTACAAGAAAACCAGGCAATCAAGTGACATAATGGAAACATCTTACTGTATTTGTAATCATAACTTCAAAATTTGTACATGGCTTTATATCTCAATTTTGTATTATATGTTGACCAGCCTACTGGAAATTGCTGAGAATTAAATTTGAAGTAGTAAAAGTTGGCCCATAACTCTCAAGCTCGGGTGAAAATACTGTCAAAGCCAGGGTAAGACCAAAATATCCCTCCGCATTTTCTTAACTTTCAAATTTTTCCGTGTATTCTTTAAGTTTCTGTAAGTTTTCAGTAGATTTCAGAAAAACCAAGGGTGAATACGAACCATATTTGTATTTCCCATTTTTGAAAACCAATTCTCCGAAATCGAAAATCGTAAACTTTATCTTTTTACTAAAGTTGAGTTTGTTTAGATTTATGTTTCAATTACTCTTATTATTTTTTTATGTTTTGATTCTATACCTTTGATGACGGTAGGTGGAGAAGAACCTTTCTATTTCTATTGTAATGTCACTCTTCAAAGCTACATATTGATCTTCTAAGCCGAGTAATTCTTATTCAAGCTCTTCCATTTATGTTTCAGTTTATCAATCATTAAATCAGATTTGTTTCTGTTGCTAAAGCAGTTCATTCTTTTAAAGGACACACATAATCGCTGGTAAGCCTGGTAATTTTGCATACTCTCTCTTTTTCCCATTTTATTTTTGTTTGGTTGCTTGGATCTTAAGGTTTAGGGCTTAGTTTCATCTTATAGATTTATTAATCCTAATCTCTTGCATTCTCGAAGTGTTTAGTCACCAGTTCTGTGTAAATTAGTATCCTGCAGTTTAGTTGTTTGTTGAAATGCCCGCGAGAGGAGAACTTGTATAATTGTATTGCCTGCCAGGTACAGTCAACTTATGTACACTCGTAAAATAGTACCATCATCAATCCTTATTTATTGGTGGAAGGTTATCTAGTGTATATGTAACATATTAAACTCAACTCTAGTCGGTCATTTAGTGGTATATGCTCTTAATTTGTGTTGTGACCTGTAATTTTTTTTTCCTTTTTAAAGGGTAAAAAGTACAAGAGATACTATAGTAGAAAATCATAATATTGGTAATTGCTTCCTGTAATTTTATAAAATGAATCTGAAGTTAATAATCAGCCACAATTTGGGGAGCTATATGAGTACTGTTTTTCTCGAACTCTGCTCGCTGTATTAGGCTAGCAGATAGCAATTCTTTTGTCCTTTTGAATGAGACGAATATGTATAACCTATGTGTAATTTGATATAAAATCTCACTTAAATACTTATATCTTGGGATCGCTACTAATTATGGTCCGTTTGCAATAGTTTTGGAGTAATCTCATTTAACTATTTTCTAGGTATCAATCAAAGAAGGGCATTAAGGAATCACTTCCCCATATTTGTTGGAAACAATAGTCGTCGTTAAATAGAATAGATATGGAAATGTTAACTTCTCATTGTCTTAAATCAAATCCACGAAGAGAAGTTATATTTTCAAGTCCTAAATCTTCTATATCTGAAGCTTCAAGCCGCTTGAAGATTGCAATGTTAACTTCTCATTGTCTTAAATCAAATCCACGAAGAGCAAGCAATGGAAAAGGAGCCTGAGGAGAAGATTCAAGGTGCATGGCTTAAGCTTGTTCATTATTCACCCTTTTTCTATTATCCTTTTTGGAGTTAAGAAATATGTTTCTTTACTTAGAAAAAATATTCTCCAAGATCAATGTAATGTATGTTAGAAAGTGCTGGTTGTTCGTCCATATGAAGGGTTCGCGTGGGATATGCATTTCCTTATCAGTTATTTTCTTTTATTCTAAGTAACTAGTCTATTCGAGCAGGAACATCACTTTCTAGGTAACTAGTCTATTTGAACTGTATTACAGAAACATAGATGATGTGGACAAGACGATGGATGAGATTTATGAGAAAATTGAGAACATGAAGCAGGTTCAGGGAGCGTTGTCAAACCCCATTGGAGCAGCTACGGACTTTGATGAGGTAGCCTCTTGCATTTTATTTATATTTGTTAAAGATTAAAATTAACCTAGACCCGAGAGTGATAGTTATCTTTGTTGGTTGTAGGATGAATTGTAATATGAACTAGAGGAGTTGGAAGGATCTCAGTTGGAGGAACAACTTTTACAACCTGCAACCCATAGTCAGGTTCAAGTCAAGGTAAAATTTTCAGTAGTTTAATGTAGTTTAGCATTTCTTTAGAGTACTGTGTTTTTTTTTTGTCTTGTTTGGGATATTGTTGTCGAATCTTGAATAACAGTTTATGGTCATTGTTTGTGCAATTTCCCTACTACTAGCTTCTTTAGGTGTTAAATTGGGAAGCCTTTGTCGTGAGAAGAATCATCTCTTAATTGTTTGTTGGTCATGGTCCTTGCTTAAACATTTAGTATAAGAAAACAAAATCGGTATACATTGCAGACACAAATCTTATATACCCATTTCAACTGTTTGTTTTAGCTATTGCTGGTATAATCTTTTGAACACCATTATTAGTTTCTGATACATTTTTTTCTTCTTATTCTTATAGAGGCCTTCACTTTCATCGCTCATCTAGTTAACCATCTAAACTAGTGGAATTGATCCTGATGCATTTATGTGAGGACAAGAGGGATTATACCCCTGAAATCATATCCAAGCAAGAGGTTCTACCATTAAAATGGCAGCCATTAGGTCCCTTTGCAGCTGCAAGTTTTGAGTAAGTTTCTGCTTATAGTGATTTAGAGAATGAACTGAACTTGGGAACTTAGTAGGTTTCTATGAATTTCCTCAGAATTTGATACTTAATAGATTTGTTTTTGGTACTTGATAGAATTTCTATTCCGTTTGAATTTGTATTCTTTTTTGGTACTTGATTGAATGTTGATATGAATTGATTGATTGAAGAATGTATTGAATGTGGATAATGGATACAATGAAGAAAATGCTATAGTATTTCAGGCCTGTAAACTGAGAGTGCATGTCCATCATCGTGACCTATATTACAGGCCTGTAAACTGGAAGCCCGGATCCATAAAAATGATATGGGCAACCCATTTTTTTTTTATTGCAACTGAAAGAATTGTCACGGAGATAAGTGTGACAAAAATTGTGAAGTAAAAACAACACGTGTCATCATCTTGTTGTTGTTACAAATGAGAGTAACAGTTTAATCGTCACAAAAGCCGTGACAAACGGACGACACGTGTCCAATAAGAAATCGTTATAAAACTAATGGCAACACTAATATGTGTTACTATATTCGTAACAAAATGGGACACGTGTCGCAGACCCAATCGTTGCAAGGTTTCAGTAACAATTATAATCGTTGTCATATATGTGACTTTTTAAGACACGTGTCACTCACTTAATTGTGGTAAATAGAGAGTAACAGTTTAAATCGTTACGGTAAACGTTACTAATTTGACACATGACGCTATCATAAAATTAGGTCAATCGTGACTATTAACTATTGTAACGGTTATTTTATGTGACTGTAGTGGGCGAATGTCACAGATAAAACCGTTACAAAAGCATTTCACAGTTATTTATGACGGCCTATTTTCAACAGGTTATAACCGTTACAAATCTCATCAGTAACGGTTATAGCCTGTGACAAAATTCCTGAAATGGTGTAGTGGGAGAGCCTTTTCAGCTTTGATGAGAAAGTGCTTGAAGAGGACTTGGCAGAGTGTAATTTCCAAGAAGCTTCCACAACATTGGTTAATGTGGGGTGGGAAAGCCAAGATCTAATGCATCGATCTAAAAGGTTTTTGAAGCTTTTTGGTTTCTGGGTTAGAATCAAAAAATAAAGGTGTATGATCAGATCCAACTCTGGAAAGGTGACATACCTTTGTATCAGGGAAATTTTGGATCCATTGGTATGACACTAACGCTTTTTCTATCCTCTTGCAAATATTTGCTTCTCCTTTTCTATTATTGGACCATGTGAATGTCGCTCCTTCATATCCCGCATCTTGAAGCCCCAGCGAGTCTATAATTTGAGTAACAAATGATTTGATGCTTGAGCTTGATTTGTTTCCTCCCTGTTTTTCCTATGGATCTAGGATGATGTTTAGATCTCCTATTATAACCCAAGGTTTTTGAACTTGATGCGCAATGTTTGAAATGTGAGTCCATTGAGCTATTTTGTCATCTGCTTCAATTGCACCGTAAATACATGTAATCATCATCTCCTTATCTCCAATTGTCGCTTCAAAATGACACACATTTAAATGAGATGAAACTAGTTTTAGTTCTACATTATTATGCCAAGCAATTGCTAAACCCTTAGCTATACCCATAAACGGAACTATAAACCAATCATGAAAATGCGAATTTTTAAAGAAAGTGTCCATTTTGGTGAAAGGGGCCTTAATTTCGGATAGAAACACGATATCTGGATTATAATACTGTCAAAGATAATTTAAATGGTCCTTGGTAATAGGAGTTCCAATGCCCTGGACATTCCAGGATAGTAGTTTCATGGTTAGAATGAGGCCAAATAGGATACCAAGAAATCTAGGCTTACTACAAATTAAAGGGATTAACAATAAAGAATGTAAAGAGTAAGAAAAAAAGTAATCCACAGATAGGAAAGGAGGCCACAAATAGGGAAAGTAATCATAAAGTAGCAGGAAAATGCAAAGTGACAAAGGTAGCTTTAGCAAATTAAAGACAGAAAGCACCAAAAGATAAGTCCACTGGTCGCCTATTACTAGCATCAACTGGGCACAAAGATTAAAGAGATTAGACGTACAAACTGAAAGAAAACTGTCAGAACTTGATATCTATATTATTAATACTAAAGCGCTGCTCAAGAAATCGAAAGGAAAAGAGATAGCTAAAAAAGTAAGGATGGATTGGACTTGCACAACTGAAGCAGACGGAAAAGAAGAGAGGCTAACCAGACCTGCACAATTAAACATTAGGATCTACTAAAACCAATCAGTTAACCGGGTACGACGAAGAGTAAAACATATGGGTATATGAGACTGCTGCCATTAGGAACTAAGGGAAAACAGAACAAAAATTTATTTAAAAACTAGATTATTGCTTGGTTCAGGTAGAATGAGAGGATCAGACAAACTTACTTGAGATGCGATAAACCCTAAAACGATGTCCAAAACCGATTTTACAGAGGCTATAAAATATTGAGTCCCAAAGAAATGTCTGACTGAAATTACAGTGCACAATAACCATGGAAAACGATCCAAATAGAATCAACAAAATCAAATAACGCAAGTACCAACCCAGATAAATTAGAATCCTCTTAGAATTATGTTGCAATACAGACTACACCCAAAAACAAGGAGATTGAAAATACCCTTTCAAACAGAACAACTTACAAACAGTTTGCCTACAAAGTGCAAGACAAACTACACCCAAAACACCAAGGATATTAATAAACCCCTTCAAAGAGTTAAAAAAAAAAAAACAACTTGTCTACAAAATGCAACCAAGGAACTAGATAATTCTAACAAGAAATTGAATCAAGTTTTCTAACCTGATTGAGGGTTGCCAGAGACCCATCACCATGTCAACAGAAGAAACGGTGATACAAAAACAAGCAAACACTCAATTGATTTGGAATCAAATAGAGAAAATGGACCGGAGAAAATTATGATTGTGGAAGAGATATGGGACAATATAGATAAGTAAAGAGGTTAAATGACGCAGGATTTGGATAAAATCGCAACAAAAATATTATCAAGTTAATCTAATTCGAAAAGTATAAACTAAACCAAGCATATAAACAAAATGGCTAATGGCAGCGAAAGAAAAAATTAACATACCCATATTCCGTAGACACAAGAAAAAAGACACCCGGTAACCACCATGATTTAGCAGACCTAAGTCTTGTGCAGGTCCGGTAAGCTTTTGGGATTAGCCACTCATGGGTAAGGAAATCTTAGGCTCAAAATTCATCAATCAAGATGTGTAATTCAACCAGAAGATAAAAAGAAATAAATGGAAGCTTAAAAACAGATGAAAAGGGAGAAAAGCTTATGAAATCATGGACATGCAAGGATCTGAGGATGAAGATTTGCCAAAAATCGAAGGAAAATGTTTCGACTCAGTTGGTCGCCCGATTCACGATAGTTGGGGGGTGCAATAGCTGATTGAGTAGTACTGATTCTCTTAATTAGCTCAATTAAAGTGTAAAATTTACCACCATTCTTTTGTTTCTCCCTGTTTTTCTGAAGCGGAAACTGTTCTTCCTTTTTTCTCTTCGAGAGCCAATAAATCGTACTATCTCGACAGATTAATCATACCTCATCAATACACAATCTTTCAATCAGGCTACTCTTTCTTTTCATTCTTATCAGATCCATTAATATATGTAGTTTAATGTCATAACAGGTAACAATTAAAGTTTTTATTCATATTTTTAACTGTCACGTCCAAATCTTCCTCAATTTTTTTGTTTGCAGGACAGAAAAGTGGCAGATTTTCTCGTAAAGAAAAAATCATTAAGCAAGAAAGAATGGATTTATTAGTATGATGATTGTGAACACGTAAATTACGCTGGCACCTACTTGTCCACAAACAAGGTTCGTACATACTGAAATTCATAAATTAGAGTCCACGTGTGTAAAACGTAGCAGATCTATCGATTTATTGACTCAGAGTCTTCGGACTCGTCCTTGTCTTATCGTATAGTACCACTGAAGGTTTGAATAACAACATAGATAACAATCCGCGGGTTTGTATGAAAGTAACCACGGATCGAATGGAATATAAAGGTGGAAAGTAAAGCGTGGAACGTAATTGCGGTATATAACTTGCATAATGTAAGTACGGAACATAAAGTGCATAATGTAAGTGCGGAATGTAGAGTTCATAATGTAAATGAGACAAGTAATTATGTGGTTCATCACTGAGGCCTACATCCACGGGGTAAAAGAGGGGTTTTATTATGTATCGATTGATTACATGAAGTCAAATGACTTTGTAGTGTTCTCATTGAGGCTTCGGGATTAGGGGATTACTTACTCTACCTAATTCTCTCTCCTATTTGGTGTTTTGAGTCGGTCTGCCCCTCTCTTTTAGGGAGGAGGGGTATTTATAGGAGTTCTGTTGTGGGGTCCACGGAAGGAGCCGTTGAAATCTTATCGTCTTGTGCTTTGTGCCGATACGCGGACATCTTCGGTTCCTACGATGCCCCCATCGTTCCCTTCGTTATTGCCGAAGAGGTAGGGTCTTCTCTTCCGTTGGTTGGTTGACACGTGCCGTCTCAGGTGTTTAATGCGGGTGGTTGGGCCTTCTGTACGCGCCAGACCACGGTCTTCTGTTCCTGTCATGTCCGTGTCAGCTAGTTGATCCCTGACCGTTGATCTTTGGTCTCTCTTGAGATGGGATAAAGCAGATCCGAGGGCGTATCTGGTCCTTCGCAGTGATGCTTTATCTCGGTGCCCCTTGACTTGTGGCCCTTGGATGTGTGAGATGAGGGTCCCTTCCTGCTGGTACACGTCTCTTGGCTATACCCAGGTGGCATCATCTTTTGATGCCCCGCGTCACATGCCATGCACGTGTTTATCCGAAGACACGTGGCGAGTGGTGGAAATATGTACTTACAATTTGCCCCTTTTCTTCTGACTTAATGTCAGTTGAAGTGAGAGGAAAACCGTCACATATTCCCCACTCGCCCAATAACTTCCCCTTAATTTTAGGGCGCGTTTCCCACTACGCATTAACTTCTTGCAATAACTTCTCCTTGGGAGAAGGGGCGGTTTCAAATTCCTTGGATGTTTATAAGTAGGGAGAGAATGTGAAATAAATTTCATTCTCTTCTGTCGGTCATTCTTTCCTCCTGAAAATTCTTCCCTTTTGTTTGGATGCCATTAACTGCTGCTGCTACTATTTCCTGCTGCTGCTGTCTTAAATTCGACCCGTCCTTGATTCCTTGTGCTCATCTACTGCTGTTGCTCGTTCTTTGTTGGCCACATTTTTACTCCTGATATAGGTAAGATTTTAACCTTTGGTCTTGTTCTTGCTAATTGTTCATCTTCTGCTGCTATTCTGTTACCCTTGCGGTGAAGAACACATATACAAAGTATATATACTTTCCCCTGTTCTTTATCGCAAGGGTTACGAGTTCATAATTGGACATCTAGCCGGAGAGTTTTTCCCTGCGCCGTAAGTCGGCTAGGGTTTTTGTCTTGTTTTTTGTTGAATTTTCAGAAAGTTCAGCTTTTTGATCTTCAGTTGTGATTCTTCGGGATCCAAAACTTGTTTGTGTAGGTATGGATGATCGTCCGCGGGTTCCTTACCAGACTCCGCCGCCTAGCCCTCCTAGATCTCCTCCGCGTAGAGACACGGATATAACTCCTTCAGGAGGTTCTCGGGATCCGCAGGTAGACCTTCGTCTGCAAAGGGTTTCTTCTTCTTCCGGTCATAGACATTCTTCCAAGAGAGGAGATCCTCCGCGGGATCCCCCCGGCTCTAGGTATGTTACTACCCGCACATCATCCCATTCGCGTGATGAACACAGAAGCCCGCATGATGTACATAGGAACGAAGTTCTGTACGCTACTCCCCTTCGTTCTTCGGTTCCTTAGGTAACTCCGCAGAATCCACTACCTGCTCCTCGGGCGATCCTTTCCAGAGGAAAATCCGTTAGGGGTACTGCTTCGAAGGCTGAACCATCCAAGAATGTGCCTCTGAAAAGGAAAGCCATGGATACGAGCCCTTCAAAAGACTCTGCGCAGGACCCTCTTGATGAAGACGCTGCATTGGTTATCCGAAGCGTTCTAGTTGGTAAGAAGAAAGTTACCTTCAAACATATTGACCTGGAGGCGTTCAAGGAGAAGCATGAACTTCAAGATTTCGAGGTCCGCTTTTATGCCCCTGATGATGACCTTACTTATGATCTCATCTCGGGGTATCAGTTTGATGACCATCACTTGTTGACTAATGTGGGGGCCTTCGAAGCGGGTCTTATGCTGCCTTTGTATAATTCGGGTGATTCTTTCTATTACGATGTGTTGGCTGGTTGCGAGGGTTCTTCGGCGAACACCTATAGTCATTCCGTATCACAGCTGCATGGGAATTATCTCCGCGCTTTGAAGGAGTGCTATCTTCGTAGTAAGGGAGAGACGTCGATGACCTGTTACACCCCCAATACTGCTGAGAGGGAATGGTATACCCCTGAGAATTTCAATAGTTCTTTTGGGGATTATGTCAACAGTAGGAATCGTAAGTCGTGGAGTGTGAGTCTTCGTAATATTGCTGATTCCCGTGGGGAGGTTCGTCTTTTGAGTGAGGTTAGTGATGTCAAGCTAAAGTACGTTCCTGGTACTGAGGGGTCTGCTAACAAGAATCTTTTTCCTTCCCGTGAGAGGATCAAGCGCGGTCATGATTATGAGTGGCATGCCACCGTCATCGATATTATTGGTCCGTGGGCTTGGGGTTTGATTCCCGGGCCCTACGGATGGCGTCCTACTGCTGACAGCGTCCCTCGTGATGTTCCTCCTTTTTGTTACGGAGATTTCTTCCCTTGGCGTCTGAATTTTGAAGGTATGAATTTTGAAGGTATGAATTTTCCTTACAATTTTGATGTTGTTGATGCTGATGAGGAAGATAGTTCGGGTGCTTCCCTTCCCTTGAAGAGTATTGCAGCTGCGAAGGTACGGTTCCTTCATTTTCCTTTTTTTTTTATTTACTCAAAGATTAGTGTTTGAGTAAAGGAAAGAATGTTGACCTGTTCTCTTATTGCTCTGTAGGTGCCGAAGAGAAGAAAGATTGGTCCCAAGCGTTCTTCTACCATCGTTGCTGACGAAGCCGAGATCCAAGAAGAGGTTACCAGTCCTGCTAAAGAGGATTTTGGGGAAGATGAGTATATGTCCGACGGGGAAGAACGTACTGAAACTTATCCTCCTCTTCATGAAGATGTTGGTGTTGTTGATGGTTCAAAGGGTATTCCTGGTGCCGACGGTGTTACCGCCGCTGGTGAGGATGGTGGTTCGAAGGATATCCCCGGTGCTGAGGACGTTACCGCTTCTGGTATTGGTGATGGCCCGCGGGGTACCCTTGGTGGTCATGCTGCTGTGGATACTACCTCTGATGGTGGTGCTTTTGGGGACCCGGTTGGCCAGGAATTATCTTTCGGTCAAGTCTACTCTGCAGGGCTGCCTTTTGATGTGAATGCTACCATGGGTCTTGCTGATGAGTTTTCTATGCTTTCCCCGAATGATGATTGGGATGTACTGGATATTTATGGTAATGGAAAAGCTTCTGAGAAGACTTCCTCATACGTGGATGCTTCAGAGAATACTTCCTCACCTATTTAGGCTTCGGAGAAGGTGCCCGTTGTTGGGGAATCTTCTGCTCAGTCCTCTTCAGATGATTTCCCATAGTCTTTGATGTTGGAGGGTGATGATGCTGTCCTTGCTTGGCTGAAGAAGAAAAATTTGATGTTCGTCCCCAACCCTGCCCCAGTTGTTGAAGGGGAGAAAAATTCCGATGCCTATACCCGTAAGATGATGTAATTATCTGCTGAAGATCAAGTCGCGGAGGTGTGGGACAGGAATCTGAGGTTGCTGGGGGCTACCTTAGTGGTTGACCCTCCCGAAACCGTTTTTGACATGATGGCCATAGCTGACGGATATCATTATGGTTATCCTCATCAGCGCCTGTTGGAGGTATGTCGTGCTTTGTTTTCTTTTCTGTGTCTACTCCGCGGTATTCTGACATTGTGATCTTCGGAGGTGATGAGGAGCGAATACTGCAATTACAACTTGTACCAGTTTTTCAAAGCCAGGTCTCTTAAGTTAGAGGGTAAGCTCCGTCACAGGGAGGAGGATCTAGCCGCGGCCGAGGCTATCATCTCTGCCAGGGATAAGGAGATAGGTGAGCTAAAGAACAGCCTCAAGGGGAAGGAGCGTCTGGGTGATGTAGAAGAGGGGCTTTGCTTGGAGCTTGCAATGGTGCGTAGTGAGTTGGAGACTGTTCGGAAAACTGCTTCATCTTCTACAGGTTTGTCTCTTGTTCTTGTTAGTCTTCGTTTCTTCTTAGTAACTCCTGTTTCGTCTGAGTATCCCCACCCTATCTTCAGTGGGTGGAGTTCCCGATTTGATATGGCTTCGGAATGAGAGAAACCGGCAAAAGACCCGTATTTCCGAGTTAGTGGAACAACTTAAAAGTGAGGCCGTGAGGTGGGATGCCAAGGCCGAGGTGTGGCGTCTAAAGCATACTCAGATAGTTGATATGCAAAATAAGTATAACGTGGATCTTCGTCTCTTTAATGATACTTTTCTGTGGACGCATGATAATCTTCGTGTAGCCCACGAGATGGCTTCATCCTTGTCGGCTAAGATGAATCTTCTGGAGGAAGAGCTACGGCAGGCTTGCTCCTCTTCGGATTCCGATGTACGGGGGTACATACAGTTTCTTGCCAAAGAAAGAGATGATGCTAGGTCCGAGGCCTTTGCTCTTGGCCAAACCTTAGCCGCGTCCCGGGCCGACGTGGCTCATCAAGATGAGTCTGAGAGAAATCTTGAAGTTAATATGTACCATATTAATAAGGGAATGTAGGAGCTAAATAACGAAGTCAATCATCTTCATCATTTGGATTCAATGAAGCAGGTAGAGTTAGACGAGAGTCAATTCGATCTTTCCCTTCTTCAAAAGGATTATAAGAAAATATCCGACGAGTATGACTTTCTTGACGAGGCTCGTGATGCGGTTGTTAACAAATATGAAATAGCTTCTGCTAGGGTCGAAGGTATATATTTGCTTTGCCAGGTGTGATTGTGGTTATTCGTGGACCTAACTCTTCGTTTTTATTTTTCAGAGCTCCAAGGACAGATTCACGCTGCAAATGAAAAACTTGACAAGGCTCAATCTGAATTAGAGCAATCTCGGACTGCCTTCGTGAAACAGGAGGGTTAGATATTGCATTTCAGAGGCTTGGCTACGTCTCATGAATAAGCTGCTCGCTTGGCCTCTTCGAAAGTGAATCGTTTGACTACCCTGTTGTCCAAGGAGGAGATGCGGAATGCTGCTATCACGTTCAAGGCTCGCTGTCAGTTGTCAGAAAAGACGAACAAGGTGTTGGCCAGAATAGATTATGACCTCCTGACCGAGCATGGTATTGAAAAGCATTATCCTCGTCGTCCTAAACCGTCAGCCCCGTCTGGCTCTTCGGGTCCCTCTTCGGGTGGGAGCGTTCCTTCGCTGCCGAGGGAAGGTCCTACTGATAGCACTGAAATGTCCAAGTAGTTTCTTCTGCTAGTTATAGAGAGTTGATCCTTGTTGATTACATAGTTTTTGTTGCATCTGTCAGACTTCTTTGCTTTTTTTTTGCTTTGTTTGTTTGAACTTCTTTTGATTTTACTTTGTCGAGCTTGTAATCACACTACACCATTTTTCCAAAACAACAACTAAAATTTGCAACAGCTCTTACGCAGTTGCGAATTCGCAACTGCTCCAAAATTCGCAACTGCTTATAACAGTTGCTAAATTTGTAACTGCAGTCAGCCGTTGCGAAATTTTTGGCTCAGTTGCAATTCGCAACGACTGACAAAAACAGGCGTGCGAACCAACCGTGTGCAAGGTTACACCTGAATGTAGGCGTGCGAACTCACCTTGTACAATGTAACACCTTATAACCCTAGTTTCTATCCATATATCCCATTCTCTTTCTTTTTCTATTTCAGAAACGGCTCCTCCTTCTCCTCCTCCCATGTTTCTATTTCAGAAACGGCTCCTCCTTCACCGTGTGCAATGTCAGCCGACCGACTTCCATTCCTCCTTTCTCTAGTTCTATCTACATCTTCCAACAAAGGTAACTTTGATTATTTTTTTCATCTGATTTTTTTTCGTCAAATTTATCTGATTTGTTGTTGTTTTCGTTATTGATGGTCAATAATTATAAACTGGTAAAACTTGTTTTCGCATAGATCGATTGAGGTTGTTTGATTTTATTGATGATTATAGATCGAATGTGGTTGTTTAATTTGATTTACGATTTTTAATTTATCTAGGGATTTTGATAGATTTTTTTAATCTTTTGTTTCACTGGTTTCTAGGTTTTGTGGGTTCTTAGAGGAAAGTTTAGATTTTTGAACTTAGCTCATCTGCTTATGATCCTTGTTATAGATTCAGATCTTGGGTTCACGTTATACATCTAGTTTCGTATTCAGATTTGAATATTTATCTGCTTATGCTTTAAGTCTATTTATGAGAATGTCTGCTTATGACCCTTTAAGTCTATCTATGAGAATGAATCAAATATTTGTAGATTGAAATTTCAGTTTCTGGTTGATTAAATATTAGCTAGTGGTTTATGAAGGTGGATTAGACCTAGTTATTCTTGTGTTATGCAACTTGTATATGTAGTGTTAGAGAAAATGATTTGTGGAATTATCATCCAAAACAAATGTAGTTTGTTACCAAGGGGTTTAAACTAGCATTCTAGGATTTCGGTATGCATATGTTTTTATGGCTTATGTTGCTGGAAGTTTTATTAGTACTAACTGGAAACACGTGATCTTGTATAAGATTGTTTTGCCTGAAACTTCAATTTTTATAAGAAATATATCTAGTATATTTACTTTGGTTACTTTCTCAAATTCATGGGAGTACTATGCATTTTAAAGAAGAAATTGAAGAACATCTTATATCGCTAATCGAATCATTAACTGGTAAGGCAAGCAAATTTTGTAGCTTAACTGACTTATTGATGTTTTTTTTTGTCTGTTGGTTAGTCTTTGAGTGCCTAGATTTCCGAGATATAGTTGCATATCTTAAAGATTCTTGTTTTAGTCCATGGTCTCTTCCTTTGGATACCTTGTTGCCCATTTAAATGTATGATTTACCAGTCCTGTATGATTTACCAGTCCATTAGACAAAAAGGATAAATCAGTGGTCAGACACATTGACAGCTCAGAAAAAAAGATGTTATGTTTGGGCGTTTAGGCATGGATTATGAGAAGTATCCCTTTGGATCCTACATCCCTACCATAAATTTAGATGTCCCTTTCTCTAAGTTTCTAAACAATTTGTCAGGCCTTAGTAATATGAACATGAAAAGCAGGTATATAACAGATTAAGAAAGTTTTTGGGAACAATGAGCCCACACTCTCTTCTCTTTAGCTAACACCTCCACGACCTAATGGCCCATCACACTATTCTCTTTAGCCAACTCCCCTCTCACGACTTGATAGGCTCGTCAAACCTTTTATTTTATTTTTTAACTATTAAGAGTTGCTTCAAATTTTGCGAATAAGTTGGAAGAAATTGGAGTCCTTAAGAAAAAAAAAAAAAACAAGATGATTCTCTGTGTGCATGGCCTGATTGAGTATGCAAATGCATTTTATCTACTCAATTCAGTCCTCAATCTGTATGATTTTTCCATGATGGGGAGTGTCTGCTCATTTTTTATGGCAGTCGTGTGATATTCTTGGCGGGGTATTTATAAAAAGTTTAATTAAGCTTGTTTATTTGGTAGTCAGTTATTTTCTAGTGATGAGCTATCATCTGGTCTTGTATGTTTTACGTATTTTTTGTCTATATGAAGAACCATTGATTTGTATACCTTCCAGCTTTCATCCTCACCGAGAGCTGCTTCGGTATAAGGTTTGAAATTCACTGATGGCTATGTTATCTTGTTCAGGTGGCATTAGCAAGACGAAGAAATGTACATTACTAATTTTTTTTGAGGAGAATGATTGTGAAAGAATCACTTGGCTTATGGATCTCTTCACACGGTAATACACCCTACCTGTTTGGTTGTCTAAGTCGCACTTTTCCTTTATCAAATCTAGAAGTTGTATTTTTAATTTATTCTTCTTAAGTTATTAAAAACACCGGTTCCAGAGATGTCGGAAATTCCTTAGCGGGCTTCTGATCGACTTAATATCTTGCTGATATTCCAAAAAGTTGGCGCAGTGGCGAATCATCTCAAAATCAAACAGGTTGCTCACATTTTCATGTCGCTTTTTTCTCATGAATTGTTCAAAGTGTACTGAAATATCTAGACTCAATGATATAGTGTTGCCTGGTTTTCCATGTGATCATTGTTAACCTCAACAGCATAAAATCACCATCCATTATCTAATGCACAAGAACTGATTACATGTAGGAAGGGGATTATAGAACATGGTTGAAAGAAAGAGAAGTTTAGTGCGCAAGAACTGATTACATATAGGAAGGGGATTATAGAACATGGTATAAAGAAAGATAAGTATTATGTAGAAGTGTTGAGGTTTGAGAGGGAACTTTATAACAAGAAGTTAGATTAATCATTTACATTAAGCTCGTAACATTTTAAAAACTGAGAAGACACTAACTTGTTAGTTAATGAATGACCTAAAAAATTGGTATTGACTTCTTTCGATACATACACGTTTGCTTCTGATTTGTAGCTCAACAGCAAGATATGTAGGGATTTTTATTTTTTAATCTTTTTAAACCTCAGTGTTTTTGTTTCTTATCCAGAGAAACTGTGATAAGATCTATGACACATCGAAGTTTGATGAATGCATTCACATACTCGTTATTTCTGAAAAATGAGTGTTTGTAGTTTGGTTTGTCAGTATACATTTTGCTTCTATGGTCTCAATGTACATATAAAGTTTACATTTTATCGTTCTTGTAATGTGCATCATCTTATTTTCTTCACTCTCTTAATATTTGTTTTGTTTTTTCAGTTCAGTTTTACCAAAGTTTGTAGTGGGTGATAAAAGAAATATCCTGCTCAGCTCGAGGAAGACCCAAAAATCCAAATCACAATATTGGAAAGTTACTAATCCAACTCTTTTTCCTCTCCATCTTCATGATTTAATTTGTATCCTTGTTACTTCTTGTTTTGATTCTCAAAATGCCTCATTAATATGTTTGAAAAAGTTTGATTCTCTTTAATGATTATTTCTCTTATAAACTTCAGTTCAAATAATGAGCATCTTGTATCTGCTAGAATATATATGCGTTGATAATTGCATATTACTCAATGTTTTTTTTTTACATTTAACTCTAGTCAGTTGAATTTTCCATTTCATTCAATCTGAATTTCTTTTCTATGTTCTGTTGCAGTTTATCCCATGGATTGAGTATATTCCAAGAAGGTAAGTTTTCTAGCAAAGATATGCTAAAACTGGAAGCAAAAGGTGATGTTATCAAAGGTTAGTTTCACATGTCTTCGTTGCAGTTATAATCAATCTTAGAGTGGGTGGAGCATTATTCGTGATCTTTGTTATCTCATTGCTGGTTCTGTTGATGAATTGATGCAGCTGCAGTTGGCGATGGACTGATACTAGTGGTTGTTGAGATGCAGCTGATGATGTAATGGCTAGCAGTGGTGGTGGTTTCTGCAGATTGAATAGAACTTCCACTGTTTACTCTCTATTGGTGCAATGGAGCAAGGCTGCCTTGAGGAGTTTGTTTGGAGGGTGCAGTATGGTGATGATACTACAAAAAGTGAGAGTAAGGAAATTTGTAATGTTCAATTTAGAAATAATGAAAGTACTCTAAAACATAGAAATCTACATAATTGAACTTATAACAGTGTTTAATTTAGATATGATGAATGTTTAAAAATATATAGGTATCTAAAAGAATTATGTTGTATAATTAGCAAGACTAGTTTTTTCATTCTTGTATATGTAAAGATTTGTTGATATATTTTCAGTGTTTTAGCCTGAATTTAGCCTGAAAATGTTGCAGGGAACTGTTGACTAGGTCAGCATTTTGACTTGACTTTTTTTTTCTGTTGCTAAAAATTTAACAACGGTCCATAACTGTTACTAAATTTTGAACTAGAAAAATGAAATTCGGTCCGGATAAACGAAGCCGTTCTAAAAAAATTGGTTCCGAATTTCGCAACTGCTATAGTACAGTTGCAAATTATTAACTTTGCAACTGATTGAAGCTGTTGCAACAAAAATATTGCAACAGCAGTCAACAGTTGCTAAACCTATTCGCAACTGCTGAAACCGTTGCAAAGTCAAGGAAAAAACAGTTGGGTGAACCGAAAACCGTTGCAAAAAAAATGCAACGCCACGTTTCGCAACGGCTGGCTGCTGTTGCAAGACCATTTTGCAACTGCATGAAACCGTTGCTAATCCCCAAAAATGGTGTAGTGTCAACTTTTATGGAATGGATCATCGTTTGTTGGGTAGCTCTGTGAACATCTCGAGACCTGTCTCCCCGCTGGCTAATGCATTAGTAAGGAGATTCCCAGACGGTGGGGGTTGGGTCAGCGTTCTAGGATATGGGGTGTTACTTATGTACATGTCCCTCATTCCGTCGACCCGCTGACTTTATTTTTGAGTATGATGCCGAAGGTTGTACCTTCGTGAACATCTTTAGATATCTTACCCCAATGGCTAATCCTTGTCCAGAGGATTCCCAGTCGGTGGGGGTGGTGCAACGTTCTAGGATATGGGGTGTCACTATGTACATGTCCCTCATTCCGTCGACCCGTTGACCTAATGCGATGCTGAAGGTATATACCTTCGTGAACATCTTGAGACCTATTACCCCGCTAGCTAATCCTTGATCAGAGGATTCCCAGACGGTGGGGGTCGATGCAGCGTTCTAGGATATGGGGTGTCGCTATGTACATGTCCTTCATTCCGTCAACCCGCTGACTTATAATAGTTCTAAAAATAGTAGGAGATTTCTCTCCCCTTGTATTAGCTGCTTCTCATAGATACGCGAGAAAATTTATTTCATTGATTCGTTGAGGCCTACTACTCCTCGTCCAGAGATAGAAACATATCGAAAAGCGTCGTCTTTTTCTTCTGGTATTCTTTACGCAGTTGCAATGATGCGCTGTGATCTAAGGATGGTATGGCTTGAGATATTTGGCGTTCCACGGATGGCAGAGGACTTACCCTTTTAGGTTGCGCACGTAATAGGATCTGTTCCCTGCTATATCTTGTATGACAAAAGGTCCACCCCATGTTGGTGCCAGCTTGCCCCACTTCTTTTCTCTTTGGTATTGAGGTATGGTTCTCAGCACATACTGTCCTTCTACGAAATTCCTAAGTTTAACCTTTTTATTGTACTCCCTTGCTAATATTCTTTGGTAATTCTCCATCTTTTGTAGCACTGCTTCTCTTCTTTCTTCGAGATCATCGAGACTTTCCAGCATCATGTCTATTGTGAGGTTCTTTTCCCATGCTTTTGTCTTCGTGGTTGGCATGATGATTTCTGTGGGGATGACAGCTTCGGCTCCTTAGGTAATAAAGAAAGGGGATTCCCCTGTGGCTGATCTTCGGGTTGTTCAATATGCCCATAAGACATTATGTAGTTGCTCACACCATCGTCCTTTGTGCTCGTCTAATTGCTTTTTGAGAATAAGGTCGAGGGTCTTGTTTGTAGCTTCTGCTTGTCCATTGCTTTGAGGGTATATTGGTGTCGACTTGTTTGTTCGGATTTTGAAGATATCAAATAGTAAATCGATGTTTTTACCTTGTAATTAGTTACCGTTGTCAGAGACAATTTCTGCCGGGATTCCAAACTGGCAGATTATGTTCTGAAAGATGAATGTGAAGACATCTGAGTCACGGATTCTTGCCAAAGCTTTAGCTTCTAACCATTTACTGAAATAGTCTGTGTCCACTATCAAAAATCTTCTTTTCCCTGACCCTTCGATCAGGGGTCCTACGATGTCTATGTCCCATTTTGAAAATGGACAAGGACTATCTACTGAGTTTAACATCGTTTCTGGAGCATGGATTCGTCTGGCGAACCGCTGACATTCTTCGCACCTTGTTGACATTCTTGCAGCATCTCGTATCATTGTTGGCCAATAGTACCCTTGGGTTTTTGCCTTGTCCGCTAAGGATCTCATCCCACTATGGTTCCCCACGTCCCCTCGATGGATATCTTTTAGTACTAGGTGGCCTTCTTATCTGGACAAGAATCGTAACAAAGGTCCGAGGAAAGATTTTCTGTACAAAATATCTTCCCTTAAATCGTACCTTCCTGCTTTTGATTGTATCTTTCTAGCCTGCTTTAGGTCTTGGGGTAATGTTCCTTCCTTGAGAAATTGGTGTATTCCCCTCCTACAATCTTCTTTTTTGCTGAAGTCTTCGTCTTCATCCGCTCTTGTCATAATGTCATCCTCTTGGAAATCGTCCGCGATGTGTTCTCCCACATCGTCGTCTGTCATGCCTCCTTCCGCGCAATGCTTCTTTCTTGCGGCGCATGTCTCTGCGGGGTGGGGGGGGGGGGGGATAGATGGCTCGTAAACCCTGGAGATTTTTATTGCTTCTACATCTTTGTTTTTCAACATAGATGAGATGTATGCCAAGGCATCCGCATGCCTGAGCTCTTTTCTGCTTAAGTGTCGGAATGTAATGTTTGGTATTTGATGTGCTAGTGTCTGGACTAGTGTCATGTATGCCGACAAGGTTTCATCATATACGTTATATTCTAGCTCTATTTGCCTGATGACCAGTTGTGAATCACTGGTCAAGCGCAACTTTGTTATTCCCATTTCTATTATCAGACGCAGAGCATGTACAACAGCTTCGTACTCGACGATGTTATTGGTGTGTTCCTTAAACTCTAGTCTGAACGCATGGATGATTTTCTCTCCCGTGGGGGTAGTAATTACGATGCCAATGCCTGCGCCTTCTTCATTCCTTGATCCATCGACAAAGATTTCCCATTTCCTTGGGTTTCCCGGCTCGAGGATATCGACGGGATATTTGCTTTCCCTGCCTTATGGTAATCCCGCCGTGTTGAGGCCTTCAATAAGGATTTCTTCGTCGTCGTCCAGTGGTAGGTCTGCCAGGAAATCTTCTAAGACTTGTGACTTCTGGGAGTGCTGGAGCGCGTGTATGATGTTGTACTGGTCGAGATGAGTGTTTCATTTTGCGATTCTCCCCGTATTTCCCGCGCTTTTGAGGACATCCTCTAGCGGGGCCTTGTAGGGAACGCGGATGTAGTGTGTTAAGAAATATGTTCTTATCTTTTGGGTAGCCCATACTAAGGCCAGGATGAGCTGCTCAATATTTGTGTAGTTTCTTTCCGCTGCATTGAGATTTTTGCTGACGTAGTATATGGGCTGCTCTATCTTCGTGTTGGTTTTAACTAACACCGCGCTGACTGCATTCTTCGTTGCTGATATGTATAGGGCTAGGACCTCGTCGGGGTCGGGTTTTTGCAAGATCGGTATTCCAGCAAGGTAGTCTTTGATTTCTTTGAATGCTTCCTCGCACTCTGCCGTCTATTGAAATTTGGTCCCCTTTTTAAGGATGTTGAAAAAGAGCTTGCATCTGTCCGAGGACCTAGATATGAATCTCCCTAGTGCTGCTAGGGAGCCGTTGAGCCTTTGGACTTCATTCAGGTTCCTTGGAGAGGGAATTTCTGCAATAGCCTGAATTTTGGCTGGGTCTACTTCGATGCCTCGCTTTGTTACCAGATATCCGAGGAACTTCCCCGAAGTAACACCGAAGGTGCATTTTTCTGGATTTACCTTCATGTTATGTTCCCTTATTGCCTGAAAGATATATTTCATATCTTGATGATGATCTTGTCGCAGCTTACTTTTAACCAGCATATCATCTACGTAGACCTCCAGAGTATTTCCTATCCATGGCTTAAAAATGGTTTCAACCATCCTTTGGTATGTTTCCCCTGCGTTTCGAAGTCCGAAGGGAATTCTCACGTAGCAGTAGAGGCCATGCGGTGTGTAGAATGATGTATGTTGTTGGTATTTTTCTGATAGGAACACCTGGTTGTACCCGGAGTATCCGTCCATAAATGACATCTCTTCGTACCCTTCAACCGCTTCCACTAGTTGATCGATGCTTGGCAAAGGGTAGCTGTCCTTGGGGCATGCTTTGTTAAGGTTTGTGAAGCCGATGCATATCCTCACCCCGCCGTTCTTTTTGGGTACGATGACCATGTTTGAGATCCATGTTAGGTATTTGACTTCCTTTATAAATCCGGCTTCTAGAAGCTTACAAAGCTCTGTCTCGACGGCTTTGTGGTATTATGAGGCGACTTTTCGTACCTTCTGCCTGAAAGGTGGTGTTCCTTGCTTTATGCGAAGCTCATGCTGGATAGTCTTAGGGTCGATTCCAGGCATGTCTCCTAGTTTCTATGCGAAGATGTCCGCGTGCTCCGTGAGTAGATTTATTAAGGCTGCCTCGCGCTCCTTATCCATCAGCGTTCCAATCTTGATCATCCTCGGTTCTTCTTCAGTTCCTACGTTTACCTCTTTCAAAGCTTCCACAGGTCTAAACGTGGGCTTTGATTCCCCTAGGAGAGGAACCTTCTTTAATTGCTATTTGATAGACTCCTCGCTTCCCTTGGTGGCCGAGGCGCTTGACTCTGTGTTCACAGTCGTATGCCCCTTTGGAATGCTTTTCCCGGAGATCTCTTCTAGGTAAGCATTGATGGCTTTTTCCTTTGCGTCCTCCTTGTTTCGGGATCTTCGGCTCTTTCTCAGCTCGTCTTGTTCGTTGTTGAGCTTGTTTTGTAGAGTTTGACACTCTCGTGCCAAGGCTTGATCGCCTTTTATCTCCATTAACCCCCTGGGGGGGTTGGAAACCTGAGGTACTGATGGTAGGTAGTGGCCACCCCTTTGAGTTTATGCACCCATCTTCGTCCGATTATAGCATTGTATGGTGAGGGTGCGTCCACCACGCTGAACCTGGTGTCGACCTTCATTGGTCCCGCGTCAACTTGTAGGATAATGTCCCCTAAGGGCTTTGTGGCTGCTCCATTGAATCCGTAGATGGTGTAGTACGAAGATAACATCTGTTCATCATTGAGTTCCATCCGTTTGAATGTATCATAGAATATAACGTTGACAGAGCTTCCCCCGTCGATGAGGATTTTCTTGATATTGCATCCTGCGATTGGTAGTGTGAGAACAAGGGGATCGTTGTGATCTTCCATGTTCTCACCTATATCGTCCGTGTCGAAAGCCAGGGGAGCGTCCATCCATTGTTCATGCTCCCACTTCTTCCCCGTCGATTTTATAAAGCTCGCAGCAATCTTCGAATTGTTTCCTTAATCTCTTACCTATCTGAGCCATTAGGGAGGGTCCCACGGACTCGGAACAGGATATGACGTTAAGGGTGTGGTTGCCTTCAGGTAATTGGACTTGCTTGCTTCGTTTAGCTTTATCTTCCTCTCCCGTTTTTTGTACATACTGTTGGAGGTCTCCCGCGTCTACCAGCTTCTAAATCATTATCTTCAGATTTTTGCACTTCTCTGTCTAGTGACCATTGAAACAATGGTATTCACAGTATTATTTAGCATGCTATGACCTAGGGGGTTGTTTCCCCTTAGTCCATCTCCACTCCAATTTCTCTCGGCCCTTGATTTCTCTCAAGATATGCGAGTAACTGGTGTTCATCTTCGTGTAAACTTGATCTGCAAATTTCCTAACATCTCCTCGGAGATCATTCCTGCGTTCTCCTCTATCTTCGTTGGGCCTTCCACTTGAATTGTCCCCTATAGGTCTGCTGGATTGTTCCGCAGAGTTGGTTCGCGGTGGACGCTGGGTCTGAGCTCTGGGGTTCTATCGTTGTAATTCTTCTAGCCTGACGTGCTTTTCTATGATCACTCGGAGATCTCCTTCGGTTGTAGGGAATATTCCGTGGATCTCGACAAACAGTGGTCTCATCCTATAGATCCCCCACTTGTAGCAGTTGACGCTGACCACTGGATCTAATTTTCCGATGGCTTGGCAGATCTTGTGCCACCTGTCTGTGTATTCCCTGATTGTTTCCTTGTACTGGACTGCTAGTGAGAAAAGCTTATCCATCCCGGTGTTTACCACCTTGTTGTACATGTAAGTTGTTAAGAACTTCTCGGTAAGTTTATCATACGAGTTAATGGAGTTTGGTGGCAAGTTGTCGAACCATGAGAGCGCGGATCCCTTTAAACTCGAAGGGAAGTATCTGCATAGTATGGCTTCATCATAATTTCATCGTGCCATCATTCGATTATAATATCGAAGATGGGCGGCGTGGTCTCTATTACCGTCGTAGAATTCGAATGCCGGAACTGGGCATTTCTGCGGAATGAGAGCCTTGGCTAGGTGTGGTGTCAGGGGCGTAATGCTTGCTTCCTTCATTATTTGCTCCAATCTTCCTCCTCCTTTCCTAGTCTTTAGTTGTTTGATCTCCGCCATCATCTCGGCGCGGAGATATTCCATCGCTCGCTGGTGTTCTTCCTTGGCAGAGGGTTGCTCCGAACGCGGGGGATAGCTGTCAAAGTAGTCCGAGTCACGAGAGCTGTAATCTGGGTCAGATCTTCATCCTCCTATCATGTCTCTTTGTTTCAATAGGGCTGGGTTGTTTTCCAGCACCATTCTTCGATCCTTATTTGGTCTTGGCGCCATTGAGCTGGCCTCGTCGCGCTGGACTCCCATGTCCTTACTATGGATAGCTCTGAGTTGCTGATTTTCCTGTGCCAACAGAGTTACCTCCTCCGCGTATGTCTTTTGAGTTCTCCTCAATTCTTCTAATTCTACCCTCATCTGGGAAGATTGGTTCGACTCCTGATTAGGAGTCCCTCCCGGTAATTTCTCCTCCGCGGCTATCATTTGATCTTCGTCGATGATTTGAATCAGGGGCTCAGGTGGATCTGGATGCGGGAGTAGCTGCTGCACAGGCTGCGGGACGTGTATGCTTGTTATTAGGAGCGGCTGGTTCATTTGGAGGGGTACGTTCTGCTCATTGGTGCGAGGCATCCCGTAGAGTGGCTGCTGTACTCCTGACTCTGCCATTCCTTCACGCGATTCGTGCAGTCGGGTGGCTGCGGTTACTTTGGAGGCCGCTCCTTTGGATACCTCGTTCTTTTATGATGCGGCTTTGGCAATCGCGGCCTTTAGGGCTTCCGCTGCAATAGCCGTTACATCCAAAAGCCTCGAGCTTTCCGCTCCGTTCTGCGTTTTGTCTGCGCCTTTAAGCTTTTCGCCCTTTTGCTTGCTCCTAGTCATTACAGGTATTGTCCGCGGGGTATCTTTTGATGAGGCTTTTGTCTTTCCTGTATCTTTGTTCTTCTACATTTTTGATATATTTCTGAAAAAGTTACCATGTACAAAAGAAAAGAGTGATCCATGGGGAATCCGTTAGTAGGGTCCGGGAAATCAGATTCCGGAGGTTTGAAGAGATTATCCAGCTATGATTCCCCTTTTCAGGGGTATCAGATCTCTTGATTCCTTCGGCTTGTGTCGCAAGATAAGACTACGAGCAGGTGTAATTAAAAGTAACGTAGATATAACCAAAAAGTATATCCGCGCATATGCTTATTTGTTTAAATCTTTTTCGAGGGTATGTCTACTGAAACATACGCGGATATGTCCACACGTTTGATTTTTTAAAGATCAAAATTTGAAATCTATTTCGAAGATGTAGATCTACTGAAATACACGTGGATACGTCCACATGCTTGATTTTTCAAAGATAAAAACTTGAAAACTATTTTGAAGATGTAGATCTACTGAAATATACGTGGATATGTCCACACGCTTGATTTTTCAAAGATAAAAACTTGAAAACTATTTTGAAGATGTAGATCTACTGAAATATACGTGGATATGTCCACATAAAATGCTCCAAGCATCTCTATTATCATGGATCAATGCTAGGAACAGCCAGAGTGTTCAAATCACAGGATAAGATAAATATTTTACCGGGAAAAATCCCTGTTTCTAGCACCAGATTGTGAACACGTAATTTACGCTGGCACCTACGTGTCCACAAACAAGGTTCGTACATACTGAAATTCATAAATTAGAGGCCACGTGTGTAAAACGTAGCAGATCTATCGATTCATTGACTCAGAATCTTTGGACTCGTCCTTGTCTTATCGTATAGTACCACTGAAGGTTTGAATAACAACATAGATAACAATCCGCGGATTTGTATGAAAGTAACCACGGATCGAATGGAATATAAAGGTGAAAAGTAAAGCGTGGAACGTAATTGCGGTATATAACGTGCATAATGTAAGTACAGAACATAAAGTGCATAATGTAAGTGCGGAATGTAGAGTGCATAATGTAAATGAGACAAGTAATTACGTGGTTCAGTACTGAGGCCTACATCCACGGGGTAAAAGAGGGGTTTTATTATGTATCGATTGATTACATGAAGTCAAATGACTTTGTAGTGTTCTCACTGAGGCTTCGGGATTAGGGGATTACTTACTCTTCCTAATTCTCTCTCCTCTTTGGTGTTTTGAGTCGGCTTGCCCCTCTCTCTTAGGGAGGAGGGGTATTTATAGGAGTTCTGTTGTGGGTTCCATGGAAGGAGCCATTGAAATCTTATCGTCTTGTGCTTTGTGCCGATACGCGGACATCTTCGGTTCCTACGATGCCCCCATCGTTCCCTTTGTTATTTTCTAAGAGGTAGGGTCTTCTCTTCCGTTGGTTGGTTGACATGTGCCGTCTCAGGTGTTTAATGCGGGTGGTTGGGCCTTCTGCACGCGCCAGACCACGGTCTTCTGTTCCTGTCACGTCCGTGTCAGCTAGTTGATCCCTGACCGTTGATCTTCGGTCTCTCTTGAGATGGGATAAAGAAGATCCGAGGGCGTATCTGGTCCTTCGCAGTGATGCTTTATCTCGGTGCCCCTTGACTTGTGGCCGTTGGATGTGTGAGATGAGGGTCCCTTCCTGATGGTACACGTCTCTTGGCTATAACCAAGTGGCATCATCTTTTGATGCCCCGCGTAACATGCCATCCACGTGTTTATCCGAAGACACGTGGCGAGTGGTGGAAATATGTACTTACAATGATCATATCAATCTAGAGGCTCTCTGTTGCAATATGAGGACCTGTAATTCTGTTAGGTAATGGGGTCTGAGTGATTTGGTAATATAACTTACAAGTAGCATAAAGTATAATTCAGACGTGTGAGGATTCGTTAATCTCTTCTTGTTTGGACTCATGGGTTTGTATTTTGCATTGAAATGTGAATTAATCATCATTGTGAGTATTGTTCATTCATTTGTATACTACTGATGATCAAGGGAGAATTAATTTCGATTTATTACTTTACTAATCAACCATTAAGTATTCAACCACTTTTTCTCTAGCTCTACCTTGAATCCTTGGATTTCAAAATTTTCAGTAGTACTCGCAATACATTTTCATTGTTTGGAGAAATTTCCTCAAGGAATTTCTTCACAGAAGTTGATTGAAGAAAGTTTAGACTTCGGCCATTTTCCCTCCCAGTCTCTTTCACAACTGATATTTTTTTATTTTTTTGTTGTTATCAAATAAAATTTTCAATCAATACAGACATAAATAAGGTTACAACTCAGCAAAGAAGTGGTAAAAAGACTGGAGGGTTGGAGAAGAATATTTTTTATTCTTTATATTTAGGACAATTAGTTGTAAAATAGGATAAAGGATGTTTTCCCCCAATGCCACATGTGATACTGACCACATGATCATTAGAGAAGCTCTAAGGAAATGTGTCCAACTCTTATGCTAACTGTCTTTGTTTGTATGGTAAAATTACTTCTACCCCAAAAACGAATTTTATGATGATTTTGCTGGCATGCCTGTTGTAATAGCTGGCCCTTGCATGCCTCCTGTAGTAACAGTCCCTGCATGCTTCTCTGCCATAACTAGCCCTGCATGTCTCCCTGTCATAAATCGCATTGACTGGTCATGCATGCCTCTAGAACCTTCTTCATGGGTTTATGGAATTAACCAAAATGATGCAAAGGGTTTCCCAAACGATTAGGTGTTCAAGTGTCAAGCCCCGGAGGAAAAGTTACTCAAACCCACAGTGGGTAGATAAATCCACAAGGAAAATCAGTGTGGGCTGAAACATCAGTGATCCGACTCAGTCAAACTCAGTGGGCATAAACATCCACCAGTTCAAATGAGTGGGTCCGGGGCAAATATAGCTAACTTACTCCATGATATACTAAATAAGGACTACGAAATTAAGTTGAGCCGCGCTACATTGGATCATGGATATGGTATTAACTCGCGACGTGATACACTGAAGCAGGACAAACTGGCCGGACAAAAGAGGACGCCGGGGTAGGCTTCTGGGTCAGGCCGCCGATGACCTGTTGCTTCTTCAGTTGACGGAGCTGTCGCCGTTGAAGATGATATGACGTCATCGTGACATCATCTGCTGGCGTAGAGATGACATAATTGGCGGAAGACCCAACGACGTTATAACAGTAACGGAATATTCTGACGGCGTAAGGAATATGTGTATTCTGTTAACATCACCGTTTGCGGACGACCTGATGACAGTATCACCTGGTTGTTCTACTGATTGTGCTATTTTGCTGACGTGGCACTATGAAACAACGACATGTATGCTGACGTGGTACACACCTTGCTGACGTGGTACTTGCCAGGTCATCACCCCTGCTGACGTGTGATTCTGAGGCGGCACCCACTAGTTGGTTCTCCTGATGATGTGGCACCTGCTTAGCCTTAATTTGGGCGTTTTGGATTTGGGCTTGTCAGTTGAGTGTTTGCTAGTGAGGCCTAACTTAGTTTGTTGCTCATGGAGTCTTTGCAAGGCCTAGTTAGCTATACTTGGCTAACCATGGGAAACACCTTAGGCCCAATGAACCCTCCTTTGGAAATAGTGGGTAGGGGTGTGCAACGGACGGACGGTTGCGGATTAGGGGTCACCCGTAACCAAACCCTCACAGTTGCGGATTTGAGAAATTGAACCGTGACCTGCCCAATCACCCGCGGATTTGACCTCTGCGGATCAGCGGATCATACGGGCCGGATGCGGATAAACCATAGATTTAGTCTAAAAGGAAAAAAATCAAAGTAAAAGTAAAAGTCAAAAAAGAAGTAAAACAAACAAAAAAAGAGAAATGTTGTCCCGCGCGACAGCTTAGGCAAGCATTATAAGCTAGCACGTTTTCAGCCATTAGATTACAACTCATATCTTCTAGAATAAATGTACGGTTGTTAGGAAATATAAGTAATTGGAAAAAAGTCCTTCATATTTATATACACTTGCTTTTCTTTTCCAATTATTCTTCCTCGTTTTATTTTCTTTCTGCAAGTGCTTGTTCGTAAAGAACTGATGAACAGTTTTGGATTCTCTTATATGAGAAGGATTCTTTCACAAAAATAAATAAATCTGTTACTGCTCTTCCAAATTTTAATCCCCCAACTTAGTGTTGCTGGTGGTGTGCAGTGGTAGGTGATGTTGATGTGATGTTGAAGAGTTGGTGGAGGGTATCGCGGTGGTGTTGATGGCGGCGGACAAGGTGGTGCTATCGAAGGTGGAAGAGGCCTTGTTTCATTTTTAATTTCTCCAGCACATCCCATCAAACCTATACCTGAATGGATTAATTGAAAGATGGTGCTATCAGGAGCATAATCACATTAACACTAAATTCCCAAAAAAGAAAGATTCGTTGTGAAACTAAAATGATCTATATCCAACTTCCAAAATCTAAACTGGAACCAATTGACCAGACCAATCGATTCACTCAGGATGCAAAACCGAAAAATCCTGCTAGTCCCACATATTTTTCATCGACCACCGACAAACCAAACAATCAACATAGATCTAACGACCAATCAAGATAACGAAACATCAAATTTCACCATAAATCAGTTCACTAGAGTTTACAATTAAATTAAACATATAAATAAACTTACCGGTTGCAGCAATTAGGTAGTGCGTTAACTTCTTCTTCAACACGATCCAATACTTTTTAGTGATGAATCTAACAGGCAGAGAACTACTCAGAGTAGAGAAATGAAGAACCTCTCATAGGCAGAGAAGAAGGTCGAGCGTGAAGTGAAACAATTTTAGGTTTCACAAAGATAAGATGTTTATATATCAAACTCATACTTCCTATATTATCCCTAGTATTTCTATCAAATTTCTATTCTGTCCTGTGGTGCGGGTGAATTCACGGATTCACATATCCAACCGCAACCGTAACCGCACCGCGTGCGGATTTGAGAATGCAACCATGACCGGACCATAGACTCCTACGGATTGGTTTTCACCCGCAATTTTGCGGACGGTTGCGGGTGAAATCCGCGGTTACGGTTTTTCTGCACACTCCTAATAGTGGGAGCTTTGTAGGCCTAGGTTAGCCCATTTATTTGTGTGGAATGTTAAGGGTACAAACATTCTTATTTGTGAAACATCTCCTGGGATATATATAGCGATCTTTCTTAGTAGTCGAAATTCAACGAAATGACTAACCAAATTTAATGTCACACCTCTCTTAGTACTTGGACTTCAATAAGTACTTTGTTGGGCTTACGTACAAAAGAACGAAGAGTCCCTTCAGGAAGAATCATATCCCTTTGGAAGTTATATTCATTGAAAAGAATAATTAAAATTAGAAATTAAATTAAAAAGGTTTTATGAATAGGCACAACCCCTTCATAATTTGGTCGTAACTTGTAACCAACTCTCAAATTTCAAACAGTCTATCGGTAGGTTGACAGGATAAACAGGCGTCTAATTTATATAACCATTTTTTGGGACTACTCAAAAGTGAAGGGGTACTACTTTGTGATAGGAATGTCTACCTTATACTTATAAGGGGTCTCTTAAAGTGTGAAAATGACTAACCTACCTTTAAGATAATTTAAATTAAAACTAATCTAATATATATATATATATATATATAGATATATATATAACGTAATCTAAATCATTAACAAATCAAAATCAAAATCAAATCCATTACTTTTAATTTTTCATAAATCCATTACTATTAGAGGGTTCATTTTCTTCTCTTCTTTCTACTTCATCGTCTCGATTCAAAAAAATTCCACAAACCCATTACTTGGTTGAAAAAATGAGTAGTAATCATCAAAATGAGTTGAAATGGAAGTTGCAGAGAGAAGTTCAGTTAGGAATTATGTGAAACAGTTTGTCGAACTAGCCGAACTCAGATTTAATTGAGTTTTTTCTTTCAGAGAAAAGTTCGGTTACCTTGCAAAAAAAATTACCTAACCGAACTTTAGTTCGGTTACGTCGCAATTTTTTTCTCCTAACCGAACTTTTCTCTGAAAACCTGTATATTGAGTTCGGTTACGTCGATTTTTTTCCCAGCCAAACTTTTAGTTCGATTACGTCGCAACTTTTTTTTTCCTTGCCAAACTTTTATCTGAAAGCAAAAACTCCATTAAAGCTGAGTTCGGCTACCTGCGTCTTCAGAACCATTAGCCGAACTACATTTGCAGATGAGTTCGGCTACCTGTTTTTCAGATGTCGTAGCCAAACTTTATTTCCATGGTCGAAATCAGTTTATAAAATTTTCATTTTTTCGAAAGTTTTTGCCCATTCAACCAACATTAACTAAATGTGAAGTATACTTAAGTACCCAAAACTCTCAATTTCAAAATCAACCATCCTAAAAAAAAAAAAAAAAACCCTCTTCTCAAAAATAATTCTTTTAAAAACACACAACTAATTAATCATTACACTAACACTAAGTAATCATTACACAAACTAATTTAATTACCAAGGGTAAGTTTGGTATTAAACAAAATAGATAAAGGGTGACTCATTATTACTTCTAATATCCACCCAAAAAATTAAAGAGTAGTCCCCTCAATTTTTGACCAGTCCCCAAAAAATTGTTCAATTTATATGCACCACCCCTTGGTACACATGAATGTGCACCCGGCCATTATTAGTTGGACTATTATTTTTAAGGGGAACATCTACGGCTGGGACAGCAGGTCTTGTCCAAATTTTGGACATCAGATGGCATAATCGATTTTGGCATTTAATTCAGGACAGAAAAATCACTATGATCAAAATACTATTAACCTAAATAATCTCACAAGAAATACAAATAGACCGCCAAAAGAACTACAAGAAAGCCGCCGGTTCTCACATTCTTTCAAAAAATATCCCCCTGTCGGGTCCCGCCCTCCTGTGAGACGCGGTTTTCACATAGTTTTTTCTTTTTCTTTCACGGTTTGTATAGAATCGCAGATTCCCAAGGCTGCTACAACCGAGAGGTTCAAGGAAAAACTCCCCAAAAATTTTATTGAGCCCTCACCCATGTTTGGGGGCCCCATTATAAAATATGGAGAGCTTTTCACCCGTGGGGTGGGTTTGGGTAAAAAAGATATGGGACTCACCATTAATCTCTCTCACCCCGGTTTTGGGGCTAGGTTCATTTATCTTTTTTGAATTCTATATTGATAGCATAATCAATTATTCGAGCAACTTTGCTAGACGGTCCGAGCTTTAAAACAAATCAAAAACCGGGCTCTCACAGTTTGGTGGGCCCAGGGAGTTAATAGGGTCCGTTTAAAAGAAATGTGAGACCCATCTTTTTTTTTTCTTTCTCTCTGCCTGGTTTTGGGGTGGTTTTTGTGCGCGGTACGTTTATCTTTTTTGGTATTCGAGTTGGTTATTCTTCTTCTGATATCATGGCAAAAGCACGCCTAAGCTTGGATATACGAATGTAATAATTGTTTTTTCGGGTTGACTATTTTTATGAGATCATGGCTAAATTCTCTGGCTCCATAACCGATCATCATCAACAAGTTTAGAGCGAGAATGGAAAATATTTTGTTCAATCAGTAGTGTACAAGTTTTGATCTTTTTTTCCCCCTCTTAAATCATTCTTTCAAGTTTTAAATTATTAGCTCAATGTCTCAATCTTTATTTTTTGGGTATTTGTTTTTTTAGAGCTAGCACTATGGTGCTAGCTATCCCTTCCTTATCCCTCAAATAAAGGGAAGGGATGGCACACGAAATGCAACTCTGCTATGATGCCTAGCTATCCCTTCCCTTCCCTATACGCGGACCCAGTCCGCGTATGAATAGTGCGGAACGGGAACCGAGTCCTCATATTAGTCAACTCGTTGACTTGACCAAATACGCGGATTGAGTCCCCGTTTGATAGGTTTTACCACTCAGGAGCGCAGCAGATGACCATTTCTTCTTTTCTTCCTCTCCTTCTCCATTTTTCTCCACCTCTTCTCCCAATCGATTTGAAGACCTTCCCGTATGTTTGTGGAGCTATAATTCATTGGGTATGTTCATTAGTATCCCGTGAACCGTTTGCCTTTATCAATTTCTTGTTTCATCAACAAAATCATCCAAGGTGAGTTATTTAAAATTTAGGGTTTTTTTTTTTTTGAATTTGATTTTAATCGAATTTGAGATGTTGGGTTGTTTTAATGTGTCATTGATTGTTGTTTCATAGTTGTGGACATTGTTGTTTCATAGGGATTATCTTGTTGCCTTTGCATATGCCTGGCCAGTATGGCATTCTGTTGATATTCAAAGTACTTTTTTTGCCTTTGGAGTCATCTTCTCAAGATCCATTTGCATTATTTCCCTTTCTTCTTTCATTCGAGCTTCCTCAATTTGTTGTTGAGTTGTGTCTATCAACCTTTCCATAATTTGGTTTTGTTGTATCTAACGGGGTGGGATTATCGATCGAGATTCTTTCAGATAATCAAAAAGTTTACTGCCCGCGTCGCTCATCTGAGAGTCTTGCGAGGATGGTGTGTCGGGTTTATTTTTCGAAACCCGCTTTTTCATAATTTCCGCATTTTTCCCTGCTTTGGAAAAGCGTTTATCTCCTGTAAATCCACCTGACGATGTTCCAGGTATAGTCATTGGGATCGAAGTACGGGTAGATCCTGGTGCAAAAGGGATACCGCAAGGGATGTTATTTTCAAAAGGATTTTCGACAAACTGGTTTGACGGGGGATTTTGGGAACTAGAGGGTGGGGAATTAAACATATTAGAGAAATTTGCATTCATTTGAGATGAATGAGGGTTAAAATCTTGTTCCATATCTTCAGTTGCACCGACTGCTACAATTGGAACATCTTTAAGCATCTCATACTCAGCATCTCGTTCAAAAAAATTTCGGTATATGTCAACATATAAGCTTTTTGCAATTATGATCTACATCAATGTAAAGATACCGTAAATAACATATTAGTAAATTTTAATGTTTATACAAACAACATATACAAAAAAAATTTAAATTAAATTACATACCCGATTAATTGAGTCGGTGCCCGGATTAGCGACTGTAGCTCTTGCAACACAACCGGAAAATTTATCCACTTCACTCTTGATTTTGCTAAACCGATTACGAACGCTTTTTGGCGTACGACCGTATCGATTTCCACCACAAGCTTCGACAAATTTATGAAAAAGCACCGCCCAAAACTCTTCCTTATCATCATAATTTCTATAACCAACCGCTAGGTACTGAGTAATAAAGTGATGATTTTCCAAAACACTAAATCTCGTTCTTTGTTTCCTTTTTTGGCTTTGAGTCTTATCCATTGATAAGCAAAACAAAATTTACAAATATTACTTAAACAATAATAAAATTGGAAAGATTTTAGTGAAGAAATCAATTTGTGTAGGAAGAAGAAATTTATTTGGTGTGGTTTGAGTAGAGAATTAGATTGGTATTTATAGGGGATTTTGAAAAAATGGCCGTTGGGATCCGACGGCGTACAAAATAGAGCCGTTATTAGTGATGGATGGTTAGGATCGGGTGTGAGAGAGGTGTAAACCAAAAAGGTCAAACAAATATTATTTTTCGAAACGGGAACTGAGTCCGCGTACAGAATGCGACGCGTACTCAGTCCTCGTATCAACGGCTTTACGCGGACTGAGTCCGCGTAAAGTGAAAAAGCATACGCGGACCGAGTCCCCGTGTGATTTCCCTTCCCTACAAGGATGAACAGATCTGTTCACCCGTGTAGGGATGGTGGTCTCTATCCCTACTAGTGTAGGGATATGGGAGACCATAGTGGTTGGATTTTTGGCATTTTAAGGGAAATGGAGGGATAGGGAAGGGAAATGATGCACCATAGTGCTAGCTCTTAAATATTTTTGAGGTTTCTGTTAGGCCTATTCCTATGGGTATGGCAAAAAAATGATGTTTGGCATGCCAAACCATTTGCGCCACTATGGTAGACATGACAAACTTGATTATAAACATATATTTAATTATGTTGGGTGTGATCCTAATAAATAAAAAATATATTTGTATTTGTGTGGTGGGTATTTATAAAAGTTTTAGTAATATAATATATTTAGTGGGACCATTTAAATATAAAAGTGTATTAGAATAATGAAAAAGTAGGAGAGAAGGAGAATTTATATATATATAAAATTACTCGGAGATAAAGAGAATATCGCTGGAGATAAAGAGAATATCGCCAACGATAAAATCTTTATCGCTCAGCAAAGCCACAGAGTGACAGAGACTCTATCGCTCGCTAGAAACTCTGTCGCGTATGCCAATAATGCCAGAAATAACATATTAGCATATGAGTTTGGCAGTTTGGCATACCCATAGTGGGTGCATATATGCCAAATACATGAATTTGACATACCCACAAGAATAGTCCTTAATGGAGGGAACTCTGTAGTTATCAAGATCTTAACTTTTTAATGTTTGTACTTGTAAATCGATGTTTTATTCCATTTTAGGATGGGCGCATTCTTTTAATTCATTCATCAAATCAGTGATTCAGAACAATTCGTCCGAATAACTTAACTCTGAACCTAGTACACGGATTTTTATATTGGTTACTAACCACTACAAAAAAAAATGTTGCTAACATACGGTTGTCACCTAGATTAATGACGCATATATGCTCTGAAATGATATATTTAGATGCATGCTCTTTTGCCATTAACCCAGGCTGCAGCCCCCCCAAATATGAGAAACTCCATTTTAAGCAGCCTATTTGTAAGAAAAAAATGAAAAAGCCCAGGTCAAAATTATAGCTAGCCCAAAATAAACTCTTTGTCTATAAAAAAAAAATGAGAAACCACACGCCCCGTATCCCACTAATAACTCTCTGTCTATACAAACATACAAGAAAAGTCTTATGTTGACTCCCTCCTACCTTTTTTTCTTCTCATCTTGCGTTTCTTTTTAGTTTCTAGGTTAAAACTTAAAACACCAATGACGGAGGTGAGGGTCAACAGATTCATATAACTAGAGATTAGCTCAGGGTAAAACTTTTCATTAGATCATTAGTATAACATATTCATACGACTTTTATACCAATTTTATTGTTATGTTGCGATTTTTTCTTCTTTTAAACTTTTGCGTCCTCTTCTGTTTCGGTTAGTGCTTAGAAATTAAATTCAACGGTGAAATTTACTCCCTCTCCATCACAATTTCATCTATCCAGCCCATGTTGTTTCCAAATATTCTAAAATTTGGTCCATGCATACGTAAATTAAAAATTAGCCCAAATATCAAAATCTAAATCTATTACATAATATTTCCCGTCTTTTCTTTTCTTTTATTTTCTTTTCACAAACAATGACAAATATTTGACATTTTAACTGTTCCGATGTAACGGTTTTTAATTTCATGAATTGATTTGAAAACCATACAAAGATATAGAAGTAACATTTTAAAAATTCAAAAATTCGGGCGGCCTTCGGCCGCATTTCAGATAATAATATTTATTTTTATTATATACGTTTTCTTCGCAATTTTAAATATTGTCTCTGAGCTGAACCTTACTATACATAAAATGATAAGCAACATGCAATGCTTTTATCACTGTGTTTATATTTGAGGCATTTAGATTGCTATAAGCTGGGTGTACGAAAAAAAATAATTAGCCCACCCGAACACAAATTCCTAGTTCCGTCGCTGTAGTAACATCTTTTTTGTTCCTAATATACTATATCTAGTAGCGCTTTTTATGGAATAAAATTTCCCTACCACCATCCAAACTCGTCGATTAGTAAAAACTTAGAAATTGTCTTCAATGACGCCAAGCACATCCAAATTACGGAAACCAAAACTAAATGTAAAGAACTGAAAAACAAGTAGAGTATATTGTATGTAAGAGCTTGTGCAATGGAAGGTGTGTGAAGGAAAAAGTCTTCAGCCACGTGGGATTCACATTCATTTTTTTTTAAATTCTTTCTCCAACCCTAACTTCTTTAACTAATATGTAACTGACGTGGCATAGATTTAGATAGACATCCTCTTGGCCAACCTCTTGTTTCAGAGGTTCAACAAGAGGATTTGTAACTATCCCAGTCCGCTATTTTGAATTAAAAATTATTTTAATAGTATTAAAAATAATTTATATTTATATATTTAAATTTCACCGAATCAAAGTATAAAATTTACCACCATTCTTTTGTTTCTCCATGTTTTTTGAAACGGAAACTGTTCTTCCTTTTTTCTCTTCGAGAGCCAAGAAATCGTACTATCTCGATAGATTAATCATACCTCATAAATACACAATCTTTCAATCAGGCTACTCTTTCTTTTCATTCTTATCAGATCCATTAATATATGTAGTTTAATGTCATAATAGGTAACAATTAAAGTTTTTATTCATATTTTTAAGCAGGACAGAAAAGTGGCAGATTTTCTCATAAAGAAAGAATCATTAAGCAAGAAAGAATGGATTTATTAGTATGATGATCATATCAAGCTAGAGGCTCTCTGTTGCAATATGTGGACCTGAAATTCTGTTATGTAATGGGGTCTGATAGATTTGGTAATATAACTTACAAGTAGCATAAAGTATAATTCAGACGTGTGAGGATTTGTTAATCTGTTCTTGTTTGGACTCATGGGTTTGTATTTTGCATTGAAATGTGAATTAATCATCATTGTGAGTATTGTTCATTCATTTGTATACTACTGATGATCAATGGAGAATTAATTTAGATTTATTACTTTACTAATCAACCATTAAGTATTCAACCACTTTTTCTTTAGCTCTACCTTGAATCCTTGGATTTCAAAATTTTCAGTAGTACTCACAATACATTTTCATGGCTTAGAGAAATTTCCTCAAGGAATTTCTTCGCAGTTGATTGAAGAAAGTTTAGACTTCGGCCATTTTGGTTAGCAAAAGATTTTCAAAGGAGTTTTAATGGGGAAGATTGCTTACCATTTTGGTTGTGATACCGTTTATTTATATGTTTCAAATTTCCGATTTAGATGCAGGCATTAATTGCAATAAATGGCCCTACATTGCTGCTATAATAACTGGCCCTTGCATGCCTCATGTAGTAACTGTCCTTGCATGCTTCTCTACCATAACTGGCTCTGCATGCCTCCCTGTCATAATTCGCATTGACTGGTCCTGAAACCTTCTTCATGGGTTTATGGAATTAACCAAAATGATGCAAAGGGTTGCCCAAACGATTAGGTGTTCAAGTGTCAAGCCCAAGAGGAAAACTTACTCAAACCCACAGTGGGTGTATAAATCCACAAGGCAAATCAGTGTGGGATGAAACATCAGTGAGCCGACTCAGTCAAACTCTGTGGGCGTAAACATCCGCCAGTTCAAATGAGTAGGGCGTAAAAATCCAAGGGCTATATAGCTAACTTACTCCATGATATGCTAAATCAGGACTACGAAATTAAGTTGAGCCGCGCTACATTGGATCAGGGATATGGCATTAACTCGCAACATGATACACTGAAGCAGGACAAACCGGCCGCCGGGGTAGGCTTCTGGGTCAGGCCGCCGACGACCTGTTGCTGCTTCAGTTGACGGAGCTGTCGCCGTTGCAGTTGAATATGATATGACATCATCTGCTGGCGTAGAGCTGACGTAATTGGCTGAAGACCCAACGGTGTTATAACAGTCACGAAATATTCTGACGGCGTAAAGAATATGAATATTTTGTTAACATCACCATTTGCGGACGACCTGATGATGTCATCACCTGGCTGTTCTGCTGACTGTGTTATTTTTCTAACGTGGCACTATGAAACAACGTCATGTATGCTGAAGTGGTACACACTTGCTGACGTGGACCTTGCCACGTCATCACCCCTGCTGACCTGCAAAACACCCTCCGATGCCTAAGTTAGCAAGAGATTTTCAAAGGAGTTTTAATGGGGAAGATTGCTTACCATTTTGGTTGTGATACCATTTATTTATATGTTTTCAAATTTCCGTTTTAATTGCAGGAATTAATTGCAATAAATGGCCCTGCATTCCTGCTATAATAGCTGTCCCTTGCATGCCTCCTGTAGTAACTGTCCCTGCATGCTTCTCTGCCATAACTGGCTCTACATTCCTCCCTGTCATAACTCGCATTGACTGGTCATGCATTCCGCTAGAACCTTCTTCATGGGTTTATGGAATTAACCAAAATGATGCAAAAGGTTGCCCAAACGATTAGGTGTTCAAGTGTCAAGCCCAAGAGGAAAAGTTACTCAAACCCAAAGTGTGTGTATAAATCCACAAGGCAAATCAGTGTGGGCTGAAACATCAGTGAGCCGACTCGGTCAAACTCAATGGGCTTAAACATCCGCTAGTTCAAATGAGTGGGGCGTAAAAATCCAGGGGATATATAGCTAACTTACTCCATGATATACTAAATCAGGACTACGAAATTAAGTTGAGCCGCGCTATATTGGATCTGGGATATGGTATTAACTCGCAATGTGATACACTGAAGAAGGACAAACTGGCCGGACAGAAGAGGCCGACGGGGTAGGCTTCTGGGTCAGGCCGCCGGCGACCTGTTGCTGCTTAAGTTGATGGAGCTATCGTTGTTGATGTTGAAGATGATATGATGTCATCTGCTTGCATAGAGCTGGCGTAATTTGCGGAAGACCCAACGGCGTTATAACAGTAACGAAATATTCTAACGGCATAAAGAATATGAATTTTCTTTTAACGTCACCGTTTGCGGATGACCTGATGACATCATCACCTGGATGTTCTTCTGAATGTGTTATTTTGTTAACCTGGCACTATGAAACAACGGCATGTATGCTGACGTGGCACACACCTTGATGATGTGTCCCTTGCCACGTTACCACCCCTGCTAACCTCCAAAACACCCTCCAATGCCTAAGTTAGTAATAGATTTTCAAAGAAGTTTTAATGGGGAAGATTGCTTACCATTTTGGTTGTGATACCGTTTATTTATATGTTTTAAATTTCCATTTTAAATGCAGGCATTAATTGCAATAAATGGCCCTGCATTCCTGCTATAATAGCTGTCCCTTGCATGCCTCTTGTAGTAACTGTCCTTGCATGCTTCTCTGCCATAACTGGCTCTGCATGCCTCCCTGTCATAACTCGCATTGACTGGTCCTGCATGACTCTAGAACCTTCTTCATGGGTTTATGGAATTAACCAAAATGATGCAAAGGGTTTCCCAAACGATTAGGTGTTCAAGTGTCAAGCCCAAGAGGAAAAGTTACTCAAACCCACAGTGGGTGTATAAATCCACACGGCAAATCAGTGTGGGCTGAAACATTAGTGATCCGACTCAGTCAAACTCAGTGGGTGTAAACATCCGCCTGTTCAAATGAGTGGGGCGTAAAAATCCAGGGGCTATATAGATAACTTACTCCATGATATATTAAATTAGGACTACGAAATTAAGTTGAGTCGCGCTACATTGGATCAGGGCTATGGTATTAACTCGCGACGTGATACACTGAAGAAGGACAAACTGGCCAGACAGAAGAGGTCGCCGGGGTAGGCTTCTGGGTCAGGCCGCCGGTGACCTGTTGCTGCTTCAGTTGACGGAGCTGTCGCCGTTGCTGTTGAAGATGATATGACGTTATCTGCTTGCATAGAGCTGGCGTAATTGGCGGAAGACCCAACAACGTTATAACAGTAACGAAATATTCTAACGGCGTAAAGAATATGAATATTCTGTTAACGTCACCGTTTGCAGATGACTTGATGACATCATCACCTGGATGTTCTGCTGAATGTGTTATTTTGTTAATTAACGTGGCACTATGAAACAACGGCATGTATGCTGACATGGAACACACCTTGATGACGTGGCCCTTGCCACGTTATCACCCCTGCTGACCTGCAAAACACCCTCTAATGCTTAAGTTGGCAAGAGATTTTCAAAGAAGTTTTAATGGGGAAGATTTCTTACCATTTTGGTTGTGATACCGTTTATTTATATGTTTCAAATTTCCGTTTTAAATGCATGCATTAATTGCAATAAATGGCCTTGCATTCCTGCTATAATAGCTGGCCCTTGCATGCCTCCTGTAGTAACTGTCCCTGCATGCTTCTCTGCCATAACTGGATCTGCATGCCTCCCTGTAATAATTCACATTGACTGGTCCTGAAACCTTCTTCATGGGTTTATGGAATTAACCAAAATGATGCAAAGGGTTGCCCAAACGATTAGGTGTTCAAGTGTCAAGCCCAAGAGGAAAAGTTACTCAAACCCACAGTAGGTGTATAAATCCACAAGGCAAATCAGTGTAGGCTGAAACATCAGTGAGCCGACTCAGTCAAACTCAGTGGGCGTAAAAATATTCCAGTTCAAATGAGTGGGGCGTAAAAATCCAAGGGCTATATAGCTAACTTACTCCATGATATACTAAATCAGGACTACGAAATTAAGTTGAGCCGCGCTATATTGGATTAGGGATAGGTATTAACTCGCGACGTGATACACTGAAGCAGGACAAACTGGCCGGACAACAGAGGCCGCCGGGGAAGGCTTCTGGGTCAGGCCGCCGGCGACCTGTTGCTGCTTCAGTTGACGGAGCTGTCGCCGTTGCTGTTGAAGATGATATGATGTCATCTGCTGGCGTAGAGCTGGCGTAATTGGCGGAAGACCCAACGACGTTATAACAGTAATGAAATATTCTGACGGCATAAAGAATATGAATATTCTGTTAACATCACCGTTTGCAGACGACTTGATGACGTCATCACCTGGCTTTTCTGCTGATTGTGTTATGTTGCTAACAAGGCACTATGAAACAAAGTCATGTATGCTGACGTGGCACACACCATGCTGACGTGGCCCTTGCCACGTCATCACCCATGCTGACATGTGATTCTGAGGCGGCGTCCACTAGTTGGTTCTCCTGATGATGTGGCATTGATGATGTGGCACCGGCTTAGCCTTAATTTGGGTGTTTTGCATATGGGCTTGTCAGTTGAGTGTTTGCTAGTGAGGCCGAACTTAGTTTGTTGCTCATGGAGTCTTAGCAAGTCCTAGTTAGCTATACTTGGCTAACCATGGAAAACACCTTAGGCCCAATGAACCCTCCTTTGCCAATAGTGGGAGCTTTGTAGGCTTAGGTTAGCCCATTTATTTGTGTAGAATGTTAAGGGTACAAGCAGTCTTATTTGTGAAACATCTCATAGGATATATATAGCGATATTTCTTAGTAGTCGAAATTCAACGAAATGACTAACCAAATTTAATGTTACACCTCTCTTAGTACTTGGACTACAATCTTCTCCCTTAAAGTCCTTGACAAATAAAGTTCTCACATTAAACGGTGATGAAACCCTCGCTTCTTATTGGCCTAGAAAGACCTTTTCTAATGTAGAAGCTATGGTGAGGACACTTGGCATAACTCTATTGGTTGTAATAAATAATTTTTGTTACACTTTGTTTACATAAGCTACTTAACTGTCCGCTAGTAACGGTGTTGAAAAAAAAGTATGTAGACAATACTTATGTCATAATTTAAACTTGAATTATTAGTTACACCATGGTTACACCTATACTTAACTGTATTTTAGTAAGGGTGGAAAAAAACTCATGTCCAAACCGTTAAATAAATAAATAAATAATAAAAAAAAACTTGAAACTCTTAAAAAGGAATTCCTGTTAAAAAGGAAATATGTGACTCAAGGAATTCCGTTATTAAGGAAATAAGAAGTTCGTGCCAGAAAAGGAATTACCCAAACAAAATCGTTATTATCATAGAAGCCTTTGATCATCATCAACTAAATCAACTCAAAAAAGAAAATAAGGAAACCATGTTAATACGTAGTATAATAAGGAAACCGTGTTAATCTACATATAGCGTACATTAACTACAGAGTTTAATGGAAAAATAAAACGATCCATAAAAAGGCGATGACCAAAAACTTGAAACAATTGATGATGACGAAGAGTATGAGGCTATGAGCAATGTAATTTTTATTTTTATATAGATGTAAGATTCAAACAATAGCCTAATCATATAATACCATGAAATCCATGTTAGAGGTTTGAAATTGAAGCCTTTCGGGGATCTTCCGCCAATCAGGTTGGTAATGGTTCTATGCAGACTCCAATTCTCCCCCGCAGTTGGTCATTAATTTCTTTGATTTCATTAGCAAAATCATTGCCACTTTTACCTACATTATAGACATAGATAGCCTCGATAATAACTGTAATTGATTGAGATGAATATGACTTTTACTAACAACTTCTATGTGCATGGTTGTTTTTTGCAGCATAGATCAACCAGTGAGAGCGAGGAAGACCTGTTTGAGGTAAGGAGCTGGAAATTATTCCCTTTGAGATGCATCTCTTGCAAACTTACATGAGATGCATACATGGCTTCCATTTTTTCTTTTTTTCTTTTTTGTTTTTCGTTTGAAGTTTCATACGTATTTGGGTGTTTGATAATCTGTTTGTAATTACTAGGTAGGATAAGCTCACTTAAGAAGTCTTAATTTAAATTTGTAATTACTAGTTAGGACATGTAATGAAGCAATGTTCGAAGTTAAGGACCCGACTTTGTGTTAGATGGTTATCCAAACTCTGGTGACTTTTGCGCCCTTACAACACATTTCACAAGATGGTTATCAGAGGTTTAAGTTGTAAGGTGATCTGTTACTTCCACCGAATTCAATTTTTATATTACTTCAAACTAAAGTGAAAAAAGCTGTTTGTTCTAATGCATCGCGAATTTCACTCGACATTGAAATGCTTCTCTTACATGGAGAACCAGATATTTTCATGTCATCTAGAAGTTGCTCTTTTTAAATTGTTTTTGTTTCAGGTAATTAAGGAAACCAGATGAGATATTTTAGTAAACAACTAAGTGTTCCATTTTAAACATCTAGATTTGGTGAGATAATATCTAATATGCCGTGTTAGAATACAGGCATCCAACTCAAAACCAATTGGCAATAAGTGGAGTAGCTCCACACTTTATATGGACCGATGTATGGTTTCCCTGCCTTCTTGGGTCTTACTGGGTCTCACGTCTCATACAGGGCCTGGATGTGATAACATATTAGAATACGGGCATCCAACTCACAACCAATTGGCAACAAGTGGAGTATCTCCACACTTTATATGGACCTCTGTATGGTTTCCCTGCCTTCTTGGGTCTTACTAGGTCTCACGTCTCATACAGGGCCTGGCTGTGATAACATATTAGAATACGGGCATCTAAATCACAACCAATTGGCAATGAGTGGAGAGGCCCTAAGGGATTATAAACCGCGGGATCTTAGATTGCCCAACAATGTGGGACTAATAATCTCAACACGCCCCCTCACGTGTAGCCTCGTTGGGTCTAACACGTGGACAATAAATCGGGTGACGCGGAGTAAAGGCGCGGTCAATACTCATCGCAAAACATCCTTCTCTGATACCATGTTAGAATACGGGCATCCAACTCAAAACCAATTCACAACAAGTGGAGTAGCTCCACACTTTATATGGACTGATGTATGGTTGCCCTGCCTTCTTGGGTCTTACTAGGTCTCACGTCTCATACAGGGCCTGGCTGTGATAACATATTAGAATACGGACATCCAACTCACAACCAATTGGAAATGAGTGGATAGGCCCTAAGGGATTATAAACCGTAGGATCTTAGATTGCCCAACAATGTAGGACTAATAATCTCAACATGCCGTAAAGAGATAAGAATTGATTGAGATGCTAATTTAAGGTGAGATTAGTTTAATATCTTCTCACATAGATAGGATATTAATATCTTTTTTTTCTACATGCAGAGATAACTGACGTTTGCCGTCCAATGAAAATGGAACTGTGGAGAACTATAAAGACAGTGTCAAGAACCATGGATGGTGCCATAGTGGTATGAATTGGAATTTGACCATTACCACAGCAATGGAACCACCACCAATGATAGATGTCGGGTACATTTTAATATGCAGGAGACTTAGAAATTTTAGAAGAGTTCAAAATATTTAAGATATTTAATTTTCTGTTCTACTTAGTGTCATTGGTAACGATATTGGTATTTGATTTGAAGGTTATTGTTCTCCGCTTAGGAATGCTGGATCCGCACTAGACCATTCAGTATTTTTAGGTGGTGGCAAAGTCTTGATAGATACAGATTACCGATATATTTGAGGCCTGTAACAAGCTAAAAAATATGTGTCAGGTATGCTTTTCTTCGTCAATTTGGCTTGAAGAAGAGGTTGGTATGTAATCTTATTTGATATCTCTATTAAGAACCATGGATGGTGGTTTTATTAACACCATGACCAAGTCTTAACTAACTTTTCTTGATGAGAGTGTACTGACTGGGTACTACATTATATGACCCTCATAAATACAGACTTACAGTATATAGGTCATTGGATTAGGCTATTTTAGTGTTATTAATTGGGAGTGTACTGACTGGCTACTACATTGAAATCATGTACATGTTGTTATTAACTGGAAATTATTTTTTCACTGCTTCATTTTCTTGACCTTAGTTTTTGTTTCCTTGGTTATTAGATTGTAGTTTGAGTTAATCAACGCTCATAACAAATTACATGGGGTTGAAACATGTACGTGAAGTTGATAAATTATGATTTTTGTTGTCAAATTGAAGGGAGAGATAACACTGCTGACTTAATTAAATGGTGTTGTAGAAGATAAAAGTGACATAGACTTTGCGTAGGAGGAGGTTTAATGCGGACGATCTCATATTGTTCTCCTTGATAAGTTGAATGTAGTGTGTATTGGGCAATTCGCCGTTGTTGGCATCAATGTGGTACCTAGGTCGCTGTACACAGTACGTAGTTGATGCATTGAATAATATTTGTATTCAGAGTTCTCAAATTGGTTTATCTGCGGTGAAAAATACTAGAACCCCCTACTATATGGGTTCAACATATAGAAACCCCACTAAATGGATCATACATTGTCAACTCCATACTTTCAGAGAATGATATTTCTAGGCCCAAAATATCAAATTTTCTTCAGATCTGGCCCATAATTAATTATTACGAATTTTAATAATGACAACACTACCCTTTAGTATTTATACCATTAGATATTTTCTTTTTCATTTCATTTCATTTTCTTTTTCACTTTCTCTCTCTCATTTTCCTTCCGCTCTCTCTCAGATGAAGAAACATGCGAGAAGACACAATTTCCGATTGAAATTTTCAGTGAAAAATGATTTCAAAACCTAGTTCCTGATTATCTAAACGTTAATTCGACATCAACTTCACTTGTTATTCGAAGATTCAATGAAAATCGATGGAAAATGAATGATAATCATCATCAGCAGCAAATGAATTTGAAGATTCGCCTACGAATTGAACAGATAAGCTTCGTTTTATCTTTAACGTTTCAATTTAATAAGTAGATTTAGTTCTTTGATTTTTTAGATTTATATTTCTACAAAATCATTTTGTGATTTTGAAAGCTTTTGATTTCAGCATAAATCTCTTATTGAAATCATAATTAGAGTTAGATATGTTATAATCTCACCTTAATCTTACTGTTGAGAGTAAAATTTTGTAAAATCATTCAACAAATTTTTTTAGGGTTCTTGAACAAAATTCGATAGATTTTTTAAATTTTTATATCGATCGAAAATCGGTTTTCATATTTGAAATCAGTGAATCATTATCTCATTTACCCATCTATTAGATACGAATTTTTGAACTGATTTTTTCTCCTCTAATGTTGCATGTTCTTAAAAAATGATTTCTAGTTCATCTATATTTGCGTTGGTTGTTCAAATTTAAACAACATGATGTAGTATGATTTGAAAATTTATATTATATATCTAATCAAAATTTTATGTCAATATCTTCTACAGAGCGTCAATTACTGGCAACGGTGCTGTCAAATCCATAGAAACTAAAGCTGAATAATAAAGAGATATGGAAGGAAAAGTTGGATTGGAAGTGATTGTACAAGTAAAATGAATTAGGTTTATACGAAAGTTACACATGTGGTTTATACTGAATTGATAATTTTGGAGCAAATTTTACTGTTCAATCTTAGATGGAAAAGAACTATGGCATTAGTGATTGTCTAGGTTGCATTTTTGCTCTGTCAAATGATCAAGGTAAGTGCACAAGCAGCACATCTATTAAATCTCTATAAAAAAAAATATATTCAGAACTGTCATTTTTTCGTTGCATTTTTTAATTTTTATTGTTGTTGGAAACAGAACGAAACAGAGGTTTGCAGTACTTGGTATTGGATACTAAATCTTCTACAAGTAAGTGGTTTGGATTTGATGAACAATTCTGATTGGTCTGTATGTAGTCCAGTTTACTCGAAATCGGAGTAAACAAATGGACAGTTTAAATATCCATGCCTGCCCTTTTTCTTTTTTTTTTTCAATGCTGTGAGTTGCGGCAGCGATTCCTATCAGAGCATAGAAATACTGCCTTTTTACTTTTCATCTCAATTTCTTTAAAATTGAGTATACGTTCACAAAAGTTTACACTTGGAACAAATTTCTAAACTTGACGTATGTTGACTAACACACAGTAGGGACTATAAGAAACCATAGAGACAATCAAACTTAGGGAAGGCACTCAGGTCTAGGTAAAATGATGTTGTTGAGTAGAAAAACATCGTGTAAAAAAAATACAAAGAATGGAGAAATTAAAAGAAAAGTAGGAGAAATTAGAAGAAAAGTAGGAGCAAAGAAAAGTAGAAGAAAGAAATTAGCACTGATATGAATTATAAGTAGGAGAAATTAAAAGTAGTAGGAGAAATTAGAAGAAAAGTAGGAGAAATTGGATCATGTTTGTTGGTGTAAAATGCCTTAGAATAGGTGCCGTGTTTTAAGAATGCAATTATTTGGATGCAGTTAAGTTTAAGTTGGGATTTCGGACTGCGTGGTTTGGTGTTTTTGATCATTACCAACTGTGTATTTAGGTTTGATAGTGCAAGTGAATTTATAAGGAGATAGGTTCGTGTACAAGCGGGCCACACAATTTTGTGATACTAATGGATGTAAAACCACTCATATCTAATTTGCATAATTTTGGGTGCTTGCCCATTTTTGTTTTTAACATCCTTTTTTACAGTGTTAGTGAGGTGACTATATTTGTTGAATATTTTTATATCTACAGGGAAATACGGGTTCAGTTCACTCTGTGTGATGGGATCCTTCTGGTGAGTTACTTGCATCAGTAAGTGAGGACTATGTCAGGGTCTGGACACTTGGATAAGGAAATGAAGGCGAGTGTGTGCACGAGTTGAACTGTAACGGCAACAAGTTTAATTCTTGTGTTTTTCATCCATCATATCCTAATTTATTAGTCATTGGTTGCTACTAGGCAAGTCTCTGTTTCATGCTTTGACTATTTCCATGCCATTATGTATATATGCCTAATATTAGTGAGTTGGAGTTATTTCTGCAATTGATGTGCTTATTGACTATCTAGTGATGGTCACTGACTATCCGAGTAAACATAATGGTAAGAAGTCAAGTGGTGTTGTTAACCGAGAAAAAACTGGAGACACCAATGGTTTGCATAGGTCTTGTGCTGCTATAGACATAGCTCAATGGGTGTGTACGCGTGGTATTCTGCAATGGATATTAAAGTTGAACAATGATCTTATAGTTAAGATTTGACAGTTCAACGGATTATCAATGAGCTCACAGTTGAGGTACGTCCTTACTCTAAATAGTTGAAATTGCTGTGACAATTCCAGTTTAATCTTTTAGCTTCTAGATTATGTTTTCATGCACCTTTTGATATTTCTAATACCCCGTATCATAAATTTACCATGATTTAAAACCATCAATAATCAACATTTTGTTTCAAAGAACAAATTTCTTACATATACAGCCCTTTCCAAAATGTGTATGATTCCTTAATTTCACACCATGTTTCTTGTGGTTACATGTATATGAAACCCATGGACGTTTATCTCTAGAAGCTGGGAGTTTGATCAGGTTGGATACTGATTTTTTTGTAAGTTATCTGACCTTTTTTGGATGTGTAACTATTAGTTACACATGCTAATTAGATGTGTAACTTATAGATACACAAGCTAAATAGATGTGTAACTTATAGTTACACAAGATAATTAGATGTGTAACTTATAGTTACATAAGCTAAATAGATGGTAATTATGCTAATTAGGTGGTAGTTATGCTAATTAGATGTGTAACTTATAGTTACACAAGCTAAATAAATGTGTAATTTCTAGTTAAACATGATAATTAGATGTGTAACTTTTACTTACACATACTAATTAGATGTGTAGCTTATAAATACACATGATATTTGGATTGTATATAAAGTCTATGTTATATGCATGATGATCGTTTACTAGAAAGTGGTGGTGACAGTCATTATAGGTAAGTATTTGATTTCAGTTTATGCTACAGTTAAGATTCGATTTCAGTAAAAGCCATATTTGATTTAAACGAAGGAGATTTATTTGCTATTATACCTATATAAATGCTTGTTTAAATATTTATCTGACGTCGTATTCAGATATTTACCTGATCAGAAACCTTAGGTTTAGTATTGTAAATCTAACAAGTGGCACATTTTTAGAATTTGGTTGCTTTAATATGTTACCACATCTTGGAAGAGTCCTAATTTCGTGTATGTTCCGCCATGATCAACTTTTCACTGGTACTTAGTGTCGACAACATAGAAGAGTTTGCCGCTCATATTCACTGTTTTATTTACTGTTTTTACTGTTCTCCTTATTCTTGCTAGGTTTTAGGCGTTCTGGTCTTTTATATATCGAATCAGGGTAACTGAAAATCAGCAAGATTTTTCTCTCATTTCTTCTTGAATCAACAGATTTTAAATCTATGTATACGTTTATATCGTCTTCATCATCGTTTTTGTTGGTTTAGAAGATAAATTGGTTGAACACCATTCTACTGATTTCTCACAAGCTTGATGAAACAATTTTGAGTAAGTTATTGACTTGTTGGTGTTTTTGTTTTGCTTATCTTGAGTCTTGGCCTACACATGTTGAGTTTGTAATCTGGCTTTCTAAAGTGGACACTTTAAAAAGATGCTAGGAGGCAATAAGGTATGTAACTTCTAGATGTGTAACTTCTAGTTACACAAGCTAAATAGATGTGTAACTTCTAGTTACACATACTAATTAGATGTGTAATTTCGAGTTACACATGCTAATTAGATGTGTAACTTTTACTTACACATACTGATTTTGGGTACACATACCAATATGAATGTGTAACTCCTAATTACACATGTTATATGCATGTGTAACTCCTAGTTACACAATTCAGATGCATATGTAACTGCTAGCTACACTAGTCAGATACTTGTGAAACTGAATATACATTGTTGTATGTACTGTTCATTTTAATCTTATAAATACTGATTGCTTGTTATATTTCAGGTTTCAGATAACTTCATAAAATCTAATTGCTTAAACGTGGTAATGGTCTCGCTGGAACTGGAGTTGACGCTGAATACACAAGTCAGATGCTTGTGTAACTCTCAGTTAGACTAGATAGACACATATGTAACTCTCAATTACACTAATTAGATGTGTGTGTAACTTCTAGTTACACATGCTAAGAAATTATTGTAAATGAATACTAAAGTAATAATTGTATTTGTTTTGTGTTTTCTTTTTTATGTCTATTTTTTTGCATATATATACAAGTGTAACTTTGCATTACACATGTCATAAGTATGTGTAACTTCTGGTTACACATTCCATATGCATGTGTAACTTCTGTTTACACATTCGCACTGTACTTTAATAATTTTGGGCCTAGATTTAAATTTTATTTAATTATGGGCCTAGATTTAAATTTTATTTAATTATGGGCTTGACAATATGTATAAGGCTATCAAGGTCTTTTAATAATTTGGGGCCTAGATTTAAACTTCTTTTAATTAAGGGCCTCATATTATGGGTTATCCATGGGTGGGGCCTGAGCATAATTTTCCCTTATTTGCGTTTAAGTGAGAGTAAAATCTCGGTGACCTTTTTGTTCTGATATTATTCTTTCCTTTTCGTTCGCTATTAATTGGATCTCTACTCATCCCCCGCAATCATACACCACTATCATCCCCCATGAGGTGGCATGATTTAAGCCTTTGGATTTTGCCAAAATCCTTCAAGGGAGATAACAGGGGGTCCATTTAAAGAAATTGAGCCAATAGTTATGTGGCATGTATTGGGGGATAATTTTGGTGGACAAATGTGGGGGATGGGTTTCGATTTGATCTTCTTGGCGCAGGTTATTAGCAATGAGAATTAAAACACTTATAATATGGATAACTCTATTCAGCAATATACATATCTCAAGGATCTGGCTAGGTGGTGAGTAATTTAGCTTTATAGCATTTGGTTTATTTGTCCCCAAAGTAGCGTTGATTAATGTTTATACCATTTGCAATTACGCGTGAGCTTTCAACCATTACGTGCTTTGTTTGAGGTATTTTTTTTTAATTAAGTCACACAATATTACATCAATAAGGAAATTAGATATTCTCAATTGTTCCTTAAAAGGAAATCGTTTGTTTCTAGCTTAATTGTTTGTTAGTATGGAAATCGTGTTCCGTTAATAGGAAATTGTTTGTCTCTAGCTTAATTGTTTGTTTGTTTGTTAGTATGGAAATTGTAGGTGTAAATTATCTACAAATCCAGGTGGAAACATCCTAGAACCGGTGTACCCAAATATGAAGAGACGCGAAGTATAGAGCGAAGATTATCGGGCGCGAGATTTAAGGATCCACGTGGATCGGGCGTAATAATGTCGGACAAGACTTGACCCAGACTTCTGATAAATCTGACAGGATAAGGCATGGCGGGTCAAACGAGGAACGATGGTCAAACGAATAAAGAAGAACGGGTCACATCGGGTAACCATAAGGATGACAGAAAAAATGGGCGACATCGCGTTAATAATGCACCTAAAAAGATCGGCCATAGGCGAGGAGCCAGGATACATCGGCCACATGAGACGACGATAACCGGCCCGATCACAGAACTGATAAATAGATGTAACATGACCAACACCTTAATTTCGTTGTATAGAACTTCTCCTATAAATAGAGGGACTTGTATTTCAAGAGAGGTAGGTTGTATTTTGAGGGAAAAGAGGAGAAAAACTCGAGTAAGCACAAAGAAGAAGAAAAGTGAGTAGTAAGTGCATCTTGTAAGGAAATCCCACGGAGAGCAACACCTTTGTAACACTTCTAAGTAATAAGATTCATCCTTTCACCCCCGTGGACGTAGGTAATCATACCGAACCACGTAAATCTTGTGTTCATTGTGGAGTGTTTACTTTCATTTGAGATGAGCATTGTGTTTCTATCCTTTGGATGTAGTTTGTAGTAAAATGCATCTACATTCTGGCGCCGACTAAGGGGAAACGACTAAGATCTCCGGATACCTTGCCGCAAAAACCTTCAGAGATGATCAACAGCTCCTCAATACACGATTAACGTGTTGAAGTTGAAGCTATGATGAACTCTGTTGGCCGAAATAACGGTTGTTTTGAGTCATTTACTTCAAAGTCAGAACGGTAGCAGCGTATTTTTAACATCTTCAATAGTTTGATCAACAGAGAGACTTCACGAGCTCACCAGCGACTAATAGTTCGGGTTAGAAGCTATGTGAAGAATCTGTTGAAAGGACGACTGTGTGTTCTTGATAGTTATACAATTGTTAGCGTTAAACGAGTTGTTTTTGGCTACGACATGAAGTCGGGTGTTTGGAATAACCAAAAGTTTGTGTTTGTAGCTGTTTTCATCGTGAGATAAACTGTCAAACCATATAAATTTTTTTAACCAGCGGTGTAGCATAAGTCGTCGGAGAGTTCATAAGTAGATCTCGAGAGAGTGGAGCTGCCACAAGCATGATTCGATTCTAGGGGTTACTTTCCGTCTAAACATCATGTGCATAAGATATTTTGGAACATGTAGAATAAAGGACAAAACTAACTTAAATGCATAGGTCGAGTACAGAGAGCGACATCGTACGGAGTGATAGCAACGGGAAAATAAGGACAGCCACAGATTCAGCATAGGGACAAAATAGGATAGAGGGACAGTACCCACCTAACAACTGAAGTAGATCTTACACAGAGACAATAGTCGTACAGTCGAACTTTTTTCCCTTTTATCTAAATTTTTTATTTAGAAAATTAGGTCAAAGTAAGGGTTTCTTTTTCGTATTTGCTGACGTAGGGACGGGCGATACTCGGCTTATCACGCGACGTGATCGATGGCTAGCACTTCAGGGACAATTAGGATGTTAAGGAATCGTACAGTCACTAGAAGCATCATGCAGGCAGGGATAACGGGGCCGAGGCAAGAGGACAATCGACAACCACCGCCCGAGGAATCTCATGCAGCTGCGCGAGGGATGCCTATTGTAGACGAAGAAATAGATTTGGGGAGAGACGATAACACCTTACCTCTGGACCAGGTTTTATTGACTCAGAGGAGAGTTGACCAAATCGATGGACTCACAGCTTCAGACACCGATGACGATGAGGAAGAACTTGCAGCGCGAGCTCATAGGAAATGGACGAGGCGGCAAGTTGAACACCAGGAAGCTTTGGGAAGGGAACAAGAGCGTCTTAGACAGATTCAGCTGGGGCGAGCAGCAGCAAGTAACATCGGCCAGAAAACTGTTCACGCGGGCGATCGTTTAGCCAACCCGATACCGCCCCCACCACCCACATCAGCACCATTACAACCTCGGCCACACCAACCCAATGGACACTCCAGTCATGAAAGTACGGACCCGACGTTGTTGGCCATTTTGGAGAGTCGGAGGAGGCAATAGGCGGCACTAAGGGAACTCCAGCAGAGGAATTTAGCCTTGGAGTATGAGAATTACCAGCTGAGGAACCTACGGACCAGATCAAGAGGGTCGTCCAGTCAAGGGACATCGGGTTATCGCAGACGATCCGGTCACTCACCACCCATGATGGGGCCAAGTAACCTTAATCATCCCGATCAGTCAGGTCATCCACCATTACCTCCGATACCCCCCACGCAGAGATATGGACCACCTGAGGATTCGTCCACCGACGAAGAAAGGTGAGGAAGGGACGAGCGACAAGATCGGGCAACTAAAGCTAAGCTTAAGGATTTGGAAGCAAAAATCAAGGAACTCTCGAGTGGAAGCGAGGAGAATAAGTTGGCCGAGATTATGAGTGATGCCGAGAAAACGCCTTTCTCTCAAGAAGTGGAACAAATGCCGTTCCCACCCAAATGTACTTTACCTTCATTCCCCTCTAGATTTGACGGAACGGGCGATGCGATCGAACATCTTAAGATGTATACAATGTCACTGATCCAATGGAGAAATAACCCGGTAGTTATGTGCAAATTCTTTCCAGCTAGTTTGGAGGGCGAGGCGCGAGATTGGTTTTTGTTTGTACCATAAGCAAAAATACCACTGAATGGGCCGAATCGACACTTGAATCATATTTCGGTCCGCATCCAAGCCCGCTAACCAGTCAACCAAAGCAGTCCACCCGCATGCACAGACCGGTCAATGGTCAAAGCCAGTCGATGGTCAAAGTCGGTCAACTGTCAAAGTCAACATCCGGTCAAGGTCAATGGTCAACGTCAACCGACGGTCAACTATCGAAGTCAGTCGCACCCCTATCTAATTTTATGTCTTGCATCCAGCAACGCTGATAACTAATTCCCAGCAAAAATCTCTTTCGAACTGCCAACCAGTCTCCAACCATGCTTCCAGCCGACCTCCATCCAGTCTGCCATCCAACCATGCTGCCAGCTAACCTCCATCCAGTCTGCCATCCATTATGCATAATTAATAAGAGACATGAATGATCAGTTTTCATGTAGAAATAAAGAAGAGGCATAAATGGGCAGTTTCATGCAGAAATTATGGTGGGAGCATAAATGGGCAGTTACGTTCAGAATTCAATAGAGGAGCATAAATGGTCAGTTACATTCAGAATTAAATATAGGAGCATAAATGGGCAGTTACATTCAGAATTCAATATAGGAGCATAAATGGGCAGTTACATTCAGAATTCAATATATGAGCATAAATGGGCAGTTAATGCGATTTATGTTGATATTGGAATTATATTTTTAACTGTATAAATAGGAAGAAGAAAAATGATAGAAGGGGTAGCCAAGATGAGAGAAAAGAGATAATGTAAAGCAAAACTTGAATAAAATATTTCTCCCCAAGGGGATTCATCCGTGGACGTAGGCAATCATGCCGAACCATATTAAACCTCTGTTTTTCTTTTGTTCTTCAAATCAACCCCGAATCCAAAATACTATCCAAACTATCCATTATTTGTGTTTCGTGCCCAAAAGTGATTTTGGGTGCAAACATTGGCGCCGACTAAGGGGATCGAGAAAAGAAGTCGTGTTCTCCCAATAAGCTAGCTGGAATCATGTTCGTGAAAGAAGTCGTGTTTATATTCCTCAACTCGTTGCATCTATAATAGTTGAAATCACTTACATCAGAAGCAGATCTGGAGGATATAGTTCCGAAGATAAAGATGGAAGTTCAAGGGAAAAAAAAAAATTATTAATGCTTTAATAAATTTTATGTCAAAACTGATCATCAAGAGGATTTGTAACGTTCATCCTTGAAGACGGAACAAGAGGTTTTGTAACGTTCATCCTGGAGGGAGTCGAGGGACACACATGGAGAGATGAAACTATGGACCGAAGCTTTATAATCATGGAGCAGTAATCAACCGGGAGATATACAGTTCAACAAATTCATGTTCACAACAAACTGGAAAACTTTACGGATGTTGGCCAAGTCATGAAGATAGCTCTGGCCAACAACGCTAGTTCTGACAGCCTACATCTATTGGTTTCTTCAAAATTGGCACGATATCAAATACAGACGGATTCACCGTAACTATGCGATGCTACTTATCTCCTCCATCTCAAACTGGTTTGCGTATCTTTAATCCTTTTAATTATTTTCAATATACATATGATGAAAACATAAACTACAAAGCATATTGATGGTTTTTTTTTTTTTTTTTTTATACCTTAGATTTTTTGTCTCGATTTTACCTTAAATATTGGATCCATACTTTATGGTGATTTTAATAGTCAATAGTGATTTCTACTTTGCTAGCGCTACATAGCTTGGCCATTAGCGCTGCCGTTTCATATACCGAACAACTTATTACTCAAATTAGCTACATATTCCTTGCTGAGGACGGCATGGATTCAATCTCTACATAAAGCTCCATGAACTACATTTCTAGTTAATTATTTAAGTCATAATTTTGGCTAATATCCATGATATGCGAGTACAAGCAGGGATTCCAAAGGATTTGTAGTTGCAATTTGTGATATTCCTAGCCAGAGGAAGATTTGAGATTTGCTAGTTGAGTTACTTTTGTCAAAGACGACAGCACAACTCAGGTCCAAGACTACGACTAAACACAAGGTGAAACGAATGCCGTATCCAAAGTCATCACACATGAAGAGCCTTATGTAAGACGGTCTCATAGGATATCATCCTGATGTGATGTATAAACTACATTTAAAGCATTAGCACTTCCAATATTCCCCCACTGTGAGTCCTTTCCATTTTAATCGCACTATTTATTTCGCATATTGCACCTAGCAAAATGTGTACAGTTAAAATTTGTACGACCAACAAGGTGACAAGCAGGTGACGAGCCTTGGACACTCAGTTATTACAAAAATTATCACCACATTATATGCCCTTGTTCTTGCAGAGTGGCTTAAATTTCCAGGGAAAGATGGAATATTTTTTGTCTCTAGTTCTCAGGTCATCTCAATAACATCTTCTGCAACATTTCTATATTATGTGATTGGGATGCTAACATTTTTTGTGGAATGTAAAAAGATAACCAGTTAGCTCCAATCGGATTCCAACACGAACGGAAACATATATTGCTCAAGAACAGCAGCGACGGTTCGAGTCCTGAGTTCTGGCAGCATGATTAAAGCATGGATAAACTGGTTTGTAGCTATTGTTCGGATATGGCCGCACTCAGCAACATTTCCAACTCTACTATTCGAGGAGCATATATCGCAGAAGAACGCACCTTTCCAGTCTTGCAGCGACCAAGACCCATGGAAGTTCGTATTCCAAGTCAAGGGATCAGGACATAGACAGGATTAAGTTCTGGTCATTCGAAGGAAAATTATCTATCCAACCACTACTGGGGCAGTACTTGGTCCCTTGATAGATGATGACTGAGTAGCAGGACCCTGGACCGGTGGAAGCATAGTAACAGGTGAAGAGCGAGGTGCAGCCGAGTGTGGAGCATCACAGTAACTGCGTAAAATGTCTCCTTCTTCAGCAGTAAAACCTACAGAAGTAAGCATAAAAGGACAACATTTACTGAGTTATGATACGGATAGCTCTGCAACATTCAAGACCAAGATAGATCTCTCCATCCATGAAGAAAAGTATAATCTCATTCGTGCAAGATCGTAACTCATATAGTGCATTCCAGCACTCAACCATGCCAGCACCGTCATCCGCATTGATCCGAGCTGCTAAGTTATGACCTGGGTAACGAATCACTGCTGGCACTTCCATTGCAGCTACAAATGTTGAGCTACTGACCATTAGAGCTGAAATTTCCCACAAAAGAACCAACTTGCTGTTGATGAGAGCCATTGTTTTCTATGAAAGAATGACGAGTTAAGTTGTCCAGAAAAAGATTATGGAGACAGAGAAGGCGTTGGAGGTCAGCGGTTCAAAAACACTAGTGATGACCGTGCATGAAACTGCCCGAGGCCCAGATCCGATCACCCACTTCATCTCTCCTGTACACCCACGTTAGATTCCCATAACCCACGTCAGGGTGTAGTTCACCCACTTCAGTCATCACTGCATCATCATTGCGTCAGCCTTGTTGACATCATATTACGTCATCAGAAAATTCAGTTTTACTTCAGTGTATCACGGAGCATGTTAATACGGTGTCTCTGACCTTGCGTGTCTCGGAGCAAGTTAAGCTTGTGGCTCTTGGATTTTTACGCCCTATAATTTCCCCTTGAGGATGTTTACGCACCACCTATCCAGGCCGAGTTGGCTCAGTCAACTGAGCCGTTATCCGAGTCAAGCGTATGGCTCGCAGGTTGTTTTAGCCCCATGGTTTAAGCCTTGCGGATTTTTCAGCCCCACCTTGTGGGCTTATCTAACTACTCCCATTTTTGGGCTTGGTCAATAATCTTATTTCTTTGATATCTCCTTCATACAACGTCCGAATGTGGTGAGTTTTGGCTCGTTGCGATCGTGTTTCGATATCCTTCAACATGAAGGTGAAATTTTACAATTGGAGAATAATATTTTTCGGGTGAAATCACGTTACCATCAAAACTGCTACAGTCCAGTTGATCGAGATGATGTCGTCTAGTTCCTCAGCAATACTGTTGTCCAGTTGGTCGAACTGCTGCAATCCTTTTCCGCATATCTACCACAATCAGTTGATCGAACTGCTGTAATCTATTTTCACAGCAACAGCTGCTGGACAGTTGATCGAACTGCCGCACTCCCTTGTAATTACTACAATCAAGATTGGTCGAACTGCTGAAGTCTGATTTTCCCCAAAATTGTTTCAATACAGTTTTCCTCACCACTGCTTCAGTACAGTTTTATGCATAACTGTTAACCGAAGGAGTACATCTAATCGAAGCTGCTAAAATACAGTTCCGTGGCAACTGTCCTCAATCCATCTTGGACTTAACTGGTGCATTCCAGTCCCATAGACCAATCAATTTACTAAGCCGAGACGAGACGCTAAGGAAACTATACTAATCATCGTCGCTGGAAAACATCGACATAGCTAGCGGGCATCCTAATCACTTCGTAAATGAAGTCGCAGTAACATTTTCAATATGGTAAGTATACAATTTATATATTTTTTCTTTTCATATATTCATGCATATTTTTTTTTCTCAATAAGACACCTTTAATGTGGCGAGCATTTTTCTCAACGAGGGGATGCACACATTTCAATTCTGTGAGCATATGGAATAGTGGGATTGAACCCCCGCGCAAATTCCAGATAGCAGACACCTTCAAAATTCCATGCGCGAGAAAAATGCAGCAAGGCAGTGCACCCTTGTGCGAGCATTGAGCAGAATGACAATCACTATCTACTGGGGGTGAGTTGCATATCACTTCAACGTGGCTGACTATCACTTGGGGGCGAGATATGTGACACCTCATGGTTTGAAATGACTCCTTTGGGGCAGGCTGCGTAAACACTCTATACGATTGGGGTCAAGTTACATAGCACCTAAATGCAATGCGGAGTTCGGCTTCCGAAAATCGGAACTTCAGGTAACCCGAACTTCTTAAACCTCTAACAAATTACAGGATTAAGAGGGGGCGATCATACACCATAATATTTTTATGCTTAATTTTGTTACGTAATTATTACAATCAGTAATGTTAAACTGCCATAGTTATATTGATTGGATTATTGTACTCCAGTTCAAAGGCAACTGCTACACTCGGTTGGACGCAACCGATGCAGTCCAGTTACTCTAATTCAGATTCGATTGGACGCAATCGATGCGATGCAGTGACACTCAGTTAGATGCAATTGATACTGTCTAGTTTTATTTATAACTTTTACACCTATGTTTATCGAACTATTTGAGTCTAGTCCAGCTAATCGTTGTTGCTGCAGTGTAGCTTTATTCGTTGTTGCTACAGTCCAGATGATCACAGCTGATGCAGTCCATCTATGCTCTCATTTCCCTGCAGTCCAGCTGACCTCAGCTGCTGCAGTTTTGTTCGTCGCTGCTGCATTCCAGCCGATCACAGCTGATGCATTCCATACATGCGCGCAGTTCCTGCAGTCCAGCTGAACGCAGCTGCTGCAGCGGAACTTTGTTCGTTGCTGCTGCATTCCAGCTGATCGCAGCTGATGCAGTCCATCCATGCTTGCAGTTCCTGCAGTCTATATGAACGTAGCTGCTGCAGTGGAACTTTGTTCATTGTTCTGCTGCATTCAGTGATCGCGCTGATACATCCGGCCTTGCTCGCGGTTCTGCAGTCAGTGAAACGCATCTGCTGCGATGGAACTTTGTTCGTTCTTCTGCATTCCAGCTGGTCGCAGCTAATGCGACGTCCATCCTTGCTCGCGTTCCTGCGGTCAGCTGAACGCAACTGCTGCAGTGGAACTTTGTTCATTGTTGCTGCATTCCAGCTGATCGCAGCTGATGCATTCTAGATATGCTCTTTGTTCCCGCAGTCCGGCTGATTACAGCTGCTGCAGACCAACTTCACTCAATGTTATTATCGCTCATTTCCAACATCACTCCGTTCCAGTATCGCGCTGTCTTTTCAGTCTAGTTCATCATTCAGTCCAGTTTTTAAGATACAACAACGGTGTTTGCCCAATTTCTTCCCGCCAATCTCCCAATCACAATAACCTCACTTGGGGGCGTCTTGATTATGATTTCCGCAAACAATGGAAGTTCACCAATCGCCCCAACATCAATAATCCACACTTGGGAGCGAGTTTTATGATTGACTAAGGAAAACAGAGTTTTCTTAACCCCCAACAAGTTGGAGGTTAAGAGGGGGCGATGTTTGTACCATAAGCAAAAATACCACTGAATGGGCCAAATCGACACTTGAATCATATTTCGGTCCGCATCCAAGCCCGCTAACCAGTCAACCAAAGAAGTCCACCCGCATGCACAGACCGGTCAATGGTCAAAGCCAGTCGATGGTCAAAGTCGGTCAACTGTCAAAGTCAACATCCGGTCAAGGTCAATGGTCAACGTCAACCGACGGTCAACTATCGAAGTCAGTCGCACCCCTAGCTAATTTTATGTCTTGCATCCAGCAACGCTGATAACTAATTCCCAGCAAAAATCTCTTTCGAACTGCCAACCAGTCTCCAACCATGCTTCCAGCCGACCTCCATCCAGTCTTGCCATCCAACCATGCTGCCAGCTAACCTCCATCCAGTCTGCCATCCATTATGTAGAATTAATAAGAGACATGAATTATCAGTTTTCATGTAAAAATAAAGAAGAGGCATAAAGGGGAAGTTTCATGCAGAAATTATGGTGGGAGCATAAATGGGCAGTTACGTTCAGAATTCAATAGAGGAGCATAAATGGTCAGTTACATTCAGAATTAAATATAGGAGCATAAATGGGCAGTTACATTCAGAATTCAATATAGGAGCATAAATGGGCAGTTACATTCAGAATTCAATATATGAGCATAAATGGGCAGTTAATGCGATTTATGTTGATATTGGAATTATATTTTTAACTGTATAAATAGGAAGAAGAAAAATGATAGAAGGGGTAGCCAAGATGAGAGAAAAGAGAGAATGTAAAACAAAACTTGAATAAAATATTTCTCCCCAAGGGGATTCATCTGTGGACGTAGGCAACCATGTCAAACCACGTTAAACCTCTGTTTTTCTTTTGTTCTTCAAATCAACCCTGAATCCAAAATACTATCCAAACTATCCATTCTTTGTGTTTCGTGCCCAAAAGTGATTTTGGGTGAAAACAGTTTTATTCACTCACACCTAGTTCGATTAACGGGTACGATGCGCTAGTCGAGGCCTTCCTTGAGACCTACATGCATAACAGCCGACCTCGTCCAAGAATGAACAAGCTGTTTACTCTCGCCCGACGATTCAGAGAGCCCCTGAGAACCCTGACCGACAGATGGAGGAAATTGTGTACTGAAATTGGGAAGGCACCGGTGGATCAAGCCATCTTTGGGTTTGAAAACGCGTTGGGGAGGTCGGACCCCATCTGGATTGCCATGTTTTCTGAAAAACCTAAAACCTTAAAGGAGATGAGAAGAATGCAAGAGCACTATATCGCCTTGGAAGAAATTCAGGCCGAATCAAGAGATAGAGTAGTACAAGAAGCCAGTGCTGAAGTTGGTACCGAAACTAAAACGGTCATGGACGACCATATCGTGGCGATCGAGAAAAGAGATCGGACCCTCCCCAAGGAGCAGTGAGAAGAGGGAATGGATGGCCAAAGGGAAGAAGCCAAAGCAGGAAACCCGGTCGTATACCCCTCTAAACGCTTCTTTGGAAGAGGTGTTCAAGGAAGTTGAGAAGAGAAACAACATCAACTACCCAGCATCGAGGGGAGTACAGTTCCAAGAGACCCGAGATCATCCCGAATACTGTCACTACCATCAGTATAGGGGCCATTCCACCAATAACTGTCGAGAAGTGAAATATATTGTTCAACACCTCATCCGCGATGGATATTTAAGGCAGTATGTCCGACACCCCCCTCGGCCGGAAGCAACACCCGATGCACCAATTCATCAAGTCCGCATCGATAGGGTGAGTCAGTTCGTAAGCACCATTTCACATTCGGCTATGCAAAACTACACTCTTGGCCCAGTAGTTAACACCAGGATCCATAAAAGGGATCGTGAGGGTAAAGAGATATTTAGCGTAGCCAAGTCCCTTCCAATGGAACCTTGGATGACACTTCCCATTTCGTTCTCGGCTAAGGATGTCCCAGCAAACGGACAGGCACACAGTGATCCGCTGGTCATCACGCTATTGATTGAGAAGTGGGGAGTAAGAAGGATTCTCGTGGATAGCGGAAGTTCAGTCGAGGTGCTATTCTACGACACGTTCCGAAGAATGAAACTCTCAGACGACATGCTCGTCCCATCGACATATCGCATCTACGGCTTTAACGGAACAGTAACCATCCCAAAAGGCGAAGTAACTTTGAGGGTTTCAGATGGTGGTGGATACCTCGACACACTAACCACCTTTTGTGTAGTCGACGTCGCCTCACCTTATGAGGCCATTATCGGGCGCCCATAGATTGTTGGGATTAAGGGAGTAGCATCGGCGTACCATCAAAGGTTAAGATTCCCGACTTGCAAGGGAATAGCGGAAGTTGTGGGCGACTCCCAGGCGGCACGATAATGCATGAAAGTTGATATAGAAATAAATGAAGAACGACGAGCTCGGCAAAGGCAAGAAAAGAACAAAGCAAAGGAAGTGAAGGCGGCAAAAGAATTGGAGGAGGTGATTTCACAAGCGGTCCTGGCACACGAAACTCGAGAACAAGACCCTTTATAGAAATTAAAGGAAGCGTCCCCAGTCAGGGAGACCAAATCAAACTTCTCGACAGTCGAGCCGACTAAAGAAGTAAACTTGGGAACGATAGAATAACCCAAGATAGTGAGGATTGGGGCATTACTATCGGACGAACAAGCAAGTAAACTCACGATGCTATTAAAAGAAAACCTGGATGCATTCGCTTGGGAAGTACATGATTTGGAGGGTATTGACCCGAAGGTCTGCTGTCACCACTTAAAAATTGATCCGAGGTTCAAACCGTTTAGACAAAGAATAAGGCGCGTCGCGCCAGAGTTACAAGCGGCGGTCGAGGTCGAGCTGAAGAAGTTACAAGAATCCGGAATAATAAGGAAGTCCCACTACCCATAGGGGATATCTAACATGGTCGTGGTACCGAAAAATAAATGGGGAGTCAGAATATGTATCGATTTCAGCAACTTGAACAAGGCCTGCCTGAAGGACAGTTTCCCCCTTCCCAGCATAGATCAACTAGTAGAATCAATAGTGGGATACGAAGCGATGACCTTAATGGACGGATACATGGGCTACAACCAAATACCATTGGCGCCCGAGGACCAGGAACACACTTCCTTCTTCACACCAAGAGGATTGTATTGTTACACCAAGATGCCATTCAAACTTAGGAATGCCGGGGCTACGTACCAGAGATTGGTAGGCGACATGTTTGAAGACAAGATTCACGATACCATAGAAGTTTACGTGGATGACATGTTAGTCAAGAGTCGGAAATCAAAAAACCACATCCGAGACCTTCGAGAGATTTTTCATACAATGAGAGAACAAAAAATGAAAATTAATCTGGCCAAGTGCGACTTCTGGGTCACGTCGGGGAAATTCCTAGGCTACATCATCACCCCCAGGGGAATAGAAGCAGATCCCGAGAAGGTAAGAGACGTCCTTGAAATGCCATCCCCCGCAACGGTAAAAGACGTGCAGAAACTAAACGGTTGCATAGCCGCATTGGGGCGATTCGTATCACGGTCATCGGATAAATGCAAAGCATTCTACGACATCTTGAAGAAAGGAGACAAATTCCGATGGACGGACGCCAGCGAAGAGGCCTTTCAAAATATCAAGCTACATCTAGCTAGCCTCCCGGTTCTTCAAAGGCCCGAGCCATCAGAAATTCTCACTTTATACTTAGGCGCGACACCCTATGCTATCAGTACGGTATTGGTCAAAACAGAGATAGGCGTGGAGAAGCCGGTATACTTCGCTAGCAAAACCTTAAGTCCGGCCGAGAAGAATTACACCAGAATGGAGCAAATGGTGCTCGCACTAGCCTTTTCTGCCTCTAAATTACGAACATATTTTCAAGATCATCGAATACGGGTGATCACCAAATCGCCTATCGAAGCGGTCTTGGATAGTGCTGGGCGATCGGGGAGAATCTCCAAGTGGGGAGCCATAATTAAACAATATGATGTGATATACGAGACAAGAGCCGCGATCAAAGGGCAAGTAGTGGCCGATTTCTTGGAAGATTTCCCCCTCAGTGATGAGGACGAGGTAGAAGATATACCGGGAATGGCATAAGAACAAGAGGAGCCAGCGGACCTACTAGCCGCCAGTAGCTCAAAACGATGGGAAGTATTTGTTGATGGGGCATCAAACAAAGACGGATCGGGTCTTGGGTTGGTGTTTACCACGCTAAAGGGGAGGAAAATCGTGCATTCGTTCAGGTTAGAATTCAAGGCGACAAACAATGTCACCGAGTATGAGGCGGTGATCCATGCCTTAAGAATAATTGTGGAAATGAGGCTGCATGAGGTTCGATTGACTAGCGACTCACAGCTAGTGATCCGGAAAATTACGGTCCAATACGCTACGCACGACCCGGTGCTGCAAAAATATTGGGAGATCGCCCAATTTTACATCAAGCAAATACCAGATATAAAATTCCTCCATATCTGCTGAAAGGATAACAGACACTCGGACGCTCTATCGTACATCGACTCATAACTAGTAGACCCGAGCATCGAAGGGATACGCGTTATGAGGCTTCTTAACCCATCTATCCCAGAAACACTAGACGTACGGATCGAGGTGGCCGTTAGCACGGTCGAGAGACACAAATAAGGCGACTGGAAAAAGCCAATACATCAATACTTAGAAACGGGTGAGCTACCTAAGAGTCGGCCCGACATGAACAAGATCAAAAGAAAATCGGGCGCCTACGAATTAAGAGAATGGATCTTATATCGGAAATCTTACCTAGGACCACTCCTATGATGCTTAAGCAGGGAAGAAGGCCATATAATCCTACACGATCTACACTATGGGGCGGCTGGAAATCACATGTCGGGAAGAAGTTTGTCGGTTAAGGAAAAAACAATGGGCTACTTTTGGATGTATATGAACGAGGACGCAAAGAAAATGGCGAAAGATTGCGAAGAGTGTCAGCGTTTTGGGAAGAAAATCCATGCTCCCGGCATACCGTTAAACTCAATCATAAGTTCGTGTCCCTTCGCTAAATGGGGAGTGGACATTGTCGGGACATTACATGTCGGAACGGGACAAAGGAAGTATTTGATCGTGGCCATTGACTATTTTACCAAGTGGGTAGAGGCGGCGCCGTTAAGGCATATTCGGGACAAGGATGTTTTTAAGTTTATTTGGGAGCATATCATTTGTCGCTTCGGGGTTCCGGCTGCAATCGTCTCTGATAATGGAAAACAACTACATGGCGAGAACATCGATCTTCTATTCAACACTTACAACATCAGGAAGAGCAAAGCTAACCCGATTTACCCCCAGTGCAATGGGAAGGCCGAGATCACTAATAAGACAATCGCCGATAACATGAAGAAAAAACTGGACGGGGAATATGGCAACTGGTGCGAGGAGCTATATAACGTCCTATGGGCATACAGGACCACACGGAGGGAAGCTACGGGATTCTCTCCATTCATGCTTACCTACGGAACCGAGGCGATTCTACCAACAGAAGGGATGATTCCTACCACAAGAACCGAAGCTTGGAGGCGAAACATGTCATCCGATCTGATCTTGGCTAAACTCGACGACTTGGAAGAAACAAGAGAAATGGCGTTACAAAAAATGGAAAATTATCAAAGGAGGTTACAACGGGAATACAACAAGCGCGTTCGACCAAGAGAATTCCATCCCGGGCAGCAGGTATTGAAATTCCTGGCTGAATGGGAGCGCGACAAAAAAGGCGGAAAACTAGCACCAAAGTGGGGTGGGACATATATAATCGAATCTAAGGCGGGTGAGGGATCATATCGACTACTGCGACTCGACGGAACAAGAGAGCTCAAACCATGGAACATCTGATTCCTGAAACTCTACCATCCTTGACAAGCGATGCGGAAAAACGGTAAGCAAACGTGTCCTCTATCTCTGTGAAACCGTGAGGGGTATGGGATAGGGAATGAGCGACTAATGGTCATTCGTACTCGGGGCAATGCCAGTGTGGAAGTGCCGAGGTGACTTACACTCGAATGGTCATTCGTACTCGGGGCAAAGCTAGTGTGGAAGAGCCGAGGTGGCTTATACTCGAATGGGCATTCGTACTCGGGGCAACGCCAATGTGGAAGTGCCGAGGTGCCTTACAGTCTCCTGGCTATTCGAACTAGGGGCAGTGGAAGTGTGCAAGTGCCGAGGTATCCTAAGGGTTCTGGGGGTTGGAAACCAGTTCCAAAGGTTATTTAGACACGAGGTCTACTCAGCTAGGTGGCCTACTTACATCTGAAAGGTCACCACCATCGCAAGTGGGCGTGTCCACTTTCCCGAGATCGGTTGGTCGATAACCACTCGGGATTGTCGGTCCTAGAACTAGGATGACTGGTACCCTTCCACTGAATCCAAAGATATAGTGATGAGATACCCCAATCAGGACATGGCATAGGGCCCGATGACCCTCCTTGTTGGGTGTGTTCGACAGAAATGGTTAGAATACTCACTTACTTGAACAATGATTGCAGGAATAACATATGAAACAAAGAAGAACTCGATTGCGTCATGCGACTATTAAGAAAAAACGGAAAGCGTCATGTGACCAAGCGAAATGAAGCGTCTAACGAAAATAAAAAAAAACACCATCGGTGATGCAGCACCCCCATTAAAACAAACAAGCGAGGTAGCGGAAATTAAAAAGGGGAGAAGTTTTTAGAGCGATTTAAAACCCGATGGAAGGGGCAACATAGTGACGCAGCACCACAAAAAGAAAGTTTAAGCCTTGGGAGGAGCCGCGCCGGCCTTCCTCTGCGCGACCTCGAGCCGATTCTTCTCCACCCAATCCATAATGCCAGCCTGAACCTTCTGATCTAACTCTTCCGTATGGGCGACGCGTTCATCCTCGAGTTGTTGGGTAATCTGGGAAGCGTTTTCCTCAGCTTCATCTAACTTGGAGCCCAAATCAACCTCGGCCTATTTCAATCGGCGAACCTCCAGATCCATCTCCCGAGAGCGTTTTTGCTCGGCTACAAGATCACAAAAAATAGAATGTTATTCATCGGGTGCATTTTTGCAAGAATAAAGCGCAATATAGATCTAAAAGAGCGGCCTCAACACATCGTCTAAGAGACCTGACAGGGCGGGTAACACCGACTAAAGCGACTCTACCGACTTGGACAACTTATCCTCGGCCCTGGACAAATTCATGGTTAATTGGTTATAGTGTTGCTCGTTGAACTCGTTACTAGGGAAATACTTCTTATGCTCGGCCCAATCGTCCATTAACCGATTACGCGACGCTTGGAGCACTGCAAGATGTGATCTACTCCACTCTAAATCGCCCATAACCTTATCAAATTCACTCACTCGGCCCAGTAAATCGCTATTAGCTCGCTCCACCGCATCTTTATCTCTCAATATTCGTCGGCGGTCCTCGTGAAGGTCTCGATTCTGCAATTGCAGAGCGTCTATCCTTTGCTCCAAACTTGTGGCTCAAGTAGCCTTTTCAACAGCAAGGCGCTGAGAAGACCCCAAGTGAGCCCATAAGTTGTCCATCTCGGCAGGATCATAATCAAACCGGAGACGTCGTTCTAACTCGTCCTCAAGTCTTGCAATCTCCTCAGTTTGACGGTAAATTTTGTCGTCTTTGTTTGCCATTCATTGACGAAGATTTTCCACAAGATCCTTCTCAATATCCCATTTTCTCTTCATAATCCTAAACTTCGAAGTAGCGTCTATACCTATACTAGATACCTCGGCTAGGAAGAAGGATACCCGACTCAGGATACTGGCACGATAAACTCAGTCAACACAAGTTAAGAAGGATCATATACCTTGAGCGTCGGCAAGCTTGATCTCCAGCTCGTTCGCGCGACCCTTCTCATTCTGAAGTTGAAGTTGGAGATATTCTATCAACTGCTTATCTCGAAGGCGATTGGCAGCATCCAAGCGTACGCGGTTCATAATCTAACACAAATATTTTGACTCATAAGCGACACTACGAAAAAGAAATCGGAAGCGGAGCATAACCATACAGAAACGACTTGCTCACCACAGTGTCAAGTGTCAGGGCGATGTCGCCATAACGGGGCACAACATTTAACATTTCCTCATCAGTATACTTCACAAAGTTGGAGGAAGTAAGCGCACCCAAGGAGTTCATTATCGGGCCAGAGATAGTAAAGGAAGTTTCAGCACTAGAAGACGATTACTCAGTAATCCGGGGAACACAAGTAAGCTCTACCTGTACATCAGTAACGATCTTCTCTACGACGGGCGTATCTGAGGGCTCCTGTTGGTCGCCCATACCTTGTTCATCGCCTTTTTCTCCCGACACATTCTCTCCAAACAGCTCATCCTCATCGGAAAGATCAATGATGGGGCCCGTTTTCGGCGGTGGCTTAGAAATTTGCTTACCTCTACCAGGATTACGCCTCAGCAGAGTAGGGTCAACATTGCCCGCGTCATCATCATCGTGCCTTGGGTGTTTCTGCACAAGTGTCTCGTCAGAACATGTGAAGGCAAAAAACAGGGGCAAGTACATGTACTTATAAGAAAATCATTATGTTTGTTACCTTCCCCTGGTCTTCCTCAACCCTTGTGCCAGCACCTCTTTTCCTAGACCCGATAGTTTTGGTGGAGCCGACATGAGATTTTTAAACAACAACAAATGACTAACTGACGCCCGAAGCTAGCAAGATAAAAATCAAGAAAAGCGCATACCTTATCAGCCTTGTCATCATTAACCACCCAGAAAGAATAGGGCTCGAAGGGAAAAGTAGGCAACGGGAAGTCACCATAAAGGATCGGACCTCAGACTAGAAGCGGAACTCGGGTATAAATCGGGTCATTAGAATGACGGGCTCGCTTGTTGGAACCCTGGACGATGGGATCGGCATCCAGCATCATCCTTTCAACACCCTCGGGCATAGTTTTGACCCGATGAGGACTAGCAGCAAAACCGGCAAGATCTCCTAAGGTTGAAGTACCAGCTCGATAGTTGACAAGGAAATTGGCAACGGTATACTCAGGAGCGTCCTCGGGCTTGTAGGTCGACCATTCGGCGGTAGAACCACGACCATCGCGGCGATCCCTCCACTCGTTCATAATTCGAAAAGTATTGCCAGTCCATTGAGCTAAAGCACAAGAAGGCCGAATCTGGGACAAAATCTCGTAATAAAATGGGCTATCAGGGTTGTATAAGGGAAGACGAAGGCCCAGCTCCAGTTGACCCAAGGTGATGACCACACAATCAGCCGATTGCTCATGCTTCTTCATATCGGTTTTCTTCAAGATACCGTTTCGGCCCGAGAGAAGGGTCACTTCGTAATTTTGAAGATCGTACTTCTCCTTCAGCTGCTCAATGAACTATTCATCAGAGAGATCCTTCACCCTTTTCTCGGACCTGCACAAAATAGAAGAAGAGATATCAGCAAAAATATATTTTATCGCGCGATCATCATACCTAGAAGGACTTTCAAGCAAAAATAGAGAAGCAAGCGGAGGAGCATCAAACTCGGAAAAAACATCGTCAACAGTCCTTTTCTCAGTCATGGAAGGAGAAGAAGCCATTAATGGAGATAATGCAAAGCTCGGTTTCCAAAAAAAAAGCTGAGGCGACAACAGCTACTGTCACGATTGAGGAAAAGGAGATGAAGGAAGAAAAATAAGAAAGCTAGGGTTTATAAGCGCAAAGTAACGAAGAAATCCTGAAGAAAAGGTTGCAATGGCGGAAGTAAGAAGTGGAGAAGAAGAAGGAAAAGAAAAAAGGAGTGGTCTATTTAAAGAGAGCAAAATGTAACTGATAGCAGCGGTTACAGGTAATAAAGTGGGGATAGTGGGGCGCTGCATGGAGAGATCTGCGGCATGGACAAGGACGTGGCGGTTGAAACGACTTTCTTCCACTCGTGTCTTCTACACGAGCGAAAGAAGGGGCATAAATGTAGGTGTAAATTATCTACAGATCCAGGTGGCAACATCCTAGAACCGGTGTACCCAAATACGAAGAGACGCGAAGTATAGAGCGAAGATTATCGGGTGCGAGATTTAAGGAGCCACGTGGATCGGGCGTAATAATGTCGGACAAGACTTGACCCAGGCTTATGATAAAGCTGAAAGGATAAGGCGTGGCGGGTCAAACGAGGAACGATGGTCAAACTAATAAATAAGAACGGGTCACATCGGGTAACCATAAGGATGACAGAAAAGATGGGCGACATCGCGTTAATAATGCACCTAAAAAGATCGGCCCGAACGGAGGATAGGCGAGGAGCCAGGATACATCGGCCACATGAGACGACGAGAACCGGCCCGATCACAGAACTGATAAATAGATGTAACATGACCAACACCTTAATTTCGTTGTATAGAACTTCTCCTATAAATAGAGGGACTTGTATTTCAAGAGAGGTAGGTTGTATTTTGAGGGAAAAGAGGAGAAAAACTCGAGTAAGAACAAAGAAGAAGAAAAGTGAGTAGTAAGTGCATCTTGTAAGGAAATCCCACGGAGAGCAACACCTTTGTAACACTTCTAAGTAATAAGATTCATCCTTTCACCCCTGTGGACGTAGGTAATCATACCGAACCACGTAAATCTTGTGTTCATTGTAGAGTGTTTACTTTCATTTGAGATGAGCATTGTGTTTCTATACTTTGGATGTAGTTTGTAGTAAAATGCATCTACAGAAATCATGTTAGAAAGGAAATTGGATTATTCATCTTTGTCCTATATATATAGACTTCATAACTGTATAATTTATTCAGAAAATTACCCTAGACAACAGTTTCCGAAAGAATCATGGAAGCCTATAATAAACATCAACTCAAAGAGTTTCAAAAAGAAACAACTAGGATTGCTAGGAGCTTGAGACCGAATCTTTTGCTCCTAAAACATTTTTATGTGGCATTCCATTCCATTATTCAAAGAAAGAAGAAATTCTATGGTTATTCACAGAAACAGAAAGGTAAAGGGAAAATTGGTTTCTAAGCACCAAAAAAATTCCAATAAATAAATAAATTGATAAACGTTCCAAAAACAACATGTTTATATATTTTCGTACCAAATCAAAAATGCATCGTCACGGGGCAGGGCGAAGCCCAGCACATACCAAATAAAAAATGCTTCGTTACGGGGAGAAGCGAAACCCCGCGCAAACTAAATCAAAAATACATCGCCATGGGACAGGGCAAAGTACGGCACACACCAAGTCAAAAATGTGCATTGGCACGGGCCCGCGTACACCAAGCTAAAAGAAGAGAAAACGCCCGGTGCGTAGCACGGGCAAAAAATCTAGTAAGTACTTTGTTGGGCTTACGTACAAAAGAACGAAGAGTCCCTTCAGGAAGAATTATATCCCTTTGGAAGTTATATTCCTTGGAAAGAATAATTAAAATTAAAAAGGTTATATGAATAGACACAACCCCTTCATAATTTGGTTGTAACTTGTAACTAACTCTCAAATTTCAAACAATATGTCGGTAGGTTGACAGGATAAACAAGCATCTAATTTATACAACCATTTTTTGGGGACTACTCAAAAGTGAAGGGGTACTACTTTGTGATAGGAATGTCTACCCTATACTTATAAGGGGTGTCTTAAAGTGTGGAAATGACTAACCTACCTTTAAGATAATTAAAATTAAAATTAAAACTAATCTAATATATATAACGTAATCTAAATCATTAACAAAACAAAATCAAATCCGTTACTTTTAATTTTTCATAAATCCATTACTATTAGAGGGTTCATTTTCTTCTCTTCTTTCTACTTCATCGTCTCGATTCAAAAAAAAATTCCACAAACCCATTACTTGGTTGAAAAAATGAGTAGTCTTCGTCAAAATGAGTTGAAAATGGAAGTTGCAGAGAGAAGTTCAGTTAGGAATTATGTGAAACACTTTGTCGAACTGGCCGAACTCAGCTTTAATTGAGTTTTTTCTTTCAGAGAAAAGTTCGGTTACCTCGCAAATTTTTTTTCCCAGCCGAACTTTTAGTTCGGTTACGTCGCAACTTTTCCCCCTTTTTTCCTAGCCGAACTTTTAGTTCGGTTATGTCGCATTTTTTCTCTCCTAACCGAACTTTTCTCTGAAAACCTATATATTGAGTTCGGTTACGTCAATTGTTTTTCCCAGCCGAACTTTTAGTTCGACTACGTCGCAACTTTTTTTTTCCTAGCCAAACTTTTCTCTGAAAGCAAAAACTCCATTAAAGCTGAGTTCGGCTACCTGCGTCTTCAGAACCATTAGCCGAACTACACTTGCAGATGAGTTCGGCTACCTTTTTTTCAGGTGTCGTAGCCGAACTTTATTTCCATGGTCGAAATCAGTTTATAAATTTTTCATTTTTTCGAAAGTTTTGCCAATTCAACTAACATTAACTTAATTTGAAGTATACCTAAGTACCCAAAACACTCAATTTCGAAATCAACAATCATAAAAAAAAAAAAAAAAAAAAAACCTCTTCTCAAAAATTATTCTTTTAAAAACACAACTAATTAATCATTACACTAACACTAATTAATCATTACACAAACTAATTTAATTACGAAGGGAAAGTTTGGTATTAAAAAAAATAGATAAGGTGTGACTCATTATTACTTCTGATATCCACCCAAAAAATTAAAGAGTAGTCCCCTCCATTTTTGAGTAGTCCCAAAAAAATCGTTCAATTTATATGCACCACCCCTTGGTACACATGAATGTGCACCCGACCATTATTAGTTGGACTATTACTTTTAAGAGGATCATCTACAGCTGGGACAACAAGCCTAATCCAAATTTTGGACATGAGGTGGCACAATCTTAAAGGTTAAAGAGGGGAATGATTCTAATATCGGAATTAGTAGCGGGATGAAGAAGGAAATGATCAAAGGTCTGGGTTTATTGTCCATATCTGGACAATAACAATTGTCCCATGTCTAGATATGGACAATAAACCCAGACCTTTGATCATTTCCTTCTTCATCCCGCTACTAATTCTGATATTAGAATCATTCCCCTCTTTAACCTTTAAGATTGTGCCATGTCCCATGTCTAGAGTTTTCCACTTTTACGTATAGCCAAATAAATTTGATGTATGTTCTTTTGTCCTTACACCTACTGTGAGGATAAAACTACCACTTCACACGTGATTAGAGCCGAAACAGCTTAATACAAAGGGACGGATATCTACACTGCGATTGGTATTTGGCCTAGGTAGTTAGTTGAAATTATTTTCCCTACTTGATCGTAATCTTTAAACAAGATAAGATGTCTTCTGCTATCTAGCTTACTGGCGAAGCTTCTACTCTCCTCTGATGGAGTTTTTATGTCTTTTAATTAATAGCATCAAGCCATCAAAGATCTGAGTAACTAAAAGGTTAACCAATGAACATTGGCGTAGCACATCAGTTTGGGAACATGTTTTGATTAGAATGGAACAAAAGTTAGCGTCCTGGAAGCAAAGGAAACTTAATAAAACCGGTAGATTAATTCTCATCAAGATTTGTCTTGCGAGCTTACCAATTTACTACTTGTTTCTTTTTCATCTTCCAGTGAGTGTAGAAAAACGAATGATTAGGATTATGCGCAATTTTCTGTGGGGTGTGGTGGAAGGTAGAAAGAAATTGGTGTGGGTTTCGTGGAAGAAACTTTGTGTTCCTAAGATGAATGGGGGTTTAGGTGTGAAAAATTTGCGGAGAATTAATCAATCACTGTTAGTCAAGTGGATTTGGATATTTTCGAAGACCAAAACAAGCCTCTGGAGAAAGTTAGTAAACGAAAAATTCGCTTACAATAATGATTTACTGATCCCTGATTTGGATAATAAGCCACAAGGTAGGAGTTTGTGGAGATTTGCTAATCCCTGATGTGGATAATAGGCCACAATGTAGGAGTTTGTGGAAGAATCTTACTAACATGACGACGCTGGTCTAGAGTATGACGATATTTACGGTAAAGGTATTCGATTTTGGAAGGATCGTTGGCTAGACAGGGGGAGATTGCAAGACTTGTTCCTACAACGCGGTGAAATTTAAGGATGCAACAATTATTAATATGATAACAAATGTTGTGAATTCAAGAGACCATTAAATTTGAATGAGCAATTAAAATGTGATTTATTAAGGCGTGATTTAAATCACGTTCCTGATCTCGTAGAAGAGGACGATGAAATGGAGATAACGGAGAATTTCAATACTTGAAGATGTTATGAAATACTTTCAGGCAACCTTGAAGAGTGCGGCTTCGAAAAGTGTCTTTGGAAAGGTATTATTCCAAACAAGTCTAGCGTTATCCTTTGGGCTACTTTTCATGATTCTCTTCCTACCAAGGATATGTTACGCCATTGGGGAGTAAACATTGATAACGAGCAGTGTGTTTTGTGCAACGATGACAGGGAGTCAGCAAATCACATGTTCATTCACTATAAGTACTCTTTTGAGATTTGGAGATATTTCATTAAAGCTTTCAAGATAGCTTGGCCAAGCACTTTGCTTCACCTGTTCGATGTGTGGTCTATCAGTATGTTGCAAGGGAGAGGCAAGGATGTTGGGAAAATCTTATATTATGCGGTTTATTGGATTTTATGGAAGGAGAGGAATGGAAGAATTTTTGGAGGTTTACACAAGAGTGTGCAAGAAAATATTGATTTGGTTAAGCAATTGGTAGTCTTATGTTCTTACGATAACGATACTTTTAAGTATGTTGATATTAGCTTAAGTATGTTGATCCTAGTTTTCTCTGTAACTTGGTTATTTTTTTGTTTTTTTTTTCCTTTCTAATAAAACCTTCTCTTCGAAAATAAAAAAACTGCGAAACCACGTTGAACACCATTATTAACTTCTCAATGTCTCTCATTTCATACTTTTTACTTTAGCTATTTAGCTTTCGACCAAGACCACATGGGAGTAGCTCCAAAATTTATGGTAATTTTTTTTTCCTGAAGCAATTTGTGGTAACAAGGTAATATGGATTTCCTTAAATTATACACCCTCCCTAGTTTACTTTCCAAAATAAGGTTTCTCAAAATTTTAAAGAATTCAAATTAGTTTCATACATCATTAATCTTCCAATTTTTTTTTTATATATACTAGTTTTCACATCCTAGTTTTTATTTATTTCTTGATAATTAGAAAAAATTTAGTGAAAAATATAGAAATATTTGGTATATGTTGCAGTGGAAAATATAGAGAAATTAAAGAGACAAAGAGAGGTTTCTATTGATCAGGATAATAGGGTTACATGGATACAATATCCTTTATATATATGTAAAGGTAAACTCTAGGTAACTAGATGGACCGCACATCCATGGGTCATAGGCCCTATAACACTCCCCCTTGTGCGGTTCAACAACAAAACTTTATACATAGTGCTTCACGAATAGTTCTTTGAATGTTGTTCTTCAAATGTCGTTACCTCATTGATGACTTGTGCCGAAATCAATTGCCTCATTAAAACTTTGATAAGGAAAAAATCCAGTGGGACAAAACCTTGGTATAACTCTTCAAATGTAATACTTCACATGTTGTCTCGTACTTTACATGTAGTTCGTCACATGCAATACGATCTTAAAAGATCGACGAGTCTAAGTTAATTACCTCGTAAAAACTTCGTCCTGAAAAACCCATAGGGACAAAACCTGAACTAAAGAAAAGGAGTACAATATCAAGCAAACTTAGAACATATATGGACTCAAATATGTTGCCTCATTAAAACCTTGACAAGGAAAACCCAATGGGATAAAACCTTGACGAAGGGAAAAGAGTACAACATGACAAATGAAAGTAAAAGTGATCTGTTGCGGAGATCACTTTGCTTTGTTGAAGTTTACTGGTTGCTTACAACTCTTAAGGCTGAAAATACTCGTGGTAAAGACAATATCCTTAGCTACGAAATTACATTCCCGGTGTTTGTTGTTGTCTCATTAAAAACCTTGCCGAGTAACAAAACCTTGTGGGAAAAAGCAACTTCGGTGAAGGAAAATAGTTCAACACACCATTAGATGCTCCCCCTGATATTAGACAATTTTCATTAGTCTAATGCAGTCAAAAGGAGTTTATCACACTTTACTTTGGTGACTTGAACATTTATAAAACCACCATATTGTTGATTCTAGAAGTTACGTTGCTTAACAGACTATCGTATTTCATTTCTTTGATTCAGATATTTTCAGTAATATCAACACGATCTTTATGTCTTCAACGTTCAACATACTTGATGTTTTTAATGTTGTCTCGCTAAAAACTTTGTCGAGTAACAGAACCCTTTGGGAAAAACTATTCTCGATCGAAGGGAAAAAAAGTACAACAAAACTTCGATTTCGAAGTAAAATATGTCGACATCATATCCTTGGATCCTCCCCCTGATGTCGGCATCTCCCTTTGATTACTTTCAGAGTTGTTCCAGACTGTTCCTTTAGTCATGTATTTTTCGAAACTGAATATTGGTAATGACTTAGAAATAATCTACCATATCTCCCTTTGATTACTTTCGTTGGAGAAGAGATTATTGTTCCTTCTTAATCAACAACTTTTGGATTGCACTTTCATTAGCATTTCTTTTAATGTCTTTGTAGGGATAAAACAGATCTATGTCAATGGTTACTTTTAAGTACTTGATTACAGTCACTATACCATTCAAATGACCTTGCGTTGGCGCTGAGCTATATCTAGCTAACAAGTTCCTTGAGGATGCACAATTTTATCGAGTACATTATTATACTAAGTACAACAATGCGTCTATTGTACTTAGATGTGGAAATTTCATCTCCCAACACATCTTCGTCATCTTACTTTAGACGAAATGGTCACTTACTTACATTTGAACCTCGAATAATTATGGGAGTGCTATCAGGATGCATGTCTTTGTTAAATTACCTGACAACTTTAGACAAATGCAAACTGGTGGGATAATATACCACAACCTCAGTATTTGGTCGAGATTTCCCCAGATTTTTCATCTCAAATTCGGATTTCAAATAGCTTTTAAGATCTCTTATTACATCAAGAGTACCCATCTGTACCAACGACATAGATAACTATAATTCAAAATCAGGAACTTTCTTGTGAATACGCAAGGATAAATAACTTACTTGCCTATCCCCTCCAAATCAAATAACTTAGACGGTTATACCACATCCGCCTGATTGCTTGAATCTATAAGTGAGCGTTTTATCTAATTGTAAACGCACTCTGTGGTTTAGAGTCATTTGACTTGGGCAACAAAAGTCTATCAATTACTTTTGTAAATATCTTCTATCTCTTGATTATTTCAGAGATACGTAGCAACCACATACATATGCTGCATTTCAAGTCCTTTTGAAATTACCAATCTAACTAAGTAGCGGAACTCTATAACGTTCATTACAAGAGAACAATTATAGGGATTTGTGAGAAACCTCGAGCCACAAGGCGAGTCATTGTACTTTAAGACTACTTTATTCTCATTATTCTTTATGACAAATTAATTATGTATGTCCAATAGGCTTTACACTTGGTTGGTTAGCACTATCACACCAAATACCCATATATTTGCCAAAGAACTAAGTTCTACCTGGATTGTGTAGGCCAAATATGTTGTTTATTTGAAATTAATCAAAATAAAGCATGGTTCAATCTCATTGTTCTCTACTTCTGGAGCAACTATTTATGGATTATATCATCACTGTGCACGCATGATCCTTCCATTGACTCATGTGCATTCTCATAATCCTTTAGGATTTCATTGTTCTCTCGAATCATTTAAAACTTCGGAGCGTTCTCCAGTTTGATCCATGGACATATTCAGAGACAATCTTATGAGATGATTTTTGATGATATAAATAAGTTGTGCCTTACTCACCTATTTCCTTTCTAGGTGAGGATTGATCGAATCAAGTGGTCTCCCAAACTTCCTTTATGGAGCCACGACCTCAACCACACTTCCAATGGGTGTAGTTGAAACACCTTAGTCTATGGTGTATATCTCGCATTGAGGATTTATAAATTTGTAGGTAGGTTTGCAGCTAGTATGTGTGATCTCATTACTTTAGCAACATCATTGTACATTCGAAAAATTGAATATTCTTTATCACTTCACATTTACATTTGTGGAGTACAAGAATCAATATGAGACACAGTAGGAACACACTATGACAATTCCTGTCGTTCCCTTAGAAAATACTTTTTCTTCTCTCCCCCTAACGACGGGAAGACTGTCTCATTAAAGTGATAACCCGCAAATCTAGCGGTAATAGATCTCCTGTCAAAAGTTTTAAAATGAGGATAATTGTTGGGAACTCATTTCCAACATAACTACTTAACATTTTTGAAGATCCATCATAGTACGATGTGGAGTCGTAATGACACATATATAGTGCAACCAAAAATACGTAAAAACACGAATGTCAAGCTTAAATCCAGTTACCAACTGGTACGCAGAAAAGGTTGACTAATATTGGGTTCTAAGAAAATTTTTAAGTAAGATGCGTGTAATATTGCATATCCCCAAAGCAATAAAAGATAGGTTGGTACGCATAACCTATTCCTTAGACACCATCTGTAACCTTTGATGGTAGCCTCTGCGAGATCATTTGGTATAAGATGCTCTATATTGATCCTATTATACATGCAATATTCATCAAGTCCTTTTGATGTTAATTCTCTAGCATTAACAAGGGTGGTTAGCCTTTGCACTTTGCATTGTGTAATATGTGCTAGGAGTTTTCAAACGCAAATTTCTTGGGAACTATAACTAGTCCAAAATGTCAAAACATTCACCAGATTCATCAGTCATTTTAATGCTCCGCATTCTGCATGAATATTTTTCTAAAGTTCACCTTGTTTTCTTTGTAAGATGGAATTTTTACCATTTGCATCTTAGGATGGTCTCGATCCTGTTTTACTGAGGACTTTGTAAAAATGAGTGATATGCTTTCTTACCTAAAAGCATAATGGGAAGGGGGTTGTGCATCTAGTAATTTAGAAAACACTTATTGAGAGATATGTCATCACTTTGCATTCTGTCAATCTTTTTCCCATTTTCGTTCACTCAAATAAAGTGATATTTGTATGATTTCTTTCAAAACAATCATCATGTCACAACCAAGGTTTATTTATAGTTATGCCCAAAGTATGTATGAGTAAGTTTCCCATTCTCACAATGATTTTTTTTACGATAACCGTTCACACAGATTTCGTAGGAAATTTACAAAGTGTGATTAGCTCTTAGTTCTCATAGAGCTTATGTAACTTTTAATCGTTATACCAATTAGGCAACAAAGATTGAGCATTCCTTAGCTCGGCTATTACATGTAATGATCCAATCATCACATGGTATTATATAAGGAAACAATTCAACAAGCAGTTTAATATATTTCCTTAAGAGCTTCGTGTAATAAATGGTGTGGCCTTATTACGTTACGAAAGCAAAGTTATCTCATTTACTTTAGAGTGTTACAGTTCATGAAGATGATATACTTTTCGTCATAATGTACGAATGATCCTTTTAACTTAAGTACTTTTGAGTATATCTCAAGTGCTTTAGAGAATTTCAGTCTCATGGAAATGATATACTATTCATTGCGTAAGAGCATACAATGGATATAATTATTCGCAAAAAAAAAATTCTTTATTTTAGATAATATAATGTCGGTCAAAATATCATGTAGATAATAGTTTAGGATCAAATCATGCAAAATATAGAATCTAACCATACGAATTCGATTGAATAAAGATAGACAATAAGAAAAATTGGCAAAGTTTTTGTTGCCATTAATGTTGACGTCTAACTATGATATGACCTTCTCCAAGAATACAGTGAGTTCATTTTCCTTTAAACTCCCTATAACTCTTATAGTTGACTACTAATATATTATACTTGCATTACAACACTTGTACCATTCTCAGTAAAATTCTTATACCAATATTTTCAACTTTCATTCATATGAGTCATAATTACATCTCTGTCCCATAATAGGTAGATACATTTACTTTGTATTATTATTACTGGATCCATAATTACATCTCTGACTCATGAAAATTTATGTGAGTTTCTTTTCACAAAAAGTGAGGTTTGCTTTTAATTACAATATATCATTGTCGAAGTTATTGACTCATTATAGTCTAACAAGTGGATTACATCCCACTAAACATTCAAGTTTGAGGGAAAATGAATGTTTCGACAAACTTCCTTCAAAGCATTACATCGTCTGAAGTTAATATGTCGCCTTGGAAATGTTGAAGGAATGACTTCCTCTTTGAAAGGTGTATCTTTACAAGTTGAACATTTTTATGATGAAAGTATTGTACTTGTGCACACATACTTCCACATCATAGACTCTTTAATGGTGCTCAAGTACTTCTGAGTTCAAAAGGTCAAATTAGAGCTAAATTGGTTTAGTCAAAGTCTGGTCAACTATTTGGTCAAGACCCGGTCCATTAGGTTGACAAGGTGCTAATGAATATAAACATATATGGTTCATTATATATGAAATATTCAATCCCATTGATAATAAGTTTGAAACTATTAGTATATGAGCCCAAAACATATCGTTAACCCTAAAGGTTGACAAAATTCTTCTTTAAACTTTTCTGATCGACAGAAAAATGCATCATCGTCTGATCATGATATATTTTTAACATTAGATTTATCACAATGTTTTGACAAAGATATTAAAATTTCAAAGACATCCATCGGCTCGATAAAAATATATTTATGACGCCGTATGACTATTCCGATTCACGTTTCGATGGACACAGCAGAAAATATCACGTACTTTGGAGTACTTTCCATTGTTGGATCTTTAAGAAACTTTTACAGAGCTTTAGGAAGAACAATATGTAACACATAACAAACATACAGCATAATCTAACGGTTGTAATTTCTAACACATATGTTTTTATACGCTATTATAAATTAGGGTTTTCCTGAACGTACACGGATTCATTAAAATCCAGGTTTGGAGATTGCATCTTATTCCGATTTGATTGAAATTTTAACACACATAGTAATGACTGATCGGGTAAAACATATTAAAATGTCATGAAAATCTAACGGTGAAATCCCTAGGTTTTATAATCATACGTTTGTGGAACCCTAATATATACTACGAAAATGAAATTTATTTGTTCAAAAGAAATACCTGGTAATGCATCCATGATGATAAATAAATAGGATCAGAACCACACTAATCTTCAAGTAATAATCCATAACCAATCTTGAACGAAGAAAAAAAAAATTTGGACCAGTTGGTAGAGTCGTGCATGATAACGTGTTGCAGTGGAAAATATGGAGAAAATAAAGAGATAAAGATAGGTTTCTATTGATCAAGATAATAGGGTTACATGGATACAATATCCTTTATATATATGTAAAGGTAAACTCTATGTAACTAGATGGACCGCACATCCATGGGTCATAGGCCCTATAATAGTATACTTTTACTAAAAAAAAAAATCGATTTTGACAGTTAATTTAGGACAGAAAAAGTATGATGATCAAAATACTATTAACCTAAATGATCTCACAAGAAGTACAAACAGACCGCCAAAAAAACTACGAGAAAAACGCCGCTTTTCACATTCTTTCAAAGATGGGGCCCTAAAATGTTCCCACTGGTGGTCTCCTGTCCTTCGGGGCCCGCCCCTCTGTGAGAGGTGGTTTTCACTTAGGGAAAATTAGGCTAAGGCCCAACCCATGGATAACCCATAATATGAGGCCCTTAATTAAAAGAAGTTTAAATCTAGGCCCCAAATTATTAAAAGACTTTGATACCCTTATGCTTATTGTGAAGCCCATAATTAAATAAAATTTAAATTTAGGCCCAAAATTATTAAAATATTATGTGATGATGTTCCAACCACCGCCAACAACCTCCGACCACCACATCCGCCGACAACCACCTCCGACCACCACCGCCGGAAACCACCTCCGACCATCACCGCCCGCAACCACCTCCGACCAGCACCACCACCAACCACCTCCGACCACCACCGCCACCAACCTCCGACCACCACTGCCGGCAACCATCTCCGACCACCAACGACCTCCGACCACCATCAACCACCACTGCCGACAACCGCCGCCATCCACCACCGCCGACGGCGGCGCCGCCACCACTGCCGACCACCACCAACATGATGTGTACACAGAATTTACACATGCATATGACATGTGTATCCAGAAGTTACACATTCATATGAAATGTGTAATGCAAAGTTACACTTGTACATAGATGTGTACTCTGTAGTTACACATGTGTACACAGAAGTTACACATGCATATGGCATGTGTATCTACAAGTTACACATCCATATGCATGTGTAACTTTTTATTACACATGCTATATGTAAGGTTATCTACAAGTTATTCATCATAAAATACATGTATTACTTTAAATTTCATTTACAATAATTTGTCCGCTCATCAATTACTACAATCATAGTAATTGGTTGTTTGAACACAATAAACGAATTAAAAGAAGAGATATGGAAAGAGAAATCCAAGAAATAATTTACAATAATTTGTTTGTTCACCATCACCTGCACTGCCTACCACATCCACCTCACCTGGGAATTAAAAAACATGTGTAATCAGCTGGTATACATACAAAATGCATGTGTAACTGGGAATTACACATGCATATGGCATGTGTAATTGTGAGTTACACATGCATCCGTAATAGTAAGATGCCATAGTCTAAACATTCCAACAAAAAAAACACGTGTAATCAGCTGGTATACATACAAAATGCATGTGTAACTGGGAATTACACATGCATATGGCATGTGTAACTTGGAGTTACATATGCATATGGCATGTGTAATTGTGAGTTACACATGCACCCGTAATAGTTCGAAATATTCCTGTATAATCACAATAGATACGTTAGGTTCCCAAACAGCAAAAAGTACAATCAAATATATGATGGGATTCAGCAATTACCCGTTCAAACAAGAAATAGTTTTTTTGCTGGAGCGTCACCTGCACAAAAACAAGGGGAAACAAATAAAAATATTGATTCAGTGCAAAAAGAATAAAGCCTCATAAGACACGGGCATTAAGAGCATATAACTGAAGTGGTCTCCTATACTGAATAATCTGGTGGTCAACTTTACAGGTCTCATTTAGATCAGCAGGTATGCCTCTAAGAACTGCACATCTCATCAAATTAGCATGTGTAACTATAAGTTAGACATCTAATTAGCATGCGTAACTATAAGATACACATCCATTAAACATGTGTAACTACTAGTTACACATCCATATTCTACCAATGCTAGTTAAATGTACAAACTGTCATGTAGAGTACACATGACTGCAAAATGATAAGAAAGGATATGGTTATAGAAATCACATAATATTCTATAACCATGTGTAACTACTATGCAATAGATAAACTTTATCAGAATTATGCTTACCAAAGGCTTGATGCAAAAAAAAAATCACTTATGGGAATCACACAAGTTGCATATCTGCATGACCACAAAAAAGCACTTATGTGTATTCAACATCAACTCCGGTTCCGGCGAGACCTAAAATATAACAACAAGCAATTAGGTTTTATAAGATTAAATGAAAAACAATGTATATTCAATTTCAAAAAACTCTAGCAGGTATGCCTCTAAGAACTGCATATCCCATCAAATTAGCATGTGTAACTAAAAGTTACACATCTAATTAGCATGTGTAACTAGTAGATACACATCCATTTAACATGTGTAACTAAAAGTTACACATTCAAATTAGCATGTGTAACTACTAGTTACACATTAAAATTAGCATGTGTAACTACTAGTTACACATCCATAGTCTACCAATGCTAGTTAAACGTAGATGAAGGAGAAAATATGAAGGAGAAACATCAAACAGAGGGGCTCTAAAAACTTTATTACTAGGGTGCACTTTTAAGGCAACTCTATTTGCAGTGAACTGTTACATACATTTCCTATCGGAGCTCAGATAAAGGTACCTTAGATTTTGGGCTGCTGTAAAACTTCTATGTGCCTGAATCCTTTCCTGCTATGTTATTTCAAGCTCCTTTCAGGGTGCAATCCTAGACAGATTGGACCAGCAAAATAAGGCTTTGTACACAGAATTTTCAAAGTAACACTACACGACTTGTCAATTGTTATTAATGACATGCTTATAGGTGCTGCCATTCTAAAAATTCAACCAAAACTGAATTGTTATTACTGACATGATAAAATGAAAAGTCGGAAACTATGAGGAACGACTCTTTCCCATGGAACTGTTCGATTTTAGGATGACCTGACTTAATGTAACTTTGTAGTTTGCATTTATAAGAGGCACCCATCCATACATTTTGCTTTTATCCCGGCTGCGTATCCTTTTATCTAGAGCGTTGGTGTTTCTAGATTCTCCATGTTCTACCTATTACATTCTCAATCCATTTTCAATTGCCCATAACGTGTGCTATTTTGTGATCGCAATGTCAGACACCCTGTACCAGTGACAACACCTGACACTCCAGTTTACGGTGTATCTAAAATATCAAGAATCAGACATCTTGTTCTGGTTTGAAGTTTGGGCAACCAAGAGCGATACAGGTAATAGACGCAAACCATGATAATTGATGTGGACGTAAGAATTAGCACATTTGTTACTTACAAAGTCTGCAACTGTGGGAGCGTAAATAGAGCAGGAGGGAGCAGTCCTTTAAGATTTGTGTTCTCTGCCTCCCTGCATGAAAAATATATAACAATGTAACTAAACCTTATAATCAAATAAAACTGAATCCGAGAGAGAGTGAGACAAATAGAGGAAGGGAGGGAGAGAGATGGTACAATGTAGTCAAGGACATTAAGGTTAAGAAATATGGTGGAAAATCTGATACTGCAAAACTATTATTGCTCAAGTCCCTGTAATATGCAAAATAATTGAATGATTAGTAAGTATCAACATTCTTTGAATGTATATGTACGTGCACGGCGACATAATCAATCAAGATCCACACAAACTGAAGAAGTCATCCACTTACACAGAATTGAGAACTAGCATTCCACATAGATCTGGAAATGGGCCAACGAAATCATTGTTAGGTCTTAGGTTATCCATGGTCTTAGGTCTTAGGCTAATTTCCCTAGCTCAATGGGAAAATTAGGTCTTAGGCTATCCATGGTCTTAGGTCTTAGGATAAGGTCTGTAACTCCTATCCTAAGCCAAATTTCCATGGGTTAGGTCTTAGGTTATCCATGGTCTTAGGTCTTAGGTCTTAGGCTAATTTTCCAAGTTAATGATAACCTATCTTAGCATGTGTAACTGGGAGTTACACACGCATCTGTCATGTGTAATTTACAGTTACACATGCATATGACTTGGATACGTACCATGCAGAATTTTTTGGTTGCAACTTTGTTCATTTTATCATGTGTAACTAGGAGTTACACATGCATATGTATACTGTAAAGAGGAGTTACACATGTATATATCATGTGTAACTGAGAGTTACAGATGCACCTGACTTGTGTAACTGAGAGTTACACATGAATATGGGTGGTCAATGATAGATTTGGACATGAAAGTACCAAGTGCAGTTGTACTACCTGTCAGGTCAGCTGAATCAAAGCATGAAGGCAATTCCATCTTTAGTAATTTGGACCGAGCAGTCTATTATATCTGCACCATCATCTACTGCTTGTTGATAAGCAAGATCAGTGCAAGGAGGAAATACTCCATTTGCTCCATTATGGGATATGACCAACGTTTTTCCTGCAAATGCATCCAAATGTTTGAGAGACATGCAATAAATGAAGAAGATTTTGCACTTATAAGAAAAATAACAAACCTATTCTGGGGTTTGTTTTGTTGTTCAATGCGAAGCAACCTGCATAGAAACAACAAATGTAAGATTAACGCCTCGTAAATATGCATTGCTACAAATATCTTTAAACCTGTGGTGAAAGTAACTAACCAATAGCCTCGGAAGCAGTAGGAGGAAAATCCGTAAGAAAACCGTCAACAAAAAATTTGTTGTTGTCAATGAACTGGAAGTACTCAGATGTTGGATCGTAACTGTAGTTGAAGCTTCCAGGCATATCATTTGTAAACCCGTCAGCATACACTTCTAGTCCTAGCTTGTGTGCATCGGCTACCAGACTAGTGTGAGGTTCCAAGTACTGATCAGGAGTAACTGGCCAGATATAGGTTTTTGGGACAAGAATTCCGGCAGCAAAGGTCTTGATTGCGGCTAAATCCGCCAAGATTGCTTTGTATGTTTTCTTGGTCGTGGGTTCCACTGCATCTGCAGCTAGGAAACGAAAGACGAGTTTAACGTCTTTGGTCACTGCTCCATTGAGGCTCTTCAAGAATCCGATTTTAGGAGATGAGATGTAGCCTAAACTAGTAGCACCCGCGCTCAATGTGTCTTGAATGAATGATTTCACGTCTATGCTATGTTGCTTGTAGAACATATCATACCGCAACATATGGTAGAAATGAATGTTCAGGGGGTAAAGACATATAATGATTTGAATATGAACATGCTAGTTATTATTTACCTGGACATTCAACCAAAGCCGATTAGGTAGTTTTATTTTCATAGCATCATCAACAAGCTTAACAGGGAACGAGTTATCGAACAAACTTGTCCGCGTAAGGATTCCTTGAATCACTACAACAAAGAAAATTTGTCAGTCGTCATTATGAAAATTATACAGAAGCTTACATGAAACGTTGTTATACAAATCATCAAACAAGAAGTCGACAGCAAACCATCCACTAACATCATCTCCATTAATGTTGTAAGTTTTGTGTCCTTTTGGGAATACATTTGCTATATTTGTAGAGTTATCAAGCCTTATATATGACAAGCAAAAACCAAGTCCATCTTTTGATATTTGTACATCACAGAATACAACCATATCTGGTAAGCTTGTCGTGTGTGCAATTTCATATCCCATATCATAGGAATCAGGGAGTAGCCCTGAAAAGTACAACTGCAGTTGGTACTTTCATGTCCAAATCTATCATTGACCACCATTTATCAAAGTGTTATTGGAGGGAAGCTATTATTGAATGGTCCTTTTTTTTTGATGAAAACCAGAACTTTATAAGCTTGAATTGGATGTTTTACAAATTTGTTTGTGCTAATATCTTCTGGTCTAGAAGTCCTATAGCATCAGTTAGTTGAAATTAGAACAACGAAACCATAGAACAAAATCAAAATAGACGTAATAATTTTCTCATCATGATTCCCAATTAAGATACAGAAACGAATGGAAAAAATCTTACCAAGAGTAGCAAATTCTGTGCACTGAAGATAAATTCCAAGATAGAGTAACTCTATTCCACCAAATAACTAAAATCTGAATGATGATTACAAAACTTAATTCTCAAACCTGAAAGGAAAACAAAAACCAATAGAATCTCAATTAGCTGCTTAATCATTTTTTCATTTTCTGTGGAAAAGCACAAGCAGAATAATAAGATGAAAACTTACACAGGATCTAAGAAATGGGAACTGAGCAAGCTTGGAAAGAATAATTGTTTGTGCTCTGAAACGGAACTCTAAGCAATAACTAGAGCTGAGCATCTAAGAGAAAGTCAATTGACCAAACACGCGAGCTAATCTGGAACATCTGACACGTTTTGTTACATCACTGCATTACGGCGAAATAAAATTGAGATGAGATTGTAACAGATCTAACTCTGCTTATGATTTCTGTGACAAATTTGAACTGAAATCAAACATTTAAAGTTTCTCAAATGATTTTGTATAAAATTAAAAGCAAAATCTAAGAATTAAATCAACCGATTTAACTGAAACGTTACCTGTTAATTTGATTTCTAGGAGAATCTTCAGATTCAGTTGTTGTTGGTGATGATTATCACTCATTTTCTATTGATTTTCACTGAATCTCCTACGAACAAGAGATCTTGATGAATTTGAGCAGATCTTGTGATTTACCAGCATATTTTCTAACTAGAGGTTTTAAGTTTGAATCGCCATTAAGAATCACAGAAATCGCATTATGAGTTAATTTCATAGCATTTTCACTGAATCTGAATGAATCTGAGCTTAAAATGATGACAAATCGATGACTAATTTCGAAATATTAGATTACATAGATGAAATCGATGAAAAAAATGAAGATCTGTGAAATTTGGAGACGACGAAGAAGTTTTCGGGGGTTTTTCCGCCGGAGCTGAAAGAGAAAATGAAAGGATAAGAGAGAGAAACTGAAATAGAAAATGAAAATATCTTATGATATTCCTCTTGTATAAATACTAAAGGGTAGTCTTGGTATTATTAAAATTCGTAATAATTAATTATGGGCCAGATCTGAAGAAAATTTGATTTTTTGGGCCTAGCAATATCATTTTCCTAAAGTATGGAGTTGACAATGAATGATCCATTTTGTGAGGCTTGTAAATGTTGAACCATATAGTAGGGTTCTAGTATTTTTCAATTTCACTTAATAGTTTTTTTTTTTCTCGCGGTTTGTATAGAATCGCAGATTCCAAAAATAAAAAAGAGTGAACATTAAAAAGCCTTTGAGCACTTACGTCAGATCAGATAGAATATGATTAGGTTCTGTCTGGGCAGGTGTTACCATGCCTAAGCACGGATGTACGACCGCAAAAAATTCTATATTGATAGTATAATCAATTATTCGAGTTGGTTATTCTTCTTGTGATATCATGGAAAAAGCACGCCTAAGCTTGGATCTACGAATGTAATAATTGTTTTTTCGGGTTGACTATTTTTATGAGATCATGGCTAAATTCTCTGGCTCCATAACCGATCATTATCAACAAGTTTAGAGCGAGAATGGAAAATATTTTGTTCAATCAGTAGTGTACAAGTTTTGATCTTTTTTTCCCCCTCTTAAATCATTCTTTCAAGTTTTAAATTATTAGCTCAATGCCTCAATCTTGATTTTTTGGGTATTTGTTCTTTAGATATTTTTGAGGTCTCTGTTAATGGCGGGAACTCTGTAGTTATCAAGATCTGAACTTTTTAATGTTTGTACTTCCAAATCGATGTTTTATTCCATTTTAAGATGGACGCATTCTTTTAATTCATTCATCAAATCAGTGATTCAATTTGGATTGTGAGGGGAATTTTGAGTTTAGAGTAATGGACACAGCAAATTCAGTTCCACCATTGGATTTAGACGCGAAGATTGATCAACCCATGGAAGAAGAAGCTGGACAGCTCGAGAATATGTACGGAGAAAAGGTATGATTTCACACCATTTTCTTCTCTTTGTTGTTCTTTGTTAACCAATGTATATTTCTATTTGTTCATTTGTGGTTAAGTCCATTTTTTTTATCTTGTTGCCAAGCCAAAGTAATTATATTTATTTACAACTCAAAGATTACAAAAAATTCAAAGCTTTACAGCTTGACAGCTAAGAGTGAACCAAAAATTAAAGCAACTTGATAGAATCAGACCTTAAAGCAATGCAACTTCATAGGGTCTTTGTCTATTGATCAGTAGACTAGAATGCATATTATTAAATATAGTCCCACTCCCGCATCTCATAGATTCCCAGGATTTATGAAATGTATATGCTTTAGGAAACTCATAAGCCGCGTGAAATTTAACACACACAAGCTAGTTGTAGACTAAAAATTGGAGCTCTAAAACTTGGGCTTAGTTTGCTTTTTTTTTTTTTTAATGTTCCTGCAGAAATTTTCATCACTATTAGTATTGAGACTAGCATTTCAGAGTCTTGGAGTGGTCTATGGAGATTTGGGCACATCTCCTTTGTATGTCTTCTATAATACATTTCCTGAAGGAATCAAGGATCCTGAGGATGTCCTTGGAGCATTATCGTTGATCATTTATTCACTTACTCTTATTCCACTCATCAAGTACGTATTTGTTGTATTAAAGGCGAACGACAATGGTCAAGGTAAATTATATGATCAATGCCAAGTACAAACTGTAGTATATCCATGTGTACGTTTTTCCGAAGGGGTCTGGGTTGAGAGTTTCAAAGATTACGTGAATCTGCATGTGACGATATCCATTTAACTATGGTGCAGGTGGAACGTTCGCTCTTTGTTCACTACTATATCGACATGCAAAAGTGAATACTATTCCGAACCAACACCCGACAGATGAGCAGTTAACAACGTACAATCGGCAGACATTCCATGAAAAATCATTTGCAGCTAAGACCAAGAGATGGTTGGAAGCGACAAAAATAAGAAAAAATTTACTGTTGATTATTGTCCTTATTGGGACGTGCATGGTTATTGGAGACGGGATCTTAACTCCAGCTATATCAGGTCTGATTCTCATTCTTCTTTTCACCATTTAACCGGGTTGGGAGTAACATATTTATGTGTTTGTTTTGATGCCCACTGCCCAGTTATAGTCATAGTATTATGTCAAGATTATGTCATTATAACCATGTCAATGGATCCTTACCCTAGTATTATTACTACTTTCTTAGCTTCCCTTGTGTCAGCAAGTAGATTATTTCTCTAATAAATCTCTTCAGCGCAATTACTTAGTCAGCCGTATGGCCAGCTTTCTTTGGAAACTTTTTAAGAGAAAAATGCAAAAAGATTCTTCATAATAAAACTACTATTTTTTTTCAGTTCTTTCGGCTGTTGGAGGGATAGGGGTAGATCACCCAAAGATGAGCGGAGGTATTTTTCTATCCTGATACATGATTTCTATGAAGGGAAATTTATATTCCCTCTGATTTACTATTTTTTTCTATGCAGATGTAGTGGTTGTTGTTTCGGCTGTCATATTAGTCGGTTTGTTCAGCATGCAGCATTATGGAACAGATAGAGTTGGATGGCTCTTTGCTCCAATTGTTCTTCTTTGGTTTCTTTTAATTGGAGGCATTGGCGCTTTCAATATATGGAAATATGATAGCTCAGTTCTAAGAGCGTTCTATCCAATTTATATTTATAGATATTTCAAACGAGGAGGTTGGAGTACCCTTGGAGGAATCATGCTTAGCATTACTGGCAAGCAATCTTAACTGTTCTTCGCATTTTTGGACATTTGTTATAGGTAAAACCCACAGGATTCTGATTACAATGCAATCCTTGCAGGGACAGAAGCTCTATTTGCTGACCTAGCGCATTTCCCTTTATCGGCTGTTCGACTAGCTTTCACAATGATTGTGTTCCCTTGCCTTTTGTTGGCTTATATCGGACAGGCTGCTTACATAGTCCAAAATCAGGATCATGTGATTGATGCATTCTACCGTTCTATACCAGGTCTCTTCCGAATTCCTGTAACTGAAATTTTGCAAGCAATTACCTGCAGCAAGTTAAGTTCTTATCTGATTGCTAATTTTCAGAAAGCATATACTGGCCAGTGTTTATTATCGCAACAGGATCGGCTATAATAGCAAGTCAGGCCACCATATCAGCAGCTTTTTCAATAATCAAGCAGGCTCTTTCCCTTGGTTGTTTCCCAAGGGTGAAAGTTGTTCATACATCAAAAATAATCCTTGGGCAGATATACATACCCGATATTAATTGGATTCTTATGCTTATGTGCATTGCTGTTACTATAGGCTTTAGAAACCAAAGCCAGATCGGAAATGCTTATGGTGAGTTTATATTTTTCCATTTCTCAATGCATTTTTCCATTCCATTTCTTATTTATTGAGGGGCGTCCTTCATGTCGCAATCAGAGGTTTCAGTTTTCAGCATATGATTAATATTTCGGTTTTGCTACCAACAGGAACAGCAGTCGTGACAGTTATGCTTGTAACGACATTTCTTACCATACTGGTAATGTTACTGGTATGGCAGACTCACTGGATTCAGGTTGTGACCTTTGCCATCTTATCATTAATAGTTGAATGCAATTTTTTCTCAGCAGTAATTTTAAAGGTAGACAAAGGCGGTTGGGTTCCTCTTGCCATAGCTGTAGTTTTTTTTATCACCATGTACGTGTGGCATTATGGAAGAGCAAAGCGTTACGAAGTTGAGTTGCAAAGTAAAGTATCAACGTCTTCGATACTCAGTTTGGGACCGAGCCTAGGTGTAGTACGAGTCCCAGGTATTGGACTAGTATATACCGAATTACCAAGTGGAGTTCCTCACATCTTCTCTCACTTGATCACAAATCTCCCAGCTATTCACTCAGTTGTAATTTTTGTTTGTGTCAAGTATCTCCCCGTCTACTCTGTACCCCAAGAAGAAAGATTCCTTGTAAAGCGAATTGGACCAAAAGAGTTCCACATGTTCCGATGCGTAGCCAGGTATGGTTATATGGATATCCGCAAGAAAGACGATGATTTTGAGAAACATCTCTTTGAAAACCTTTTCTTGTTTGTTAGACTTGAATCTATGATGGAAGTATGTTCAGATTCAGAGGAGTACAATTTATATGGACAACAAACAGTGAGGTCAGGAGATTCACAGTTAATCGATAATAGAAACATGACAATATCTCTGAATGTGGAAACTACTGTAGCTTCATCAGGAGATGAAAATGGCATTATACCTGCAAAATCTTCAGACCCAGACCCATTAGCCGCAAGCAATTTCTTCAGTTTAGCAGGGCAGACAAGTCATGAAACGGATTTGGATGAGCTGGACTACTTAAAAAGCTGTAGGGATGCAGGGGTAGTGCACATACTTGGGAATACGATATTAAGAGCAGGAAGAGATGCGAAGTTCATTAAGAAGATATCTATCGATTATATTTATGCTTTCCTAAAGAGGGTAAGCAGAGATAATAGTGTAAATGAAAATTTCCATGTACCTCATGAGAGATTGTTGAGTGTCGGACAGATATTCCTTGTATGATAAAAGTAGAGCTTGATTCATGAGAGATTATTCAATGTTTCAAACTCATAAGCTGCATCATAACTTGGGTTTTCCTTTAATTTTGTTAATTAAGTTGGTCTGCTACACTTCTGCGCTGCTTCCCATCGGGTACTAAGATTGTATACCACATCTGATAAAGTGTAATTTTCAACTAAACCGAACAAACCGTTTACTAGTCCTAGGATACAAGTAAAAAATAATCCTTCTCTGATAAAGTGTGCATTGTTGCTGTTGGTTTATCTTTGCTTTCAACCGATAGTCTGGTTATCCAAAAGCATTCCAGCTTATATCTTCTTTTTATGTGTCTCGTCTAAAATCTTAATCAGTTCAAATACCAAAAATAGACATGGTCGTTTTTTAAAACGATTAAGGTGCAATTCTATTAATACTAGATTTGTGCCCGTGCTACGCACCGGGTATTTCTTTCCTTTTAACTTGGTGTGCGCGGGGCTTCGCCCCGCCCCGCCCCGCCCCGTTGAGGCGTATTTTTAATTTATTGTGCGCGGGGCTTCGTCCCGACCCATGGCGGTGCATTTTTAATTTGGACTTCCATAAATTAAGCCTAGATTTGTGACCGTGCGACGTACTGGGTATTTTTTTTCTTTTAACTTGGTGTGTGCGGGGCCATGCCGCTCCCCGTGTTGATGCATTTTTGATTTGGTGTGCGCGTGGCTTCACCCCGTCCCGTGGTGATGCATTTTGATTTGGTGTAAGCGTCGGGTTTCACTCGCCCCGTGGCGATGCATTTTTGATTTGGTGTGACAGGCAAATACAATAAATAAGTGGAGAATATGTACACATTTTATTTATTTATTCCTTTTATTTTCGCAGAAAATATGTGTGAAAAATGTGGATTTCCCCTCCTTTATCTATTAATTTGGAAAAAAATAGTCCTAATATGGTAGATACGTACTCGATTTCCTTAAAAAATAGTCCTAATATGGTAAGTTGGGTTTTCCTTTTGAGTTTGTATTTTTAAACCAATCATACATTGCCAAGTGTCCTAACCTAAATATTTCCAGGCCATGAATTCCAAATTGAATTTGGTTTCCCCTCCAAGCAAATTCTTTTTCTACCTAGAAAAATGATGACGAAAATTGATAGTTACCTACGCCTTTTTGAAAAATCCTCCAACAGAGCTAAAGCTAATTTCAATATAAAAGATTCCAGCATTTTTTCAAACATCGGCTATTCATCTTTGAATATACCACTATGACACTAACAGACCCTGAATAATACGTGCCTGTTTGATTGGGTTAGTTAGGGGTGGAAAAACAGAGAAGTACATGTGGCCATACTCGCATTCGTTCCTTCAAAGAAGTACATGTGGCCATGTACAAAAACATTTTTTTTCCATACCACAGACGTGCTTAACTTTTTCCTATTATAAATCCGTCACTGTGTGGAAGTAAATCCCAAACTACTCGTATGACAAAGAGAAACGATTTATTATGGTGTTTGATCTTGGAGAAATATGCATGATTTTCGGGTGTCCGTAGTGAAAGTCAATGTAAGCCAAACCAAAGTGCCTCCGAAAGCTCTCGTCACTGGTGTTGTTGTTGAGTAAATATAAGTTGTAGTGTATTATGGCTGTGAATTGATCGGATGCTGATCACTCATTCATAGACCACCGACTTCCAATTTTTATTCATGTCCAAGCTCCGTATACGGCCACCAACTAACACCAGTTTGAGTATATTAAACCCCCACCATTCTTCACTGATCCTTCTATTTCTTTGACCCACTAGTTACGTGCCAGATTATTTTTGGGATATTTTGATTTAGGTGCCCATAAAATGGTATGCTTTTGTGTTTGGTGCCTAACTTTGTCCAACTTTGAGTTAGGTGCCCAATGGGTAACAGTCAACCACAATCAATACGTTGACTGTGACCCACTGGGCACCTAACTCAAAGTTGGACAAAGTCAGGCACCAAACGCAAAGGCATACCATTTTATGGGCACCTAAGTCAAAATATCCCATTATTTTTTGGCCGTATGTTCATAAATATTAGTTTTTCAAATGGGTTGTATTATGGTCGTTATTCATAGTAGAAATGCATATCAATGAATTTTATAAGCTCAATCGTTGATGCAAAATAAAATTCGATAAGAACCCGTGTGTCTTCTGATCCTTCTTAAATACCCACAGTACTTCATTCATCTTCTATCATTCATTCATAAATCCAACGATGACACATTATCTTAACCACTGTTTTATCGGCATCAAAGTAACCCTCAAATTCCCTACTTCAAAGTAACACTCAAATTCCCTACTGATTCGCACACAAAAAAACTTATAAACTCGAGGTATATCAACAATCACAACCTCACTTGTTCAACCACTTATTTCCTATCTTCTCGACATCACACATTGTCTAACCTTCGAACAAACCATGGTTTTCCTGCGTTCAGAAATTGGTTGGAGCGACTAGTCGCTACATGGCCTTTTGCTTATGGTTAGCTTATAGTTGACCGCAATATAATCTCTGCCATCCAAATCCTAATAAATCCCGGCTGTCCTTTTTCCATCATATGCACCACCTCTCCTTAGAACATTGATGAATGTTCCAGTTCTAGCAGTTGTTTACTTAGAACGCGATAAAAAAATTCGTTGATGCTGCTGTATAGATGTATCTTTAGTTCCTCCTCATTATACTCTTCTTGATTGTTTTTGCATGGGTATGTTGCAGAAATGAAGAAATCCATTGTTCCCTTCCCGTTAAGAGTATGCAAACACTCATATATCAGTTAAATCAATTTTGATTTTTTTTTGTCAAAATCTTGTAGCACAGGGAAGTTAGGATTTTTGTGTATCTCTGAGCTCTCTCTTATATAGAATCCAAGAAATTTATATTGAGAAACCTGTTTGCATTCACTTTTGGATTCTTCAGGTTTAGGAAATATTGGATTCTTCAGATTTAGGAAATAGTCTCCTATTAATTTTTTTTTTTTTTTTTTTAGAGTTGCTATGTTTAGGAAACAGGGGATCAAAAAGGGGTGCTAGTCTCTTTTTTTTTGGTGTGTTAGGGATTTTCTTTTTTACAGAATTCCTATTCAAGAGTTTCACGTTTTAAGTTTTTGACGTTTTTTTTTTCTTCTTATTTTTATTTAACGGTTTGGACATGAGTTTTGTCCACCCTTACTAAAGTATAGTTAAGTATAGGTGTAAACATGGTGTAACTAAATAATTCAAGTTTAAATTCTAACATAAGTATTGTCCACCTGCTTGTTTTTTAAAACTGTTGCTAACGAACATTTAAGTATTTGATGTATCCATATTGTAACCAAATATTAATTATTACAACCAATAGAGTTATGCCAAGTGTCCTCACCATAGATTCTGCATTAGAAAAGGCCTTTCTAGACCAATAGGAAGCGAGGGTTTCATCACCGTTTAATGTGAGAGCTTTATTTATCTAGGCCTTTAAGGGGAAAGATGGATATTCACTGATTAAGGATTCCCAACCTCACTACGGGAAAAATCATCATTGACGACACTGTATTAGCATTGTAGTACACCTACGAAAACTCCATTTGATACATTGTGTAGTGGGGTATTGTAGAAAGTCCAAGCTTTTCTACAATACTTGACTAAGAGTTGTAAAGGGTGATGTGATTCATGGTTCGACAATATTTTCCCAAAGTTGTGATTCTTTTTCGATTTTTTTTTTTGAAAGCCTAACACAACCCTTGCTTGTGTTGTAGGAATATCTTGGACAACAAAGGATGCGTATCGTAAATGAAAAGGCGAGGGTACCCAAATATACCTCAAGCTATTACTTTTCCTTCCTATAAGTCCTTTCCCTGAAAGTGATTGTCTATGGACTGAGTCAAGACAATACAAAAAATCGGTTCACACTTTGTGTAATCGTCTATGGATACAAGATCGAGACAATACAACAACAAAGTGTGTTTACTTGATACAAAGGTTCGGACTTAACCAAACTCAATAGGATTCACGTATCAAGTAAATAGGAATTAACGTTTGTGCAATTTAGTTTAATTATAATAACACAATTATAATTCGGAAATATAAAATAAATGACACAGCAAGATTTTGTTAACGAGGAAACCGCAAATGCAGAAAAACCCCGGGACCTAGTCCAAAATTGAATACTCTTAGGATTAAGCCGCTATACAAAATAATACCAACTTTGTATAGTTGAGACCAAGCAACTAAACCTATAGCTCACCTAGTTCCTTCTATATTCCCACGCCTCCAACCTGTAAACAAGTCACGTACTTGGACCAATTCCTTTGGATCGTATTCCAAACAATAAAGGAACAACAAATATGTTTGGTATCAACTCTCTTCAACCAAGTGATATGAGTTGCGCAAAGGTTCTCTTGTTTATCTTAACATAAACTCCTTTGTCAGGTTCCAAGATCTATCTTATGTTCAATTACCCAAAGGTAATCGCTAAGATTAAGCCAACAACACTCTTCAACCAAGTGATATGTGTTGATGCCGATATTCCTCAATTAATCAATCTAATCTACCACAAGGATAAACCGATTATTAATTGGATCCTCTTTTTCCCAAACAAGTATTGTGCACACCAAAGATTGTAAAAACCAAGTCAGAAATCTTCAATATCTTCTTTGTCTTCAAATCTTCTTAAATCTTCAATAAACACCTGCACATAATTACTTGAATCTCTTGTGATCAATCAAACACAGAACAGAGTTTGTTAACAATGGATTATCACAAGATCGTCTTTAGATCTAACAACATTCTAAAGATCCCTGTCGAAACTTTGAACTAGTTTGAGTGAATCTTATATCAGAAGAGAAGATTCTCAAGCATAAACAAACTAGGAGAAATCAAATTTCAACCACCGTTAGTCAATCAAATCAATACGAAAACTAAAGATAAACCGCAATATCTAGTTTCCAACCAACGGGGCACGCTAGAGATTCTCAATCCCAAAGAAGACTTTAAATTGAGCGGCCGTAAGAGATTTCACCTAATTAGATTACTCTTCTCTCTGATAGGCGGCTTCACCAGTAACAAAGACAAAAGAGGAAGTCTATGTCACGCATGATTAGTTTGCTAGAAATGAAAACTCAAAGTATTTATAGACAAGGAAGTTTGGACACCAAGGAATTTCCAAAACCGAAAATATTCTCAAGATATCTTTTATTACTCCACCAAATTCGGTTTTCATAATTCCTGTGAATGCACTGTCCAAAAATAACGATCGAAATCTCCTTGGAAAATATTTAATTAGCAAATTCACATTACTAATTCTTATTTTCCATATATAATTAAAAACCCTTAATTAAAAAGATTCTTAACTTATTTAATTCGATCTTTGGCATTTACTTCCGTCTTAGCCTTTAAGGAATATCATTGAACAAAATAGAATAATCATTAATGCACCGTGTTCAAAGAGTGACGACATCTTACTCTTGCAAGTCTTTTCCATGCTTGCTCACTTGAAATCGATTTACCACGCTTCCGAACAAGTTTAGAATTGGTTCATCTGACTTTCAAGAACTATGTGATTTATCAAGTACCACTCAATCACAACTCATGGGTTTACGGTTCTACAAAACAAGTTTCGGTTCTACCTCCATGTGAGTACTGTGCATAGTTACACTAGATTACCAAAGATACGGCTGACTAAGTACTAGGATCGGTTCCCCACATATATTTGGTATCTAACTCGTTGCACTTCACATGTCCATAGGATCGGTTTTCCCTTCCCAAAAACATGTTGCACATGTTCATAGGATTAGTTCCCTTTTCTTCCATAAACCTTGATGCACCTCATACAAGGATCAGTTCCCCTTGTGATGCATTGTACCTCTTACTAGGATCGGTTTCCCTTCTCCCAGTAATAAGTTCATACATACACAACCCGATCATACCCCAGGTGATTACTTAAGATTGGTTTCATTAATAAAAGTCATACCAATACATAAGTCAAGCCTCATGTGAATAGTTTTACCAAGAACACAAATAAGTCTTGAGCGGTTATACTAATCACACATATTGTTCGTTCATAAGATATGCAATGAAGAACATCCCCAATAACGCCTGGAGATTTACTTTTCAGTTCAAAACATATATCATGAACTTACTTCCTTAGAACACATGTAAACATTGTTCCCCAGGATGAAATCCTCACCTCATACCAATACATAATCACAATAGCATTCATACGATTATGTCGATGTCTTATATACAAAGTTTAATGGTTAAGCATGAAACTTCATATTGTATTCCTTAATACTATGTCTATCTAGAGTGTTCATGCTTCGCATTTTTATGTTTTCAATATGCATGACTTGAAAGATACGTTAGGGAATGAAACAGCTCAAGTCAAATATCACTAACCTCAAGTGGAAGGATGATTTTGTCGTTGTAGATCCGTACTTCTTCACTTCTTCAAGTATTCACAATACTTGTAATGTCTCTCCCTAATACTTTCAAGCTAACCTATACGAAGTTGACTCTAGTACATTTAAATCAAGTGACTTCTTAAATGAGTTTTGGCTCACTAAAATATGACAACCAAACTTGACATACCAACGCTGGGTGGGTTCAACCGAGCAATGCTCTAACAGTAAAAATATGTAACACAACACTTGTATAAGTTGAAGGTTTATCTTAGACAACCTAGGATGTGTATCGTAGAAATATGTAACACAACACTTGTATAAGTTGAAGGACTATCTTAGACAACCTAGGATGTGTATTGTAAAAATATGTAACAACTCTTATTACTATTATGAATAAGATTTGCTCGACACTTGTTAGAGTTGTAGAACTATGTTGGACAACACCTAGTTTTGTCGTAAAGACATTATTTCACAACCAATGGTTTGTGTAGTTGAAATATGGAATACAACTCTTATTAGAAGTTGTGTGCATAAAACTATTTTGAAATTTTTTTTATAGATGAAACCGAATTTCCGAAAGTATTTCACATTCACATTAAGCTGCCAGTGTAACACATTTACATTCATTAAAGTTAACCTGTCAGTGTTAAAAACACACATCCGAAAAATGGCAGCATCACTAACATACTTGAAGATTAAGATGTCTATGAGAAAAATATTCGATTATTGGGCCATGTAATAAAACATAACAACATCACTAACATACTTGAACTCTAAAGTCGGCCTTCCAAAGATCGTAAACCCCTGAAATTGCAAAGAAAAATGTACAAGTAGATATAGTCAAAAGGGATATAGTAACTCGACATATAACAAAATGCGAGAAGAGACGGATCACAAGCAAGTGCCTAATTATTTTGTGGAATAATCCTTGTACCTATGTCTAATGTCAAAAGATAGCAATGATGTTTAATAAGCACATGTTGTACATAAAGTGATCCAAATTTGGCGCATGGCTAGTAACAACATGAAACAGCCTTTCATCGCACAGAACTTAGTGAAACGCGAAGAAAAAAAATCAACAATTAATTGCAAATTTACGTTTATCATGTGCCTAATACAGGTTTAGGCTTGGAGTGTACCAAAGGAACCTGTATGGTTAGAAGGAGTCGACACACAAATTCCGGTGACTGTACTAAAAGTGGTGATACCTTCATACATCGCATTAGATGGAGTCAACACATAAATGCCAGTGACTATACTTATTATAGTGACTGTACTTATTATTAAGGATATGCTTTCGCTGTAACTTGTTTTTTCGAAAATTATCAGATGATTATTAATGTTGAAAATTATCATATGTTTAAGGAATAAAACAGATTATGAGGTTAATTATTATAAGCAAAAGTAAATAAGTGAAAAATCAAACCTGAGAAGCAAGAATGACGGTGTCTTTGTGAAGGTAAAGTGTGAAATGACTACGTCTTTGGTAATTCTACCACTCGCCTTAGTACCCACCAGTAGCTAACGCGTGTTGCTTATACATCATCATATCTACTCTGCGAAACCAAAAACATAAAATAAAACTAGTTAGTTTTCTTTCAACCAATATCAACCATAGATATCAAATGAACTGCACCAAGAACTTACCATTTGTTGCCAGTTCTGAGGAGGCTCATGTGGTGGCGCGACTGGACCATACTCAAGTTTTTTGAAATAAGAAGGTCTATCACCATCTCGAGGAGACTGTTCCATATCCTCTGATGCAGTCGGGCTCATGTCATTGGTGGGAACCGCATAATCGACCCCTTCGCCTACAAATATATCTTCTTCTTGAGCTCTTGCAACAATTAGGACTGGCTTCTCTATTTTGCCGGCGAAATTTCGGGGAAGTGGTGATGGAAAGATCTCCATTTCATTCCGATGATTTGGCATTCCACGTTCAGGCAATGATGGTTTTTAATCTTCATCATAATCATTGGCAAGAGCAGAGATCTTTGCTGTAACAGAAACCAAACATGTCAACATGAAAGTTATAACAAGAAGAGATAAAAAACTACACGGGCAGCTTAATTTTCATATCAAATCAGTCTAAACCATCGGAAAGAAAAAAAGGATACCTTTTACATCTTCGTATTTCAGCTTAATTTTCATACCTTTTACATCTTCGATGTCCCAACTACACGGGCGGAGATATGACATTATTTTAGAAATTCATTCTAGAACAGAACCATCAACATTGACGATGACCAGATCCTGCACAGGTAATGAAACAGCAAACTCTGAAAATCAACATCGAACGAAATAATGAGATATGTATTATCACAGGGAAGTGGAGGACATACCTCAGTCTCTGGGCAGTCATCTTTACTTCTATTACTGTCGTAGGAATATCGTGAGAAAAGTCCTCCTCCTACATTGCATCAAACAAACGTCATAAGTGTCATTTTGAGAGTTTAATAAATACACACACCTCCTTCCCATTCTAACCAACCGTAAATTCAAATCAACACAAATCAAAAGTTTTCATCACATTCTAAAGAGTCCCTCTAAACTATCTACAACTTGACCACTAGTGTAAATCTCCACTCTTTTGTAAAACTGAAAGGTAAATTCAAGGTAAATCAACATAAATTGCGATTGAGAATGTATTACATGATGCATTATCTTGGAGAATTCAGTGCACAAGCAGGAACTGTCAAAGTCTTTGGAAGTTTCATTGCAACAAAACAACAGTATCAGCCTTAGCCAACCAACACAACTCCATCAAGCTTACAACTTACAAGTTAAAAAACAAGAAATCCCCAAATTCCAACCCAACTCAAAACATATCAGAAACAAGAAAATACAATAGAATTCTAACTCAATCAAAAACCAAAAATGCCCCAAAGATTTCAACGTAATTCAAACCAAATCAGATACGAGAAATCCCTAATTTCAACTCAATCAAACACCAAAACCAATTAAAAAAAAATCCCTTAAAATTTCAACCTAATCTCGAAAAACGAATTACCTATCAACAATTTTAAAACAAATCCTTAGCTGAAAAATGAGGAAAAAAAAATATTCAAAATTTTAAACTCCTCAGATCATCATTAGAGTTAAAATCAGTTACAAGTTTAACTATTTAACAACAAATAAAGATAGATCTCAGTAAATATCGAAATAACAACGAATCATACTTTCTTGATGATACTGAAGTTTAAAGAGAGTTAAAAAGAGTGATTTCGTGTTACTGGTTTGGTTGAAAGAGAAAGAGAGACATGTAGGTGGGTGAATTGTTAGTGTGAGAAACGAGATCTAGTTTAGCAAAAGATGCAGGAGAATAGGAAATGGAGATGGAATAGAGAAAGTTGGCAGAGAGAGATTTAGGGTGTTCACTAGAACCCATGAATTTCTTCACCTATCTACCGATAACAGCGACTGCATCTCCATCTTCATTTCCTATCCATTCATCATCAATTAATCGATGTGAGATTTGGTTTCGTTTATTCAGATATAGAATTTGAGTTAGGGTTTTTTTTTTCTGAGGGAGGGGAAGATGAGAGACGAGAGAAAAGTAAGTGAATGAAGATAAGTGAGAAAAAAAAATCGTTTTATCTAAAAGAATTTGAACGGATAAGATGTGGTAGGATGGGGTCATACGGATTATGAAAATATTTGGACGGTGTAGATTTAAGTTAAGAGTGTCATACGGATCAAGGAAAGTGTGTTTTATTTGTGCTTTCTCTTTGTGTTAATACGAACTCATGTTTTCGGTTTAATTATCAATCTTCGACATGAAAAAAAAATCCAAAAAAAATATTAATAAATTTAGGACATTATTAAAATTCTGATATAAAAAAAATCCAAGAAATGTATAAGAATGAATCGGGAAAATGAAAAATGAATTCGATAATTGGTGTTTTTCTTTGTGCTTTTGTGCTTCCGGTTTGAATTTCGACTAGTCACATAGGTCATGAAGTAATTTTGACAAGTCATACAGGTCATGAAGTAGCTTTAGTTCACGCTGGTAAACTCAGGTTATAAGATTACTAGATATGGACCACAAAATTCAGGATAGTTCTGACTTCAAACTTGGCTGGATACATCATCAAAATAGATAAATATGAAGCTCAATGTTGATTCAAACTTCAAATTTGGTATAAAAACACACAAACCGTGAACCAAGAAGCTCCGGAGGGTTTTGACTTCAAACTTAGCATGATACATCATCGAAATCGATAAATATGAAACTCAGTGTTGATTCGAAATTCAAATGTGGTATAACGACATACAAACTATGAACCAAGAAGCTCCGGGAGGATTCTGACTTCAAATTTATCATGATGCATCATCTAAATTGATAAATATGAAGCTCAGTGTCGATTCGAACTTCAAATTTGTTATAAGGACTTACAAATTATGAACCAAGAAGTGGGTTCTGACTTCAAACATAGGATGATACATCATCAAAATCTGTAACGATAAACACCGTGATATTTTTTGTTATTTTTTTTTGCAACAGTTTTAACTGTGACAAAATTGGGTTACAGTCCAAGTTATATATTGTTACAATAATTAATAGTAACAGTTAACCTAATTTTAAAATAGCGAACGCCATATCTCACTTTGCAACAATTCGGTAATGACACGTGTCATACGCCATGTAGGCAACAATTTCATTTTGCCACGTGTCACTTTTTCTTACAATTACAATAACACATATAAGTGTTGCATATTTTTTGCAACAAATTCCCTATGAGCACTTTTTGTCACTACCTATTGTAACGTTTAAATGTTACAATTACAATTAAAAAAAGATAGTCCAGGGTCATTCTCATGGACCTGGCCTTCCGATTAATCCTTAAACACATGAATACCAATGAAACACGAAATATGCTTGTAACCTGTTCTTCAATGTACAATTCATATATTCTCAATCTATAAACCACATTCATATATTCTCTAATCTCTTCATACCTATTTCACACAAATACTTGATACTGCAATTGCTCCAAAGACCAGCCAACTATCTTAAGCCTTCGCCATTTGAAGGATCAAGCCAACACAATACTTCGATTGCTCAACAAACAAAATTGAGCATCATATTAGTTAATGACAGATGCTAAGATGTAGAGCCCATATAAGTTACGCTAAAAGTGGTGGAATATCGTGATATATACGTGAACTATTAAATAACAAGGACATAATAAAGAAGAAACAAAAAGCCTAAATAATCTCAGAAATACCTAGTGAAGTGGTTGTTTTTGGGTGCTAATAACCAATTCCATCTACACAACAATAAGAAAAAAAATCCCTAACATAATAAGTACAACTTGTCTATTTATTATGAAGGCATCGAACATACTTCACCATACAATCCCTAACCTCACCATAACTTCAAAAGATGGATAAAGTTCTCTAATCTCTTCATACCTATTCCACACATACTTCATAACGCAACCGGCTCAAAGACCACCCTTTGCCATGTGAAGTATCAAGCCAACACTCACGGAAATGCCAACAAGTTACAAGAGAACAACAATATACAAATGAATGATATGATTTTTTTCACTTCATACCATGTAACGAAGAAAAATCTATCAATTCAATGTAATTCTAGACCATTAATCAAAAGTAAGAACGAAAGAGTCAAAATCAAAAAGCAACTTAAACCTGTGATGTTGCAAACCAAAATCAAAGATTCGCAAATATATACTGATTGCATACAACTCTTTCCATTGAAATTCTACACAATGGATCAGAACCCCAAATCTTCTAATCAGAGGTCAAGGCTCGCCTCAAATTGATTAAGAAAACGCTTTACAAAGAAAATAAAATAAACTGAAAAAAATGGTTTCCATACATGTGGATTTGATAAAGAATCAAATCGATAGAAATTCAATCCAATTTGAAACCCAACATACAAAACCCGCAACATGATGAAATACAACCAACAAAAAGGTAGATATAATAGAATTATATTTTCGCACAACCACACCGCAGTTAGGAATTAGGGATGACAAATCCATCAATGAAGAGATAGTATAATACATAGATCTAGGAACTAATTAGTTAATCTAGCAAGATCGTCTGAGGCGCGGCTAGGGTTTGCGCTCAAGAGCAGAAATGCGTTTTTTTCTTCTTTTTTCTTTTTAGATAAGATAAGAGAGAAAGATTAAAGAGAGATGAGCGAAAAGAAAAGTGAAAAGTGAGAGAGAAAAAAAATTCTAAGTTTTATCTAAATTAAATGGGACGTTGATAAGAGATGTCTAAGGATTCTTGAAATATTTAGACGGTGGAGATTTAGCTTGGGAATGTCATACGGATCCACAAAGTGTGCTTGGCTCTTTTGTTTGTGTTTTATCTCAGGACTTTGTGTTTCTTTTTGTGTTTCTTTTCAATTTTCAATTAGTAAGAGGTCATGATGAGCCACTTATGACTATGGATTATATCCGATCTTATCATCTCGTGCTCGAGAATTACTAGAGATAGACCCGAATCTCTCATTCGATGAACCGAAGACGAAATATATCGTAATTGAAGATCACAAGTTCAAATATTACTAGAATTAGACCAGTTTCCCGTTCGATGACCGGATATGAAAATATATCGACCAACATCACAAGTTCAAAGATTACCAAAGTTAGACTTGAGTTTCGCTTTGATGAATCCGAGGACGAAAATATCAATTGAACATCACAGTTCAAAGATTACCAGAGTTAGACTCTGAGTTTATCTTTCGGATGAACTCAAAGACGAAATATATCGAATTGAACATCACGTTCAAAGATTACCATAGTTGACATGAGTTTCATTCGGTAAATCAATATGAAATTTATCGATTTGAACATCCCGTGCTCAAAGATTACCGAGTTGGACTCGAAGTTTCCCATTCGATGAACTGGAGACGAAATATATCATAATTGAACATCACAGGTTCAAAGATTATTAGAGTTAGACCCGGTTTCTCTTTCGGATGAACTAAAGACGAAATATATCGAAATTGAACATCACGAAAGATTACCGTAGTTAGACCTGAGTTTATCTTTCGATGAACCGAAGACGAAATATATCCAATTGAACATCACATGTTCAAAGATTACTAAAGTTAGACATGAGTTTCAAATGAACGAGGATGAAATATATCGAATTGGACATCACAGTTCAAAGATTACTAGATTTAGATTTGAGTTTCTCTTTCGGATGAACGAAGACGAAATATATTAGAATTGAACATCACGAGTTCAAATATTACCGAGTTAGACCTCGTTTACAAGACTAAAAATATCGAATTGAACATCACAAAGTTCAAAGATTACTGAATACCAGAGTTTCTCGTATGACTTAAATGTATCAATAACATCACGGGTTCAAAGATTACTAGAGTTAGACCGAATTTATCTTTCGATGAACTCGAAAACGAAATATATTAGAATCAACATCACATGTTCAAATATTACCCAAGTTAAATTGAGTTTCTTTTTTGATGAACTGAGGACGAAAAATATTAGAATTTAACATCACGAAAGATTACCAGAGTTAGACTAGTTTATCTTTCTGGATGAACTAAGACGAAATATATCGAATTGAACATCATAGGTTCAAAGATTACCAAAGTTAGACCTCGAGTTTCTCTTTCGATGAACCGAGGATGAAATATATCATAATTGGACATCACATTCAAAGATTACTAGAGTTAGATTTGAGTTTCTCGTTCGAGATCTGGAAAAACAATATATCGAGAATTGAACATCACAGGTTCAAAGATTACTAGAGTTCGACTGAGTTTGTCATTCGGTGAATCAAGATGAAATTTATCAGATTTGAACATCACAGTTCAAAGATTGCCGTGAGTTAGACCTAAGTTTCTCTTTCGATGAACAAATATATCGTAATTGAACATCATAGGTAAAGATTACTAGAGTTAGACACGAGTTTTCTTTTCAAATGAACTAAGGAAGAAATATATCGATTGGACATCACAGTTCAAAGATTACTAGAGTTAGACCGAGTTTCTCTTTGATGGAGACGAAATATATCATAATTGAACATCACCGATCCAAAGATTACTATAGTTAGACATATATCTAATTGAACATCACAGTTCAACTATTACCACATTTAGACCTGAGTTTCTCGTTCTAGTGATTCTGAAGACGAAATATATCAGAATTGAACATCACAGGTTCAAAGATTACTAGAGTATGACCTGAGTTTGTCATTCGGGTAAACAAGAGATGAAATTTATCAGATTTGAAAATCCCAAGTTCAAAGATTACCAGAGTTGGACCTGAGTTTTCCATTCGATGAACTGGAGACGAAATATATCAGATTTGAACATCATAGGTTCAAAGATTACTAGAGTTAGACTAGTTTCGTTCGGTGATCTAAAGACAAAATATATCAATTGAACATCACATGTTCAAAGATTACTAGAGTTAGACATGAGTTTCTCTTTCGAAGAACTGCACTCACAGTTCAAATATTACTAGAGTTAGACCTGGCGAGTTTCTCGTCTTGATGAACTATATATAGACAAATATATCGAATTGAACATCACAGTTCAAATATTACCGTCGAGTTTCTTTTCGATGAACTTATATCATAATTGAACATATTACTAGACCCCAGATCAGAAAATGACCATATTACCCTTATTCGAAAAAAGTGCACAAATATTACTTGAGATCGTGAAAATGACCATAATACCCTTATTGGAAAAAAATTGCAATAAATATTATGAGACTATGAAAAATGACCATATTACCTTTATCGATATTATTATTCGGAAACGATCAAAATACCATAATACCCTTATTGGAAATATAATAAATATTATGGAGACTATGAAAATGACCATATTGCCCTTATTGGGAAATAAGTAAAGTAAATATTATGGAGACGTGAAAATGACCATATTACCCTTATTAAAATAATTAAGAAATGTTAATCCATATTACCCTTTATTTGAAAAAGTGCAATAAATATTATGGAGATGAAATGACCATTACCCTTATCGGAAATAAAATGTTACAGGCCCGTTGACCATATTACCCTTATTAGAAAAAAAGTGCAATAAATATTATGGACACTTTGAAAAATGACCTAACCTTATTGGAAATAAGTAAGTAAATTTATCGATCATTGACCATACAAAAAGTGCAATAAATATTATGGAGACGGTGAAAATGACTATACTACCTTTATCGGAAATAAGAAATAAGTAAATTACCATTTACCCTTTTAGATCGCGAAAATGACCATGGACACTTTGAAAATGACCATTGGAAAAAGTAATTCTTAATTTTGGAGATCGTGAAATGACCATACTACCCTTATCTGAAATAAGTAAATTAATTTTTACAACGAAAATGACCATCAAAATTGCAATAAGTATTATGGAGACTATGAAATGACCATACTACCCTTATTGGAAATAAGTAAAGTAAAATTTACAATCGCAAAAATCACCATATTTTTATTGGAAAAAAGTGCCATAAATATTTATGGCACTTATTTCACCCACTTATTTCCGGAAATAGGTAATATGGTCATTTTTCCGGTATTTACTTTTACTTTTTCCGATAAGGGTAATATGGTCATTTTCACAACCTCCATTATATTTATTGCACTTTTTTCAATAAGGGTAGTATGGTCATTTTTCACATCCTTTAAGAATTACTTTATTTATTTCAATAAGGGTAGATGGTCATTTTCACAGTCTCCATAATATTTATTGCACTTTTTTTTCCAATAAGGGTAATATGGTCATTTTCATACCGAAGATTTACTTTACTTATTTATGATAAGGGTAGTATGGTTATTTTCTCGAACTTCAAATTCGGTATAATGGCATACAATCTATGAACCACAAAGCTATGAGAGGGTTCTTAATTCAAACTTCTCATGATACATCATCGAAATCGATAAATATGAAGCTCAGCATCGATTCGAACTTCAAATTCGGTATAGCGACAAACAAACTATGTTAGGTTTACATGTAATATTCCAATAAGGGTAATATTGATTAGGTTGGTCATTTTCACAGAAGAAACATACCCCAAGCTCCCTACAAAGTCAAACCTGGCCAGGAGTGGACTACTATAAGTCGGAAAATTTTTGGGTGGAAACTTGGTAAGAACGATGAATCCATCCATTTACATGTAAGATTCCTTCGAATATTCCCGAAACTTTAAACAAACCTCTATTTTTGGAACATACTTAATTCAAGATGCATAACCTGATAAATAGATTGAAACACATGGACAAACTATGTGAGTGGACCATTATAAGCCTAAAACTTGGAAAGAAAGATGAATCCATCTATTTACAGGTAAGATTACCAAGGAATATTTCCCGAAACCTTAAACAAGCCCCATTCGAGGTCAAACATATTGTCCGAAACTTAGTAAGAACGATGAATCCATCCATTTACATGTAAGATTCTCGACGAGGAATTCGAAACATCTCGGCCAAAGAGTGGACTACTATAAGTCGGAAACTTAGTAAGAACGATGAATCCATCCATTTACATGTAAGATTCCTTCGGACCTGAGTTTCTCATTCGGATGAACTGAATATGAAATTTATCAGATTTGAACATCTCGGGTTCAAAGATTACTAGAGTTGGACATGATTTCTCATTCGAATGAACTCAAAATGAAATTTATCATATTTAAACACCACATGTTCAAAGATTACTAGAGTTGGACTTGAGTTTCTCATTCGAATAAATTGAAAATGAAATTTATCAGATTTGAACATCAAAGGTTCAAAGATTACTAGATTTCGACCTGAGTTTCTCATTCGGATGTACTGAAGATGAAATTTATTAGATTTGAACATCAAAGGTTCAAAGATTACTAGATTTCGACCTGAGTTTCTCATTCGGATGTACTGAAGATGAAATTTATCCGATTTTAACATCACATGTTAGAAGATTACTAGAGTTCGACCTGGGTTTCTCATTCGGATGAACTGAAGATGAAATTTATCGGATTTGAACATCCCGGGTTCAAATATTACTAGAGTTGGACCTGAGTTTCTCATTCAGATGAAATGAATATGAAATTTATCATATTTGAACATCTCGGGTTCAAAGATTACTAGAGTTGGACATGATTTCTCATTCGAATGAACTCAAAATGAAATTTATCATATTTAAACACCACATGTTCAAAGATTACTAGAGTTGGACTTGAGTTTCTCATTCGAATAAATTGAAAATGAAATTTATCAGATTTGAACATCAAAGGTTCAAAGATTACTAGATTTCGACCTGAGTTTCTCATTCGGATGTACTGAAGATGAAATTTATCAGATTTTAACATCACAGGTTAGAAGATTACTAGAGTTCGACCTGGGTTTCTCATTCGGATGAACTGAAGATGAAATTTATCGGATTTGAACATCCGGGGTACAAATATTACTAGAGTTGGACCTGAGTTTCTCATTCAGATGAAATGAATATGAAATTTATCAAATTTGAATAACACCGGTTCAAAGATTACTAGAGTTGCACCGGAGTTTCTCATTCGGATGAACTGAAGACGAAATTTATTAGATTTGAACATCACAGGTTCGTAGATTACTAGAGTTATACATGAGTTTCAAATTCGGAAGAATTGAAAATGAAATTTATTAGATTTGAACATCACATGTTCAAAGATTACTAGAGTTGGACATGAGTTTCTCATTCAGATGAACTGAATATGAAATTTATCAAATTTGAACAACACGGGTTCAATGATTACTAGAGTTGGACATGAGTTTCTCATTCGGATGAACTGAAAATGAAATTTATCATATTTGAAAATCACAGGTTCAAAGATTACTAGAGTTTCATTGGAGTTTCTCATTCGGATGAACTAAAGATGAAATTTATTAGATTTGAACATCACAGGTTCGAAGATTACTAGAGTTGGACTTGAGTTTCAAATTCGGAAGAAATGAAAATGAAATTTATCAGATTTGAACATCACATGTTCAAAGATTACTAGAGTTGGACATGAGTTTCTCATTCGAATGAACTCAAAATGAAATTTATCATATTTAAACATCACAGGTTCAAAGATTACTAGAGTTGGACTTGAGTTTCTTATTCGAATAAATTGAAAATGAAATTTATCATATTTGAACATCACAGGTTCAAAGATTACTAGATTTTGACCTGAGTTTCTCATTCAAATGTACTGAAGATGAAATTTATCAGATTTGAACATCACAAGTTAGAAGATTACTAGAGTTCGACCTGGGTTTCTCATTCGGATGAACTGAAGATGAAATTTATCGGATTTGAACATCCCGGGTTCAAATATTACTAGAGTTGGACCTGAGTTTCTCATTCAGATGAACTGAATATGAAATTTATCAAATTTGAACAACACGGGTTCAAAGATTACTAGAGTTGGACCTGAGTTTCTCATCCGGATGAACTGAAAATAAAATTTATCAGATTTGAACATCACATGTTCAAAGATTACTAGAGTTGGTCATGAGTTTCTCATTCGAATGAACTCAAAATGAAATTTATCATATTTAAACATCAAAGGTTCAAAGATTACTAGAGTTGGACTTGAGTTTCTTATTCGAATAAATTGAAAATGAAATTTATCATATTTGAACATCACAGGTTCAAAGATTACTAGATTTCGACCTTAGTTTCTCATTCGGATGTACTGAAGATGAAATTTATCAGATTTGAACATCACATGTTAGAAGATTACTAGAGTTCGACCTGGGTTTCTCATTCGGATGAACTGAAAATGAAAATTTTCAGATTTGAACATCATAGGTTAGAAGATTACTAGAGTAGGACCTGAGTTTCTCATTCGGATAAACTGAAAATGAAATTTATCATATTTGAACATCACAGGTTCAAAGATTACTCGAGTTGGACTTGAGTTTCTCATTCAGATGAACTGAAAATGAAATTTATCATATTTGAACATCATAGGTTCAAAGATTACTAGAGTTCGACCTGGGTTTCTCATTCAGATGAACTGAAGATGAAATTTATCAGATTTGAACATCACATGTTAGAAGATTACTAGAGTTCGACCTGGGTTTCTCTTTCGGATGAACTGAAGATGAAATTTATCGGATTTGAATATCCCGGGTTCAAAGATTACTAGAGTTGGACATGAGTTTCTCATTCGGATGAACTGAATATGAAATTTATCATATTTTAACATCATGGGTTCAAAGATTACTAGAGTTGGACTTGAGTTTCCCATTCAGATGAACTGAACATAAAATTTATCAGATTTGGTGCAATAAATATTACGGAGAGTGTGAAAATGACCAGACTACCCTTATTGGAAATATGTAAAGTAAATATTACAAAATATGAAAATTACCATATTACCCTTAATGGAAATAAGTGCAATAAATATTATGGAGACTGTTAAAAATGACAAGACTACCCTTATCGGAAATAGGTAAAGTAAATATTACAGAATATGAAAATGACCATATTACGCTTGATGGAATAAATGCAATAAACATTATGGAGCTTGTGAAAATGACCAGACTAACTTTATCATAAATAAGTAATTTTCAGAGAAGGCTTCCCCCTGTTTGCGGCTCAGTCACCTGAGCATTATTTTTTAACATTATATTTTGTTTTACAACTCATATAAAGGGTTGTCATAAAGTTAGTATATTAAAGAACCACAAACTTGACAGAACTTGTGATAGAGTAGGAATGGTTAGTGGTGTAGACTTCCATGCAAGAGGCTGAGAATCAAATGTCGTCACAACTCTTTTGCTTAAGGAGTTGTCGTTTGTTTTCTTAGCGTAACCCCTTGTTCCCCTAGTTAGCAATTCGCCGAATCATTCGCGAATGATTCACGAATTATTGCGAACTGAACGGGGGCGAATAAGTCGGTCGTCCTACTCAAAGACCGAACCAGGTTCGTGTATTTTCTTGACCTCCCCGGTTTATACGCGGATTATACGTTGCGAACTGGAATTCGTGCGATTAAGTCGGCCCATTAATATACGATATCCAAGCCCATTTTGCAATAGTCCACCGAAATTCAAAGTTGTGAGTCCAAAAAGCACTTTGCAGCATAGGGGATCGAACATAAGACCTCTGCTTTAGATGACTAGACGTGCAACCAATGATCCAAGCAATGCTTGCTGTTTATTTTGGAAATATAATGTACATAATGGTATAATAAATAAAATAACACACCACCCATGTACTAAATTGTATTTTTCCATACTCATTACATGCCGAATTTTCAGTGCCGAACTCACATATGTAAAACGAATGATACACGTACGTATGCCATTCCGTATTACTCTCGTGTCACGAACCGTTGACCGGATTATTGACCGAATTCAAATTTTACAAATCCGTATAATACACGTACGTATCCCGTTCCGAACGTTTCACGTACCACGAATTGCTAACTAGGCTTGTTCCTAAGGGTTTGTGGTGATGATATATGAAAACTCTTCCTTTGAAACTAGTTGTAAAACATAAGACTTTCTACAATGTTTAGCAAAGAGTTGTAAAACTCCAGTTGTAGATGTATATTTTTCCCGTAGTGCCTGTAAGTCTACAAGTCTCATCTTAATCTCTTCAAATATGATGACTTTATTCCGTTATCACAATGGAAATTCACTCACCAAGAATGGACCGTTCAATTCAAGAACCTACTGCTTGAGCATCAGTCAGTCCAAGTAATAGACGAGGCTTTGGTGGAATTAGGTCTTAAATATGGACTAAATCCCTAAACTGTAGGCCTACTTACGTTAGTATGATTTTTGCTAGAGTCATAGTTGATCTCAGGAAGCCTCTTTTCAGAGGTGGATGGTGGAACACTAGAGCAGGATGAGTAACTTGGGTGCAATATCACTAGGAACGTCAATCGCATAACTTATGCACAGACTGCTAGACTGTACACCATAATAAGGAAGAATGTGCTAATGTTGCTGAAGATTTAATGGTTAGAGGTTTTACCAATGATCAATACATAAATAATATCCATGATTTAGCCAGAACTTATGAAGTAGACATTTGTGAAGACCTTGACCTACTGATACAAAGAATCTGTGAAGCTAGTAAAAGGAAATTGCTAAACGATGCTGGTGACTAGGACGAGACAAGGAGACCTAAAAGATCTAGAAACACTGAAGAAGAAATTTTTGAACATTCTAGCAACAATCAGAACTCGGTTCCTAGAAATCTGACTCCTCACATTGAGCATAATACTGGTGAAAACACTCCAAATGTTGAGATTGATGGCATGAAGCATGACCTGATCGAAGAAGGTGAAATTAATGCCAAGGAGTACTTCCATGCCATGGATGAGGTTGCTGCTTCTGCTGCTCTGGTATTTCCTAAATCATCTCTTATTTATTCCAATTTATATATATCACATACCTTAAGTTTTCTTTTATACAGTATAAAACTTTGTGTTTTTATAAATTTTCATCTCAACCTCAACATGAAAATATTGTGTTGGAATTGTCAAGGCTTCTTAGGAAAGGATACCCGTGACCATCATCAGTATATAAACAACATGCATGCTCCTGATATGGTATCCCTTTGTGAAACTAAAATCAATGATAATATAATTCTAAGACTCACAAATTTCTTAAGACTGTCAAACAATATCTATGTTCCTTCAATAGGAACAACTGGTGGCTTAATTCTTCTCTGGAAAGATGGGTTCATTGTTAATGTTATTCATCAAAATGATAAGTTCATTCACGCTCAAGTGACTAATGACCCAAGTAAAGGTGACTGGTATCTTACTTGTATGTATGGCACCCCTTATAATCATGAAAAACTTGATCAATGGTCTTATATAAATAATCTCAGTAATAAAATTAATATACCTTGGGTCGTTATATGTGATTTGAATGTTATATTTTCTCCTAGTGATAGAAACAACAATTCCACTCAAATCACTTCTAGTGATGTGCTTGACCTAATCAAAGATTCAGACCTTTCTGAGTTAGGTTATTGTGGTAAACCTTTTACTTGGACTAGTAATAAACACGGAACTGGTCACATAAAATCTAGGATTGATAGGGCTATAGTGAATAGTGAATGGTTTTTAACTTATCCATACTCTATTCTTAGTCACTTGTCTCAAAATGGCTCGGATCATATACCTATATTACTAAAATTATCTAAACAAAATAGGGTCACTGGCATAAATTGGAAGTTTTTCGAGCATTGGTTAAATCAGGAGAGTCTTATAGATGAAATAAAAACCTGCTTGGTCAGCCTCTTATACAGTTTCAGATGGTTTTATTCTCTCAAATAAATTGTCTCATACTAGGCACACCATGTCATTATGGAGTAAAGGTATTTTTGCTAAAATTAATAATAGAATTTCTCATCTGCAATTCGATATTACTAATATTCAAGCTACATATTTTGTTGGTTCTAATACTGATGCAGTATTTCATTTAGAATCGGAAATAAAAAAACTGAATGACATTCAGGCAAGCTCCAATAGACAAAAATCCAAAGACCTCTTCTACAATGACATGGAATTGAATTCAAAATACTTCCATATAAGAATGAACCACAGCAAAGCAAGAAACAAAATTTATTCATTGTTAACTTCAGATGGTACTTGGTGCACAGATAGAGAATCACTCCCAACTCTCCTCAAAAGACATTTTCAGCAGATCATGACTACTTCTTCACCAGCTGCAAGTAATTAATTTCTGCAACATATTACACAATGTATAACAGATGAGAATAATCTAGATCTTGAAGCAATACCGTCTGAGGATGAAATCCACCAAGCCTTAATAACAATGGAGCCATGGACTTCACCAGGTCATGATGGATTTCCCCCAGGGTTCTATCGATCCCAATGACAGTTAGTGAAGGATGATGTTTGTAATATGGTCAAGTCTTTCTTCCATTCAGGGTATCTCTTCAAACAGATAAATAATACTAGGATATATTTGATCCTAAAGATCTAATTGGCGCATAGACCGGAGGATTTTAGACCGATAGCTTTGTGCAACACAGTGTATAAAATTATCTCTAAGATAATTTCCTTACGTATGAAGAAGCATATTTCCAACATTATCTCGCCAATGCAGTCTGCATATGTTCCAGGTAGGATGATCTCTGAAAAAATCTGCTTAGTTCAAGAAATAGTGCAAGCCATGAAGAGGAGAGAAGGTATAAATGGTCATCTATCCCTTAAGATGAACATGTCTAAGGCGTTTGATCTATTGAAATGGAGTTTCCTTCTAGATATACTCAAGAAATTCGGTTTCTCTGAAAAGTTTTGCCAGTTAATCTATCAATGCATCTCAACTACTCAAATTGAGATCATGCTAAATGGGAGTCCCACTTCTTTCTTTAAACCAAGTCGTGGTATTCGTCAAGGTGATCCATTGTCACCATTTTTATTTATACTGACGATGGAATCGTTCTCCATATATTTAGCTTATTGTGATAGGACTGGTCAACTTACAGGTATGAAAATCTCTCGTTCAGATCCAAAGATAAATCATCTGCTCTTTGCATATGATTGTCTTTTATTCTTTAAAGAAAATCATTCACAAGTCGGAAAGCTTCTTCAAGTGATTGATCAATTTTCTAAGTGCTCTATCCAACTGATTAATTTCATCAAATTAGCAGTTTATATTAGCACCAACACTGAACCAGAGGTATGTCAGACTATTAGTGGTAATCTCCAAGTTAGATATATTAACATCTCAGACGAAAAGTATCTTGGATTACCTTTCTTTGTAGGCAGAAATAAGCGCATTCCTTTTTCAACAATCTGCGACAAGATGGGATATAGATTTTCAAATTGGAGTGCAAGCAATATGTCAGAGGATGGAAGATCAGTCATGGTGAATAATGTTTCAAGTGAGATTGCCATACATCATATGACAAGCTTTAAACTTCCTGAAGTTACAGTTATGAAAATAGGTCAATCTCCGCAACAGTTCTGGAGAAATAAAAATACTTGCAGATGGAATGATATTATTACTTAGAGAATAACTCAAAAACCTAAAGAAGAAGGGGGATTAGGTTTTCAAGATATGCATATCTTTAACATGGCTCTACTTGCAAAATCATCCTGGAAACTTTCCTCAGACTCTGATTCAATGATGACAAGATCCCTTCAAGCTAAATATTTCCCGGATGAAGATCTTTTTAATCTGAAGAAGAAAAGAAACACTATGTGGTCTTGAAGAAATATAAGCTCTGAAATTGAGTTTGTTCAAAAGTATAGCTGCTGGAGTTTAGGGAATGGGGAAAAAATCCTAATTTGGAAGCACAAATGGATCAAAGAGTTATCTACGCCTCCTTCACCAAAGAAGCACTGTTTAACTCATCAACAATTCAAGTATGTTAATCAAATTCTTACTCAAGACGCTGAGTCATGGAATCTTATTCTCCTTCAAGAATTATTTAAGAGTAATATTGTAAGGTATATCTTACAAATTCCCATTCATAAACATCAGGAAGATAGATTGGTATGTCTTCTCGAAAGAAACGATATCTTCACAGTTAAGTCATCTTACCGTAAGATGCATGATGAACACCACGGGTCTGAGAGTGTAGGACCAAGGATGATACATCATTATAAAACATTGCGGAAACTACCTATTATCCCAAGAATTCTCCACTTATTATGGAAAACAATATCAAATCTTCTGCCTACAAGAGACCTAATCAGTGTTAAAATTCCAGGAGTTATAGACCTATGTCCGTACTGTGAAGAAGTATCAGAAACTACATCTCATGTCTTAAGAGACTGCAACTCATTCAGGGTAGTTTGGTTTTCAATCTCTGGGTATACTTCCAATGGCATTAAAAGTTTGTCAGACTGGATATCCAGTTGGTTTGATGAAATTCAGCAGAAGAAAATTTCAGAGAAGGAAATATGTATAAGGGCCATAATAACTTGGTGCTTATGGTCTGTCATGTATGATAAAGTTTTTTAGAACATCAACCCACTTTCGGAAAGAACTATCAAGAGTTGCAAGAACTATATAGAAGAACTTTCTACTCAGTTAAACAGGAAGGCTATCACAAATAATAGAATATGTCGTAGGAATATTCATTAGATACCTCCCCCTGTAGATACCGTGACTATAAATTATGATGGTTCTTATTTAAGTTCTGATAACTCTGGAGGCATAGGACTAATCATTCGAAATTTTGCAAGATCACAGCAAGCAGCAAAGTGTATCCAATTGAAAAATATTAGGACTGCGGAGCAAGCTGAATGCATGGGTCTTTGGGAAGCTGTAAAGTTGGCGCAAGAGCTAAAGCTAGAGAAAGTTATTTTTGAGCTGGATGCGAAGACAGTTGTGGATGCAGTCAACCACAATGCTGCAATAGAATGGAAACTTCTCAACATGATCAAGGATATTCAATAGATCTTTCGTAGTTATACCCTTTGGAAATGCTATTACATTCCTAAGGAAGGAAATAAAATAGCAGATATTCTCTCTAGACTAGCTAGAGAGAATGGACAAACTACTACTTGGTCTAATTCTCCACCTCTTGAGATTATTGCTCAACTTCAGTTAGACAATAATCATATTACGAACTAAGTTTGCTATAATACAAATTTTTCGTTTCAAAAAAAAAAAAAAAAGGATTCCCAACCCGTGCATACGCACTTGGACCTCAAAATATGATTTTTAATTCAGAACTAGTAGTAAAACACCAAGGTGACCAAATTTGGAGTACAAAAACTCCATTCAAATGTGGGGATCCATTAAAACTCCATATTAAACAAATTTGATACAAAAACCCCAAATTTTAAAAAATTGATACAAAAACCCGAAACAAAATTGGTTTCATCAAACAGTACCACCAGAATTTGGTTTGGCAGTTTTATCATGGTCAAGTTCAAGGTTTGGCAGTTTTATCATGGTCAAGTTCAAGGTTTGGCAGCTTTGGCTTTGGCTCTAGTTCTAATTTTCGTTTTGTAACTGTTTGTACCATGATAAAACTGCCACATATTGGGTCAGAATGTTGTTTGGACTTTGGTCCACCATTCAGCTAACATACGAGTATGCCATCCATCCAACCAACACAGCCCACCAACCTGCCAGTCAACCTTGAAGTCAATTACTGGACAACTATCAAAGTCAACGAATGGTCAACAGTCAAACTCAACCATTAGTCCATGGTCAAAGTCAATCGTCGGTCAACCGTCGAAGCCATGTTGCAAGTCGTGCTTCTAGCCAGTTTCCAACCAAGTTTCCGGTCTCTCTTCCATCCAGTTTCCAACCGAGTTTCCAGTCGCCCTTCCAGTTAGTCTCCAACCAAGTTGTCAGTCGCGCTGTCAACCAATTTCCAGCCAAGTTCCCAGCCGCACTGCCAACCAGTTTCCACCCAAGTTGCCAGTTGCCAGCTACGCAGCCAGCCAGTTTTCCGCCATGATATCAGTAGTGATGTCAACCAGCTTCCATCCATGTCGCCAGCCATCCAGTTTCCAGACATGTTTCTGATCAAGGCAATCTTCCAGTCAAAGATTGATAGTTGCAATCAACAGCAAAAATCAACCCTTCTAGTCAAAGTCAATGTCATTGGTAAAACCCGCTAGCCCTGTCAATTTGGCCCGTTTTCACCGATCCAGTGCAAAAACCCTGGAACAAGATTCTGGAAGTTTTTGGATGACTTGCTAACCAAGTTGCTGGAGGCAAATTCTGAAATATTCCAGATGACTTGTTGGCCAAGTTACTTCCATATGAAGTTTATCTCGAAATTATGGTTTATCATATATATTCAACTGTATAAATAGAGGGGAATCTCAACCCTAAAAGGACACGCCCGAAAATACACCAGTAAACCCTTAAAGGGATCATAAATTATTGTAATCAATAGATCAATAAAATATCTCTCCCTACGAGGATTCATCCGTGGATGTAGGCAACATTTGTCGAACCACGTTAAGTTTGCGTCTTTATTATTCTTGTTTGTTTTGTGCTATTAACCCTAATTTTACATCATCATCACCCATCAATCAATCGTGTTTAGTGCCTGAAAATATTTCTGGGTACAAACATAACCCATGAGGTGAAATGAAGTTTTAAACCTAGAAAATCTGGAGGAAAAAAAATGAATTTAAGTTCTACATTGATCATACATAGAAAATCTGGCCGACATTCAACAGACTTTCATGAGGTACATGGAATATTACACTATTCTCTCTGCATACCCTCTTTAGGAAAGCATAAACGTAATCAATTGATATCTTCTTAATGAATTCTGAATCTCTTCTGGCTCTAACTACCGTATTCCCGAGTATATGTACTACGCCTGCATCCCTACAGCTTTTTAAGTACTCCATCTCATCTAACTCCGTCTGATGACTTGTTTGCCCAGCTGAAGTGAAGAAGTTGTTTGGGGCTCTTAGTGCAGATGATTTTGCAGGTATAATACCGCCGTCGTCGTATCCTGATGAAGTTACAGTACTGTCCACATTCATAGATATTGTCATGTTTCTATTATTGGCTAATAACTGTGAATCTCCTGACCTGACTGTTTGCTGTCCATATGAACTGTACTCCTCTGAATCTGAACATCCTTCCATCATATATTCAAGTGTAACAAACAAGAAAAGGTTTTCAAAGAGCTTTTTCTCAAAATCGTCGTCTTTCTTGTGGAGATCCTTATAACCGTACCTGGCCACGCATCTGAACATATGGAATTCTTTTGGTCCAATTCGCTTTACAAGGAACCGTTCTTCTTGAGGTACAGTGTAGACAGGAAGATACTTCACGCAGACGAGAATTACAACTGAGTGAATTGCAGGGAGATTTGTGATCAAATGAGAGAAGATGTAAGGAACTCCACTTGCTAATTCAGTATATACTAGTCCAATACCTGGGACTCGTACTAATCCTAGGTTCGGTCCCAAACCAAGTATCCAAGACATCGATACTTTACTGTGCAACTCAACTTCGTAACGCTTTGCTTTTCCGTAATGCCACACGTACATGATGATAAAAAATACTACAGCTATAACAAGAGGAACCCAACCACCTTCACCAACTTTTAAAAGTACTGCTGAGAAATAAGTGCATTCAACGATTAATGATAAGACAGTGAAGATGACAACCAGAATCCAGTGACTCCGCCATTCCAGTATCATTATTAGTATCATAAGAAATGTTGTTACAAGCATAACTGTCACCACTGCTGTTCCTGTTGGTAGCAAAAACAAAATACTAATCATATGCTAAACGCTGAAATCACTGATTCCCACATGACGGACGTACGCCTGTCGATTACAGGAGACAGAATAGAAAAAAAAAATTGCAAGGAACAAAAGGAAAAATATAAACTCACCATAAGCATTTCCGATCTGGCTTTGGTTTCTAAATCCTACAGTAACAGCAATGCACATAAGCATAAGAATCCAATTAATATCGGGTATGTATATCTGCCCGAGGATTATCTTTGATGTATGAACAACTTTAACCCTTGGGAAACAACCAAGTGCAAGAGCCTGCTTGATTATTGAAAAAGCCGCAGATATAGTGGCCTGACTTGCAACAATAGCTGCTCCTGTTGCGATAATAAACACTGGCCAGTATATACTTTCTGAAAATTACAAATCAGAGGTTAATCAGATATAAGCACTTAACTTTCTTATGAATTTCAAACGCAGGAGTTCAAAGGAGACCTGGTATAGAACGGTAGAATGCATCAATCACGTGATCCTGATTTTTGACGATGTAAGCAGCCTGTCCTGTATAAGCCAATAAAAGGCAAGGGAACACGAGCAGCGTGAAAGCTAGTTGAACAGCCGATACAGGAAAATGGGATATGTCTGCAAATAGAGCTTCCGTCCCTGCAAGGATTATGTCGACTCGTCAGTATCCTGTGGGTTTTTAACTATAGGAAATATCCAAATATGTGAAGAATAGTTACCGGTGATGCTAAGCATGATTCCTCCAAGGGTTCTCCAACCTCCTCGTTGGAAATATCTATAAATATAAATTGGAGAGAAGGCTTTTAAAACTGAGCTGTCATATTTCCATATATTGAAAGCGCCAATGCCTCCAATTAAAAGAAACCAAAGAAGGACAATTGGAGCAAAGAGCCATCCAACTTTATCTGTTCCATAATGTTGCATGCTGAACAATCCAACTAATATGATAGTCGAAACAACTAGCACTACATCTGCACAGAATAAAACCAAGACTATTACCCATCTATATGAAGAAAAGAGTGGATCAAGGGGAATAGAAATTGCTCATCGTAAAAATCATGCATAGTCTTAGTATCAGGCTAGAAAGGTACCGCCGCTCATCTTCGGGTGATCTACCTTGATCCCTCCAATGGCCGAAAGAACTGAAAAGGAATTGGGAGAAAGAGATTTTAATCAAAGATAATGAATTGCTAACTTGGCATGAGACCAAACAAACAAGACGGTTAAATTGCTAAAGCAAGAATCGAAATCAGACCTGATATGGCTGGAGTTAGAATCCCATCTCCAATAACCATGCACGTCCCGACAAGGACAAGTATCAACAGTAAATTTTTCCTTAATGCTGTCGCTTCCAACCATCTCTTGGTCTTAGCCGCAAAAGATTTCTCATGGAATATATGACGACTGTACGTTGTTAACTGCTCATCCGTCGGGTGATGGTTTGGAATAGTATTCACTTTTGCATGTCGACATAGTATTGAATAAAGAGCCAATGTTCCACCTGCAACATCGTAAGCACATAGATATGCAGGTAATATTTGACCCTCTCAACTTAGACTCTTGCATAAAACGACATCCAGAGGCCTGGATAAACTACAATTTATAGCTGATATATATTCATATTTACCTTGACCATTGTCGTTCGCCCTTAACACAACAAAGACATACTTGATGAGTGGAATAAGAGTAAGCGAATATATAATCAACGATAATGCTCCAACAACATCCTCTGGATCCTTGATTCCTTCAGGAAATGTATTGTAGAAGACATACAAAGGAGATGTGCCCAAGTCTCCATAGACCACTCCAAGACTCTGGAATGCTAGTCTCAATACTAATAGTGATGAAAATTTCTGCAGAAACATTATAAAAAAAAAAAAAAACACTAAGCCCGGGATTTAAACCCCCTATTATGGGTCCTCAACAGACAACGACCCTATCATATGAACTAAAATGCACAAAATTTTGTGTAATCAGACTAGTAATTGCATTTAAAGTGTCCACAAATGATCAAATTGAAATCATCTAAAGAACAACAAAGAGAAGAAATTAAAGAGGGTGAAATCTGACCTTTTCTCTGTTCATATTCTTGAGCCTTCCAGCTTCTTCTTCCATGGGTTGATCAAGTTTCTGGTTCAAATCCCACATACTATCTCTATTCTCAGTACTCTGTTCATCAATTGGTGGGACTGAATTTGTTGTCTCCATCATTCCAAACTAAAAATTCCTTGAAAATCCTACACTCCAAAATTGTATCACTGATTTGATGGATGAGTTGGGAGAATGGATGGGTTCAGCTGAAAATGGAAAAAAAGATATCAATTTTCATATACAAACACTAAAATCTTGATAAATACAGTGATTATTTCCCGCCATCAACAGAGACCTCAAAAACTCTAGAAATTAATATCCAAAAGATTCGAAGATCAAAGTTTTGTACTACTACAGATTGAACAACATCTTTTCTCTGATGTCTCTCTAAATAATCAAAATGGAAGACTAGTATTTGATTAAAAGATACATAAGAATTCTAACCTGTTTCTGATGCTGCTTTCATTGAAAGTTAGTCAGTCGCTCTTCTTCCGTTGTTATTTCAGGAGATTATGATTATAGTTTCATTTTCTTAATTTTTTTTTCTATTTCATTAATTCAAACTTTTTTCTGATGCTGCATATGCATATACATATACGGGTTGAAATCTTCTTTCTTTTTAATTTCTTTTATAATATAGAAGGGAAATATGTATTTTAGTCGTGTGTATATATTGAAAAGAAACGACTAGAGAAAGACCAATCAAAACAAAGAATTTACTTAAAAACTTCTGAGAAGAATTTTCCGATGAAAACGCTTTGGGCAAGCTTTTAGATGTAATTTTTCTGCTTTCGGATGAAAATAACTTGGTTAACCTATACCAGCAACTAACCCTAAAGAGAAGTCATTGATGTTGTAGGTTGACAAAATGAGCATAATATTCCTCCTCTACACGTCTGATCTAGGTAGGAGTGCAGGCCTCGAATACCAACCACATACCACCACCACTTCGAAAAATTGGAAAGTTGGAATATATATATATATATATATGAAAATGTATCCGGCCTTTCGTTAGACTTTTGTTGTTTATTTTAGTACTTTTGTTGTTTAGTACACCTTGCTAAAATGTTTATGTTTTCTTGTCCTTGCACCAACCGGGAGGGGAGGGATAAATAATATCACTTGATACAACGCATATTGATTTGTAAACTAACGGTTGATTTGTAAACTAACGGTAATTTCGACATAACTTGGTTCTTGTACATAAATTTAAATCGGAGGGAATGCCTTCTTCTTCTATCTTGGAAGCGTTAAACTAGGCAGAGGTGCTAGTTTAGACAAAGTTATGTAACCGAAACTCCACAGGAGTAACTCCAAAAGTGGTTTTAAGTGATTAAATTAATTTTTATCGTATATAATAAATAATTTAAATGAGTTCTAACCTTAAACACTTACGAAGATTACGTATAATACATATTGCTAGTTTTATCTGGGCCGGTAGGTAATAATTAATTATATTACCTAAAGCTTGGATGTATGCCTCTAATAATTGTTTATTCTTCATTGATATTATTAATATAATTAATTATTTGATTATTATTATTATATGAAATATAGTACAAGTTTAAATAATATCAGAGTTGTTTACTTTCTATGAGATCATGGCTAAATTCTCTGGCTCCGTAATTGAAAATTCTATCACTACATATTTTATTAAAAAAATTATTACTAGTTTTTGTATAATGAAAACTAAAATCAACAATAAACTGCTGAATAAAATTAATAGAAATATATTAACTGCTGAATTCAAAATTATATCATATTCGAATAAAATTAATAATAGACGAAGAAGGCCATTATTAATGTAATAATAATGGTGGGTGAACATTGACTTAATAAATATGGGTCCCGCTAACTGCTCAATATCGTACTAACGAACCAATTTAGCAACATATGCGACCTTTCAAAAAATGAAACCCACATTTGTTGCCTAGTATGACGTGCCAGGCAAGTGACACACAATGATTGCATGTTACAGTGTTGCAGGCCAAGTCGGTGCTTAGCCTTAATGGCGCAATGCTCAGCCATAATAGCGTAACACTGCATAGACTATCAAATACTAAGATAGTGGAACCCTACACGGCCAGTGACGTGCAAAGGTAGTGCTACACTGTAAATATATTTGGCTAAGTAATGAAGCTTATTGGCCGACACAATGAGGCTTCATTCAGGGATTGGCAAGACATTACCAAAGTTGACAGATGCAACATGCGATGTTGGCATCAAGACATATCCGCAGAATTGAGTTGGCCCAAACTCAAGGATGCTGCAATAGTGAAGAATAGGCCAGGAGTTGGTCTATGGCATTAGTTCAAGGTTGGCAAAAGCTTGAATAGTACAAACAAGCTAGTAGTGCAAGAGTGGCATTGCTATTGTCGAGCAGATTGGCTAAGTGAAGCATATGGCGCATTGATAACCAGAATGAACTAAGGAAGTGGCGAAGTGATTGTAGCGTAACAGTGGCGCAATACAAAGGCCATGTCTAGTAAAGCACAACAGTTGTGAAATACGTCTCAAGTGACAGTTAGGAGTTGGTTATTGGCTTCACAAGCGTGCCAAATGTGTGAGACAAGGGAGAACGGTTATATAAAGAGTTTATAACCTTATTAGATTGTTCATAAACAACAAGAACAGGTGTGGAACCAATTTGCGTGACAACACAAAAGGTGGCAGTTGAAGTTGGTGGTTATGGAAAGTACTTGGACACTTTGATGTCCAAGGCTTGTGCAAGCGGTTGCACAGAATTTTTGGCCTGATCCTAGTTAGTGTAAATTGTATAGGAATCAATAATGTTGGTGTTGTTCGTTTGAGAGAAGAACCATTGATTGTAGAGAGTGTTAGGTATTCACCAAGAGGGTGAATGGCCTGTTTTGGTCCATGTGATGGCCAAGTTTTGTAATCTTCCTCTAGTGCAATAAAATGGGTTTGTTGTAGTATATTTTTGTGTTCTTATGTTGCTGATTTGTGTGAGTTGTTAAATTGGAATTGATGCATGGCAAACCTCTTATGGTTATGGGGGCATGAAGACTTAGAGATAAGGGAGAAAAGACTTCCATTGCGTATTGCCTTATGAGTGAAGACAGATGCATACTTTGATGCAAGTGTGCAAGGATGAGTACTTGTGGGTGAAGTTGATTCACTGAACCACATAGTATTGCTAGTCATGTCCCATGAAAATTTTAGGCGATTAAATTGGCATGTGACAGCTGGTATCAGAGCTGTCTTTGGGGACACAGTTGTTGATTTTTGTCTCTTTTTACTCAAGTTGGTGTCATTTGTTTGTCAAATTCAGTGAATAATTGTTTGGGTTTCGCTAGTATGGAGACTAGTAGAAGTTGGTCTTGTACGGAAAGATCAATTGGAATGACCTTTGAAGCTTGGAGTAGCAACATGCCAAGAAAGGTTATGACAAAGGTGTCAAAATTCCTTCCCAAAGTGTTAGTCGAACGCGCAAAAGTCATTGAAAACCTAGTTTTCAAGTGATTGCATGACAAAACTAAGAAGTATGATGACTTATATGGTGCAAGTCAGGTATTAAAGTCCATGTTTCTCAAAAGTAGGCAAAGATTACGCCTTTAGAATGCATATCTTTGTGTTGTTATCAGTAGCGAGTACATTCCAAGTTGTAATGGGAATTTTACGAAAATTTGTGAACTCAAAGATGGTGTTGGCTTTTGCGGTGGCAAAGAAGATGGAGAACTTATCTATGCGATAGATTGAATATGTTTTCATCGTATCTAGTTTGATGGAAGATTAAAGTTATCTCTCTCGAATGCATGTACCTTGGTGGTAATGCAAAGTCTGGTTGCAACCCAGTGTTTTTGTGGCAATGTGATGCCATAAAAGAAGAATTGGATGGCCGATTCTTATCAAGTATAAATCTTATGGAAAGGCTGAAGAAATAAGCGCAAGTTAGGGAAAAACCGATACACCACGGTCTTGCATTTTCAAAGAGTTCTTCGTTGATGCTAGATGTGCACAAGGAGTGTGCTTAAACCTGGGTTACGAGTGGGATCAATATGCTTGGACAAGGGTGTCCGAAGACCTGCATTAACCACAAGCGAATTTTTTCGTTAGCTGCAAATCAACAATTGTTGCTACTGAAGTTGATTTTGGAGAAGGGGAAAGACAATAGTAACTAGTTGTGAATCGACAGTAAAAATGAGTTCCAAGTTTGAAGAAGAATGCGACATTCTTGCTTCATGGAACGTAGGAAGTGGCGCCTCATTTGCAAGGATTATGGCCTTATTAAATTTGTCCAAGGGATTTATCAGCGAAAGTCATTGATTAATATGACTTTGCTGAGATCTATGGTGATGATGAGCATTACCAAGTTAAGTCTGTTCCAGTTGTGAAAAGGTGCACAAGTTTCTGTCAAGATTCAGGCGCTAATTGGCATAGCAAGTGTGCAACAGTAGCATGCGAAAAATAGGATTTAGGCATGGCCAAGATGCATAATGCATTTAGAGTTGCAAGTTAGGCCAAATTAAAGATGCGTGGAGAAGGAAGGACAAAGTATTAGTGATGCATAAGAATGACATGATGTCATTTTTTTGAAGAAATCTTTATGAAAGCTAAAGCAACATGATAGCATCAGTTTGAAGGAGTATTCAACTAAATGTAAATTATATTATGCTTCGTTATGGAAGTGGCGTAAGAATGTTGATAGTTGAAAGAATGCATGTGGAAAAGTGAATTGCTACATTGGGGACAGTAGGTGTTGTCTCGCTTCCTTTTTTCCTTAGAAGCGAAGATGAAGTCAGTATTGCAAGACTTGTTAAGTCTTACAAGTTGCAATCAGTTGGCGTGAGTATTTGCTCAAGTTTGGGTATACTTTCAGTTTGGGTCGAGTGGACCTTGGTGTTGGGAATTGTCTCTCTATGTAAGTGTTTATAGGTGAAAATAGTTTCTACTGATTTTGGTAATTGCAGGTGTGAAGGTGTGAAACTGTTTAAACCCTAAACAATGTACTACAAGGGAGTACTTTAGATTCGAGAGATCAATCTGTACAAGTCCGGCCAAAAACAGGAAATGGTCGTTCCAGACTTGCTTCAGTCACAAAGAGGAGGAAAATGGGTTGGTTTTGGGGAGAGAAGCAAGGAGAGTGGTGAGACCCGAATAATTAATTCTGGAAGAGCAATTGGGTTTCTAAGACGTTGTTAGAGAAGTATGAGAGCTCACGAGGAGAGCTAGCAGATAAGTACTTATGAATGTTGTGTAGTCCGAATGAACTTGGTTGTCCAAATGGAAATAGGTAGGACCTATTTATACAAGTCAAGTAGAAACGTACCCTGGTCTCTTTAAGGAATGGGGAAGTAAATGTGCGGAGGTGGTAACCGTATGCATGGACTTGATATCACATAAAGTAGTTAACGTATGAAACTGGTTTTTATAAAACTGTTAACGTTATAGAATTGATGTTCCATAAAGTTAGTTAACTCACGACTTTATGTTCCATGAACGTTTCCCATATAACTCATGTATTTACTAGGCTCCTCACCCTTATGACACTTCCTTATAAGGGGCGTAGTGTACGCCCCACGTTGTAGACCACCAAACCAATACCCAAAGAGAATCCCCCTGTTTGTGTTGATGTCTCAAATGTTTTGGAAAATATGTAAAACGTTGTTGTGGCTTGTCAAGTCGAGCTTGGGGAACTTGCTAGACAGTTGACCTTCGACGGTCGAGATGTTGCATCTTGAGAGGAGGGGAAACCGTTGATCGTTGCACACCTTCGTTTTGGTCGTCGCGTAGTGAGGTCCAACAGGGTGGCACGACTAGGGTGTTTTTAGACTTGGAATGAGGGTCCAATAGGTGTCCATGGGCTGCTAGATTGTATAGGTAAGTGACCAAGCTAGGGTTTTGGGTCTAAAGTCATGAGGGGACTTTAGACGGCCAGGATTTGCTCCTGGGATTGAAGGGCAACTGTGGATTGTCATCTGGTTTAAATTTGGTAGCCGCATAAGGAAGGATAGTATGGTGGCGCGGCATGAGGGGCCATGGTTTGGAATGGCGCGGATATCTTGGCTAGGTGCGTGACCAAGCTAGGGTTTCGGGTCTAAAGTCATGAGGGGACTTTAGACGGCCAGGATTTGCTCCTAGGATTGAAGGGCAACCGTGGATTGTCGCCTGGCTTCAATTTGGTAGCCGCATGAGCAAGGACAGTATGGTGGCGTGGCATGAGGGGCCATGGTTTGGCAAGGCGCGACTAGCTTGGCTAGGTGGGTGACAAAGCTAGGGCTTCGGGTCTAAAGTCATGATGGGACTTTAGACGGCCAGGATTTGCTCCTGGGATTGAAGGGAAACCGTGGATTGTCGCCTGGATTCAATTTGGTAGCCGCATGAGGAAGGCCAGTATGGTGGCGCGGCGTGAGGGGCCATGGTTTGGCATGGGGCTTCTAGCTTGCCTAGGTGCGTGACCAAGCTTGGTTTTTGGGTCTAAAGTCATGAGGGGACTTTAGACGGCCAGGATTTGATCTTGGGATTGAAGGTCAACCGTGGATTGTCGCCTGGATTCAATTTGGTATTTGTGAGGAGAATGCCAACATGATGGCGCAGTTAGCATAACTAGGGCCAATGCAGGGCGCGATTGGCATGGTGCGGCTAGCTTGGGCTAGAAGTGGCTGGCATGATTTGCCATTGGCACAAGGGTGTGATTAACATGGTTAGGGCCATGGCACGGTGCGATTGGCATGGCGCGGATAACTTTGGCTAGGTGTGGCTGGCATGATTTGCTATTGGCACAAGAGATGTGGCTAGCGTATCTAGGGCCATGGCATGGTGCGATCGGCGTGGCGCGGCTAACTTGGGCTAGGTGTGGCTGGCATGATTTGTCATTGGCACAAGAGATGTGGCTAGCATATCTAGGTCCATGGCATGGTGCGATCGGCATGGCGCGGCTAACTTGGGCTAGGTGTGGCTGGCATGATATGCCATTGGCACAAGAGATATGGCTAGCGTAGCTAGGGCCATGGCATGGTGCAATCGGCATGGCGCGGCTAACTTGGGCTAGGTGTCGCTGCCAATATTTTCCATTGGCACAAGAGATTTGGCTAGCGTAGATAGGGCTGGGCATGGTGCGATCGGCATGGCACATCTAACTTGGGATAGGTGTGGCTGGCATGATTTTCCATTGGCACAGAGGTGCAGCTAGCATGGTTGGCATGATTTGGTGCGGTTGGTGTGGCTGGCATGATTTGCAATTGGACACGTGGGAAATAGGGTTTGGCTCGTTGTAACCCTAATTTGAAAAATATACCCGGGTAATTATTTTGGAGACACATTAAAGGTTTCAATAAATGTGCCTAGTAAATGCGTATTGCTTTAAATGTCGTGGCATTACTATTTGCTAGGGTTTAGCATTTTACGATTTTAACCCTACACTAAAAACCACCATCAACATTAAGTCCCCTGCTTAGCTCGGAACAAGTATCTTGTTGCGGGGTAAGCATATGATGGTGCCAGACAAGGACGGAATCGAGATGTAAATCATTGCAGAGATGGTCAGGAGAATCCAACTAACCTTTTGAGTGGTAAAGAGAACTTTGGCTTACGGACCTGCATAAGTTCTACTGGAAATGCAGACCGTGGAGTTGTGAGGAGAAAGTTACCGTCTTGATCTGGTCGTACACCTCCAAGGCAAGGGAGCGCGTTTGTGGAGAGCAAAGAAAATGGGCGGCTTGGCTCAAAAGTCCAAGATGTGGCGTGGTCCTGGTCGCGACAATAGCATGGTGAAACACGCATGGGTGACTAGGCGCGATGGGTTTGCGGTGATGGAGAGAGAACTTGGCCGTGGCAAGGTGAGGTTTGGCATGCATAGATGGCTAGTGGCGGTGAGGATGAGACATGGAACGGACTGCTTGGCGATCTATCTTCAAGGGCTTGGTTAGTTTTTTTTTTTTTTATATTTTACTTGACCAGGAAGTTCTTTCTCTCTTCAAACCAAAACGTTACGCCCATAAAAGAATAAGAGCGTTACTCTTTCTGCTTTGGTTGTCGATTTTTGCTTCTGAAGCTTGGCGTTGGTGGTGAGAAAGGAACACACGATCTAGCGGGCCTCGAGTGCATGCTTTCCACGATTTCTCACCAACCAATATTATTTCTCATAGCCATGCATGAGATTTAACTAGGATCGGATATTATGCCTTAACTCACGGACAATATAAAAAGTTTTTCCTTTTGAGGTTGCATCACCTTGATGTACATAAAGATGACCTCGAATCCTACATTCTCATAGTTTGTCTTTGTCCACCCTTTTTACTGGTACTGCCTCGTTTTTTTTTTTTCATTTTTATCCTCTTTCTTATGCGTGTATAGATAGGATGTAACTTGACCACTTTCTTTGTTCTTTGTAGTGTATGATAAGACCCTCTAGGGATAGCCATGTCTTCAATTATTCGGATCAGGACTTCAGAATTGATGGAAATCGACCCTCTTCTCATGAGAAGGCATTGGCTAAAATTGAATCTCTATTCCACGAGGCCGGTGAAATCGTTAAGGACCTTCCTTCCGTCTATCTCCATGAAGTGCATGCGCGTGTTCAGACCTTCTTGGGTTCGGTGAGCATGGGGAAGGGACGAGAAAATGAGGAAGAACTTTGGCGTGTTGAGAAGTTCCAGCGTGGCAAAACCCTTCCTTGGTCCGGTCATAGGGCGGGTCAAACTGTTTCTAAGTCGAAACAGCGGAAAATCGAGAATGTGAAGTTTTCGGAGAAAAGCGCCATCGTTCTCGATTTTGATACAGATGAATCAAAAGATCTTCTACAGAGTGTCAATGAGAAAATCCTCGAGGGAGCATCTGGAGGAAACGAAGTCGCCTTTGAATTTGATTCCAAAGGTGTCGTTGGTGATACTGGAGGGGTCATGGTGGCGTATGCTGGACCGACCGTCAGAGCAGACACTGCTGCTGCTGTGGTTGCTTCAGGATAGGATGTTGAGGTTCTTGCTGCTGACACCGTTGAATGGAATATTTGTTTCCCGAGAGATTGCTTGGGAAAGTGCTTGAAGATAGCCTCAACCAAGGGGGCTTGCGCTCCATCCTTCGATTGATAGTTTCTCCATTTTGTTATTCCTGCTAGCTGCTTAGTTCCACTGATGTTTTTTTTTACACTCATCTTTTCCTTCTTCTTTATCGGTCAGCATTTTGCTTTATATATATATATATATATTTGAAGTATTTCTGGTTGTGGTATGATGGCTTCTTGTTTTGGGAGGAGATGTATTTATGCTCTCTCTTTTTTTAACGAAAAGGAAAACTCCCAAGGATAATACAAACGGTGTATTCATCTTGGGGGATACAATTTCTAAGATGAATTTATAAAGGAAATACTAAAAGGGAGAGTGACTAGGAGGTACAACATTTCAGGGGTTAGAGGCCTTGAGCCATTGTGAGTGAATTACCACGCCTTCGGGTGTGTCTTCATTGATGAGCTTGCAGTATCCTCCTAAAAGGATGTCCGCCACCAGATACAACTCGTCTTCTCTTCCACTGGGAAAATCAATCTGGATAGCCATTTTTACCGTCATCTTCCCAACTTGAATTGAGTCTGCCTTAACCACTAAATCTCAAATTAAAAACGGGTTCATATGTCGTGCAACCGCCTGAGTCTTGGTTTCGTTGGTTTCAACAGAAGTCCCAAAGCTTTTTGCAAAGCATTTGAATGGCCCAACACCCCATTCATATCTCTTGACAGGGTCTGTGCCATTAATCGCGCCGAGTCCCCATGACAAGCTAGGGGAAGGGATGACTGGTTGTAGAGAAAGTTGCTCGGTCAGACTTACTTGCGTTTGAAATCCATGAGCTAGCGCCAACAAGTCCTCTCCAGATGTCCGGGTTCCTTTGATAGTTTGTCGATGCGATGACCAGCGGGATGCTTTGTTGGAAACTCCTACGGGCGTGGACACTGGTAGAGGGTGAACGTCTGCTCTTGCTTTGTTGTCGAGTACCCATAAGTGCCCCAATATCATGTCGTGACCTAGATCTTTGACGATTCGAAATTTTCTATGCGTTATAGCGTCTCCCACCTTGATCTCGAGGTCGATGTAGCCATGTGCATTCAAAGCCTCCCCTCTCGGATTCTCAATCGTGGACGAGGAATAGGTAGCGTCTTGTTTTGTAAATCCTGTAGCTTTCAGTGTCTTGAAAGTGACTATGTGTCGATGAGTGTGTTGTCAAATTTAATACCTCTCAAATGGGACGTGGTCAGTAGTCCCCAGTTCTTCCCTCTGGTTACGCCTGTTTGTAGGGATTGGGCACTTGGTGTGGCCTCTGGGGGAGAAAAAAGCCTTCTGCCGGATACAATGCGATTAAGAGCTGCGAAAATATCTTGGCGCTGCACCTTGGAAAGATAGAGAATTTCGCATACATGTTGCATCATGGATTGTACAGTCTCATGTACGGAGTCCCTAGAGGACCCGCAATTTCTTATTCGAAGTGGGTCTCGATGTACCCCTTCGTCTCCTAGTTGGAGCTCCCCCTCTTTTATCTTTTCTTTGAAAATATGCTTTAGCCTGTTGCAATCATTGGTCGGGTGGTGGAAGAACATGTGGTAGTGGCAGTACTTTGGGTTTTCCATCTCAACCATAGTTAGCGGACGTCTAGGAGGTGGAAGTCTGACAACATCGTCTTGAACCCAGGCTTTTAGGAGATCAATCACCTCCTCGATGGGAAATGGGAAATCGAAGGTATTTCTTTCGGTTTCGTGATGATGCACGTGAGTTTTAGTGACGGCCTTCTGTGGCGGGGTCTCCCATTGCGCTGGTGCTTCACGTTTTGGATGGGGGGGCGTATTCGGGGCCTTCATTTTCCCCTTTCGTTCACTATGTTCACAGAAGATGAGCCGGCATTAAATTGCTTGATGATGAGGCGTCTATTCCCGCGAGTTTCACGCGCGTCTTCGGTTCGAGTTGGCCTAGTTCTTTCCAGCAATGCCGGTGCTGTCGTTGCGGATCGTCTAGCGGATTCATGGAGATCAGAGAATGTTTGGAAGCGCAAGTTCTCTAGCAAGGCGTGGTAAATAGGAACCATACCATTGATGCATGCGTTTACCAGCTGTTGCTCGGTCACGTTTGGGTCGTGACAGTCGAGCGCTTGAACCTTGAACCTTTTGACGAAATCATTCATATGTTCGTTATCCCACTGGTTCATTCTTCCGAGGTCTGAGAAAGTAAATTGTTCAGACACAAAGAAGTATTTCTTGTAAAACGCGGTGACCATGCTACTCATGTTGGGAATACTGTTCGGCAGGATGTTGTTGTACCACGTATACGCCCTTCCAGTAAGATATTTTGAGAATTCCCTTAGGCGAAGAACGTGATTATATTCATGTTCACCTAGGGATTCCAGGAAACGGGAGACATGCTCGTGTGCATTCCTGGTACCATCGTACATGGTAAATTATGGAGAGGAGTACCCCCTTGGGAGGGGAATTCTCTGCATTTCAAACGGGTAAGGGGGTTGGTGCTGATGCACGTCCATTTCATCATTCTTGACTCGGTTGCGGAGAAGTTTCTCCATATCTTCTCGCGTGACGAAGTTGGACGGCTGATTTCTTTCCGATGGGATTCTAGCATGAATCCCCTCGTCTGCGGAGGCGTGTTCTGCCGAGGTGCCAACGTCGGGGGTGTTAGAGATATTTCTAAATGGCTCTGGAGGCATGACTCGCGTGTTAGCCGCTCTGTCAGGGTCTTGAGAAATACAAGTACTTCCTTTTGTGTTGAAACCATATCTGTTTGAGCCCTGGCGAGCATTTCCTATCGTTCCATTAAATCAGCGATGGTGACATAAGGACGGATTCCCCTGGTACCTCCGGTCTCTCGTCCGGTTAGTTGGGTAGTTGGAACTTTAGTCGTGGTCGGGGGCGCCATGCTGGACGAAGCATTAGGAGCCGCAGCGGAAGCTTTGGTGACTGGTGGCGCAACGCCCGAAGAGGTGTTTTCGTTGCCGTGACTAAGGGGTTGTGCAGAGATATTAAAGGCAGCGGCAGCTCTGTCCCTTGTGACTGGAGGTGTTACGCTTGAGGGAGTACCTTCAGAGATACTGTAGTCAGTAGAAAACGTAACGACGTTACTGGGAGAGACATTAACATCAAGGACGTGCTCCGTGTTGGTATTTTCGGCAGCCGCTTCAGACCTGAGTTTCACCATATTGGGATTAACGTTCGGGAAACGAAATTTAGGATTTGGGGTTGATGTTGTAACCGATAGATCAATCCTATCGCTGTGGTTTCCAATTGTTTATAGGTGAAAATAGTTTCTACTGATTTTGGTAATTGCGGGTGTGAAGGTGAGAAACTGTTTAAACCCTAAACAATGTACTGCAAGGGAGTACTTTAGATTCGAGAGATCAATCTGTACAATTCCGGCCTAAACCAAGAAATGGCCGTTCCAGACTTGGTTCGGTCACAAAGAGGAGGATAATGGGTTGGTTTTTGGGAGGGAAGCAAGGAGAGTGGTGAGACCAGAATAGTTGATTCTGGAAGAGCAATTGGGTTTCTATGACTTGTTGTTAGAGAAGTATGAGAGATCACGAGAAGATCTAGTAGGTAAGAACTTTTGAATATTGTGTAGTCCGAATGAACTTGCTTGTCCAAATGGAAATAGGTATGACCTATTTATACAAGTCAGGTAGAAACGTACCCTGGTCTCTTTAAGGAGTTGGGAAGTAAATGTGAGGAGGTGGTAACCGTATGCATGGACTTGATATCCCATATAGTAGTTAACGTATGAAACTGGTTTTCATAAAACTGTTAACGTTATGGAATTGATGTTCCATAAAGTTAGTTAACTCACGGTTTTATGTTACATGAAATTTTCCCATATAACTCATGTATTTACTAGGTGCCTCACCCTTATGAGGAGCGTAGTGTACGCCCAACGTTGTATACCACCAAACCAATACCCAAAGAGAATCCCCCTGTTTGTGTTGATGTCTCGAATGTTTTGGAAAACATGTAAAACGTTGTTGTGTCTTGGCAAGTCGAGCTTGGGGAACTTGCTAGCAAGGTGACCTTCGACAGTCGAGATGTTGCATCTTGAGAGGAGGGCCAACCGTTGATCATTGCACGCCTTCGTTTTGGTAGCCGCATAGTGAGGTCCAACAGGGTGGCACAGATAGGGTGTGTTTAGACTTGTCATGAGGGGCCAAGAGGTGGCCATGGGTGGTGTCACATGCCCATTTAATCGCCTAAAATTTTCACGGGACATGACCGGCAATACTACGTGGTTCAGTGAATCAACTTCACCCAAAAGTACTCAGCCTTGCACACTTGCATCAAAGTATGCATCTGCCTTCACTCATAAGGAAATACGCAACGGAAGTCTTTTCTTCTTTCTCTCTAACTCTTCATGCCCCCATAAGCATAATAGGTTCTGCCATGCACTTCAACAATTCTCACACAAACCAGCAACACAATGAACATAAAGACATGACACAATTAACCCATTTTATTGTATCAAAGGAAGATTACAAAACTCGTCCATCACATGGACCAAAAACAGGCCATTCACCCTCTTGGTGAATGCCTAACTCTCTCAAACATGAGACTAACTCTCTCCTATGTAGCCTGACAATAGCAATGCAACTCTTGCATTACCAACTTGTTTGCACTGTTCAGACTTTGTCCCTGCCTTGAACCAATGCATAGACTAACTATTAGTCTATTCCCCTCTTCTTGCATCATTGTTGAGTTTGGGCCAACTCAATTCCATGGATATGCATCGAAGCCAACATCACATGTTGCATCTGTCAACTTTGGCCATGTCTTGCCTTTCCTCAATGAAGCCTTATTGTGTCGGCCAATAAGCTTCATTCTTTAGCCAAATATATTTATAATGTAGCACCACTCTTGCACTTCATTGGGCCTGTAGGGTTATGCCATTCTTGACACTTGACAGTCTATACAGTATACCGCTATTATGGCTTCACAATGCGCCATTACGGCTGAACACTTACTTGGCCTGCAACTCTATAACGCATCATCAATATACGTCACTTGCAGCACCGCAACAAACCTCCCCTACCTAATCCGTTCAACGTCCTCGTTGAACGCCACAAATTATACTCTTTATACTTGTTCTCTGGCCTTGTACGCTTCTAAGTTCTTCTAAGAAATCATCAAACTTTGTTTAGACTTCATCTTTGCCAAAACCTTTATGCCTAGTACCAAATGCCATCACCTAGCTTACTTCCTTGCTATTGATCCTACTGATTTGTAATTTGTTGTTACGTCGCGACCGCTTTCAACTCCATCTCAAATCATATATCAACACCCAAATGCAAACTGGAAATTCTTCTTGCCAACTCCCTGAAATAGACTTGAATTTCACTTTAATCATTTGTTCCTAAGTGTACACAAGCAATGATTCCTCCAACTGATCACAATTATCATTACCATAGTCTTACGCCTTCATTCTCCGAATTTAGTTGCACCACGCAACTTGACAGGACTTATACAAGACTTGGCCTTAAGCTTCAATCATGTTGCGCCTTCGCCAAACATGCCATGCCTTAAGGTATGCACTTTATGATTTCATACCACTCTTGGTATGCGCCTTATCCTATGGCTTTTGCTTCACTTTGCAAACATCGGCACCTTCACTAGATTTGGCCTTGAAATCATGTTGCAAACTTTACCTTCTTGGACTCGTATCATTTGTATGTTAAAGAACCAGTACCTCACTGTTCTTGCATCGTCGCGACACCTTGATTGAAATGCATGACTTTGGTATAGTCATGACTTAGGACACCCCTAACATTAGACCGCCTTCCCAGAGACCAGGCATCCTGTTCACGTGCCTTTGAAACCAGCACTTAAGCATCATTTTCTCTTTCAAACTGCTACGCTTTAATGTAGCGGAAAAACAGCATCATGTTCTTCCTAACAATGAGTTACTTTTAACTCATTTACTTGATGGACTTACATCTTCATTCTTGCTGCGTTACTCCATGCTATCGCTTCCATATGCCGTCGCACTTCCACATAACTATCAACAACAAACTCGACTATGCCACCAACTCCTCTATTTGCTTCTTTCAATTTCAGCGTCTTCTATTGTATATTTTGGCTTAATATACTGTGTAGCATCTTCCACTCGAATTAGCTTTACTTTGAACGAAAGAGGCAAGATCTTTCACTTCAAATACCCTCATTCACTAGTACCTTACATAGAGAGACTTCATTCCCACACCAAGGTCCACTCGACCCAAACTGAAAGTATACTCAAACTTGAGCAAATACTCACGCCAACTGATTGCAACTTGTAAGACCTAACAAGCCTTGCAATACTGACTTCAACTTCGATTATAAGAAACAAAGGAAGCGAGACAACACCTATTGTCCCCAATGTAGCAATTCACTTTGTCACATGCACTCTTCCAACTATCAACGTTCGTATGCAACTCCCATAACGAAGCACACTATAATTGACAATTAGTTAAATACTCCTTTTAGACTGATGCTATCATTTTGCTTTAGCTTTCATGAAGATTTCTTCAATAATGGCCACATGCCATCTTTATGCATCACCACTACTTTGTCCCTATTCTCCCATGTATCTATGAGTCTCCTAATTTTGCATCTTCAACCGCATCATGCATCTTGGCCATGCCCAAATATCATTTGGATCATGCTATCGTTGCATATATGCTTTGAAAATTAGCACTCAATTCTTGACACAAACTTGTGCACCTTTGCACAACTCGAACAGACTTAACTTGGTGATTCTGAGCATCACCATAGAGCTCAGCAAAGTCATATCACTCAATGACTTCCGCGGACAATTATCTTGGACAATATTAAAAAGGAACAATCCTTGCAAATGAGGCTCCACTGCCTACATTCCATGAAGCAAGAATACCACATTCTTCTTCAAACTTGGAACTCATTTTTACTATCCACGCACATCTGGCAACTCTTGTCTTCCCCCTATGCTAAAATCAACTTGAGTAGCAACAATTGTTGATTTGCAGTCGACAAGAATATCCGCTTGTGGTTATGATCAAATGCAGGTCTTTGGACACCCTTGTCCAAGCATATTGATCCCACTAATAAACTAGGTGAAAGCACACTCCTTGTGCTTATCTAGCATCAACGAAGAACTATTTGCAAACTCAAGACCGTGGTGTATCGGTTTTCCCCTAACTTGCACTTCTGTCTTCAGCCTTTCAATAAGCTTTGTGCTAGATAAGAATTGGCCATCCAATTCTTCTTTTATGGCATCACAATTGCCACAAAAATGCTGATTCACAATCAGACTTTGCATTACCACCAAGGTACATGCATTCGAGATATATAACTTTAATCTTCCAACCAACTGGCTACGATGAAAACATCTTCAATCTATCGCATATACATGTTCTTCATCTTATTTTCCCCTGCAAAGGCCATCAACTTCTTTGCATTCATGAATTTTCGCAAAATTCCCAATACCTCTTGTAATGTACTCGCTACTGATAACACTACGAAAGAATGCATTCCAAATGCATAATCTTCGCATACTTGTGAGAAACATGGACTTTAACACCTGACTTGCACCATATAAGTCAGCACACTCCTTAGTTTTGTCATGCTATCACTTGAAAACCAAGTTTTCAATGACTCTTGCACGTTTGTCTAACACTTTTGGTAGGCATTTTGACACCTTTGTCATAAACTTTCATGGCCTGCTGCTACTTCAAGCTTCAAGTTCATTCCAATTGATCTTTCCACACAAGACCAACTTCTTCTAGTCTCCATACTAGTGAAACCCAAACAATTCACCACTGAATTTGACAAACAAATGACACCAACTTGAGTAAAAGAGAGAAAAATCAGCAACTGTGTCCTCTAACACATCTCTGATACCATCTTGTCACATGCCCATTTAATCTCCTAAAATTTTCACGGGACATGACCGGCAATACTATGTGGTTCAGTGAATCAACTTCACCCACAAGTACTCAGCCTTGCACACTTGCATCAAAGTATGCATCTGCTTTCACTCATAAGGCAATACGCAACGGAAGTCTTTTCTTCTTTCTCTCTAACTCTTCATTCCCCCATAAGCATAAGAGGTTCTGCCATGCACTTCAACAATTCTCACACAAACCAGCAACACAATGAACACAAAGACATGACACAATTAACCCATTTTATTGTATCAAAGGAAGATTACAAAACTCGTCCATCACATGGACTAAAAACAGGCCATTCACCCTCTTGGTGAATGCCTAACTCTCTCAAACATGAGACTAACTCTCTCCTATGTAGCCTGACAATATCAATGAAACTCTTGCATTACCAACTTGTTTGCACTGTTCAGACTTTGGCCCTGCCTTGAACCAATGCATAGACTAACTCTTAGTCTATTCCCCTCTTCTTGCATCATCGTTGAGTTTGGGCCAACTCAATTCCATGGATATGCATCGAAGCCAACATCACATGTTGCATCTGTCAACTTTGGCCATGTCTTGCCTTTCCTCAATGAAGCCTTATTGTGTCGGACAATAAGCTTCATTCTTTAGCCAAATATATTTATAATGTAGAGCCACTCTTGCGCTTCATTGGCCCTGTAGGGTTATGCCATTCTTGAAACTTGACAGTCTATACAGTATACCTCTATTATGGCTTCACAATGCGCCATTACGGCTGAACACTGACTTGGCCTGCAACTCTGTAACGCATCATCATTATACGTCACTTGCAGCACCGCAACAGGTGGCTATATTGGCTAGGTGCGTGACCAAGCTAGGGTTTTGGGTCTAAATTCATGAGGGGACTTTAGACGGCCATGATTTGCTCCTGGGATTAAAGGGCAACCGTGGATTGTCGCCTGGATTCAATTTGGTAGCCGCATGAGGAAGGCCATTATGGTGGCGCAGCATGAGGGGCCATGGTTTGGAATGGCGCGGCTAGCTTTTCTAGGTGCGTGACCAAGATAGGGTTTCGGGTCTAAAGTCATGAGGGGACTTTAGACGGCCAGGATTTGCTCCTAGGATTGAAGGGAAACCGTAGATTGTCTCTTGGCTTCAATTTGGTAGCCGCATGATGAAGGCCCATATGGTGGCGCGGCATTAGGGGCCATGGTTTGGCATGGCATGGCTAGATTGTCTAGGTGCGTGACCAAGCTAGGGTTTCAGGTCTAAAGTAATGAGGGGACTTTATACGGCCAGGATTTTGTCCTGGGATTGAAGGGCAACCGTGGATTGTCTCCTGCCTTCAATTTGGTTGCCCCGTGTGGAAGGCCAGTATGGTGGCGCGGCGTGAGGGGCCATGGTTTGGCATGGCGCGGCTAGCTTGGCTAGGTGCGTGACCAAGTTAGGTTTTTGGGTCTAAAATCATGAGGGGACTTTGGACGGCCAGGATTTTCTCCTGGGATTGAAGGGAAACCGTGGATTTTCGCCTGGATTCAATTTGGTATTTGTGAGGAGAAGGCCAAAAGGATGGCGCAGTTAGCATAGCTAGGGACAAGGCAGGGCGCGATTGGCATGGTGCGGCTAGCTTGGGATAGACGTGGATGGCATGATTTGCAATTGGCACAAGGGTGTGATTACCATGGTTAGGGTCATGGCACAATGTGATTGGAATTGCGCGGCTAACTTGGGCTAGGTATGGGTGGCATGATTTGTCATTGGCACAAGAGATGTGGCTAGCATAGCTAGGGCCATGGCATGGTGCGATCGGCATGGCGCTGCTAACTTGGGCTAGGTGTGGCTGGCATGATTTGCCATTGGCACAAGAGATGTGGCTAGCATAGCTAGGGCCATGGCATGGTGTGATCGGCGTGACGCGGCTAACTTGGGATAGGTGTGGCTGGCATGATATTCCATTGGCACAAGAGATGTGGATAGCGTAGCTAGGGCCATGGCATGGTGCGATCGGCATGGCGCGGATAACTAGGGCTAGGTGTGGCTGGCATGATTTTCCATTGGAAAAAGATATGTGGCTAGCGTAGCTAGGGCCATGGCATGGTTCGATAGGCATGGTGCGATAGGCATGACGCGGATAACTTGGGCTAGGTGTGGCTGGCATGATTTGCCATTGGCACAAGAGATGTTTCTAGCGTAGCTAGGGCCATGGCATGGTGCGATCGGCATGGCGTGGCTAACTTGGGCTAGGTGTGGCTGGCATGATTTTCCATTGGCACAGAGGTGCAGCTAGCATGGTTGGCATGCTTTGGTTCGGTTGGTGTGGCTGGCATGATTTGCCATTGGCACACGTGGGAATTAGGGTTTGGCTCGTCGTAACCCTAATTTTAAAAATATACCCGGGTAATTATTTTGGAGACACATTAAAGGTTTCAGTAAATGTGCCTAGTAAATGATTATTGCTTTAAATGTCGTGGCATTACTATTTTCCAGGGTTTAGCATTTTACGATTTTAACCCTACACTAAAAACCACCATCAATAGTAAGGTAGTAGAGAATGAGGGTATTTGATATTAGAGTTCTTATGTCTTTCGTTCAAAGTAAAGCTAGTTCGTGTAGAAGATGCTACATAGCATATTAAGCCAAAATGTGTAATATAAGATGCTGAAAGTGAAAGAAGCAACTAGAGGAGTTGTTGGCATAGTCGAGTTTGTTGTTGAGATTTATGTGGAAGTGCGACGATATTTGGCAGCGATAGCATGGAGTAACACAACAAGAATGAAGATGTAAGTCCATCAAGTATATGAGTTAAGAGTAACTCATAGTTTGGAAGAACATGATGCTTAAATTGCTGGTTTCAAAGGCACGTGAAGAGGATGCCTTGTCGAACGTGATGGTGGAAAATCCCGGGTAATCCTAAGTCATGACTATACCAAAGTCATGTATTTTAATCAAGGTGTTGCGACAATGCAAGCAAAGAACAGCGAGGTACTGGTTCTTTGGCATACAAATGATGCAAGTCCGAGAAGCTAAAGTTTGCAATATGATTAGGAGGCCAAATCTAGTAAAAGTTCTGATGTTGGCAAAGTGCATAAAATACTATAGATTGTGGCTCATACAAGTGTGGTATCAAATCATAGAGTGACAAACCTTAAGGCATGGCATGATTTGGCATAGGCGCATAAGATTGAAGAATAAGGCCAAGTCTTGTATAAGTCCTGTTATGTTTCATGGTGCAACTAAAGTCGGACAATGAAAGCATAAGACTATAAAAATGGTCATAATGATTAGTTGTGAGGAATCATTACTTGTGTACACTTAGGAACAAATGATCTATGCGAAGTACATGCTAAATTCAGGGAATTGGCAAGAAGAATTTCAGTTTGCACTTGGGTGTTGATATATGATTTGAGATGGAGTTGAAAGCGGTCGTGACGCAACCACAAAGTTCAAGATTAATATGATCAATGGCAACGAAGTAAAGCTAAGTGGTGCTGATGCTAAAGCATACAAGTTGGCTAAGGGATTTTAGCAAAAGCTAGGAAAGATTGTTGAATTTCAGAAAGGGTTCTGAAAGTGCGTGCAACGAAGATTACGACCAGTATAGAGTTTATACTTGGTTACGTTCAACGAGTACGTTGAAAGAATTAGGTGGGGGAGGTCTATGACGTGCTAGGCAAGTGACGCACAATGATTGCGCGTTACAATATTGCAGGAAAGTCACTGCCTTATGAGTGAATGGCGTAATGGTCAGCCATAATAGTGCAACACTGCATAGACTGTCAAGCACTAATATAGTGGAACCCTACAAGGCCAGTGATGTGCAAAGGTAGCGCTACACTGTAAATACATTTGGCTAAGTAATGAAGCTTATTGGCCGACACAATGAGGCTTCATTGAGGGATTGGCAAGACATGGACAAAGTTGACAGATGCAACATGCGATGTTGGCATCAAGGCATATCCGCAGAATTGAGTTGGAACAAACTCAAGGATTATGCAATAGTGAAGAATAGGCCAGGAGTTGGTCTATGGCATTAGTTCAAGGTTGGCCAAAGCTTGGATAATGCAAACAAGCTAGTAGTGCAAGAGTGACATTTCTATTGTCGAGCAGATTGAATAAGTGAAGCATATGGCGCATTTATAACCAGAATGAGATGAGGAAGTGGCGAAGTGATTGTAGCGCAACAGTGGCGCAATACAAAGGCGATGTCCAGTAAAGCAAAACAGTTGTGCAATACGACTCAAGTGACGGTTAGGAGTTGGTTATTGGCTTCACAAGCGTTCCAAATGTGTGAGACACGGAAGAACGGCTATAGAAGGAGTTTATAACCATATTAGATTGTTCATAAACAACAAGAACATGTGTGGAACCAATTGGCGTGACAACACAAAAGGTGGTAGTTTAAGTTGGTGGTTATGGAAACTGCTTGGACAATTGGCTTTCCAAGGCTTGTGCAAGAGGTGCACAGAAGTTTTGGCCTGATCCTAGTTAGTATAAATAGTCTAGGAATCAATAATGTTGGTGTTGTTCGTTTGAGAGAAGAACTACTGATTGTAGAGAGTGTTAGGCATTCACAAAGAGGGTGAATGGCCAAGTTTTGTAATCTTCCTTTGGTGCAATAAAATGGGTTTGTTGCAGTATATCTTTGTGTTCTTATGTTGCTGATTTGTGTGAGTTGTTAGATTGGATTTGATGAATGAAAAACTTTTCATGCTTATGGGGGCATGAAGAGTTAGAGAGAAAGAAGAAAAGACTTCCGTTGTGCATTGCCTTATGAGTGAAGGCAGATGCATGCTTTAATTCAAGTATGCAAGGCTGAGTACTTGTGGGTGAAGTTGATTCACTGAACCACATAGTATTGCCGGTCATGTCCCATGAAAATTTTAGGCGATTAAATGGACGTTTGACACCTAGATAGTAGCTAAACCAATTGAGGATGCCTTGTGTAAGTGACATATAAGTCCTTAAAAACACGTGAAGATCAACAATTACTGAATTAAATGGTGGGATACAAATGGGTTACCCCGGAATTGACTACAAGAAAAATTTATGAATTAAATAGTGGGATAAAAGAAAAATTAAAAGGATACATACCCTTGACTTTTCATGAATGATGAAGAACATTGACCATTTTAGTTGGGTTTCCTGTATTTACCAACATTTGGTCACACTCCTCTTGCATCCTTTGAAATACAAGTACTAAAAAAGCGTGTTTGGATACCTGAACACTTAAGTCAAACCCAGATATAGGAGCGACATTTCTCCTTATAAGGCATAATTTGGAAAACTTAGGCAAGTTAAAGAGTGGTCCAGATTTTTCCTGGGAAAAAATAAATTTACGGCTGTAAAATGATGAGTTTTATTAAATATCAATAATAAATATTCTATTAGTATTTCATAATAAATGTTTGTTTAATTAATCAAATAAACATGCTTTCATTAATACAGTACATAATCAATTTATCATATATTAAATCAATAGACATTAATGGTGGTTGTGATGGTGTGTGGGGGTGATGGATCAACGGTGGGGATAATGATGGTGGGTGCTGGTGAGAATGGTGGAGTGATGACGTTAGTGGTGGTGGTGGGGGAAGAAGTAGTGGTAGTGGGATGAGAAAGATGTCCTAAGGAAGATAAATTACTTAGTTACCCTTGGTTTATTTTTTTATTTGATATTACTTTTTTTTTAAATTTAAAATAATACTTTCGTTAATACAATACATAATAAATTTATTTTATATTGAATCAGTGAACATAATATTGGTTGTGATGGTGGGCGGGGGTGGTGGATCACCGGTGGGGATAATGGCGGTGGGTGTCGGATGTGAGAATGGTGGAGTGATGACGTTAATGGTGGTGGTGGAAGAAGTAGTGGTAGTAGGATGAGAAAGGTGTCCTAAGATAGATAAATTACTTAGTTATCCTGGTTTATTTTTTTAATTTGATATACTTCTTTAAAAAAAAAAATTAAAATAATACTTTCGTTAATACAGTATATAATAAAATTTATATTATATTGAATAAGTGGACATTAATATGGTTGTGATGTTGGCGGGGGTGGTGGATCAGCGGTGGGGATAATGGCGGTGGGTGTTGGATGTGAGAATGGTGGAATGATGACGTTAATGTTGATGGTGCTGGAAGAAGTAGTTGTAGTGGGATGAGAAATGTGTCCTAAGGTAGATAAATTACCAAGTTACCTTGGTTTAATTTTTTAGTTTGGTATTAGTTTAAAAAAAAAAACTTTTATTTTTTTATTTTTTTAAATTTAAAATAATACTTTCATTAATATAGTACATGATAAATTTATATTATTATGAATTAGTGGACATTGGTTGTGATGGAGGGCGGGGGTGGTGGATCAGTGGTGGAAACAATGGTGGTGGGTGTTGGACGTGAGAATGGTGGAGTGGTGACGTTAATGGTGGTGGTGCTGGAAGAAGTAGTGGTGGTGGGATGATAAATGGTGTCCTAAGGTATATAAATTACTTAGTTACCCTTGGTTTTTTTTTTGTTTGTTTGATGTTAGTTGTTAAACAGAAAATTCTTTTATCTTTTAATTTTTTTAAGTTAAAATAAATATTATGGCCAGATATTTGTTGGGTCGGGACATGAAAGAAAACGAATGGTTGAGGACTACAAGGAAACCTAGCTCATTCTGAAAGTTAGATACCCAAACAAATATAAAGCGCGGTTATAATTGAAAAAATTATCTTGCATAAAAATATGCCTCAGAAGACTTTATTAGAAAACAAAAGAACAAACGTTTACACTAAGTTGATTGGTAGTTGAGCGACAAGCTATGCCCCAACCCTTTTTGACATCTAAAATTTACATGCAAACTCTAAATAATGTTTTATTCCGCATCCATACTAAAAAAAAAACTGTTTTTGCGTATTAATCTAAATTTTGCATCTGGACAAGTTAGGCAAGATAAAGAGCGTCTAATATTTGTTTAGGGAAAAATATATATCAATGGTTGTGGTTGTTTACATCATTATTATATCATTAATTTTACATAACATATATTTTACTAATCTCTCATTATAAATGAAATATATTTTCATTAAATAAATAATAAATTTGTCATTACGGATGATCGTGATGGTATTTGTGAGTGGTGGTGTATGGAGCTGGTGACGATATTGTTGGTGGTGGAAAAGGTAGTGGTGATGAGTGGTTCCGGTGATGGTAGTGCAGGTTCTCAGTGTGTTAATGGCGATAATGTTTATTATATGTCGTTAAGACATAAGTAATATGTATTATGGAAGTTTTGGTTGATTTTCTTAATGTTAAAATAAGTTGGTTATTAATACAAAAGAAACAATTGTACAGGCTAATCAAATTTTTTCCGAAAAACAACCCCTGAAAAACCCAACGATGATAGGGATAGTAAAGGTTTTCAGTTGGTCTCACTACATGTTTCGCCCGGTGATTTTTTCGAGAAAAATATTTAGGTCAATCTAGCAATTCTCAAAAAGAAAACTTAACAATTAAAAAACATGAAGAATAATTGCCATTTTATATAGAGCCAACAAAAAAAAAATGTCAAAGTTTAAAATTGACATAATTTTTTTACTTACTACAGAGGCCGTGCCGTTACGGCACGAGTGAAGTTCTAGTTGTTTTATAAAATTTAACTTTTTTTTCTTTCCAAAAGTCACTTTGAAGGGTTACCTAGTTTAGATAGCACATTAGAAGTGGTTTTTTGACTTCTAAAAGTCGAAAAATCAGAATTCAATTTGGTTGTTAAGTTTTAAAACAACTTCTAAAAGTCGACAAGTTAACTTTTTGTAAAACAATTTTTTTTTGCTTCTGACTACGAATTCCGGAAAAACAGAAGTCAGAAACAAATTTGTATCCAAACACGCTAGACGGCTTGTAAAACAATTTTTTACTACAATTACTAGACGAAGCTAAATGGTCCGAGTCATCCGACTAAGGTTCCTTGAGCACTTTAAGTCTGGAACCCATGCACACTAGTCATTTCCCTTCTCTCTCTGGTCTCATTATCTCAGTTTCAAACGACTACTGCGAAAAAGGACGCTTCCAATTTTTCATTTTGAGGCAAACCCGAATTTTGAATGCTAACCAATTAACCGAAGATTGGTTCCTCTGAAGAATTGGTAAGAAAACTCTGAATCCCCTTACGTTTTCATGGGTTCAATTCCAAGCTCTAATGTGAATTTCATTTTGAACTTTGCATCACACATACTAGTTTAATGAGCTTAAGCTGTTTGTGTAAATGTTTAAAAGATTAAATTTATTATTTGGTTTGAGTATAGTACTTGAGGTACATCTAACAATGATTTTGAACAGATTGGTTCCAATCTTTAACTTTTAATCTTCTTTTTCTCAGTTGTTACTGTCATATGTATAATGTAGATTGCAATATTTATTGATTTCGTTCAGTTTAAATTCATGGGACAATGACAATTTTATATAATACATCAACCCTATTGATAGGGTTCTTGTTGTACATATTAATCAACTCCATGGTGGTATTTTTTCTGAGTTTTTATAGTCACAACATCAGCACAGAGTTATGTAATTTTTCGATTATTTCCCATAGATTAGAAAATGATGCATGACATAAACTATGTTATTACTCTATATGATCAGGTTATACATGGGCTTAGGCTATCCTGGGCATGGCATTATATTCTCCCAAATAGTTTTAGGCTGGGGCATAGCGCGTGTTTATTCACTAGTTTTATCTAAAGTACTATGTATTTGATTTGAAAATAAGCTTGAAACATTTTATTTGTTTTATTTAAAGTATATCTTAAGATACAGTGTTAATTATAATCTGCAACATGCATTTTGAATAGGTTTTTCGAGATCATGGTGCTGATAAACCAGGACTCTGGAGGATCACGAGGAAAGGATAGAATTAGTGAATTACCTGAACCCCTTATTCATCACATTCTCAGTTTTCTTCCGACCCAATGCGTTGTTTCTATGAGTGTTTTATCTAAAAGATGGAGGTACGTTTGGACCTCAGTGCCTGTTATTGATCTTCGTGAAGTGGAATTCCCGTCGATTGTTGTACTAGACGACACAATTGAGGAACATGAAAGAATCGAAAATTTATATTTATTGCAGCTTCAGAGCCTTATGAATTTTGTTGAGAGAAAGCTTTCTCTTCACCGCGAGACACGTGATATAAAGAAATTTTATCTTGACAATCTTGATGAACAAAGGCTTCGGGTCGAAGGATGGCTGTCTGATCTATTTACGAGGCAAAATCTTGAAGAGTTTGTTTTCTGTACAGATAGTTGGCCTCATGATGGCTTTTTTCCTTCAAGGGGGACATATGCATCTCTGACTACATTGGAGTTAGAAACATGGGATCCAGTTTATCTTCCTGATGCAATAAATTTTCCAAATCTCAGAATCTGTCGGCTTAGTAATGCCAAACTGTATATGCATTCTGAAGATCTGACTCAGCAATTCTTTTCTAACCTCCCTGTTCTTGAAGAATTAGAGTTGTCAGACTGTGAGTGGAACATATCTGAATTATTAATTTCAGCTCCTGCTTTGAAATATCTCTTCATTACTGGTCCTAGTGAAGCCGCTTTTGTTCGTGGTCCCATTCCCAAATTTAAGATTAACATTTTCGCACCAAATCTACTGACCCTCAGGTATGTTGAAAATCTTAAAGTTCTCTATAATGTATTGCAGACTTTTTAAAGGAGATGTGGTATATGTGTCAGTTAGATGCTAGAAGCCATTTTACTAAACTTGCTTGGTTTTGCAAAGGGTAGTACAAATGCGCGTGTATAGGAGACTCTACATACATTTTATGTCTACATTTTACATTGTTAATCTGTATCTTTACTCAGTATGGTTGCAAATAACTCTATAAAATTGCTATCTTAAAACTCTAAATTTCTTTGTGAACAAGGTACACCGACTTTTCAGCGGAGGATTATATTTTGCATCGCTTTGAAGCACTAGTTAATGCGGTGATTGACTGTAAGCGTTTATACAGATCTCTGCCACAAGAGAAAGATCCAATTGTAACTAAGGTTATTAAAAAGCTTTCTAATGTAAAACGTTTAAAGATATCTGGTGGGACTTTTGAGGTATGCTTTCTTATCTTCCACCTTGCTTATGCAATGTTTTTCTAATTACTTGATCACAGTAGCTATACAAACTTATGCTCTTTGGTCATAGGAACTTTTATTTCCACAGGATGTCTTTACAAATTGGCCCATGTTCTACAATTTGGTCCATTTGGAAGTGTCTTCGAAGATCTCTTTTTCTAAGGATAAAACATTGCTGAACTTCCTCAGAATCTCACCCAACCTAGTAACACTTGTTATTGTTCAAGTAAGTATATGTCCTTTATCCACACCTTCCTAGGTTCCTTCTTAACCATCCAGAAGTAAATAGACACTTAATTTTCTAGTTTTTTACCAGGGTTACTTTTTGTTTAATGTTCAGCAATTCATTTTGCTCTTGAATTTTTGTTAACTTTCAAACCATGCTAAAATCTAGTGGATTCCGCTTGTAGGGCTTTGTGGGACAACTATCGAACACTGATAGTGGTTGGAGGCCAGATATGGTGCCTCAGTGTATGTTGTTGCACCTCAAGGCAGTCAAATTGTGTGAATTTTATGGGTGCTTGGAAGACCTCAATGCTGTAAAGACATTTTTGAAGAATGCAAGAGTTCTAAAGAGGATGATTATCAAGTTTGATTCAAATTTATCGACAGATGAGCAGAACAGAGTAATGAAGAAGTTGCTTAAATTTCCAAGATGCTCTGCTAATTGTATCATTGAGGTCTCATAATAGGCAGCTTTAATATGATTAAACTTTAGCATCCTAGGCAAGTTTTTGTTATGCACCAATCACACTTAAGTTTTTGATATTTTAGTTTTGCAACTTAAAGTGGTGGAAGTACTTGGTTAGCTGTTTATGTGCATCTGTTGTCAGGGTTGGTACTGCTAAATTTGACAGATGAAAATGCCAAATTTGCTTTCTTCCACTGCATTTTATCAACTGGGGAGTCATTACCACATCTTTGGTTGTAATTTTCTCGGACAGGTAATAGAGCTCCGTTGATTATTCCTACGAGTTCATTATTTACCGACTAGGGAAGATTTTGATCATATTTGGTCTTATAGCACTTTTTCTTTGCAAGGAGATGTTCTTCAGAACGAGTCTTAAAACTTTTCTAGGTTGTGGATCAAGCATCATTTAGCTAATTATCCAATGTAAAATACCAGTCTACCAGAACTTCTTCTAGTACGCTGTAATCCTCCTATGCTATCGACTTCTTTTCACAAATCATGAAGAGAGCTGAAAATCATCCAGGGTATAACAATAATTATCCAATTACATGAAAATCATCCAGGGTATAACATGAGGTGCCTGTCTACACGGTCAAAAAAGAAAATGGCACAAAAGAGAAGGATGTTCAAGTACCTGCAGCACATTAAAGTTGTAAATTAAACCAGGTGCATAACAAAAACTTGCCTAGTTAGCATTTAGCTAAAGCATTATATTGGCCCTAAACCAGCAATAGTTTAACCATACTAATGATGCGCATTATGAGACCTGAATTTTGCACCAAACGGGAGCCTCTTGGAAATTGTAGCAACTTCTTCATTACTTTGTTCTGCTCATCTGTCGATAAATTCGAATCAAACTTGATAATCATCCTCTTTAGAACTCTTGCATTCTTCAAAAATGTCTTTACGGCATTGAGGTCTTCCGAGCACCCATAAAATTTACAAACTTGACGGACTTGAGGTGCAACAACACAGTAGATTTGGGGCAAAAATGTTCATCTTGAATCCATACATGGGAACGTCATCATCAAAATATGTGTATTCCCTAGGACCAGTAATGGACAGATATTTCAAAGCAGGAGCTGAAATGATTAATTGATCAGATATGTTCCACTGACATTCAGTCAACTCCAATTCTTCGAGAACAGCAAGATTAGAAAAGAATTGTTCAGTCGGATCATCAGAATACATATGCAGGTAGGCATGCGTAAACTTACAGATCTTGAGATTTGGAAAATTTACTGCATCGGGAAGATAAACCGGTTCCCATGTATCCAACTCCAAAATTACCAGTGATGCATATTTCCCACTTGAAGGAAATAAGCCTTCCTCCAGCGAATTTTCTACGTAGAAAACAAACTCTTCAAGGTTATGCCTTGTAAATAATGCAGACAGCCATTCTTCAAGCTTTTCCCGTTGAGGATCAAACTTATCACTAGTGTCAAGATAGAATTTCTTTAAATCTTGTGCCTCATGGTGAAGAGAGAGCTTTTTGTCCAAAAAATTCATCAAACTCTGCTCCAGCGATAAACATAAATTCTGGACTCTTTCAAACTCCTGACTTGTGCCATCTCTGTCTTGACTGTCTTCTAGTCCAACATACTCTGGAAATGCTACTTCACGGAGTAGTGACGTCCAAATGTACCTCCATCTTTTAGATAAAACACTCGTAGATACGACGCATTTGGTCTGAAGAAGACTGAGAATGAGATGAATAAGGGGTTCAGGTAGTTCACTAATTCTATCCTTTCCTCGTGATCCACCAGGGTTCTGTTTTATCAGCACCATGATGTCGAGAAACCTATTAAAAAATGCATGAATAATAATTAACACCCTATCCTAAGATAAACAGAAGAAATAAAATGTTTGAAACTCAAAACTTCTGTATGACATTTCGGCAAACAGTTAAAGCTCATAAACTACTGAGTGATTAAAAAGTTTAAATTAGGACTTGGAATTAAACCCGTCGGCGAAACTAAGGGGATGTAGAATTTTCTTACCAATTCTTTAGAGGAACCGATCTTTAGTTAGCATCAAAATTCGTGTTTCCTTTCTTGCAGTAGTCGTTTGAACTCTGAAATTGAAATATTGAGAAGGGGAATGACTAGTGCTCCCTTACATAGTCAAATACTGGACAAAGTTTTCAAGAGGATCCCATGACAATCAGTTAGGACCCAGCGTTTTTTAACGCGTTCATTCACAACTCTTAATCGGGGTGTATTGTTTTTGGGTTGTTTAAAGAGGAAGTTTACCGAGAACCACTAAAGGTAATGATTCCAAATACCTTAAAAAAATATATATATACTCCTAAAAAAATAAGTGTGGCATCTTCTCTCTCTTCTCGTCAGTAGGACGATTTTCTTCGTCATCCTAGAATGACTTTCATTTCGTTAGTAGAACGATTCTTTTTCTTTTGATTTGTTATACAAAGTGTTTTTTAAACGATTAGTCTTTTCTCATTGCTATCTTAACAATTCTTTTAGTCTTAATCTTTTATTCTATTAGTTCTCCGTCTCTCAGTTTTAATCACTTTCATGGCTTCATCTTCATCCAATACTAATCCTGAATTTGAAGATTTGGTGGGTAAGATGTCCTCGCTGTTGCAAGACGACACTTTAGATGTGGATTTTCCGTGTGATTTCGCGGATGATACTGTTGAATCCAATAACAGCCTGGTTATTAAGGTTGTTAATGAAAAGGTTTTGCCTAATAAGGTCAATATCGATCCAACGAATCGGCGATGACTCGTTGACGAAATCGGCGCCAACTCATTAATCAAATTCGTTATTTTAAGTCATTCGATCGGAAATTATTCTTCAATTCAGGTGTGTTTACATTTAATTTGATGATTGGCTATCGAAATTGTATTCGTCTTCTCCATTTCTAGGTTCTTAAAACAAAACTGTGAGCTGGATCTGGTTTTTCTTCCATTTTCATGGCGTTTATAGTTGAACTCAGCCTCTCAAACGAATCGATCTTTATTGTTTCGATTTGACAGTGTACTAACTGAACTTCTCCGCTGTCTAAGGACGGATCTTTCGATTCTTCCCCTTAGGGCCGGGATTTATTGGTTAGTGGAGTTCATCGTATCGCTTTTTCTTTTCGATTTTCATTGGGTATCTTTATGATCACTGAACGCTCAAAAGAAAGAACATTGAGAATGATGTCGAATAAAAATCAGAGTGACGTGAGAATTGCTTTAGCTTCGGATACAAGATCAGTTGGAAATAAGGACCCGGAAGTGAGAAATTTTCAGTTAGAACGAAAGACATTTTCAATTGGAATTGAATTCTTTGGAAACACTAAAACAGTAAAGATCACTGAAAGTGGGATCAGAGGCTATCGTGCTTGGCTAGCTTTCCATCCGCAGATAATGAAATGGCTAAAAATGGTGGTCGATAATTTGCTGGAGGAAGATAATGGGGAAGATACATGGAAGGAGAGAGTGGGAGAATATGTTTATTTGGATCAAGTACAAAACAACGGTGAAGGAAAGTACCTAAGGGTGTCAAGATTCAGAAATAAGACACAAGGAAAACATTACAGTCTATGCTTTCCCTGCGGTGAAAGACTCCACTGCTGGTACGTTTTATCACAAGTCCTTCAACACTATGTTCAACCAAGTTTAATAAAATCGACAACATCGCTGGGCAGTCTTAGGTCTGCTGAGGATTATCCTACATTGAACAAGGAAGGATTGAAAGTTGTGGTGAAGGTGTCTAAGAATGTTGGCTGGGGAAGAATTTCTAGTCTGGCGAAAAGGAAGATGGGATGGGAAAGATACTTAAAAATGGATGAAGCTAATAAACTAACAACTCTTGTGCCATTGGAGGATTATGAATGGATAAATTTGTGGAAGCCAGTTATTTGAGAGGAGGAAGGAGTCATAATTAAGGTATACAAATGGCATGGAGAAGAAATTTCGGAGCTCTGGAGCGAGAACAAAGACATTACGAGGGACAATGGCAGCGATAATAAGGGGCCTAGACGTAAACCGGGAAATCTCAGGACTGTTTCTATGGAGATGGTGTCTAGAACATCTCATTGGCTCAAGATTAGAGGCCTGCCAATCAAGTATTGGGGGAACCAAACATTCAAGTCAGTGGCGGATATATTGGGGGGACTACAAGCTATCTCAGATGAAACTTTGGGCATAAAAAAATCAGCAGGCATACATTACTTTAGAATATTAGTGGGTGGAGATATTGAACACATACCAGCGGTTATTGTGAAGGAAATAGGGGGACTGAACATAGTCCTTACGGTGGAATGGGATGCGCACTATAGTACAGTGCAGAAATGGACTGAACAAGCGTATATGAGCAAGCTCCAAGAATTCGAAGCTGAGATGAAGGAAACTGTTATGATAAAATCAGGTGAAGAAAACAACAAAATTACGATGAGGGAAACGGTGGGTGTAACTCCTATCACCAGTTGTGGCGACAGGAAGATGGATTTAGGTGAAAATGAGGTGAATTGGAAAAAAATTCAAACAAGAAACAGAAGCGGGACTGGGACTGCAACTTATGGTCCTAACAACTCAACGGAAATGGATACTTCAGGCTTAAGATTTCGTCTATTGCAGCACCATCAGAATTTAGGTGATGTAAACTCGGAAAACAGCAACTCGGCAGCAACTGAAACACGCAACAACCTGGAAGATAGGGTCATACAGAACATGGAAGACCTTAAGCAAAACGGTGAAGAAGACGAAGAGCATCTTATCGAAACAACAGTCCAGTCCCTGGTTCATGTGGCCTGTAGTTACGGAAGCATCAACCCTGATCAACAGCACACGTTAAAAAATAATATGACTGCTTTAGTTCTGAGCTACATGCAGAGATTCAAAAACAAAGACGGAGGTGGTGAGGGCGATGACAGCGACGAGGAATACTCGGACATAGAGGGTTCTTATAATGAGAATGAAGAGGCAAATGGGAATGAAATGAATGCAACGACAGAGGCGGCTCTGGACTGCGAAACTCAGAATACTGCTGAAATGATACGTATTGCAAGGGAAGAAATTATTTTAAATGGATTTTAAAATTCTGTCTTTGAACATTAGAGGCATGAATAGCTTTGACAAGCAAATTTCGGTTAAGAACTTGATCTATTCGCAAAAGTGTGCGATCTGCTTGATACATGAAACAAAAATTCGTAGTATGTCTTACTGGTTTGTAAGGCAGCTGTGGTACGACGATAATTTAGACTGGGTTTTCATCCCTTCGATAGGCAGCAGCGGAGGATTATTATCCATTTGGGACAGCAGTAAAATGGAGAAACTGGACGAGAGGAAGGGCTTTAATAACATTACGACGGTATTCGCGAATAGAATCAATGGATTTCAGTGGGCAGTCACAAATGTGTACAACCCGTGTGATCAAATTCCGAGGGCAGAATTCTGGGAAGATATGGCTACCTTGAGAACCTGGTGGGTTGGCCCTATATGCATTGGGGGAGATATGAATGCTGTGTGTTCTAACGAGGAAAGAAGCCGTGGAGAGGGAGATAGCCGTAACACGGCTTTCCTAAACAACTACATCCGGGAGAACGAGTTAATTGATCAACCCTTGATCGGTGGCGCTTTCACTTGGCCGAACAACCAAGCTGACCCTATTTTATGTAGACTAGATCGTTTCCTCTTCAGCCATGATTTTGAAGCAGCTTTTCCTAATGCTTTGCAGGTGGTTTTGACAAGAAGTTTTTCTGATCATAATCCTTTAATCGTCATTTTGGAACCAGTTCTGTCCGCAAAGCCGTATTTCAAGCTTGACAGGCTGTGGACAGAGCATAGAGACTTTGGTCGTAACGTGAGAAGTTGGTGGGGGATGATGAATTTTGCTGGCAGTGCTAGTACTCGCTTCTTTCTGAAACTCCAAAACTTAAAACACTTGATTAATCCGTGGAGAATAAAGGAGTTTGGGAATGTCGGTAAGGAAAAATCGGAGCTGACTGGTAGGATTCACGAGCTAAATATTTTGGAGGAAACGGGTGATCTTCATCATTCTCATATGGAGGACAAAACTGGGTGCAAGGTGAAGTTAAGAAAAGTGGAAGCTATGGAAGCTAGGAAATGGCATTTGAGGTCAAAACAAAACAATTTTAGATGGGGAGACTCGAATACAAGGTACTTCCACAGTATAGCTAGCGCGAGGAGAAAGAGAAATACAATTATAAAACTGCAAATCAGGGGGTTCGATTGCTTTGACCAACAAGGTATTAAGGAATAACTGCGAAGTTATTACAGTAACCTCTTCTTTCAGGGCGACGAGGTTAACTCGAACATGGAAAACCTTCACTTTCTGAAAATTCAAGAGGCGGACAGAAGATGGCTCGAACGTGATTTTTCGGAGGAAGAGGTTTGGGATGTGGTTAGGAAGATGGGGTGTAACAAATCACCGGGTCCGGACGGCTTCACGGCGGAGTTTTTCAAGAAGTGTTGTCCAATGATCAAAGACGACTTCATGAATTTAGTTAAAGATTTCCACAGGTATAATTCTATCGATTGGCGCTTTAACTGCTCCTTTATCACTCTGGTTCCTAAAAAGGAGGACTCTTGTACTCCTAAAGACTAAAGACCCCTAAGTCTGATTAGTATGGTGTATAAGATTTTATCTAAATTACTTGCGAATCGTCTCATGAGGGTGATGCCTTTGCTAATTTCGGACTTCCAAAGGGCATTTATTCACGGTAAACAGATTCTAGATGGTGTGTTAATTGCAAATGAGTGTGTTGATAGCAGATTGAAGACTGGGAATCCGGGTATCCTTTGCAAAATCGACATGGAGAAAGCGTTCGATAATGTTAACTGGAATGCTTTATTCAAAATTTTACAAAAACACGAATTTGGAAGCAAATGGATCTCTTGGATCAAATGGTGCGTTTCTTCTACACATCTTTCTCTTCTCGTGAACGGTGGTTCGACGGAAAAATTTAAATCGGGCAAGGGTTTAAGACAGGGAGACTCGCTATCGCCGTACTTGTTTCTTTTGGTGGCGGAAATTCTTTCAAAGCTTATAAATGAGGCGGTGGAAAGAGGGAATCTCTCTGGCTTTCAGGTGGTAAATAAGGTTACTATTATCTCTCACCTTCAATTTGCGGATGATACTTTGATTTTTCTTGACGCTTCGGTGGAGGAAGTGAGACACCTTTTTATCATTTTGTCGGTTTTCGAAAATCTCACGGGTCTGAAGCTGAATTTAGAGAAGAGCACTATGATAAGCGTGGGAGCCGATGCGGTGATTGATAATCTGGCTAAAGAGCTGGGATGCAAGAATGAGAAATTGCCGTTCACTTACCTCGGGATGCCAATTGGTGCCCACTGGCATAACACTTCAGTTTGGGACCATGTCTTGCTCAGAATGGAGCAAAAGCTGGCGTCGTGGAAGAAAAGGAAACTTAATAAAGTAGGTAGATTAATTCTTATTAAGAGTTGCCTTGCAAGTTTACCAATTTATTACTTGTCTCTTTTTCACTTACCGGTGAGTGTGGAAAATAGAATGATTAAGATCATGCGCAATTTTTTGTGGGGGGCGGTGGAAGGTAGAAAGAAGTTGGTGTGGGTTTCCTGGAAAAAGCTAAGTCTCCCAAAGGTGAATGGGGGTTTAGGTGTGAAAAATTTGAGGAGAACTAACCATTCTCTGTTGATCAAATGGATTTGGAGATTTTCTAAGTCCAAAAATAGTCTCTGGAGAAGGTTAGTAAACGAAAACATTTCCCATAATAATGATTTGTTAATTCCGGACGTGGATAATAAGACGCAGGGTTCGAGCTTGTGGAGGAACGTTACTAAAATGGTGACCATGATTTAGAATATGGTGACCTTTACGGTAAGAAACGGAAAATGCATCCGCTTCTGGAAGGACAAATGGCTAGACAAAGGGAAGCTGCAAGATTTGTTTCCTGTCATTTTCAAGGCGGCGAGGGCTAGGGATGCAACAATCCATGATATATATGATAGCAAACGGAGGTTGGGTCTGGGATTTTAGATGGCCGTTAAATACAAACGAGCAACTGGAATGTGACCTTCTTAGGCGTGACTTAAATCAGGTTCCGATGCTTGTTCAAGAAGACGACGAAATGGAGATTATGGAGAACTTCACTGTTTCGGGTTGTTATGAAAGACTTTCTGGCTATTTGGAACAGTGTAGTTTCAATGAATTTCTTTGGAGAGGTAACATTCCAAATAAGGTGAGTTTCATCATTTGGGCTACTTTTCATAATTCGTTACCAACAAGGGATATGTTGCGTCACCGGGGTGTTATTATGGATAGCGATCAGTGTGTTTTGTGTAACGACGTCGGGGAATCAGAAAATCACATGTTCATTCATTGCAACTACTCTTTTCAGATTTGGAATTACTTCATCAGACCATTTAGGATAGCATGGCCTTTACCAAATACTTTTCTTCAATTATTCCAAGCGTGGTCTATCAACGTGCTGCAAGGTAGAGGAAATGAGGTTTGGAAAATCTTACACTATGCGGTTTGCTGGATTTTATGGAAGGAAAGGAATGGAAGAGTTTTAGGAGGGCGGCAAAAGAGTGTGCAAGAAAGTATTGATTTGGTTAAGCAACTTATAGTTTTATGGTCTTGTGACAAACAAACTTTTAAGTTTGTTTACCCTAGTTTAATTTGGAGTAATTGGGATACTCTAATGTGTATGTAATTTCGTTTTAACTTGGGTTTATTCCCGGGTTAAGTTGGTTTCTTTTCCTGTTTAATATAATCTTCTTCTTCTTCAAAAAAAAAAAAGGTTGTTAATAATAGAGAATATGGCCTCTCTATCTTGCACAGTCTTCTCAAAAGGTCGTGGAGACCGAGCGGGTCAATCACTGTTACTGATTTCGGAGCTGCTATGTATTTGGTGAATTTTGAACTTAAATGCGATCTTCATGCTGTTGTCCTTGGTACTCCTTGGGCTATTATTGGAGAGTTTTGTTTCCAGATGCTGCAGTGTTACACTTACCTAGAATCTACAGTGACCATGCTCCCATTTTGCTGAATACAATGAGAAAACTCCCAAAGAAAAATAGGCAGTATAAGTTCGAGTACTTTTGGACAGAACATCCCCAGTTTATGGAGGAAATACGAAGGAGTTGGGAAGCTACCAATGGCAGCACTATAATTAGGTTACAAGATCTGGGGGCTCAACTACTTAAATGGAGTAAATCTACTTTTGGACGTTTATCTGGTGAGATAGAATCGGAGAAGAGCAAATTGCTGGAGGTGCAAAAACATGCTCACTTATATGATACTAGATAGGAGGAGAATTCTATATTGAATAAGATAGAAGTTATACTGAAGAGGGAGAAGATGTTTTGGGAGCAACGGAATAAGTCAAATTGGATCCCTTCTAATGGCAAAAACACAAGAAGCTTTCACCTTTCAGCCACTCATAGAAGAAGTAAAAATAATATCCTTGCGCTTAAGGATAATGACAACATTTGGGTAGCTGAACCTGAAATTATTAAGTCTCTTCTTGTTAATCATTTTCAAAGTATTTTTACTAAAGATGAATCTGTTTCTCCTTTGTCTTTTTCTCTAGATTGCTCTAACTCTATATCTCAGAATGACTGTCATAGCTTGGGTGCAGTTCCTTCTGCGGATGAAATTCTCTCCACTATCAAGAATATTGGGTCTCTTAGGGCACCAGGACCTGATGGGTATCCGGCCATTTTCTACAAAAAATGTTGGCCTATAGTTGGCGAAGAAGTAATGGAGTTGGTTCAAAATTGCTTCAGGTTTGGAGAACTTACTCCTGGGATGAATCATTCTTTTCTTGCTCTTGCTCCTAAAGTTAAACATCCTTCTATACCTAGTGATTACAGGCCAATTGCCTTATGTAATGTTTTGTATAAGGTAGTTACTAAAATTCTCACATATCGAATTAGTCCTTTTCTTAACTGTTTGATTGATCAATCCCAATCTGCATTTATACCTGGTAGACAAATTCTAGATAACATAGTAATTACTAAAGAGCTGTTCCACTCTATGAACAATTCCAATTCTATTCTTGGGTCTTTTGCACTTAAACTGGACATGATTAAAGCCTATGATAGGGTTGATTGGGTTTTTCTAAGTCATACTCTTCATAGTTTTGGAATTTCTGGGAATGTCCATAAGATGATAATGAGCTGTGTTACTTCTGCCACTTTCTCTGTGTTGATTAATGGGTATCCGGAAGGGTTTTTTCCATGGGAACGGGGAATAAGGCGAGGCTGCCCACTCTCACCCTATTTATTCATCATTTGTTCTCACAGTTTGTCCAGTCTTATGCACAGTATGGAAAGACAAGGGTTATATGCAGGTTATAAGCTTAACATATGGGCTCTGGCGGTCACTCATACAATGTTTGCGGATGATGTGATGCTTTATGGAACGCTGACGGACACAACTATTGATGTTGTGCAATCTATCCTTTATCAGTACTACACAATGTCAGGCCAACAAGCCAATTATAGCAAATCGTCCATACATTTCAGCAAAAATGTAGATCCAGCGAGACAAGCGGCTGTGAAAGCTAAATTGGGGGTAAGGTCTATGGGCAGTCAGGAAAAATATTTTGGTGTGAAGATTTTGCAACATGGTAATAGTTGTACCTCATATAATTACTTGATAGAGAAGATGGAGAACAGACTTCCCGGTTGGAAAAGACATAACTTAACCCATGCAGGGAGGACGATGATGATTCAGTCAGTCTTAGCGCTTATCCCGATTTACTACATGGCTACTGGTACGCTTCCCAAGAAGGTAATTAACAGAATGAATCAGTATCTAAGAAATTTCTGGGGGGTCATTCTAAGGAACAACGGAAAATGCACTTTTTGAAGTGGGAGTGGTTTATTACAAGTAAAGATAAGGGTGGTCTTGGGTTACGATCCTTGGAAGAGTTAAACAAGGCTTTGCTGGCAAAATTGACTTGGAGGTTTTTGCAGAATCAAGAGGCTCTATGGTGTAGAATCTTGAAGGCTAAATACTTGAGGGATATCTCATTTTTGGAAGCTAAGAAGCCGCAAAAGTGCACATCTACTTGGGAGGCAATGCTAGGTTCCAGACCTCAGTTAAAGGAAGGGTGCATGTGGCTTATAGGGAAAGGAAACAAGGTAAGTATTTGGAATGACCCATGGATTTCTAGCTTACCTGGTTTCACTCATATGATGCCGTTGCATAATGCTCTGAATATCCAGTTGGTTGGGGATTTAATGAATAATGATGGTACATCCTGGAACCAAGAATTGATTGTGCAGATTTTTGAGCCATAGGAGGCTGAGCAGATTCTTAAAATATATATCAATAGAGAAGAGGAAGATAAATTAATCAGGTCACTTACTTTTCACGGTGATTTTACTGCTCAATCTTTTCAGAAAGTTATCCATGACAAATCGGGAGAGTCTTCCATGCTTAATGATGATTCTTTTCCGTGGAAAAAATTTTGGGCTGTGAAGAAACTAGCTCCTAGGATTCTAAATTTTTCTTGGAGGGTGGTCCATGAAGGAATTGGTGTTTCAAGTAAAGTTGGTAGATTTATCGATGGGGTACCAACTGAATGTTTTCTATGTGACAATGGTACGGAATCTGTCTCTCATCTTTTTCTTCAGTGTTGTGTTACTCAAGCTATTCTCTTTGCTTTCCCTCTTAGATTGAGACTTCAGGATAATCCGTTTGGCAGTGTGAAAGATTTGTTGTCTGCTTGGTTACTGGTGCAAGATAATAACTACACATTCAACCTTGGAATGTGTATGTTATGGGCCATATGGAGAGGAAGAAATTAACTGGTGTTTGAGAGAAAACCTATCAATATTCAATCTGTTATAGCGCATGGAATGTATTGGTTCAATCAATACGTTTCAATTTTTTGAGGAAGATCCTGATGGCAACGTCATGGTACCATCTCAGATTTTATCTCCTACTATTAGGATTCAGCAATGGTGTCCACCTCCTGCTGATGTGATAAAACTTAATGTGGATGCAGCCTGGCAAAGAATTGGATCTGCTTGTGGTGTTGTAGCGAGGAATCACGTTGGTAAGTTCATTTGTGCGGAAACAGATGTAGCAGATAACACGAGCCCAATGCTAGCAGAAGCTTCGGGTGCCTTGTTAGCTATCACACTTGCTGTTGAGTTGAAGTTCAATAAAATTATTATTGAAGGGGACGCCCAGACTGTTTTTCTAGCCAAACTGATGCTCTTCCTAAGGTTCCATGGAGAATGCTTCGGTATATTAACCATATTAAACAAATGGCTTGCAAGTTTGATCAGGTGGTCTTCACTAATGTTCCGCGAGATGCAAATGAAGTTTCTCATCTACTCGCTAACTATGCGGTTAAGCATAATATTCACCAACGGTGGATATATTCCCAACCTCCCTGCATTTCTTCTCGCCTTAGTTTGGAAGAAAATGTAGCCTTTTCTAGTTAATTTTTATGTTTTGCTTTGTTGTCGGCTGCTTCTTTTGCAGCCTGTTTTCTATAAAAAAAAACATTTTGCCGGGACCTATTATATTTACAAAAATTCACCATATTCGTTCCGAGTTATATCGAGTAGTTAATTGTACATTTTGGTAATCGCCTCCTAATTCGAATTCGTACATTGGCACAATTAACGACTCTTTGATTTTCGGCAGCATGTTGGTTTGCTACGAACTCAGCCATGTTCATATTACCATCCATGCTCTCTGAGGAATTAGAAGACTGATAAAATGAATTGGAGATTGAGAAATTCTAGAGAGATTAAAAAATTCTGGCGCGATTTGAAATGAGTTTGAAATTGGGTATTTGTAGAGAGGAAAAATAGTAGCCGTTGGATGAGGAACTGATAAGAGATGTTCAAGTCAGTGGGCGACAACTTCACTAACACTCCATCTCTCGATCGAAAGTCTGGCGTGTATACCTATATATTAAATTTGACATATAGGCATATATGTTAGGCACTTTGGCATACCCATAATAGGCACATATATGGCAAAATCTGATGTTTGCTATGTGCATAGGAGTAGGCCTAAAATATTGTAAAACCAAGTTTTGTTCCGTAGCTACTAGGAAAAGATCATTGAGATACACCAACACAAATAATAACAATTGCATGAGATCAAAACAATCATAGAAGTGCTTAAGGTTTCAGATGCAACAACTTAAAATCCTAACTCGTGTAGTAGTAAGTTTGAACCTAATACATTTCAGGTGTTTCGTGCGATTTCCCCATTTGATAGTCAAAGACTCCGGCAATAGTTTATGAACACGAATTTCTATGCAAAGCATGGCATGAGCTAATCGATCTCTACTTTTTGTTTTGTGATCAACAAACAGAAGAATTCCTAACCCACTCCCAATTCTGGTGAGGGCAGAAGAAATCTAAATGAAAAGTGATTAGGCCAAAAAATGTTGCATATCATGAAAAAAGTGTGGAAAAAAAAGTTAGCACTCAATCTGACTACTTCTCTCTCCTAGCATTTGCTCGCAGTCCAACTATCACCAAGATTGAAACGCTGAATAGTGCAGCGCTCAAAAAGTGGTGTAAACGCCGAACAATTCAGCGTTGGAGAGAAGTTTTTTTTTGTTTTTTAGTAAATCCAAAAAAAAGTTGATGTGAGAATTATTAATAAATTTTAAGATACTCCCTAATTTGGAAATCAATCAAAGATAAGTGATCTCTCTCTTCAGTACGACTCACTCTCTCTCTCATTTTAGTTTCCCAAATTTTCCACCCATTGGGGTGGCGATTCTGGCCGGATCTCTTTGCTTTCTTCCTCAACGGCTCCTTGTAACGGCTAATTTTCTTCTATTTCTCTGCCGGATGTTCTCTGGTTCTTCCCGCCGGCGTCCCTGATTATGATTCTATCCCAAAACTACATCCTTCAATCATGAAAATTACTTACCTAAATCCCAATAGTAGCTGCAATTACATCACACAACCCACACAAATCATCTGCACAACAAGCATCACAAAAATTACTGGCCCCAAAATTTTCACAACAATCACAGCCCTCACAACAATCACAGGAATCACTAAGGTAACTCAATTCACTGCGGGCGTCACTGAAGACCCTACTCGATTGTACCTCACCATATTCAGCTATACTAATACTTCTCAGCTTCTCTGGGACTTTGATGATAAAGCTCTCTGCTATCTGATGGTATGGAATATTTCCTTTCTTTTCTCGCCTGACTGGAAATACGCTCCTCCTTGGACTGCTAAGTACCTCTTTCTCATTCTTATTTTCAAGAACCTCTTAAAACGCTCCATGCTAATACCCTACCTGTTAGACTAATGTTCAGGTTTTCTCTGTATAGTTTCTATTTCTCTAAGATAAATAAGTTTCTCCTTAAATATCTGTTAACTATAGAAGTTTCTCTATTTGATTTTTGTTTTCAATCCTATGAATGGCTTAAACTTCCTGAGAAATTCATTTCTAGTAACAATGTCATTCATACAGATATACACATAAATCATCTGGGAAAGATCTGGATTAACATTATACTACACACCAACCAGTTTTTCGAATCAAAAGTCACCAAATGCAAGGATTGTCAAACTATTAAAATTCTGATTCAAACTAAAAACATATACCTTCTTAACTAAATTACCACTAATAGGACTAAATGCACCTCACCCTTGTTTGTTTGGCTGGTCCCCCTCAGTCAGGGATACTTCCTTGCTCACATCTTCTACATCTTTATCCATCACAGTTCGATACACCAACTCTACAGCAGTTGCATCTACTCCTGGAGGGAATGTGTCGGCAGCAGGCAAGGATAGAAGCAAAGGCTCTTCACCCCTCATCACACTTGCTCTTGCAGATTGGTATATTCGCCCAACAAGCTTCACATCAATACCAGAGGGAAAAATTACATCTCTTGGAATCTCCAACGGATGAGTCACTTCTCCAATACCAGAATGTGCAACTTCAACTATGTCATGTGCCAACTGCCTATGTGTTGGAGCCAACACAAACATATTGGGGAATGTTATCCGACCAGGTGTTGGAGTGATTGTATCATTGATTCTGATCTGGTCCTGAGAATCTTTTGGTATTGGTGCAGCAAAGAACCCCTGCACAGTATTTCCACAAACAAGCCTCTCACCATCCACTAGAACAATTCCCTCCTTCACGACCCGACGACCCCTGGTAGGATGCACAACAAAAATCACCCACCCATCCCTCACACCAACAAGCTTCCCATTTTCTATTCGACCTTGATCAACAGTTCGTGTCCTTCTCACATTTACTTTCTCATCCATCCTACTGGAACCCGCTCCACTAATTCTTCCTTGATTGACACCAGTCCCATAATGAAGTTCATGCATATTAAAACCAGAGAACCCTTCAACCACCCTTGCAATCTCCTGAAAAAAAATTACTCACCTGTGATAAACACAAAAAAAAATTTACCCCTTCAATTTAACCAATCCAACCCTAATGTAAACCCAAACAAAAATTGCACCGCGGAAAGACAACAATTCATAAAGCTCAAATCTTTTCTTCCACCAATTTCATGCAAGGAAAGAAAAAATTACAAAGGTCTACCCAGAAATCGCCTGTGTATCCTCTGGCTCCACACGGGTCCGCTTTTCCACTCTGAAATTTGGAAATCATTCTGGAATGGGGAACACTCAAAGATTCTTACTATCTATCTCTGGAAGAAACTGCCACAACTGCAAGGCTACTTCCAAAAGGCGGTTTTATTTGATAACAGAAGAGCAACAGACAATGAATCCTTACCTTTCATATATCCTCGAGATAATCTTTTCTGGAAGTTCACAGCCAAATCCACATCTATGCCGCTTCTGATCAAGGCTACGGGCCCTAGTATTTGGCCTAGATCAAGTAATTGTGTATCACTGGTCAATGCAGGGCGGTATTAGACATCTGGCTTAGCCACATCCAGGAGGGGGTCGGATCCAACTGTAATTAGTTTTGCTTGGGGCACCTTCACCAGACCCGAACGTGATCCGAAAGAGCAAACCGCGAAAGAAACCCATACCAATCATATATGGATAACGGTTGATCTGGGCATGTCAAATGTTGAAATATTCTCCTTGTCTCTACACAACCTGAATGTCAATATTTTGGGCATCTGCAAGTACAAACACACTGTTACCAATCTTAAAGAAAACAACCACCTTAAGGAATGCAATTCATAAAGAAGTATAAATAACCATATTGCTAGATTGAGTCAGCTCCATTCCAGGCTGATTGAGTGTTCAGATTTGGCTGGATAGCTGACTGATTGTGTGACACTCAAATTGGGTGAGCTAACACAGTTCAGAAAATCTAAATGGGTCGACTCGTTGGACCCTATCAATTCAAAACATAACTGGATAGACAAGTCCACACCCAAGATACCTGCTTTTCAACAAACTCCTTTCCCCCACCACAAAATTCAAATCAAAGCTGGTCACCTCGCTTTTAGCAAATATAACAACAAATATCACAGATACAGGACCCCATGGTCAGCACAAGGTACAAGTATTAATCATATTACTAACAAAACAATCTTATTTGATTACACGTACAAGAGTCAGTTTCCATTAGTCACCCACACCAACAAAAGTCCTAATCAGTATTGCAACAAGGAAAGGTCTCTATCATCTGCTTGCTACCCTCCATAACTCATTGGGACTATAAAATCTTCAAGACTTCTCTATGGTAAACAACCCAGCTATCCAGACACTCCCAAGAATATTTCCCAAACAAAAACTAGGGAAACATATTACTCTTATAATCTTAGCACACCACCATGTTACAACATCCTTTCCTCTCCCCTCTGGTTAAACAATCTCTCCCCAACCATGGCCTCTACTTCAAAGTCATCCAATCCTTCTATAGAAAGTTTGGTAAATCAAATGAATAAAACTCTCAATGTTCCTGAAACTGTCCTCTACCCTAAAGTTTTCTTGAATTCTGATAACATCAAAACCAAGAAAACCTTAGACTAGAAATGGTGTTTTATTGGGAAACTTTGTAGTAACATATGCTTTGAAACTTCAAGAGTCAGTAACTTCATCAACAACAACTGGGAGTTTTCAGGCAGAGTTGAACTTGAAATATGGAACAGAAGAAGAAACTACTTCATCCTTAGACTCACCAATGAAGATGATTACTTAACTCTCAGAAATAGAGGAACTAGAGGAGTTTTTGATAATTTAATGGTTCTTGTTGAAGTTCCTGTGGGAGGTCCTGAATTAATTCATGAAGAACTATTCTTAGAAGTCATTATTTGGCTCCTCATCAAAAGGATTCCTACTCACATTATACAAGACATCAGCAATATCTTGGAACCTATTGGAATTTACCAAAGAGGAAAAAAAACCCTATGGAAGAGACAGATTTGAGAAGAATCTTGAAGTCCTGGTTAACATCAATGTTTCAAAACCTATAAAATTTGGTATTGAAGCTTTTGAAACCCCTCCCATCTCCCATTGGATTGAATTTGCTTATGCCCTTAATGGCATAAAATTCTACATAGTTTGTAGAACTCTTGATCACCCATCCCCACCTTTCCCAATACCACCCACCCCATCAAAATATCACTACTCAAATCCCACAAATCTTCCAACACCTCAACCATTATTACCACCTCAAAAAGCTTATCAAAAAATGGTGCAAGAAGGAAGAAAAGCCATTCATAGAGATTATTCTGATGTTGATGCTGCTCAGGCCTTTGAGATCAAGATGAGGATTGCCAAGCAAAAAGCTCTAGAGCAAGCCATTGCTAACATTGCAACCCCTTCTACCAAGCATATCACCTTTGGATCCCCTTCTAGAACTGATCCAAACTCCCCCCATCCTGATGCCATAGCCATCCAAATCAGAAACAAAAAGCAAGATCTCATCAAAAAAATCTCCTCAAACTACAAGCAAATTCAAAACATGCAAAGGATAAAGGTAGCAGCTAGAGGTAAACAACCTTCCACTGATAACAACAAGAAGTCTTCAAATCTGAACTCTCATGAGATATTCCCAAACATCCCTAGCACACATCTCCCAACCCTCTCTCAAATCAAGGAAAGAATGGAAACTGAAAATGTTAAATTCAACAAAAAAGCTTGGAAAGCAAGGAAGCACATGCATGTTTTCTCTAAAGGGCCTACTCATTATGCCGAAGACATGGTCAAGTCCAAAGGTTATGCTAAAAGGAAACAAGCAACTGCTGGCTTAGACCTTATGGAAACAAATGAAGATGATAACACCAAAAGGTTTAAGAAGTACCCTGAACACTATGCTGCATCTCTGGAAGGTGACACCCCTCAACTGACTAAATGTGAAACTGACTCCACAGCTTCTACCTCTAAGGTACATAACTATAACTTTCTTTTCTTAAGGTATAAGATTCTCTTGACTCCTCACATCACTATCAATCTTTGCTTAATTATGATACACTTTGATCCTATAGCTAGGAGACTCACCTACAAATACCCCATTGTATCCGATTTCTGGCAATTCTTTATTTCAATTGCCTGGAATTGTCAAGGATTAGAACAAAAAGTCACTAAGAATTACCTAAATGATATGCTATCTAAATTTAACCCTGATATATGTTTCATCTCTGAAACTAGACAGAAGTAAGGAAAAATGTTAAACACTCTGAAACAATTACAAATTAAAAATTTCTGGCATGTTAACCCGGGGTGGGTGGGTAGTGGTACTGCCGGAGGATTAGTTCTGATGTGGAAAAATAATTTTGAGGTGGATATCCTAGATAGCTCCCAAAATCATATTAATTCTCTAGTAAAATCTCCTAATAGCCCCCCTTGGCTCTACACAGGCTACTATGGTAGTCCTAAAGATACCAAGAGTAAATTAAACTCTTGGAAAGTTTTGGAATCAACTGCTGCTAAATACTCTCTTCCTTGGTTAGTTATTGGGGATCTTAACTTCATTCTGCATGATAATGAAAAATTCAGTACCCAACCTTTGGATAGTATTGAGGAAAATGCTTTCAACAATAAAATTGTTGAGTTAGATATAACTGATCTTGGCAGTTCTGGCTGCCCCTTCACTTGGTCTAACAAAAGATCTGGTCATACTCTCACTGAAAAGAGATTGGATAGAGGATTATCCACTGAGCCTTGGCTCCTTCTCTATCCAAACACTACTATAACAAACCTTCTATCCATTGGCTCTGATCACCACCATATTCTCTTAAATACTAACCCAAATTGGGTCACTGGGAAAATTCCTTTAAAATTCTTTGGTCCTAGGTTGAATCACAAGGATTGCAAGGAAATTATTCAGGAATGCTGGCAGAGGAACTTATCTGGTTCTAGTGCCTTTCTAATTGCTAGAAAGCTCAAGGACATCAAGCTGAAACTAAAAGTTTGGAACAAAGAGGTCTATGGTAACATCAAAACAAACATTGAAGAATGCAAACATCACTTGCACTGGCTGCAAGTAAATTATTTCAAACATGACAGAAGTCAAGCTCTTCAAATAGCAAGACAAGACCTCAAGGAGTGGCAAGACATTGAAGAGAAATTCTGGAAAATAAAAAGCAGGGATCAATATATCAAGCTGGGAGACAAAAACACAAACCACTTTCATAGGTCTACTAAAAGCAGGATTAGAAGAAATATAATTGATGTTGTCCAAGACTCTGCTGGAAACTGGATAGAAAATTACCAAGACATAAATAACTTCTTTACCAACAACTTCTCCAAAATGGCTACCTCTAAATTCCCTGAAATGAACCCAGAAATCATAAACCTTATCCCTAATATCTTAACCACTGAAGACAACACCAGCCTCAACAGAACCCCTGAAGCTTTTGAAGTTAAATCCATTCTTTTCAGTATGGCCAAGGACAAAGATCCAGGACCTGATGGCTTCCCCCCAATTTTTTTTCAAGCTAACTGGGATATTGTTGGAGAACACATTGTCAAAATGGTTCAGCATTTCTTTCTCTCTGTGCACCTCCTCACAGACATGAACTCCACCTTCATTTCCCTGATACCTAAAATTGACAATCCATCAAATCCCAGCCACTTCAGGCCTATTAGTCTTTGTAATACAACTTACAAAATCATTTCCAAACTTCTTGCCCAAATAATGAAACCCTATCTGCAAAAAATTATATCTCCATACCAATCTGCTTTTATCCCTGGGGGACAAATAGCTGACAACATAGCCATAGCTCATGAAATAATACATCATATGAGAAACAAGAGAGGTATTAAAGGCAACAAAGGTAGCATGGGAATAAAAATTGATATGGACAAAGCCTTTGACAGGGTGGATTGGAAATTCCTCATCACTGTTATGACAAATCTTGGCTTCAATACTACCTGGTGTAACAAAATTATGCAGTGCATATCTACCACTTCCTCTGCTGTTTTTATAAATGGATCTCTTGATAAGTTTTTCAACCCAACCAGAGGCCTTAGACAAGGAGATCCTCTCTCTCCTTATTTATTTCTATTCTTCATGGAAGCTTTGTCAAGAACTCTTACTCATGCTGAAGACTTGGGCATCATCACTGGTATTAAAATCTTCAAGAATGCCCCCTCTATCAATCACCTCTTATTTGATGATGACTGGATGGTCTTCTGTAAAGCTAATTCCTCTGAGGCCCAAAACCTCAAAGATATTCTCAACATCTTTGGATGTACCTCTGGTCATCTCAACAACTTCAACAAGTCTGGTGTCTTCTTCAGCAAGGATACAAATCCTGACATCATTCCTTCTATCTGCAAGCTTTTGGAAGTTCAACTACTTACCCCCAATGATAAATACTTGGGCTCTCCCCTTTTCACCCACAGAAGCAAAATCCAATGATTCAAGCCAGGAGTTGACAAGATGAAGCAGAACCTTTCTAGCTGGAAGAACTCCCCCCTGAACCCAGCTGGCAGAGAGGTTATCATAAAATCTGTTACCTCAACCTCTAGCATATACCAGATGAATTGCTTCAGAATACCAAAACAAACTTGTCAAGACATGAGAAAACTTCAGAGAGATTTCTTTTGGGGAAAAAACCTGGAAAACCCAACTGGATGCTACCCAAAAGCCTGGAAATTAATCAGTCTGCAAACCAAAGGAAATGGGAGGTCTAGGATTCATGAATATGGAACTCTTCAACAGTGCTATGATAACCAAAATAGGCTGGAACAAGACAAGGATTCTCTTTGGTTTCAACTAATGGATGCTAAATATCTGATGGGAAAGAATGTTCTGAATATGAATACCAAAGCTAAGGATGGGGACTCCTGGATTTGGAAAGGGGTATTGGAAGGCATACAGAATATTCAGCACCACTGTGGTTGGAGGATAGGGAATGGAAACAAGATCAACATATGGGAATATATCTGGATTCCCTCAATGTCTGAAAAACTAATAAAACCTTCTACTTGCCCTGAGGATGTTCACCTGTTGGCTCATCTCATGGTGGACCACAAAGATTGGAATATTACACTCCTTCAACATATCTTCAGTCATGATATTGCTAATACCATCAAAAACCTGATAATACATCCCAAAGAGGATGATAATATGCACTGTAATATCAATAATACTGGCAAATTCTCTGTCAAAGGCCTATACAAAGCCAAGATAGAACATTTGTACATAAATGATCAAAATACTAGAGATTGGGGTGCTATATGGAATCTGGAAGTAGCACCAGCAATTAAAATCTTCCTTTGGAAGTGTGGTCATGAAATTCTTCCAACCAATGCTAAAACTGCTAGCATTTTACACTATATTGATCCCACGTGTAAAATCTGCAACAGTGGCGAAGAAACTCTCTCCCATTTGTTCCTAAATTGTCCGGCGGCTACCAATGTCTGGCAGATCATGCTAGGGGAAAATCATGGTCTATTTGATAACCAAACTAACTTCATGGATTGGTTGTCTGATTGGTTTTCCACTACAACCAATCAGGACGCTATTTGCATGTTTGCCATAATATGCTGGTTTATCAGGAAAGCTAGATGTGATTATACTTTTCAAAACATCTACCCTAATGCTAAGATCACTACTATTAGTATTCAGCAACATCTTTGTGATTACAACATAATTCACAACATTCCTTTGCATGCTTTGAACTCTCATCATAATGAATTAGACAGTGTGGTTGATCCCATAAACTTGTCTGCTGGGAATCCTCAGCATCAGTTCTCCTTTGGTTTTATAATCAAAATTTGTACTGTTCAGGATACCAACACACTGCAATTTTTCTCTTCTCTAACTATTTATGACTTTGCAGGGAACCCTATTGATAGTAGAGGACTCACAACTCAATGGGGAGGAACAGAAGCTTCAGGAGGAGCAGAACTAGCGTTTGGATGGGCAAAGAAACAACAACACATAAACATTGAAGTTCAAGCTGGGACACCCGATACTCTGGAACATTTCAACAATCTCTATAACCAAGCTATCCAAGGAAGATTTAGCAGAAACTATCATATGGATCACAAGAGCCTAAGTGATACTGATCTACCTTATATCAAGCCGGTTTCCTTTATTTTAATAGGTCTGAGAATTATTCACAGAACTCAGAATAGCCAAGCATTAAATCTGGCTCTAGCCTGTAAGAACTTAAGAAATGAGTCTGGTGTTTGTCCAAACCCAGACTCCATTTGCACCAATATTAATCTATCTGCTTAGGTTCAGCCTAAGTTTTTTCTAAAAAAAAAAAAAAAAGGAAACCGAGAATGGTCACGATTTGGAAAGAGCAGAGGGGGAAATCTTTGAACCGGAGCCCTACATGCATCCACACGATTAACTAATCCTTTACATCTGAATAGTCTTAGGTCCACACGATTAGCCTATTTTCCCTAGGGGGGGCAGCGAACAGTGGAAATGACATGCAAAGGGACTACTGACTCTGAACTAGCATTAAATGCCTGATATTTTTAACAGGTTAAAAAACTTTTTGATAAAATTTAAAACACTCTTTCATTCGGCGCGAGGCTGTAGCACTGTACTATTCAGCGATTATCTGCTAGATTCTCCATGCCATAGGACTTAGGAGGTTGCCCATGCTGATATGGATGGCCAATCTAGCAACTAGATATCTAGCCCATAACACTTAGCCTTAGTTGTAAATTTGGAGAGAATATTGGTCATCTTAAGAGTCCAAATTTGTCCACACTCCTCTAACGAGAGTATATTTCACATAGTCTTCTGACTGGTTAATTATTTAACCGATGGCCCCATTACCCTCAATGTTTAGAATCACGACCCTCGTTACATAACTTCCTAAATAGAATCAATGGTTGAGATTAAAATATTACGTGCACACTCGTTAAGGAGTGTGCACAAATTCGCACTCATGCTCTGAAGGTGTTCAAGAAAGTGTTATCTACACCTCCGGCTCCACCTCCACGTTATATTTTCTACTATTTAAAAAAAAAAAACTATCTATTAGGAGATGGTTTTTAGATATGAGATCCTATATTTATTCTATGTGTAGACCCCATAAATTAAAGGACTAAATAAAAAAGCCACATAAGATTTTTTGCACCTGAGATGCTCTAAGGAATTGGTAAGAAAATTCTACATCCCCTTGGTTTCGCCAATGGGTTTAATTCCAAGCCCTCGTGTGAATTTCAATTTAAACTTTTTAATTACACAGTATTTTGTGAGCTTAAACTGTTTGCGGAAATGTCATACAGAAGTATTATTTGGTTTGAATTTCAAACATTTTATTTCTTCTGTTTAATGTATCTTAAGATAGGGTTTTGAATTTTGATTGTTATCTACAACATGCATTTTGAATAGGTTTTTGGAGATCACGGTGCTCATAAACCGCCAGGACTCTGGTGGATCACGTGGAAAGGATAGAATTAGTGAATTACCTGAACCCCTTATTCATCTCATTCTCATTTTTCTTCCGACCCAATGCGTCGTTTGTATGAGTGTTTTATCCAAAAGATGGAGGTAATTTTGGACCTCAATACCTGTTATTGATCTCCGTGAGTTGGAATTTCCAGATTATGTTAAACTAGAAGACACAAATGAGGAGGCCGAAAGAGTAAAAAATTCATATTTATTGCAGGATCAGAGTTTTATGAATTTTGTCGACAGAAAGATCTCTCTTCACCATGACACGGGAGATATAAAGAAATTCTGTCTTGACGCTAATAATTCTGCTCCTAAATTGCAAAAGCTTGAAGAATGGCTGTCTGCATTATTTACAAGGCATAACCTTGAAGAGTTTGTTTTCTACGCAGAAAATTCGCTGGAGGAAGGCTTCTTTCCTTCAAGTGGGAGATATGCATCACTGGTTATTATGGAGTTAGATGCATGGGATCCATTGTATCTTCCTGGTGCAATAAATTCTCCAAGTCTGAAGATCTTTAAGCTTTCGAATGCTCGCCTGTATATGTATTCTATGGATCCGACTCAACAATTCTTTACTAACCTCCCTGTTCTGGAAAAATTAGAGTTGACGGACTGCCAGTGGAGCATTATCTGATCAATTAATCATTTCAGCTCCTGCTTTAAAGTATTTGTTGATTGCTGGTCCTAGTGATGAAGACACAGATTTGGGTTATGACTTTCCCATATAATGGTTTAAGATTAACATTTTCGCGCCAAATCTACTGTCCCTCAGGTATGTCGATAATCTTAAAACTGCTTTAATTATATTTTATTTCAAGATTTTGTTAACGACGGTATATGTGTCCATGCACTACATAAAAGCCATTTTACTGAACATGCTTGGTTTTGCTAAGGGTAGTATGAAGTATTACTGCTTGGAAAATCGATATACATTTAATGTTTACATTTTACATGATTAATCTCTATCTTCTCTCAGTATACTTGCAAACAACTCTAAAATAATTGCTATCTTAAAACTCTAAATTACATCATGAACAAGGTACACTGATTTATCAGCAGACGATTTTATTTTGCACCGCTTTGAATCACCAGTTGATGTGGAGATTGGATTTGAACGTCGTACTAATGATATGCCTCTGCCACAAGAGAATGTTCCAATTACAACGAAGGTTCTTAAAAAGCTTTCTAATGTAAAGCGTCTAAAGATATTTGGTGAGACTTTTGAGGTATGCTTATTTATTTTTCATTTCAAGTGATGACTGCCGAAACCTTGAAAGCATATTTGTCTTCATTCAACTCTGCAATGTTTCTAGATTAATTACTTGATTACAGTAACTTTACAAATTTATTCTCTTTGATCATAGGAACTCTTATTTCCGGACGATCTCTTTACAAATTGGCCAATGTTCCATAACTTGGTCCGTTTGGAAGTGACTTCGGGGATCTTTTTGTTTCTCAGAATCTCACCCAATCTAAAAACAATTGTACGTATTTGCTCGGGTAAGTGACTCATAATGCTTACTTATCCCGATATGTAGTTATGTTATATTATGTATTGCTAAACTGTTAATTCTGTTGATAGGGCTTTGTTGGACACCGATCCAGCACTTATAGTGGTTGGACTCCAGATATGGTGCCTCAATGTATGTTGTTGCACCTCAAGTCTGTCAAGTTATGTGGCTTTAATGGATGCTCGGAAAACATCAATGCTGTAAAGACGATTTTGAAAAATGCAAGAGTTCTACGGAGGTTGATTATCAAGTTTCGTTCAAATATATCTACAGGTGAGCAGATTAAAGTAATGAAGAAGCTGCTAAAATTTCCAAGAGGTTCCCCTCGTTGTGAAATTCAGGTCTCATGATATGATTAGACTTTCGGTGGTTTAATGCCAAAATATGCTTTAGCTAACTAGCTAGGCAAGTTTTTGTTATGCAACAATCACAGCGGTTTTTCATATTTTGGTTTACAAGTTACAACTTGATGTAAGCACTTGCTTGATTTTTTAAATATGCGCCTTTTTGTGCCATCTTTTACCATAGACAGGCGTCATCGATCAGACACATTACCGGTACTGCTAAATTAATTTGATAGATAAAAATGCGAATTTTACCTTCTTCCACTGCATTTGAGTTTTCTTTTTCTCTTGTTTTGTTTTTCACTGCAATTGAGTTTGAGGCCAATTACTCTCCCTTGTGGACGCTTTACCAGTTGTAATTTTGGATGTGGCCGCATTTAAACATGTTCCCCAAACTACATATACAGCCTATAATCCGTCATTTTATGATTAACTCAATCTTACACCACCAGCAATACTGTAAACATGAAGAACTCGCCGGCATTTAAAAAATGCGGTGATCCAGGTACATGATCTTGACGAACAACCAGATCCAATTTTATCGATTAAGCAGTCGTTACCCCATTGTTATTGTTTTTTCTCTCACCGACCAACCCAGGTGGGCTTAATAGCCGTCTATGGCCTGGGCTAATACACTGAATACATGTCAAATTGGTTTTCTCTCACCGACCAACCCAGTTACTATGACATGGCTGCAAGTGTCGCATAATAATTACGCGTCAGAGTGTTGCAGGACAGGCCAGAAGTCCGCCGTAATGGAGCAATTGCAAACCCATAATAGCGGTATTGATGTATAGACTGTTAAAGTGCTGAGAATGGCATAAACCCACAGGGCCAATGTAGTGCAAGTGCAACACTATATTGTAAAGACATTTGGCTAAGGAATGAAGCTTATTGGCCGACACAATAAGGCTTCATTGAGGAGAAGGCAAGACGAGGCCAAAGTGATAGATGCAATATGCGATGTTGGCATCAAGGAATGTCCATGGAATTGAGTTGGCCCAAACTCAAGGATGATGCAAGGAGAGTGAAATAGACTAAGAGTTAGTCTATGGAATTAGTTCAAGGCTGGCCAAAGCTTGGACAATGCAAACAAGTTGGTAATGCAAGAGTTGCATTGCTGTTGTCAAGATAATTGGCCACTACACCATTTTTAGGAATTAGCAACGGAACCTGGACGTTGCTGACTGGGGTCGCAACGGAAGATCGCCGTTCCAAAACACGTTGTTGCATTTTTTCGCAACGGCATAAGCTCCGTTGCGAATCTTGGTCAGCAACGGGGATTCGTAACGTACCGTGCAGTTGCGACTTTGTTTATTCACAACCAAGATCTGTCGTTGCTAAGTAGTTTTTAATTACAGGAATACCCCTACCCGAAACTAAAATGTTATTGGTTCTGGTTTTAATTTAGCAACAGGACGAGGACATTGCTAATTTTTTACAACAAAAAAAAGAAGGTCAAGTCTTCATTGACCTGGTCAAAATCCATTCCCCCCACATTTACCCCCTGCAGTTACCCAGTTCCCCATATTCAACATACTCACAGATATACAAACCACAATATCATTCAATGAACATATAAAACTCTTTTATTTAGAATCATAAAAAAAAAAAGAATTCTTGAATTGATGTGAACTTAAAAGTATGAGTAAGAGATACCAGTATACAAGTATCACAATAAACAAACTTATTGAGATGATGAAGACCACAATTTTTTTTAATTGACATACAACATTCTATGTTGAGGTTCATAAATAGATGGCAACCTAATTTACATAAACTGAAAGAGTCATTGCAAAACAGGGGAAGATAGAACTCCACCAGAAGAATGACGAGATTGTGCTTAACCAATTTCCTTAAAATCATAAGTAGATTCAGCTGATGCTCTAAGATCACCAGCAGAGTACTGCTTTGCACCAAAACCCTAAATACCTGCATAAGCACCAAAATTTGAAGTTTCAGTATCGAGGTCTCAAAAGACAAATAACATTATTTTCATGCAAAAGAAAGATACAAAAATAGTTGGAGAACAGCAAAGCAAAGATATAGAAAAGCTTATATCACCGAGGAAGGAGTTAGAAGAGCTTGTTAGCTTAAATTTCTCACTGCTTCTTATAACCAAGTATTTCAAATTTTCATGAGAGACACCATGAACTTTTTATGGTAACTTGACGAGAAAAAATCACAGAACTCCAATGCAATTAGTGCTAGGTATTCATATTTCTCATATAGAGGCGGCAAGCTATGTGAAGTTAAACAGAAGTGTAACAGGTTGCATGAGTTCGCCCTGTATAAGACTCTGAATAGGCTAGTGTGGAGGGGTCTACGATCAATTAGATGTTATATTGTCCGGTCACTGAGTTTTCAGCCCACTAAGATAATCCAAAACATCTATTTGTTGCGACTATCCTAGTTCAAAAGGCTTCTCAAAACACTAGACCAGTATTCAATGATGTGATAGACCTTATGGTCTTTATCATCTAACAAGTTTCTTACAAAACGGACACCCAAAACCATCTCTTCCACTAGGTCCTAACCGTCCAAAAAAATTCATTGTTATCTAATTTTCGAGTGTAAAATTCCTTTGCAAGTGAATAAGATATGCTGGCACCACAACCAACCACACGTACAAGTATGTATTTTTTTACACAGACAATGGTAAGATGAAAGATATGTAGGAGAACTCAGACCATAATAAAGAAAATCACCACTGTAAAGGGAATTAAAAACAAAAAGGAATGAATAATAGCAATATCTCTTACCTCAAGTGCTTTGGCATAAGAATTTATAAAAGTACTTCCAACTACAATATCTTCCTGTAAATTGAGGTATACATTTTAGAAATTAGAAAATGAAGTCGTATAAAATACGCCAATTTGTACACTTAGGTACAAATTTTGATCCATAAATTTTTGTTGAGAAAAAAATATGGGAAGACTGCATACCACATTCTTCTACAACAGCTTATCTTTAAGAGCTTTGAGTTCTGGTCTCACTTTCAGTCGGATCCTGCAAAACGAAAACAAATTGAACATGAAAAGCTCAGCTCGCAAAACAGTCCAATAACCTTACCAACACGTACATCTGTCAACCAAATGCTTGTTATAGCCATTTTGATGCTGTTAAAACCATTACTATTATAAAGCAGATTCGGAGATGTGATAAATCATAAATCACTTACATAGCACTCACATTATGATCATTAGAAACATAATACTCCACAATGTTATTGTACATTCCATCAAAATTTTACAAGATTATATAAAAATAATAAGAGAATGATTTGCTATAAAACTTGTGGTTCCTTAACCATAACATAACCCAAACTAGCACATAAGAAGTCAGAATATCGGTTAGTAGATAAGCCTAAAATAAATAACTTACAACAGTTGCCTCGATATCAATTGCACACTTGCAATCAATTCCTCGAAATAGATCACTACCAGCTCCTTAACCACCACCAAAACCACCTGCAACTTTAGTTACACTTGATCCTTCATGACAATCTCCACCATCAGCTGCTCATACCATTAGCACGCCTCTCCAAAACCCACCAGCAGCAAGCCAGATTCCACTCACCAAACTCTCTTCATCCATCACCAATACCTACACCCAATTAAGGACCTCAACAAACAATAAAGGAGAATGTCACACCATAACACAGCTTAGCACAAAAGCGAATTAAATACCTGAGTACATTCCCGCAGTTTTTTCACGGTAGAATATTGTTCTCACAACTGCGACAATAGCCTGCAAAGAAGCAACATTACCCGCTCCAAGGAATAGAGTACCAGAATACATAGCTTCAAGCATCTTCTGTAGGTCTTGTTGTTTGGAGCTGAAATATATGGTGAAAAAATGAGCTCCAGTGAGATATATACGCTATATTCTTTACTAACAATTGCAACACTCCTTACAGGAAATAAAAGTCTTACGTTTTGTCTCCTTTGTCCCAGAAGATGATACAAAACAGAATATCAATGCTTGTAGTTGTGAACAATCAGATTGCATTTTATTTAGTATTCCTACAATGGGACCAATTCTATTTCCAGAAACATGCTTTGCATTTAGTAATAAGAGATTTATAAAACGATGTTCCACTTAACTTACTAATAGATGGTAGAGTTAGCATAAATTTCAGCAAAATTTATATCAAGCTGAGCCTCCACATAAGCAGAACTAACATCAAGCATCCATATATTAGGATTATATCCATCCCTAATCTTTGGAAACCTCGGATCAGGCTCTAAAAATTTACCATTGTATTGATTATAAACTTCTCACACATGGACATTAAAAACTCTTTCTCGGTTATCGGTTGAGTTTGAAAGATGAAATGGATGCTCAACTGAAAGTTCTCTACAATCTTGTGATAACGAGCACCAAGTGATCCAGCATATGTGACTTGCCCTCCTTTTTTCATCAATGAAAGCTGCAACCAAACTCTATCGAATTAGTAGCAGATCCTAAAGTAACAATGATGATTGCATTACTACAAAAGCTTGAGTCAGACCTCATCAAAAGCTTAGACGATGTCAATACTAGGTTGAGGAATGGTGCAGATAGCAGTTCTCCCTGTATCTACTGTGTTTCTCACTGTTCTCATGACAATTGCAGCAGCCCGCATCAAGACCCAATGTTGGCTCATCCGTGAAAATGATTGATGGGTTAGAAACCAACTCTATGGCTATGGTGAGTCTCCTTCTCTGTTCAGTTCTTATCCAGGCATAATAATTAGAGAATTTCTCGATGGATGAAGCTCAACCAAATCCATGATCTCGTCAACGAACATCTAAAATATGACCAGAGCAAAAAAAGAACATCAATAAGATTCTCAGAAGTCCAAATCCATATTCACTATTAAATAATATAACCTCCAAAGATACTTAGCATAATAAAAAAAATTTGATTTCTCAAAGAAAGATTGTTAAAAGTTGATTTCAACGGAATACATAACTTTCATCTCTCTTTTTTATCATCCGCGGAGAGACAAAGCCAGGATGAGTACAAAATAGATTCATAAACTACAAAACTAGTAATCTAAAAGTTGAAACCAATACTAATTTAGCTTTTAATGAAACCAAAACACGGGCAAAGAGAGATAATTTTGGGTTTTCCAATTTATACCTCTACCTTTCTGCCTCGAAGACACTCGCACAAAATTAATCCCAACATTACCAGGAAAAACAAAATATAAAAATGTTGAAGCGTAGAAGTCAGCGCTAACAACATAATGACAAATCTAACTTATAAAGAAAATGGATAGATATTATGATACAACTATTTTCTATGTTACAGCATCGTGTAATATTGAAAAGATCAACTTATTCTAATTTTACCCATTTCATTACAAGAAATCGGATTCCTAACAAAGCACACTTACAATTTTGTATCTGCATAACGGAACTTACCCGAGTTAAGTCCAACCACACCAGCTAATTCAACGTAGTTAAGACCCACTAATGCACGATATTCCAAAAAGGTAGAGAAAAAACAAGATTCCCACCCAATTGATCAATTATAAACAAAGAGGAACAAGATGACCACTGACATGGAACACTAATTGATTAACCACCAATGTTCTAATTTGGGTTTCACAGCATTACAGTAAACAAATCATTCAAACTGTAACAACATGCAATCAAACAAAACCCCATTACTCAAATTACACCCTCAACTGGTTAATCCTTATATTGTGAGTTCAACAAATCAATTCAAAAAGATCGAAATTACAGAAAATTGGAAACCCTAATTGAAAATGTTGGGAAAATTTGATAAAAAGAATAGAAAGTTATGTCAAATACCTCAACACTTTAATAGATATGTCAAAGAACAGAGAGTTATGTCAATTAAGTAATGAAAGATTACCTCAAGTAAGAATTCAACTTCCCAACTTGAACTTCATCCCTGAGATACAAAGAAACTCATAATCATTATCAGTTATTTTCATTTCTTTTTCAACAGATTCAACCCATCTTACAATAACAACCGTCTCCTCGAATGGTTGATCTGTTTCATCAATTGATTCCTAAATAAGAAACTCAAACCCTAATTTATTCAATTCATCTTCGTTATAGCTTCGGTGCATCTAATTAACCTTACACCTTTCCTCAATCAACTAAACCCATCCTAATCCTTCTTATACATCGCCAAAACGAATTCCTAATCTTCATCTAAAGAAACCCTAAATCTAACTTCCACTGCTTTTATCTTTCTTCAATCTCCTAGAAACTCTAACCAATCAAGTTTTCAAGTTCATCTATAAACTTGTTGTTGATTTCTGTGGTTTTAGATTTGAAAGAGATGAATTTCTTCATGCAGAGATAGAGGGGAGATGAAAGAGTTCAGAGATGGAGAGGAGATGAAGGAGTTCAGAGGAGATGAAAGAGTATGTGGCGTACAGAAAACTGAGAAGGGAAAAATGATAATGCAGGATATAAGTTAGCTAAGGTTGAAGGGTGGAAAAAGAAAAAGGAAGGATTGACTGAAGTTTGACTTGGGTGTATTTACTAGACCTAATGTTCCTGACCACACGCGTACTTCACACGCTTAAATAAAAAAAAATGTTATTCGCAACTAACTCTTCGCCGTTGCGAAATTAGCAACGCCAGCGTGCCGAAAAATTTGCAACAGAAATTAGCAAACGGAAAATTAGCAACGGCACTACTGCCATTACTAATCTGAGTTGCAAAATCCTTAAAATGGTGTTGTGGGCGTAGTGAACCATATATGACGCATGAGTAACTAGAGTGAGCTTAAGGAGCTGGCCTTGATGTTTGATGCTTGAGAAATGTCCATGTATGAGTTTAGAATGATAACATGCAGGGCCAAGATGGCTGAACGTTGGAGCATGGCAGAATCCAGTATGCCAGAAAAAGTGGTGCAATATGGCTCAAGTGACGGTTCCAAGTTGGTTACGAGCTTCACAAGCATTCCAATGACACGTGATGAAGTATAACAGTTATAAAGGAGTTTGTAATCATGGGAGAAGAGTTCCAACCGCAATATAACAGGTGTTGGACGATTGGCGCAAGGTAGAAGAGAACTGGTCAGTTGACACAGTTATTGGCGGTTAACAGAACTGCTTTATGGGACAGATGGATGTCCCATGCGTGTGTAACAGTTATGCACGGTTTGTCCAAGCAAAGCCACTGTATAAATAGTCCTAAGGCATGGAAAATTCGGAATCCTATCCTGTGTGAGAGTACCCTAACATATGTGAGAGTGAAGTTTGCATATGTGAGTGAATATGAGAGTTTTTGTAAGACTTAGACTTGGTTTAAGGGTAAACAAGTCTGTCTAAGTCCCCAAGTGGGAAAGTTTTGTATTTATTCCCTTTGATGCAATAAAAAGAGTTGATTGTGTCAAGTTATAAGTGTTCTTGGTTGGATGATTGTTGTTGGTAAAGTATGGAAAAGATTGAATGTATTATGAGGTGCATTTGATAAGTTTAGAGAAGTGAAAGAAGGCTGTAAAGACTTCCGCTGATTGACCTGATGTTTTTGGTTGTTTGCATAGGTACAAACTTATAAGGCTGAAGTGAAAGTGGGTGAAGTTTTATTCACAGAACCATTGTGCTGCCGGGTTACACTTTCGCAGAAAAATCTCTGGAGAGTTTGAAGGTGTGACAGTTACCCAAGTGAGGTTAATAGTCGTCTAAGGCCAGAGATATTACACTAAATACATGTAAAATTTAGGGGTGTACAACGGCGGACGGATGAATATTAGGGGTCATCAGCGTCCAATCCGTCAAAGTTGCGGATTTGGAAAATCCAACCGTGTTCGGCCCAATCACCTGCGGATTTGACATCTGCGGATTAACGGGTGATGCGGATTAACCACGGATTTAGCCTAAAAAAACAACAACATGTCTTTAGATATATATACTTTTCATGTACTGCTTTTATACTTCTTGTTACCAGAGTGTCCTCCTTTCCCTTCGCTATTATGTCCCAGACTTATTGCAAACCGAAGAAACGATATCCCGAAAAGACATTGAGTATAACATCTGTTGAAGAGGGGTATAGTTCCAAAGATGTGAGGGAACAGAGAGCTGAGTTAAAAGTATCAAGATTTCTAAAGCATACTGTATAAGCAGAGGAATTCCATATGTTGTCATGCAAATCTTTTATCTATCTATATAGTAAGCATTACATCTATATATGCAACCCAGGAAAAATCAAACGTCTTACACTGATTAGTCATGAGAGAGATGGGATTGGGTTTGGATACGATGCAACATAAAACCAATACAAGCTAGTTTTATTGCATTTAACTGATGATTTAACATCGTGTGATATCTTAACACTTGGCATCAGTTCAACGACACCCGGCCATGACTACGTACGATGAGAAATCCACCTCACTTACAACAATACGAGAATCAATTTATTGGATTACCACGTCTATAATGGATGTCATAAGCCTCCTCCTCTACGTCTATAATGGATGTCCTAAGCCGCCTCCTCTCATTCTTCTTGTGGTTATTACGGGTGTGGGTGTATCCGCAGATTTCAAAGTCCAACCGCAACCAAACTTTTAAAAGTGCGGATTTGAAAATCTCACCCATGTCCGGCTCATATATTTTACGAATTGGATTTCACCCGTAATTTTACGGACGGAAACGGGTGAAATCCGCGGTTCCGGACTTCTTGCACACCCCTAGTCAAATTATTTGTGGAAAGTTTTTTGAATTCTTTTTTGAGACATATAAAATGCTTACCCTAACTTTTTTTCTTGAAAGTTGAGTAGATTACCAAACGCAGAGAGTTAATCCATTGATTCAGTCTCATTTGGAACTAATTCATAGTGAATTGTTCTGTCGATGATTGAATCTCCAGAATTGACATCATCTATGTTGAGTACTGTAGTTGTAGGAAATCCTACAACACACCCCTTATAATATTTTATATATCTAAACATGTTAATCATCTAAATCTAAAATATAAGTGCAAGAAATATAAATAGACACAAGATTTACGTGGTTCGATCAATGTGATCTACATTCACGGGTTAGGGTTTACTATGATTGTTGAAATTACAATTGGATTACATTTAGAATCTCCATTAATGGGTTCTTGGTAGAGCTCTAGATCTAAGTTGGAAGAAGAAGGAGGAAATAACAATAATACCAAATATAAAAAACCCCTTTTCTCTCTCTTTGACTTTCCCTTTATATAGGTGTTTACATAGTGGATGACAGCTCATATTCCCCTATTTTCGGATCCCGTGCTACATTCTCGCACACTAAGAAGATGAAGAAATCTCTCACACTAAAAAAATGTAGTGTACGATATTTGGACCCTACATTTTTCCTTTTTTTCTCTTGAATATCACTTGAAGAGCGATCTTCAAGGAAAAATCCACCTTGTTGTAGTAGTCTTTGATCTTTGTTGATGAAGGAACTACGCAAAAGAATACTGGACTTGAAAGTACGTACTTGCCTCTATTCTTTTGTGAATTTCCGAAGCTTTGAAAAGTATATATGAAGTATCATTCCTTGAAGTATGCGAAGTATGACGTATTTTTGAAGAAGTATAAGAAGTATGAAGTATCTTTGAAGAAGTATAAGAAGTACTAATCATCGAAATATAAGAAGTATCCGTCCTTGAATGAGAATTAATCATGCGAAACTGTTGTGTGCGATTTCTATTACATGTCTTGATTTTCTCTTACTCCATTGTTGGTGAGAATTCTTGCTATTCATGAATGAGTGTCTTCCTTGGAAATGATTCTAACCGAAAAGATAATGAACAAAAAATGTTTTCTTGATAATCCATATATGCCTCTGTTTTTTATCTAAGAGGGAAGAACTCTTGAGAAAGTGTTGGATGAGTGAATTAATCTTCACGTCTTTTATCTTTGAGTATAACGTCTTCAAATTGCTTATACGAAATAATTGAGCGAAAACACTTATGCGATGAAATGAGTATGTGATGCTTATGCCATATAATGCTTATGCCATGTAATGTATAGATAATGTTGAGTTACTTACCTTTGTTCTTTGTCCATCTTTAGTTCATCGTATCGCATTGTATTGTTGCTTCTTTTTCCTTATTCCTGCACTATTAGTATCTCATAATAATAATAAAATCACAATATATAGGTCTAGGTGTGCCTAGTGTGGTCTTATCTCTCCTCCCTATGTAGAGGTCTTATCTTTGTCTCTATTTGGTCGGGCGGTAAAATCGCAGGCGGTCTTTCCATTTTCATGTAATTACCCATTGATCTTACCTTATCATCTCTTGTAGTATTTCCTCTTCAGGATATATCTATGCGAAAGGCCTAAGTACTCCCGTGAGTAGAAGCTCCATGACATTGTCTTCTTTTGACACAATTCAGCTCCCTAATGGAGGGTGTCGTCCTTATCTTCCCCTTTGGTTTCCCCTTCAAGGAAGCTTACATCTATCGGGTTAAGATTATGTCTCTTCCTATATGTAATTTCAACAACCAGTTGATTTCACAGTCTCTTATCCCTTCACCGATAAGGTTCATGTTTAAGAGACCGCACCCTAAATGGGGTATCTTCGGACCGAGGGCATCATAGTCAGTACTTGTCAAGAGTGGAAAGGTACGCTCCAGACGCCCATGGCACTCTTGACTCAACTGTGTACCTCGGCGCCCTGATCGAGTTTCTGCACTCCTTAGGAAAGACTTTATCACCTTAGTCTCTCAAACTAAGATTATTATCTTAGACTGGAAATTTAAGGTACCTATCCCGGATGGGCATCATCGTTTTTTCTCACCCCAAATCTCCATGACCCAAGTTCCAGGGTCGGTGTTTCTTTCCTTTGAGTCATGCCATCTAGGTTTCTCCGACTATGATATGCAATAGGTCTTACTTTTTTGCCTCTTGCATGTATGCGAACTAGGTTGCACGCCACATTCGGATTCCTAGCCAATCTGATAATAAATATCATTTCTGATGCCTTTTCTTATAAGGTCTTACATTTTTTCTTTGCTTCTTTGCTTTTCTTTCTTCTTGTTGCAGCATTCTATTTCTCTTGATGTGAGTTTCCCTTGGTGCGTTGATATTGCCCTTAAAATCTCCTTTGTTTGTTTTCTTTCCAGTATGCTTTTTTAGAAAAATTCGGCAAAAAATATGTGTTGGAGGTGGGACTCGTACTCTAGATCCGTTGCTTGTATATTCCTTTTTGACCATTTGTGTGTCATCTCATATGCGAAATAATCGCATAATACTGAAATTTGACTTCTATCTGTGCGTCTTTTGTTGTTGGAACTTGATTTGTTTCTGTGCGAATTCATGTTGTGAGAAATTTCGCACACTGCCATTGGCAATCTTTGCATAACGTTGAATTGATTTAGTTTCTCATAAAGCCTTTGGCCAGAAAATATGTGTCTTGTGATATTCGAACACGCAAAGTCAAACTGATTCTCTTCGCCTCTGACCAGTTGTGCTAAATTCTTTCTGCTTGCAAGAGAATGGAACCGCATTGTCCTTTTATCATGATCTTTGCTCTTCATGTATCAAAAAATTTGTGCGAGTGCGAATTCGAACGCACGACCTCTTTCTTGTACTCTTCCTTTCTAACCATCTGTGCTACACCTGAGTGCGACATATTGGAACAACAACTTGGTTAGTTGGTTTCATAGTTACCTTCGTCCCTTTGCTGTTAAAAACGTTTCAAAAAGTAAGCTTCATGAGGGATTCGAACCCATGATACTGAATTCATTCCAACTATTAATTTGTGAGAGAAAGTCCTATATTCGCACACTTACTCTAATCTTCTTCCTGGCAATTGTACCCAATGCGTGAAAAAATATTAATGAGGGTATGAGAATCGATCTCTTGACATCAATCTCGTACTCCTCTCTCTGGACCATCAGAAGTTTTATTCGTCTTCATCCTCTTGGTGTCACAGACTTATGCTATTGAGTTCCAATTGATGTGTTTTGAATTTATTTGTTAACTGGCTGTATTGGGGTTCCCTTACTGCTGCAATTTGTTTATTGAGTTGTTAATGCAAACATTTGTTGTTTGATTCTTCGCCGAGATTCAGGAGTTATGCGTCATTGATTTTCTGTTAATCGTGTCTTGTGCTTTTGTTTTCTGTTTATTTTGAGCTCTAACTAGTTGTATGTGTCTTTGAAGTGTATTTTTCGCTTCGCTGGTATTGATGATGAACCGAACTTGATTGACGTGTATTTCCTTAGCTTGGCTTGAGTTGTTGTATTCGCCTTTGCATTCCCAGCTATTTATTTCTTCACCTGTACTTCTCTTCATCACGTGTGATGTTCCTCCATTCTTCATCACCTGCCGATCCAATTAAAGCGTTTCTTTGTTTGGTGCCTTTCCTTCTCTTTTTTCCCTTAAAGTTTATAGATCCAAGTTTATAGATCTAATTGAATTCATCACCAACAGTAGCCAATTTTTCTAAACTTTCTTGAACCAACAAGATTAGGTAGTGTTTCTAGCGCTAAAAATGTAGTTGCAGGAAATCCTACAACACACCCCTTATAATATTTTCTAGATCTAAACATGTTAATCATCTAAATCTCAAATATAAGTGCAAGAAATATAAATAGACACAAGATTTACGTGGTTCGATCAATGTGATCTACATCCACGGGTTAGGGTTTACTATGATTGTTGAAATTACATTTGGATTACATTTAGAATCTCCATTAATGGGTTCTTGGTAGAGCTCTAGATCTAAGTCGGAAGAAGAAGGAGGAAATAATAATAATACTAAATCTAAAAAACCCCTTTTCTCTCTCTTTGACTTTCCCTTTATATAGTTGTTTACATAGTGGATGGCATCTCATATTCCCCTATTTTCGGATCTCGTGCTACATTCTCGCACACTAAGAAGATGAACAAATGTCGCACACTAACAAAATATAGTGTGCGATATTTGGACCCTACAAGTACCATAGAGTTATAATTATTATATATATACTTTGAGCTTTGACAGAGTCATATGCTATCGAGGGAATTCAAAACATAGGTACATGATCTACCCAAATGTTTGCCACATTTTCTTTCCTTTCTTTCTTTGCTAGTAGGTATGCAATATTTTTTTTCCCTCTGTCAGCATGCTGAATACCCAAAAAAGAAACAAGCTTTGCTACTGCAGTCTTAACTTCTTCCAATATGGCTATGCTTTTCCACTACTCGATTGATACTTCTTTTCCTTGTAGGTAGTTTATAGTAACTTGATTGTCCCCTTTAATGGCCAGATTATAAGTTGTTTAGATTGTCCCATTCTGTTGCGTGAAAAAGAGTTAGAGATTCTGCTTTTTCAGCTTTTGATGTCCAGAAAACTCCTATTTATGCTCCTTTGCCAGTACCTAACCAGTTGCGCAACACAAACCCAAAACTTGCATTAGTATCTTTTGATAATCATGAAGCATCACAATTAGGTTTTATAGTATCTTTTTGTGGAAATTCCCAGTGATGTAGTTGCACTATAGTGTTTTTGCTATTCTATTCAACCCTAATGCCAGAGTTGTGTGGATGCCAATATGCAAAATTGCGAGAGATATCAATAGCTAATTGTCAGGTGTTCTACTTTGTTTTTCAAAAATTCTAAGGCATCTCTCTTTCCAAATAAACCATCATTTGGTTGCACCCAATGACATGGAGATAGAAATTTTGTCTCCTTTCAACCAGTCATTATAATTACTAGGAAAGAGGTGTGAATAGTGTTAGAATTTACTCCCTGTGTTTCCATTGGGGATAAGTTCCAAACTGCCTTAGCATAATGACATTCAAAAAAGAGATGATAAGTGGATTCAACAGCCTGCTGACAGAAAATGCATTGTGTTTCTACATCCATACTGAGCCCAATTTATATCTTGTTGGTAAAGTATTCTGGAAACACTTCCAAGTGAATAATTTTATTCTCTGGGATGTATCCATACTCCATAATCCCTTCCAAAATCTTGTAGTTTCAGTAGAAACTGATCCTAAAGGGTTTTGAAGTTTAGCATAAAGAGATTTCATAGAAAATTCCCTATTTCTAGAAAGTAACCATCTCAATTTATATATTTTTTCAGTTTTCCATCATTAAAGGTATATGATATGATATTCATTATTTCATTAACTAAAGAACTATAAAAAAAAGAACGGATCAGTGATTCATTCCAGTTCTTTGTGTCATGGTTTATCAAGTAAGATACAAGTGTTAGATTGGAGTTGCTAATGACATAATTATCTAGAGGCTAGTCTCTATTTGGTAACCATTTATCATCCCAAATGTTAATAGAAAAGCCAATCCATATTTACCAGAAACTGTACTTCTTTATATGCTCAATGTCATGCAAAATGCACTTCCATATCCAAGAAGCTGAATATTTCTTCTTAGAATGTAAAGCACCCGATTTTTTGAAGTATTTCCCTTTGAGTATCTGAGCCCATAATTTATCTGGTCTACTAACTAGTCTCCACGCTATTGTACTAATCATAGCCTGATTTACTTAATTTGTTAGCTTCCTTAAACCCTAAACCTCCCTGATTAATAGGTTTACATAAAAATCAAAGGATTTAATGTATATTCCTTTGGAGTTAGAGTGTTTTCCCCACCAAAAGTCTCTCTGGAAATTATTGATTCTTTTATGAAAGGTATGGGCGGAAAATAAGTTGACTGGAAAACAAATTCCATCCTAAAAAGATTTTGCAAAACATGTGTACAATAAACTACCTCCCCCAACCACACTCCACCCTCAAATCCACCGGTGCCAAACGCACACTTAGTAATTTTCTTTGGTAGAACAAAACAACTCATATTGAAAATAGGCATGGTAGAAAGGATTGATTTATTTAAACAATCTTACTAGACTGAGATAGGATTTTTGCAAACCAACTTTTGACTCTTTGTTCCATTTTTTCAATTATGTTAACAAATGATTTTCGTTTAGACCTATCTACAAAAAAAGGTACTTCAAGATGAGTATCTTTAATGTTTATTTTTTTTATTTTCATTAACCTAGAGATCAAGGTAGTCAATAACGGTTGTACATGCCGATATTAAAGGTTTTTATAGGATATCAGAAAAAAATCTTTACGATATTGAAAATATTAGCGATACGAAGGAGAAACGATAAAAACACGTGTATCGTCCTGTACGGACCGATATATCGGTTTCACTTGTATAATGATAATATCGGTTTCACTTGTACACTGATATATCACTAATGTATTTTGTGTTTTGATTATGATTTCTTCAAATTTTAGTTCAAGAAAGTAACTCCACTAATTTTTATAACTTCATATATGATTATGGTGGATATAGTTACTGTAAACGTGATGTTGATGGGATAACAGACATTCAATGCTTGGTTTCGTTGTTGATAGTATAAGGATATAATCAACCACCTCTTATTTTGTAAGGTTGAGGTATATTTACTACAATTGCTATTTTCTAGCTATTATGGTTATATCAATATATATTTTTTATTTGATAAATAATAAATATTAAACAAATCCTAATGATGCATCGTCTATAAAAATATATATTATCATCTGTACAGGTGTATAGGACCCGACCGATACACGAAATTAACTACCTTGCTAGAGATAATGCCATGATGTTTGTTATTCACTTTCTTACTAAAAAACATCCTTGATTTTGTAAAGTTAATAATCTATCCGGAGGATTTACTAAATTAATTAATATCTTCTAGAAGATTCTTGCAATGCCTAAGTCAGCTTGCCCTAACTAGGAAACCGTTATTTATTTGGGGCATAAGTGGAACTTTTGGGGCATACGTGGTTATGACCCTAACTGGTGTGGGGTGATAAGGGTGTATAATGGGTAGTTAAGTTACTTAGATACTCTTGATTAATTAATTATTATGTTTTTAACATATTTTAATTTATTTTTTAAAATTAGTTAATTTTTTGATTAAATTTTTAGTTCTTTTATTTTTTTTTATTTTTTTTTGTTCATTTTTTTCTTATGTCATTACAAGGAAATAAACAAAACAAAATATTTTCAGCTAACCCAGATCTATTTCTTGTGTTCGGTTGATTGATTACGTTTAAATCGGGAAAATCAGAGTTATATGACAGTTACAAAGCGAAGTTCGTCTGATAATAAAAACAATTATCAGCTGAACTTCTCATTTCTTCATTTAGAAAGTGTTGATGAATATTTTGGTCGATAGTTATACACGAGATTTGTGGGGGAAAAAAATGAAAACTATCAAGTAATGTGGAACAGAAAAATAACCCTAGACACTCGCCTAAACTGGACGAAAGGAGTCCTATTAACTACTTAATATATTAATAAATTTTACTGGTCTCGATAATATTATTAAAATTACGTATGTAACCTTGACTTTTGCATATATAGATGAGGCATATTGACAATTTGATTTTGGTTACATTTGTATATGAATAATTTAATATTAAGCATCACGGTTTTTGCTATGCCCGTTTTCTCCCTTGTTATTCTCCTTCTTCTCCATTCTTCCTATAAATTAGAAAATCTTTTAAGTTCAAGTTTAATTTTCACTTCAATTAAATTTCTACCAAGATTTTAATTACATATCTCTAAAGATCAGAATTCAAGGTTTGTAAATATGATAATTATTATCTATCTAAATAAAGTAGTCTTTAAATAATGACAGAGTTTTTTCGAGCGATCTCATTCACCGGAGCTCCTGGTTGATTCTAGCTTCTAGTTGATTCTGTCCCCACCAATATTTATTTCATTAAATTTTAAATATTTATTTCCGTCATCAAAATAAATAAATCTTTAAAAAATCTGATTGTTGCTAAAAAAATATATTTAATACTAAATAAAATCTAAAATTACAAATTAATTGAATAAACCACATCGAGGTAAATACAATTCATCACGATTTCATCATAATCATAAAATTAAGTTAAATCAATCATAAAACGAAATAATAAATTATAATATAAAATCAATCATAAAATAAATTGTAAAATGTCCAATTTCCTGTTACAGATCTTATAAGAAAATTATTTCTGATACAATTTTCGATCTACTAATAGTAATAAGCTAACCCTGTCGATTACAGTTCTAAAATAATTACGAAAAAATTTGATCAATTTTGAATTTAAAATTAGAATGCATAAGTTGTGGACACTAACAAGTAGATTGAAGGGTGATTCTTTTTTACCAAGAAACTGATTATTGATCCTATCCAATAGTGAAAATACAAAAGCATTAGCACAAAATCATGTAATATTCTATCATATTAACGAGCATAATAGCAGAATATTCGAACATATTATTGTGCATAACATCAGAATATTGAATGCTTTTTTTATTCATCCCCATAAGAAAATAAATTTGTTCATCATATTTTTTGTGGAACATTCCGAAAATATGCATATTTTTAATAAAACTAATCATATAACTAACCAAAAATGATAAGATTTCGAATATATTCTTTTAAAAACAGGATCCATATGTAAAAGTAAACAAAATTATGTTGTAGAGCTTTTTTTTGGTAAATATTGAATGATTATTTTTTTTCCTTTTTTATTCATTAAATAAAAAAATAAATTTGTTCATCATATTTTGTGTCAGACATTCTTGAGATATGCATACTATAATAAAACTGATCGTAAAACTCACCAAAAATGATAAAATGTTAAATATTTTCTTATAAAGGATCCGTAGGTAAAAGTAAACAAAATTATGTTTGAGTTTTTTTTGGTAAGGATAAAGTTAATTCCAAATAGCTCGGTATAATTTCCTATTCTACAAAAGATACTTATTTTCTTATAATGTTTCCGTGAACCTCTCCTCAAATAACAGATTGAAACTTTTGTTTTATTTTTTCTGTTGGCAAGCTTTGTTTTGTGGTCTAATCTGTGGTTCTGTGCGTGTGTTTTTATTTTTATTTTTTGTGCAGATCATCAGAAGAAGTGCATGTATTAACAACTTCGGTAATCTTCTCAAGATTTTGTATTAACAACTCCGTAAACAACTAGGTATACTTTCTTTTACACATCCGCCTCTTTCTCTGCAAAAATTTTCTACTATTATTTTTCTATTTTAGGGTTATGGTACTGATGACTAGCTTACGTTGTGGAGAAATCAACTACGACAACAAATATGTTAGATTTCGATAAAATCACTCATTATTTTCCTTTCCTGTTTCTCTCTCGCTCTGTAAGGACCATACAGTATGGTTCATTCAGTAAGCGATCAGGATTAAATTTCGGAATGTTTCCATCTCCTTCTGGTTTTTTTAGGTCCCCTAATTTGCTTTTTACAGGCTATTGTTATCTGGTTTCATTGGTGAGTATATTGATTTCTATTTTTGTGTCGGGTTAACCAAGAATAAATCTTGTAAAACATGCACAACACTACGATTAGTACTAGTAGAAAGTGGTTGAATATTGATGTAAATTAAGCAAACATCCCATTTGCTGTTTGATACTAATTGTTGCAAACTTATATTTTCCATCTAGGAATTACTAGTTAGTCCAGTTTAGGGAAACCCGGTTAATGGTTAATCCAGTTCTAGAAACAATTTAACCGTTGGTCCAAAAACATGTTTTTGGACCAGACTTTTTATCCGCTCGTCCAAAAAAGAAAAGCACACATGCGAGCAAGATGAAATTTTTCCACATTTAACCTTCTGCGATTGATAGTCAGAAATCGATCCGAGCTCCGTCTTATTTTTTCTCTTCATCTCAAATCTGAGATCTCTTGCTGCTGGTGGTTTTTCTCGTTCTCCACTGCTTCTGCTCTCAATGGTTAGGTTTGTTTTTGAAGATCGTTTTATTCCTCTGTAATCATCTTCATCTCCATCAAATGCAGGTATGTTCTGTGACAATTAAGTGATGGTGAAGAAGATAAGCAAGCGAAGAAGAACATCAAGAAGAAGAAGAAGAAAGAGAAATAAATTTATTAATTTTGGGTTTTGATTTATATTCTTTAATCTTCTTTTTTACACTTTTTTTTCCGGTACATATTTTCTTTGAGTACATATCGATACGTACTGCTGGATCAATATGTACTATATATACTATTGAATCATACACTTTTTCTTTTAGTAAATATTTCCCTTCACTACATATCAATATGTACTGGGATCATACCCTTTTTTCTCCGGTACATATTTTCTTCAATACATATCAATATGTAGTGTTGAATAAATATGTACCGTGGGATCAGATAGTTTTTTCTTCAATACATATTTTCCTTCGATACATATCAATATGTAGTGGTATGCATAACTACATATCGATATGTAGTGGTACATATCAATATGTAGTGTTGAATAAATATGTACCGTGGGATCAGATTGTTTTTTCTTCAATACATATTTTCCTTCGATACATATCAATATGTAGTGGTTTGATATACTGTCAAATATGTATTGAAGAAAAAACCACTACATATTTGACAATATATAAAAAACACTCCTCATACTTCTAAAACTATGAATGAAAACCACTACATATTAGTTTTACCTTTTTGCTGTTGGTGAATCATCAGTAGAACAAAATCGGTAGTTTTTCTTAGGGGTGGGACTTGGGTTGGTTGGGAGGGTTAGAAGGCTTAGACGAGGCAGACCCGAGCTAGGAATTCTTTGCCCAGATTGCCCATCGAACCCGTGGAACCCATTGAGGTGTTTCCCAAGTCCGCCCAAGTTATGTTCCCCGGGTTCCTCGGGTTGGCCCAAGTTCCACTAGACATACAAGTTTGTTAATGTGATAATAATAAATTTAGTAATAATAAGATTTAATTGCTCCATTTATTTTAAATTTCCAAATAACTAAAGATTATTTACAATAATATAAACTCTTTTCATATCAAATGATTAATGAGATATATATAATTTATATTTTCATTAATAGATTTGAAAAGAATATCTAAAATTTCTCTAAATAGATGATTTACTAATTATAAAAAATGTCTTATATATAGTTCTTCGGGTTGGGCAGGTTGTTTGGGTTAGAAATATTTGTGCCCATGCTTGCCCAAATTTAACTCGGGTTCATAAAATTTATGCCCAAGCTTGCCCAAAGTTTTGAAATACGTTGCCTATGTCCGCCCAACGTTCGGCTTGGGCATGGGTTGGGTGGGTTGACCCAACCCAAGTCCCACCCCTAGTTTTTCTTCTACTTTATGATGGTGAAGCACTTTCTTCGGTAGTTTTTCTTCTACTTTATGATGGTGAAGCACTTTTTAATAAATGAATCGGTAGTTTTTGTTTAGATCTGGTTTTTCAATTGATTTTTATGATGATTTCAATTGATTTTTGTAATGGTTTCACCAAATCTAGGGTTTTTCTCATTTATTTTCTTCAATTTTGTTGAAGATTGATTACAAAGAAGAAGAAGGTAGAGGAAAATGAGAGGTATTTAGTCTTCCTGGAAAGAGAAATTCTTCTGAGTTCGTTTTAATGGAAGAAAGAAAGAGAAAAGTTATTTCTCTAATGTCTACACGTACAATAAAAAGGGCAGGCGGGTCTTTTTGCAAGACTAAAACATTTTTGGACCACCCATTAAATGTTTTTTATGGATGGACCATAGATTAAACGGGTCGCGGGTTTCTGGACTAATCATCAAATTTCTCATTTTCCATTGGTTTCAGGCACTGATCTTTCAAATGTAGTTTTTCTATCCTTATTTGAAGTTGGTTTTCGGAAGTGCTTAGTGAAATCTCGATCAAAAAAAAATTAATTTTACTATTTTACTTCCTCTTAATTTGGGTTTCAGTCAGATCATCATCTTTATCTTTTGCCAGTGTAAAAAAAAGGGATATTTTGACTTAGGTGCCCATAAAATGGTATGCCTTTGCGTTTGGTGCCTAACTTTGTCCAACTTTGAGTTAGGTGCCCAGTGCGTCACAGTCAACGTATTGACTTTGGTTGACTGTTACCCATTGGGCACCTAACTCAAAGTTGGACAAAGTTAGGCACCAAACGCAAAGGCGTACCATTTTATGGGCACCTAAGTCAAAATATCCCGTGTGTGGGATGATGGAAGAAGCCATGTTGAAGTGTGTATATCTTTTTGATGAACAGTTAGAATCAAGTGAATTTTGGACTTGTTGTTTCTCTATATGTAAACAACTTACTGTAAAAATTTCATGAATTTATGATAAGTTGAGGTACCCCAAAGTGTGGTATAATCGTAACTATCTCGTGTGGGGATATTTTGACTTAGGTGCCCATAAAATGGTACGCCTTTGCGTTTGGTGCCTAACTTTGTCCAACTTTGAGTTAGGTGCCCAATGGGTAACAGTCAACGTATTGACTGTGTTAGACTGGGACCCATTGGGCACCTAACTCAAAGTTGGACAAAGTTAGGCACCAAACGCAAAGGCGTACCATTTTATGGGCACCTAAGTCAAAATATCCCAAAAAAAAATGGCAGTGAGAAAAATGACCCATTAACAAATGGTGGATAAATAATTCTAATCAGAATTACATATGATATGGGCAGATGGAGAGAAAAAGTCCAAGATTGTGAACAGGTGGGTACGCTGAATCTACTTCCTAAATGAGTGAGGATGGGTTTCTATTTCTTTAGGGATTTTCTGTTTGTTCTTGCTTTTCCTCTCAAATTTTATTGATATATACTTGCTTCCTTATAGATACATGCATTTACCTTTTTTTTTACATGACTTTACCTTTCTTCTATATTTGTTCTCTTATACTCGGTATTTGCTATCGTGATATCTAGAGGGGAGAAGTAAGTTGCTGAAACCTTATTTTGTTGATGAGATTAACTAATGTTAATGATGCGGCTTCCTTATATTGTTGCTTTAAATTGAAGTTTTAGGGAATGCTTAGTCACAACGGCTTCCTGTTTCACTCCAACAATGGATTTTTTGCTAATCACTACACAAACTGATAGAAATAACGTTTCTTGGTTTTGTAAAAAATAAGTGTATTCGTATTGGAATGAGTTGAACTATGATGTGAGTTGTTCCATTCTGGCAGGTTTTGATACGGTTCTTTATATCGTGTATACTTCTAACTTGCATTAGTGATTCATTATTTATTTTTCGTTGATTGTTTTTGTGTTGTTTGTTTCAGGTGACAACACAAGGATGGTTAATTTAAATATTTAATTCCTTGCCAGGGACAGTGTGGTGGTAAAGGCAAACTTCAATTTTGTTGAGTAACCCTGTTGCATGAAGAGTTTAATTTTGGCTTTTAATTATAATCTTATAGGTCTCTTTTTAGGCTTCTGTTAGCAGACACAATTCGAGAAAATTTGGTTGTTAGAGTGGTCTCTTTTGTGATTTTAAAGATGAGGAAAATGTTTTATTTTATTTATTCACTGAAAATACTTATGCATTTGATTTTCTTCTTCAACTGTTTAATGCTCGGAATACAGGGTTTGTGGCTTCAAGTTGATTCACAATGTTGTAATTCACATCAATATAAGTTATTTTATTGATGTGAATTTTACAGGGGAGAGTGATATTGCAGAAACGCCGCAATGAAATAGTGAGTATTAGTTCAATTGTATTCTTTTTGATCAATCAGTTGAACTGCTGATGTAGTTTAATAGACAAAATTAATGATAACAGGAAACATTAGTTTGAATATGCAGAGACCATGAGGGAAACATGAAGTCCGCCAACACCGGAATTCAACTACTCACTCTATAATGATTTTGTTTTCTTAATTTTATTTATTGTTCTATTTTTTCTTTTAAATGTTGATGGTCGTCGACCTTAACAATTAGTTGTGCAGTGGTGTTCTTTTGGTCGTTTGGACCTTAATAGTTAGTTGTTCACAGTCGAAATCTCTATCCTAAACATAAATCTATATTCAATGCCCTATTTAGGTCGAACTTGGATGTTCAAATTTATACACAATCATTACTCGAATGTTCAGGGCAATGTTTTCCTGTTACTTTTTCCTGCCCCTTCTCGAGATTAGTTGTTTAATGCGCTTAGTTTGACCATCCCATTAGATTCTTCAATATTAGGTAGTCCTATAGTAGAAAGGATAATTTGTAATTTCACAGAGTCTTAATTTCACATGTATATGCTTGCACACCTCTTGATGTTAGGAGTATAAATAATACCTCCGAGATTAGTTAATCCAGTTCCAAGTGAGACTCATAATTTAGGTATTCGCGGCCCTTGGATCCAAAAGATACTGTTGCATTGTTCTGTTAGTTTTTTTCCTTCTCATTTTATGTTGCAATTGACAATTTGCTTTTGGGGAATATGAAATTTGGAAGGCCAGTGATGATAAATCACTAGTGGAAAAGGGGGTTTTCCCAACCCACATCCACGACCCCCATCAACAATCAATGGGACGTGGACCGGTCAAGACAGTCCTAGAGTTAAGAAATACACGGAGCACAGCCCGGAGCGTTAAAAATAGTCGCGGTATAAGATTTTTTATTTCCTATTATTACATCTCCCTCTCTTTATCTAACCTAAAAATACATGAGGCTCACTATTTCGCTTTCTCTCTCCTCAATCCTCTAGATGCGCCTCTCTTCTCCGTCTTCTTCAACTCCACCACCAAAACGAACACTGAAACAAATCAGAAGAAATTTCTAAAAAATAATTGCTCTTCAACCCAACCTCTTTCTCCATCTTCTTCATATCCTCCACAAATTGGAAGTTCTCTCGTGAACCTAATCTAAACCTGCAACCACAGAACAAAGCAAATAGGTACCGTTCATTCTTCTTGAACCATCTTCTTCTTTTCATCTTTGTTGTTAAGGTTTGTAATCTACCGATATTTTTGTATTTCATGAGAGGATTCGTTTTATACCACTTCTGTTCAGATTTGAAATGAAATTAGGGTTTTGATTTCGGATTTTTTTTTAGGGTTTCTGTTTTTTGCATTTGTAGAAATTTTTTGTTGATTTTTCTTTTGATTTCGTTTCGAAATTCTTTGGATTGAGCTTCTCTGTATTTCATTTTCTAATTTCTAATTTAGTTCTCTTTGAAGCATATAGTTTTGACTTTCTTCTTTGCTGAACTTATTTTGAAAAACATTGAAGTTATTATGATTGCCTTAGTGTATGCATTAATCTAATGTTGAAGTTTCGCTAATTTTGCTGAGTTTTGGTGTTTGTAGATTATCAGTTCGTCAAAGGAGATTAAAGAGATGGCTAAAAATGTCAATGATTTATGACTTTATGTTGTATACTCTCTTCTCTTTGTTACTGTGTTACAGTAATAATTCATGAAAATTATGAGCAAATTTTTAAAGTCAGAGAGCCTTCTACTGTATGCATAGTGTGTTGGATATTTGTGAAATGATGGATTGAAAAATGAAATTTGTTGGTTTTGATTTTGTGGAGATAGGGATTAAGGATTAAGATGTTGTTGTACTCTCTCTTTCTCTGAATATAATAGACATATGTGGTGGTCTTAGTTTGTATCATCTGAGTTTTTCGTGTTGTTTTCATTGTCTCAATCAGTTATTCAGATTCATGGTGATTCGTTATCATCTAGTTATATTTATTTTGTTCTGTATACTTGAGGAATAAAATCTAGCATTCCAAACTCTTGGTTTTCATTTTTTCTGTATCCCTGTATTGTCAATCTGTACTATTCATTTTGAAGGTACTTGGTTTGGACTCAACTTTTTCCTAAGTAGTTCCTTGTGTGCGTGTGTGTGTTTATGTCAGGGAAAAATAGACTGACTTATTGTCGTTTTTATTGTGATTCCTGATGATGATGGTGTGGTGGTTGTGATGAAGCATAAGATGGTCAGTTTGCTATGAAAATTTCTCGTTACACTGTTGTCTATTTTATGAGGTCAAGTAAATTCTTTTTTTTTAATGGAATGATTTACTAGAAGATTACTTGTTACACTGCTTATCTGTGTTGTTTATTTTTTGTTTCTTCAATTTGGCTTTCAAGGATTTTCTAATATCATGAGTTGATATTGTTTCAGTTTGGATGGTGGTTGAGAAGGTATTTTTTGATGAAAAGTTACCTAGCTTCAGTTTGGGTGGTGGTTGAGAAGGAATTTCATTGTTTCAGTTTGGGTGGTGATTTTGAAGTATTTTATGAAATGGGTATCATTGGTGGGTTGAGCTCAATTGTGATTCCTATATATTTATTGAAATTTACAGTTTGTTACATATTCTAGATTGGATTCTAATGGATTATATACTATTTTAAAAATTATTATTTTTTTGTTATTTTGTAATCTTTGGTTTAGCAAGAATACAAATCAAAAGTAAGTATTGGGTTTTCTCAAAGTTCAGATTTTTGATAATGAAATCAGTGGAATTGTTAAGTATTTTTATTTTATTTTTGTTTATGTGAAGGAATTTGTTTGGATTTTCTTCGGTCGATAAACCAATTTTACTACAAGAGCATGATGGACCTGCTTATGATGTCAATTTCGTTGGTGATGGAGATGATTCTTTACAGTTGAGGTCACTCTTTATCTTTGTACTATGTAAATGGTTGTTGGCTTAGTAGTAGTGTTATGACTGGGTTTTGGTTATGTTGGACGTGAATGTGAAACAATAGTTGGACTATATCTAGGATTGCAAGTCTGAAGTCTGTAAAACAAGCCAGAGTTACTGAGTGTGAGGTCCATTATCTTTTGTTTTCCCTGTGGTTTGCTATGAGGTATTCAATGGAGTTTGAGTAGCATGTGTAGTTTTGTGAAACTAACTTAAGTGCTTAACAGTTTTGAATGAGCTCTTTTTTTATTAGAAAACAAGTTGTTACTGTGATTTTTAATGGTTGTTGATTTGTCATCTGCAGCAGGGTGCCCGGATATTTCGCAAACCATTCACTAATTAGGTATAGTTGTTTTCAAATTATAACATATAACTATCAATTCCAGTTGTCCAATTTTGAACTCAATTGTACTTGTATCTTGTAGGCAGGAAATTCGTACCTCGACTAGATCAATGAGTTCTGTTACAAAACCACTTAAGTTTCTCCGCTCACATTATGGAACATTAGAGACTTTCGAACAATGGAATATTCAGAGTTGAAGGTGCAGTTTTTTGTTTTATCCTTTTAGGTTGACTTATCTGGATTATTTGATATAACTTATATGTTTCACTTATTCTTTTTAAGTGCAGAATTACCTAGCCGGCATATTTTTCGTTTTGGAAAATTCATAGTTAAAGGTGCAATTTGTCCTTTTATCCTTTTTAGATTGACTTATCTGGATTGTTTGACAACTTATTTGTTTCACTTATTCTTTTTAAATGAAGAAATATCTAGCCGATACACTTTCTGTTTTGGCATTAACAACGTCGAAGTAGAATGGGTAGGTGAAATCTTCGCAGTTTACTCTTAGTTTCTCCAATCACAGTTTGAACTCTAATAAAGGGAGAACCTTTAATTTTAATTACAACAATAGATGAAGTTATAAGGCATGTTTTTCATTTAAGGGTCATTCTAATATGGCTGCTGGCATAGTTTTCTACTAAAATACTAGATTAAATAGCTCGAAAAATGGAACTGATTTGTGTTTGTTCATTTTGCATGTTCTGTATCTGCTGGAGAAACTAAATAATTTGTTCTATGGTTGGGTGAGATTAGTTAGGAGCTGGGCAGATATACAAAGAGCCTGAAGGTGAGAGCAGTACTCGATAGAGTAGCAATCTCTCCAGATCTTACTAGATGGAAAGATTTTCTTGCAAACTTCACACACTTCTTCATAAGAGTGGTAACCTTCCTGGTCCTTGTTTACATATCTTAGCTCATCAATATTGAAATTGAATATTATTCTTTATTTTCTTCTTAAAATGGCATATTTCATGTTTCCTATTTTTGTCCATATTTCAAGTAGAACTCTTTGTATAATATTTGAAGTTCATTTGTCCAATTGTGGTAATTGGTTTCATTTACTTTGTGACTGTGTTTTTGTTTGAAGGCTTTATCTATTGTGGTTCTGGGAAGTTACCCTTTCATAACTAAGCTATCTGCAACCATTTTTCCATTCTCAGTTCACCATTGTGATGTCTCATCTCAAATCTTGCAGATAAGTCCTGCTGGAATCCTGCATCGTGCTCAGGGCTGTAATTATACTCGATATAGACAGTGTTCGCAGCAAAGTAAAGTGAGTGCTTAGCTTTAAAAAAAAATTAGTTCCTGAGATGTTAATTTGCCCTTATTGCACTATGTTGAAGATTTTATACTTGAAAATATGCATGCCTTGAAGAATACTTAAGCATCATATTCATGCATTGCAAGATACTTTGGTGGTTATGTCTGGTAACTAATTGTCACTAGTGCATGAAGGCCGTTAGACTTTTCTTTAATGCGTTAGCTGATTAGATTCTTACTATTGGTTTATTTTGTATAAATGCTGGGTGGTGATTATTTCATGATGAAACTTCCATTCTCGCATCCTTTTTGATTATTGTAGGTGACGCATGTCACGCCTATTATGCACTTGGATCAGTTTTGAATACCTCCTTGGTGTCATCACACCTTCACAGACTCACAATATCATGTTAGTTAGAGTTACAGAAAATATCCATCTGTTTTTCTCTCATACACAGATGGTGTTAATTGCTTCAGTAGTGGGCTTTCTCTGAAATAATATAATGCTTCCTTATGCTCATTTTTGTACTAGTCAAATATGTGCTTTTCAAACATTATACCTTTGTGTAATCTATAAAGTAATCTATTAGACTTCTCTGTTGTGAAGTTAATTCCATTATCTGTGATGCTCGTTGATTGAGTTGTTCAATTTTTGCAATTTTTGATGCTTATGGTTCCATTTCTTAAAGGGTTTTTCTTGTTTCTTTTTTAGGTAGTTTAGCCAAACAAAGCAGGGAAAAAAATGCCTCTCTCTGCTATTTATGAGGCGGCTAAGTGAAGAAAGTTGATTTGGAAGCACATAGTAAACAAGGGTATTCAGATTTACACTTGTCTTTAAGAACTTATTAGCTAGGACTTGTATTGGTGCAAATTCAAGATTTCTTTTTCTTCTAATTTTAAAGCCTAGTGCAGGTTTCATTTACACATGAAGATTACTTCACAAGTATGTAGTTCTATCTATTCCCATAAATATGAGTCATTGATGTTTTAGATTATTAGTTGATGATTAATAAAGTTGCCCAAATGTCTATTTAAACTTTGATAATGTGCATGACATGGTTATTATTTTTATAAGCATTTTCTTGAGTATTGTGACCTACCAACATTAATCAGCTGATGGATAAACTTATTTTTGTTGTGCAGGTACACCATTATAAAGTATGAGCTAAGTTCATTATCATCATCGAGAGTTTATCATTTTGCTGTTTAATCAATAGCTTTTTAGTTCATTTTGTAACCGAATCCTTGAACTTAGTTACTTCTCTTGTAAGATTACATTGGTCAGAATCCCATATTTTAATCCTTTTTGTGTAATTTGAAAAACCAATTAATCAATGAATGTTAAGTTGAATGATTATTTCTGTGCAGGTTTAATTTGATTCTCATTTTTATTTGATTTGAATTTGGTTTTCATTTGAGTTTCAATTGAATTCTAATTCGAGTTTCATTTGATTCTCATTTGAGTTACATTTGTGTTTGATTTCAGATTTAGTCATATTCAGTCAAGCCAGACAGCCAATCTGAATCTATTTTTTTTATATATTAAGATTTATATCCATGACTGATTGAAGACAGTCATAAATTTTTGACCATTATAATCGGTCGTTGATATAAGATTTTCAACGACCCCCAGAGACACGTCATAGTTGAAAAAGACGGTCAAACAACGACCCTTTCTTCGACCGATAAATCAAGTCATAAATACAAGTTAAATGACTTGCTTTGTCGGTCGCAAAAAAGGTGATTTCCACTAGTGAATATGTTTTGCATTTACAACAATGTTGTACCATCATGACACGAGCTATCCACTATTACTGACATGATAGTTTGTCATCCGATTGTAATGAATTTTGGGAAAAATAATAGGAAACCGACTCAAACGATGGCGCCTGCAGCTGCAATTGATATACATGAATCGGTGGTAGTAAGGCGCCCTCAAGTATGGAAGAAACCAATTGCACGCCCAAAGAGATACATACGACCAAATCAAATCAACTTAAGTCCTCTTCTTTGTATTTGCTCAACCACTTTCCCATTCTCATACGTCCTTGTTTGTGGGAGAAAATTACTTCTGCAGGTTTAGGTAATTTTGGGTGTGTGTGGATGAGAAGTGAATTTAAACCTTCAACAAATGTGCTGCACGATGAGCACTTTTGATTCGAGAGATAATCTGTACAATTCTGGCCTAAACCGAAGACACGGCCGTTCCAGATTTGTTTCGGTCACAGGTGAAGGATGTGAGGTTGATCTTAGGGAGGGAAGCGAAGAAGGTGTTGAGAGTATGAAGGTGAAGTCTATTTCATGACTTGTTAACAGAAGGTTGAGCAGGCTAGTAAATGTTGCAGGCAGGCTCTAGGTGTCGAATACGATGGTATTAACACTTGGTTTTTTATGTGTTGTTGGAAATAGGGAGGAGAACCTATTTATACAAGTCGATAAGCCTTCATCACGTCTGTCGTGGGAAAGTGGAGGAAATGGAGTGATGGAGGAAGTGGAGTTGTGTGTTAGTGTCATACGGTTGCTTGCCCACTTCTCCTATCATCGCAAACCGCCCATGTTTCCCTGACACGATCTTGTGATGGCGTGTTACACGCTGCACGATGTAAACCGCCAGACCAATACCCTAGTTTGTATCCCCCAGTTGTGACGTGATTAACGTCTCGAGTGAGTTATGGGACCCACATAAGGTAGCAAACGGTGCTAGGTAAAATAATCAAGTTGCTTGTAGGCGCATATTGTATGCATGCGGTGCATTAAATATGCTTAACATGCTTGAAGCCTACACAACCTTGATGAAAAGATTGCAAGTTTAAGTGACTCAACTAGCTATGTTCAGGTGTTGTTCGGAGGTCGCATGAGCGGGACCCACCTTAGCCGGTTATGCCATGGGGAAGTGTGGAGGATGGTGATCACGGTGATACCTTGTTTGCCACCTAACTCCCTTCCTAGGTTATTCATCCAAGCATGCGAACTTGGACGGACGAGATTAATGGAGGAATAACCGTTGGATTAGGGTTTGGAAGGCTTGCAAGCCTCCGTTTTCACCCTAAAGGTTTTCAGCCTTGGGAGGCGTGCATGGACTGGCCGATCGGTCCAGCAGGTAGGCGGGACGCCACTCTACATGCCCATGCTTGTTGGAATTCAACCAGAGCAATCTAAGTCGCTCGTTTCAGCCTGCGATGATGGAAAACCGAGATTAGAAGGGGTCCGTGCATGCTAATTTTTGGGCGCGCAAATCGAGACGGATAGATGCAACCGTTCGCGGACGATTGGTTGGCCTTGTAGGTGGGCCCACAGTGGACATGCTGGTATGGTCGTCCAGCTAATCCCGCATTCCTTTGGCTTCCGTTCGTTTGTCTCAAAGTGGCTGTCTGCGACCACTTGATGCAAACCCTAATTTAGGGTTTCCGACCGGTTACCTACATCCGACCGAATCCGGCATTTGCCGACCTCTTTTGGTGAGGTCTATGGTGCGAGGGGAATGTTGGGACGACGGTGAGCATGTGCGTGCGCGCTACTCGGTCCCGCGCGTGATCTAGGTCGTCCAACCATGCCTGCGAAGTTGGACGGATGAGATTTATTTTTGAGTTTGTTTTCAGCAGGTGAGACTAACATGGGTAGTCTTGCATGCGTTCAACGGGGCTAATATAACCCGCCGTCAGGTAGCCTACGGGTGTTTGCATGTCGAACACAATGCTTTAAGCAGGGCATTAATTGTAATGCTGCAAACCTACAGAAAATCGGGATGGTTGCTACATGCTCCGCTCTGGGTAGGTCTTAATTCTCAGGTATGGTTGCAGATGCTCCAATGAATTATCATGGCGAGAAATATTCATTGCCTGAAGGCTTTATCCTTTGCAGGACGTCAGCTTACAAAAATTAGCTTTTTACAATTTTAGCTTTTAAATAGAAATCCACCATCAACATTAAGTCCCCTTCCTAGCATTTAATGATTACACTGTTGTAGGGTAGGCATGAGATGGTGACAAATATACGTAAAAGAAATAAAGGTAACTAACCTTGGAAGGCAGCCGCTAGTGATTGTCCATGTGAACGCACCATCGCAGGCATGAAACCTTGGGTGGGCCGGTTTCCCTTCTTGGTTTTTGGAAGCAAAAAGGAATCCTTTTCTAATTAGACTTCTTCAAATTTTTTCCTATAAAAGGGAGAACCCTTTTTCGTTTCACGATTTTTTTTTTTTTTTGTGAACGTCCAGCTCTCTGCTCGTGCTGCCTCCATCGGCGTTGCTGCCGGAGTTGCTGCCTGATTTGTTGCCTCCGGCGCCGTTAATCAGGTACGTGCAATTTTTTTTTTTTTTTTTTTTTTGCAAACCCTAATTATTTAGGTAGAGTTTCTTTTGCACTTTTAGAGGATTGTATGTGCAACAAAACATACCATAATTGATTCCTTTATCACCTGCCAGGATTGCGTAGTAAAAGAAAGCATAAACATGTTGCTCGTTCCCTTTATCCTTGCATGTCAAAACCCAGGTTGTAGCTTGATAGAACCGCTGCCTTGAACTTGTAGACATGATAACCAACTGTAGAAAATATGTTGACATGTTGGCTTAGTTTTAGGGATGCGTATGCAAACTTTAGTGCCCGCCTGCGTGATTTTGAGGTACTCTTGCGCTTGCGTTTATCGAAATTGCTGTAGAATCCTCATACAAACTCGGATTTTGACGGTCCACATATGTATCCTCAAGCCCAAAAAAATTCCAAGCTTTAACAAAAAATATTTTTGAATTTTGAGCGTGTTTAGGGGATAAAAACCGCGAAATAGTAAACTTCCAGGAGGTTTTCAGAATTTTTTTAGGTTGCGTGTTTTCTGATGTTTTGGCCACCCCTCCTTGCTCTTTCATCCGATTGTCGTGAAATTTTGATATGTTGTAGATATATTCCATATGAAGAGAATGGCACATAACATAACACTAGATTCCATACCCATTGCTCCCAGTTGGTAATCGAACACAGGGTAGTGTAAATTTCCCTCAACTGAGTTTGTTTGGAAGACGCTTGAACCATCCCAATCCCAAGTAATCTCCGTATTAGGTGCCTAACAGCGAAGTTGGGAATCACGAGAATCTTTTATTGCCGTACTACTCCTTGGAAACATGCTGACACTTCCAATCTTATTGCAGTTGCTCAAATGATGAACGCGGAGGATAATGTTGTGAAGGGAGGTGTCGACCCTTTCAGAGATATGTCAAATATAGATGATGAAATGCTTACCAAGTCTTTTCCGAACATCAGGAAGCATCCCAATCATAAAATATTCCTTATTACCGGTACACAAAGTGATAAGGGTCACTCGTCGTCTCTAGTAGGCGTGATGAGGTTTTGTCTCCAGAAGAAAGAATATCCACCTTCCCCTATTGACTTCAAAATTTGTCAGACTCCACTTAGCTCATACGAAGGATGGATGTGGTGTATGTTGGATAACACAAGGATTAAAGACAACTTGACCAGGGCGCGAATTCTTGATGCTGTCAGGGCGTCCGCAATTCTCCATGTTAAGAAGGATATCCCAGGTTTGGTCGCTTTTTCTGCTCGATGGCGTCTTTCTACGAACACAGTTTTATGCACGTGGGGTGAAATGACTATCACTCTTGAGAGCGTGTCTGCATTAATGAGCCTTCCTGTCGCTGGAAGTCTTAATTGCAAACTGTCTGAAGACGAAGACGTCATCTATCAGGCTATAATTCAGAAGGTGAACGAATACGATCAGTTGGAGAAGAAGCCGAAATGTTTCTACACTTGGTGGGTAGGTGAATGGTCTTCCATGCAAGGTAATAATGATCTTAGCGCAGCTCCATTCTTGTCCTTGTGGTTGTCCAGAGATATTCTTGATGACGGCTCCGACACGAAAACTATGAGAAGGAAGATCATCATGTTCTCCATTAAGCTAGGCAAAGGTATAACTCTCCCCTTGGCTTCGTTATTCCTTGGCTCGCTGTATGGTCACCTGAATGCTTTAGTGGAGGAGATGCATATTTCCAACGGGTACATGAAGGTGGATACATATGTGCATGTCGCCTTTCTTCAGGCGCTTTTGTGGGAACACTTTAAGGATTAGCCTCCCATTCCTACAACCTCAGTCCCCATCATGTATGGTGGTTCGAGAATACTCCGTTGGCCGAATAGACGTCCAAAAGCTGGGGTGAGGCTTGTAAATTTGATCGATCGTGTGAGTGCCATAGACTTTCGTCCTTGGGGGCGGTTCATCCTTCTTCCATCGTCCCTATCATTGAGATGCCGCCTGAGGGGAGAGATATGATCTCTGAAAAAGTTGTTTTCCTGCGGAGCTATATACCAGGATATGTTCCTTCTTTTTATGATGACATGCTAAGCATCATTCCATATAATATTGATAGAGCTTCTCGCCAAATGGGTTTTGATCAAGGTGTCCCATTTCGTCGTCCCGCAACGCCTTCATAAGAACTTAAGTCATCATGCCTTGACGTTGATGTTTTCTCTCCGGAGCTGAAACTTCCTTTTACTACCCCGGGGAGAAATCCGGTAGCTACTTCTGGTTACAAATATTTTTGGAGGGGGCAAATGCTGCTCTTTAAATCATTTGCTAGTGAAATGGCAACTGGCCTTCGTGGTAAACCTCTTGATGACGTCTTGGGTGGTCATAGGCGATTGAAATCCCTTCTAGGAAAACGAGGAAGGGTTAATGCCACCGACTGTAATCTCAAGTCCAAGAAAAAGAAGCGAGCATGTAGCCGAGTAATTCTCAACTCTTCCAATATGCAGGTATTCTGAATTCTTTATGCTTGATTTCCAGTTTCGACTTTCATGAGAAGCTTTTATTAATCCTTGTTGGTGATTAGGGGATTCCTGAAGAAAATGCTTTTGTTGTACTGGATCGAGTTTACAATGAGGAGCGTGGAGGCAACGGGAAGTCTAGAAATCTTCATACTGATGAGTCTGATAACAATGACCTTCATGTAGAGCAGTCTGGCAACACTGATCCTCATGCGGAGAAGTCTGGCTACACCGATCCTTAACACCGATCATATCATAGATAACGATGAAGGTGGTGCAAGCTCGATTGAAGAGAATTCCTTCTAGAGCAGTAATTTTAGTGAGCTTGTAGATGAGGCCGTGTCAGCAATCCAGACCAGCACTCCGAGGATTCTGGAAGGGACATCAGCTGCGATGGTTCCTTCTAAAGAGATGTTGTCGCCAACAGTCTTTCCTGGTGCTATGTTCGACCTTCCCTTTGATAATCCACGTCCTGATCATGTGTTGGTTGGAGGTTTCAGCGTGCCGGCTCAGTTTGAGGAGTTGTATACCAAAATATGGAAGAAATATGGTCATATTTCCACCACCACGAAGCTGATGAGTCTTCTTTCTTTGGTCAATCGCGTTTAGGAGGCCTTACCCGCTATTCAGGAGATGAGCGTTGCAATTGGTCGTGATGTTTCTGAAGACGTGATGGAAGACTGGAAGTGCCACTTGGATGTGTTTACGCAGTATGAATTCAATGCTCCTTGGTTCTTCAAAGGGTTTTATGCAATTCAGGAGATTCAGAAGAAGCAAGGTATGGTGCCTTCCACTGAATACGTCGTTTGTCAGAAACAAAAGGTTGGTAGGTTGGCTGAGGAGTTGAAATTGCAACAAGCTGTTCTCCGGAAGATGGAAGATTATCTTGCTCAGAAGAATGAGGTGTTGCTGAAAGACTTTCCCTGAAGTATTCATGCCTTCTACTTGTGTTTTCTCTTTAGATGCTTTTCGAGTGATTGTGAGGATTTCCTTTCACACAGTTTGGTTTTTGGTTTTGAATTGATGGGTGATTGAATCTTGGACTGGTTTATTTACGACATGCTTTTATGAATGTTTGACTCTTGGAAAAGATTATTCTAAAATAGAATCTGAATCTTATATTATGAGTGATCATACATGTCATGTGAAATTAAAATCGCAGTGTGAAAGGGAAAGGTACGGGGGGCGGGCATGTATGGTGCCTGCTCATTGAGTATCCTGTTCATATATGTAGGACGCCAAGTCCCCAATAGGATATATAACTATCTTACAGTAACGTTTGATGGAACTTACTTGTCTTTCGAAATCCGTGTATGAGAATGAACACTCCCGAATACTTTCTCCCCAAAGAGCGCATGCTAATTTTTTGAGGGGAAAGGTTGTTTCTCTGAATTTATCTTATCGTGGAAAATGCATTTCAATGCGTGGCACTTGCTGGTGGGGTGATGGAGAAATCGATGGTAATGACAATACCTCGGGTTGGATGTCTCTTGATCGGTGGGCGGATGCCACACAGGAGGAAATTGTACTTCTCCATCACGTACCCATGTCTCCAACAACTCCACAATCTTCCTTATGGGAAACGGGAATCGTGGACCTCTTGAGTCTAAACTTTCCTGCGTCGGCACGTATCGTGACTCTTCCCTTGGGTCTCGGTGTGTAGCACGCTTTGGAGATGGAATTGAGGCGTTGTCACGTGTCACCGCATCCGCGGCCCTCTTGGTCAGGTGATTCTGCTGAAACATGGAGGACGTTGCGCTGGCGATGGTATTATTATTGTGTTTGTGATTCGAAGGCTGCAAGCTTCTACGTTCATATTCTCTCTGATTGATTTCTCCTTCCTCCAGTGTTTCTTCCCCTGGATGAAGAGTCAGCACGGGTTGGGCATTGTTCTGAGCTTTGGCAAGAGCCTTGAGGTATAAATCTTCTAAAAAGGCTTCGTATGCGGTTGATTCTCTATTTTTTATCCGACAAGCATCATAATTCTTCATGCTCGTCGATCCGTCTCGAGCTCCCATTGCCAGGTGAAAGGTATTGTTCGTCTCTGGGCTCTCTGGGGCCATGTGTTCCGCCAGTTCTTCTGAAAACCTGTCCTTCATAATTTCTTGCGTCATTAGTGATATTTCCTGGGTATCTCCTTGCAGAGCCCTCCTGTAACTGATCCGATATGTCGTTCAAGATACGGAAGGTTTCACTCTTCCTTATAGCAATACCTGCTTGATTTGCCAGGACATCTTCCAGCATCCTGGTCACACTTTCGATGACACTTGGATTATCCATGTCTTCTGAAGGATTTAATGAACGGGAGTACATCTCAGGATGAATTTCTGGGATTTGGTGAAGAGTGAACTGAAAATCGAATCAAATCTAAGATCTACCCCTCCAAAGTCGAATAAAAACTTTCAGACTTTAAAGATTCGAGTTTTGCAACCGAGAGATTAACCTCCCACTGTGGTCGCCAATTGTTTGTGGGAGAAAACTACTTCTACAGGTTTAGGTAATTTTGGGTGTGTGTGGATGAGAAGTGAATTTAAACCTTCAACAAATGTGCTGCACGATGAGCACTTTTGATTCGAGAGATAATCTGTACAATTCTGGCCTAAACCGAAGACACGGCCGTTCCAGATTTGTTTCGGTCACAGATGAAGGATGTGAGGTTGATCTTAGGGAGGGAAGTGAAGAAGGTGTTGAGAGTATGAAGGTGAAGTCTATTTGATGACTTGTTAACAGAAGGTTGAGCAGGCTAGTAAATGTTGTAGGCAGGATCTAGGTGTCGAATACGATGGTATTAACACTTGGTTTTTTATGTGTTGTTGGAAATAGGGAGGAGAACCTATTTATACAAGTCGATAAGCCTTCATCACGTATCTCGTGTGAAAGTGGAGGAAGTGGAGTGATGGAGGAAGTGGAGTTGTGTGTTAGTGTCATACGGTTGCTTTCCCACTTCTCCTATCATCGCTAACCGCCCATGTTTCCCTGACACGATATTCTGATGGCGTGTTGCACGCTGCACGCTGTAAACAGCCAGACCAATACCCCGGTTTGTATCCCCCAGTTGTGACGTGATTAACGTCTTGAGTGAGTCGTGGGACCCACATAAGGTAGCAAACGGTGCTAGGTAAAATAATCAAGTTGCTTGTAGGCGCATATTGTATGCATGCGGTGCATTAAATATGCGTAACATGCTTGAAGCCTACACAACCTTGATGAAAAGATTGCAAGTTGAAGTGACTCAACTAGCTATGTTCAGGTGTTGTTCGGAGGTCGCATGAGTGGGACCCACCTTGGCCGGTTATGCCATGGGGAAGTGTGGAGGATGGTGATCACGGTGATACCTTGTTTTCCACCTAACTCCCTTCCTAGGCTATTCATCCAAGCATGCGAAATTGGACGGACGAGATTAATGGAGGAATAACCGTTGGATTAGGGTTTGGAAGGCTTGCAAGCCTCCCTTTTCACCCTAACGGTTTTCAGCCTTGGGAGGCATGCATGGAGTGGACGATCGGTCCAGCAGGTAGGCGGGACGCCACTCTACATGCCCATGCTTGTTGGAAGTCAACCAGAGTAATCTAAGTCGCTCGTTTCAGCCTGCGATGATGGACAACCGAGATTAGAAGGGGTCCGTGCATGCTACCTTTGGGCGCGCAAATCGAGACGGCTAGCTGCAACCGTTTGCGGCCGATTGGTTGGCCATGTAGCTGGGCCCACAGTGGACATGCTGGTATGGTCGGACAGCTAATCCCGCCTTCCTTTGGCTTCCGTTCGTTTGTCTCAAAGTGGCTGCCTGCGACCACTTGATGCAAACCGTAATTTAGGGTTTCCGACCGGTTACCTACATCCGACCGAATACGGCATTTTCCGACCTCTTTTGGTGAGGTCGATGGTGCGAGGAGAATGTTGGGACGACGGTGAGCATGTGCGTGCGCGCTACTCGGTCCCGCGCGTGATCTAGGTCGTCCAACCATGCCTGAGAAGTTGGACGGATGAGATCTATTTTTGAGTTTGTTTTCAGCAGGTGAGACTAACATGGGTAGTCTTGCATGCGTTCAACGGCTAATATAACCAGCCGTCAGGTAGCCTACGGGTGTTTGCATGTCGAACACAAGGCTTTAAGCAGGGCATTAATTGTAATGCTGCAAACCTACAGAAAATCGGGATGGTTGCTACATGCTCCGCTCTGGGTAGGTCTTAATTCTCAGGGATGGTTGCACATGCTCCAATAAATTATCATGGCGAGAAATATTCATCGCCCGAAGGCTTTATCCTTTGCAGGACGTCAGCTTACAAAAATTGGCTTTTTACAATTTTAGCCTTTAAATAGAAATCCACCATCAACAGTCCTCTTATTTGTATTTGGCACAAATGTGATCCCTGGATTCTTCCATCGCCTAGGGGGGGGGGGATATCCTGTAGTCTAAATACACAAATGTGATATATTCTTACAAATACTGAATCTAAATATAGTTCACTCTATAATTTATAAGGGAACGTACAATTAGATATAATTAATGTGGTTTGTGGGTTCTTACAATTATGGGGTACATATATATACTTAAAGAAAACATAATTTAGACTCAAGTTTACAGTTTGATATATAATTACTCATCCTACAATTCACGGGTTTGTCCTATAGTTCACCGAGTGCATATGAGTTGTTTAGGCCAGCTATATATTAACCCAATTTTAAACCCAAAAAAGAAAACAATACTATCCAGTTAACTGAAAAATTGTTTACATCAATCAACACTTAACAACGATTCATAGCATTATCTATCATTTGAATCATTAAATGGGCTCAAGAGTGCTCATGCATTGAGCATTGTATTACTCTTCACATGCGCGCATTATATGTATAAGTCACGATTCCAACAAAAATACAATATCATAGAGGGGAAAAAATGAGAAATTGTTTATTAAGTAAAACAGCCACGAACAAAACAAAGAAACCCGAAATCATGAGAAATTATCTGAGAATGCACGTCAGATGTTTTTATGGTCGTAATTTTTACATTCTCATTGCACATTCAACTGTATGTGTAGGCAATTGTTGTGATATATTGTGATAATTTAAGTTGTTGGTACTTATGAAAATACTATGGCATAAATTTACTATGTAACCTCATTCAAATTATTGGGCCGACCGACCGGAGGGCCCGTAGGGAGGGAGTCCCTTTTATGGCCATTTTTTTGTTAAATGAAGAGTAATGTAAATGTTCAATTTCATAAAAAAATTGAGAAAGAATATTCCTTGCAGATTCCCGTCACATTTTCACTAGACAAGATTTATCCATCTCTTTTAGTCCAATTACTATAACTCTTTGTGTATCCTACTTTTCAGGGGTATAATTGGAAAACCAACTTTAATATAACATATATAAAAATCCGTGCCTTAGAATTTTACAAATTTTATCTCGTTGGAAAGGTTGTAAAAAAATCTACACAACGAGCACAAACAACAATATCAAATTTAAACTCCATCTTCAGATTCTTTTTCGGTTGGCCCTTCCACCGTGGCAACGGTTATACTAGTAGTTATTTCTAAACTTCGGCATCCTGATAGAAGAAAGTAGTAATATTTGCACTTTAAGCTCATGAAAATGCGGAAATGTTTATTTCTAATCCTTTTAATTATTTTACTTGGTTGCACTGGTTTTATATATATATATATATATATTTGACAATCAACATATTTCAATTCATTCAAATCAAAACAGTGATTACATGTTTGCTTACAAAAATAACAGAAACATCAAACTACAAGATAATCAAGACCCTAATTATACACATAAGGACATCAATCACTAGTGGAAAATGTGTATTTAACAACCCACATCAGAGTCACACGTTGACCGTAGTCAGACCGTTGACCAAAAAAAGTCGTCTCTGCTATGATAAAAAAATAGAAAATATCAGAGAGATTAATAAACCGTCTCTGAATAATTAAATTTATTTACCATCTTATCCCTCATTGAACTACCGATCCCGAGACCGCTGATCATAGTCTGGGGATTAAAACTAATATTGATCTAACAGCAGGGATTAAGATACCATATCTCTTTATTATAACCAGAAAAAACTTATCCATTCTCTCTTCTCTACTCGCATTCATTCACTACCTTTTTCTCTAGTCTCTTTGCCTTCAACTCTTCTCTACTTTTATCACCACCACAGACAATACCTTCTCCTTCATCTTCTCGATTGATTTAGTTTGTATGCTTATAATTAACGAAACGTACAAAAACCCGAGTATACAAATATGTATTTTTTCTTACTTCACAAATCGAAATTCACTCTTAGAAATCAAAGGTTTATCTGAAACCATTTCTGAAAACCAAAACCCATGTATCAGAAGAAATTAAGAGGAAGCTTTCTAACCCTAGATTTAGTATTTATTTGTTCTTGAAATCATCTGGCTAATATCAATTGCTCTTGAAATCATCAGGGTTATGTCAATCTTGTTGTTGTTTCATAAATTTAATAAATTTTTAGCATTACAAACGATTTAATTTCTCTTGATTTTCTCTCGATTTTGCGGTGAGCTGTTTATTTTTCTATTTTTTCTTACAAGAAAATTCATGAAGGAAGTAGAATATCTCTTAACCTATTGTAAGAAACAAATCCCCTAAATCTAATTTTGAACATAAAGTATAATTTTATTTTAATCTTTACCCTTAGGTCTTTTTTTTTCTTTCTTTTTCTGTTTTCATTTTTGAGTTTTTAGGTTCTGAAACTCCGCATAGAGGGACTCAACCCATTTATAGAATGGTATTAGTTGCATTATTCAGTAGTTATTAACCATGTTGGATTACTAGTAATGTTAGATGATTTCTTATGATGTTAGATTTGTTCGAATGTTTGATGGATCTCCTTTTTCTGTTACAGGGTATCCTACACCAGCAGAATTAATTATCCAAAGTCAGATTAAAGGCTTATAATTTCCATCATATTGCAAGGATACTCAAATCAAGGTTTGTGTGTTTCGTTTCAATTTCTCTTTCTCAATGGATTTCAGTTATTTAATATCATGAAATTGTGGAAGTGTATGTTGCTGATTTGGGAAAACACATAAATTTGGGGATCTACAAGGGATTTTCTTTGATCCAAGATTTTAATTATTTTTATTACAATCCTTTACCATGAAACGTTATCTATTAAAGATGTGACCCTAACTGCTGAGATTTTTTTTTTGCAGCTTAAGGCTAGAGGGGAGTGGATGCAATTGTGAAAAGGCTTGCGGAGATACAAACTTGCAGGATATTGGCTATAAGCTGATCAATACATGGTATGTGTTAGCTGGTCATATTTTTGTAGTTGGTTTTGCTTGTATCACCCGTGTTATTGGTATAAACGTTAATGTGTAGCTCGAAATCTAAGAACTTGAAATGTTAATTGCAGAAACAAAACTGTTAGAGAAGAATGGAAAGTAAGAGTTAGTTTAATTTGGGATCTGTAAAGGTAAATGTTGATTTCATTTTGTTTCTTAACTTCTTTTGTTCTTTTTACTTTAATTTCTTTCATTCTTATTCTTTTAGTTAGTCATTAGGATTTGTTTTCATTTGCTACATGTGCACAATCAATTCAATTAGATAGTTGAGATGATTTTAATTTGTTGATGAAACGTTGAAATTATGTATCTTTGATAGTTAGGACCAAAAGATTATATATGGGAAATTAGTGAAACAGGGAACCGTTTAGTGACCAAAAAGATGTAATCAATTGAGTTAACGTTTAATAATTTTGAGATAGATTTGTAAAATGAGAATCAATTTTGTTTTATCTTTAGTTTAGCTTCTTAATGATATCGACAACTTCGAACCACCAAGTGAATCAGAGAGGCCCGGCCTTTGCTGGTAGTATTTATTACTTTTATTATGATAGAGGAGGTCACGATTTATACATGTTGGTTATCTGCTGTTATTTTTTTCTTTTATTGAGCATACTCATTTTATTTTATTTTTGCATTTGGACTAAAGTTTACATAAATATTGATTCATGGTGATTGATTGAGATTTATAAGTAACCACTGAGCGTGTCTGATCACTATAATTTCCATTTTAGTGTCAGGTAATACTGATATAGTTGGAGAAGAAGACGGCGGCGAAGAATATTATTGTGGGTCGAGTGAAGTGACTTAGTAAGTAGCAAGTGGAGAATACTTTTGTTTTGGAAGTTATTTTCTTTTTGGTGTTTGTACATATTTCTTTTGAAGTGATGCATCTTGACTTGCTTTGGGTAGTAACTACTCAAGAAAGTTATTTTCTTAATGGTGTCATTGTATTCCTGTAGATTAATAGTGATTGATTTGAGCATGCAGTTGCCATCAACTTGTGTTTCACTGGGCTTGACATTCTATCTTGTTTGCAGGTACATGAATGGTGACTGCTTTGTCAGCAAAACATATCCAATGATACAAGGAGTCTGTAGATTAATGTGGGATCTTCAACAAATGTTTTTATAAGTAAGCATTACTTATAATTACTGTTTCCCCATATCGGTTTGAATTACTGAGACCTTAATGCTAGTATGCATCTTTTGAGTGAAAACATAAAAGTGTTTTTTTCATCTGTGAAATATAAAATTTAATTTGATACTAATTAATGATCTCAGTTATAATCTTTTACCTTGCAACTTAACTTAACCCAGTTAATAGGTTTACTGATTGGCATTTTCGAGGATTCTTGAGAATTATTCTCAATTTCTATAACTCCCCTGTAGCTCATCTGGACATAACTTTCTTGTAGCTCATCTGGTAATGTTGTTTCTATTACATAATAATGACCAGCTATTGATTCAACTCTTCCAGGGTGTTCACTATGAAAGTTATGTTATAAAACCTGGGCTTACTTACACTATATATGTTCTATTTGATGTTTTTCTTCCACCTACTGCATACATTACTGTTATCTGTATATTACCTTGAGTTGATGTAGTCTCCTTGGACAAGTTCCGCGATAATGTCTTATGGGATATGCTCATATTGTTGTTTTGAGTTTCATTTCCATGGATAAGATATTTATGAAATTACAAGACTGTATATTTGGATTCCCTGAGTTTGACATTAATCTATGTGTATTAATTTTGGTGTGGTAACAGGCAAGAGGGTTAAAAAAGCATTTGAATAGGCTCAATGCGCTTAAGCATTGGATGCTTGTCAATTATGGTGGTACCTTTGTAAGAATCAATAATCCCTTTCTTGTGTATTGATATATTCAATTTTGATGTTTATTTGGATTTTGGTTTTAATGGAAGATTTTTATCTTCGTAGGCTCCATTCACTGTGCCAAGATACGAGTGATACAAACACCACTATTTGTATTTGGCATAAACACATTTCTGTAAGATTTGTTTGGAACCAGGTTACCAGAAGTTATTGGTGGTTCTTCTGATGATATTGTACCTATCCTATGCATTATCGGAGACTCATCTCTACAATGAATCACTTTACCTCATGAAGTAAGTTATGCATACAAAATTTGATTATCTCTACACCTCTTTCCATTTATGTTTCTTAACTTCGATGATTCAGCTAGTTTTATGCACATGTATTCTCTACTTGCAGAGATTTTTACACAGTATGATGGAAACTCAAGGAGTCCTGATTATAGCTACAAGCTTGCAGATCATACTGGGATTTAATCAAGTGGTAATTTAATTTTTGTCCTTACTTTTGATGGTCTATACAAATATCCTTATCACATAATAATTTTGTCCCTCTTCATCCCTAAGCCCATCAGGGGTCCAATAAGGTTTTTATATCTTCCAAATTTTCCCTCTTATCTATTGATTTTATCAAGGTCTATCCCTACTTACTTCTTCTTCTTCATTTTTTTCTTTCTCTATATTCATTTCAAACACCAATAATACCTCTACAACGATCACCACCTTCTCCACCACCGCCACCACCAGTTCGCTCCATCACAACCACAACAAACGACCACCACCACTATTACGAAGATCACCACTTCCTTTTTCTGAATTAAATGGGAAATTAGGATCAAATAGAAATCGAGGTTATGATTTAGAGATTTGAAATAACGAAGATAAAATCATGAAGATGTAAATGAAGTTTCAAGACTGAAACTCTACAGCAAAGATAGGTCGTGATTTTAGTTCATTGTGGACGGAAACTAGAGATGAAAATGAAAGAAATGGTGCAAGTCAGTGGCCGTTTAGGGATCTGTGGCATGAACATAATTTGGGGGTTTTTATTTATCAACTGAAATTGAGAGATTTGTCTCAACAAATCAAGCAGTGGGAGAAGAGATGAGGTTAACGAATCTGGGAGTTCATTCTATACAACAACCATGTCACAGCAATAGATCTGGGAGTTCATTCCATGAGCTCGATTGATGGATTTTGGAGGTTTGTTCGGTGCAAATTCGGTGTAATTGATGAATTTTGGTTTCTCATCTGAAGAATAATAAATTGGGTGTTGATTAAAGTGTCAATTACTGAGATTTGTGTATCACAGATATCTAGCCGGTGGGTTAATTTTAATTGAAAGAAGAAATGGTACCATCTTTGTTTACGAATTGCAGTCGATGTGGGTTTGCAGGTGATGATTCGATTAATGGAAAATGGCAGAAATCAGTGGTGGTTTGTTGGCTGTTTGATCAATTCATTGTATGAAGTAGGGTTTAGAGTTGCTTCAGCTAAAGATTGGAGGGCTAGTGAAAGGCAGTAGTAACCGGTGATTGCTGGTGAAAACGATTATTTTGATGAGTGGAAGAATCGTAGTTAGTGGTGGCTATGTACTTAATGTTGGTCCATCATCATGGATAAACATCTACTGTTGATCCAACTAAAATGGATAAACATCCACTGTTAATCCAATTGAAATGGATACATTACTGTTGTTGATACAAATTTATCTTACCTATTTTATTTTAATAAAAATGGACCCAAATTGTTGTGGCGGTGACGGTAAATGCTTAAAAGGTGGTTGCTGTTATGGATTATTAATGGTGGTTGATGGTTTTGTTGGTGGATCTGAAACTGCAGATGGTTAAATGGTAGCATTTTTCCATCAGCATGGATAAACATCCATTTTTGATACAACTAAAATGGATAAACTTACACTGTTGACCCAACTATAATGGATAAACTTATATTGTTGATCCAATTGCAATGGATAAACTTTTACTGTGAAATGGATACACTTCTAATGTTTATCAAGGGTATATCAATTTCAGTTTTATGCCACTTACTATTGCTCCACCATCATGGATAAACATCCACTGTTGATCCAACTGAAATGGATAAACATTCATTGTTGATCCAACTGAAATGTATCAACTACTGTTGTTGATACAAAAATATTTGAACCAGTGGCGGCGGCGACGACGACGACGGTGGCGGCGGCGGACTAGTGTTGGTGGCGGCGACAGACTAGTGGTGGTGGAGGATTGTTGGTGGTGAAGGAGTGGTGGTGGAATATCGGTGGTGGTGGCGGGTGGTAGGTGGTGGTTGTTGAACGGTGGTGGCGGAATGGTAGTTGAATGTTGGTGGTGGTGGTGCTAGTGGTGGTGGTGAAGTGGTAGAGGAAAAAATTTATTGCATTTTGAAATAAAGAAAAATATTATATGGGTGAGGGTATTAAGGTAATGTAATATTAAATGGATAAGGTTATAAAAAAGTAGGGACATGTTTATTTTTGAATAAGGATATATTTGTTGGGTTTAAAAAGTAGGGACATATAATTAATATACCATTTAATCAAGTATGGGGGCTTTTTTCGTTGTACACATTCAATTCGTATCTAAAGATTGTGCTGGCATATAATCTAATTGTATCTTACTTAGTTCTTCGTGATTGAATCACATGTTGTTCTTAGAATTTACTACCTATCTTGGACATGTATTCTCTGAACTCAGCATTTAATCCTTTTTTGTGTAATTTTACACTCAATGGATAAAGTGAATGAATGTTAAAATTCTCAGTTTGATTATAAATTTCAGTTAAATTTGAAGTTGCACTTGAATATCAGTTAAATTTGAGTTTCATTTGAATTTGAATTAAATTTGAGGTTGCATTTGAATTTCTGTTTGACATTAATTTGAATTTACTGTTGTTTGACTTGACTTTACTTGACTTGACTGTTTGACTAAAATGCCAGTAAGATTAATTCAGATTCGGCCATTTCAGCTGATCTGAATCTGTATTTTTTTATATTATAATTCAAATCTACGACCAGTATGGCGGGTCAGCATATAGTTACTGTAAGAAACGGTATTTGTTCAGAGACCCATGCAATAATGGTCGCGCAGTTAAAAAACGCTTTATAAACGACCCATTCAGAGAACCCCAGAACCGGTCGTTTAACTCGTATATATGACGTGTCCTGGCGGTCGCGGAATTTGTCTTTTCCACTAGTGAATTACAAGCAGATCGCGAAGAGAAAGAGCAATAAACCGCAAAGATATCCAATTTCTTTTATGTATAAGGGAGAGATGATGGTAGATCCAGAAATGATTTCTGACCATTTAATCAGATTATAGTCTTCTTCGATAAGAGATTCTCCTAAAACAAAGGAGTAATTTTCACTGGTTTTATATTAGTTTGTGAAAGATTTTATCAGTTTTGGGGTATAAGCTTATTGCACTTTTATTATATTTTTAATAATATTTTATGTGTGTAACTAAAATAAATTTAATACATGAATATGATCTTTCTATAAGCGTGCACGGGTGAGAAACTAGTAACTTCTAATTTGGAGATTATTCATATAACATTTTAAGGCGTTTTTATCGATGACTTCAATCGTTTCAAATATATTTAAGGGAAATTAACACTTGAATGACGTAGATCTGCATTTTTACGAAGATACACATATATTGGATGCGATTGCAACTCGATTTACTGAGCAAACTACTCCTCTTTGGAGTATTTATCTTCATGAAGAACAGACAATTATTCTCATTGAAGAACAAAATTCAGATGGTGGAATCAGCAGTTTCACACCATCCATCAATCATCATCTTCAAAACCTTCTTAACCTCCCATCCATGAGATACATGTATTTAATATTTTTGTTGTATTTTAGAATGCATAATGTTTATATTTCTTCATGTATTTTCATTACAATATGTTTTAATTGATGTTTTTGGAGTAAAAAATATACTCCCTCTGTTTTAAAAAGGTTGTCATCTATTTCATTTCCTTCTGTTTCAAAATTGTCTCCAACTTCTGTTTATAGTTGTATTTTTCCAATGAACTCTCAAATATAACCTTAATTTTTTCATATTCAAAAATTTATTTTAATGGAACCCAATTTAAAATATTAAAGAAATTTATATATAATTAAGGAAACAAATATATCCTTTATTCTTTAGAAAGAAATTATATTTCGCTCCAAAAATTAAGTTCCTTGTAGAGTTTATATTTCATAAATTCAATATCTTTTAATTTTCCTTTTTTAATTCCTATTAATTATTGCAAAACGGACGTGAAAAGTTACTAATATGATTCTGGCTCTTTCAAGAAATTAGTTAGCACACGGGAAACAAGTTGTGTGCCAATCCCTCTCTGAAGCACCACCCATATCCTATGGAAAAGAAATTTTCTGACTCTAACATTGGCATCATGACTAGCCGAAAAATTACGCAATCTATTAAGAAAGTCGATGGTTTCATCCCCAAGCCCACCGAGAGTGGTAAAGGCTAAGGTTCCAAAACCGAACCCTTGAGCATTACACTTTTCCAGATACTTCTTACGTTTGCGTGAGACATCTTTGTCAATGGCTTGACCCGGAACAAAGGAGTGAACTTCGTTCCCTGTGAAAGGTGAAACGACCGTAACATCAAAGCAAACATCACGACCACTATCCCAATTTAAAACCAAAACATCTGTCGGTTTTAGACTGGTGCCATTATCTGAGAGAAAACCAAGGTCTACTTTATACTGGTGCCGGTTTTAGACTGGTGCCTATTTACAATTCTCCTAACAATTTTAGACAGTTTTTAATACTTTCATTTTTATTAAAATAAAATAGGTAAATAATTAGGAGTAGTCAAGTAAAATATTATGATCCCTTAATATTTTGAAAAAGTCAAAGCAAATTATGTTTTTCAAAGGAAGAGAGTATAAGATTTGGATTTTTTTTTTCTCATGAGGAAAAAAAACCATTTTATTACTAACATTTAGGGTACAACTTACGAGACAAAGAAATGTTAACACTTGTCTTTCCCATGTAACCAAAAAAACAAACACTTGCCTTCCCTTGGCCATTCCCGTTCTCTCTCCAGTCTCATTATTTCAATTCAAGTTTAGAATCATTCAAAATAAGTTTAATATTCTTACATAGCAGGCAAGCGAGCAACAAGCTGCGCCGCAAGCCCTTTTTGAATTGCAAATCCTATTCTTTTGAAAATAAACTCTCTTGAACCGGGGGTCATGACATTACTGTGTATGACTTTATGAACTCTTTTGAGGAGTCCAACCGCCTCAGGAGCCAAGAAACCAAAAGTATCAAAAGCAAAGGGAATAAAAGTGTGTCCATTATCAATACATGCTTTCTCATGCTTCGCTATCTTACCTGAGGAAGCTCTCAGCGCTTCTTGGCCGACAGTAAAGGTACCATGTCCAATGCCTACTAACGGAGAAACCTCCGTGAGGTCAACACATGCATGTTTTCCATTATCCCATCCAAAGATAAGTACGTCTGCTAGTCTGAGTGTGGATCTCCCCTCCAGTGGGTTTGTTAAAAAGTTGACAACCGCTTCCTTCTTTGCTGAAATACCGGCTCGCAAAAACACATCATATAAGATATCTCTCACATGATTATGTCTAAACTTAAAACCAGGATCTACCTTACAATGGACAGCATGTTCCCCATATGTGTCTAAGCATCCTGTGAAGCAAATTGGGCAGCGTGAATCATAAGGGTATAAAGGGATCATTAACCTATATTTAAGGATGGATCAGTACTCCACGGGTCACATCTTCTGTACAAGGCCCTCAATTGGAATAGCTAGAAGGAAGTCTTGTGCATGCGTTGCTCGTAGGCAACCATAAACAACTTTCTGTCTGTCTGATAACTCGTAATCTCGATCCATGTCTTTAACCACTTTAACAAAAAGGGCAATCGCCAGGTTACTTTGTGCTTTAAGGGGGGCAGTGTCCTTACTAGTGAAGCTGCTAAAGTCATAATCAGGAAAAGTTTCTTGTAATGCCTCCAAAGCCTTATGAAAATTGTCATCCATGCCTTCCACTCCAACATCCCTTAATATGTGATCTTGTAAACCCCATGATTGAACACGCGATGCAAGAAAGGTATAATATGATGTCTCTTTAGCAGTGTATAAGCCAAGGCCTCCATTTCTAATAGGTAGGGTGGATAACCTCCACTGTAGATACCAAAAAAATGACCTCCACAAACCACGATACCCTCCACCACCTCCCTCAAACCTGTATCAAAGATATCCACTGCCTCTGTGGTGTATTCTGGACAACCAATACGAATCCCAAAGAGCAACTTGGAGATGCCCATACATGCACGAAGGAGTAGCAATTCACTCTGAGGATATCGGAGCTTGGATAAAACTTTCATTAAATCTACTGCCTTCTCAGCTCTTTTAACAGCAAGTCCCTTCACAAACCTATCATCAAGGCTAACCGCACCACCCAATAATTTGACCCCATCACCCGGCCTTGATATTCCAGAAGGAAACATCCAATCTATACCCTTTCTTCCATCACAGGAAGGCCAAAAAAATTCTGTTTTCTTAATATTCAATATAAGCCACAGGCCAGGCCCTTCCATCTGTACAATCGTGAGTGCCTTGGACACTTCTACAGTATATCACCAATAATAGTACCATCATCAAGATACCAAGCCTGTAGAGGTAGTATGCACTGTCTATTTATCTTTGCTATAAGATGATGAAGAACCAAAGCAAACAACAGTGGCCACAAAGGGTCTCCTTGTGGCACTCCTGTAGACGAATAGATATAATAGTCTCCTACATACAATCTTGAAGGTTGTCCATACAAGTATTCAACCCAAGGAGAAATAGATGGACATAACTTACGAACCTCAAGAAGCATGGCTGTTCGGTCGACTAAATTAAAAGCATTTGTAAAGTCTACAGTTAACATGGTAAGGCTAGCATCTGCATAATGTTTACTGACATACCAATTCACAGCGTGTAGAATTGCCTCATCCCCTCCTGAGACACCTACACCGAACTGAAAATCCTATAAGTAAGCTGCCATTTCTTTTCCAACCCACTTCATTGCTACCTTGGACACAAGACGGCGCCAAATCGTCCCAACAGCAATAGGCCGAATGCTTTTGTCTGGTTTAACAAGTGGTGTTAAGGGTGCTGATGCAATGAACTCCGCAAGGCTAAGTGGACATCTGCCGCTCAACCACAAATTGACCACCCTTGTTATTGCCGTGACTAAGTCAGCAGCAATAGTGGAACCTTCTCCACAAAACGCATCCAGCAAATGTTGGGCCCTAAGGCCATCCTTCCCACATGAAGTTCCTTTTGGAAACGACTTAATACAACTTAAAACAGTCCCTTCTTCAGCTAGTAAGGGTGTCTCATGTAGAGGGATGGTTTTCATACACGTAGGAGGCATGGTCGGATGTTTATCTTCAAGATATTTTCGTGTCTCCACATTATTTGGCGCTACCCCCGATGAAATGATGGCCTTAACTGTAGTTGTGAAGTGTCCATCTTCCACTTTTCATAAACAAGTTGAAACATTAGTTACCATGTTGTCTGTCTCTTTATCATCAGCATCAAAGACCTTAAAAACTCCATGCCTTGGTATCTGTAAGACATCCTTAACAAGTTTTTTTGCTCCACCACTCTCGCCCCAAATTTCCAGTGCCCGAAGTATTTGTGTCTGTTGCGTAGCTTTGCGATTCCCTGACCTGCACTCTGCTCTACCCTATGGTATGTAAACACGCAGGGTACATCTAGGAAGTAGCAGCAAACGAACCCAATTTCTGGTCAGGTTAGGTTCTGCTGCAACTTTCAAAAGTGCAGCCTTGAAAGCGTGAGAAAAGTCCAACCTACACCCTCTTGGAATACTTTTAACAGTGCAAATAGGAGCTCCAAAGAATGCGTCTAACGCGTCAGCATTAAGATCAATGTCACTGTCTAGTTGAAGTGGAACTGATCTTGGCCGTGGAACCCCTAAAATTGTCTCGACTACCTCACCATCAACCATTGTAGGCCTAACATCCATGTCCCCGTGTTTGCACACCCTACTCCAGGCTTGTATGCTCATGCAATCAAAGCACAACCATTGCTTTAATTTCCTCAGCGTATTCTCGAAACCCATGAACATATCCAAGTAACACTTGATGGCCTCCTGTATTGCATTATTCCTCTCCATGTTGCAGAAGTGTAGTCTTTTTATATGAGGGATTAAACATGCAAATCCCTTACTACCAATTCCCCCATATGGGCATCCATGGAAGTCCCTAAAGGGGCAAAGCATAGGCATCATTCAGGAAATAAATCAAACAGTTACAGCGCAGACATAGAAGAACCTCAATCCTGAAGAGCAGACACTTCCCAAGTCTTGCTCAAACACGAACAATCTAGCAGACAACTATACAACTAGAAATTTAATGTAGAAAAAAAAGAGAGAGGAAGAACACTGATTTCACACGAAGGGAAAGCAGCATAGAAACCCCAACGAAAAACAAAACAAAAAGAGAGGAAGAACCCCCCTACACCACCCTAACCCATCGAGATGATGGTGGTGGTGTTGGGAAGTTAAGGAAGGTGATTTACGTGATTTACAGGCAAGTTCCTTGGTGGTTTGAGTGGTTTACAAAACCCCAATTTCTGAAAAATTCCGAGAATTTGCTAAAGTAATTTTTATTTTTTCCAGGTAAACCCTAACTTTACTTCAAAAAAGGAAAGTTGCAATATTCATTTTCAGGTAAACCCGAACTTTACTTTGAATATGGCTCCTCGGAAGAATTGGTAAGAAACTTCTACATCTCCTTAGTTTTTCATGAGTTTATTTCGAACGCGCAATTGGGGGATATCAAAACTAATTGGGGGATATGAATTACTTCCCCCAACCAGGGTTGGCTGATAAGGGGTAACTTTTGATTATGAAAATACCAAAATACCCTTTTCCCAATTAAAAACCTTTATGAAAAGACTGTTATGCCCTTTCCCCTAAAATAATTAAATGTAAAAACCAAATAAGTTTATCCCCCAATTCCATTTGAGTTCCGGCACAATTAGTGTTTTGAAGAAAAAAAAAAATCTCCATCTTCTTCATTGTTCTTTGAGAAGGTTAGTGATTGCTGAAGAAGAAGAAGAAGAAGAGGACGACGCGGCGAACTCGGACGATCAACCACTCACAGTCATGGCTTTGAGAAGGTTAGTGATTTTGAACTCATTTATGATTGTTTTAATCGATTTATAGCGATGGGTTTAGGTTAGAATCGCCAAACATATCTGAAACAGTCGAGTTACACAGAGTACCAGCATTCTATTTACGATGAATACCACGCAGGTTTTAAGTACCGACATTGTATTTGCGATGAATACCACGCCGGTTTTAAGTACCGGCATTCGATCTGGGATGAATACTACGCCGGTTTTAAGTTCCGGCATGCTCGATATAAATCTTTCCATGCCGGTAGTCAAATGAAAAAAAAATCAATTTTCTGGATACTTTTCATCATGTGCCGGCATTCGATATGGGATGAAGACCACGCCGGAAGTGATGAAGAACATGTCGGAAATGATGAAGACCACGCCGGAAGTGATGAAGATCATGTCGGAAATGATGAAGACCACGCCGGAAGTCATGAAATTCAATGCCGGTACTGAGTTCCGGCATGCTCGATATAAATATTTCCATGCCGGTAGTCAAATGAAAAAAAAAAACAAGTTTCTGGATGCTTTTCATCCTGTTCCGGCATAGAAATTTAAGCAAAATACTATGCTGGAACCAGGTACCAGCTATGCCCCCCGAACCCCCCGGATAGTGGCAAACAATTTAAGAAAAATTCCAACAAATTCCGGCATGGTTTTTTGGTTGAATACCATGCCGGCACCAAGCTTTTTCACCTGCAACAATGGTGGATTCAAAGAAATAAAATAAAATTTTCAACCTCTTAATAGAAATTCTCTCATCACAATCATCTTCCATTTTCAAAAAAAAAAAATCCACTAATTTTTTTTTCCTCTCCTTCTACTCCTCACTCACACAAATTAAAATCAAAACACACACTAATTTATCCCCCAAATACTTAAGAATTTACTAATTATTATTAACTACTAAACATGATTAGTGAGGGCTAGATTAGGAATTAAAAAAATAATTACATAGGGGTAACCCAGAATTGCTATTGGGACACCGGTTTTGTCCTGTAGCTATATCCCCCAATTAGTTTTGATATCCCCAATTGCGCGTTCTTTATTTCCAAGCCCTTGTTTATGAATTTCATTTTGAACTATTTAATAACATAGTAGTTTTATGAGCTTTAACTGTTTGCGGAAATGTCATACAGATTTTTATTGGGAAAATATGGTTTGGTTCTTTTTTAGGTGGTCCCGTGTCTATTTAGTCCTTTCATAAATCAATTTTTCCATTTGGTATATAATTATTAAAATATCTAAAATACCCCTTCTCTCTCCTATATTTTGCTCTCACGTGAATGGTTTCTCTCTCTTGTTTATTTTCTCTACTAATTTCTCTATCATTTTTATATTAATATTTAAAAGTTTAAAAATTAAATATCTCTCAAAATATATGTCAAAAATTAATAAATTTTATATATTCGGAAAGCCCTCGACGATAGCTTTCCAACGAGTACCATTGTCTCTATGTTTCGGAGCTTTTAATTTTTATATGGACTTCATTCCAGAAATGAAGTCTGTTTTTTTAGGCTTTTTATATGGACTTCATTTCTGGAATGAAGTCTGTTTTTTCATGTTTTTATATGGACTTCATTCCAGAAATGAAGTCCGTTTATATATGTTTTATATGGACTTCATTTTTAGAATGAAGTTTGTTTGTATATGTTTTATATGGACTTCATTTTTGGAATGAAGTCTGTTTTTTTTTCATGTTTTTATATGGACTTCATTCCAGAAATGAAGTCTGTTTGTATATGTTTTATATCTATTTTTTTCAGATTATAATAGTTCATCAAAGTAGTTCATTTTGTAGAATGGACTCGTATAATAGTTCATTTTATAGCTAAAAAATAAGGCAAAAATTAAAAGCTACGAAACATAGCGACAATGGTACTCGTTGGAAAGCTATCGTCGAGATCTTTCCGAATATATAAAATTTATAATTTTTAGACATATGGTTCAAAAGATATTTAAGTTTTAAGTTTTATTTATTTTTATTAAGAGAGAGAAAAAAAAAGAATGTGACATCACCTCAGGACCAAATAATAATATAAGATTATTTTTGTCTCTACAAGATGACATTTTACATCATCCATGACATCATCCTATGACCAAACTATAATTTTTAGGACCAAATGATAATTTATATTACCAAATAGGACTAAACAGTTGACTAGGTCAATTGAACTAGACTCTCTCTAATATATTATTTCTAGGACCATATGGTAGTTCCTACATTTTTATTTTGTTTGAGTTTGAAGCATTTTATTTCCTTAATATATCTTGAGATAGGGTTTTTGATAGGTTTATTAAGATCATGGTGCTAATAAAACAGAACCTCTGTGGATCACGACCAAAGGATAGAATTAGTGAATTACTTGAACACCTTATTCATCTAATTCTCAGTTTCCTTCCGACCCAATGCGTTGGTTGTATGAGTGTTTTATCTAAAAGATGGAGGTACGTTTGGACCTCAGTACCTGTTATTGATCTTCGAGAATTAAAATTCCCAAAGATTGCTGGACTAGAAGGCACAAATGAGGAGGCTAAATTGCAGGATCAGAGGTTTATGAATTTTGTCGACAAAAAGCTCTCTCTTCACCATGAGACAGGAGATATTAAGACATTTTATTTCGACAGTAATGACTTTGATAATAAGTTGCGGCTTGAAGTATGGCTATCTGCGTTGTTTACAAGGCATAATCTTGAAGAGTTTGTGTTGTATGCAGAAAGTTCGCCGGATGAAGGCTTCTTTCCTTCATGTTGGAAATATGCATCACTGGTTATTTTGGAGTTAGATACATGGAATGATGTTTATCTTCCAGATGCAATAAATTTTCCAAATCTCAAGATCTGTCGGCTTACGCATGCCTACCTGCGTACGTGTAACGTATTCTGATGATCCGAATGAACAATTCTTTTCTAACCTCCCTGTTCTCGAAGAATTGGAGTTGACAGGTTGCCAGTACTTGTCATTTCATGAATTATAAATTTCAGCCCCTGCTTTGAAGTATCTGCCCATTATTGGTCCTAGTCAATGCACAGATTTTGAAGGTGACTTTCCCATATATGGATTTACGATTAACATTTACGCACCAAATCTACAATTCCTCAGGTATGTCAAAAATCTTTAAAGTGCTCTATAATTTATTGCAGAAGTTAATAAGGAGATATGGTATATTTTCCATGCACTACATAGAAGCCAATTTACTCTACATGCTCGGTTCTGCAAAGGTAGTACGATGTGCCTATGTATAGGAAACTCGATATACATTCTATGTCGACATTTTACATGATCAATCTGTATCTTCTCTCAGTATACTCGCAAACAACATTAAATAATTGTTATCTTAAAACTTAAATTGCATCTGGACAAGGTACACCGATGCTTCAGTTGACGACTATATATTTTGCACCGCTTTGAATCACTAGTTCATGTGGAGATTGACTTTGATCGTTGTGATACTGATATGCCTATGCCACAAAAGTATGTTCCAATTACAACTAAGGTTCTTAAAGAGCTTTGTAATGTAAAGTGTCTAAAGATATCTGGTGAGACTTTTGAGGTATGCTTGTTTGTTTACTAAGTTAGCTGATGACTGCTGCAACCTTAATCGCATATTTCTCTTGTATAAATTATGTAGTGTTCTCCAGATTAATAACTTGTTTACAGTAACTTTACAAACTTATGCTCTTTGATCACAGGAACTCATATTTCCAGACGGCCCCTTTACAAATTGGCCCACGTTCCATAACTTGGTCCGTTTGGAATTGACTTCGGGGATCTCTTTCTCAAAGGATAAAACTTTATTGAACTTCCTCAGAATCTCACCCAATCTAAGAACAATCGTTTTCGCTCGGGTAAGTACAATTCATTATGTGTACTAATCCAGATATGTAGTTATATTGCATTCAATGTGTAGCAGTTCACTCTCTGTTTGATATTTTTGTTAATTTTTATTTTTCTACTGAACTCTAATGAATTCTGTTGGTAGGGATTTTTTGGAAACCAATCCAGCACTCGTAGTGGTTGGAAAGCAGGTATGGTTCCTCAGTGTGTGTTGTTGCACCTCAAGTCAGTCAAAAAATTTGAATTTGATGGTGCTTGGAAAAGCTCAATGCTGTAAAGACATTTTTGAAAAATGCAAAAGTCCTAAGGAGGTTGATTATCAAATTTTCATATTTATTGAAAGCTGAGCAGAACAAAGTACTCCCACCGTCCCACATACATATGTGGACGGAGATAATTTCTTAGATTAAGAAAATTATATTGGATTCATAATTTTCCATACCTTTTCTTGTTTTACCCCTTGTCTTATTCCTACTATAAGTTTTCATGCACAATAAATAAGGGTATTTAGGAGAAAATTTATCTTGAAACTTGGACTCCGCCTATTTAGTGGGACAAATGAAAATCAAAATTACTCTGTCTATCTAGTGGGACAAATGAAAATCAAAATTCCGCTTTTATAATAGGGACGGAGGGAGTAACGAAGAAGCTGCTAAAATTTCCAAGGGGCTCCCCAAGTTGTGAAATTCAGGTCCTATAATATGCAGGCTTTAGTATGATTAAACTCTTTAGTGGTATGCTTTAGCTAACCAGGCAAGTTTTTTTTATGCACCAATCACACTGATGTTTTTGATATTTTGGTTTTGTAACCTCAAAGTGGTGCAAGTACTACTTGATTATTTGAATATCCGGCTCGTTTCTGCCGTTTTTTGCGAACACGTCCAACAATGGTAGAATTTTTTGCAGAAGAGTCCTGGATTTTGCCATACTAGTATTAAGGTCTCGAGTATTCTTAAGATTACTGATTGATGGTTTTGGGTTGGAAGCTGAAGAAATAATAAATAAGATGGATTGTATTGAGAAATTTTTGATGAGTCCAATTTTGTGCACACTCCTTTAAAGAGTGTGCACCTAACAAGTGATTACTATTGGTTACACTTAACCACCGGTTTAGTATATATAATAAAAAATCTGTTTTTTTTTCTTCTATTTTTCTTATTAATTATAATTCATAAATGGAAACAAATATAAATAATATCCAATCTAGCCTAAAATCAAGTAACTAACAAACCATAAATTCCACTTATTAATAAAAACGGAAAAGCAAAATTTTCCTCTTCTATCTCTCTCACCTCTCAAAAACTAGAAAAAAACCCATCAACTTCTTCTTCTTCCTTTGCTTAGATTTAGTCCTTTAGGGGCTAGATCTGAGCAAAGCTTTCTTGTTTTTAGTTATTTTTGTTGTTTTCAATAATTTCTTCGCTATTAGAGCGATTTTTATCTTCGCCGTTTGGGCGATTTTATCTACACTTTTATAGTGTTTCTTTCTAACGATTTGTTCGTGTTTGGTTTTTTTGATAAAAGTACATCGGCGATTCAGCAAGGACGAAGATCAATTTCTTCTTCATCAGAAAAATAGATCTTGAGTTCGGGTTAGTTGCACATGAAGATTTTTTGGGCATATCATTCCTCTGTCATAGGAGCATCTCTTTTCTAAGAATAAAAAATCTATCAAAATGATCGAATTATGATTTCGTATACCATTCCTTCTCCAATCTCATAGTACAAGATTTGGGTGCTATCGTGGTAGATCGCTCTTTCTCTTCGCGATTTATTTACGTTTTGTATCTTTCTTTGTATTTTTTTCATGTTATGATGTATTTGTTTCTCTTTAAAACCATCATGTAAACGTTTCTTATGGAATGAAATACTTGTGGTTTGATGATCAAAAAAAATAAAAAATAAAAGCGGAAAAGTCCAACTGATCATTCTCCAAAGAAGACGGACATGATGATCAAAAAAATCCAACTGATCAATCATAATCCCCTTATTTTAGAACGTGTAATTGCGGATACTAAATCTAATTGGGGGATACAGATTACTTCCCCAACCCATGATTTCTGCTAAGGGGTGACCATTTGATATGAAAGTACTAAAATATCAACTTTATGAAAAGACTGTTATATCCTTTCCCCTAAAACTTTAAAATAAAAAAACAAAATCTTATATCCCCCAATTCTTATAAATCAGTACCGGCACTCTATTAGGTTTAGGTTTTTCAGAAGAAAAAAAAAAATTCATCGTTCTTCAATCGTTCTTCGTCGATTCAAAAAAAAATCATCGATTAACCTACACGAATCATAACAATGCCTTCACGAAAGAAACCAAAAGCCCAATAGATCTCCCAATCGATTGGTTAAGAGAAATTAAAACAAATAATTGCTAAGATTGCTCAAGAGCAAGAAGAAGAAGAAGCAATGTTGTCGGACAATCAACCGCTCGCAAAGATGGCTTCTGTGAGAAGGTAGGTGATTTTAAACTCAGTTATGAGTGTTTGAATCTATTTATAGCGATGGGTTTAGGTTAGAATCGCGAAACCTGAATAAAAAAATTGAGTTTCAGTAGATTCCGGCATTGAATTTTGCATAAATACTATGGCGGTTTTTAGTTACGACATTCCATCTAGGTTGAATTCAGTGCCGGTATTGAGTTACGGATTAGATGTTATGATGAATGCAATGCCGGTTTCAAACCCTGAAACTCAATTTTATGTACCGGCATAAAAATTGTGTTGAATACTATGTCGGTTGTGTATTACGGCATTCTTTTTTGATAATTCGCGTATGCCGGTAGTAAACTAAAACTTACAGGAACACTAAATAATTTTTCACTAGTTTAGGCATTCATTTTTGGTTGCATTGTAGGCCGGTACCCAGTTACGACACACTATTGATTTATTTTAATAGTGCCGGTAGTATTCTCTTGGTATCCAGGAGACTTACATATGTCTACCGGCATTATCGAAAGTTAATAGTTATTGTCGGAACAACATAACGGCATGGTTTGTTTAAGTGAATCTATGCAGGTACTGATACTAAAAATGATATGTCTTATACTCATTTCGTGTCCTTATGATATAGGTCAAAATCCAAGGAAGCTAAGAAAATAAAAAGTAAAGATGATGTGACTAAGAGAAGGAGGAATGACGGTCTTGATATTCCTCAGACTCTGCCTCCCCGGGGGAAAGATGAAGGTCGCAAAAAGAGTTTGGGGGCTGATTGTAGAGGGATAACTTGGGAGATTGGTGGTGACCGGAGTCGACTTGTAATCAATGAAAACCACAAGGTCCATTGCGAGACTATTGATGGATGACGTCAAGTCCGCATGGCCCTTATGGGACAGGTGTTATATGAATGGAAAGGAATATGTTGGACGTGAAGATGAACCAATGAAGATGCTCCTTGATACCTAGATTCCATACAATGTCTTCGAAGATATTTGTGAAAGTCTCAAAGGTTCCGTAATTGTTGAAAAGGGATGGAAATCATCTTTAACCAAAATTACTCATTCGAACCTACTCCCACATACAACAAATGGCATTGTTTGACTCTGAGGAAGATTTAGAAATCACCCAAGCATGGTACGCCGAAACTTGTCCTTCAACAATAGATAACAGTACCAGGGATTCAATGTGGTTGACTCTGAGGAAGATGCAACAATAAACTTGACTCTGAGGAAGATGAAGCAATTTACCATAGTGAAGAAATGGAGTCATCATTTCCATTGAGATTTTCTCAAAAGCCTTCTTGATCTGGTCGATATCACTCTTAAAGTATTACTCCATTTCCTCGGCGACCGTAACCAAGTTTCCTTGGCCGGACTGGATAAAATCTTTAAATCTCCCATGAGCGGACTCCGCTGCACTAGTTGCTTCATTCTTATAGTGTCTATACCAGTTTGTCCATTCACTAGTTGATCATATGTTTTATTTCCCATTGAGAGACATTGAATTCTATTCCTTGCATCAACTTACCATAGTGAAGAAATGGAGTTATCCTTTCCATTGAGATTTTCTCGATATCATTCTTAAAGTATTACTCCATTTCCTCGGTGACCGTAACCACGTTGCCTTGGCCGGATTGGATAATATCTTTAAATCTCCCATGAGCGAACTCCGCTGCACTAGTTGCTTCATTCTTGTAGTGTAAAACATTGATATCCAGATACGGTGGTATATTTTCCAGACTTGATAAAAGGCCAGATAATTTTATCAGAGGGGTTATTTTGGGGGAGGTGAATATTGGTTATTCATTGAGTTATGTCAGGTGGCAAAAGTTTTAATTTATCATGATTCTGGGGTAATCAATGAGGTCAGTGACTGTCTATATTGGAAAACAGGTTGCTGGTTCCAGTGTATTAATGAATTGCAAGATCCCATTTTCTTGAATAGGAGTCGGTAATCCATCTCTTATTTGGTGGAAAAGATATTGCTTCAGTGTGGGGTTGAGGTATGTCAATTACCTCCATTGGGGACTGGTTGAGTATGAGGTGGCTGGAGAGCCTAAAAAGAGATGTTGTTTCTTGAGATACTTTTCATTTCATAGGATGGCATAGGTTAAGTTAGGATTTTCATGGATGTTCCAGATCCGCTTCATTATTAGCACTTTATAATGATCACCGCTTCTTCGAATTCCCATACCGCCTCCATATTTGGTCTTAGTCAATTAACTATAACCTAAAGGGTGTAGTTTTTTGACTGAGGATTCATGTCCCCTGGAAAAAAATTGGATGATACAATCTATCTTCTTGTTGACATCGACATGCAAAAGTTTTGCTTGCATGATATGGCTTGAGGTAGTGGTTGGGGAGGATTTTATGAGGGCTAGTATTCCTACATGTGTTAGACATTTTGTCATCCATCCTTTTTCCTTAGGCGCCAACCGATTTAGTATATGTTCAAAAATGTGGCGAGAGGATCTTCCATGATTGAATTTGATTCTTAGGTAAATCGGTGGTGTCGATGTCGTGGGCATATTAAAAACTTGATGAACATAAAGTAATTTTTGCTGGTTGAGTTTTGGATGGTGGATGATGATAGATTTCGAATTATAAATGTGTTAACCAGCAGGTGTACCATAGCTGTATAATAAATGTTTAAATTGAATTGTGACTTCCATTGATGCTTTGAATGTTACAAGCATATCATCCGCATACATGAGGTGGAGAATTGGTGAAGATTTTTTCGATATGCGCAATCCTTGAAATTCTTTTTTAGCCTCAAGATTTCCCAGATTGTTGGTAGTATTTCTTCACAAATGATAAATACATACGAGGAAAGAGAGTCTTCTTGCCTGATTCCTCTAGTTGGGGTAATGTATCCATGTGGTGTACCATTTATGTTAATTGAATAAATAACCTATGATATACATTACATGATGTAATCTATGAAAGATGTTGAAAAACCTAATTTTGTATATGATTTTCTTATGAAACCCCAATCCAGGCTATCATAAGCATTTTGAATATCCAGTGTAAGGGATAATTTTTAGATCTTTAGTGTTGGTAGATGTTCTAATATGGTGGAAACATTCTCCAGCAACTGCGATATTATCTTGAATAGATCTTTAGGGTACAAAATCTATTTGGTAGGGGCTTATTAGGATTGCGAGTAAGGGGAGAAGGTGGTTGACCAGGATTCTAGAGATAATTTTGTAGGTGACATTAAATAATCATATAGGATAGAATGGTGATGGTTTGGATGGATGATCTACTTTTGGAATTATAGTTAGGTTTATGTGGTTCATGAGATGGTGGATGTTGAAGGAGTTGAGAAAACTTTGAACCATTTTTATTAAGTGTATATGGGTTGTTCCCCAGAAAACTTTGAAAAACTTAATGGTGTATCCATCCGGGCTTGAAGCACGTTCAGAGCCAATTGAGAATAGAGTCTTCTTGATGTCCTCAGGGGCTAATGCTTTCTTCAATGAGTCACATTGATTGGGGGTTAACCTTGGATTTATTGATGTAAATAAGTTTTTGTCTATTTTCATATTTGGGTCCGTATTTTGCTTAGTTAAGTGTTAAACTAATAGGTCAACTATATAGCATCTTTATATGTTACCCAATTGTTTTGATGATCTTGAAGTTTCTGAATGATATTGCTGCGTCAATTGATTGTTGCTTTGGTGTGGAAGAAAGTGGTGTTGCGATCACCGGATTGTATCCATTGGATTCTTTATGTTTGACTCCAATATGTTTCATGACAGTCTAGAAGTGTCATGTGTTGTTCCCTGAGTTGTTTTTCTTGGAGTTGCCAGTAAATGAAATCATTTCATGTACGAGATACGCATTAGTGTTGTGCCATTTTGATTTGAGTTGTTCATTTCTTGATCATAGATGAAGTTGACCGAAGGTTTTCTTGTTCAATCCAGTAAGGATTTGTCTAGTCGAAATGAGTTTGAGCTATAGATTTACTATAGGTTCTGCATCATGCAGTGTGTTCCATGTTGAGCTTACCATTTGTTGAAGCTGAGGGTGGGTAATTCATAAATTCTCAAATTTATAGTTCTTACATCTTTGCTAGTAAGTTACTTTAGTTTGAAGTAGAATTTTGACATGGTCCAAAGTGATTCACGGGAATTGGGTAATTACGACGACGTTCTCCAACGTTTAGTTTCAAAGGTCCGTCGAATAATTCCAGAAAGTTATCTTGTCCTTGTTGATTGTTGGACCAAGTGAACGGACCGCCTCAGAATCCCAAATCCATTAATCTTACATGTCGATCAATTCAAGGAATGGCTGGGTTTGTGCATATATAATATTCCGGCCACCTCCTTTTTCTGATCGATCCATTACCTCGTTGAACTCTCCAATAAGGAACCATGGTGTATGAACGTTGTATAAAAGTGATCGAAAATCATTCTGGGACTCCTTTTTTGCATTTTTGTATGGGGAGGCGTAAATACCCATGCAAATCCATGGATGTTCAGGTGTAGGGGAATAATAATGGTGTGAATGTAACTCTAGGAGTAAAAAATGATTTACACATCGTAATCTTCCCTCCACATTAAGCATAGTCCTCCCCGTCTACCTACCTTATGGATAGAGAAATGATTATGGAATTGGAGTGATTGTGCAATTTTGAAGCTAGAGTTTAAAAAAGGAAAATAAATGATAGTTTTTGTAGAGAAATTAATCCGCGACCACCGGAATGCTGAATTATTAAGTTTGTATTAAATGGTTCCATAAAAGACCCATCTATTTCGATCAATCAAGCTTGTCAACCGCTTAATGATTTATTAGTTAAGATCATTATATATATTGCTAGTTTACCAATATTCTTTAATCATATCCTGGATTCATAAGTGATATGCCGTCTTATCTCGGTGTTCTAGCACTATTAAGGTATTAGTTATCCCAATAAGACAAATACTAGTGATGACTAGAATCTTTCTTTGATCAAGTGAGATATTGTCCGTGGTAAACTCTGTTAAAAATCTTGTAGGTAGATTACGGAGTTAAAAGTTAAAACTGAGATGCAGAGTATTGGATATTTTCAAAGAACCCTTTGAATGCATTCATCTTCAAAGGGTGTGATTTCTCTTTAAATATCAGACTTGTTTTCATTCAAAACACATCTCTCAACTTTCTATGTTTTCCTTCTAAACAAGCATCATCAGTTTCAAAACCAGTGTGTTCCTGGTTGGATCAAGGTTGTACAAGCTTTGAATCCAACATATGTTGTGGGGCTTCAAGTATCCTGAAGGAGATATTCTTTGACCTGTTTGTACAGTTCTTCCTATTTGGGAAAGGGTCGAATAATTGTCGAAAAGAATCTTTTCATAAGAGCCTTGAACCCTAATACAACAATCTTTTCTTCACCCTCTTTTAGTGCCAATTTCCCAACAGTTTTCGATAATTATTCTCGAGATGGGGGGTGAATCTTCAATGGATGTTGCACAATCACTGCAAGTCATGAATCAAACTTTTAATAGGTTAGAACGTTTTGAAAGAGAGGGTTTTACTCGCTGGCAGGAAACAGTCAAATTCAATCTTATGTTTCTGAAACTTTGGTACATTCTGGAAGATGGGTTAGAGGATATTCCTGCTGCTACTGACAAGGACGGTGAGGAATTGAATAGAAAGCGAAAGAAGCGTGAAGAAGATGATTTCATATGCTGAGGTCACATTCTGAATACTTTGGGGTTGAACGTTTACAATGCTCATCGTACTTATGGAACTGCGAAGGAACTATGGACTATACTGGAGAACAAATACAAGATTTCTGAGGCCATTAATAAGAAGTTCCCGATTTACAACTTTATGGATTGGAAAATGGTTGACAGTAAGTCTATCATTTCCTAGGTCAGTGATATTTTTCTTATTGTTAATCATCTTAAAGATGCTGGAATTGATCTTGTAAGTTCATTCATTGTTGGGGTTATTATTTATCGTCTCCCCCCTTCATGGAATAGTTACAAGAAGAAACTTAAGCATGCTGAAACTGACTATGACTTAGAAGGATTGCAGCGTCATCTTCGCATTGAAGAAGATGCTCTTAAGCGTGAGATTAAGGATAGTCAGCAAACTGAAAATCACTCTAAGATTAATCATGTGCAAGAATCGAAAACTTTGAATTCTTTGAAAGTTCAGAATGATTCTCAGTTTAAGAAGCAATATCCAAACAAGAATGGTATGATGAGGGGCCCTTGCTTCTTCTGTAAGAAACCCGTCCATATTGCTTGTGACTATCGTCAAAAGCTCAAGAAACAAAAGGAATCAAATATGGTCGATGATTCTAAACTTGTCATTGTTGTGCAGGAAGCCAATACTGTTGAAGATCATGGAAGTGGATGGTGGTACGATACTGGTGCAACCATTCATATCTGTAAAGACCGAAATCTTTACAAGACATATGAGCATGTTGTCGGAGAAGATGTGATTTCTACAAATCATCTTCCTAGTAAAGTACATGGCAAAGGCACTGTTGAACTCAAGTTTACTTCTGGAAATATTGTTACCCTTACCAATGTATTACATGTCCCAGACATATGTAAAAGCCTTGTTTCTGGAAACCTTGTTAACAAGGCAGGTTTCGAGGTTAAGTTTGGATCTGATAAGTTTGTACTGTCCAAAAACATAAAGTTTGTTGGACAAGGATACCCTTGTAACGGAATGGTTAAGATTAATTTAATGAATAATGTTTCTGCTTATATTGTTGACTCTGTCGATTTATGGCATGCTAGACTAGGACATGTGAATTATGGTTATCTTAGAAACATGAACAAATTAGGATTAATTTCCAATTACAATTTTGATAATGTCTCTAAGTGTGAAATATGTGTGCAAGCAAAGATAACTAGGATATCTTTTAAATCTGTTGTAAGAAACTTTTCCTTACTTGAATTAGTGCATAGTGATGTTGGCGATTTGAAAAGTCAAGTTACTCGTGGTGGTCACAAATATTATGTCACTTTTATTGATGATAGTACTAGATATGCCTATACTTACTTAATGAAATCTAAGGATGAAGTCTTTGATAAATTTAGAATTAACAAAGCCGAAGTAGAAACTCAATTAGAACAGAAAATTAAAGTGTTACGTTCTGATCGTGTTGGTGAATATTATCCTACTGAATTTTCTGTATTTTGTCAAGATCATGGTTTAATACATGAATATACTGTACCATATTTGCCTCAACAAAATGGTATTGGTGAAAGAAAGAATATGACTTTGATCGACATGGTAAATCCTATGCTAATTAGTTCTGGTTTGCCTAATTCTTTGTGGGGTGAAGCTATGTTGTCTGCATGCTATATTTTGAATAGAATACCTTTGAAAAACAAGAATGTTTCCCCTTATGAACTTTGGTTTGAAAGAAAACCCAATTTGAAAAGACTCAAAGCATGGGGTTGTCTAGCATATGTTAGAAAACCCGAAACTAGAAGACCAAAGTTAGGAAATAGAGCTTATAAATGTGTTTTCGTAGGATACTCGCTAAACAATATTACTTACAGATCGATGTTTAATCCTTGACACTTTTGAGATTATAGAATCTTTAGATGTAGAATTTATTGAAAGCATGACACGGAAAAGTTCTCATACACTACCCACTGGAAACCCATTGTTACCAAGTCTAGAACCAATGGATACTGATAACAATGATGAACCTTCCTCTTCTACACAAAACAATGATATTTCAGTTCCTACTGAAGATATTGAACCTAGAAGAAGTAAGAGAGGAAGAATAGAGAAAAAGTCTGATCCAGAATTTAAGTATTACCTTGTAGAGGGTGATAAGAATGAAATTCTTAGAACTACCATGTATAATATGCATGATGGAGGTGATCCTAAAACCTATGTTGAGGCAATAAGCTCCAGAGATGCTAATTTATGGAAAGAAGCTATCGATGATAAAAAAGCATTCCCATTTGACAAATGGAACTTGGATATATTGTGATTTACCTCCTGGTGCTAAGGCAATAGGATGTAAATGGATATTCAAGAGAAAGTTGAATGCAGATGTTACCATTGATAAATTTAAGGCCAGATTGGTTGCTAAGGGTTACAAACAACAACATGGTATTGATTACTTTGATACATATGCACCTGTTGAACGAATAACATATATTCGTTGCTTGATTGCACTAGCTTCTATTCATAAGCTAGTTGTACATCAAATGGATGTCAAAACCGCTTTTCTAAATAGTGATTTAGAAGAAGAGATATATATGGAACAACTTGAAGGTTTTATATTTCCAGGAAAAGAGAAGAAAGTGTGTAAACTAGTGAAATATATTTATGGCTTGAAGCAAGCTCCCATGCAATGGCATGAGAAGTTCGACAAAGTAGCTTTGTCATATGGTTTTGTTGTGAATGATGTTGATAAATTTTTCTATAGTAAACAAGATAAATCTAAGTGCGTGATTCTCTGTTTGTATGTTGATGACATGCTCATTTTTGGGACTGTCTTGTCTATTGTGGAGGAAACTAAGAAATTCCTCAGTTCTAACTTTGACATGAAAGATCTAGGGGAGGCTGATGTGATCTTAGGACTTAAAATCCTAAGAAATGGAGATGAGTTGGTCTTAACTCAATCTCATTACATTGAGAAATTTCTCAAGAAATATGGTCATTTTGATGACAAACCAGTACCTACCCCTATAGATCTCGTTGTGAAGTTAATGAAGAACACTGAAAGGGATCATAAACAATTTGAGTATTCCAGTGTTGTTGGTAGTCTTATGTATGCTATGCATTTCACAAGACCTGACATATCCCAAGTGGTGGGAGTGCTATGTCTCTTCTCAAGTAACCCTGGAATTTAACATTGGAAGGAAATTTCAAGAGTGTTGGCTTACTTGAAGGGAACCATAAACTATGGTTTACACTTTCAGAGATATCCCGCTGTATTGGAAGGATACAGTGATGCGAACTGGAACAATGTAGAATCCAACTCTAAATCCACCAGTGGATGGATATTTACATTGGGAGGTGCTCCTGTGTCTTGGATTTCCAAGAAGCATACCTGTATTGATGACTCAACAATGTTGTCAGAATTGATTGCACTAACAGATGCATGTAAAGAGGTAGAATGGCTTAGAAACTTACTAGTATAAATCCCATTATGGATGAAGCCAACTCCCTCTGTTATGATTAACTGTGACAATAAGGCTACGATCTATAAGATCTCAAACAAGACTTATAATAGAAAGTCAAGACATGCTAGTCTTAGACATCAGATTGTCAGGCAATTACTCAAGAGGGGAGTAGTTGCAGTAAACTATATTGAATCGAAAAATAACTTGGCAGACCCTTTTACAAAGAGTCTACCAAAGAATGTGCATTAATTAAAGTGTAAGGAGATGGGACTCAGGTCTATTTAATCACCAATAATGGGACCATATGACACATTTTCAGATCAAAAGCCTAGCCACACCAAAATATTTTTCCGTGGCTACAGACATAGATTCTTGCTGTGGCCACGTTGATCACTTTCCTGTAGCCATATGATACTATTTGTCCATGGTTTTAAGTATAAACCCATGACTTGTAGCCATAGATGGGTATATGGTCACGTTAACAAATTGTGTGTATGTCTAATGCGTAGGGTGGCAACAGACACGCCTATTCAGCCGAGGCGGGAAAAAAAATTATTTGGCCACTTTAATTATTTTATGTATCCAAAATGTAGGGTTCATTAGACACTTTAATTTTCCGAGGCAAAATCTAATATATTAGCCACTGGGATTATTAAGAAATAGACATAGTTGTCCAACATGTCCAAAGATAGACATATAGCTACATGAATTTCAAATTTTTTGGATTATCATATGGCATGAAGATGTTTATGCATCCAAAATGTTTGGTTCATTGGGTGCGTGCATCATGTATATATATATGTGTGTGTGAGTGTGTGTGTGTCATATGCATTTTCTATCCAATAATCCGATAAAAATTAGCTATGTACGGTCAAGGTCATTAATAGTGACTGGTTAACACCTGTAAATGGATGGTTTCTTAGTTCTTACCAAGTTTTAGACTTATAATAGTCAACTCGCGGCCAGTTTTCGATCTTTGAGCCTGGTTTGCATACAACATGAAAAAATAGGGTTTGTTTAAGGTTCCATAGAATATTCCGAAGGAATCTTACCTGTAAATGGATGGATTCGTCGTTCTTACCAAGTTTTTGACTAAGAGTAGTCAACTAGCGGCCAGGTTTCGATCTCTGAGCTTGGTTTGCATACAACATGCAGAAATAGGGTTTGTTTAAGGTTTATTAGAATATTTATGAGGAATCTTACCTGTAAATGGATGAATTCGTCGTTCTTACCAAGTTTCTGACTTAGAGTAGTCAACTCGCGGCCATGTTTCGATATCGGAGCCTGGTTTGCATATAAAATGCAGAAATAGGATCTGTTTAAGGTTTCGTTGAGTATTTTGAAGGAATCTTACCTGTAAATTAATGGATTCGTCGTTCTTACCAAGTTTCTGACTTAGAGTAGTCCATTCACGTCCAGGTTTCGATCTCGGAGCTTTCTGGTTCATAGTTTGTATGACGGTATACCACATTTGATGTTCGAATTGACATTGAGCTTCATATTTATATATTTCGATGATGTATCATGCTAAGTTTGAATTCAAAACCCTCATGGTGCTTCTTTTTTCATAGTTTGTATGATGGTATACCATATTTGAAGTTCGAATCGATATTGGGATTCATATTTATTGATTTAGATGATGTATCATGTTAAGTTTGAAGTCCGAACCCTCCTGGAGCTTCTCGGTTCATAGTTTGTATGGTGTTATACCATATTTGAAGTTTGGATCGGCACTGAGCTTCATATTTATCGGTTTCGATGATGTATCATTCTAAGTTTGAAGTCAGAACCCTCCCGGATCTTCGTGCTTCATAGTTTGTATGTCTTTATATCACATTTGAAGTCTGAATCCATCAGGAATTTCGTGTTCCATCTCTAGTAATCTTATAACCTGAGTTTAGCAGTGTGAACTAAAGCTACTTCATGATCTGTATGACTTTTCAAAATTAATTCATGACCTATGCGGTTAGTCGAAATCCAAACCGGAAGCACAAAGAGAAAGCACAAAAACACAAAGAGAAAGCACAAAGAAACACACCAATTATCGAATACATTTTTCATTTTTCTGATTCATTCTTATACAGTTTTTGGATTTTTTTTTATATCAGAATGTCGATAACAATGTCCTAAATTTATTAATATTTTTTTTGGATTTTTTTTTCATGTCGAAGGTTGATAATAAACCGAATACATGAGTTCGTAGTAGCACAAAGAGAAAGCCAAACTTCTCAATCCGTATGATAATCCCAAAATGAACCTACACCGTCCGATTCTTTATGAAATCTGTATGACCTCCTTATCCAAGGCCCAGAGTATTTTTAACTCTAATGTTCTGAAACTCTAATCGACCCTTGTTTCTTCTTTCTATTTTCTTTTCACTCTTTCTTCTTCTTCTTCTCTGGAGATTCAGAGATGAAATCTCTGTTAAGGAAATTCACTAAAATTTACTAAAAACCAATCAATCGAGTGTGGTGTTGATGAGTTAATAGTTTGGGTTTGGTTAGAAAGTTCGATTGAGTTGAGGAGAAGTGATTCTGTGAAGAAATTAGGGTTCATGAAATCAATTTCGGGATTCAATTAAGGGTGAAGAAGAAAGAATCAAAGGATGGGTTTGATAAATTGGAAGGTTTGATTGATGTTTTTAGGTTGAATTAGAGAATAAAATCTTTGAGACTTGAATTAGGGTTTGAGTTGGAAACTCGGATGAAGAACTAGAAGATGAATTTGAAGGTTTAAGTGACGAACTAAAGATGGGTAATGAATGAATTGAATATTTAGAGTTTATTTGAGAATGAATTTGAGTATCTTGGATTTAGGGTTCTTGTTCTCAATTCATTAACATCTTCTTCTCAATCTAGAACCTCATCCCAAGAATACAAGCTATCTGAAATCTTGGTTAGCCGATGAAGATGATCTATGTAATCGTTTGTTCTTCTACCATGATGAGGTAATAAATCGTTTATGTTAGAATATTTTATCTCATAGCTAGGCTAATTAGGTTCTAGGATAATGGTGATCTTATAACTTAATTTTGACTTTTGAGAACTGAATTTTGTTTCAGCTTGAGGAGAACGATTTGGAAAGAGTTGAAAAATTGTTCCAGCATCAACAATTATGAAGGTGAGCTTCTATTTTCTATGAATTTAGTGAGATTTTGAGGTTGGAAAATGTGGGATGTACGGGGGTAGTCTAAAGGGAATCTGAAATTTAATTGCTTAACCATATGTATGTGATCTTGTTTGTGATTTCCTTGTTTTTCATGGTATTGAAGGGGGATTTGTATTCTGTTGTATAGAATTGTATTGTGTTTGTGCGAAAGATGAAATCTAGGGTTATTGTACCTCTATTCGAGTCTGCTTAACCCCTTGGGACATTTAAATATTAACCTTATTCAAATTCGAGTGTGCTGGTGTCGCTCCTGCGCGATATATTATTCAGCCTAATGGACTTCTCTTGCCCTTTTTTGTTAATGCACCAAGACTTGTCTACATTATTCAAGCTAATGGAGGCAGGTATAAGCAAGTAATATCATGATCAGTGTACCATTTCATATTTTTTTGGAAGGGGTAGTTCAGGATAGTAAGGGAACGCGGCGAGAAAGATTTCGTATGTGGAATAAAATTATCCAAAGGGAGAAGTTGGCTGAGCAAATGGAGTCTCAAAAGTCTAAATATGTGGTTGATGTTGACATGAAAGAAGTTGAAAAGAGTCTACATAAATATGTGGCGGAGAAGGTATCAGAATCCAAAGGCACTATGGCATTGTGGATTGCAAAGAGATGGTGGCGCTACCGACCCAAGCTTCCGTATACTTACTTTCTTCATAAACTTGATTGTTCAGAGGTACATACCTTACTTCGTTCTTTGTTCCTGCAAATTTCTACTGCCCTTCCCTCCTATACTAGTCCTACTATGAGTTACATTTTTGCATTTGAAAGGGTGTTCTTTTATCTGGGCCGCCCGGAACAGGCAAAACCCTTTTCGCACGAACACTTGCGAAGGAAAGTGGTAAGCCTTTTTTTTTTGCCTCTGGTTCGGAGTTCACTGACAGTGAAAAGAGTGGTGCGGCGAGGATAAATGTACTTTTCCTAAAATTCTTCTTTACCTTTCCCAGTGTTTTCCTTTCATCAATTTGTTTGAATACTGGTGATTCATGATAAAGATTGATTTTTTTCCATGACATTCACTCCCAAATGCACTACTTTATAATGTGCAGGAAAGAGAAAACTGGTGTTGATCGGTCAAGAAATTGAGGCAGGCTGTTATATTTATTTGTGCAACAAATAGGCCTGATGAATTAGACCTAGAATTCGTCCGACTTGGGTGTATTGATCGACATTTATACGTTCGTTTACCTGATGCAAAGCAGCGAATACAAATATTTGGGGTGCACAGTGCAGGAAAGCAGCTTGCGGAAGATGTGAACTCAGCAACAACAGTAACAATGACGCCGTTACCAAGGTCATAGCCAGTGTTGAATTGAGAACATAAATGCACAAGAACCTAACCGACGTGTTGTGTTGAGTCCGAAGCTGGTGTTACAAAGTTGTGGGACCATAAAAATGAACAATTCGAGTGTGCTGGTGTCGCTCCTGCCCGATATATTATTCAGCCTAATTGTCTTCTCTTGCCCTTTTTTGTTAATGCACCAAGACTTGTCTACATTGTTCAAGGTCTGTCCCCTATATTACCTTTAATTCAATTTCTACTAGTAGCATTAGTAACAGTTTCAGCATTGCATGTACTGCAGGTAGGAGTATGTCCGGAGATCTTATCCCTGGTTGTCCTGAAACTTTCCACTCAATTCAACAGTCTGCACAACTAAGAGCAGGAAGAAGCCAGCAACAGGGAGCTAGAGATCAATATCAAAAGATCCGTCAAATCCAACAAGGAGATATCTTGGATTTCAACTAGCAGGAATCCAGCAGACACAAACCATGTCACCTTATCAACAACAACAACAATAGAGACAACAAGTTAGGGGTCAACAAGATATCCCAGCAAATAACATCTTCAGTGGCTTCAGCGTTGAAACTTTGGCTGAGGCTTTTGGTGTTAGCACCGAGACAGCAAGGAGACTACATGGACAAGATGACCAGAGAGGTAACATAGTTTTCGTTGAAGGAGGGCTTCATGCTATCAGGCCACAACAAGAAGAATAAGAAGAACAACAAGAACAACGTTACAGGACTGAAAATGGGTTATAGGAAACTATTTGTAGCATGAGACTCAAGCAGAACATATCCAATCCAACTAGGGCTGACGTTTACTCAGAAAAAGGTGGAAATCACCAATCTCAATAGTCAGAAGTTACCCATTGGTCGTTAAGACTTCCGTATTAACAGAAATGCCCGTAGATGTTTTAATGAATGCTTATCAGATCTCAAGGGAAGAAGAAAACATATTGAAGTATAACAGGAAAGAAGAGACATTGATACTTACTTACCCCATGATCTAGATCTCAGGTTAGGGCTTCAGCTTAAGCATAATGCTAGTTTTTGTTTCTAGGGGTGAGTAGTCATGTAATAACAACCACTGTATTCCTTAAATAATGAAATAAACTGCTATTATAACTCTCCTTCGAGTATTTTCCGTCAGGCTAGGACCATATTCTATTTTCGTTTTGGTTTCTGGATATGACAATTGGTTTATCTCCATGGAGCTAAATGTTATCCGTACCTATATGGTCATGAATTTGCCACGTTAAAATCAATTTGCGTGTCTAAATGGTAGGAATTTGCCACGTTAAAATCAATTTGTGTCTAAATGGTAGGGATGTCCGCGGTTTAAATAAATTCATGTGGCTTTTGGGACAACTATAGACAGATCGAAACCATTTTCTTGTCACGACCACAGTTTAAATAAATTCATGTGGCTTTAGTCATGAATTAGCCATGGTTAAACAATTTTTCCGTGTCTAAATAATAGAGGTAGAGATGGTTAAATAAATTCATGTGGCTTTAGGATAAACAATCACCACATCGAAATTGTGTATTGTATCTTAAGGATGTCTATTTCCATGGTGTTACAGTTTCAATGTGATTTTAGGTCACGAATTATCCATGATAAAATGACTTTTGCGTGTCTGATTAGTAGCAAAGGCCATGGTTCAAATAAATCCATTTACCTTTAAAGTAAACACTGGCCACATTGAACATAAGTTGTGTGGCTATAAGGAACTTATGGCCATGGCAATGCTCAACTGCTTAAAAAAACAGGGTACCATATGGACACGGTTATAGGGTTTTGGCCATGGTAAATCATGGCTATTAGTCACACAAATTTTATGTATCCATAAAGGTATCCTTTTGTCATGGAACTTAATATCACATTTCTGGAGTGAAAAAAAATCCATGGCCGAAAGCCTATGGACACAGTGATCCAATGTGTCAAATGCGACTTTTTGTACTAGTGTTAGGGGCTAATGCTTTATTCAATGAGTCACATTGATTGGGGGTTAACCTTGGATTTATTGATGTAAATAAGTTTTTGTCTATTTTCATATTTGGGTCCGTATTTTGCTTAGTTAAGTGTTAAACTAATAGGTCAACTATATAGCATCTTTATCTGTTACCCAATTATTTTGATGATCTTGAAGTTTCTGAATGTTATTGCTGCGTCAATTGATTGTTGCTTTGGTGTGGAAGAAATTGCTGTTGCGATCACCGGATTGTAGCCATTATTTTCTTTATGTTTGAATCCAATATGTTTCATGACAGTCTAGCAGTGTCATGTGTTGTTCCCTGAGTTGTTTTTCTTGGAGTTTCCAGTAAATGAAATCATTGCATGTATGAGATACGCATTAGTGTTTTTCCATTTTGATTTGAGTTGTTAATTTCTTGATCATAGATGAAGTTGACCGAAGGTTTTCCTGTTCAATCCAGTAAGGATTTATCTAGTCGAAATGAGTTTGAGCTATAGATTTACAGTAGGTTCTGCATCATGCAGTGTGTTCCATGTTGAGCTTACCATTTGCTGAAGCTGAGGGCGAGTAATTCATAAATTCTCAAATTAATAGTTCTTACATCTTTTCTAGTAAGTTACTTTAGTTTGAAGTAGAATTTTGACATGGTCCAAAGTGATTCGCCGGAATTGGGTAATTACGACGACGTTCTCCAACGTTTAGTTTCAAAGGTCCGTCGAATCATTCCAGAAAGTTATCTTGTCCTTGTTGATTGTTGGACCAAGTGAACGGATCGCCGCAGAATCCCAAATCCATTAATCTTACATGTCGATCAAGTCAAGGAATGGCTGGGTTTGTGCATATATAATCTGCTGGCCACCTATTTTTCTGATCGATCCATTACCTCGTTGAACTCGCCAATAAGGAACCATGGTGTATGAACGTTGTATAAAAGTGATCGAAAATCATTCTGGAACTCCTTTTTTGCATTTGTGTATGGGGAGGCGCAAATACCAATGAAAATCCATGGATGTTCAGGTGTAGGGGAATAATAATGGCGTGAATGTAACTCTAGGAGTAAAAAATTATTTACACATCGTAATCTTCCCTCCACATTAAGCATAGTCCTCCCCGTCTACCTACCTTAGGGATAGAGAAATGATTATGGAATTGGAGTGATTGTGCAATTTTGAAGCTAGAGTTTAAAAAAGGAAAATAAATGATAGTTTGTGTAGCAAAATCAATCCGCGACCACCGAAATGCTGAATTATTAAGTTTGTATTAAATGGTTCCATAAAAGACCCATCTATTTCGATCAATCAAGCTTGTCAACCGCTTAATGCTTTATTAGTTAGGATCATTATATATATTTCTAGTTTACCAATATTCTTTAATTATATTCTGGATTCATAAGTGATATGCCGTCTTATCTCGGTGTTCTAGCACTATTAAGGTATTAGTTATCCCAATAAGACAAATACTAGTGATGACTAGAATCTTTCTTTGATCAAGTGAGATATTGTCCGTGGTAAACTCTGTTAAAAATATTGTAGGTAGATTACGGAGTTAAAAGTTAAAACTGAGATGCAGAGTGTTGGATATTTTCAAAGAACCCTTTGAATGCATTCATCTTCAAAGGGTGTGATTTCTCTTTAAATATCAGACTTGTTTTCATTCAAAACACATCTCTCAACTTTCTATGTTTTCCTTCTAAACAAGCATCATCAGTTTCAAAACCAGTGTGTTCCGGGTTGGATCAAGGTTGTACAAGCTTTGAATCCAACATCTGTTGTGGGGCTTCAAGTATCCTGACGTAGATATTCTTTGACCTGTTTGTACAGTTCTTCCTATTTGGGAAAGGGTCGAATAATTGTCGAAAAGAATCTTTTCATAAGAGCCTTGAACCCTAATACAACAATGTTTTCTTCACCCTCTTTTAGTGCCAATTTCCCAACAGTTTTCGACAATTATTCTCGAGATGGAGGGTGAATCTTCAATGGCTGCTGCGCAATCACTGCAAGTCATGCATGAATCAGACTTTTAATAGGTTAGAACGTTTTGAAGGAGATGGTTTTACTCGCTGGCAGGAAACTGTCAAATTTAATCTTATGTTTCTGAAACTTTGGTACATTCTGGAAGATGGGTTAGAGGCCATTCTCGCTTCTACTGACAAGGACGGTGAGGAATTGAAGAGAAAGCAAAAGAAACGTGAAGAAGATGATTTCATGTGCCGAGGTCACATTCTTAATGCTTTGGGGTTGAAAGTTTACAATGCTCATCGTACTTATGGAAATGCGAAGGAACTATGGACTGCACTGGAGAACAAATACAAAATTTCTGAGGTCAGTAATAAGAAGTTCCTGATTTGCAACTTTATGGATTGGAAAATGGTTGACAGTAAGTCTATCATTTCCTAGGTCAGTGATCTTTTGCTTATTGTTAATCATCTTAAAGATGATGGAATTGATCTTGTAAGTTCATTCATTGTTGGGGTTATTATTTCTCGTCTCCCCCCTTCATGGAATAGTTACAAGAAAAAACTTAAGCATGCTGAAAATGACTATGACTTAGAAGGCTTGCAGCGTCATCTTCGCATTGAAGAAGATGCTCGTAAGCGTGAGATTAAGGATAATCACCAAAATGAAAATCACTCTAAGATTAATCATGTGTAAGAATCGAAAACTTCGAATTCTTTGAAAGTTCAGAATGATTCTCAGTTTAAGAAGAAAGATCCAAACAAGAATGGTAAGAAGAGGGGCCCTTGCTTCTTCTGTAATAAACCCGGCCATATTGCTCGTGACTGTTGTCAAAAGCTCAAGAAACAAAAGGAAGCAAATATTGTCGATGATTCTAAACTTGTCATTGTTCTGCAGGAAGCCAATACTGTTGCAGATCATGGAAGTGGATGGTGGTACGATACTGGTGCAACCATTCATATCTGTAAAGACCGAAATCTTTACAAGACATATGAGCATGTTGTCGGAGAAGATGTGATTTCTGCAAATCATCTTCCTAGTAAAGTACATGGAAAAGGAACTGTTGAACTCAAGTTTACTTCTGGAAATATTGTTACCCTTACCAATGTATTACATGTCCCATACATATGTAAAAGCCTTGTTTATGGAAACCTTGTTAACAAGGCAGGTTTCGAGGTTAAGTTTGGATCTGATAAGTTTGTATTATCCAAAAACGGAAAGTTTGTTGGACAAGGATACCCTTGTAACGGAATGGTTAAGCTTAATTTAATGAATAATGTTTCTGCTTATATTGTTGACTCTATTGATTTATGGCATGCTAGACTAGGACATGTGAATTATGGTTATCTTAGAAACATGAAAAAATTAGGATTAATTTCCAATTGAAATTTTGATAATTTCTCTAAGTGTGAAATATGTGTTCAAGCAAAGATAACTAGGATATCTTTTAAATCTGTTGTAAGAAACTTTTCCTTACTTGAATTAGTGCATAGTGATGTTGGTGATTTGAAAAGTCAAGTTACTCGTGGTGGTCACAAATATTATGTCACTTTTATTGATGATAGTACTAGATATGTCTATACTTACTTAATGAAATCTAAGGATGTAGTATTTGATAAATTTAGAATTAACAAAGCCGAAGTAGAAACTCAATTAGAACAGAAAATTAAAGTGTTACGTTCTGATCGTGGTGGTGAATATTATCCTTCTGAATTTTTTGTATTTTGTCAAGAGCATGGTTTAATACATGAATATACTGTACCATATATGCCTCAAAAAAATGGTATTGCTGAAAGAAAGAATATGACTTTGATCGACATGGTAAATGCTATGCTTATTAGTTTTGGTTTGCCTAATTCTTTGTGGGGTGAAGCTATGTTGTCTGCATGCTATATTTTAAATAGAGTACCTTTGAAAAACAAGAATGTTTCCCCATATGAACTTTGGTTTGAAAGAAAACCCAATTTTAAAAGACTCAAAGCATGGGGTTGTCTAGCATATGTTAGAAAACTCGAACCTAGAATACCAAAGTTAGGAAATAGAGCTTATAAATGTGTTTTAGTAGGATACTCGCTAAACAATATTACTTACAGATCGATGTTTAATCCTTGACACTTTTGAGATTATAGAATCTATAGATGTAATTTTTTTTGAAAGCATGACAAAGACAAGTTCTCAGACACTACCCACTGGAAACCCATTGTTACCAAGTCTAGAACCAATGGAGACTGATAACAATGATGAACCTTCCTCTTCTACACAAAACAATGATATTTCAGTTCCTACTGAAGATATTGAACCTAGAAGAAGTAAGAGAGGAAGAATAGAGAAAAAGTCTGACCTAGAATTTAAGTATTACCTTGTAGAGGGTGATAAGAATGAAATTCTTAGCACTACCATGTATAATATGCATGATGGAGGTGATCCTAAAACCTATGTTGAGGCAATAAGCTCCAGAGATGCTAATTTCTGGAAAGAAGCTATCGATGATAAAAAGCATTCCCATTTGACAAATAGAACTTGGATATATTGTGATTTACCTCCTGGTGCTAAGGCAATAGGATGTAAATGGATATTCAAGAGAAAGTTGAATGCAGATGGTACCATTGATAAATTTAAGGCCAGATTGGTTGCTAAGGGTTACAAACAACAACATGATATTGATTACTTTGATACATATGCACCTGTTGCACGAATAACATATATTTGTTGCTTGATTGCACTAGCTTATATTCATAAGCTAGTTGTACCTCAAATGGATATCAAAACCGCTTTTCTAAATAGTTATTTAGAAGAAGAGATATATATGGAACAACCTGAAGGTTTCATATTGCCAGGCCAAGAGAAGAAAGTGTGTAAACTAGTGAAATCTCTTTATGGCTTGAAGCAAGCTCCCATGCAATGGCATAAGAAGTTCGACAAAGTAGCTTTGTCATATGGTTTTGTTGTGAATGATGCTGATAAATTTGTCTATAGTAAACAAGATAAATCTAAGTGTGTGATTCTCTGTTTGTATGTTGATGACATGCTCATTTTTGGGACTGACTTGTCTATTGTAGAGGAAACTAAGAAATTCCTCATTTCTAACTTTGACATGAAAGATCAAGGGGAGGCTGATGTGATCTTAGGAATTAAAATCCTAAGAAAGGGAGATGAGTTGGTCTTAACTCAATCTCTTTACATTGAGAAATTTCTCAAGAAATATGGTCATTTTGATGACAAACCAGCACCTACCCCTCTAGATCCCGTTGTTAAGTTAATGAAGAACACTGAAAGGGCTCATAAATAACTTGAGTATTCCAGTGTTGTTGGTAGTCTTATGTATGCTATGCATTGCACAAGACCGGACATATCCCAAGCGGTGGGAGTGCTATGTCGCTTCTCAAGTAACCCTGGAATTGAACATTGGAAGGAAATTTCAAGAGTGTTGGCTTACTTGAAGGGAACCATAAACTATGGTTTACACTTTCAGAGATATCCCGCTGTATTGGAAGGATACAGTGATGCGAACTGGAATAATGTAGAATCCAACTCTAAATCCACCAGTGGATGGATATTTACATTGGGAGGTGCTGCTGTGTCTTGGAGTTCCAAGAAGCAGACATGTATTGCTGACTCAACAATGGTGTCAGAATTGATTGCACTAACAGATGCATGTAAAGAGGCAGAATGGCTTAGAAACTTACTAGTAGAAATCCCATTATGGATGAAGCCAACTCCCTCTGTTATGATTAACTGTGACAATCAGGCTACGATATATATGGTCTCAAACAAGACTTATAATAGAAAGTCAAGACATGCTAGTCTTAGACATCAGATTGTCAGGCAATTACTCAAGAGGGGAGTAGTTGCAGTAAACTATATTGAATCGAAAAAGAACTTGGCAGACCCTTTTACAAAGAGCCTACCAAAGGATGTGCATTCAATAAAGTGTAAGGAGATGGGACTCAGGTTTATTTAATCACCAATAATGGGAACCCAACTTATGTTATATCTTGAAAAGGATAAACTAAGTTCAATGTGGTACTAACAAGTTATTGCAGTGGTTGTGGTACACTAAACTAAAATTTCCCATTGTCCTTATAGTGTACGGATTCTGCATGATCTTAGGGATGGATGAAAATCCTTAATAAGTCTAACTTTTATCACAAGGTGTCTCGCATAAGCACCTTTGAGACTTACCTATATGAGTGTTTGGAAATCTGGTCGTTTCCTATGAGAATAAGACCGTTCTCAAAAAAGGACTCATGAATTTCAGGAGAAAGCACAGGGCCATTAATGTGCGAGCTATGGAACACACTATTCCCATGAAATCAATATCTGTTGAGGTTCCGACTTCATCACAAGGGGTACTTGGTTCAAGATTAAATTCACCATAGGACCTCGATGAAGCTTTGAATATCTTACACTAAGTGGAGGTTCAAACCCAGAAGGTACCTATCATTTATGTGTTGGTCTCGACGATGATGCTTTGTCTCAACTTATCTTGAACTACGTTGGCTTGATCCTACTCGGGTACGTAGGCAGTCACTTTGGTGATGCAGTCACTCCAGTTTTAAATTTTTCATCACTAATTTGGTTTTTTTAAAATAAGGGGAGAATGTTAGATATTTTCAAAGAACCCTTTGAATGCAGTCATTTACCCTGTTGTCGGGGTTCGACCTGAACAGAAAATGCAAGGGGCCCCCTGGGAAGAGTGCAAGACGCAGTCTCGCTGGATTTTTTCGGTTGAAGGGTTTCTATTTATAGTTAGAAAACCTGAACAGAAATATTATTTCTCCAATGGACGTATTGACGGAAGAGACGCGCCTGTTCACTCTGAAAGGATTCCTGTAAAGATGAAAAGCCATCTTCAAAGGGTGTGATTTCTCTTTAAATATCAGACTTGTTTTCATTCAAAACACATCTCTCAACTTTCTCTGTTTTCCTTCTAAACAAGCATCATCAGTTTCAAAACCAGTGTGTTCCTGGTTGGATCAAGGTTGTACAAGCTTTGAATCCAACATCTGTTGTGGGGCTTCAAGTATCCTGACGACGATATTCTTTAACCTGTTTATACACTTCTTCCTATTTGGGAAAGGGTCGAATAATTGTCGAAAATAATCTTTTCATAAGAGCCTTGAACCCTAATACAACAATCTTTTCTTCACCCTCTTTTAGTGCCAATTTTCCAACACCGAGTCCCATGGTTTTCTTGCGGGATGGATGCAACCTACCTAAAGAGCCTTTTTTGCGGGATGGATGCAACCTTCTGTGTTATATCGCCAATAAGTTTGCTTCAGAATTTAATTTTTGTTGTTGTTGTCGGTTATTTGGCCTTTTTATTTGCCGGTCTATTTGTTTTGGATGTTCATGCTGTATGAAATCCCTTTTCCCCTTTCTCTAATAAATTTTAATTTACCGATTAAGAAAAAAGAATTCTAGTGATATTTTATTTTTTTGGATTAAAATATTTATTGTGAGAGGGACCATAATAAGAATTGAAATCTCCATTGTGTGAGATGAGTGTCTGACTACTTGGTCATCATTATTGTATGATGATTTATTTATTTTTGGCAGCATATTGTTTTTATTGTACGCTTCCCACATGGTTCCACAGTATACTAGATGAGTCCACATCCAATACAGTCTGTGTGTACGAGGATGAAATTATTAACCACGTCCAATACAGTCTGCGAGTACGAGGATGAAAGATTAAACATAACAGGCTCAAATCTTTCTAACCTACCCCGCATTGAGTTTTTCCTAGCTACAACCTCGTACGGGTACGGGGCACTACACTGTAAACTATTGAACGATTGAAGCTTTGGGCCGATGCATGTAACTCCGGTGTAGTGCAATTGTGGTAAAATTATTATGTGATTATTATACAATTAGCATGAGTTTGAATTGCTTCAAAAAAAAAGCATGAGTTTGAAACCCGTGCCCACTAAGCTTATTTATCGGTAAAAAAAATACTCCCTCCATCCTAATTTAAATAAAAGGTAGGTGTTTTCACACATATTAAAAAAAAAAAAACTATATTTTTCCAAATCTACCCTTATTAATTTCTCTTAAAATATTTAAATTTTTAGTTTTTAATTCCTAGATTTTTGGATTTGGAATCTAATGGATTATTTAAAAATTTCACTTGGAAAATTGATCTTAAATTATATTTTATATTTATATATGATTCCAAAGCATGGACAAATCAGGACGGTTTGGGGAGAAAATATGAAAACCTTCATATAGTTTGGGATTTGGAAAAAAACTTTCCCCTTCGTCTAAAATAGGACGGAGGGAGTAAATGAACCCGAAGCTTTGCAATATCTTTAGATGGTCAAAGTTCATGCTTCAAAAAAAATAAAAATAAAAATAAATGCCAAAGACTTGTGATGGCAGTGGCGGAGACTAGATATCTTTGAAATTGAAGCAAACACATGTTAATTAGTATACTACTAAGTTTAGTGCATTGTCATTGCCAATTTAGTTTCACACAACATTTTTTCTCGATCATAAAAAAAATTCATTACTCAAAGAAAACCAAACACACAGAGTTATCCATCTCAAGGATTGGGAAGATACATCTTGGTGGTGTCTCAATCCACACTTGATTACATTTATATTTCTTGGCATATTAGGCTAGCCCATCAGCCGCTTCATTACCAGTTCTTGGAAAGAAAACACACTTGATATTACTAATAAATTCTATTATCCTACTAATATCCGAAAGAAAATTATGGTCCTGCCAGGAATTAACAAAATTTGAAATCACAGCTTCAATGACAGTCTTGCAATCTCCTTCAATGATTACAATTTTCCAGCTCCTACTCTTTATCCATTCCACAACTTCTAGAAGAGCAAATACTAAAATAGATTAAAAATGAACTACAAATAATACTCATAATAGTGGATATCCATTGAAAAGAAACACTAATTCTAGCAAAAATTTAAGTTTTCACTAGTTTTAAAGCTTAAGAGACAAATCAATATTCTTCAAGTCTCCTTCTTGGTTACTAGCAGTGCTACTCCTTCCACCACCACCACTACCTTGCAAAAGAAAAGTACGAGCAACCCCATCTTGATAATTAAACCTAGGGGCACGTGGCATAGACCCAGGTACTAATGACGGTAACATTGATGGTCGCAGCTCAACCATGGACTGGATTCTAAATGTTGATGTCCATCCAGGATGATGCTGTCCAAAACGATCTTGATGACGAGGAAGAGCAAAAGATGAAGAAGGTAAAAAAGATGATGACGGCTTATTAATCGTAGAATGAACTTGAGCACCTAATGAACAACCATTACTGAGAGGAGAACAATAAAGAGGTAAGGAACCCATACTTGAGAATCGATAATGGTGATTGTAGGGACGGTGGTGCGTTTTTGCATAACTAAAAGCAGCTGCAGCACGAAGACGTCGATCTCTTTTGGCAATTGTACGCTCTCGCCTATGTGCGTTTTGGTGTCCTCCTAATGCTTGTGAACTATAGAATTTCCTTGGACAGTAAGTACATGAAAATACTATTGGTTCTTCATCTAATACTCTACTTTCCTCTACTTGGTCTGTTGATGATGATGAACGACCCACATTGAAATTTTGTATCAAATTGAGTTCCAGATTTAATGAAAACCCTTCATTAACTTCAATTTCCTTTTCTAGGTTTCTATATTCTTTTTCAGAGTTGTCTAACTCATATATACTACTTGAAGAATGTAAAACAAAAGGTTCTGTGGGTGGTGCTTCTTCCATGAGAGGAAGAGCTAGGAACTGATGTTAGTTTCACATTCTCACTTTCACTTATTTGCTTGGTGGGTTGTTACTGGAAATAAGCCTGGAAACAAAGAGAGATAGAGATGATTCAAATGATCAGTCTCTTTCTATCCGAAAGGTAGGTTAAGACACTTTGTCCTTTCTTCTACACTGCTCAGTAATAATTATCATAAATTTTACGAGTGGTTGTTTGTTAATCTTAAAGGAGTTTCGTATTGGATCAATGGCAAACAGAAATTTGTACTACTGTACAATTAATGTTGATAACAGTGGAACTAGTGGTAATCATCAACGTGAGAACGCATCTCATGACTTAAATTTCGTCACTTAATTTCTCTACCATAGATTAGAGTTTAGTTTTTTCCTTTTTCAACATAGTGGAACTCAAATGATTGTCCAAGACTAACATCGACCTTCAAATGATTGTACAGAGACATACCACGTTTTCTCTGTTGAATTTTTTTAAGAGTTTCAAAGTTAAAAAAAAAAAAAACTTTTGACGGGAAATGATGCACAAAATTGTGGATCACAACCAAAATATACTACTTACAGAGATTTGTAAAAATTCAGGATTGAAACAATTCGGAGTTTTTTTACGATTCAAATTAAGAGACCAATTACACCCCGATGCGTCCGGATCAAAAGCTTGTTGCAACGTCTTGTTCTTGCTATTCGCTAACGCATACAATCTTAGAAAAGTAGTCGCGAGCGGACCTTGCACACACCACCGGTCCTCCCAAAGACGAACTCTGTCACCCTTACCAATCTTACCAAAACACGGCCTTTAATCATATAAGATGGTTTCATGATCTCGATTTCGTTTGCGAGCCTTTAGTCGGACCTTCCAACTTCGTTTTGTGAATTTTGCGAGCCTTCCTACTCTTCAGCTCATACTCCTTTCCTTCCATTATATTCAAACACTCAGGAAAGAGTTTACGAGAATTGACTTCTATGCAAAGCATGGCATAAATTAATGGCTCTCTACTATTTGTTTTGTGATCAACGAACAGAGGAATTCCTTGCCCACTACCAATTTTGCAGAGGAAGGAACAAGTCTAGAAGGAAGAGTGATAAGTTGTAAAATTTTACACATTCAATCCCAAACCATCAATCCAAAATCTCTAGACCTTGGTACTCTAGTATACCAAAATCATGGACCCTTCCGCAGAAAATTTCTACCATTCTTAAGACCTTGATACTCTGGGATACTGTACATGGAAATAAGTTCTGGAGATATAACATGAGGTGCCTGTCTAGGGTAAAAAACGGCACAAAAGCAGATATTAAAATAATCAAGTACTTGCACCACTTTATAAAGTTGTAAAACCATAATATCAAAAACTTTAGGGTGATTGGTACATAACAAAAGTTTGCCTAGTTAGCTAAAGCAGATATTGGCACTAAACCAACGAACGAGCGAAAGTTGTATCATATTAATACTGCATATTATGAGATCTCAATAATACAACTCTTGGAGCTTCTTGAGAATTTTAGCAACTTCTTCATTACTTTGTTCTGCTTATCTGTCGAGAAAAGTAAAGGAAACTTGATAACCATCCTCCGTAGAACTCTTGCATTCTTCAAAATTGTCTTTACAGCATTGAGCTCTTCCAAGCACCCATAAAATTCACAAAACTCGACTGACTTGAGGTGCAATAACACACACTGAGGCACCATATCTGGTGTCCAACCACTATCAGTGCTGTATTGCTGTCCAACAAAGCCCTACGAACATAATTCAATAGAGTTCAGTAAAATATGAAAGTTCAGAATAATATCAAAAAGAAAATCAATTACGAAACATAGTAACTACATGATTCAAGTAAGCTATTTATTTGGGAATCAATGTTTCTTTCTGGATAGATGAGTGTCTATTATTATCATCTAAGTTTGCCTAATCACTAGAATCCAAGATTAGTTTCAGAAGATTGTGAGATTATTAAACTAGAAAAGGTATGCACAATGACTCATATTTACCTTAGCAATAATTATTGTTTTTAGATTGGGTGAGATTCTGAGAAAGTTCAATAGTGTTTTATCCTTAGAAAAAGAGATCTCTGAAGTGACTTCCAAATGGACCAAGTTATGGAACATAGGCCAATTTGTAACGAGATCGTCTGCGGTGTCTGGAAAGAAGAGCCCCTATGACCAAAGAGCATTAGTTAATATAGCTATTTTAATCAATTATCAATCTGGAATACATTGCATAATTCAGCGAAAACATACACCAATTAAGTTGCAGCAGTCATCAGTAATTTGGAAAATAAGCAAGCATACCTGAAAAGTCTCACCGGATATCTTTAAACGCTTTACATTAGAAAGCTCTTTAAGAGCCTTAGTTGCAGTTGGATCTTTCTCTTGTGGCAGAGGTATATCAAAACGTTTAAAGTCAATCTCCACGTCAACTAGTGATCCGAAATGATGCAAAATATAGTCCTTTGCTAATAAGTCGTTGTACCTTATTCATGATGTAATTTAGATTTTTAATAATGTAAAATGCGGACATAAAACGTATATTTAGTTACTTATACACAGGCATTGTACTACTACCCTAAGGTAAGAATACCAAGGAACATTAGTAAAATTGCTTCTAGCTAGTCCATCTCCTTCAAACTTCTGCAATATATTATAAACACCTTCAAGATTTGCTACATACCTGAAGGACAGTAGATTTGGTGCAAAAATGTTGATCTTAAACATATTGAAGGGAAAGGAATCCTCAATATCGGTGGCTTCATTAGGACCAGTGATTAACAGATATTTTAACACAGGAGCCGAAATCAATAATTGATCAGATTTGCTCCACTGACAGTCCCGTCAACTCGAATTCTTCTAGGACAGGAACGTTAGAAAAGAAATGTTGTTTTAAATCTTCTGAATACACATGCAGGATAGCATTCCTAAGCCGACAGATCTTAAGATCTGAAAAAATTGTTGCATCAGGAAGAATAACCGGATACCATGTATCTCACTCCAAAATAACCAGTGATCCATATGTCCCACTTGAAGGAAAGATGCCATCCCAAGGCAAATTATCTGCATATAGAGAATAAACTCTTCAAGATTATGCCTCGTAAATAATACAGTTACCCATTCTTCAATCCGAACAAATTTAGTACGACTGTCAAGATAAAATTTTGTTATATCTCGTGCCGTATGGTGAAGAGAGAGCTTTTTGTCCACAAAATCTATAAGCATTTGATCCTGCAATTCAGCTTCCTCAATTGTGTCCTCTAGTCCAACAACCGTTGGAAGTTGGAGATGAATAACAGGTACTGAGCTCCAAATGTAAATCCATCTTTTAGATAAAACACTCGTACAAACAACACATTGGGTCGGAAGAAAACTGAAGATGAAATAAATAAGGGGTTCAGGTAATTCACTTATTCTATCCTTTCATCGTGATCCACCGCGGTTCTGTTTCTTCCACACCATGACCTCGAAAAACCTATTAAAAAATGCAAGTTGCAGATGATGACAATGAAAATCCTATCTTAGATACATTTAATAGAAGAAATAAAATGTTTGAAACTCAAACCAATAATAATCTATGTGACATTTCCCCAAACAGATTAAGCTCATAAAACTAATGTGTGATATTCAAAAACTAACTAGATGTACAAGTTTCTTACCAATTCTTCAGAGGGACCAATCTTCAGTTAGCATGAAAACAAGGGTGTTGGGATCCTAGTCCCACATTAGTTAGATGGGGCTTAATTGTAGTTTATAAGTCAATGGATTCCCTCATCTAGTCAACCGGTTTTCTAGTTGAGTTCTACCCATGGGCTTATGACGAGTTTAGGGTCGGTACCCTAACATTTGGTATCAGAGCCAACCACCACGACCCATGCCCGCTCCACGGAAGGGGTGACCTATAGGCTAGATTAAAGTGTTGGGGCACCTATGTATGGGCGTAGTTGTCACCCGCATTGAATACTGATAGGGGAGTGAAGCCGCCATAAGAGAAAGGGCTACCTTCGGGTCAGTGTAGATAGAGTGGGCCAACGAGGACGTTGGCTCTGGAAGCGTGGTGGGATGTTGGGATCCTAGTCCCACATTAGTTAGATGGGGCTTAATTGTTAGTTTATAAGTCAATGTGTTCCCTCATCTAGTCAACCGGTTTTCTAGTTGAATTCTATCCATGGGCTTATGACGAGTTTAGGGTTGGTACCCTAACAAAGGGTTTGCCACAAAATGAAAAATTGCAACTTTCCTTTCTTGCACCAAGTCGTTTGAAATTGAAATCATGGGACTATAAAGAGAGAAGGGAAATGAGTCGAATGAAGGCTAATGAAAAGTCGAGGTACTCATAGATAAATAGAGTAAGGACTCGTATAGATAAATAGAGTAAGGACTCGTATCTCATTATTTATACCCGGCGAGATTGGGGTATACCCAGATTAATTGGGTATACCCAATAAGACAAAATAGATTGATTTTACTTCAATACCCTTGAACTAATTAACTTAAAATTAAACCCTAAAATTAAAAACTAAAAAACTCTTAATCTTCCCTAATCTCTCTTCTCTAATCTATCTGCTCTTCCCCTTCATCTTCTTCCATTTCTTACATCAAACGAAATTCTTGAACTTTGATTTTCCAAAAAAATCGTTGACTCTACCGCTGAAAAGAAGACTATAAATGATGTTTAAACTCAAACCCATCATTGTGTTGTGTGATTTGATTGTTATATTAGGTTAGAAATCGAAAATTATGTTTTCTGTATTTTTGGCCGGCAAGGTCGTAACATGCATATCTTTCCGACTTTTCATAACATCCATGGCCACTGTAAAAAAAATTCAACATCCAGCAGGGTATTTTTTGAAGACCCTGCCGGCCAATACAGCCGGAAAGGTCGGAACATGCATATCTTGCCGACTTTTCATAATAGCCATGGCGACTGTAAATTTTTAAACAGCCGGAAGGGTATTTTATGAAGACTTTGCCGGCCAATACACCGCCGGAAGGGTATTTTTTGAAAACCTTGCCGGCTAAGAGACAACCGGAAGGGTATTTTTTAAAAACCTTGCCGGCGGATTCATTTTTCTGAACAGCCGACAGGGTATTTTCAACAACCGGAAGGGTATTTTTATCAGCCGGCGGGGTATTTTTCTAAGACCTTGCCGGCTAATAATTTTTTTTTGTCGTCTCCTGTGTGTCAAAGAAATAAAGTCGGCAAGGTCGACACATGAAGATCATGCCGGCCAAACTTTTTATACTTTCAGAACTGAGAGTGTTGATTTTTGATCTAATTTTGAGTATGATTTCATACAACACCTTTGCAATCCCCTGTTTAGAAGTGTTTGGGTTGTGTGCTTTCATTTCCGTTGCAAAAGATTTTCTCAAAATAATTTTTTTTCCTCAAATTTTTTCCCAAATAAGTTCAATCAAAAACAAAATTTCATTTCATAAGTTTTAATCCACTCAATTAATCAATCTAAACTCAGTTAATTAAGCTAATCAAATTTTTTAGTGTTAATTAAACAAGGGTATATTAGCCATTTAGAAAAATATATTGCTAAGGGGTGGCTTCTTTTACTTCAAAATGACCCTATTTTGTCTTAGGGGTATACCCATTAATCTGAGTATACCCCAATCTCGCCAGGTATTTTTATTAGTTTTTTTTTTTTTTTTTTTTTTTGCTAAATCATTTAAAACCAACTTTTATTACTGAAATTAATTTCCAAAATTACAACCAAAAATAAAGGCTTCAACTATTTGCCACCTCCAATTTTCCTATTTACCACTCTCATAAATTGCCACCCACATTAATCCTATTTGCTTCTTATATATTTTTGACTTCGCCTATTTGCCACCTCCAATTTTCCTATTTGTCATTCTCATAAATTGCCACCCACATTAATCATATTTGCCTCCCATATATTTTTTCATATATCCTAAGTGCCATTTCTTTGACTTTTTGTTTACACCCAACTATGGAACCACCCTGATAGCTAAACTTCAAAAAAAAAAAAAAACGTGAGTTACAAATCATCTATGACCGGCACCTTTTTGTGCACCCTTCTTCTACTTCCTCTCTCCCACAGAGGCAAGTTGGGCATTAAAACTTAAACTAATTAGCGATTCAAGATATGGAACAGAGGTGATCGAGTCCGGACATCACAAGACCACCAAAACCAGTTGAAAGAGATGTGACACGAGTTCACAAGAGAAGAAAAAAATACCAGCTAGATTTGTTATGTTAGTTTAGATTTAAACATGACAGCAGGCAAGGGCTTCATCAAAGGTCAGATACTATGCAGACGTGATTGGTCATTATCATGTTTGGTTATTGTTCAAGAATTTTGTTTCAAGGATGCATTCAACTAACTCATATGTGGTTAGCTTTAATACTGTGCACTACTGAATTTGTGTAAAGGAGAATATCGTCGTGTAGTGTTTTAAAATTGAATACTAGTTCTTTTAAATGGCACAAGATTTAAATTAACGAATCATTTTCAAGTTTAATGATCTCTTTTGGACGTTTGTCCTCGGAAAAGTTGCATTGAGTTTTGTATTAACATCATTAGTATGAACTACAGTACTTGGTCTTGGTGGGAAGCAAACAATTAGGGTTTCTAGGTCGGCCCCAGATTGCAAACACCATTAATTATTGATGCTTTCAGTGATTAGCATCAATAATTCAGGAACAGTCGAGATGTAGCGGTCAAACTCTGACCGACTAAGTATGATTTGAAATGCCGTAGTACAGAGGACTAAAATTCAAGAATTGTCTAGATGTAGTCGTTAAGTTCTGGACGACTATTCTGTTTGGAACAGTACAGTAGTAATCCTGACTACTAAATTTCAGGAACTTTGATGATAGAGTTGTTAAGTTCTGGAGGAGGGAGTCTGTTTATAATTTTTGGATGTTCCATTCACTTAAGTTTAGGATATTTTCTCCTAAATTTTCAATTGTAGAATCGTCCATAATAATGATTTACGGATTATTTTCCGATTAAATCATTGATTTCTACTAGTTAAATGATAAGAGTAAAAAAATGGTTTATAGTACATAATAGTGAACCAATTGAACAAAGTTATAACGTAGGGTTAATATTTTAATGGATTTTAGGTGAAAATAGAGATTAATAGAGAATAAGACAAATTAGAAGTGGTGATTAGTTATAGTCAAATTGAATTTGACTTATATAGGTGGTAAATAGGAAAAAGAGAATTGAAAAATAGAATTACTTTAGAAATTCTGATGAAAATGGCAAATAGGAAAAATGAGGGTGGCAAATAGGTGGAGCCAAAATAAACACTACACTTCAAAGGGACAAATGTGTTAAACATTGGGAAAACCTAAGGGCAAACAGTGCAAATCCCCACTCTACTCCATGGCTAGCCCAAATTTGACTCTGTAACTGGTTTTATGTATCATTTCTTGGCATAGCAGTAGCACTTAATGTCCTTTTACCCATTTTTTTTCTCAACTATAATTACCATTGCAGCCTAATCTTGATAAATGAATATCTGATAAGCGAATAAACTCCTTAAATGAATAACATTTTTCGGCCCAATTTAGGTACAGAGGCTAGATGAATAACCTCGCTAAATGCATTAATGAATAAATTTTCTTGGGTCCTTAAAGGCCTTCTGAAAATGTTAATGGATAATTACCAAATTCTGTATAAAAGATATGACACTGGTATTATGTGGTTCAAGATCATGCTCATCATTTAGTATGGACTCTATAATTTCTTCACATGTAGGTGATTCCATGACTTCATCATTCTCATTAGGATCGATCGTTCAAAAGGATGTTCGACATATATCGCAATTCTATAACCTAAATTAGAGATGACAATAATTAATAAGATTAAGAAAAAGTACTCTCTAGATGGATAAATATTCATTTATCGATAAATAAATAACATCTCTAAACAAATATGTTTTTTCTTGTCCCGAGGTTATTCATTTATTGGAGGTTAGACTGTGTACCTTTCGGGACCTTTGGTTAGATTGAATGTATAGTATTTATTTATTCTCATAAGTAGTTGTTCGGTATGATTTTTCTCATCCATTAGCAATTATATGAGATCAAAACTGTGACAAAAGTGCTTAGGGGTTTGACTAAACATGCATACAAGTATTTCAACTTTTTCTTGAGGTGAGTTTAAATCTATATGTTTGTTTTTCAGTTAAGAAGTGCAGCATTGCCAACTTTCATACTCTTAACTTCGAAAAAAAATCTATCATTTTTTCCCCATTTCATCCCCGTTTATGGAAATCGAAATATGCAGTAAAAAATACAACAACAACACTGACGTCCCAACGATTCAAGCTCTACAACTCGGTGAAAACGAGTCAACCAACTCATCATCGAAAACCAAATTCAGCACCCTAAAAATTAAATTTTTTTCCATGATTTCTCAAATCAACTTCAGCTAAACCTTATTGTCCACCGGCCCTTTCACGATGTAGCCTTTATTTGTTTTTGGAATGGTCTGATTTAATGTTGGTGTTAACCTAACCCTAATTTATGGTGATGCATTTTTCGATCAAATCCTCTGATCTCTTAATTAGAAAATCCTTTAATACTGGCAAGCATTAATCTTCTGAAGATTGGGTTCTCTGATTTGATGGTCATTCATTTTATGCTATTTCCCTCAAAAGTGATGTTGTTTTCATCATAGAAGAATTCATCATGAACCTCCGTTCCTCTCTGTTCAGGCGGCGAATTTTCACTCTACAGGATCCCCCACAAATTCCAAAGCTTCACTGTTCGTCCTCTCTGAGATTGATGTTTTATCAGGCAATTTTATATTCCTCTAATTCTCTCGTGTTTATGAAGTGGCATTAGGAGATCGATACAGGTAAGTCTAAACCTATTTTAGCTATAATCAATTGCATATCGTCCTTAGCATCTTATTGTTACCCTCAACCCCCATATTCACAGTATCTAAACCTTCTTAAATGTTATCTAAAACAAATACATTTTAATCCTTCCCTAGGCTGTTTTCCTATAAAAAGCACTTAGCTCACTCCTTCTTTCTTACCCCATTTTCCATCTGCTTTAGTTCCTTGCCTGTTTTAATTCTTTCTGTAGCTTGTGTTCTTATGTATCTATCTCTATGTCTAGCCGTGCTTCTAGAGATGTTTCTTACTGTAATTTTAATGTTAATGCTAGGAATCTTCATATTCCTGATAGTTGTTGGCAGCATCAGCTGGTGGGCAGTTTTTTTAACAAAAATGAACAAAAATTCTTACTTTTTAAGAAATGCACTTAAATTTAGATGGAAGCTTTCTAAAGAAATCTCTGTTAGCAAGCTTGGTAGAGGATTTTATCTGGTTAAATTTGAATCTGGTGTTGAAATGTTTTCTGTCCTTAGGCAAGGAACTAAATTAGTTTATGGAGATACCTTCTTAATCCAACCTTGCCACTTCTCTGTTCTCCCTGAGCATTTTGAAATCACTTCTAAAACTTTTGAGATATCTCTTCACAAACTCTTCCCTGAGCAAACTAGAATTCCCAATGTCATTCAGAACACCCAAAATTTTGGAACTTTAGTAGCATTTGATACCCCAATTCACTATTTCAATGGCTACAGCACCATGAAAATTAGGCTTAGACTAGACATTACTGAGCCACTTCAGTCTGGTACAATTGCACCTAATGATAGAGGAGATACAAACTGGATTGATTTTATATACCAAGAGCTTCCAAGACTGTTTTGTTACCATTGTCGAAGATTAGGACATGAATACAAGGATTGCATAGAAATTTACTTGCTCAACTTCCAAAATTTGATGCTTCAAGCTTTTCCTGATTTGAATCCTCAGCCTGCTCTTCAATACTTGGTACCTTATGTAGAACCTGTTTACGATGAATACTACCATGATGAAATGCTCCACAATGTCATCCCGGAAGACCCTGATCAAGATTGGAGTGATTGGAATTCAATTCCCTCTGCTTCTACTGCTATCTCTGATCAAGATAATTCAACTGTTTCATTTTTCGATGGAGAAGGCTACTAGATGGATGGTTTTCACTCTGCCTCTTCATCACAGCAGTCTACATTCAACTCAGAAACAGAGATTGTAGAAGAAAACAACTCCTTTGAGGACTCATGCACTGAGATTATCCCCCTTGCGCCACTTCAACCTGTTGAGCTGCAACATCCATTCAGTCCCTCAATATTTCTTGTTTCATATGTAGAAGAATTTGAACTCCCATCTGATGCTGACTTTCCAAGTCCAACTCTAAAAAGATTCAACCCTGAGCAACAATTCTACCTACAGAGCTCGACATTTGGCACTTCTTCTAATGAAAATTTAATTAATTTTTTTTTTTTTTTCTAGACAGATTTTTCAAAAAAAGTCTCTGATGAAGATGTTTCACAATGGATTAACAGTTATCAGCCAGCAAAAAAGTTCAAACATAACACTTTAGAACCAAAATCTGAAACCAATGCTTTCATGACCATCAGCAACACACTCAGTTCACCTCCCTACACAGATAATGCTTCACTGCAAACATCTACTACATCACCAGTAGAATCGCAATCTCTCAACACCAACATTCCACCACTTCAGACTGTCCCAATGCAATAAAGACTCATTCAAGGGTCGGTGGATATCCCATTATCAACTTTTGGTTCACTCTGTTTATATCAACTTATGAATGTTTGTTAAATAGACTTGCTTATCTCTGTTTAGCTTTCTAGTATGAGTTAGATTTCTCATCCTCCTTATATTTTGGTCCACTTGTTTATAATAATCTAGATGTATATATATGAGGCCTGGGAAAACATGCTTTTATCATAATCTGCTATGATGTGTCCTCTTACCTTGTCTAACCTGGTATGTTTACTTAACCTAATTTAGCTTGATATACTAATTGGCTTACTATTTATGACCACCAATTATTCCTGAATAGTCTTTAGTTAGTGATTTCAAGACCTTACTCTGCATATTCCCTTCCCCTCCCATCTCTGCTAATAATTTGTTAATATTTCTGTGTAAGAGTATAAGCAATCATCTACCTTTGGATCAGTCATATTCAATCTTTTGACTCCTTGTTAATTGCCTTCTTTAGTACACTTTTTAACTTTTGCTGATTTGGTTTATGGCACTGTTCTGTCTTATTCAATCCATGTATATGTAAACCTGATCTAGCTTGTTTAGGTGAATTCCTCCTTCTGATTACTTTAATTTTAACTTGAACTATAACTTGCTTTAGCTATAATTCCTAGTGTTCATTCAATTCCTAGTGTTCATTCAAGTCTGTTAAGTTTACCTTCTTAACTGTCCCCTTAGTATCAAAACTTCTAGCTTGCTCTAATAAGCTTTGCTTTAGTAAGTCACTTTTAGATTCATTTAAACTAACTACATCTCCCACTGCATGCTCCTGAATAATTATCTTTTGACTTGCTATTGTATTTTTATTCCAATTCTATATTTTTAGCAATTTTCCTTTTATCATTTAGACAAGGCCCATCTGTTTTGTTTCAACTTCTATCTTATGCAGGCTTCATTCTTCAAGCCCATCTATAATTCGGCATTAATTCAAACTTCATTCTCTGTCCGTCATACTTCAAAATCCCTCTTAACCTTCACATAATTACTAGCACAAAAAATACCATCTCAAGTCAATCACAAAATCTCACAATCCCAATTAAATTTTTTCGCTAAACCTCACAATGACCGTCCTAGCCTTGAATTGTCGCGGTATTAACCTTCCTCCTGCTAATCAACATCTAAAAGACTTGGTTTCCCAATACAAACCTGACATAGTCTTCCTTTCTGAAACCCTTGCTAAAGAGCAACACATGAAAAATTTATCTTCAACTCTTCAATTCAATAACTACTTCATCGTACCAAAAATCGGAAATCGAGGGGGACTTTGCTTAATGTGGGAAGACAAACTAAATATCCAAATTCTACTACACTCGCAAAACTACATCCACGCAAGAGTAACACCACCACCCCCTGAGCATCCCTGGTATTGTACAGGTATATATGGCCCACCACATCCAGATAATAGAAAAAATCTATGGAAGGAATTCCCGACAATATTCAATAGTTTCAACTCTTCAATACCTTGGCTCTTAATTGGAGACTTCAATGATATATTAGACCAATCGGAAAAAAAAAGGGGAAGACAAGTAACATATGCCCAATCTCAACCCCTACTAAATCTAATGGATCAGATGGGACTTATGGATTTAGGATTCCGTGGAGACCCCTACACATGGACAAACAACCAAATGGGAGAAGACAACATTCTAGAAAGACTAGATAGAGCTCTAGTAAACCAACACTGGAGGACGGCAAATCCAAATGCAGCAATTACTCATCTCCCAAGAATCGCTTCTGATCACGCACCAATATTATTACAAGAGAAAGTAATTGACTGGCAAGGAAAAAAAAATTTCAAATTCGAACACTTATGGCTCTCTCATCCCCAACTCAAACAAGTAGTTGAATCGGCTTGGGAACAACAACAAGATAATGAACCAACCCTCGACCTCCAACTCAAACTCATTACAACAGGAAAATCTCTCATGGAATGGAACAAAGTAACCTTTGGTCACTTGCCAACTATGATAAAAAAATCAACAACCAAGATAAAGCATGCTCAACATCAATGTGCCACCCAACAAGGGACCAGCCTGGAATACTGGTTACTTCAAGAGAAACAACTAAGAATAGCACATGAAGAATTGTTACAATGTCATGCGACCTACTGGAAACAAAGATCGAGAATTAAATGGCTACAATCGGGAGATCACAACACTACCTTTTTTCACACGAAAGCTACAATCCACAGAGCAATTAACAACATACAACAACTGCAAGACTCACAGAATATCTGGATCGACAAAAAAGAAGACGTTGTTCAGCTCATTCTGGATCACTTCTCTCAACAATATACATCACAACCTACAGTAATAAAACGAAGATCTATTTACAAATATCAGACCAAGATTAACTCCCAGACAATCAGAACTACTTACAAAGGAAGTAACTATAACAGAAATCAAGCAAGCTCTCTTTTCAATAAACTCTGAAAGTTCCCCTGGCCCAGATGGATATACAAGTAAGTTCTTCAAAGTTTTCTGGGAAACAACTCACACCCAACTTATAGCAATGGTTAGAAGTTTTTTCAATGATCTAAATATGCATCCTCTTATGAATCACACAAACATAACACTAATACCTAAAACCGAACATCCCTCAAAACCTTTACAATTCAGACCCATAGGACTCTGTAACGTCACATATAAAATCATATCAAAAATCTTAATCAACCGGATTAGACCTATTTTACCCTTTATAATAAGCCCTTTTCAAAGTGCTTTTGTACCCCAAAGATCAATACATGACAATATAGCAATAGCCGGCGAACTCTTCCACCATATCAAAACATCGCACAGAACTAAAGATCCAAAAATAGCTCTCAAACTAGATATCCAGAAAGCATATGATAGCCTAGATTAGGGATTCATCAAAACCTCCTTCACAAAAATGGGATTTCCACAAGCATTTATAAACTACATTATGCTATGTGTCACAACAGTTACATACTCAATTAAAATAAATGGTACACCCCACGGATACATAACCCCAACTAGAGGTATAAGACAAGGAGACCCACTATCATCATATATATTCATCATATGTGCTGAAATCTTATATACAAACTTAGGAAACCTTCAAAATCAAAAATTAGTTCAAGGCCTTAACATCTCAAATAAGGAACCACCAATTCTTCATTTAATGTATGCGGACGATTTACTGATCACATACAAAGCTTCAAATGAGAGCAATCAACACCTAAAAAACCTCCTACACTCCAATAGCACATCCGCCGGTCAATTAATAAATACATGCAAATCAGTTATCATCCATCACCCAAACCTAGACCCGATCAAGATAAATTATCTTCAACAATTCTTCAACATGGCAACCACATCAAAACCTCCGATCTATCTAGGAGTCCAATTCAAACAAGGAAGGGCTTCCAATCAAACCTTTGCGCCACTCTTACAAAGATTAGCACGAAAAGCTAAAGGATGGATGAAAAAATGCCTAACACCGGCAGGAAGACTAACGCTAATCAAAACATCGTTACCACCCACAACAAATCATATCATGCAAACACAAAACCTACCTAAAAATATTCACAAACAAATTGATCGTATCACTAGAGATTTTTTCTGGGGACACGACTCAAAAACCAGAAAACTCCATCCTATAGGATACGACAGAGTGACAAAACCAATATCCGAAGGAGGATCAATAAGAAAGAGCAAGATCATAATAAAGCTTTACTCATGAAGAGAATCTGGAATCTTCATGAACAACCTAACTCTATCTCGGGAAGTATCTTGATGCAAAATATCTTAACCAGCAACCAATACTAGAAGGCATTGATTATATACCCTCCTCCGCCAGTCCTCAATGGAGACAACTAGCAACAATTGTTCCAACCATGCAAAATCTAATTTTCCACCGTATTGGAAATGGATTATTAACTCCAATAGAAGCCAACTGGATCCCACACTCGCCAAACCTAGACCCAACACAATGTTACCCAAGCCGAATGGTAGCAGATATCATTGACCCAATAACACACACATGGAACCATGAAAAATTAAATACCCTTCCCAATCATGTAGTCCAAAAAATCATAAACATCCACCTACCCCAAAATAGACCCCAAGATAAGATTATCTGGCCACACTCAAAATCAGGATGCTACACCACTTCTTCGGGATATAAATGTCTAACCCAAGGTCAACCAACACACACCCCATTACCTCCTACCAAATACATATGGACCTTACCATGTCCACCAAAAATTCGGCTTTTCTTGTGGAAATCCATCAACGAAGGTCTACCAACCTTCTCTCTCCTTCATCACATCCATTTGACCAACTCAGACATATGCCCAAGATGTAACACAGCTCCAGAACTAGCAAGTCACATTTTAATTCACTGTCCAACGGCAACAAATTCCTGGACCACCTTATTTAATCAATCTAAAAATTCTACAAACTCCAATCCAATCCAAGCATTCACCTTAACACAACACACAACCATTTCCCAAATCCTTCAACAACCTGCATTAACTCCGGTAATCTCCTCATTCTGTTTTCTTTTCTGGACCTTATGGCTAGCTAGGAATGAATTAATATACCAACAAAGGTAAACAACCTCGGAAGAAATCCTAGCCTGGGCACAAAAACTGCAACAAGAATACTACCGGGCCATTCACTCCTCACCACCGGTTTTTCCAGGAGATACACCAAAATTTAATCACCCAATAAGAGATAGAGGTCTATCCACAATATTAGTAGGATGGACAATGCCAAATATCAGCTGGATAAAAATTAATACGGATGGAGCAGCCAGAGGTCATCCAGGATTTGCGGGAGTAGGATTCATCTTCAGGGACTCAGACGCCCGAACTCTATTATAGCACTGGCTCAACCACTGGGAATTACGACTGCTTTAACCTCGGAAACCTGGGCAATGCTCTTAGCTACAAGAACGGCAGAAGAAAGGCGATGGCCAAAAGTTATATTTGAAACCGACTCAGAAAACCTTCTGCGTTTCATCACCTCATCTACCCCTCCACCCTGGCACATAGCTGAAATGATTGAAGAAATAAAAATAAGATTCCAACGAATCCCGCAAGCGACCATCCAACACAACTACAGAGAAGGAAACCAGGCAGTTGACGGATTGGCCAATCACGCGGCAGATGGAAGCCAAACAGGAAACTCAGCAACCAAAATATGGGACCAGGCAATCCCATCTTTCATTTCTCAAATCTTATTCTCGGACTCAGTGGGTATCACCTACCCACGACAAATTGTAAACTAAGTTTTGCTAATAAATTACATGCTTCAAAAAAAAAATCCCCGTTTATTGTAATGAAGAGTTAATTAACCAAATATTTTTGGGGTTTTTTTTTATCACACCAGCAAAAGTTGTCTTGGTCTCGCACCAGACTGTTGAGCCTCAACAATTACTTTGTGTTCCAATCCATACAAGCCTTTCAATTAAAGAGCAGATAATAATTCCAATACAATGAAAATAACAATCAACCAAATGATATACTCCCTCCGTTCCACTTTAGATGACGTTTTGGGAGTTTTCACGCAGATTAAGAAATAGAGAGAGATATAAAAAAAACTTATCTATGCCCTTAAGAAAAGTCTTCAAACATTAATTGTTATTAGTGTATTTAAAAATACACTTATGGTTCCAAGACAAAATATTAGGGTATTATGGGTAGTTTTATAGTGAAAATATGAAAATTATCAAGTAATGTGGAACAAAAAAATAACCTTAAACACTCATCTAAAGTGCAACGGAGGGAGTATAATTTTACGAGATACTATAGTACTGGTAACTTTATCTTACACACTGTAATTTATTTGTAATAGAGCCCTCTGGTGGAACCACAGATAAGGTAAAATTTGTTTCCAGATCATCTCATATAGTTCCACAGAAACTGGCCACACACACCAAAGAAAAACACAAGGTAAATTCAGCATATATGAATCTTAAGATGCAGTTGAGTCTTCAGTTCCTGATCAAGCTGAAAGTGGTTTGCGTGCCAAGAAAAAGTACATTGGTGTGAAAATCTCTTTCCTGTAAAAGAAGAGCATTATGCATATGGGTCAGGGATTGTACGGAGCCTGAAAGGGGGATAATTTCTAAACAAATGTATCATCTAATGGTAATATGATCGTGAAATATGAATGGAGAATGCATAATTTAATTTTTTGTGATTCATTATAAATGGAAAAGGAAATGTGGGTATGGTCCCAAAGAGAGTTTCTTACTTTCCACCAGCTACAAGGCCTTCAGCAGCTTCCTCGAGGAACATTTGAACTCTTTGGCTTCCTGGCGGAGCAAGACCCACGCACTCCAAGACTTTTACCTGCACATTACATTGTAATTCCTACTGCGTTACAACCCCCTCTAAAAGAAAGGTGACAAACAAATCTGCCAAATTTTCTGTTTATGTTAAGAAAGCTAACCATATTTCTAGTGAAAAAACGTCCCATAGATGTACTACGGAAGCTAGTCAACGAGAAGTGAGTTTTGTCCAAAGGCAAATACCAAGGGACAGGTGAATCCTCAGCATTAGCAAGATCTTTATCCCATATAACCTATTAATCACCATACATACCAAGGATTTATCAGATAAAGTTGTCAAGCACTTGGAATATTTAGAGAGGGATAAAGAGTCCACACGAAAAGATTCAAGACGCCACAATATAGAGGATGCTTACTTCAAACCCTGCGAGTTTCAAAGCTTCTAGACATTGTTTTGTGTTCCTTATGTCTGGGAGGCCATTCCCGATCTCAATTGAGGCCTGGTCAGAGGAATCATCTCATAAACCGGAAGAACTTGAGGTGAAAATAACTCCGAAATCATGTTCAGTGAATGTTATACTACCTTGATTTTCTGGTGCTCTTGGTTACTTCCGACAAAAGAATCAGTCATGCACCACTCGTATGCAGCAAAATGCTGTCCAGGCTTTAACACCCTGTATATCTCTTTGTAACAACCTAGCTGTTGAAGCCATAGAACAATGAAACACCAATGTAATTCGAGGAATACCAGAAATTGTAACGAAAAACAGAAGGCTACTAGCACTGAGAATTTATAATCTTTATTGAGTATATATTTAAAGAACAAATACAGCATCTGGGGCATGGCAGGTCGCTTCTACTGCATACGCTGCATCATAGGTGTTATCAGCAAAAGGCATTTTCATGAAGTCAGCCTGCAATAGCAGTAGATAAACATCTTTAAGTAATCTGTGATTGAAATCATAACAAGAAAAAGTACCAAAGAACTAACAGTCAAACAGAAAGATAACCATAGATAGCAACTACAGAAGAAAAGGAAGTAAAAAAAAAAAAAAACTAATCACAAAAACTACCGTACCTTCACGAAATTGCAGGTACTGTCAACTCCAGCAACTCGATTAAGTGTCTGCCAGTTAAAAAATGTGATTCTAACTTGTAAGTAACGATATTCGAGAAAAGAAACCTTTGGAATTTATGAGGTTATATGTCGGCAAATACAGACCTCGCCTCTTGTTATCTGGTATTCATTGTTGTTCAACCCTGTAACACAAGTGCCACTGCCAAGGATAACCAAAGAAGCTCATCATCATTGCATATGTAATTTTTTGTTTTTTTTTTTGGTTTCGAATTACATTAATTTCAGTCTATGGATCGTTATCTTATCTAAGAAAAACAAATTTGAGACAAGTTTTTGCCCTGATACCTAATTCTTGCAATTTCTCTTAGCGGTCCACCAATACCGCATCCAACATCCAACACCTATGTTGAAAATTAAATGAAGAGTTCATATAACATATATATAAGAGTAATATCGAGTTGAATATTAATACAAAAACCAAGTAAGTAAAGGTCCAGTGACACAATACATGCAACCGACTAAACCATATACCTTCTGTCCACGTTTCAAGCCAAGATTTACAGCTAGAAAGTGTTCATACCGCTTCATGCTCTCCCTATGTGACTCTCCGTTCCATCTAGTGAATGAAAGTAGTGCACGCCCAAGCTTAGATATTCTCATCAGTAAAAATTGCATATAATCCACATAATACAATCCAACGAAAATAGACTGTATTGAAATTGCTGGCCATGTAAGAACCCGAAATCCCCTGGGGGTTCCTATATTCTACTAATACATATATAATTTTGTTTTTTTTTTCCTTTAATTTTTCTGCTTTTTATCTACTCTCTATAGACTATTGTACATTCTTCTACTATTTTAAATAAAATCTCTCTTCCAATCAAAAAAAAAAAAAAAAAAAGTAATACAATCATAACTTCTCAAATGATTAAACTAAACACAGTGCTAGCAACTGACCTGTTTGCAAAATGGAAAGATTCTCCCCAGCCATATTCGTAGAAGCTGGTCACCAGATCATAGTATTTGTTTGCCTGAAATCCACAAATGCAAACATGTTTATATACAGTGAGTTTTTTCTAATCTTGAGTAAAAAATTATGGAAGAATCTTACCTTAGAATATAAAACTAAAGAGAGACAGGGCCGAACCAAGAACACATAATTAAGAATTTCTATTGATGCTAAGAAGAAGAGAAAACATATAGTTTTTGTTGTATTTGATCGTGAATACAACATGAGGAAACCATTGTATTTCACAAGCTATTGAAAAAGTCCAACATTTTTCCTAAATCCCGGGGATAAAAGAAAATCACACACCATGTCAGCGTAGTTTTGTGTTCTGTCTGCCTCTTCTCCGCCGTATCTAGCATGATACTTCTCGTATCTATAACATAAATTGATACACGGATTATTACATGGAATAACCAAAAGATGAAAAAAGAGATAAACCAATCAAAAGCTAGCTTATATATATATATATATACTTATCAACAGCTGAAGGCACTTCTTTTTTGTCAATGTTTCCGCCAACACCTGTTGCGAGATCAAATGTTCCTGATTTCGACATTATTGAATTCCGTCCTCTTTCGTTCCCTTTCAAAAGCTTCACAAGGATCTGTACAAGAGATTCAAATTGTACATATAAATATTTCATTCTGACAATTAAATGTCTATTTAACTTCAACATCAAAATGATTCAAAACAAGTTAAGTGGGCACCAGTCTTTCTACAAAATCTACAGAAATCATCAAGAAGTAGAAGAAAGAAAACAGAAAATACTTATGTGTGTTTGGAAAGGAGAATCTGAAAGTCTTTTGAGAAAAATCTTAAGGAGAACGACAGTATATAAAGAGCTGTGAGATGGAATATGAATTTACTAGCTAATGCATATTTAGGCTTTTTTTTTTCTCTCTCTCTTTTTCTTACCTTTTAGCCAAAACAAACAGAAAACAGAAATGCATCATAAGGAGATCTAAGAATTGTTAGGGGCGTCCTGGAGTGATTGGCAGGGGGTGGGCTAAAAAGGTGGGGCTCATCTCTTTTCCTCTCTCACACTCTCTTACCGATGTGTACATCGCACGGTGCATAAAGCATTTTTGAACAGAAAAACTAATGGAATATTTCTATCCTTCCACGAAGTCTTTGCCATTTATTGGTTGAAAATTTCGTGGAAATCGGGTCAATTGTCCAAATATTTTTAAAACATGGTTCTAATGGATGAGTAAAAATTAGTATGGGTGAAATGGACACAATATTTTTTAGCAAGAATGAATCTGGATTCATCCTGGCTTAAACTTAAAAAATAGTAAGGGTGAAATTGGATGCATCCTGATATAAATTAAAAATAAGAAAAATTATTTGAAAATGGATATGATGAAACTGTTTACATCCTGGCAATTTTTATATTCTCGTCTATTTAAATATAAAACAAATTTTATGTCTTTTTCATCCAGGAATTGTAGTCATTGGGTTAATTGACCAATTTTGTGAAAATTTTGTTAAGCTCATTCGATTCATTTTGTTGTATTTATCATTTTCATGGTGTCTTCATTATGTTAGCCCAGTTTATAAGTTAAGTTTATTTCATTATGTTTTGTATATGTCGTTCCGCAAAGGTTTTTTCCCCTTTGATGGTTGGAAGTTTAGACATGCTTATCTCATTCTATGTGATCGAACTGGAAACCTTTTCCATTTGGTAATTTCTTTTTCAATTGTACACCGGTTTCATTTCAAACGCCAAACGAACTTCTTCTATGGATACGGTCGCTAGGAAATCTGGCCTTCAAGCTGTCTTTAGAAATTATTTAATTAGTTAGGTATTTGTTTATTGAATCCACGTCAATGTTGATCATATTGATTAGTTAATCAGATGGTGTGCTGGTTTGGCCAACCAACCATTATTATTAGTTGCATAATGTTCAACCTATGGGCGAAACAGTACATATCAGTTCAAGACTTAATTCAAATAGTCCAAGTTTTATATGCTCGGAAACCAAATCTTTTAGATTAAGAAATTTATATGGATTTTATAAATATTCTCCTTCTTTCTTGTTTTATCCTTTGATTTTGATGAAAACTAGGAATACTAAATTAAATTTAGTGTAATATTAATTAAATTAATATGGAAGGTAGTGTTAGTTTGCCCCCTTGTGACACAATCTCAGCCTCTCCTCCCGCCGTTTCGACTCCTTTGGTTAGGTTACCCATTAGGCTCACTGGTAAGTTAGCATAGCAACCTGTTCAATTAATGTAGTACTATGTCGTTGGAGCCTAGCTTGTTAGGCTTCCAACTAGTTTCATGTAATAATATTTATCTAATGTAATATTATTAATATTATAAATAAGGGCATATTTAGAAAATGACATCTAGGAAATAGAAATTTGCCTATATAGATGGACAAGGAAAAACTAGTTCTCGGTTTATATAAAATACATCTCGTTGCTTTGATAAAACAAATTACACTAAGAAAAAGAAGTATAATTTTAAACCAACCAACCATGAAAGGCTGAATTCCCCCTAACAGGATAAGTTGATTTGGACCAACAAGAACAAGATTATCTGGCATTTATCAATAAGAAACTAGGACATTAATCCAGGTACTTGAAGAAGAAGAAAAAGAAAAGATGGTGAGAGAGGAGGCGCATGATGTGCCTGATTGAATTCAACATCTTAACCAAAAGAATTATTATTTGCCATCCATTAATAATTTAGAAAATCTCAACATAACAATGTCTCCAATCACTATGGGTTGGATCGAAATGTTTTTTTTTTTTTTTCTTAAGATGAAAATTAAAAAGCTGACTACAATAAAAATTGCAAATTAATTCGAAATGTTTATTAATCTATTAGATCTCCACTGATTTATCTCAGAATCTTACCATAAAAAATCCAAGCCGCTTGAACTTAATCAACAACAGTTTAGCCATCAAATTGGTGGAAAAACAGAAAACCCCAAACCCACTTATTACTTCCCCCTGAAATAATATGTGACTCCCAGGATTTTCTTATTTGGGAATAAATATTAAAAAATGGTATAGGCTACTTCCACAGGTTTAACACTATGAACAGTTGCAGAATCTCCGGAAACGCTAAGAGGACTTCGAATGTCGTCCATGGCTAGGTGGGTTGAATCGGGGTGGGTATTTTTGGTCGGGTACGGATTGGGCTCCGTATAGATGGAATTCAACATCTTAACAAAATAAAAGAATTCAAAAGACATAAAAGAATTAGGATTTCCTATAAGCTTACTATGGATAAGCAAAATTACAAAATTCTATAGGATCTCATCTTGGTGAAGAGCTTCGCGCACATGTGCCCACCAAGATCATGTTTCTATGGTCAATCCGTATGAGTTTGGCATTTGATTTAATGTCCGTCTCTGATTTTACATTTTGTTTTTCTATTGGTAGAACTAATGTCATACTTGATTGTCATCTTTTAGTACCTAAGATATAGCCATTCACCTGTATCAAATTCGTGAATTTAGAATACGAGACCAAATGTAAACGATATAACTAACCAAATGGTTCAAAAGAAAAATATTTTTTTGCCGCTTATAAAGGAATTAGTTTTGTCGAAAAAAATGTAAATCAAAAGATGCCCCAAGACGATCCGTATGAGGGATACCCAACCAATAGATAACCAAGTATCAAATCCAACGATTAGTATGACAACATAAGAATTTATGCGATTATGAGTCAATCGGACGATCACACATGCATTTTATTGTTAACGCGCAAAATTTCCTCAACCATTTTGAAATAAAGTAGATTAGGCGGCAATTTTTTCTCGCGCATTTTTCGCAATTACAAGTATCTTAGTTGGTTTGAATTTTTATTTCCCAATTTCATTTGGTGTTTTATTGAACGGTGGAGATTTAGGTAGGAATGTCATACTTGATTAGGGATAACGTGAGAGATTTGACTCATACGGATCAAGAAAATGTTTTCTTTTTGCTATTTGGTTCTATTATCAACATTCGACACGTAAAAAATTCCAAAAAAAATATTAATAAATTTATTACATTGTTATCGTATATTCTTGGTGTGTTTTTTTTTTTGTGCGTTTTCGTTGTAACTAGTCATGTTAGGTCATGAAGTAATTTTGACTAGTCATACTGGTCATGGAGCCTAGCTTGTTAGGCTTCCAACTAGTTTCATGTAATAATATTTATCTAATGTAATATTATTAATATTATAAATAAGGGCATATTTAGAAAATGACATCTAGGAAATAGAAATTTGCCTATATAGATGGACAAGGAAAAACTAGTTCTCGGTTTATATAATTTCGACTAAGGAAGTATAATTTTAAACCAACCAACCATGATTCCCCTAACAGGATAAGTTCACAAGTTATCTGGCATTTATCAATAAGAAACTATCATTAGGTACTTGTCATGATGTGCCTGATTGGCCAACCATCCATTAATAATTTAGAAAATCTCGTCTCCAATCACTATCGAAATGTTTTTTTTTTTTTTTAAGCATATCGAAATGTTTATTAATCTACTCCACTGATTTATCTTGATTTATCTTGAGGTGGAAAATTATTACTTCCCCCGTAATATGTGTTTGGTTTTCTTATTTGGGTATATTAAAAAAATAGGCTACTTTTCGTAAGAGGAAAACCAAATGTTATAAATTTAATAATCTGCTCATGAAGGGAAGGATAACTTTTCTCTTTTCTTTTTTCTCTTTTAACACAAGAAGGAACCATTTTTCTCTTCTTTTTTCTTCTAATATCTAATGAATGAGATCAAGGACAAGTTAGGAAAAAATATAGGAAAAAATATGAAAAAATGGTCACGATGATTAGTTTTCTTAGTGTTTGAATGTGAAGGAGACTGTTCGAATGTGATAAGAGCCTTAAATGATAGTTTGAGTTAAAGAATTTAGAAGAATTTAGAAGACAGTGTATTGTTTTCACAACTGTGAATTGTTTGCTTTCATTCAATGCTATATATAGTTACAAAAGTCAGTAGGGTTTACAAGAAATCCCGATAAGGAAAGACTGAGTACGCTAACTAAGTAAACTACAAAACTGGAAGACCGAGACTTATTGTTGCGATGCTACAAAATAGGAAGACTAGAATACATAATTGATGGTACAAGTATGTTACGTATTTGCTGGTACGAATATGTGTCACATATATCATTAATACCCCCCCTCAAGTTGGAGTTGGAGAGATAGAACGAATGCCCAACTTGCTAACCAGATGCTGGAATTGTCGCACTCCTAAGGGCTTGGTAAATATGTCGGCAAGCTGATCTGCGGAAGGAAGATGTTTGGGCAGAATCAAACCATTTAGCAATTTCTCACAGACAAAGTAGCAGTCTATTTCGATGTGTTTAGTTCTTTCATGAAAGACAGGATTTTGAGCAATATGTATTGCCGCCTGACTGTCACACGAGATGATGATAGGGAGAGTACATGGAATGTGTAAATCCCGGAAAAGATATTCGAGCCATTGTAGTTCAGCTGTTAAACTTGAAAGAGCACGATACTCGGCTTCAGCTGATGACCGAGCTATTGTTGGTTGCTTCTTGGATTTCCATGAAATAGGGCTATCACCAATTGTGACAAAATAACCAGTATTTGAACGAAGAGTCATAGGACACCCTGCCCAATCAGAGTCGGTGTATCCTCTGAGAAGCAGGGTACTAGAAGAAGATAAGAATATGCCATGACCAATTGTTCCTTTTAAATATCTGAGCACATGATAAGCTGCATCAAGATGTGTTGTATGAGGATTTTGCATAAACTGACTCAGATAATTCACAGCATACGTGATATCTGGTCGTGTTACTGTAAGGTACAGTATCCTCCCAATTAATCGACGATAAATAGAAGGATCAGACAAAGCTTTGCCTTCTTGAGCACGTAATTTCAAATGCGCATCCATAGGAAAGGATGAAACTCGCGCACCTGTGAGACCAGAGTATTTCAGTATATCCAATGTATACTTTCGTTGACATAGAAAAATTCCTTTGGGAGATGTAGAAACTTATATGCCTAAAAATACTGCAATTTACCCAAGTCTTTGATGGAGAAATGGGATGCAAGACGTGATTTAAGAGAGGTAATGAAATCATTATCATTACCAGTTATGATTATATCATCCTCATATACAAGGACAAAAATTGAAATATTTCCTTGATGATATGTGAAGAGAGAATTATCAGACAGTGATTTATGAAAGCCTTCAGATAACAAGACAGAGGAAAGTTTTGCAAACCATTGTCTTGAGGCTTTTTTAAGGCCATACAAATATTTGGTAAGTTTAAGAACTTTAGACTCACCTTGTTTTCCTAGACCCAGAGGAAGATTCATGTAGATTTCTTCGTCAAGATCACCCTGAAGAAATGCATTATTGATATCAAGTTGGTGTAAGGGCCAACCTTTGACAGCTACAACAGATAACAATATGCGCATGGTCACTAATTTCGCAATAGGCGCAAAGGTATCATAAAAATCAATGCCTTCTTGCTAAGTATATCCCTTAGCAACAAGACGAGCTTTGTACCGCTCTATAGTGCTATTTGCATTGAATTTGATTTTAAATACCCACTTACAACCGATAGTTGTCTTTCCTGGTGGTAAATCAACTAAAATCCAAGTATTATTGGCTTCTAGAGCGAGAATTTATTTGGCCATAGCTGCTCTCCACTTGGGATATAGTTTAGCTTGAGAGTACGTTTTAGGCTCTTCAGAAAGAACCACGGCAATTAAAAACGCTTTATGAACTGGTGCAAATTTGTCAAAGGACAAATAATTCGTCATGGGATATGCTGAAGTTGTGTTACACTGGGAAGTGTACACTAATAATCTTTCAGATATGCTGGTTGAGTTATAGTTCTAGTTGGTCTTGAAGTTTTCACGACCGGAGCAAAAGACTCAGAATCATGTTGAGTAGATGGAACTGTTTGAGAAGGTGAAGCTGTTGGAGATTGATATAAGTCAACATCAATTGACGAAACCGTAGTATCGGCTATAGGATTCTGTGTATGACTCACAGATGTAGAAGGACTGGGAGATATAGGTGAAAAAGTATCAGCACCGGAGCTTGCAGGTGATGGCGTAGGAATATGAGATTGTTGTTGCGGTACCTCAACAGTATGCTCAGAGTTATAGCTATGGTGTTGAGCAGGGGAAAAACGGAAAGTAGGTAACTGTGCATAGTTATCAGTCAGAGAAGGAGCTAAACTGGAATCATAATAAGCATATTCAGAGGATGGAACAGACTTAGTAGATGACTGAGTGAAATATGAAGTTTCATTAGAAAAAGGAAACATTGTTTCATGGAAAACAACATCTCTAGAAATATATATGAGTTTGGTTTCAAGATCATAAACCTTGTAACCTTTCTGCTCATAAGGATACCCAACAAAAACTCCAGGTTTAGCACGCATATCAAATTTGTGAGATGGACGTGTGTTTCGTCCAAAATACAGACAGCCAAAAATTCTTAAATTGGAATAGTTTGTCACCGTGGATAGTAACATCTCATGAGGTGTTTTATGAGACAATACTGAAGTAGGCATTTTGTTTATCAAATATGATGCAGTTAAGATACATTCACCCCAAAAATGCAATGAGAGATTTGATTGAAAACGAAGAGCCCTAGCAACATTTAACAAATGTCTGTGTTTACGTTCAACAACACTGTTTTGCTGTGGCGTGTAGACACAACTTGTCTGATGAATTATTCCATTTTGATGAAAGCATGATTGAAGTTCAGTAGACTTGAACTCTAAACCATTATTAGGACGAAATGTTTGAAGTTGTGGAATGAGCATTTGGCTTATGCCAGAAGATATCAATTTTATGACCATATTGTTTGAGTGCAAAGTTAAAAAAATATTGCAAGCATTTGAGGGTCTCGGATTTGCTGTGCATTTAGTAAACCCAAGTACAGCGTGAGTAATCATCCACTAGTGTGAGAAAGTATTTTGCACCAGTGTGAGATGCAATGGAGAAAGGTCCCCAAATATCAGCATGAACAAGTTGAAAAGCATGAGATGACGAAGATGTACTTTTATTAAATTTGAACCTGGTTTGTTTTTCCAGGGGAAAAACAGTACACGAATGATTCAATTTTGAATCAATATAAGTAAAATTTCTAGCTAAAAAACGAAAAAAAATCCTCACTGGGATGACCTAAACGGCAATGCCACATATCCATTGGTTGTTTATTTGCATTGAAAGAAAAAACAGAAGGGCAGAATCTAAAATGGTAGAGGCCAGCAATCCTTCTACTCCATCCAATCTCCTTGTTCGTTTGTAGGTCCTGAAAAATGCAAGACTCTTTTGAGAATTTGACGCAACAGTGTGTTGTATTTGATAGCTGGCTAACTGAGATTAAGTTAAACTTAAAACTTGTGATATGAAAAACCTCAAGTAATGTAATGGTAGGTGATAAATCAACCTGTCCAATGTGACTCACAGATGTGTATGAACCATCTGGTAATTGTACTTCAATTGGTTATCAACCACTGCATAAGTGGTGAAAGATGATAAAGAAGAACATATGTGGTGAGTAGCACCACTATCAACAATCCAAATAAGTTTAGAATAATTAGAAACAGATGTCAAAGTAATACCTGCAAAGTTGGCAGATGGTGCTATGTCGCCATTAGTAGGGTCAAGTAACGCAAGAAGACGAGCATATTGTTCAGCAGTGATGGATGGAGCAGCCGGAGCAGGCACATCAACAGAAGCCAAAGCTCGAGGGTATGACCTTGGGTTATCCTTTGGGTAACCAACCAACTTCCAACAGATTAACCGTGTATGACCATTCTTGTTGCAGTGGTCACAGAAGGGTCGTTGACGTTTGTTATTACTGCTGCTGGAAGCAGCGTTGTTGATGATAAATGATCGAGTATGTCCATTGTTGGAGCTACTTCTCGGGTCAGTATGGCTTACATTCAAGGCTGCTGAGTCCACAGTGTGCACCACCAAGGAATTTAGTCCTTGCTGCTCTTCCTCTTGACGAACAAGATTGTATAACTTCGCCGTAGAGGGCAATGGTTCAGTGACAAGAAGCTTACTGCGCAAGCTCGAAAATCGATTGTGTAGTCCCTGCAAAAATTCCATTGCACGATCTTGATCATTTTGTTTAATATGAGTCTTACCTGCGTGACAGATGCATTTAGTTGAAGGACGGAAAGAGTCCAACTGATCCCAAAGAGTTTTCAGATGAGTGAAATACTGAGCAACAATATTGTTATCTTGCTTCAGATTCGAGATCCCCTACTTGATAGCGTATAGCTTGGTTGCATTGGATTGGGAAAAACGACTCTTCAGATTCATCCACATCTCATGTGCAGTGTCGAAAGACATGATGGTACGACCAATCTCTGGTTCACACGAGTTACATACCCAGCTGCCAACAAGATCATCACAGCGCTGCCAATAAGGTATATCTGCTGGTTCCGTTGGTTTTTCGATCAGAACATCTATATAACCTGTCTTGGATTTAGCACTCAAAGCTTTGCGCATCCCACGTACCCAAGTGCCATAGTTGTCACCTGAAAGAACTGGTTGATAAAGAACAGTAGTTGGATTGTCAGCTGGATGGACATAGTATGGACTATCAGGATGAAGATGTGGGTTTTTCTCAACAACTCGCTTTCCTTTGGTTGATGTTTCTGGAGATTTTGAAGGTGGTGTGATCTCACCGTCTGTCATTGTTTGAAGAATTGGATGTGAGTAGGATTTAACCTAGAATGGATTTAGGGTTTTGAATCTAACCTAGCACGATGGTACCATAAATAATTTAGAAGAATTTATAAGACAGTGTATTGTTTTCACAAATGTGAATTGTTTGCTTTCATTCAATGCTATATATAGTTACAAAAGTCAGTAGGGTTTACAAGAAATCCTGATAAGGAAAGACTGAGTAAGCTAACTAAGTAAACTACAAAACTGGAAGACCGAGACTTATTGTTGCGATGCTACAAAATAGGAAGACTAGAATACATAATTGATGGTACAAGTATGTTACGTATTTGCTGGTACGAATATGTGTCACATATATCGTTAATATGAGTTCAATAAAATGGATTACTAAAAACATTATTTTGGATTATTTAAGTGTATTAGTTTCTTTTGAAGATTGGATTTGCACTTATGTGCACCGTGATATTAATCGTGTAGCAGATTCTCTAGCAAAATATGCAAAAAATCTTAGTAGTGAGAAGAGTGGTTAAGTAACTTTCCTTCCTGGATAACTCTGTGTCTCCAGGAAGATATGAGAATGTAACCATTTTCTTTTCAATAAAATTTATCTTTTAGTATTATAAAAAAAAAAAACAGATTAGTTTTCTAAGTCTTTACGCAAAACCAAATAAGCATATCTTTTAAAAACGGAGTAAGCGATATCTTTTTATTTATTTTGCCATCAAGTTTGCGGCTGCAACAAATTAATAGAGCCCCGACCATCATTTCACACCAAGAAGATGCTCACCTAGTAACTGGTACGTACCAAATTAAAAATTATGAAAAACCCACAATTTTTAGTTGTAAGATAATTATTAAGTACTTAGCAATACGATGTCACTTCAAAGTTCAATACGTAATTAAAATAAAATTTTAAAAGTCGTATATCGGTTAGCATTCATTAAAAAATAAATAAAATATCTTTAGAGATAATCATGGCTGGTCTGATTGTTAGGCAAAGCCATCCGTTAATAATTGGGTATTGTAACTTGTATCCGGGAGACATGTTAAAAGATCATTATTATATTATTTAGTTGCACAGAGGTTATAATTCACCTTTAATGTTTGGAAGTTTTTTTTTTTTTTTTTATTAACAATCAGGCCACATTTCATTCAATCCAACAAGGTGATTACATGATTGTTTACAAGAAAAAGAACATCAAAATACAAGAAACTTAAAACCCAAATACAAATAAAGATACCAATTACATGTAATTCGCAAAGAGAAAGAGCAAAATACCGCAAAGTTACCCAATTTTTGTATGAAAAGTAGAGAGAAAATATGGTATAATTCGGAATCAATTCCGACCATTTTGAATGTTTGTCTTCTATAACAAGAGATGCTCCAAAAACAAAGGAGTGATAATTCCTTAATCTTGTATATGTGAACGAAAAACCCGGATGCCCTAAATCCCTTTTGTTGAAGATGAACTCAAAGCTATGCCGTGTTGAATCGCCGATGTTCTCGAATCTAGAATAACAAGCCATGAAACAACCAACAAAGATTGAACAAATCACCATCAGAGTGAAGAAATAATCACTCTCAAAGCGAAGAAAAAATCGCCCAAAAAGCGAAGATAAAATCACCCAAATGGTGAAGAAATGTGTCAAAAGACACCATAAATTAAAAAACAACATCTTATTCTATTAGAAAATCTTGTAAAACTAAAGCAAAACAATAATCCTTGCTTAGATGTGGTCCAAAAGGACCAAATCTGAGCAAGATGATAACGAAGAGTTTTTGTTTTCTTTTTGGAAAGAGAAAGAGAGAGATAGGCGTTTTTTTAAAATGACTTAATGTTTGGAAGTTCTTGAAAGTATGACTCTATTTTTCTATAAATAAGTATTATGAGTTTGCCCTTAAAAAATTTCACACACATTAATTTAAGTACATGGGTCTCGTACTGGAGTTTTATTTTTATGCACCATGATACTATACCATCTACCGATATCGATTTTAATCAAGTATCGGGATTGTCTATTTAGTGTTGGTAAAATTCCAGTCTTTCTTCTAAGTTCTTAACAAATATGAATGAATCATTACACCATATCGTCATGAGACGTTTAAATACCATACGGTGGGAGACCGGTAAGTTGAGAACTTGTACCCATAAGTACCTCATCTAATAGTTCGTTCTGATTCGATTAGTGCAATCTTTGATTTTTCTAATTCGAATATTCCTTGGATGATCAAACTAGGGCTGCCAACGGGTACCCGATTACCCGGAACCGAACCAAAGTAGTCGAAATCGTTCCTCGACTCTACTCGGTTGGGGAGCTTGTAGCGAGGAGCAATAAGTTCGGACTTGGAAATCACCAAAACTCGGTCTAATACTCGGAATCTATTTATTAGTAATATATATATTGTTGCTCATAAATCATGATTTGTACTTAAAATTTTAAGACTATCATGTAATTAAGTGCGCAATATTGTTATATTCAACGTATTTATCATGTATTTGGTGGTTTTTCTATTTTATAACTCTCATCTAAGGGTTATGAAAATTTTATTTTAAGCTTTTAGTGCATGCAAGGCCAACTCGGAAAAATCGTTAATTCATTTTGCTCAAAAATCGGAAAGGCCTTGGAATCGGAAATCGCCTCGGTCATATAGCCTGTAGCGATTACTCGCCGAGTAATCGGCCTTGGAGAGCGATTTTGACTACACTGAACCGAACCGGACCCGGGTGTGTCGGGTCCCAAGATTGGAACCGTTAGCAAAATTACTACCCGACGGGTAAGACCCGTTAGGAACCGATAAGTTTCGGGTCCTAACGGGTATAACGGGTCTTACCCGGCGGGTACCCGGATATCTATGTTTTACTTATTAATTTTACATAAAATAGAAAGATTTAGTATAATTTCGTTCAAATTTTTTTCATTTATCCTTGATATTCTTATATTTCATTCTAATTAAAAATTTTACATAGATATAATAATAATTGTATATGAAAAATTATTAGATTCAAGCTAATATAACAAATATAAAAGTAAAATATCAAAAAGTTTAGTTAATTTTTAAGGACCCGATAAATACCTGGACCCGACGAGTAATTAGAATTTTTATCGGATCCGGTTCCGGGTCCATCAATTTAGGAACCGGACCCGAAACCGATTAAAATTACCGGTTCCGGGTAGCACATTACCCGGACCCGATGGGACCCATTGGCACCCCTAGATCAAACATCGTTGGGAGATTATTCAAGGTATCTATGATTCAATTTCTTTTGAGAACACGTATAGGGAGACGAATTTTGCTGCGGATACCATGGCAAATAGAGGTTTCTTATTAAGAAATGGTCAAGGTCTGAGCCATTTTGGAAGACCGACTTTTCTAAATTCTATCGAATATCCTTATGTTTCTTATTTTCGTTTCAAGTAGCTTATTAGTTTTTTGGGATCTCTTGATCTATTTTTCTTGTAATCTCTCTTGTACATTTTGTTATCTATTAATACAATTTTGGACTTACCAAAAAAAAAAAAAAGTACCTCATCTAATATCTATATTTTTTTTAAAGATTGAGCATGACCATTTCCACTTGCACCCATGAGCACCAGGAGGCAATGTAGTGCAAGGGTGTGCACTTAAATGTTAAATATCTCTAATAAGTGTTAGTTTTGAAAGCCCAAATCAAGAATCGTTTTTTAGGGACCTTCCTTTTTTTGGGGACCATTGTTTTATAAGGCCCCTCACCCTACAATATTAAGGGGTGTTTTAAAAATCATGAGATTACCAATTCGCCCCTTCCCCTAGTTAACACCACCACCACCACCACCACCACCTCTGATTATCACCACCACCAACCACCGATTACCACCAACACCACCTCCGATTATCACCACCACCAACCACCGATTACCACCACCACCACCCACCACCATTGCCGATTACCACCACCACCTCAGATTATCACCACCACCAACCACCGATTACAACCACCTCCGATTATTACCACCACCACCACCTATATATATATAGCTTAATTGAAATCATTGACAAAGATATTCTCACAAACTCATTGCTTGTCATTCGTTTTTGTTGAAAAAATGAAAAGTAATCATCAAAATGAGTCGAAAATGGAAGTTGCAGAGAGGTTTAATGGAGGTTTTTTTTTTTCAGAGACAGCTTTGGTTACATCACAAAAAAATAGTCTCAGTTGAACTTTTAATTCGGTCACGAATTAAATTTTTATGAACCGAAATCAAAGTTCGGTTCATTCGCAAAAAATACTTTTAACCGAACTATGGGCTAATTCCATATATGCATTTGCAAGAGCAGTTCGGTTGGATCGCAAAAATTGTAAATATTACTTTAACCGAACATTTGCCTAATTGCATATATGCATATATAAGCTCAGTTCAGTTGATTCACAAAATATGTTGAAGTTTGCGAACCAACCGAACTTCTAACACTAGGTTACTTTTAATCGGCGGTTCGGTTGGGAACTTGGTTGGTTTGAAGTTTGCGAACCAACCGAACATACCTCTGTAAATGAGTTCGGTTAGCTCGCAAAAATAATTTCAAAACCGAATTCTTCTCTATATAGCCAAATGTTGAGTTCGGTTTAATCGCAAAAAAAAAAAAATCTGCGAACTTACCGAACTCTGTTGTTTAAAGTTCGGTTACAACGTGGTCTAGTCGACCGAACCGAACAAAACTATGTAAACTCAAGCATAGTAGTTCGGTTATATTTGATTTTTCATCAGCTAGCTGAACAAACAAAAACTCCATTAAATCTCTGGTTCGGTTTCCTGTGATTTTGGATATATTAACCGAACTGCATTTGCAGAAAGTTCGGTTACATGTTCTTCATATAAAAAAACCGAACTTTGTTGACCTAGTTGAATTTTTTTTGTTACAATTTTGATTTTCAAGATATTTTAGGACGTTTAAAGCAGCATTCACTAAGTTATAAGCATACTTCGGTACCCAGAGGATGTTTTTTCTCCATATTCACCCATCTCAAAATATATTTTTTCTCCATCTTCTTCTTCTTTTATCACTTTAGTCACTCAATAATTGGATATGGTGGTGGTAATAATCGGCGATGGTGGTGGTGGTAGGCGGTGGTGGTGGGAGGAGGTGGTGGTGGTAGTAATCGTTGGTTGGTGGTGGTGATAACCAGAGGTGGTGGTGTTAATTAGGGTAAGGGAAAAATTGGTAATCTCGTGATTTTTAGGACACCCCTTAACATTGTAGGGTGGGGGAGCCTTATAAAACAATGGTCCCCAAAAAAAAGGAAGGTCCCTAAGAAAGAACCTTATTTTGGGGACCATGATATATTTGGGGGGACCATTGTCTATTTTAGGGTAGGGTGGCCTAACAAAAAAAAAATTCTTAATACCTAAACTACCCATTTGATTATGTTTGGTTATGATTAGTGAAATCATTAGTGAAATGATTAAGTAAAAAATAATATTAACCCACCACCGCCGATTACCACCACCACCACCACCACCACCACCTCCGATTACCACCACCACCACCTCCTCCCACCACCGCCGATTACCACCACCACCACCACAGATTATCACCACCACCAGCCACCAATTACCACCGCCACCTCCGATTACCACCACCACCACCACTTCTATATATGTAGCTTAATTTAAATCATTAACAAAGATATTCTCACAAACTCATTGCTTGTCATTCATTTTTGGTTGAAAAAATGAGAAGTATCAAAATGAGTTGAAAATGGAAGTTGCAAAGAGGTTTAATGGAGGTTTTTTTTCTCTAGAGACATGTTCGGTTACATCACAAAAAAAAGTCTTAGCCGAACTAAGAGTTCGGTTATCACAAATTAATTTTTTCTGAACCGAACTCAGAGTTCGGTTCATTCGCAAAAAATACTTTTAACCGAACTATGGGCTGATTCCATTTATGCATTTGCAAGTACAGTTCGGTTGGATCGCAAAAATTGTTAAGTTTTTACTTTAACCGAACGTTTGCCTAATTGCATATATGCATATACAAGCTCAGTTCGGTTGATTCGCAAAATATGTTGAAGTTTGCAAACTAACCGAACTTCTAACACTAGGTTACTTTTAACCTGCAGTTCGGTTGGGAACTTGATTGCGTTGAAGTTTGCAAACCAACCAAACATAGGTAAATGAGTTCGGTTAACTCGCAAAAATAATTTCAAAACCGAACTCTTCTCTATATAGCCAAATGTTGAGTTCGGTTAATCGCAAAAAACAAAATTCTGTGAACTTACCGAAATCTGTTGTTTAAAGTTCGGTTACAACGTGGTCTAGTCGACTGAACCGAACATAACTCTGTAAACTCAAGCATAGTAGTTCGGTTACATTTGATTTTTCATCGGCTAGCCGAACAAACAAAAACTCCATTAAAGCTCTGGTTCTGTTTCCTGTCATTTTGGGTTTATTAACCGAACTGCATTTGCAGAAAGTTCGGTTACATGTTCTTCATATAATATAACCGAACTTTGTTGACATGGTTGAAATTATTTTGTTACAATTTTGATTTTCAAGATATTTTAGGCCGTTTATAGCAACATTCACTAAGTTACAAGCATACTTTAGCACCCAGATGATGTTTTTTCTCCATATTCACCCATCTCAAAATAATTTTTTTCTCCATCATCTTCTTCTTCTATCACTTTAGTCACTCAATAATCGGTGGTGGGCGGTGGTGGGTGGTGGTGATAATCAGAGGTGGCGGCTAGGTTAGATGCTTTTGTTTTTATATTAGATTAAGTTAATTGCAATTATTAGGTTAAGAATAATTTCAATTAGGGTAAGGGGCAAATTAGTAATCTCAAGATTTTTAAAATAGCCCTTAACATTTTAGGTTAGGGTGTCTTAAAAATCAATGGTCCCAAAAAAGGGTGGTCCCTAAAATAATGTTCCTAAAAAACGATTCCAAATCAAGGACCACTTGATTTTTGCACCCCCTAAGATCCTAAGTCCATCCGTCCAAGCCCAATGCCATTACCCAAAACTCGTTTCTTTCATCTCAAATTTTTCATGACTATTGGCGTTGACATTTGTATTTGTAGAGAAAAATGAAGCATACATCCTATCCAAGACCTCTTGTTGGTTGAGGTTGCACCTTGTGTGCAGTAATTTAGTTGCTATCAACCTTTATTACGGTTGTAACATAATTTTTGATGTACAACAGGATTTTTTATTTTATTTTATTTTGCTAGTCTTTTTATTTTGTCGTGTATTTGTCTTTGTTGCACCCCTTTCTTATAGTTCTGGCTCGCCCCTGTGAGCACCCCATCTAAATTTAATTTTTTTCGTAAGACATCAAACTCGATAACATTCTAATAGTGTGAGAACTTGTATAATTCTGAATGGGGTGTTGCTGTTGAATTATAATTTCTCTATATAAAAACAAAGTTTTTTCGAGTGACGTGGTTAACCGGAGCTTCTAGTTGATTCTGGCCCATCATTTAGAATTTCAGCCAATAAATTTTCAGAAGAATTGTTTGGTCCCACAAAATATTATTTGGCCAATCACATTTTAGAAAATAATTTCCTAAAATTACTAAATCTTATTAACATTACCATAAAAAAACGATTTCATCATAATAAAATAAAATATGCAATGTTCATCGTAAAATTAAATCAATCATATGATTAAAAAAAGATCAATCATATAAATAAACTAGATCTTAACCCGTGTCGTAACGGCACGGGATGTTTTGTCTCTAATACGATATTGTTCACATTTCTCTTGCTTTATTTTTTTCGTGAGTAATTATTTTGATATTCAAATAGGTTTTGGGAAACAAAATGGGTTACCTGATCTTTTTATTTTTTACTTAAGCATGTTATTCCAATTTATTATCTGGACGGAGTAATAATGTTGTGCCAACATGAAAATAAATAAAAAATTTCCCCATTTATTGTTCCATCATACCATAATTTCAAATTTAAAAAAGAATATTTCATCTAACAGAACATATACCTAAACTGGCAATCCAACTCCATGATGTTTATGAATACATTTGTTCCGAAATTATTGGTAACTAAGGCTCTAAGGAGTGAAGCAAAAGCCCATAATATTTTTCCTACTATAGATAAACACTATTTATTTATTTTTTGCAAATGTGAGAGTTATAAAAATGAAGAACCCTTGGCTATTGGAAGGCTGAGATATACACATGTGAGTTGAAAAAATAAACTTATAATAGTAAATCAATACATGTGTAAGATTCTTTCTCAATCATATTGATAACATAAAATTGAAGAAATTCGTGGATAAAAAGATTTCACACCAACTATGTTAAGTAGTGCATGAATGTCGTTCTCACATCTAGTGTTACTCAAGTAATTTGGAGTTTTAAAGAGAATAGTCATATTGATATTTGTATCTACATAAATTCAACTAACCTTCCGAAGAAAAATTATTAGTTTCAAGGTAGAGCCGACACAAACTTCTGTCGCCTTCAATGTATACAACACATACTGGGTTTAACCGGCCTTGAGATTAAACAAATACCCCTACATTAATCAAATAATGTCTACAAATACGGGATCGAAACAAAGTGCTAACGGGAAAAATGAGAGACTAACATCAGTGCTACAAAGAATTATATGTATCAAAGTTTGTTAACCAAACATGTATTCAAATTAAAAAGTCATCAACTTAACACAAAAATATAAAAGAACCCAAGTTAAATCGATAATTACATAAACAAAACTTATAAGAGAATTTTGTAATTATTAAATACCTTTAAAATCACTATTAGAGATTTAATTGCATGCCTCGTTAAAAATTATGGTTGGCTGAAATCACCAGATTAACCTGTAGAAATTTCACTGGATATGTAGAAATTCATGGAAGTTTACACTGGTAGTGATGCTTCCATATAAGTGTTGTTCGATTGATTATTTTTTTTAGAAGGTTTCGGTTTTCATTGGAGAAGCCGAGAGGGAGCGTTTCATTATATTCATTATCATTCAGAAATCCAAGACCAACTCGCCCTCTGCTTACGGGATCTCAATACAACCTTAGATTTATCTATTGGACGGAGAAACCTTGATACTAAATATGTAGTTTTTAGTGTTATTTATTATATAACGTGACATCCAAATGTTTTTTTCTTCTTCTTAATTTTCATGTATTTTTACCGAGTTTATATTAGCATTAAGACGATCAACCACATTTCTAATTTATAGTGTTATCCTTTTGTAGCAGCACATAATTAACATAGTCAATTACTACTCATCAATACCGGCCAGTACCACAAACCACCAGATATCACTTCTTTATCCACCACCACCATTTTCCATCCCTCGTAGAATATTGGGAACATTTATAACTTTTAATCCCACACGTCATGTATAAAGTTTAGATTTAACAAACTTACGTCGTCAATTAATTTATTCAACTATATGTTTTTTGTTAATACTGAAAATCATGCGTACGAACGGTTACCAAAGATAGCAGTGGTACCAAAAACAACCATTTTGTCTTATATGATTTGGTATCATCCCAAAAGTATTTGTTATCCGCCTTTATGGATCGTGTCAAAAACAACCAACTATACTTTTCACAATACAATGTTACCCGTCATGTAAATTTTTTTTATTATTTTTGATTCAAAAATAAAAAACCAATACCACCGCCATTAAAACCATCTAGCGCCACTATTTCTTCCACCAAAACTAATGTTACCGCCTCCACCACTTAGTAACACCTTCCACCACTTACTTCTTCCTCTACTACCACCACCACCACTAATATCCATTGAAATAATTTTTGTCAAAATTATTATTTATTGATGGAGATATGTATTAATATTAATTAAGGGACATTTATGATGTAAAATTAATAAATCATTTATCATGAGACATCAATTAATAAAACACTTATATTAATTAATATTTAAGTTGAAGAAGCCAGAAACATATATTTATCTTCTCTCTAGACAAATCACTTATACTAATTAATAAAACACTTATACTAATTAATATTTAAGTTGAACAAACAACCGCTGTTGATTTATCTCATTTTTAATTCATAATATTGGAATGAACACCACGTGTGCGACTTATAGGGTGGGGCACGGAGAACCACAACCTTTGATTTATCTTTGCCAAGGATAAATTCTAACCAGCACTCAGATAGGCAAAGTTAGCTAAACTCTGCTTTATACTATTGATAAATTAATATCCAATGTCCATTTACAGTTTTTGTAATAAAATCTCCCTAATTACATCTCCAAACTACAATTTTATGGTAGGTTGATTAACTTTAAAGTACTTAAACTCTCATATTTTCTGCAGTAGGCCCTCTTCTCGTATCTATGCATAGGTGCTAGGATATTTAGCGCTTAAGGGAGGTAAGAACTATAATTGAGTGAGCTGGATATTAAACTGTTTGGTCGATTAAATTTTTTACGAATCGTTTTTGTTTCCTGGATCATTTTTTTCATTTTTTAAAGTTTTTGGACGTAACACATCCTTGGAACATAAGCTGTTGCTCTGAGTCTTTGACAACTTCTAATGTTTCGTGTCTGCTCTGCTTTTTTCAGGTGATGCAAACAATTAACCTGAACTATTCGGTACTAATTTTATACAATGGTGAGCTTTTTAGATTTTATTAACATTGAACAAGTCAACGTTTTTTGTTTTTGTTTCCGGGTGCACTGTTTTTCAATTGACACCGCCATAATCATAATAATAATTTACTTATTTTTCATTTAATTATCCAAACAAGAGCCTTCGTTCCCCCGATAGTGAATGTGATAAGATGATAACATTTTTATTTATTTATTAATTTTCTTTTTAGTTCATGCATTCGACATAAACATGCATACTGCATTGAGTTGGCAGTACCTAGAGATCAAGTTTTTGTTGGTTCTACGGAGATTAATACAACTGAAAAGAAGCTAATTCTTTTTCTTCCATTGTTAAAGCTCTTCAGGTTTTGGTTTCGGCGCCTAATACGTGCTAATATGTTAACTAGAGGACCAACTAATACAACTGTTCCATCGTCTATTCAACTAGGTTTTGGCAGTAATTAGTAAATTTTTTAATAGGTTTGGAGCCCTACTATTCAAGATTTCAAGTGGGACTGTGACTGTGGGGTTCTTGAATACGGCTTAATTTTGCTATTGCGGCAGGTCGAACTACACCCTAGGCACTTCAGATGAAGAAGGGGAAAGAAAGGCAACCAAAAATATCCATGTGCAGTCAAATTTCACGCGCTTTTAATATTTACATTTACCGATTAAAGGGTTTAGATGCATATAATGCATCTATAAAATTCACGGTCATACACATACACAACCACTTCATAAAATATTTTGGTGATCCAAATACAATTTTGGTCACCCAAAATCAAAAGGTCCCTAAAAAGAACAGCAACAAAAATGGTAGAAAAGAAAAAATTCACAAAAAGAAGAACAGAGAAGACTTCCGAAACAATATGAAAAGCCAAAGTATACTTATCTCTACCTTGAAGAACTTCACGTAAAAAATAAAGAAGACATACAAAGACAACAATAAACCATAGGCGAAAGAGGTGTGTATCTTCGATTCGATATGAATGGTATGATCTTACTCAACCAACCAGAAGAAGTATGTATAATCCCTAGCAAATAGTTTAAAATTTACCTTGCTTAAAAACATGTTTGCTATTTTCAATCAATCCTTTGTTGTCTGCAGAATTAAAAAAACAATTAAATTTCATTACTGTCAAAAATTTTGACTCGCGATTTAGAGTTTGTTTTTGTTTAACAATAGCTTATAACAAAGATAATTCTAATCAGAGCTTATAAAATTTCATTACTCTTCATTTTTAGCCCTTTTTTATTCATCATATTTTCACACACATATGGAGATGACTTTGGTTTTGTAATATATTCTCCATATAAAAAGGGATTCAATACTCCATAAGCAACAAACTGAAACTAGTTGTGTTAAAATGACAAACGTTGAGTGAGATAGCCATAGTAGTGTTATACACTTAGATTATTTTCTTGTCAATCTCTAACCACTACCATTAATATGTCATTATTTTTTTCCATTCATTTGTCGCAAGCATCAAAATTATTAATTTTGCTCTGGTCCTGTTTAGGTAGAGGTGTAAATTGGGCTGGGCCACGTTTATGGCACAACACAATACGTTCAAATTCGAGCACAACACGTGACCGGCACAACATGAGCACAACACGTTGTTTAATATGTTGTGATGTGTTAGATAAATAGGCACATCATCACGGGCACAACACGACACGAGAAGAAAGCACGCCATATCATGCACAAAATACTACACATCACAATTGATGCATATTTCACAAAAGAATATTCAGCTTCATCATCATCTTCATCATCATCACTGCTAGAGATATCTTCTATCGACTTATTTTCTAAAGCCGTAGTAAGCTTGAGATCAAACCGGGGATGCCTGTACCTGGTGCAGATAAGGTCAGCAATGGATCGAGAATGTTTGTTTCATTCTCCCAAGACATTCCTCTTTGTTTTGGATACATAAACTATCATCTTTCTCTTGAGCTTGGAATATTATGAGTTCCTAGAAAAAGTGTTAATTTCAGTGAACCCAACTCTTTAGAAAGGTCCTCTATCTGCTGGAGGTGATCCTTCTCAGTCTTTGCAAAGAAGAATAAAGGATATCATCATCGGTATGTGAGGGTAAATTACCCGATGGCCACGTGTCAACATCTCAAGGGATGATCTCATGATAAGATTATAAGGTGGAAACATCAAATCATACTCTATAAAGATGATTTCATCCGAATCAAGACACCTGCTACAAACGTTACATGAATGACGTGTGTGAGGAGTGGTCTAATCGATTCAGACGGTCAAGTCTAAAAAGAAGGACTGCATTTAATGAAGGGTCAGAAGAGACTGGGCAAATTTACATCGTATCCGAAGGCTCGTGCGATCTATACTCTAACCCGGGGGTGATGCAGCGCGAGGTTCTCCAAAGAAGAGCAGCACGGTGACGTACAAGCACTACAAAATTACTGACCTTTTGTCACGGCCAAATTTCCACGGATTTGAATATGCGTGGCTATTTGTCACATTTTTCCACGCTAAATAAATAAGTAACCGTGTAAAATAGGTTACTCACTTGCCAAGACATGATACCTACTTGCCACACGTCTAGCTTTGCAAGGTATAGTCCGTCAGATGTCTTCTACCCACGACAGAGTGGGCCGTGTGTATACTGGACCTCTTGCTTCGGGACAATAAATGGTACCATGGCTACTGTGCCGTGAAATTTTCCTAAATTTTGCTTAAAATCTCAAGTCGTGGCTAGTAAACCTAGCAGAAGACCACGATCCCCACCTGATGAGATAACTCCCCAGTTCCTTCCTCCCACCTCCATCAACTCTCCTCTTTCTTCGATTATGGTTGCTATAAAAACAATCGATGCTTTGAAACTGTATACACGGAGAAGACAATATTTCAAGTAAGTTGAGATTTGCTAAAATTAGATCTTTTGATTTTGATTTTCTGAAACTAGAGTTTTTTAAGTAGTAATTATTTATGTATGAATAAACATAATTTCATTCCAGATTCAATTTTTTTACTGCTTTAGAATTTATCTTCTTTAATTTGAACTGTTCTATAATATTGCGTCAGATTTGGAAGCAGGAAATCCATCAATTTCTTCATTCTCTGCAACACATCGTCGATTTTATCTGCACAAGCTGGTAAGAAATTTGATTTCTTTATCCTTGATTTCCTGCTGTGATTGTCATACATTTTGAGTTTCTTTTAGGTCAAAGTTCAAATTTTGTTTTGAAATTCCATCTACTGTTCTTGCTTTGTCACATTAAATATACTAGGTTTTTGTTTAGCACTGTATTTCTATTTCAAGTGTAATTGAAAAACCCAGTATGCATGTCTTTCTAGGTTTCTCAAATACTATTTTTGGTTATTCCTTGAGAACGTTGTCGCATCCTTACTCTTCTTTGTTATATTTTTTACTCGCTTGTTTAAATATCGAATTCGTTGTATGTAGCCTCTATTCTAACTTAAGCATGAAGTGTACCTTTCTGTAATAATTTCTTTCATCTGTCAGCTTTATCTCCATGACTCCATTAAACTGTCAAATCAAATGTAGATGGTGCAATCAAAATTTCTGAACAACACACGTCAGAAGTATTGTATTAAAGAATAGCACCAACTGGTAATACAATATAGTTACACCAAAAAAAAATTGGTTATCACATTATATGAAATTCATCACTTGACTGAGTCTCTCACATGATTGACTTGTTTTTTATATTCTGACAGAGAGTTTGCAGAGTCTTACTGTGTAATAAAGATGGTTTGAGATAGTATTGTGTTCCTACGATTTGGTACTATCATTTGAGGCGTGCCCTCAAGAGCCTCAACTTATCCCATTTCATTAGGTTTTACTGTAACTGCCTAGCAGTAACAAGTTTGTCTAGAAATGAATATGCCATGTTACATATTAACCGGTTATCTCACTATCAACTAGATAAAACACAATAGGAACTTTTTACTTTTTTATGAGCACCAATATCCGTACGAATTCAATGGCATATTTCTTTATATCTGCAAAAAATATTGTTCTCCATCCTTATGAAACATGTTGTTTGAGGGTAGGTTGTTGGCTTAAATATCATGAGTTTATGATTATTGCTTTTCTGTTTGGTATTCTCCCTCTAGAAAGAAAGGGAAAACCATGGACAAGTGAACTATTTGCAGGGCTTTAAGGTGGAAGATAGTGGGACCTAATACTCCTTCTAAGATACTCTGCCATTTCCAGTTGAAGCATAGGCAGGCTTCAACATTTGTTTATGTCTTCCAAAACTGTCGAGGACATGAGATGGCATAAAGAAGAGCAAACTGATACTTATGATCCAAGTAGTCCTGTGAACCATATTGATGTGTACTTGAGACATTTGATTGAAGAACTTAAAGAGCTATGTGAAGGAGGTGATACTTGAAGATTTTCCTTTAGATCCAAAGTTAGTTTTTTGTTTTAAAATTCCAGTTAATGTCATTGTTTCCTTGTTGATGTAATAAGTCATTGTTGCCTTGTTAGTTTACTGAGATGATTACATATATAATAGTGATACTATGCACAATGTTAAGCCTGAAATTATAAGTCTGTAACTGTGACCTGGTATGTTGTTGACCACAAGTTTCTCAAGCTAATTTTAAATTAACCTTCTGTAATATTGACATGTTTCCTTGTTGATGTGATTAGTCATTGTAATATATTGACCTGTTTCCTTGTTAGTTGTTCACCATATTGAAGGGGAAGAGAAAATGTTAGTTGCAACACAAGAATCGCTTAGAATTTTTTTCAAATTCGACCCATTCTGCTCATCTTTACTGGCAGGAAAATAAACTTTATGTTGTCTGTCTCTACTGGTGGTAAAGCTCTGTCTCTCTGCAAGTGAAGTTTGGCCAAGTTGAAGAGGGCACTCGTTGATTACTAGGGTGATCAAGTTGGTTCGAACTTGGTAAGTTTTATTTTACAGTAGTGATTCATCATCAACGAGTAAAGATGTTTCCTGCAAAGAGGATGCTCTGAGCCATCTAGCCAATGTCCGTATGAAGTTTTATATCTTTCTACTAATACTACATCTTCCTGAACTTTGGTTGAAGATATCTTGCATTTAGACAATCATAAGCCTAAAGCTTTTGATGCTAGGATAACATTTGGGTAGGTTTTTTTCACTATTTGAATAAAAAAATTAGCTAGAAATTCTTGTGTAATAGGCTTGTCTCTTGCTGAGTCATCCTTAACTTTTGGCTTGTGATGTTTATTTTTTTGTCGTGGTTTGCAATATCTGAGCCTGGTTCTTTATTCTTATCTTAAAAGATTGGTATTATACTTATGTTTTTTAAGCTCACAGATTTGGTTGTGACCTGAAAATTGTGCTTTGATTATATAATCTCATTAGTATTGATTTTTATTTGTGTATTTGTTCCAAAATTTACTCCATATAAGGTTTTGAGTTTCAGCTGCAAATTTCAGGTCTTCTTGGATTTCACTCATTCTTTTAAGTGGTTGTGGTTGCCTGATACTTTGGTGTTGTACATTCAAGGTAAATGCTACAGGATAATAAAAGTTGTTTTGCGATTGTAGTTTTTTGTATGAACTCGAAAACTAGTGCAGGACGGCTTCAATGGTAGTTTAGAACTTTTGGACAAGTTAACTTTTTGGTAGAATGGAGAATGAAACAATTGATGATCTTTTTATTAATTTGTTAGGTCAGAGGGTAGAAAGTGAATGTAATAGTATTTTATGGCAGTTTTAGAATTTCGAATCAATCCTTAGCTCATAATTGCATTTTACTCTGCCTGGCTTGATCAATACATGCATGATGCTCTGTACTTTTAAAACACAGAACTAATAAGGTTTTCACTTTTCAGACTTTTATTTCTCAGCACTAGTCAATTCTATCAATTAACATGAATTTCACATTGTGCAAGGTTAGTAGCTTGAATGCATGACTAGTACTTACCTTTTACTTAGATATGGAAGTTTCACCTTTTAGCTTCGTCATCAGTAACTTTTACTAATGTTACGGAATCAATCTTTATTCACTGAAAAAGCATCAAAATTCTGAATCTTATTTTTGACCAGCTGCTATGTTATAATCTTATTTAATTATTTTGTTTGGTAGGAACATGTCAGTGGTTAATATAGAGAATTAAGGATGAAGATGGATTTTGAAATTATTTGAGTTTCTTATGGACAAAGTAGACATATTTTATCAATGCACATGCTCGCTGACAACTTATATCTTTTCCTTCTCATCAAATTAAATCTTTATAAGTTTCTGCAAAGAAATCTAGTGATTGGTACTAATTCAAGGTTTTTCGGGATAGTTTTGGTTTTTGGTTCTGAATATTAACATTCTTCACAAGGCAAACTGTTTTATTTGGTTTTTATTTTCTAGTATTATATGTTATTGTTATTCTGTGGTTTTTTAGATTGTCATCGCAATAATTTAGCATATCTTTGTATATGTTTCATAATTAAGAGAACATGGATCAGAGATGGGTTGATAAGGACCTTGCTTCTTCAGAATATGAGGAAGGATTGAATGCATTCCTAGATTACGCTTACATCCATGGAAAGATTAACATGGAAGGAAACTTGAAGTGTCCTTGTACTGATTGTAAAAATTTAAGTGGCAAGAGTGAAATAGAATTGTTGATGATGTAGTCTGCTATGGGATGTTGCCAAGTTATATGAATTTGATTCATCATTTATGAGCTTATATGTGAAACTGTTATTCTTAAACTTCTTTACTAACTTTTGAACCTGGATAACATATAAAAAGAGTGAGAATGGAAAAGCAAGTGGAAAGCATTTGGTTGTGCCTCATCATGGTGGTACTAAGTCACTCTTGAACCACGTGATAGAGGTAACGATTAATATCAATAGATATTGATAGTTATTGTTTATGTAGATCTTGACATACTATATATGAACAAATAGAAGAGACAACGCAAAAGAAAGCAAATCGAGCGTCTATGTATCAGAAAACCTATAGAGCCATAGAAATATGATCTTATTACACGAATCCAAGGTAATTTTTCTGCTTTATAAGTACAAATGGTGGTGCATAGTTCTATACCTCTATTCATAAGATTACAATTGCTTATAAACCTGTAAACATGTTCCCCTTTCAACGAATCCAATGTAATTTTTCTGCTTTATAAGTACAAATGGTTGTGCATAGTTTTATACCTCTATTCATAAGATTACAATGGATTATAAACCACTAAACATGTTCCCCTTGCTGCAACATATTAGAAAGACGATGGCATAATTGTAAGCTAGACTCTGGATTAACATGATGGACCATAGTGATATTTGTGTACACATACTTTCTTTAGCTGTCACGACACACATTTGTGTATCGTTAGCCGCATAGCTTGCCAACCATCATTTGCATGGATGATATATATTCATATTTAATTATAAGGAAATTTTGAAATGGGTGTACTTGTTTCGCACTATTCTGAATTTCATGTTTTTTTTATGCCATGGATTGAATTTATAGGTAACTAGCTGTATCCGCTTGAATGTATTGATGGATATTTGTACTTGTTTAAATCCATTGGTGTACGTGATTGAATTTATGGGTAACTAGATGTATCCGCTTGAATGTATTGAATTTATGGTTAACTAGATATATCCGCTTGAATGTATTGAGATTTGTATTGTTTAAATCTTGAATGGATATTGAATTTATGGTTAACAAATATGTCCACATTTTGCAGGGTTAATTTCATTGAAAGATATTATGTTCAATGTTGGAAGATGTATTGATGGATATTTGTACTTGTTTAAATCCATAGGTGTACGTGAGAAATATATTTGAATGGATAGGAAATTAGGCCTCTTTTAATGTTGTATACAACGATATGTTCTTATGTTATTTGTCATTGATATCAAATTTGATGTCCACATTTTGCAGGTTAATTTCATTGAAAGATATTATGTTCAAGGCAATGTTGGAAGATGTATGATAATTAACTTCGGAAGTAAGAAATATATCTGTGATAATTGAAGTACTTTGTTTTTTGCATATTCACTTTAAATTTCTACTTGTATCAGACACAGAATGGTTTAGTATTAAGTTTTCATTTGCTTTTGTTGAATGTAATCAATCAGATAACCATGTAGTACTTGTGCTTTTTTCCTTTTAATGACTAGATAGTCTTCTTGAAGTTGTTGCAGTGTAAGTAAACATTGTCTTGTTATTTTAATGGATAGCAGCAAAAAATGACGGTATCAGTAAACAACTAGAGTGAAATCGAGCTTCAGAAAATCATCCTACAACAACACACACGCATAAACACCGTGGCTATTAGCCACGCACATGTGCCATCCAACTAATTATTAGCCACATTGGTACCCGTGGTAAATGATCATAAATAATTAGCCACGCAAAAAAAAACGTGGCAATTGTCGTGGCAAATAGTTTTAGCCACGAAACTATTTGTCACGAGGAGGCTGCCGTGGCAAGTTATCTTTTGCCACGGATTTTTTGTCAACTGCCACGGTTTTTTGGCGTGACTAAAACTTAGTATTTTTGTAGCGAGGGAGAGATGACTCGATGGGAGAACCTAGTAGGCCATCACGAGGGATAGTATAGAGTTCGTCCGAAGTATCGAGGAGATGCACGATAGATCCACCAGCTCGGCGAGACCATGCCTTCACGAATCTAATTTGCCTATAAATGCCAGTCCATGTAGTAGGAGATGCACAACTTAACTTATGTTATTAGATGATCTTTCTACAGAGAATTCCTGAGAGAGATCTAGAGAGAGAGAGTAAAAGATCTAAGTGATATTTGTAGCTCTTTCAAGGGTACGGCGATGATGGCAATATGATCTGCTCGCATGAGCCAAGGTGAAATCGGTGGAACCCAGCTATCTAGACTAGACGAGATGGAACTCGGTGAGACTATGCACAACGGTGCACTCCTAGGAGATGGACATCCCGATGACCAATATCAGGAAGGTTTAACCGATAACTCTAGCTCCGACGAAGAGGGAAACCCCTTCGAAGGCCAAGATAATATCCATTTAACTCAACCAGGAGGTTGAATCGTTTTCCAAGGTAAATAGAAAACAAAGAGGCCAACAAGAATGACAATTCTAACTTCGACGGTACCACTGCAACAATCGCAACCATCCTGAAATCTCAAGAAGCGCAGATGAGAGAATGAAAAATACTAGAAATACGTAACAGGAGGCTAGAACGGAGTAACCGTAGGATGAAACGCAAAGCTAGGAAGAATGTGCCATTGACCACCATTGAGGAGACCAACGAGGATGAGAATCCTTTCGAGAACTTGCAGGACGATGAGGGAGTCAATATACCTGACACCTCGAACGAGGAAACAGCGGATTGATTTCCAAATGGAAGCCGAGGTGTTCCAAACCAGGAGGAAATCCCATCTGAAGGATCATCCGATGTCGATCCTAAGCATACACGAGAAAATAATAGAGAAGAAGAAGTTAAGACGAACTGCGAGGCCGAGCACCTCGCAGCCACTAACCCCAAATGAGGATACACTTCAAAGTCCAGTCGTTCTAAGATAGTATCCTAAGTCGAACAATCATACAAATACTTAGGACGATCAAGATATCATCGACCGGAAACTTCTTTCTCGCCCGAGATAGCACAATGAAGAAAGAAGAAGGCCTAAAGGAGGCAGATTGATGATCGGTTACAAGTCCGACATTTCCAACTCGAAGCAATATGTAGAGAGGCCACATGAAGGAAATAAGGCGAAAAGTTGGTGGAAGTGATGCAAGAGGTAGGGCAGTCTCCCTTAATGGAGAACCTGTTGGCCCAACCATTGCCAAGGAAATGCTCACTTCCAACATTCACAACTCCCTTCAACGGGACAGGGGATGAAATTGAACATCTCCAATCATATCACATGACACTAACTCAGTGGAACCATTATGATGTAGTAATGTGTAGGTTTTTTCCATCCAGTCTAAAAGACGAAGCTCTAATGTGGTTCAATAACTTACCGAATGATTCAATTAAATCATTTTCCCACCTATCCGAGTTTTTCTTGGAAACATACATACATAACAGCAGAGTCAAACTCTAAATCTACATGTTGTTCTAGATAGACCGAGGACCGAACGAGTCACTCTACTCACTAGTAACTCGCTGGAGTGAATTATGTGACGAGATCGGAAGATTCCCAGAGACCTATGCGATCTTGGGCTTCAAAAATAGTCCGAGAAAGACAGACCCAATATTCGTCCGCATGTACGAGACCATGCCTCCTAACCTAGTTAAATTGAGAGAGATTCAAGAGGACTACATATCCCTCGAAGAACTCCAAGATGGTACTTAGGAAAAGTTGGTCAAAGGAACCAACGGGTGGAACAAATGTGGTAGAACCACATAACCCTCAGATGCTAGCCCAAGGATCAGGAAGATCCAATAGCAGATCGACCCAGTTTGATAAACATCAGAGTGGATGATGGAAATGGCGAGACCAAGTACAGCAAAAAAAGGGAAAATTTGTAGACCCTTTCTACATGAAGATAAATGCTCCCATATCTGAGATCCTTAAGAAAAATCGATAGGAAATACAAGATTACTTATCCATGGAACAGAGGACAACATCCCTAACGAGCTAAGAACTAAGCTGACTTCTGCGAGTTCCATCAGTTCCATAGCCACACCATAGACTCATGCAGAGATCTGAATAAAATGGCGCAAGATATGATTGACGAAGGAAAGATCCAGGAGTATATCGCGCAGCCAGCGATCCAACCAGCCATAGGAGCACCTGTACATCGTGTAGAAATACCACGTAAGGCACAATATTTGGGATGCAATACGATATCACACTCAGCTATCACGACCCCCACGCCTGAAGGAAATATCACAGGCAGAATTCACAAACAAAACTTCAAAGGTGACGAAGTAGTCAGTGTAGTCAGAGAGCTCGCTATGGAGGAATGAATGAAAATACTTATTCATTTTTTAGCTTCCGAGGAGACTGATGGAGGACTAAACAACTGGTGGTAAGGATGGCTATCGCACTCCCCGAACACGAGGGCGAGGAATAAAAACCCAGGGCTCTGCCATGGTCCATGCCAAAAATACAAATAGACTGAGGGAGTTCCGTCGAAATCTTATTTTATGAAACCTTCAAACAAATGGGTCTTAGAGACTAGTGCCTAATACCATCAACCTATAATATATTTGGCTTCTATGGCTTATCGACCCGCCCAAGGGGCGAGGTCACTCTAGAAATTAGGGTAGGTAAAATACTCACCCTAACCACTTTATGTATAATAAATGTACTTTCCCCCTACACGGCTATTGTCGGGCGATCCTGGGTCCATGGGATCAAGGGAGTCACCTTGAGCTACCATCAAAGGCTAAGGTTCCCAACACCCGATGTGATCGCAGATATTGTTGGAGACCCAGGAGAAGCCAAGCACTGTTATAACATAGACGTAAAAAATGGTGAGAACAGAGTGAAATACCCAAAGGCAGAGAAGAAAAGGGCCAAGAACGCTAAGATCCATGCCAAAATCGATGCTTACATAACAACAATAAACGAGGAAAGACGTTCGAACGATACACTTTCCTCGGACAACATCCCAACTTAGGATGCACCCATGAGGCGCAAACAAAACCTATCTGATATAAGAGAACTTAAGTCGAACTTATCGACCTGGGAACCCACAAAGGAAGTAAACATCAGAACACCCGAGGACCCGGGTATGGTAAAGATAGGAACTCTCCTCGGAAAAGAGGAAGAAGAAAAATTGGTGCGAGTACTAAAGGAATATTCCTACGTCTTCGCATGGCGCATGGAAGATATGCCTGGAATAGACCCATAAGTATGTTGTCACCACTTGAAGATCAACCCAAAGCACAAGCCTGTGAGGGAAAAGATGCGAAAGGTGGCGCCGGAATATCACGAGGGAATTAAAAAAGAATTAAAAAAGATGGAAGCATCCGAAGTTATTCGAGAGGTGCAATACCCGATATGGATTTCTAACATGGTGATAATACCAAAGAAAAATAGAGGAGTACGGATCTTCATTGATTTTAGTGAACTTAATATGGCATATACAAAGGGAAGCTTCCCTCTCCCCAACATTGATCAGCTCGTAGAAGCAACCTCTGGATATGGATTACTCTCTCTCATGTACGGATATTCGGGCTATAACCAGATCCCCCTCACCTAGAAAGAAAATGAGAACACTTCCTTCTTTACTCCCCGGGGCTTATATTGTTATACTAAGATGCCATTTGGACTAAAAAATGAAGGCGCTACCTATCAAAGAATGGTAGAAAAGATGTTTGACAGTTAGATACATAAAACCCTAGAGGTATATGAGGACGACATGCTTGTCAAGAGCAATCTTCCACAAGACCATGCAAATTATCTCAAGGAGATCTTCGAACAAATGAGGAAATTTAATATGAAAATAAATCCGGGAAAATGCGCCTTTGGAGTTACCTCAGGGAAATTCTTAGTGTTAGGTAATTGCTCGGTTGAACCCACCAATTATTGGTATATCAAGTTTGGTTGTCATATTTTAGTGAACCAAAACTCATTTAAGAGTCGCTTGATTTAAATTTACTAGAGTCAACTTCATATAGATTAGCTTGAAAGTATTAAGGCGAGACATTACAAGTATTGCGAAGAGTTAAAGAAGTGAAGAAGAACATAGCTACAACCACAACATCATCCTTTCACTTGAGGTTAGTGATATTTGACTTGAACTGTTTCATTCCCTAACGTATCTTTCAAGTCGTGCATATTGAAAACATAAAACTGCGAAGCATGAACAATCTAGATAGACATAGTATTAAGGAATACAATATGAAGTTTCTTTCTTAACCATTAAACTTTGTATATAAGATATCGACATAATCGTATGAATGCTATTGTGATTATGTATGGGTATGAGGTGAGGATTTCATCCTAGGGAACAATGTTTACATGTGTTCTATGGAAGTAAGTTTATGTATGTGTTGTGAACCGAAAAGGAAATCACCAGGAGTTATTGGGATTGTTCTTCATTGCATATCTTATGAACGAACAATATGTGTGATTAGTATAACCGCTCATGACTTGTTTGTGTTCTTGGTAAAACTATGCACATGAGGCCTGACTTATGCATTGGTATGACTTTTATTAGTGAAATCGATCTTAAGTAATCACCTGGGGTATGATCGGGTTTGTGAGTGTCTGACTAATTATTGGGAGAAGGTGAACTGATCCTTGTAAGAGGTGCAGTGCATCACAAGGGGAACCGATCCTATGAACATGTGCAACACGTTTTTAGGAAGGGGGAACCGATCCTATGGAGATGTGCAGTGCATACAAGTTAAATACCAAATATACGTGGGGAATCGATCCTAGTAGCTAGTCAGCGGAGTTATGGTAAGCTAGTTTGACTATGCACATTACTCACATGGAGGTAGAAGAAAAAAATGTTTTGGTAGAACCGTTAAACCTATGGTTTGTGATTGATTTTAATTGATCAATCATATAGTTCTAAAAATTCAGATGAACCAATTCTAAACTTGTTTGGAAGTATGGTAAATCGGTTCCAAGTGAGCAAGTATGAAAAAGGACTTGCAAGAGTAAGATGTCGATACACTTTGAACACGGTGGATTAATGCTTATTCTATATTGTTCAAAGATATTCCTTAAAGGATAAGAAGGAAGTAAATCCCAAGGTCGAATTTAAATAAGTTAAGAATCTTTTTAATTAAGGGTTTTTAATTATATATGAAAAATAAGAATTAGTAATGTGCATTTACTAGTTAAAGATTTTCCAAGGAGATTTCGATCGTATTTTTTGACACTGCATTCACAGGAATTATGAAAACCAAATCTGATGGAGTAATGAAAAATATCTTGAGAATATTTTCGGTTTTGGAAATTCCTTGGTGTCCAAACTTCCTTGTCTATAAATACTTTGAGTTTGCATTTGTAGAAAACTAATCCTTCATAACAATAAACTTCCTCTTTCGTCTTTGTTACTGGTGAAGCCGCCTATCGGAGATGAGAGTAATCTAATTAGGTGAATTCTCTTACGACCTCTCAATTTAAAGTCTTCTTTGGGATTGAAAAGCTCTAGCGCGACCCATTGGTGGGAAACTAGATATTGCGGTTCTTTAGTTTTCGTATTGATTTGATTGACTAACGGTGGTTGAACTTTGATTGCACCTAGTTTGTTTATGCTTGAGAATCTTTTATTCTGATATAAGATTCATTCAAACTAGTTCAAGGTTTCGATAGGGATCTTTAGACTGTTGTTAGATCTAAAGACGATCTTGTGATCATCCATTGTTAATAGACTCCGTTTTGTGTGTGATTGATCAGAAGAGATTCAAGTAGTTGTGTGCAGGTATTTATTGAAGATATAAGAAGATTCGAAGACGAAGAAGAGATAGAAGATTTATGACTTGGTATTTATAATCTTTGGTGTGCACAATACTTGTTTGGGAAAAGGAGGATCTAACTATAATTGATTTATCCTTTGGGTATTTTAATAGAATAGTTGTGGAAGATCGGCATCAATACATTTCCTTGGGATTAAAGGTATTGATTGGCTTAATCTTTACAATTTTCTTTGGGTGATTGAACATAATATGGATCTTAGAACATGGCAAAGGAGTTTATGTTAAGATAAACAAGGGAACCTTTGCACAACTCATATCACTTGGTTGAAGAGAGTTCATACCAAACAGATTTGTTGTTCCTTTACTGTTTTGAATACGAACCAAAAAAATTGGTCCAAGTACGTGACTTGTTTATGTTCATATCATATCATGTCATCTCTCTCTGAGATAAAAGCTACAAGCCTATGTGAAGGAGTTCTGGAACTAATAGGAAGAAAGGAACTTCTGAAGAAATTATCTTTTGTTTCCCGAAAGGAAATTATCTATCATGTTGTTTGCTGGGCATCGTTTAAAGACTTTCATGATCTTCAAAAGATTAGTACTCTTTCTAAAAATCTTGAAATGTATTAAGATAACCTTGATGAAATCATGGAGATAGAAGATAACAAGGATGAATAAGTTTAGAATACTTAATCTAGAAAAATAGACATCAATTTTTGATCTCTTTCATTGATTGTATAAGTCTATTGAATAAAAACTATTATGAATAAAATTATTTGATTTATAATTTTCTTGTGATAGTTTTGATTTACATAGCAGGTACTTTAATGCTTTATGTTATTTTCTATGTATGTTTATGAGATGTTTGATTTTGGTTTTATTACCTTGATATTCGATCTCATAATATGTTGTGAACCCTTATGGTTTGGGTGACTTTTTTATTTAGTAGGATTAAGTTCTAGCCCATATTGGTAGGATTTATTAAAGGATCATGAGGGGTTCCTATAGAAACAATATGTGAAAAAGTCACAATATGTTGAATCGGTTTTGGTTTAACATAAAAGAATACGTGTTTCGTCGGTTTTCAACTTTTTCTTGCAATTGTTAAAATCGATTTTCAACCTTTCTCTAGTAAAGGTTGGTTGTTGTTATTATTTTGTTTTTGCATAAGAATGACAACATAGTGGTATTTCGATATCAATTCTCCCGGAAGAGGAAAATGATGCATCATTATTTGGAGAAGTTGGATGCGAAATTGAGGTAACAATCTTGTTAGTTAATTGTTTTCCTGTTTTAATAAAAGCCTATTTTTATTTGATATATATATATATATATATTGCTTTTTCTTAAAAGAAATTGCCGGTACAATTGATGTGTTTATTCCATTATGTATGTGTGGATGTTTGTGTGATTCAATTGTTTCCGGTTAAGTAAAACTTTTGTTATCTTGCATTGATTGTGTGATATCAATAGTTTAGGCTTACAAAATTTGGTGCAATTGTGGTGCTTTAATGTTTATGCTAATTCAATTGCTTCCAGTTAAGTAAAACAATTGTTATTTTGCTTTATTGTGTAGTATCAATTGTTTAGGCTTACCAAATTTCGGGTGTAATAGTGAAACTTTGATATATTTGTTGTTTCAATTGCTTTTCGGTTGAGGTGAATAATTATGCAAGTTGATTTATTGGTTTGTATGAATTACTTATGGCTTAACGAATGAATATGTTGATGGGATGATTTTTTTAGTCCAATTCGATTCCGGATAAGCTAAACTAAGTTAATTCTGATCTTAGTTAGACTTATCAAAGTGGAGGTTTCGGTTATTCAAGTCTAGCTGAATGCCTGAACAAGGAAATGCTAGTTAACTAACCTAGTATTTGGCTTGTTTAAAATTTAAAGGTCTAAGTTATATGGATAATTAGAACCTGATGAGAAAAATGGAGTTTATCTTTTTTTTGGTCTTATCGAATGAAGCGGTTGTATTTATACAATCGGTTTAGCAAAGGAACTAAGTTGCTTAGTTGATTTTTGGATAGCTAAACTAGTTGGGAAAATTGCTTTGGGCAATTATTTCCATGATAACATATCAAAACGTAATTAATTGTAGTTTCGGTTTTGATATTGGTTATCAAAAATGGTATGTGAAACCCTCGTGCTTGACTCAACATGTTGCAAGTCTATGAGATTTTCAAGATCCTTTTCGTGTTGTCCTATATGTTTTTCGTTTTTTTGTCATTTTTGTGACAAAAAGGGGGAGAAATATATGGAGTAAACAAGTGATGCTGGTATCAATTTTATGGTTGATTGGTGTCACTATGGAAGAGGACAATGGTGCTTGAATGTTTATCTAATGAATGAGGAAAAGCACAGACTAAGGGGGAGTAACATATCATATGATTGGGATAACAAAGACGTGCGGATTGAAAATCTACCTATCTCACCTTTAGGGGGAGTATGATATTTGTTATTATAATGTCAAGGATTGAATGAATGCAGGTTTTGTGCTGTTGGATTCGGGAATCAAGTGTATGTGTAATGAATTCTTGTAATTTGTTTATCCATATGATTGTAAGAGTTTTGTCACTAAAATTCACAAAGGGGGATATTGTTAGAGCATTGCTCGGTTGAATCCACCAAGCGTTGGTATGTCAAGTTAGGTTGTCATATTTTAGTGAACCAAAACTCATTTAAGAGTCGTTTGATTTAAATGTACTAGAGTCAACTTCGTATAGGTTAGCTTGAAAGTATTAGGGTGAGACATTACAAGTATTGCGAAGACTTGAAGAAGTGAAGAATAACGGAGCTACAACCACAACATCATCCTTCCACTTGAGGTTAGTGATATTTGACTTAACTTTTTCATTCCCTAACGTATCTTTCAAGTCGTGGATATTGAAAACATAAAACTGTGAAGCATGAACACTCTAGATAGACATAGTATTAAGGAATACAATATGAAGTTTCTTGCTTAACCATTAAACTTTATATATAAGACATCGATATAATCGTATGAATGCTATTGTGATTAGGTATAGGTATGAGGTGAGGATTTCATCCTAGGGAACAATGTTCACATGTGTTTTAAGGAAGTAAGTTCATGATATGTGTTGTGAACCGAAAAGGAAATCTCCAGGCGTTATTGGGATTATTCTTCATTGCATATCTTATGAACGACCAATATATGTGATTAATATAACCGCTCATGACTTGTTTTTGTTCTTGTTAAAACTATTCACATAAGGCCTGACTGATGCATTGGTATGACTTTTATTAGTGAAACCGATCTTAAGTAATCACCTGGGATATGATCGGGTTTGTGAGTGTCTGAATAATTATTGGGAGAAGGGGAACCGATCCTAGTAAGAGGTTCGGTGCATCACAAGGGGAACCGATCCTTTTATGAGGTGCATCAAGGTTCATGGAAGAAAGGGGAACCGATCATATGAACATGTGCAACACGTTTTTGGGAAGGGGGAACCGATCCTATGGACATGTGCAGTGCATACAAGTTATATACCAAATATATGTAGGGAACCGATCCTAGTACCTAGTCATCCGAATTATGGTAAGATAGTGTGACTATGCACAATACTCACATGGAGGTAGAACCAAAACTTTTTTTGGTGGAACCGTTAAACCCATGGTTTGTGATTGAGTATTACTTGATCAATCACATAGTTCTTGAAAGTCAGATGAACCAATTCTAATTTTTTTTGGAAGCGTGGTAAATCGGTTTCAAGTGAGAAAGTATGAAAAGGGACTTGCAAGAGTAAGATGTCGACACACTTTGAACACGTTTCATTAATGGTTATTCTATATTTTTCAAAGATATTCCTTAAAGTCTAAGAAGGAAGTAAATCCCAAGATCGAATTTAAATAAGTTAAGAATCTTTTTAATTAAGGGTTTTTAATTATATATGGAAAATAAGAATTAGTAATGTGCATTTACTAATTAAAGATTTTGAAAGGAGATTTCGATCGTATTTTTGGACAATGCATTCACAGGAATTATGAAAAATGAATTTGGTGGAGTAATGAAAAATATCTTCAGAATATTTTCGGTTTTGGAAATTCCTTGGTGTCCAAACTTCCTTGTATATAAATACTTTGAGTTTATGTTTCTAGCAAACTAATCCTTCATAACAATAAACTTCCTCTTTTGTCTTTGTTACTAGTGAAGCCGCCTATCGGAGAGGAGACTAATCTAATTAGGTGAAATCTCTTACGGACGCTCAATTTAACGACTTCTTTGGGATTGAGTAGCTCTAGCGCGACCCGTTGGTGGGAAACTAGATATTGTGGTTTATCTTTAGTTTTCGTATTGATTTGATTGACTAACGGTGGTTGAACTTTGATTGCACCTAGCTTGTTTATGCTTGAGAATCTTCTCTTCTGATATAAGATTCACTCAAACTAGTTCAAGGTTTTGACAGGGATCTTTAGATTGTTGTTAGATCTAAAGAAGATCTTATGATAATCCATTGTTAACAGAATCCGTTATGTATGTGATTGATCACAAGAGATTCAAGTAGTTGTGTGCATGTGTTTATTGAAGATCTAAGAAGATTTGAAGATGAAGAAGTGATAGAATATTTCTGACTTCGTATTTATAAGCTTTGGTGTGCACAATACTTGTTTGAGAAAAAGAGGATCCAACTATAATTGATTTATCCTTTGGGTATTTTGATAGAATAGTTGAGGAAGATCGGCATCAACATATTTCCTTGGGATTAAAGGTATTGATTGGCTTAATCTTAACAATTTCCTTTGGGTGAATGAACATAAGATAGAACTTGGAACCTGGCAAAGGAGTTTATGTTAAGATAAACAAGGGAACTTTGCGCAAATCATATCACTGGGTTGAAGAGAGTTGATACCAAACAGATTTGTTGTTCCTTTACTGTTTGGAATACGAACCAAAAAAATTGGTCCAAGTACGTGACTTGTTTACAGGTTGGAGGCGTGGGAATATAGACGGAACTAGGTGAACTATAGGTTTAGTTCCTTGGTCTCAACTATACGAAGTAGGTATTATTTTTTATAGCGTCTTAATCTTGAGAGTATTCAATTCTGGACTAGGTCCCGGGGTTTTTCTGCATTTGCGGTTTCCTCGTTAACCAAATCTTGTTGTGTCATTTACTTTATATTTCCGCATTATAATTGTTATATTATAATTAAAGTAAATTGCACAAACGTTAATTCCTATTTACTTGATACGTGAATTCTATTGTGTTTGGTTAAGTCCGAACTTTTGTTTCAAGTTAACACACTTTGTTGTTGTATTGTATCGATCTCGTATCCATAGACGATCACACAAAGTGTGAACCTATTTGTTGTATTTCTAGACTCAGTCCATAGACAACCACTTTCGGGGAAAGAGCTTATAGGAAGGAAAAGTAATAGATTGAGGAATATTTGGGTACCATCGCCTTTTCACTTAGGAAACCTGGTCACCAAACGAGGCATCGAGGTGGATCCCACTGAAGTACATGTCATACTCGAGATTCCTTCACCTGCCACAGTCAAAGATGTGTATAGAATAAATGGTCGACTAGCATCCTTGGGAAGGTTTATAGCTAGATCGTCTGACAAGTGTAAAAATTCTTCAATACCTTGAAAAAAGGTGAAAAGTTCTCATGGAGCAATTAGTGCAAAGAAGCTTTCCAAAAAATCAAACAACATTTAGCCACCTTGCCAATCCTTCAGAATCCCGATACAGGTGAAAATATTTACATCTACCTATCAGCGAATAACACCTCAATCAGCGCGGTGCTAACCCGTATAGAAAAAGAAGTAGAAAAATTATCTACTTCATAAGCAAGACTCTGACACCTGCAGAAAAGAACTACTCTAAAATTGAGAAAATCGTGCTTCCTCTAGTTTCACACTCACACAATCACGGTTATTACAAAATCTCCAATAGAGTCTGTCCTAGACCATGCAGATAGACAAGGAAGGATATCCAAGTGGGGAGCCCAAATCAAACAGTTCAGACTCAAATACAAAGCCCAAACTGCGATAAAAACACAGGTTGTTGCGAATTTCTTTGCCGATATTCCTCTAGACGATACCGATGAAATTGAAGAAATTCCGGGGATAAAGGAAAAATTAGAAGATCCGCCCGAGCTATTTCACTCGGAAAGCCCCAGGCGATGGGAAGTCTTCGTAGACGGGTCATGTAACTCAGAAGGATCCGGCATCGGGATGGTTTTTATGACCCCGACAGGCCGCAAGATCGTTTACATCTTGATATTATAAAATTCCCCACTACCAATAACATAACTGAATACGAGGCAGTAATATATGCTCTCCGAGTGATAATTGCACTCGGAATTACCGAGGTGAGACTCACTAGTGTCTCACAGCTCAACGTCCGACAAATGGACGAAACATATCAATCCTCCGATGCATGTCTACAACGATATCTTCATCTTGCAAAATATTATATCGAGCAGATACCGAACATCATGTTCCGACACCTGAATAGAAACAACAATATGCATGTAGATGCCTTAGCATTCATAGCCTCCATGACAAAAGATCCAGAGTCTACCAATGCTAAAATTGAGTAAGTGATGCTTCCCTCCATACCCATAGAAGGAGACATGGAAATACTCAATATGGACACAACAGACCAACACGTTGATAGTTAATAGAGGGTAGAAAAACGATGAAATTTTTTGAGTGTTTCTTGAAAGAATTTCACCAACATGGTATATCATCCGAGTTGTTTCTAGCGCCAAAATGTAGTTGCATGAAATCCTACAACCACACCGTATTGATAATCTATGAAGTAATCTAAGAAACCACGATGAAATACACAAAATATTTTATTAAATCTTAGAACAAGTGCAGAGAAGACGAGGGAAAACCCTAACTTGAAAAGCAAATAACTCTCTCTCTCCTAAATATCTTATATCAACTTACCAAAAAGATCTCTCTTACACACAAGGACCTCTCGCTCCTTATGTAGGAGTTCACATAGTGGAGGACATCTAATAAAGCCTCTAATTTCGGATTTGACGCGCGTCAACATCGCTTGGACATTTTCCTTACCGCACGATTTCTTCACTGCCGCATAGATCTTCACACTTTTATCGTGACTTTAGTGACATCATCTGGTTCGTCATTTGGACATATCCTATGCGTTCGTGTTCGCTCACTACTAAGGAGTTATTTCGCATACAAAAGGAGTGTGCGGTATTTTGTGCCCACATATTTGGTGCAAAAATGTTGATCTTAAACATATTGAAGGGAAAGGAATCCTCAATATCGGTGGCTTCATTAGAACCAGTAATTAACAGATATTTCAAAGCAGGGGCCGAAATTAATAATTGATCAGATTCGCTCCATTGAGTACAGTCCGTCAACTCCAATTCTTCTAGGACAGGAACGTTAGAAAAGAAATGTTGTTTCAGATCTTCAGAATACACATGCAGGATAGCATTCCTAAGCCGATGGATCTTAAGATTTGAAAATTTTGTTGCATCAGGAAGAATAACTGGATCCCATGTATCTAACTCCAAAATAACCAGTGATCCATATGTCCCACTTGAAGGAAAGAAGCCACATCTAGGCAAAATATCTGAATACAGAATAAACTCTTCAAGATTATGCCTCGTAAATAATGCAGATACCCATTCTTCAAGCCGCAAAAATTTATTACGACTGTCAAGATAAAATTTCTTTATATCTCGTGCCGTATGGTGAAGAGAGCTTTTTGTCCACAAAATCTATAAGCATTTGATCCTGCAATTCAGCTTCCTCAATTGTGTCCTCTAGTCCAACAACCGTTGGAAGTTTCACTTCTCGGAGATCAATAACAGGTACTGATGTCCAGATGTACCTCCATCTTTTAGATAAAACACTCGTAGAAACAACATTGGGTCGGAAGAAAATTGAGTATGAAATGTACAAGGGGCTCAGGTAATTCACTAATTCTATCATTTCCTCGTGATCCACCGCGGTTCTGTTTTTTCCGCACCATGACCTCGAAAAACCTATTCATGTTGCAAATGACAATCAAAATCCTGTCTTAGATACATTTAATAGAAGAAATAAAATGTTTGAAACTCAAACCACAGAATAATCTGTGTGACATTTCCGCAAACAGCTTAAGCTCATAAAACTAATGTGTGAAATTCATATTAGAGATTGGAATTGAACCCATCAAAAACTAAGGAGATGTACAAGTTTCTTACCAATTCTTCAGAGGGATCAATCTTCAGTTAGCATAAAAATAAGGGTTTTCCACAAAATGAAAAATTGCAACTTTCCTTTCTTGCTGTATAAGTCGTTTGAAAATGATGAGACTATAAAGAGAGAAGGGGAATGAGTCGAATGACTAGTCAAAGAGGGATAATGAAAAGTCAAGGTATAAATAGAAAACGAGGAAGGATCCCTTCACACTTTTATTATCACACTATCTCACACGCTGGACGTGAATCTTGTGAATAAAAATCAAACCGTAACGGATTTGAAGCTAATGCTTCGAGGATATGTTCCTCTTACCAAGTTCTACATACCTACCAAAATGAGCACATTCTGAAATATAAAACCTCACAATCTACCGATCTTAATTTCGACGGCCAGAATTCCATTAATTTTTAACGGCTCATTTTCAATGTAGTAGATAGTGCTGTTATACGTCTCGGAATACACTCATTTTCGGTAGGAATGTAGAGCAATGTAATAATAACATATCCCCAAAATATTAGCTTCAAATCCATTACGGTTTGATTTTTATTCGCAAAAATAATTTAAAACTTGTATCTTATTTATTTTGCTAAATCATTTAAAACCTTTATTACCGAAATGAATTTCCAAAAGTACAACCAAAAACAAACACTACACTTCAAAGGGGACAACTGTGTAAACATTGAGAAAACTCGAGGCCAAACAGTGCAATTCTAAACTCTGCTCCCTAGCTAGCCCAAATTTGGCACCGTAACTGGTTTTATGCATGTTATCATTTCCTTGCATATACCAGCAGTAGCAATTTATGTCCTTTTACATGTCCTTTTACCTATTTTTTTGCTTAGCTATAATTACCATTACAGTCCAATCTTGATAAATGAATATTCGATAAACGGATAACCTCGTTAAATTATTAATATTTTTCGGTTCCGACATGGGTACAGAGGCTAAATGAATAACTTTTCTAAACGCATTAATGAATAAATTTTCTTGGGTCCTTAAAAGTCGTCTGAAAACGTTAATGAATAATTACTAAATTCTATATAAAAGATATGACACTGCTATTATGTGGCTCAAAATCATTCTGATTATTTAGTATGGACTCTATAATTTCTTCACATGTAGGTGATTCCATAACTTCATCATTCTCATCTGGATCGATCATTAATGAAAGATGACAACAGTTAATAATGAAGATTAAGAAAAAGCACTCTCTAAATGGATAAATATTCATTTATCGATAAATAAATGAGATTGCGCGATTGAGGGATATCAAAACAAATGAGGGGATATAAATTACTTCCCCCAACCAATAGTGTCTGCTAAAGGGTGTGTTTGGGGGACAAAAATACAAAAATACCCTTCCCTCAAAATAAAAATCCAAAAACATAAAACTTAAAATCCAAAAACAAAATCATATCCCCATTTCCATCTTCACTTCTTATTAATCTCTTTTAGGGTTAGGGCTTTGAAACCTAAATATTCCCCACTTCCTTTCAAATTCTAAATTTTTCCCACTCCCTTTCAAATTCTCTTCTCCTTCTCTGCCGGCTCCTCACTTTGAAAACGATTTTTTTTTTTTACATTCGGAAGTGATGAAGACCATGCCGGAATTGATGAAGACCATTCCGTCACTAAATGCCGTCATGCTCGAGAGAAATCTATCAATGCCGGTAGTCAAATGAAAAAAGATTCAATTTTCTGGATACTTTACATCATGTGCCGGAATAGAAATTTAAGCAACATACTATGCCGTTAACAGTACCGGCATGCTCGAAAATTAAATGACCGTGCCGGCAATGAACTGATAAAAATCAGAACAAATTTCAAAACAGAATAGGTTTTGAATTTCAAAACCATGTCAGAAAAAAAAAATACATCGTCGGAAGTGATGAAGACCATGCCGGAATTGATGAAGACCATGTCGAAAAATGGCGCCGGCATTCTTGGTAACTAACATTCAATGTCGTAACTTAATGCCAACATGCTCGATAGAAATCTATCAATGTCGGTAGTCAGGTGGAAAAAAATCCATTTTTTTGGATACTTTACATCATGTGCCAGCAAAGAAATTTAAGCAATATACTATGCAGTAAGCAGTTGCGGCATGCTCGAGAATTAACTGACTGTGCCGGCATTGGACTGATTAAAACCAAGCCGAACACAGCCGGGAGGGGTTACGCCCCCCGGACCTCCCCGGATAGTGGTAAACATTTATGAAAATTTCCAACAAATACCGGCATGGTTTTTTCGGTTGAATACAATGCCGACTTGCCTTTCAAAATGGGGGATATTGTTGGCCGGCATGGACATAGTATGAATACAATGACGGGAATGCTGCTACCGGCATTGTATTCATACTACGTCATGCCGGCACCGAGCTATTTCAGCTGCAACAATGGTGGATTCAAAGGAAAAAAAATCAAATTTTAAACACATTGGCACCTTTACCTGAGTATTGGGAGTGCTTGTATAATCATCGTCCATTTTTACAAAAAAAAAAGTTCCCTCTCAATTTTTTTCCCTCCTTCTACTCTCACCTCACTCACCCAAATACAAATAAAAATAAAAATACACACAAATCATTTATCAAATAATCTTATGAATTTACTAATTATAATTAAACACTAAACCTGATTAGTGAGGGGTAGATTAGGTATTATATAAAATACTTAGATAAGGGGTGACCCCGATTTGATATTTGGATCCGGTTTTTGTCTTTTTTCTCTATCCCCCAATTAGTTTTGATATCCTCCAGTTGCGCGTTCAGAAATAACCTCTCTAAACAAATATTTTTTTCTAGTCCCGAGATTATTATTTTATCAGAGGTTAAACTGTATACCTTTCGCGACCTTTGGCTAGATTGTAGTATTTATTAATTTATTCTCATAAGTAGTTGTTCTGTATGATTGTTCTCATTAATTAGCAATTATATGAGATCAAAATAGTTACAGAAGTGCTTAGGGGTTTGACTAAACATGGCATACAAGTATTTCAAGTTTTTCTTGAGGTGAGTTTAAATCTAAGTTTGTTTTTCAGTTAAAAAGTGCAGCATTGCGAACTTTCATACTCTTAACTTAGAAAAAAAATTCTGTCATTCTCCCCCCACCCACCCACCCACCCATTTCATCCCGTTTATTTTTTTGTTACACCAGCAAAAGTTGACTTGGTCTCGCACCAGACAGTTGAGCCTCAACAATTCCTTTGTGTTCTGATCGATACAAGTTTTTGAATTAAAGAGCAGATAATAAATCTAATACAATGAAAATAACAATCAACCAAATGATATATAGTTTTACTAGATACTCTAGTACTGGTAAGTATCATCTTACACGCGAACCACAGATAAGGTAAAACTTATTCCCAGATCATCTCATATAGTTCCACAGAAACTGGCCACACACACCAAAGAAAAACACACGGTACATTCAGTTTATGAATCTTAAGATGCAGTTGAGTCTTCAGTTCCTGATCAAGCTGAAAGTGGTTTGCGTGCCAAGAAAAAGTACATTGGTGTGAAAATCTCTTTCCTGTAAAAGAAGACCATAATGCATATGTTGGATATTTTCAATAACTTAGAAAATAAAACTGTTTTCGTTTTTGGTTTGTCACTATGATGGGGAAGTGTTATGTGTTGGATAAACACAATGGATGTTAGTTGGAGATGAAGGGACACCTCTAATAGGTGTGATGGTTCATAAAGGACACAACCATTCCCAACAGACACCTTATGTGTCTTTTGGAAGTGAAGAGGCATCTCCAATAGGCATGAATAACCCTATAAGTAGTGAAGGAATTCTCCCATCCTCAAGGAAAAATTCAACCTGTTTTCTCTCCATCTAAAGCATCATCAGAAATCTCTCTCATGTGTTCTTGGTTGGGTCAATGGGTGCAAACCTTGAATCCAATTTCCTGTTGTAGGGCTTTCATTGTATCCTGAAGGCATTATTTCGCATACCTGGTGCAATCGCCAATTTATATTGGGAGGGTATAAATAATCGTCTAAAAGAAATCACCCGAGCCTTGAAAGATTTTGAGTACAACAACAATTTCTTTTAGTGCTATCATCCTCTGTTTTTACCCAAATTATCCAATAGTTTTAGACGATTATTTCTTCGAGACGATAGAGGGTGAAATTTCTGCGTTAACAGATGGTTACAGCGATATAAAGAGCACGTTTCGGAGATAAGTATAATATTTCCAACAATCTTAAAGACAATTCGTTTTCGACATTTGTTTCGGTATCTTTGGAAATTTTATATTCATTGTTTTGTTTGTCAACATAACATGCTCTCTATGCAAGAAATGAATTGATATTGTCTCTTTAGAGCGGAGAACTTAGTCTCCATCATGTGGCACTTCATTTTATAGTTTTTGCATAGGAACGTCCCTTACTGTAAAATGACGGTTGATATCTGTTGATCATACAATTCGTGGTTATCATTTTATGTTGTTTTCGTTTTATACAGTAAGATATGCTTGGTAGGTCTGTTCGTATGTTGAGAATTCTTGCCGTTCTTAGTGGCTGATCACGATAACCGCCTCTCATGTGATTTATTATCAAGCATATATCCAAATTGCTCTTGATAACTTCTCGTATATGTTGTTACATATGTTTTAAGGTTTAGTGTTGTTTTCATTGTGCCGTTTCTAATAATTTAGAAACTTCCAGATTGGTATGTATATACAAGTTCTACGACATCTGGCGGGTTGTTCAAAAACCTGCAAACCTAAATGTGTCGGTTCATTTTAAATATGAACACATTAAGTTTTGTGTAACGGTATATTCCGGCGGAAGGTTTTCTTTTCTGTGAAACGTCACCATTCTTTTAATGGTGAATAGGCGTCAGTAAATGGTGCAGTATTGGGAGTGAATGATTTTATCTGCAGTGATAAAATCATTCGATACAAGAACCCACAGTTGAGTTCCCAACTAAGTTGCTTCCATAGATCCCAGTAAAGAGTTAATTAGTGAATTATTCCAAAATAATATATTTTGGATTGGTGTTCAATTCCTAAGATTCCTCTGATAGATCAATGATGGTACGTTGATTAGACGGACTAATGAAGACAGTTTATATCCTTGAACTTGAAATATAAACTTTGGGTTCAAAAGATGCAAGTGGTTCTGAAGGAAGGGAAAGTATTTCCCTCCAGTAGCACTTGTGGTGTCGTTACAATTGGAGTTAGTCATGAAATGTGGGGATAAATGTAATGGACGGTTTTTGGAAATCCATTGTATTTGTGATGTGTGTGGAGTGTGCTTCCAAACCAGGGATCAAAGTCCCTCTTTGAGAAGACATGATCTATGCCTTGAGTCACATGTTGGACATGATCTATGCTTTGAATCACCTCTTTGAGAAGACGTGATCACATGCCTTGATCTTGCTCTGAATCCATCGAGAGTCTTAGTGGAAATAAGTTAATGAAGCATAACTAGAACACATGTGAGGGTTTTTGGATTCGGCCAAGTAAAAGAATCTAAGCATGGTTTTAAATGTTTTATGAACATGTGATAGAGTAAATGGGTGTATCTCCCTGTTGAAAATGATTTTGGACTAATCCTTTTAACCGAGTATAAGAGACATCTCGGAGATACTCCACGCCAAATTTCAGATTTTTCGGACCTGTGGAAATATTTTTTGGAAATTACTCAACGGTAAGTATGTAAGCCCGTTTCATGATTGTTATGAAATGGAAGGGGAAGACACTATATGAAAGTGTCATGTATACTTTTATTATGGATGGTAATTTGTCAATAGTTGTTGAGAAAACAATTTTACGACATGAGCATAATTCTTACATAAGAATTATAGGTTCCAAATTTTTGGAAATTGGCATGTCTTAAATGACATTGAAAAGGAAAGTGGAATACCGGTGAATATGTAACGTATTGGAAGATTGGGCGGCCGACCAAATATCCAACGATAAGGTGTTACGATATTACCGATGCATAAATTATGAACTTTTGCATTACATAATGTAGAATATTAAATAGACATTGTCTATGTAATTGGGTATAAATTTGTAGAGGATTGGGCATGAGTAGAGGAGTTACTCATCGTAATAATGTGCTTGTTGAAATAGCAAGTAAGTTGCCTACAAATTTTCTATGCCTCCAGTGTATGCAAGTCTATAATGACTTCTTGTGAATTAACGGTAAATGTTAATTAGGATCACTAGAGAAGTTACAATTATTTTGTAAAATCAAATAGGAACATTTTTAATAATGTTTTTCAGAATTGATTGCATGAGTAGATGCAATTAATGAGGAGGAATGGCTTAAAACCTAACTTGTAGAGATCATATTTTGGAATAAGCCATCTCAGGAGGTCTTGATTAATTGTGAATCAGGATATGATCTATAACGTCTTTAACAAGACTTATAATGAAAAGTCAAGACATACAAGTCTTAGACAAGGAACGGTAAGTCAATTACTCAAGAAAGGAGTAATTGCAGTTAACCATTGAAACAGAGAAAAGCTTGGTAGACCTACTTATGAAGAGTCTCCCAAAGGAATTAATTTCAATGAAGTATATAGAAATGGGATTAAGGTCTGTGAAGGAAGGTTGATCTCCCATAGCAGAAACCCAACCTATGTTTTGAAAAAGATAAACAAGGTTCAATGTGGTACCAACAAGTTATGGTTGTAGATTATGGAGCACTAACATAAAACTTCCCATTTCAAGTTAGTGCTGGTTTTTTCTGCAAGAAAATAGGATGGATGTAAATCCTTAATGAGTCTGTTATTAGTAAAAGGTGTCTCGCAGAAACACCTTCGAGACTTACCTATATGAGTATGGAAATGTGGGCCGTTTCCTAAGAGAAGAAGACCGTTCTCTAAAGAAGACTCATGAATAAGGATATAAGCACAAGGCCTTTATAGTGCTTGGCTACAGAACACATGATTTATGGAATCAATATGTGTGGAGACTCCGGTTTTATCATAAGGGATACTTGGTTCAAGACTGGTTTCACCATAGAATCTTGATAAGGCTTTGAGCTTCTTACACTAAGTGAAGGTTCAAACCCAGAAGGTACCTATCATTTATGTATTGATTTCAGCGATGATGCTTAGTCCCAATTGTGCTTGAACTACGTTGGCTTGATCCCACTCGGGTACGTAGGCAGTCACTTGAGTGATGCATCCACTCCGGTTTTATAAGTTTTATTTTATTTTATGTTTTTGGTTTTTGAAAATAGGGGGAGATTGTTGGATATTTTCAATAACTTAGAAAATAAAACTGTTTTCGTTTTTGGTTTGTCACTATAATGGGGAAGTGTTCTGTGTTGGATAAACACAATGGATGTTAGGTGGAGATGAAGGGACACCTCTAATAGGTGTGATGGTTCATAAAGGACACAACCATTCCCAACAGACACCTTATGTGTCTTTTGGAAGTTAAGAGGCATCTCCAATAGGCATGAATAACCCTATAAGTAGTGAAGGAATTCTCCCATCCTTAAGAAAAAAATTCAACTTGTTTTCTCTCCATCTAAAGCATCATCAGAAATCTCTCTCATGTGTTCTTGGTTGGGTCAAGGGGTGCAAACCTTGAATCCAATTTCCTGTTGTAGGGCTTTCATTGTATCCTGAAGGCATTATTTCGCATACCTGTTGCAATCGCCAATTTATATTGGGAGGGTAGAAATAATCGTCTAAAAGAAATCACCCGAGCCTTGAAAGCTTTTGAGTACAACAACAATTTCTTTTAGTGTTATCATCCTCTGTTTTTACCCAAATTATCCAACATCATATGGGTCAGGGATTGTACAGAACCTGTAAGGTGGATAATTTCTAAGCAAATGTATATCAGATGGTATCGTTGGAAACCGATTAATAAAAAAAAAAGGATTTTTAAAGTTTTAATAAAAAACTTATAATTTATTGTTTTCTTTTGTGAATGAAATTTATTAGTCCCACATTGTGGAGTTTCCAATTTTTAGTAGTTTTAAGAGACTATATAAACCATTTAGTCCCACATCGGGGAGTTTTTTTTCTTTAAGTTGTATTTGTCAATTATATAAACAAATTCACTATTTTTGTAAAATCAATGGGAAAGGGAATGGAGAATGAATCAATTTTGGGTGATTATAAATGGAAACCGAAGTATGGGTATGCTCTCAAAGAGAGTTTTCTTACTTTCCACCAGCTACAAGGCCATCAGCAGCTTCCTCGAGGAACATTTGAACTCTTCGGCTTCCTTCCGGAGCAAACCCAACGTACTCCAAGACTTTCACCTGCACAACACATTGGATTACGTATATTCCTACTGCTTAACAAACACCTTAATAGATAAATTAGGCAAATTTCCTATAAATGTTAAGAAAGCTAACCATATTTCTAGTGCAAAAACGTCCCGTAGATGTGAGACGGAAGCTAGTCAACGAGAAGTGACTTTTGTCCAAAGGCAAATACCAAGGGACTGGTGAATCCTCAGCATTAGCAAGATCTTTATCCCATATAACCTATTTTATTCACCATACACACCAAGGGTTCATCAGATAAAGTTGTCAAGAACTTGGAATATTTAGAGAGGGATAAAGAGTACAAGCTAAAAGATTCTCGACGCTACAACATAAAGGATGCTTACTTCAAACCCTGCAAGTTTCAGAGCTTCCAGACATTGTTTTGTGCTCCTTATGTCTGAGAGGCCATCCCCGAGCTCTATTGATGCCTGGTTAGAGGAAATAAATTAGCCATCTCAGAATGCAGAAAAACATTAGGTGAAAATAACTCGGACATCCTGTTCGATGAATGTTATACTACCTTGATTTTCTGGTGCTCTTGGTTACTGGCGTCAAAAGAATCAGTCATGCACCATTCATATGCAGAAAAACACTGTCCAGGCTTTAACACCCTGTAGATCTCTTGGTAACAACCTAGCTGTTGAGCCATAAAACAACGAAACGCAGATGTGAGTCCAGGAATACCAGAAATTGTAACGAAAAACAGAAGGCTGCTAGCACTGAGAATTCAGAGTTTTTATTGAGTGTGTCTTTAAAGATCATACAGCATCTGGGGCATGGAAGGTCGCTTCTACTGCATACACTGCATCATAGGTGTTATCAGCAAAAGGCATTTTCATGAAGTCAGCCTGCAATAGTAGTAGATAAACATCTATAAGTAATCTGTTACTGACATCATAACACGACAAAGTAACAAAACACTAATAGTCAAACAGAAAGATAACCATAGATAGCGATTACAGAAGAGAAAAAAAGTCGAAATTAGGAAACTACACACCTTTACGAAATTGCAGGTACTGTCAACCCCAGCAACTCGATTAAGCGTCTGTCAAAAAAACAACTAATGTGATTGTAAGTAACCATGATCGAAAAAAAAAAAAAAAAACTTTTAAATTTATGAGAATTAGTCTTCGGATAACAACAAATACAGACCTCGCCTCTTGTTATCTGGTATTCATTGTTGTTCAACCCTGTAACACAAGTGCCACTGCCAAGGATCACCAGAGAAGCTCATTATCATCTCATATGTAGTTGTCTCTTTTTAAGAAAAACAAATTTGAGACAAGGTTTCGCTCTGATACCTAAATCTAGCAATTTCTCTTAGCGGTCCACCAATACCACATCCAACATCCAACACCTACGTTGAGAATCAAATGAACGATTTGCGCCCCATGAAACATTTAAGATAAGTTGAATATTACTACAAACTAAGTAAAGATCAATGTAAAAGTCCAGCGACACAAAGCATGCAGCCGACTAAAACGTATACCTTCTGTCCACGTTTCAATCCAAGATTTAAAGCTAGAAAGTGTTCATAGCGCTTCATGCTCTCCCTATGTGACTCTCCTTTCCATCTGGTAGCGGCCAAGCTTAGATATACTCATCAGTAAAGATTGCATATAATCCACATAGAAAGACAAATATATGCTTATCCAACCAAAACAGACTGTATTGTCATTGCCATGTAAGCACCCCAAAGAAGTAGTAGAATTATAATTTCTCAGAGGATAAAAACTAAACACAGTGCTAGCTAGCAGCTGACCTGTTTGCAAAATGGAAAGATTCACCCCATCCATATTCGTAGAAGCTGGTCACTAGATCATAGTATTTGTTTGCCTGAGATCCACAAATGCAAACATGTTCATATACAGTGATTTTTTCTAATCTTGAATATAATATAATATTATGGAAGAATCATACCCAACAATATAAAACTAAGGAGGGAGGAGGTCGAACCCAGAACACACAATTGAGAATATCTGATGATGCTAAAAAGAATAAAAAACATAAAAGTTTTTGTTTGTAATCGTGAACACAACCTTAGTACTTCTAGGGGATTTACATCCAATGGAGATATCTGTTGATCTCTAACAGACATACATGCATGGTAACTAATGGGAAACAACATGTTCAATGCGAATTCAAACTGATATTTGAATTAGCGTTTTAAAAGTTATGAATCGTCCTGGGGCGCTGTCCCGAGACTTCCCTTCGTTCAGGCAAAACTATTTTATTTCACAAGCTATTGGAAAAATCCAACATTTTGAACCTATCCCGGAAATAAAAGAAGATCACAGACCATATCAGCGTAGTTTTGTGTTCTGTCAGCCTCTTCTCCACCGTATCTAACATGATACTTCTCGTATCTATAACATAAATTGAGGCACCATATTATTACATGCAATAACCAAAAGATTAAAGAAGAGATATACTAATACAAAGCTCGCTTATATATACTTATCAACAGCTGAAAGCACTTCTTTTTTGTCAATCTTTCCGCCAACACCAGATGCGAGATCAAATGTTCCTGACTTCGACATTATTGAAATTTCTTCCTCTTTCGTTCTTTTCAAAAACTTCACAAGGATCAGTGCAGGAGATTCAGATTATACATATGAATATTTCATTCAAACAATAAAATGTCTAACTTCAACATCAAAATGATACAAAATATATATTCATTCAGTTGCAAGTTAAGTGGACATAGTCTTTCTACAAAATCTAGAGAAATACTGAAGAAGTAGCTAGAAGAAAGAAACAGAAAATACTTGTGTGTGTTTTGAAAGGAGTATCTGAAAGTCTTTGGAGAAAAATCTTGACGAGAAAGAGAGTATTTAAAGAGCTGTGGGATGGAATATGAATCCACTAATGCATATTTTTTCTTTTTTGATGAAAGAAAAATAGCAACATATATATAGTACGCTGTTTGACAACTGATCTCGTATCAGTTAAAGCCTTAAAGGACATTTAGACCTTTTCGCCAATTTAAGGAAAACAAAAGGAAAAAAAGAATATCTCGTGGTGTGATCTAATCAAGTGACCATTTAGTTTAGTTAAGTTTAATTCACTGTGTTTACTACCTGTCATTCAACGAAAGTCTTTACCCTTTGTTGTTTGAAAGTTTAGTTAAGGTTATTTGATTCATTATGGTGTACTTATCGTTTCGTGGAATCTTAGTACTTTTCTTTTTCATGGTGTTTCATTATGTTAAGTTTTTTTTTGTTTTTTTTTAGTCAAGTACTTGAGTTCATTTCATTTTTTGTATATTTCGTTCCGCAAAAATTGTGCCCTTTGATGGTTAGTTATGTTTTGTACTTGTCGTTCCAGAGAGTCTCTTTCGTTTTTATTTTCATGGTGTTACTCTTTGTTTATATCTCGGCCGAATATTTAGATCTGACGTATAGTTAAGCTCCTTGATTAATTGATATTAGTGTCTGTTAATCTCACATATTTTCAGGGTCTGATTAATGAGATATTTGGTAAAATGGTCATTAGTTTTATAGCTAATTAGGGTCTGAGTCGTAGAAGATGCAGTTGATGTATTAGGATCGTAGACTAATCCAAAACTAATTTGACCGTCTAAAATTTTTACCAATGTGCCCTTGTAAAGTAGTTAAAACTTAAAAGACATTGTATCCTAACGTCACTTTGAAACTTAACTGGGTTCAAATTAACCTGGCGTCATTAGGGGTCACTCAAAGGGATATAGGCCAACAATAAAGCCAAATATGATCACCCAAACCTAAAATAAGTTACCCCTTATCTCGTATATTTCTTAATGGTAAAATTACCCTTACATAATCGGTAGATAATATATTATTTTTATCCTCCGAATGCATTCGGTAGACAAAATAAAAAGCATGCGTCTAAATGTAGTGGGTGCAGTATTTGAATGAATGTTGTTTCATTTTTTTTTCTACGGTTTTTCTGTTCTTTCCCAGATTCGGGAGATATTCATGATTTAAAACTCCCGAATGTATTTGTGTTCTTTATTTCTCAAGAACATCGACAATATTAGGGAGATAGAATTATAGGTTAACTTCCGATTATTACAAGTTCAAAATTTGAAAAATCTCTGTTTTTCCAAAATTATGATTTTTTGGGCCACCGTATATTCGGGAGTTTATTCAAATGACATATCTTCCAAATATTACTATGGAAGAACCTACCATGCCATGGCTCTAAGTGGTTCCAAGGGCCATTTTAGAAGGTTAGGCAACATACATTCGGTAGTAAATTTAACTTCTGAATGTATATTGCCCCAAAATGAGATTTTTCCAAAATCCTAAAATTTTCGAACTTTGGTACTACCAGAATCGGTAGTAAAGTGTGTTACTTTAACCTCCGAATATACTCAATTTTTGAATTTTAGCACTACCATAATCGGTAGTAAATTTAACTTCCGAATGTATATTGTGTAAGGACCCTCAAGCTCGTCATGGCTATTAGACCGATCAAGTGACGAATTAGTCGATAATAACTCGATTAGGTTAACACGAACGTTAATTAATAGAAATTAATCTAACAACGATCTAGATACGAAATTAGTATCACTGAATAGGTTTCAGATACTTTTGCAGAATGGACTACTCGAACGTGTCAATCGGATATCGGACGGCAAAGATATTATAGGTTTAGTTTGAAGGGTAAAATCGTTATTTCATTGGAAAAAGGCTATTGATGCAACCCTGACACGTTGTGGCTCCCCTTATCAAAGAAAGTGTGTGTCCTAGCATTTCCCTTGGGCCATATCCCCTCGACCGAATCGAAGAGAAGTTATTCTATTTTCTTCTTCTTCTTATCTTCTCGTTTCTTCTTTCTTCTTTTGCTTCTTCTCTGTTTTTCCTTAATTCTTCTTCTGTTCGAGTTTTGAGAGATCAAATAGGAGGTATAAGATCATATGAGTAAGCGTATGAGCAAGGGATCATTAGATGATGGTGATGAAGTCTGATGTTGATTCAAAATCGAAGGAAGAAGTGAATTAAGATTGGGGTTTTCTAGAGTTCTTGTGAAATTGAAGATGAGATCGAAACAAAAGGAGTAAGATTAAGTATGGGTATTCATTATTGTAGCAAATAAGAAGTTCTATCAAGTGATTTTCAAATCGCAATGAAGAATCGGTAATCTAGGGTTTACAAGAATAACCCAGAAAAACATTTGAAGATGAAAAGTGTTCTAAGAAAGTGATTAGAGATGGGTTTGATGTGGATTAGATTGTTGATTGAAGCTGAGTTGTACTAGCAGTGAAGTTTGATTCAATTTAAGATTTGGGGTTTCTCTGAGTTTGATTCTGAGATGAATTCAATGATGATGATGTTTGAATCCTTGAGCCGAGAGAGATGATTCTGGTGGTTGAATTAAAGATGTGAAATTGTTCTGAGGAAGAATCGAAAATAAAGGTAATTTAGATATTTTGGTTCTTGAATCTGTTTTACCTATTTTTGGCATAGTTATGATTCCTAGATGGTTGCTTAAAATGAAATATTGAATTGATTAAATAAAGTCTTGGTTGTGGTTTGATTGTGATATTGGTTGGTTGTTGCAGTGAAGAACTAGTGGTGGTTAAGAAGTATGATAGGAGTTGAGTTGCAGGTATGTGAAACTGTAAAGGGGATTGGTTGTAATAAAGATGATGATCTTGAAGAAATGGGTATTATGGAATTGGGAGTGCAATCGGAATTGAGGCTTGGAGAATATGAATGAACTGGTGGTGATTCTGTAACTTTTGGTGATGCTAAGGCAGAGGTTGTAGTATTGTTTCTGTTTGAGACTTTGTGGAAATGAAATCGAGTAGCTGGTGCCGGTGGTATTGCAGTTAGTGGGTCTGACATAGTAAAGCTACTGAATTTTAATGATTAATTGTAGTTGATAATTAAATTAAGATTTGTGATAGATGTGTTGGGTCTGGAATTAAACTGTGTGGAGTTGTGGCAAAAGATTAGAGGGGTGAAATGTAATTGGAGTAAGAAGTATTGTATTACTGTGACTGGTGGTGTTATCTGTGCTTTGAGGTTAAGTCAGTAATGAGGGTTATTCTGATTTACAAGAAGTTATATTGAATTTGGTGGATGGATGTTATCTGAGTTGAGAATTTAGCTGAGCTGTTGTAGTTGAGTTATGGAAATCACAGGGCTGGGAAGTTAAGAATTACATGTAATGAAATGGTTGAGTATGGATTAAAAAATGGTTGCTGAGTTGTTTTGAATTGTGTCGATGATAATGAAGGTGATGCGGGTGAAATGCAGGGGATATCAATGAATGGTAGTGGTGTTAGGATTCTGAGTTTGTATCTCAGATAATGATGGGTGTTAGAGATTATATTGTGTATTGTTAAATTACAGTGGTGGACCAGATAGGATGAAAGTGGTGTGTTGGTTAGATGTTAGAGCAGAACTATTGGTGGATGGTGTTGATTGTGTTAAGCTAAGATTGAACTATGGGAGTACAATGTCAGTAATGTTGATGGGAGTAGTATTGTTTGAAATTGGGTTGAGATATTCTGATTTTTAGTGGTTGAAGTAATTGGATTTGAGACAGTCTGTGATAGGGATGAAATGAGTATTGCCTGTGAAGATGTAATTGGTGGCATAGAGTATTGTTGTGTCTTGAGTTGGGAGAGTAGAAATTATGTAGGAATGATGTGTAGAATCAAGGTTGGATAGTCTCTTTGAAAGCCTGCTGCTACTGCAATTGCAGTTAATCTATTAACAAAGATCGATTCAAATGATGAACCAGTGGATCGTGGATCTCGAGGTAGGCGTGGCCTATCATAAAAAAAAGGTGTGGGATTGCATTTGACAGTTTTGTAATCATTATTGTTGTTTTTATAAAAGTTTATGTTTTACAAACTCATGCATTGTCTAGTTGTGCATTACATGCTTTGTTTAAATTGCATTACGATTATTCTGTTAATTCTGTGAATCTTTCCATGATTTGGAAAGGACTTGTAATGTGTTGTGAATATGAATTGTTATGGGAAATGAAAATTTCCACTTATGGTATATAGGATACGCTCCTTCACATTTATACCTACTTTAATTCAGCTTTTATTGTTTAGAGTTGGTCACCATGGTCTTGGTGGCATCGATAGCTAAATAGGTGTGAATTGCTGGTTAGGAATTTACAACCATATTAGTACATTGTTTGACGAAGGAGTTTGTTCCATATACATGTATGATTATTTCAGTGACTTAGTCACTGTTTAATATTTTGGAAAAACATGTACTGTTTTCCAACACTTGCCTATGATTACTTAGAAGTTAAATGTTAATTATTCCCACTTCGGTTTCTGTGACAGATCAGGGTTGCGCAGCGAAAGCTTCACGGTTTGACTTCGCTAGTTGATTAACTTCTGTTATATTTATTATGTTGTATATTTTATTTAAAAACCAATTGACTATTATATATGTATCATTTGAGAGAAGATCTTGTATATATATTTCTGAGCGGGGTTAGCTTTGGGTTAAGTTTTTGTAGAAGATTTCTTAATTGAAAGTTTAAGTGTTTAATTTGGATTCTTAGTGCCTCTTTATTTAGCTAATTTCTTGGATTAGTCAGCTGCTAGCTTATGGGGCGCTACAAAGTTGGCATCAGAGCTCATTACTAGATCTTAAATGGGAATAGTTAGAATTAACCAGTGCCAGTTAGTGAACTAGATTAGTTTAGAACTGGGTTGGGTTTGTGAGATAAATCTTAATCATTAAAAGTTATCAATAATCAAAATAATTATTTGATTGATTGACTTGTTTGTTTGGTGGTTTGTATAATGAAATAATAATTGGAGGGTACACCAGTACTTTAGCTAATAAGAATTTGAGAATAATTAATCTAAAAAGTATGAACAAGTACACAAACCAATACTAAAAATGTAGAGAACAGGTTTATTGATAAATCTTGAAAGTCACGTAGAAATTTATTTAGTATCTTGCCTTATGCGTAGGATCGATAATTTATAATCACAAAAATGTTAATAATATTTGTAAGAGTAGTTAGAATAATATTTCAACCATCAATGTTAACAATAAAATATTATTATAACAGTAACTATAATAAATGTAAAGAAAATTTTAATAAAATTATTTTGTTAACATTTAGCAATTAATGTCACGTTGCACTTAACTTAACTAATTATGATTAAATAATTATTAAAGATCTAATAATGATTAATATTTATTATTATTATTAACGAAGTAAATTAATTACAAGTTAAGGATAAATGTTTTGCGTCTAAACTAGATAGTTAAAATGATAGTTATTAAATGTTAGACTTAAGAAAGCGAGATATAACGTATAAATAAAAAGACTCAACTTGTTAGAAATATTGTACCGAAATTATCTTTAGGCTAACAAATGATCCAGTAAATCTTTTAAAATGAAACAAATAGACATGAAGTAATAATAATAATATTCAAATGTTTAGTGTAATATTATAATTAAAAGAAAATAAACTCGTATATTAATAGGATTCTTCTTCGTAAATAAATTCAACCATCTTTTGAAATGGAAAATTTGTATGACGAACATCAACTATTATAATTTAAATTAGTATTATATTGAGCATAACTTAAATTAACATTTCATTTATAAATATATAGCAATAAAATAATGATTATGATTAAATAGCAATGGAAAATTATTAGTGCTTATCTATAATTAAGGTTTGCAAATTAAAATAAAAATAAAAATAATTTTATTTGTTCTCTCTCATGTTTTCTGTCCGGCGACTCAGTCCGGTGATTGGGAAATCATCCCAATCTCGGCTTTCACCATGAGTTCGACAGTTTTTGATCGTAGTGTTGCTTTCCGATCGTTTTCCCTCATCCCTTTTCATAATCGATTTCCATATTTTCATTCGTTTTTGCTTTCATCCTTGTCTTTTTCTTTTTCTTTTGTTCACTCTTTAGGGTTTTCTACGGTTTTACTTTGGGTTTTTTTTTTTTACTTTGGTTTTGCTTTCCACGATTTTTCTTCTTCGCATTAATGCCCAGAGTCACTCGATCTTCACAGGCTACACAAATCCCCTCCACCCAGCTATCTTCCCCGTCGACGTTTGCTCACGAGAATGTATGCCATTGTCCCTTCAAGAACTTTCACAACTATGGTGATGGGGTTCATGGCAGAGGCTATGTTAAAGGTTCAATTGTGAAGCATCTTCACGACAAACACCTTTTCTCGGCTGAAAGAAAAGACGTTGTTCGAAACTTGTTGGTTGGAGACGTTTTAGTGTACCTTGGTATGGAGAAAGTTTTAGGTAGTCTGCATATGTGGTTGTGTACAAAATGTCTCTACCTGAATGCATGGTCCAAACCTTGTAAAGGGCATGAAGGAGCTTGGCACGACTTCATCCCAAGTCCTGTCAATGGTGGTGAAGCTGAATTCTTGATTCACGGTTTGCCTAAACCTGCTGCCTCGCAGTCTGTAGATTTGGAGGACGTTGCTTTGGCTGGTGAGAGTTATGGTAGTGTAGCTGTAGCTTTGGTGGAGGTTTCGACTGGCAGCGACGCAGATACGCTGTCTACTGGACTGCTCAACAGTATGCTCCAACGAAATTTTCCAACGGTGAGTTGCATTCCTCACAAATGCAGGCTTGCTTTTTCAAGGGCCCTTAAAGCTTTCCTTATCGAGTTCTTGCTTCTCCTTCCAATTTGACGTTTTGGATTCGACTATTACTTCTCCCTATTTGCACTCTATCCATGTACCAGCCTAAGAATTCTGCTGAGCGTAAATCTAGTAGTCGTAAGAGACTACAGGTAGCTGCGATCATCCAAGCTTTGAATGTCTGGAGAGAGCCCAACGGCTGTTTCATTTTGGTGAATAATTTTCTACAAAAACAACTCCATCCGGGTTCTAAGAAAGATGATGAGAAGAAGGTGGAAGAGAAGCAACAAGCAGCTACCATTCGGGCCTGCCAAAATAAAATTAACTCTGGGCATTACGCTGCTGCTATCCGGGTTTTGTCGTCATCAGGAGTAACACCTTTTGAAGAACAGACCTATCTTCACTTAGTGGAAAAACATCCCATGGCCTCACCTCCTTTGATTCCCACGGATGATATCGGCGACCCAATTTGTGTGGGGACTAAGGCTGTTCTAGGGGCGATTAGAAGCTTCCCTAAGGGTACTTCTGGAGGTCGTGATGGCCTTCGCGCATAACACTTAGTTGATGCTCTTAGTGGAGCGGCGGCGGCAGTAGCAGACGATTTGGTTATGTCTATTTCTGGGGTTGTCAATCTTTGGTTGGCCGGTAGATGCCCAAGTGAATTAGGCGAATTTATTGCTAGTGCACCTTTGACACCGTTACTGAAGCCTGGGGGGCCTTAGACCCATTGAAGTTGGTACGGTTTGGCATAGATTGGTTTCTAAGGTGGCTGCCTTCGCTGTTGGTAAAGATATGACTTCTTATTTGGGGGATTACCAATTTTGTGTTGGTGTTCCGGTGGGAGGTGAAGGTATTTTACATGTTGTAAATCGCCTTTTGGAATTGAAGAGCCAGTCGAACAAGATGTCAATGTTGCTAATTGACTTCTCTAATGCTTTCAACCTGGTGAGTAGGTCTCATCTCATCAAGGAAGTTCGCATCCATTGTCCAGGTATTTCTCGATGGGTTGAATTTTGCTACTCTCGTCCGGCTAAGCTTTATTATGCCCAATATTGTTTGTCTTCTGCGCTTGGTGTTCAACAAGGGGATCCCTTCGGTCCTTTGTTATTTTCTTTGACTCTTCACCCCTTAGTGAAGAACATCGCCTCCCAGTGTAATATCAATTTGCACGCCTAGTATCTTGATGATGGTACAATTATTAGTGACTCCTTGGAAGTGGCTAAGGATTTGCGTATAATTGAATCTGAAGGTCCGAACAGGGGACTACACCTCAACATAATGAAGACAGAAGTCTTTTGGCCTTCCCCTGATCCTATAAGTACAGCAGAAGATGTTTTCCCACCGGATATTGGTAGACCTTCTGGGGGTGTCAAACTTTTGGGTGGACCTGTGAGTTTGGATATTGGATTTATTAGTGACATGTTGTTGAATAGGGTGCACAAAACTGTTCAACTAATGGATGCGATAAAAAAACTCAGGGATCCTCAAAGTGAGATGCTTCTACTTCGTAATTGTACTGGAGTGTGTAGACTTTACTTTGCCTTGAGGACTACCAATCCTGCTGCTATTCAACCTGCTACTGATTTCTTTGATGACCAGTTATTTCAGTATTTGAGACTTTTAATTACTGAGGATGATGCAGGTTTCGGTCCTTTGCAGAAGAGATTAGCTACCTTACCCATTAAAGATGGTGGACTTGGCATTTATATCATGGCTGATACTCGAGCGTATTGCTTTCTTGCTTCTCAGAGCCAGACTACTTCAGTGCCGAAAGCAATCCTTGGTGACTTATTCTCAACGGACATAGGTTCTGCCTATAATTTGGCTCTTCAGACCTTTACCCAGGTATGTGGATTGTCGTCTACCTACTGTGTCGATGATTCTGCCCCCCTCCCTTCCATGCATTCCCTGACAGTAGTCTATTTTTATGCAGTTAAGAATCAAATCCCCGACCAATTTGTTATGTCTGAACGAGACTCTATCTTATGGCAATGCAATCGTCTTAAACATGCACAAGACTATCTTATGGCGGTGCCTATCAGTGGGCTCAACCAATGTCTCGGGCCGAGCCAATTCAGGGTTGTGATGTGTTATCGACTCGGTATTCCTATGTTCACTGAGAACAGTTCTTGTCCAAGTTGTAACAAACCTATGGAAATCTTTGGTGATCACGCGCTTCATTGTTCTAAGGATATTGGATATAAGTTTCTCCATGATGTTGTTCGGGACGTTGTTTTTGACATTTGTAACAAAGCCAATGTACCTGCGCGCAAAGAGGTTTCTATTAGCCCTCGAGTGGATGATGGTAGAGATCTAAATCCTGGTGATATCCTCGTTCTTAACTGGGACAATGGGAAGGATATTTGCATGGATGTCACATGTGTATCCCCTTTCACTGGTGAGGGTGTCCGTTCCTTCGCTCCTGGAAAGGATATTTCTGGGGATGTTTCTCGCAAACAGACCAAGTATTTGGACAAGTGTGCTGCAACTGATGCCAGTAGTGGCTTTTTCCACCTTAGGTGAGCTCGGGGAGGATGCTATTGTATTTTTAAAACTCTTACGGAATTGCTTGATAAGCAATGATGCCAGTAGTGGCTTAGGCAGTTTTATTTTTTATAGAGTAGGCGTTGTTATTCAAAGAGGAGTTGGGGCCCATCTTGTTTCTAGGTTACCAACCAAAAGCTCTGTGTAAATTAATTATTTTTAAATATATTCCTATTATTAATTATTAAAATACTAATAATAATAAGCAATGCCAAAGCCCCGACTGTTTATTGTTTATTGTTTGTTGCATTTTGATGCGACCATTGCTTTCCAGGATTTTCATACAAAATTTCTTTTTAGGGTTTTCACAACTCTTCTTACATTTGGAATAAGCAATGCCAAAGCCCCGACTACGATCCTCAGCTACTTCTGAATGCAATGCCGACCTGGGTTCCCAATATTCCCAATATTCTATGGCTTCCTCATCGTCACAGGAGGACAAGATCCCTTGCCCCTTTTCTTCGTTTAATGGTTGTCAGGGTGGTACTGGTGGACTAGGTTATTCCAGAAGTGGCTGGATTAGGCACCTTAGAGATCAACACTTTCCTTCTGAAAGTGCCAAACAGGTCTGCAGGGAGAGGATTCAGCACGATGCACACTACTTTGCTGCCTGAGAAGGTGTTCTACAAGATGCGCAGTGGTGGTTGTGTACCAGGTGCATGACCACTCATACATGGAAGATGTCTTGTAAAACGAAATCACACTTTGCAGAAGTCATACCAGGGCCGTTCAATGGTATTGGTGCAGATTTCCTAATTTTTGGCGTGGAGAAGCCTCATAACGTGTTCCTAGTTGCAGCTGATAGTTCAGCGCCAAGTGAACCGATCAATGATGGCATTGCAGGGCTTACTGTGGACATTCTCAATCAAATGATGCAGAGACAGACCCCGAATACGGTCAGCATTCTACCACATTGCAGACTGCATTTTTCACATACGCTGAAATTGGCCTTGGATTTTGTTATTACAAACCCCACATGCATTGCTGCCTGGATACGTATTCTTTTGTTGCCGATTTGCACCTTAAACTTGTATGAACCACAAAGCTCGAGTGAGGAATGCTCTGGGAATACAAAGAAGCTACAAATAGCAGCGATCAATAGAGCACTAATGTCTTGATGTGAGCCTTCAGGCTGTCTCACTTTAGTTCAACATTTGCTTGACCTGATTAAGCAGCCTCCAAAGCAGCGTGCTCCCAGCAAGAAGAAAACTAGCAAACATTTGGCTGCCTGCAAGAAGAAGCTAAGTTATGGTCAATACACCGCTGCTATACGTATCCTCTCATCTAGTGGTGTTTCTTCTCCGACCCCAGATACTTTGCATGAACTCCAAAAAAAAACATCCCCTAGCTTGACCTCCCGTCATTCCCGCAGAAGACATTTCATCTCCTGCCATGACTGTGAACGCTACAGATGTCCTTGCTGCTCTCAAGAGCTTTCCTAAGGGAACGTCCTGTGGCAGGGATGGCCTCAGAGCTCAGCATCTCCTTGATGCTTTGAGTGGATCTAGTTCTGCTATTACGGAAGAAGTGCTGCAGTCGATTACTGGCGTCGTTAATCTGTTGCTTGCAGGCAAATGCCCCTCTGTTCTTGGTGAATTCGTTTCCAGCGCCCCTTTGACGCCATTTCTCAAGCCTGGTGGTGTTTTGAGACGCATCGCAGTGGGTACCATTTGGCGTAGGTTGTGCTCCAAATTGGCTGCCAACTCTGTCTGTAAAAACTTGAATACTTATCTTGGCAACTTCCAGTTTGGTGTAGGTGTTCCGGTGGGAGGGGAAGGCATTTTGCACTCGGACAACATACTGCTTGAGTTGTGTGGTACTGACGCCACAAAATCTATGTTGTTGATCGATTTTTCTAACGCCTTTAATCTCGTCGATCGGTCTACTATCATTAGAGAGGTACGCACTCGATGCCCTAGTATTGCATACTGGGTAGAATTCTGCTACACCCACCTCTCCAGGCTATATTACCGTGACCACATCTTATCCTCTACACAAGGAGTGCAACAGGGCGACCCCCTTGGTCCCCTGTTGTACGCTTTAGATCTACACCCACTCGTGGAGAAGATTTCTTCTAATTGTAATCTAGATTTCCATGCTTGGTATCTAGACGACAGCACCATAGCAGGCGATACGATGGAGGTATCCAAAGCTCTTAAAATTCTTCAGGAAGATGGACCAGGCTACGGGTTACATCTTAATATTTCAAAGACCGAATTATTTTGGCCTTCGTATGACATGAGATGAGATGTTGTTGATGCCTTTATGGTGAATATTGGAAAGCCCATAGCGGGTGTTCGGTTTCTTGGTGGGCCGGTAAGTTTAAATTCGAATTTTTGCTGCAGTACTGTGACACACATAATTGATAAGACCATACAACTTATGGACAAAATCCAAGAGCTGCAAGATCCCCAATGCGAACTCCTGTTATTGCGTAGTTGTACTGGGGTATCGAGGTTGTATTTTTCCTTGCGTACCACCTTCCCGAAAGTGCTAGGACCTGCTGCTGAACGTTTTGATGGCTATCTCTTGCAGTATCTTTGTCGCCTGGTGGTTGGTGATGGTGCCGGCTTTGGGGTAGTCCAACAGCGATTGGCTACACTTCCCATCAAGGATGGTGGCTTTGGTATTCTTACGATGTCAGATACAATGAAATACTGCTACCTAGCTTCTCAGGTGCAGACCCGACATTTGCAGCATTCTATTTTGAAGATGCCTGCTACCACAGAACCCAGTCCTGAATTTCACAGCGCCTTACAATCTTTCAAGCAAGCTTGTGGGATTTCCTCTTCGGATTTCAACATTAATGATACCGCCCCCCTTTATATGAAGTCTTTGGCGGATATTTATTTTGGTGCAGTTCGAAGTCAGGTACCCTCCACCTTTGCTCTTTCATCACGTGAGGTTGTTGTTTGGCAGTGTAATAGATCCGTCCATGTTATGGACTTCCTTAAGGCAGTCCCGATTCCTGGGCTTGGCCAGGCTATTGGGCCTAGGAAGTTTAGCTCAGTGCTTCAGTACCGCTTGGAAATACCTCTTTTTGCTGAGGGTATTAAGTGCTCTTGTTGCGGCAGGCTTATGGATACCTTCGGGGACCATGCCATCCATTGCGCAAGCGAGGTCGGGCTCAAATTCAGACATGATTTGGTGAAGGATATTTTGGCAGATATGTGTTATCGTGCAGGGGTGGTAGCTAGAAAGGAGGTTTCGTTAGGCGTCATCAATGGCAAGGATTTTCGTCCATCGGATATTATGGCTTATAATTGGGAAGATGCCAAGGATGTTTGCCTTGATGTTACTGGAGTTTCCCCTTTCACTAGTGCTCGTACTCGCAACTTTATCCCTGGTCACGCCATTTCTGCAGCTGTTACCCGCAAGAACAATAAATACTTGAGTGTTTGTACTTCACTCGGTTATGTTTTTGGGGTACTGGCCTTTTCCACCTTTGGTGAACTTGGTTCGGATTTTGTACTTTTTTTGAAGCGAATTAGGAATTGCATGGCTCATCATGATGCCAATTTCAAAATGGGCAATTCTCTTTTTCATAGGTTAGGGATCGTTATCCAAAAAGGTGTCGGCGCCCAGCTTGTTGCTAGGTTGCCCACCATCTCCTGTAACGTTGATTTCGATATTGAGTTATAATAAAAGCCTTGCGGCGTCCTTTTTTTTTATAATAATAATAATAACAAATTTGAATTTTTTGTTTTGCGTTTAAACCAGATAGATAAATAGGACTTCTTCTGTAGGATTAAGAATATGAGGTCATATAAGGCATAAAATAAAGACTAAAACTTGTTAGCGATCTTATACCTAAATTATTTTTAGTCTAATAAATGATTCACTAAATCACTAAGATACACATGAAGTAATATTCATAATACTTGAATGCTTGGAACAATATTAAACTTAAAGGAGAATAAATTGCCTGTGAATAAGATACTCATTATTAGTACCCAAAATCTATAGACAATCAAAACGTATTATAATTTTTATGAAGACGCAAATTTAAATTATATTAAATTACCAACACAAATATTTAACAAGATATGATATACAGATTCAATCTGAATGAATAAAATTTATTATGTCAGTCCTTAAGTGAATGTAAAAAAAAATATATTTACAAGATTAGGGATTAATAAAATTAAACTAAGTATTACTACTAAATAGTTATTTTGACTGTATTTTAGTTACGCTAGTAATCAAAAATGAAAATTTGATAAAACAATAATGAAAATGATAGTATAGTTAAGACAATAATTTTTAATAAGATAAGCAAATAATAATATTATATAATGCTAGTTATTATATAAATTTAGAGTTATTGTAAACATTGTTTGGATATAACTATAAGATAGTATTAGCAAAGTGTAATTTTTATTAATAGTACAACTTAAGGATTATTTAACAATAATATAAATTTAAGAAAATTTAGTTAGATCAAATGAAATTTAAACTTAGCATTGCGATTAATTATTATTAACTTTTATCGGTCTAAGAAATAAGAAATAAATGTAACAATTATAATAATAAATTATTAATACCAAACGACTATGAAAGAAATTGTTAGCCGTTATTTAATTATATATCAAGTCACATGATAAAATAAACAAATAGATGCTTTGAACATAATAATAGTAACATTTGAATAATGATTATAATATTTAGTTATTCTTAAATAGTAAATGTATTTAAAAAATTATATTACCTCCGTTTCAGGAAAAGTGTTACTTTCACTTTTTCATTTTAACCTAAAAATAGGCCAAATTGTAAAAGTGAAAGTAACACTTTTCCTGAAACGGAGGGAGTATATGATATTACAGCAAAGCTAAAAATATCGGATATCATAAATTGACTTCAGATCGAAATTGGATTACTTATAATGATAAAATAAATAAATAATAATAATCATAAATAAATAAATAAATAAATAATTTGATGATTAAATTGTTTAAAATGTTGTAAACTATTTATATATTTTACGAAGTAAAATTTTCAGAATTACATCAATTTTAAGATAGAAGTTGAAGACTAATTAATTTTAATAAATTAATACTTAGTAATCCAGCACTGGGGAATAGTGAGGTTGGTAATTCTGATATGTTCAGGTGATACTTGTTAGGTAGTAGGCATTGTCAGGCGTCGCAAACCTAGACAGGGCAACTGCATTCTTGTATCACTAGGCATTGAAGGGAGACTTGCTTCTATTAGTGAACTAATAGATCCCAAATTTTAATGAGAAACTTTATTATTGAATATCTTCTAAAAGTACTTACAACTAGTAATTTATTGACATATAAATTAGTGTAGAAAATTTAAATCTAAAAATTCATAGTTTCCATTATAGAGAATCATTCATGTAAAAAACTTAGACATTCCTCTTGGATATAACTTAAATCAGTATAGTTGAACCTAGAGACACAAATTTTAGCAGTAGAAATCCATATAGGGTTGTGCTTTATTCTTGTTGTTTGCGCTTAGATAAGAAATAAGATTACTCTATAAGGTGGGGAGTTTTTGAAGAACAGGAGGATGGTTTGATTTTCGAGGACGAAAATGAATAAGGTGGGGAGAATGTAAGGACCCTCAAGCTCGTCAAGGCTATTAGACCGATCAAGTGACGAATTAGTATATAATAACTCGATTAGATTAACACGAACGTTAATTAATAGAAATTAATCTAACAACGATCTAGTTACGAAATTAGTATCACTGAATAGGTTTCAGAAACTTTTGCAGAATGGACTACTCGAACGTGTTAATCGGATATCGGACGAAAAAGATATCATTGGTTTAGTATGAAGGGTAAAATCGTCATTTCATTGGAAAAAGGCTATTGATGCAACTCTGACACGTTGTGTCTCCCCTTATCAAAGAAAGTGTGTGTCCTAGCATTTCGCTTGGGCCATATCCCCTCGACCGAATCGAAGAGAAGTCATTCTCTTTTCTTCTTATCTTCTCGTTTCTTCTTTCTTCTTTTGCTTCTTCTCTGTTTTTCCTCAATTTTTCTTCTGTTCGAGTTTTGAGATATCAAATAGGAGGTATAAGATCATGTGAGTAAGCGTATGAGCAAGGGATCATTAGATGATGATGGTGATGACGTCTGATGTTGATTCAAAATCGAAGGAAGAAGTGAATTAAGATTGGGGTTTTCTGGAGTTCTTGTGAAATTGAAGATGAGATCGAAACAAGAGGAGTAAGATTAAGTATGGGTATTCATTATTGTAGCAAAGAAGATGTTTTATCAAGTGATTTTCAAATCTCAATGAAGAATCGGTAATCTAGGGTTTACAAGAATAACCCAGAAAATCGTTTGAAGATGAAATTAGTGTTCTAAGAAAGTGATTAGAGATGGGTTTGATGTGGATTACAGTATTGATTGAAGCTAAGTTGTACTAGCAGTGAATTTTGATTCGATTTAAGAGTTGGGGTTTCTCTGAGTTTGATTCTGAGATGAATTCAATGATGATGATGTTTGAAGCCTTGAGCCGAGAGAGATGATTCTGGTGGTAGAATTAAAGATATGAAATTGTTCCGCGAAAGAATCGAAAATAAAGGTAATTTAGATATTTTTGTCCTTGAATCTGTTTTACCTATTTTTGGCATAGTTATGATTTATAGATGGGTTGTTTAAAATGAAAGATTGAATTGATTAAATAAAGTCTTGGTTGTGGTTTGATTGTGATGTTGGTTGGTTGTTGCAGTGAAGAACTAGTGGTGGTTAAGAAGTATGATAGGAGTTGAGTTGTAGGTATGTGCAACTGTAAAGGGGATTGGTTGTAATGAAGATGATTATCTTGAAGAAATGGGTATTATGGAATTATTGTATGGGTGAGTGCAATCTAAATTGAGGCTTGGAGAATATGAATGAACTGGTGGTGATTCTGTAACTGTTGGTGATGCTAAGGAAGAGGTTGTGGTATTGTTTGTGTTTGAGACTTTGTGGAAATGAAGTCGAGTAGCTGGTGGTGGTGGTATTGCAGTTAGTGGGTCTGACATAGTAAAGCTACTGAATTTTAATGATTAATTGTAGTTGATAATTAAATTAAGATCTGTGATAGATGTGTTGGGTCTGGAATTGAACTGTGTGGAGTTGTGGTGAAAGATTAGAGGGATGAAATGTAATTGGAGTAAGAAGTATTGTATTACTGTGACTGGTGGTGTTATATGTGCTTTGAGGTTAAGTCAGTAATGAGGGTTGTTCTGATTTACAAGAAGTTATATTGAATTTGGTGGATGGATGTTATCTGAGTTGAGAATTTATCTGAGCTGTTGTGGTTGAGTTATGGAAATCACAGGGCTGGGAAGTTAAGAATTACAGGTAATGAAATGGTTGAGTATGGATTACCAAATGGTTGCTAAGTTGTTTTAAATTATGTCGATGATAATGAAGGTGATGCAGGTGACCTGCAGGGGATATCAATGAATGGTAGTGGTGTTAGGATTATGAGTTTGTATCTCAGATAATGATGGGTGTTAAAGATTATATTGTGTATTGTTAAATTGCAGTGGTGGACCAGATAGGATGAAAGTGGTGTGTTGGTTAGATGTTAGAGCAGAACTATTGGTGGATGGTGTTGATTGTGTTAAGCTAAGATTGAACTATGGGAGTACAATGTCAGTAATGTTGCAGGGAGTAGTATTGTTTGAAATTGGGTTGAGATATTCTGATTTGTAGTGGTTGAAGTAATTGGATTTGAGACAGTCTGTTATAGGGATGAAATGAGTATTTCCTGTGAAGATGTAATTAGTAGCGTAGAGTATTGTTGTGTCTTGAGTTGGGAGAGTAGAAATTATGTAGGAATGATGTGTAGAATCAAGGTTGGATAGTCTCTTTGAAAGCATGCTGCTACTGCAATTGCAGTTAATCTATTAACAACGATCGATTCAAAGGATGAACCAGTGGATCGTGGATCTCGAGGTAGGCGTGGCCTGTAATCAAAAAAAGGTGTGGGATTGCATTTGACAGTTTTGTAATCATTATTGTTGTTTTTATAAAAGTTTATGTTTTACAAACTCATGCATTGTCTAGTTGTGCATTACATGCTTTGTTTAAATTGCATTACGATTATTCTGTTAATTCTGTGAATCTTTCCATGATTTGGAAAGGACTTGTAATGTGTTGTGAATATGAATTGTTATAGGAAATGAGAATTTCCACTTGTGGTATATAGGATATGCTCCTTCACATTTATACCTACTTTAATTCAGCTTTTATTGTTTAGAGTTGGTCACCATGGTCTTGGTGGCATCGATAGCTAAATAGGTGTGAATTGGGTTAGGAATTTACAACCATATTAGTACATTGTTTGACGAAGGAGTTTCACTACACCAAATTCAGTAATTTGTAACACTGAATTGTCACACTAATAAATGTCACGTAATATGTTACAATATTAGTGTGATAAATCACTTAAGTGTGACATTAATTCATAATTTAATTTCCTATAATTACATAGAATATTTAAGTGTGACTTTATAATGGATCCGAAAAATATGTTGTATTTTGTTTAATATTTTTTATTTTCAATGTTAAAAAACTGAAAGTCTCTCACAGCCCCACGTTTTTCCCCATTTTTCTTTTCTTCCTGGGCTTAAATTGCTCTCCATGTTTTTTTTTATCTCCATTCTATTCTAATCAGTCACTCTCATTCAATCCAATATCTAGTCCATTATCGATTTTGTGAAAGGGTCCGGTAATTAGGGTTTTCCGGAAATATTAGAAGACTTAGTTGGGGATTTTATTTTTATAGGGTTTGTGATGTTCGTATAAAAATTAGAAGATCTAATTTGGGGATCTAATTAGAAGATTTAGTTTGTGGATTCCATACAGCAGCAGCAGCATCTACTACCTCAAATGCTGCATTTTATATTAATTGAGGACCATGTGGTTGCTCATGAATCCATTGCGAAACAGGTTTGATGTTTTCTCTTAAGCATATTGCTGATTCAGGTCACCTTCCATTAATTGAGCCATTTGAAGCTAATATCCTCTTTATATTTGCATCCAAACTAGGCTGATGTTGTGGCGGTAGCTAGGATCATGTAAATCCATTGGAAAATCAAAAATACACGTCTGATGAAATTTGTGGGAGATGTCCTTCCAAAAAGAGGAGATTAGAATCTCTAGAAGATTCACTTAATTCACTCGCCAAATTCTTGAATTGGTGTTTGGGATTATACTATATATCTGTCTTTTCTACGAAGTTTGTAAGGAAATCCAAGTGAATTGAACTTAATTTTATTTAGTATAGGTTAGTGGAAATCTTGAATGCTTGAACTGAAGTGCTTTTGGTTATTTTTCTTGAATAACAGATCTTCCGATCTAAAGGAAGTGATTGAGGGTGCTAATCATTAAATGGAAAATGGAAGGTACATTATGATGTACTTTTTTATTTCCTAGTTGTAATTCTACTTATCACCATTTGTGGCAATAAGAATATCCTAGAATCATGGAAATTCATGGTCATATATCTGTAGAGGAAGGGGGAATTGATGTACATTATGGCACACCATATTCTCTTTGGCCAGGTTAGTTTTCTTAACAAATTATTCGAATGAGAATTAAACCTTCATGTCTTATTTGATTTTGTACCAGTGGTTATTTTTGCTGCCCGTCACGCTTGTCTAAGTGATGACTTATTATTTCTATAGGCTACTGTGGTATCGTTCGGTGATTAAGAGAATTTTCTACTTCTACAGAAAGATACTCTACACTCAGATTTGTGAAGAAAAAAACTGAAACGCGAAAAAGACTTATCGCTCCTCTATAATCCAAATCCTGGTCCGTCTTCAGATTGCTTTCTTGATATCATGGTGGATCATATTTTCTTGTAGACCTGCATCTTGCTTAGGATTTATAGGTATCAGAGTTGGAACCTGTTTTTAGTAGCACACTCAGATATCTGTTCATCTTTTGATATGAATTATGTAGGATGTGACGAAAGATCTAGAGACCTTAATGATTGGATCCCCTCTCTGATTAGAGTAAAATAACAAAAGGGTAACAGTGGAGTTGTATTCTTATTTCCAAAAACTCTAATTTCAGATTAGTTCATGTGAGAAATTTTTGTGTGAATTTCTATGCTTAGATACTATACTGCATGGTCTTCAGTTTCAATTTTAAGTGACCTTAGTTTACAAGTTATTTTGCAGATGTCTCAAAGCCTCGATGTGTTCGCGTAAATACACTTAAAATGGATTTCGAGTCTTATTTTCTTGAATTGAGCAAATAACACAAGGTATGTTCACTGTTTACAAAAACGGGATAGAAAATAACTATTTTTCAGTTTATCTGGCAAACAAAATCCGTTAAAAGGCATGTTAATTTAGCAACTGGTCAAATGCTCACCCACTGCTTGAATCTCTTTTGATAATTGGTCTAATGCGCCTTCATTTTTGTTTGATAACTTAGTAGCAGCTATGTTTAACAGGTGGAAAAAGGATGACATAGTCCCATACTTATTGTTGCTACCGACAGGGACTAATTTGCATGATCACCCGTTGGTGAAGAATGGAAGAATTTTCTGAAAGTAAGAGTTTTGCTTCAGATATCTTTTCTGCTATATTGAACAGCTTCCAATCCTCGTAGATATCATACGCACATCATAAGACTTGAGATCTTGGTCCCATCGTTCCCCCTTTCTGTTCTTTTGCATCATATTATGATCTTCTTGTTGTTTTAATTTGGTGGTTTCCCTGGGGAAGGGAAGTTCCATGGTGGCAGTTGCTCATGGACCTCAGCCCGGTTTCGACATGAGGCCGTTGCCAAATTTCCATTTCTTGTGCTATTCATTGTTTTGATACTTCAGCGGGAACACCTTGTCTGATCCTTATTAATACAGCAAAAACCTAACATCTTGGTCATAGTGCCAACATGTATTATAAGTATTTCCATGTTTTTTCTTTGCATGAAATAATGATCTCTTTCAATAGATTCTTAGAACTAGTTCACATATGCTCAAAATCTTGAACCAATACATGATATTCAGGTTTTAGTCAGATCTTCCAGGATATGAAATATCAAATATGACCTTGCACTTTTTTTTAAGTCCTTCCCTGAATATGATCTATTTCTGTAGATGTTCTAGAGTACTTGGTTATGATACATATTAAAAGTTTCTTTGCAAGCGTATATTGTAATTTTTGTTATCTGATCCAACTTGTTTATAGAATGTAGTATTATTTTGTATTGTAACAACTTGCATGAAATTTTTATGCAATACAATCTTTGATAACACTTCCACATGTAAGTGCTGATTATGGATTTAGAATAATATTTCTGGGTGGTTAAAGGCAAGGTGCAGCAATATAATTTTTTTTTTTTACAAATTACTGCCAGATTTGTTACACTAATATGTGTAAAGTTCTAGTAACACTTATTAGTGTGATTTAAATTAATTAAAGTCAAACTTATTAGTGTGACCACTAATGTGTAACAAAAGAAAAACACCATATTTCTTACACTTATATGTGTGACAATAAATAAGAAGTCACACTTATTTGTGTAACAAAATGTCTGTTTTGGTGTAGTGTTTGTTCCATATACATGTATGATTATTTCAGTGACTTAGTCACTGTTTAATATTTTGGAAAAACATGTACTGTTTTCCAACACTTGCCTATGATTACTTAGAAGTTAAATGTTAATTATTCCCACTTCGGTTTACATGATGAGATCGTGGTTGCGCACCGAAAGCTTCACGGGTTGACTTCGCTAGTTGATTAACTTCACATTATATTTATTATGTTGTATATTTTATTTAAAAACCAATTGACTATTATATATGTATCATTTGAGAGAAGATCTTGTATATATATTTCTGAGCGGGGTTAGCTTTGGGTTAAGTTTTTGTAGCAGATTTCTTAATTGAAAGTTTAAGTGTTTAATTTGGATTCTTAGTGCCTCTTTATTTAGATAATTTCTTGGATTGGTCAGCTGCTAGCTTAGGGGGCGCTACATATTGGCCCCCAAATCAGATTTTGCCAAAATCCTAAAATTTTCGGACTTTTGTGCTACCATAATCGGTAGTAAAGTGTGTTACTTTAACCTCCGAATGTACTCAATTTTCGAATTTTCGTACTACCATAATCGGTAGTAAACTGTGTTAATAAGTGATGCTTATTATCTACCGATTGTGTTCATGGCTCCAAATTCAAAATTTTAAAACTTAATAAAATTTTGGAATTTTCTACTTTCACAATCGGTAGTTAATGGTGTTCATTATCTACCGATTGTGCGTAACTTTTAGTACAGAGAAATTGAATTTTTTGAATCAAGAATAATCGGTAGATAACGATCAATTTACCTACCGATTACGGTTGATGTTCTTAAGAAACGAAGAACATCAACCATAATCGGTAAGTAAAGTAGATTATTATCTACCGATTATGTTTCTTCCAGTGTAAATCCAAGAGCATCATCTATAATCGGTAGGTAAAATAGATTTTTATTACCGATTATGGCAGAACCAGGAAAAAAAAAATCAAATAATTTTGCTAACAATAACTAAATGTAATGTAACTACCGAATTCATGTTTAATTTCCGATTATTGAAGGGCAATTTTGCCATTACAAGAAAAAAGGATAAGGGGTGAACTCAATTTAGGTTCGAGTGACCTTATTTTATTTTATTATTGGCCTTTAAATCCTTTTGAATGGCCTTTAAAAACGCTAGGCAAATTAACCCCACCCCGATGGAAAACTTTCCAAATCGTAACTCATCTGATGAATTTCAAAATATTCTGACCTTCAAGTTATCGAAGAAGATAACTAATACAATCTATAAAACTAAAGTTCTCAAGTTCTTATTTTAGAGAACCCAAATCATTTATTTGGAACACCATTATTAAGTACCGTTATTCTTTAGAGAATCATCACCCTCGCGATGCAATTCTTATGTTTTGTGATTTCTTCATGAATCAGCAATAAGCCCAAATAATGACTTCATGTGAATAGCTTGTATTCTAAATGCTAGCTGTGATATTGTCTTTGCTTTGAGTGTTTGATTGAGTGATTTCCCGGAATTCTTAAAATCGTGGGTATGTGAATTGTGGAGAAATTTAATTTTTCCACAAGTTGTTCGACGAAATGCCAGATAAGGATTCATTATCTGGACTATTCTGGCAGTTATAGCAGTACGAGTTCATTTTGTCTATCATCGATGCTTGGGTTGGTATATTTCCATTGTTTCTCTATTAGGTCTAACCATAGCTAATAAGTCTTACGTTTTCTCACATTCTCCATGGTCTAGCTAGGATAAGTACTGGGATTTATTCTTGTCCTTCTAACAGTACTACTCTTTCATCGATAGCTAATGAAAGTCATGACTTGTGACCATTGTTTCTTATTAACCAATATATAGCAGCCGTTAATTTCATGGGTTTGAATGTAATGAATGATTAGATGGGAAAGTGTATTTAGGTGATTATTTAGGGGGAAAATAGAAACCCAGTTGACAATATACATTAACAGTCAGCAACAGTCAACATATGGTCAGGGTGTTTACAAAATTTAAAAAGTCAGCTAACGGTTTTCTAACGGTCTTGGGTTAGTCTACGACCCTAATGCATCAACTGCATCTTCTACGACTAAAACCCTAATTAGGCATAAAACTCACGGTCCTTTTACAAAATATCTCCTGATTAATTACCAGATCAATGAGAAATGCTATGAAGGTTAATTATTAAGCTTATTAGAAGTTGTAGTTGGAGAGGAAACGTGGTTGTTAAAATCACTAGTGTATTATATATATACTCCATTACATTTCCTCACAGCTATTTATACTTGTCTTATTTACAATGACTCGTACCATAAGGCTAGAACTGCTGGGGTTCAACTAGGTCTTCATGATAAAGGCACGTTTCAACACACTACGAATTCTAATGAACTCCATTCAAAAACACAAAATTGGCTAAAAAGACCAAAATTAAAAAAATTGGGTGAAAATGACAGTTAGATTTAGATACTGTTTTAATGGACAAAAATTTAAAAATAGGCAGGATGAAACTGGTTTCATCCTGCCTATTTTCAAATACTTTTTCTTATTTTTATTTTACACAGGATGCATCCAGTTTCATCCTTGCTATTTTTTAAGTTTAAGTCAGGATGAATCCAGTTTCATCCTTGCTATTTTTTTTTGTCCATTTCACCCATAAAAAATTTTACTCGTCCATTTGAACCGTATTTAATTTTTTTTTGGACAAATGACCTATTTTCCATTTCAAAATAAAGTTTTAGTTCGCGGCCTTCCACCGTGCAACCGGTCATATAGTTAGTAGATGCCATTGGTCAAACTATTATGGAACAATCTCTTTAAAATATATCAATCTGCGCAAACTTGTGGCCATCTTGGTAGGTGCTGCCTCTCCTGCAGATCATAATCAAGAGTATTTATTGTTAAGGTCCCAAAATTTTGTCAAACTTATGTGAAGTCGCATTTGTCGGTTGATGGTATAGGTTTCAGACAAATTTTGGCCAACTCAAAATAAGATTGACCAGCTAAACCCAAGACATAACCTTTTTAGAAATAATGTTTTATGTTACGACACCAACACTTTACCTGCTTTCCTTATTTATCTCTTACCTTAATTAGTTTGTTAGTTTCCATGTTTTGATAGACTTCTTTTATTATTTTGGTTTCCTAGTTTGCATTACTTGGGTTGCACAATCCGTGAGTTATAAATACTCAACGAAATCGATTGTAAGCTATCTATCTATTGAAACTCAGTTTATTTAATTTGTTTGCATTCATCATTGGTTTCTAACCCCAAAGAAAAAGGGTTTTATCCAGTTCTTTGCTTGTTTATTGCTCTCCATTCTTTGTTAGAGGTCTATAACCCTAACATTTTAAAAGTAAAAAAAAAAATACTTTTTAGGAAGCAATTTTTATTTTACTTCCGTCCCGTCGCTTTACCATTATATCTAGGACTGTCAACGGCACTAAACGTAACGGATATTGGCTCTGTCGCTGCCGTTGCCATTAAAATTATCGGATATCCGATATCCGTTAAGTTTCGACGAAAATCTGAAATTCAATTCTATTACCGTTACGTTGGACTTGCCGGATATCGGATATTTTTCCGATAAGTTCCGTTAACTTATCCAACTCTAATTTGGCTTCTCCAGTTTCGATCAATAGCCGTGTCTTCTACTGAATTCACAATCTGAGCCATACCCATATCTCAAATTACTGCAAAACAAACACCAGACCTATTTGAATCATCCTTGATACTAATCAACCACAATAGCAGAACCATCCTCTCTTAAAAAACTGATCCAAATTTGATTCCAACACAAACTCATCCATCCAATTTATTGTCTTTTCTTTGCTCAATTTCTTGTTGTAAAATCAAATTGGATACAAACCCATCCTTAATTTCTTCTCAACCTCGTCATTTATTTATAACCCATATGAACATCAACAGCATCAACTTTTTCTTCTTGCTTCATTCAAAATCAATATGAACAATCCAAAATATGTGTTCTCGTATCCAAAATCAAACCAAACTCTTCACTAAATCAAACTAAACTCTCCATCAAATTCTAATTTTACAAATAAATTCTGAAACCCTAAATTAAATTTCAAAATCCAAATTGAACTGAAAATATAGTTTAAGAGAAACCCTAGAAAAGAGATGAGGAGATGATGATGGTAACTAAGAGCCTAGGACGAACTAATGTCTAATGAGCAGAAGAATAAGATTCGAAGGAGATGAGGAGAAAAAGACATGAACGAGTACTGGATAGGTAGGGGTGTTTTCTTAGTTTCTCTCGTTGTGAATGAAAATATAGGTGGGCTAAAGGCTAAACGGATGAATGGGTACACATTATCGGATATCGAAAATAAGCCTAACGGAAACACCTTTAACCGGTACCGTTGCGTTAAGATAAAAATATCCGATATGTTATCGAATACGGATATCCGTTAACCGATATGTCGGATGGTAACCCTAACGGATCCCGGATATTTGGATTCGGATAGCGGATTTCGGACATCCATTGATAGGCCTAATTATACCTTTCTTGGCCTTTTGGGTAAATCAAATGCTAGTATTTTTTTCCTCGTCAATAAACAATATGAATTAAATGAGATAAAAACAATTACCGAAGTGCTTAGGGTTTTAACTAAACATGAAATATTAGTGAATTTGCTTTCAAGTCTTCATCTTCAATCCACATTTTTTCTGTCAAAAAGTGCAGCAATTTGTGAACTTCCGTACTCTAACTTCAGCTCATACTCCATTCCATTAACCATGATATTCAAAGACTCGGGCAATAGTTTCTGAGCACTGACTTCTACACAAAGCATGGCATAAGCTAATCGCTCTCTATTTTTTGTTTTCTGATCAGCAAACAGAGGAATTCCTAACCTTCTCCCAATTTTGCTGGGGAAGGAAGGAGTCCAAAGGAAGAGTGGTAAGTTGTAAATTTTCACCCATATGGGAAGAGATTCCAATTCCTCAATTCTATTGAATTTCAGCTTCATTGGTCTTTGTTGTATTCACCATAGATCAGCTGATTGTAGAACTCGTATCTTATGTAACTGAATTCAAATATAAAGTATCCGTTATCCATAGAGATGACCGAAACATCTCCATTCACTTCCCATACTTTCTGAACCATATTTACGTCCAAAACAAAGTGGACGTTGTCTCCCACAAAGAACCCTACTAAAGAATTTTTCCACTCCCTGCACCCAGCTTCGAACTCCTCATCTGTACACATGATTTGAAGTTTTCCATCGTCTGTCAAGGAGGGTTCAACATATTTAAACTCTCTTTCGGGGCTTACCTCGTAAGCTGGAGAAGCTTGCGGGCTATCATCTGATATTGGTGGGCAGTCGCCCAAAGATATATAATCCAACTTTGCATTATCAAATGAAACCCATCCATCAGGAACGAAATCATGGTGGAATTCAGCATCATTCTTGTATTCCTTCTCTTCTGACACAACATAAGTGGACAAAACATTAGGAAACACATCATTGTGATGATACACGTTACTAGAGGATAAATCATCATTGCGGTGGGTTGAAGTTCTGTGGATTGCAGCACTGTCCATTGTAGAATCGGTTCTGGTTTTGCCGTGTAAATTAGATAAGGTACTTGTCTTTATCATACTCCTTCCTTCAAGAATGCTTACCACTTCTGACATAGTAGGCCTTGAATTTGGATCAGGATTTGTACACAACATTCCCAAACTCAACATCATTTCTGATTCTTTCACTGGAATATTCATTTTCAGGTCCTGATCAATGACCCCCAGAGTATCTCCCTTTTGCTGTAAATCATAGACCTGGGAAAAAAAATCAAAGCTTTTCAGTTTAATTGCAAACGCACAGCAAGTTATTATCTGTAGATTTACCAGTCAATTACAGGTTTTTATTCACTTACCAAATCCAGGAGGGAAACACTTTCATGGTCTGAAATTCACTCAACTCTCTTCTTACCAGTAATAAGTTCAAGTGTCACTATTCCGAAGCTGTAAACATCTATTTTCTCAGTAACTGTTCCTAGAATAACATATTCAGGGGCCATATATCCTCTTCAACATACGAAAAAGTATATTCTTTGATAGAAAAGAGAAACACATAAGACCTATTTCATTCCAGTAAGTTAACTAAGAACCCGTAGTCTAGAAATAATATTTGTATTCGTTTTCGTTTTCTTACACTGTTCCAGCAAGACCGGTGTTGATGTGTGTGATTTCTCTATTGTAGTGCATTGCCAATCCAAAATCAGATATCTTGGGAGTAAGATCTTTATCAAGCAAGATATTTGAAAGTTTGATATCTCTGTGAACAATCTTATATTTTGATTCATCATCGTGTAGGAAGGAAAGACCTTTCGCTACTCCAATGCAGATTTTAACTCTTGCTGGCCAGGTAAGTTCTCTTTCACGTTTTCTGCAACTGAAATTGTTAGTACATTTTTATACGTAGATCAGTTAGTTAAAAAAACAGTGAAACTCGAACACTTCTTTACCAAATAGAGCACCATATAGACTTCCATTTTCCATGTACTCGTAGAATAAACAGTGTTGGTTGTTTCCTGTACAATGCCATAACATTCTGACAAGATTTGGGTGTTTCAGGGATGAACAGTGAACTAATGTTTACTTCATTCTGAAAATCTTGTTTTCCCTGGTCTGATGTCATAAGCAGTTGTTTCACTGCGACTATCTTTCCATTCGGAAGCATACCCTGAAATTATACCATAAATCAAGCAATATTAACGAGGCATATACAGGAATTGAAAAGGCAAACAAGTTAGATTACAAACCCTGTAAACTGAACTAGTAGAACTTTGTCCGATCTTGTTTGCGAGGCTAAAGTCTTTAGTTGCAACTTCAATGCGTCTGAAAGAGAGACTTGCAGTTTCATCTAGCCTAACTGTGTGTTTAGAACCATATACTATAAACTCAAGGTTATCATTTTCTTCTGGCACCTCAGATGCAACCTCAGAGGATACAGATGCCTCCCCAATCTCATCAGACAACAGCGCTGTTTCTTTGGAGGTGCTGTTTGATTTGACATTAGAGATGACCACCTCAGAATTGACTACTGTTAAAGATAGTGGATCGACTCCAGGGGTCTTCATTTTGGTTTTTCCTTCAAGAATATTAACAACTTCCAACATGGTAGGCCTCAATTTACCAGTACAACTCGTGCACATGATTGCCAAATTCAAAATCATAGTAGCTTCTTCAGCTGAATATTGCATATTCATGTCTTCATCAATCAATTTACAAAGATCGCCCTTCTCTTTTAACTCTTGGGCCTATAATTCCAAACCAAAGCATTTAGGAACATTGCTTTGGAACATAATACAGAAGGAGGATAAAGAGTAAGCACAGTGAGATTTCTACTTACAAATGACACAAGGTTGACCGAATCAGATCCTATTTCCCTATATGTGGGTCTCTTTCCACTAAATAGTACAAGTATGAGCACTCCAAAGCTGTAAACATCGGTCTCATCATTTACGGTACCCTGAATAAAATACTCAGGGTCAAAGTATCCACTGCGAAGAAATAAAAGAAAAACCATAATAAGCAGCGATACAAGCCTCCAACATGAGGCATGTTAGGATCTCACAATGTCCAGGCCCCTTCAGGGCATACCATAGTATCAAACATCAATACTGGCAGTGCCCACAGCTTGCGCTTCAGTGTGGGGTTTAATCTTTAAATGCCTTGGTACTATGTTAACAGAGTATTACATATTAATTATCGTTTCAAAGTGTGTAGCCTATATTTTTAGCTTAGACACGATAGACAGAGAAAACCAAGAAATCATTACCCAGAGAAGACAGATTAGCAAATATATCAGTACACAATTCCATTGGTGTTCTTACTTACTATGTTCCGATATCCTCCGTGATGTAGTGTGTATCTTCTCCTTCGCAGAGCTTAGACCCCCCAAAACCAGATATTTTGGGATTAAGATACTTATCAAGTAAAATATTTGCAGGTACAACATATCTATGGACAATGAGGGGTTTTGATTGATCTTTATGATGTAGGAAAGCAAGACCCTTCGCTATTCCAAGACAAATCTTAACTCTGGTTTTCCAGTTGAGGCTCTTCTTTGAATTCACATCACCTGCATGTAAATCACAAAATGCCCATCATTTATGAGTTTTCTTAACAAGTAATGGCAATTATTGTGGCCCTTGGTATTAGCCCCTCCTTGCACCATAGTCGAACCAATAAATTAAATGTTTGCACTAGTTACCAAGTAAAGCCGTTTGAAGGTCACCATTCTCCATATGCTTATATACTAGCAGAAGATTGACCTTATCTGAATAATGCCCTAACAATCTAATGATATTTTGGTGTCGTAGTGGCAAAACAGAGTCTACTTCGTTTTGAAACTCTACTTTTTTCCTTCCTGATTCTACAATCGGCAAAGAGCATTTCACTGTGATTGGCATCCCATTAGGAAGAACACCCTCCTGTATGACTATTATATATTAGCAATTGGTTTGATTAACAACCAGCAGACAAAAATATATAATAATTAGAAGCATCACTACCGACCTGGTAAAAACTCCCAAATGCATCAGTTTGGATCATGTTTGCCTTGTGGAATGCTTTTATTTCGATCTGGTTAAAATGTTTTAAAAAACATTGATGATCGACTTCAGGGGTCTTGGTGTTGGTTTTAATTCCTTCCAGAATATTTACTACTTCAATCATGGTAGGCCTCAGCTTACAAGTTCTAGCTGTACACGATACTGCCAAATTCAAAATCGTAGCTGCTTCTTTTAGTGGAAAGCTCCTCTTCAAATCATCATCAAAGAGTGGAAAAAGATCGCCCATCTCGTGTAATTCATGGGCCTATGATTAATTCCAAAATGTATAAAGTGTTAATACAATATATATAAATTACTACCCACTGAATTGAAAAATATTAAACCATTTACACTTAGAATAGGGATCAACATTTGAATTTTCTACTTACAAATGAGACAAGGTCGCAGGGTTTAGCACCATCTAAACCTGCATTTGGTTTCTTTACGCCCAATAGCTCAAGTACGAGTACTCCAAAACTGTAAACATCGGTCTTATCGTTTACGGCACCCATGTAATACACAGGGTCAATGTATCCTCTGCAAAGAAGTAAATTATAATGAGGATGTTGTGGATTTTGACTTAAACAATGAAAACCAAGAAACAGATCACCTAGGGAAAATAGTTTAGAAATTGGTGCAGCAGATAATACAAGAATACATATTCATTCATTTCTTACTTACAATGTTCCCCAAATTTGGGTGGAGTAGTCCATCTCCTCACCACTACAGAGCCTAGCCACATCAAAACCAGATATTTTGGGACTAAGATGCTTATCGAGATAAATATTTGTAGGATGAATATCTCTGTGGACAACAAGGGTTTTTGATTCATCTTTGTGATGTAAGAAAGCAAGACCCCTTGCGATTCCAAGACAAATCTCAATTCTTGTTTTCCAGTTGAACCTCTTCTTTAAATTCCCACCACCTGCATTTACACATATCATCAAAACTCATAGCTACTTTTGTGGTTCTTAGTATCAGTAAATATAATGTTTTGACTAGTTACCATGTAAAGCGGTATAAAGGTCACCGTTAGTATCCCCGTGCTCATATACCAGCAAAAGAATGTGTTTATCTGAGTAATGTCCCAACAATCTATTGATATTTTGATGTCGGAGTGCCAAATAAAAATCTATGTAACTATGTTATCTAAATACTGTGATTCTTCTATCTGTATCTGTAGGGATTTTCCTCACTTGGATTGGTATCTTATTAGGTAGAACACCCTGTATAAACAATACAGGTATATTTTAGAAACGAGTATTGGTCAGAAAAAGGTTAACAATAACTAGCTAGTAAGTGACTACAGCATGAATCCGATTGTACATACCTTATAAATCAGATCCTCACCATGATAACCATACTCTCTGATGACATTAGCTGAGCAGAAATTCTTAGTAGCTGCTTTTATTACTTTCAAAGTGAAAAGCTCACATTCGAACTCGTCATAAGGGTCTTGGTCTTGTTCAATGAAAATACAAAAGAAATTAGTACTTGCAGTTAAATACAGGCGCCCCAAATACATGAATGACTTCAAACAGCAACGCATATGATGAGACATGTACACTACACCTTGAAAATTGAAAAGATGATTAAATTTCAAGCAAAGATATAGATCGGTACCCTGAGATCGATCCGCGAAAATTATGTTAACCATCTCCTTCTCTATCAAGAGAACTAAGAGCCAAGACTTGTTTGTCCTGTTTAAAGACCTCTTAAAAGTCTTCTTGAAGTCAAAAACAGATTTGTGAGGATGAGATTACACAAAAAAGATATTTCTATGGCTATTTCTTATACTACATTTTCCACTAATTCTAAAGAAAATTTCGATGTCACTATTTCTTATACTACATCAGTGAATAAACATCTCAGAATTATCAATTTCCCATCCACTAGAGTTAAAAGCAAAATATTGAAAGCAAAATGAAATCAGAAACTATTTTATGTACTCACTAATTTCATGCTCCCATCATCTTAATAGAGTATGATCTGATCAAATTAAACATTCAAAATCATCAGTAGGTTCCAAAATCTTACCCTGTAGAGAGCTGAATCATTTCAAAATGGTGCTGCTTGTATGGATTTTTGGATCTGTACCAGCAGAAACTCAACCGTTCATACTGAAAAAGATTGAAGAACCACCTTCAATTTTGGTGGCTTAGATCAAACAACCTTATATCTTCTTGAAATTGAAGATCTCTGCAATAACTACTCCCTTTAGCCATTCCACCTGGATTTACCCACCTAGTGATTGGGGATTGAAATTAAATCGTGATGGGGCTTGGAATCTTTCCTCGGGTTACCATTTCTTGTTTTTCTGCAGAAGAAGCAGAAATTCGAGCAATAAGGGAGGCTATGAGGACTACTTTGGGAGAGAAGAAGCAAAAAGTATCCTCAGGGAAAATGATGCATCAAGGAATTATCCAGCAGATTAACCAGAGAAAAGCTTGTGGGGATCATCGTAGAACTCATTCGCTGTGTTTTTTGGAAATTGAATCCCTAATTTCCAAGTTTGGAAGGATAGTCTTTGTTTTTGTTAAGAGCACCTGAAATGGGGTGGCCCATTATGTTTAGCCCAATTGGAAAAAAACACTTATCAGTCCAGCATGGATTGGCTTGGTCATCCTCTCCAACTTCGGCTTGATGGCTTCCAACCATCCATAGGACAAGAATTTGGATGTGTAAGGCCGGTTCCTATGGCAAAGGGCTAAACCCTCCATTTGCCATGCCAGCTAGCCTGGCAAACTGGCTGATCCACTATGGGAGAAAACATAAGCGGTCGAGTCTACACCGTTCGGTGGAGAAAAGACCGGCCGGTTTTAAGGAAATCGCTAGCGGTCGAGCGTCCGAGTCTCAACCGCTAGCGGTTTTTGTAAAACCGGTCGGTCTTGTAATCGTCGCTTATTTTAGTGAAGTAACGGCTATTTCCCCAACGTTTATATATAAATTCGCCCCATTCAATTAAATTTAATCACACCTCATTTTCTCATTAACTCTATCTTTACTCACTCTTTTGTACCTTAATCATCTGTTTAATTTTTTTTTCAACTCAATGGATATGGATTCTCCTAACGAAGAAGTGTGTATTCATATGGATCAATTTAAAGAACAAAAACGAATATTTGTTCAGGCCTTGAAACAAATTGATGATGAGTCAGATGAAGATAAAGAACTAACCAACACCTTGATGTAGCTAGATTCATCGGTGAAAATACCTAGAGATCCAGAGCCAAGAGAAGTTTTCACAAGAAGATATACGTAACGGGGTCGGGATGAATGGCAAGAGAAGCTGATGCACGATTATTTTCTTCTTGACTGTGTGTTCTCTGATGAAAATTTCCAAGGCCGATTCCGCATGCCCAGATATTTGATGCTAAAGATTATTGGTGAGCTTTTTCAGGTAGAACCTCAATTTAATTATCAGTATGATGCACTGAATATTAGTGGTCATATCCCTGAACAAAAGGCTACTTCGGCTTTGAGGATTTTAGGATATAGCAGACCTCCAAATTCTAATGATGAGTACCTTCGCATTGGAAAAACAATTGCATACAAGTATCTTGCGTTGTTTTGCGGAACAATGATTAATCATTTTGGTCCTACACATTTTCGAAAACCAACTGATGCAGATGTTAGAGCAATATTAAAGTAAAATCAGGTAAGGGGATTTCTCGGAATGTTGGGTAGTCTTGACTGCATGCATTGGGTAAGGACCGGATGCCCTACCTATTGGGATTGTAGGTATAAAGGTCACTACACAAAACCCACGGTGATCCTTGACGCTGCTGCTTCTTATGATTGTTGGATATGACACACTTTTCTTGGTCTCCTGGGATCTCAAAACGATATAAATTTTTTACACAAATCGCCTTTGTTTGAAGATTTAAAGTATGGAATTTCTCCTCAGGTAAATTCGCTATCAATGGGAATCACTACACTGATGGTTATTATCTTGCAGATGGAATTTATCCAAAATGGTCAACTTTAGTTCAATGTTACCGTTAGCCACCTGGCGGTGAAATTGGTCATTCATACTCGTATTTCAATAGTAAACACATAAATCCGAGAAAGGATGTGGAACAGGCTTTTGGAATTCTGAAGCGGAAGTTCGCAATCATTTGTGGGCCTTATCGTGGTCTAAGTGCTCGTGAAATGCATAAGACTATGCTGACTTTCATCATTATGCATAACATGGTTATCCAGGAGGCTCGTCGTAATAAGAATTGGACTAACCATCAAGATGAAGACTTAAGGCATGAGATTATACCAGTAAAAGGATTACCTACAAGGAACTATGCGCAAATGACTAGTCATATTGAGAACAGAACTCTGTATAACAGGCTAAGGGAAGATCTCAAGAGTTTGGAAGAGATGGGGGACGAATTGAGTAGTGTTGTTTCATTTATTTTGTTTTCTATTTTTTCGTTTGTTATTTATTTTAATTATTTAAGTTTCATTTGTTGTTCTATAATTTTATTTTGTAGTTGTTTTAAGTTTAAATATTCTAACGGTCATTAAAAGTAGCAGTCTAGACTGAATCTCTAGCGGTCTAGACTCAACCACTATCACTCCTTATAAATCCTACACTTCATCCGTTTCAAACTCACACATCACTTCTCTCTCTAATTTCTGGTTAAATCTCTAATGATCCTAGATTCACTGAAGATGAATATTTATCTCTTTGTAGAAACTATGAAATATATTACCCGAAGAGAGGTTAAGAATGACGGATGAGCGGTTTACCTAGTATGAGTTATTTGGGTAAAATTCATGATGCCTTCTGCACAGAGATAGGTAATCCTCATAGCCGGGATCGTGCTAATTTGTTTTGCCGATTCATGGATATCAAAAAAGAGCTTGTGGATTTTATAGCTATGAAAAGGATTGGCACTCGATGTCGTCTTATAGGTGAGACCAATGATGAATTGGGAATACGAACTCGAGACGAGTGGCGAAGATGGAAACGAAAATATTTCGAATACGAAGCTTATTCTTGTCATAGTTTGAAACAAATTTTTCTTGAGTAAGTTGATGTTTTTTCATCTCCTTAGTCAAGAATTTGCGGTCTACAACTCTTTGTTTTTCGACGGTCTTCTGATGCTCAATCAAAGTTTCCATAGTACTACTACCTCCTTCACTTGCTTCTCCTTCTTGGGCATCTTTTCTCGCTATTCTTGCATGATTTCTTCCTAATAATTTTCTCTTAATTGCAGTATTGACATTCAAGTTGGAATTGTTGTTTCTGGTGGTTTCTGGTAAAGAAAATGGATTATCCGAAGGGGGATGAGATGATTGAGATGGTTGTGAAGCTGGCGTCGAAGGTGAAGAAGTGTATGGTGAACTTGTAGGTATATTCTGCATGTTTGCTAATACTTCTGTATTATATTTAGGCAACACTTTCAAAATATGATAACAACTTTCATAAGAAAAATTTGTCCCATGTTTATAGTGTCAATCAGTTCGGCACTTTTGTTCGACATCAACATCGACAAGACCGCTCTCTCGACCAGCTGTCATTATAGCAGCGACATACAAGGAAACCTGGGAGTTGATTGTAACAAAGCGTCCGGACAATCCATTTTCATCACGCTCATTGATGTTCATAGTTTCTTGACGAAAGTTAGCAAATATGTTATCCCAAAACTTTGTAGATTGTTGAATGGTACCACTGATACTATCTTGTGTATATAACACATAGTTTCTGCAAATGGTTTCATCTTCGGCTAAGATAAATTTTGGACCCCTAATCTTCTTATTTTTTTGTTTAGATTGAGACATATTAAATAAATTATACAATATGAGTGAATGAAAGAGTTAGATGATGAAATTTGTTTTAGATTAACAAATGTGAAGAGTATAGAAGAGAAGGTGTGAGTTAAAATGGTAGAGGAATGTGGTATTTATAGGGCGGAGATTTATGGCCGTTGGATCAGATTCTACGCAATGGTGTAAACTACACCTGCCGGTCTTACAGATACCGCTAGTAGTGTAGTAAACACCTAACAGTGTATACTGGACCGAGCGGTCGAGTCTCAACCGCTCGGTAGAAACTTGACCTGGACTGGCAAAGTGGAAAATCTGCCACTTAGCCAGGCCGGTTTGCATGTTTTCCACCTCCATAGTGGGTGCTTAAGTGGCAAACATGAATGTTTTCCACAACCATATGAAGGGGCATAATGGCACCTATAAAAAAAAGTACGACTCTTGCAACTGCTTCTTTGGAAATGCATTTATTATTTTAATGAAGTGGTTCCCTTTCTTAATCGGTTTTACTTGGTAAAAAAGAAAAGAACCTAGCTAGTTTTCCTATCATTTTACCGAATTTTATACAAGTTAATAACTTATGAAATAACATAGGGGAAGTTGAGGATCCAACTCGTATAATAGCATAAATCCTAGATTAATGTACAGAGATGTAACTCTAGGGACCACTGTTATATCTTATTAAAAGAAAAGAAAAAACTTATTGTGTAATACAACGGATTTCAACACCTATTTCTTTGGTTATTTGTTGATCGAAACCTAACCAGTTGGCTAAGTGATTTTTTTTTCTTTGTGATTAGGAAAATACATAGATTAAATTTCCGTTATGAATGGCTAAAAAGTACACATAGGAGACCGTAGGAGCTCCAAAACAAAACCAATAAACGGTGAAGCCTAAAGCTAGGTCCCCAAAGAAAATTATTAAGATGAAACTAATATATTTCCCAATTTACAACAATTTGATCTGACTTCTAACCCTTCACATATTTTCATTGATGCACTAGTTTGCAACTTGACTTGAATGATGAATTGCTCTGGTGGCTACATAATGCGTTTAAAGGAGCCTAAAACCAACTGTTTTATGTGGTACTATCAATGCATTTATATATTACATTATGGAGAATTATGTTTTTTTATGATGATCAAAATTGAAAGCAGAGAAGATTGAAATAGATACAAAGAATTTCTATTACAGGTAATATGAACGTTACAGACATAAGAAGTAGTCCACTACACCATTTTAAGGATATAGCAACCCAGAGTAGCAACAGCGCTAGTGTCGTTGCGAAATTTCCGTTGATATATCTTCGCAACGGCATATGCATGTTGCTAATTTAGCGACAGCAGAGTTTCGGTTGCGAATAGCAACAACGAGGTGTTCATGCATGCGAAGCACGCGTGTGGTCGGAAACACTTTGACTTTTTTTTCTTCGGCCAAGTCAAAGTTTGGTCAGTCTTCTGCTTTATTTTTCCACCCCTTCAGCCTTATCTACCTATACTTAGAATTTTCACAGCCATTCAACCATTTTCATTTTTCCTCATTTTTTTTCTTTTCTGCTCTCAGATGATATTTTCTCCCCTTGAAGATTCAGTTGCAGCTCGATCTTAAGTGTTAATCTTAGAGGTTTGGTTGCTCGTGTTCGATCTGGCAAGTGCTTATCATTATTAATTTTTCGATTTCAGTTTATGGATTCAAGGGTTTCACGATATTAGGGCATTTGGTTTCAGGTTTCATCTGTGAATCTGCTTTTTTTTTTCATTTTAGTTTACTGATTTTAGGGTTCATCTATGAATCTTTTTTCGATTTTAAAGATTTTGATTTTAGTTTTTCAATTTCAGTTTCTCGATTTCAGGTTTTCATCCGTGAATCTGTTGTTTCTGATTTTAGTTTTTTGATTTCTTCTTTCTCTTTCGATTTAATGGGTTTTATTTATGAATCTAGCACGATTTTATTTTTTCCATTTTAGGGTTTTTCAAGGTTGAAGAGCTGGACTACTTTGAAGAAAGAACTCTGAAAAACTGAAGAACATAGAATGTATAAGTTTAATTTATTGTTTTATGTTAAGATGTTTTAGGGGTTTTGATCAATTTTCAGTTTTGGATTTAAATTTATTTTAGAGTTTCAGAATATGAACTGATTTAATGGTTTGTTGTTATTATATGATTACAATTTGCTCATCTTAGATTAGACTATTGTTTTTCCTTGTTGGATTAGATAGTCAATTGAATACTAAAATTCCTTAATTTGGTTTTCAATGCCACCAAGAGGTTTTTTTTTCCTAGTAGTTATGGTTTGGCCAGTGTTTTGCTTGTCAAATATACCGTGTAATCTACCATGGTACAGTGAATGCTTTATTTAGTCCACCTTCACACCCATTTCACTCATGCATTTTTTATAAGCACTTGTTGGGTCAGGTACAATACCAACGATCTTAAGATTGTGCTTTTGGATTGTATTTTTGTTCATTTTAGAACCTTGATGGTGGACACTGTGTTTGCGAAGATAAGTCGCTTTTCCCCTTTTCAAAAATGGAGATATTGCCTACAATATTTTATGTGTACATAGTGTATACCTAAGTGATTTGCCAGTGGAAATATCTTAGGTTGCTTTTAAATTTCAGTGACAATTTAAGTCATGACTTATGCTCCTATTTGGCTGGTGTTGGTGTAGATACAGATGGTGGTCGTAGCATTAAAGAAATAGAGTACATATACTAGCAGTAGTTAAAGTTGCGCAATAAATATCCGTACTAGCAGTAGTACGGATACTTATCCAGGTAAACCTTTTCAATCTACTCAATTCTTGTCCTTACATATGCTGCATTTTTGGTGCCTTCAAAAAAATGATCCTTAAGCGTTTTGTGACTGCATCCTCGACTTTTTGTGCCTCTTCTAATATAGTTTGTTTCTTCATTTCTTTCTATAAGCAAGATAATGATTCTTTGTAGTTAGCAATAATATGGAGACACCCTTGTAAAGGTGGTGAGTGCAGGTCGCGTATAAACAAGCTTGAAGAAGGTATTTACTGAATATGCTACAAAAGTTTTGGATTTCTTTTTGTGATTATCTTGGCTTGGATGGATGAGTTTCTCCTCCCAGAATACTTTATTAAGATTTTCATGGCTATCGTAAAGCTATTTCGGGTTCCATAGATATTGGTTTAGAGTTTAACTACTTTTCTTGCATAATTGTGTTGCTAATATGCTGATAAGTAGTAGGACCTCTGCTCAAGTACGGGTTTTCGACTTCTACGTCCCTAAATCGCGTCTTAGAACATTGATATCACACTAGTGTTGTGTACTTTTTTGTGACTTCGTCTACTCGAGGACTCAACTTTCAGTGGAAGACCTATTATACTTAGTATGTCATATTCAGTTCTCTGAAATTCCAATTGCATTTTTCCTCTCTGCCTTTCTGATTGGCTTAGTCTTAGTGGTGTCACATTATGAGCTAACATGGAGTTATCTTTTTTATAGGTCTGCCTGAATCAAATGGTTATGTTTATGTCAAGGAAAATTATGGCTGAAATCAACGAAGGACATTAATTTGTTCTTATTTCTCAATCACCTTGTAAATATTTGTGAAAATTTGTTGTTGATTAGTATGGTTCTGGTGTTGATGTTGTCTCAGTTTGGCAAGTGGTGAAAAGGGGTTTAAATTGGCCCCATGTTGATCATTGGAGTTCAATCTTATCTGTTCTTGTAATTGAGCAGGTACTCATTTCTTCATATGCCATTTTCATTGAACTACAATTTTGGGTCAATATTTATATATGTATACCTGTAGTTCAGAGTTTGGACATAAAAGAACTGGTCAAAGTTGAATTTGGAAGAACTAAGAAGGTATGTGTTTCTATGAACTAGTAGTGAAGTTGTTTTGATTGTACTTTAATATTGTTTTTGTGAAGTTGTTTTGATTTTGGATGATAATAGCATGTCTGATATTTGGATGTTTACTGAACATGATAAATAGTCCTAGTGGTGATTCTGGAAAGCTAGTTGTTACTCATTCTCTCTTCGCTGAGAGGATGTTTCTATCATTAACCTAAGGGCTTCGGAAACCCTACCACTAGGACTAGATTGTTTAAATTATGAACTTAGGAAGTTTTGAAAGTTTGTATGAACTGAGTTCCTTAGGAAGTTTTTTAAGTAATTTGTATGATCTTGTAAAGTACTTTATTTGATCTTGTAAAGTTTATTTTGAGAGTAATATGTCATCTGATGAGAACAAGAAATTGATGAAGTGGATATGTCAAAATTGAATTGGTTAGCAGTTTATCCTGATTCAGTTCATAGATACAGGTCAGACTTCAAGTAGGATGGAAACTGGCGGAGTTTATACACTTGAATTCTAACGTGTAGCTTTAAAGTTCTGAGTGAAAAGAAATCACGATAACTTCATGACTTAGCTCTATTATTTAGTTGTATTCATTTCATTGATCGAAAATGCTGCTGGTTTTGATTTGATGTTGAGTACATATACGGTCTAAATTAACAAAATCTAGGCTCTCTGTTTGGATTTTCTTAGGATTTTTTAAATTAGTAGAATCATTGTTGGTAAATCTGTCAACCAAAACCCATTACTTTAATAAGCTTAGTTTTTGTGTTTAGCTTGTGAAATTAGTGTAGACTTACAAATTGGGATAAGTTTGATTTTCCTATTTGACGTCAGAGGTTTGCAATTAGTGTAGAATTGGATTTTAGTTACTGATTACTTTGGTGTGATTAAATGTAGTTGGATATTTGCATGGTGATATGGCACAAACTACATGGACCAGTGGAGAGACGGTATAATGCACTAGTGGAAAACAACCGTTTTAAGATAGTCCAATAGTGTCGTTTTAGGGAGTTATAAGACACTTTCGGATTGCCGCTTAAAGTGCCGTAGATTCAGTGTCTTTTTGTGGAAGGACACTTTAATGTTGCCGCTATATTACGATACTTCTGAGGTGCCGCTGAGCGCGACAGCTGGATTACGTCGTAGATTTAATTTATTTTAATAATAAAAAAATAAGTCAGATCTGGCTACCTGACTGCTGTCATTCTGACTGGCTGAAATAATTCAAATTCAAATTCAAATTCAAATTCAAATAAAATTCAAATGACAATTAATATTAAAGAAAATACTAAAATTCAAGTGACAATTCAAATTCAAATTTCATATAAAACTTGATTCATCCAATACAAAATGACACTCCATTATTACATTGATTGAATTGTACTCATAATTTAGTCCAAACTCAAATTACACTAAATTTAAACTGAAATTACAATGAAATTCCGCTGGAATCAATTTACAATTTCATCTACTTGGAAGACATGACAATAAACTTTCAAATTCGATGTACATAATCATTTACAAGTTCAAGAATTCAGTTTATGCATACGCTCAAAAACACCAAAAAATATCTAGTCAAATATTGAAATCAAACCATTATACTCTAAAAGGATAATGCATTCTTAAAATCAGTGCAGACCAACCTAATAAACCCAAACAGAATAAAAAACCAGCTAATAGATGAAATGACCTGGCCAATTCAGAACTGGAAAGTACCTGTCGAAAAATAACTTTGGGCATTAAAAGTTTAACTGCAAAGAGGTCATAACTTAACATCCACACAGAATCATTCTTAATAAAGCTGAATGTAGTGTACAATTGTTAAAAGAAAAACATATATTTGTTCGAAATGATGTTCCTGCAATGTGGCCAGGTTAATTGTATGGTCTTGATAAGCAATGTGTATGATCATCAGGGTTTAGGTAAATCAGTAGAGACATATAAGAACATATGAAACAAATGATATAGAAACTAGTAACATTAGGGATTATCATAACATTAGGCTACACTCACTAGTAGCATGATCAAGTATAAGCACATGACTACCGTTTTTAATTGAGCTTTCTTCAGCTTCTGTAGGCTTTTGTCACTTGTCGCTCCACAACAGCCAAGTGTCTTCTCCTACTATGGTTTTCCTGCAATAGAAACGTTCTGGTGTTAGTAAATACATTAAATGTGTTTACAAGACATGGAACATGCAGAACTTTAAGATTCATAAAAATAAGATACGACTCTCTTCGCAATCCAACGACACCTGTAACTTATAGAGTTGCATTTGAGAATTGTAATTATCACATAAATGTGTTAGTCATGAGTTAACATTATTATGATTATCTTGGACCAGAGAGACTCAAAACTGAAGATATTAGTAGTCTAACACACATTTACATAGTGTCAGCATAAAGTACATAGAGTCCTTATCTACTAACCCCTAAAAGACGAGCTTAACTTTATACATCAGTAATAATTTTATTTGCCATTGGGTATGACAAACGACTTGAAAAAACCAAAACGATTATGCATTCCAGAATGATGAGCACCCTACATAGTACAGAAAGAAGACAACTTATCCTAGACATTGTTAAAGAAAATTAGGATAATCTACAAATCAGGGTTCAGTCCATTCATCCAACAAGTAACCAGTAAGGGATTTACAAAAACGAAGATATGGGACGGTAGCAAAAAATGTTAATTAGGAAGTAAGTTTCCAACATGCAACAATTGCTTTACTTCGTCTACTTGTATCTAACGACTGAAACACATTGTTCGGATGAGTAACAGTTTACTTACACAACTAATCCACAACAAGGACAACAGAGTTTCGCAAAATATTAGCTGATCTCCGAGGTCCCCTCAATCTCCTTAACACCAGTGACAGATTGTATGAGTCAGGACCAATGTTATTCCAGCAATCTCATTCAAACAAAAAAACCTGTTTCTCCTTCATTTCACACATATAGGTATACCCAGAAACAAAACAAAGACTTTCAAAGTGTGCAACCTAGGGCTTTTACTCCTGTGATTTCTAAACACGTACAGAGTATTGGTATTCAGTTTAAGAGTGGCTATTCGAAACAAGTTGAAAACTATATAAAACTGAATATCAAAGCACGACATCAGGCATACTTTAAGTTCATACACCAAGACAGACATCAGATGAAATCTAGAGAGAAGTGGACATAAAGATCTAAAACAAAATAACTTGATCCAAATCAATCAACCCAATTAAAAAAACCCGAAATGAATCAAAAATCAAAGAAAAAACACTACTGATGTCTATAACTCATCCTAGATATTTAATTAAACAAAAGATGATATCGTAGTGCAACTTAATATGCGAATTCTACCAACCAACAGATCATCCAGGCCATTACTGATAGAGAAAACAATAAGAATTTTTACCCCTTTTGTCTCAGGCTTTTTCTCAAACACTTAATGTGCAGTTCAGTTCAGTTGGTCTGTTGTTTAGGATTGTCTCTTGTTTTAACATCTGGATTCCCTTAACGAAGGAGGCCAAACTGCAGAGAGAAGACTAATAAAAAATCAGACCAACAACCATTCTTAAATCAACAGAATAAATCAAAAATTCAAGTGAAAACTAGAACCCAGATATAAAAAACAGAGGAAAAATAATTCAACTAACCTCACTCAGATGTTTCATTTGATATAAATTACTCTTGTGTTTCATCACCACCACCACACCATCCTCACCAGAATCCTGAATGATTCTCAATCATAGCTACCTGAGCAAATCTATTAGCATAAACTTTGAGAATAATTAGAACGCTTATCAAAAGAATATATCACCTCAAAACCCTAGACTCGTTAACTTCTAAGACCTGAATCACCCCAAAAAAAAACACAAAAAAATAATAATAATCAGAGATTAGATACAAATAAATTACACATAATTTTGCAATGAAATAAAAATATATTACAACAAATGAAAGAAGTTTTAGATCTGATGAAAAATGAGCAAAAAAAATCATAAAATAAAGTAACAATTGGGGGTTTGCTACCGATTCTTACAAACTACGATAAGAATTCTTCAAAACTAAAACCCTAGATTGTTTAACGTGTACAGAGGGACTGACAAGAAGATAAATACAGATGAGGGAAAAAAAGAACAGGGAAAAACCATAATACAAAAATCAAAGTCTAAACGGTTTAGCATGTGTTGAATTAAGATTTACAGAAGAATAAGTAGGTTTCATAAGATGGTGAGGGAGAAAGAGAGAGAAAGAAAAGTGAGAGAGGCGGAGAGAAAAACTCAATGGTTTATTCTCTCTCTGCTAATCGTGTATAGATAAGGTCGTGAGATGTTGCATCTCCAACCATCCATATATTAGAAGAGTGAATCCTAACCATAAAATAAAATATACATATTAGAGTAACTATGCTATTTAGACGTCGTTGCATAAGTCAACTAAAGTCCTTACACAAGGGCGCTTTGACTTTAGTTAGCAACACTGCAACTAGTGTCCTTGTCTAAGTCAACAAAAGTCCACACACAAGGGCACTTTGACTTTAGTCAACAACGCTTTCGGCATGTGGTTAGATCACGGTATTTAGTTTGTGTCGTTTCATTGCGTCTCAGAAAGCCCATTTTCCACTAGTGATGGTCCTTACTTGTATTATGTCTGTTTGTTGCTTGGTTAATTTACTGAGAGACAAGAAATATGAATCTTGTTTATTGAATGATTACAAGTAGGATATGTGTTCTGAATCTTGGTATTGGTTCATTGAATATATTACAAGTTGTAGGATATAGATGATTATCAAGCATGCCAGGCAAGTAACTTTGGTTTTTGCTGTTACATATATCCTTTATCTTCCTAAAATTAATGTATTATCTTAAATCAGATATACGTGATTCTGCAAGAGACGTTGCAAGCATTAGGTGGTAAAGCAATAGTGGTGGGACATACTCCTCAAACTGAAGGCATAAACTGGTATTTCCTTATTCTTGCTTATGGAACTTTTGGTCGGACAAGATCAAATATAACATTCTATATGCTAATTGGTGAAAGTATGTTTTGTCTCTTGTACTGCAGTAAATACGGTTGTTGTATATGGCGTGTGGATGTTGCAATGTCCAGCAGAGTCCTTAATTCAAGACCAGAGGTAAATTATTTGTTTATGCACCCTTTCATATGTAACATAAATTCCCTTATTAAGCTTGGTGCATAATGGCCCGCTTTACTTCGATTCTGACATAGATATGCCTAAACTTTGAAATTTCTGTTGATTAGGTTCTAGAAATAATAGACAATGAAGCAAGGGCAATAAGGAGCAGAACAAACATGTTTAACAAATTTCAGGTTGTTGACTACAGATGGAGATTCCTACACCTGATAAGGAGATTATTAGAATTGCTAGGTATATTTGAACTCTATTCAATTAATTCTTCATTTGGAAACCTGGAACTTGGTTTACTGGATATACCAATTGATTCATTGGTGGAGATTTGTAGCTACAATTTGTGTTGAAGTTCATCACGTTGTGATACCGCTGGTCAAGGGAAATTTGGTGGCCTTAGAGATGGATATTAGTAAGAATTTTCTTTCATCTTTGCCTTATTTATTTTTCTTTGACTTATGGTTACACATGGTACAATATTTGTCATGTTCAGGGTGATACTATCTTGGATTGTTCAAGTTTTTTTTTCCCTCTTCGTATTACATACTATCTTAATTACACTTGGGCTAGTATTTAAGAAACTACCTCTGCAATATATTGTGATTGTGATTCTTAGAGTTTGGAAATTATGGAGTAAAGTTATTGCTGGACCTTACTGTTGGCAGGAGACTTTTATTTAGGATTGGGGTCGCTTGTAATCGAAGGAAAAAATTAGTCGTGTGGTTGAAATGCTCATTACAAGAAGCTGAGGTTCTGTAAGCAAGGCAGGCATTATTGGACTTTCAAGTGAGATTATTTTGACCTTCATTTCTCATCAGTAAGTGCAATACTAATTCGGCCTTGTTTGCTCGAAATAGGGCATTTCTTTGCTTTCCAACCCATTTAACCTTGGACATGTAACATACCAACTGATTTCTACCCCTTCATTTTAGCAAGAGAAAGGACTTAGGGATGAAGTTCAGGAGCTTAACTCTCGATTGCTAAATAAAGATGCATACATTGAGGAACACTGAATGGTGAATAAAAAGCAGTACTTGGTGATATTTTAGCCGCAGCTGAATCTATGTATGATTTTATGAGGAAATTAGTTAAGAAAGCGGAGTCTCGTGATACATTCTGGTGATATTTTAGTCATTCTTTCCCTATTTTTCAATGCCTCTGTCAGTTGGCACAAATTAACTAGGTTACCCATCCATTTATAAACATCTACATAGAATAAATATTGTATGTCAGTCACAAAATTTTGGGTTATATAATTTTACTTGTGTACATTTGTATCAATTGAAGAATCATTTCTTCTATAATATTATCTAGTGGTGATTCTCAGTAAGATTCTCCACAATACAGTTTTGTATCATCATTGTAGTTTATATATTTGTGTGGATGTTGAATATGGGGAACTGGGTAATTGCAGGGGGAAAATGTGAGTGTAATAAATTTTGACTAGGTCAATAAACATAGACTTGACCTTTTTTTTTGTGGTTGCAAAAAATTAGAAACCCATACTCTTTGTTGCTAAATTAGAACCAGAACAAATAAATTAGAACCGGAACCAACAGTATCAAGTTCTGGGTAAGGGTATTCCTGTAATTAGAAATAGATTAGCAACAGTAGGCTGTTGTTGCTAATAAAAATGCAGCAACGGCAAGCGCCGTTGCGAATTGCCTTTGCTGACCGAGATTTGCAAGAAAGCTTATGTCGTTGCTAAAAATTGCGACACCGTGTTTAGAAAAAGCGAAAGCCTGTTGCGAGCCTGTTTAGCAACATCTATGGTAGGTTGCTAATACCTTCAAATGGTGTAGTGGTCGAACACATTTATATCAGATAAATTGTCTATTACAAGACTTGGTCAACGATATTGACTATTTTCACTATTTGACTATTATACCTATTAGCACCCCTTAAAATATTAGTTTGAATATAAAATAATCCTGCAATACAATCAAATGCTCAACTCAACTCATAGTGAGGAGACAATCAATAAAATCATAACACTACAACAAAATAAGATGTAACAACAACAAAAGAAGAAGATATATGTGAAGGGGAATCATCAGGTGAGTGATCTTCATCAACAACAACTGAAGAAGTCTGACAATCTCTAGAAGTAGATACATCTCTAGAATCAACTATAGAGGTAATAATTCCCAGCAGTTGAGGCAACAAAGAAGTAAAAATTGAAGCACACAATCCTTTTATAAATAAGTTTGCTAATTGCAATTCTCAGAAGATATATGTTGAGCATCTAAAAAACCACTTTTAATAAGCTCTCCGACAACATGATGGAGCACCATTACATGTTTGACCTGGAGAGAGAAACATGATTAATAGACAAGTATGTAGAAGCAACAAATAAGCACTTGTATCCTACTTCAGCTATAGATTTTGACACAATGGGCTGCTTTTTTCTAGACCAATATATTAAAGAATTACCTATAAAAACTGCATAACCACAAGTTGATGTTGTCGTCTTAGGATAATTTTCTCAGTCAAAATTTGTATTTGTTGTGGAACATTGAATATTCCCTTTTCTCATCGTTATACCATAACCAATTATGACTTTTAAACATTTAAGTATTATGTTATCCTGCAACAAGTGAACATCTGTTGGAGCATGCATATGCTGACTTACATAATTAACTCCAAAGCATATATAAGGTCTACTTAAGCATAAATACTACAACATATCAACTATTAGTCCATATTTAAAGCACTTGATAACAAAGTACCATCATATATAGAAACTACGGGACCTTAGCTACTGAAGTATTACATCGATTACATTCAAGCATATCAGACTTATCTAACAATTCCGATGTAATTTCTTTTGTTAAACAAAATACAATTACCTGCTCTGACTGATGCTATGCCTAAGAAAGAATAAAAATATCCTAATCACGTATCAAAATTTTCTACCCATTTCCAATACTCCAACAGCTGTATCTTTTGGTAAAGTGAAGTTCAGAACTGATGCTTTTCCATGACCATGTAGAATTATCTGAATCTGTGGAATTAAATATTTGGCCATTTTGAAAATATTTTTCCTGTATAGAGACTGCACAAATAGGAGTATTATCAGTACATAATCTCCATGCATATTTTGCAAGGAGGGCTTTGTTGAATATGTGACGATCCCTGAATCCCAGACCACCTTCTTCTTTAAAATTGTTAACATTTCTCCAACTAATTAGATGTTTACCCCTGTTTGTCTTCTTGTTTCTCCAAAAAAATTATTGGATATGGTTTCCTAATCCTCAAGATTACACTCATCTGCACCAACTGTTCTCTACTAACAATGAGGGTTGGAATACAAACTTAATTCTTGCTATGCTTGAACCACATACTGCTTCTTTAATCTTTAATATCTCCATCCACAATCACTATGAAGATAAGTTAGTATGGACTCTTGAAAAAAGTGGAAATTTCACAGTAAAGTCAGCCTACAATAAAATGCTAAAGGACAGAAATGGAGATAACTCCGTGGGTACAAGGATGCAAATAATCTTCAAAAAACTTTGGAGATTACCTATTCTGCCAAGAACAAATCAATTCTTGTGGAAATATGTGAAGGATATATTACCAACTAAAGATAAATTGTTAGAGCTCATTCAAGAAGATGATTATGGCTGTCCTTTTTGCTCTCATGATCTAGAAACTTCCAACCATCTCATTCTAGAGTGTCCCTTATCTAAAGTAGTGTGGTTTGCAGCAAGTGGAATTCATATTTTGCAAGTAAGTACTCTAGCAGATTGGTTTTTTGGTTGGTTTGACAAACTATTAAACAGGCAAATTCAGGAAGCAGAAATCTCTAAGATGGAAATTATTGCTTGGTGTATCTGGACAACTAGGTGTGATAAAGTCTTCAAAGGGATAAACATTACTCATGAAGTTATTATTCTAAACTGCGGAAGAGAATTTGCAGTTTTTGAAAAGAAGCCAGTTTCTAATCTCATGCTTTCTGCTCCTCAGATTAGAATTAATCAACACTGGCAGACTCCTGCTATAGATTATCTTAAAATTAATTTTGATGGTTCTTACTATGCATCTAACAACTCTGGTGGAATTGGACTGATTTGTCGTGATTTTGCAGGTACGCACCAAGGGACGAAATGCATCTACTTAGCTGCAGCTTCAAGTCTAGAACAAGTTGAAAGCAAGGATTTATGGGAAGCAATGAAATGGGCATCATATTTTTTTTTAGAAAAGGTGGTTTTTGAGATGGATGCTAAGATTGTTGCGGATGCTGTCAATGGTGATACTCTTAATATCTATTGGAGATTTCATAATTTAATTTTAGACATCAAACAATTACTAAGAAGTCATGTTTTTTGGAAATGCTTATATGTTCCAAAAAAAGGAAATAAAGTAGTTGATCGTCTCTCTAAATTAGCTAGAACTCAAAGAATGAGTGGTGTTTGGCTTTAAAATCCTCCAGATGAAATTATTCACAAACTACATGAGGAGGCACACTATGTAAACTCTATTCATTAATCAATTCAATTTTCAGTTAAAAAAAAAAAGAAAAAAATCTCCTAATCACCCAAAAACTTGACCAGATCACCAAGTAAAGCATATGAAGTGCCCAGTTAAGAAATATCATCAACATAATAGAACCGTCATTTATGAACCAACAACATATATAAGCCCACATTAAAAGATCTGAAACAATCTCTGATTCCATGAGAATGATGACATTCTACGATGATCAGGTTTGATAGCATAGAAGATTAAATCAGAGAACAAGAATTTCTATTACAGGTAATACGAACGTTATAGACACAAGAAGTACTCAGACATTTATATCAGACAGATGATGGAATTTTGATAGTTTGATGATCATGGAGATATATGAGCATAGATTTAGTGTTTCTCATATATAGCTCCTAGGTTGGAACAAGATTGATTCTCAAAACTCTTTTTATTATGTTCTTGCTCTGGTTTTACAATGAACTAGACTTTCCTATTTATAGGCTTATTCAACCGACTAGCACATATCCTAGAGTTCCCTAGAGAATTTTTAAGATATGACGCACAAATGCCGACCTTATGATCACTTGTCAGACGACACAAATATAATTTCACTTCCTCACTTAACTAATATGAATATAGTATTCGATAAGAAAGAGTTCGTATCCACAGAGAGGCGATTGTTGTTATGCAATTTTCAGATTCTTATGTAACCAATTTAACCCAAGGTGTGTTTTTATTTTTATCAAAGTAATAATACTAAATAAAGCGAAGTAAATAGTTGGAATAATCAATAAGGAGAAGATATTGGTTAAGGGATAATATCATTCACAAACATGTATTTTTCATCTATGATTATAATTGGTATTTAATCTCTCAATTATCAAAAGCCCTAAGATATTTTGATCGCAAGAGTATCTCGTTTATTTCCTGATTTTATCACAAACAACATTGAAAGATGCTACCGTGAAATCTTCTTAAAAAGCAACCTAAAGTGTAAAAGCACAATTAGATTTAACTCCCTAAGAGCAATAAGTTCTATGAAATAAGACTAATCGATGCAAACAAACGTGTAAAATCACTAATTCGTTTTAACAAAGGTTATGATTCATATGCGATTAAAAAGATGTATCACTACAAGTATTAACCACAAGTTTCTACTAGAAATCAGGGACAAACAACTTTTACGTATTGAAAACCCTAATATAGCTATAGAGATGAAAACAAATCCAATTGATTCCGGACTCAACCAAACTAGCATTCAAATCATATGATAATATAAATAATGAATCACAAACGATAAAATTGAGATAAAACTAATTCATAGAATCAAATAATCATGCTTGAAGAAATCAACTTTTATCCCATAACCAATTATTGTATTTAGCTACTCATATTCATGGAGTTCATCATCATAATATTCAAAGGAAGAATATGAAACATAAAAGAAAGCAAACCCTAGAAGTAGTTCTCTGCAAAAGCTCCAAGAATAGAATAAAAACGTTATTATCTTTGTTGTAGAAACTCTCCTTTTATATCCCTTTGCTTTCCAAAAATAGGTCAAAATCTTCAAGTCCACGTCCATCTACCAGTCCACCAAGCCCATGTGTGAAAAATAGATCTTTGGAATTTTCGGGTCCAAAACGGGTCACCGGAGTGCTGACGTCATCACCGGAATCCGGTCACCGTCGCCGGAAAATTGTCTCAGGTCAATTTGACATTTCATACATTGTCTCCAATAAGTATGTACTCCCAGCAACTCATCTCTCCTTCTCTGCATTTCAAACATTTACAAAATACCACCTAAACCAATTTCTTGTTCTTGCGAAAACGTACCCAAAAGCGTGACGCGTAGCTCATAATTCCAGCCATCAATTCTTGGATCCGACTCATACCCCCCTCGCGATTCACTGAAATATTGCGATCGACACTTTAACCTCTGAAATCCGACTACCGGAACTATGCTCACCGGCTCGCCATTTTCGCCCTGTTTTCGCACAATTTCTGCAGCTTCAAAACTCCAGTCTCGACTATGCAGCGGCAACAACTCAGCAAATCCATGCCCACTAACTCATTTCAAGCTCAACATTACTTTCCATTCTAGCTTCAACTATGCCTGCACTTCAACCACGGTTTCCACCAGTTCTAGTGCATGCCATACGACCCTGTAACTCGCACCAAACATCACCAGCATATTCTCACCAATCCACTGCCAAACAGCTTCAGTCCCTGCTTTTCCACCTGCATTTTCAGTGCAAGGCACCACCTTCCCTGACTGCAACATAGCATAACTACCACCAAACATTGCTCCACTGATAACAACAGTTGCACCAGATTCTCCCTGCTACACAGCTCAAGTACTCCACCAAATCCATAGCAGCAGCTCCAGTGCCTCCAAGAGCTCTTGCTATCAGCTCCACATACAACTGAGCTTGAACTCTAAGAGCCAAAACCTGCGAACTCATTTCCTATGGTACTGCCCTGTGACAAACCACAACATCTCAATCACTCACCATTTCATCTTCCTCCACTGCAACATTGATCCTATTGCAGCTGCATTCTAGCTTCACTTTCACCATGTTCTGACAATAACAAGCTTCTTGGTAATTGCATCTCAGTTTCGATCCCAGCATGTCTCTGCCAGCATCACTTCACGAGCCACCACTTCCGCAACCAAACAGCCATCAACTGCAACAACATCAGATTCAGTTCCTCCCTATAATACCAGCTCCACCTCAATATCATTAGTATCATTCCCACACAGCACATAGACTCTTCGACTTGATCCCAACATCAACCTTATCCAGCAATCCATCAATTGCAGTCACCCCATGGCAATAACACCACCAACTTCAACTCTATCTGTACCTCCATAACTCCATGACAGACCACCAACCACTGCAACAGCTACTCCTCCTTGCACAGCACTATAGCCTTAACTCAGCCTGCAATCCTCACTGCAACTTCTTGCACACAGCTTAACTGTAACAGCAATCATTCCCTGCGTCTAGACTGTAACACCATTCTCAGTTCAAGGCAATGGTACCAACACTGCACTTTCATACCCATGTCCACTAAAGCTAGCACCTACAATTCAAAACACCACCAATGCCTCACTCAAGCCATAGCATAACCAGTGCTCCACCTCCATAATCTTGCCCTGCAATACCAAGACATACACAGAAATCCAACAACTCTCAGCTTCCACAAACAATCCTTGACTGCAACCATTCAAACCATCAGTCCTGCACCAGCAACCCATAACAGCAACAGACTCCAAGCCTTGTTCTTGCAACTTCAGCTTTACCATGCCATTCATCAGTTCTGCTTCTTCAATAGCTCAAGCCAATTTCAACCCTGCATCTGTTCATGACTTCCAGTGAGTCATACCCATCTAGCTCAGACCCACATCACCAGAATAATCTATTCCCTTCTTGATTTACAGCCAGTGAACCTAACTGAATCATCTAAGCTTCAACCATTCATCTGTTACTCAATTCTTGAGTTTAACTTCGATTCAAGTAGCAGCAGGGTCTTGTTATTCACTTTAGCATCATACCCATTTCTCCTTCTGAGCTTCAATTCCATACCATCTTCTCAATTTTAGATCTAGAAACAAACCCTAATTCAACATTAAATCGGCTCTATTTTATACCATCTTCTCAGAGTCTTCAAATTCTTCTCGAAATTCTCTTCAATCTCCTCAGAAAACTCGATTCGAAGTAAACCCAAATCTTGATTCATTCTCTGCAGTGTTTCTCTCATATTAAATCTCTGAATTTCATTCTCTCTGTGTTATTGATTTGAACACCACTTTCCACTTTCTGTGATCGACAACAATTCCTTCATCATTTTCTTCTCGATCTGGAATTGTCTCAGATCATATTTACCCTTTCTCTCTCGGTTTGATCCATTTCATTTGCAGCTTGATTTCTGGGAAATAACAGCGCAGCCGTTGCTTAACTTTCTCGGTCTCAACTTCAGACTACAAATGATTGAGAAGAATTCTTCTCAATTTCAGGTTTAGGAAATGATTTTTGGGCAGGATTTATCCACCCCAGCAGTTGAGATAAGGGTCACCCAGATGTATCCCCCTTAACCTTGACTAAGTGGTGTTTACTCCTCCAATAGAGAGTAGTCCCTTAACCTTGACTGGGCTCTAGATAGTGTTTGCCTATGAAATGACTGCTCTGACTTTCTTGCTCAATTTTGGATAGTTTCCTCTTCTTTTCGTCCGTGCGACTCCAAAGTACCTAAAACACTCGAAAGTAAACATAGGATACATAATTCACACGAAAACTCGCAAAGAAAGCATAAATACTAGATATAAAATTAGGTGTTTATCACACCTATCAAATTCCCCCACACGTAGACTTTGCTAGTCCTCGAGCAAATAAAAAAAAATAAAAAAAATAAAAATACAACAACTCCGTGACGTCGAGGCTACGGTTAATTTTAGCATAAATAACAAGCCTTTAAACCCCTAGGTGTCCCTAGTGGACGAGTTATAGTCTCTTGAAGGTTTACAAGAGGTCTGCCTACAAAACCTATATTTCGAACTCCGTCTATTTGTGACAAATCAATGAACGAATCCAAAATGACTACAGGAGGAGGTACAAATTCAATTCATATATTAGTAAAGCTTTAATTAGATAGTCGAACAAGCCACAATACTTGGAAACTAACAAACCACAATCACAATGAAAAGATTAAGAAGATGGATATAGATGTAGATGTTGGCGAATGTTCACAAGTGATCGATGTTTCCCATATCTCATCGAAGGTCACTGCCAAGATGAACCTATTCCTATTGGATTGAGCTACTTGGCTGAATTCTACATCAACTCACTAGCATATACAAGGGAACCATGAGTGACTTTATTCAACCAATATAATACTTTCCTTTCTTTTTCTTTTCTTTTTCACTTTTCTTTTTTAATTTTTTTACTTTTTTCCTCTTTTTTTTTTTTCTTTTAATTAATTTTTTAGACAACATGATTGGATCAAACTGGACCCAAGCGCATGATTCTTGTCAGCAAGTACATGATAGTTGCCTTGGATCCTGCATTCCACGCTTATTTAGGCGACGGAGACAGGGACTACGTTTCACACATACTGCTATTCCCAAGTGTCATTTTATTCCGTTTTGGTCTAATTGGTCGGTTTGTTGTTTAGGAAACATGATTGGATCAAACTGGACCCAAGCGCATGATTCTTGTCAGCAAGTACATGATAGTTTCCTTGGATCCTGCATTCCACGCTTGTTTAGGCGACGGAGACAGGGACTACATTTCACACATACTGCTATTCCCAAGTGTCATTTTATTCCGTTTTGGTCTAATTGGTCGGTCTCTTTTTTTTTTTTTTTTAGTAACTCAATCACTCTATTTCATCCTAGCAGTAATAACACGTCGATTTGTAGTGACCCACCAAAGCACTAAGAACAATAGATAAATATGGAAAAAGGAAAAATAGAATGCGATATGGTGATATTCCTAGATATGGTAACAACTATCATGGTATTTATGATTATGATCTATGTTCATCCCGTTTAGTTAATTGGTTCCTCAACTCCTGCATTCAAAATGGTTCCATCCACTAATGGTGTCATCCTAAAGGCACAAGTTTCTAGATTTCGGAGTTCAAAAAACACAAATTTTTTCTTGGTTTTTCTATTTTTCTGATTTTTTTTTTTTTAAAACACACTAAAACAAACTATACAAACATATAAATGCTCCCCCACACTTAAACTTTACATTGTCCTCAATGTAAAATTGAATCATCCAAAGAAAGTTCAAGGTGGGAAATTCCGCAAATGATATGCAAAAACAAAGAAAATAAAGATAAAAGCAAATGCATAAAAATAAAAAGATAAGGGTAAAGATACAAAACCGGTGGGTTGCCTCCCACTTAGCGCTTGGTTTAAAGTCGTAAGCCAGTCGTACTCCTTGTTCACTAAGACTCCTCCAGTGAGAATGCATCCACAAAGTTCACACCTTCCACAACTTCGGAAGTAAAGTTCTCATAATATGGTTTCAACCGGTGTCCATTCACTTTAAACTCCTTTCCTGTAGCTATGCTACGAATTTCTACTGCACCATGAGAAAACACATTAGTAACAATAAAAGTTCTGATCCAACGTGACCTCAATTTACCCGGAAATAATTGCAAGCGAGAATTAAACAAAAGCACTTTCTTCCCAACACAAAATTGTTTTCTAGAAATCATAGAATCATGAAATGCCTTAGTTTTCTCCTTGTAAATGCGAGAGCTTTCAAATGCATAATTGCGTAACTCTTCTATCTCTTGGAGTTGTAACTTCCTTTGCTTTCCAGCCCCATCTAGCTCCATATTGCATTGCTTAATAGCCCAAAACGCCTTATGTTCAATCTCCACGGGTAAGTGACAAGGTTTACCATACACAAGCCTAAAGGGAGACATCCCAATAGGTGTTTTGTATGCGGTTCTATAAGCCCACAAAGCATCATTAAGTCGCATGCTCCAATCCTTCCTTGTTGGATTCACCGTTTTCTCTAGAATGGATTTCACCTCTCGGTTCGACACCTCGGCTTGTCCATTGGTTTGGGGATGATAAGGTGTTGCAATCTTGTGCGACACATTGTACTTCTTCAACAATCCTTGTAAGAACTTGTTTTTGAAGTGAGAACCCCCATCGCTAATTATGGCTCTTGTAATTCCAAACCTTGCAAAAATATTAGCTTGCACAAAATCTGAAACCACTTTAGAATCATTAGTTGGGATGGCCTTAGCTTCCACCCATTTCGAGACATAATCAACAGCAAGTAAGATATAAAAATTCCCATGAGAGTTGAAAAAAGGACCTATAAAATCTATACCCCATACATCAAAAACTTCAATAAATTGAATAAAAGTTTGTGGCATTTGATTTCGGGCACCAAGATTGCCTGTCCTTTGGCACCTATCACAAGTTGTGCAAAATATATGTGCATCCTTAAATAGAGTTGGCCAATAAAAACCGCTTTCAAGTACCTTGTGAGCTGTTCTTTTACTCCCAAAATGTCCTCCGAAAGCATAGGAGTGACAAAAAGACAAGATAGAGTTAAATTCAGATTCGGGAACGCACCTTCGTATGACTTGGTCGCTTCCATGCTTCCATAAGTATGGATCATCCCATATATATTGATTTCCTAACCTTTTAAGTTTGTCCCTCTCAGCACGAGACAAGTTCTTTGGGATTTGTTTAGACACCAAGTAATTAATAATATCCGCATACCATGGTTCCGCAAATGCAATTGAGAATAGTTGCTCATCCGGGAAACTTTCACGCAACGGGATAGCTTCCTTGTCCACAACAAGACGGCTCAAATGATCCGCAACGGTGTTCTCAATTCCTTTCTTGTCCTTGATTTCTATATCAAACTCTTGCAAGAGTAAAATCCATCGTATGAGCCTCAGTTTCGCCTCTTTCTTTGTAAGCAAGTACCTAAGTGCTGCATGATCTGAAAAGAAAAAAACTTTTGTACCAATTAGATAAGAGCGAAACTTTTCCAAAGAAAAAACAATAGCTAATAACTCTTATTCAGTGGTAGTGTAGTTTTGTTGGGCTTCATTTAACGTTCTAGAAGCATAATATATAGCATGAGGTATCTTCCCCACACGCTGCCCAAGCACCGCACCAACCGCATAATCACTTGCATCACACATGAGCTCAAAAGGCTTGCTCCAATCCGGTGGTTTAATGATAGGGGCTGAAATCAAAAGTTCTTTCAAACGATTGAATGCCGCCATACACTTCTCATCAAAGTTAAAAACCACATATTTTTGCAATAAGGTACAAAGTGGTGATGCTATCTTGGAAAAATCCTTGATGAATCTACGATAGAAACCTGCATGACCAAGAAAATAGCGTATCTCCCTCACCGTAGTGGGAGGGGTTAGAGCACGAATAAGGTCTATCTTAGATTTATCAACTTCCAAGCCTTTAGAAGATACTATATGGCCTAAAACTATACCATGAGTTACCATAAAATGGCACTTCTCCCAATTAAGCACAAGATTTGTTTCAACACATCGTTCAAGGATTAGTGACAAATTGTTCAAACAAAGGTCAAATGAATCACCAAAGACACTAAAGTCGTCCATGAACACTTCGATTATGTTTTCAACATATTCTGAAAATATACTTACCATACACCTTTGAAAAGTAGCTGGAGCATTGCACAAGCCAAAAGGAATCCTTCGATAAGCAAAGGTACCAAAAGGATAAGTGAAAGTGGTTTTCTGTTGATCTTCCGGCGCTATCACAATCTGATTATAACCTGAATAGCCATCAAGAAAGCAATAATAAGAGTGTCCATCTAAAAGTTCAAGCATTTGATAAATAAAAGGTAATGGAAAGTGATCTTTTCTAGTAGTGGCATTTAATTTCCTATAATCAATACAAACCCTCCAACCGGTTTGCACACGAGTTGGGACAAGTTCATTCTCATCATTCTCCACCACGGTCACCCCTGATTTCTTTGGTACAACTTGTACCGGGCTCACCCACTTGCTATTGGATATGGGGTAGATAACACCCACTTCCAAAAGCTTGAGTATCTCCTTTTTCACAAATTCCATCATAGGGGGGTTCAAACGACGTTGCGATTCCCTTGTAGGCTTTGCATCGTCCTACAAACGAATCTTATGCATGCAAACGGCAGGGCTTATACCCTTGATATCGGAAATTGTCCATCCTATGGTCGTCTTGTGCTTCCTTAGCACCCGTAGAAGTTTTTGCTCCTGTAATTCACTAAGCTCGTTAGAAACAATCACAAGTAACTCTTCATTGTCACCCAAGTACAAGTACTTTAAGTGACTAGGAAGAGGTTTCAATTCTAACTTTGGAGATTCAACAATAGAAGGTAAAAGTTTTTCATCACTGCATGGTAAAGAAATAAAAGAGATATTATGAGTTTCCGTGCATCCTTGTAGTGAGTTGAGATCACCAAGGGATTCTTTAACCTCAATACCACACTCTACACCATTATCAATGGATGTAGTTAGAACGGTTTCCAAAGCATCATCACCATTCAATTCAAACATTTGTTGTGCCAAAGTATCCATCACATCAACGGAGAAGCAAGAATGGACATCACTAGGATATCTCATTGTCTCGAAAATGTTGAAACGTATTACTTCTCCATCGAAATCCATAGTTAGCGTTCCATTATCCACATTAATAATGGTCTTCACCGTTTTCATGAAGGGACGCCCAAGTAGCAATGGAAGAGACGAGTCCGGTGAACCTTCATCCATCTCTAAGACACAAAAATCTGCTGGAAATACTAGTTGATTAACCCACACAAGAACATCCTCAACAATACCCATAGGGTAGACATTAGAACGATCGGCTAATTCCCACACAATTTCAGCCTTTTTGAGAGGACCTAAATCAAGTGACTTATACATAGATGCAGGCATAACATTAATGGATGCACCTAAGTCTAACATTGCTTTGTTAAATGTAGTGGTACCAATTGTGACGGGGATGTCAAAGCTTCCTGGTCTTTGCATTTCGGTGGGAGTTTGTGTTGTAAGATTGCCGAAGCATTCTCCCCCACACTAAGCACTTCATTACCTTTGAGCCTTTGCTTATTGGTACACAAGTCCTTCAACACTTTGGCATACTTTGGAACTTGCTTAATAGCATCAATGAGTGGTATGTTCACATGAATCTTCTTAAGAACGTCTAAAATCTCCTTTTCTAGTACCTCCTTCTTAGAATTTGCAAATCTGCGAGGAAAAGGTAAAGGAGGGACATGAATAGGAATAGGAGTTTTAGAGTTAGGAATAGGTACCTCAGAAGTTTGGGGAGAATCCTCATTCTTCTCCTCCAAAACAGGTTCCTTTGGTGTTTCCACCTTTCCCGAATCAGCAACTTCGGGTTGCACAAGTTGTGTACCACTTCTCAATGTAATCGCATTGACACCCTCTTTTGGGTTAATAGGTTGAGAAGGGAGTTTCCCACTATTTTGTGCCTTCAATTGGTTCATCTCAAGAGCCATAGAACCAACTTGGGTTTGCAACTCTTTCATCGTGCTCTCCGTTCTTTGCATAAAAGATTTCATCAACTCTTCCATACTTGACCCCTGATTTTGAGATTGTTGTTGTTGAAATTGAGATTGTTGAAATTGTTAACGTGGCTGGAATTGTTGTTGTTGATATCCACCCGAATTGTTGAAAGTAGGATGTTGAACCGCTCCTTGCTTGTTCGCATAGCTAAAATTGGGGTGATCTCTCCATCCCGGATTTTAAGTATTGGAATAAGGATCATACCGTCTTGGCTGATTTGGAAAAGCCGCATTAGCTTGCTCATTGACGTCTTCATACCCATGAGAATTTGGTATCACCGCGGCTGAAACTTGTTGTAGCATTGTTGTGATGTTTCCCATTTGTTGACGAAGTTCCTCCACCTCACTTACTTCATTGACTCGCCGAAGAAGCACATCCGAACCACGACTCAAGAATTGTTGAGAGTTTGCTGCCATGTTTTCAATCAACTCTCTAGCTTGTGCCACCGTCTTGATCACTAGTGAACCACCACCCGCTGCGTCGATAAGATTCCTATCACTTGATTGGAGTCCTTCATAGAAGTATTGGATGATCATAGCGTCACTAAATTGGTGATGAGGACAACTGGCCACTAACCTCTTGTATCGTTCCCAACAATCATATAACGATTCTCCGACATTTTGCTTCATTCCTCAAATCTCCTTGCGAATTTGAGTAGCCTTAGATGCAGGAAAATATCGCTCTAGAAAGAGTTTCTTGGGCCCATTCCAAGTTGTAACACTCCCGGAAGGCAAGTAGTATAACCAATCCTTAGCATTACCTTCCAATGAGAATCGAAAAACCTTCAACATAGCACCATCCGCCTCCATATTTGCTGGGAGCATATCCATGACAATGGTGTGGAAATCCATAAGATGCTTGTTTGGATCTTCATTCACCAAACCATGGAACTTTGGTAATTCTCTAAGAAGTCCCGGCTTGATTTCAAAAGTGGAGTCGGTTTGAATGAAACCCTGCTGTATATCCATCTTGTGAGAATCTAAGTCTTTAAGTGAACGATTTGCAGCGTCACCCATTGATTCTTATCCTTCTCCTTCTTATTCAAAAGGAATATCGTGTTCTACTTCCTCTCCTTCTTGCCGAAGAGCTTCGTGTTCTACTTCCAAGTCGTGTTCTTCCGTCGTGCCTTGCCTTGGTTGGAGTATTGTGCCTTTTCGAGTAGCTATCCCGCACCTTGGATAATTCCATTCTTTAGAAGCCAGAGATTAGGTACCTGAAAAACAATTCTCGCAAACAAGTGAGAAACAAGACAAGAAACGAAACACAAGTATGCAAGCAGAAAAATAAAAAGAAACTAAAAACTAGATAACAAGCCGAATGCCTCCCCAGCAACGGCGCCAAAATTTGATCGCTTGTCAGACGGCACAAATATAATTTCACTTCCTCACTTAACTAATATGAATATAGTATTCGATAAGAAAGAGTTCGTATCCATAGAGAGGCGATTGTTGTTATGCAATTTTCAGATTCTTATGTAACCAATTTAACCAAAGGTGTGTTTTTATTTTTATCAAAGTAATAATACTAAATAAAGCGAAGTAAATAGTTGGAATAATCAATAAGGAGAAGATATTGGTTAAGGGATAATATCATTCACAAACATGTATTTTTCATCTATGATTATAATTGGTATTTAATCTCTCAATTATCAAAATCCCTAAGATATCTTGATCGCAAGAGTATCTCGTTTATTTCCTGATTTTATCACAAACAACATTGAAAGATGCTACCGTGAAATCTTCTTAAAAAGCAACCTAAAGTGTAAAAGCACAATTAGATTTAACTCCCTAAGAGCAATAAGTTCTATGAAATAAGACTAATCGATGCAAACAAACGTGTAAAAGCACTAATTCGTTTTAAAAAAGGTTATGATTCATATGCGATTAAAAAGATGTATCACTACAAGTATTAACCACAAGTTGCTACTAGAAATCAGGGACAAACAACTTTTACGTATTGAAAACCCTAATATAGCTATAGAGATGAAAACAAATCCAATTGATTCCGGACTCAACCAAACTAGCATTCAAATCATATGATAATATAAATAATGAATCACAAACGATAAAATTGAGACAAAACTAATTCATAGAATCAAATAATCATTCTTAAAGAAATCAACTTTTATCCCATAACCAATTATTGTATTTAGCTACTCATATTCATGGAGTTCATCATCATAATATTCAAAGGAAGACTATGAAACATAAAATAAAGCAAACCCTAGAAGTAGTTCTCTGTAAAAGCTCCAAGAATAGAATAAAACCGTTATTATCTTTGTTGTAGAAACTCTCCTTTTATAGCCCTTTTCTTTCCAAAAATAGGTCAAAATCTTCAAAATCTTCAAGTCCACGTCCATCTACCAGTCCACCAAGCCCATGTGTGAAAAATAGATCTTTGGAATTTTCGGGTCCAAAATGGGTCACCGGAGTGCTGACATCATCACCGGAATCCGGTCGCCGGAAAATTGTCTCAGGTCAATTTGACATTTCAGACATTGTCTCCAATAAGTATGTACTCCCAGCAACTCATCTCTCATTCTCTGCATTTCAAACATTTACAAAATACCACCTAAACCAATTTATTGTTCTTGCGAAAACGTACCCAAAAGCGTGACGCGTAGCTCATACTTCCAGCCATCAATTCTTGGATCCGACTCATACCCCCCTCGCGATTCACTGAAATATTGCGATCGACACTTTAACCTCTGTAATTCGACTACCGGAACTATGCTCACCGGCTCGCCATTTTCGCCCTGTTTTCGCACAATTTCTGCAGCTTCAAAACTCCAGTCTCGACTCTGCAGCGGCAACAACTCAGCAAATCCATGCCCACTAACTCATTTCAAGCTCAACATTACTTGCCATTCCAGCTTCAACTATGCCTGCACTTCAACCACATTTTCCACCAGTTCCAGTGCATGCCATACGACCCTGTAACTCGCACCAAACATCACCAGCATATTCTCACCAATCCACTGGAAAACAGCTTCAGTCCCTGCTTTTCCACCTGCATTTTCAGTGCAAGGCACCACCTTCCCTGACTGCAACATAGCATAACTACCACCAACCAGTGCTCCACTGATAGCAACAGTTGCACCAGATTCTCCCTGCTACACAGCTCAAGTACTCCACCAAATCCATAGCAGCAGCTCCAGTGCCTCCAAGAGCTCTTGCTATCAGCTCCACATACAACTGAGCTTGAACTCTAAGAGCCAAAACCTGCGAACCCATTTCCTATGGTAATTCCCTGTGACAAACCACAGCATCTCAATCACTCACCATTTCAGCTTCCTCCACTGCAACATTGCTCCTATTGCAGCTACATTCTAGCTTCACTTTACCATGTTCTGACAATAACAAGCTTCTTGGTAATTGCATCTCAGTTTCGATCCCAGCACGTCTCTGCCAGCATCACTTCACGAGCCACCACTTCCGCAACCAAACAACCATCAACTGAAACAGCATCAGATTCAGTTCCTCCCTGTAATACCAGCTCCACCTCAATATCATTAGTATCATTCCCACACAGCACATAGACTCTTCGACTTGAACCCAACCTCCACCTTATCCAGCAATCCATCACTTGCAGTCACCCCATGGAAATAACACCACCAACTTCAACTCTATCTGTACCTCCATAACAGACCACCAACCACTGCAACAACTACTCCTCCTTGCACTGCACTATAGCCTTAACTCAGCCTGCAATCCTCACTGCAACTTCTTGCACACAGCTTAATTGTAACATCAATCATTCCCTGCGTCTAGCCTGTAACACCATTCTCAGTTCAAGGCAATGGTACCAACACTTCACTTTCATACCCATGTCCACTGAAGCTAGCACCTACAATTCAAAACACCACCAATGCCTCACTCAATCCATAGCATAACCAGTTCTCCACCTCCATAATCTTGCCCTGCAATACCAAGACATACACATAAATCCAACCACTCTCAGCTGCCACAAACAATCCTTAACTGCAACCATTCAAACCATCAGTCCTGCACCAGCAACCCATAACAGCAACAGACTCCAAGCCTTGTTCTTGCAACTGCATCTTTAGCATGCCATTCATCAGTTCTGTTGCTTCAATAGCTCAAGCCACAATTTCAACCCTGCATCTGTTCATGACTTCCAGTGAGTCATACCCATCTAGCTCAGACCCATATCACCAGAATAATCTATTCCCTTCTTGATTTACAGTCAGTGAACCCAACTGAATCATCTAAGCTTCACCCATTCATCTGTTACTCAATTCTTGAGTTTAACTTCGACTCAAGCAGCAGCAGGGTCTTGTTATTTACTTTAGCAGCATACCCATTTATCCTTCTGAGCTTCAATTACATACCATCTTCTCAATTTAATTTAGATCTAGAAACAAACCCTAATTCAACATTAAATCGGCTCTATTTTATACCATCTTCTCAGAGTCTTCAAATTCTTCTCGAAATTCTCTTTATTCTCCTCAGAAAACTCGATTCGAAGTAAACCCAAGTCTTGATTCATTCTCTGCAGCGTTTCTCTCAGATTAAATCTCTAAATTTCATTATCTCTGTGTTATTGATTTGAACACCACTTTCCACTTTCTGTGATCGACAACAATTCCTTCATCATTTTCTTCTCGATCTGGAATTGTCTCATCTCATATTTACCCTTTCTCTCTCGGTTTGATCCATTTCATTTGCAGCTCGATTTCTGGGAAAAAAAAGCGCAGCCGTTGCTTAACTTTCTCGGTTTCAACTTCAGACTACAAATGATTGAGAAGAATTCTTCTCAATTTCAGGTTTACGAAATGATTTTTGGATAGGATTTATCCACCCCATCAGTTGAGATAAGGGTCACCCAGATGTAGCCCCCTTAACCTTGACTAAGTGGTGTTTAATCCTCCAATAGAGAGTAGTCCCTTAACCTTGACTGGGCTCCAGATAGTGTTTTCCTATGAAATGACTGCTCTGACTTTCTTGCTCAATTTTTGATAGTTTCCTCTTCTTTTCGTCCGTGCGACTCCAAAGTACCTAAAACACTCGAAAGTAAACATAGGATACATAATTCACACGAAAACTCGCAAAGAAAGCATAAATACTAGATATAAAATTAGGTGTTTATCACACCTATCACCTTACCTTTTCTAAATTTTTCTAAACTTTTTTGACTGGTCTTCAGTCTTCTTACGGTTTCTGGAAAATTCATTCTCCATCTTTTCTACAGCCATTTTCACACTTACAAGCTCAAACTAACTTTATAAACATATAGACATTACAAATTACATTATTCCAATAATCCCCCATAATTTGTAATGGCCTTCTACTCTGTTCATCACCCAACCTTTCTCCCGGCAAAACTAGTTTTTGGTTTCACTTGCTCGCAATAGTTGTTCATCACGCTTAACGTCTCGTCACGCTGTCGCCTTGTCTTCTTTGGTTCTTGTTCTTACTAGCATAGTAGACTGCTAGCATCTATTTTTTCTAGTGATACATGTTCACCATCGCCTTGAAGCTTGATCATTGCGATTCAGAGGCTCCTTGCGGCTGTTCTTTTTTTGTGGGTTTTTACGAAACTTAACCACATAGTTGGTTCAGAGGTTCCGCCTTTACCCAACCATTTTTTTTCTTCTTATCACGAGTAGAAGTTAGAATCTCGTGACAAACATGGCACTCTGCCATTTTATTTCTTCACTTTTTGGGGAAGCGTATTGCTCTTACCCTCATTTTCTTTCTTCAATCACTTATTAGGAAGTAATTTTTTTTTTCTTTTTCTTTTTCTTGTTTTCTTTTTTCATGCAGACGTTTTTGATCTTCAAAACTTTTGTAACTTCAGTTGGTATTGCCCACGAGCAAAGTCTTCTCTCCTGCTACTTGTTCTCTTAACTTCGAACTTCAGTAACAACTCCTTATCTTCTAGTATTTATTTTTTTACTTCAACTTCTGTTTTCTCTTTAACTTCTTTATCACTTTACACTGGAACTGGGTGATAACTTCTGTTGGGGGTTGCATGTTTTCATCTAAGACTTCACTTTTTTTTCTTTTCTTCTCATCTTATTAAACTTCATCTTCTGTTCATCTTCTCTTCACAGCAGAAACCTTAACGCCAATATGGATCGAGACGATCTCTGATACCATGATGGAATTTTGATAGTTTGATGATCATGGAGATATATGATCATAGATTTAGTGTTGCTCATATAGAGATCCTAGGTATGGAACAAGATTGATTCTCAAAACTCTTTTTTATTATGTTTGTTAGAAACAATGGCTCTTCCAAGCACAATCAATCAAGAATTGAAATAGAAGTGAAATCAAAAGTAAAAGAAGCACACACAACACAAGGATTTATAGTGGTTCGGTCAAGATGATCTACATCCACTGTGGAAGACGACGATAACGATCTCACTAAGATTAAAACAAGATTACAAGAGTATGATTCACTCTCTCTTAGTTGCTTATGTTTTTCTCTTACTAAAACTAGAGGATGTGAAGAGTACTTATATCTTCTGATATCTTCTCTTGCACAAAAGGTATGCCTTTCCTTGTACGAAGATATGCCTTCTCTTTCACAAAAGGTATTCCTTCCCTTGTACAAAAGATATGCCTTCTATTGCACAAAATAAGACTTGTCTACACTTGCCTTCTCTTGCACAAAAGGTAAACGAGAAAACGGGTCGGGTAAATGGATCGACCCAACTGAATTCTAAACCGTATTCAAGACACATACACTACAAATCTCCACCTTGACTTGAATACCATCACCACTCATCATCATCGTCTCCGCTCAGCCCCTCAAAGGATCTCAACACCTATTGACACAAACCAAGTCCAAGCAATGCTTGAACTTGATACTTGGAACCATCTTCGTCAACATGTCCGCAGGGTTATCCTCTGTAGGAACCTTTAGCATCGCTATCCTACCTTCCTCAATTGCATCCTTGATAAAATGATACCTGACATCGATGTGCTTCGTTCTCTCATGATACATCTGGTTCTTGGTTAAGTGAATGGCACTATGACTGTCACAGAACAAAGTTGCACTCTCTTGCTTGAAACACAAATCACCAACCAAACCCATCAACCATATAACTTCCTTCACTGCTTCCGCGGCTGCCATGTAATCTGCCTCAGTTGTAGACAATGCAACTGTGCTTTGCAAAACTGACCTCCAACTAATAGTACTACCACACAATATAAAAGTATAACCTGTCAATTACCTTCATCTATCAAGATCACTTGCATAATCAGAATCAACATAACCTACAACATTCGTCGACTCACCATAGTGTTTATCAAACACTAAACCAACATCCATACTTCCCCTTAGATACCTCAAAATCCACTTTACATATTACCAATGAGCCTTCTCGGGACTTCCCATATATCTACTTACCACACTCACAGCTTGTGCAATATCCGGCCTTGTACAAACCATATCATACATGATGCTACCAACTGCGCTTGCATATGGAACTCGAGACATATACTCTTCCTCATCTACAATTTGAGGTGATTACCTTCTAGAAATCTTAAAATGAGCTACCAAATGAGTACTTACTGGTTTTGCATCTTTCATACCAAACCGCTCCAACACCTTCTATGATGTAAGCCTTCTAGGACAAATGCAACTGGCCTTCAGCTCGGTTTCTATGAATCTCCATGCCCAATATCTTCTTTGCTGCACCCAAGTCTTTCATCTCAAACTCACTACTCAACTGCACCTTCAACTTCTATATCTCTGACATGTCTGTGCAAGAGATCAACATATCATCACCATACAAGAGTAAATACACAAATGAACCATCTTGGAGTTTCCTGTGATATACACAATTGTCATACTTACTCCCACTGTATCCATTTGCCAACATAAACGTTTATACCACTGCCTTGGAGATTTCTTCAAACCATACAAATATTTATTCAATAAACATACATGGTCTTCTTTGCCAGGAACTTCAAACCCCTTTGGTTGTTGCATATATATACGCTCTTCCAAATCACCATGAAGGAAAGCTGTCTTAACATCTAGTTGTTCCAATTCTAGATCTTTCAAAGCAACTATAGAAAGCAATGTTCTAATAGAACTATGTTTAATAACAGGAGAGAATACCTCATTGTAGTCAATGCCTTCTCTTTGTGTAAACCCCTTTACCACAAGCCTTGCCTTGTACCTTGTTCCTTCACATCTGAAGTACCTTGTTTCTTCTTGAAGACCCATTTGCTTCCAACAATATTCTGCCCTTTTGGTCTTGCAACTATCTCCCAAGTGCCATTCTTCTCAAGAGACTCAATTTCTTCAATTGCAGATGCTCCCCATTCTCCTGATTCTTCACCACCGATTGCTTCTTCATAGGTTCTTGGATCATCCCTATCTATGATCTCACACAATGCAAGTGTATACATAACCAAATCAGCATGGCCATATCTCCGAGGTGGTCTAACTTGCCTCCTCTCTCTGTCTCTTACAAGATTGTACTGATGACCTTGTGCTTCTTCTTCCTGGGCAGGTTGTTGCACAATATCTCGATCATCATCATCATCAGAAACAACAGTCTCATTGTTTCCTTGAACTTTCACCTCAATTTCCACCTTTTCACCAAGCTCCACCTTATCACTAACACCCTCTTCAGCTCTTCCATCTAGTTCTTCATTCTTTGGCTTCAACATCTATTACTCATCAAATTTCATATCTCTGCTGATAAGAAACTTGTTTGATCTTTCTGCAGGACACCATAACCTGTATACTTTCACGCCCTTTGCATACCCAAGAAATATACACTTCTTTGCTCTAGGCTCTAGCTTCCCCTCATTCACATGAGCATAGGTTGGACATCCGAATATCTTCAAGTCTTCATAGTTAGCATGTGAACCTGTCCAAAATTCATTTGGAGTCTTACACTCAATAGCAGTCGATGGAGATATGTTCACTAAATAAGCTGATATGTTTGCTGCTTCTGCCCAAAACTGCTTTGGTAACCCGGTATTGGAGAGCATGCATCTTGCCTTCTCCATAATAGTTCTGTTCATCCTTTCTGCAATAACATTTTGTTGTGGTGTTTTTCTGACTGTGTGGTGTCTCACAATCCCTTGATCCTTGCATAATTCATTGAACTCACCCCACAAAATTCCAAACCATTGTCTGTCCTCAAGCACTTGATTTGTCTTCCGGTTTGCTTCTCAACCAAAGTCTTCCATTGCTTCAACTTCAACTTGACGAAGGTTTCATCTTTGTGTTTAAGTATAAATACCCATACTTTCCTTGAGAAATCATCAATGAATGTTAGCATATATCTACCACCACCATGTGAATCAACCCGAGAAGGACCCCAAAGATCAGAATGAATATAATCCAGAATACCTTTGGTGTTATGAATAGCTGTACTAAACTTGACTCTACTCTGCTTTCCAAAGACACAATGTTCACAGAAATCAAGCTTACTTGTTTTGTGACCACAAAGCAATCCCTGCTTGCTCAAAATAGCCAATCCCCTCTCGCTCATATGCCCTAGCCGCATATGACACAACTTGGTAGTATCGTCTTCAGAACTTGAAGAACATACAACTGCATCACCCGTCACAGTAGTACCTTGCAGCGTATAAAGACCATTAATTCTCTCACCCTTCATAATTGTAAGACTTCCTATTGAGACACGAATAACTCCACCTTCACCTTGATACTTGCAGCCATTTGAATCAAGCGTACCCAAAGAAATCAGATTTCTTCTCAGGTCCGAAACATGCCTAACCTTAGTTAAAGTCCTCACCATACCGTCATACATGTTAATTTGAATTGTACCTATACCCACCACTTCACAAGTGACATTGTTTCCCATAAGAACTTTACCACCTTCTCTAGCTTGATAAGTAGTAAACCACTCTCTATGAGGACACATGTGAAAAGTACACCCCGAATCAAGAATCCACCCATTCTCCGAGCTTTCGGTACGAACCGTGAGAACCGTTCCATCATCACTTTCTGCTTCAACATTTATTGCGGTGCCTTGGTTTGTATTCTTCTCAACATTCTTAAATTTTGGACAATCCTTCTTGAAATGCCCCTTTTCCTTACAATGAAAGCAATAGAATTTACCGGATTTTGATTTAGACCTTGACTTTGATCTACTCCTATCAAATCCTCCCTTTTGGTTTCCTCTTCCTCTAACAAACAACCCATCTCCCGAATTATCTTTGCCATCAATACCCGTCTTCTTTAACTCCTTAGAGTTCAAAGACGCTTTAACGTCTTCCATGGAAATTGTGGTTTTTTCATAATTACGGTATGAACAAAATTATCATAAGATGGTGGTAAGGAACAAAGCAAACCCAAATCTTGGTCTTCATCTTCTATTTTGACATCAATATTTTCCAAATCCAAGATAATTTTATTATAATCATCAATATGATCTATAATAGACATTCCTTCATGCATTCTAAGAGTATGTAATTTCTTCTTAAGATATAAACGATTAGTTACGGATTTAGTCATATACCTCTTCTCCACCTTGTTCCATAGCCCGTCCGGTGTCGTTTCCGTCGAAACTTCTCTCAAGACCTCATTGCTCAAACACAATAAAATTAATCCATGTGCTTTCTCCAAGAGCTCATCCTTTTCCTCATCCTTCAATGTTGTTCCAAGACCCGTTTTCCCCTTCAAAGTTTTCACCAAACCTTGTTGCACCAAAACAACCCTCATCTTTAGCCTCCATAAATTGAAATCATTCCTTCCATCAAATTTCTAAATCTCATACTTTGCCGCCATCGTAGATCGCTTCCACCCGGAGCTCTGATACCAATTTGTTAGGAACAATGGCTCTTCCAAGCACAATCAATCAAGAATTAAAATAGAAATGAAATCAAAAGTAAAAGAAGCACACACAACACAAGGATTTATAGTGGTTCGATCAAGATGATCTACATCCACTGTGGAAGACGACGATAATGATTTCACTAAGATTCAAACAAGATTACAAGAGTATGATTCACTCCCTTACACTCTCTCTTAGTTGCTTATGTTTTTCTCTTACTAAAAGTAGAGGATGTGAAGAGTACTTATATCTTCTAATATCTTCTCTTGCACAAAAGGTATGCCTTCCCTTGTACAAAGATATGTCTTCTCTTGCACAAAAGTATTCCTTCCCTTGTACAAAAGATATGCCTTCTCTTGCACAAAAGAAGACTTTTCTACACTTGCCTTCTCTTGCACAAAAGGTAAACGGGAAAATGGGTCGGGTAAATGGATCGACCCAACTGAATATTAAACCGTATTCAAGACACATACACTACAATGTTCTTTCTCTTGTTTTACAATGAACTAGACTTGCCTATTTATAGGCTTATTCAACCGACTAGCACATATCCTAGAGTTCTCTAGAGAATGTTTAAGATATGACGCACAAATGCCGACCTTACCTTTTCTAAATTTTTCTAAACTTTTTTGACTGGTCTTCAGTCTTCTTACGGTTTCTGGAGAATTCATTCTCCATCTTTTCTACAACCATTTTCACAGTTACAAGCTCAAACTAACTTTAGACACATATAGACATTACAAATTACATTATTCCAACAACAGATAGGGATGCCTGCTACAGGTCTTGGTCAATGATTTTGACTATGTTGACTATTATACAAGTATAAGGATTTTCAAAACACCGTCTGATGCAAATTTTTGCCTGCGCATCGGCAATATTGCATAGGCTCACATGTATCATTGAGTTTATTCATAAATATAACCAATTCATATAATTTAGAATTGTTATCCATTTTAGACGTAATGAGAATGAAGAATATCGACCACTTTCTTGTCAATTTGGAAAGCCTTGGTGAGAACATCATCATCAATGAACGGTTTGGAACCAAAAACAGCATCTGCTATTCTATTTACACCAGGGTTTTGGCTACTTAAGAAGGAAATAGCAACAGCAGGGGTTTTCCCCACGTTCATTTGATAATGAATGAGTCCCTGTGGGAATACAAAGACATCTCCCTTGTAAATCAATTTGGTGAAGAGTTTGTTATCGGGATTTGATGTGACAAACCCAACACGAAGAGTACCTTCCATTACAGTTAAAACTTCAGTTGCTCTTGGATGTGTATGTGGTGGATTAACTCCCTTTGGTGCATAGTCAACACGAGCCACAGAGAGACCAAGAGTATTAAGTCCGGGAAGTACAAAAACATTAGCCAGTGTAACAATGGATCCTACTGGGTTCGTGATTACTCCGGGTTTATTGAAACGAGCAAGATAGAAATCATCGGCCACAACAAGATTTGGGTCCCTACAGAATAAACCGTTCACAAACACTGCATTGAAATAAATTTAGATGTACGTTAAGAAATTATTAACTAAATAACTAATGCTTCATTCGCATGGAAACTATAATAATCATGGCTAAGATCACAGAGCTGAGGTAAAGTTTTCTATACCAGCATGATTTGGGTTTTCAGCTGCAACACAAAAGTCTTGCAGGGAACCTGGATCAGTAGCGTAAGCAAATGAAGAAAACAAAGCCAGGAAGACTACAAGCAGATAAAAGATGGAGCTTTTCATTCTCTTTCCCTCTAACAATGAATACAATTATAATTCAAGTTTTCTTTGCTGCTTTTCTTTCTTTTTCTTTCAATGAGCAACTTACTTAATGAAGGTGAGAAATTTTTACAAATTATCTATCACTTATTTATAAAGGAAAAAACATGTCTTGAATTAGTCTACTTTATATAAAAAATCCATAAAGATGGATGGTTTTCATAAATTTGAAATGGTCGTTAACAATTTTCAAACCGTGAACTCACTCGAGATAAGGTCAATGATCTTTTGAGTTTGATTTTTTAAAGCTTCTTATGAATAGTTTAGCAACTTTATAGGCTAATGTTTAACAGCGCTTCTATATGTACCGCCAAAAAACAGAAGCAAAACCGTAGTCTCACATTGCAGCTGGCCCCCCAACCCTATGGTGATTAGCAGGGGGCCCCACCATTAAAAAATACCTGAGAGCCCGGTTTATATGTTGTTTTTCTACCCGGTAGGCCGGTACGTTTAGAATTTTTGAATGTTTAAACTAAGCTTCAATTAAGTAATTATAAATTTTGTCGCGGAACAATCATGACCAAGTCTGCAAAATACATTTATATTTAGTATGAGGAAAAGATCAAGATATGCTGCCATGGAAGATTTCTTCACTTCCATGACGTGACAATGATATGTTGTTTTGTGGAGTAATCGTGTTAGTGACGTCGACCATGGCTAAGTCAAATATACTTGAGTTTGAGGCAGGACATTGTGTAGTTGCTAGTGAGGAGAGGGAGGGAGGCTATTGAGTTACTATTATAACGGTAGCCGTAGTAGTAATACAATCATGAAACTTTAATGGCAAACGATGGAGACCTCGATCTTAGTTTTTGAAACAATTTATAGTGTTTTGGTCATTTCCAGATTGAATATTAGTAATAAAACTTAAGTTGATTTATTGTATACAGAATTGGCTCATCAAAGTGACGCATTTGTAAATAGAGAAATTATTTCAGAACATGTATATTTGGCGGAAATTGTTCCTCAAGGACCATTTATGCTTCAACCGAACAATCGTACATTATTATGCCTTTTCTTTATGCACTTAATAATCCATCAACTAATTAAAGCGCCGAAGTAGCATGTTCCTACATGTTGGTGTAACCGATCGAGAGTTGACATAGCAGAAGCTATTATGTGTTATAATGCGAACAAAATCAATCAGAGAATTTTTAAGTCAACCATTTTCGTTATTATTAAGGTAGATTCATTGCATGATGTCTTTATACCACTAATAATTGAAAAATCAAAGTAATAAATGAAGATAATTGTGTAATCAGCCAGAGAACATGTAATGGCAGCCTCTGGCATTATGGAAAAACTGGACGACGAGGTTACATAATAATACACAATTAAGGTCTCCATATCTATATAAACATGTTAGACGTGTATCATTTTCATCTTCACTACAACCATTTCACTTTTCATTGCTTAGTTGAGAGTATCAATTAATCATGTCTACTGTTCTAAAGTTTCTCTCAATTTTAGTTCTTGTTCTTGTAGTTTCAGACGCAACTAATGGTCAAGGCCTAAAACTAGGATTCTACAAAAAGACATGTCCTGATGCAGAATCAATAGTTCGTGAGACAACTGCTTTGTTCGTTTCTCAAAATCCTACTCTCTCCGCTGCGTTATTGAGGATGCATTTCCATGATTGCTTTGTCAAGGTATCTATATTGGTGAAGCTGTTTAATACAAGATATTAGTGTATATTTGCTTTACTAATTAGTTGTCATCATTTAGCAAGTGTGAATATAGATACTGAAATCCATGCATCTATAAATACCGCAGGGCTGTGATGGTTCAGTTCTATTAAATTCTACAAGCAGCAACCAAGCCGAGAAATCTGCACCTCCTAATCTATCCCTCAGAGGATTTGGTGTAATTGATGCTATAAAGGATGCATTAGAACAAAAGTGCCCCGGAGTTGTTTCATGTGCAGACATTCTATCATTGGCAGCTAGAGATGCAGTAGCCGCGGTAACTTATTAATTTCTAATCAATTATTACAGTTGAACAAATTGATTTATATGCGTATATGATAATTATTACTGATCCAAATTGAAATTTGAGTTAATTTTTTCAGATCAAGGGACCATACTGGAAGGTAACTACAGGTAGAAGAGACGGACGAGTATCGACCACTGCAGATGCTTTAACAAATCTACCACCAGGAAGCGCCGATATCAGCTCATTGAAGGCTACCTTTGCAGCGAAGGGTCTAAGTTCAATAGACCTTGCAGTCCTATCAGGTATATATGCCTATCTGTCGATGTATATGCAAATCAAGCTACTGCTATCTCTTCATTTACTTAGGTATCCGTCAAAGATTCAGGAAAATTCGTCGTTTTACTTTGCATAGTATACTCGTGCATATTTACAGGTGCACACACAATTGGTGTTTCCTTTTGCTCAAGCTTCACAAACAGATTATACAATTTCACCGGTAAAGGAGATTCAGACCCAACATTGGACAGCGAGTATGTTACGAGATTAAAGAGTAAATGCAAGCCAAACGACGCAGTTCAGACAGCTGAGATGGATCCTGGGAGTTTCAAAACATTCGACTCAAGTTACTATTCGCTTGTTATTAAGAGAAGGGGGTTGTTTCAATCTGACTCAGCTCTACTTAACGACGCAGTAACTAAGGATTACGTCAAAAGACAAGCAACAAAAAGAGGATCACCAACTTTCTTCAAGGATTTTGCTAAATCTATGGAGAAAATGAATGCTGTTGAAGTTCTCACTGGTAAAGCCGGTGAAATCAGAAAGCATTGTGCCTTTATTAACTAGTAATATAGGCAGAGGTGGAGTTAATTTTTCGAAGGCGGATAGAAAATGAGATCTGAATAAGAGACAGAACGGATGTCGTATAAGTTGCATCAACTTGTAGTATAATCAATTTGCTTGTATTGTTCTTTTGTTTTTTCTTTTATACGCATGATAATCCATGAGTATCATTTTGTATTTCCTTTCATGGAAATTGCTCAACGGAGATTTCTTCCTCTAGAGAAAGATATACTTGGCGATTCATTATTATCTTTTATAAATCATACAGGTTTTCCACCTATCTTTCAATAATGTGCTAAACATAATCCCATACGTATTCTACGTACTTAAGTGAATAAGTGAAGTTGTTGATCCTTGTACATATTGAAATGGTACAAAACTTGTCCAAAAACATCATAAAAAACAATCTTAGCAACATTTGATGTCAGTTCTATGGATACAAAACCTTGCCCATCGTGAAAGAATTTTAAACCATCTTTTTCTTCGTCAATAAAACCATTCCATGCTTTTGAACCTCCTCCACTTGTTACAAATTCTAGTTTCCCATTCCTGCATCAAAGTATATAAAATCTCCTTCAGGATTAATTTGTTTTTACACACTCAAGAAATGATCAGAAACTGTGTCATGGGTGCAAGCTGAGCGCTTACCTTTTAGAATTAGTGATGTGTTGTAAACAATGGTCATGTCCATTAATGTAAAGATCCACATTATTTTCCTGAAAAATAATCCATTACAAAATTAGACTAATTAACTCTCTGCAAATTAAGCAATTATTGGCCTTTCAAACTTTGTCAAAGAATACAAATCTTAATTTAATTACCTCTTGAATCGGAAGAAGTTGTTCGACAAGTTCCTCAGTGTCGCGATGGATTCCGGCTGTTCTTATCATATGGTGACCTACTACTATTTTCCAGTTTGCTTCTGATTTTTCCAGGGCAGATTTTACTTCCTAATTACAATAAAATATAGTCTTAGTTTTTCTTAAGATTAATTTAGGAGAACACTTAAAATTAGAGAGAAATGGGAAAATGCCCCATCTGAAATGACATTGCACCAGGGTGTTCCATGATCCAAATCTAAACTTTATGGACTCTCTTAGAGTTCGTCTTATGGAATCCAATGATCAGGTTGCTGGTATTAGTGAATACAGTTGCGTGGTGCTTCAAAAAACAAACAAACTGTTGAGACTATTAGTCCCACATTGTATGGGTTTCTAAGATCCTGCGGTTTATAATCCTATGGGCCTCTCCACTCATTGCCAATTGGTTTTGAGTTGGATGCCCGTATTCTAACATGGTATCAGAGCAGGCTATTTGCGACGAGTCATTGACCACGCCTTTGCTCCGCGTCACCCGAGTTAATTGTCCACGTGTTAGACCCAACGAGGCTACACGTGAGGGGGCGTGTTGAGACTATTAGTCCCACATTGTATGGGTTTCTAAGATCCTGCGGTTTATAATCCTATGGGCCTCTCTACTCATTGCACAAACAATAAATAAATAAAGAATATTGCTGTACAGTCTGGCATGTAAGAGAATTGTAATCTCCTTCGTTTTTTTTTTTTTTGGGAAAGACTCCAAATCTGTCCCCTGATAGATCTGTAGAGATAAAATTTGTAGAGATGTAGCCCAATCCTATATCCTGGATTTGAAAAATCTGTTGAGATAAAATGACCAATTTAAGGGTCTGGAAGTCGCTGCTTCACCCTTGACAAATAACAAGCATAGAAGTGGAAACTTTTGAGCAATTTCATAAATCTTTTTGTTCATGATAAATATGAAAAAAGACTTGACAAATTATTATCATACCTCTAGCTGTTTTGCGACGTAACTCTTTTGTGGTGTCACCCCTCTCCAATCATATGTTTTACCCGCCTCAGGTTTAGTAAAGTAGCTCTCCACAAATGGTGATGTATCCACAAAGAAAAAATCCACAATCTCTGAAGATCATTGCAATTTTATTATATACATATACTGAGAAATGTTAGCATACAACTCAATAAAAATTACAGTGATTTTTTTTTTTACCTGCGTCAAGTACATATGATCTTAAGCACAGCCATCTGCTATCAAGTTGTGTAAGGTAAGGTGATAATTGTGCTTCAACATCACCGCTATAATCATGGTTCCCCAACACTGCAATGTAATATGGGATTCAAAAATATATACACAAACAAATTCAATACAAAATGCCGAATTTCATGGTTATTTATAGGCCTCATGGGAAAGATGTTTACCAGTATACCACTGTTTTTGCAGGCTTGGAGCTGTATAGATGTTCATAAACGATTCTTGAAATGCAGGATCGTCAATACCCTTCAATCCGTTGTCGTAGAAATTATCCCCAGTAGATATCACAAAATCTATGTCTTGCATTTCTCCAATCATCCTCATCTATATGTTATTAATTAAAATAAAAAACTTTAGTGTACACGACGGAATTTCTGTAGTTACGAATAGAAGGGGAGCCGCGATTGAAAGTAGGAGGGGCGGGAAAAAATGATGAGCAACTATTTTTTTTTTTTTGTTATTTGTAAAGTATGCATAAATAGGCTTTAGGAGTCAGCTGATAAGTGGGACAATTGCCCAGCAGCCCCCAGATTTTGATCATCGATAATTACCTGATGAGCAACATAAGACTGGTTATATAAACCTCTTCTTCCCCAATCTCCAACCACCAAAAAATTGAGTGAACCATCTTCCTTAATTGGATGCTCAAATCTCTGCAGCTCACCAAAACCACTTGTGAAGAAACAACAAGTGTTCAATAAGTAAAACACAAGGCATGATAATAGAGTAACCATGGACATGTTGCTAAAAACATCCATGGCTTGTAAAAGAGATGGATTGAGAAAGATGATGAGATATTGAGATTGCTGCATTCTTTCTAAGAATATTCAACTATATATAAGCATAGGGATACTGCAGTTAGATCAGCATTACCATATTTCCTGTAACAAAGCATGTTAGGGGCATGTGTTATGCTAGCTGTAGTGGTAAGTCAAAGCTGTTAGTTTCATTTAAATGCAGTAAAAACAAACTATTGAGTTAGATTTCTGATTGTTGAAACTAACAATAGGTTATATCATTAATGATGTTTGTCAACATGTAGGAAGGATGAAAAATATTATGATGTTTGTCAACATATAGGAGGGATGAAAATAAAATAAAATATAACAAACACTTTCAGCAAAACTTCAGAACTACTCTTGGTCTAACTCGTACGGGACAATCTCTTCTCTAACATCTAAAATTTCTTCGACCTCAATTTCTTTAGCTTCATACACCTCTTCATCATCAGTTCCTTCCCCATCTCGTAGGAGCTGCCTCTCCAACTTCTCTTCCTCATGCAATTGCTTCCATTTATTGATCCACGAGTCCCACTCTCGTTGCAACATCTTTCGCTTCTCCCTGTCTTGTCCGCGCAACTGAGCAGCATCATCCTGATCTTCAGTTTCATATTTCTTGCTGTATTCATCAAGGTTCTTTGAAATATTTTCTTCCATTTCAGAGGTCAAGAGAGATGGTGGCCTTGGACGCCACAAGAACTGATGGAAGTGATCCTTTGAGATTTTGTATAGCAGCTTTCCAGTGAAAGACCAGATATTGAACCCATTTTCCATCTCATGAACCGAAGTGACAGCAGTTGTTACATATCTTCCAGTGGGATCCCATTCGATGTTTGTCGCCATGAAATGCTCTGCAGTTGCCATTGTTTCAAGCTCTTCAACATCGTAGAATTCCAATTCTCCGTTGAGACCGGCAAGAACAATAAAACGACCAGAAGGAGACCAATGTAGCGCACTAGCATTCTTCCCTTGGAGTGTTGTAAGCTTTGAAACACGCCCAGTACATGTAGCCGTCCGCATTGAGTAGAAGCTAACATCAACCTTACGGGCATCTCCATGGATAATACCAAATCTATGTCCTTTTGGCTCCCAAGCAAAAGCCATAATATTGTCATTCTTGTTCTCCAGCTCCAGGACCTCGATAGGAATATCTCTTTCTTTCATCAGGAAAAGCTCAAAACTAGCGCAAGTGCTTTTCCTGGTTTTTGTATACCGGACAGTCTTAACAGCAAGGTATTCTCCATTGCATTGCCAGTACATTTTGCAGTCAACAACACTAAAGAGATTCTTCTGTCTGAGCTCCTCTTTTCCAGGAATTTGAACAAGGCTCACCCTGGCAGGTTTGTTGCCTCCATCTAGTTCAGGAACGAAGAGCACAATGATGGGATCAGCAGGTGACCAACTGAAGTCGAGCACATTTTCAACCTTCAAAGATTTCTTGTCAATTAGAGTGAAATTCTCTGTTTCATAAACAGAGATGACATTCTTTCCAATTCTTGCAAAATACTTATCATCTTTTCCACCACCCCATCTGAAGAAGGGCCACGAGAATCCAGATACACCTTCACCATTGCCACCAATAGAAAACTCATCAGCACTTCCTTCAAAATCACGCATAACTTTTCCCGTTTTCAAGTCAAATATATTCAAGACAACCTTGTGTGTCTCACAACGACTGCCAGATTCATGACTGCTATATGTAACCAAATATTTTTCCCCGGGAGAGAAATCAATGAGCTTAACTTGTGGATGAGCACATCTAGAAAGACGGTCAAAGGTAGCTGCACCTCCCCAGATAGCAACACCTTCCGTGTGCACCGTGGCGAAGTATGTCCCATGTGGAGACCACTGAACAAAACTTTTAGTCCAGTCGGTACGATGATAAACAAGGTCAGGCCTTGATTGCCTGGGATCATTCCAGAAGATGTCAGTATCATTACCTGCGCGAATAACAAATTGATCCCGTGCTTTTACGTCAGTCAACCACTGTTGTAGGTTTTCCCCTGGGGTATACGGTTTAATTTCAGGCGCAGCCCACTCCTCAGCAAGTCCCATGAATCTATCGAAGTCATTGAATTCGTTGACAGCAAGTATATGAGCTCTGTCCAATTTATATTTATTGGTCCTCTGTATTGCAAGTTCAGCTTCCTGCAATATTGAAAACAGGTAACGTAAAACAATCAAAAACATACTATTCAAAGTTCATAAAACTTTCATATGCAAGGCTGTAACAGCAATACAACTACGTAGTACAAAACATTCCAACAAGAATTTAAAGATCATAATATGAATACTTATGTAAAAGCTTAACCTACACCACTATCTGTTATGAATACTTATGTAAAATCAAGATATGCTCTAAAACCCGATCCAATTAAACGCATCCATTGGTTATTCCGTTTCCCTAAAATCCTATTGATCCGACTCTAACAGGATTTGATTTGTTTCTATATATTGTATTTGATTTATTTCATAAGTGTATCATGAAAGAAAAAAGAAAAAAAAAATACCTGAGGGGTGTTATATTCGATGAAACAATAACCAAGAGATTTCTGAGTTTCAGGATCATTGGGCATCCATAACTGACCTTCATCAGTAACACCAGATATCCTTTTGATAACTCCAATCAGCTTATTATACTTCTCAGCAGTAACTACTGGAAGATTATCAACCACAATTATATTAGCAAAATCTTTCATTGATTCTTCCATTGATTTAATCTTTAAACCAAATTCATTATTCAGTGCTTTTTCATATTCATCATCATCACTTGGAATGCCAAAATCTTCACCTGATGGTAGCTGGATGGAATCTAGATCAACAATTATATCTATCATTGACATAACTTCTGCCATGTTTTTTCTGAGTTGTTCTTTTCGGAAAAAAAAAACCTAAAAACAACAGAGAGATATATATAAAGCTAGACAGTCAGTGAGTTTTTTTTAGAAGTTTCACACTAAATAAACGCGTTATTCCAAATATAGGAATACTGTTTTAAGGGTAAAACCCTAATACTTGGAGGACAAGGAATCCCAAATAATAATAATTCTTGGAGGCCAAGGAATCTCAAATAGTAATAATCCTGTTTGAGATACTCTACTCTGTGCCAGGAATTCTCTTGTATCTCGGTTCCGGCCAGCATTGTTTGACACGTTTTTAATCTATAACTAACATAAACCAAATTTTCAGTAGGTCAAAGCTTAATTAGAATATTTTAGGGGATTTTAACAAAGTGCCCCACTTTCAATTTCATGTTTAAGAAAGAACGCGGAATTGGGGATATAGCTACAGGACAAAAACGGTGTCCCAATAGTAATTCTGGGTGTCCCCCAATGTAATTATTTTTTTAATTCCTAATCTAGCCCTCACTAATCCTAATTAGTGATTAATTTTAATTAGTAAGAATGTTAAGTATTAGTTATAAGATTAAGTTAGTGTTTTTATATGTTTTTTGGGTGAGTGTAGAGGGAGGGGAAAAAAATTGGGAGGGAATTTTTTTGATGAAAATGGATGATGATTGTGAAGAGAGAATTGCTGCTGCTGAATCTTTAGCTCAACTACAACAAGGATCATATCCTCAATCTTCTGCTAATGGCAACGACTCACAATTGCAAGTTTTTGTGGAACCAACACCCTTGAATTATGATTTTTACGAGCATGAAGAGTTTTTTGAAGAACCTACACAAGAAAGTAAACTTGCCCAGCATACAAGCATCCCTAACACACAGGTAAAGCTGCTGCGAGGTTGAAAATTTGATTTTTTTCTTTGAACCCGCCATTTTTTCAATGAAAAACCTCTGTACCGGCATAGATGTTGTATGAATACAATGCCGGAACATTCAAAAATGGCATAGTATTCATAGTTCGACAATGCCGGTACCACAATATCCCCCATTTTGAAACCAAAACCGGCATAGAATTCAAACCAAAAACTATGCCGGTACTGCATGAAAAACATACAGGAAGCAATGCCGGCATGCTCGATAGAAATCTATCAATGCCGGTACTCAAGTGATTTTTTTTTCAAGTTTCGAGAATTAATTTACAGTGCCGGCAGGTGACTGATTAAAACCAGAAAAAATTCAAAACGGATTATTTTTTTTAAATCGCCGGAAGTGATGAAGACCATGCCAGAATTGATGAAGACCATATGCCGGAAAATGGTGCCAGCATGCTCGAGAACTTCCTATCAATGCCGGTAGTCAAGTGAAAAAAAAATCAACTTTCTAGATACTTTTCATCCTGTGCCGGCATAGGAATTTAAGCAACATACTATGTCGGCATAGGTACCGGCATGCTCGAGAATCAACTGACTCCCCCCCGTATAGTGGCAAACATTTATGAAAGTTTGCGACAAATGCCGACATGGTTTTTTCGGTTGAATACTATGCCGGCACAGAGCTATTTCAGCTGCAACAATGGTGGATTAAAAGAAAAGAAAAAAAAATCAAACTTTCAACCTCTTAGAAGCAATTCCCTCTTCACAATCATCCTCCACTTTCACCAAAAAAAAAGAAATTGTTGAATCATCGTCGACTAAGAATGGATGAAGAACGATGAAGAGGAAGATGGAATTGAAATGAGGATATAAGAATTTGGTTTTCGGTTTTTGATTTTAAAGTTTTATGGGAAAGGGTAGTTTGGTATTTTCATAATAAAAAGTCACCCCTTATCATCCACCCCTGGTTGGGGGAAGTAATCAGTATCCCCCAATTAGATTGACTATCCCCCAATTGGGCGTTCTTAAGAAAGTGCCACCATTTTTTTCAGAATTTATTTAGTGCCACACACACATTTGACCTTTTCCATCCAGCTTTTTTCCATGCATCCGTTAGTGCACATGCGGCAGTTATCCATCTTAGTAAAAGACATCTATGCCCTCGAATCGCCTCACTATAGCTGAGTTAAATCAGGCCATCATAGCGAGTCATTACCGAGTTAAATCGTGAGTCAGATTATCAACACTCATTCATACTCTACAATACAACCCTTGACAGAAACATAAACCATATTCCTGCAATATTTTCCTTCACATAGATCTACACATCTCAAGCACTCATTATGCATTTATACAATTGCACTTAACATCATCAGTTTTGTTCTCAACATGCCACACACAAGTGAGGTATTCAATTGGAGCTTCCAAGTCTTTCCCTTGAAAAGCATTCATACAACTGCGCTCAACATCATCATTTTTGTTCTCTTCCACCTGATTCCATTGAAATCTTGTGACATCCACATTGGCATGGTCAAACTCCCTCCAAATCAGCTCCAGTTCAGATCAAACAACTGCAACACCATTCGGTGAAACCACTCCAACAACTCCATTACAAGAAATTGTACCAGCCTAAACATATATCTATAATTTCTTCATCTCAAACCAACCATTAACTCAAACCAATTAGTTCCATCGAACTCAGAATCGCCAAAACCAATAGCTTTATCTGAATTATCATGAACATCTCAGCTCCCCCTGGAATCTAATCCCATGAAAGTTCAGCCATTCTATAGCCATTTATCCACCAACACCATCTTCAGTTTCATTCAACACCTATCAGAAAAACTGTATCCAAACCCATTGAAACACCATCATACATCTCCATTACCACCAACCAATTCACTCTCTGCCACTCTTTATTCAACCTGCCATCACCTGCAACCATTGGCTCAAGCCATGGCATCACCACCAGTATCATCCACCAATACTGCTTCATTACGACAACCATCATAATCAAAACAATTCAGTAAAAAACAATTAGAAACCCTTATTAACTAGTACAAAATTTAACATACGAAAATAAAAAAAATATGAAAATCAAGCTAAACCTTATTCTTAAAACAACCTAAATTCTATGAATTAAACCTAATTTTGACAAACTCTAAAATTATTTCCCAAAATTTTAAGAAATAATTTTGACAAACCTAATTTTGATACCATCTCATCACTGTTCTTGCTTCATCACCAAATCCTAATTAATTCTCAATTTGATCCAAACCCACAATCATCACAGCATCCATCGGATCAATATCTTGATCTCTGTCGGGAAAACAAACCTAATGTTGAATTTACTCTCAATCATCCACGGCTGTAACTCAATTCAATTTCATCATCATACCCCTGTGAGGGTAAAATACCAGATGGCCATGTGTCAACATCTCAAGGGATGACTTCATGATGAGATGATAAGGTAGGAGCACCGAATCATTCTCCATAAAGCTGATTTCGTCTGAATCGAGATGCCTTCCACTAGCATCGCATGAACGACGCGTGTGAAGGAGTGGTCTAATCGATTCAGTCGGTCAAAGTCTAAAAAGCAGAACTGGATTTAATGAAGGATCCGAAGGAGTGAGAGCGAGTCTAATGACCTAGCAGAGAACTCGGACGATATATACTATAAATCGTGAGTAGAGAAGCACGAGGACCTTCGGAGAAGAGATTCACGAGGCCTGACCATCACGAATAGGGAGAGATAACTCGGAGGAGAACCCGGGATACCACCACAAGGGATAATATAGAATCATTCCGAAGAAGCGAAGGCGATGTAGGTTGATTCCGAGAGCTCGACGAGGCCTGACCTTCACGAGTATTGCTTGTCTATAAATACCAACCCATGTATCAGGAAATGGGCAAGTTATCTTATGTATTATTAGATGGTCTTTCTAAAGATAATTCCTGAGAGAGATCTAGACAGAGAAAGAGTGAGAGATCTAAGTGAGATTTGTAACTCTTTCAAGGGTAAGACCTTATAATCAATAAAGAAACTATCTTCTTTCTCGTGGATGTAGGTCTTCATGGCCGAATCACGTTATATGCTTGTGTCAATCTTTAATTTTATGCTCTTTACATCTTGTTTATCTTTGAATCTTGAATGTTACAGTAAGTTTTAGTATTTATCTTCATTTGGATCTAACCACCAGAAAAGATGCGGTTACATTTTGGCGCTAGAAACAGGGAGGTATGAAGATATAATCTACCTCTCTATCAACAGCTCTATATAAGTTTAGTATCTTACTGAAAATGGTGGTTCTCAAACCACTGGGTAGCTTCCTGTTAAATAATTCAAGAGTTGAGATCGGACTCGACACGATCTCTACGATCTGTGTAGTCTAGAAAAACCTCAAGAATCGACAGATCTACGTATTTCTAATATTTTTCTTGAGATCTTTAAATTCTTATAAATAGCTCCTATCTTCCTAAAAGTGCTCAGGAGAGTGGAAGATCGTGGTGAACATGGAGTTTTCAAAACTTCAACACCTAAACGATCTCCTCTATGAACGAGCAGGGAACATCTACACCAGTAAACCTCTTAAGAAAGTCAAATTCTTATGAAGGTTCAAAAGGAGAACTGTTAAGTAATGGATTTTCCGTTTTCACATAAAACTCCATACAACTCATAATCTTCTTCTTAGAAATTCTACTCTAAGTCAAGAGGAGGGGCTAACGAGTATAGAATCATTCTTCAAACTCAAAGTTTGTTCGAAATCAAAAGATCAAAGTCTGGTAAAAAAATACTTCCTAAAAATGGAAGGATATGCTTCATCATCATGATTAGATTTTTTCTCACATAAGCATAACGCCTGGGGATAGCTAGGTACTTTCTCTTGAGAAGAGAAACCAACGAAATACCATTTTCCATCACTAAAAGTCTTATGCATGAAAGACAATGTTTTGACATATTCACATGTCTCTAGAATTTGCTTTAAAGTCTTCATGTACTTATTTGTCTAGTTCGAATTATGACTTAGCAGTTGCACGTGACCTGAAAAACTAGGGTCCCACTTTTCTGAAGGAAAAGACAAATTGAGTATTATTGCATGAATCGAAGGTAAGGCGATGGTGATGAGGCGTTCGTCTCGTACGAACCAAGGCGAAAATGGTGGAGCCATACCAGATGGCCTAGACGAGATGGAACTCGGAGAATCCATGCACAAAGGTGTACCCCCAGAAGAGGGACAACCGGATGACCAATTCCGGGAAGGGTTAACAGATAACTCTAGCTCGGAGGGAGGTGAAAACCCCTTCGAGGGACAAGATGATATTCATCTAACTTAACCAGGAGGGTTGGAACATTTGCCAAGGCAGATAGTAAACAATGGACTCAAGAAGGCTAGCGATTCTATCTCGGACAATACCAAGGCCATACTAAATTCCCTCCTGAAATCTCAAGAAGCGCAGGAAGAAAAAATAAAAAAAATTGGAGAAACATAACAGAAGGCTAGAACGGGGGAACCGACGGTTGAAGCGAAAAACCAAGAAGAAGGCGCCCAACATCCCAGAGGAAGAAGTTCCCGAGGAGGAAAGCCCTTTTGAAAAACTACAGGACGAAGAAAGGGTCAACATTCCCGATACCTCCAACGAAGAGATGGTAGACCGCTTTCCCAAGGGGAGCAGAGGACTACTGGAGATGGAGGACAGCCTATCCGAAAGATCATTCAAAATAGTCTCCCAAGCAGAGCTATCGGACGAGGATTTGGGGCGATCACGATATCGCCAGTCGGAAATTTCTTTCTCACCCTACAGAGCACAAGGAAGGAAGAAGAAGGTCTAAGGAAGGCTCCTAGACGACAAATTACAGAATCGAATCTGCCATCTCGAAGAAATGTGCAGGGAACTAACCGGAAGGCAAGATAGTAACATGCTCGCGGAGGTAATTCAGGAGGCAAGACAATCTCCCCTAGCGATGCACCTATTAGCTCAGCCCTTCCCGAAGAAATGCTCGCTCCCAACCTTCATAACTCCCTTTAACGGGACAGGCGATGCTATAGAACATCTCAGGTCATATCGAATGACGCTAACATAATGTATCCATTATGACGTAGTAATGTGTAGATTCTTTCCCGCTAGTCTACAAGACAAAGCCTTGTTGTGGTTCAATAACCTCCCGAAGGAGTCGGCCAGGTCCTTTGCCGACCTATCTGAGTTATTCTTGGAAGCAAACATACATTATAGTAGGGTCAAGCCAGATCTCGATACGCTGTTTTAATTAGCCCTAGGGCCAAATGAACCACTCTGATCACTAGTAACCCGATGGAGGAAACTATGTGATGAAATCGGAAGGGTCCCGGAGGCCTATGCGATCTTAGGCTTCAAGAATAGCCTGAGAAAAATGGATCTGATGTTTATTCGCATGTACGAAACCCCGCCAACCAATTTAGGAAAATTAAGGGAAATCCAAGAGGATTACGTAGCTCTGGAAGAGCTACAAGATGGCACTTATGAAAAATTAGTCAAAGGGGTCGCCGGAGGTGCAAATATGGTGGAACCACAAAACACCCAGGTACTTATCCGAGGCGAAGGACGAACCAACAACGGCGCATCCCAGTTCGATAAACATCGGAGTGGAGGATGGAAAGGAAGAGATCAAACCCGAAGTAAGAAAGAAGAATTCGTAGACCCTGTCTACACGAAGCTGAATGTTCCCATAGCCGTGGTCTTAAAAAATATCGAGGCGAAATACAAGGCGACCTATCCATGGAACCGAGGCCAACTTCCAGAGCGGGCCAAGAATCACACTGACATTTGCGAATTCCACCAATTTCTCAGCCATACTACAAATTCTTGTAGAGATCTAAAAAATATGATACAAGAAATGGTAAATGAAGGTAAACTTCAGGAGTACATCGCGCAACCAGCGATCCAACCCACGGTAGGTGCACCAGTCCATCGTGTGAAAATACCACGTGAGGCACAATATCTGGGATACAACACGATATCGCACTCAGCTACCACCAAACCCGAAGGAGGCATCACAGGGCGAATCCACAAAAGGGACTTTAAAGGCAATGAGGTTTTCAGCGCAACAATAGAACCTCCAATGGAGGGGTGGATGAAAATACCTATTAGCTTCTCAGCCTCGGAGGCACCAAACGAGGGGCACAACACAATGATCCTATGATGGTTACGATGGCGATTGCACTCCCTGAACAAGAGGGAGGGGAGGAAAAAACTAGGGTACTACCTTCATCTTCTTACGATTTCTTTCTCCCTCTCTACCGAAGACTCGAAATCTTCCAACAGAGGAGGTAATGATCATATATTGTTTTAGATTTTTTCTCCAGATTTATCTAATCCGTCTATTGTTTTTGTGATTGATGGATGTGTTTATCGGAGAAAATCTCCTATGCCGAATTTGGTAAATTCGATGGTGGAGAGACTGGTTTAAACCCTTAAACAAATGTGCTGCACGTGAGCACTTTTGATTCGAGATATCAATCTGTACAACTCTGGCCTAAACCAAGAAGATGGCCGTTCCAGATTTGCTTCGGTCACAAAGTTGAGGAGAAGGGTTGATTTGGGGAGGATAGCGAAGAAGGGTGATAAGACCAGAGAGTTCTGTCTAGGCAGTATCTCGACTTATATCAGAAGTGTAGAATCTTGCGGAATCTTGCTAGTGATGGAAGATTTTGAGAGAGCTTGCAAATTTGCTGTCTGATAGTATTATATTTTTCCTGACCAAGACTTGTGTGTTTTGGAAGAATAGGTGAAACCTATTTATACAAGTGAGATTGAACATACCCTAGCCTCATTAAGGAATTGAATAAATGTGCCAATTAAAACAGAGGAGGTGGAAAATGTTGGCTTTATGGTGAAAAACGTTTTCACCATAAATTTCCTTATTTAATTGACCGTATTCATTCCTTGCACTCCTTGCTTTATTGCGAGCATAGTATACGCTGCACGCTGTGACCGCCAAACCAAAACCCCAAGAAAGCATCACCCAGTTTGTATTGATGTCTCGAGAGTAGGCGCAAGTGGCAATGCCAAAGTTTCTAGTGAAGCGTTGCAGCATGTGCGGGATATCTCGACCGCAAGTAGTACTTTGAGCGCGGATGGCAATTCCAAAGTCGCTTGATGGAGCATTTGGCATGTGCGGAATGCCTTCGCCGAAAGTTACACTTTGACTATGAATGTAAATGCCAAAGTCTCTAGTGGAACATGTGTGGCATGAGCGGAATGCCTTGGAAATTATCTAGCAGGTTGGGGATGAAAGTGGCTAAGGGTAACATGTTGGCATGTGCCAATGGCATGCACATCCACCTTGGCCAATTCGCGGGCGCTACAATTGGGTAGCGTCTTGGAATAGAAAGTGGCTAGTGGTAACGTGTTGGCATGTGCCAATGGCACGCACGACCACCTTGGACAAGTCGCGGTCTCTACAATTGGGTAGCGGCTTGGAATAGAAAGTGGCTAGCGGTAACGTGTTGGCATGTGCCAATGGCACGCACGACCACCTAGGCCAAGTTGCAGGCGCTACAACTCGGTAGCGGCTTAGAATAGAAAGTGGCTAGTGGTAACGTGTTGGCATGTGCCAATGGCACACATGGCCACCTAGGGCAAGTTGCGGGCGCTACAACTGGGTAGCGGCTTAGAATAGAAAGTGGCTAGTGGTAACGTGTTAGCATGTGCCAATGGCATGCACGGCCACCTAGGCCAAGTTGCGGGTGCTACAACTGGGCAGCGGCTTATAATATAAAGTGTCTAGTGGTAACATGTTGGCATATGCCAATGGCACGCACGGCCACCTAGGCCAAGTTACGGGCGCTACAACTGGGTAGCGGCTTAGAATAGAAAGTGGCTAGTGGTAACATGTTGTCATGTTCCAATGGCATGCACGGCCACCTAGGCCAAGTTGGGGGCTCTACGACTGGGTAGCGGCTTAGAATAGAAAGTGGCTAGTGGTAACGTGTTGGTATATTCCAAGGTCACACACGGCCACCTTGTCCAAGTTGCGGGCGCTACAACTGGGTAGCGTCATAGAATAGAAAGTGGCTAGTGGTAACATGTTGGCATGTGCCAATTGCACGCACGGCTACCTAGGACAAGTTGCGGGCTCTACAACTGGGTAGCGGCTTAGAATAGAAAGTTGCTAGTGGTAACGTGTTGGCATGTGCCAATGGAACACACGGCCACATAGGCCAAGTTGCTGGTGCTACAACTAGGTAGCGGCTTAGAATAGAAAGTGGATAGTGGTAACGTGTTGGCATGTGCCAATGGCACGCATGGCCACCTAGGCCAAGTTACGGGCGCTATGACTAGGTAGCGGCTTAGAATAGAAAGTGGCTAGTGGTAACATGTTGGCATGTGCCAATGGCATGCACGGCCACCTAGGCCAAGTTGTGGGCGCTACGACTGGGTAGCGGCTTAGAATAGAAAGTGGCTAGTGGTAACGTGTTGGCATATGCAAATGGCACGCACGTCCACCTTGGCCAAGTTGCGGGCGCTACAACTGGGTAGCGTCTTAGAATAGAAAGTGTTTAGTGGTAACGTGTTGGCATGTGCCAATGGCACGCACGAATACCTAGGCCAAGTTGCGGGCGCTACAACTGGGTAGCGTCTTAGAATAGAAAGTGGCTAGTGGTAATGTGTTGGCATGTGCCAATAGCACGCACGGCCACCTAGGCGAAGTTGCGGTTTCTACAACTAGGTAGCGGCTTAGAATAGAAAGTGGCTAGTGGTAACGTGTTGGCATGTGCCAATGGCACGCACGGCCACCTAGGCCAAGTTACGGGCGCTACGACTGGGTAGCGGTTTAGAATAGAAAGTGGCTAGTGGTAACGTGTTGGCATGTTCCAATGGCATCCACGGCCACCTAGGACAAGTTGGGGGCGCTACGACTGGGTAGCGGCTTAGAATAGAAAGTGTCTAGTGGTAACGTGTTAGCATATGCCAATGGCACGCATGCCACCTAGGCCAAGATTCGGGAGCTACAACTGGGTAGCGTCTTAGAATAGAAAGTGGCTAGTGGTAACGTGTTGGCATGTGTCAATAGCACGCACGTCCACCTAGGCCAAGTTGCGGGCGCTACAATTGGGTAGCGTCTTAGAATAGAAAGTGGCTAGTGTTAACGTGTTGGCATGTTCTAATGGCACGCACGGCCACCTTAGCCAAGTTGCGAGCGCTACAACTGGGTAGCGGCTTGGTTTTGGCATAGTTGCCATGGTGCCCAATATGCGGCTTGGTTTTGGAATTAGGGTTTTGTGTTGAAAACCCTAATCCAGTATTTTGAAAAAATACCCCTATTAATTATTTATATCTGAATTAAATGTTCTCAGTTAATGTGTTGCGGGTAACACTAGGTCATGGGGTTTTACGATTTTACCCCTTGTCTAAAATCCACCATCGACATTAAGTCCCCTGCTTAGCTCGGAGCAGGAGCTTTGTTGCGAGATAATCATAAGATGGTGCTAAGACAAAATCTGAAAGAGAAACATGAGATTTATCTGACCTTTTTTCTGAGATGCGAACTGGATTCGGAATCCTTGTCCTTTGCACTTTTGCACGGAGCGAGACGTTGGCACAATTTGGCGGAAACAGGAAGCTAGGAAGCATTGAGTAGCTGGCGCGAGTTGAGAAACTGAGCGTACTGGCTGGTGGGGCCGGTGGGAGATGGACGTGATGGCTGGTGAGACTTGGGAGACGTTGACAGGTCAGTGCGATTGGTGGGCAAGACAAAAAGGAGTATGCTAACTTGGGAGGTACTAGCGCGAGGTTGAGAGGTTGGCATGGTGGGACCGGTGAGAAGGGAGCACGCTTGGGGAGATACTGGCACCATTGATGGGGCTTGAGCGGCCGTTGGGAAGTTGGGCTCCCTTGTGGGCCCAAAAGTTCCTTTACACGCGCGGCTTTGGGAGAAAAGGAAACCTTCCCCATTGGGGAAACCTTATATATACATGAAGTTTTACTTTTTACGTTGCACTTTGTTCCTTCCCTCTTTCTTGCTAGAGGTAAAGTGATAAAGGAGAAACCGGCTATCCAGGTATGTCTTCTAATACTTTTCTTGTTTTCCTTTGTAGGTGCAAACCCTAGCAATATGTGCTTTTCCTTTTATAAATCTTGCGCCGATATCGCACGCAACGATTGGTTGGTGTGCTTCTTGTAGAGAATATATATTTTGATTCCGTAGATAGTACTGCATATATGATTTTGAACCCATAGAGAATGCTGTGGAGACTGGTGAGGCAGTATTAGAACAACCAACTAATGTTGTGGTGATTACACAAGAGGACCAAGATCATTCGCTGAATGTAAAAGGCACTGAAGAAAATGCGGTGGTGAATACGAAGGGTAAAAATCTGCAGGAGGATGATACTGTTAGTGTGGGGACGGTGTACGAACGGAAGGAGGAGGAAGCTCCTTTTCTACCAGTTATCACAAAGTCGCAGAAAAAATTAAACGCGCGCGAAAATAAGAAGAAGATGGAGCTGGAGACAAAAAATCGGCCGATGCGCCCGAGGAATCTTAACAACTCTTATCAATGAGAGTTCTTTTCTGGAACCTGCGTGGCTTTGGTAACTCGGACACGCAAATTGTTTTTAAAAATTATTGTCGTTCTCACTCTCCGGATATTGTTTTTATTGCGGAACCATGGATAAATATCTCATATATTCCTATTGCTTTCTGGACCAATATGGGTCTGAATTTAGTTGCAGTTAATGATAGAGGTAGTAAGCAGCCGAATCTTTGGTGCTTTAGTAAAACTACTGTAAAAGTAGATGTGGTGATGAACTCTGGTCAGATGATTGCGTGTCGTGCCTCGCTTGGCATTATGGTTTATTATCTTGCAGGAGTTTATGCCAGCACTTCTTATATAGTGCGAAGAGACTTGTGGTTTTCCTTGACCAATCTGATGGATAATCTCATTGGTCCTTGGGGTATAATTGGTGACTTCAATGCGGTTTTGGGAGCTCATGAAAAGTCGAGTGGCCACGCTCCTTCTAGAAACTCCTGTGACGAATTCTTGGATTTCACGGAGACAAGTGATCTTCATCATCTAGAGACGAAGGGAGCTAAATTCACTTGGACCAATGGTCGTAGAGGCAGACACCACACGGAGCTTCGATTGGACAGAGCCATCTGTAATGAGCAATGGCTTTTGTCTTGGGACTCTACGGCTTGTAGCACTATGGAACGGGTTAAGTCGGATCATTTTCCTCTGCTGTTGGAGTCGCTAAAGGGAGATAATACTTTTGCCTCTTCTTTTAAATTCCAGCGCACTTGGCTTAATCACTCGGGTTTGAGAACGGTGGTTGAGGATGCTTGGAATCAACAATTTTTTGGGTGCCCAATGTATGTTCTTGTTCAGAAACTTAAGTTCCTGAAATCGGTGCTGAAGTGTTGGAATAGAGAAGTATTTGGTGATATCAAGCTTAATGTTAATGCCGCTACAACTAATCTGGGAAATATTCAGTCTCGCATAGGCGAGGAGGGGTACTCTGAAGAGCTGCACCTGATTGATCTGGATGCTTCTAACAAGCTGGTTCAAGCTCTCCAAATTCAGAAAGACTTCTGGCAGGACAAATCTCTCCTCAATTGGGTGAAAGATGGTGATGCTTGCACAAATTTATTCCACACTTACGCGAAGATAAGAGCGGATACAAACAAAATTACCCATCTGAAGGCTAACAATGAGCTGTTGAGCTCACATGAGGATGTTTCTGCACATGTAATGTCTTACTTTAAGAATATTTATGACTCTGATGGTGTTAATCCCTCTTCATATTTTGCTTCCAGGAATACTACAAGCTCAGTTTCCCCGGAAGAAAACAAAAATCTGACGGCAATTCCTGACGAAAGGGAAATTAAGGCGACAGTGGATACAATGAATGCTAATGGCGCTCTGGGTCCAGATGGTTTCGGAGGTATATTCTTCAACGCTTTCTGGGATATAGTTGGTAAGGATGTGGTTAATTCTGTTCGCTCTTTCTTCCAAAATGGTTGGCTTATCCCTAATGCCAACCAAATCCATGTGATCATCATTCCAAAAGAGCAGGGTGCGGATACAATTGACAAATTTCGCCCAATAGCTCTGAGCAACTTCCACTTCAAAATAATTGGTAAGATCTTAGAAAACCGCTTGACTCCGATCGCTGCAAACATTATTTCGCCTCAGCAGTTCTCAAGGGCAGAGATATTTTTGACTGCATTGGTATCACTTCAGAGGCGGTCAACCTTCTCGACTACAAGTGCTTTGGAGGTAACATTGCTCTTAAACTCGATATTAGAAATTCTTTTGATACTCTCAATTGGGATTTCATTATTCAAGCTCTCAAAGGCTTTGGATTCTGTGATATTTTTCTGAGTTGGATTCGCTCAATCTTGGACTCGGCGAGACTTTCTGTTGTAATCAATGGCAAGTCTATGGGGTACTTTAGATGCAAGCGTGGAGTGCGGCAGGGTGACCCGTTATATACTATGCTGTTTTGCTTGGCAGAGGACATTCTAAGTAATGCTATCTCCAGGGCGTTTGCTCAGGGTAAGATTAACAATATCTCTTCTCAGCGTGGGCCGAACTTTCCTTCTCACGTGTTCTATGCGGACGACTTAATGTTTTTCTGTAGAGGCACTAAGACAGATATTAGGTCCTTAATGGAAATTCTCGAAGAGTATGGTCAGAATTCGGGGCAGTTTATTAGCGCTGAGAAATGCTCAATGTATTCTAGCAATTATGCTTATGACAGAATTGCTTGGATTGCGTCTTCCTACAATATTCCAATGGGTTCACTTACGTTTCGCTATCTGGGAGTCCCTATTTTTCGCGGTAAGCCGAGATCGGTTCATTTCAGGGACATCATGGAAAGGATCAAAATGAAGTTCTCAGCTTGGAAAGGGATATTATTATCAATGATGGGTAGAGTTGAGCTAGTTAACTCTGTGATTGCAGGTTCTGTTATGCACAGCTTTCATGTCTACAAATGGCATAGAGAGTACATTAAAATTATGGAAACATGGGTTAGAAACTTTGTTTAATCGGGGGACATTAGCACCAGACAGCACAACACGGTGGCCTGGGATACAGTCTGTCTTCCGGTTAAGGAGGGGGGACTGGGCATTAGATCTTTATCTAGCCTGAACGATGCGGCTCTGATGAAAATTACCTGGAAGATGATGTCAATAACCTCGACGTTCGGCGACTTCATTAAGACTCGTTTTGCAGGTGCGACACATAAGAAATCTTCTATCTGGTATGGATTCAAACAGCAGTGGAGCATTATCAAAGAGAACGTGGTGTGGCTTGTTGGCAATGGCATAAACATTGACTTCTGGAATGATCGGTGGAACAAGAATATGGGAGTTTCGGTTGCGGACTACTTGGAGCTGTATAACTCGAACTTTCATAACAGACTGGCGGACTTTATCGTAGATGATCGGTGGTGCATTCCTTCTTACATGCCTGAGCTATCAGGTCAGATTGCGCAGATGATTACAGAGACTCCTTTTGCTGCTCATACGGAGGATAAGCAGGTCTGGTCGATGAGTATCTCGGGGGACATAACTATGAAGGAGGCTTACGAGTACCACAGACCGAAAGAGATGGAGTTGAGCGACTTCAAGGACTTATGGTCCATCAAGATCCCGCCGCGCAGAGCTTGTACGGTGTGGAAACTGTTGCATAACAGGATTGCCTCGGACGACAATGTGAAGTACCAGGGAAGACATACGGTGAACTGCTGCAATCTGTGTCCTACGCCTTGCTGTGGGGAAACTCAAAATCACCTGTTTTTGCAATGTGCGTTTGCCAGGAATCTTTGGTCCTGGATTATGCAGGTATTTGGTCTGCGAATGGATTGCTCTAGTATTCAGGCATTTTTCGCTGTTGTTAGAAGGTTCAAGGGTGGTTCTCAGTTGAAGAAACTTCTTTGGGTCACGGTGGTGAGCTGTTTGTGGATCATTTGGTTCTACCGCAACAAGATTAGATTCGATCACAAAGACACTTCTCCTCAGCAGGTCGTCAGTCTGTTAGCCAACCTGATTGCGGAGTCCAGCACCCATAGCGGCGTCTTCTCTTTATACACTTCGGAAGACAAAAGAACGTTGGACATTCTAGGTATAAATAGGCGAGCGCCTAACATTCCGAGGGCAGTGATGGTGAAATGGTTGCCTCCTCCGCAAGGGTGGATAAGGCAAACATCGATGGATGCTCCTTCGGTAACCCGGGGCGTTCTGGATGCGGGGTGGTGTTTCGAGACTCTACTGGGAGGGTCACAGGCTGCCTGGCGCAATTTCTAGGATTCAGTAACTCGACGTTTGCGGAGCTTTGGGGAGCAATTTATGCTTTGCGGTTGGCTTTCTCTCAGAGAATTCGTAGGCTCTGGTTGGAGTGCGATTCTACTTTTGTTTTACAGGCCATTCATAACCCGAACTTGGTACCGTGGCTTCTTCAAACCCAGTGGAAAAATGTTTTGAAATTTGCTTATACAATCACATTAAATTGTACTCATGTTTTTCGAGAGGGAAACTCTGTGGATGACTCGCTGGCTAAGAATGGAGCTACAACGGAGTCTCGTTGGTGGTCAAACCCTCCGGTTTTCACCAGACATAGGCTATCGTTAGATAACTCTTTCCTTCCGCTTTACCGTTTTCGTAATATGTAATCCCCGGTGGGTTTTCACTTTTTTGTTCCGATCTTGCTTTCTTCTCTGTTTCTTTCTGGAGGTAATGCTTAGTCCCCCTCCTTCTGTTTTCTTGGTTTAATAAAGTTTCGCTCCGGTGTTTAACAAAAAAAAAAAAAAACCCATAGAGAATGCATCGTGCATAATTTTGAACCCGAAGAAAGATTCCGTATATGCATTTGAACCCGAGAAATATACTACACATGAATCCCGAAAACAAATACCGTGTCCGTGCTTCATATGAACCCAAATGAATCCCAAAGAAGAATATTGTATATGCACTTCACATGAACCCGAAAGAATTACTGTATATGAATCCCGAAGAAGAATACAGCTCTTCAACCCATAAAATATACTGCGCATATAATTTTGAACCCGAAGTAGGATACTGCATATGTATTTCGAAACCATAGAAAATACTATTCTCCCATGTGTCAGGATTTTTCTTCCTGTCTAGCGCGGTTTTGTGTTTAGGGAATCATTTCATAATTTCCCTGTTTTGTTTTGTGCAGATATCTTGTTGCTAAGCGAGAAAAACCGACAAGATGTTACCTGAACAAGGCTCCGTTTCGTCAAAAGATGTTGATAGTTCGAAACCAAACATAGATGATGAGTTCTTTAACAAACCCTTTTCTCATGCTCAGAGGAATCTTCGAGACTTCGAGCCAGCTTTATTGACTGATGGTGAAAATGAAAAGGAGACCCGCAGAGTTCGGCCGGAGCATATCATACGGTTTTGTCTTCATAAAGGAGTGTATGCCTCTTCCAGTATTGAGTTCAGGATGTGTCAAAGCCCATTGTGTTCTTTTGATGTGTGGTTCGAATTTATGGTGAGTAGGGAGCATATAAATTTTAACTTGACTCGAGCGAGGATTATTAATGTCGTCAGAGCTTCAGTAAGTCTCCAGATTAGGAAATATATCTCGGGCTTGGTTGCTTTCCTCTCTAGGTGGTTCTCGGACACTCACACAATTATCTGTAGATGGGGAGAAATAGCTTTCACCTTGGAGAGCGTGGCTCTCTTGTTGAATCTTCCGGTAACTAGGGATCTTAACATCCAATTATCCAAAGATGAGAAGAAGATGCGAAATGACCTTGCTGCTAAGTTGGGAGACTTTTCCCGAAAAGATTCTTCTGCGAAGTCGAAAAATCCTACTCGGAAATAAGATGAAAGGTGCCTTTACAGCTGGTGGATATCTCAGTGGTTTCCGGAAGAGTTGGAGGCTAGACAAAAAACTAGCGATCTCCACGTTGCAACATTTTTGGCCCTCTGGTTGTCTAGATACATTCTTGACAACAGTTCCGGTAAGAAGGAGATAAGGGCAGAACTGTTACCAATTGCTGTGAAGTTGGAGAAAGGTGAAGTTATACCCATTGGCAGGCTATTCCTTGGCTCCTTGCACACGCATCTGGATCACTTAATCACCAATATGCTAGTTTTGAATGGTTTCATGAAAGTGGATTCGTATGTGCACGTCGTTTTTCTGCAAGCGTGGCTATGGGAGAATTTTGAAAAGTACGCTCCAAAGTCGTTGCCTACGATTCCTGCGAGTTGGGGTGGCTCTCGAATTCTTCGATGGGCGAATAAGCATCCAAGACTTGGTTTGAGCTTGGTTATTCTTCTTGATAAGTCACACGAGATCAATTTTTTCCCATGGGAGCCAGTTCATAGGTCCGTTCTTCAAATTGATACTTTTGCTTCTGCTCCGGATGTGATTTTGTCTTTAGATGGCGCCTTGAGCGTTGGTGAAAACTTGTTTATTCAAAGTTGCATCCCCGGTCACATGCCATCTTTCTTTAGAGGGGCTTTCCAGATTTCTGAGAACAATATTGATCGCACAGCTCGTCACATGGGTTTCCCTCAGGGGGTGCCCCTTGCTTGCCGGCTAGAGCTTCCTGAGAATTTATTGCGTTCCTCCCTCGATGCCAGCGCCCTTAGGCCAGGTATCCATCTTCCTTTTTTTCAACAGGAAAGAGTTCCCCTTATGACCTTTAGTTACAACAAGTTCTGGTGCCGTGAGCGTCTCATGATTCGCAAGTTCGTGGATGACGCGGTGGAGAATGTTCGGGGTAAGCCTTCCCAAGAAGTTTTGAAGAAGTTCCCAATGTTGCGAGATTTCAAACGAAAATCGTCTGGCAATTCTGAAAGTCCCCAAGTGAAAGAGAAGAGGACGAAAAACCTTGCTGGTGGTTTTCGGACGGCTTCAAAGGATCCCCCTGCAGCCCTTGTGTCTTTCAGTTCTTCCAATAACCAGGTATGTGTCGCCTTTTTGCTTTTGCTGCTCTTGCTCGCTGTCAGGAGACAGTAACTCCTTTGAGTAATTCTGGCGATATCGAGCCTTCTCACAATGGTAATGTGCCAGAGAAAGAAGAAAGTTCGGAAGGTGAAGGTGATTCTTCTGATAGCAGCTCTGGATCCCTTTGGAAAGTGTCTCGGTAGGTTTCGCGCCTCTTTTCTTCCTTCTCCCTTTGAAAAAGTCTAACACAAATCTTGCAGGAGGAATCTGACTCAGGAGATGGATCTGAGGTGGAGGCACATGAAGACTTGCGCTTGGTGACAGCAACCGTCAGTGATGATTTGGAGATGGAAGTCGATAATCCTCCTATAGTGACTGTGACCGCTGATGATGGCTTGGGGATGGAAGTTGATCAATCACAAAGCCTGAATGCAGTTCGACTAGGAAATGATTCTCTGATTGCTGGCGCATATGCGGAAGGGAACCCTTCGTAGATTGTGGATCTGATTGTAGGCGCCACTTTCGATCCTCCATACTTGGTTCCTTAACCAGGTCACGTGCTGGTCGGTGGTTTCAGCGTGCTGGCCAAATATGAGGCGTTGTATACCAAAATATGTAAGAAGCATGGACACATGGCTACGACCAAGAAAATCACTAGTCGTATTGCATTGGTTAAACATGTGGAAGAAGCTTTATCTTCTATTCAGGACATGTGCGGGGTGACTGGCTATACCGTTTCTGAAGACGTCATCTCTAACTGGGAGCATCATCGCGATGTGTGTGTGGAGAAGGAACTCAATGCTTCATGGTTCGTCTAAAATCTTGCTAAGATTCGGAAATTGAAGGATACAACAGTCGAAATCCCTTATGCGGAGGAGATCACACGGCAAGAAGCAGAGGCTGATGAGCTGTCCAGGATGTTAGCTATGAAAAGAACGTCTATTGAAGATGTGAAGGACCATCTTGCTAAGAAGATTAAACCGCTGCTGGATAACTTCCCTTGAATGTTTCTCCTTTAGATTCTTTTTTTATTTCAACAAACACTTTGGGTGCTTGATTTCGGAGTCTGACTGATTTTAGTAGTTGGTTGATGTTTTTTGAGATGTTGGATTATTTTCTGGGATGAATGGTTTTAACATATAACTTTAATTATGCCTTGCGAAGGGAATATTGTTTTTATGAAAGTGTGTGCTAGCAATAACACAAGAAGTAATGGTATGATGGTTTTACTGAGAACACAAAAACAGATCAGATATCTTGCCCGGGATAGACTTACTTGTTGTATGGATCTTTCGTCGCAAATACGACTATTTTCGTATAAGAAGTGGTTTTGCCGGTGACTTTTCCAGTAAGTCCCCAGTTGTTGGTAACAGTTTTTTTTGCTGAAAGAAAACCGCCAGCCAGTCCCCAAATCGGAGTCCCTAGTTTTCCGTGTAGTTTTTATGGCTTGCAACTGGGTTGTCTGGTAGTTGAGTCGCAGATCTCCAAACTGATTGGCTGCTTCTGCTGTTGGTGCTTGTATCGAGACGCGAGATCGATTTCTAGGAGTAGATATTGCAACCGAGAGATTGAAACTCCCGATGTGGTCTCCAATTGTTTTCGATGGTGGAGAGACTGGTTTAAACCCTTAAAAAAATTATATCAATCTGTACAACTCTGGCCTAAACCAAGAAGATGGCCGTTCCAGATTTGCATCGGTCACAAAGTGGAGGAGAAGGGTTGATTTGGGGAGGATAGCGAATAAGGGTGATGAGACCAGAGAGTTCTGGCTAGGAAGTATCTCGAGTTGTATCAGAAGTGTAGAAGCTTGCGGAAGCTTGCTAGTAATGGAATCTTTTGAGAGAGCTTGCAAAGTTGTTGTCTGATAGTATTGTATTTTGCCTAACCAAGACTTGTGTGTTTTGGCAGAATATGTGAAACCTATTTATACAAGTGAGATTGAACGTACCCTGGCCTCATTAAGGAATTGAGTAAATGTGCCAATTAAAACAGAGGAGGTGGAAACCGTTGGCTTTATGGTGAAAAACGTTTTCACCATAAATTTCCTTATTTAATTGACCGTATTCATTCCTTGCATGCCTTGCTTTATTGCGAGCGTAGTGTATGCTGCACGCTATGACTGCCAAACCAAAACCCCAAGAAAGCATCCCCAAGTTTGTGTTGATGTCTCGAGACTAGGAGCAAGTGGCAATGCCAAAGTTTCTAGTAAAGCGTTGCGGCATGTGCCAATGGCATGTGCGGGATATCTCGACCGCAAGTTGTACTTTGAGCGCAGATGGCGATGCCAAAGTCGCTTGGTGGAACATTTGGCATGTGCCAATGTCATGTGCGAAATTCCTTGGCCACAAGTTACACTTTGAGTGTGAATGGCAATGCCAAGGGTCGCTAGTGGAGCATGTGTGGCATATGCGGAATGCCTTGGAAATTGGCTAGCAGGTTGGGGATGAAAGTGGCTAGTGGTAACGTGTTGGCATGTGACAATGGCACGCACGACCACCTTGGCCAAGTAGCGGGTGCTACAATTGGGTAGCGGCTTGGAATAGAAAGTGTCTAGTGGTAACGTGTTGGCATGTGACAATGGCACGCACGGCCACCTTTCCCAAGTCGCGGGCGCTACAATTGGGTAGCGGCTTGGAATAGAAAGTGGCTAGGGGTAACATGTTGGCATGTGTCACACCTTCAAACGCCCTAGGAATTTTCTGCGAAAGTGTAACCCGGCAGCACAATGGTTCTGTGAATAAAGATTCACCCAATTGCACTTTAGCCTTATAAGTTTGCACCTTTGCAAACAACCAACACTTCAGGTTAACAGCGAAAGTCTTAACAGCCTTCTTTCACTTCTCTAAACTCATCAAATGCACCACATAATGCACTCAATTCATGCCATACTTTACCAACAACAATCAGCCAACCAAGAACACTTATAACATGACACAATCAACTCCTTTTATTGCATCAAAGGGAAGAAATACAAAACTTTCCCACTTGGGGACTTACACAGACTTGTTCAAATCCTTGAACCAAGTCTAAGTCTTACAAAAACTCTCTTATTCACTCACATATGCAAACTTCACTCTCACATATGTTAGGATAACTCTCACACAGTCTAGCTACCGAATTTCCCATTCCTTAGGACTATTTATACAGTAGATTTTCTTGGCCAAACCGTACATAACCGTTACACACGCATGGGACAGCCATCTGTCCCATCAGGTAGTTTCTATAACCTCCATCTTGCTTTTCAACCGCCACCTTTTGTGTTTTCAAGCCAACAGATGACACATCTGTTCTAGGTGATTATGAGCCTTCCACATGGTTATAAACTCTCTTTATAACCGTTATATCTTGTCTCACTTCATTGGCATGCTTACAAAGCTCGTAACCAACTTGTAACCGTCACTTGAGCCTTATTGCGCCACTTGTCTTGGCCTACTTGATTATGCCTTGCGCCAACGTATATCCCTCTTGGCCCTGCATTTTTATTACTCTAAGATAATGCACGGACACTCTTTAGGCTTTACTTGTCGAGGATAACTCCTTAAGATCACTCTAGTTACTCCTGCGTCATATATGCTTCACTTCTCCAATTAGCTTGACAATAGCAATGTAACTCTTGCATTGCCTACTTGTTTGCATTGTTCAAGATTTGTACAGCCTTAAACTAATGACATAGACCAACTCTTGATCTATTCTACACTCTTGCATCATCCTTGAGTTTGGGCCAACTCAATTCCACGGATATGCCTTAATGCCAACATCGCATGTTGCATCTGTCACTTTGGCCTTGTCTTTCCTTCCTTCAATGAAGCTTCATTGTGTTGGCCAATGAAGCTTCATTCCTTAGCCAAATATATTTACAATGTAGCGCCACTCTTGCGCTTCATTGGCCCTGTAGGTTTATGCCATTCTTGACACTTGATAGTCTATACAATATACCGCTATTATGGCTTCGTAATGCGCCATTACGGAGAAACACTGACTTGGCCTGCAACTCCGTGACGCGCCATCATTATGCGTCACTTGCAGCACCGTAATAGACCTCCCCCACCTAATCCGTTCAACGCCCTCGTTGAACGCAACCAAGTATACTCAACATACTTGTTCTTCGGCCTTGTACACTTCTGAGCCACTTAGAATTCAGCAAACATATTTAGCATTCCGTCCTGCCAAAACTTTATGCCATGCACCACTTAGCTTTATTTCTTTGCTATTGATCCCAATGACTTGTACTGTTGTTTTCATGTTGCGCATACGTTCCAACTCCCACTACAACCGTATATAAACACCCAAATGCAACTTGGAAATTCTTCTTGCCAATTCCCTGAATTGTACTTGAATTTCGCATGAATCATTTGCGCCTAAGTGTACGCACTTAACGATTCTTCTCTATCTGATCACCATGATCATTGCCATTGCTTCTCGACTTTGCCTCTTGCATCTCACTCAACGTGACAAGGACTTATAAACGACTTGGCTTCATTTTCAATCAATTTTGTCAACGACCCGCCGTTCAACTGTTGTTCTTCACGCTCCTCATTAAGCACGTCACAAAGTGAATAGGGGTTCTCTTCGCATTAAACACCCAAATTCAACACTTCATGCCTCACCAAACTCTGATTATGCAAACAACATTCAAGAACTCATTTCTATGAATGTTGCCACCAAGTATAAACTCTATACTCATGCCATTTTGCATACCCGAACTGGAATGGTGAGTTTTCTTTGCTTAACTTCCATGCAACAAAACTATTGAGTTGCACAGCCCATTTAAAACTGTGACTAACTATCTCTTTGGACATATCATTAGCTAACCCTTTAGCTTTCCATATGCTATGCCTTCAAAGCCAATATGTCTCCAAATACTTCTTTGAACTGCATTGCTAATTGCCTGGAAAGTGTGTGTGACTTTCTATAAGGCCATGAGTTCTACCCAACTCATGCTTGTTGGTAAAATGATTTCTTACTTGGTGCATTGCTTGCACTATCGCTTCCCATCTGTCGTCGTGCCATTTTGAAATCTCCAAACAGCAACATCATTTCTACGTCAACTAGGACCCATGTCCTATGCTTTTCTTATTAGCTTTCAACTTGTCTTGTCATTGCATACGTTAGGCTAAGTATGCTACTTGCATCATCTCCCCATGAACTAGTTTTACATCGTAAATAAAGAGGAAAGACTTTAACGAAAACACCCTCGTTCATTACTGCTCTTACATAACAAGACCATGTACCATTACATGATTGATCATCAACTGATCTCTTTTAGAAAGCTAAAACTTGATTAACAAAGCAACTTTCTTACACCAAAGCAGAGTATATACAAACTTCAAGACTCAAAAAATCTGTACAACAAAACTCTACACACAGAGTTTGCATCAACCAACAACTAAAGATACATAGAACAAGGTCACAAACGCTCTTGTTTTGGCATTAAAGTGTCGTCAATGGAGACAAAAACACTTATTCTTGTTCTTAGCTTAGTTTCTTTCTTTGTCGAAGTGAGCGACAACTTCGCTGCGTGGTCCCTTCCTTTAACCATCACTTCGGCCTCCATGAGTCTTGCTAGAATGACCCCCATAGTCATTCCCAACTGATGCATTGAGTTGTGATTTGAGTGGATAGCTTCTAGCGAAGTGTAAACCTTTGCAAATGAAACATCCCCTATACTTCCGGGATGAAGGGAATATTTCATCTTCCTTTGGTTCATGCTTTCGCTTACAGCCTACAGATTTTTCCTTCCTTTTGGCTTCACCTTCACAGCTTTGCACATCTTCAGTCGTTGTGCAACTAGTAATCCCTCTTACCTCTGGAATAGCCATCTGGATACTCTGGATTTTTCGCCTCTTAAGTTCAGAAATTATACTCGAACTTGCACCTGATCTTCTTCACTCATGCCACGTACTTCTTGCACCAATGGAAGGAAGTTTTCAGCATAGGCCTGTGGTGTACTCGTCATTTTCAGCCTTCGTAAACTTTCTCTTGCATACCAAGCACCATTGCTCGGCCAGAATTGACATCTCAATCCATCTTTCATGTCATCCCATGACATAGGATTGGCATAACCATCATCTTCTTGCAGCATAGTTCTCCACCAAAACTTTGCATCACCACCAAGGTAATTTCCTGCGAGAGTTACTTTTTGTTCTTCCCTAGTTCCATTTGCCTCAAAGTATGCCTCAACGTCATACAAGAAATTCTCAATTTCTCTAGCATTTCTGGAACCTGCGTAAATTCTTGGATCGGAGACTTGATTTGAGCTTTCTCCATGCACGTTTTCCACTACAAACATGCCGTTACTGATTAACCCGTGAATGCTTTCCACTTCCTCAGACATTTTCTTCGCATGGCTTGTTATTATGGTCTTTATGTCACTGAATTGCTCCTTCAATTCAGTCACTTCAGCATTGGTTTCAAAATTCAACAAGGTTGCATCAGACACCTTGTCCTCGACTGCACCTACCCTTTCGTCAAATTCTTTAAATCAATATGATGTCCTTCCTTCAAGTAGGTCTAGCCTTCCCTTATCTTCAGAAACAAGAGGATTTACAAGGCTATCACAGCCCATATCTATGGCCAAATCACCAAGATTCCAAAACTCCTCAAGTTGATCAAACGTACCCGGTAGTTCTTCGTCGATCATCATGCTATTATAACTCATTTATAATGAAATATTCTGAAAATAATGCGCCACTTACTTGCTCACAGGAAAATAGCTTTAGAGGGAAAGAATCACTAGTGTATTATCCAACAAATACACTCGAACTGTGCACCAAACACAGCTCTGATACCCGAATTGTCACACCTTCAAACGCCCTAGGAATTTTCTGCGAAAGTGTAACCCGGCAGCACAATGGTTCTGTGAATAAAGCTTCACCCACTTGCACTTCAGCCTTATAAGTTTGCACCTTTGCAAACATCCAACACTTCAGGTTAACAACGGAAGTCTTAATAGCCTTCTTTCACTTCTCTAAACTCATCAAATGAACCCCATAATGCACCCAATTCATGCCATACTTTACCAACAACAATCAGCCAACCAAGAATACTTAGAACATGACACAATCAACTCCTTTTATTGCATCAAAGGGAAGAAATACAAAACTTTCCACTTGGGGACTTACACAGACTTGTTCACTCCTTGAACCAAGTCTAAGTCTTACAAAAACTATCGTATTCACTCACATATGCAAACTTCACTCTCACATATGTTAGGCTAACTCAAACACAGGCTAGCTACCGAATTTCCCATGCCTTAGGACTATTTATACAGTAGCTTTGCTTGGACAAACCGTTCATAACCGTTACACACACATGGGACAGCCATCTGTCCCATCAGGTAGTTTCTATAACCGCCATCTTGCTTTTCAACCGCCACCTTTTGTGTTGTCAAGCCAACAGATGCCACATCTGTTCTAAGTGGTTATGAACCTTCCACATGGTTATAAACTCTCTTTATAACCGTTCTATATTGTCTCACTTCATTGGCATGATTATAAATATCGTAACCAACTTGTAACCGTCACTTGAGCCTTATTGCGCCACTTGTCTTGGCCTACTGGATTCTGCCTTGCGCCAACGTATAGCCCTCTTGGCCCTACATTTTTATTACTCTAAGCTAATGCACGGACACTCTTTATGCTTTACTTGTCGAGGTCAACTCCTTAATCTCACTCTAGTTACTCCTGCGTCACATATGCTTCACTTCGCCAATTAGCTTGACAATAGCAATGAAACTCTTGCATTGCCAACTTGTTTGCATTGTTCAAGCTTTGGCCAGCCTTAAACTAATGCCATAGACCAACTCTTGATCTATTCTACACTCTTGCATCATCCTTGAGTTTGGGACAACTCAATTCCACGGATATGCCTTAATGCCAACATCGCATGTTGCATCTGTCACTTTGGCCTTGTCTTGCCTTCCTTCAATGAAGCTTCATTGTGTCGACCAATAAGCTGCATTCCTTAGCCAAATATATTTACAATGTAGCGCCACTCTTGCACTTCATTGGCCCTGTAGGGTTATGCCATTCTTGACACTTGACAGTCTATACAGTATACCGCTATTATGGCTTCGTAATGCGCCATTACGGCGGAACACTGACTTGGCCTGCAACTCCGTGACGTGCCATCATTATGCGCCACTTGCAGTACCGTAATAGCATGTGCCAATGGCATGCACGGCCACCTAGGCCAAGTTGCGGGCGCTATAACTGGGTAGCGACTTAGAATATAAAGTGGCTAGTGGTAACGTGTTGGCATGTGCCAATGGAACGCACGGCCACCTAGGCCAAGTTACGGGCGCTACAACTAGGTAGCGGATTATAATAGAAAGTGGCTAGCTAGTGGTAACATGTTGGCATATTCCAATATCACGCACGGCCACCTAGGCCAAGTTTCAGGCGCTACGACAGGGTAGCGGATTTGAATAGAAAGTGTCTAGTGGTAACGTGTTGGCATGTGCCAATGGCATGCACGGTCACCTAGGCGAAGTTGCGGGAACTATGACTGGATAGCGGCTTATAATAGAAAATGGCTAGTGTTAACGTGTTGGCATATGCCAATGGCACGCACGGACACCTTGTCCAATTTGCAGGCGCTACAACTGGGTAGCGGCTTAGAATAGAAAGTGGCTAGTGGTAATGTGTTGGCATGTGCCAATGGCACGCACGACCACCTATGCCAAGTTGCGGGCGCTACAACTGGGTAGCATCTTAGAATAGAAAGTGGCTAGTGGTAACATGTTGGCATGTGCCAATGGCTCGCACGACCACCTTATCCAAGTTGTGGGCGCTACAACTGGGTAGCGGCTTGGTTTTGGCATAGTTTCCATGGTGCGCAGTATGAAGCTTGGTTTTGGAATTAGGGTTTTGTGTCAAAAACCCTAATCCGGTATTTTGAAAAAATACCCCTATTAATTATTTACATCTGAATTAAATGTTCTCAGTTAATGTGTTGCGGGTAACATTAGGTCATGGGGTTTTACGATTTTACCCCTTGTCTAAAATCCACCATCGACAGGATGATACTCGTTTCCATATGATTTATTTGATTCATTTATGACTACGGATCTAGGGTTTTGATAGATTTGAAAAAAACAAATTCTCTAATCTAGGGTTTCTGGTTTCTGAAATTAAAGTTTCGATTCGGTTTAATTTCTAACGGCTTAATTTGTTTTTACCTAATTCGAACTTCACTCAAAAGAGGAAACTAGAATTTCAATTGAGGTGTTAATTTCTAGGCTTAGTGTTAATACCAATTGAGGTGGTGATGCTGTAATCTGAACTTTACTTTTTATTTTAGAGGAAATGTTAGATTTCTTTTTCATTGGTTTGGTTTTGATTTCAGTTTGTCATCAAGTCTATGTTTAGTTTCTAGGCAATGGTTTTCTTCTATACAGTTGAACATCTCTATTCATAATGAGTTTGGTTGTGTTTTTTCAGGTACTGGGATAAGTAGTCCAAAACAGAAGCAATAAGAAAGACTCCTGGGTACAAAAGGTCAGTTTTTCGGTAGAAAATTGTTATCCTTTACGTTCATTGGGCTTAGAATGGTTGGATTTCTTACTTGGAAATTTTAACACATTATTAGAAGGGTTGGTACGTGTGTATCATTATTGGTTATTGTTAGGGTGGAGAGGTTTAAAGTGTTTTTGTGGTTCTGTTTTACTGATTTTTGGTCTAATCATGTACATATGTGTTTAGATTTTTGTTTTTGTTAGTATAATATATCTAGATGCTCAGTGACCCATCTGTTAAATAATTTGCATCTTGTTCCGGTTGTCACTGTTAGTTGTAGTTTTTGTTTTATTTTAGTTTGTAATTCAACTATTTTTTGTTGTTGTAGTGTAACTTTGTAACCCATGTGTTTATCATCTGCATCTTGTGTTAGTGTTAGGTATAGTTATACAGCCACAACATTTCTGCATCTTTGCATATTTGTTAGTTAGTTAAATTTAGCATCATTGTCTTGTATCTGCTCATCCCTGCAAGTCAACTTCAGTTTTGGTCAGTTTAATCTGCATCTCATAGTAGTTGATCCATTTGTTAGATATCCTACATCATTGTATATCCTTGCATTTCAGTTAGGAAGTTTGTAGATTATTTGTACTTTTGTCTCTGTCCATAATGGTTGGGTTTTTAAGTAGAAAATCGATCTGCATTTTTGTGGGGTTATAACATTTTTCAATTCCAAAAAGCGGGGATTTTTTTTATTCATTTCATTGGAGTTTTTTGGAAAATTTAGGGTTTTAGGGTCATTAAAAGTTGCATTTTTATGAAAATTTACGGGTTCTGTTTGGTATCCTGGTTTAGGAATTTTGTATTGTAGCTTCATTTCTGTAGAAAATTCAAGAAAAATAAGAATTTAGGAATTTTTTATTTTTTGATGTTTTTATTTCTAGAAGAATTTGTTAAGTTGCTGTCAAATCTCTTGTTTGTTTGTCATGTAAGTTCTAATTTTTGATGGATTCAGGCAATGTTTTAGTTGACCAAAAGAAATGCTTCGAGTCTTAGGGTTTAAGCAGCATTTAACTTGATTTTTTTTTGTAGTTTTTGTGATTAATTTTACAGTTGTGTGTTGCCGTCTCAACTGTAATATGAAGTAGCTGAAAGGGTTTTCGAATGAGTAAAAAAATAGACATTCTAATCGATTTTAATTTTTGGCACTGGAGAAGGACTATCTCCGCAGGTATGTTAAATTAGACATTTATACTCAAGTGGAAAATTTGGTTAGAACTCTGCATAGTTGTTTAATAACATCATGTGTAGAAAATTAGAGACTAGAGAGAAGTATCGGCATAATGGACTGCTCCCATTGCTTAAAGGTTATTGCAAATCTTGAAGATGGTGTCCGTTTATCTCTTAGATTTTAATTTGGTGATAGTACATCAGACAACGTGTAGACCAATTTGTGAACAAAATTGGGCACAATTTTGATATGTACGTTCGTTGGCTACTCGTTCGGTTGCATCACATCAGTGACATCCCTCAAAATATGTGGTACATGAAACAAAGACTTTTATAGATGTACTTAAACACCATTATAGGTACTTCAGATCTAATAACCATTTTATAATTTACTATAATTTCTTGTTGCACCATCTAATAGTTTTCTGGTTTAAATGAAACAACTTCGTCTTTTCAGTGGGTTTTTTTTCCTTCCATTTATCTGTTGAAACTCATATGTCGTATATTTGAATATTTCACAGATGGAGATGATCCGTTGACAACATGTGTGTTTCAGGAATGCTACATTTGGTGAGCTATGCATGTAGCAAATAATTTGTTGATGCTTCATTCTACGTGGAGGGGATTATTTATCTTGGATAAAGGGCCTTGATATCGACTGCAGTATAGTTATTTTCCAATTTTTCTAGTTAGCAGAGCTGCCTCTTCCAAAAATAGTGTCATGAATTATGAATCCCCATATGGAGGTCTTGTTAATGGGAAATGAACAATGGGAACCAATGAAAGTAAGGGAAACTACTAACGTATGTCATTCTTTTCTTATCACTTTTACACATATAAATTAAAATAGTGATTTCTTACTCAGGTAAACGATGAGAAGAAATAGTGGAGTGGTTACATGATGTGGTCCCTGGTTCAAATCTCCTATTGGAAGCTTCTGAAGAGGACCTCAGAGAATATCTGATCAATGGGGCTTTTTTTTATAATATTTTGAATAGGCTGAGTCTGGAATCTGTTGATGAGGTTAGTCTTGCCCAAAATATAGTTTCATATTGTTGTATAAAAGTTTGATATGTAAGTTTGTTGCAGTAGATGTGATTCTCACGTTTATGTATTGTAAATTTCAGGTTGATAATTCAAACTTCTCTTCGGAGTCATATTTGGAGAGTGTTTCAACCTTTTTGGAGGCTATGTATGATATGGGATTACCCAAATTTTTGTGTTGTTTTGCTTATTTGTGGTTTTTCTTTGATAGGAAATATTAGAGTGTATTGTCGTGTGCATCATTTTTTATCTGGACAGAACAAAAAGCAGACGACCATAGAATACATTGGCGAAAATGGTGCGTTGGTTGTTGCAAATCCTTCCAAACAAGGGAAAGATAGTCATCGCTCCTTCAAGTTCAACAAGGTTTATGGTCAACAAACTACTCAAGGTAATGAACTTTTCCTAAATCACATTTTAATTTTCTTACCAATTTTCACATCACATTTGGGGTGATTTTAATATATGAAATATGAATAAGATCATATTTTGAATTAATTAAGGATCAAAATTGATGTTGTTAATTACATGTTTCTTAGTGGCAAGAGGGATGGAATAATGAGTTTTCATTGTTCTGTTAGTTTAGCTATATTTGTCTGCGCCTCCATTTTACTAACTTGTTAATGGGTTTGTATACGCGGAACAGAGACAAAATAGCTTTATTTTGCGTTGATCAAAGATTTGGATCCTTACATTTTTATTAAACTTGGTTAATCTGGTATTTTATCTGAGTTTGACTTATACTTGTCCATTATTAACAGAGGAAGTATTTTTAGACACACAACCGTTAATACGATCAGTTCTTGATGGTTACAATGTATGCATCTTTGCCTATGGTCAAACTGGGTCATGGAAGACATACACAATGGTATATGAACTTTTATCGATTGTTTCATGTTCAAGATTATTGTCGATATCATTAATTTATAGCGTATCTGAGTGGTGATTTCATTCTTGCAGACTGGGCCTGATGCATCATCGCGAAAGGACTGGGGTGTCAATTACCGTGCGCTAAATGATCTTTTCCAAATATCCCAGAATAGAAGAAGCTCTTTCGTATATGAAGTTGTCATTCAAATGGTTGAGATTTATAATGAACAAGTCCGTGATTTACTCCAAACGGGAGGTTCTCAGAAAAGATATCCTTCATATATTTGTGTTTAAATATTCCAGATAGATGTCTCAATTATTATTATATTGTCAACTTGTTTCCTTAATGATCACACATTTGGGATCTGGAGCAGTTCAGAATACATTATCTGTCATGCATACACCTGATCAGATACTTGTGAAGCTAAAACACAAACCAATGATACTTGGCGGTATTCCTCTTGAACCCTAAATGTGAATGTTGTTACTGTCAATACCATGTTTGCTAGATTCTGAACCTGTAGCATTATCCAATCCCTACAAACATGTGATATCTGAGTGATAATTTTTTCCTGCTGAGATTGCCATCTCTCTGTGTATGCCTTTCTCAATCTCTAAATTGCTGATAACTGTATGAATGTTTGCTGAGGAATTCTTAACTAGTTTACGGACCATATCCATGAATGAGGAAGATTTTTTTAAAGTGTGATCACTGCTGGAAGAGGTTTGTTCGCCTCAGAGTATTTTTCATTTTAGGTGTTTTAGGTGCTAAATATAGAACCTTCTAGTTACAACACCTAGTTGATTGTTAGTGTAATACTCTAATTGATACATATTTTATTGAGGTCGGTTAAATAAACAAATTCATTCAAGTATTTTACTATTTTTATTCTCTAAGTTGTAACCTAATAACCTCAGATATCTTATATTATTTATTTTAGCTTGTTGGAAACGAAGAAAGGCAACCATCTAATACCGAAGTTAAGGTAGCAATATGGGAGGTTTGTGAGGATTCAGGTGCTCTGCAGTTGCTTGTCGATCTTCTGCAAACTAAGTAATAATTGTAACTCCTTTGATCAAAATTTCAAACATTTTAGCATATTGTATTTTTTGTGTAGGTAAAATTGTTGTACACAATCGATGTGGTTGAATAAGGGATACATACACCTAATTTCTCCTGTGTTGTATGATTTGATTTACCTAATTTTTTTTTGTAGTTGTGTGAGTTTTTGTGGTCGAGCTCGACAGAGCGATTCACAATGTCTTGAAATTAACTGGACATCTCATGAATATACTAGGGGAAATACAGTTCAGCAGAAATTGAACTCGCCATCAGGTAGAACATTATGCTTTTTGTATGTACTTGCACCAAAAGTTTGATAGCAAGAGTAACAGAACCATATAACTAGTGAGAGGGATGTTTGTGGGTTTTAGGAAAACTAGACATACATGCTTCATTGAATGTAATTTGATATTATCAATCTCTTGCATGAGCTACGTGTTAGTGCGAAGTATGTGGGTTCTTTTGCTTTCCTTATATAGCCTATTATCTCTTTATTAGTATTTGACTCGATCTTTATAAGCATGCAGGTTATCTAATTGGAAGAATTTGTGATGCTTTTTTCACAGGTTGATTGAATTATGATGTATGTTATGAGATCATAAATTAAGGTTGGAGAACAAAGCAGCAGCCTCCATTAGGTCCCTTAGCAGCTGCAAGATTTGTAAGTTGATGTAGTATCTCCTTATAGTGATTTAAGTTAGAAGAACTTAGGGATTTTGTAACTTTCCATGAACTGAACTTAGGAACCAAGTAAACTAGTTTGTTGTGATACTTGGAATACATTTGTATCAAATACTCATACTTTTTGTTAACATCAACTGAAGAATCCATTTTTTATAATATGATACAGTTTTGTATGTTGAATGAATGATTGAATGACATGATTTGTATATCTGTGAAAAATTTGGGGAACTGGGTCTGCAGGGGGGAAATGTGGGCGGTAATGGATATTGACCAGGTCAATGAAGACTTGATTTTTTTTTTTAAGTTGCAATATATTAGCAACGTCAGTAATGTGTTGCTAAATTAGAACCAGAACCAATAAATTAGAACCAGAACCAATAAAATTTAGTTCCGGGTAGGGGTATTCCTGGAATTTGAAACAGCTTAGCAACGACAGACCACGGTTGCGAATAAATAGCGTCGCAACGGAACTTGCCGTTGTGAATCCCCGTTGCACTCACCTAGAGTCGCAACGTAGCTTATGCCGTTGAGAAAAAATGCAACGCCGATCTGCTGTTGCAACCCCAGTCAGCAACGTCCAGATTCCGTTGTGAATCCCTAAAAATGGTGTAGACGTTTCATCATAAACCTGTCGCTGTTGACAACTTACAATAACATTTTCTTTGTAAAACTTTCATCAGAAAATCAACAACTTATTCTGAGGTGTCAGTTTCTTCATAAACGTGTCATTGTTGATGAGTTACAGTAATAACTTCAATAAAAAACTGTCATGGAAAACTCAATTTCTTGTTTTAAGGTAACAGTTCTCTCATGAACCTGTCATACTAGGTAAAATTTAAGATAAAACTGTCACCGTTAACCCTTTTACGTGACTCATTATTTGTTAAACTGTCGTCATACACGTAGCCCAAGGCAACATATTTTCCATACATCGTTTATAACTTGCTACCGGTGCTATGAGTTATATACTTTAAATTGAAAAGCAGTGCTAACAAAAATAATTGTATTTCTCAGATACTTGGGTTATTTCTGAAATTCAAGGTTCAACTAAATGATACAGACCAAAAGATAAAAATAAATAAAATACCATTATTTCATTACAAGAGAAGAAAATTCATTGACTTTAATACTCTAAATTGAGTAGCTTCCACTGCCTCCTGTTTGGAGGTATTGGTCTCGCCATTTACAGAAAAATTAAATTGTCGCAGCCAAAACTGGAAACTCATGGAGCAAACACTACACCAAATCGACGGTTTTGAGACATATATGGGTGTCTCGTTGATTTTTTGAGACATATATAAGTGTCTCAATTTTTGCGTAGGAACGTTTTGAGACGGATTTAAAGACGCTTATAAGCGTCTCTTAATTAATTTATGAGACGCTTATATGTGTCTCATAATTGTTTAGTAAGTGAACCAAATTTATTTATTCATCCCATTTAACGCGACGCAAAAAAAAATTGAGCGACACTTATATGCGTCTCAAATAAAAATCAGATTCCAAAAAAAAATATACAAAAACTTATTTCAAGATTTCCTGCACCTGCACATTTGATTTCTTCCACCAGAATACAGGTATCTAGCCAATCCATTCCCAATCATATATGAAACCATTATACAATCAATTCTATTATCACATATGGATCCAACCTCAGTTCTCCATTTTCTCATCTACAAACCCACATCTCACATCAAATTTCAGACAAATATTGAGATACTTGAGCACATATTTTGATTAGCCATTTATACCTCGTACATAAAATTGTGTCTCCCCCCAGACAAGATTCGTTTGGCTTACAAAAATAGTCCATCCAGTAGTAAGTAGATGACAACATGGGTGCCCTGAAAATCCACATTCTATTTGTGTAAGAAATTTTCTGTAATGGAGAAAGTGATGTACTAATATTAACCAAACTTGAAAATTTACCTCCTCAAATTAACAAGATCCCGAGAAGGTCTTTGATGCTTATAATCCTGCATCACAAAGTACCATCAAGCTCCAACAAAATTCAAAACAAATTTTAAACAAAGAAATTTTATCATAAAGGTTAGATTTCTATCATATATGGTCTACCTCTCACATGATCATGAATTCATTTACAGGGTAGTAAGTGTGAAAAATTCGACTTATTTGTGGGAGATCATTATGTCCTGGTTGTACACTTGTATAGGATAAAATTGGACCTGAAAAGTACCATGTATGGGCAGCTCTCCTTCATGTCCACCAACCAGCTGAAGATAAAAAAAGGATACATGATTAGTAGTTGATATTGAGAGTATTTCTTATTGGCCTAGAAGATCACAAGATAGATATACAACAGGAGCATCTGGGTGCTTCCATATGCAATTGATCACCTGCTTAAAATAAACACTTGTTAAATAATAAACCGACTTACAGATTTCTTAAGTTAACATGTCCGCTTAATTTCCACTAGGACATTACAATATTAAGAGCTTGGACATTTTCTCATAAAAACAATCATTTTTTAGTTTTTCTGGATACAAGCCACTAAAAATCACAACTTTCAACTTTGTGTACTATATGAAGAATTTTCATGCACGTAAACCTGCTATCTGAAAGCTAGTTTCTTCATCATTTCCAACCAAACAAGTATAAGAATTTTATGCAACTGGGTCACAAAAGGGAATCCTGGGAAAAACATGGTTCAAGTAAAGTAGACTACAACTTGAGGGCATTTTATCTCACATTTCAGAGGGTCAGGTGCTTTTAACTTCTTTTTGCAGCAACAAATGATTTCACAAAATAAGGAGTAGCAGATCTATTTGCTCATCAATAAAGGAGGCAAAAACGCACAAGAAAAAGCTCAAAGCTTAACAAGAGACAGTCAGGGGTCAGCATGAAGGCCTGGGTAAACATCTATTTTTCAGAGACCTTGTAAAACTTGCTTTCTCACACCGCAGTCTGAAATAAAATCACCACTACACACACAAGAAAAAGAAAGAAAGAAGAGTTTTAATAATTACCCAAAATGAAGGACTGACATCATTGCTACTCATAATTTGGAAGCAACGTCACTTCCTTCACATGAGGCCTCACATACGAACCAGTAGGTACAGACTAATCATTGCTACTTTTTTATATATCCCAAGCTTTAGCATAACTGGGAGGCAAGGATTCCTGCCGACAATAAACAAGCTCTGTGATGCTTCAAATTTAATGTTAAACATACATTAAAACCACATGAACCCATAGCGAGGATTACAGGTAGTTAGTCTCACCTGGAATAGAAGCATAATCGCAGAAGTACCCTGGTTTGTTTTCGAATGCAGAAAGCAATGCTTTGGAAATCTCTATATGGCTACTTTACTGCATTCAAGAGACACCAAATACAAATAGTCAATCGTGTGAACCAGCAAAAGCACAGCAAGAAACGGAAAAATAATATGGAAATTATGTCATTAAATGTTAGGACAAGAGAGACTAAGATATGCACAGAATCGAACATTTCAAATCTTGCTTGACGAAAAACAACAGAGGCATGAATGAGGGCTCGCTCATTCGCAAAGATATTGAAGCAATCAACCTAAAAAGTAACCAAAATTATTTTTAAGACTCAAATCTACACTGAAAAGACAATAATATTCATTTGAAACTTAATATTAACCCCTTTCTCAGCTCATTAACAAAATCGAAGACTCGGAATCTTTAATGACAACACAAAAAAGAAAAATCAGATACTTTAAATCAACTCGGGAGAAAAAAAAATTGAAAAAAAAAAATTTGGAATTAGAAGCATACCCATGCTTTAAAACTCCATGAAATCAACTAAACAGGAACATAAATTGAAAAATCTAGAGAGAAAATACCATGCGAGCTAGGGTTTCAAAATCAAAAATGAAAAACAAGTAACAAAGTTAGGGTTTATACCTGAATCTTCTTGGATTTGTCCGTCAATCGTCTCCTGCAATTTCAAAATCAGAAGTTAAAAATCAATTTCTAGGGTTCACGAAATAAAAATACACAAAAATCAGAAACGGGTTCCATGCCTGAGATTAGGTTACTTAGACAAAGTAAAAACGAGTACTGATTTCTGGTAATACTCTTAAGAAGATTTCCGGTCGATTTAAGTTTGGAATTAGAAGAAGAAGAAGAGTAGATTTGAGGTCTAATAGGCTTAAAAGTATTGATAAGAAGGGGTTTTGGTCGATCCATGTATGGATCTGGCTTTGACATATATGGTATGGAAAGAGATGCGTTACTCTCAGGTCGATCCAGGAAAAAATGGGAGTGGATGTTTTCTATGAATATGAAATTTGGGCGAAAGGAAAATATGAGAGGGGTAGAGAGAGAGGGAGAGAGGAGAAGATGCTTTTTCTTCTCGGTGCTTCCCTTGGTTAAAACCCTCGAATTGAGACATGTGTTCTTATTAAAAGAATAAAAGTGAAAGAAATGGGCGGGCTGGGAGGGAAATGGCCAAATTTTAAGTGAAAATTGGGGGAGATTTGGTTTTACCCACAAAATGAAGTGGGAAAAAGTCCAGAGACAAAATTTTGGTCAAAAAATTGAGGGAAAATTGGGAGGGAATTTTGGGGAAAGTTTGGAGTTTTGGAGGGAAATAAAATGGAATTATAATGAAAAAGAAATGATTAATTAGATATATATTAAAGTTATTAAATTTTGTAGAGACACATTTTAAGACACTTATATGAGTAGTTGAAAAATCAGTCATATTTTTTATTTGAGACTCTTATATGAGTGGAAGCACTAAAGACATATATATGTGTCTCAAACCCAAAAATCAATATGTCTCAAAATGGGCCATATGGTGTAGTGAAAGAACTCTCAATACCTGCAAAGGAGATCATATTTTAGGAATAGAAGACGGCCAAAACACGCTGGGACAAACTAAGGAAATCGAACATCCTATATCTTAGAAACAAAGATCGAGTTAATGATATATAATCCATCATATGGATTCAACTATCCAAAGATCGAGTGAAAGAAAAATAAAATATCCCACAAGGCAAGGAAAAATATTATTGGACTACAAGTTTTATTTGATTAAGTCCTGTAAAAACATGGAACAAATAAGAAAGAATAAGAGACAAACAAATATCGTTCTTACCACAAAACATGGCTATAATGGTAATTCAGAAAATATATGAAGGTGAGGGTTTTGAACCTGATGTACATTTGGAATATGGATACCTTAATTAATTAGAAACCATTGTCATAACACAGTAGCTAGCATACAGTCTGAGAAATTGGAGATTGACGTAAGTATAATATTATCAATATTACTAAAATGAATTACTTACAGTTGCTATATATGCATGCATGACTACTTGCACGAGGAAAAATTAAACTGAAGTACAAGACTTCAGACTCTATAAAATAAAGGGACGACCACCACCAAATATATATGTATTTGTTTAAGGCTTACTTTAAACTAGATAACGAAAGCAAGGGACGAAGACCTTTTCGAAGAAATGTATGTAGTTGCATCCGTGACTGAACTATTGAAGCAAAGCACCCATATAATAAGATAAGTATAAACTAAACTACTGCATATAACTGAACATGCCACAATAAGTAAACAAAGGAAAAAAACCGAGCATCTTGTATCATGTCCCATGTAATTTTCTGCTTTCTTAGAATGGAAGGAACGAACATTTGATAATAAATAAAGCAACCAAGGGATTCAACAATATTTTCATTCCCTAAGTAATAGTAACAACAAACCTATGTCCGACAAAAGAATGATCAATGAACTGGAAGCTCAAGTGAGCAATGGCCTGATATGAACTTGATGTAGAAAATAACATGGGATCTCAACAGAACATAATTATGCCGAATCTCAGCATCTATCATCTTCTAAGATTTTAGGCCTAGAAATTGACAAATATATGTTCAGTAGAGATGACAGCCGGAAAAAGTTAACTGTAGTGGAGGCTTTTACAGTAACCACTATACATAATATCTATGCCCTACTACTCATACTTCTCGTATCCATAATTTTTACACTGAAACAGTTTTTACCCTGAAATTTAAATAAAAATAGAAAGGTTTAATACCCCTATTTAGTTCCAGCCACTAAAAACAAACACCGAATAAAAGAAATGAATCTGCTTAAGGATTTCCACATAATGTTATTAAAAGGTATATTGCTCATGCCGATGGCAGGAAGCAAAGCTGAGACCCACCACCATCCACTTCATCTTTTCTAAGTAAGCTATACATTCTGAATTTGTACGTAAGAATCATAATTCTTGCATCCTTCCTATCTTTCCTCCCAGCAAACCCACCACCATCCACTTCAATCCCAGATTCTATCTCGTGTCTGCATACACGTACCAATTCTTTCACCACAAATCATCCTACCAAGCGCAATTTTCCACATGCAAATGCTCCTTATAGTGTTAATCCAGGCAAAGGAATTTTACCCCTGCACAAAACCATAATTTATAAGAGAATGAGAAAAATAAATAAAAAACGGAACACGCATATAGGCTACAATCAATTTATCCTATAGAAATAAAAAATAGAAACAAATAATTCTATCCGCGCAACATAATAAACTTGACATCACATGAACATTTTCTAAAACAACAGGATTGCTAAGACAAGTAATTTACCATATATAATAATAGTTCCAAGTCCCGAAGATCACAATTCCAGAAATAATAAACGTAAGCACTTTGTAGTTTTATGAGCCAATCACTACCAAATCCACACCTTTATCTCAGTAAGTATAAAACACAAGCCAGGAGTCCTCTCTACACCAGAAAGATAGAATACTCAAAACATGAGAAGGAGAAAAACAACATTACATCGCAGGAATAGAAGCATACCATAAAAAAGGTCACCGTTATCACAAATGGCACAAATAGTGTAATCTCAAAGCAATAACCCTCGGGTAAGGAATTTATCCCCTGCTGTGTGCATTTGTGATCCTGGAAGGACTTACTTATTATTGCTGGAGGACTTCATAACCTGTCATGTTTGTTGTAGGAATGTGGGGAGATTAAGAAGTTGTTTTATTAACAGTATGACCAGGGGTTTGCTAGCCAACTGAAGTCCTAGATTAGTCAATTCACACAAACCTTTCTCTCCAAATGTGTATATACCAAAACCAAAACTATGACCAGCAAGTGGTGTGCACAGAGTCCATTCCATCGTGATAAAACCAATCAACATACTCCCAACTAAAATGCTCAATTTCAGCTCATATTTCATTAAATTTCAACAAGAACTTGTTTAATGATTAAGGACCATCTATATATATTTTATTTGTTTTCACAGTAAGCAATCAACAATGCTTTTTCCCATTCTTGAAACAATCTCAATTCGCCTTGTCACTTGTCAGTACTATTTTGAACTCCTAAATGCAGGGCTGTTGCCAAATAATGTCTATGTATCTTTTCTTCACATTTTGACTGCGTTTGAGGAAAATCATCTAATCAGTCCCCAATTTCTTATCTCTCTCTAGCCTATCAACACTACAATCAAATTCTCCTTTTTGGTGTAGAAATGTCCAACAGAAAACAAAATGTACAAACAAACCAACTACTTCCATATAAACCCTTTCTACAAACTATAATTGGAGTTGTAACTCTCCCTCATTTACACATAAAAAGATAATAAAATTGACACATGAAAACCCTGATTATGTTTTAACTAAGAACCATAAATCTGATAAAATTTATTCATCAAAATCAAACAGAAACTAAAACTAAAGACTTAAACTTCATGAATCATACCTTATCAGGAAACAAACCTAAATACAAAAAGTAATATAAACCGAAATCATAAATTAGGGATTTCACTAAAATTACAGAAATTTTATACCTTGTACCAAATCACAAATTTTAGAATCCTCGCAACCATAATCTTTCCTAAAAGAGGAAATCGAGAGATCAGTGTGTTTTCTTATGGAGATAGAGAGAGAGGGAGAGAGATATTTTAAGCTCTATTTCTGTACACAAGAACAAATTGAAATTTTCAAGAGTACACGAGGTAGATATGGATTATGAGTGATCGAGATAAGGATTGAAGCAAGAGATGCAAATCTAGATTGAAGTAATAGATGATTTGCTAAGAGAATGAACTATGAGATGTGAGAAATGGATCTGCTTGTACAGAGATTAGAATTATCGAATTGAGAAACTGTTTTTAAGCTAATCAAACTGTTTTGATAGGCGGAGGAGTCGAGAGAGACCCACTAACAAAATGGACCCACTCGTAGATAATGACTCGAACCGATAATATCGTGTGTTTGGACTGTACTTTACTAATAGAAGCAGTTTTGGATAAGAACTGTCACTATAAATGAAAGTGGCGGAAGTTAGGAGAACTGTTCTCTAAAACTGTGTACATTTATAACAGTTTTAATATGAAACAGTTATAAAAGATGGAAACTGTTATTATACATAAATATACAATAACATTTCTCTGCAAAAATTGTCATCGTACAATTATACAATAACAGTTATAGAACTGTCATGATCGTATACCATTATTGGTGTGAGTTTTTATGAAAACATGTTGCCTATATCTCATAACTTATTCTTTGGTGACAGTTCATTGGTGAACTATTATGGTTTTTGAATTTAAACTGTCAACAAAGCCCAATTTTGTACTAGTGGGCCATTGGTCGTACTTCTAATTTTGCATCACAAACATCTTAAATAAAGTTTTGGTTGAACAAACTTAGGTCGTTAATTAATTTATTTGATTATTATTTTTAATTGTTACATATTCTTTGGTACTGCAATCAATATTATTTTAACGGTTAAACCAAAATTCATACAATCGGGTACTAAAGTTATCAGGGGTACCATTTAGGTTACTCGGCGATTATGATCACTTTTTTCTAAATGGCATGGTACGTATCATCCTCAAAATATGACATCTGTTTTTAACAATCTTGCTGATTAGCTACATCTTTCACAATATAATGTTACATGTGTTGTAAATATACAAAACTAATTATGTCCACGACTATTCACTAACACCCAACACCATTAAACCACCCATCGCCATTATTTGTTCCGCCACCACCAATATTATCGCCTCCAACACTCACTATCATGCATTACCGGTTCTACCAGACACTATTCTTACACTACCACCACTAATTTCTAGATATAATTTTAATTAAAATTATCAATTAATGTAAGAATATATATTCATACATTATTTAAGAGAAGACATTTATAATAAAAAATTAATAAATTATTTTTCATGAGAGCTTAGCGAGACACTAATTAATAAAACACTCATAATGTTTAATCTTAAATAGAACAAACCACGACTATCGATTTAGCTTTCCCAAAAATGAATCCAGAGAGATCTTAATGTTACGTATGTGTTGTCTAAACTTTGTTTTATAATATTGATTACTCAAGGATTAGGCATATCCAAAGTCAGTATATATTCAGTATTAAACTTGTCTCTTCGTTTCAGCTATGAATTATTAGCCTATTAAAGTGTAGTTAAGCTTATCTTTCTGTTTAGCTCAATGGTTATCACATATGGGCTTTATATAATTATGTTATATGTGAAATGAAGAGTATTTACTGATGAAAGTAATTAGTATCATGTCTTGTGTAGTTTGGATGTGCCTAACCCTTGCGAAGTTAATACGTTCTTTTGAGAATAACTAGATAGATATTTAGTTGTGTCTGTCGATAAGATAAGTTTGGTTATAAATGTGTCTCACCGGACGCTAGTATTTAATGTGTCTCATCAGGCATGATTTAATAAATAATTATTTTATTTCTTTGGAAATTGTGTTTTTTTGTCTTATTCTACTAGAAATTGGTTTTTCTTACACTAAAAACAACAATTTATGTTCCCAATGCAAAGAATTATTGTTTTCAATACAATAAAACAAACAAATCTTGTTTCCAATGCAAGAAATTATTGTTTTAATGAACCTTAACATGTATACGGGTATACAAGTTAACAAGACCCAATTTGAAAAAGAAAAAAAAATTATTAAAAAATTAAAATTTTAAGAATAATTTAATGATTTAAAAAAAATGTTTAACAAAATTAATAAGTAAATAGAAATAAATATATATATATATACTATATATGATAAGAATTCAAGGGTATCTTAGTAACTAAACTCTCTCTAAGATAACCCGTATATATATGGATCCATAGGATAGGTTATTAAGATGTATGCCCCAAAATTTTCTTATATTGGTGGAGTACAATCCACGATCAAAGTGGACTCGGCCAAAGCGTCTGAGGAGAGAGACGCTCTACAAATTTTCTTTCATTGAAACCACTCATTAGAACAATTTTTAAGTCTCATTAAAACCAAAATCCTTCATTGTAGTACATCAAAATCAAAATCTTCTGTGATCACATCTATTTGGATTTCTTCGTATTTCAAACGAAGATTTCCTTATTCAAAACTTTCAAATTTTTAAAATTAATAGCCACTGGCAATTCTTGTTCATACATTCTTAACATCCTATTTCTTCACCATCATGTCTTTATCAAACCCTCCATACAACAACAACATTCTGAACTACTCAGTGATTTTGCTAATCTACTGAATCAAGATACATCATCGAATAAAATTTCCATCAACACTACACTACAAAATTCATCAAAGAACTACCAAAACTGTGTTGTACTTATAATAATATCTCCTAGATCTTTCCAAATTTCACAAGTCAGAAAACTTCTTCATAAATTATGGAGTTCTTTCAATGAAAAATTCTACGTTTCTGAATTCACGTCTGAAACTTTTCTTATCAGATTTGAATCACACTCAGATTCTGAATTTATTATGGAATCATCTCCATGGGTAACGAGAGATGATCTACTAGCTCTAGAAAGGTGCATACCGAATAAACGACCAAATGAATATTTGTTTGATAAAGTGGAATTTTGGGCACAACTCCATGGCTTACCTGTTAACTATTTGGATAGAAAATTTATTCAAAGTTTAGTAGCATTCGCTGGAAGTAAAAGGGTTATTACTACACAGGAATCACGTAACTGGGGAAAATTCGTAAGAGTTCGTTTACCGGTGAATATCAAACAACCACTCAGGGATAGTATTTCTTTTCCTTTGTCAGATGGTCAAGAAATAACTGCTGAAATTAGGTATGAAAGATTACCTAGATTCTGTGTATTCTGTGGTCTCATCGGACACCTAATGAAAATGTGTCCAAAAGTTCATCAATTCAAAGACAAAATCCATGAAGAATTTCCTCCTCATGTTCAACAACAAGCATATGATATGATAGTTCCTAAATACCAGCGGTCAATAAATGCTTCTTTAAAAAATCATTTGAATAATCTAGACGAAGTCGGGGCAGAATTTGATCAAGAAGTTGAAATAACTGAAAGCTTGGTAAGAAGAAACTCAGGAAGAAGAAAATTCTCAGGGACGATGTGTCATCCTTCTAACTCATAAATAACGGAGAATTTGAAAGCCATATCATCAGTTGAACCGTCACTTTATGGAAAAAACTTGGGTAAACAGTTACCTGTACGAGATGTTTTACAAAACAACAGAAACTTTACGGTTTCAGAGCAGTTATGTTTCAAATCAAAAATAACCAACCAGAAACTCGGCCCAACCTCTCAACCACTATCTCCAAACACATCCATTAATGAATTATCCATCTCACCCAATCAAAGAAAGTACACTACACCATTAGCAACTTCTATATCTTCTCTTCAACACTTGAACTCAAGTTTGGCCAAAGGAAAATCTATTGTTTCTCAACAACAACAAGACTCATCCCAAAACAGTTACAATAATTCACAGCCATTCCAAGTAGCAGAATCTTTCCAATTTGTTACCAAAAAGTTAAAGTCAACTTCCATAGAAGTTTCAAGTAAATCCATCAATGACAATCTTCATCAACTTCTATCCAGGGAGAACCATACATCACAGAATAGTGACAGTGGACGGGTTTTATGGAATTCCAGACAATCAACCAAGATTACCAGAAAGCGTGAATGGAAATCGATGGCTAGAGAACTTCGCACTGCCACTGTTTCGGAGTCAACTGCAAGCAGAGATACAGATAGCATTGAACGAATGCAGGGAAGATTATGTTCAAATTCTGGAACCATACAACCAGAGGTGGATACAAGAATCGATGAATATTCAGATGATCAGTGGGAGGTGGCGGCTAGACCTAATTGGCCGCACGGTCCATGTTAGTCTTTGCATGGAATTGTTGGGGGTTAGGGAATGACCCAACAATTCAAATTCTGCAATCATTCCTTAGAAGTACAAAACCAAATATTGTATTTCTTTCGGAAACTAAATTATCTAAAGAAGCTTCTCGTCCTATTCTTCGTAAAATTGGATATTCGCATCATTGTATTGTCCAGTTGTAGGTCGTAGTGGTGGTCTGTGGCTTTTATGGCAAGATGATGTTCAAGCTGAAGTGGTCTCTTTCTCCAAAAGTTTAATTCACCTTAAAGTGAATCCAAATGGCGCTTTTAGGAGTTGGAATCTAATGTGTGTTTACGGTCCCCCTAATAGATTGGATAGAGGAAATTTATGGCAAAGTCTATCAATTTACACTCAACATGTTGAAGGACCTAAATGTTTCATTGGTGATTTCAATGCTATTTCGTCTGTAAGAGAAAAATTTGGAGGTGATCAACATATGAATGAAACAATTACCCATTTTAATAATTTTATTAGAGATAATCATCTTTTAGACTTGGGTTTTTATGGTCCAGCTTATACTTGGTCAAACGGGAGACAACTTCAGGGTTTAATTAGACAAAGACTAGATCGAGTTATTGCTACTCCGGATTGGTGTTTAATGTTCGAGAACTCAGGTGTACTGCATCTTCCAAGAATCTCAAGTGACCATTCTCCAATCCTCTTAAACACTTGTAGAAACATCCCAAGAAATCCTCCATCCTACAAGTTTGAAGCTTATTGGTGTTCTCATCCGGACTTTCTCAAGGTGGTTTTAGATTCTTGGAACATAAATTTAACTGGAGATTTGATTGGAAAGTTAAAATCTTTAGGTGGTTTTCTTCAAAGTTGGAGTAAACATAAAATTGGCTGCATCAAAAACTCAATCAGCAAATTAAAGAGAAAATTACTTCATCTCCAGAGCCTTAATCCAACTACATCAACTTTACATCAAGAGAAGATCACTGCAGATCAATTGAATGAATACATCATAATGGAAGCTACTTACTTGGAACAGAGGATGAAACAAACTTGGATAAAAACTGGTGAAAAAAATTCTAAACAATTCCACTTGTCGGTTCAACAAATAAGAAATAAAAATAATATCTCTAGCATACAAGCAGTTAATGGACAATGGCTAACAAACCCGAATGCTATAGCAGAAGAATTAATTTCTTTTTTCAAAGACTTGTTTCAGGAAGATCCAATTATCATTCCTCCTATTGGTCTACAGTCTACGGAAACAGTGATTGATCAAATGACAAACAATAATATAGCTTCAATTCCTTCTTCTGAAGATATATGGAAGATAGTCAAAAATATGAACTCCTTTGGTTCACCGGGTCCAGACGGCTACCCAGTAATCTTTTACAAGAAATGCTGGTCCATAGTGGGAGAAGATACAACAAAATTCATTCAAGAAATTTTCACCACAGGTACTTTGCCAAGTAAGTTGAATCATACCCATATCAGTTTAATCCCTAAAGTTCAATCTCCAACAACTGCAATGGAATTTCGACCTATTTCTTTATGCAATGTCCTTTACAAGTTTGTTGCAAAAATTATTGCTGTCAGACTAAGTCCTTATTTGGACAAGTTTATCTCGTGGAACCAAAATGCTTTCGTCAAGAATAGACAAATCACGGATAATATAGTCATTGCAAAGGAAATTTTCCATTCAATGAAGAAATCAAAATCAAAACAGGGATATTTTGCTTTAAAACTAGATATGTCGAAAGAGTATGATAGAGTTTCTTTGTCTTTTCTTAGTTTCATGCTCCATCAAATGGGTGTTCATGATCATTCTCATAACTTGATAATGAATTGTGTTAATTCTTCGACTTTCTCAATCATTTTAAATGGTGCTCATTATGGGAATTTTAAGAGTGGGAGAGGTCTGAGACAAGGGTGTCCATTATCTCTAGCATTATTCATAATCTGCCCTCAAGGTTTATCTCTACTTATGGAAAAATTTGAAGAGTTAAATCTATATGATGGATACCATTTCAACAACGGAGGGCCTTCAATCAGTCACCTTATGTTTGCTGATGACTTGTTTTTCTTTGGGAATAACTCGGAATTTAATGGAGATCAGCTCAAGAAAATTTTAGATACTTATGCTTCATTCTCAGGTCAGATCATCAATTTTTCCAAATCTTCTATTCACTTCAATTCAGGTTGTTCTAATTTTCATAAAAGGAAAACCATGCAGAAATTTGGAGTAAGAGAAATGGCAGTTAGTGAGAAATATCTGGGTTCTTATCCTCTAAAGTTAGACTACAACATTGATACTCATGAACCGTTGATTTCAAAGTTTGATAGTAAACTTGCAGGCTACAGATCTTTTTTTTTCAATTCAACAGATAGAACAGTTTTATCAAAAAATGTCCTTTCAGCCATTCCCATCTATTCAATGGGCATCAGTAAACTGCCAAAAGGTGTGATTAACCATATTTCTCACATTCAACGAGCTTTCTGGTGGGGGCATGATACTCACACAAGAAAATTCCACTTCATTAATTGGGATAAAATGGCAAGAGCAAAGGAAGACGGAGGTCTTGGTTTGAGAAATATGGAACACGTGAATATCTATTTAGTCTCTAAATTAGTGTGGAGATTCCTAACGAATCCAGAAGCTGCATGGGTGAAAATGTATAATGCTAAATATCTTCATTCTAATACTTTCTGGGATTGTGAACCAAAACCGGGAGATTCAAAGACTTGGAAAGATATGTTGTCCATAAAAGAAATTTTCTTGAATAACTGTTGCTGGTTTATTGGCTCAGGTAGTTGAATTAGTATATGGAAAGATCCATGGATTCCAAGTATTCCGGGATTCAGACCAACAAGATTAAACCAGATAATTGTGAATGTCACAGTGGTTTCAGATTTGTTTATCCAAGGGCAGAAAAGTTGGAATTTGGAGTTATTATCACAGTTATTTCCGGCAGATCAAGTGGAAGCAATTTCCAATAAATATATCCCGCAAGATGATTCAATTGAAGATAAACTTGTTTGGCTGAAAACAAAGTCTGGAGATTTCACGGCAAAATCTTGTTACAAAGTTCTCGCAGATAACGTGGCAACAACTTCTACAATTTCTTCTTTTTCGTGGAAGAAATTTTGGAAAAACATGAAAACGATGCCAAAAGTTCATACTTTTGTCTGGAAAGTTTTGCATAATGGGTTGGAAGTTTATGGAAACTTGTTAAAGTTTAATATCCATATTCAGAATGTTTGTGCTCTTTGTGGTTCTGGAGAGGAAACTGTTCATCACCTGCTTTTCTCTTGTGAATTCTCTAGGGATGTCTTTCAAGCAAGCCCCTTACAAATTGATATCCCAGAAGGAAATATGCATATGGATATAATTCAGCACTGGTTGGAACGATCTAATCAAGGTATCATGCTAAATATAGGGTCATGCATATTGTGGAATATATGGAAAACCAGAAACGACAAAATCTTCAACAATGTGCAACCTTCAGTTCCTCTTTGCATTCATAAAGCTTTACAAGATTTCAAAATTTTTGATTTACATCATGCTCTGAATTACTGTGAATCAGTCCAAGTGTAGAGGCTGAATGTGTGTCAGTGGCAACCTCCTCCTCAATTTCATATCAAAATAAATGTTGATGCAGCTTATGCGGGTGGTAAAGGGGCGGCGGCAGCTGTTGCAACAGACTCTTATGGTAGACATCTGGGAAGTGGAGCTTTCTGTTTCGATTCATTTTCTTCTTTGGTGGCAGAAGCTAAAGCTTATGGACTGGGCACTCAATTGGCTAGAAGAATTCAAGGATCAAGAATCATTATTGAAGGGGATGCTGAGGATATCCCAAAAGCTATTTCAGGGAATACGGACGACATTCCATGGAGTATTCGTTCAACTATTCTCTCTATTCATGATCGCGTCAAGGATTTTAGTGATATTAGTTTCACTGCAGTACCTAGAGACACAAATTCAATTGCTCATGATTTAGTTCAATTTGCAATCTTAAACTTTCAAAACAGATGGTGGTCTCTTGATGAACCTCCTTTTTGTATTATGCAACGTCTCAACTCTTTTGAGGATTAATACAAATGAATATCTGTTTCCTTCAAAAAAAAAAAAAAAATCTTATATTATTCCTTAAATGATGGTTCTAGTACATTATATTCTCCTATATCTAGTGATCTCATCAAATTCTGCTCCTGACTCATCTCCTCATCTCCTCCTGACTCATCTCCTCCTTTCTTCTCATTTATTTTTTTTCTTTTCGGTTTTCTTCGATCCTTTCTTAATGGGAGATCCATCGAATCTTTATAGACACTTAAGTGGATTATCTTTATCTCAGTGATATGCTAACCGTAGCAACACAGGGTTATTACCAACTCCTCCAAATTTTATTAGGGACTTTGATATCAAACAACATAGTATTCTACCTAGGGTTTTTTCTATTGATATTATTAAGTATTGGGAGTTAGAGCCGTGCTTAACCAATTTTGAGGAGAGAACATTGGTTTCAGATAAGAGAAGTATACCCAAATCTCTTCATCATCACTTTTCGCTGCAAAGAATATATCTCATGGATCTCCTTCAATGGAGCATGGTATCCAATTGGAAAAATCTTAGCAGCAGCAATTGCACATCAAGGAATGAACATATCCATTGATGAAGTTAAAGAAACACCCTTATGGGATAGTATTTCTACTGAAACATGAACACAGAGGTCGTGAGATATTAAGTCTGATTGCAAGTAAATTAGAGAAAGTTCAAAGAGTGTGCACATGCAACTAGTGAAGTATCAGCATTTGGTTATCTACCCATAGTGCTAATATGGGTTATTATAGAAAACCCTCTTATAGATAAGTTGTTAGAAAAAGTTGGAAAGTTTCCGATTACTGAAATTCATTTAAACTACATTAACCTTCCCTCAAAGTTCTGTAATCATTGTCTTAGGTTTGATTATAAGATTAGTATTTGTGATATTATGTAGTGTTGTCTTTTGGAAGATATACATGATATATCAGTAGCTTTTCCGTATCCAGGGGAAGATATATTTTGGCTAATCATGTGCCAGTTCAGATTTGGAATCCTATGGATAACTTCGATAACCATGGAGTTTCATTCTCAGTTGAATCTTATCTTAGTTTCCCAGGGGTGCGAGGGACTTTTAATGATTTGTTTTGATATCCTAACCTGATTACCTTGGAAAATACAACATCAGTCACTCACCAATCGTATGAAATTCTTGGTCCTTTTTTTATTGATGAAAATATGCCTCAGGAATCTAACTCCATTTTAGGGAAAAGGACTTTCCCTTTACTTTTTTCTTTCTGTTTCTGAGTATGAGTCCTACCGATCTGCTAACACAGAAACTCTAAGAGGTTTGGAATCGTCGAGAGCTTCTGAATCTTAACTGATTATTGGTTCTGGTTTACTTCAAGATATTCCTAATCCGGTTCATTCTAGATTAGAGATATCTTCTCCGATTTCTGGTTAAATACTTTCATTCCCCCCTTATGAGAATGCTTGGGATTCATTTGAATCTCCGATTTCAATCTCTTATGCCTCCCATTTAATTCATTCTACCTTTTCACCTTTGATTCCACTTAATCCTGCTTGCATTGCATCATTATCTGAAACCCTTATTTCTCAGCCCAAATCAGCTTTTAAAATTTCAATTCCTGATTTTCCTCCATCATCATCTTCGGATATTCTTTGTACCATCTCATCTATTGGTGATAAGTTTTTATCGATTGACCAACATGGATCTAATTTGCAATAAGAAGATAAGTCATAAGAATCATATCTCCTAATTCCATTCTCATCTCTCAACCCGTCAAAGCAACAGGAGGAGACAAGGGTAATTTTGAGCAAGGAAGAGCATAGCTTATCTCAGCAACATATCCAGAAGAAGCAGAAGCATTAGGACTTTTGCAAGCAGCAAAATGGGCAAAGGAACTGGGTGTCTCCAATTTCAGCATTGAAGGGGACTACAAGAATCTTTCTGGGTGAAAGACCCCTCACCTTGTATTTTTCAAACTTTAAAAGTAGATAAATCAAATGTTAGGAAAGCTATTGTCTTTCGAACATTCGATGGCTCTACCCAGTCAACTGTAAGGGTTGCTAACTCCCTAGTCAGCTCTTTTAATGATTATCCAATTTGCAAAAAGAAAATGTATATCGAGCGTTAATGGGCCTAAAGTTTAACGTACCAATTTTTTTTTAGATATCTAACATATATATTCATAACTTTAGAGCATCTACATTGACAAAAAATAAAACAACTAAAAAACTAAGCTACATGTAGCTTTTATATTTACCTTTCGGAGATTTTCGCTACTATAGGAAAAAAATTATCAAACCCAGATGTGAGTTAGCCTAGGCTCTGTCACTGCCAAACTATTGGTAGGACAACCGAACTTAGCATTGTTCAAATCCAGCTAATAATTTCTTAAATTTTCAACCGAATTTCACTTTTTAGCTATTGCAAAATCATGTTTTTTCGATTCAATCATAATATCTCAATCAAACAAAAAATAAAATAAGACTTGGGGTTGTTGGGAATACTTTCTATGAGAAAAGAAAAAAGGAAAGAAAAAAACTTTTAAAAAAAATAGAAAATGTGAAAAATTAAATAAAAAAAAGCTAAACCAAATTAAATATACATATATAAATAATATACTAATCGAGGATATCTAACTATTTTTACACTAATCATTAATATTAATCAAATAAGGGCATTTTTGCCATTACAAAAAATGACTGGATAGGGGGCATTACGCAAATACTATCTAGTGAACCTTGGTTTTTCTCTATTATGTATGCCCCAGGATTTTTGTGTATGCCCCAATCGATGGTTCTCTTAAGGCAGGTATTATTCTTCTACACCGCCCATGCAATTTGTATATATGTACAACGTGATGTGCTCTACTATAACTTCCCTTCTCGACGAGGAAAAACCCTAAATTTATAGCTTCGTTCTTCTGGTTGCAAGTCTTTACGACGGCAAAGATGACAACCCGTTCTTATTCTTTTGGTAATCAACGTCGAAGGTATCATGTTGATTTACCAACGGGAGGTATTGTACGAGATCTTTATTCGTTTCCCATCATTAGAACCGGTGTATAAATTCAGGTGTGTCCCAAAGTGCTGGAATTCTCTTTTATCTGACTCATCTTTTATCACCAAGTTTTTCAATACTGTTAGTATCCCATGGATCTTAGTGCATGATCCCTCAAATCAACAAATCCAATTCTATCTAGATCGTTACCACAAATTCATAAACCATCATGACGGTTTATCCTTTAAATTCCTTTTAGGTTCATCTGAAGCACGGATACGCTTCTTAGATTCATGTAGCAATGGTTTAGTACCTTTTTCAGTGTATTCCTCAGTAGATTACGCAACACATTCTAAAATTTCTGAGTTCTACATATGCAATCCCCTGACCAAACAATGGGTCTCCCTCCCTCCTCGACCATATACTCTTCATGACGATTATGACCAGCGCACTAATACTAATCCTAAAAACTATTATCGCAGCTGCGCTAAATTGGTATGTGAATCCTCAACAGCGTCACTTAGTCAATCTATATGTTAGTACAAGGTGGTTTATACCTGTTCTGTTGATTCAGGAAACAAATATAGCTTACAAATCTTATCTTCGGACACGGGTGAATGGAAAACGTTTCCATGGCCCGAAGAAATATTGGAGCCTAATATATGGCATGATTTTTCTCAAATGCTTATCCGTCATGGTGTCTTGTATTGGACAAGACATATTGGAACTGGTGGGAAGATCTTGGTAGCTTATAGTAATCTAGAAAACACCGACAATGCAAATGATCGATGCAGGTCAATTGCTTTTTCTACAATGAGGGATGAAATAAATGTATGTCATGATCAGTACTGTTTCTTTGCGGAGTCAGATGGTTCCACCTACTACGGCTATATCGATCAGGAAGATTGTTTCAGTATGTAGCAGCTCCAAGATGACTTCACCAATGGAGAATTCAACAGGCGATTGGCGAATTCAACAGGTGTCTATTTAAAAAAATGAAAAAAACCAAACCGGTGAACTGGAAGGATGGTTGACGAGCTAGGCTTCCATGCGGTAGGCTCGGGGATCGAATCCCCCAACCTCATTTTTTCCAACATTTGGTTATAGGTTTCTATGTAAAAAAAATTGAAAAAAACCAAAACCGATGAACTGAAAGGATGGTTGACGAGCTAGACAAAACAAATAAAGTAAAACAAAAATTAGTTAGGGTTTTAATAAAGCAAGTTTCGGATCATCACTTCCAAAGCGTTTTAATAAAGCAAAACAAAAATTATTCCAAGATCTTGAAATATAATCTTACATCCACTTGTACCATTTTAATGGACTACCAATAAAGTGATCGCTTGCTACCTTTACAAAGTCTTCGGGTAAAATTTTACGGAACTCAAAAATTAATTGTGCTTGAAATAACCAACCTTCAGGATCTCTACCATTGAATTGTTGACATAATAGCCTTTTGCGGTTTCCTTGGTACATACTGACTTTGAAATCGGCTGGACCGCTGGGCTTGACAGTCATGGGCCTAACGGGCTGGAATTAAAAGTGATATGGACAGGTAGAAATTACTGGAAATCGGTTTGGCTAACTTTTGGAAATTGATTGATATGCACGTTGGTGATTGGGGGTAATGAACCTAGGGTTTACTAATGGGTGTTCTGTTATATACCCCTAAATTTACTAATGATACCCCTTTATCTTTATACCCACTGATTTTATCTACCTACCCCATTAAAATTTTAAACTTTGTATACCCCCGTATGTGAGGGAAGATGGATACAAACTCATTGCAATACTCTTTTCTTCTCTAATGTCGCGGTGTTTAGACTTCCTGTCTGTATACGTAGCTCAATCTTTTTTTCTTTGAGTTTTGTTATCAGGAGGGAAACAATGGATTTAAGGAGGGAAAGATTTTCACTAAACTCAAGTCAATTTATGGTCAAAGTCAAATGTAATTATTTTTAAATTACCCACCTTACCCTCAGTGATCGTCGTTCTTCTTGTTACGTAAAAGAAAGAACCCTAACCTTTTATAAAAGCAATCAAACCATTCAAACCAGATTTAATTCTTTTATTGGGTATTTGCTGATTGCGACTAGCAATGTTCGCAAGTGTTTTTCTAGGTCGGTAAGCATCTATTTCTTTGTCACTTCCGCTCACTATTAAGTATTATTTTCGATCATAATTTAATAATACTGGATTAGCAAAGATGGGGATATGAATGAGATCAGATTTTAAGATTCACGGTTCTCAGAAACAAGTCTTCTATTAAGGAGGAACTAACTCACAATATACGGGATCAAGCAATCACTTATGTAATCATCTTCTAGTTTTGTTTCTATCCAAATCTTCACACCGGTGACAAAAGAAGATACCCTATGTTTGGTTGGTAAACTCACTATATATATATATATGAGTTTAACGTACGTATGTCATGTTCTCTTCACCACCAGAAAAAAACCCTAATATATATGTATATAATTTTTTTGTTTAATAAAATCATAGAATTTTTTTTTGTTTAATAAAATCATAGAAAATAGTTCTTCATCGTTAAGCATTCACATCCCATTAACATTAACAAAGAAAATAGACCGACACCACCACCACCACTTACCCCCGAGGAAACTAACCCTAGAACACATTAAGAGATTAAAAAATAACCCTAAAAAAAAAAAAAAACATTGAACCTCATGAATCATGATCCCAGGATCAAAACCCCCTAAATCCCAAACCCTAAAGTAAAATTATTTTTTCCTGAAAATAAATTAAAGCTGACCACAATCAGCAATAACGACGGGCTTGGAGCACTTTCCAGGTGCAGATCCAACCTTCTCAATAGCTCTAACAACTTCCATACCTTCAACAACATGTCCAAAAACAACATGCTTACCATCTAACCAAGCAGTCTTCTCGGTACAGATGAAAAACTGAGATCCATTAGTACCACGACCAGCGTTAGCCATGGATAAAATTCCAGGACCAGTATGCTTCTTCACAAAGTTCTCATCAGCAAACTTAGCACCATAGATTGATTCACCTCCGGTACCGTCCCCAGCAGTGAAATCACCTCCTTGACACATAAAACCAGGAATCACTCTGTGGAAAGCAGATCCCTTGTAGTGTAGTGGTTTACCACTCTTACCAACTCCGTTCTCTCCGGTACAAAGTGCTCTGAAGTTCTCAGCAGTACGAGGAACACAATCGGCGTACAGCTCCATCACGATACGTCCGGCAGCGGTTCCACCGATGGTGACGTCAAAGAAAACTTTAGGGTTTCCCATTGATTTTTCTTGGTTTTTTTCTCTGGTGTATTTTTCTCACTGTTTGTTTTTGGTTAAACCATATATATAGCTAAACTATAGGTTGATTCTTGGGAAAATTCTTCTTTTGCAAGTCTTTACCATATATACTACTCCTATATTATATACATCGGCAAGATTTTAGGAAACACCAATTGTATTTCTAGTTAGGAATTAGTACCCTATTATGATTTTTATTTCTAGGAAGATTCTGGCGTATTAATTTCTAGGAATCATAACCCTTGAGTTTCTGAGAAGAATAAAAAGTTTATTTTGAAGCAGCTAATATTAAGAACTTCTTATTCTTTCAGGAACAACAATAAGAAAACCATCAAGGTCTTGTAAGAGCAGCTTGTTGTTTAATTATATGTCATCATCATCAAGCATGAGTAAAGAAGAGAATGGTATTGATTTACCAACGGAGGTATTGTACGAGATCTTCTTTCGTCTCCCATCATTAAAACCGGTGTTTAGATTCAGGTGTGTATCAAAGTTATGGAATTCTCTTTTATCTGAACCATCTTTCATCTACAAAAAATTCAACACTCTTACTAGTATCCCATGGACCTTCATGTATGAACCCAAGTACCGACAAGTCCAACTCTATCTACATCGTGACCACAAATTCATAAAACATCACGATGGTTTATCTTTCAAATTCCTTTCAGATACATTGCCATTCAAACCACGAGGTCTTAGAGAAGAAGTACGCCTCTTAGATTCATGTAGTAATGGTCTAGTGCTTTATTCTCATGAGTCACAGCGTCGGAATCAGAAAGAAACTAAGTTCTACATATGCAATCCCCTAACCAAACAACGGGTCTCCCTTCCTCCTCGACCATATACTCTTCTAGAAAACCATGACCAGCGCAATTATCCTAGAGAAAATGAACTGCACACTAAATTGGTATGTGAATCCTCGACAACGTCACCCAGTCAATGTATATGTAACTACAAGGTGGTTTGTATCTTCTCTTCTGATACCTCTAAAGCCTATGATACGTTTAAGGTTTAGAGCAATGACCTCATCAGCTTACAAATTTTCTCTTCTGACACGGGTGAATGGAAAACGTTTCCACGGCCTAATGAAATATGGGGGCCTAATATATGGCATGATCTTTCTGAAATGATTATCCGTCATGGTGTTTTGTATTGTACGGCAGATGAAACTGATGGAAGAAGGATCTTGGGAGCTTATAGTACTTAGGGATGGGTATGGGGCAGGGACCTTGTATCCCAGTCACTGCCCCGTTCAAAAAAAAAAAACCATACTCTCCCCGTTACCCGCATGATCTGGGGCGGGGCGAGTATGGAAAATACCCGTACTGGGTGGGTTCCCCATGGGTTACCCATAACATTAAGTTCAAGTATGATGAGTTAATTTAATAATCAAAACTTAAGCACGATGTTTCAACCAATAATAATAATAGTCTAAGAAAATGGTTTCTAAAATCTCAAACTCATAAACTCATCTTAAAACAAGCAAACGAAAAAAATAATTGGTCTATAAATGAATATCACTCTCTTTAGTTCTTAATTCCTCTTTATCAAGTATCTTCCTACATGTTAACCATCTCATCATTTGCTTCGGTTTCTTCCCAAAATGTTTGACCATCGAGTTTTGATCCACCTAGCCAAAATAAGAAAGTGTATCATATAACCTTAATGATGTATTAATGTTAACCATATAATTACAAACGAAAAATCTAAAACCTTAAAATGTAAAATGTATGGGGCGGGGACCTTGAATCCCATCCCATCCCTACCCCATCCCCGCTTCATTGATTTCGGGTATTACCCATACCCAAACCCATCCCCGTTTGTATGGGTAAAACCCTACCCAATAGAGTCGGGTACCCACGGGGATGAGTTTGGGTAGGGCAAATGTCCATCATTACTACTCAAGGAAACAACGTAAATGTAAATGATCGATGCAGGTCAATTGCTTTTCCTAAACGTATAAGTGATCATAAATATCACTGTTTCTTTGGAGAGTCAGAAGGGTCAATCTACTATGGCTATATCCATGACGGTCATGGTTACGGTCGGAAGTCTTTTCTCAGTTTGTGGCTGCTTGAGGATGACTACACTAATGGAGGATTTGAACAGGCAATTGGTGGACGAGAATATTGAACTTACCGGATACAGAGAATCAGAAAGAGAGTGCATGTATTTAAATCCGGTGGACCGAAATGTTATTATCATTGTTGACCGCGGCTGTTGTTTTGCGTACAACTTCAAAACTCTGAAACCTAAATTTCTACTTGGTTGTTATGTTCCTAAGATCAGCCAATCCATGAAGACCAGAAACCACTTTTTTATCACACCCAAGCCAACAGTGACTCCTTTGTTTAAGTGATAACTCCTTCATGATTTCTCTTCTGTTTAAGAGAAATCCGTTTACGAGTTTCTTCTCAGTTGTCTTTTCTTTGGCTGCTATTTTTTTTCTTAATAGAGAAATATGAGGTTCATAAACAAATATAGTCTTTAGTGATCCAAAAGAAAAATCCATTTTGTGGGTGTGATAAATTCGTTACCAGTTACAATTAAAAGGTAGCTGGTTAAGAAAAATGATAAACTACATAATTGATTAATAGTGTAAATCTAGTGATATCGCATTAGGATTTATTCGTGACAATGAAGCATAACGTGATACGCTCCACCAAGAGCTATGAAGGTTGATTTGTGTCTCAATGTAGTTGTAGAAGTACATATAATTGAACTTAGCTAAGCCACTGTTAGCCAAAGGCATACTTTTTTTTTTTTTTTTTTTTTTTTAACTAGGAGGATAGCAAGTAGTTCCAATTCCAAATATAAAACCGGGAGGAGTTGTGGGATATTAGCACGTTAGATACCATCGTTTGTGATCGTAGACTTAAATTCTATTTTATCTACGGAAGAAAATGAGGTGGCAGAGATCCAAAATCAAACTTCAATATTAGAAATTTGGCTCTTGTCTTAATAAAAGTGGTCTGATGCAAGCTAACAAATCTGGGTTAGTCCCACAATCAAGAAGGTGTTCGAGGAATTGCTTGCTGTTGACGTTAGCTGAAATATTGGACACGCATTTTGTGAGAGTCCAAATTCAGTGGAACTCTAAAAACCGTGTGTGTACTTAGTCGGTGGTCTTTGTGTACATCGCTAAGCAAGGTCGGTCATTAATTCCTAACTTGTAGGAATTAGTTTGGAGTCGGTCACTTGGAGGTTAAGAAAACCGTGGATTAAGCCTAGGTAGCTAACTAATATAAATAGAGGTCCTTGGTAGTGCTTATTGTAATCCAACCTAGAAGAGTGGAAAATCCTTGTGCTTAGGATTTTGATCTCTTTGATAGGGAGGGTCGTGTAGGTCAATATCGGTGTGAGAGAAAAACTTGTAGAGAGAGGATTTTGGTGTTCTAGTGTTTAGGGTTTGGGGCTTTTCCCTAAACCAAGTTTCTAGACCGTTTCCATGTGTCTCCTCTGTTACTAGCAGCTGTGAAGACAGTGTAAAGGAGAAGACATGAGGCTGGTTCGAGGAATGGTTAGAGGATTGGTTTCTAGGGTTTTCTCCAATGGTGCTCTCGGGTATGTCTTGTTAACTCTTTGGTCTTGTTTTGGGTTGCGGAAAGAGCATGTAACGGTCTTTGATTAATACAAGTTTTCTGGTGGTGTTGGCCGTGGATGTAGCCTGTAAAGGTGAACCACGTATATCTTGTGTTGTGGTTGTGTGTTTCTTTATCTTATGTCTGTCTCTTATTATTTCTCCCATATTTGGTTCAAATCACCAATTTCCCTTTGTGATCCTGATTTCCGTTGCGCTCGGGGTACCAATTTTCCCAACAATTGGTTTCAGAGCCAAGGATGGGCTGGTGTGATTGAACCTGGAATTGGACGATAGTTTATTATTCGGGTGGAGAAATTTGTATTGAAGATATTGTTTCAACCGAATTTTACACAAAGATGGATTTGTGATGTGATTTACAAATCAAAGGTTCAATTTGGTAGAAGTTTATGTTCGTTGTTTGGTTTTATGATGTAGTATGGGATGCAGAATAAAGTTGAATAAGGTGGAATAAATATATACTTCTTGAAGTGTGTTAGTGACCATACACCATAAATAATGTGTTACAAAGTTATAAGAAAGGATGAGTCTATGAAGTCTCATGTAGAAGCAAGTCCAGCAACGCTTCGAAGTTGTGCACGAGATGTTATAGATTTATGTTCTTAAGTCTATGTTAATGTATTCTTGATGGCTTGCACGTAATATCAAGAATGTGCTCGATCTCGGAAGCATGTACCACAGTAATATGGGAATTCACACATTATATATTTTAAGCGAGTATGTTGGTTGTGACTGTGGTAAAAGTATGTCAGATTGGTGATGGATTTGAGAATCGCGTAAAGGATTAAGCATGTTAATCACAGTGGAGATATCTGATGGTTTGTTTCCGATACACGGTAATTATGACATGTGCTGGAGTATGATGTTGAAGCTAATTCTTCCTTTCTGGATTAGTGTTCAATATGTAATTAGCTTACTGGTTAGGTGGAGCTAATGTTGATTCTTCTGGATGGTTCTCTTAGTGAACAATGATGGAGTCTGTGCAAGGATTCGTTGATACTGATTAAAGATTTGCATGGTATTTGTGAAACATGATCAATTTCACAAGTGTTCTTCATGAAGAAGATGGTTTGAAGACTTTTGTCGACGTCATGGTGTTTTTGTTCTAAGAGATGGTTTCTATGAAGATGGAAGTTCGGGTGTGAGATTCAAAAGGGAACTATAGTCGGTTTGATTCCTTGTAGGGGATACGTAGAAAGCCTAAGGCGCAATCGACGTTGGAAGATGAATAAGATTTCCTGTATTGATCGTCTCATGCATGAATGCATGATCCGAGGTGGAGAATTGTTGACGTTAGATGAAATATTGGACACGGATTTTGTAAGAGTCCAAATTCAATGGAACTCTAAAAACCGTGTGTGTACTAAGTCGGTGGTCTTTGTGTATATCTCTAAGCAAGGTCGGTCATGAATTCCTAACTTGTAGGAATTAGTTTGGAGTCGGTCACTTAGAGGTTAAGAAAACCGTGGATTAAACCTAGGTAGCTAACTAATCTAAATATGGGTCATTGGTAGTTTTTATTGTAATCCAACCCAGAAGAGTGGTAAATCCTTGTGCTTAGGATTTTGATCTCTTTGATAGGGAGGGTCGTGTAGGTCAATATCGGTGTGAGAGAAAAACTTGTAGAGAGAGGATTTTGGTGTTCTAGTGTTTAGGGTTTTGGGCTTTGCTCTAAACCAACTTTCTAGACGTTTTCCATGTTTCTCCTCTGTTACTAGCAACTGTGAAGACAGTGTAAAGGAGAAGACATGAGGCTGGTTCGAGGAATGGTTAGAGGATTGGTTTCTATGGTTTTCTCCGATGGTGCTCTCGGGTATGTCTTGTTAACTCTTTGGTATTGTTTTGGGTTGCGGAAAGAGCATGTAATGGTCTTTGATTAATACAAGTTTTCTGGTGGTGTCGGCCGTGGATGTAGCCTGTAAAGGTGAACCACGTATATCTTGTGTTGTGGTTGTGTGTTTCTTTATCTTCTGTCTGTCTCTTATTACTTCTCCCATATTTGATTCAAATCACCAATTTCCCTTTGTGATCCTGATTTCCGCTGCGCTCGTGGTACCAATTTTTCCAACACTTGCAACTTAGACAGGGCTGTTAATAATGTCATGAAGGTTTTAACAATGTTGTTAAGTTGGCTGATATTTTTTATGCTGAAATCAAAGAATTAGAAGTTGATTCTATAGGGTGGGAACACAAATGTTTTTGGGATGTTAGATGGATATTAAAGCTTCTTAAGAAGCAGTTACTGCAGCCAATAATTGTACGCAAAACATTTATCTGACCAAACAATGGGTCTCCCTCCCTCCTCAACCATATAGTCCTCAAGAATATTATGACCAGGCCACGAGCACTAATCGTCTAATCCTCAAAAATATAATAACCGGTGCGCTATATTGGTATGTGAATCCTCGACAACATCACTTAGTCAATCTATATGTAACTACAAGGTGGTTTATACCTATTCTCTTTAGTATTCATATATTTTCTTAATTGCTTCATTAACCTCAGCAAGCAAAATAATGACAAGATCATCCCGGAGCAATCAAAATAACCATCGCTTGATAGATAGACCAACCATAATAGAGCAATCTCAAATATACCAACCATAATTTAGTGAAACGTTGATCGCTTGATATATATAAACCAACCATAATCGCTTCCTAGCTACATGTGTCTTAGGGGTATGTGTTTGTAATCTATAGATCACACGGAAAGTTGCTCTAACTCTTGGATATTCCAATGTTAAAAGGCTTTCCGACGACCGATTCTTATTCGGATGAATAACAAAATGACATTTAAATTAATACAGAAAACAAATATGAACCAAATTGAATAAAAAATTATTTTATTTTATTTTAATTAATTCAATTTACAAGATCATCATTTACTCAAAAAGAAATTACAATCTCAAACTTTTACAGAAAAATAAAAAATAAAATACTATTTGGAAAAAAAAAGAGCAAAAATGACCCTCTGATGCACTCAATCGCATTCTGTCCAGTCATTTCAAGATGGATACCTCCTGGGTTGCTTCCTTCTTGTTCATGAACATCGAAAAATGCGCAAACCTCAGCCTATAAGAAAATCAAATAGTTTTAGGTGAAGAGATTTTTTATTGTAACATTTTACAGTCACTTAAAAAAAGAAAAGCACACACCACGCCGTAAGGTAAGAAAACTAAGACACTTGGGCAGACGGATTGAGAATATCTCGTCGACTGAGTTTCTCCCCTGCCATATTAAGGTTGAGTAAGCATCTTATCAAGGTAGACAGGCAGGACAGACAAGACAAGATACAAAATCAAACACAGAAAATTTCCATTTATTGAATTGTTTAGACAATAAACTGAGGAACAAAAAACTGATTCCTACAACCTTTGTAAAAACTGGTAACTCCATTATAGCGTTGTCAACTTAGCTAAGAAACTTGACCATTTCAAAGTTTTCATGTTTTAATAACAAAGCTATATATATAAATACAAACTAAAGCTTTGGCGCAAAGAAGTGAAGGTGTTCAAAATATAAAATATAGATGGGATATATAAAGAGGTAATGAGCTTACTGAACATATCCAACCCGTCCATCAGGTAAAAGCATGGGAAACATTGCCATTCCAGCAGGAGTTGTTCCTCTTCCATAGATCATGGGAGGCTAGGCAAACACAAACATCATTAATTAGTAAAGGAGAAAGCATAAAAGGAAACGCATATTAGTGTATTAAGTTGCAAATACAACCTGCAGATGTTGTTGATATGCCAATAATAATAGTGGTAATAACAATAATAAAAGTGAATCAATTACGAATATTAATAATATCTCACCTGAGCAAGTCCTGGTGGTGCACCATAAGCACCACCAACATCACCATAAGCACCACCCACAGCACCATAAGCACTGCCAATCATCCCATATCCCATTGGAGGAGGATGGGTTGGAAGTGCAGCTGATTTCTGGGGCGTTGGTCGTGAAACAGGCTTCCCATCTCCCTCAAGCAGCTTCCTTTTTTATATCAAACTCAGCATTTTGAAGCAGATGGATTAGAGGAAAAATAATATCAGCAGCTATCACCGACTACAGAAAATTGAAACGAAAGCATATCACTGACTAAGAGTAAAATTACATCAAAACTAGTTGAAAATCAAACATGCATTTCCATGGGAAACTATCATACCCCCTAAACCATGCAGAAAAAAAAAGGATAAGATAAAATCTGCAAATTGGACAACATACTCTTGAGTAGGGTAACTAGGAAAATTCCATGTGAATTATAGAAAGCCTTCGCGAGTGTCTCACATAAGTTACAGTAACTTGGTTCGTTTTGCATTGGTGAACATTCCAGTCGTACACCCAAGCTATAGTGAGAGGACCAATAAATTGGCCATAAAAGTTGATGAGCACCGCACTTAGTTTAATGAATTCTAAATAGGCCATTAATATCTAACAACATAAAAGATAATAACCCATAGACAATTTTTTGAAACTAATTGAGTTAGACCATACACCATAGTGTCCCAAACCCCATGAGGACTACTGGAAATCTTTGACCACAATGCACTCGGATTACTTCTAAAGTAGATTCCACCACCTCTTGCCTAGAGTCTCATTGTCAACATTGTTAGAACCATTTGTGTAGTTGCATCCATCATAGTAAACTCCTGAAAAAACAAACACTTACTAAATTAAATTAAATTACTTAGGAAACCCCCAAATGAAAAAAAAAAAAAACACTAACTAGAGTTTCAAGTAATCAAAGAACTTCTAATCGGAAATTCTCACTACTCACCACAATCATATAAATTCTAAGTATAAATTTTTTTATTCTAATGACAGACTTTCCCTAATTTCAATGAAAATTGAATGGCATGAGAACCACTCAATCAAAATTGTTTAAAACTCATGAACATAAACACAAAACACCAAATTGAAATCTAGCTCATGGATATCCAGAGAATTGAATTCTTCATAATTGCTGAATCTTTTGCCTTTTAGTCTCTTCCTCGAGTTCCTTCAAAGAACAACAAATGATGACACAAAGTCGAGTTAAAATCTGGTTGCATCTGCTAGTATACATATATTACAGACAAACAAAAAACAACCTTACCATTTCCAGCCACTGGCGTTCTTGTAGTTATTTGCGCTTTTCAATAATTGACTTTCTAGCAAGAAGCTTTTTATGTTCCTTATTGACAACCTCTGCTAAACCTACAAGAGAGTCACCTGGTTTTGATGCCTTCTTAACCGGAGGATAAATCATCCCTCTCGCTTTATTCAAGGACTCAGCAAAAAGGGTCAGGTGGCCCTGAAGCGTGTCAGACTCAAGATCCTGAAGAAGGTAAAGATAAAACATAACTTAAGCTAACAATCAGGTATACAGAGTACAAGTCTACATAGCTTATCCATCTCTCTTCCTGGGTGTTTTATGTAACTAAAAGTAAAGCAGTTGCGGTTCCTTAGTGTTTTATTTGACAACAAATGGAAATAGATTACAGAAAAGTTTGTTAGGCTGCAGCTTAACTTACCAAACTACCAAAGAGAACTACTCCTTTCTGATGATCGACCTTCATCGCAATGAAATTGGATTTGATGGCATCAACTGAAACCTTTTCGACAACTGGAAAATCAAAAAATGGAATTATCTTGGACAAGACCTCGATTTTCATCGTCTGATAAACCTGTAAAACCTGGATTGCAAAAACCAACAAAGAAAACATGAAAAACATCAGAAGGGTGTAAACAGCGAAAACAAAGATCCATGGTAACTTGCATGTGTATTCAGCAAGTTTTTGAATAAGATACAATCACCCATCTCTTGAAAACATTGATTAGAGAGAAACTTTGGAAAAAAAAAAATTAAATCAAATCATACCCGTAATCTGAAAAATCCAATCATCAAATCTATATTCAACCATGAACAATATGAGAATAATCTGAAACTCCAATCATCAAAACACCACGGATCTAAAAGAAATGGGAGATTACCTGTGTTAAAAACACCTTCAATCACCAACGAAATCTGCAAACTCCAAAACCCGTAAATATTAGAGGTGAAAAACAAAGTCTAGGGTTATTTTTTACAGAAAATCCAAGCTAAGATTATAATTAATAGTATCAATTGCAAAATTAAGGTTAAATTTCAGTACCTTGATTTGCTAATCTTCCGATTAGAGAAAAACATAAGGTAAATCAAAGGAAATGAGGGTTATTGCTGCAACAAAAATTGGGTTTTACCACACCCAAGACTTCAGATCGTGAAGATGAGAAAAGGGATTTTAAGATTAAAAGTATTAGTGTTGGAGAACCAGTCAAGGAGAGAACAAAAGTGGAGATCAAAGTTTTTTTTTTCCTCTGGAGTCTCGACTGGTAAAAGAAAAAATCACAAGAGCTAGGGGCATAAATCACACAAAAACGATGAATCACCAGTAATTGTGAGCATAAATTGAAACCCTTAAAATTGAAACCCTTAAAAATGAACTCGATTGATTGGTTTTTAATGAAGTTCCTTAACAGAGATTTCATCTATGAATCGCCAGAGAAGAGAAGAAGAAGAAAAAAGAGAGAAAAAAAAATAGAAACAAGAAACAAGGGTAGATTAGAGTTTCAGAACACAGTTTTGGGGGTAAGAATAATCTGGACCGTGGATAAGGAGGTCATACGGATTGCATAAAGAATCGGACGGTGTAGGTTCATTTTGGGATTGTCATACGGATTGAGAAGTTGTGTTTCTCTTTGTGTTAGTTTAAACTCGTGTATTCGGTTTAATTATCAACTTTCGGTATGAAAAAAAATCAAAAAAAAAAAAATTAATAAATTTAGGACATTTTGATATAAAAAAAATCCAAAAAATCTATAAGAATGAAGCTGAAAAATAAGAAGTGAATTCGATAATTGGTGTGTTTCTTTGTGCTTTCTCTTTGTGCTTCCGGTTTGAATTTCGACTAGTCACATAGGTCACGAACTATGAACCAAGAAGCTCTGGGAGGGTTCATACTTCAAACTTAGCATGATACATCAACGAAATCGATAATTATGAATCTCAGTGTCAATTCGAACTTCAAATGTGGTATAATGTTATACAAACTATGAACCATCAAGAAGCTTCGGGAAGGTTCTGACTACCTTAGCATGATACATTATCGAAATCGATAAATATGAATCTCAATTTCGATTCAAACTTCAAATGTGGTATAACGGCATAAAGACTATGAACCAAGAAGGTCCGGGAGGGTTAAGACTTCAAATGTGGTCCAAGTTGACTACTATAAGTCGGGAACTTCGTAAGAAAGATGAATCCAACCATTCAAAGGTAAGATTCCTTTGGAACATTCCCCGAAACCTTAAACAAACCATATTCTGGCCTATTGTATGCATACCTTGGCTCCGAGATCGAAACCTGGACGAGAGTGGACTACTATACATCGGAAACTTGGTAAAAACGATGAATCCATCCATTTACAAGTAAGATTCCTTCAAAACATTCCCAGAAACCTTAAACAAACCCTATTCTAGCATATTGTATGCATACACTGGCTCCGAGATTGAAACCTGGATGGGCGTGGACTACTATAAGTCGGAAACTTGGTAAGAATGATGAATCCATCCATTTAAAGGTAAGATTCCTTTGGAATATTCCCCGAAACCTTAAACAAAACCTATTCTGGCATATTGTATGCATACACTGGCTCCGAAATCGAAACCTCGCTGGTAGTGGACTACTATAAGTCGGAAACTTGGTAAGAAAGATGAATCCAACCATTCATAGGTAATATTCCCTTGGAATATTCTCTGAAACCTTAAACAAACCCTATTCTGGCATATTGTATGCATAAACTAGCTCCGAGATCGAAACCTGGCTGGGAGTGGACTACTATAAATCGGAAACTTGGTAAAAACGATGAATCCATCCATTTACAAGTAAGATTCCTTCAAAACATTCCCCGAAACCTTAAACAAACCCTATTCTGGCATATTGTATGCATACACTGGCTCCGAGATCGAAACCTGGATGGAAGTGGACTACTATAAGTCGGAAACTTGGTAAGAATGATGAATCCATCTATTTACAGGTAAGATTCCTTTGGAATATTCCCCGAAACCTTAAACAAACCCTATTCTGGCATATTGTATGCATACACTGGCTTAGAAATCGAAACCTCGCTGGGAGTGGACTATTATAAGTCATAAACTTGGTAAGAATGATGAATCCAACCATTCATAGGTAAGATTCCTTTGGAATATTCTCTAAAACCTTAAACAAAGCCTATTCTGGCATATTGTATGCAAACACTGGCTCCAAAATCGAAACCTCGCTGGGAGTGGACTACTATAAGTCGGAAACTTGGTAAGAATGATGAATCCATCCATTTAGAGGTAAGTTTCCTTTGGAATATTCTATAAAACCTTAAAAAAACCCTATTCTGGCATATTGTATGCATAAACTGGCTCCGAGATCGAAACCTGGCTGGGAGTGGACTACTATAAATCGGAAACTTGGTAAGAATGATGAATTCATCCATTTACAGGTAAGATTCCTTTGGAATATTCTCCAAAACCTTAAACAAACCCTATTTTGGCATATTGTATGCATGGCTCCGAGATCGAAACGTGGCAGGGACTGGACTATTATAGGTAAGATTCCTTTGGAAATTTACCTGAAACCTTAAACAAACCATATTCTGGCCTATTGTATGCATACATTGGCTCCGAGATCGAAACCTGGCCGGGAGTGGACTAGTATACATCCGAAACTTGGTAAAAACGATGAATCCATCCATTTACAAGTAAGATTCCTTCAAAACATTCCCCAAAACCTTTAACAAACCCTATTCTGGCATATTGTATGCATACACCGGCTCCGAGATCGAAACCTGGCTATGAGTGGACTACTATAAGTCAGAAAATTGGTAAGAATGATGAATCCAACCATTCATAGGTAAGATTCCTTTGGAATATTCTCTGTAACCTTAAACAAACCATATTCTGGCATACTGTATGCATACCATGGATTCGAGATCGAAACGTGTCCGTACTAGACTACTATAAGTCGGAAACTTCGTTAGAACGATGAATCTAACCATTCGTAGGTAAGATTCGATGGAATATTCTCTGAAACCTTAAAAAAAAACCTATTCTGGCATATTGTATGCATACCCTGGCTCCGAGATCGAAACTTGTCTGGGAGTGGACTTCTATAAGCCGCAAACTTGGTAAAAACGATGAATCCATCCATTTACAGGTAATATTCCTTCAGAATATTCCCCGAAACCTTAAACAAACCCTATTCTAGCATAATGTACGCATACCTTGGTTCCGAGATATAAACTTGGCTGGGATTGGACTACTATAAGTCGTAAACTTGGTAAGAATGATGAATCCATCCACTTATAGGTAAGATTCCTTCGGAATATTCCCCATAACCTTAAACACCTCTCTATTCTGGCATATTATATCCATTTACAGGTTCAAATATTACTAGAGTTAGACCTGAGTTTCTCTTTCAGATGAACTGGAAACGAAATATATCAGAATCGAACATCATAGGTTCAAAGATTACTAGAAGTCATGAAGTAGCTTTAGTATATGATACATCATCGAATCCGTAACCAACCGGAAATAATTCAGTTCGACAACGGTTCAACTCTCATGTTATATATTAGATGTTCAAATCCCACGCCGGTCCTATAAAAAAAAATAAAAAAAAAAGATCACAATCCGTATGACATTAATCTAACTAAATTGTAAATCGAACGGATATATTTACGCAAAAGTAAAACTCATGCGGATTGTCATTTTATTCGACGACCACAAATTATGATCCTAAAGACATTAATCTGGCCAATAGAGAATTAAGATATATAATCCAACGGATATTAACACAAGAGTAAAACTCATACAGATTGCCACTTTATCTAACGACCCAGCATTCGTTTTAAATTGGAACAACATTTTAAATTCCCACCACTTTTTTAAGATGTTAAAATAAGAGCCACTTTTATGTCGGTCCAATAAGGAGCTAGTTGTTGTTGACTCTTATCCTTCACGTGTTTGTTGGGAACTTTGTTCACTGAAGTGATTCAAGTGAAACCATGGAAGATATTCCGCCACGTGTTGAATTCTTGAAACCACTCAATAAAAATTAAAATCTCAAATTCTCTCTAATGGTCGGGCGGTGGCTAAACTTAATCGCTCAAATAGGTTCGACCAACCAAACACATTCTGAGTCGCTGGTCATCATATCTTAAAGTAAGTAGCGACTTACCCTGAAAAAGTGGTTGCTATATATTTAGCTGGAAAAATATTTTACCGACAAAACTACTATTGGGGTCGCTAAAATTAGTGGATATATATTAAGAGCGACCTAGTAATCCGGTAGTCGCAGCTTTAGTTGCTTGAAAATATCATATAATCTCTCTAATGAACGGGTGGTCGCTAAATTTAGTCGCTCAGATAGGTTTGACCAACCAAATATTAATTGAATCGCTGGTCATCCTAGCTCGAAGTAGGTAGCTACCAAACCAAAACGGCGGTTGCTATATTCTTACCGAGAAAAGCATTTTACCGACCAAAATTTTGGGTGCTTGCTAAGATTTTAGTTGCTTAAGCCATATTTTCTTGTAGTGTTTCCATGGCCTAAAGAAATATGGGGGCCAAATATATGGCATGAATTTTCTGAAATGCTTAGCCGCCATGGTGTCTTGTATAGGACGGCATATGGAACTGGTGAAAAGATCTTGGCAGCTTATAGCACTCTAGAAAACATCGAAAATGTAAATGATCGATGCAGGTCAATTGCTTTTTCTACAATGAGTGACGAAATAAATATAATTCATGGTCCGCGCAGTTGCTTTGCGGAGTCAGAAGGCTCCACCTACTATGGCTATATCGACCAGAAAGATTGTTTCAGTATGTGGCAGCTTGAAGATGACTACAACTGGCGAATGGTGCACAAAAATATTGAACTTGAGGGTTACAGATCAACAAAATTTGAGCGCGTCTATTTAAATCCGGTGGATTGACCGTGGCTGCTGTATTGCCTACAACGTTACAACTCTAAAACGTAAATTTCTACGTGGCTGTCCAATTCCTAAGATCAGAAACCCAAAGTTACGAGCAATTTTTATCACACCCAAGCCAACAGTGATTCCTTCGTTAAAGTGAGTAGAGGTGTAAACTGCACAACACGATAAAATTTGAGCCCAACCCAGCCCAGTATGGCACATCACGTTAGTTAAATGGGATGTGCTGGGTTTGACTAATTGGCACAGTAGCCCAGCACAACACGCGGCACGGATTAACACGTGGCACGGCACATCACAGAACGTTAAGAAAGCAAGTCATAATGTGTATAAATACTACAAAACATGGCACCATACATCACATTTTGTGTATATTTCAATAAAAAGCCTTTATTCTAGCCAAATATTGACATTTTATCATCGTTTTGTTGACTTATTTTCATAATAATACATATAATACCTAAATATCTCGAAAACATTTATATTTGAAAATATAAAATAAATGTGCCCGGCACAGCACAACACGGCACAGAACGTTTATTTTTCTGGCACAACCCAGCCCAGCACGCCTTCTAGCACGGCACATCACGGCACGTTATAATCTCCGGCACAGCACAACACGATACATATCACGTTAAGCACGTGATTTCGTGGGTTGTGCTGTGTTGGGCCGGCACGTTTTACACCTCTAAAAGTGAGTACTCAATAAGTGAATTCTCTGCATCTCATAATTCATCTTATAATAATATCTATTTAACTGAAACTTGACTTGCTAGTTTTTTATTTTTTATTTTTATTTTTTTGATCAGCTAAACAAACAATTTAGTTGATCAAATGAGGGGGACCCAAGAGAATACCAAGAAGAAAGGAAGAGGAAGAAAAGGAAGAAAGGCAGAAAACCGAAGAAGGAGAACGCACACTGAAATCACCAACCTAACGACATAATCAAAAGAAAATACAACAAGTTCCAGTTGCTAATGAAAGAATCAAAAGAACCTGGATTATTTGGGGCGTGTTACTAGATGACAAAAGAAGTCATTAGAAATAAATTTCATACAACCGCTTATCCAATTATTATCTAACTACCCATTTTACCCCTGATTAATTAGTGATAATTATTCGTATTAGGTGTTAATTATGTTTTAGATGTGAGATTAACTAATGTTAAATCGATCTTCAAAACATCAAACAACCTAAAAAAATTGATTTTTTTCGTAAACAGAACCCAAAATCGTCTTACGTTCATACACTCGTAAACCGATTCTGGGATGGTATTTTCGAAATTAATAAAGGACTTCCAGAATCGGTTAACGTATGCACAAGTAAAATATGATTCCTATAATCGGTGGTTTTAGGGATATATATAAACCGAATGTTATCTTTCGTAAGATTTTTTTTTCATTCATTTCATTATCATAGGAATCATGGATGCATTTAGCACATGCATCAAGCCTTTAAACCCCTAGGCGACCCTAGTGGACGAGTTATAGTCTCGTGAGGGTTTACATAGAGTTCTACCCATAAAACCTACACAAAAACTTCTGAAGACATCAATCTTCATCGGAGGAATCCGAGTTTGATTCACCAACCACAAAATATGGGGCATACTCCGAATTTTGGATAACATGAAGTGATATCTTGCATCGAATGCGAATGCTTCCCCCTTTTCCTCCAAGTAGCGCGCTTTCACGAGTTCATGCTACAAAAACACAACACAAACTTACTTACTTAGTGGTGTTTCATTAAGAGATAAAACAACATGGATTACGTAAAATAAAGCACAAAAATACTTACAAATTGTTCAATGGACAAGCTAAAGTGTCTAGCATTCAAAATACGATGTTGGATAGATGAATAAGCAAGTATCGCACTTTCGATGACTTGGTGCCTAGCACGGATTTGTTGAACACTTCTTCCATTCGGATTTCCAAAATCTAGCCTATATTTGTTATGTACTTTTGTCCAAAAGGTTTAGGCATCTACCCTTACAGAAGACTGATTTTTTAGTCGAGTTTCGGCACCATGCATTGGTGATGGATAAATCTTCATTTTAATTCAAATGATGCCATTGTTGTATGTAGAGGTATTTGGAGAGTTAGAAAGAGCACATGATGATATGAGCTTTAGAGAGGATATGCAAATATGTATGTGTTGTTTTGTGGAGGTATGAAGTGAGAGGGAATAAAATGAGCAATTTTGGGGAAAATGGGGTCCTAGGATGAGCTCTATATATGTAAACAAAAAGGCCCCGAAGGCTTATTTTTTTTTGAAAAAAGTGAAATAATTTGAAACAACACATAAATCGGATTGCATTTTTATTCCACCAAGAATCGGCCTTTATTGTGACCAACATAAACCAATGAAAGACATGTAAAAAATTTGAATTTTCACCGACACTAATCGGTTTATATAAGTGCATATGTGATCCGATTCTAGCTTGGAAAAGATACAGGTAAAACAACATTTCTAAGGCATGAAGAATCAAATTATACTGACCCCACACATAATCCAATTTTCGGATGGACCCTAAACAAACAGATTATGTGGAAATATCGAGTAGAACTATTATGGGAATGTGTTTTGGTAACAAAATTGTTGAGCATGCATAAACTTGTTTTACGAAACATATAATTATAATTAAAACCTTACGCGTGTTAAGTTGAAACCAAGATCACCCAAAATATAAACCTTAGCCATTCCAAAAGATTGTTAAAAATATAAAACTTAAACAACCAAGTCTTAAAACCTTAAACTTTTAATACCTAAAAATTAAACTTATAAATCATGGAGCATCAGGAGAAGAAGCACCAGGAGTATTTGCCGAAACATCAATAGCAGGAGCATTTGCAGCAGAAGCATCTTTTGCTTCAGCAAGGGCTTGAACTTGAGCCATTTCTTCAAACATATCCTCGAAAAATCTATTGCGATCCCTTTCACCTGAAATCAAATCCCTCATTCTCCTTGCGAACCTGATGACCTCATGGAGCTCTTTCAGTGCAAGTTTGTCTACCAGTGCGAGTGTTTTCTCCAGATGGATCTCACGCCCATATGCAAACTTGTAAAGGCTTCTTTCTGGCGCGGGTCATGGAGCTCTGTGAATATCTTCAAGGGTGAGCTCACGAGAGTAAAATTCTAGGTGTCCGAATTCCATAACTACAAAAATACAAAAAACTAGTTAAAAATCGGTATACAGAAAAACATATGTAATCCGATTCTAAACAACAAAAGACATAGGAATGTCAAACCTCAACAATCAATTTATGTTGTACATATATAAAAACCGAATATGAAATGGAATCTGAAGAGACAATTCTTAATTGGTACATTAACAAGCAAATAAATTCCGATTAAGGAAACCCAGAGTTTAAAAGAATTTAGTACCAAGAATGGGGTTATTCTAATGCATTTGTAAACCGATTCTGGTGATGTCTTTTCATATTTTGATTTAGGACCCAAAATCTATTTATGTTCATCATCATATAAACCGATTACTTGGCATGCTCTTCATGGCCGAAGAACAAAACCCATAATCGGTTTCGATATGTCAACATAATCTGATTCAGGGTAAGATCAAGGATTTTGATTTTCAAAAATCGTAGATTTAAACATGTAAATCAATAAAGAAATGGAATACTAGAAAGGGTTGATAGAGATTTACCTTTTTCTTGTCTGGATCTAAGATCGTTGGAAAAGAGGATTAAATTTCTTTTTGATCATGGTATTGAGAATTTGGAACAATTAGGATGAAAATAGAAAAAAATTCTGATACAGGTTTTTATGTTTTTTGATTTTGCCGAAAATGGTAAGGATTAATATTTATATGGGTTAGTTTGTGTTAGTTTTAGGAATTAATTTGGGGATAAATTAGACTTTTTGAGAAGTTTGGCACCCCATAGCCATTTGATGGAGTGGGAAGGGAAATTTGATAGGCCCCAAATTTTCCGGGCAAAAGAAACATAAATCCCAACAAAAGATTTAATACTTAGCTTTGGAAATTTCTCCGTGAAGCTCAATTTCTTTCAAACTAAATAGCATTTCTGTTCTCTTAACGTTTCTTTTCAGATGTCTCTTCTTTGGCTGCATTTTTTTTTCTTAGATTCATTCTAGAGTGATGTTTGTGTAAGAGAAATAGGCTAAACAATGCTAAACATTTTTCTTCGGTTCATTCTAGCATTCACAACTGAGGAATAAGCTAAAAAAATTTGCGAAACATGGTAATCCGTAGCGAATGATTTGCAGAGAATCTCCTCTTCTGATTTGATAATTGATTGAATTGGCACCACTTAAAAAGTGAGAGGCTCACAACTTTGGCTGCATTTTTTTTTTCTTCGATTCATTCTAGAGTGTAGATTATCCAAAGTTGGAAGCATGCAAATAGAAGCTTGCCAAAGGAAGAAACCCAGTTTATGAGGCCATTTGGACCATATATTTTTCTTAGGACAAGGAGCCCCAATAAAATCACCAACTTCGGCATCATAAGCTGAAGCAACGGAGAAAATCCCATATTTTTCACCTTTCCAAAATAACCCATCTACATCATTTAACGAGAAATTTTGAAGAATAATAAGAAAGGAAGAAAATTCCTCAATTTCAATGTCTGACAATCTTCTACGTGGTATCCCAAGATTCCAAGATAAATAATTATTTAAAGTTGAACAACAATCTTTAACAAAAGAACCTTTAAGAGAAGAAAGGAGATACAAGTTAGGGAAGAGGGTACCTTCTTCATTCCAACGGTCCTCCCAGAAACGAACTTTTTCACCACAAAGCTTAAATTGCGTCTGATTAAAAAAGTTTGTGACAACTTAGAAAATGTGTCTCCACAGATAACACCCATACACATCCTTTGGTTGTTTTGTTTTCCAACCCAAATCAGCAATACCATATTTTTCACTTATGATCGTGTACCGATAGAGAATTTTTTTCCTTCACCAAACGCCACTACCATTTCATTAGCATAGCTTTATTGAAGTTACTCAACCTTCGTATGCCTAAGGCTCCTCTAGTTAAAGGTTTGCAAACATAAGACCACTTGACCCAATGATTTTTTTTTCCCACCATTGTAATCATCCCATAAGAAATTGCAAATAACTCTTTCAATTTGTTTGATGACAGACTTCGGCGCCATAAACAAAGAGAAATAGTAAACATGTAAGCAAAGAAAAATACGTGATCTGACCAGCTTTAGAGAGGAATCCTTTTTCTAGTTTTCCAATCTGTTCTTGCAAGCCCCAATTATCTTATTCCATTAAGAATCAAATCTTGAATTTTATCCTAGGGGCATCCCTAAATAAAAAGCTAAGAAGGCTTCGGTTTTACAATCACAAACCTAATTCTTCCAAATTAGACAACTCCCTGACACCAAAAAGACTGCATTTTGTGAAATTACTAGGCATCCCTGAAGCATATTGGAAAGAAAGTAAAATGTATTTCAAATACCGAACCATGAACACTAAATTTTCACCCGCGAACTGAAGATGGGTGACTTCTGTGCCATTGAACGCTGCAAAGAAACCATCAATATGCCCCAACTCAGCAGCCCTTTCAAACATCATATTAAGGACCTCTGAGACAAGAAGAAAAAGGAAAGGCGAAAGTGGGTCTCCATGTCTAATATCCATTTCACTCGTAAACTTTCCATGAGAAGAACCGTTCACAAGAATAGAAAAAGGAACATCCGCTATGCACCCCTGAATCCAGGACCTCCAACGATCTGCGAAGCCCATTCTCAAAAGCACTACATATACAAAAAAACATTTAACCTGATCGAAAGCCTTTTCTAAGTCAATCTTACAAATGATTCTAGGTTTCTTAGCTTTGATCCTCGAATCTGGACACTCATTAGAAATAAGAATACTATCGCTAATTTGCCTTCCTTTTATAAAAAGCACTTTGATGATTGGATAGAAGCTTGGGAAGTACATGTTTCAATATCTCTACAAGATCTTTAGAGATGGATTTATAGATACTTCCTGTAAGACTGATGGGCCTTATATCCTTAATTTCCTCCACACAAGTGTTTTTTGGAATAAGAGAAATAAAGGTTTATTTTAGCCGCCAATTCATAACACCTCATCTCTCAAAATCCCTTACCACTTTCGTAATGTCAGATTTCATGAAGTCCCAACAACTCACGATAACATAAACTTGAAAACCATTCAGGTCTGTGGCACCATCCTTCCCTAGATTCTTGAGAGACTGTAAAATCTCCCCTTCTGCCAACTTTCTCTCTAGCCATGTAGCATCCAAAGAAGAGTTGGATTTGAAATTCATACCATCCAGAGAGATCCTAGAATTGTATTCAGAAGAAAAACCATTTTTGAAGTGGTCGACAATACCACCCTTTATTACAGTTTTTTCGTCAACCCAGACTCCGTTAATCTTCAAATTGGCAAAAGTATTATTCCTGCTTCTTATTCTTGCAATTCTGTGAAAATAATGCGTATTTATGTCACCATCCAAGAACTACCGTAATCTAGACCGTTGAAGGTAATGCAACTCTTGCATGTTTGCCAATTGCTCATAGTCAGACTTCAATTTATTTCTTGTGATGAGTTGGGCTCAGGGGCGGAGCCAGCCCATTGCAAGGGGGTGCACTTGGACCCCATGCCCAGCTGGCTCCAAAGCCCATTTTAAGCCTTATAAGAATATTTTTTTAACAAACAAACCCATTTTTTTTCTAGTGGTTGGGAAAGATAAAGAGACACAGAGAGAAGAAGATTTCATTACTTAGAGTTAGTATGTGTTACATCCTTTATATACAATAGGAATAAGGCCTAGCTATTATTGGGACGCACATCCATGGGCTAAAGCCCTACAACACTCCCCCTTGTGCGGTCCAATAGAACTTCACATGTAGTATACTTCACACACAATGCTTCAGATGTAGGTCTTCAATTTCTCCATTAAAACTTTAACAAGGAAAAACCCAGTGGGACAAAACCTTGGTACAACTCTTCACATGTTGTCTCGTATTTTTCATGTAGTTCATCACATGCAATACGATCTTCAAAGATCTATGAGTCTAAGTTAATTGCCTCGTTAAAACTTCGTCAGGAAAAACCCAAAGGAATAAAACCTGGACTGAAGAAAAAGAGTACAATAATAAGCAAACTCAGAACATAGTTGAACTCGAATGTGTTGCCTCATTAAAACCTTGACAAGGAAAACCCAGTGGGATAAAATCTTGACGAAGGGAAAAGAGTACAACATGACAGATGCATGTAAAGGTGATCCGTTGCAGATGATCACTTTGCTCTGTTGAAGTTGACAAGTTGCTTCACAACTCTTAAGGAAGAAAATCCTCGTGGGAAAGATAATAGCCTTAGCTGGGAAATTACATTCCCGGTGTTTGTTGTTGTCTCATTAAAAACCTTGCCGAGTAACAAAACCATTTAGGAAAAATAAACCTAGATGAAGGAAAAGAGTTCAACACACCATTAGATGCTCCCCCTGATGTCAGACAATTTTCGTTAGTCTAATGCAGTCAGAAGGGGTTTATCACACTTTACTTTGGTGACTTGAATGTTTATATGACAATGTTGTTGAGTCTGGAAGTTACGTTGCTTAACAAAATATCTCATTTTATTTCTTTGATTCAGATATTTTCAGTAATATCAATGGCGATCTTTATGTCTTCAACGTTCAACATACTTGATGTTTTTAGTATTGTCTCGCTAAAAACCTTGTCGAGAGACAAAACCCTTTGGGAAAAAACTATTCTCGATCGAAGGGAAAAAGAGTACAACACAACTTCAATTTCGAAGTAAAATATGTCGACATCATATCCTTAGATCCTCCCCCTGATGTCGGCATCTCCCCTAGATTACTTTCAGAGTTATTCCAGACAGTTCCTTTAGTCATGTATTTTTTGAAACTGAGTATTGGTAATGACTTAGAAAATAATCTACCATATCTCTCTCTGATTACTTTCGTTGGATAAGAGATTATTGTTCTTTCATAATCAACAAATTTTGGATTGCACTTTCATTAGCATTCCTTTTAATGTCTTTGTAGGGATAAAACAAATTTATGTCAATGGTTACTTTTAAGTACATGATTACATTCACTATACCATTCCAATGATGTTGAGTTGGCGCGGAGCCATATCTAGCTAACAAGTTCCCTGAGGATGTAAAATTTAATCGAGTACATTATTACACTAAGTACAACAATGCATCTATTGTACTTAGATATGGGAATTTCATCTCCCAACACATCTTCGTCATATTCCTTTGTACAAGATGGTTACTAACTTACATTTGAACCTCGACTAATCATGGGAGTGCTATCAGGATGCATGTATTTCTTAAATTTCCTGAAAACTTTAGACATATGCAAACTGGTGGAATAATATACCACAATCTCAGTATTCGATCGAGCTTTCCCTAGATTTTTCATCTCAAATTCGGATTTTAAATAGATTTTAAGGTATCTTGTTACATCAAGAGTACACATCATGTCTGTAACATCAACATAAATAGCTACAATTCCAAATCAGGAACTTTCTTATGAACACGCAAGAAAAAAATAAAAATAAAGTAACTTACTTGTCTATCCCCTCCAAATCAAATAGCCACTTAGACGGGTATACCACATCCGCTTGATTGCTTGAATCTCACTAGGCCAAATGTCTATCAAGTACTTTTGTAAATATCTTCTATCTCTTGATTCTTTAAGAGATACGTAACAACCACATACATATGCTGCATTTCAAGTCCTTTTGAAATTACCAAGCTAGCTAAGTAGCAGAACTATATAACGTTCATTATAAGAGAACAATTCCAGGGCTTTGTGAGAAACCTCGCGCCACAAGGCGAGTCTTTGTAGTTTAAGACTACTTTCTTCTCATTATGCTTTATGACAAATTAATTATGTATGTCCAATAGGCTTTACACTTGGTTGGTTAGCACTACCACACCAAATACCCCTATATTTGCCAAAGAATTAAGTTCTACCTGGATTGTGTAGGCCAAATATGCTATTTATTTGAAATTAATCAAAATAAAGCATGGTTCGATCTCATTTTGCTCTAATTATGGAGCAACTATTTACGGATTATATCATCAATGTGCACGCATGATCCTTCCATTGACTCATATGCATTCTCATAATCCGTCAGGATTTCATTGTTCTCTAGAATCATTTAAAACTTCGGAGCGTCCTCCAGTTTGATTCATGGACATATTCAGAGACAATATTATGAGATGATTTCTGATGATATAAATAAGTTGTGCCTTACTCACCTACTTCCTTTCTAGGTGAGGATTGATCGAACGAAATGGTATCTCCAACTTCCTTTATGGAGCCACGGCCTCAACCACACTTCTACTGAGTGTAGTTGCAACACCTTAGTCTATGGTGTATATCCCGTATTGAGGATTTGTAACTTTTCAGGTAGGTTTGCAGCTGGTATGTGTGATCTCATCACTTTATCAATATAAGTGTACATTCTGAAAATCAAATATTCTTTATCACTTCACATTTACATTTGTGGAGTATAAGAATCAATATGAGACACAGTGGGAACACACCACGACAATTCCTGTCGTTCCCTTAGAAAATAATTTTTCTTATCTACCCCTAACGACGGGAAGACTGTCTCATTAAAGTGATAACCCGCAAATCTAGCGGTAAGAGATCTCCTTCCAACAGTTTTAAAATGCGGAGAATTGTTGGGAACTCATTTCCAACATAACTACTTAACATTTTTGAAGACCCATCATAGTACGATGTGGAGTCATAATGGCACATATATAGTGCAACTAACAATGCGTAAGAACATGAATGTCAGGCTTAAATCCAGTTACCAACTGATACGTAGAAAAGGTTGACTAATATTGGGTTCTAAAAACGAATTAAGTAAGATGCGTGTAATATTGCATATCCCCAAAGCAATAAAGGATAGGTTGGTACGCATAACCTATTCCTTAGGTACCATCTGTAACCTTTGATGGTAGCCTGTGCGAGACCATTGGGTATAAGATGCTCTGCATTGATCCTATTAAACATGCAATATTCATCAAGTCCTTTTGATGTAATTTCTCTAGCATTAACAAGGGTGGTTAGCCTTTGCACTTTGCATTGTGTAATATGTGCTAGGAGTTTTCAAACGCAATTTTTTTTTTTTTGGGAACTATAACTAGTCCAAATTGTCAAAACATTCACCAGATCCATCAGTCACTTTAATGGTCCGCATTCTGCATGAATATTTTCCTAAATTTCACCTTGTTAACTTTGTAATATGGATTGTTTACCATTTGCATCTTAGGATGGTCTCGATCCTGTTTTACTGAAGACTTTGTAAAATGAGTAATATGCTCTCTTACTTAAAAGCATAATGGGATGGAGGAGGGGGTTGTGCATCTGGTACTTTAGAAAACACTTATTGAGAGATATGTCGTTACTTTGCATTATGTCAATCTTTTTCCCGTTGTATCATCCACTCAAACACAGCGATGTACGTATGAGTCCTTTCAAAACGAAACATCATGTCACAACCAAAGTTCCTTTATGGTTATGTCAAAGTCTGTATGAGTCAATTTCCAACATTTTATCGTTAGAATCGATATGAATTCAATAATCCAAATTAATACTATAGTGATTTACATTTCACTAAATTAACTCATTTGTCTCTCTAAAGTATGTTTCCTTCCATATACATTAGACTATAAAAGATGCAATTAATTACATTCTTATCAGTGTGAGTTTCCATATGATATCCACTTGCATGGGTTTCTTTGGAATTTAACAAGGTGATTAACTCTCAGTACATATAGAGATTTCGTGACTTTTAATCTTTGTTTCATCTTGGAAACAAAATTTGAGTAGTGCTTCGCTCAATAATCCAATAATCGAAGTCACATTATAAGGAACCAGTTGAACAACTAGTGTATATTCCTTAAATTAGTGTGAGAAAAACCACTATCAGTTAGACATTAAGTCTTGATAGATTTAATAAGTGGTGTGGCCTTATTACGTAACAAAAGTGTGATTCTACTCAAGTACTTTAGAGTGAATATATGTTAGGTTTTCAGGGGGGTGATATATTTTCCAACCAGATATATCTCAAGTGCTTTAGAGAATTTATGTCTCTAGGGAATGATGTCCTTTTCATAACTGCTGAAAATGGGTCTAGTTCAACTGAAATTAATTGGCTAGGCAAAGTTCTTCTTTCCAATAAGTCAAGACGCATTAGAAGTACATACCAAGACCGAATTAAACTGAAATATTAAGTCAAGACGCATTAGAAGTAAATACCAACAAGAAAAGATTTGGAAGTATTATTGGCATAACCTTTACCACCAAGGAGAAGAGTTTACATGATATGCTCCAATAAGAACAGTGAAAAAGAAAAAAAAAAAGATTTGGAACACCAGGAACGATCAAGGTTGTGTCTCAATAAGGTGGGGGAAGTATTGTTGGCATAACCTTTACCACCAAGGAGAAGGACAATGAACGAACTTAGCTAAGTCACTGTTAGTTAACTTTTGGTGAGGATGTTGTACGCCCAAATGTAATCTCGGTAACCAAGTAAAACCACATTTCTGTTCACTGGATTGAGACCAATAACCTTGATTATTTCACCCAAATTAATCCTACCTGCAAACCAATAAATAATACCTACAATACCATCTAGTTCTTCATTTATGTGAAGCTATCATTTAATTTACTCTTAAATTTTGATATGTAGATCAAATTTAAGATGAATATCATTGATAACACAAAACATAAGAATTAATCAATGATAAAGAAATAGAATCAAATTAATTAACCTACATACCAAAATGAAATGACGAAGCCATTAACGTGGTTCGGTCGATTCGACCTACGTCCACGGATGAAACCCCTAAGGGTGAGAATTATATTGATCTCTAGAGTTTGATGATTCTGGGATAATTTTACATTTACAAGGATTCCTATTTATATAGGAAGATAGATAAACAGTAAACCTAAAGATAAGCAACATACTACATATCTTTGACTAGGCTCTTATCCAGCTAGCATGCAGAATTTACCAACTGACTAAATTTTCCGCATATATTGTGAATATTCCAACACCCCCCCTCAAGTTGGACACGTAAAACTTTTGTAGTGTTCAACTTGAATAAATCTTGAACCACGAATTCTGTAGCTTGAATTTTGATTACCAACAGCTGATTTGATCTTCTGGCTTCATATGGTACCAACATAATTAAACTGCATGGCTGACTTTCATAAGTAATTTTTTTTTTTTTTTTTTGAGAACTAACTTCTTCCAGAGGGGCATTGAATTCAATGGGAAATATATGCGACAAGGTCGTCACTTAGTATTTAGCGTCCCCAAATGTAGGGAGAAAAAAGAAGGCAGATTTAGAATGACTCACCACCGGCCTATCAAACTGTAGCGCTAATCATCAAATGTTGCGCTGTAACCAAATGCAAATACATCGATATCTCTGAAGAGAAATTTGAGGAACTATTAGCTCATGTAAATCAGAGCTTAAGATGTGAAAAATATAATCTTGGATAAAGATATGAAAGGAGTTCTATTTGAACATAAAACAACAGAATAATGTATTCGAAATCATGATCGGGAATAAATCTGATTATGATTGGAAATAGAAAACAATAATATTCTTCTATTCTAAATTTGATTGAAGTATAGAGAACCATACATGGCAGCACAGAGAACAATACCATGGTCATGTTGATTTTGGGTGATAGCCTGATTTGGGATCATTAGCACATGACAGCATATAGAACAATGGACCGTCATGACGATTACGGCAAGAGTTAAAAGCCTGAACTTTGCAAAGATAGCTTTCAACGGATCAACATCAACATTAAAAATGAGATCCGAGAAAAATCGCATCAATCGCAATTTCGGATATGCAAAGTAAATGGAGACCAACATTAGTTGGAGAGAACAACAAAGAGATCAATTACTGTTTAATAATTGAGAGATTATTGGAATAAAATAAAATTGTACTAATCTTTGATATCAAACTATCAAAGATCAAAATAAAATAAAATCAGATTGATTAAAAAATGACAGTGCTGATGCACAAGGCACGACTTGATAGCAAAAGCAGTCAGCTATGTAGCAACTGCAGTGCTTTGAAGGTATATATGAAGAGCAAGGTAGCGCTCAAATAAGAACTAGCTAGGCTAACTAATTCATTTAAATTTTTCGAAAGAAAAATCATACCAAAGTCAGCAAGAACTTTGCTATACACTTTGATATGTAGAAAAAATAAAGCACTAATGTTTCATATATCCTAAACCCATCAGAAACACTTGATGTGAATGGCAGAAAGACCTGATTTGGAGAAAATAGAGTAGACATCTATTGATGTCAAGCAGAGAAACACATGTTGGTATGCATGAAAACTACACATATCACACTGTAAGATATGCCTTGAATAGATTAATCAAGCGTGGAACTTTCGGTGTGAGCTATTGTTACTTTCGGCTAGTGGATCAGTGGCTGTCTAGTGGAAGTACTTTCGGTTGTTACTTTCGGCTAGTGGATCAGTGGCTGTCTAGTGGAAGTATATGTCGACATATACCTCTACATTGTTCCTATATAAAGCCATTTGGTTTCCTTGTAAACACATCACAAAATAAGTGAGCATCAGTGAGAAACAAATCATAGAGAGTAGTGTAAACTAAGAGAGAGTAAGGTCTTGTTCTTGAGAGGAGTTTATACTCTTGTAACCTTGTTCAAATCATAGTGCAACGTTATCGTCGTCTTCCAAAGTGGATGTAGATCATCTTGATCGAACCACTATAAATCCTTGTGTTGTGTGTGTGCCTGTTTTACTTTTGTTTTTTTCATTTCTATTTCAATTCTCTATTGATTGTGCTTGGAAGTGCCGTTGGTCATAACAAATTGGTATCAGAGCTCCGGGTAAAAGCGATCTACGATGGAGTCAAAGTATGAGATTGAGAAATTTGATGGAAGGAATGATTTTAATTTATGGAGGCTAAAGATGAGGGTTGTTTTGGTGCAACAAGGTTTGGTGAAAACTTTGAAGGGGAAAACGGCTCTAGCAGAAACATTGAAGGATGAAGAAAAAGATGAGCACTTGGAGAAAGCACATGGATTAATTCTATTGTGTTTGAGCAACGAGGTCTTGAGAGAAGTTGCGGCGGAAACGACACCGGACGGGCTATGGAACAATTTGGAGAAGAGGTATATGACTAAATCCGTAACTAATCGTTTATATCTAAAGAAAAAATTACATACTCTTAGAACGCATGAAGGAATGTCTATTATAAATCATATTGATGATTATAATAAAATTCTCTTGGATTTGGCAAATATTGAGGTAAAAATTGAAGATGAAGCCCAAGCTTTGGGTTTTCTTTGTTCCTTACCACTATCTTATGAATTTTTTTTTATACCGTAATGTATGGAAAAAATACAATTTCCATGGAAGACGTTAAAGCGGCTTTGAACTCAAAGGAGTTAAAGAAGACGGGTATCGATGGTAAAGATAATTCGGGAGATGGGTTGTTTGTTAGAGGAAGAGGAAACCAAAAGGGAGGATTTGATAGGAGTAGATCAAAGTCAAGGTCTAAATCAAAATCCGGTAAATTCTATTGCTTTCATTCTAAGGAAAAAGGCATTTCAAGAAGGATTGTCCAAAATTGAAGAATGTCGAGAAGAATACCAACCAAGGCACTGCAGCAAATGTTGAAGCAGAACGTGATGATGGAGCGGTTCTCACGGTTCATACCGAAAGCTCGGAGAATGGGTGGATTCTTCATTCGGGGTGTACTTTTCACATGTGTCCTCATAAAGAGTGGTTTACTACTTATCAAGCTAGAGAAGGTGGTAAAGTTCTTATGGGAAACAATGTCATTTGTAAAGTGGTGGGTGTAGGTACAATTCAAATTAAGATGTATGACGGTATGGTGAGGACTCTAACTAAGGTTAGGCATGTTCCAGACCTGAGAAGAAATCTTATTTCTTTGGGTACGCTTGATTCAAATGGCTGCAAGTATCAAGGTGAAGGTGGAGTTATTCGTGTCTCAAGAGTAAGTCTTACAATTATGAAGGGCGAGAGAATTAATGGTCTTTATACGCTGCAAGGTACTACTGTGACAGGTGATGCAGCTGTATGTTCTTCAAGTTTTGATGATGATTCTACCAAGTTGTGGCATATGCGGCTAAGGCATATGAGCGAGAGGATATTGGCTGTTTTGATCAAGCAGGGATTGCTTTGTGGTCATAAAACATGCAAGCTTGATTTCTGTGAACATTGTGTCTTTGGAAAGCAGTGTAGAGTCAAGTTTAGTACATCTATTCATAACACCAAGGGTATTCTGGATTATATTCATTTTGATCTTTGGGGTCCTTCTCGGGTCGATTCACATGGTGGTGGTAGATATATGTTGACGTTCATTGATGATTTCTCAAGGAAAGTATAGGTATTCATACTTAAACACAAAGATGAAACTTTTGTCAGGTTCAAGCAATGGAAGACTATGGTTGAGAAGCAAACCGGAAGACAAATCTAGTGTTTGAGGACAAACAATGGTTTGGAATTTTGTGGGGGTGAGTTCAATGAGTTCTGCAAGGAGCAAGGGATTGTGAGACACCGCACAGTCAGAAAAACACCACAACAAAATGGTATTGCAGAAAGGATGAATAGAACCATAATGGAGAAGGCACGGTGCATGCTCTCCAATGCCGGGTTACCAAAGCAATTTTGGGCAGAAGCAGCAAACACATCATCTTATTTAGTGAACAGATCTCCATCGACTGCTATTGAGTGCAAGACTCCAAATGAAGTTTGGACAGGTTCGCATGCTAACTATGAAGACTTGAAGATATTCAGATGTCCAGCCTATGATCATGTGAATGAGGGGAAGCTAGAGCCTAGAGCAAAGAAGTGTATATTTCTTGGGTATGCAAAGGGCGTGAAAGGCTACAGGTTATGGTGTCCTGTAGAAAGATCAAACAAGTTTCTTATCAGCAGAGATGTGAAATTTGATGAGCAATCGATGTTGAAGCCAAAGAATGAAAAACTAGATGGAAGAGCTGAAGAGGGTGTTAGCGATAAGGTGGAGCTTGGTGACAAGGTGGAACTTGAGGTGCAAGTTCAAGGAAGCAATGAGACTATTGTTTCTGATGATGATGATCAAGATATTGTGCAAGAACCTTCCCAGGAAGAAGAAGCACAAGGTCATAAGTACAATCTTGCAAGAGACAGAGAGAGGAGGCAAGTCAGACCACCTCAGAGATACGACCATGCTGATTTGGTTGCATATGCATTTGCAGTAGGTGAGAGCATAGATAGGGATGATCCAACAACCTATGAAGAAGCAATCGGTGGTGAAGAATCAGCAGAATGGGGAGCATCTGCAATTGAAGAAATTGAGTCTCTTGACAAGAATGGCACTTTGGAGATAGTTTCAAGACCAAAAGTGCAGAAAATTGTTGGAAGCAAATGGGTCTTCAATAAGAAACAAGGTACTTCAGATGGTGAAGGAACAAGGTACAAGGCAAGGCTTGTGGAAAAGGGGTTTACGCAAAGAGAAGGCATTGACTACAATGAGGTATTCTCTCCTGTTGTTAAACATAGTTCTATCAGAACATTGCTTGCTATAGTTGCTTTGAAAGATCTAGAATTGGAACAAATAGATGTTAAGACAGCTTTCCTTCATGGTGATTTGGAAGAGCGTATTTATATGCAACAACCTAAGGGGTTTGAAGTTCCTGGCAAAGAAGACCATGTATGTTTGTTGAAGAAATCTTTGTATGGTTTGAAGAAATCTCCAAGGCAGTGGTATAAACATTTTGATATGTTTATGGTGGCAAATGGCTATGACAGGAGTAAGTATGATAGTTGTGTATATCACAGGAAACTCCAAGATGGTTCATTTGTGTATTTACTCTTGTATGTTGATGATATGTTGATTGCTTGCAAAGACATATCAGAGATACAGAAGCTGAAGGTGCAGTTGAGTAGTGAGTTTGAGATAAAGGATTTGGGCGCAACAAAGAAGATATTGGGCATGGAGATTCATAGAAACCGAGATGAAGGAAAGTTGCATTTGTCCTAGAAGGATTACATCGAGAAGATGTTGGAGCGGTTTGGTATGAAAGATGCAAAACCAGTAAGTACTCCTTTGGCAGCTCATTTTAAACTTTCTAGAAAGCAATCACCTCAAACTGCAGATGAGGCAGAGTATATGTCTCGAGTTCCATATGCAAGCACAGTTGGTAGCATCATGTATGCTATGGTTTGTACAAGGCCGGATATAGCACAAGCTGTGAGTGTGGTAAGCAGATACATGGGAAGTCCCGGGAAGGCTCATTGGAAAGTTGTAAAGTGGATTTTGAAGTATCTAAGGGGAAGTACAGATGTTGGTTTAGTGTTTGATAAACACTATGGTGATTCGACATATGTTGTGCGTTATGTTGATTCTGATTATGCAGGTGATCTTGATAGAAGAAGGTCATTGACAGGTTATACTTTTACATTGTGTAGAAGTACTATCAGTTGAAGGTCGGTTTTGCAAAGCACAGTTGCATTGTCTACAAATGAGGAAGAGTACATGGCAGCCGCGGAAGCATGGACAGAAGGTATATGGTTGATGGGTTTGGTTGGTGATTAGGGTTTCAAGCAAGAGAATGCAACTTTGTTCTGTGATAGTCAAATTGCCATTCACTTGACCAAGAACCAGATGTATCATGAGAGAACGAAGCACATCGATGTCAGGTATCATTTTATTAAGGATACAATTGAGGAACGTAGGATAGAGATGCTAAAGGTTACTACAGCGGATAACCCTGCAGACATGTTGACGAAGCCAGTTCCAAGTATCAAGTTCAAGCACTGCTTGGACTTGATTGGTGTCAACAGGTGTTGAGAGCCCTATGTGGGCTGAGCGAAGAAGATGATGATGAGCGGTGATGGCATTCAATTCAAGGTGGAGATTTGTAAGATATGCCTTGAATAGATTAATCAAGCGTGGAACTTTTGGTGTGAGCTATTGTTACTTTCGGCTAGTGGATCAGTGGCTGTCTAGTGGAAGTATATGTCGACATATACCTCTACATTGTTCCTATATAAATCCATTTGGTTTCCTTCACTACAAGAAAATCGTCCATCAGCGACAGAAACAATTGTCGCAGAATGTACCTTAATCGTCGCTGATTGTTTTTGGCGACAAAAAATTTTGGTCACCCCTTTCGTCGGTAATAGTGCGTCACTGAAAGGTTACTGCGACGCAGATTTTTATTTTGTCGCCAAATGCGAATTAGCGACAGAAACAACTTTGGTCGCTAAACGAAAAAATCACCGACCAAAAAATATATTGCAGCAAATAAAAATTATCAGCGGCGATTTATTGTTATCGAGGACTCGGGGGTATAGTTTTTTCTTCCAAATATAGTTTTGTCTGTGAAAAAATATTTTGAATTTGCGATGCCGTTTTTCGCAGCACAAACCTCCTTTTGCGACCATAAACAATTGTACAGATCTTTGTATCACGAGTTAATTTTATTTGAAGTTACAGAAATGAAAATGTGAGCATTAAGATGATGAAGGAAAGGAAAATAAAAGTTTATTAGTTGAACCTTGGTTTCCTTACATGATGATTTTACAAGTGAGTGGCAACAAAATTTCTATAAGAGAAAAATCATAAACGGAGTTCTTTAATGTATACACTTTTTAATCGGAAAGAACTAGAAAAAAATGTTAATGGTACTCCAGTATTCAAAATACAAAAGTAAATAAGTGGATGTTCAATTCCAATCTTCAACCTTCGACTCTAACCTTCGTAATATCAGAGCAATCAGATCATATAGGTCACCCACTAATGTTCCAATCGCACCCCAAATTTATTAAGATTCATCCTATTTGTGTATGTATGTCACTGCTCAACTGATATATACTTGATCTACAACAGTTACAAACCCAAACCCAAATGATTTATGCTATATTAACTTGCTATAATGTTAAGAAAAAAAAGATCATGGAAACAAAAAATAAAAAATGTTCTGTAAGAAAAACATGCAAATATAAACATAAACCATTGATCAAACATGGAAATCAATATCTTTGAACCCATCTTTATCGAATCCCCTTTCGTTCTCTTCGTATCTCTATGAATCTATGATTCTATCAAATCCTTCAGAAATTAAATCTTTGACGGTGAGTCCAGTGTAATTAACCAGTAAAATTATGGATTAAAAGATGAGAAGGAAACTAATTTACTCGAGTTTCTGCTATAATTTTATCGGTTGATTGAGTAAATTAGTTTTTCTTAAGGATTAGGGGAGGAGATCGGATAAAAAAATAACCACAGAGCGGCAGCGGCTACTTGAGAACAAAAACAAGAAATTAGGGCTCTCTATATATTTTCTATGGAAAGACAGTCATAGGCCGTGGGTTTGGAGGGAAGTTAGCAAATTTTATGGATAAAGTCCACTTCCGTAACCAACTCCAACATGTCTCTTCGTTTTCCACCACGTAATAACATAGATTTAGCTTGCAGTTAATTTAAAAACCTGTTTGGCGATAACTAATATGGTCGCGAAATTTTAAATTTGCCGTCGACATCATTTTTGGTCGCCTTTTTACAAAATTAGCTACAACATCATTTTTGGTCGCGTATTTAAAAATTTAGCGACGAGTTTAGACCAAATTAGCTACGATATTTTAGTTTTGTTGCAAAAGCATTTTTTCTGCGACCAAAATTAAAATGGTCGATGTTAATTATTTTCAGCGGCCTAATTCAATAGGTCGCTAGGAATTTCATCGCCGATGGCTTATTTTCTTGTAGTGCTTGTAAACACATCACAAAATAAGTGAGCATCAGTGAGAAACAAATCATAGAGAGTAGTGTAAACTAATAGAGAGTAAGGTCTTATTCTTGAGAGGAGTTTATACTCTTGTAACCTTGTTCAAATCATAGTGCAACGTTATCGTCGTCTTCCAAAGTGGATGTAGATCATCTTGATCGAACCACTATAAATCCTTGTGTTGTGTGTGTGCCTGTTTTACTTTTGTTTTTTTTCATTTCTATTTCAATTCTCTATTGATTGTGCTAGGAAGTGCCATTGGTCACAACACACACCATATTGAGCATAAAACCAAAGACTTGTAATATAGGCCAGACACAGCAAAAGGTCTTTGATGCGAATTAAAAAAAAAAAATCAAAAATACGATTTTGCAATAATCTCTGATAAAAGAATCAATAGAAAAACCATTCCGACATGAAGAGGCTAAGATAATATATCAGAGTATATATGATGCAGAAAGAAAGAATAAAGAGCGGAAGCAATATGGATCAAGCATTTCTGCTCTGATACCATCTTAAATTTTGATATGTAGATCAAATTTAAGATAGATATCATTGATAACACAAAACATAAGAATTAATCAATGATAAAGAAATAGAATCAAATTAAGTAACCTAAATACCAAAATGAAATGACGAAGCCATTAACGTGGTTCCGTCGATTCGACCTACATCCATGGATGAAACCCCTAAGGGTGAGAATTATATTAATCTCCAGAGTTTGATGATTCTGGGATAATTTTACATTTACAAGGATTCCTATTTATATAGGAAGATAGATAAACAGTAAACCTAAAGATAAGCAACAGACTACATATCTTTGACTAGGCTGTTATCCAACTAGCATGCAGAATTTACCAACTGACTAAATCTTCCGCATATATTGTGAATATTCCAACATTTATCGTCCATGTTCAATAGTTTCCATTCGTCCTCCTAGAGCACCCAAACACTTTAAGACCTCTAGAATAACAAATCATACCTCCTGACTCCCCAATATAGGTATATCTCGTATCTCTCCTTAGTCAAATACAGAACTTCATCACGTGAAAAAATAGGTTTGTATCCGTTTTATATTTAGGGATGATGCGCACAACCTTGTAAGAACTTGCAGAAATATATGAGCATGAAATGGCTTTGGATTTATGAATCTAAAGAAAAAGCCTTTGAAGGATTTTGGATATGCCCAAAACAAGTTATCCTCAACACTGTGATTTCCTGGTACAAGTACTACTGTACTACTATAACTAAATATGATCCATGGGAGAGAACTATTTAAACCGCATTTGAGTTTAATATCAAACTATTGTCTGAGAGAATAGAACACCATACCTTATTAACATATCTCGACTTGAAGATTGAATTTAGAGGAAGATACCGAAATATGTGAATCCAGGTATCCTCAGTTAGATCTCTGCTCAGGATATTGCTTTCTACTTTAGAAGATGAATAACCTATGTTTTCTTCAAGGTGGAACACAGATAGAAATTCTAGCTTGAGCTAAATGCTAGTGATAACAAGTTATTTATAGGAGGCTTGAGTACAACAGGTATTCATCGGATCTGTTCATTACCCACAACAACAACTTAATGCCATCTTAATCGTCAACGGATAGATTCTTTGAATCATAACTATGAACACAAACAACAACAACTCGGACTTGAAAGGTCTCCAAAAATAATAGCTAATGTACTACTCGCTCCGTTCCATTTTAGTTGATGTTGTAGAGTTTTTCATGCAGATTAATGAACATCAGAGAGAGTTAAATTTTTCCTACACTACCAATATTAATACTTTAAAAAGAAAAAAAAAACTAGTTTTTAGTTTTTAGATTCTAGGGAAAATTAATAATCCCATTGTAATTTACTTGGGATGTACAATTATTTTATAGATTAGAGTATATATATCCTCCATGGGTAAATAGGAGAGAACGAGGGAAAAAAATACTAAAACTGCATGTCGAGGCCCATGTAATTTCCACTTCGGCAAGTTGGCAAAGCAAAGTCCCATGCAATTTCCACTTTGGCAAGTTGGCAAAGCAAAGTTTTAGCATGGCTGATAGCACATGTAGGGTTATTAGGCTGGGCATACAATTCATAGCCAGTTGGCGATATGTACTGTATATATATATATATATATTATTTTTTTCATCTGTGTTTTCGTGTTCTGTGATGGGGTTTTCTTCCGATCTGTAATGAGTTACCTCAGATTTTTCTTCGAATCCTATTTAAAATTTTGATAAATTTGTTTTCTCAAATTTTCTATCAGTATCTTTTAAGTTTCTTTCCTTTAAATTTGTTTCTGTTATCTATCTCTAATGGGTTTATAATTCTCAAGCAGGTTCTTCATTCAGTATACCATGGAAGGCATCTGGTTTTGGACTATTGTAGTGTATACGCTCCTTCTGTCAACTATATTGTTACAGCCAGTTCTCAATCTATGGTCAAGTTCGACAGCAGTATTGCAAGCCATCAATCTCAAGATGGATGAAAACAGTATGTTCCAGTATTATAGTTTAGATTATGTTTATAATCACAATGAAGTCAGTGAGTTCATCAGATGTGATTTCATTTTCCGAGTTGAATATCGTCAGTTAAAAATTTTCTAGATCCAAAAAATCAAAATTCAAAATCCATTTATTCCCCAAATTATTTGCATCATTATAGGAATTACAGCTCTTTTGTGCCTAAATTTCAGTTGATTATCAATCCTTTTTATATGGAGAATTATTCTTCATATTTTCAAAGAATTTTCCTACCCACAATTACTCAACACAGTTGTAGCAGTATAACAAATTTTGGTAATCTTTTAAGGGATTTTCATCAGTTTAAAAATCTTTTGATTAAACACCACTCTGTGCAACTGGTTGATGAAGCTCTGGTGGAGCTAGGACCTAAAATCCGTATAATACCTGAAAATTGGAGAATTGGTTATGGTAGTATGAAAATTGCAAGGGTGAAAATAGATCTGGAAAAACCTCTTCATAGAGGTGGTTGGTGGAATAAAGATGCAGGCGGTGTTAATTGGGTTACATATCTCTGGGAAGGACAGCCACACTCTCTTTGTCCTAAGCGTTTTGTTATTGATCATGAAGATGGTGAAAGTGATATTGTAGTTGAAGATCTTAAAATAAGAGGATATACTAATGAAGAATATATCAACTTTTGCAACGTATTATCTACACAGTATGGAGCGGGGATAATAGATGATTTGGATTTAATGTTGAAAAAATTTTATGAAGAAATTTTAAGACAAATAAATGCTGAGTATGAGGAAAAAAAAGAGGAAAGAAGAACAAAGAGGTCAAGAGGTGATGATAGAAACACTGTTTGCAACTCAGGTCTCTCCTAAAGATGGGTTATTCAAAGTAAAGAACTTCACAAACATATCACTGGTCATAATACTGGAACATCTAATTCACCTTGGGATATTGATGGCATGGACCATTATTTGGCTGAGGAAGGAGACCAAACTGCAATGGAGACCTTTCATGGAAGGAATGAGGCATCTGCTAACCTGGTAAATTTCTTGCACAACTATTATTTTTTATTATTGCACATAGGTAATTTCCACTATAGTATTGTCCCAACTATGAAGATTCTAGCTTGGAATGTCCAAGGCCTGGCCAAAAAATTCACCAAATACCAACTATTTAAACTTGTCAACAGACAATCCCCAGATTTTCTATTTCTATCTGAAACCAAAGTTGATTGTGATAGGATGAGAGATCTTGCTATTTCTTTAAACTACTTTAATCATGTTTGTATTGATAGAGTCGGCCTTGCTGGTGGTTTGATTCTTATGTGGAAAGATGGTATCATCTGTGATGTTCAAACTGCTTCAAAGAACATGATTCATATAGCGACTAGTTTTGACCCTAGTAAACCTAAAGTTCTAGTTACCTTCATGTATGGCTCCACTTATCTTGATAAAAAGAAGGAACAATGGAACTTTTTGTCAAGTGCTAGTGAATGAAACATTTTGATTTTAAGAATCAATTATAAGTTGCTTGGAATAATGATATTCATGGTTCTCCTGCTTTTAAACTTGTTGCTAAACAGCAAAGTACTAGACTAATACTTTCTCAATGGAATATAATTGAGTTTGGATATATTGATAGAAATATCAATTATCTACAAACTCAATTAGAAATGGCTCAGAAGGCTCATATTACCGAATCTCAGCATGATAGGATAGTGAGACTCACTAAATATTTGGATAATTGGTTTGACATTAAAATTGAATTCTATAGACAAAACGCTGGTGATAAGTTTATCACCGAAATGGATAACAATACTAAATATTTCCATACTTTGGCTAATAGGAGGATGTTTAGGAAAGATATAGACTGTTTGTGTGATGCTAATGGTGTTTGGTATGATAATATGAAGGACATTTCTAATTTGCTTGTTAACCATTTTGTGGTTGTTAGTAAAACCACTAGACCTGGTTTATCTACTAATACATTTGATATCCTGCCAGCTATCATTTCTGATCAGAATAATCATGATTTCACTAGAATTCCTTCGTGTGATGAAATTCATAAAACTGTTAAGCATATGTCAGCTTGGAGTTCTCCAGGGCCTGATGATTTTCAGGATGGTTTTTACCAAGCCAATTGGGAGGTTGTTGGTCATGATGTTATCATTGCTGTCCAAATTATTTTTGAAAATGGTTTTATGCCTTCTTATTTTAATAAAGCCTATATTTCATTGATACCTAAGAATGAACAAGCTAAAAGTCCAGTAGACTTCAGGCCTATAGGTTTGTGTAACACTGTTTACAAAATCATCTCAAAAATTATTGCAGACAGAATTAAACCACATCTGAAACATCTTATTTCTCCTTATCAAGATCCTTTTGTCCAGGGAGAGCTATACATGACAATATTATTGTGTCTCATGAAATGATTCAAACTATGAAACACAAAGAAGGTATTAGTGGCACTATGGCTCTAAAACTTGATTTATCCAAGGCTTTTGATAGGATTGAATGGTCTTTCTAATTAGGTGTTCTTAGGAAATTTGGGTTTAATAAAAAATTATGTGGTTATATAGAACAGTGTGTTTCAACTACTCAGATTGCAATTCTTTTGAATGGTTCTCCTACGAAGTGCTTCACACCCTCAAGAGGTATTAGACAAGGTGACCCACTTTCACCTTATCTTTTTATATTGTGCATGGAATACTTATCTAGACTGCTTTTATCTGCTGAATCTAACCATGTAATTTCAGGTGTTAAGCCAGCTAGAAATGCTCCAGGTATTACTCACGTAATGTTTGCTGATGACATTCTAATCTTTACTAAAGATGATTTGCATAATGTTGCTGGTATCTTGTCAGTTCTAGATGAGTTTGGTAAAGTTTCTGGTCAAGTTTTGAATTTAGATAAACCAATTGTTTACTTCAGCCACAATATCAGTCCTACTAATAAACAGAATCTAGTCACTCACCTTAAACTGTCTGAAATGTTGGATACTGATAAATACCTTGTTGTTACTCTATTGATGGGTAGAAATAAAACAAAAGCTTTTCATCCTCTAATGCAATATTTTGGTACTAGAATCAAAATTTGGAAAGGAAAAACAATGAACCATTCTGCTAGATCAACCATGGTGAAACATGTTCTGAACACTTTACCGACTCACCAAATGGGTTGTTTCAGAATACCTAAGACGATGATTGATTCTATGGATTCTATCCAAAGACATTTTTGGTGGGGTCATCAAAACACTAGAGGTCATTGTCCTATTGGCTGGAAAAATCTTAGTATACCTAAGTCTTTAGGTGGTCTAGGGTTCAGAAATCTTGAAATTTCAATGCCATGCTTACTAAAATTGCTTGGAAAGCCTGTGATGATAATGATTCTCTTTTTATGCAGATTATTAGAGCTAAATATGGTAAGAATGGTAGTTTACTTCATCTTGATAAGTTAAAGGATGATTGTTCTTGGTTTTGGAGAAGTTTTTATTCTGGTCTAGAGGTGGTTCAACAACATTCGATGTGGATTGTGCAATATGGTACAAAAATTAATATATGGCTAGATAATTAGATTATAGGTTATAATAATCCACCTATTCCAGTATTGGGACTTTCTAGTCTAAATACTTATAATTTGGTATGTGATATTTTTCTTCCCGATACCAGAACTTGGAATACTGATCTCATTTTTTCATTGTTTAATCATGATACTATTGCTTCCATTCTTAACATGAATATTCCTTTAACTGGTGAGGACTATCTAGGGTGGAAACCAGATAGAAAGGGTAAATTCTCTGTGAAACGTGCTTACAACACTTTATGTGCTAATTATGTCAATAATGTTATAAACGATGATCTCATACCTGGAGAGGTTTGGAAAAAACTCTGGAATATGAGAATTCCTCATAGAGTTCAGTTGTTCTTGTGGAAATGTTTGAAAGACATAGTGCCAACTAGGGAGAAAATCTTTGTTTACAAACAGGATATAGAATCTCACAGTAGCTTTTGCAATCATGATATAGAAACCAGTACTCGCATTTTTAGAGACTGTCCTTATGCTAGATCAATCTGGTTAGGTGTAAATGTTAACATCTCAACTGTTTTGCAGGATTTTAGCTCCTTCCATGAATGGATGGTAAGTTGGTTCTTCGATCACAATAATGAACATGGTGTTGGTTTTGATGCTGATGGTTATACTTGTAAACTAATGTGCACTATCTGGTACATTTGGAAAGATAGATGCAACTTAGTTTTTCAGAATACTAAACCCAATGCTAATAGTACAATATCTAGAATTCAAAATTTGTTACAGCAGTGTACTCTTACTTATTCAACTTCAAGGGCAAATAAGAGTCAACATGAAGTTATTAAGAATTGGTTACCTCCAGAAACAGATTATGTGAAAATCAACATTGATGCTTCTTATTTGTATGATACTGAAAAAGGAAGTGTTGGTCTGATTAATCGTGATTGTGCATGTACCATCTTAGGGATCAAAGGAGTTAATCTAGATGAGGAAGTTGAGGAAGAATTTGGAGCCCAATACTTTGAGTGCAAAGCTCTGTTATTGGCAGTGGAATGGATGGAGCATCTAGAATATAAGAAGGTGATTTTCGAAATGGATTGTGATAATGTGGTGATATCTCTGCAAAGTGTGGATTCACAAGTTCATTGGCATAACAAACATTTGCTTTCAGCCATTAAAAATAAGTTCTATAGGTTCAATCTCTGGTTTTGTAAGTCAGTTCATAGATTAAGTAATAGTGTGGCTCATGCCATAGCAGGAAAAGCAAGGCTTGAAGCTAACAATTTTATTTTTATGAACCATTATCCTCCTGATATCATTAAAATGTCAGAGAAGGACTATGTAATCTCTCATTTCAATTAATAAACAATTCATTAGTACAAAAAAAAAAAAAAAAAAAACAACTCGACTCAGGTGATTGTATTCTCCTATATGGGACTATATTATTTACTTTGTAGCACAACTTTAAATATCTATTATTTTACGAGAAGTTGTTTTCCTTACAAAAGTGAAATTTAGTTATTGGGATTTCCATATTATAATCTCATTGCCGTTCTATGCAATGAACCGGTCCACGGCAAATTCCATAAAACAAAAAAGTTCCGGCGTGCCTATTTTCACTGTGCCATGCGCTCCCTGAGAACCTACGACGAATTCCAGAGAACAAAAAAGTTCTGGCATGCCTATTTTCACTATGCCATGCGCTCCCTGAGAACATACTCCCTTCGTTCCGATTTACTTGATGTTATAGAGTTTTTCACGCAGATTAAGAAACAACATAGAGAGTAAATTTTTTCCAAATTTACCCATATTAATAGCTTCCTATAATTTTAAACCACCTAGTTTTTAGTTTCTAGATTTAATGTAAATTACGTATCCCATTGTAATTTACTTGGGATAAACCAAATATTCCTTCCAAATCCTTGGAATAATCATTTTTATCTACTAATTACAATAAGAATTAGTGGTATGCTGTGATTCCAATGCAAGGGTAAATTAGTGAGAATTTAAGAAAAATAATTAAACCCTCATCTATTTTGGAACAAAAAAAAAAACCTAAAACATCAAGTAAATTGGAATAGAGGGAGTATTATGTTTCCAGACGTTTCTTGGGAATCCCGAAAGGTTATATATTTATTTCCCCACAAGGAAACTTAAGTTTCAAGGCATTTTCTGTCGTTTCGAATTCATCTGCAACTTTATTTTCGTTGACTATTAAAGGTATTCTGCTACATGCCCAGCTGCGTGACAGCTAATTGACAGCTATGCATACGTGGACAGTACATGTAGCCCAGCTGCGTGACAGCTAATTGACAGCTATGCATACGTGGACAGTACATGTAGGTGAGAGGTGAACTTTTTAATTTTCCATGTCATGGAACTAAAAGAAGTAGGAAGAAGACGAGCAAGGTGAACCGTTCCACCCTTCAAACATCAGATACATGTTTTACAGTGGATCATTGATCACTATGAAACGTCTAAGGTCCATAACTTCCAAACTATCTAGTATTTAAATTGAAGAAATGGTTTGGTTATTTGAGAACTTGCTAATAACGTAATTCAGTTACAGGTTGACGAAGCTTCTGAAACTTTATCTAATGATTCAACTTTAATATCGAATCAAATCAGCAAGATCGTTAACCAGAAAAGCTTTTGCAGTAGTTTCAAAAGGTAATTTTTTGATTAATGACGAGATAATTAGGAGTCCAAATCTGTTCACACTCCTCTAACGATTGTATATTTCATATTAAATTCTGATTGGTTGGTTATTTAACTGATGGCCCCATTACCCTCCATGTTTAGAATCACGGCCCTCGTTACATAACTCCCCAAATTAAATCCAGGATAGAGATTGAAATGTGAAATATAATGTGCACGAATTCGCACTCGATAATTAGTTAGACCGAGCGAATCGACAGAGGACTCTATATATGGTGACTTTGTGTCATACGTGACATAACTTTTTTTCTTCCAATTTGACAAAAAAGATTGGATTTGGTGTTATACCCCCGAAATTTCCAAATTCTCCCTCCATTTTATTCCAATTACTATAACTCCTTATATGTATCCTATTTTTTCAGGGGTGTAATTGATAAGAAAACTTTAATATAACATATCTAAAAATCCGTGCCTTGGAATTTGTAAATTTTATCTCGTTGGAATGGTATTAAAAACTCTACGCAATGAGTACAAACAACAATATCAATTTTAGAATTTTTACGAAAACTTCGGAGGTGTTTATCATTTTAGCCACAATTTCGAAAATTAAATGTATATAATCACTATGCAAACCACCACAAAGGATAAATAATACTTTATGTAGCCATATTTTGGTTTATGCATCAACGTTTTCCGTTGCAGCTAATAAAACGATGTATTCCCTCTGTCTCAAGAAAAGTGATACTACTTTCATTTTAGGCATAATTTTCGAAAATTGGATGCATAGTCATTATGCAAACCACCACAAATGATGCATAATAAATTATGCATCCATATTTTGGTTTATGCATCAGCTAATTTTGCGTTTTAGGAAAAGTGGAACTTTCACCCGGTGTCAGAAAAAAATGATAATTCCACATTATGTCATGAAAAATCATATTTTCGCAACGTGTCAGGAAAAATTATATTTTTGCGCCGATTTCTTCGGTCGACCGTTCCACCATGGCAGCGGTCATCTAATATAAATAAGAGGATGAATAAGGAAAATCTATTCAAGAGAATAAAATCAACAATAGTATATAGGAATAAGGTGCCGGTAACTTCAGTTCCCACGAAAGACATTAGAAAATTAACTAGTAGAGAAAGGGGAAAGGTGAAGAGGGAAATACGAACTTCAATTTTCGTTTCTGTTTGATTGTTTGTCATATTATACATGCTGGAGTAGCCATATCATCAACATGGATTTTAAAAGACAAATTAGCCCTTCACGTCAGATATGCGGTCAATTCGTTGTTAAATTAAGTTGGTAGTATAGCATTTTCGGTACTATAAGCTGCCAAGATTTTTTCATTGTCATAATCATCTCCATGTGCCGTCCAATACAAGACACCGTGACGGATAAGCATGCTAGAAAAATCATGCCATATATTAGGCCCCCATATTTCATTAGGCCATGGAAATGTTTCCCATTCACCCGTGTCCGAAGAAAAGATTTGTAAGCTGAGGTTATTATTCAACCTATAAGAATAGATACAAACCACCTTGTAGTTACATATACATTGACTGAGTGAAGCTGTCGAGGATTCACATACCAATTTAGTGTACAGTTCTTCACGTTTCAGAGGATCAGTGCGCTGGTCATAATATTCTTGATGAGTATATGGTCCAGAAGGGAAGGAGACCCGTTGTTTGGTTAAGGGATTGCATATATAGAACTTAGTATTTTTATGATTCCAACTTGGTGAATCACGATTTATTACCAACGGATATGTTGAATAAAGCACTAGACCATTACTACACGAATCTAAAAGGCGTACATGCTCTCTAAGACCTCGTGGTTTGAATGACAATGTATCTGTAAGGAATTTTAAAACATAAACCATCGTGATGGTTTATGAATTTGTGGTTACGATTTAGATAGAGTGGGAGTTGTCGGTACTTGGGATCATACATGAAAATCCATGGGATACTAGTAAGAGTATTGAATATTTTGTTGATGAAAGATGGTTCAGATAAAAGAGAATTCCATACCTTTGATACACACCTCAATTTAAACACCGGTTCTAATGATGGACAACATACTCTTTACTCATGCTTGATGATGATGCCATATAAACAACAAGATGCTCTGAACAAGAACTTATTATTGATCTAACTTACGGAAGAATCGAACAATTTCACTAAAAGTTTAGGGTTTTTTCCACCGATCAAAAAATTAAATTTAGGGTTTTTCTCGTGGTTAGATGTCAGAATCTCAGAACATATATTTGTTCACTAATTCTAAGCGGCGGAAGATTCAACATTGCTAATAGGGGGTACTATATTGCTTGGGGTGACCAAATAGGACAAAACATCCCATGGGTTTGGGTTTCTACACCTGTTAGGGTACCGACCCTAAACTCGTCATAAGCCCATGGGTAGAACTCAACTAGAAAACCGGTTGACTAGATGAGGGAACCCATTGACTTATAAACTACCAATTAAGCCCCATCTAACCAATGTGGGACTAGGATCCCAACAACATCCCCAGGAAATATGTCACCCCCATTAGCAGTCATGGGAAGATTGACTTATTTAAGGAAGATATGTATAATGGGCTTAATAAACATAAAGAGACTACAATTTTCTGATCTAGTCCATGGCCTATTAGAAAGAAAGTTGTTTTTAGGCATACACAAAAATTTCTAGGCATACCTAATAAAGACAAAAAAGGATGTCAAATAACAAAATCAGAAACCCCTTTAACCATTTTTTTTTAAATGGTAACTCTGTCCTTTATGTATTAGTGTTAGTAATCTGGATTAGTGATTAAAACTTTTATTTAGTGATTAAAACTTTTGTTTAGTGATTAAGATAATTTTTCAGAATTATAAAGTTTTGGGTAGATGAAAAAATTTGGGGAAAAAAATCAAGTTTTTATTGAGAAGGAGAGAAGGAAAAGGATAAAGTGAGAAAAAAAAAATCTTGATTCAATGGAGGATGAGGAGGGTCATTCTTCATCTAAAAATCTAGGAAAATACATATCAACTACAACAATGATCCAAAAATGGCTTAAATTTCTTGGATTTTTTCTTGCGGAAAGAATAAGAACCTGTGGCCATCTTTGCTGGACTACTAATGTTTTGCGGGGTAGAGGTAGTTCAGTTTGGCGGATTATCTACTATGCAATTTGTTGGAGATTGTGGAAGGAACGAAATGGAAGAGTTTTTGGAACTACTAGAAAGAAGGAAGCTACTAAGATTATTGACCTTGTTAAACAACTTGTAGTTCTTTGGTCTTGTGACTCAGATACATTGAAGTACATAACTCCTATTCTTATTTGGAGTAATTGGGAGACTCTCATGAATGTGTAACTCCCTTTGTTTTGTGTAATGTTGTTTCCTTTTTCTTCTTAATATAACCTTTTTTTTGAAAAAAAATAAAATAAAAAAAAAAACTTTGCTGTCTTAAAGACGTGCACAAGAAGAATGAAACTATAAATTTAGGGTTTTTCAAGAAGGGACGCTAGAATAGAGATCATCACGTTATACAAATTTGAAGTTATCGCCTAATATAAAGTAAAGACTCGTGAAGAGCTTCTTGTGCCCTTTTCCCGTGTGTTCATGTTTTTAACTTTTTTGCCCTTCATAAGCTTTATATTACCATATTCATCCCTTCAACCAATGATGAATACTTCTGAAATTTCGCAGGAGTTATATCAGTATAGCCAGGACCGGAGGGAGATAAGGGCAAGTGATTCATTTGACCCCATTTCCAACTAGGTTTGGAGTGCGAATTTGTGCACACTCCTTAACGAGTGTGCACGTAACATTTTAATCTCAACCATTGATTTTATTTAGGGAGTTATGTAACGAGGGTTGTGATTCTAAACATCGAGGATAATGGGACCGTCAGTTAAATAATCAACCAATCAGAAAATTATGTGAAATATACACTCGTTAGAGGAGTGTGAACAAATTTGGACTACTAGGTTTGCACCTTTTACCTTTTGTTTCGCCTTCTGCCCTTATCTTACCTTTTAGGCCATTGAGCACAGTGCAGGAAAATGACACGAGGTACGAGGAGAATGTTGTAGCATCGATCTATGAAAATCTTGCATGCCTTTAATAGCGAAATTGCTATTTGAACAGCCGATTACCAGCTAAATACCAGCTGATCCTGATGTGGCATTAAGAAGTGGTTTTTTTTCTCCATGTCATAAGAACAACTGAGTGTACACTAAATTCCACTTTCGTTTTCATCTTCCCTCATCATTTCTCTCCTTTCAACACTAACCTACAATGAATATCATGATGAGTTTCATATGTTGTCTGTAATCATGAGTACGATTTACATCATAATATGCTCCTCCCTCTATTACTTCATTTTAGCGAAGGCTGTATCAACAAAAATCTTAGGCTCATCGGTACCTAATGGATCAAAATGGCCTGTACTTTCTTCCATTTCTTCTATGTCGATGATTATTAGGAGATATTGTATATTTATGTATATATTGTTTATATGGTTAGGAAATTTAATAGTTAAGAAAGATATTATTTTGAGTTAATACTAGCCAAATATGTTTTTGGTTATCTTCTTATTTAGCCTAAGGGAATACAGATTTTGTAATCAAGTTTTTCATAATAAGAAAATTCTTCAATTCTCTACCTTGTCGTTTCATGGTATCAGAGCCAGAAAAGACAAAATATTTTCAAATTTAAAATCATAAATTTGTTGAAGATTAAGACAATGACTGCTGTAGCTAATTTAGCGATCACAACCACTAATTCTGGTGGAAGATTTCTATCTCACAAGATCGTTTGGATCTTGCTAATACTCTTACTGATACCCAATGGGAAACCATTGTGCAAATTCTTAAAAATTTGAACAATGATTGGAAGGAGAAGCTTTCTGGTAAATGGATACTTGATACCGGGGCTTCACGACATATGACAGGAATTAAACAATTTTTATCTAAGATTCGTGCAATAGGGTTTTCTTCCGTAAAGCTTACGAACGGCACATATTCTCATGCACCTTGCGAAGGAACTGTGTTGTTTGAAAACAATTTGAAACTATTTCATGTTTTATTCATTCCCGATCTCCGCTGCAATTTGATTTCTTTAGCATGTTTAATTAAAGATTTAAAATGTATTGTCACTTTGACTGATAAGTTATGTGTGATACAGGACCGTACTACGAGGACGGTATTTGGTGTGGGTGAGGAACGAGACGGGGTCTATATATTTCACAGTGGAACGCTCATTACGGCAAATCGAGTATCTGCTGGAGAAGATTATTGTTTGTGGCATAGACGTTTAGGTCATGTGTCTAATAAGGTTATTTCTTTACTTCCGGGTACGAGTAAAGTTGATTGTCAAAATTTTCTTAATGAACCATGTGATATTTGCTTCAAAGCTAAACAGACTCGGACTACTTTTCTTGTTAGTGAGAATAAAGCAGATGACTTCTTCGATTTGGTTCATTGTGATGTGTGGGGTCCCTATCGTACTCCATCTTCTTGCGGTGCACATTATTTTCTTACCATTGTTGACGATTATTCTCGGTGTGTTTGGGTTTATTTGATGGCACATAAAACTGAGGTGGTGCACATTTTTCAGAATTTTTGTGCTATGGCTAAGACGCAACTTGATAGACAAGTTAAGAAGGTGTGCAGTGATAATGGTACGGAATTTCTTCCATTAATTTCATTCTTTATTCAACATGGTATAGAATTTCAAACTTCATGTGTGGATACGCCACAACAAAATGGGCGAGCTGAACCCAACATCGTCATATATTGAATGTGGCGCGTGATTTACGATTTTAAGCCAGTTTACCTCTTCGATTTTGGGGTGAATGTATCTTAACTGCTGCTTATGTTATTAATCGCACGCCTACTCCCTTGCTCAATGGGAGAACTCCATATGAATTGTTGCATAGGAAGCCTCCTATTTATAATCTTATTCGGGTATTTGGATGCTTGTGCTATGCAAGTATTGTGCCTCGTGATCGTAATAAATTTAACCCACGAAGTCAGAAATGTATCTTTGTTGGTTATCCTTTTGGAAAAAAAGGTTGGCGGTTATTTGATTTGAAAACGAAACAATTTTTTATTTCTCGTGATGTAGTTTTCTTCGAAAACAAATTTCCTTACACGCTTGTTTCTTCGGATAATAATAATGAAGATGAAAATAATGCAGTTGGGGCGGATGAGTGGTCTGTAATTTCTGCAGAACAATCTGGACTTTTAGTGTCAGATGGTACACAAATGCAAGCCACTTTGAACCAAGGAAGCACAGAACAAGTGTCAGCAGAACCGAATAGCACAGATAGGAATGTTAGTCTGTCAGCAGCTTTAGGAGACAAATTTGTCTCCTATACAGATTTCTCTGAAAATGAAAATGTATTAGGGAGGGGGAGTCCAATTGTCACTAGTGGACCTAACATTAACGTGACAGGGAGGACAAGTGAAGTCGTCACTTCACATAATTTAAATAAGTCACATAATATAGTAACAGGTGTTTCATCATTAGGAGATTCAGAGACTTTTATCTCTTCTGGCGTGAATGGAAATCATTCACTGAATACGTCATCAGGAGAAGCTTCAGAGACTTTTGTCTCGACAGACGTGAATACACATAACCGGGTACTGATGGGTGGAAAATCCAGTGAAGTTTCAGAAGCTCACTCGCCTGGAGTGAATATAGGAAATGTGACTGACCGTGATTCACCTGGTAATATTCGTCTACCTGACAACATTTCTACAGAAAACTTCTTCAAAAAAAAAAAACATTTCTACAGAAATTTTATTACCAGCTACAGAAAATAATGTAGTTATCAGTGACATTTCTAACAAGACTGTTAGAAGAAGTGCTCGGTCACGAGTTTCTAATACTCGGTTAAGAGATTATGTATGTAATACCATCGAAGCAATAGACCCCGGCTCCTCCACTCCTCACTCATCAACGTCCTCAGGTACGCCTTATCCCATAACTAAATATGTGTCCTATGAATTTTTTTTTGCTAATCATTCTCGTTTTTTGGCGGCGATAACTACTCTTAAAGAACCTACGAGTTATACAGAAGCTGTTTGTTTTCCAGTTTGGCGCGTAGCTATGTCTAATGAAATTGGATCTCTTGATAAGAATGGGACATTATCTATTACTGATCTGCCGCCAGGGAAGAAAGCTATTGGTTGCAAATGGGTTTACAAAATTAAATATAATTTTGATGGTAGTGTAGAACGGTACAAGACTCGCTTGGTTTTTCTTGGTAATAGGAAAGTTGAAGGGGTGGATTATCATGAAACATTTGCTCCCGTAGCTAAAATGGTTTCTGTTAGAACATTTTTAGCAGTCGCAGTTGCTCGTGATTGGGAGTTACGTCAAATGGATGTTCATAATGCTTTTCTACATGGGGATCTTGATGAGGAAGTACATATGCAACTTCCTCCAGGATATTCGACTAAATATCCTGGTAAAGTGTGTCGACTCCATAAATCTTTGTGTGGGCTTCGTCAAGCTCCTCGTAATTGGTTTGCTAAGCTTGCAGGTGCTCTTAAGGCTTTTGGATTTATACAGTCTTATGATGATTACTCTCTATTTACCCTACGACGAGGTGAGAATTCCATTAATGTACTTGTCTATGTGGATGATTTAATTATTGCTGGGAATAATTCCGCTGTTATTACTGTTTTTAAAGATTATTTAAGCCATTGCTTTCATATGAAAGATTTGGGAAATCTCAAGTATTTTCTTGGTATTGAAATATCTCGAGGAGTTGATGGTCTGTTTTTATCTCAACGGAAATACACCTTGGATATTATGTATGAGACAGGACTTCTTGGAGCAAACCAACTTCTTCACCCATTGATCAACATTATCGTCTAACTCTAGATGATGGACCTCTCTATTCTGATTCATCTCAGTATCGTCGGCTTATTGGACGTTTGATTTATTTAACCATTACTTGTCCTGAATTGTGTTACTCGGTGCATGTGTTGGCTCAATTTATGCAGTCTCCTCGGGTATCTCATTGGGAAGCTGCTCTTCGAGTTCTTCGTTATCTAAAAGGCCATCCGGGTCAAGGGATCATTTTACGCAATGATAGTGCTCTCCAACTTACTGCTTATTGTGGTTCTGATTGGGCCGCCTTCCCACTTAATCGTCGTTCTCTTACTGGTTATTTTATTATTTTTGGGAGGCTCACCTATATCTTGGAAGACAAAGAAGAAACACACGGTATCTCGTTCTTCTGCTGAAGCTGAGTACCGTTCTATGGCCTATACGTGTAGTGAACTCACGTGTCTAAAGGCATTATTGAAATCTCTAGGTGTGTTTCACTATCAGCCTATGCGTCTTTACTGTGACAGTCAATCCGCACTTCATATTGTTGCTAATCCTGTTTTTCATGAACGCATAAAACATATTGAGATTGATTGTCATTATGTACGAGATCAAATTCAGTCTGGCGCTATTATTACTTCTCATGTTCGCACAACCGCTCAGCTTGCAGGCATTTTCACCAAAGCTCTGGGTCGTCCTCAGTTTGAGCTACTTCTTTGCAAGTTGGGCATTCGTGATCTCCATGCTCCAACTTGAGGGGGAGTATTAGGAGATATTGTATATTTATGTATTGTTTATATAGTTAGGAAATATAATAGTTAAGAAAGATATTATTTTGAGTTAATACTAGCCAAATATGTTTTTGGTTATCTTCCTATTTAGCCTAAGGGAATACAAATTTTGTAATCAAGTTTTTCATAATAAGAAAATTCTTCAATTCTCTACCTTGTCGTTTCAATGATTTTTCTTAAACCGGCAAACTTTTCAAATAACCCTTTGGACAACTTTTTCAATTTCAGTGAATAGAAACTTAATTAGATTCAATACAAACTCAATTTATTGTTCTTGTTTACAAAAAAAGAAAAAACATCCTCTACATGTTGTAGAATTAAGAACTCATAGTGTTTGTTTTTTTTAATAAATCTCCCTGGAAAAATTTGATAAACATTGGGTTGATTGATCAAACAAAGAAGAAAATGATTATTATAACAAGAATCGTAAATCAACGGAGAAAACTATTGATATTTATTAAAATATTGAATTAGGAGTTTTGTATGTATGTTCTTGTTTAAATCGGGTTTCTGAAATTGATCAATAAAAAAAAAAAACTGTATAAAAATTGTATCTGTAAGATTCAATATCAGGGAAGCAATGGGGAGTTTCGAATAGTAAAAACGAGACTTGCATTTTTTTTATGACGTGGCCAAGTTTTTGCTGCCACATGAGTGGCCACACCACATCAGCTGGTATTCAGCTGTTACCTAGCTGGTCATGTAGCAGGATTGGGCTGGCTTGGTGTGACAAGGTAAGTTTCCTTGTACTCTCGTAAAGAGGCATCGTACGAATGAAGACGCATTGTACCCCAAATAAATGTTAACGTTATATGTTAGAAAGATTTGAGCCGGCTATGATTTGTGGTGAATACTTTCACCCTCGTACAGACAAACTGTATTGGATGTGCAGTCCTACATGAAAGTGTAACTGTGGACCATGTGGGAAGTGTACAATAAAAACAATGCGCTATAGATGGATGCCATAAGGGGGGCCAATTTTTTCTATCCAGGGGGACCAGATTTTAAACTAATATTACAAGCTCGAATTGTGTGTGATAAGGGTAATCAATTCTGTACCCAATTGGGTAGCAAATATTGCACACAAGAGTGTCAACTGTGGTGCTGAGGCTGATGCTTTATCATATTTGACTCATTGATGATGCTAGATTCATTCTAGGATATATCAGTCGTGGCAGACTCGTATAACCCACATCTGAACAGCGAGATAAGAAACGTCACGTTACTTTTGACATGGTAAAAAACAGTGGTGGTTTTACATATAATGATCCTAATCAATCATTATATGTAAATCATGTAACTATCAAAATGGGGACCTTTCGGTCTTCTTACATTTTCCATTTTATACAATATTAACCTTACACTAAAAAAAGAAAAAAAGCTAATCAATTATCATTAAGCGCATGACAAACTTGATTGATCGAATTCGATGTGTCTAACATGGTGCCATTTAAAATGTCCTTAGAGTTCAAGTGGTTATCTAGTTATCTCAATCATAGGTATAGCACACCCATCTAACTCCTTTAAAATCTTAAGTCATATAAGGCCCTCCGTTGAATGGTGAGAATACCCCCTCCTCCTTAGACGGTTACGCTCACCCACTCTTGGAATTGCTCCATTCTCCTTTTCCTCAAAGGAGAAAAAAACAAGGTTTTTCTTCACGAAATAAAGAAATTTGTTTATTTATTATCCCGGAAAAAAAAACGAAAAAAAAAATCGAAAAATAAAGAAATTTCTTCTTCCCGATGGTTCTTTCATCGCGTCTCTTTTCTTCTCTGTCCTTTCTTCTTCTCGATTCTCTGTACAGATGAGATGTTACAGGCTTCACACAAGCGATGATAATTTTTTAATTCTCTGATCTCTAAGAACTCTAACCCTAGGATGTGATGATTTGCTTTTTATTTGTTTTTGCAGGTAAAATCCATGTTTTATAAACCCTAACCATTTTCTTTCTGTTATTTTGTTTCTTTGAATCAATAAACCCGAGAAAATCAACTGATTCCGATGAAAATTGGATAAACTAAGTTTTGAATCTCTGAGTTTTTTTATAAACTGCATGTTCTAATTTTTATTCTCTCTTCTTTTTGTGTGAAGTGATATGAACAATTGTGAGGAAATTGTTCGATTTAGTACCTTGAATTGTTGATGATTAATTTTCAGTTTCAGAAAAGATCAAGCCTCTTAAAAGATTGTATCTACCCAATGTAATTGTTGTTGTTGTTGAGGTAAAGATTGATCAAACCCTTGCTATAAGATTTTGATGATTTAATTAGGGTTTAATTTTAGTTTCTTTTTGTTTCGTTTTTTCTTGCTTGATTTACCGGAACGCATAATGGTGAGATGGTCTATCATTCCACTGTCGAATATAATACAGGGTTTAATGCTTAATATTGGTGATTTCATTCACTTTAAGATGTTGAAAGTTTGATAAGGTTAGCAGGAATCTACAATTGGAGTGTTAGATTTATGTGTATACAATTTGATTAATAGTTAGGTTTTCTGTCTACTGTGATTTCTGATTGCTAGGAATAATAATGAATCTAATATATTTTTCTCTTCTTTTCTTATCTGTTGGATTTTCAATCTTTGTTTAGGGTTACCACTTCTTTTTTTACTTTTTTATTTGCAGGTTGATAGAAGGGGTTATAATAGGAGCAGAATTGTGGATATGGGTACTTTTTTTATTGCGTTTATTGTTTAGAAACTTTGAATTCAGTTCTAACTCATGAGATATTTTGCTGCGATAGGTAGAGAGAATACCTATCAAAAGATTACTTGATATTATAGTATGAAGAAGTGATACTATTTACATTTAAGGTAGATCATTGTTTCTTAGTATGCAGAAGTGATTTTAAAGCCCGGGAGAAGAAAGAGATAAAAATGGAAAGAAAGTCTAGGAAAATGTCATATGTTGTCCCATGAAAGAGCATGAACAAAATCACTAAACCTCAGGCAAGGCCTTCGGTATCAATGCATAGGGCTGCACATGGGTCGGTTTGGGTCTGTTTTGGCCTCACCCACCACCCAACCCACTGGTGGCGGGTAATAGGAGTTGTCACCCGCAACCAACCCACCATTACAACGGGTCGGTTTTCACCCGACCCACATTATGGCGGGTTGGATCGGGTGGGTATGTATACCCGATCGATTTCATCTTGAGTTTCTGAGTAAATTATTCCCAAATTCCTCCGAACCCTTCTCAGTTTCATCCATGACTCGACTCCAAATTATTGTTTTTGTTGTATAAGTCATGAGAAAAATTCACAGCCACCAGCTAATTCATCATCTCCAAATCTCATCTCTATTTTTTTCTACCACCTCTCATCCTCCTCTTCTTTCTGGATTCTTCTTCTTCGTAATAATAATCATCATCAAAATAAGATGGTACTGGCAATTCTTTTCTTAATTGGTTTCATCAATACTCTTTTCTATATCCCCCAAACAAACTCTTTTACTAGTCCGATCATATTCCCACTTCCATATCTACAAATAAAAATAATAATCAATGAATGAATTGCTTCACAAACATTTAACCTTCCATTGGAATGATGAACAGAAGAAAAAAAAAACATTTAATCATCAAACTCAAATTGGGAATGCAACCCCTTACCTCAATCTCAAATTACGGACCAAAAGAATCACCAAACCCTAATTGAATCTTACCTGAAATTTGAAGATCCTTAACCCTAATTTAATCATGAATTCATTGACGTTTTTGTATTTCCTTATTGGTGGTGATGGTGGCGATTTGATGATGCTACTGGTGGTAACTTGAAGTGAATTTTTTCTTTCGAAGAATGAAGCAGTCAAGCAGAGACTCTGATGTAGAGTTGGAAGTCCGAAGATGAGTAAAGAAGATAATAAAAACAAAGTGATAGCGATTAGGTTTAGGAGAATTGAACGGTTAAGATTAGATAATCTGAGATAAGGTAGTTTAGGTGGGTGGGCGAGTAGGGTCGGGTGGAAGAAGTTGCCACCCGCAACCGACCCAACATATGGTGGGTTCTGATGTTGTGACCCATAGTCGACCCGCGCCTAGGCGGGTTGGGTCGGGTGCGGTTATTTTTTTGCGGGTGCGGTTTGGGTCGGCGGGTTGGGTCGGGTTTGTGCAGCCCTATCAATGCATGTAGCCAAGGGCTTGATTGGGTTTCTGTCACCCAATTTTAATCAATTTCCTTTCTTGCCGCCATCTTCGATGACTCTTCACCCTTAGCTCCAGTATAAACCACAAAAATCATACCTAAAATATGACATATAAAACAATTTCTTTCATGTAAGGTCGTTGTTTATCTTTATTATAAGTGGGATTACGACCCAATTTAGTTTTACTTAGTTTTTGCTTATGAGGTATGCAAGACGATTCATTTCGAGATTATTCTTATGACTGGACTTATTCTTCTTGCTTCCGTTTGGCATTGTATCACTGCATTTTTCCTTAGCCTGTAACTTTGAAAAATTATAGGGGTTAGTTTTTCTTGGGGTATGGGTCTGCTGATAAATTTATTTATATATTTTCTTTTGCTTTTCCGTCAATTCTAGGGCATGGAGATGGAATACAACAATGTTTAGAAACAAAAAGGAGCAGAACTCGAAGAGAAACTGTTGCACTTACTCTAAAAATCTAGGTAGATGTTTATTTGGTACAAAAGTTTTTATTTCAATTGATTGCCATACTTGGTTTTATGACTACTGTTCATAATTCCTTTTACTATCAGTAGGGGTGTCAGTCTTGAGAACAAGGATCGATCTGCAATCAATGGTTTGTATTCAACTATACTATGGGAAGAGCATCAGATTTGGAGAGAGTGGGTATAAAGTTAGCAATGTTCATTGGAAAAATACACAAGATTGTTTATACTGTGTTCGAATAAGGAAGATATATATGTTTTGTGATTTCTACATTTCTAATGGCATGGCTCTGTTCGCTTCATTTAACTATTACTGATGGATTATTATTTAACACTTTGATGATGATGGAAGTAAACATTTCTGTAGAAGCACATCCAAGTCCGGAATTGAACCTACTGAGCACTTGAATCTTTTGTTTATATGAATCTTCTACTGTATACCAGTTTTGGGTTCTCTAAGAATGTGCCTTCGCACTAATTATCATTATTACTTCGATAACAACGTTTTTTATTGATCAAATTGAAGTTTTTTCACTATAATTTAAGTTAGTATAAACACTCTAGAATAATCTAAGTTTTTTCTGCCATTCTGCATAAAGTATATGTATCAAAGTTTTTTTGCCATACAAACTTTGACACGAGAGCTTTTCAGGAGCATGGATTAACACGGACTGTCGAATATTCTGAAGGATGCTTCAATTTAAATTCAGGTGTGACAGCTCGCATAGAAAGGACTGATATTATGACAGCCTATTTTCTCATGATACTGGATTGTTTTTATCTTATTGCTTTGTTTGGACAAGAGTTTTCATGCGCCTTTTCGCATAGAAAGGACTGATAAAAACAAGAGTTTTCTTAATCAATAAATAAATAATATACATAAATTTTCAGAGAAAATGACACTGCTTTTGATATGCCCTTCCTTGATCTCAATGCTTTTTGCCACAAATATGTACATATTCCCAACTATGGTATTGATCATTGTTCTTTGTCCTTAACTAGAATCAGGCTTCATGCTATATATGATTGGTTGAACTTATGTAAAGATACGAATGTTGATGTGAAAGCCTGTTTACTTATCCTTTTGTTCTAAGTTTCTATACATGTATTTTTGGGCACATTTTGGGTCGGCGATCAAGACCTAGGCTTATCAACTTTTCTTTCCAATCCAAGACCCTAATTCCATTCTCTTTTGTATTTTATTCACTTTCCTTTTGCGTCTCCATAGTGATTATATTCTCTTTCAATTCTGAATTCTCTTTTTACAATAATGACCCTGGAGGCACGTCATAATCGTTATTTGTGTTGGTATAATCAACTAGAGCGGTCTATGTTCTTCTGCTGCTGAATATAACTCATGGTGCTAGGATACGGCCATGTCAATGGCTTCAAATGATATTGCAAGATGCATCTATATACTAAATCCTATCATTTGTTGGTGCACCCTAACCCTATTATTCATTGAATTATTTCTTCTTGCCATTTTCATAATCGAAATTTAGGTTTTGATTTTGTTAAAAGCACACTCGATGAGATTGATACGACCGTGGCTCAGTGTGCTGCTGGACTGATCTTAAATGGTATTCTGATTTGGATTTTGGTCAGTTATGCCTTTTACTTTTTAGACGTAATTTTTTTTAAATGGTGCTTTCCTTTTGTTCCTAAGTTGATATTTAATGACATTCTTGCATAGGTAAATATTAAACTGAAGAGAATAAAACACTCTGGCGTATGACAGCGTAGCTTTGAAACTATGGGAAGCACATTTTAAACTGAACTTCACAGAACGTGCTTCTCTGGCTTTATTTTTTTGTTACTCTTTCATTTGGAAATATTAGCAAATGCCGAAAACGTTTTTTATAGTGTTTTCCTGTGGAAATGAAAGAAGATGAGGAGATGAAAGATATGTTAATATAAGAGTATATTAATTCTTTATGAAGGTACGTAATTCTAGAAGATTATTTTGTTCGCAACATTTACAATTAAAAAAGAAAGTAAGAAAAAGATATTGGACATATGTTGTAACTTCGTTTAGTTCTCTTCCTATGACAAGATAATCCCTTCCCATGCTAACTGTATTTTTTAAAATGAATAATGAGCTAGGAATATTAAGATTCAGTTGCGATTCCACATAAATTAAAGTTGGCTAAATTCTAGCACATTAATTTTACCTATGGCATAAGAGGAAAAGTCACGATTAAGCTTTGTTAGTTGTGGGATTTACACACTTTATCATTGTCATTGCAGAGGTTACCTATCCATCCTCATGAGTTTGGGACCTTCGAGTCCCATAATTCCGTTTGTTTACATTTTATACTATTCTTTGGTAGCTTGAAGATTAAGATTTATAAGTATAATGATCTACGCTTCAAAGCATTTGTTTTAGAGTTTGGGATGATGGAATTTTTAAACCAAAAGCTTAAATCATGTATATTAAATAGTATTTTCAAAGAAAATGACATTGCTTTTGATATACCGTTCCTTGATCTCAATGCTTTTTGCCACAAATATGCACATATTCCCAACACTAGCATCAGGCTTAACAGTAAATTCTTTTTTTTTTTTTGGGTTTCATTTGCAGAGGGCACAAGTTGTGGAAAGAGTAGTGAAGGTCCTTTGTTCTAGACTCACAAATATGGAGCTACTGTTCTTTTGTCGAGACTAATAATGGATGCATTGTACACATTGTGTTCAGTACCTTACTGATGCTCTCCTGCAAGCTTCGGTGGTGGTGGTGGTGGTGGATGAGACTTTGAGCAAGGAAATTGAGGCCAGCATCTCTTTGTCTCTAGATTTTATTACAGTTTGATTTCTTAGTCGCAGCCTTATAATTTAATTTCTTTGAATTCTAAGATCAATTAAAGCTCAGTTTATAAGGATTTCCTTGAATTCTAAGATCAATTATAAGCTCACTTTATAGGATTTTGTTTTCTCGATATTGCTTTGACTGCTCTCACTATATATGATTAATATGATTCCTAAAATGCATAGCATCTAGCATTAATTTCATTTTGGTGACCCTATACTTGTGCCCTTGCAAGGAAAAAGCCCGTTTAGTTAGAAAAGGGGAACGATGCTAGTGTTTATAGGTGAAAATGTTTTCTGTTGATTTTTGTAATTGCAGGTGTGAAAGTGAGAAACAATTTAAACCATAAACAATGTACTGCAAGGGAGTACTTTTAAATTCAAGAGATCAATCTGTACAAGTCCGGCCTGAACCAAGAAATGGTCGTTCCAAACTTGCTTCAGTCACAAAGTGGAGGAGAAGGTTTGGTTTAGGGAGGGAAGCGAAGAGAGTGTTGAGGCCAGAATAATTCTTGAAGAGCAGTGTTTGACTTGTATCAGAAGGTGAGAGCTTTGATAAAGCTAACAAGAGTTTCCTTTCTGAGTGTGGTATTTTCCCTCACCAAGAACTTGTGTCTCTGGTGGAAATAGGTGAGCCTACTAATACAAGTCCAAAAAGAAACGTACACTAGCCTCTTAAGAAAAGAAAATGGATGAGTTAAATGGGAAGAGGTGGTAACGCCTGGTATTGATAGGATTTGATGGAATTGATGTCCCATAATGAAGGAGTGTTTCACCATTGCTTCTTTCATTTAATAACCTCCTTAATCTTATTACACTATCTTGAAACGTGCATTTGAGTATGCCGCACGCTATAGACCACCAAACCAAAACCCTAATGAGCGTCCCCAAGTTTTTGTTGATGTCTCGAATGTTTTTGGAAAACATGAAGCATGTTGTTGTGGCTTGGAAAGTCAAGCTAGGGAGACTTGCTTGCCTGGTGACCTTCGATGGTCGAGATTTTGCATTTTTAGAGGAGGGGAAACCGTTGATCGTTGCGCGCCTTTGCTTTTCGTAGCCGCGTAGTGGTGGCGCGACTAGATTGGCATGCCGTTGGCATGGCATGGTTTGGCGTGGCCAAACTTAGGTTTTTGTGCCAAAGGTTACCATGTGTCTTCTGGTAACCTTGGATGGCTAGGATTTTCTCCTGGGATTGAAGGGCAACCGTTTGATTATGGAACGCCTTCGTTTTGGTAGTCGTGTAGTGAGGGCCTACAGGGTGGCACGACTAGGATGTACTTAAGCTTGGCCTATAGGGCCAAAGGTTCGCCTTGGGCATGGCTAGCTTTGTCTAGGTGCGATTTTGTCTTGGCCTGTGGCGCCAAGGGTTTTCCATGGGCGTATTGCGTATCCAGGGCCAAGGAAAGGGAGCTTGGCTTGGCATGACGTGACTAGTACAGCTAGGGCCAAGGAAGAGTATGTTTGGCATGGCGCGGCTAGCTTGGCTAGGTTTGGTTTGGCTTTCCATGTGAGGCAAAGGGTTTTCCATGGAAATATGGCATGGCTAGGGCCAAGGAAAGATCCTTTGGCTTGGAATGACGTGACTAGCATAGCTAGGGCCAAGGTAGAGTGTGTTTGGGATGGCGCGGCTAGCTTGGCTAGGTTTGGTTTGGCTTGACATGTGGGGACAAGGGTTTTCCATGGAAGTATGGCATGGCTAGGGCCAAGGCAAGAGAGCTTGGCTTGGCATGACGTGACTAGCATTTCTAGGACCAAGGCAGAGTGCATTTGGAATGGCGCGGCTAGCTTGTCTAGGTTTGGTTTGGCTTGGCATGTGGGGCCAAGGGTTTGCCATGGACGTATGGCATGTCTAGGGACAAGGTAAGGGCGTTTTGGCATGGCGCGGCTAGCTTGGCTAGGTGCGTGACCAAGCTATGGTTTTGGGCCAAAGGTCGTGAGGTGTCCTTAAACGGCCAGGATTTGCTCAAGGGATTGAAGGGCAACCGTTGATTGTTGCACGCCTACGTTCTAGTAGCCGCGTAGTGCGGGCTAATAGGGTGGCACGGATAGAGGGGCCATGGCGAGATGTCTTTGGCATGGCGCAGCTAGCTTGGCTAGGTGCGTTACCAAGCTAGGGTTTTGGGACAAAGGTCGCGAGGTGACCTTAGACGGCCAGGATTTCTCCTGGGATTGAAGGGAAACCGTTGATTATTGCACGCCTTCGTTTTGGTAGCCGCATAGTGAGGGCCAATAGGGTGGCGCGGCTAAAGTGGCCATGGAGAGATGTGTTTGGCATGGCGCGGTCGGTGTGGCGGGCATGATTTTCCATTGGCACAGAGGTGGGGCTAGCATGGTTGGCATGCTTTGGCACTGTTGGTGTGTCTGGCATGATTTTCCATTGGCACAGAGGTGCGGCTAGCATGGTTGGCATGCATTGGCGCGGTTGGTGTGGATGGCATGATTTTCCATTGGCACAGAGGTGCGGATAGCATGGTTGGCATGCTTTGGCGCGGTTGGTGTGGCTGGCATGATTTTCCATTGGCACAGAGGTGCGGTTAGCATGGTTGGCATGCCTTGGCGGGTTTGGTGTGGCTGGCATGATTTGCCATTGGCACAGAGGTGCGGCTAGCATGGTGGGCATGCTTTGGCGCGGTTGGTGTGGCTGGCATGATTTTCCATTGGCACAGAGGTGCAGCTAGCATGGTTGGCATGCTTTGGCGCGGTCGGTGTGGCTTGCATGATTTTCCATTGGCACACGTGAGAATTAGGGTTTGGCTTGTCGTAACCCTAATTTGAAAAATATACCTCGGTAATTATTTTAGAGACACATTAAAGGTTTCAGTAAATGTGCCTAGTAAATGCTTTATCACTTAAATGTTGTTACGTCACAGTCTGCTAGGGTTTAGTTTTTTACGATTTTAACCCTAAACTAAAAACCACCATCAACAGCTTGTTTTCCTACTGCAGAGCTATTAGTGGGTCCATTTTTCCAAGATGAATAGAATGAAAAGTGTAGGTTTTCCCAGTCATTTAGGTGAGAAATCAAAATGAACTCTTGTATTCTTTTATTCAAATTCTTTGGATTTTCTTACTTGCGTGTTATTTGTTATCAAGTGTGTTTACTATTCTTCCATCATGTTTCCGACATATACAAAATGCAGATCTTAACAGTTATAGTAAGGGTTCTTTTAGCATGTATATATACTTATGGGTCGTTAGAAGCTGTAGACTTGGATAAGTGGAGAGTTTTGTTAGGTATTATTGTTGGTTAGAAGCCGACTACTCCTTGGATATTTTAATGGAGCAAAATCTGTTATTTTTTTCCCTTTCTAATGTTTTAACATGAGATAGAATATTCAAACATAGCAAAGAGGGTTTTTTTTTTTTTGATTGATCGATCGAAAACTAATGTAATGAAATTATTTTAATGAATAAAAAGGTTCTACTTATTATTTATTAACGAATAAATATACTTATGTACCTGAAGAACTCTAATCACCTTCCCTGATTTCTCATACCTTAAGACTATACAATCTCAGAGTTATATTTTCGTTTTTGTTCTTCTTCACCAAACTATATTATAACGTCACACGTTATAGTAGACCATATCCTTCGATTTTTTTCGACTCACATACACTGAAAGAGAATGAATTACAGTGATTTAATGGGCGTCATTGTTATTGGATTATTTGTTCATTTGGCGTTGTTGTTTAAAAATTCATAAATGTCAAAAAGAGGCTTAATGCATTGCGACAGGGTGAGGGGAAGCCCCGCCACACTATGTCAAAAATCCTAAGACTAAATCAGAAATCAACACCAAATTAAAAATCCTAAACAACGAGGCGAGGCGAAGCCGAGCAACACCAAATTAAAAATGTATCGGGACGGGGCGAGGCGAAGCCGAGCCACACCTAATCAAAAATGTATCTCAACGGGTAGGGGCGAAGCCCCACGACACCTAATAAAAAATACGCGACGGGGTGGGCGAAGCTGTGAAACACCAAATAAAAAATGCATCGGAACGGGGCGAGGCAAAGCCGAAGCCGAGTCACACCTAACCAAAAAGGAATCGCGACGGGAGGGGTGAAGTTGTGCAACACCAAATAAAAAATACATCATGACGGGGCGAGGCGAAGCCGATGCCGAGCCACACCTAATTAAAAATGTATCGTGATGGGGCGGGGCGAAACCCCACCTAATAAAAAATACACGACGGGGCGAGGCGAAGCCACATCACACCAAATCAAAAATATGGTTAAAACTACGCTCGGGCACAAAATCTAGTTCTTATTTAAATTGCCTCATTTCATTAATGTGGCGAACCAGTCCAAGCACTTACATTTGGAAGCAACGGGCCAACGGCCTTTTGATGTGGCAAGCACATTACTTCCACATAGAGTCGACGTAGGTTAAGAATATAGAAAACAGAAAAGTCACCATATTACTCCTCTAAACACATCGAATCAGACCTAGAGAAAAAGAACACAAAAAATGTAAGCTTAATAATCACGATTTCCTTGGATACCAAGTGAAACCTAGTGCACTCCTTTACCGTTTTCAAGGGCAGTGTTCTTCAAAATTCAGACCAGGGTTGTAATTCTAAAGAAAAGAACATCAAGTCTTTCAACATTAAAATCTCACCTCAATGAAGGAAAGTGTAGGTATCCAAATGCTAATTCGTTTGGATCAAGACATGTTTAGGTGAAAGGGAAAAAATTCAAGTAATAACATAATAAAAAAAATTAAGTAAAGCGGTAAATTTTAGCAAATTTGGAGATATTATGAGTGTATAACCATACATGGTTAACCACCATTTGGAGTCAAGTGGTACATTTAGAATAATATAGTCAAATTAAGCACACACTTGAGCAATAAACAATCTACAGTATTTCGAAAAGATCCCATACGGGCCATACCCACCACCATTGAGCTAAATACGTTAGAAAAATAGAAGGAAAAATCTCGCACAAGAAACTCTTCACTAACTTTGTAGGGCATAACTTCAATAGTATAAAGCACAGTTTGGCTAACTTTGCCTATCTGAGTGGTGGTCAGGATTTATCCTTGGCAAAGATAAATCAAAGGTTGTGGTTCTCCGTGCCACACCCTACAAGTCGCACACGTGGTGTTCATTCCAATATTATGAATTAAAAATGAATACTCAAGTTAAGATATGGAATTTCAAAAATTATAACGGGGAGGTTCGAAATTATAACGGGGAGGTTCGAACTCATGACCTATTGTGTCATAAGAGTGGCCTCTAACCATTGTTCCACCTTGGTTGGATTTGATAGAAAAGAGAAATCAACAGTGGTTGTTTGTTCAACTTAAATATTAATTAGTATAAGTGTTTTATTAATTAGTATAAGTGATTTGTCTAGAGAGAAGATAAATCTATGGCCATGGTTTGTTCAACTTAAATTGCTACATATCCAGTGAAATTTCTACAAATTAATCTGGTGATTTTGTCCTATCGTAGTTTTTACGAGGCATGCAATTAAATATCTAATAGTGATTTTAAAGGTATTTAATAATTAAAAAATTCTCTTATAAGTTTTGTTTATGCATGTATTGATTTAACTTGGGTTCTTTTTTATTTTTGTGTTAAGTTGATGACTTTTTAATTTGAATATATATTTGGTTAACAAACTTTGATACATATAGGGTATTTTATTTGTAGAACTGATGTTAGTCTCTCATTTTTCCCGTTAGCACTTTGTTTCGATCCCGTATTTGTAGACATTATTTGACTAATGTTGGGGTATTTGTTTAATCTCAAGGACGATTAAACCCAATGTGTGTTGTATACATTGAAGGCGACAGAAGTTTGTGTCGGCTCTACCTTGAAACTAATAATTTTTCTTCGGAAGGTTAGTTGAATTTATGTAGATACAAATATCAATATGACTATGCTCTTTAAAACTCCAAATTACTTGAGTAACACTAGATGTGAGAACGTCATTCATGCACTACTTAGCATAGTTGGTGTGAAATCTTTTTATCCACAAATTTCTTCAATTTTATGTTATCAATATGATTGAGAAAGAATCTTACACATGTTTTGATTTACTATTATAAGTTTATTTTTTCAACTCACATGTGTAAATCTCAGACTTCCAATAGCCAAGGGTTCTTCATTTTTATAACTCTCACATTTGCAAAAAATAAATAAATATTGTTTATCTATAGTAGGAAAAATATTATGGGTTTTTGCTTCACTCCATAGAGCCTTAGTTATCAATAATTTCGGAACAAATGTATTCATAAACATCATGAAGTTGGATTGGCAGTTTAGGTATATTACTGTTAGATGAAATATTCTTTTTGAAGTTTGAAACTATAATATGATGGAACAATAAATGGGGAAATTTTTTATTTACTGTATTTTTTTTCTTTTCATGTTGGCACAACATTATTACTCCGTTCAGATAATAAATTGGAATAACATGCTTAAGTAAAAAATAAAAAGATCAGGTAACCCATTTTGTTTCCCAAAACCTATTTAAATATCAAAATAATTACTCACGAACAAAATGAAGCAAGAGGAATGTGAACAATATCGTATTAGAGACAAAACATCCTGTGCCGTTACGGCACGGGTTAAGATCTAGTACTTATTAAGCCAAGATCAAACGATGTGGTTTTTTATGATGGACAGTGCTGGGAGTTCTGTTGGCCAAAGCTTTAGCACTACTGGTTGGCTAATTCCTCGAAGTACATTTCTTTGACATCGAAATGAAAGCTCTTCCAGTATTTTGGTTTGAATGTTGTATGCCAAAACGCAGTTGGTAATACTAAGCAAAACAACATTCTTGTCTTGTGGATTGAAGCCAAGAACATCTGAATGCCACATGCGTTTAGGAATATCACTTAGCTTTAGATTGTCTAGTGTATTGAAACCAAGAACACGTGAAAATATCATGCCTTCAAGAATATCACTGAGCTTTATATTTTCTAGTGGATTGAAATAACCAAGAGCACGTGAAAATTTCTTGCGTTCAAGAATATGATCACTTAGATTTATATCTTTATGCAACAACTGCCAGTTCTCCTTAAGCACCCAGACACTCAAACTCAAGTCGATCCTCCTAGCGTAACAGATTAAACCTTCGGACACATTAAGACACTGACTGCTAACTGCACCACCACCTCCTACCTGGTCAGCCGGCAATTCAATCAACCTACATTTTTTTTTGTTTACATTGTAAGCCAGAATTTTGTTTGTATTTGCAATCCAAAGCAAATCCCCATTATGGCTAACTAAACCGTTACTCCCAAGAACCTCCCAACTGATATCTTCAGGGCATGAAACTTCACAGATCGTCCATTCACTGGTATCAGAAGAAAATATATGAATGCTGAATTTTCTCCTTTCCTCTCCAAATTCAGGGATCCGCACAACTTTGTAATTTGTAGATGGTAAGCACTCGCATATGAAACCAGTCATAGTCTTACAATTAGATACAACATCTTTGGGTGGTGGAGGAAGCAAAACCCATTTTGCAGTGAGAAGATTAAATACAACATAAGTAATCTGATTAAATAGTGATGTTGAAAACACAACCAAACCATTACTTGAACCCATAGCATACACTATTTCATATAGTTCCTTATTTGGAATGAATTTAGATGGTGCCCCAACACACGCTATTGCAGATGAAAAAACCTTTGGAGCAGTTAAAATATCATCTTTGTGTGAACAAATAATGTGAGCTACAGCCCATGGGACAGATTTATTATATGAGCTGTTATGTTTCATCCACTTTTTGATAGAAGTGAAAACCATTCCTTTGAAACACACTTAAACTTGAAGATCAAATTTAAAGGAAGAAAAACAAAGATTTCAAACCATATCCGCTGCAAGGTTAGTATATTTGCAGCATTCAGATGACGGCAGTTCATCACTTTGGAGATCGGATCTCCAAAGTAATGAACTAAAGAAACTAGAAGAAAAACTCAACTTCCGCCTCTTATTCATCATCATCTTCGGAATAAAGCAAAATACAAAAGAGAGAAACTAAAGAAGCCAGGAGAAGGGTTTAGAATTGAGAAGAAGAATTATAATCAGAGTTTGCACAATATACACCACAAAATTTGAAACTTTACATGCTAGGAATGCCAAGTCTATTCACGCACGGTACCTCTGTTGTACGAGGCCCATACCCGCATCCGTAACGCTAGATGCCCGGGAATTTCTTGGATGACCCTCTTTACGTCACCAAGTATTTCTTCATATTCCGTTAACTATGATGACCCTAGGATTAAGTGATTTCGCACATCAAAACCTAAATATATTCTTACCAAAACAAATAGTCTCATAGTTAACATTATTCCAAAGATTGAATTTTATATCGGGTTAATTGGTTTTTGGTACTAACATTTTGTCCAAACTTAGTGTTTGGTCTAACATTTGTCCAACTTAGGGGTTGGTACCTAGAAATAACGTTGACTTCCGTTGACTCAGTTGAGTCCAAATTTAATTCAATTAAAATCTTACATATTTATGCATTTACTATACTACCCTTTATTTGCTAAACATTTACATCACCACTGCCGCAACCACCATCAACATCATATCACGACCACCAATTAAAAAAAAAATCAACCCACCACATCTAGTTTATTTGATATCTTATAGATGATATGTTCACAGTATACGGAGCTTGGCAGAACCGGTTTTGAATTTCTTTCGAGCACTTGATATGCCTACCAATGGTTGGTTTTGTTATCTTCATTTCGTTCGAGTTCCCTACAAAATATTAAAATCTAATACAAACCCAATTTAATTAATTTGTTACAAACACGAAAATCGTTCTCAGTCCACACCATTCATGAACTTAAACTAACGGCATCAGAAGAATTTCTTGACTGGTTTTTCGGCAAGAAACTCAACCAAAAACAATTCGAATCCAACAAAAACCCATTCAAATCCCTGTATCAAACTCGAACAGATTTATATCCTATTCCTTCGCTTAAAAAAAATTCATTTCCCTTAAATCACTTTGATTTCTAGGGTTAATATAATATATTATCAGACACAAAGTTTGAGGGTCTGAAGTAAAATAAAATAAAATTGGGTTGTAATTAAAATAGCTAATTGATTATGAGATCTGAAGAAATATAGAGAAGAGAAATATGATGATTGAAGAGTGCAGGATCCTAATAAGTTCTAAAAATAAGATATTGGATCTGAGGAGGAGGGTATGAATTGCATCTATCACCCTCATTTATCGGGAGTAGCAGCGGCTATTCAACTGTTTTGCAACTCAAAACTCTACCCAAAACTCTAATACTTCTCTTACACATACACCATTCACAACCAAAACGATGGCATGAAATACCCATTCCTTCCTTTCTCGGATTCACACTCGAGTTTGTGGAAGAAATAAACTCTAGCAGCGCTTCTCTCTGTTCGCACAGGCGGCGGAATAACAATAGAGAAATCGATAAGGTTAAGGGAATAATCTCTTACCGTTGGCTACATGGTTTCATCAAAACAGTTGGATCTTAGACCCTTTCCAGGGTATATTTGTAAATTACATATTATTTATTTCAGAAAAACAATTTAAGACAGCTCAAAAACGGTCAAAGACAGTCAACGTTATTTCTAAGTACCAACCCCTAAGTTGGACAAATATTAGACCAAACACTAACTTTGGACAAAATGTTAGTACCAAACACCAAATAACCCTTTTATATCTTCACTTTTTTTTTAATAAGAAAAGAAATTCTATTCGAAGTTTAATGAAAGACATTTTCTAAATCCTATCCAGCTAGGAGTTTGTTCTAACCAACTTTCTCTAACAAAGTTTGAAATAGCATGTTTTGCAAGTCTATGCGCTTCTTTATTTCCCTCTCTAGATTCAAAAGTACACAACCAGGAATCAAAAGAACTCTCTAAAAGAACAATGATTTCTTCAATCCAAGAATTTGTTGTCCATTGGACTGCACTTCTTGCACCATTAATAGCGTTTACTACACAACGACAATCTCCCTATAGATGTAATCTTCTAATCCCTTTTTCCTTTGCACACCTTACTGCCATTAAAGCTTCTGCAGCTTCAGCTCCTTCGGGTGTGTCTGCTGTTGTAAACCAGGATCTAAGTCCATGTTGCGCACCTGCAAAATCCCTAATTATTAGTCCCAGTCCTGCGTTACCAGTTTCTTTAATAAATGAAGCATCAAAATTAACTTTTAAGATACCAGTAGAAGGAGGTTTCCAACTAATTGGATGTCTACTGTTATCCAAACCATTTCCAACAGAACAAGGAATACAAGTTGCTTTCCAATCATTATAATATCGATTTATCAAGTTAGAGATACTTCCTACATGAGGATGTGCTTTTTCAAAAACTAGATTGCATCTAGCTTTCCATAAGAACCATAGAATTACTCCAGCTTTTCCTTCTAGCATCGTACTGTGTTGCGCATGGACATTAGTAGGTGTAGCAAAAGTATGAACAATCCAATCATCAAAGCTAGCATTACTCACAGAAGATGCAAGACTTCTGTCACACATAGACCACACCTCTTTCGAAACGTCACAATCAAAGAATAGGTGTTTCATAGTTTCAAGGGAGGCATTACAGAAGGGACATAATGTCGACCTATTACCCGCAAAACTAGTGAATCTATCTCCAACTGGCAAACATCCAGTTATGCATTTCTATAGAAAATGTAGAATTCTAGGAGGGACTTTCTGTTTCCAGAAAGCTTTCCAATTAACACCATTAGAAGAGTTGGTAATACCATTTTGAGCATGATACTCATTAAGAATAACCCTATAGGCTGATTTTACATTAAAAAGGCCATTATGTTCAGGGAGCCATCTTAAGGTGTCAGTACCACTACCTGGGATACGAATTTTTAAGATTTATCTAACTGTTTCATGATTAAACAAATCTTCTAAGATATGAACTTTCCAAGAAAGGTTCTTTGTTTCTATGAGTTGGTTAACATAGCACATTTCAGAAGACGCAAATGTAGAATCAACTAGCCCATATATACCGGGTACCCATCTATCTTTCCAAATATTAATTTTTTCCCCATTAGCTAATTCCCAATAGCTATATTTCCTAACATACTCTAGGCCTTCCAAAACACCCTTCCAAACCCAAGAGCCATTACTAGCACAGTTCCCATGAAGAGCATTGGCATTACTAACCATAGATCATCAGGAGATGAAACCATCCTCCAAGCTAACTTAGTTAACAGAGCTTTATTCATGATATCTGTCTTTTTAATACCCATTCCTCCTTGACACTTTGGCTTAGCCACATCATCCCATCTTCTTGGGTAGCCTCCCCTGCCATTTTTCTTCTTATTCCACCAGAATTTTCTTTGGATGGAGTCCATTTGTTCTGTAAGTTTTTTAGGCATAGGAAAAACAGCAAGGTGATGATTAGCTGAATTTCCCAACACAGTCTGAACTAGAATGGTCATTTCTGGTTGACTAAGAAACTTCCAAGTGTGAAGATTCTCACCATATCTATCTAATAACCCACCAAAGGTTTGCATCTTATTTTTCTGAATAAGAAGAGGGACACCTAAATATTTATCATTTAAAGCCAGTTTCTTGATATGTAAAATATTTGAGATATCATTCTTAACAACATTAGGAACTTTGGGACTAAAATCCATACCTGATTTGTCAAAATTGACAGATTGGCCAGAGAAGAGACTGAATTTATCAATAATCTTAGCTAAACTTCTAGCTTCACTAGTATTAGCTTTGGTGAAAATTAAACAATCATCAGCAAAAAATAAATGGGAAACAGATGGGCTAGAGTTATTTACCTTCATGCCATGTATACTGCCACTTTGTTCATCTTTTAAAAGGGCTCTAGAAAAGGAGTCCATACAGAGAATAAACAGGTAAGGAGACAACGGGTCTCCTTGTCTCAAACCTCTTTGAGGTTTGAAAACATCTCCAGGTGAGCCATTCAACATAATTTAAGTAGAAACAGTGGATAAACATTGTTCAATCATACCACACCAATCTTCACAGAAACCAAGTTTCTTAAGAGTTCCTAATAAGAAATCCCATTCTATCCTATCAAAAGCTTTAGACATGTCTAATTTTACATCCATCCAACCTTTTTGGGCCTTAATTTTTTTCATAGTGTCAACAAGTTCATGGGCAATCACTATGTTATCTGTAATTAGTCTACCAGGAAAGAATGCAGTTTGATTAGGATAAATAATTCTATTCAGTAAAGTTTTGAGTCTACTAGATAGAATTTTAGATATAATTTTATAAACTACATTGCATAGACTAATAGGTCGAAAGTCAGCTGCATTCTTAGGGAAATTGATTTTTGGGATTAAAGCAGTAAAATTATGATTCAGCTGTTTTAACATATGTTTAGAATGAAAAAAACTTTGAACCAAACTTACAATGGAATCTCATACAGTGTCCCACACTTCCTGATAGAATCCTGGAGGGAAACCATCAGGACCAGGAGTGGTCCAAGCCTGCATGCTAAAGACAGTAGATTTAATTTCTTCAACAGTAGGAATCTTTGTGAGCATTGCATTATCTTCCTCAGTAATACATGGAATGATATTATCTAAATACTCAGCTGGGTTTGGAGGACTGTTAGTTCTGCTCATGTTTAGAAAATGGGATTTAAGAGTTTCAGCAATATCATTCCTATTGGTTAGCCAAATACCAAGATTGTTCTGCAAAGTATCTATTTGGGTTCTTTTTTTCCTAAAATTGCTTTATTATGGAAATACCTGGTATTCCTATCACCCAATTTAAAGAATTCATCCTTACCTCTCTGCTTCCAATAATCTTCTTCTTCATCATACCAAAAAGTTAGTCTTTTATTAAGATCTAGAATAATATCAGAAGATATATTATAACCATTAGCAAGGAGATTAGAAATATGATCTTCTATTTTAGCTATTTGAGTAGAGATATTACCAAAATGGATATAATTCCATCCCCTCAGATCTTTCTTAGCACCATATAAGAACTTACAGTGTTTGAAAGCAGCAGACCCCTCATAAGTAGCTCACCAGCTATTTTTGATAACCTCCTTATAAGTAGAATCTCGAAACCAAGTCCTGTTAAACCTAAATGGTTTACTAGTACTACTCTCATTTGGAGCAGTAGAGAGAAGGATTGGGCAATGGTCGCTTGCCATGGGAACTAAATGATAGACCTTAGCAGAAGGATAATTATTCATCCAATCTAAAGTTGAAGCTACCCTATCCATCCTTTCTAAAATGAGTTCTTCCCCTTCTCTTCTATTGGTCCAAGTATAAGGATTACCTATAAAATCTAAGGAGTGAAGATTTGCATTATCTAGAATGTCTTTAAATTTGTCTAATTGTTCTTGACTAACCAAATTACCTCCCTCTTTTTCATTTTGATTAATAATAAAATTTAGATCTCCTATAACAGACCATGGAAATCTATAGTGTTGAGCTAAATTATTCATTAAGTTCCATTGCTGGTTCCTAATATCTTCACTAAGAGAGCCATATAAGAAAGAGATGAGAGACTGATTAGTCCTAGCATCAATTTTTACCAGACAATTTATTATATTGAGATTGCAATCAACTATTTGAATATTTATCCCATATTTCCTTAATAAACACAAACCACCAGACATACCAATATGGTCACAGAAGGCATCATTCGAAAAATTCAATTTAGACGTATAAATTTTCATTTTCTGAATTTGATTCTTAGTTTCACTAAGGAAGATAATATCGGGATCATTAGACCTTATCAAATCTTTGAGATGTTGTCTAGTATATTTATTTCCAAACCCATAAACATTCCAGGAGAGAAACTTCATTTTATGCACACAAAAACAATTGAAATGAACAAGCAACAAGTTATTAAAACAAATATTTAACTGAAAACAGAAGCAGAATTTGATAAAATTTTAGTAAAAAACACTAAAGAAATGTCTAGAGATTACCTCATTCCCCCCTGCAGTAGAAACAAATTGTTTGTCCTTTTGTGGAATTCTAGCTGTTGTTAGTTTCACCATTTCCACTTCATTGTTATCAGTGCTTTCCTTTTCAGTAATTTGACCAATATTTCCTTCTTCAATTCCTATAAATCGTTGTCTCTTTCCCAGTCTCCCATTAACCTCATCAGTTTCTGGTATATCTTGAATCTTGATTTTGATTCCGTGTTTTGGAGGTACAAATGGAGCAGCTTTGGCAAGTATTCTATTCATAGGTTTGGGAGTAGTGCTCGCAGTGCTTTTAACTGGTTGCTTTGTCATAAGTTTCCCAACTCCTCCAAAAGGTAGCGGCTTATCATGAATTGCTTTCACATATACTGCTGCATCCTTACAAGCATCCTTGCAGTGGTTAATCATAAAACATTCTTTACATAGCTTATGAGGTTGCTTTTCATAGTAGAATCTTACCCATTTCGTGACTCCAGCAGCCGTGATTGCCAAAACCCCTCTTCTTAGTGGTGTGGTTAGCTCAATTTCACACATACTTTTACTGGTGTGCCATCTACTGGTATTGCATTTGAAGGTTCTATTGCAAGTACTTCTCCTAATAGTTTCCCCATATCTTCCACTGATCTTATGTTCATGTGTTCCGGTTGTAGATACTTCAGTTGGATCCAGTATACTTGCTTAGTCCAATTCAAATTTTGGTAAACTAATCCTTGATAGTAGTCAAACAAGATGCACAGATACCCATCAATGTTCCATGGACCCTCAGCAATTACTCGATCTACTACATCCTTCTCCACAGCCGCATGACCTATTTTTCCTTCAGAAATTATCTTTCCTATCAAACAGAAATCCCATTCTCCATTTTCAGAAGTTTCATTATCAGGCACATCCTGTTGCAGTACTAGAATATCTTCCGCAGCATTCAACTCAATTGTTTCTTTCCTGAATCTCATAGCTAGGTCAGAAACTTCCATGTTTTTGCTGGTTTCAATACTATTTGAAGTGTTGTTTCTGGCCATTTTATTGATGAACTGAGGGATTCTATTCACTTGAATAAGAATATGAGTTTTAGGGTTTAGATAAATACATTTCAAAATAGGTTTACTGAAATTATGAGGGGCATACAATCCCTGAATATTTGTAATTGAGCGAAATTTATGCATGGTTGAAACAGAAAGGGAAAGAAATTGAGTTGTTATTGACCAAAACAGAAGGAGGGATTCAAATAATTCAAATTTGTACCGGATTTTCCTCTTTTTCCTTGAACGATTCACCCATCTATTTCTTGGATTGATTGAGACCACCTTGAATCGGACTATCTCCATGAGAGCACTTTTAACGATGAAATTTCCACATGAAACTGTAGCTTCAACAAGCAGGAAAACAACAGCAGCAAACGCTATAATTACCACATTAAACCAGGCCAACGCCATTTTGGACAAATCAATCTGTAAACACAAGGGAGAAAAGAAAAATGAAACCTAATTAGACATTAAGGTTAAAATCAAAATCAAGTTTTGAAAAGCATATAGATCGAATCAAAGGTTTTGAAAATAAAAAGACTCCCAACTCTAATCAAATAAGAAATTGGGTAAGACCCTCCAATACTTATGAATTCTTATTTCTCTTAGATAGTGTACATTTCTTAAGTGAGGATGAAAAAAAAAAAAAAAAATTGTGGAGGGAGAATTGGTCAAGGACTTTGGGGAGGTAGCTATGGGCCAAAAATTGTGCAAGCTAAACTGGGATGTTCAACTTAGCGGACGTTTCTAGCTTAATGTAAACATTTTGGTTTTGAGATGGTGGTCATCACTCATCACATAGCCTAGACTTTGTTCACGGCTGGCGCTTGACACCTATGACAATTTCGCGGCTAGCTTTCGTGGCCCATACTTGTATGCGAAATTGGGTTGTTTACAAATGCATTATCATATCTGAAGTTAATAAATTTGTAAAGAATCGGAATTTTTTACCTAATTTCTTTTACAATATTTTGGTTAAAAAGGCCTTAGATGTGAATTTCTGGGTGTATAAGACATGTAAAATATGACTCTGGGTGAAATAGCCAAGGATTCAAATTCAAGGTTCTAATATCTTTTTTTTTGGATATTCTCCCAACCTTTATAACCGATTATTATATCTACTTACTAAAATACCCCTTTTATCATCACTCCACCAACCTCTTCTTCCTCTTCAGACGACGACGATGGAAAATTGGTGTTGTTGATTGATTTAAAGGAGAGATATAGATTGAATTAGTTGCTGGTGGTGATGTATTATCCTCCTGTAGCGAGAAATCATTAAGAAGACTATATATTAAATGGGTGGATTTTGAATTGATGTTGTTGATTTTGTAGACGTAAATCAAGATAAAGTTCAAGTATTACTTCCGAAATCAGAAGCAAATACATGGGTGGAAGTTAATGGAAACACCCCTAGCTACAGCTTTATTTATATCACTCACTCGAATGTAAATCAATGCTATGTGGGGTTCGTTTGCGGTGGTGGGTTTAATTTGGTTTTTTTTAATGGCAATCAATTATGAGTTGACAACAAAGTGAACAACAGTGATGACGTGAAACTGATTGAGAGGAAATGGAGTTAGAAAGTTTCGTTGTTGATTAAAACAAGGAGGAATTGATGGGATCTTACTGCAATTTTATTTTTGGTTGAATTGAGATGTACAAGGAGTTTCAACTGCAGATATTGATGATGTTGGTTTTGAGCAAATTGGGTATGTGTATTGTTTGAATATGCTTGGGGTTACTGTCAAATGCATGGAAGGACATGATGAATGGATTAAAAATCAGTAGAGAGCACATCTCTTCAAACCACCAATTGTGCATATATAGTGCTTGATACAATGCCTGAACCATCATAATATGGTTGGTCACTGTCAAATGATTTATGTAAGTTTCAGGTTAGTGATTAGTTCATTAAAATCACTAACCTGGGTGATTTCAAGGAGTACTTGGTACTGTGAGTACCCATACCCATCTGATGATGGCGTTGAATCGTGAGTACCCATACCCATCTGATGATGGCGTTGAATCGTGAGTACCCATTTTTTAATAATGCATATCCTTATTAAAAGATAAGTTGTGGGCAGGTTGCACTTGGGTGCATAATGCATGTTCTTATGGAAAATATAAGTTTTGTCCAAGCTGCACCTGGGTGCATAATGTATCCTCGGTCTGGATTGAAATAAAATTTTGGCCAGGTTGCACCTGGGTGCATAATGCGTATTGTTATAGAAAATAGGTTTTGACCAGGTGCACCTGGGTGCATAATGCACATTCTTACATGAAATAAATTTTGTCCAGGTTGTACCTAGGTGCATAATGTATATTCCTATAGAAAATAAATTTTGGACAAACTTTTTTTCGAGAAGAAATTTTGACCAAGTTGTACCTGGGTGCATAGTGCATATTCTTATAGGAAATAAATTTTGGTCAGGTTGGACCTGAGTGCATAATGTATACTCGGTGTGCGTTAATTTTTTTTTTTTTCGAATTTTATATCAACAATGGATCTTGTTTTGTAGAGATTTTCGAGCCCATTTCAAAAATATAAATTTCATTAAAATCCGACTTATATTTGGGAAGTTAAGACATTTCTCGCGAATAATTTTAATTGTAGAGAGAGAAAATAAATAAGAGAGAGAAAGGGAAAAAAATGAATAAAGTTTAAAACAAAGGGTATATATGGCTAATATTTCCCATGTCTTTTTCACCCAGACATATATTTTTCAAGTCCATTGCTCCCATGTATATATGGCCTATGGTCATATGACCCATTTTCCGATTTCTTTTATACCAAAATCGGAACCAGCTACGTAACATATTACAACACCAAAAGTAATACTATCGAGCTCCTCAAGAAGCTAATAACTTGGCTTTCGGAGGAAATGGGTTTTGAAGTGCATATTAGAGGAGGTACGTGGAGTGTTGGCCTTTGGAAAAATGCATGGGTATATATAATATATTGTCATGTAAGTAGGGCAGATTTTATAATCAATCACTAAACAAAAACACAAGTAAAATAAATTCAAACAAGGGTTTTATTATTGCGAGATTACAGAAAACAGGGGATCCAACCCTCCCTAGTGGGAGTCAACCCCCCTACCTCTCGCCCGCATTATGGACGAAAGGGGGTGAGCGGGTATTACAGTGGAACCATCAAGCATTTGCAACACTTGGAATGCTTTGTTCATTTCTAAAGAAATTTGCAGGATCAAATTTAGTCTTCACACGAACTAATCTGTCATAGTTATTCTTGAAGTAGTTACCACCCCAGACTTTAGCTTGTAAGTAAGTCGCTGTACCGTTTGTACTTTGACCTATATCAACATCTCTGTAGTTCACATATGCTGCTCTTGGATATTTAGATACATAAGGTGCCATATATGCATAGAGTCTTCTCATCCAGCTTACCCGTTCTTCATTATCTGCTAAACCTCCCCAATGTGTTAGATACAGGATTTGGTATATATTTCCTTCTCTATGTGGGAAAGGAATTGATGATTCTGAAATGTCATCCATTTTTCCACCGTAAGGAACAAAAATCAAAAGAGGGAAATCTTGTTCCAATAATCTTTTCCAAATTCCATCTAATCCCACTGTTGGAATGGGTACCTTCACGTAATCAGATTTGGCTTTGAAAAAGAACTTGGCTTGATTTCTATTGAGTAGATTTTCAAGAGGACCGTTAACGGGTAACCCATAAAAATATAGAGTAGATTGAACCCAACTCATTTCGGTACAATCATTAATCGTCAAGCCTAACTCAGGAAATCTTTGATTCATTAGACTTACGAGGTTTTCCTTATTTCCAAGATATATGGAGTTGAATGAAGCTCGCGCAATTCTACCGCCATTTTGATTAACGACGTCTAGTAAAACTCTGATGAAGAGTTCTTCAGGAAGATTATACGCGACCTCTTGCCACTTATACACAAGTGCAGTTGCACCTTGCGGTATTGTTTTGAAGATTGTAAAAACAGTGACGGTAGGTGGAACTGGGACCAATTTAACCTTCCAAGAAAGAACGATTCCAAAACTTCCCCCACCACCTCCTCTAATGGCCCAGAACAAGTCTTCTCCCATAGTTGCTTTGTCGAGAATTTGACCATCGACATTAACTATACGTGCATCAATGACTTGATCAGCTGCAAGGCCATATGATCTTAACAGGGTACCATAACCACCTCCACTGAAGTGGCCGCCAACACCGACAGTCGAGCAAATACCACCAGGAAACCCAAACGTTCGACTTTTTGCTTCAATGTTATAGTAAACTTCTCCTAGAGTTGCGCCGGATTGAATCCATGCAGTTTCGCTTTGTACATCCACAGCAACTGATCGAAGTTTGTTTAAATCAACGACCACGAATGGAACGTCAGATAGGTAAGATAGACCTTCATAATCATGTCCGCCACTACGAGTTTTGATCTGAATGTTGTTCTTTCTCGAACAAATTACAGATGCTTGGACATGAGATTCCACCAAAGGTGTAACTATAAGATAGGGTTTTGTTGTTGTGGGTGATAATAATCTTAGGTTTTGTATAGTCGATTCTAAGACGGCTGTATAATTCGCATTATTTGGTGTATAAACTGGTATTGAAGTTTGAGATTGTTGCGAAAGACATTGAAGAAAGTCGCTCTCAAATGAAGAGCTTCCCAATGCAATGCAGAAAACAAGAACAGCTAGTATAATGAAATGAGAGCTTGAATAAGTTGTCATGTTTATATTTCTCAAGTGGTTTTTATTTGTAAGAAGATGCACAAAGATTTGGCTATTTATTGGGCAGATATTTGATGACCCCCTGCCTCCACTTGCATGTAACAAGTTGGCCATTGACAAATTCATCACGTTGGAACCCTTGCTTACCACAAATATAAATAAATATAGATTTGTCGTCTCAATCCGCACTCTTGCATCCACTTCTATATGTCCCTTCGGGAAGACCCGATAAATTGGAACATCCACTTGTATGTAATCGGATGGGATGTCCAGACGCAAACACGGCCCGACACATAGACGAAGGCGCGGCAGTGTCTTGAAAAATCTGGATGAAACGTTATGAAATCAGCAGTATTTCACACTAATTTGGGAATGAATAAGCATGTATCTACTAGCGTTTTAACTTTTATACTTTAATAAACCGGACATTATTAGTATACAATTAAAAATCTGTGGGACAGATCATAGTCTGATATCACTAATAAGTAAGACGATTGGACATGCAACACTGACACATTCCAAAGAAGTCTGTTCCCTAGTTAGCAATTCCGAATTCGGAAAACGTACGGAACGGCATAGTACGGGTATTATTCGTATCCGTAAAATTCAAATTCGGTCAACGGTTCGTAATTCGATATTCGTTCGGAACGGCATACTACGTCGATTCGGTATTGGACATGCAACGCTGACACATTCCAAAGAAGTCTGTTCATGTTACAAAGGTAACAAATTACCACCAACAAATGCTTGCGAAAATGCATTAAGATTTTGGTGATGACAAATTTCGAATTAATAAACTGGTGTATCATTAAAAAATTAATAACAATTACAAAAATAAAATAACAAATAAATTGGATGGCTTGGAGCCCGCTTTTGCATCAATATGTGCAAGTTTTTACCATGCCACCACTTGCATGTAATCAGTGGCGAATCACAAATGCATCATGATGGAACCCTTACCACAAATATAAAATAAATAAAAATTTGCTGTCTCAATCCGCACTCCTGCATCCACTTGTATATATGTCCCTTCGGGGACATCCGATAAAATTGGAACATCCACTTATATGTAACTGCTGGGACAACGCGACATAGATACGGAGGCGCAGCAGTGTCTCAACACTTGTTAGTCTTAGACTGTTAATGCGGCATTCAAGTCAACGGAAATGCACAAGAAAAAAAAAAAAAAAACCCCTCCCTGTTGCTTTCACATCAGTATGTGCAAAAAAAATTCACATCAATGTCAGTATGACTCAATCATCACATTGTGGATGCATATATTACTTTACTGTAAACAGTTGGAAAAGGATAAGATTGGATAATACATTTTTGGCTGTGTTTTGTGTATACCGCGACAAATCAAATTGGAGAAGGCACTTGAGAATGAAAATAAGATAAAAAATAGTGAAAAAAGGAGAAAAAATAAAAATAAAGTATGTGCAGCCAAGGAAAAGGTGTATATGACCACCTTACAATCTCGCTATGAGCTATGCAACTTGAGGGTGTGCAGCCACTCAGTGGAACCCCACCTGCAACCAATGAGTACTGGTGCCATTTTCCGTTTCGCAGCAAGGTTTCCTGTGTTTAATTGGAAGAACAACTCAAAAATCATCATTTGTCATTGCTTTTAAAAGAAAAAAAAATCTCTTCCTCAAAACCAAAATTCGCCCCATCGAAAGGTGAGCGTGACACCCCGTGCAATTTTCTTGGAATGGGAGTTTTTGGCATAATATATATCAGATCGGTGCGTCCTATATTTTTTGTATTACTAAGCAGGTTTGGGTCAATGGGGCGAATTTCATGTCCCATGGTAATTTTTAGTCATGTCGTAATGATGTAGTTTTAGGCAAATTATCAGCGCCTATGTTTAACCGCATTTGGAGTCGGTGGTAAATTTAGAACCATATCAATAAACTCTGAGCTATGAGCCCGTGGATAGCAAATATCAGTCCCCTAATATTGAAGTCATCAAGAAGAACAGCAAGTTCAAAACGAGGGCAAAGAGTTGAAATGCCCCAATTTGGACAATTTGGAGGGATCATCTTCAAAAATGCCCCGAGTTCCAAAAAATTTGAACTGACCTATCTCCCTAACTTTTCGATCCAAAGTAGTTAAGTAATGAAATCGATACACATGTGAACTGGAACGGTGAGGAAAAGTCATATTCAACCCTAATTTTTATTAAATTGACATTTTCTTTTTAGAAAATGATCACCTTAATATTGTGACATGTGTCATATTCTTACCACCACCAACAACATTGCCGCAACCCGCAATGACGTCACTACCACGACCCCCGACACCACTGACGCTGCCAGTACCACCGCCATCACCATCGCTAGTGTCAGAACCACCGCCACAACAACCAACGCCACCAAGGACACCAGCGACGCCCCAGATCCACCGTCGACACCACCAGCACCGCCGCCACCACTACCATCATCGTCGTCATAACCGTCGCCACCGCCACCGCCACCACCACCCTTGAACCTTAAAACACTTAACCTGTAACCCTAAAACCCTCAACCCTAAAGGGATATTATTGCATTTTGTCACATGTAGGAAGTCACATATGTGTCAAACTCCCTGCTTAATTGGCTTGAATGGAAAAGTTAACCGATTGTGGCATTTTGATATTTTATAAATCCGGGGCATTTTTGCAACCATGCCTCCCAAATTGGGGCATTTTGACTATTCCTCCTTATTATAACTAAAGTTAATTTGTGAAATAGTCAGAATACTCGACCCAAAATTCTTTCACAGAGGCGTCACACAAAAATCTAAAACAACTAGTGAAACATATAACGACATCAATTGTAAAACTGACCTTCGAGCTCTTGGAGTAGTTAACATGACCTTCAAAGGCATCAATGGTAAGAGAATTGTCTTACCGTTATAAGCAAAACATTTGTTTGCAGGGGAAGGAAGACTGACGGTAGTCCTATAGGTTAATATCTTGGCTTTCATTTCCAACCTATCTTTTAAAGTATGCGGGCATCCAATTAAAAATTAAATGGGAACATTAAAAACCAATTAGAAATAAATAGGAAGGCTCTTCCATATTATATTTTAAGTTGATTATGGGGAAACGAGTAATGTGAGACTATTTTTCGTTCTAGAGGCCCCTCACGTGTAAATTTTGTTACTTGGCCTAAAATGTGGACCTACGTACGATTCACATGTACACCCAGTTAATTATGCGGAAACTTTGGTCACTCACTCGTACCTAGGTCCATGTTTTTAGGCCGAGTCACTCGTACGTAGGTCGTACGAGTCACCATCTACACCCAGATAATTATGGGGAAACTTAGGTCAATCACTCCTACCTACCTAGGTCCACGCTTTAGGCCGAGTCACTCGTACGTAGAATATAAGTATCTAACTTTGATCACTCACTCGTACCGAGGTCCACGTTTTTAGGCTGAGTCATTCATACGTAGGTCGTACGAGTCACATGTACACCCAGAAGATATTTGCTAACTCTTACCTACGATACCTACCTAGGTCGACGACGTTTTAGGACGAGTCAAGGGATAAACATTTTTTACACTCGAGTAATTGAGTAATTGTAGCACAACTAACTTTCTCTCTCCTCTCCCACTCTCTTCTCCCCTCTCCCACTTCAACCTTCACAAACTTTTAAGTATCTCCCTGAGCTCGGATTTGGTGCGTGCTCCGACCAAATCCGAGCTCCGATCTCGTTAGTTATTTAGTTTTGTTTTTATTTTATGTTTTGGGGGTTTTCAGGGTTCTTTTCTAAGGATTTGGGCCTTTTTTCTCTAGATCTAGGATGAGATATTGGGTTTTCTCTTCAATCTCACTTTTCCTCCTTCTGCTTTGTCTCCAACTTGTGTTAGATGGGTTTCGGCCGTGGTGGTGGTGATGCAGCTTGATCTTCTCATCTTTGTTCTATCCCAGGCTTTGTGTGATGTTCTTTGGGTTTTATGTTTTTACAGGGAAGAGTTCATCAGGAGGCAGTGTTCTTACTGTGAGATGGGTCGCCGATTTCGTTGGATTTTCTTGCTAATCCATCTATTTTTCTCCTTTTTTTCGATCAACTTCAAATCAAAATCAATTTTTTCATCAATCCTAGGTACCTGTTTATTGTGATGGAGAAGTTGCGACGGATTTCGTGATGTTAGTTTGGTTGTGGAAGATGGTGAGCTTTGGTGCAAGGAGTCCGACGACATTGGCAGTTGTACAGTCAGGGGAGTTGGGTGAATCTTGAAGGTTTCTTTTCAGGCTCTTTTAGAGCTAGGGTTTCTTCACTGTTTATGGGCTTGTAACCCTTATTAGTGGGATTTGGGCTTTCCTTTGTATGCTCTCACAACTGTTTTTGGGCTTGTAACCCTTAATAGTGGGAGTTGGGGTTTTCTTTGTATGTGGGCTCTCACAAATGTTTGTGAGTTGCATTTCTATGGAGTTTGTACTTGTACTTACTATTCCATTAATAAAATTCTTATTTACCGATCAAAAAAAAATTGAGTAATTGTAGCGTGGAAAAAAGGATATGCTTGCTTGTTGTAACCGTTGTCACTTACCTTGACTTTAAGGGAGGACATGAGCTAGATCAAAAAAAAATTGAGTAATTGTAGCGTGGAAAAAAGGATATGCTTGCTTGTTGTAACCGTTGTCACTTACCTTGACTTTAAGGGAGGACATGAGCTAGCGAATAAGGAGCAGAAAGCAAGTGAATTACTTTACTTGGATCTTTTTTTAGCTATACTAGATTTTATGCCCGGACCTGAAAACCATCCACCATCATTTTTTTTATTTGGTGGCTCGACTTCTCCTCGCCCCATTCCGATGCATCTTTTGATTGGTGTCACGCGGTTTCATCTCTCCCCGTCATGATGCATTTTTTATTTGGTGTGCTCGCCTTGTCCGGATACATTTTTCATTTGGTGTGGCTCGGCTTCGCCTCGCCTCGCCCCGATACATTTAGGTTTTTCAATTGGTGTTTCCCGTCCCAAATATTTTCATTTTTATCTCTTTTGGATCTAAAAATGAACACGGAGGAGTATATGATATATTTTATACTCAAGTGATGCCTTGGTTTATTAGTTACGCCGTTAGTTCTATGTAATATGGACATTTATATGATTCAGTACATCCCACTGGATCATTCAATACTTATAAATATTCATTTATAGTAAAACAAATAGATATGTTTTTTAGATCTCACCTTGTTTGGCCATTAAAGAAGTCTGTTTATTAAGTTGTTACTTTTCTTGATTCAACCTTCCTAAAGATTATTCTCCCGCAATTTTGTCGTATTAACACAAAGCAATGGATGTTAATTGAATGTATACATTATGATCAACCCATTATAGCAAGAACTGGAAGCCTATCTTTTAGCTTGTCCAAGTCTTCCTCATTTTCTTCTTTCTTGTGGCGCACAGGAAGAGATTGCATGTGTATGGTCAAAAAGCAGTTGAAGTCATCAGGATCATTGAGAATTAAATTCGGACATTCCTTTTTAGCCAGTTCTACCTGCATGGGATGGTGAGAGATATAATTGAGGCCAAAAAAAAAGCATAAGAATATACCCTAATATTATGAGTGTGTAAGCCTACCAATCACCAAAATAAAATATTTATAACCAGGCTAGAAGAAAGTAAAACATATAAAAAGATAAGTGATGAAATGAGCTTACCTATTGATGCCCGCTGTATGTTTTAAGATTATGGTTTCTAAGATCCAGTAGAACAATAAAAGGAGCTACAAATAAATTTTAATTCAAAGAATAAAATGCGTGTCTAATTACTTACAAGTACAACATTTAAGGGTATGAAACTAATGCCCAAGGCAGATGAAAATTTTGATTTACAAAGTACTATGTTAATGATGTCCGAGATAGTAAATGAACATCATATTCCTTTGATAGCAATTGTGTCAAAAGTATAAGTACCAATTGTGTTCGATGTTGGTACCGCACTGCTAGTATCTACACGGTGAAAAATGTGTGCATCTTCTACTCCACTTGTTGCTGAGTTGATTCTTCACTAATCTGTATCATTCAGGTTGTGTAAGTGAGCACTTATGCTTCAAAGTTGACAAATTCTGGTAATGAGATTGTAAGGAAAAATATGATTTCCCGTAAAAAAATTGATTCCAAGTTTTAGGAGTGAAAGTACTCCAACAATGATAACATGATACCTATGATCTACCCTAGAACTCATTTAAGCAGATGCCATTTCAGTATAATAAAGTAATCTTTTTTTTTCCCTCCCTTTCGCCAAAAAATATGGATCAATTAAGACTAAGTGAAAGAAGAAATGAGACTAACCAAGAATTCATGGTGTCCAACTTACAATTCAGTGATCGAAGTTTTTGTAGAAACGGATCGGCTACATTTCAGCGACTGTTGTTGCAGAAACCCATAAATCGCGTACTGGTGTTGATGGTGGTTTTTAGTTTAGGGTTAAAATCGAAAACAACTAAACCCTAGTAGACAGTAATTTCACGACATTTAAAGCAATAAGCATTTACTAGGCACATTTACTGAAACTTTTAATATGTCTCTAAAATAATAACCCGGGTATATTTTTCAAAATTAGGGTTACAACGAACCAAATCCTAATTTCCACGTGTGATAATGGAAAATCATGCCAGCCACACCGACCGATCCAAGGCATGCCAACCATGCTAGCCGCACCTCTGTGCCAATGGAAAATCATGCCAGCCACAACAACTGCGCCAAAACATGCCAACCATGCTAGCCGCACCTCTGTGCCAATGGCAAATCATGCCGGCCACATCGACCACACCAAGGCATGACAACCATGCTAGATGCACCTCTGTGCCAATGGAAAATCATGTCAGCCACACCAACCGCTCCAAAGCATGCCAACCATGCTAGCCGCACCTCGGTGCCAATGGAAAATCATGCCAGCCACACCGACCGCTCCAAGGCATCCAACCATTCTAGCCACACCTCTGTGCCAATGGAAAATCATGCCATCCACACCGACCACGCCTAGAAATGCCAACTATGCTAGCCGCACCTCTGTGCCAATGGAAAATCATGCCATCCACACCAACCGCGCCAAAGCATGCCAACCATGCCAGCCGCGCCTCTATGTCAATGTAAAATCATGCCAACCGTGCCAAGGCATGCCAACCATGCTAACCGCACATCTGTGCCAATGGAAAATCATGCCAGCCACACCAACCTCGCCAAAGCATGCCAACCATGCCAGCCGCGCCTCTGTGCCAATGGCAAATCATGCCAGCCACACCAACCGCGCCAAAGCATGCCAACCATGCTAGCCGCACCTCCGTGCCAATGGAAAACCATTCCATCCACACCTAGCCCAAGCTAGCCGCACCATGACAAAATGCACTCTGCCTTGGCCCTAGCTATGCTACTCACACCAAGCCAAGCCAAACTCCCCTACCTTAGCCCTAGTCGCGCCATGCCAAACACGTCTTGCCATGGCCCCTCATGCCTCGCCATCATGCTGGCCTTCCCCATGTGGATACCAAAGTAAAGCCAGGCGACCATCAACGGTTGCCCTTCAATTCCACGATCAAATCATGGCCGTCTAAAGTCCCCTCCCGACTTTAGGCCCAAAACCCTATCTTGGTCACGTACCTAGCCAAGTTAGTCGCGCCATGCCAAACATGTCTTGCCATTTCCCCTCATGCCGCGCCACCATGATGGCCTTCCCCATGTGTCTACCAAAGTAAATCTAGGAGACCATCAACGGTTTCCCTTCAATCCCAGGAGCAAATCCTGGCCGTCTAAAGTCCCGTCACGACTTTAGGCCCAAAACCCTAGCTTGGTCACGTACCTAGCCAACCTAGCCTCGTCATGCCAAACACGTATTTCCATAGCCCCTCATGCCGCGCCACCATGCTCGCCTTCCTCATGCGGCTGCCAAAGTGAAGGCAGACGACAATCAACGGTTGCCCTTCAATCCTAGGAGCAAATCCTGGCTGTCTAAAGTCCCCTCACGACTTTAGGCCCAAAACCCTAGCTTGGTCACGTACCTAGCCAAGCTACCCGCGCCATGCCAAACATGTCTTGCTATGGCCCCTGATACCGCGCCACCTTGCTGGCCTTCCTCATACGACTACCGAAGTGAAGGCAGGAAACAATCAACGGTTGCCCTTCAATCCCAGGAGCAAATCCTGGCCGTCTAAAGTCCAATCACGAACTTAGACCCGAAACCCTAGCTTGGTCGCGCGCCTAGTCCAGGCTAGTCACGCCATGCGCCCGTGGCTACCCCTTACCTCCACATGCCAAGCCAAACCAAACCTAGCCAAGCTAGCTGCACCATGCCTTGGCCCTAGCCGTGCTAGTCACGCCAAAACTAGCCAAGCGCCCTCGCCTTAGGACCTAATCACGCCATGCGCCAATGGCTACCCCTTGGCCCCACATGCCAAACCTAACCTAGCCAAGCTAGCCGCACCATGCCAAACACACTTTTCCTTGGACCTATCCATGCTAGACATGACATGCCAAGCCAAGCGCCCTAGCCATGCTAGACACGACATGCCAAGCCAAGCGCCCTCGCCTTGGCCCTAGCCATGCCATACTCCCATGGAAAACCCTTGGCTCCTCATGCCAAGTCTAAACACACCTTAGTCGTGCCACCCTGTTGGACCTCACTATGCGGCTACCAAAATGAAGGCGTGCAACGATCAACAGTTTCCCCTCATATCAAGATGCAACATCTCGACCGTCGAATGTCACCTGGCTAGAAAGTTCCCCAAGATCGACTTGCCAAGCCACAACAATGTTTTACATATTTTCCAAAACATTCGAGACATCAACACAAACAGGGGGATTCTCTTTGGGTATTGGTTTGGATTCTCTTTGGGTATTGGTTTGGTGGTCTATCAATTCCATAATGTTAACGCGAAAACCAATTTCATCGTACACTCAAGTCGCCCCATAAGGAAGTGTCATAAGGGTGAGGCGCCTAGTAAATATGGGAGTTATGTGGGAAACATTCATGGGACATAAAGACGTGAGTTAACAAACTTTATGGAACATCAATTCCATAATGTTAACAACACCTAGTTATGTCGTAAAGACATTTTTCATGAAAACCAATTTCATATATCTATTTTGAAAAAAAAATAATTATAAGTTAACCACTTTATGGGACATCAAGTCCAAATCACCTTGCATACTTTGAACATGACTATAAATATCATACAAATCGTTACCACCTCCTCACATTTACTTCCCCACTCCTTTATGATACCAACCATTTCCTGGGCATTCGTTTTCTACCTCGACTTGTATAAATAGGTCTTACTTAGATAAATCATTAATCAAGCCTTTCTTCTCTACTGGTACAACCCTTTTTTTTTTTGACAAAACTAGTGGTACAGCCCTTGTTTATTCAAGATAAGGAGGTAGCCAATTCACCCTCTGTCCTAGGTTCACTAACTTCATCTTGACCGGAAATACCAATAGATACCATGAGGCAAATGAAAAAATCAACCCATATAAACTATTTAATAAATATGTTTTGGTTAATTAAAATAACCTTTATTGATAAGAAATCGAAACTTCATCGATAGGAACCGACCAAACAAGATTAACACAAACAAGAAACCCTTTTGAGAAGAAATCAAAGTTTTCAATTGAAAGAAAACTTGATTATTAGTCCACAAAAAAGGTGAGATTTGATTTTTATGCAATTTGAGATAGAAATTGAAACTCTAAACCCATAATTCGATCTTCTAATTCAATATCGGTTGAACTTCTCATAAATGGATTCAAACCCAAACCTGTAAATCAAATCGACCCTGAAACCCTATATTCAGTTATTCAAATCGAGCAAAACTACCAGATCCCCTTCAACAGAAAATCCATCCTCTTCTCAATCGGATTCAGAGCAACAAATCTTTATCCTTCTTAAACTTCATCTCCATCTTGAATTCTCACATCGATTCCTCTCTCAACTCAAACTCTCAATAACGGACGTCTCTCGTTTTCCATCTCTCTCAATTTCAGAAAAATAAAAGCACATCTAACATGAAAGAGAGGATGGTTTCTCTGAATTTTAGGTATAGGGTAATTTCAAATTGAAAGGTGAAGAGAGGGAGATGAGATGGTGATGATGAGTAAAGATGGGGTTGAGTAAGAATGCCTCTTCATCTCAGGGAGAGTGTGGAGGAGACGAAAGAGATTGGAGGATATGAAGATGGAGCAAAATGTTGATCTCAATCGGTTGAGGAAGGGTTTGGTGGGTGAATGAAAAAAATGGACGGACGAGATTTCGTTTGATCCACTCATACGGATTGAGAAATTAATCTGACGGTTGATATTGTATTTGTTATGGTCATACGGATTGAGAACCATTTGTGTTTCTATTTGTGCTAATACGATGTCATGTATCCGGTTTATTATCAACCTTCTACATGAAAAAAAAATCCAAAAAAAATATTAATAAATTTAATACATTGTTACCGACATTTTGGTTTAAAAATATCCAAAAATGTGTAAGAATGAATCCGGAAAATAAAAAATGAATTCGATAATTGGTGTGTTTCTTTGTGCTTCCGGTTTGAATTTTTACTAGTCACATAAGTCATGAAGTAATTTTGACTAGTCATACAGGTCACAAAGTAGATTTAGTTCACACTTACATAAGTCTCAAGAGGCATACAAACTATAAACCAAGAAGCTCCAGGATGGTTCGGTCTTCAAAATTAGCAAGATACATTATCGAAAACGATAAATATGAAGCTCTGTGTCGATTTGATCTTCAAATGTAGTATAACGACATATAAACTATGAACCAAGAGCTTTGGGAGCATTCAGACTTCAAACTTATCAGGATACGTCATCGAAATCGATAAACATGAAGCTAATTGTCAATTCGAATTTCAAATGTGGTATAACGGCATACAAACTATGACCGATTAAACTCCGAGAGGGTTCTGACTTCAAACATAGCATGATAAATCATTAGAATCGATAAATATGAAACTTAGATGTTGATTCAAACTTCAAATGTAGTATAACGACATACAAACTATGAACCAATAAGTTGCGGGAGGGTTCAGACTTCAAACTTAGTAGGATACATCATCGAAATCGATAAATATAAAGCTCAGTGTTGATTTGAACTTCAGAGTTGGTATAACGACATACAAACTATGAACCAATAGTCTCCGGGAGGGTTATGACTTCAAACTAAGAATGATACATCATAGAAATCGATAAATATGAAGCTTAGGGTTGATTCGAACTTCAAATATGGTATAACGACATACATACTATGAACCAAGAAGCTCCTTAAATCGATAAATAGAACTTTAAATGTGTGGTATAACATACAAATATGAACCAAGAATCTCCAGGGTTCGACTAAACTTAGCATGGTACATCATCAAAATCGATAAATATGAAGCTTAGTGTTGATTAGAACTTCAAATATGATATAACGGCATACAAAGTGGACTACTATAAGTCAGAAACTTGGTAAGAACGATGAATCCATCCTTTTACAAGTAAGATTCCTTCGGAATATTCCCCGAAACTTTAAACAAAGCCTATTTTGGTATATTGTATGCATAACCTGACTCTGAGATTGAAACATGGACCTGAGTGGACCATTATAAGCCGAAAAGTTGGTAAGAACGATGAATTCATCCATTTATAGGTAAGATTCCTTCAGAATAATTCCTGAAACCTTAAACAAGCCCGTTATTGGAAATAGGTAAAGTAAATATTACAGAATGTGAAAATGACTATATTACCCTTAACAGAAATAAGTGCAATAAATATTATGGAGACTGTGAAAAATGACCAGACTACCCTTATGGGAAATAGGTAAGTTAATATTATAGAATGTGAAAATGACCATATTACCCTTAATGGGAATAAGTGCAATAAATATTATGGAGACCGTGAAATGACCAGACTACCCTTATCGGAAAAAGGTAAAGTAAATATTACAGAATGTGAAAATGACCATATCACCCTTAATGGAAATAGGTGCTTAAGTGCAATAAACTTATTTTTTGAGGAACATTAAACTTGAATATCTCCATTTGGACAACAAGTTCATTCGGACCATACAACACTCATAAGTACTTACGTGCTAGCTCTTCTCGTGAGATCTCGGACTTCTCTAATAACAAGTCGTAGAAACCCAATTGCTCTTCAGAATCAACTATTCTGGTCTCACCACTCTCCTTGCTTCCTCCCCAAAACCAACCCATTCTACTCCTCTTTGTGACCGAAGCAAGTCTGGAACGGCCATTTCTTGGTTTAGGTCGGACTTGTACAGATTGATCTCTCGAACCTAAATTAATCCCTTGCAGTATATTGTTTAGGGTTTAAATTGTTTCTCACTTTCACACCCGTAATTACCAAAACCATTAGAAACCATTTTCACCTATAAACAACTGGTTACAAATGCAGTGTATCCCAAACATTCTCATTCCGGTAGTATTTCCATGTGCAATCTTCTTCTGGTTGTCAAAGTTCTACCAGGTGTCCTGCATATGCTGAAACCCCAACACTATATATAAATGGAAACATATCTTGTTAAAAAGATAGTTTAATAAGAAAATGCTTATACTGAATCCATGATGAATTCAGCCAACAATAATCAAATTGTACTCGAGGTTTGGTTAATGGTGCTTCCAAACACAAAATAAAATGTTAAATTCCCAGTTCAAATGACATGACCAGACTCCAAAACTCTTTATCGGGAAGGCTGTTAACAGCCAAAATTTGTAAATCAACTTGGGATAGATAAATACCTCTTCAATGTCAATAAGCCTCCAGCAGCCAAGTTTCCTAAAAGATCATACCAATATCAAGATCATTTCTAATAGAAGGTGTGACAAAGTTACAGTACCGATTATGGTTAGAGTTCAATTCTTGCTTCAAGTTCAACGGAACAAGATTCAAGGTAAGTCCTCATAATCTAATTGCAGGATCAGTATGCAAGTTGGTTTGGTAATGACTAAATCTACCATTACCACTACCAAATAACAAAACGGTACCCAAAAAAGAGCACATAGAAAGACATGGTCAATCATCCAGGGATAAAAACAAAATATTACACCCTCATTTAACACCGCCTTCTCCTCTCTTCACCAACAAAAGAATTAGCAGCAGTAAAAAGAACTTCCTAATAATGCTATGCCTATGATTTGGAGAAGGAAGAGTCAGAGTAAAAAAAATGGAAAAATAAATTACGACTGGTTTTAGGTTTTTCCGTGGTTTTTCTTTTCTAGGAAAAATTTGGGAAGTTTGGTAATTTTCTAAGCATATTCACGAATGAAGATATTAGGGCATACATGAAAAATGTTTTTCTACATAGTGCTTGATCAAGAAGATGAAGATATTAGGGCAAACATGAAAAGTGTTTTTCAACATAGTGATTAATCAAGAAGATGAAGATAATGCATATACCTAATAATCATCATCTTTGGAAAGACCTGACGTGAATCGATTAAAAAGGAACTTATTTCCTGGAGAAGAACATGTATAGAAGGTCAACGAAAATCAAACCTTTTAGCACGGGATATCAAGTGCTCATCATTACCTAATGTTTTTTTCTTCGGTGTGTTTATGTCGTTAACCCATTGAATCTCAGACCGCTACTTGCTTATCTCATATGCAAATCAAAACCCTTCTTCAGCTCCACAACAGAAATCCTAGATTTAAAAGAAACAACTTTTACTGAAAACGGATCAAAAGGAAGGAAGAAACTGATAAAAAACCCATATGCCATTGAAAATACAACAACCAAAGAAAAGGGTTGTTCCTAGAACAGCAAGAGATTGATACTTAAGAATCAAAGTTTCGAAGGTATATAACCCATAAAAAAATAAGAAAAATAAGATGTTCGGTTTCATAAGAAGAAACATCTTCTTCTTCTTTTCTTTTTTCTTTGCCGTTTTTTTTTCACCGAAAGAGATATTTAGTGTTACATTCATAATATTTGAGCAAAAGTGGATTGGAAAATTTTTAAGGGGGCGGTGACGCTCACCCAAATGTGGGTATTCTCACCGCGCGACGCACGGCTTAGGGGTTTAAATGAGTAGATTTCAACTTTTTCTAAGAAGGCTTTTGACAATTGGATTTCTCGAGTTTACTTTCCATGTTTTGACCGTTTTATTTGGCAGAGAAAAAAATAAAAGATGCGGCTTTTGATAGATGTTCTTAGGTTCAGCAACAGTTGAGGAGCCAACCTGCTCGACAATAATTCCATAAACTCCTACGGAAGACGGTGATAACATAAATAGGAAAATTACAACTCCGAGACATTCCAATATAAAAATAAATTCTAGTAATTTATGTGTCTATCAATGGATGATGGTAAAAAAGCTAGTTCGGATGCTCGGAAACATCGTAAGAGAAGTCATCCTGACAAATGGTAATTTCAGACCTACGTGGAAAGCTTTCGATAGAAAAATAAAGTGAGACTCTGACACTTAGTACGAATAACTACCTTAGCACTATGTTCTTATTTTTCGGTTGAAGTTTAACACAAGTAGATCGCTACCCAGGGCAGACGCCTGGAAGCAAGGATCGTAGAATATCTAATTTACCATGAGCTAGGAGCACAACCTAGGTGAATGAGCATCTCTTTGTCACCCCATTTTTACCTAGTAGACCAAGAGGAGGAATTCGAGCATAGCCATAGGGGCGTACAGAAGGCTTGGTCAATTAAAATTTATTTCACTCGGAACTGCAACCAAATGACAAAGACATTATTCCACTCCTCCTTTTCATGGTCGAAGCGTACCTCATGCAATTAAGGAAGTAGAAAATATATGGTCAGGCCTACCCCTCTCATAGGTGATCTCTGATACCATGTTGAATTTGAAGTCTGCATACATCAACGAGTAGAGCGGCCCTTCCGTATTATATTTTAAGTTAATTATGCGGAAACAAGCGATGTGGGACTATTTTCCTTCCACGCTACCCCAACTTGTTAGGGATTAAAGGATCGGTTTAGGTTTAGGAAATCCTCTTGCTCTCGCTGGAATACTGCATTATTTGTTTGTACATCCGTGTGTCTGTTCGACAAGTCGTCTTGTCTCTCAAGTGAACTATATAGAAGATCCAGGAATTTAGCTTCATGATTCCGACCCCAACGACCTTCATGTATAAGGATAATAGATTCCCTAGTAGAAAAGATTTCAAAATTATCACAAACCCCCCTTTTTTTTCTTTTCCATTGCAATTTCTCGATTATTATATGATGATTTCTTAACTTTCCATATATGAAAATAGAAACAGATAGACTAGAAACGACATGTATTATGTCATCAGTTTATCTTTTGTTCTTGCGAGGCACAGAGGGGTTCTCTTAGACGAAAAAAAAAGGGTTTCCATTCTCCTTGTTTGCCACTTCCTTGTTGAACCCATTTAGAGACTACTACTCAATATTCAAGAATCATTTTTTGGGACCTTGGTTTTTTTGGGGGACCATGGTTTTTTAGACACAAGTTCGGTTAGTTCCAAAAAATATTTTTCCCAACCGAACATAAGTTCGGTTAGTTGCAAAAAACATTTACCAACCGAACATAAGTTTGATTAGTTGCAAAAGCATTTCCCAACCGAACGGTTAGTTGCAAAAAACTTTTTCCAACCGAACTGGTTAGTTCGGTTAGTTTCAAAAAACATTTACCAACCGTTCGGTTTGTTGCAAAAACATTTACCAACCGAACAATAGTTCAGTTGGTTGCAAAAAAAAATTCCCACCGAACAATAGTTCGGTTAGTTGCAAAAAATATTTCCCAACATCGCAAAATATTTTCCAACCGAACCTTAGTTCAGTTACGTCGAAAAAAATATTTCCCAACCGAACACGTCGCTAGGAAAAATAAACAATGGTCCCCAAAAAACGATTCATATTCAACCCATTTTTACTATTAACAAATCAAGCCCACTAATGATCCAACGGGGTAAAGACCTTTTGGGTTTTGAAAGTTGAAACTAGACATTAATACAACAAATTAACAAATTACTAAGAAAACACAAACGAACAAATATGTAAACTAGACGCAGATGCTTCAATCTTAATCAAGGCCAAAATGGATATGGGCTTTGTCTAGAGCAACCGCTTGTTAGTACCGGAGTTTGGGGTGGGGGTGGGGGGAGGGGTGGTCAAGTTTTCAAGTGATAGAGCTCAAAAGGAAAAAAATAAATTACTTGATTTGATAAAAATACAATTACTTTACGAGCATATTAATAGTGAGACATAATACGGGCTACTGCTACGAGTGTATGACTCGTGATTTTCGACCACCCATCGGGGTGATCCTTTTGAAAATTACTTACTGCTTTTAAAGTGTCTGTGGCTGCTTAGTCGAGAATATGTACGTTTTCACATTGAAGGGACAAAAGGTGTAAAATTTACATGAAAACATACTCAAATCAACATTCTTTATGTTCATATGGTTGTATTACACACTAAGGAATTGCACAAAATTATCAATGATGACAAATATTGAGTACATACAATATATTTGAGTTATTCAGAAACATTTATAATCGATCCATATATTCAGAATCGTTACCCATTTTTAACGAACTGAGAATGAAGAATATCGACCATATTCTTATCAACTTGATAAGCATTAGTGAGAATAGCATCATCGATGAATGGTTTGGAACCAAATATAGCGTTTGCTATTCTGATCACGCCAGGGTTTTGGCTATTCAGAGAAGAAAGAGCAGCCGGGGGTATTTGTGTAAGGACAATAGTCCCACATCGATAGTAAAGAATTTCTGACTTTAATGGTTTAGAACGGGTTAGTTTTCATTGATTCAATACATTGGTATTTATACAGATACAAAGAGCAGTAGACCAGGATATGTTAGCCTAATCTATTTACAACTGATTGGAACAACTTTGACTAAGTTGTTGATGACTAAGTTATTCTCTAACGACTACAACAAGACTGAAACAAACTTGACTAAGTTGTACTCTATCGAGTACAATGGAAGATATATACATATGTTGTTGTTGAACCGGTATGTTGCTGTAGAACCGGAGTTGGTGTAGAGGGTCGAGTATATTTCATTACCCCCCTCAAGTTGGAGCCGACGGAGGAATAGAATAGAGGCCCAACTTGCTAAGTAGTCGAGAGAAGCGATCAGCACCGAGAGGCTTGGTGAAAATGTCTACCAGTTGAGATGTAGTGTGAATATGTTGTGGAGCAATCAACTTAGACTGGATCTTCTCGCGAACAAAGTAACAATCAATCTCAATGTGTTTAGTACGTTCATGGAACGTTGGATTATTAGCAATGTGAATAGCCGCTTGACTATCACAAAAAACAGGAATAGGATTAGAAGGATTAACTTTTAAATCGTTAAATAGATATCGCAACCACTGTAACTCAGATGTTAGATGTGCAACAACACGATATTCTGATTCAGCAGAAGAGCGAGAAATAGTGGGTTGCTTCTTAGATTTCCACGATAGAGGACTATCATCGAGTAAAGTGAAGTACCCAGTCGTAGAACGACGAGTTGTAGGACAACCAGCCCAGTCAGAATCAGTGAATCCACGAATCTGAAGTGAACTAGTAGAAGAAAGAAGTAGACCAAGACCAATAATGCCTTTCAAGTAGCAGAGAACTCTCATGGAAGCATTAAGATGAGAAGTACGAGGAACTTGAAGAAATTGACTTAGAGTATTGACTGCATAAGCAATATCATGACGCGTGACTATTAAGTAAAGTAGGCGACCAATTAAGCGACGATAAATTTTTGGATCATCAAGAATGGCACCATCAGTAGGAAGCAATCTCAAGTGTTGCTCCATAGGAAAAGTAGAAGTTTTAGAACCCGTTAAACCGGAATCCTTTAAAATATCTAAAATATATTTCCGTTGGCATAAGAAAATCCCTTTCGAGGAACGAGACACCTCAATACCAAGGAAATATTGAAGACGACCTAAGTCTTAAATAGAAAATAGGGTGGCAATATTTTGTTTGAAAGTCGAAATAGCGGAAGCACAAGGTCCAGTGATGATAATATCATCAACGTACACCAAAACGTATAAAGAAACATCACCACGATGATATGTAAACAAAGAATAATCATCACTTGATTGTTTAAAATCCTCATTTAAAAGTGCGGAGGAGAATTTAGCGAACCATTGTCGAGAAGCTTGTCGTAGTCCATAAATGGACTTATTAAGAAGAAAAACTAGCTTAGTTCCTCCAGGTGGCTTAAAACCAGGAGGTAGTTTCATATAAATTTCCTCATGAAGATCACCTTGAAGGAAAGCATTATTTACATCCATTTGATGGAGCGACCAACCTTTAATAGCCGCGATAGAAAGAAGAACTCTGACGGTAACAAGTTTAGCAACAGGGGCAAATGTATCATGAAAATCCACACCCTCTTGTTGGGTAAATCCCTTAGCGACAAGAAGAGCCATATAACGCTCTATAGTTCCATCCGAGTTAAATTTGATTTTATAAACCCATTTACAACCGATAGAGGTTTTGCCCGGAGGTAATTGTGTATATGTGAAGGTATCATTTTCTTCCAAAGCGAAAACCTCCTTTTTCATAAAAGTACGCCATTCAGGAATCTTCATAGCTTCTGTGAAGTTACGAGGCTCATCATGCGTAAGAACATTTGTGAGAAAAATTTTGTGGGTATTAGAGAATTGATTGTAAGATAAATAATTAGTTAACGGATATGGATGGGACATAGTACAACCAGTAAAGTTGCAGTCGTAGTTGGCTAAATAAGCTGGTGTTTTAGTAACTCGTATAGGACGAGATGTATCAGAAATAGGGAAAATTGAATGGTTTAATGGAGGCGCAGTATTGGGTAATACTGGAGAATTAGTTGGTGTAGAAACAGGTAAAACTATAGAATCATTTGGTGTCCCAGTAGCAGGTGATACTGGAGAATCAGTAAAACTACAGAATCATTTGGTGTCCCAATAGCAGGTGATACTGGAGAATTAGTTGGAGTAAGGAAATGTACCGGTGATGAATCAGTACATGCTATAGGAATTTTGATCGAGAACATTTGAATGGTCTGACGTAATGGGAGAATGAAAAGAATCATTAAAATTGATTGGTGATGGGGAGTCAGTATTAATAACAAAATTAGGAATTAGTGGGGATAAATGATGAGTGATATTATTAGAGGGTAAAGACAAAAAAAGATCATCATCAAAGAAACTATCATTTTGAATTTTAGTTTCACTAAATGTTTGAGAATTATTTAAATTATTCTTGACGTGAGGCAAATCAGAGTAAGGAAATATGGATTCGTGAAACACGACGTCCCTACTTATAAACTTAGTATGAGTATGTAAATTGTAGACAAGGTAACCTTTATAACCATGAGGATAGCCAATGAACAAACAAGGGAAAGCCCGATCATCAAATTTATGTTTAACATGAATATTGCGAGCAAAGCATAAACAGCCAAAAACTCGAAGAGAAGAGTAATTTGGAACTTTTCCAATTAACATATCATGTGGGGATTTATTTCCAAGAACAGGAAATGGCATTTTGTTGATTAGAAAAGCTGCGGTTAGCACGCACTCGCCCCAAAATTTTAGAGGTAAAGATGCTTGAAAATGTATTTCCCGGGCAACATCCATTAGATGTCGATGTTTCCCTTCAACTACACTTTTTTGTTGCGGAGTATCCACACAAGACCGCTGATGTGTGATACCATTATTAGAAAACCAATTTTGAAGGTCTTTGGCGAGAAACTCGCCACCGTTATCAAACTGAAATTTTTGTAATTATGGTAAAATAAATGAACCAGAACCACTAGACAATCGTCGTATAGGTTGATAAAATTGATTAGTAACATGATTAAAAAAATATTTTAAATGCGTCAAAGTTTCAGATTTAAATTTTATCAGAAATATCCATGTGCAACGAGTAAAGTCATCAACAATGGTTAAAAAATAACGAGCACCATTAAGAGAAGGAACCGAAAAAGTTCCCCAAATATCCGAATGAATCAACTCAAAAGGACGAGTACTGAAAGATGAACTTCTATTAAATTTCAAACGTGATTGTTTTGCGCAAGGGCATACATCACAAACATGATCAAAACTAGATGAAATTGAATCAACTTGACTACATAAAAAACGAAACCTAGCTAAACTAGGGTGTCCAAGGCGACAGTGCCAGACATCAAACTTTTTATTCTTAAAAAACGATAAGATAGTTGATAGACGAAATTGATAGAGACCTCCAAAGTAATCACCCTAACCAATCGTCCTCAATGTCAACCGGTCCTGAAATATACAAGAATCGATCGAAAAGTTAACTAAGCAATCCGAAGACCGTGTTAGTTGACTAACAGATATAAGATTAAAATGGAAAGTTGGTATAAAATAAACATCGTATAGGAATAATAATGGTGAAAATTCAACCGTTCCAATATATTGAACATGGGATAAACTACCATCAGGTAATTGCACTTCTCAATTTTTAGGAGCAATGGTATAGGTTTTGAAAAAATAAAGAGAACAAAAAACATGATGCGTAGCACCACTATCAATAAACCATTGGGATTGAAATTGAGAAGTGGATAGAATCTTACCAGTGAGGTTAACTATTGGAGGAAGGGAGTGATCACCATTTGTGTTCTTGAGAAGAGACAGGAGTCCACGATATTGATCTGCTGTGAAGTTTGGCATTAAATTGTCCGAAGAAGAAGAGGCTCCAAGATCAGGGGTAGAAGCAGCCACAAATGGACGATCTCTGCTGTTGTTATTGTTGTTGTTGTTCTTACGAGGTGGATAACCAATAAGTTTGAAACAACGGGACTTGGAGTGACCAGGAATCTTACAGTGATCACAAAAATACTTCGAGCGTTTGTTAGCATCAACAGACAATGAACTCAAATCAAATCGAGATACCTGGAGAGTAGCAGCATCAATAGAGGGACTGGAATGACCTTGCATCTCTTGTTGTACCTCCTCCTGACGAACTAAGTTATGGATTGTGCGAACAGTTGGGAAGGTTTCTCGCTGCAAGATATTGCTACGAAGGTTAGAAAATCGATCATTGAGACATTTAAGAAACTCCATTGCCCGATCCTGATCCATAAGTTCAAGGGTTTGCTTGCTGGCTCCGCAGATGCAGTTTGGGAGAGGACGAATAGAATCTATTTCATCCCATAAGGCTTTAATGGTGGTGTAGTGGGCAGACAATGACTGATTAGATTATTTGAGAGAAGCAATTGATTGCTTAAGTTGGAAAAGCTTAGGAGCACTTGTTTCATAAAAGCGCTCTTTCAAATCTTTCCAAACGACCAATGAAGAGGGTAAGTAATCAATAGTTGTTTTGATTTGAGGAATAGTAGAGTGACATATCCAACTGGAAACAAGATCATCAGCACGTTTCCAGTTGTGATGGTCTTTAACATCAGCAGATGAAGGTTCAATAAGCACTCCATTAATGAAACCTATTTTGTTTTTAGCACTAAGAGCTTTTGTCATACCACGAACCCAAGTGCTAAAGCTGTCACCATTCATAAGAGGCTGAACTAAAACAGAAGTGGGATTGTCTGATGGGTGTACAAAATAGGGATGAGAGGGATCGAGTTTTTTGGCAATGGTTTTGACAGGGGTTTTAGGAGTTTTAGGATCTTCATCATGAACAGGGGAATATCCAGCCATGGTAAAAAATAAAAATAATAATTAGGTTTAGGTTAAAATAGGATCGAACCTGTTGAAGGGGATACCATAAAGAATTTCTGATTTTAATGGTTTAGAAATGGTTAGTTTTCATTGATTCAATACATTGGTATTTATACAGATACAAAGAGCAATAAACCAGGATATGTTAGCCTAAGCTATTTACAATTGATTGGAACAACTTTGACTAAGTTGTTGATGACTAAGTTATTCTCTATTGACTACAACAAGACTGAAACAAACTTGAATAAGTTGTACTCTATCGAGTACAACGAAAGATATATACATATGTTGTTGTTGAACTGGTATGTTGATGTAGAACCAGAGTTGGTGTAGAGGGTCGAGTATATTCATTAGTTAGAATCCTCTTAATTAACTTAAATATAATATGGAAGGCAGCTCCACTCATTACCAATTGGTTTTGAGTTGGATACCCGCAGACTTTAACATGGTATCAGAGCTAAGCCCCAAACCTAGACCTGCGTACGCCGGGTGTAGGCCGAGTTACTGGCTGAAGTGTTTAACCTATATTGTCACTTGTACACCTGGGTGTAGGCCAATGCCGATACCTTCCGAGGTGTTACCCCCTGATTTAGTCACTCACCTGTGTACAACTGTTACCGATGGACTGGTAACTCGTACGTAGGTCCACGTGTGAGGCCCACTGACTGGCCTTACACGTGAGGGGTGTGTCAAAGGACAATAGTCCCACATCGCTAGAATCCACGTAATTAATTTAAATATAATATGGAAGGGCCGCTCCACTCATTTCCAATTGGTTTTGAGTTAGATGCATGCAGACTTTAACATGGTATCAGAGCAATGTGAGAGGGAGAGAGGAGAGGAAGAGAAGTTAGATGTTTTCCTAAAAGAGTTTACAAAGAAGCAGTGTTAGAATTCATGATAAAAATCGAGTTTAGGGCATTCTATTGATGCCAAGAAAACATGGCAGACGAGATACTGTTGTCGAGAACTTTGTTCAGACGTGTTTCCTATGAAACTTTGTTCCCGTAGTTCTTAACCAAAGGTCAAGGGTTCAATTTAAAAAAAAATGGCATCGTTGGGTTTGATGGATATTCTGGATCCGCGGCGAGAAAGAGTTTGTGGTGTTGTTTTGAAGAATCAAACGTGATAAAGAAGAAGAAATTGTTGCTGCCGCTGCTACATCAATCATGAAATCTGAGAAGCCCGAGAAAGAAGGAGATGAATGAGGCGATTGAGATGCATCCTGTGAATTTAGAAGAATCAAACGGTTGGGTTTGTGTTTGATTGGAAATTTGGACAGAATCACAACTCATCTGAGAAGGATTTGAGGTTTGTTGGTCTGTGGTGATCAATGGATCAAATTCTAAAATAGAAATCACAGTGAAGACGGGAAGAATTGATGCTGTGGTCGTCAGTTATTGATTGTTGGTGATTTAGAACTCAAGATGGGACTGAAACGTCCTAAAACTACGAAGGGGGCTGAAACGTTCTAAAACTATGAATTTTTGGACCGCAATGTCCAAAAACTGCGAAGAGAACCGTAATGTCCTTAAATTACGAAGGGGACCGAAACGTCCTTAAATTTCTGAAGGGGACCGAGTGTTTGTTCGGAGTTGATGTAACAAATCCAACACTAATAGTACCTTCCATGACAGTTAAAACTTCAGTTGATCTTGGGTGTGAATGTGGTGGATTAAGGCCTTTGACTGCATAGTCGATACGATCCAGAGAGATACCAAGAGTGTTAAATCCAGAAAATTCAAAAACACTACCCTAGATGGGCAACAAAATAGGAGCATCTTCTTTTTTTAGTTGGGACGAATAGACTGGTGAAGCAATTTTCTAACCAATTGAAAATTCACTTCTAGTTGTTGCTAGAATTTCTGTTTTGAGATTTGATGTCTCTATCTCTCACGATAAGAAAATCGACTGAAGTTGGTATTGCTATGTTGCTAAGATTTCTGTTTTGAAATATATCTCACGGTAATTTTAGGGTTTTAGTTTATTGTTGTGTTTACATATTTTAGTTTTAGAATCGTTTAAGGATTTCGTTTGATTTAACGCATGTAAATCTACACCATTCTATTTTCTGTCATCGGGGATTTTTGTCAGAATTATACTAGATGACCGCTGCCATGGTGGGACGGCAACCGAAAAAATTGGCGCAAAACTAAATTTTATATAATGGATATGCAATCAGTTTTCGAAAATTGTGCTTAAAATGGAAATATCATTTTTCCTGAAATGGAGAGAGCACGTCGTTTTATTAGTTGCAACAACAAATTAGTTAATGCCTAAACCAAAATATGGATGCATAATATGTTATGCATCCTTAGTGGTGGTTTGCATAATTACTATGCATTCAATTTTCAAAAATTATACCTAAAAGGATAAACACCTCAGAATTTTTCGTAAAAACTCTAAATTTGATTTTGTTGTTTGTACTCATTAGATAGGTTTTTTTTATTAGCTTTCCAACGAGATAAATTTTGTAAAATTCCGAGGCACGGATTTTTAGATATGTTATGTTAAAATTTGTTTTCCAATTATACCCTAAAAAGATATGATACATAAGTAGTCATAGTAATTGGAATAAAAGGGAGGGATAGTGGCATCATTTCAAATCCTGGCGAGATTGGGGTATACCCAAATTAATTGGGGTATACCCATAAGACAAAATAGGGTCATTTTGAAGTAAAAGAAACCACCCCTTAGAAATATATTTTTCTAAATGACTAATATACCCTTGTTTAATTAACACTAAAAAATCTAGTTAGCTTAATTAATTGAGTTTAGATTGATTAATTGAGTGGATTAAAACTTATGAAATGAAATTTTGTTTTTGGTTGAACTTATTTGAGGAAAAAAAAATTGTTTTGAGAAAATCTTTTGCAACGGAAATGAAAGCACACAACCCAAACACTTCTAAAAAGGGGATTGCAAAGATGTTGTATGAAATCATACTCAAAATTAGATCAAAAATCAACACTTTCAGTTCTGAAAGTATAAAAAGTCAGCAAGGTCGACGAATGAAGATCATGCCGGCCAAAGTTTGGCCGGCATGATCTTCATGTGTTGACCTTGCCGACTTTATTTTTTTGACACACAGGAGACGACAGAAAAAATTTATTAGCCGACAAGGTCTTAAAAAAATACTCCGCCGGCTGTTGAAAATACCCTGTCGGCTGTTGAAAATACCCTGTCGGCTGTTCAGAAAAATGAATCCGCCGGCAAGGTTTTTAAAAAATACCCTTCCGGCTGTTTGTTAGACGGCAAGGTTTTGAAAAAATTCCCTTCTGGCGATGTATTGGCTGGAAAGGTCTTCATAAAATACCCTTCTGCCTGTTTAAAAATTTACAGTCGCCAAGGCTATTACGAAAAGTCGTCAAGATATGCATGTTACAACCTTGCCGACTGTATTGGCCGGCAGAGTCTTCAAAAAATACCCTGCCAGCTGTTGAATTTTTTTTACAGTGGCCATGGCTGTTATGAAAAGTCGGCAAGATATGCATGTTACGACCTTGCCGGCCAAAAATACAGAAATCATAATTTTTCGATTTCTAACCTAATATAACAATCAAATCACACAACACAATGATGGGTTTGAGTTTAAACATCATTTATAGTCTTCTTTTCGCCGGTAGAGTCAACGATTTTTTTGGAAAATCAAAGTTCAAGATTTTCGTTTGATGTAAGAAATGGAAGAAGATGAAGGGGAAGAGCAGGTAGATTAGAGAAGAGAGATTAGGGAAGATTAAGAGTTTTTTAGTTTTTAATTTAGGGTTTAATTTTAGGGTATATTAATTATATGTCCCTACTTTGGACACCCAATAAATATATCCTTATTCAACAATAAATATGTCCCTACTTTTTTACAACCTTATCCATTTAAAATTAGATTACCTAAATACCCTCAACAATATAATATTTTCTTGTATTTCAAAATGAAACAAATTTCTTCCTCTACTTCACCCGTACCACCACCACCACCACGAGGACCACCACCACCATTGGCGCCACCACCACCACTGGCGCCGCCATCACCACTAGTCCGCCACCACCATCACTGATGAAATCACCGCCATCCAGTGCCGCCGCCGCCACCACCCACCGCCGCCGCCACGCACCGCCGCCGCCACGCACCGCCGCCGCCATCACCCGCCGCTATTGGTTTAGGTATTTTGTATCAACAACGATAGTTGATCCAACAAAAACAAATGATCAACATCATATGTTTATCCAATTTAGGGATCAACAACAGTAGTTGATCCAAAAAAAAAGGATCAACAACATATGTTAATCCAATTTAGGGATCAACAACAGTAGTTTATCAAAAAAAAAAAAGATCAACAACAGTAGTTGATCCAAAAAAAAAAGGATCAACAACAGTTGTTGATCCCCTAAATTGGATCAACAATGGAAGTTGATCCATCTAACTGCACCAGCGACAACCAAAATTTACAGAAAACATCCACTACCACCAATGCAAAGACAATTGCAGCATCAATAAAAACATCTAGGGATCATCAACAGTAGTTTATCAAAAAAAAAGGATCAACAATATATGTTGATCCAATTTAGGGATCAACAACAGTAGTTGATTCAAAAAAAAAGGATCAACAACAGTTGTTGATCCCCCTAAATTGGATCAACAATGGAAGTTGATCCATCTAACTACACCAGCACTGCCTAGCCAAAGCCAACAAAAACTAGCATCATCCATCATCACTGTGTTGTACCCTATAGCACCAACGTAACCACCTCCATTTTAGCTACTTCCACTGGCACCAGCTACTGAGTTCTGGCTCCATCTCAACTGCAACTTCAAATCTCTAAACCTTGTTCTTGTTATGCAATGTAATAAACAATTTTGATGTTCTGCAACTCAAGATATCGACTTGCAATCTCACCATGCTTAGACCCTTGTAAATAAACATAAACAGAAATTTTACATGTCTTAGACATAAGAATTCCAAAGAAATCACGAGCTACCGCAGACAGAACAAGATATTTTGCCAAGTCAAACTACGCATACTAAACCGCTTGTGATTTCATAATTAGCTCACAATGTTCTGTTCTGTAGCTTATACGCCTAGACTCACAAAGTGAATGAACTAGAAAACCTTGAATTTATCATGGATAGCTAACTTCCAAAGCCCTGATTATTTAATTACATTGAATCAACACAAATAAAAAGAACAACTTATCACCCAAAGTCTTCCAATCTCAAATTCACTGATAAAAAAATGGATATAATCAATTATGATACATAGCACCTCCATATACTTCAATCCTTTGTTCCACATATCCTCATTCCAAATAATTTTAAGAATCATAGCTGCGGTAAAGTAATGACATTTACGTATTAGGTATAAAATCAACGACCCATTTTCTATCACTGTGAACACCAAACCAACACATATGATCTCTCCAATTTATCTGAACTTAATCTATCAGAGCATCCATAGTTTTTTCTTTTCTCTTTCACATAAGAAGAACCAATTTTAGTCATCCATTTAGGGATCAATGAATTGTTTAACAAAAATTGAAATTATAGAAAACAGATAGTGATGGTGAACATATCAATTAAACGAAATTACTTACAAATTTGAAAGAGCTGGAGATGGATGAAATCAAAAGTCAACCATCACTATGGATTTCAAAATGTTCTGGATCTGAATGAATCGTCGGTGTTGGAGCAAATTGATTAGTTATTTTCTTTATCTTCTTTCCTCACTGATTCGTAAAACAAAAGGTGAAAAAAAATCACCTATTTTAAAACCCTCAAATATGTGGTGGTGGTAGTGGTGGAGTTGGTGGAGGACTAAGAGGTGGTGCAGAAATTGGATCTGGTGTTGGATTGCAGTTGGGGTCGATGAAAATATTGGTGGTGAAGGTGGTTTCCAATAAGATCTAAAACTTAACTGATGTATAATATTATTTTCACATATAAAACGATGGTGTTGCAGATGTGATGATGTTAGTTGTGGTGGCGACGATAGAATTGATGGTGGTAGTGGTGGTGGCGACATAAATCATGGTGATGATGGGAACGATGAAGATGGTGGTGGTAGGAGCGTAGGAGATGGTGGTGGGAGCGATCGGATTTATTCTGTTATAAGAGTAGAAGAAAAACACGGTGAGAGAGGAAGGCTAAATACGGAACTTTACAAATTATGTTTTCCAAAATAATTTCAATAATGCCATTAGGGATATTTATAAAGTTTCTCAAGGATATTTGTAGAGGCCCATCAAAAGAAGGGATAGTTATTCAATTTCCACTTAAGGGATTTTAAGTTAATTAGTTCAAGGGTATTGAAGTAAAATCACTCTATTTTATCTTATTGGGTATACCCCAATTAATCTGGGTATACCCCAATCTCGCCAGGTTTCAAATGGGACACCAAACAAAATTCAATCTTTTTGTTTCAATTTGGAAAAAATATCACGAGCCACATTGACATAAAGTCACCATATATAAAGTCCTCCCTCGTTTCGCTCGATCGGCCTAACGATAAACTTCCAACTTCAGGATTTAACTTTCAAACCTGTGCTTCCTGCGCTAGAACCGCACAAAATACCATATGCTGCATGTACTTTCAAGACTATAAAACCCATATGAGATTACAAACTACTCATATGCGTTTTGACCTTCTTTCTTTCCCTTCCTATCTATGTGCATATCCACACACGATACATGTACGTGTTTCCCTTTTTGATTACAATATTCATAGTATGTTGCCTTTTCAGCATGGATACGAAATTCAATCAGCTTATAAACAACTTATGCAACTAAGCTTTTGGTCATAGTTCTTTTAAGATAAGGGGGCAACATTTTTTGGTTCTGCTTTGGGGCAAAAAGGTTTCACAAAATTGGTTTAAAAGACCAAAATCAACAATTTCTGAGTGAAAAGGACATTTAGATTTTGATACTGTTTAAATGGACAAAATTGTAAAAATAGTCATGATGTAAACAGTTTCATCCTTGCTATTTTTTAAATTTAAGTCAGGATGAATCCAGTTTCATCCTTACTATTTTTTTGGTGTCCATTTCTCCCATACTAATTTTTACTCGTCCATTTGAACCATGTTTTAAAATTATTTGGACAAATGACCCATTTTCCGGAAAATTTTCCAGAACGCCCCGGTGACCATCGACCCCACTGGATTCCTAATTACATTGGGTTTATTATAATTGCAAGATAGAAATCCTCGGCAACTACGAGATTCGGGTCCTTACAGAAGAAACCGTTCACAAACACTGCGTCGAAACAAATTAATATGCTCGTTATGTAATTATGAGTTTTTATCAAGAAAAAATAAATGAAAAAAGTAATTATGAGCTAGAATAAGATTACAGTGTTGAGTTAAAGTTTGAGTTTGTATACCGGCATGATTTGGGTTTTCAGCAGCGACACAAAGGTCTTGTAGAGGGCCTGAATCAGTAGCATAAGCAAATGAAGTAAACAAAGCCATGTATAATTTTCTGCTTTTTTTATTTCTTGAAGGTGAGAAATTTACAACTTATGCATCTCCTATTTATAGATGATAAATGTCATATTGAATTAGTTTCGAATTATATAAAAACCAATAAGATGCAGACATTTTAGTTTGGATTCACCTACAAGCAACATTGAGAAACCAATAGAATTGGTATTACAGTATTATTACACAATACCTCTTACAGACACAGGGGAGATATATTTATAACAACAGACTTGGTCAAGTCAAGTCAGTATGACTTGACTTGACTGGACCCTATATTCCTAATACACCCCCTCAAACCTTACAGGCAGACACTGGAAGAGTTTGACAAGTAAAAAGAAAAGATACTACTACACCCTCTCAATCTGACACAATAGTAGACAAACAAAAAACGAAGGAAATTGCAGCTTCGCAGAAACATCAGCAACACCAAAGACAACAGAGAGTGACAATAGCAGCAGTCGCAGGAGCTGAAGAAGACATCACACGCAGAAGTAGAGGTAATAGTCATGCTAGACAGCAACACCCCCAGCAGCAAAAGTACTAGCAGCAAAGTATGACTTCCAAGACAAAGTAAGCAGAAGAAGTAGTTGAATCATAGAACTGTTGAAGTTGACTTGTAAGAAAAAGAACTGCTGAAGTTGCATTACTTGTAGTCACCATTCGAAGCATTAAAGAACAATGAATTCCAGAAATATATTGTGGAGAAGCTAAACTTAGCCAATGAGTAGCAACAAAAAAACTAACAAGAACATAGTAGTAATAGCTCCAGCAATGACCAATCGGTGTAGTAAAATATTTGTTACAAGCAGCAGCACAAGTAGAATAACAACAAAAGTAGTAGCTCCCAGTGTTTGTTTTGGTGTTCTCTGTTGGTTAAGAGACTAGACTTGATTTTTGGTGTTCTCTGTTGGTTAAGAGACTTGACTTGATTTTTGGTGTTCTCTGTTGGTTAAGAGACTCAAATTGATATTTAGAAACTGGTGTTTGTAAGACCAGATCTGTAAAGGTTTTGATACAACTTGTTTTGAAGTAACAAGTCATATAACTGGTTATTGAAATGTTTTTAGGACCATTTAGATATTGAAGAAGTATTACTCCATATGCGAAACACACACAATGAAGAAATGGGGAAAATTTTAAGAAGTTATTACCCATATGAATGTTGACATACCCGGAAGTTGCTACTGTTGTTGGATTGATATTGAAGTTGTTGTTGAGGAAATGTTGATACTAGCCAAAAGTTGCTCAGATTAGGATGGCATTGCTGGTTGCTGTGATGGAAGAAGTGGCCGTGCTTGATATCCCTGCATTTGTACATGGTACGATGGTTGCTGAAATGCTGCTGGTGGATATGGTTGCTGAAATGGTGTTGGCTGATGTAATAGTACAAATTGTGCTGATTGTTGTAGTCGAGGTGGTTGAAAAGGTATTGGTGGCCTTGTTCCAGCGATCTCTTGGCAACACCACGATGAAACTGTTCTTCTTGGTGTTGTCCAAGACCTCCCGTATTCACATTGGTTGGTGCTGGATATTGTGGTACTTGTCGAGAGTGTTATTTTTCTACCAGTTATTGTACACGATCAGCAGAAATCTCTTTCAGAAAATCAGTACTAGTTTTAACAGCAAGCAAACGACTAACAAGTGATATCTGGACATGATATGGCTCGAATTTCACGTTCAAAAAAATGTCGTGGTCGCCCGTATCTGGGTGATCTCAGCTCCTGTTAGTTTCTGACGACTAGTTCTTGTATTATAAGCAAGGTATCTTTGATCAAATTGCGTATGGCACTCAGCTTCAAAATCTCTCCAGAAATCTAGCTGAAATAATTGAGCAAACCAACAATCCACTGAGCAATTTCTCGCAAGATAGATGCACAATGTGCATTGTTGATGCTGTGATTGCTGTGCACTAGTCGACGAGACCAATGAGTTGCTAAAGATTGGAGTTTGCTGTCGAGGTCGCACTGGATAATCTGGCCTAATGTGTACTGCTGGTGGTTAATACAATCTGTAAAAATGTGCATATGTCATTTGAACCTCTTGATGAACAGAATTTACATACGAGATCGCCCGCACCTATTGGAAGGAAACAGAGAGAAGCGTATAAAAGCTTGTTGTATCCTGGTTTACTCGTTATTTTCCTTTTCCTCTCTTCCTTAACCTGTAGCAGCGACTTCTCATAATGGGTTTCATCATCAATGGTTCATCATCAAAGACAACATGGTTCAACGTTTTCCAATTTACTTCCTGACAGTAATCTTACTTGTTTTCATCTCTTTCTTTCCTTGTCCTTCTTATTCATCAAGACTACTAATACACCATCAGTATTATAATTCCAGTATTACAATTCCAGTTATCCCATAGACATCATCATGACTTCTACTAGCAATAGGAATGAAATACCCAGGTGGTGGTGGTGGAAGAAGAAACATCAATCTTTCAATCAGTGTTGTAAATTTTCTCAATCTTTCTTTTTGCTGGGTTTATGTAGAATGAAGATGTTAAATCAATAGCAGAATTCCCATTCTCAACTAAACCTTCTTCTGCTACTACTAAACCCATTACTACTCATCATCATCGTCAAGAACTTCACCAAGAAATCTCAACTTCAGATTCATAACTCCGTAGCTTCAATTTTTCCATGTAATTTCGAATTAAAGACCTTTCTATCTTAAATTCTAAATTGAATATGGTACCCAATCTTGAAGGAGTTCAGAACTTGAAGGATTTAAATTCAAAACCCCAAAATCTTTTTAAAGAACAATATTGATGTAAACTGGAATACCCAATAATTGAAAACCCTAAAAATCCCAAATTTCTTTCAATTACCAGTAGCTTTCAGAATATGAAGAAATTATACTAGAAGAATTACCAAACTAAATCAGAGGAATTACCTGAAGTAGCTCCTGCAGCAGCGGAAGACAAAATCGGATCTTCACCGGTAAGGATTTAATTGAATAAATTTCCAGAAACAAAGAACAGATAGGGTTTTGGAGTTTAATGGAATTGTGATTGAATAAATTAGGTTAGGATCGAAAAATAAAATAAAAAAATATTTAGGATCTTCTTACCCGATTGATACCATGAGAAACCAATAGAATTGGTATTACAGTATTATTACACAGTACCTCTTACAGATACAGGGGAGATATATTTATAACAACAGACTTGGTCAAGTCAAGTCAGTATGACTTGACTTGACTGGACCCTATATTCCTAATCTATATTCCTAATAAACATATTGGTGAAAGTTCAAATTGCAATGATCTGTTGAGTTTTTAACTTCTTATATTGATGGTTTAACAACTGAATTTTGGATAAGCCAATGTTTATGTCACACATAACACACGTAGATATCAGTACAATTTAAGTAAGTATATTTTGTTGCCAACAAACAATGGCCAAGTCAAAATGCATTATTTAGTAGGACGAGAAGTCTGCCTATGTCAAAAAACATAGATAAGCTGCCACGCGAAGGCTTTTTTTTTTTTTTTTCTCTTCATCTTCCATGACATAACAGAGATATGTTGTCGACTATGGGAAAGCATAGGAAGCTATAGAGTAGTGCAGTGGGTTCCCTATTGTTTCTTACTACTGAGGAAGGTTTTTGAATGAAGAAGGTGAATCTCGAATTATGAAAAGTCAAGAGAAGCTAGAAATCTATATTTTGATATTCAAGATTTTAGAGAAACAAAAGAATGCCAAGAATTGAAATTGAAAGAGTGTATTACAGGAAAGTATTATTACATATTTTTGTCTATCTCAGACAGCCTTTAATACATCAATTATAATTCACTAAAAACCAACACCTCTGTCAGTTCCACAGAACTGACAATAGTCAACTGACTTTGACTATACTTATTAATTAGCCCCCTCAAACTGATAGTAGGAACACTAATCAGTTTGTACTGCTATAAGAAAAATCATGTAACAAACATCAAAACACTCAACTCTCAAGGAGGAGAAAACCAGAACAAACAATCACTAAGAAAGCAAACAACAAAAAACCAACTAAGCTGAGAACTCAGCAATGTCTGTAATAGCAGGCAGCACATGTGAAACAGAAGAAGTACTTGTTGTAGAAGTTAATGAAGAAACATCTGCAGTATTAGATGATGAAGAAAGGCCCAATAGCTGATGCAACAAAGAAGTAAAAATAGGTGCACATAGCAATTTTGGCCTAGTTATTATGGTATAACACAAATACTGACTAACATAGTCAATTGCAAAAAGCATATATTTGCAACTCATATATTGACTAACATAGTCAATTGCAAAAAGCATGCATATATTGACTAACATAGTCAATTGCAAAAAGCATATATTTGGCCTAGTTAAATACAAATATTGTAACATTCCCACTATGGTTCTAAACTCAGTTGCATTTGATAATAAGGTTCCTTCTTTAACAGACACTCTTGGTGTTTTGGCAACTGGAGTACTACAAGGATTACACTCCAGCATATGAGACTTAGTAAGTAATTTCAATTTGTACTTCTTCTAAGTTAACATTATGGCATCATTAGATCTTACTGCTTCTAAACCTAAGAAATAATGCAAATCTCCCAACTCCTTCATAGAAAAATTATTGATCAAAAATATTGAACAAGATCAGTAAGAAAATCATATGTTCCCAGATAGAGTAATGTCATCAACATAAAGTAATAATACCATTATATTCAAACCAGAAGTATAGACAAACATAGAAAAATCAGTCACAGTTCTCACAAAACCATAAGCAAGTAGAGAAGTACTGAATTTTTGAAACCAAGCCCTTGGTGCTTGTTTCAAACCATATAAACTTTTCTTTAAATGACACACTTTGTTTGGAAACTCTAGATCAACAAAACCTGGAGGTTGCTGCATATGGACATCTTCAGTTAAATATCCATGTAAAAAAGTATTATATACATCCAACTGCTTTATATACCAACCTCTAGTAACAACCAATATGATAACTACTCTTACTTTTGTGGATTTGACTACATGACTAAATGTTTCACCATAATCAATTCCATCTTGTTGGTTGTAACCAAGTGCCACCAATCTAGTTTTACATTTATCTTAGGCTCAATCATATTGTGGTGTCAGAAGAGTGGTTGAAGAGTTTGTGGCAGAAACTTTAGAATCCTGCAAAGTGTGGCAGACTTTTTGATAATTATTGCTTGTGGCAGAAGCGTAACAAGAGAAATATTGTGAGAGAATCTTGGAAAATAAAGAAGAAAAGAGAAGAATAAACAACGGTAATGTTGTGAAAAAAGATAAGCAATCACCAAGGGTGATGTGTTAGAATATCAACAATAGGTAGGTGAGTGAAGCCTATGAGTTATGGAATTTGAGAAGTAGTGAACAACAATAGTGGGTTAAAATCCCATGAGTTATGGAAGAGACGTCACAAGGGTATGATCGTGAGAAGTGAAGAAATTATAGTGTGTAATTTGAAGAGATGAGGTGCTACAATTCTCAGTGAAGAAAGTAGAAAATGAGCTACATTTCTCACTGATGAGTTTAAGAATTTGTTTTTGTGTTTGGTTATCCAGTTGAATAGAGAACAACAATGTGTTTCTAGCTTGTTAAGAATGATTTTCCGCTGCAATGAAGAAGAATATGAAGAAACAAAAGAAGTTTGTGATTGTTGTTATGGTATGATAGCAGTACAAAGCGAGTGTTTGATTATTAAGTGAAAGAAGAAGATTGATTTGTAAGCTGAATTGCAGTTTGTGCTGCTGTTTTGAATTGAATTTGCTGATTGGATGTTGTTGACGGAATTCCGGTAGGATCATGAAATTAGGATAAACTATAATCGAGTATTAAGGAGTAAGGGTTTGTTGGTGGCATCTTTGAAGAATGATAAACGATAAGAACGTGCTACTAATATTGTTAGTAATTCTAATAGTGGGTGCTGCTACCATTGTTAGTGTTTCTAATAGTTTTATGATGACGTTTATCAATGGAAGAAGAGGAATATAAGATGAAAAAACACAAGGACGTGCTGACGTCGATTAATGGAAGAAGCTGAGGAATAGAAGAGGGTTACGGAATTCTCCTTGAATGATATCTTGGTTTAAGGGAGGATGTTGGAAGTTAAAACCAAGATATGATGATTTGGTTCGTGGATCAACATATAATGTTGACACATTATGAAGAAAAGCAGTGTGGATCAACATACATTGTTGACACATTGTGCATTATTTGGAAGTTGGAGTTTACTTGAGAAACAAGGTGTTTTGGTTCTAGATAGTTCTAGAAAAGTTCTATTTTAGAGTTTGGTTTATGTTAGGAAAGTGTCTTCGTTTAGAGTTTTATCTTTTTTAGGAAAGTTTGCTTTGAGTGATCGTCAAGTTTGTGAGATTATAAGTAGACTATTGAGCCATAAGAATTGTACACCGAATTGATTATCAATGTAGTCGTTTATTGCTTCCGTGTTGTGCTCTCCTCTCTCTTGCTCGATCCCACACTCAAGATTCCATCAGAATGCTCTTGGTGTTGGAAACGTATCTTGGAGCATCGGGATATTGCTTCTCAATTTATTCTCTATTTGATTGGTAATAGCCACAACACAAAACTTTGAAATATAAATGGTAACGGTAACCTCCTCAACACCTTCTCTAGGACTCAGTTCATCATTTAGATGCTATGGTGAGTTCTTGTTTGTTAAATGATGAATGGTCTCTCTCTCTAAACTTGGAAAAGACCTTAAGTTCTATTGTATAGGATATTCTGAGAACTAAGGCTGACCATACGATCGATGATAGAATTGTTTGGAAAATTAGGAGTTTTAGATCTTACTCTTTTAAGGATACTTACTACTCTCTCACCTAAGCAAATATGGCAGTCTCATGTTTGGTTTTTCCAATGTATTCCTAGACATTGTTTTGTTACCTGGATGGCTCTTCACAAGGGGTTAAGACTAGATATAAATTATTGTAACACATGTGCCTTGAATAAGGTGGCTTAGTATTGGATTCTAGATGGTCTAATTTTTAGAAAGTCTAACTCTCTATATGGTCTAATTTCTTAGTTTTCAAAAAGAGAAGGTAGACTAATTCTCTTGCTTGTTTTCAAAAAGGGTTAGCCCATTTGTTTTTTGTGCAAGGGAAGGTGGGCATGAGAACCTATATATACCTTCATTAGTTAGCATTTAAAATCATCCCAAGTATCAGAGAGATACTAAGAGTTCCAAAGAGAGAAAGAGTAGTGTTCTTAAGAGAGAGTAAGGTCTTGTTCTTGAGAGGAGTGTATACTCTTGTAACCTTGTTCCAATCATAGTGCAACGTTATCGTCGTCTTCCAAAGTGGATGTAGATCATCTTGATCGAACCACTATAAATCCTTGTGTTGTGTGTGTGTGTCTGTTTTACATTTGTTTTCATTTCTATTTCAATTCTCGATTGATTGTGCTTGGAAGAGCCATTGGTCATAACAATTATAATCTTGGGGCATGAGTGCAGATCCTATATTTGTAATGCGCAATCAGATGTTTGAAGACAATGAACACTTTTTATTGAAATGTAACTATGTGGCAAATACTGGGGCAAGATGATGTAGCTGTTGGGTCTGAATTATTCCACTCATTCTAATTGAAATGACTATATTCAGTGGTGTGTTACTCATATTAAAGGAAAAAGAGAAATTGGGGCTATACACAAACTTACTTTCAGTGCGTACATCTACCACATTTGGGGGAGCATGATAAAAGAATATTCAAGCAGACATTTATGTCTGTTGAGTGTTTATACCATAGACTAGTGGATGAAGTTACTTTTCGAATGGCTTCCATTAACACTACAATGGAGGACAGTAATGATATGGAGATGTTCATCTAACTTCAATTTATCTCACCAGACATCCCTTACTTGGCCTAAGACTAATGATGGAGATGTAGCAGTCAACACTGATGGTTCTTATAGAGAGAACAGAGCCAGTTATGGAGCTATTTTAAGGGATGAAAACGGTAATCCACTGTAAAAGGGGGCTCAATTCCTGTATCAATTACTTTCCATGAGTTGCAAGGTGTGGAAGCAGGCCTCAAGCTAGCTAGTAAAAAGGGATGCTCTAAAATCTCCCTTAGATCAGACCCATAAGTCTGCAGTTGCTTATCTCACTGATGTTGGGGCCTCTCCCTATGGACTTGTCACCATAATTTAGAGTCTATCAAAATACTTCGTGTTAACTTTCAGAAGTTCACTGCTACACATACTTTCATGGAAATCAATAAAGATGCTGACCTATTGGAAAATTCTGCTCGTCGTGATGACTTCATTGAAATTGACCCTATCTTTTGATGAACACTTGAATACTTTTCGGAGGATGCGACTTGAAAAGTTTATTTTAGAACCCAAAGCCATGTTGGATAGTTGTTGGGCTCTATGACTTAGTTTTCCTGTATTTCTTTGTGTGAATTATTTTTCCTGTGTTTCTTTATTGTTGTAGTGTTTTCTTTATTTTTTCTTTTCTTTTTTCTTGTTGGTTGGGTTACCTTAACCCCTCTCCTTTCCAAAAATAAATAAATATTATAAAAAAAAGGTGATTCAGCAATAAAGGGGGAGTTAATTATTTACTTGAACTTAGAAACTTAGAAGAATTGAAGTGGATAAATCAAGGAAATGTCAAGCAAGAGCTAAGAAAAATGAGTTTAAATGGGGTGATTTAAATACTTCTTATTTTCTCAAGATTGAAAATGCTTGGAAGAGGAGGAATACAATTGATAAATTGGAGATAGTTTGGGTTGATTGTTTTGATCAAGAAAGTATAAAGTTGGAGATGATGAACTACTACATGAATTTATTTTCAGAGCAAAATGATGTGGCTTTTTCTTTGGATAATCTGTTTTTTCCAAGTATTGATGAGGTGGAGAAGGAGTTCACAGAAGAGGAGGTTTTTGCTGTCATCATCAAGATGTTTGGATCTAACAAATCTCCAGGGCCGGGTGGTTTCTCTATGGAGTTTTACAAGAGTTGCTGGCACATTATCAAGGAAGATTTTATGAAGCTGATGGATGAATTTCATAAGGTAGGTGTTGATGGTGGTTTTTAGACAAAGGGTAAAATTGTAAAACCCTGAATAACCTAATGTCACCGGTGACACATTTATTAGAACATTTAATGCATGTAATCAGTAATTAATGGGGGTATTTTTTCAAATTAGGGTTACAACGAGCAAAACCCTAATACCCCACTATGCCAATGGCAAGTCATGCCAGCCACACCTAGCCCGAGCTAGCTGCGCCATGCCAAACGCGCTCTGCCTTGGCCCTAGCTATGCTAGTCACACCAACCGCTCCAAAGCATGCCAACCATGCTAGCCGCACCCCTGTGCCAACGGAAAATCATGCCAGCCACACCAAACGCGCCAAAGCATGCAAACCATGCTAGTCGAACCTTTGTGCCAATGGAAAATCATGCTAGCCGCACCCCTGTGCCAACGACAAATCATGCCAGCCACACCAAACGCGCCAAAGCATACCAACCATGCTGGCCGCACCATTGTGCCAATGGAAAATTATGCCTGCCAAACCAAACGCGCCAAAGCATGCCAACCTTGCTAGACGCACCTCTGTGCCAATGGAAAATCATGCCAGCCACACCTAGACCAAGCTAGTTGCGCCATGCAAAACACAATCTTCCTTGGCCCTAGCTATGCTAGTCACACCAACCGCGCCAAAGCATGCCAACCATGCTAGCCGCACCTCTGTGCCAATGGAAAATAATGTCATCCATACCAAACACGCCGAAGCACGCCAACCATGCTAGCCGCACCTCTATGCCAATGGCAAATCATGTCAGCCACACCTAGCCCAAGCTAGCCGCGCCATGCAAAACGCACTCTGCCTTGGCCCTCGCTATGCTAGTCACACCAACCATGCCAAAGCATGCCAACCATGCTAGCCGAACCTTTGTGCCAATGGAAAATCATTCCAGCCACACCAAACGCGCCAAAGCATGCCAACCATGCTAGCCGCACCTCTGTGCCAATGGCAAATCATGCCAGCCACACCTAGCCCAAGCTAGCCGCGCCATGCCAAACACACTTTTCCTTGGCCCTAGCTATGCTAGTCACACCACGCCAAGCCAAATACCCTTACCTTGGCCCTAGCCACGCCATGCCAAAAGCGCCCTCTTCCTAGCTTGCAAACCGTGCAACCCAGGCAAAATTGTCCACGCATTCCATTGGCACATGCCAACATGCTCGCTGGTAACCTAGCTTTCAAACCGTGCAACGTATCCAAATTTGACACGCATGCCATTGGCACATGCCAACATGCTCGCTGGTAGCCTAGCTTGCAAATCGGGCAACCTAGGGAAACTTGGCCGTGCGTGCCATTGGCACATGCCAAATCCGCTCGCTGGTAGCCTAGCTTGCAAACCGTGCAACCTAGGTCAACTTTGCCGTGCGTGCCATTGGCATATGCCAAATCCGCTCGCTGGTAGCTTAGGCTTGCAAACCGTTCATCCTAGGTCAACTTGGCCGTGCGTGCCATTGGCACCTGCCAAATCCGCTCGTTGGTAGCCTAGGCTTGCAAACCATGCAACCTAGGTCAATTTGGCCATGTTTTCCATTGGCACATGCCAGCATGCTCGCTGGTAGCCTAGGCTTACAAACCGTACAACCTGCAACCAAGGCATTTCACACATGCCACACGCGCCACCTGCATCCTGGCACTGCCACTTGCACTTAAGATGCAACTTGCAACCAAGGCATTCCGCACATGCCACATGCTCCAATTCCATCCTGGCATTGCCACTTGCACTCAAGGTGCAACCCGCAACCAAGGCATTCTGCACATGCCACACGCGCCACTTGCAGTCTGGCATTGCCACTTGCACTCAAGGTGCAACTAACACTCGAGACATCGACACAAACTTGGGGATGCTTTCCAGGGTCTTGGTTTGGCGGTCATAGCATGCAGGGTACACTACGCTCACATTAAGAAAGCGTGAATAGGAATAAAGCGGTCAAATAAATGAGGAAATAATGGTGAAAACGTTTTCACCCATAAACACCATGCGGTTACCACCTCCTCCCATTATTTTACCCTTTACTCTCTTCCTTCATGAGGCCAGGGTACGTTTCAATCTCGACTTGTATAAATAGGTCTTACCTATTTCCACCAGACAACAAGTCTCGGTCAGGAGAAAAACACAACACTTTCAGAAAGGGAACTTTGCAAGCTCTCCAAAAAGCTTTCATCTCTTGCAAGCTTCCGAATCTTTCACTTTCTGATACAAGTCGAGACACTATTCTTCCAGAACTATTCTGGTCTCAACACCTTTCTTCGCTTCCCTCCCTAAATCAACCCTTCTCCTCCACTTTGTGACCGAAGCAAGTCTGGAACGGCCATTTCTTGGTTTAGGCTAGACTTGTACAGATTGATCTCTCGAATATAGAAAGTGCTCACGTGTAGAAAATTTTTTTAGGGTTTAAACCAGTTTCTCACTCACCTACCGAATTTACCAAAATCGGCAGAAACGATTTTTACCCATAAACAATTGGCGACCACAGCGGGAGGATTGATCTATCGGCTACAATGTAAATTTTAGACTGTCGATCTCCTTCTTCGACCCAGATGTCAAGATGGTAGTGGAAGGCGACTCAATCCGACTCAACTACCAGACAACTCGGTTACCAGTCGTAAAGACTACACGAGAAAACTCGGGACTCGTTGAAGATGCTACCAGCAATTGGGGACTTGCTGGCGATTCTACCAGCAAATCCGCCTTTTACATGGAAATGGGCGTGTTCTCAGCAAAAAAAAAAAAAAAAAAAAAAACCTATAAAGTGAGTAAGTTTAGACTGGGAAAGATATACGATCTGTTTTTGGGTTCTTAATAAAACCGTCATACTATTACCTCTTGTGCTGATTGCTAGCACACACTTTCATAAAAGCAATATTTCTTTCACAAAACATAATCAGAGTTATATTATCAAAAACATTCATCCCAGAAATAATCTGATATCCTCAAAAGCTACCAATTGTCTATCAAAATCGGTCGAACTTTGAACCAGACATCTAGTTGTTGTTTTTTTTTTTAAAGGGGAGAACCTAAATGAAAATTTAACAGAGAAACATTCAATGAAAATCATCCAACAAAGGTATTCTCTTCTTAGAGAAAGTCAACTTTGCATCTTCAAGAGCCGCTCTCTTCATAGTCAACATCTTGGAAATCTTTTCGAGTTCTACCTCATGTCGTGCAATCTCCTATGCAGAAAGGCTTTCGACTGCTGCATCTTTCAACTTCTGGATCTCATCAAGGCCTTCGACAAACCACGAAGCATTGAATTCCTTTTCTACGCACACGTCGCGATGGTGCTCCCAGTCGGCAATGACGTCTTTAGAAACGGTGTGGCCAATCACCTCACGCATGTCCTCGGTGGAAGATAAAGCCTCTTTCACACGCTTAACCAGCGCAAATCGACTAGTGATCTTCTTGGTTGTGGACATATGTCCATGCTTCTCCCATATTCTAGTATACAACGCCTCATACTTAGCTAGCACGCTGAAACCGCCAACCAGCACATGACCTGGGTAAGGAACCAAGTACGGGGGATCGAAAATGGCGCCTGCAAATGGACCCGCGACTTGCAAAGGGTCATTTTCCATGTCTACGGAAGAAACCATCAGGGAATCACCCACCGTTTGAACCACATTTGTGCCCAGCGATTGTCCAACTTCCATCTCCAAGTCACCGACAGTGGTCGCTGTCACCAAAGGAAAGTTTACGTGTGGCTCTGCCCCAGAATCGTCTTCCGAACCGGATTCCTACTGCAAACTTGAGATAGACATTTAAAAAAAAGCGGAGGAAGAAAGAAAAAGAAGCGCGAAACTCACCGAACCACTTCCCGAAAAATAACCAGTGCTGTTGTCAGAAGAATCACTCTCACTTGTCGAACTTTCTTCTTTCTCTGGCTCATCACCGTTATGAGAAGGCTCAGTGCTGCCGGAATTCTTCGAAGGAATTTCCGTCTCCTAACACTACCGAAGCCCTGGTAGAAACAAGACACATGTTTTCAGCATAAATTCACATGTTTTGAGACAAACCAACAAGGAGGCGACACATACCTAGTTTTTGGAAGAACTGAAAGACACACGATCTGTAGGAGGATATTTTGAAACCGTCCGGAACCCGCCAGCATGATTCTTCGTTCTTTGTTCCTTTTCCTGGGGACTTTCCGAGTTGCTAGGAAACTTTCGCTTGAGATCTCTCAACATTGGTTACTTCTTAAAAACTGCTGGGGAAGGTTTACAACGAACATTCTCCACCACGTTATTTACAAAATCGCGAATCGCAAGACGCTCACGGCACCAGAAATCATTATAACCAAAAGTCATCGAAGTTACTCTTTCCGTTTGAAAGAAGGGAAGGCGGATACCCGGCCCATGGGCACTGGCATTGAGGGAGGCACTCAATGAATCCTTAGGAACCACCATCTGGTAAGCAAGAGGCACCCCTTGGTCGAAACCCATGTGACGAGAAGAACGGTCAATATTATAAGCAGCTATTTGGAAAGACCCCATAAAGAAATACGACATATAACCGGGCATGTAGCTTTGAATAAACAAGTTTTCACCAACACTCAAGCTGCCGTCAGAAGACAAAGTCATGTTCGGAGCAGAAGCAAAGGTTTAAATTTGAGTTACACACCTATGGACTGGCTTCCATGGGCGAAAAATGATTTCATGCGACTTATCGAGAAGACTAACCAAGCTCATACCAACTCTTGGACGCCTGTTCACCCATCGAAGAATTCGGGATCCGCCCCAACTCGCGGGAATCGAAGGCAACGGTTTCAGAGCGTACTTTTCCAAGTGCTCCCATAACCAGGCTTGCAGAAAAGCAACGTTCACATATGAATCCACTTTCATGAAACCATTCGAAACTCGCATGTTCGCAACTAGGTGATCCAGATGCACATACAAGGAACCAAGGAATAGCTTTCCAATGGGAAGAACTTCACCTTTTTCCAACTACACAGCAATCACTAGCAACTCTGGTCTTATTTTCTTCTTTCCAGAACCGTCATCAAAAATGTCTCTAGACAACCAAAGAGCCAAAAATGCCGCAACGTCAAGATCACTACTTTTCTGTTTAGGTTCCAGCTCGTCCGGAAACCATTGAGATATCCACCAGCTGTAAAAGCACCTTTCATCCTCTTTCCAAACAGAATCCTTCGACTTCATAGTGGAATCGTTTTGGGAGAAATATCCCAACTTAGCGGCAAGGTCATCCCACATCTTCTCCTCATCTTCAGACAATTGTATGTTAACATTCCTGGTTACCGGAAGATTCAGCAAGAGAGCCACACTCTCCAAGGAGAAAGTTATTTTACCCCATTTAAATATGATCGTATGAGTGTCCGAACACCATCTAGAGATGAAAGCAACCAAGCCCGGGATATCCTTCCTAATCTGGAGACTTACTGAAGCTCTGACAGCATCAATAATCTGCGCTCGAGTTAAGTTGGTATTTATGTGCTCCTTACTCACCATGAATTCAACCCATCTATCAAAAGAACACAATGGGATTTGACACATCCTGAAATCAATGTTGGAAGAAGAATATACCCCTTTGTGAAGACAAAACCGTATGGTGTTCTCTGGGAGAACCGAACGTGTCTTCTTTTCATCTTCACCATCGGTTAACAAAATTGGCATGAAATCTGGATGATTCTTTTGAGCAAGGGCGAAGGGTTTGGCAAAGGATTAATTATCCATGTTTGTTTTGGAATTATCAACATCTTTCGATGAAGCGAAACTTTGTTCAGGTAACATCTTGTCGGATTTCTTCATATCAATTTGGTAACAAGATATTTGCACACAAAAAAAACGGAGAAAGACGAAATTATCTCCGTGACACATAACCGCACCCAACAATAGGAAATCCTGGAAAACGAAAAAAAAAAAGTATTCTCCATGGGTTCAAAACTGCACGCGCAGTATTTTCTTCAGGTCCGAAATTCATATATGCAATATTTCCTATGGGTTTGAAATCATATGAAGCACATATACAGTATTCTTCTTCGGGTTCAAAATTATATACGCATTATTTTCTAGGGGATCGAATGCGTCTATAGTATCCTTCTTCGGGTTCAAAATTATATGCAGCATTTTTCTACGGGTTCAAATCATATATGTAGTATTTTCCTTGGGTGCATATATACAATATTTTCTACAAGAAGTACGCCAAGAAATCATATGCGCAATATCATTGCAAGGATTATAAAAGAAAAACGCCTACTGTTAGGGTTTGCACCTACATAAAAAGGGAAACAATAGAAGTATTAGAAGACATACCTAGATGAAAGAACAAAGTGCAAGATGAGAGAAAGGGATTTTATATATGGGCGTGAAGATTCCGAAATAGGGAAGGATTTCCCTTTACCAAAAATCGTGCGTATAAGGAACGGACCCACAAGGGCGCCCAACTTCCCAATTTCGCCCAAGTTGCACCGGTCCCACCAGTTGATCCAACTTTCCAGTACCTCCCAAGCAACACCGGTCCTACCAATTGCGCCAACTTCCCAATGACCTCCCAAGTCGCGCCAGCTAGCACGCTCAGTTTCCCAACTCGCGTCAACTTCTCAATACCACCCAGCTTCCTGTCTCTCGATGATGCTGACTTCCCAATTGTGCTAGCCTCCCGATTTTTGCAAAACTGCCAGAGGCAAGGATTCCAAATCCTATCTAAAAAAAAAGGTCAGACAAGCCTCCTCAATTCTCTTTTCGATTCACTAGTTTGTCACCATATTATGATTACCTCGCAACAAAGCTCCTGTTCCGAGCTAAGCAGGGGACTTAATGTTGATGGTGGTTTTTAGACAAAGGGAAAAATTGTAAAACCCCGAATAACCTAATGTCACCGGTGACACATTTATTAGAATATTCAATGAATGTAGTCAGTAATAAATGGGGGGTATTTTTCAAATTAGGGTTACAACGAGAAAAACCCTAACACCCCTCTGTGCCAATGACAAGTCATGCCAGCCACACCTAGCCCGAGCTAGTTGCGCCATGCCAAACATGCTCTTCCTTGGCCCTATCTATGCTAGTCACACCAACCACGCCAAAGCATGCCAACCATGTTAGCTGCATCCCTGTGCCAACGGAAAATCAGGCCAGCCACACCAAACGCGCCAAAGCATGCCAACCATGCTAGACACACCTTTGTGCCAATGGAAAATCATTCCAGCTACACCAAACGCGCCAAAGCATGCCAACCATGCTAGTTGCACCCCTGCGCCAACGGAAAATCATGCCAGCCACACCAAACGCGTCAAAGCATGCCAACCATGCTAGACGCACCTTTGTTCCAATGGCAAATCATTATCAATATTTATCGTCCATCGCTGAGGATTTTGAGGTATGAACTTAAATGATGATTCGACAACTTCTTAATTGACGAGGATAAACTTTTTGCTGAGCTTGCAGATGAAATTTAAAACCTATACCGACAAGGTGTAGTTCTTGTTCCGACCATATATGCTTAGAATTTTTAAAGTAAGCAAGATGTTGTTGATCAAACTGGTACATGGATAATTTTCAGATACATATTTAAATACATTCACCATTGAGTGCAAGGAAGTATGTTAGAAACACGTTGTTAGCAGTCGCAGTCATATGCCTAAATAGTTATGTTGTTGCTTGATTTTATAACCTAATTATGCCTATTTTAACTTGTTGATCGCTTGACTCTGCATAAAGTTATTTCACCTCTTGTATTGCAGGAGAAGATCTCAATTCTTAGAAAAAATGACACATTACTAAAACAAAAGGAAAAGATGAATCTTGAGATGTATTCTTTGCTGAAAAAAAAAATTTAGCTGACGGTCAAATTATGGCACTAACAAAATCATTGGAAGATCTTCAAAAATATCTTAAGGACCGAGATCTTTAGGTAGTCTCACTTGTGTTTGAAGGTGAAAACGGTTTCTGTTGATTTTGGTGATTTCGGGTGTGTGGGTGAGAAACGAATTTAAACCCTAAACAATGTACTGCAAGGGAATAATTTAGATTCGAGAGATCAATCTGTAAAAATCCAGCCTAAACCAAGAAATGGACATTCCAGACTAGCTTCGGTCACAAAGTGAAGGAGAAGGGTCGGTTTTGGGAAGGAAGCGAAGAAAGTGTTGAGACCAGAATAGTTGATTCTGGAAGAGTAGTTCCTTTACGACTTGTATCAGAAAGTGGGAAGCCAACAGATGGAGAGCTGGCAAATATTTTCTGAGTGTTGTATTTTTCTGACAAGAACTTGTTGTTCGGTGGAAATAGGTAATGCCTATCTATACAAGTCGAAGTGAAATGTACTCCGGTCTCATTAAGAAATGGAAAACAGGTGAGTAAATGGGTGGAGGTAGTAACCGGTAACGCCTGGAATTGATGTTCCATAAAAGAAAGCGTTTCACCATTACTCCCTGTATTTACTAACCGCATCATTCTTATGACACTTTCTTATAACGGGCGTAGTGTACGCCGTATGCTGTAAACCGCCAAACTAATACCCAATGAGCATCCCCCAGTTTATGACATGCGTTGATGTCTCGAGTTTTTTCGTGGAAAACATGTAGCACGTTGTTGTTGTATGGAAAGTTGAGCTTGGGGGACTTGCATTCTCGGTGGTGACTTTCGACGGTCGAGATTTTACATCTTAAGAAAAAAGGTAGCCGTTGATTATTGCAACCCTTCATTTAGTAGCCAGTGGCATGAAAGCATGATCATTATGGATTTAATATGCCTTAGTTTAGACATGACCAAACTATGGCCAAAGGTTTCCATGCGTTAGCTGGTAACCTTGTACGGCTAAGATCTGCACCTTAGATGAAAAGGTGGTCGTTGATTGTTGCAGGCCTTCGTTTTGGTAGCCATCCGCTTGTAGCGAGGCCGGCATGTATTTGTCATGGGTATGTGGCCCAGCTAGGATTTTGGCATGACCAGGCTAGGATTTTGGCGTGACCAGGTTAGGATTTTGGCATGGCCAAGCTAGGATTTTGGCGTGACCATGTTAGGATTTTGGCGTGACCGGGAGAGGATTTTGGCGTGACCAGGTTAAGATTTTAGTGTGGCTAGGCAGCTAGCTACACCATTCCAAATGCACTCTACCTTAGCCCTATCTATGCTAGTCACACCAACCGCGCCAAAACATGCCAACCATGCTAGCCGCACCTTTGTGCCAATGGTAAAATATTCCATCCACGCCAACCGTGCCAAAGCATGCCAACCATGCTAGCCGCACTTTCTTCCAATGGAAAATTATGCCAGCCACACCAAACGCGCCGATTCATGCCAACCATGCTAGCCGCACCTCTTTGCCAATGGAAAATCATTCCAGCAGCACCTATCCCAAGCTATACGCGCCATGCCAAACGCAATATGCCTTTGCCCTAGCTATGTTAGTCACACCAACCGCGCCAAAGCATGCTAACCATGCTAGCCGAACCTTTGTGCCAATGGAAAATCATGCATGCCACACCAAATGCGCCAAAGCATGCCAACCATGCTAGCCGCACCTTTGTGCCAATGGCAAATCATGCCAGCCACACCAAGCCCAATCTTGTCACGACATGCCAAACACACTTTGCCTTGGCCCTAGCTATGCTAGTCACCCCATCCCACGCCAAGCCAAATACCCCTACCTTGGCCCTAGACACGCCATGCCAAAAGCGCCCTCTTCCTAGCTAGCAAACCGTGCAACCCAAGCCAAATTTTCCACGCATGCCATTGGCACATGCCAACATGCTCGCTGGTATCCTAGCTTGCAAATCGTGCAACCTAGGCTAAATTGGCCACGCATGCCATTGGCACATGCCAACATGCTCGCTGGTAGCCTAGCTTGCAAACCGTGCAACCTAGGTCAACTTGGCCGTACGTGCCATTGGCACATGCAAAATCTACTCGCTAGTAGCATAGCTTGCAAACTAGGTCAACTTGGCCGTGCGTGCCATTGGCACATGCCAAATCCGCTCGCTAGTAGCCTAGGCTTGCAAACCGTGCAACCTAGGTCAACTTGGCCGTGCGTGCCATTGGCGCATGCCAAATCCGCTCGCTGGTAGCCTAGGCTTGTGAACCGTGAAACCTTGGTCAACTTGGTCGTGCATTCCATTGGCACATGCCATCATGCTTGCTGGTATCCTAGGCTTACAAACCATATAACCTGTAACCAAGGCATTCCGCACATGCCACATGTGCCACCTGCATCCTGGCATTGCCACTTGCACTCAAGGTGCAACCTGCAACCAAGCCATTCCTCACATGCCACACGCTCCACTTGCATCCTGGCATTTCCACTTGCACTCAAGGTGCAACCCGCAACAAAGGCATTCCGCACATGCCACACGCGCCACTTGCAGCCTGGCATTGCCACTTTCACTCAAGGTTCAACCAACACTCGAGACATCAATACAAACTGGGGGATGCTTTCCAAGGTCTTGGTTTGGCGGTCACAATATGAAGCGTACACTACACTCACATTAAGAAAGCGTGAATAGGAATAAAGCGGTCAAATAAATGAGGAAATAATGGTGAAAACGTTTTCACCCATAAAAACCATGCAGTTACTACCTCCTCACACTATTTCACCCTTTACTCTCTTCCTTCATGAGGCCAGGGTACATTTCAATCTCGACTTGTATAAATAGGTCTTACCTATTTCCACCAGACAACAAGTATCGGTCAGGAGAAAAACACAACACTCTCAGAAAGGCAACTTTGCAAGCTCTCCAAAACGCTTTCATCTCTTGCAAGCTTCCGAAGCTTTCACTTTATGATACAAGTCGAGACACTACTCTTCCAGAACTATTCTGGTCTCAACACCTTTCTTCGCTTCCCTCCCCAAATCAACCCTTCTCCTCCACTTTGTGACCGAAGCAAGTCTGGAACGGCCATTTCTTGATTTAGGACTGACTTGTACAGATTGATCTCTCGAATCTAGAAAGTCCTCACGTGCAGCACATTTTTTTAGGGTTTAAACTAGTTTCTCACTCACCTACCGAATTTACCAAAATCGGCAGAAACCATTTTTACCCATAAATAGTAGGTAACTGGGACTGGAGGTTAAATTTCTTTTGTCTCTTCAATTCCAAAGAAAGAAGACTCAAGTGCACCCAAAGATTTGAGGCCTTTAAGCTTTCTGGGCAGTGCATATAAAATTTTATCTAAGGTGTTGGCTAACAGACTGAAGACGGGTAATGCATAAGTTCATTTCGGACTACCAATGAGCTTTTGTCAAGGAGAAGCAAATTTTGGATGGGGTGTTGATAGCTAGTGAATATATTGACAGCAGGTTAAGGGATAAAATTCCAGGTGTTCTTTGTAAGGTAGATATGGAGAAGGCGTTTGATAATGTGAAGTGGAAGTCTGTGTTGAGAATTTTAGAAAAACATGGTTTTGGAAGACGGTGGATAAATTTTATATTTTTTGGTGTATTTCTTCAGCTCATATCTCAGTATTAGTGAATGAGAGTTCAACAGATAAGTTTAAACCGGCTAAAGGACTTAGACAGGGGGACTCTTTATCCCAATTTTTATTTTTGTTGGTAGTAGAGGTTTTGTCTAAGTTGATTTCTGATGCGGAGAACCGGGGAAAACTTCATGGGTTTAGAATTATGGAAAATGGAATTAGTATTTCCCATTTGCAGTTTGCGGACGATACTATTTTGTTTGTGGATGCTAATGTGGAGGAAATTATAAGATTGTTTCTTATACTCAATTCTTTTGAGTTGTTAACAGGATTGAAGCTTAACTTGGAGAAGATCTCTATGATTAGTGTGGAGTCTGACGGTATGGTGGATGTCTTGGCAGCTGAGATATGGTGTAGAGTGGAGAAATTGCCTATCAAATATTTGGGCTTGCCAATTGGGTTCTACTTCAAGATGTGCTTCTGTTAGGGAGGAGGGGATTCAGAGAATGAAGGTCAAGCTAGCACCATGGAAGAAGAAATTTTTGAACAAGGCAGGCAGGTTAGTATTAATAAAGAGTTGTCTTTCTAGTCTCCCTGTCTATTTTATTTTTCTTATTCACATGTCAGCAAGTGTAGAGTTGAGATTAACAAGGCTCATGAGGAATTTTCTCTTGGATTCCAATGAGAATAAACGAAAAAAATTCTGGGTTTCCTGGTTGAAAATTTGTAAACCTAAACACTTAGGGGGATTGTGAATTAAGGATTTGAGAGGTACCAGTAAGGCTTTGAAAGCTAAGTGATTTTGTAGGTATTCTAGGGAGAAGAAGGTTTTATGGAGAAGGGTTGTGCAACAAAAATTTAAAAATAATCCAGATGTTATGATTCCTACGGATTATGTTATACCAAAAGGAAGGAGTGTGTGGAAGAATATTATTAATACTACTTCTTTTTGCATGATCACATTGTTTTTAAGCTGAATAATGGAAAGGGAATTCGATTTTGGATGGATAATTGGTGTTCTACAGGTCTTTTGAAGGATATATTTCCAGCTATATATAAAGCTTGTAGAAGGAAGCAAGCTTCTATAGCTGACATGGTTGTGGAGGGTCGGCTTTTATGTGATACTAGAAGGAATCTGTCGAGTACTGAACAACTTGAATGGGATAGGCTTTGTAATGAGCTGGGTCCAGTGCATGGGTTGACATGGGAGGAGGATAATATGGAAATCAGAGGGAGGTGTACAGTCAATTTTTTTTTATGAAATGCAGATTCAAGAAGGAGAGGAAGATGAGTTTTATAAGCATGTTTGGAGGAAAAGTATACCATCTAGGGTAAGTTTTATGTTATGGGCTCAGTATCACAATTCTCTTCCTACATTGAGTATGCTTATGCAACGAGGAGTTTAGGTGCAGAGTGATCTTTGCTTATTTTGTAGGAGAGCACAAGAAACGGTTGGTCATATGCTACTTACTTGTCAATATTCTTATGAAGTCTGGTCTTATTTTCTTAAGGCTTTCAAAATTCAGTGGGTTATGTGCGAAACGGTGCAGAAGCAGTTCGAAGCATGGAGTAATAATGCATTGATTGGAAGGGCTAGAGAGGTTTGGTGGAAGGTCAATTATGCAATGGTTTGGCATTTGTGGAATGAAAAAAACTGTAGGGCTTTTGATAATGGAAGACCGAAGGACATTGATGAGATTTTTTTACTCATAAAACAGACTTTGATGCTATGGTTTTTTGACAAAGATGTATTCAAGGATATGGTTTTAAGTCAAGTCCTTTTTATGTGGGAGACAGTCTTGCATGTTTAAGACTTTGTACTCTCTTGGCTTGTATATTTTTGTACAATTTTTCTTTTCATTATAACCTTCTTTTTCCAAAAAAAAAAGGGTGGAAGTTATATATGCAATGCAATTATGAATTAAAACATAACATAGTGGATTTGGAACTAGTGATCGGAGGTAAAGGTGAATGGTTGATTGATTGTCGGTGCGGTAAGCTGAGAATAAGAGGGAATTTAGGTCTGAAGAGGTGTAAACAATGGCACAATGCTAACTCTCACTTGGACTTGAACGGTTAATTTTGGTCTGGAAAAAAAAAAAATTAATATCGTGGGCGGTTAGAGTTTGAATTTCTATTTTTGGGAGGTGCAGACAAACCCTATTTATTTATTTCCCGTCGGATAATAGTAAGGACTATAACTAGATTAACGATCACCCAGCCCAGATGTCATGTACCCCGCCACGTAAACTTATCCTCGATCTGTAGTACTACTGTTCTATAACACTTCTTCGAGGGAGGATCAATGACTCGATGAAAACTAGACTCATAAAAACTACCCGGCAAGCTAGCTACCTACTCTCTAATGGAAGTATAGAACTTTAAAATGCTACGTGATCTTTATTTTGGGTTTATTAACACAAATCTTACCAAATATCAACGCTTCATTGTACTTAGGCTTTTATTGTCCTATGTCACAAGCGGGGTAGCCATATAGGTTAGATGTTAAACAATCAAGGTGTATTCAGACGTATCTTCAGATATGAGTTGATCCCAAACAAATACGGTTTGTATCGGTATATACGCAATTGATACCTGGAAATTCAGATGAACTGAAGATCTTAGATCAATTTGAACATATACTGATATCCTAGGATAGATGCACAGACCATGATTCCTATTCCGCCATTTTCAATCCCAATAATCCTAGCTTTGTGTGCTGTTACAAATATATGCGTCTGTGGCTTGAATTTTCTTAGCTACATGTTTAATGGAGTTTTTGGGTAAATGGAAGTAAAGATGAATTGTAGACTCCGATAAACTAATTTTAGCGTGGAAACCGAATTTTAGAAGAACTTCTAAAAGATTTTTTTTTGTTTTTGACTTCTATATATTACTTCTTCTACTTGGTGAATCCGGCCACCTCATAAAGACATTTTTATAGTAATACGGCTAAAAAAAAAAATTCCTGGAATACGGAATGCTACAAATAATTCAGCGAATTACTACACCTGAGTTCTCTCTTGTTATCACTTTATTTTTATCATGATTACTTTCTGATAAGATGGCAAATTATTAATCCGACAGATTGAAATGGTGGTGGTTATAAAGTTTCTGAGTGCAGTCGTAGTCGACAAAAGCAAAGGCATATATTGCACACAGAAGTGCTGTATAGTTTTTCGATGAGAATTGATGAAAACATACAGTAAAGAAAAACGATCAACTTGCAAAACCAACATACTACCCTACCTACTATTTACGCACTTAGCAAACAGATAGGATCGCACTGATCATCATACACATTAAAGAAGCAGGCAGTAATTCTAGTAGGGAGCCATCTGACTGCATCTTTAATTTAAGCACATTAAAACTTGGGTGGCGCGGCGCCTGTCAGTTTTACCAAACACTGTTTTGTTGTTACGTTAAGCATTAAGGCTCTTTACGTTTTTTTAACAAAGGCCTCCCAGTTTGGAAATTTTCTTCCACTTGTGGATCTCCTAGATATGAAAATTTTCAAGAAGAAATAATATCGAGAAAACAAATATGTTGTGACCAATTGATTAAAGTCGAGAGCCCCGGCACATATGATAATTGAAGCAGAGATATTTTTGTTGAGAAAAGAAACACGTTGAAAACAAAAAAACAAAAATAACATATGGACATTTGCAAAAGGATACAATAGAAAAAGCGGATGGGATCTATATGGACTATCTATAAAATGAAAAGGAAAAGGAAAATCAGATGTCTCTGATTTGAGAGATTGTTCCCCACTTTTCAAAGAAAAAAAGAGAGAAAGATATGAAGCCCCACAGTGCACTTCATGAGGTAATGAGTTTACGCTCATTTTTGAAGTGTCAATAACTGTTTATAACATAAAAATGGCTAAGAGATAAGATGTAGAGGTTTAAAGTGTGTGGTACGAGCACGTTTATAACAGAGCACGATATAGTTTGAACACGGTACGACACAACATTCTGCCGAGCATATCACGAGCAAAACACAGTATTGCTAAAAAAATTGTAAATTTTTTTTTGTAAAACTCATTGAATTTTCCGATGTGTTAATTTCTAAAAATTATTTTATTTGAAAATAAAATAAGTGATGCAGGGGCATAATACTTCTGTGCAGAGTCTTTTTATTTTAGGATACGTTTGCTAGTTTGTCTCTTAAGAAAGGGCATCTCTGTCCAAGTATTAGTTTTCCTTATTTAGGTTTCTTTCTAGTATTTTCTTTCTAGTATAAATAGGCAGACTTTTATATACTTTTACTATGTATTATAATCTATTGATTATATCAGAGAATTAGGTTTTATCCCTAAACTCAATTTATCTGCGTTCTTATTGTTTCAACCTAGGGTTAATCCTTTATCGTTGTTCAATTACCTTAGTTTATTGTTCTGATATCTAGTTGTGCATTAATTGACGCTAGAACAAAACAAACCCAAACCCTAGCTAACAGTAATGGCAGGAAGAGGTAGAGGTAGAGGTGGAAACAATGATTTTATTGAGTTACGAGCTTTGATTGAAGGCATGTCGCTGCGGTTGCAAAACCTAGAGCGCCAGGAACGTGTTGACGCCCATACGGAGAGACCGGAGGGAAGACGCAACCCTTTGGATTCACCGGAAGGAGAATCTGAAGATGATGAACTCCACGAAGATGAAATTCCTTTTCATGATCGTGTTGTTCGTGGTCCACAACATGACAGATTGGAAGACAGGTTGATTAAGGCTCTGGATTTGAATTCTGGTGGCGTGAAGGTTGAAGTGACTGATATGTCTAGAAGGATGCATGCTGAAGATTTCCTAGATTTGGAGACTAGCATAGAGAATTATTTCGAATGGAAGCCTATGGATGAAGCTCATAAGGTGTTGTTTGTGAAGTTGAAATTGAAGGGAATGGCTTTGCAGTGGTGGAGAAAAATGGAAGAACATCGTACAAGGCAAGGCAAAGAGAAGATCAGGACATGGGATCACATGAAACAGAAGTTGCGAAAGTAATTTCTTTCACTTGATTATATGATGACGTTGAATGAGAAGTTTTACAACTTTCTTCAGCGTGAACTCAATGTTGAGGAGTATACAACAGAGTTCTATAATATGTCTTTAAGAGTTGTCTTGACTGAAACACCCAAGCAACTCGCAGCAAGATATATTATGGGTCTAAACATAGCCATTTGAGATGAGTTTGGTCTCCTAAGAGTTACCAACATTGAGGATGCTTATAAATATTCATTGAAATCGGAGGAGAGGGTGAATCGCCACTCTAATATCAGGATCTCTGCGAACCGAGTGAAAATTACACCCAATTGGGGAAGATCTACATCAAAGGCAGCAACTTGAAGTAACAAGAGAAAAAAAGGCACCGGCACCGGCACCTCAACAACAACTACAACTGAAAGCGGGGTGCATAAGGTCAGTACTCGTTTGGCAGCCAAGTGTTACACATGTGGTGGAGACGATCACCTAACATACACTTATCCAAAGCGGGTTAACCTAATTGAATATAGTAGTGATGAAGAAAACTTTGGGAATCCAAAGTATGATAAATCAGAGGGTGAAGAAGAAGACTTGTTTCCCGTTAAAGGAGAGACTCTGGTGGTACGAAGAATTCTTACATGCCCTGGTGTTGAAGAAGAGGAGGAAGACTGGCGTCGGAAGAGTATATTTCGCACACAATTTTTCTGTGGAGGTAAAGTTTGTAAACTCATTTTATATGGTGGAAGTTGTGAGAATATAGTATCTCAAGAAGATGTAGATAAGTTAAGTTTGTTAACCAAAAAACACCCTCACCTATATAAGATTGCTTGGTTTAAGAAGGGAAACGCAGTACCAATCACGAAAAGGTGCTTAGTTAAGTTTGCTATCGGCAATTTTGAAGATAAAGTGTGGTGTGATGTTGCACCTATGGATGCTTGTCATATACTGTTGGGCAGACCTTGGTTGTTCGATAAGAAGATGACGCACTTGTCTGAAGCTAATACTTACAGTTTTGTGAGCAATGGCAAGAAGATGACGTTGCATCCTATGAAATAAGACGTGCAATGAGGGAAAGTAGAGAAGGGACAGTCAACAATTTTTTTAACTTTTAAATAGTTTCAGAATAAATGCAAGGAAACTGGTGTGAGATATGCACTAATGTGTAAATATACATCTAATATTGTCATGCACAGTTAGGAACAACCTTCTGAGATCGCTGACTTATTGAAACTTTTCGAAGAACTTGCACCTACAAAGCTACCTAATTTTCTGCCTCCTATGAGAGACATACAACATGCCATTGATTTGGTTCCAGGGAGTGTGTTTCCTAACTTGGAAGCATATAGGATGCCCCCCTTCACATCGATTGGAGATACGAAGGCAAGTAAAGGAGCTATTACAGAAGGGTTTGGTCAAGGAGAGGAAAAGTCCGTGTGTTGTACCTGCCTTATTGACTCCCAAGAAAGATAGTTCTTGGAGAATGTGCGTCGACAACCGAGCAATCAACAAGATCACTATTAAGTACAGGTTTCCAATACCCGGATTAGAGGATATGTTGGACATGTTGGCTGGTGCTAAGTTTTTCTCGAAGTTAGACTTGCGAAGTAGATACCATCAAATACGTATTCGCGTTGGGCATGAACGGAAAAAAGAATTCAAAACGCCGGATGGCATCTATGAATGGGTTATAATGCCTTTCGACCTTTCCAATGATCCCAGTACGTTCATGCGCATGATGACTGAGGTACTACGTCCTTTTATTAGTTCATTTGTAGTAGTATACTTCGATGATATTCTGATATATAGTCGTACCAAGGAAGAACACCTAGTTCATCTCAAACAGTTGATGAAGTTTCTTTTGAATGAAAAATTATATCTCAATCTTAAGAAGTGCTATTTTTTTGCGTGAAGAAGTAGAATTTTTGGGATATATTATTTCAGTTACTGGTTTACAGGTTGATCCTATGAAGGTGAAAGCGATTGTGGACTGGCCTGTTCCTCAATGTGTAACTGATGTCCGTAGTTTTCATGGGTTAGCTACCTTCTACCGGAGATTTATAAAGGGGTTTAGTACTATTATGAGCCCTATAACTGAATGTCTTAAAGGGAAAACTTTTCGGTGGAAAAAAGATGCATCATTTGCATTCGAAAAGATCAAGAAGTTAATGACTGAGGCCCCAGTTTTAGTTCTTCCGGATTTTGAGAAGTTATTTGTGGTGGAATGTGACACTTCTCATGTGGGAGTTGGAGTTTTCTTAAGCCAAGAAGGAAGACTTGTGGCATTCTTTAGTGAGAAGCTCATTGAAGATAAATGTAAGTACTCCACTTATGACCTTGTGTTTTATGCTTTAGTTCGTGATTTACAACAGTGGCGACATTATCTTGTTCACAAAGATTTTGTGGTTTATTCGGATCATGAAGCTTTGCGCTACTTACAATCTCAAAAGAAATTGAAACCTCGACATGCAAAGTGGATCGACTATCTTGAAGAGTTTAATTTTTCCCTAAAACATAAATCTGGACCAACGAACAAGGTAGCTGATGCTCTTAGTCGTCGACATGTGCTGGTGACAACAATGCAAGCTCGTGTAGTCGGTTTTTAGGTGATTAAGTATCACTATGTTGTTGACCCTTATTTTGGCCTAGTAGTACAACAGCCAAGTACGTCTCTAACAACATCAGGTATGCCTTTCGCACTTCATGATGGCTATATCTTTCGGGGAAACCGCTTATGCATTCATGTCCGAGAGCTTCATGGTGGAGGGTTAACAGGACATTGGGGATGAGACAAGACCTTAAAAGATGTAAAGAGCCGTTATTATTGGCCTTCAATGGAAAAGGATGTTGAGATATTGATCAAGAGGTGTTGAGTATTCCAATTCACAAAGGGACGTTTCCAAAATACTGGATTGTATACTCCATTTCCAGTTCCACATTCTCCCTGGATACGTCTCAGTATGGATTTTAGTCTAGGATTTCCAAACACTGCAAGACAACACGATTCAATCTTCGTTGTAGTATATAGGTTCTCTAAGATGGATCACTTTATTCCTTGCTCTAAGACTGCTGATGCTTCTAATATTACATCTTTTTTCTTTAACGAGGTGATACGTTTACATGGAGTCCCTTTTTCTATCGTGTCTTATCGTGATGTCAAGTTTCTGGGGAATTTTTGGAGGACTCTATGGAAGAAGTTAGAAACTGATTTATGCTATTCTATAACTTCCCACCCTCAAACTGATGGACAAACGGATGTAGTGAACCGGAGTTTGAGAAATTTACTAAAAATCTTAGTGGGAGATCATATTAAGAGTTGGGATCAGGTTTTATCTCAAGATGAGTTTGCATATAACAACTCAGTTAGTCGTATGACTAAGAGAACACCTTTTGAGGTAACATGTGTTTTTCATCCGCAACATGTTGTAGACCTGGTACCTCTTCCGTTGGATACCCAAATCTGCAGTGAAGGTGAAGCTTATGCTGACAATATAAAGAGTATACACCAAGATGTGCGAGAAACTATTAACAAGAGTAATGAACACTACATGAATGCAGCTAATACTAATCGCAATCATAAAGAATTTCAGGAGGGTGAGATGGTGATGGTGTTCATGCGAAAAGAAAGGTTCCCTAGGGGAAGATATCATAAGTTGGCTTCAAGGAAGATGGGTCCATATAAGATAGTGAAGAAGATTAGTTCCAATGCTTATGTTCTTGAGTTACCTGATGAATTACAAATAAGTCCCATTTTCAATGTTTCTGATTTGTATGACTTTTATGGGTTCGATGGAGATGATGATGGTGAGACACCAGGTGATCAGTAGCTGGTGTAGCAGAAATTGACCAACAACCCACCTGATGTGATCCAAGAGGTACTTGACATGAATAAAACTAGATCCCGACGTGGAAATCCATATCGACAGTTGTTAGCAAAATTGCTTGGAAGGACATCTAAGAGTAGTACATGGATAACATAAGAAGATATGAAATGGCGTCACCCACAAGTATATGATGAAGTCGTCGCAATATTCTCGTCAGAGCCGATCTTATTTTCAAGCTGGGGTGGTTGATGCAGGGGCATAATATGTCTCTGAAGAGTTTTTTTATTTTAGGATACGTTTGCTAGTTTGTCTCTTAAGAAAGGGCATCTCTGTCCAATTATTAGTTTTCCTTATTTAGGTTTCTTTCTAGTATAAATAGGTTGCTAGATCGTCCAAAGAGGACATAATTTTATATACTTTTAACACGTTTTATAATCTATTGATTATATCATAGAATTAGGTTTTATTTCTAAACTCAATTTATCTGCGTTCTTATTGTTTCAACCTAGGGTTCTAACCATTTATCATTGTTCAATTACCTTAGTTTATTGTTCTGATCTCTAGTTGTGCATTAATAAGTGTATCATCATGGCCATCATCACTGTTATTTGAGTGTTATGTCTAAAGTCTGGCATGATGTGCTTTGCTTTTAACTAAAAAGGACAACACCTCATAACAAGCTTTAAATTCTCAGTACATCACGGCACATATCGTGTTAGGTATAACATATATGGTTATTGAAACGCAATAGTGGCGCATTACAGCATAGCCGGCCTAGTCAGTGAACAGTTATGACAACACTACGCTGCATAGACTATAGAGCGCTAAGATAGTGGGGTCGTGCAGGGCCAATGAAGCGCAATGATAATGTTATACTATAAAGTCATTGTATAAGTAATTAATCTTATTGACCGACACAATGAAGCTTCAATGAGGGAGGAAAGACAAGGAAAAATGACAAATGCGATGGTGGCATTAATGCATATCCATGGAATTGAGTTATCCAAACTCAAGGATGATGTAGGAACATGGAATAAGTCAAGAGTTGGCCTATGCATTTGTCCAAGGCTGACCAAAACATGGACAGTGCAAAGCATCTAGTGATGCAAGAGTATGCATTACTATTGTCGAGCAATTGACTAAGCAAAACATATGACGCATGGTACACAAGAATGAGCTAAGTGAATGTCCGGGATGATTATAGGAAACGCCATGTTAGTTGTACATTGGCTCAATCCAAGACAACTATAGTGCTATGTTGGTTGTGTATTGACTCAAGTCCAAAGTTTAGTAATGCGCAAAGATAGCACATTATGACAGTTATAGTTGGTTATCGGCTCGGATTTACAAGCATGTCAAAGATGTGAGACAAGCGTGAACGGTTACAGAGCATGTTTATTACTAAATGGGAGTTTTCATAACTGTTTTGGAACATGTGTTGAAGGCTGGCTCGAGTTGGGAAAGAAGTTGGCCAGTCATATGCACAATTATTGGCGGGTTATATATGAAACTTCCTTATGGGACATATGGTTGTTCCACGTGTGTGCAAGTGTTGTGCATGGTTTTTGGCCATTGTAACCAATGTATAAATAGTGTAAACACATTAAAAAATATGTAAGCTTACAGAGTTGATTGCGAGACTTAAATTGTGATATTGTTGGTAAGATAAAGGCTTGGTTCAAGAGGAACAAGTCTGTGTAAGTCCCTAAGCCGGCAAGTTTTGTATATATTCCCTTTGATGCAATAAAATGAGTTAATTGTGTCATGTTCTATATGTTTTTGGTTGGCTGATTGTTGTTGGTAATGTATGGAAAATCCCGAATGTGTTATGGGGCATATTTTTGAGAAGAAAACAGAAACATTAAAGACTTCCATTAATAACTCAAAGGAGTGTTGTTGTTTGTATTTCTACAAACTTATAAGGTTGAAGTAATTGTGGATGAAGCTTAATTCATTGAACCACATTGTTGTCGGGTCACAATTGAACAGAAAGTTTGCAAGGTGCATTTTCAAGTATGACACTAGGCACACTTCTTCATATATTGGCACAACATAACACATCACGTTTTACACATTTATACAAGATCAATAAATTAAATCATTTAGAAAGCTAAGTTGCTATTCCTAGAGGTGAACCCCACGATTTAACTTTAATTTATAAGTTACTATATCAAAATATTTAATCTATCGAATCCACTTTGATTGTTGGGATTTTTAGTAATAATGTTGTATGTTTCAACTAAGGCATAGTTTGGCATTGTTGTGAGTTTTGTAAAAGTGATTTTATGTTGTGCGTTGTTGTGCTGTGCTGTGTAAAAAAAATGTTATAAATTTTGGTAGAATATAAACTTAAACTTAGAGCTATTAGAAAAATAAGCAAATTTTATTTAGTAATATATCAAGTTCAACAATTATTGTTATAACAAATTACAAAAAAATCCCAAACATATCTCCTGATATAGTTTTTTTTGTATTTTTTTTTATAATTTTATATATATATACACACTCCCTCCGTCCCTATTACATAGACGAAGTTTAGAAATTTTGTAGTCTCATTAGATAAGCAGAGCTCAAGTTATTTTTTCCACATACACCCTTGTTCTTCAAAACTTTTGATGAAATGGTACTTTGATTTGGATCAAAAAATTCTTATATGCAAAAGAATTTTTAGATCTTTGTTTGAGATTTTAATGTATCTTGGATCCAAGTCAGTATAACGAGGGCATGTTAATTCAGGGTAGTGTCTTCAATATTTAAAGGGAAAAATGATTATTTCCGCAAAAGGGTGTTCGATTACTTCCTTGGTTTAAGAACTCCATACTATACAAAAACATCTTACTTTATAAATACTTTTCAACAAAGAAAACTTGCATATTATGATTTCCATCTAATAACAGAAGAATCCCCTCACACTCTTATTTTTTATAGTACTATTTCATACATTTGACACTAATGTTTTTACAAAACCTAAACGGTGATATATTTAAAGATAAAATTCTTGTGATATGTTTTTGTTACCAAGATCTACATGTCCATAAAAAATAATCACATTCAGAAATGTATAACTCCGCCATCTACTACTTTGAAAATCAACCGTCGAAAATCAACAAATTTTCAACCATTAAAATTAAGCTTGGTAGATGACGAGGTTTGGTATTTCGGAATGTGCTCATTTTTTATGGGTATGTAGATCCTTGTAAGATGAACATATCCCCAAAATATTAGCTTCATATACACTACCATATAAATTTTCTAACAAAAATGTTGTCAAAAGTGTGAGATAGTGTAAAAATAAGAGTGCGAGGGGATAAGGCTTCTCATAAATATAGCCCGCACTTTTTTTTAACCATAAGGTTTGTGAATATCGTATTTCAAAGGTTTATGAATAAGGTTTGTGAATATCGTATTTATAATTTAGTTTTAATAACTGAAAAATTCGGTTGGATCGGTTATATGACAACTCAACTCAACTCGCCTCTATCTAGCTACCGATTTCTGCTAACTAGGTTTGGGATATGATATGGGATATGGTTAAAATGGGCTATGATTAATAAAAGTGTGCACTATATTTAAGAGAAATCATAATTAATACCTAAACAAAAAAAGAGTTCCTGCTGCAATCAATATGGTATAACTCCTGAAAAATCATTTTGGATTTTTCATGATCCTGCAGCACCACTGCGTAATTAGTGTATACGGATTATACATTGGACCATATCGTTTAGATAAACAAAATATAACTATATCATGTTTTTTGAGGCGATGAACTCAGGTTATATCTTTTCTAGCTTGTAAAGTCTTCCCGTGATCTTTAGTCTAGATTATGTACCCATATCTAGTCTGGTGACTGGTACATAATAATATAGATAGCGGTCTAGAAAACATGTACATTCGCAAGTAGAGGTGTAAATTGGGCTATGCCAGCACGAGCACATCACGCTAAAATTTGAGCACATCCCAGCCCAGCACGGCACATCACGTTAGTTAAATGGGACATGCTGGGTTTGACTAATTGGCACAGTAGCACAGCACAACACGCGGCACGGATAAGCACGTGGCCCAGCACAGCACATCACGTTAAGAAAGAACGACATAACATGTACAAATACACCATATAACAAGGCATAATACATCACATTTTTTGTATATTTCACAAAAGAGTCACTATTCTAGCTAGTTTTTAACATTTTATGATGACTTATTTATAAGAACACATATAATACCTTAATATTTGGAAAATATATTTCAATATCGTTGTTATAATGTCGTCACCTATATTTAATTAGAACATTAATTTACATGACAATAATCCAATTTTATATTTGATGGGATATTTCTTTTTATTGAATAAACTTGTTAGTTTTAATTGAAATAATTTCAAATGATATGTTGTCTAATTAAATTCTTGTGATAATGTCTGACTTAATGTATACATTAAGTGATTTCAAATTGTTTATAGCACGTGTGCCAGCACGGCACAGCACGACACGTTTATTCGTGTGTTGTGCCCGTGGGCTGTGTTGTGCCTAGCTTTTGACTAGTAAAGCACGGCACAACACGTTTAAATCGTTGGCACAGCACAACACGGCACATGGCACGTGAAGCACGCGACTTCGTGTGCCGGGCTGTGCCGGGCCGGCACGTTTTACACCTCTATTCGCAAGATGGGAGGGGGATGAAAGTAGCAGCCGAACTCAGTAAACTCGGTCGGGTTATTCGAGAGTACTCATCACTCGATATATCTGGCTCAGCCGATTCCAAAAATCCTCGGCGGGGACGGATAATTTTTTGATAGGGGCATCTAGGACAAATCATATCTTGACAAATGTTTTTCTCATTAATGGTTTCCAACAAATTCTGTTACCAAAAATATCAAGGATAAAATATCACCAATTAAGAATTTGTTAAAGCAATTAATAGGAGAGACATGTGTCAAAATATGATTTGCCCCCGCAGCCTTATAATAAAATGCCCATCAAAAATTTATCCGGCGGGGACGGTCCACACTTAACTATTTTGGACTTTTCTTCATTATTTCTCTATATATTCCTCCATACCTTTGCAAATAAAATTCAAGATAAACCCCATCAGATTTTCCTCTTAACGTGGAGATAGAGTGATGACAGATATGGAAGGATTAGATGCTTATGGTTTTCATGATGAAGAATTGAATCAAGCATCCATGGATAACTCAAAATCCAAAATGGTTGATACAATTTCTTCATGGTTAGATTTAGATGATCCAAACATTATTCCTCAAGAGCTTCAACAACTTCTAGATTTTCAAATGCTTGATACATATACCACTGATACTATTACAAACATGGAATATGAGCACCCTTACTCAGAATGTAACCTTCCTCTCAACTTACCTAGACCTGATTCACCGTTTCCACTCGATCTTCATGAATTTGATGATATCATTACTTCTCCACCGGAAGATCATTATTATCACCCTATTCTTCCTGGTCACGACCAAGTTTTTCTTGATCAACCGGCTGATAAAGAAGCAAACTGTGAGACGTATATTAATGTAATGGCAGAGAGTAGTCTTCAGAATGTTGGTGTTGATCAACATTTTCAAACTAATAGTGACAATCTTATCACCATGGCATCAATTCCTCCATCACCAGTTTCTGAACATGTTCCTCAACAACTGCGGCTGAAGAAGCAAAAACGCCACAATACCGAAAAGCCGCCTAAATCAACAACCAAACGACATAATCGAAGTACCACTACAGCTACTGCTACTAATTGTTCTGTAGCGGATGATGACGACGACGAGATGGAAGAAGATATAGATGGTGAACCCAAAACAGGAACAGGAAATTGTAAAAATTTAGTTTCAGAAAGGAATAGAAGGAAGAGGCTTAGTCAACAACTACTTGATTTACGTACCCTTGTTCCTAATATCACAAAGGTAAAACAATTTATTTTTATTTTCCAATTATATTTTGTTACATACGCGGGTTTATGATTTTGGTGACTAAAGAATTCCATGTGATGAATATGTTGCAGATGGATAAGCGATCAGTTTTGGTAGATGCAATATCTTATTTAAGGAATATGCAAGAAGAAACAAAAATGATAGAGAAGGAACTTAAAGAAAAAAATTTACTTCAAAAACATCAACCTAGAATGATAAACAATGCTATTATGGAGGGTGATGAAGATGAAGATGATCATGATCTTAGTGATGATACTCGTGCAAGAGCTAGCGTTTCCGGCACTGCTTCTAAACCCAAACCACAGATAATTGAGGTACGTACATGCATGCATGACGGTTCATATCACAAATGTAAAAAGATGAGTTGTTGACTCATAGCTAATTCCTAACATAGCTTTTTAATTATTTTGATTTCGTAGTATTTCTATGTTTTGACTCATATGCTTTCAGTTGTTTGCAAGATCTTTTTTTTCTTTCTTCTGAGTTCCTTTTTAAGAGCAAGTCAATTGTCAAAGTTTCTTGCCGGTCTATAATTTGTACAACAGTCCAGGACAAACCGTCCCAAAAACTATTCCAAAACACTCTAAACTCTAACTGAATGCTATAAGACGCGGTGTGTGAGGGTTTTGGAGAGGTTTGGGGGACGGTCCAATCATTTTATATTTTTATATTTCCTCGTGACTTTCACCTAGAACACATTTTCCTCTCCATAAACGATTATTTATTTATTTATTTATTTTAGTATGCTCCCTTCAATCCACATTAGATGAGTGAGAAAATGGTTTGATGGTTCTCAAACTTCCTTTTCCATGGGAGAGGTTGGAAACCGAAACCTGTAACAACATAAATCCTAGGCTAATGTACTTAGGACTAGTTCTAAGGACATTCTATGAATCAAAAAGAAATCCATATTCTAGTTCCCAAATACTTTGAGAGTTTTCATACTTTTCACAAAGTATCACCTTTAATTTTTCTTTGTAATTGTAAACATAATAATACCAATAATGTATTAAAACTTTATCCACGGACAAAGATGAAAAAAAACTTGGCCTCTTTTTTTTTCTCTTAATATGAGTGGAAACTCCAAAATCTTTGTTTAAAGTGAACAAAGGGAGTAACAATAAGCCAATTAGTTGTTTTAATATTTTTTTTTCCTTCAAACGAATTCGATTTTTATTAGTTGTTGTTGCTTTTCATCCCTAATTGATTCCTCGTAACTGTTTGTTTGTTGTTTTAAAAAATAACAATCTTGCAGATCGACATAGAGAAAATGGAAGAGAAAAGATTCATAGTGAAAATAACATGTAATGGTGCAAAAGGCGTGGCAGGGGACATTTTCCGCGTGATGGAAACTCTTGGTTTCGAGATTAGTTATGCAGCTCTGGATCAAACTAAATCCCAACAAGTCTTGAGCACGGTCTTTATCAAAGTAAGGTGTTTCAAACTCTCTGTATATTTTTTGTTCATTTTAGTGTTCATTAATTAATTAAATACTTCAAAAAGAATAGGGTCTCCGGCCATTGAAATGTAATAGCACTAACAAATTATATACGAACAGTTCATGATCTTTGGCCAATTTAATTTTTCGCTCTCAGTCATTTAAAAGATCGGACTACTGTTCCACGTTTTTTGAAAAATAAAATAAATGAACAATTTAGAAATTAGAAAAGTGTTGAGATTATTAATCCCACATTATCTGGATAATTTAAAATCCCGCAGTTTATAATCCTTAAGGCCTCTCCAATCATAGCCACTTAGCTTTGAGTTGGATGCAGTACTATAACAAAAAGGTAATTGAAAAAGTGCAAATAATAATATGATATCAAAACTTAAGAATCTTAAATCATACACGGTTTTCATAATGGAGTACCATACCACACGATTGCTAAAGGAAGGGACCGGTATTAGCGGGGGTACCGTTTGAGTGATCCGACGGTCAGGATTGGATATAACTCTTTTGTCTCATATGAAACGGTATCCCCCTGCTAATTTGTGCACATAAAACTTAAGAATCTTAAATCATACACGGTTTTCATAATGGAGTACCATACCACATGATTGCTAAAGGGGGGACCGGTATTAGCTGGGGTATCATTTGAATGATCTGACAGCCAGAATTGGATATAACTCTTTTGCCTCATATGAAACGGTATCCCCTGCTAATTTCGGTCCCACTTTAACAATCATGCCATACCAAATCAATCAACAACAATGGATTTTGTTTTATAAGCTTTAGCTAACTTTTGGCCAATGTCACTATATTACAGTAATAAAATAAAAACAATGACATTAGCACCAAATTATTTGTGGATTTAAAAAAAAAAAAAAAAACAATATCCAAAGCTAGATTTAAATGTACTTTTTGTAGTAATAAAATAAAAACAATGACATCAATACCAAATTATTTGTGGATTAAAAAACAAAACAAAAATTAAGCAATATCCGAAGCTAGATTTAAATGTACTTTTTGCAGGTGAAAAAGCAAGAGAATATGACGGAAGAAAAGCTGAAAGACTGTATTATCAGCTCGGCTTTAAGATGTGGGCTCACTATCCTATTATCATCTTCTTGTTAACAAAAGATGGTAAAAAAGATTGCAGGTGTATGTATTAGTTATATATGATTATTATGATGCCACTATAGATATTTACGGTGCAGAATCGGAAGAGGCCTGGTCATGATGCATCATCAAAGCGAAAACACTTAAGCTGGGACAAAACCAAAGGTAAAAAATATGGTCCAGATATGGGACAGGGTAAAATGGAGAGAGGAAGTGATGTGGCGCCCATCCATGGCTGCACATATAAGCAACCCCCTGAGGATCTATGGTCCCATGGGCGTCACCTCTTGTCCCATATCTGGACAAGCCCAGTTGTCCCAGCTGTAGCAGCTCCCATCATCAAAGTGCAGTGCAGAGAGCTAGACTAGGCTTCTCGTTGTTGTCTGATATCCTTACGCTGTCATTTCTTCTTTGCACTTGTATCAGTACCCTATTAAGTAAGACACTGTCTAGATCTTGTGGAACAACTCTTATTGTATTATTATCTTTGATTTCTTCCTGGCATGTAATAATAATTTCATATATCTTGTTTGGTTTGGTTTTCTTTAGACTTAATCCTTGCCTGTGTATCAAAAAGAAAAGACAACAATACATTACATACTCTCCGTACTAGATAAAACTCGCTCATTTATATTTGGAGTTGTGTATTGAATGAACTAGACTTCTTTTTCGCGCTTATTATCAGAAAACGAATTGTGCATACTTAGGCCACCTTGGTTTATTATAGGTCGTGTTTGAATTCCATGTGTCCGTACACAATGTATACTTGAATGCCTCAAAACTGCAACTAACGGAGGAACCAGGAATTAATATTGACGGGGCTAAAAAAAAATTTATGGACATGTAGGAGTTTAGTGAACTAAATACAAAATTATAGGTGGACTAGATACGTATAAATGATAAAAATACAAGTGCATTTAACGCTCTGGCTGCTAAAAAAACTCGACAATATACCGATCTAGTAGCACTCTCACACAGTCGGCATTGAATTCCCACCCCTTGTTTACTTACTGAGGCATAGCATATGCTTCCTTTAGACTCCCCAGGACATTGACGTTGACAAAAACGATCAACATCCCGGACTTCATCCTTGTCAGGCAAGTCGTGTCGGGGGAGGCTTACGAAATCCGAGTCGCTATGCGCAATACGAAACCTACACGAGCAATGAAACACAATGCGGAAATACACGAACTATGACTATATAGAAGCAATCACACAACACCGGCAATTACGTGGAAAAACCCCTCCAAGGTGAAGGGTAAAAAACCACGGGCAAATCTTCCACTATAACAATAATGGGTTACACACAATTCTCCCAAATTTGGGGATAACAACAACCTCAAGGTGCCTATAGCACTTGGATATCAATTTGCCTAATTACACTCACCCCTAAGGATGGATCAACAATTCATTCATATATAATATGAGATTCACTATCAATTTAAGAATTAGAAGTGATTTGAGATACTTACTACTAGGATTTGACAAACCCTAGAATTTTCCCCCTTGAAGAGATGTGGAAATTGATCAATCAATTCTCCACCATAACAACCAAAAGATCCTTCAACAAGAACCCTTTCTTCTCCTCTTCAAGATGCCTCTAATCTCACCAAAAATGGTGGCTTAATTCTCTCTATCTCTCTTTCTCTTCTTCCTCTCTTTCTCTTTCTTCTTCTCTTATGGGTTTGAAGAAAATGAGAATTGTTATTCTCCTGATGCCTTTCTTCCTTTGTTATAACATAACAAAGCAGCTCCTATGTAGCTCCCCCAATATGCTAAGGGGCATCCAAAGTTCGTTTGGGATACATAAGGAGTGAAATCCCAACAATCTCCCCTCACGACTTATTGCAAGGTACCCGTCACCACCAAACCTGCTTCCGCCGCAGAAATACACATGCTTGTATTTTGGTAGCGACTTTGTCATCATATCAGAACCGTTGTCATCTGTATGGATCTTCTCAATATACAAGACCTTCTCCTTGAGAACTTCTTGTATCCACTGATACCTAATATTGATGTGCTTGTACCTCGAGTGAAAACTCGAATTCTTGCTAAGATGGATGGCACTCGGCTGTCACAAAGAAACGATGAACCTCTGTTGCTTCACACCGAGTTCTCTAACAAACCTCTTCATCCATATCATCTCCTTGCAACTCTCTGTAGCTGCAATGTACTCTCTGCCTCTGTAGTAGACAATGCCACACATTTTTGTAACTTGGATTGCCAAGACACGGCTCCCCCGCATAGGTAAATAAGTAACCCGATGTAGACTTGAGACTGTCTTGAGCACCTGCCAAATCTGAATCTATGTAACCAACTAACTCTGGCTTGTCACCTCCATAGCACAAACACATATTAGAAGTACCCCTTAAATACCGTAGTATCTATTTCACTGCTTCCCAATGCTCCATAGCAGATTTGATAGAAATCTGCTTACCACTCCAACTGCATGAGCTATATCCGGCCTTGTACACACCATTGCATACATCAAACTACCAACTGCGGACGCATAAGGAATTTTCTCCATCTTCCGTTTCTCAACATCATTCACAGGACATTGATCACGAGTTAACTTAAAATGGTTTGCAAGTGGACAACTTACCGGCTCAGCCTTGTCCATGTTGAATCTTTGCAACACCTTCTCAATGTAGCTTTCTTGTGATAACCACAGCTTCCTTGCTTTCCTATCACGAGTGATCTCCATGCCAAGAATACGCTTTGCTGCACCCAAGTCTTTCATAGCAAAAGACTTGATCAGATCTGACTTCAACCTGTCAATCTTTTTCTTATCTTTGCCAACAATAAGCATGTCATCAACATATAGCAAAAGAGTAAGAAAATCACCATCAGCAAATTTTTGAATGAATACACAATGATCTGAAGCTGTCCTCTTGTACCCATGTTCCTTCATGAACGATTCAAACTTCTTGTACCATCTTCTTGGAGCTTGCTTCAAACCATAAAGACTCTTCTTTAGCTTGCACACCATGTGCTCTTTGCCTTTGACTTCAAAACCCTCGGGTTGTGCCATATACACATCTTCCTCCAACTCACCGTGAAGAAATGCTGTCTTGACATCTAGTTGTTCTATCTCAAGATCCAAACTAGCGGCTATTGCCAAGACAACCCGAATAGAAGAAAATCTCACCACCGGTGAGAAAATCTCGTCAAAGTCAACACACTTTCTATGCTCATAACCCTTCACAACTAAGCGTGCTTTGTACCTTGGTTGTGAGTTACCATCTTCAGTCTTGATTCTATACACCCACTTGTTCTTCAGAATTTTCTTGTTCTCAGGATTGTCAACCAAATCAAAAGTGTCATTCTCATCTAAAGAGCCAACCTCTTCTTTCATGGATTTCAACCACTTCTGACTTTCAGGAACACTAAGAGCTTCTTCATAAGACTCTGGTTCACCTGCATCTGTGAGCATCACATACTCATGTGGTGGATACTTTGTTGAAGGTAATCTGGTCCTGCTGGATCTTCTCAACTCAGCTTCTGGTTGTTGTTGTTGCTGCACTTCTTGCTCAACATCACCCACTGGAACATCTTCATGAGCTTCATCTTCATTTCCATTACCATCAAAATCATCATCATGTTGTTCAAGAGTAGGAACAACTGGATTTGGATCCAAGGTCATATCATCTTGAAGCTTTGGCATCTCAATCTTCTCAAAGTCTTCAATTGTCTGGTCTTCAAGGAATACTGCATCCCTACTTCTGATAACCTTCTTCTCAACTGGATCCCAAAATCTGTAACCAAACTTCTCTGTTCCATAGCCTAGGAACACACACTGCTTTGCTTTGTTGTCAAGCTTTGATCTCTGATCTTTTGGGATATGAACAAATGACCTGCAGCCAAACACTTTCAAGTGATCATAAGTAGTCTCTTTGTCTCTCCATACCTTTTCTGCTACTTCTCCATCTAGCGGTATTGAAGGAGATCGATTGATCAAATACACAGCAGTATTCATTGCTTCACCCCAGAAATGCTTATGCAACTTGGAATGAGATAACATGCACCTTATTCTCTCAAGAATAGTGCGGTTCATCCTCTCTGCAACACCATTATGCTGTGGAGTCTTCGGCACTGATTGTTCATGACGTATACCCATGATCTTGCAATACACTTCAAGTGGCCCAATGTACTCTCCCCCGTTGTCAGAACGAAGGCACTTCAAGGTTCTACCTGTTTCTCTTTCCACCATGTTGTGAAACATCTTGAACACAGGAACAACATCATCTTTGGTCTTGATTGCATATGACCAAACCTTCCTTGAAGCATCATCTATGAAAGTAACAAAATAAACAGCACCACCAAGTGTTTTGACCCTTAAAGGTCCACATACATCAAAATGAACAAGATCAATAATACCATAATTGCGCTTGGGTAAAGCTTTATGAAAACAAACTCTAGTTTGTTTACCAACTAAACAATGAGTACACTTACCCAATTGCATACCTTTGGCATTTGGCAAAACTTGTCTTTTGGTGAGGATTTGAATTCCCTTCTCACTAAGATGACCAAGTCTTCTATGCCACAGCTCGGAGATTGAATCTTTGTCAACAGCATTCAACTCACCTTTCAACACCTTCACTTGTGTCTTGTACAATGTGCCACACTTCTTGCCTCTTGCAATAACCATGGAGCCCTTGCTTAGCTTCCATTTTCCATCACCCAAGTGATTGTTGTACCCTTCATCATCTAACACTCCTGGTGACATTAGATTCAAACGAAGATCTGGTACATGTCGCACATTTCTGAGAACCAACATACAGCCAACACTGGTCTCAATCTTCACATCACCCATTCCTACAATTTTCGAAACACCACTGTTTCCCATTCTGACTGACCCAAAGTCACCAGCCTTGTAGGAGGTAAATACATCTTCATGAGGAGTAGCATGATAAGATGCACCTGAATCAACTATCCATTCTGAATCGAACCTGCAAAACTAACACAAACATCATTACAATCTGAGAATACAATGATATCATCATTTTTCACATGAATGCAACACCATTGTCTTGGTTATCATTTCCTTTCCCCTTCTTGTGTTCTTGCTTCGGCTTCCCGCATTCATTTGAATAATGACCTCTCGTATGACAGGTTCCAACATTCAACTTCCTTTCGGACTTTGATTTACCCCTTGACTTGCTACGACCAACTTGTCTTCTGTCTTTTTCTTCTACCCCGATTTTCTGTCACAAGAGCTTCTGAATGAGATGAGTCTAGTGACCTTCTTCTAACTTCTTCACTCAAAGAACCTGCTAGTTGCAACAGTCATGTTTAACTTCTTGTCTGGAGCAGAATAACTGAGACAATTCCTCAATGGCTCCCAACTGTCTGGTAAAGTATTTAGCAACAAATAAGCTTGAACCTCTTCAGGAATTTTGAGGTCCATAGATGTAAGCTGATTCATGATACCCTTCATTTCATTTAAATGTTGCGCCATTGAACTCCCTTCCTTGTAACACAGCTTTCCAAGCTTTTTGAATAGAAGAGCTTTTTCACAAGGAGACTGTTGATCATATATCTCCTCTAACTTGGTACACAAAGGATATGCTAGTGTCTCACTAGCCACATGATGAAAAATGCTATCATCAATCCACTGACGAATATAACCAACTGCATTTCGATTAGTAACCTTCCAATCTTCTGCACTTGTCGCCTCAGGCCTTACTCCCTTACTCTCTATTGGACCATATAGATCTTTACAATATAACCAGTCTTCCATCTTCGCCTTCCATATGACAAAGTTCTCACCGGTCAAATTGACCATTCTATTACTAGTGCTAGCTTCCGCCATTGCACAGGATTAGCTCAACCCAAAAGCTCGATACCACTTGTCGGGGAGGCTTACGAAATCCGAGCCGCTATGCAATAATACGAAACCTACACGAGCAATGAAACACAATGCGGAAATACACGAACTATGACTATATAGAAGCAATCACACAACACCTAATTACGTGGAAAAACCCCTCCAAGGTGAAGGGTAAAAAACCACGGCAAATCTTCCACTATAACAATAATGGGTTACACACAATTCTCCCAAATTTGGGGATAACAACAACCTCAAGGTGCCTATAGCACTTGGATATCAATTTGCCTAATTACACTCACCCCTAAGGATGGATCAACAATTCATTCATATATAATATGAGATTCACTATCAATTTAAGAATTAGAAGTGATTTGAGATACTTACTACTAGGATTTGACAAACCCTAGAATTTTCCCCCTTTGAAGAGATGTGGAAATTGATCAATCAATTCTCCACCATAACAACCAAAAGATCCTTCAACAAGAACCCTTTCTTCTCCTCTTCAAGATGCCTCTAATCTCACCAAAAATGGTGGCTTAATTCTCTCTATCTCTCTTTCTCTTCTTCCTCTCTTTCTCTTTCTTCTTCTCTTACGGGTTTGAAGAAAATGAGAATTGTTATTCTCCTGATGCCTTTCTTCCTTTGTTATAACATAACAAAGCAGCTCCTATGTAGCTCCCCCAATATGCTAAGGGGCATCCAGTGACTGTTTGGGATACATAAGGAGTGAAATCCCAACAAGTCGATCAGCATGTATTGATGATAAATCACTAGAAACACTGTTATCAACATCATACACAACAATTTTCTTTTTTCCATCGGTCTAATACAAAACTCCATTAACAGTAATTACCAGGGGCGGAGCTAAGGGTCGACTAACCTTGGCTCTAGCCCCCCTAAAATCACCAAAACTGCGTAAAAGCCCTTGATTTTATAATAAATTTTACATTTAGCCCACCTAATTTTAAATTTAGCCCACTAGCATATGTATAATTTGTTTTTAGTCCCTTCATTTTCAAAGTCTGGCTCCCCCACTGGTAATTTAATTACATTACACTGTTAAATAAAGAATTTCTCAAAGTAGCATCATAAGAACATGAAGTTTCGTAGGTTCGCTGTTCTTGTATTTGATATACGAAAAACCTTATAACTCGTCGAAATGAGTGATGATGAAGAACATTCATTACATGTAAAACCAGTCGTATAGAGGAAAGGAAATTTGCACTTTCTGTCTTCATGGACGAGTTTGTAAAACCCCACTGCCGCTGATTTTGTGTCATCATTCACGGACGAATTTGAAGAACTCCCACTATCACGTTTCCGTCTTCACCCTAGATAGGACCTAATCTGGCATTAAAATTATGTTGTTATGGAACCATCCATAATTTGGTAGTCCACGACACACAAAATCACATAGGAATTGGTAGGAATTTGACAGTCCTCGGAAGTTTTGCTTAAATTTTATTTGGTAGCACTTAATTTCAGGTAATTTGGGAAATTTGAGTTACGTCATAGACTTTTAATCATAATATCAGATCGTTGGATGACAAGTTTTGGTGAGCATGGCAGATGTCAAGTTGCATGTCACAAATTTTCAGTCATGTTGAAGATTTTTTGCAATTTTTATTTTTTTTGCTCGGCAAAGATAGAGATTATATTAATCACAAAGGAGAACTCTGAAAAAACTCCGAGGCCAAGAAAAATTTACAAAAAGAGAGAGAGCCCAGAAGTCTAATTTACAATGATGTCATCTACTATTAAATTTACAAAAAATTACAAAAAGACTGAAAAAACAGAAAGAAGCAACTATGGAGGATCAAAAAAATTCGATCTCCAATTTACAATGATATCATCTACTATTAAATCAGAAAAGCAACCAAGCGATTTCCCCCATGAGAAAATCCTTATTTTTGCATCAATAATAAATGTTTTCAGGAGAGTGTATTTTGTGCTTGAAAATTCTTTCGTTTCTTTCGAGCCATATGGACCATAAAATACCAGCATAAAGACGTATCCAAATTTCTTTAGCAACACCCTGGAATAGTTCCACCAAGAAATCAGTGCGGCCACAGAGGAGGGTGGGTTGTAGCCTTGTAGGTCTGACCGGAAGCAGAGAAGAAATAATACCAATTTTTTTGGGTAAAGCTGCAACTAAGCAAAAACCAAAATGAAGATTGTCTAGAGCAAGCATTGCTTAAAAGCTACAAAAGATTATTAGCAGTCAACAACAAAATGAAAGGCATAGCATAATTGAACTCCGGATGATTAAGCTAATACATGGATAGTAGAAACAACTTAACAGACATCTAAAAGCTAATTAAACACTGATTTTCCAACCGAAAAAAAGACAATGGAGGCAAATCTTTGGTAAATCAGTTTTGTTGTTAATATTCGAGATACCAGACATGAAACACCTAACGTCGATTGAATTTCCATGAGGGTGGTGGAAATGTAGTTGCTCTAGGCTTTAGAACAAATGGTAACTTGGCAACGCCATCATCTGATAAATTAATGTTAGGCAGGAAAGAAGGATGGGAGAGCTTTTCAAAATTTCTTGTGAGGATGTTGAATGCCCAAATACCTTTGCAGTCACCTAAGAAAACCACATTTCTATCTACTGGATTGAAACCTAAGATACGCATTGGATTGAAACCTAAGGTATTCCAGTAAAAAGAAACCCAACAATACTGTGGCATCATTTCTTTGATGATATCTTGTAGAGGAATATCCTTATGCAGCCAATGCCATTCATTTTGAAGAACCCAAACATTCAAGGTTTACCACCCATCTCCTGTTGAGGCATAACATATGTTTCCTTCAGATTCCCCAAGACAATATTGACGTTCCCGGACGCCATCTTTGTCAGGCAAGTCAATCAGCAGATATTTTTGATAACCACTAGTTACACTGTTATCAACACCATACACTACAACTCTCTGTTTGCCATCAGTCCAATACAAAACTCCATTAAGAGTAACTGCACTACTAAAGGAAGAACTTCTCACACTAAAATCTCCAGAACATGAAACTTCATAGGTAACCCATTAACCGGAATCAGAAGAAAAGATTTCGACATTATTATTGGTCGGTTCTCTGAACTCTGCTGGTATACGAACAACCTTATAACTCGTCGAAATGAGTGATGATGAAGAACATTCATTACATATGAAACCAGTCATAACCAAATGAATTGAGAGTTGTGTTGGTGGAGGAAGTAAAACACATTTCTGGGTTAGTGGATTAGACACATAATAAGTCATCTGAACAGCTAAGCATGTTGTGCTGAGAACCAAACCGTTACTTGATCCTAACAGAAACAATTTTTGCCCCACTTCATTTGCATTTAGGAACACAAAAGAAAACCCATTTTGATGATTAGATACAAATTTGGAATGCAAATCAGGATATGCAATGCCAAACATTCTTAGATCAAACCTTAAACTGCCTAATAAACCACGGTCTTTAATGGAAGGCATATTGTAAACTAGCATCCATGGAAGAAATGGGTGGAGTTCGTTCCATTTGTTCATGAAACAAGAGCTACAGACAATAGAAAACCATGATTTTGAGACACACCTGAACTTGAAGATGGACTTAAGAGGAAGACCAAGAAAGATCTCAACCAATACATCCTATGTTAAACCCTTTTGATGACCAACTCTTTCAATTGTTGCTTTAGAAGAGGAAAAAGAAGAACCCATGATTTTTTTTTTTTTTTTTTTTGGTTTAAATGTAAATGTGTTATTTTGGTGAGAGTTTGACTGATTTATAGCATTCAAGAAACTGTTGTAAACTTGGCAACCAAGTGTCCAAGTCTATACACACTTGGGTAGCAAGCATTTCATTGGGAATTGATGTTGCAGAATGCCGATGCTTTAAACTCATTGGGAAAAGTAAAAGCTTGTGTAAACCTACTTCTTTTAATAGATTAAAGATACCCACTACAGTAAATAATGAATTACACCCATCTCAATTGCAAAATAAGATGGGATACTTTTTTTTTTCCCAAGTATATACCATGGCATACTACTTATACGATATGATGAAACACTGGTTGAAAAATACATATCGTGATGATAATTAAGCATTAAAGTGCATGGCAAGCTTGATTGATCGGAATCGATGGGTCTGACATGGAACCATTCATAATGAACTCAGCAATCCAGTGGTTAGCTGCCTCTGAATAATGTATACCATCCCAACTAATATGTGCCTCTGGATTAGCACAGGGCTTTCCATACACAGTCCCATTTACAACAACCTCATCGCCACAGTTTACATGAACACCGTAATAGCTCCCACAGCAGAAGTAAAGAGGGTCAACAAAACCTGCAAGCATTATCAGTACAAAACATTTAATATCTAACAATCAAAAGATTCAAAACCAACAATCAACAACCATTGTAAATACACTACAGTAATACACCATCTAGCAATTAATTGGGGATCTATTTTTCTGATTAAAGTAGAGTGCTACGTTGAGGCTCATAAATAGATTGGAAGTTCCTTGCCTTGACTCTCAGCAGAGTTGATTAGGTTGTACTTGGCTGAATAAGCATCAACGTACGTGAAGGCTGCATGTGTGAGGTTAGCCTTAAGTTGGACTAACTTGGACTTGAGTTGCTTGTTGAATTCTTGAGCTATCTCATTCATAGGTATCACACACCCATTCTTGTCTATATTACCTGATTTCTTGGGGTAATAAATGTAATTGTAAGGTAGACATCCAACAGGTCCTGTGTTGTGTACCCAAAATATCCTAGCTCCATCATTGTAAAGTTGCTGTAGGAAAAAAAAGAAGTAAGCTGATACTTGGATAGGAATTTAGCCACTTAAATCGTTCTCAACAACAGACTAATGACACGGTGTAAGCTAGTTTTTCATGTATTATTACAAGCTACTTACTAACCTGTACAATTTCAGAGAATTTATTAAGGATTCTAGGAATTGAAGCACGTGTTTCCCTTTCTGATGTATGTTGAAGTTCAAATGAAATATCATTCTGTCCAATGTCAAATGTGTACAGAGCTTTTGAGAAATCCTCTGGTTTCGGTAGATTGACTTCACCTGAACATATAAACCATCAATATGGTTGTGAAACTAGATCAGGGACCAATTAATAAACCAGAATGCTTTTTGTACAGCATTATCGACAGCATGTTTGGGTTAATTTTTGCTCACCTTGTAGCTGATCAGTGTAATTATAGCTGGCAATGATTCGGGATTTAAATTGTCGGAATTGTGAAACCTGAACAGCTAGATCAAAGACACTGTAACCGCCTTTTTCAATGGATGATCCTCCCGTTGCAAAATTGGCTCCATTGTTGAACGTACCTGGTCCAAGGGGGTCTAAATATGCTCGCAAGTAGGGTAAACCCAACTCCATGGCTGCACCACCATTCACCAAAATTTCAAATGTCTGACAACATTAGCAATAAATTTCATTCCCAAGTTGTAACGGTAAGGCAATAAGCATTTCATAGAATGACTTGTTGATTTTGTGGAAACCCAACTGCATTGTTTTTAATTTGGTAAAATGAATTTCAAAATTTAAGAAGAGTGTTCACACCACTTACCTATGTAATCAATGATAAGACGACCATCGCAGAACCTCCCAGAAGGTTTTCCAGAGATAGTTTGTTGAATAGGAGGAGGAGGCATCTGACCGTACACTGCTGATATAGCTCCAGTATCCGAGTTTGAGTCTCCAAAATTGAAAACCGCAGGGAAATTGCATTTCTCCCCTGTCAATGAACCATCAGTTCCGTCCACCTTATGCACCACCGACAATCCTCCTACTCCTCTAGCACTCAGATTAAGAAGCAAGAATAAGAAAAAGCAGAGCAACTCGAACATCTGAATTACTTTCATGAAAGCCATGTTTATGTCTTAATGAAATCTTAGAAGCTAGGCTCTTTCCTTCCTACCACCACTACTCCTACAGTCCTCATTCAATGTCATGAAAGAGCTCAATGAATGCAGTAAGAAAATGACCTTTAACTGAATGTGGTAACACAGAAAATGACAATATTCAGCAAAGGGTAGTGGACCCAATCAGAATAACTTTACAGCTAGAAACAGAGAAAATGACTCTTACTGTCCTCATTAAACACTGTTTTGCCAGAACCAACTATCTCTCCATTAGAGGTGGCAATCAAGCCGAAACCCGCGGATAAACCCGAACCCGGCCCGTGAAAATCCGAACCCGTCTTGACTTGGTTATAAACTCTTTATATTTATTTTTTGTTTGTAATTTTTTGTAAACGGGTTCAAGTTAAAGAAATGATGACCCGTTAGTAAACGGGTTAACCTTTTGGTTGCCAACGTCCCGTAAACCAATCAAACCCGCGGATATACGGGACTTGGTAAACCTGTATAGTAAACTAAATTTAATACTCAAATTTAATACTCACCGTTGGATATAGAGGTAACTTAATCATATCCCTACATTAAACATATAATAACACTAAAACCCTATAATGTTTTCATTTTTTCTTCTTCTTCCTATTTTTTTTTCTCCCCACCCTCTTCTCCTACGGCTGCTGCGTCTCCCTCCTCAGTTCTCAAACTCCTCACCACCTCCATCACTCCTCATGTTGTCACGCTATTGATTAAGTTTCCTTCCCAAGCTGGTATGTACGTATACACCATTTTCTCTTAATTTTTTTTGTTTGTATCATATTGTAACTGAGATGAGTGACTGATTTGGATGGGTTATGGGTACTCTGATTTGGATGGGTACTTTTTATGATTCTTTTGTTTGTATCATATTGGATCTTACTTTTTAAGAAAAAAGTAATTTAAGGTTCTTCAATTTCATAATTGATTACTGTGAAATAAATTATGAATAGAGGAATTAAAGGATGGGTTTTGATTTGGATGGGTTTTGATTTGGGGGATATGGGAATTAATTGGGGGATATAGCTACGGGACAAAATAGGTGTCCCAATAGCAATTCTGGGTGACCCCCTATGTAATTATTTTTTTAATTCCTAATCTAGCCCCCACTAATTAGGATTAGTGATTAAGTATAATTAGTAAAATGTTAAGTATTTGGGGGGATAAATTAGTGTGTATTTTTATTTGTGTTTGGGTGAGAGTAGAAGGAGGGAAAAAAATATTTGAGAGGAATTTCTTTTTTTGAAAATGGGAAGATGATTGTGATGAGATAATTACTGATAATAAGAGGTTGAAAAATTGATTTTTTTTCTTGGAATCCACCATTGTTGCAGCTGAAAAAGCTTGGTGCCGGCATGGTATTCAACCAAAAGCTCATGCCGGCAATTGTTGGAAATGTTCATAAATTGTTTGCCACTATCCGGGGGGTATTTTTTTCCTGGTTTTGATCTTCTGAATGTTGATTTTTTTCTGGTTTTGAACAAATACCGGCATGGTAATAGTTTTTTCGAAGCGTGCCGTGTTGTTAAGATAGTATTTTGCTTAAATACTTATGCAGAACGTAATGAAAAGTATCCGAATGTTGATTTTTTTTTTCACTTGACTACCGCATTGATAGGAAATTATCGAGCATGCCGGATCTGCATTCGTGTTCCGGCATATGGTCTTCATCAATTCCGGCATGGTATTCCTCACTTCCATTTTGAATTTTCCTGGCTTTAAAAAGCTTGGTGCGGCATGGTCGATTGATATGAAGACCATGCCGGTATTGTTTTCCGGCATAGGAAATAAATATGAAAACTATGCCGGAAAAAATACCGGATGGTCTTCATATCAACTCCACCATGCCGGTACCAAGCTTTTCAAAGACAAGAAAATTCAAAATGGAAGTGACGAAGACCATGCTTAATTGATAAAGACCATATGCTCGGAATACCTGCATCGATGGTCTTCATCAATTCCGGCATGGTCATCATCACTTTCAGCATGATCTTCATCACTTCCGAATAAAAAAAAAATTTCGTTTCCAAAGTGAGGTGAAGAGAATTTGATATAGAGTGGGAGAGTTTAGAATTTGAAAGGGAATGGAGAATATTTGGGTTTCAAAACACTACCCCTAAATAAGATTAATAAGAAGTGGAGATGGAAATGAGGGATATGATTTAGATTTTTGATTTTAAGTTTTAATTTTTATTTTGAGGGAAGAAGTGGAGATGGAAATGGGGGATATGATTTTGTTTTTTGATTTTAAGTTTTTTTATTTATTTTGAGGGAAGGGTATTTTAGTATATTCATAACCAAAAGTCACCCCTTAGCACACACCATGGGTTGGGGGAAGTAATTCATATCCCCCAATTAATTCACATATCCCCCAATTAATTCTTCTTTTGATTACTGTAATAATTCTTTTATGCTTTATTTGTCTCAAATCTAGTGTTAGGTTATTATTTTTCATTTTTATTCATCTGAAATTCCTTGCTTGATGTCAAAAGCGTTGAATCCAGGAATCTATTGGACTTCCGGAATTTTTTTAGATGATGCAAGAATCAGAAAAATCGATTGAAGAAATTAGAAGATTGAATCGGTCAATGGAGAAATAGAGATGAAGCAGAGATTGAATAAATTAGAAGATTAAATGGGTCGATGGAGAAATAGAGAATTTGTTGATGATTCGGTTGAAATGGAAGAGATGGTTGTGGTAGTTAGAAGATTGAATGGGTCGATGGAGAAATAGAGAATCAGTTGTTGTTTGAACTGTGATTTTTTTTTTTGGTATTCTGTTTGAACTGTGAACTAGATGCATGTTTAGGATGTTGAACGATGTTGAATGATTGCAGGGAAGAGTCAGAAAAAAAAAATTGGAAATAGCCAAAAACGAATGAATTCTCGCCGACCAGTTCAGGTGAGTCACCTAGTGACTCAGCCGACTAAGACCAACCGACTATCATCCACTTGACCCCTTGACTTACGTTGACCTGAGTTGACTCACCAGAAATGGGCTAACCCGTGAACCCGCAAGTTTAACCCGTTATGTGCACGGGTTGAAGAAATGACAACCCGTGAAGAATATCAACCCGCGGGTTTTGGCCCGTGTTAACCCGAACCCGTGTAACCCGCACCAAGCAAGCCCCGACTCGCCCGATTGCCACCTCTACTCTCCATCTACCGCCAACATACTTATATATAGGAATGGGATCAGTAAATCTCGTGATAAATATTTGGAACTCAGCTTATTTACAAGAGAAGTGGGGCTCGAAAAGTAATTGTGTTACCTGACTAGTGGGTCCTGATAAGTACTGACCTATAGAAAGAAAACAAAATTATGAGTGAATAATAATTGAAGGAGATAAGGTTTTTAAGATTTCAAGATATATGTTCATACTAAAAACAAAGGAAGATGCAGCACCTGACACAAACAGAAACAAAATGCTGATAGTACTGTAAAAATCACTATAACTTGAATTTTTACTATTCTGTGTCAATTCTGGTGAAATTGAAGTGATGCTGCTGATGCTTTATCACATTTGACTCATTGGGAAAAGTAAAAACGTAGAGCGTAAAATTGATTACTTGTAAACAAATGAAAGATGCAAACTTCAATAAGAACAAAAATTAAAGAAAAGTACAGTATTAAACATTGTGATTCCAACAAATTGAAATTGGGTCCGCATAAACAAGAATCAAGAACACCAAGTGTTCCCAGGTGAAAGTATATTACTTGTTACAAGGTGTTTAGTCCAACTAGCATATCAAACGCCTCTAAATTGCGAAACAATTTGATATCCTGGTGCAGCAAACACCAGCCCTTCAAAAGAGACCAAATGCTCAAAGTCAGGTGTGTTCTCTCGATTTTATAGCCAACAAATTAACCATTCTGTCTCCCCGAATCCTGATAAAACAAGTGAGTCACCGAAAAAAGAGGTAAGGGTAGACGACAGCCAAAACACCACACAAAATACACTAATTAAAACAAAGGCTAGTACCTAAAGATCACAAAACGTCAGATCCGATAAACTAGCTAGCATACGCACAACTGGAACAGAGAAAAGGGAACTTACGAATAGTGAACATAACACTTCAAGGGGGATAAACAATCATTGACTTGCACCAGGTGATAAATCTACTCAGGTGGATCTTTTATACACAAGAAAACAAGGAGCACTGATGCAGGGGCACGTTCAAATAAAATGATGTTAACCAAATATTATTCAGTAGAGGTTGCGAAAAAGAAATGTATATTTGTGTTTTTCCCCTGCCAGAAGATTCATTTAGTGTAACGACATTATGATTGATCCCCTGCCTGTCAGATACTCAGATGCATTATACTTCCTAAATACTAAAAAAGAATAAGTAATGAACGAGTGTGAATACTTGCTACCCCACTGAAGGAGTGTGAATACTTGAATCCCCAAAAGAGATAATGTCATTGAGTGAAGTCATTGTAAACATATAATTTATGTCTTCTTTCAATTTAATTTCCAGGTGACCTTCACTTCACTCTAACACTAATTTTGTAGGAATGTCAACTAGAAATGAACCTGAAAAAAACATAACGATCTTGCTATTGATTAAAATCATGAATTGATACAAGCAAAGAATTAGCAGCATACCTGACCGAGAGCCTGATAAGAAAATTGCCCTGTAAGAAGTATAAGAATCACCAGTTATGTGTTTGAGAATTGAGTCTTCCCTTCTCTCTTAGATCTGCTGTATATGGGATACTCGTAGCATGTTTGATAAGAAGAGGGACTCACCTCCTTTATAGTAATCTCCAATCCTTACCCATAACGAGAATTTAGAGATAGAAAACAACCACTTGAGATTCACCGAATAGAAAATTCGAGATCAACTTCCAAAAGTAAAATACTCTCTTAACTCTCTATCTAACCACAAGAAATGCAAACTATGAAATTTAACTACCAAAACTTTTAAATCCATTCTCGTTATCTTTCTCTAAATCCCCATTTAATGAATTACTATAAGAATATATTTAACAACATCTCTATGTTGAACTAATCTTTTGTGGTTTCTCGCTGTGTTTTATGCAGTGTGTTTTGAATCATATGGTGTTTGCCGAATCAATAGAAGTGGTCATCGCGTTTGCGGTCATTGTTATCCTGCTATTTGTAGCAATGGAATCAAAGCGTTTGCAGTTTGAAGAATCATGGCATTTGCCAAATCTGTTGTTCACGTATGAATGGAGGATGCTGAAGCGGGTCAGTTCCTCAGAAACTCAATCTAAACTTAACCGAGTCTGAGTAAACCGAAAATTCAGCTTTCTTGAAATTCAAAATTCAAATTTTAGATCCAAAAAAAGTTTCCTTTTCTGTTTAGTCTTCGCAGTGATGCATACAGGTCACACCTTAAGTTTAGCAGGAAAATTAGGAGAAAATATTGATCCAAATCCCTACCTTAGGAAGGAAAATTATTCTTATCAATACTTCAAACCTAATTTACATCCCTGGCACTCTATAAATCAAGTTAAAACCAGAAACCCATTCCAAAAGAATCATTTCTTAAATCAAAAAGAGAGCGTAAAAGCAGAAAACAAAGATATGGCGACAAAAGAAGTTTCAAATCTCTTTGAAAAGTTGAAAGAAACTATCTTGGAGAAGGATAATACCTCAACTGAATTGGTTGTACACAATAATGAACTTTTTCAATTAGAAGAAGAAGAAGATGATATGGAGTTCTCTTTGATAGGAAAACTTATCTCTAATGGGAAGATCTCTGACAAGAAGGTTGAAAAAGAGCTGAAATTTGTTTGGGATTTTCTGCCTGAGGAAGATGTTAGAGTGTCTGAAATTGAGCTAAACACTATGGTCTTCTGTTTCAAAGATGAGGATGAGCTCAATAAGGTGTTTATCATAAGACCTTGGAGCATTGATGGTCATTTGGTGGTTCTTCATGCTTACTATGCAACCTTGAAACATAATGAATTGGACTGGGAAACACAAGAATTCTGGATCCATTTAAAACATTTGCTTCCTGAACATATGAACCAGAGAGCTTTTTTTGATATGGGAGAATTAATGGGTGAAATAAGGGCAATTGAGCCTAAAACTGGCCTTCCCCCAACTGGATATGTATTCAAAGTTTGTGTTAGGATCAAGCTCACTACTCCACTGAGAAGAGGTGCTCTAGCATTCACAGGAGCTGGATCTACAAGATGGATTAGATTTTATTATGAGAAGCATCCACACAAAATTTGCAAGGATTGTTTTGTATTGAAGCATTTAAGTACTGATTGTAAGAAGATTGTTGACAAGTTGGTGGATCTACACAGTGAACCACTGAGATTTGGAAAGTTAAAGAATGGAAACCCAAAAGCAAATATGGAGATCAGAAACTCCATTCCAACTTCAAGCTCCTCTAATAAGAAGGTTGTCAAGCATACCCCATTCATTCCACCTAAAGATGGATGGATGATAAAGAATTCTGATAACAATAAGATGATAAAATTGAATATGACAGGGCAAGATGAAATTCTAGAAGAACCAAGACTAGGAAAAAGACATAGATCCACTCTTGCAGCTTCCATTCATACTCTGACTCAACATGATGAATCCACAACAATGATGATGACCACTAAGGAAAAGGAACAAGTTTTTGATGATTCTCAACACGCTGGCAAAACAAATGGAGAGAACCAGGTAATCACTAAATTTCAAATCTTTAAGAAGTTTTTATTAAATTCTCATTTTTTGCTCTTTTTTTACAAAAAAATCTTAGCCATGAAAATCCTTTCTTGGAATGTATGTGGTTTTGGGAATTAAAATACTAGATACCACCTAAAAGACTTAATTAGATCAAATGGTCCTGACTTAATCTTTTTAATAGAAACCAGAAATTCTAGGAAAAAAATGTCTCTATATATTTCTCAATATAATTTCCCAAATGTCTGCTTTCTAGACCTTGTTGGTCTCTCTGGAGGTTTGTGTTTGTTGTGGAAAGATGGCATTGATATGCATGTTATAAATGCTACTTACAATATGTTTCAATGTAAGATTCAAATAGATGCTAAGAGTAGATATTCCCTGATTACTTTTCTTTATGGTGCTTTAAATGAGAATTATAGAAATCAACAGTGGATGCATATATAAAACTTAGCTATTCAAGCTAATATGCCATGGTTAGTAATAGGTGACCTAAACTTTATACTGAAACCTGAGGAAAAGGAAGGTGGTATTCCACTAACCCAAAACTTCCTTGATAGATTTAATGATCTAATAGATTGTAATGACTTACATTCCCTGCCTTACATAGGTAACCCCTTTACTTGGACAAACAAAAGGCAAGATCATGAATTAATTCTTGAAAGATTGGATAGGGAAGTTGATGATACTAGTTGGTTGCACCTATTTCCTAAAGCCATTACTTATCACATGATACCTCTAGCTAGTGACCATTGTCCTATTATGCTAGTAACTAATAAGGATTCAGTGAATACCTATAAACCTTTCAGATTAAACAAGATGTGGTTTAGATATACTAGATGTAAAAATCTAATTTCTAAAAATTGGCATGTGACTGATAATGGTTCTGCTGCTTTTAAGTTTTCCAAAACGCTTTTCCATACTAAACAGATTCTAAGAAAATGGAACCTTGATCATTTTGGTAACTTTAATACAAAAATTGCTCAAACTGAAGCCCAAATTGAGATTCTAAACTCTCAAAATATTATCCCTAATGACACTAATCTGCTTCATCTGCAAGATAGATTAGATCACTGGTACAATGTAGAAACTGATTTTTATGGCCAAAGAGGTAAAGAGGATGATATTATGCTAGGTGAGAGAAAAATAGCTTATTTCCATCACAAAATGAACTTTAGAAGGAGAAGAACTCAGATAGATACCTTAAAAAATAGTGCTGGGATTTGGTTGACTGAGAGGAGTGATATTGCTATTTGCTTAAAATCTCACTTTTTCAATATGAGTAGATCTTCTAACCCTCCTCCTGCCATTGATTATCATGCTTTTATTTCTCCTTGTATTTCTGATATTGATAATGATATATTAATTGCAATTCCAACTAGTGATGAGATTAAGGCTGTTATCTTTGCTATGAAACCTTGGACAACCCCAGGGCCTGATGGTTTTCCACCTGGGTTTTATAAACTTATGTGGGACACTGTTGGTAATGACATTGTGAAAGTAGTTCAAGATTTTTTTCACTCTGGCCATATACTCAAACAAATGAATCACAACTTCATAACTTTAATCCCTAAGACCAATTTCCCTAAGCATGCTGCTGATTTTAGACCCATCAGTTTGTGCAACACCTCTTACAAGGTGATATCTAAATTGTTAGCTGCTAGAATCAAAATTATCTTAGGAAAAATCATTACTCCTTTTGAAACTGCTTTCATTGCAAGGAGATCTATAACTAATAATATTGTGATAGCACATGAATTAGTTGATTCTATGAAAAAAAGTAAATCAAAAAAAGGTTGGATGGCTATAAAACTGGATATGTCTGAGGCTTTTGATAGAATTGAATTGAATTTTCTTATAAGCACTCTTAAGGCTATGGGGTTTTGTGATAAATTTTGTAACATGATTTTGGAATGTATTAGCACAACCTCTACCTCCAATATACTTAATGGTGCTCCAGGTGATACCTTTAAGTCAGAAAGAGGCTTGAGGCAAGGAGATCCATTGTCTCCTTACCTTTTCATTTTATGCATGAAATCATTTTCCAGAGCTCTGCTTCAAGCAGAAAATAGTAACCTCATTCATGGTATTCAAATTAATAAAAATTGTCCTAGTATATCTAACCTATTTTTTGCAGATGATTTCTTAATTTTTTCTAAAGAAAATGCAGATGAAGCAAGACACTTGGCAAACATTATTGAACAATTCAGTAAGTACTCAGGACAATCTATAAATTTTCAGAAATCTGGCCTGACTTTTAGCACTGGTGTCCCTGATCAGGTAAAGAATGATATTTCTAACATCTTAAACATAAAAAAAAACTAGCTTTAAATGATAAATACCTAGGAGTACCCCTCTTACTTCAGAGAAGTAAAGTTAAATCCTTTTCCCCTTTGCTAGAAACTTATGATGATAGATTAGCAACTTGGAAATCAAAATTTGTTAAGCAGACTGATAGAACTATTTTAGTGCAGTCTTTGCTTGGATCCTTAGCTACACATCATATGGTTGTGTTCCCTATGCCCAAACAACTCACATATCAAATGGATGGAATCCATAGGAAGTTCTGGTGGAACAAAAAGAAGGGTCAAAAAGGTATTACTCTTAAAAAATGGGAAGGGGTGGCTCAACCAAATATTTATGGTGGTATGAACATAAAACAATCTGCTATTTTAAATAAAGCTTTATTATCCAAATTGGCTTGGAGAATGATCAACTCCCCTGATGATCTTTGGGTAAACCTCATGAGAGGTAAGTATTTCTTTAACCTTGATCCTTTTACTGATGCTGTCTCTCCTAATGGTTCTTGGATATGGAGGGGAATTTGTGAGGGTTTAGATATTATTAAAAGTCATGCTTGCTGGGAGGTAGGTGATGGGAAACTTATTCACATCTGGAAAACTAGGTGGGTTCCAACTATTAATAGTACTATAGGCAATAGTTTATCCTCAACCAACATGATGTATGTTTCACAGTTGATAGATGATGAAAACAAACACTGGAAGATGGATATCCTCCATAATTTATTTGACGAAACCACTGTGAATAAGATATCTGAGATTAGGATTCCTATGCAGGGTAAATATCATATTAGATGGCAACCTAACCTCAATGGTGAATTTAGGGTGAAAAGTGCTTACAAAGTGATTTTAAATGATAATAATGCTTTGACTGGTTTTATACCTAATTCCCTTGTTGACTGGAAAGTTTTCTAGAAAACAAAACTGCCACAGTCTATTCTTCAGATTCTGTGGAAATGCATTAGCAACTGCCTTCCAACCAATGACAGGCTATCTAGGTTCTGCCACACTTTTAGCACACAATGCCCTCACTGTAATATTGTGGATGAAATTATGCAGCACTTGTTTATTGACTGTGATTTTTCTAAAAGAGTTTGGACTGCTGTGAATGTTAATTTTATAATTGAGATATCTAATGTGAATGTGCAGGATTGGATTGTTAACATGTTTAAGAATACCAATAATCAACAAATAAGTTCTTCTATGAGGGAGTCCTATGGGTTTGTTTTGTGGCACATTTGGAAATATAGATGCAACAAAGTTTTTGATAACATTCAGCTAACACATTCTCAAGTTGCTCTTAATATTCAATCTGAAATTTCTACTTGGTATAGATTATATCTGGGACAACATAATACTGTACTAGATGTATCTAAAATTGACAGGAGACGGGAAAAACCTATAAATGACTTTACCAAAGTTAATTTTGATGCTTCTTTCATTGAATTAACTAAAGTTACATGCAGTGGACTGCTTATGCGTGAAATTGCAGGTGACTGTCATAAAGGTAGATGTTGGCATGCAAAAGCATTAGACCCTGAACAAGCGGAAGCACTAGCACTTATGGGAGCGATAATATGGGCAAAAAGGAAAGGTGTTAGAAAGATGCACTTGGAGGGATATTGATCAAATGTTATAAGAGCTATTAATGGTAGTTTACTTTCAATAAAATGGACAACTAGAAACATTGTGTTAGATTGTTTGGAATTACTAGTAGATTTTGAGGATTGGCTCTGCACTTATGTGCATAGAGATGTAAATCATGTAGCAGATTCCATAGAAATATATGCTAGAAATCTTGCTGGTGAGGAATAATGGAGTGTGAATTTCCCCATTGGTTATCCTTATGCCTAAATGAGGATAAACAGATGTAATCCTTCTCTTTTAATGAAATTTCTTTCGTATTAAAAAAAAGAGATTCACCGAATAACTTGGAACAACTAAGAGTTTTCTCCAACTAGTTATCTTTATTCCTCATGATATGAATATCCTATGCGACTAAATCCAGAGTTTTAAAGATATTGTGTTTAGTGTTGACCATATATAGAGTTTTATTCTTACATTCTAGCCTTGGTCTTAAAATAACTGGTGAGGTACTCATATGAGGATGACAGAACTGTTTATATACCCTGATCTTGGTGTTTTATTCCCAAATATACTTCTTGGAACTAATTATAACCACATTTTTGTCAACTGGACTGAAACCTACAACCTCAATTTCAGTGAAAAATTACATGCTTCAGACGCGTAAAACTCTAAAAGAGGAAATTTCAACGAGTAACTGAACTCCAAAGATCATATTTTCCTTCATATGCCACCCAACATCTAGTTTATGGCTTCATCCAATTTAATCTCCAAGGGTTCCTCAATTTTCATTCTAAAACTAATTCTCTTGTGACAAGTTAACAAATTCACTACTGATGAAGAGTGTTTGAATACTGCGTGTTTATATGATGTTCCTAAGTGACCAAGTAGAAACCCTTTACCTCTGGTCTACAACCTGAATCACAGCCTATTCAAACAGGGGGCGCAAAATATATAGAGTGCACAGAGGAAAGAAGAAAAATAAGGCTAATGTGGAACATCATACCTTTGTAGTCAGAATAAGGAAACACCAAGTATGATAAAAAAAAATATAATTCTTTGGATGGATTAAAAGATAACAACAAAGCAATGAGATCCCACAAATTCAATAACTTCTTCCGATGGAATAATCAACATACTCTTCTTCTATCAATCACCAAAGACTTGAATAATCGATCTCTCTTCATTGAATTTGACAATTAACTTGTTAACTCCCTAAGCATCTGCTGAAAACATTGAAGAACACCATCTTCTTCTTCTTCTTCTTTTTCCTGTTACTGATTTCGACTGGCAATCAAATATAATATCGATGGCGCTAACTTACGTTGTTGTTAGTAACCCATTTCAATCCCAAGAGACTAACAATCTTACATCTATAAAACCGCAGAAAAATTCTAGAATAATTGAGTAAACAGGATGAATGGTAAAAAAATTAGATATGACAATGGGTTCCTGTTGGAATTTTTAGTTAAAATAATTAAGTGAGCGAAAATTGATTTTGAAAGTTTAAACTCCAAGAGATGTGTTTGGGTTATGCGTTTTCACTATAAGGCACCTAGTCATGAATATGTGTTATGGAGAGTCACCATTGGCCATGGAGAGTCACCTATTGGTGAAAAGGCACCTTGTAATGTCACCATTCAACTGAAGATCAAGGAAGCGATCGATTCCCTGCAACAACATCATACAAATTTCTGTGTTTTGGGTAGACGCAATTTTACCTTACAAACAGTGGCGCCGACCAAGGTTTTCGAGAAAAGATAATCGTGTTTTACTAGATCGAGTTATGGCAGTAATCAAACAAACTGCACGAAGGGTAGATTTTGTTAACAATCCTCGACAGCACAAGAGCGAGGCTGAAAGACATGAAATTGAGGTTCAGTCAGCCCTAGTAGTACCCACTGGAAATAGGTAGGGTCAAAATCGTGCTCATGACAGTGCCCTAGATCGTGATCAAGATCGAGATGATGCTCGTAATACATCCCTGGATCGAGGACGAGATTGAGATCATTTCCGTGACAGAAATCCGGATCTAAATCGGAGAAGGGAAAAACAACCAGTGATCGATGTCGAAGAAATGGATGTTGGTGGGGAAAACCCATTAGTTCTAGGAAACAGAGGGCATGTGTTCGGCAGCCTGTCTAGGAGGAATGCAGATGGACAGGATTTGCGAGACGGGCGCACCTCGACTCCTAGTACAGAGGAGAAACTGTTGCGTAATTGGCTGAACGAGTTGGAGAAGGAGAACGCTCTCCTAAGATTGGAGCGTCAGAACCAGTCTCGACCTAAGATTGGTGATCTGAACAAAAAGAGGAGTCAGTCTATATGGCAATGCCTTGGAAGTCGAATTGAACCTCAAGATGCAAAACGAAACAAAGAGGTGATCGATCTTGATCAACCAGAGAGAAATCTGTTACCCACTGGAGAATTACCTAAAAGAAGGCGTGTACTACCATACCGAGCAAGGACCCGGCCAGCTGCGACTCAGCAGAGTGCGGCCAGATCCAACATCAGTTCAAAATGCCTCCGAAACGATGAGGATGAAGATCGAGATTGGAACGATGATCGGGAATTTTCGCAGATTACTATGCTCGTTCGGAGCAAGGAAGAGATGGAAAAGAACCTGCTGGACCGCAGAGGAAAAGAATGAGATCTAAAACTCATATTCCGGAGGACCAAGATTATGAGAAGGAATACAGTTCCTCAGATGGTGATATGGACGCAATAACAGAAGCTCGCATCTACAAGATGATCGAGAAAGTAATGTCGAAAAATCAATCCAGAGAAGAAAACTTGGACCGGTTGCAACGATCTGCTGGGGGCCCTTTCAAGCTGAATATCATAGAATTCCGACCGCCGATGAATTTTCAAGTTCCAAAGCTGCCAGAATTCGATGAGAAAACAGATGACCTAGATCAGCATGTTTTGCACTATGAAACTGCCATGACTCTGTGGCAGCACAGTGATGAATTGATGTGCAAAATATTTCCACAGTCATTAGCTGAAGGAGCAATAAAATGGTTCAATCGACTCCCAGCACAGTCGATTGGTACATACAATAATCTGGTTGAAGATTTCTGCTCTCACTACAAATACAACAGACGTGATCGGAAGGGATGCCATGCGTTGTTCCTTCTTGCAATTCGGAAGGATGAAAGCATCAGACAGTTTACTAGGCGGTTCAAGCAAGAATTGTCCGACGTGGATGGTGCCAACGATCAAGTTGTCATCGAGGCTTACAAGCAGGCATACTTGCACGATCAAATAGGGGTGCATGGATCCTTAGTCAAGAGACCACCCAAGACTCTGGAAGGACTATATGATCGAGTTGAAGAATATGATCGAGTGGAAGATGATTCCAAAGCTCGAGAAACGAGAGATGGTAACAGATCATATAATCATCCAAGTGATGGGAAGAAAGATAAATCGAAGAACCGTTCGAGCGGCCTGCACAATGAACGAGGAGAAATCCGAGATAAGAACCAAAGTAAAAGAATGGAAACTGGATATCAGAAATTCCAGGATATGAAGTTGACACCGTTAAACATACATCTTGCAGAATTGTACGAGAAAATCAGCATGGATTTGATCCCCCCTCGTCCTTTGCCAGCTGAGACACGTGATAAACGTGATAGGAGCAAATACTGCAAGTTACATAAAGACCATGGTCACAAGACCGAGAATTGCCCCTCTTTACAGATCGAGGTCTAGCGAATGATTGACGCTGGAAAGCTGCAAGAGTTTGTGAAAAAGGACTTTGGGAAAGGTCCTGGTCAGTTTGGCACTGCACATGTGATTAACGCTCGTGTGATTAACGTCAGTCATGCCAGGATCCATTCAATGACTAGGCGGGCATCGGAAGACGAGACCAGGAGAAAGTGTAGACACCCCAATTTTGTACGGACACAAAAATATACCGCGAGATCATATCCGAAATGGTCTTAGATAGGAATCCCAATCTGAGTCTAAAAGCCATGATATCTTTACAATTAATAAAATCCCATTATGCCTATACCCGTAAAGCTAAACTAGAGACCACTGTCAAATCATCCGATCGATACTACAGGGTCCGTCCAAGTGAAGCACTTAGGAATTAGGATGCACAATAGTTTCCATCTCCACCAAATGTGTCCTATTTATCCAGTAGGAGCCCACCGACCAAAAATACCTCCGGTTCCGACATTCCACCAAGTATTAATACTTGAGCCCACCAACCTTTATCCATTAATCCCTCCAAAATGCCGTCCAATGGCAAAATGTCAACACCATCCATGGCTTTGTTACCAAGTCTTTCCTTCCAACTAAGATTCTAGGTTTAAATGAAATTTTTTGTATTTTTGGTATTAATATCCAATGAGTTTATAAAAATGGGAATAGTATTTATGAGAATGAGTAATAATATTTAGATTTTAGAGTTCCACCGTTTGATCGTAGGCATTCAATCCTAGGGTCCTAGATGGTTGGAGGAGACTATAAATTGAGAGCTTTTAATAATAATAATTTAAGTGATAATACTTTTCATATTATCACATGAAACTAGTTGAAAGCCTAACAAGCTAGGCTCCAACGACATACTACTACATTAATTGAACAGGTTGTTGTGCTAGCCTACCAATGAGCCTCATGGGTAACCTTTCCAATGGGAGCCGAAGCGGGAGGGGGGGGCGAGATTGTGTCACAAGGGGGCAAACTAACACTACCTTCCATGTTAATTCCTGCAATATTACGCCATTGGGGACTTGAACCTGGGACCTCCTGGAACGCATGAAACTTCGGCGAACGGGGATGACCAGCTGAGCTACGGCCCGTTCTTAATAATAATAATAATTTATGTTGCGGAGTTAGATTTAATTATTCAATCGGTGTCTAATATTTTTTGCATTTTTGTAGGTGATAATCGTACAAAGTTGATTAATCTATTTTATTTTATTTATATATTTTTGCAATCTAAACCCAAAAATCCCGATTATAAAGTAGAGGCCAATCTTCGGATTGGACAGACTAGGTGCCTCACATATTCCTAGTTTGTACCTTGATTCCCGGACTTTTTTCTCTGTATTGGACCAGTGCTATTTTCGGTCTGAACTCCCTAAGTTGGGTGGCGACTTCCCTTGTTAATAATATTTCCACGTGATTCCCATTTCGGATATTTAGAGATCCTAACCGATTTCGACGGTATCTACAGTGGCGACTCTGCTGGGATTTTGAGAATCTAACTTGAAACGTAATTGGGAATTCAGGGTTTTGATTTGACACTACTCGGTATTTGCACACACACACGTGCACGCACCCATTTGCACATTTGCATTCTATTTTGCATCGTCCGAGTCCGAAACTTAGGAAAATCCGCGGTTAGTAAGGTTGAACCCTTTGGGTGTTATCAGTCGAACACCACAAGCCTTAGCCCAGTACCAAAGAAGACTAGTTTCGACTACGTCTGAGGTATATTATGCTAAGGTAACCCAAGCCTACCCAAGAGTTAGTGAAACCTGCATGCATGTGCATTAATTGTAAATTGCATTCATTGTTGCACAAAATCGGATGCATAAGCACCCTTCTGTTACCATATATTCTTTTGTTTCCTTGAAAACAGGAACATGACCAAAGAATCTGAAATTAATATCGACACTGGGGCATTATCCTGGTTGCACGAACATTTCCAAAAGATGTTGGATACTAAGTTCACTGAATTCGAAGCCAATACCAAAAAGTTTACTCTCGAGGCCATTGTTAAGTCCACATGAAAACATGATGGGCCTGAAATGTAGGATGACTTTGAAGATGACATTTTTGAAGAGGTTAAAAATAAAATTGGTAAGACCAAAACACGAGAAACAAAATTATCCCAGAGGCTCAAAAATATCGAAAGGACCTTGCAGAAAATGGGTGAGGATACAGTAGATACACATGGGCTAAATCCTTATCCCGATATCTGTTTACCTCATGGCTTCACATTTCCGGATATGGATAAATATGATGGAACTGGGTGCCCAAAAAACCATATTCGTATGTATGTTGGGTACTTGAAACCATTAGGTATTAATGATGGGTTGTTAGTACAATTGTTCCAAAGAAGTTTGACCAGGATTGCCTTAAAGTGGCTGATGAAGACAGACCCCAGTCTAGTTTCAACTTAGAAGGATATGGTAGATATGTTTGTGAGACGGTTTATGTTGGTCCCTGAAATTCAGTTTACTCAGAAACATTTATAGGCGGTCAAACAAGAACCCAATAAGGCATTTACAGAATTCTTTCCACGTTGGAGGACCAAGGCATTAAAGATCAATGAAAAATTAACTGTAGAAGATATGGTTGATATGATAATGAACTGCTTGAACTATGAATATTGGAATCGGCTGATATTGTCTTACCATCCAACATTACTCTCTTTATGGAAGGCGGGTTCACAGATTGAAAATGCATTGGACACGGGCACAATGGCAAGGTTGACCAACCCAGAGGACTCTAATGGGAATGATTGTGGAAGGGCCCCATTTACTGAAGAAAGTCAAGTGAATAATGTTCCAGTTGCATCAGTAATTGCATTACCTGTAGGACTACACCAAGGGCAGAGCCAGAACTGGAATCAGGGCAGATATGGATGTCCACAAAGAAATTATGGGGAGAGAAAGCAGCTGAATACAAACCCATTGCAATATCATCAAAGGGAACCCATGGTCAATTTTGTCGTGGCGGAAAATGAAACCAATTTAACAGACTCAATCTACAAGAAAGAAACTGCGATGAATCGGCCCGTCCACATCAGTGAACTCTTCACGGATCAGGTACAAACTGTGAACACATTTAATTCAACAACTAATCGTCCTGTAATTTTGTCTGAATTAATGGAAGATTATTATGGAGTTGAGCAACCTAGGAACATGACAAATTCCAACCGATTCCCAGCTGAGCCTGTGCATATCTCTGACCTTCTACCAAAGTGGGAGGCACCCATTAGGCATGTTCATATTTCAGAGATCTTGTGTTATCTCGTTTAACCACCGGAGAGTCCAGTCTACATGTCAGATATCTTGCCTGATCCTTTACATCCAACGAATAAATCTTCGACTAGGTGGGTGGATCCATTCAAAAGTAAGAGTGGTGATGAAGTTCAAAATGTAGCAAGAAGCATAGCCATTTACAATCCACCTCATCTCAGGGATAAAAATACAATGCCTCATACACAACCATCACCCAGGTTGAAGTCTACAAGACAAGAGGATGAACAAAAAGTGGTAAGAACAATAGAGGCCGATTCAGGTAAGTCTCTAACTCATTCTGTTGAATCAATCAGACCTTTTGAGGGTTTTGAATCACCTGAATTTGTAAATAAGTCTTCTTTTATTTCCAATTTTCAAAATATTTCAAAAAATCCAAAAAAAATTGAAAAACTAAAATACCAAAAAGATTTTGTTTGTATGTAAAATGTTTTGAAGGACAATATACTCGGCATAAATAAAGGAAGTGAGAATACTGGAAAACCGTGGGGACTGTGGAACCACCAAAAAGAAAAACCTGAACCGGCTAAAGAAGTAAAGTTTGTCAATCAAAACAAGGAAAATTAACCTGTAAGGGCGCCTCAGAGAAAGAAGATGGATACGACCAAAATGTGGATACAATGCAGGAATGTGCCAAAACAGAAGACAGAAGTAGTGAATTTAGTTGAAGAGAAACTGTTGCATCTAAGACCAGAATGGATGTGAAAGGCCAATGATAATAATCAGGAGAGATTCAAATCACATGAAGATGAGATTTTTCCACTAAATAAATGCAAGATAACGAATCTTTTACCAAAGAAAACAGTTTCTTATAAGGACGAGTTATTTTTGAAAAATGATGGAGTGACTAATCAAGAGGCAAAGACTGATTTTTCCAGCATAAAGTTTAAGAAAGAGATTAATTAAAAGGAAGTGAATGATTTTTCCAGCAAAAGGTTCAAGAAAGAAAATAATCAGAAGACAATGAATATTAATCAGAGCATAAGGTTCAAAGAAACAATTAATCAGAAGGTAATGAATAATTTTCCCAGCACAAAGTTCAAGAAAGATATCAATCAGAAGAAATGATTTTCCCAGCAAAAGGTTCAAGAAGGCAATTAATCAGAAGGAAATGAGTGATTTTCCCATCAAAGGGTTCAAGAAAGAAACCAATCAGAAGGCAATCGATGATTTTCCCAACATAAGGTTCAAGAATGCAGTTAATCAGATGGTAATGAATTATTTTTCTGAGATAAAGTTCAAGAAGATGAGGCAAGCAGAATTTCGAGAAGATAATCGTACAGAATAGAAAAATTGTTCAACTATTTGATCGGGGCAGCCAATATGATCCAGGCCCATCAAGTGTTACTCAACCCAAGAAATACCATACCTAGGTAAGTGCTCAAATATATCTAAGGGAGGCGAACACTCATAAAACTTAAGGAGATTTTTTTAGAAGTCCAATATCTCTCTCATAGTGTCATAGTCTAGGGGTAGAGTCGTCACCATGTTTGGCCCCATTAGTCAGCCAGTCCAAAATAAATAAAGTCTAAGGGCCAAGTCATCACCATATCTGGCCCCTTTAGTTAGTCAGTCAGTTAAAAAAAAAAATTACCAGGGGAAGTCATCATCATTAGACCCCTCAGTCAGTCATTCAGTCAAAAAAAAAAAACTAGGGGCGTCAACATCATCATGCTGGGCCCATGTCATTAGAGCATTTTAGTCTTCTATTATAGTGCTCGGTCTTTTTCAAGTAAATAATTTAGAGAGAGATATGTTAGTCCATTTGTATGCCATCATTAGTCCTGTAAACCATCTCCTAAAGTTCTATGAGCAACGGACGTCCAAACGGATAGATCTAAAAATATATATAATGAAAAAAAAAATGAAAAGAGAAAATGAAAAAATGAAAAGAAAAAAAATGAAAAGAGAAAAAGAAAAAATGAAAAAATGAAAAAATGAAAAGAAAAAAAAGGAAAAAGGAAAAGAAAAGAAAAGAAAAAATGGTTATTAAACATACAAAATATATAAACACTACACCATAATGATTAGTGACTAAAAATTTCAGTTAAAAATTTAGTGACACCACATATTCGTTACTGAAATTTTACCAGTTTAGTGAATGTCACGATTAAAAATAATCGTGCTTGAAAAAACCGTGTGCAAAACACTCAGTAACACCATCCTGAGCAGCGTGCGAAAGAACCGTGTACATTCTATCAAGTTTACCCTATCGTGTGAATAAACCGCACAAATCTTATCCCCTTCTTCTCTCTTTAGTCTTCTACTGCTCTAGCGATAAAACTAGGGTTTAGTGAACGTCACAGAAATCTTCTCTTCATCGATCGATTTGGCCGAAACATCACAAAATCTTGTCACTACCTTTCAAACATCACCTACATTCCCCTTCTTCTCTCTTCAGGATCGATTTATCCATCCTAAACTTTCCTTCTATGGGAAAATCTAGAAGAAGAAGATTTGTCATCTGTTATATCATCTTCTCTTTATCTTTCAGAAACCTAATTTAATCTATTTATATTCAATTAAGATTTAGGGTTATTTAGTGATGAGTTTGACTCAAATCGAGAAGAAGCTAGGGTTGGATGTTTAGGGTTGAAATCAGATTAAGATGAGATATGGAGGAGATTGCTAATGGGTTTTGTTTGAATTAGGTATTAAGATTCATGATGGTGGTACTGAGATTTCAAGGGTGTTGATCTCTATCTTAAGCTTCAAAAATATATATAATGAAAAAAAAAATGAAAAGAGAAAAAGAAAAAATGAAAAAATGAAAAAATGAAAAAATGAAAAAATGAAAAGAAAAAAAAGGAAAAAAGGAAAAAGGAAAAGAAAAGAAAAGAAAAAATGGTTATTAAACAGACACTTGGGAAAATTGAGTAGCACTTAAAAGAGATAGAGGAACAGAAATGATGCTGGTACACCACTCATAACTTCTCCAAGAGCCGCATGGAGAAGGTTGAAGATTTGAAGCATCGAATGTCATCCCTGGAAAGAAGCAAAAATCATGAATCGTTTTACAGTTTGAAGCCAATTAATAAAGTTAATTATAGCTGGGAGGATTGACATATTTAAAATTTTGGATGGGGATGGTAATATTTTTGGTGGCATCTATCGACAACGTTCGTAACGCAAAAAAAGTGGTCAGTCAACGTTGATTCCTAAACCTTTGTATATATCGAGTATTTTGTTTTTCACCTTTTGTTTTTGAAAATTATTTTTTAGGATTTGTTTTCTTAATAATTTAAAAAATAAAATAAATTGAAAGTGACTCTCAAAGTGAGATGCTTTTACTTCGCAATTGCACTGGCGTGTCTAGACTCTACTTTGCTATGCAGACTACTAATCCGACTGCTTTACAACCTGCCACTGATTTGTTTGATGATCATCTTTATCAGTACTTGAGACTTCTAATTACTAGTGATGGCGCGGGTTTTGGTCCTTTACAGAAGAGATTAGTTACATTACCTATCAAGGATGGTGGTCTGGGCATTTATACTATGGCTGACACTCGTGCTTATTGTTATCTTGCTTCTCAGTGTCAGACTACTTCAGTACAGAAAACGATCCTTGGTACCTTGTTCTCTTCAGATAAAGGACCAGCTTTTCAAGAGGCTCTTCAGACCTTTACTCAGGTATGTGGATTACCGTCTACTTACAGTGTTAATGATACTTCCCCTCGTTCCATGTATTCCATGGAAGTTGTTTATTTTGACGCAGTTAAGAAGCATATCCCAGACCAATTTCATATTTCTGAAAGAGATTCAGCCCTTTGGCAGTGCAATCGCATCAAACACGCTCAAGATTACCTTTTGGCGGTCCCCATTAGTGGACTTAACCAATGCCTAGGGCCTCGACAATTTAGAGCTGTGCTTTGTTATCGGTTGGGTATTCCGTTGTTCGTGGAGAATAGTTTGTGTCCTAGTTGCAACAAGTATATGGATGTCTTTGGGGATCATGCTCTTCATTGTGATAAGGATATTGGGTACAAGTTTCGACATGATGTGGTTCGTGACATTGTTGCAGACATTTGTTATAATGCTAATGTTCCCGCGCGCAAAGAGGTTCCTCTTGGACTTCAGTCAGATGATGGCAAAGATCTAAAACCTGCTGATATTCTTGTTCTTAATTTGGAGAACAGGCAAGACGTTTGTATGGATGTCATAGGTGTATTTCCATTCACTGGTGATGGTGTACGCTCTTTCGCCCCAGGTAAGGCTATTTCTAGTGCAGTCTCGCGAAAACGTGCCAAATACTTGGACAAATGCGCTGCACATGGCTATGGTTTTGGAGTTCTGGCCTTCTCTACCCTAGGAGAGATTGGAGAAGACACTCTAGTTTTTTTTAAGCGTCTAAGGAACTGTTTGGTTAGCAACGACGCTAGTAGTGGATTAGGTAGTTTTATTTTCTTTCGTGTAGGTATTGGTATTCAGAGAGGAGTTGGAGCCCATCTTGTTGCTAGGCTGCCAACCAAAAGCTCTGTGTAATTCACTGTTTTACTATTTCATTATATTAACTTGAAAATTTGAAAATAAAATAAAATAATAATTATAAATTATATATTAAAAAATAAAAATAATTAGTATTTATTAGGAACATATGCTACTAATATCTCTTTTTCAAGGTCATCAATTACAGGGTTTCTCCAAACTTTGGACGCAAAACTCGAAGGTCAAAGTGAGGCTTACTTTCTTCATAAAGATTGTGGCAATCAAGAATGCTCGAGGCAAATTATTTATCTAAAGCTCCATATGGATCGTAGAAAGGACAAGAGATGATGAAAATAATTGAGCAAAGTCTTAAATATTGAAGAGCCGCTTCTCAGACGATGCAATCGTTGTGATGATGTAGCATGTGGTTAGAAGAATTAATGTAATAAAGCGCAACCTGTTTTCGCAATAGTTGGTATGGCACAAGTATTACCTCGTCATGATCTCTATCATGAGGATATGTACTGGTGAAAAAATTAAAATACTTAGAAATAATCCGGGTGAACTTTCTAGTGTCATTCCAGATAATTATAAGTGAGGAATCCAACAAAATAATCGTGCAAAATAGGTGTGTATGTCTTTGACATTCAGTTGCACGCAAACCTCTGCCAAAGAGGGGAAATTGTAGACACCCCAATTTTGCACCGTCAAAAATATACCGCGAGATCGTATCCGAAATGGTCTTAGATGGGAAGCCCAATCTGAGTTTAAAAGCCATAATATCTTTACAATTAATAAAAGCCCATTATGCCTATACCCGTAAAGCTAAACTAGAGACCACTGTCAAATCATCCGGTCGATACTACAGGGTCCGTCCAAGTGAAGCACTTAGGAATTAGGATGCACATTAGTTTCCATCTCCACCAAATGTGTCCTATTTAGCCAGTAGAAGCCCACCGACCAAATATACCTCCAGTTCCGACATTCCACCAAGTATTAATACTTGAGCCCACCAACCTTTATCATTAATCCCTCCAAAATGCCGTCCAGTGGAAAAATGTCAAAACCATCCATGGCTGTGATCCCAAGTCTTTCCTTCCAACTAAGATTCTAGGTTTAAATGAAATTTTTTGCATTTTTGCTATTAATATCCAATGAGTTTATAAAAATGGGAATAGTATTTTTGAGAATGAGTAATAATATTTAGGTTTTAGAGTTCCACCGTTTGATCGTAGGCATTCAATCCTAGGGTCCTAGATGGTTGGAGGAGACTATAAATAGAGAGTTTTTTCTTGAGTTGAGGGGTAAAAATTCTAGAGAAAAGATTTTAGAGAAAAAATAGGATAAAAGTATTTCGGTTAAATTCCAGTGCGAGAAAGATTAATGCATAGAAGTTTTGATAAGATTGTGGCTCGGATACGATTTGGCGGACATCGATCGTTGTTGGCTTTTCTTATCAAAGTGACATAAAATACTGCTTACAGCGAAACAGGTAAACGGTTCCATACTAGTTTGTTTGCTTACTGTTTTGTCTTGCCTGATCATATGAAGTTGTGTGCGACATAGAAATTGAATTATTAGAAGTAATTGAATTTGAGCTTTTCTTTGGAATAAATATCATCATCTTTGTCACTGTTTCAGCATATCTCATATACTTAATTACTTTTGATATTTGTATGCAAAAGTAATAAGATAGATACAAGTGATTAGGATGCATTTTTTTGCAAGAAAATGATTAATTGGTATACACGTGATTGCCATTAGTTACATGCATAGGATTGGTTGGCATATGGAATCGGTTAAGATAATTAATGTTTTGAGGTATTGCATGCTAATGTATGTCGATAACTAGTGTACCCTGATGAGACTAAGTGAACCAGGACAAAGCCGAAGATCATTATCCTTCCTATAATTTAGTACGTAATATTGAATTTTTTCCTTGTCCGGATTGGTTGATTAATCAGAAATAATTTTTAATAATAATAATTTAAGTGATAATATTTTTCGAATAATAATAATAATTTATGTTACGGAGTTTGATTTAATTATTCAATCGGTGTCTAATATTTTTTTCATTTTTGCAGGTGATAATCGTACAAAGTTGATTAATCTATTTTATTTTATTTATATATTTTTGCAATCCGAACCCTAAAATCCCGATTATAAAGTAGAGGCCAATTTTCGGATTGGACGGGCTAGGTGCCTCACACCTTCCTAGCCCGTATCTTGATTCCCGGACTTTTCTCTGTTTTGGACCAGTGCTTTATTGGGTCCCAACTCCCTAAGTTGGGTGGCGGCTTCGATTATTAATAATTTCCACGTGATTCCCATTTCGGATATTTGAGAGATCCTAACCGATTTCGATGGTATCTACAGAAAGCTCAGACAGTTGAAGGAATGGTACCTAACAAATCACATTGATTTTGTCAGCGGTAATGGAGCAGAAACTAGGGAGCTTGGATGCAAAAAGATCGAGTTCTATGAAGCAGACATGATAGGTGTATATGCTCCACACAATGATGTCGTCGTTATAACTACTTGGATTGGCATGTTTCGTGTACACCGGATTTTAGTGGATACATGAAGCTTAGTGAGCGTGTTGTTTTCAGGAGCTTACTCCTCGATGAATCTCCTACATGACTTGATCTAGGAGGATGATAATCCAATTATTGGTTTCAGCGGCGAAGTTACAAAGGCGATTGGAAAAGTGAAGATACCGATAACAGTGGCTGACAAGTCCGTCTTGGGCACTTTATTGTTGCTGGATTGACGAGCACCCTACAATGCAATCGTAGGACGAGATTGGCTGCATGAGATCGGTGCAGTCACATCATCTAATCATCAATGCCTGAAGTTTATTACCCCAGAAGGAGTTGTGAAAGTTAGAGGCGACCAGATGGCCGCCCATAAGTGTCATGAGAGTGCAATGGATGAGTACAAGAAGTCAGAAGTTAGTGGAAACCAGATCATGCGAGTCGAGCAGAAATAGAAATTACAGAATCCTCTCCCTCTAGAATTATATAGGGGATACGACGCAGCTGAACCCCCAATAGTTGAGAAACTGATCAAGGTCCAGATTGGAGATGAGGAGCACAAAACAACGTTCGTAGGGGAAGATCTGGCTACACATGAATGCGATGGTTAGATTACATTGCTAAGGGAAAACGCCGACGTTTTTGCATGGAGTTTTGCTGAGATGCCAGGGATAGATCCGAATGTAGCTTTCCATAGGCTAAATATCGATAAGAATCTCCATCATGTTCGACAGAAAATCAGAAATATGGCGCAAAGCAAAAAAGATGGAGTTACTGAAGAGGTCGAAAAACTGTTGGAAGCAGGATTTATTCGACCAGTGCAATATCCTCGCTGGCTGTCAAATGTGGTACCCGTTCCAAAGTAGAATGGAAAAATTCGTGTATATATCGATTTTACCGATTTGAATAAAGCATGTCCGGGTGATCCGTTCCCGCTGCCAATGATAAGAGATTTGGTGGATAAAACCGCAGGGTTTGGGAGACTGTCATTCATGGACGGTTTTTCTGGGTATAACCAAATACCTTTGTTCGAGGACTATCAAGAGCATACTACATTCGTGATTGACATTGGAGTTCACTGCTATACTGTAATGCCGTTCGGGCTAAAGAACGCAGGGGAAACCTACCAGCACTTGGTAGACCATATGTTCAAGGATCTTATTGGAAGTAGATGGAAGTATAAATCGATGATATGGTAGTGAAATATCAGCAAAAGGAATCCCATTTTCTTAAGGCAATATCGTATGAAGCTCGATCCAGCAAAGTGTTCATTCGGGATGTCATCGGGAAAGTTCCTTGGATACTTGATGACACACAGAGGAATCGATGCGAATCCGGAACAAATCAGAGCCATCCGAGAAATTCCATCCCCAAGAACCAAGAAGGAGGTCCAGAAGCTATCATGACGATTAGCAGCCTTAAACCGTTTCATTTCACGCTCATCAGATCGATTCAAGCCATTCTTTGACGTTTTGAAGAAAGCAGTGAATTTTGGTTGGACGGCTGAGTGTGAAAGGGCTTTTGATGAGATCAAGAAGTATTTTTCAACCCCCTGGTTTTGGTGAGTCCAAAAATTGGACAACTGATTGGAGTTTATCTAGCTGCAATGGAGAACGCTGTGAGTGCAGTGCTGATTGTTATGGATCCACATGAGAAACCTGTTTACTTCGTTAGTAAATCCTTGACGGGGGTGAAAACACGGTACAAGAAAATTGAGAAGATAGCATTTGCACTGTTCCATGCATCTCGTCACCTCAAGCCTTATTTCCAAGGAAGGCGGATCGTAGTATACTCGGAATATCCGCTGAAAAGAATCCTGGAACGTGCTGATCATTCCAGTCGACTAGCCATATGGTCAAATTTTCTGGGGGCATATGAGATCAAGTACGAAACCAGAACTGCAGAAAAAGGACATGCACTAGCTTCACTGCTGGGAAATATTCCTGTGGACGATATAGAAACGGTTGCTGGAGAAGAGGATGAGTTGTTCAAACTAAATGAGCTAGTCACTGATCAGACTGGGGGCGAGTCTACAATGGAGATCGATACACCATAACCTTTATGGACCGTATTTACTAATGGGTCATCAAACATTAGTGGTGCTGGAGTTGGATGCGTCTTCCTTACTCCCGAAGGTTCGAGGATCGAGAAAGCGTCCAAGATGGGTTTCCAAGTATCAAACAATGAAGTGGAATACGAAGCTGCGATTATCGGTTTAAAAGCTGTAAAGCATTTATATGCGAGGAACGTGAAGCTGGTGACTGATTCCATGCTAGTAGTTAACCAATTTCTGGGGACCTACAGAGCAAAGGAAGAGAGAATGGCCCTGTATTTGGATCATATGAGAGAGCTGGCAAATGAGTTCGACAAATTCTCTATTGGGCAGCGACCACGATTGGATAACAGGCACGCATATGATTTAACATATCTTTCTTCCGCATTCAAAACTGATACCGCCCATTTTGTTGTAGTAGATTTCCAAGAGTTACCTAGCATCTCTGACAGCCACTTTGTTCTGGCTCTCGAATATGCTAGTGGGGGCGAGAGGTCAGCTACATCAGCACATGAGGATAATGTGAACATCGACATAAATATGGATATTGACAGTCCAGTGACAGATAATTCAGGCAGTCATGTTGAAAACATTGCATACTGGCGTCAACCTTACATCCAGTGCTTGACAACCGGCAAACTCCCTGAAGATGAGAAACTTGCTACAAAGGTGAAAAAGAATTCATGGAGATACTCAATGATCGAAGGGATGTTATACCATAAACCTATAACTTTGGAGCCTTTTTTGCGATGCATATCAGCCGAGGAAGGACAACTAATACTGGCAGAGGCTCATGAGGGAATTTGTGGAAGCCATTATGGAGGGCGCAGTCTCGCGCACATGATACTTACCTAGGATATTTCTAGCCGTACATGCAGAAATACGCTAAAGAATATGCGCAGAAATATGTGCCATGCTAATAACATGCTCCAATTCCGAAAAGGCCTTCCAACGAATTACATCCAGTTTTTAGTTCATGGCCATTCTCTATGTGTGGATAAGACATCGTCGGACCGCTTCCAAAATCTCCTGGAGGCATCAGATTCGTATTATCCGCTACTGAATATTTCACCAAATGGGTCGAAGCAGTGGCACTGGTACATGCTACCAGACATGATGTGAAAAGATTCGTATGGGAGAATATCGTCTGCAGATTTGAAATCCCAGACGCGATAATATCATACAATGGGAAGCAGTTTGATTCCGGGGTGATCAAAGATTTCTGCAAGGGCCTGAATATTCGCCACAATTTCTCGTCTCCTTACTATGCTTAGAGCAAGGGGCAGGCAGAAGTGACCAATCGCGTTATTATGGACAATCTCAAAAAACGACTGGAGAAAGCGAAGGGAAAATAGACCGAAGAATTCCATGGATTCTTATGGTTCTATCGAACAAACCTAAAAATATCTATTGGGTTTTCACCATTTACATTGGCGTATGGGACAAAGGCGGTGATACCTACCGAGGTACAACTCAAGACTACCAAAACTCGTGCTGTCAAATCAGGGAAAACGACAGCATTCTGGCTTTAGATAAAGAGTTTCTGGAAGAACAAAGAGAAACATCCTTGCAGTAGTTAGTTCAATACCAGCTGGCAATCAAGCTGAGATATGATCTCAAATTCAGAGAATGGTCATTCAATCCAGGGGAATATGTCTAAAATAAAACCCGAGCGGCCACAATGAAACCGAACTGCGGAAATCTCGGAACAAACTGGGAAGGTCCATACATAGTGGATAGGCCAGCAACTCGAGGATCCTACTACCTGAGGAACCTCGATGGAATAGAGGATTCAAAGCCATGGAAGCCATGGAATTCGTTCCTCTTGAAGAAGTTTTATCATTAAGAGTAGATTCAAATCCTGTTGTGCTGCACTCTTTTTCCTTTTTGATTTTTTTGTCCCACTTGGTTTTCCACTCAAAGGTTTTAATGAGGCAACTATTATCGAAGCAGTAGGTATTTATCTTGTTATTTCAATTCAGAAATTAAATTCAGCCTTATTTTGGTATTCCATACTTTATCAATATTGTTCGAGTTAATTATAAGCTACTGCGGATGATTGAATCCACAGTCATCCCTAAATGACAATATAGTATAGTTCGAGTCTGCTATCAGCAACGTCTATGACACCTCGCAGATAGGGAGAGTGCACAGTTCGAGCATTTTTACCCTATCTCAGTTTTATCCCCATCATGAGGGACAACAACAAAAGTGGCGAACATTTTCATCTTTCCAGGAATGTGAAAATGTACACATCCCAAACTATGCGCGCATCTTGAATATCAGGATTGGCCCTCTGCGCGAATTCAAGATAGCAGAAAAACTCAAATTTTCATTCCGTACACGAGCAAAATGCAGCAGGGAGGTGCACCCCAGCGCGGGAATTGAGCAGCATGACACAAAACATACTGGGGCGAGTTATATGTCACCTCAACCATTTTGGGGAGAGATATATAACACTCTAGCGCAATCAACACATCCTTGAGGGAGAGTTGCGTTGTTCGGGGGCGAGTTATGTAACACTCCAGAAAAATTCAAAATCAGAGGGGAACCTGAACTTCTTAACCCATAACAGGTTATGGATTAAGAGGGGGAGATTTTTGTACCCTTAATATTCTACACAAATAAATGTGGGAATGTTATATATGCCCCTACTATCCATGGGCTTAGCACAAATACCCTTATCCATTATATAAATACCCCTCACATTCCGTAAGTAAATAAAAAAATATTTTTATTCCCGTTTTACCCATTAAACCAGATTAAGTTTATATTGGTTTCCATTTCAGATCTCAAAACTCCGTCTCTCTTATGTTTCAGCCACCTCTCCTCCTCCCTTCGCCGATGCCAATATCACCACCACAAAACTCGATCGAACAAAACTCCACAACCATCATCTCTATCTCCGCCACAAGCACCAAAACCATTTCGAAGAGAGCAACCAGTTCACTTATCTTCTTTCGTCTTCCATCTTCCTTCTGTTCTTTCATTCCTAATCGAATGATCTGTGAATCATGGATGTCAATCATGAGAAATTAACAACATAATCGAATCAAGATTGGTGTTAAGGAGATTATAGAAATAAATTGGTTAGGGTTCGGTGTTAATTGAGAAAAGAGAAATTAGAGGAAATTACAGTTATAATTTCTAGAATCAAATGAAGATTTCGAGTGAAATTGGAGTTGAAATCAAGCAAGGAATCAAGGGTATTTTGTGTTACAAACAAGAGAAAAGAGGTAGAAACTGATTCTCCATTATCAAGAATGAATCAGTGAATTAGGATTTTCAAAGTTTATTAGGTACTCAAGTAGGGATGTATAATAAGAAAGTAAATGATGGCCTTGCTTGATTTGAAGACCGTGATTGAAAATTTGAGCTCGAGTAAGGGAAAAGAGGATTTTGGGATGTATTTTATTTGATGTTGGTTGATTTGAATTGGAGGATTGTTGATAGTCCTGAGGTGGGTTGCTGAATCAACTCAAAATAAAGAAGAAATCGATATCCATTGACTGTGTGAAAACAAGCAAATATTGGGTAAGTTTTTATGTTGCTTAGTTTTAGTATTTTGGAATTACGTTGTGTAAAATTGATCAGTTATAAGATTGTTAATAAGCTAAGATATGTGATGGATGTAATGATTATGGAATAAAGCTATAGATGTATGTTAGGTATTTCTTGAATTACAGGGAGTTGGGATGATGGAGGAATTGAGTTTTGTTTTAGAATTGATAGTTAAGGTGAGTTGCAGGGAGTTGTAATGTTTTTTTCTGTATTTATGTTCTGACTAAATTAACGTTGTTGCTCATGCTGCAAAAGCTCTTTGGTTCGCTTTCTCACTTTTAATTGCGATGTTACCAGGAGCCCTACATACTGGTCTAAGGTTTGTCTGCACAATATGGCTGGATTTTCTAAGGAAACAACTACTGTGCGGCGAGTTTTAGAACCCCTTTTCTGTACTTTTGATTCTGGGAACCACTGGTCTTCTGAAAGTGGGATTGCTTCTTCTGTTTTATCAGATTTGCAATTACATATGGAAAAATCAGGTGACAATTGCTGTTCTGTTTACTATCTGATCCTATTAAATTTTCTACGACTTACAATGTAAAAAGAGCTGCTGACAGACATGATATACATCTTTTGCTAAGTCACTTTTGGTTATCTTTGTTACCAGTAGGCCCAGCAATGAAATCTAGACTCTTAACAGTGACCTAATAGATGTTGTAAGGTTAGACTCGTGTTTAATGTTCTGATTTTCGAGTTTAACCTGCCATCAGGTTTGTTACTGTATGCTTAATGCTTAATTTCTGAAGTATTGCAGTGATGCACTGGCACTTGTCGTGTACTCGCAAGTTATATGTGCAACCATTTTTATCGAGGAAAGATGAATCTCACCCCCTCCTTCGTGTCAGTCGTTTCAATAGATAGAACAACATGAGACACAATTCTATCAGGCGTTACATAAATATTGCCTTTGGGGATCTCCTCAACCAATAGTGATGGTGATGATACTTCTAAGATGGTAGACAAATGATAGTCGCCTTCCAATTTTTCTTAATAACGAACTTTTTTGTTCTTTAGTAATGATAGTCACGGTGTATAGGGTAGACAAATGATAGTCGCCTTCCAATTTTTCTTAATAACGAACTTTTTTGTTCTCTAGTAATGATAGTCACGGTGTTTGTACTCTTTTGCAACAAATTTTTGTAGCATATGGTTGTTCTGTCATCTTCGATACTACGAACATGATGCATTGATGCCTAACAACAATAAAAAGTGTATTATATTCTGAATTCATTTTTGCATGAATTGCAGGTATTTAACTGTGAAGATGTGTAGCTATAACCTCTCACTGTTTTCAGTGCATGGAGACATGCCTTGTTGTCAGATGCGATAGCATCAGATCCGAGCTCGAGGGAATGATGTTTCAATAGGTAAGTCTTTCAGTCTAGTTTCGATTTCTGTTAATATGAATATGGCGTGCCCCCATTGACCTAGTGAAATTTAATTGATTACTTGATTTTGTCCATACTATAGCGTATTTATTCCATAACTCGTCATTCTTGAAAGAATTATAGCGAAGGGCTTCCTATTAATTAGAACTAGTATAAATATGTGAGTTTGTGGAAGTTATGGTACAACCAGATCTGGCATACTGTATTGATCCTGTTCGAAAATTTCATGCACCTTATCCACCATATGTCTGTCCCTGACTCCCAGTAATTGCTTCTGTTTAGTAGTTTATTGAACCTCATAATAAGTTTTAGATGATTTTAGTTAAATAGTAATACACTTAAACATAGAAATATCCATCTTATTGATTTCATAGACACAAAAACACATTTTAATATGTTGAAGATAGACCCACTTGTGCCAGTTGCCTCCATATTTGGATACAACTTGTGCTAGTTGCTTTCATTTTTGAAGACAACTTTGTGCTAGTTGCCTTCACTTTTGAGGACAACTTGAACTAGTTGCCTCCATATATGAAGACAACTTGGGCTAGTTGCCTTCATATTTAGAGATAACTTTGTGCTAGTTGCCTTCACTTTTGAAGACAACTTGATCTAGTTGCCTTCACTTTTGAGGACAACTTGAGCTAGTTGCCTCCATTTTGTTTTGCAACTTATTCATGTACACTATTTATTGGAGACAACTTAAGCTAGATGCCTCCACTTTTGGAGACAACTTGAACTAGTTGTCTCCATATTTTTTTTGCAACTTATTCATGTACACTATTTATTGGAGACAACTTAAGCTAGTTGCCTCCACTTTTGGAGACAACTTGAGATAGTTGCCTCCAATATGGACATTATTTATTGGAGACAACTTGAGCTAGTTGCCTCATATATGGACACAACTTCAACAAGTTGACTCCACATGGTAGTGGTGGTCGTCGGTGGTGGTTGGCGGTGTTGGTCGTCGGCGGTGGTAGACAGTGGTGGTGGCGGCGGTGCTTGGCAGCGGCGGTGGTGGTTGGCGACGGTGGTGGGAGGCGGTGGTGGGCGACGGTGGCTGGTGGTGGGCGGCGGTGGACAGCAGTGGTGGTGGTTGACGGTGGACAGTGGTGGTAGTGTTTATGTTTTTTTTTTTTTTTTTTGAATATTGGTTGGTAGATTTGTATATACACTATTCAGAAGAGGGTATTTTGGTAATGTATTAAGTTTAGGGGTATTTGTAAAGCTCATAAGGGTATATTTACAAGGGGTGTCATAGTAGGGGTATATAGATAATGTTCCCCAAATAAATAGGCTAACCTAGGCCTACAAAGTTCCTACTATTAACAAAGGAGGGTTCATTGGGCCTAAGGTGCTTCCCTTGGTTACCCAAGTATGGCTAACTAGGCCTAACAAACACCCCATGTGCAAGCCCATATGCAACAAACTAAGATATGCCTCACTATCAAACACTCAACCCACAAGCCCATGAGAAAGAACTCCAAGTTGGGATAAAAAGTTCCACTTAAGCGCTCCACGTCACCAATTCCTAGCCAAACAGCAAGCGACACGCCAGCATGGGTGACGCGACATCAAAGTACCACGTCAGCAGGAGTGATGACGTGGCAGATGGCACGTTAGCGGGGAGGTAGTCACGTCAGCATGAGTGATGACATGGAAGATGCCATGTCAACAAGAAGGTCGCCACGTCTGCAAGAGTGATGACTGTGGCAGATGCCACATCAGCACCATTCGGTACAGTCAACAACTAACGACGTCAAAATATTCCTAAACGGCGTCAGCATATTCCTAACGGTGTCAGCATCTGCGGCAATTTGTTGCCGGTGGCTGCATCGAGCGGCAATCGTGGAGATTAATCGTGTATGAAGATTAATCGGCAACAAAAGGGTTCGTTTGGGTGTGACGCTATGCTGCTTAATTCTGTGTCCCTTGGATGATTCCTCCCCATTTCTTTTGCCTTGCGGAAATCTTTACCTCACTATGGGCTTGCGTACACTTTTATCTATAGGCTTGACAGGAGTCATGCAAGGGCCAATTATTCAAGAGCCATGCAGTCATCAATGCTGGCCAGTTACTACATGAGGCATGCAGGGACCAGTCAATACAATTGAATAATTTATCTCTCTTTATTGAATTTGACAATTAACTTGTTAACTCTCTTTGGAAAGCTCAGTTTTTACCCTACCTTAAAGGATATGATCTTACTGGTTTTGTTGATGGCACACACCCATGTCCATCTGCCACTCTCCCGAACCCTGTACCTGAAGCCTCAGATAGTCCTCCAACTCCTAATCCCGAGTACACTGCCTGGATGAAACAGGACAAAATTATTCTTGGCTGGATTTTCTCATCCCTTACTCATGCTGTTCTACGTTATGTGCATCGTCTCACGAAGTTTGGTCATCCCTGGAATCTCTTTTTGCTTCTAAATATGATGCACATATACACCATCTTCAGTGTGAGTTAAGTGCCTTGAAAAGGGGCTCTCTTTCTATGAGAACTTATATAGATCGTGCTCGCAATATTGTTGATAGCCTAGCTGCAGCTGATACTATCGTCACCAACTCTGAACTTCGGCATTCTTTACTTGCTGGTTTGGACTCCAGCTACGACGCCATTGTGACTTCCCTTACTACCTCTATGGGATCGATGAAGCTTGAGGATTTTATTACCTACCTGCTCACGTTTGAGCTGCGCATTGAGCAACAGTCTAAAACCTTGCAATCTCAACCAGTTGCTGCTACGTCTTCCAGAGTCTCTACTGCTGCCGGACTTCTGCCTACACCTGCTGTATCTAATAGGTCTCGTCCAAATCGCGAGTGTCAGATGTGTGACAAATCAGGCCATTTATCTCCTATGTGCTGGAAACGCTTCGATCGAACTTGGCGTCCGAAACCTGCTCGTCGACAATCGGGTGCATCATCTCAGCCCTGGCGTCCTCAACAGTCTACACCTCGTGCTTACATCGCTGATGCTCACAGTTCTATCTCTGCGCCTTGGGTACCTGATACTGGTGCTACTGATCACATTACACACGATCTATCCAAGCTCCATCCCTATTCGGAGTACACAGGCCCTGATCAAATTAGGATGGGTAATGGTTCCTCTATTCCTATTTCTCATACTGGTACCTTCATCTTAGGTACTCCTACTTGTAAGTTGTACCTTAAAAACACTCTATTTGCTCCTCAAATCTCTCACAATCTATTATCAGTTTCTCATCTCACTACTTATAATGATGTATTATTTGAGTTTTATCCAAATTTTTGTCTTGTGAAGGATCGATGCACGGGGAAGGTGCTTTTGCGCGGCAGTAGGGTTGGTGGTCTCTATGTTCTTGATTCGGCGTCTAGTTCTGTTGCTTCTCCAAAAAGTCTTGTTGGTGAACGTGCTAGTATTCAAGAATGGCACTCTAAATTAGGACATCCCATAATGCGAACTGTGCGTCATGTCATATCTAAATTTTCTCTTCCTGTCTCTAGTAAAACTATTAGTTTTTGTTTCTCTTGTCATGAACATCGTAGTCATAAGCTACCTTTTTCTTCTAGTACTACTATTTATTTAAATCCTCTTGATTTGATTGTTTCGGATGTTTTGGGACCATCTCATATTATTTCTAATGAATGTTATCGTTATTACATAATTTTTATTGATGCCTTTTCTCGATTTACATGGATGTTTCCTATTACTCATAAATCTGATGTCTATTCTATTTTTCTTGTCTTTCGAAAACATGTTGAAAATTTGTTTAGTCGAAAAATCAAGATTTTTCAGTCTGATAATGCACTTGAATATCGCAAGCTAACTCCTTATCTTCAACAGCATGGTATCTTCCATCATTTTTCTTGCCCTCATACGTCTGAGAAGAATGGATTAGTTGAGCGTAGACATCGCCATATTAGAGAAACTGGTCAAACTCTATTATCTATGGCTTCTATACCATCCTCTTATTGGTATGATGCATTTTTTACTGCATGTTATCTCATGAATCGAGTCCCATCATCTGCTATTTCTAAATCATCTCCTTATGAATTGATTTTTGGCTTCCAACCTGATTATACGTATCTTCGAGTGTTTGGGTGTCTTTGCTTTCCTCATCTTCGTCCTTATCGTTCTCATAAAATGGATTCTTCCTCTTCTCCTTGTGTTTTTATTGGCTATAGTCTCCAAAATAAGGGCTACAAATGTCTTCACATCCCTACTGGTCATATCTATATTAGTCGGCATGTTGTCTTTGATGAAACCACCTTCCCTTTTGCAGCAAAAGCACCGTCCGCAACAGCATCGTCTACTACTGATGAGGTAACATCTTCTCCCATGACTATCATTCCTACTATCTCGGTTCCTGTTCAACCACAGTTCTCAAATGTGGCACCTGTAGAGTTATCTTCTTCTGTTCGGCAACTGCTTAGTCCGGTCCAGTATGTCCCGTCCGCTACACCGTCATCTCCAGCAAATGTCCCGTCAGCTACACCGTATGCATCACCAACTGCCTCGTCATCTGCCTCGTCCTCTGCCTCATCATCTACACCTGCCTCGTCATCTCCTGCTAGCACAGCGTCATCTTCTCCACCTGTGTTTTCCGCCACTTCTGGTTCACAGTCTACTCTTCATCTTTGCATGAGCATATGCAGTCCTCTACTGTACCTCCTGATGCTCCGTCTATTCATCCTATGGTCACTCGAGACAAAGATGGGATTTTCAAGCCAAATTCCAAATATTCTCTTGTCTGTGATTCCACTATTGAACCAACCTGCTTCTCTCAAGCACAGGCGGATCCAAATTGGCGTCAAGCATCTGATACTGAGTATAACGCTCTTCTCAAAAATGGTACGTGGACTTATGTTCCTTTTGGTCCTTCTATGAATCTCGCTGGTTGTAAATGGGTGTATCGGATTAAAAGAGATGCTAATGGCAAGATTGTACGTTACAAAGCTCTTTTGGTCGCTAAGGGATACAATCAACGAGAAGGTGTTGATTTTAGTGAGACATACAGCCCAGTGGTCAAACCATGCACTATTCGGATTATTCTTACTTTAGCATTGTCCCATAATTGGAGTATTAATCAACTTGATGTTCAGAATGCATTTTTGCATGGCAATCTTGAATAAGAGGTTTACATGAAGCAACCACCAGGATATATTGATCCTAATTTTCCTAACCACGTCTGTAAACTCCAGAAGTCTCTTTACGGTTTAAAACAGGCACCACGGGCATGGTATCATCGGCTTAGTACTTTCTTACTTCAACTAGGCTTTGTTACTTCTAAGTGTGATTCTTCATTATTTATTCGACGTGATGCACATGGGGTCGTCTACTTACTTGTTTATGTTTACGATATTCTTTTGACTGGTTCTAATACTACAACCTTGGAGTTTATTCGTATGTCTCTCCATAAGGAATTTTCTATCAAGGACCTTGGATCATTATCTTACTTTCTTGGGATTGAGGCTACCCGCACTTCGTCCGGTATGTTTCTTACACAAAAATGATATGCTCATGATCTTCTTATTCGTGCTAAAATGGATGGTGTTAAGCCCATTCAAACTCCATTAAGTACTACTGGTGATATATCATCTGATCGGAGAACTCTTTTACGTTATCCTACGGAGTATCAGAGTATTTTCGGTGCTTTACAATATCTTACGTTCACACGTCCAGATTTGGCTTACGCTGTCAACAAAGTCTGTAAGTATATGCATGCTCCAACGGAATTTCACTGGATGTTAGTTAAACGTATCTTAAGATATCTTAAGCAAACCTCTACGTTTGGTATCACGCTCAAGCCAGCTAATGCTCTACAACTATCTTTTTGTGCTTATACTGATTCCGATTGGGCTGGTTCTTTGGATGATCGAAGGTCTACAAGTGGCTATTGTGTTTATTTGGGTCCTAACATTATCTCTTGGAGTGCTCGGAAACAAAAAACCGTGTCTCGTTCTAGCACAGAAGCTGAATATCGAGGTCTTACAATTGCTACTGCTGAGATTATGTGGATTCGATCTCTTCTTTCAGAGTTGCAAGTTACTACTTTGTCTCCACCTGTTCTATGGTGTGATAATCTTGGTGCTACCTATCTTACAGTTAATCCAATTTTTCATGCTCGCACCAAACATATCGAAATTGATAACCACTTTGTTCGTGATCAGGTTGCTTTGAAACAACTAGATGTTCGTTTCATTTCTTCGAAGGATCAAATTGCAGATATTTTTACCAAACCACTTCCTAAGGATCGTTTTGCTTTATTGCGGTCCAAGCTAATGGTTCATGATGACCCGTTACGCTTGCGGGAGGGTATTGACGTAACGTGATAGTTACGCACACGAGTTTGTATTTTAGGTAACCTTGTAAACACGGTACTTGTATCTTAGGTATTACTTTGTAAAGAAGCAACCGAGTGTGTATATATAACACACGAGTATATTGTAATTGATATATCAAAATAATCAATAAGAAATCAGTTTCTTCTCTAACCCTAAACCTTTCTTCTTATCCTCCAAAACCTAAGTTCCAACTCTAGATGCAGAATCTTGATCAAGGCCGGAGCCACATGTTGACTAAACCTGGCTGTAGCCCCCCTTTTTTTCCTATAAAACCTCAGCTGGTTAGTGTTTTACCCTTAGCCAAATTCCAAATTATCCATTTAGTCCACCAAGCTCGGCATTTTAGTCCACCAAGGTAGTTTAGACTAACAAGAAGTTGTTAGCAGAGTTAGAGCTAAGAAGAACAGAGAAAGAATAGCGGGAAAAGAGTTAACTACTTGGCTAAAATTGCAACCAATTCTTGTTCACAAAATCAATGATTTCAGTAATCGGTAAGGATTAACTTATTAGCTGAAACTGTAACCAATTATAGTAGAAAATAAGTCAAGATAATTAAGCGTAATTCAGACAGTGCATTCGTGAGTTATCCAAAAGTGAGCAAGTGAAGATTTTTTAATATACTCTGTACATGGCCTTGTGTGCGCAAAACTTATACAACATACAAAGATGGATTTACTTTTTATACCAGTGTATGTGCTGTCAATTGGAACAAGCAATAAAGACTTCTTTGCAAATATCGTCAAAATTTTATGATGATTTCATTTGCTAAAGAGGCGTTCGGCTCATTGTTGTGCCATCCAAGTAATAGCAGTCTTAGCAGATGTACTTGTATAATATGAATGCCGATTTTTCTTTTTCCTTAACTAACATATTCATGTGAAGTTCCGCTTTTATAAATGCAAATCCTTTCATGTATGTAAGCAACCAAGTTTACCGCCCAAGTACAAAAATAAGCCAGTAAAAGTAATCGAGATGTGCATGGTTGAGATTCTCAGAAAACTAACTAGACTGACTACCGACATTAAAGATGAGAACCCCTCTAAGGAGGTCACCTACGCCAAGAACACTAAGAAACATAAACTTGTATAGAATTAAGTCATGCTATTCATATTTACATCTGTTGGAAAACTGCACTTCTTCTCAATGCATCAACAATTTATGTTCAAGATTTTTTTTGTCAGAGACGGAGTCTATTGAGCACATTATTGTACATTGTTTTGCTCAAGGAATATGACCTTATTTCATGAGTGATGTCAAGGAGAAATGGTGTTTTGCTCTCACGTTGACTTGGGTGTGGCAAATTGTTTTTAGCCCCCCTCGTTTTGAAATCTAGGCTCCTCCACGAGGCCACAATTGATATGAAGCTTTGTCGAAAGCAAACGCTTAAGTATTGGAGTTTCGGGCGGTGATCACATTTTCAAGTGATATGGCTGAAGACAACAAAAGGCAAAAAATTTACCTAATTTGATAATAATAAAGAAATAGTGAGACATAATACGGGCTACTTCTATGAGTCAATGACTCATGACTTCCATTGGGGTGAAAGCTTGGGTTAGTATGTGTACTAAACTTTATTCCGGTGGTTTAGGCATTAGAAACCGTCCGAAACAGAACTCATCCATGTTAAAAGCTTGCATGGATAGTTTTACATAACCAGGATCCAGGGACGGAGCCAAAAAACGTTAGATGGGGTGCAAAATTCTACTATATAGTGCAAATACTTTTTTAGGGTGTAAAAATGCAAAATTAAGCTTGGATGTTAAAAAAAAATTCTATTTGGGCTTAAAATGGGCTTTGGAGGCAGCTGGGCAGGGGGTGCAAGTGCACCCCCTTGCAATGGGCTGCCTCCGCCCCTGCCAGGATCAGCTCTGGGCTATTATTCTAAAGCACAAGCATTTCTCCAAGACTGATCCTTTGATTGATTTTAGGAAGTATAATAATTCTTGGATTTTGGAATAGTATAACAAAGGGTCTTAATATAAGTTTTAATAGTGAATGACACGTTAATAATGGCTCTAAAATAAATATGGGCAAAGAGTTAAAATGCCCCAATTTAGGAAGCATGGTTGTGGAATGCACCGAGTTTTTGAAATAAGTTGAAATGCCTCATTTCGTGAACTTTGGTATCCAAAGTAGTTAAGTAGTGAAATTGTTTGTGAACTCGCATACGTGAAGAAAAATCATTTTTAATCCTAATTTTTATTAAATTGACATTTTCTTCTTAGAAAATGATCACCCTTAATATAGCGATAGGTGTCATATTCTCACCACCACCACCACCACCGTCGCCACAACCACCACCATTTCCGCCACCACCGCCACCCACCGCAATATCATAGCCAGAACCACCATCGCAACCTCACCACCACCGTCGTCGCCACCACCACTAGGATCGCTGCATTTACCATCGCCCCCACCACCGTCGTCGCCAACACAATCATCATCGTCGTCACCGTCACCACCACTACCACCCCTGAACCCTACAACCCTAACCCTTAATCCTGAAGGGATATTATTGTGTTTTTCTCACATGTGTGCCAAATTCACTACTTAACAGGATTGTATTGAAAAGTTAACGGATTGGGGCTTTGTAACTTTTTTTTTAAAATCCGGGGCATTTCCATAACCTGGCCTCCCAAATTGGGGCATTTCGACAATTTTCCAAATATACTTATTTGGTCTCATTTTCGATTGCCAAATCAGGATACTCTTCTTTCTCCTATTGTTGTTGATGACTATATCCCGATGACTGTCAACCAATTTACTGATAATATAGGGAACTGGAAATGTTAGGTAAGTATATTCACTCTGATACGCATAATAGAATTAAGGCCATCACTTGTAACCTAGATAATAATGATAGGATCAGATGGAAATCAAAGATTTCTGGAGAATTTACTACTAAATTTGCTTATAATTTCTCTCTAACAATAATGATGCAGATATGAGGCTTTGGAGATCTCTTTGGAAAATAGGTTGCATTTCTAGGTTAGACTTTTCTATTGAAAGTTTATTTCAAATGGTCTTCCTTTAGGATAAAGAATGTCTCAGTATAGTGTTAATGCTTATCCTTGCCGTATCCTCTGTAATGTAGTCGTGATAGTATTGATGTTGAAAAATGGTTTTCAACTGTGTTGAATGATAGCAATTTAAAAAATGGTGTTCCAAAAATCGCTTTTATTTTGTTGTGAATTTGGAAATACAGAAATGATGGTGGTTTCCAAAGGTGTTACACCTGATCCCACTAATAAAATTTAAAGGATTCACCACGATTTTGTGAGAATCCCACTAATTTAATTAATTGGATTCACCAGGATTTTGTGAGCATTCCTAAGTATAGACCAACTCAGAATGTTAGCTCCATTCAGAATACTTTAGAGGAGGCAAGTATCTTGGAATTTGATTGGATGGGTGAAAATTGATGCTTCCCTTATCATTGTATGGGTTTTTCCATTTCTCTTGTTGATCAAACAGCCAGCAGAAAGGAGTTCCGCGAATCAGGAAAAGAAGTAGAAGAAGATAAAAAAAAGGAATTTTTATATAGTCATGATGATGAAGAAGATAGAAAATTAGTGAACAGGTACGGTTTCTGTTTCAACATCTCCACCATTGTAGATTAGAGAGTTATTGCAGACCAATTAGAGTATTAAGCACATGCACAATGTTAACTCTTATTTGGACGTAAATGGTTAGTTTTGGTCTGTAAATTAATTTGGGTGCGGCTAGAGTTTGAATTTTTAAACCCTAACTACTGTTTCCCGTCTGATAACAACGTATATAAACTGTACAAAAATCACCAGAATGAGTGAAGTAGTATCTAAATATAGTTGTAGGCCTGCAGTGATTTTATCTAAAGGTACATGCTACAAGCCAATAATATAATTGGTCTTGATTTAACTCTCGGAAGACGATTTCCAAGCTAGTACTTGCTGATTGTTAGTTTGTCGAGGTACTTTCCAATTCCGAGCTCTGACAAGTTCTAAGTACGATATCCCCAAATTTTGATTAGCACCGCTGATTTTCCCTAGGTTTGATGTCAGTAGCAATATAATTAACCGGACTTTAATTCTCTAATAGTTAGATCCAGTTTTGGCGAGTTCTACATCGGAACACATTGTTCCTCCATCTCAATCGAGAAAAACCAAAAACAACCTCTAAAAGATTTAATTTTTCCTTGAGCAAGAACTTTGCTCTTGACATCTAAATACTACCTCGGTTTAAAAAACAAACAGTTGATTCACTTTTTTTATTTTAGCCTGATAAGTGGTCAAATTGGAAAAGTAAAAGTATATTTATTTTTTAAAAACGGAGGGAGTATTACTTTTCTACTTCGCCTATAATTCGGTCTCCTCATAAAGCCGCATTTATGGTTCGGAGTTGGAGTAACAAAACAAGTCATAACAACCCAAGGTAACCAAATTTATGGTACAAAAACCCCACTCAAATGTTAGAATTCATTAAAACTCAATCTTAAACTAAATTGATACAAAAACCCCAAACTTCAAAATTGGTTTCGTCAAATTCTACAAGGTTTCATCAAATATTATGATGAAACCAGATTTTGGTTTCATCAACATTTTGTTCTTCGGGGTTTTTGTGTTAATTTTGTTTTGACGGGTTTTTTGTGGATGGATAGTGACACATTTGGGGTTATAACTTGCGGACCGTTGGAGTAATAGGGCTAAATTTTTGAGAACCGAAGAATCCGGAATGTCTACAAATGATTCCGGAAATTGCTAACTGAGGTATTTCCCACTAAACCTGAACTTCTATTGTTATCGCTTTCTTCTTAGTTCTTATCATGATTACTTTTTCATCTGATGGCAAACTATTAATTCGACAGATTGAAATGGTGGTGGTTTTAAAGTTTCTGAGTGCAGTCGTAATCGACAAAAGAAAAGGCATATATTGCACAGAGAAGTGCTGTATAGTTTTTCGATGAGAATTGATGCAAACATACAGTAAAGAAAAACCAAAATGCTTTATACACCGAAGGGTGTATAATTCAGAGAGTGAGTGTGAGAGAGGAAAAGAGTGTGGGTCCTACCAATGCCCCCACCTTACCAACTCTTCCGCCCTAACTGCTCTTGAATCTTCTTGAGATGCACACCAAAGTACACCAAATCGGTGCATGTTGCATTTCTGAAAGAAAAACGATCAACTTGCAAAACCAACATATATACTGCCCTACCTACTATTTATGCAACCCGATAGGATCGAACTGATCATCATACACATTAAAGAAGCATGCAGTAATTCTTGTAGGGAGCTATCTGTCTGCATCTTTAATTTAAGCACATAAAAACTTGGGTGACGCGGCGCCTTTCAGTGTTGCGTTAAGCATAAAGCTCTTTCCGTTTTTTTAACAAAGGCCTCCCAGTTTGGCAATTTCCTTCCACTTGTGGATCTCCTGGATATGAAAATTTTCAAGCAGAAATAATATCGAGAAAAGAAATATGTTGTGACCAATTGATTAAAGTCGAGAGCCCCGGCACATATGATAATTGAAGCAGAGATATTTTTGTTGAGAAAAGAAACACGTTGAAATCACAAAAACGAAAATAACAGATCGATAAAATAGAAAAAGCGGATGGGGTCTATATGGACTATCAATAAAAGGAAAAGGAAAAGACTGTTCCCCACTTTTAAAAGAAAAAAAAGAGAGAAAGATACGAAAGCCCCACAGTGCACTTCACGAGGTAATGAGTTTACGCTCCTTTTTGAAGTGTCAATAATTGTTTATTAGATTTTTTGCCCATGTTACTTACCGGGCACACCCGAAAACCATCCATCGTCATTTTTTTTCTTCTAAACATATTTTTGGTTTGGTATGATTTGGCTTCATCTCTCCCCATCATGTATTTTTGATCTGGTGTTGCAGGATTTTAATTCGCCACGTCGCGATGTATTTTTTATTTGGTGTGGCTCAACTTCGCCTCGCCCGTCGCAATGCATTTTGATTTGTTGTAGCTCGGCTTCGCCTCGCCCGTCACTTAAGATTTTTGATTTGGTGTTGCAGGATTTTAATTCGTCCTGTCGCGATGCGTTTTTTATTTGGCGTTCGCCTCACCCGTCGCAATGCATTTTTGATTTGTTGTGGTTCGGCTTCGCCTCGCCCGTCGCTTAAGGTTTTTGATTTGGTGTGGCTCGGCTTCGCAACCCCCTCGTCCCAATGCATTTTTTTATTTGGTGTGGCTCAGCTTCGTCTTGATCTTTTCTTCAAAAAAAAAGCTTTGCCTTGATCTTTGCCTCTCATTGAACTGATCACCAAAAACAACAAAAGTATGGGTTATGAAAAAAGGAATGAACAATTAAAAATGACATGATAATGAGTCTCACATCTTGATCGAGTGCGTCTTGATAGAATTTTTCAAACCATCTAAGAGTACTTTTCAGTGCATTAATATTTTTGAACATATCCATCTCAATCTCTTTTTCGCGTTTCAGCATTTGAAGATTGTTGCTGATAGATAGAGAATACAAATAAATAAATAAAACATACTGAAATGAAAGCAAAACTGTCATTACATATAGAGATGGAAGTGAAAGTATCGAGTTCCGAAGCATCGCAATGGTTCAAGAGTAACTGAAAATGATAATGTTTCCAATAAGTAATAATCCATATTAGTGAAGATTTTTATGACCAACGCCTTTAGAGACACTCACATCGCACCACCAGACCTAGAGAGTCATGAATCCTCCTCTGAGAACCAAATGGGAAGGGTCTGGAGGAGAGGTGACTGATGCAGAATCCAAGGCTTACAAATTTTTATTATTTTTGACGGTGTGATATACACTCCTCTCTTTTGCTTAACGGTGTTACTTAACGTCCAGTTAAATATTTGGTGTAAACCCGGTGTAAATCAACACATAAGTCTTGTACACCCACTTTCTACTAACGGTTTTAGTGTTAGGCCGTTAAAATCAGGGGGCTTGGACCAACGACGTTCTCTACTAAGGAGGTGTTTTATTAAAAAAATTATTCGACCAATAATGTTTCGACACTTGTCTTCTCTAGAATTGTTGTAGTTGAAAGCTTTGATCAAATTTAATATGAGGTGGGTGTCATACTCACCGTGCAACGTGAGAGCTCATATGACTTAGCCTTTTAAAGGAGGAGTGATAACATAAAATTGGCTAAGGGCACTTCCAATGGAATGAACAAACTCCAAGTTTGTTCATTTTGCTCCCATTATGGAATGAACAAACATGAAAAATGGATGTTCAAATCAACAAATCTGTTGCTTTGAACCTTGAGTTGGATGATCAAACGCGCGATAAGACGCAGCATTCTACCAAGCATATCACGTGCAAAACACAGTATTGCTAAATTTATTGTAATTTTTATGTAAAACTCATTGAATTATTCGATGTGTTAATTTCTAAAAATCATTTTATTTGAAAATAAAATAAGTGTATCTGCACGGCCATCATCACTGTTATTTGAGTGTTATTTCTACAGTCTGACACGATGTGCTTTGCTTTTAAATAAAAAGCATGACACCTCATAACAAGCTTCAAATTCTCAGTACATCATGGCACATATCATGCTAGGAATAACATATATGGTTAGTTAAACGCAATAGTGGCGTGTTACAGCATAGCCGGCCTAGTCATTGAACAATTACGATAGCACTACACTGCATAGACTATAAAGCGCTAAGATAGTGGGACCATGCAGGGCCAATAAAGCGCAATGATAACGTTGTACTATAAAGTCACTGTCTAAGTAATGAATCTTATTGACCGACACAATGAAGCTTCAATGAGGGGGGAAAGATAAGGACAAATGACAAATGCGACATGCGATGTTGGCATTGACGCATATCCATGGAATTGAGTTAGCTGAACTCAAGGATGATGCATGAACATGGACAGTGCAGACCCTGTACTAATGCAAGAGTATGACGCACGGTACATAAGAATGGGCTAAGTGAACGGTCAACTCTTGTCGAGCAATTGACTAAGCAAAGCATATGACGCACGTACATAAGAATGAGATAAGTGAACGAACAGGATGATTATAGGAAGCGACATGATAGTTATCGATCAGTTGACTAAGAAAATCATTGACTATTGTCGAGAAATTGACTAAGCAAAGCATATGACGCATGGTACATAAGAATGATCTAAGTGAACTGCCAGGATGATTATAGGAAGCGCCATGTTAGTTGTGCATTAGCTCAGTCCAAGACAACTACAGTGCTATGTTGGTTGTGTATTGACTCAAGTCTAAAGTTCAATAATGCGCAAGGATAGCACATTATGATAGTTATAGTTGGTTATCGGCTCGGATTTACAAGCTTTTCAAAGATGTGAGACAAGCGTGAACGGTTACAGAGCAAGTTTATAACTAAATGGAAGTTTCTATAACTGTTTTGGAACATGCTTTGAAGGCTACCTCGAGTTGGGAAAGAAATTCGCCAGTCGTATGCACAATTATTGGCGGTTATATATGGGACAGAAGTTTTCTCCACGTGTGTGCAAGTGTTGTGCATAGTTTTTGGTCATTGTAACCATTGTATAAATAGTGTAAACACATTAAAAAATCAGTAGGCTTACAGAGTTGATTGTGAGACTTAAATTTTGATAGTTTTGGTAAGGTAAAGGTTTGGTTCAAGAGGAATAAGTCTGCGGAAGTCCCTAAGCCGGATAGTTTTTTATAGATTCCCTTTGATGCAATAAAATGAGTTAATTGTGTCATGTTATATATGTTTTTGGTTGGCTGATTATTGTTGGTAATGTATGGCAAAGCCTGAATGTGTTATAGGGCTTATTTTTGAGAAGACAACGGAAACGTTAAAGACTTCTGTTAATAACTCAAAGGAGTGTTGCTGTTTGCATTGCTACAAACTTATAAGGTTGAAGTAATTGTGGATGAAGCTTAATTCATTGAACCATTGTGTTGTCGGGTCACAATTGCACAGAAAATTTGCAAGGTGCATTTTCAAGTGTGACACTAGGCAAACTTCTTCATTTATGGGCCCAACATAACACATCACGTTTTACACATCTAGACAAGATCTATAAATTAAATCACTTAGAAAGCTATGTTACTATTCCTAGAGGTAAACCCCACTATTTAACTTTAAAAAAAAACGTTAGAAATTTTGGTAGAATATAAACTTAAACTTAAAGCTATTAGAAAAATAAACAAATTGTATTTAGTAAGATATCAAGTTCAACAATTATTATTATACTACCTCCGTTTCAGGAAAAGTGTTACTTTCACTTTTTCATTTTAGCCTAAACATAGGCCAAATTGAAAAAGTGAAAGTAATACTTTTCCTGGAATGGAGGGAGTAACAAATTACAAAAAGAAAAAACCAAACATATCTTTTTATATTGTTTTTTTATAATTATATATATACTCCCTCCGTCCCTATTACATAGACGAAGTTTAGAAATTTTGTAGTCCTATTAGATAAGCGGAGCTCCAATTCTAAAGTTATTTTTTCCACATACATCCTTGTACTTCAAAACTTTGGATGAAATGGTACTTTGATTTGCATCAAAAAATTCTTATATGTAAAAGAATTTTTAGATCTTTGTTTGAGATTTTAATGTATCTTGGATCCAAGTCAGTATAATGAGGGCATGTTAATTCAGGGTAGTGGCTTCAATAATTAAAGGGGAAAATGATTATGTCCGCAAAAGGCTGTTCGATTACTTCCTTGGTTTGAGAACTCCACACTATACAAAAACATCTTACTTTCTAAATACTTTTCAACAAAGAAAACTTGCATATCATGATTCCCATCTAATAACATAAGAATCCCCTCACACTCTTATTTTTATAGTACTATTTCATACCTTTGACACTAATTTTTTTTACAAAATCTAAACGATGATATATTTGAAGCTACATTCTTATGATATGTTTTTTTTACCAAGATCTACATGTCCATAAAAAATTACCACATTTAGAAATGTATAACTCCGACATCTACTACTTTGAAAATCAACAAATTTTTAACCATTAAAATTAAGATTGGTAGATGATGAGGTTTGGTATTTCGGAATGTGCTCATTTTTTATGGGTATGTAGATCCTTGTAAGACGAACATATTCACAAAATATTATCTTCATATACACTACCATATAAGTTTTCTAAGAAAAATGTCGTCAAAAGTGTGAGATAGTGTAAAAATAAGAGTGTGAAGGGATAAGGCTTCTCATAAATATAGCCGGCACTTTTGTTAACCATAAGGTTTGGGAATATCGTATTTCAAAGGTTTGTGAATAAGGTTTGTGGATGTCGTATTTAGAATTTAGTTTTAATAACTGAACAATTCAGTTGGATAGGTTATATGACAACTCAACTCAACTCGCCTCTATCTAGCTACCTATTTCTGCAAATTCGATTTGGGCTATGATATGGGATATGTTTAATAAACTGAAAAATATTGTGGGTTATGCTTAAAATGGGATATGATTAATAAAAGTGTGGATTATATTTAATAGAAACCATAGTTAATACCTAAACAAAAAACAGAGTTCCTGCTTTAATCAATATGGTATAACTCCTGAAAAATCATTTTGAATTTTCAAGATCCCGTAGCACCACTGCATAATTAGTGTAGACAGATTATAAATTGGACAATATCATTTAGTTAAACAAAATATAACTATATCATGTTTTTAGAGGCGATGAACTCAGGTTATATCTTTTCTAGATTGTAAAGTCTTCATGGAATCTGAAGTCTAGATTATGTACCCATATCTAGTCTGGTGACTAGTACATAATAATATACTTAGCGGTCTAGAAAACATGTACATTCGCAAGATGGGAGGGGGATGAAATTAGCTGCCGAACTCAGCAAACTCGGTTGGGTTGCTGAGTCGATTCCAAAAATCCTCGTCGGGGACGGATAAACTTTTGATGGGGGCATGGGGGACAAATCGTATATTGACACGTGTTTTTCTCAATAATGGATTCCAGCAAATTTTGTTACGAAAAATATCAAGGATAAAATATCACCAATTAAGAATTTGTTAAAGCATTTAATAGGAGAGACATATGTCAAAATATGATTTTTCCACCATGCCGCTATCAGAAAACGCCCCCATCAAAAAATTATCCGGCAGGGAGTAGGGCTGCACATAGGTTGGATTGGGTCGGTTTTGGCCTCACTCACTACCCAACCCACTGATGGCGGGTAATAGGAGTTGTCACCCGTAACCAACCCAACATTAAAATGGGTCGGTTTTCACCCGACCCACATTACGGCGGGTACACCCGTATAAAACTCGTATGTTCTAATTCTTTCCTGAGAATGTCAATCCAGATTATATGAGATTTCAAAAGCACTTGAATACTGTTATTGCTAAGAAGAAAAGGAAAATAAAACCCTATAAACTTTCTAAAAGATAAAATAAAGATTTAGTAATAGTTTTCCTACTAAAAATACAGAGATATGTATTAATAGCATTCTTAAAAAATCACATATGCTCACAGTTCATTATCACTGATCGAATCTTATACTGAGAACACCGACACAATTACACAAATCCACTATCTGCACGACCCATCTTCTAATTTTCTTCAATCCCTAAATTTTTTCTTCAAGAACACAAACCCTAACTCCAATTTCATAACCACCATCTATAACTGATTCATTCTCAACAATTTCTCCCCAAATTTCATCCAATAGTACTCTTATCATCACCACTCTGCTATCAAATTCTAAAACATCAACAATAATTTCTCTTCATAGATTCAATTTGATTTTCTCTGTTAAACTTTCTTAAAATTTACCACATCTCGCTGTAAACTCGAATACATCATACCATTCTCCACTCTTCAAGTCCAGAATCGATTGTTATCAACAAGTTTTTTTTAGATCTCCGAAAAATTGAAGGTAACAAATAAAAGCCAAAAAGAGAAAGTGAGGATGTGAACAGAGAGGTGAGAGAAAAAACTATTAGGGTTAATAGTTAGGTTAGATTTTTGACTTATATATGAGAATTGACGGCTAGATTAGTGGTTGAAAGATCTAAGGGTTAAGGTTGGGTTGGGTGACAGAAGTTGCTACCCGCACCCAAACCAACATACAGCGGGTTCTGGTGTTGTCACGCATAGTCGACCCGCGCCTAGGTGGGTTGGGTTGGGTGCGGGTAATTTTTGACGGGTGCGGGTTGGGTCGGTTTTGTGCAGCCCTAGCAGGGAGGGTCCACACTTAATTATTTTGGACTTTTCTTCATTTTTTCCCTATATATTCCTCCATGCCTTTTCAAACAAAATTCAAGATAGACACATTAGATTTCCCTATAATTAACGTGGAGACACAGTGATTAGATGATGGAAGATATGGAAGGATTAGATGCTTATGGTTTTCATGATGAAGAATTGAATCAATCATCCATGGATAACTCAAAATCCAAAATGGTTGATACAATTTCTTCATGGTTAGATTTAGATGATCCCAACATTATTCCCCATGAGCTTCAACAACTTCTAGATTTTCAAATGCTTGATACAAATACCGCTAGTACAAGTACAAACATGGAATATGAGCACCCTTATTCAGAATGTAACCTTCCTCTTAACTTACCTAGACCTGATTCACCGTTTCCACTCGATTTTCCTGAATTTGATGATATCATTACTTCTCCACCTGAAGATCATTATTATCACCCTATTCTTCCTGGTCACGACGAAGTTATTCTTGATCAACCGGTTGATAAAGACCCAAACTGTGAGACGTATCTTAATGTAATGGCAGAGAGTAGTCTTCAGAATGTTGGTCTTGATCAACATTTTCAAACTGATAGCGACAATCTAATCACCATGGCATCAATTTCTCCATCACCAGTTTCTCAACATGTTCCTCAACAACTGCGGCTGAAGAAGCAAAAACGCCACAATACCGAAAAGCCGCCTAAATCATCAACCAAGCGACATAATCAAAGTACCACTACAGCTACTGCTACTAATTGTTCTGTGGCGGATGATGACGACGAGATGGAAGAAGATATAGATGGTGAACCCAAAACAGGAACAGTAAATTGTAAAAATTTAGTTTCAGAAAGGAATAGAAGGAAGAGGCTTAGTCAACAACTACTTGATTTACGTGCCCTTGTTCCTAATTTCACAAAGGTAAAACAAATTTATTTATTTTTCAATTATATTTGGGTTTTTGATTTTGGAGACTAAAGAATTCCATTGGTGAATGTGTTCCAGATGGATAAGCGATCAGTATTGGTAGATGCAATATCTTATTTAAGCAATATGCAAGAAGAAACAAAAAAGATAAAGAAGGAAATTAAAGAACAACACTTACTTCAACAACAGCAACCTAGATTGATAAACAATGTCATTATGGAGGGTGATGAAGATGAAGATGATCATGAGCTTGATCTTAGTGATGATACTCGTGCAAGAACTAGGGTTCCCGGCACTGCTTCTAAACCCAAAGCACAGATAATTGAGGTACGTACATGCATGCATGGCTGTTCATATCACAAATGTAAAAAGATGAGTTGGTGACTCATAGCTAATTCCTAACATAGCTTTTTAATTATTTTGATTTCGTAGTATTTCTATATGTACTGATGCTTTCAGTGGTTTGCAAGATCGTTTTTTCCTTTCTTCTGAGTTCCTTTTTAAGAGCAAGCCATTTGTCAAAGTTTCTTGTCGGTCTATAATTTTTACAATAGTCCTGGACAAACCGTCCCAAAAACTATTCCAAAACACTCTAAACTCCAACTGAATGCTATGAGACTCGGTGTTTTTTTTTTTTGGAAAAAGGCAAAATTCATTCAGGAAAAAAAGTGCTGAGAAAGCACTTACAAGTTACAAACCAAACAACCAGGAAAAATTACTTTCAAAAACATAAAAAAGGAATCGATGACCAATCAATCGGTGTTCTTAAAGATCCTCCAGTCGGTGATGAAGTCCGCAAACTTAAAATGTTTAAACGATTCATGGATTGTTTCCCAGGAAAATAAACAAGCTTTCACTAGAGTAATAACTCGCTCCACCGTTTTTTCTTTGTTACAGAATACTCTTTCATTCCTTTCCTCCCAAATCTGCCGCCATATAGCAAAAGGCAAACAAAATTTGAGGAGTTTGATAGGCTCAGAATTGAACTTCCTCTGCCATGAGACAAGAAGGTCCATGCAAAAATCTGGTGGCTGCCATCTTGACTCCAGGAGGTTTAGGAAGTGCTTCCATATCTTCTTTGCGAAGTCACAATGAATAAAGATATGCGCTATGAGACTCGGTGTGTGAGGGTTTTGGAGAGGTTTGGGGACGGTCCAATCATTTTATATTTTTATATTTCCGCGTGACTTTCACCTAGAACACATTTTCCTCTCCATAAACCATTATTTATTTATTTATTTTAGTATGCTCTCTTCAATCCACATTAGATGAGTGAGAAAATGGTTTGATGGTTCTCAAATTTCCTTTTCCATGGGTGAGGTTGGAAACCGAAACCTGTAATAACATAAATCCTAGGCTAGTTCTAAGGACATCAATTTCACCTATGACTTTTTGATTTTGGTCTTTTTAACCAATTTTGTGTACCAATAATGTATTAAAACTTTATCCATGGACAAAGATGAAAAAAAACTTGGTCTCTTTTTTTTTTTCTCTTAACATGAGCCGAAACTCCAAAATCTTTGTTTAAAGTGGAACAAAGAGAGTAACAATAAGCCATTTAGTTGTTTTAATATATTTTTTCCTTCAAAAAAAAAATTACATAAAACCAAACGATTTTTATTAGTTGTTGTTGCTTTTCATCCCTAATTCATTCCTCGTAACTGTTTGTTTGTTGTTTTAAAAAATAATAATCTTGCAGATCGACGTAGAGAAAATGGAAGAAAAAAGATTCGTAGTGAAGATAACATGTAATGGTGCAAAAGGCGTGGCAGGAGACATTTTCCGCGTGATGGAAACTCTTGGTTTCGAGATTAATTATGCAGCTCTGGATCAAACTAAACCCCAACAAGTCTTGAGCACGGTCTTTATCAAAGTAAGGTGTTTCAAACTCTTTGTATTTAACGGTATAAAGTTTACGAAAAACGGTTGTATAGTTTAAGAGATAAATAATTTCTAATTTTTACTAATTATTATCTTTAAGGGTATAATTGTAAAAAATACTTAAACATACTCAATTTTCCTCTTTGTTATAAAAATTGTGCAAACTACAACTAGCTTATCTAATTTGGGATGGAGGGAGTATATACAAACAGTTCATCATCATTGGCGGTTTAATCACGCGCTCTCAGTCATTTAAAAGATCAAACAACTGTTCAAAGTTTTTTGAGTATAAGTTTTGAACAATTTAAAAATTAGAAAAAGTAATTCAAAAAGTGCAGGTAATATCATATCAAAACTATCCCGTTTTTCGTTGCTTAGTCATCAAATAATAATTGAGAAGCTCAAATCACACACAGTTGTTTTAATGGAGCACCAAATCGACGAGCAAGAATCGGTTTTGTTTTAAGCTAACTTTAGGCGGATCTTTGTTGAATATTTTCAATAACTTAGAAAATAAAACTGTTTTCGTTTTTTGTTTGTCACTATGATGGGGAAGTGTTCTGTGTTGGATAAACACAATGGATGTTAGTTGGAGATGAAGGGACACCTCTAATAGGTGTGATGGTTCATAAAGGACACAATCATTCCCAACAGACACCTTATGTGTCTTTTGGAAGTGAAGAGGCATCTCCAATAGGCATGAATAACCCTATAAATAGTGAAGGAATTCTCTCATTCTAATGTATGAATTCAACCTGTTTTTTCTCCATCTAAAGCATCATCAGAAATCTCTCTCATGTGTTCTTGGTTGGGTCAAGGGTTGCAAACCTTGAATCCAATTTCCTGTTGTAGGGCTTTCATTGTATCCTGAAGGCATTATTTCGCATACTTGTTACAATCGCCAATTTATATTGGGAGGGTAGAAATAGTCGTCTAAAAGAAATCACCCGAGCCTTGAAAGCTTTTGAGTACAACAACAATTTCTTTTAGTGTTATCATCCTCTGTTTTATACCCAAAATTTCCAACAGTTTTAGACGATTATGTCCAATGAAAAGAAAGATGGAACTCGAATCGTAACCATCGTCAGTGTCGTGAAATAAATTTCCTTGAAATGTTAGTTTCCGAATATTGATGCGTATACGAAAAGGCATTGCCAGGAAACTGTCGCCAATCAGATAAGTAACGAATCTTGTTTTCTTTTGTAAAGATTTTAAGGTTGCATATTGAGTTAGGATTCTAGTTATATAAATTAGTATAATTAGACTAGTATCCTTGTGATTGGATGTTAAAAGACACCCCACAGAATCACTGCACTAAATTGCATGATCAACGATATGGTGGTTAATGGTTAGTAGTTAACTTTTCCTTGTTTATAATTAAGAATGAACAATTTCTTTTCCTGTGGTCATGGGGATTTGAGGTAGTTATCAAAACTACTAAGAGAGAGAAATGTTGGTAAGGGACATCATTTACATGGAAGTAATGTGACGGTTAAATGCCACTTGTGACTGTTGGATTTTTGGATTGTATAAGATATGTGACTAGTCAAAAGCGGGACCAGGATATAGACTTTTCTATCATCCTAATGAGTTACGTATGCAAGTACAATCCTACAGTTACAGAGAAACCTGACTCAATACATTTGAACAGGTATTGTTCTAGTACGATCTTGCGGTGGGCTTGTGCCGTCACGATTGGTATATAGACACCAGTTCCACAAGGCCTTTATAGTGCTTGGCTACAGAACACCTGATTTATGGAATCAATATGTGTGGAGACTCCGGTTTTATCATAAGGGATACTTGGTTCAAGACTAGTTTCACCATAGAATCTCGATAAGGCTTTGAGTTTCTTACACTAAGTGAAGGTTCAAACCCAGAAGGTACCTATCATTTATGTATTGGATTCAACGATGATGCTTAGTCTCAATTGTGCTTGAACTACGTTGGCTTGATCCCACTCGGGTACGTAGGCAGTCACTTGAGTGATGCGACCACTCCGGTTTTATAAGTTTTATTTTATTTTATTTTTTTGTTTTTTGAAAATAGGGGAGATTGTTGGATATTTTCAATAACTTAGAAAATAAAACTGCTTTTTTTTTGGTTTGTCACTATGATGGGGAAGTGTTCTGTGTTGGATAAACACAATGGATGTTAGTTGGAGATGAAGGGACACCTCTAATAGGTGTGATGGTTCATAAAGGACACAACCATTCCCAACAGACACCTTATGTGTCTTTTGGAAGTGAAGAGGCATCTCCAATAGGCATGAATAACCCTATAAGTAGTGAAGGAATTCTCCCATTCTAATGTATGAATTCAACCTGTTTTCTCTCCATCTAAAGCATCATCAGAAATCTCTCTCATGTGTTCTTGGTTGGGTCAAGGGTTGCAAACCTTGAATCCAATTTCCTGTTGTAGGGCTTTCATTGTATCCTGAAGGCATTATTTCGCATACCTGTTGCAATCGCCAATTTATATTGGGAGGGTAGAAATAATCGTCTAAAAGAAATCACCCGAGCCTTGAAAGCTTTTGAGTACAACAACAATTTCTTTTAGTGTTATCATCCTCTGTTTTATACCCAAAATTTCCAACAATCTTAAAGCATCACAGTAATAAAATCATTAGATGATAATAACAAGGACATTTGCACCAAACTCTTTGTGGATTTTAAAAACATTAAGCTAACTCTAGGTGGTGCTGTGGTGGGTAGATACGTCTTTTGAGATAATAGTTAACAGATACATGTTTAATGTTACCCAATAACCGACATCAGTGATTGATATAATAGTTAACAGATACATGTTAAAATTCGTTGCTGGATTTTGCAGGTGAAGAAGCAAGAGAAGATGACGGAAGAAAAGCTGAAAGACTGCATTATCAGCTCGGCTTTAAGATGTGGGCTCACTATCTTATTATCATCTTCTTGTTAACAAAAGATGGTAAAAAAGATTGCAGGTGTATGTATTAATAATTATATATGGTTATTATGATGCCACTATAGATATTTACGGTGCAGAATCGGAAGAGGCCTGGTCATGATGCATCATCAAAGTGCAGTGCAGAGAGCTAGACTAGGCTTCTCGTTGTCTGATATCCTTATGCTATCATTTCTTTTTTGCACTTCTATCTCTACCCTAATAAGTAAGACACTGTCTAGATCTTGTGGAACAACTCTTATTTTATTATCTTTGATTTCTGCCTGGTATGTAATAATAATTTTATATATCTTGTTTTGTTTGGTTTGGTCTTGTTTGGTTTGGTTATCTTGTTTGGTTTGGTTTTCTTTAGACTTAAGCCTTGCATGTATGAAAAAGAAAAGACAACAATACATCACATACTCACAGTACTAGATAAAACTACACCTAAAGAATGGAGGGTTGCATGCGAAAAACAAAATTCAATTCACTCATTTATATTCGGAGGGTTGAGTATTGTATGAACTAGACTTCTTTTTCGCGCTTATTATCAGAAAACGAATTGTCTAGGCCACCTTGGTTTATTATTGGTCGTGTTTGAATCCCATGTGTCCATACTAAATGTGTACTTGCATGCCTCAAAACTGAGAGAAACTTTTGATGGGGCAAAATCCAAAGGGGGCATGGGGGACCAAATGACAAACTGACACATCTATCCTTCTTTATTTAGACGGTTTCCAAGCAAGTTATGATTTGATACTCCAATTTTGCCCTTCCTTTAAACGGGCTAGAGTTTTGGTTTTTGAATATACCCGTAAATGTGTCCGAAAGGAAAAAACCAAAATTGGAGATTGTCTAGAGCAAGCATTGCTTAAAGCTACAAAAGATTACTAGCAATCAAGAACAAAATGAAAGGCATAACATAATTGAACTCCGGATGATTAAGCTAATACATGGATAGTAAAAACCAACTTAAGAGACATCTAAAAGCTAATTAAACACTGATTTTCCAACCGAAAAAAAGACAATGGAGGCAAATCCTTAGTAAACCAGTTTTGTTGTTAATATTCTGAGATACCAGACATGAAACGGTCTAATGTCGATTGAAGTTCCACGTGGGTGGTGGAAGTGTAGTTGGTCTAGGCTTTAGAACAAATGGTAACTTGGCAGCGCCATCAACACATAAATTAATGTTAGGCAGGAAACAAGGATGGGAGAGCTGTTCAGAATTTCTTGTAAGAATGTTGAATGCCCAAACATTTTTGAAGTCACCAAAGAAAACCACATTTCGATCTACTGGATTGAAACCTAAGATACCCATTGCATTGAAACCTAAGCTATTCCAGTAAGAAGAAACCAAACAAGACAATGACATCATTTCTCTGATGATGTCTTGTAAAGGGATATCCTTATGCAGCAAATGCCATTCATTTTGAAGAACCCAAACATTCAAGGTTTGCCACCCATCTCCTGTTGAGGCATAACATATGTTTCCTTCAGATTCCCCAAGACAATATTGACGTTGACATGAACGACGAATATCCCTGACCTCATCCTTGTCAGGCAAGTCAATCAGCAGATATTTATGATAACCACTAGTAACACTGTTATCAACATCATACACTTCAATTCTCTGTTTGCCATCAGTCCAATACAAAACTCCATTAAGAGTAACTGCACTATTGAAGAAAGAACTTCTCACACTAAAATCTCCAGAACCTGAAACTTCATAGGTAACCCATTTACCGGAATCAGAAGAAAATATTTCGACATTATTGTTGGTCGCTTCCTGAACTCTGCTGGTATACGAACAACTTTATAAGTCGTCGAAATGAGTGATGATGAAGAACATGCATTACATATGAAACCAGTCATAACCAAATGAATTGAGAGTTGTGTTGGTGGAGGAAGTAAAACACATTTCTGGGTTAGTGGATTAGACACATAATAAGTCATCTGAACAGCTAAGCATGTTGTGCTGAGAACCAAACCGTTACTTGATCCTAACAGAAACAATTTTTGCCCCACTTCATTTGCATTTAGGAACACAAAAGAAAACCCATTTTGATGATTAGATACAAATTTGGAATGCAAGTCAGGATATGCAATGCCAAACATTCTTAGATCAAACCTTAAACTGCCTAATAAACCATGGTCTTTAATGGAATGCATATTGTAAACTAGCATCCATGGAAGAAATGGGTGGAGTTCGTTCCATTTGTTCATGAAACAAGAGCTACAGAGAATAGAAAACCATGATTTTGAGACACACCTGAACTTGAAGATGGACTTAAGTGGAAGACCAAGAAATATCGCAACCAATACATCCTCTGTTAAACCCTTTTGATGACCAACTCTTTCAATTGTTGCTTTAGAAGAGGAAAATGAAGAACCCATGATTATTATTTTTTTCTAGCTTGAATGTAAATGTGTTATTTTGGTGAGAGTTTGACTGATTTATAGCATTCAAGATCCCAACTACTTGTGATATGATGCAACACTGGTGGAAACACATATATTGACAATAATTAAGAATTAAAGTGTGTGGCAAGCTTCATTGATCGGAATCGATGGTTCTGACATGGAACCATTAATAATGTACTTAGCAATCCACTGGTTAGCTGCCTCTGAATAATGTATACCATCCCAACTAATATGTGCCTCTGGATTAGCACAAGGCTTGCCATATACCGTCCCATTTACTGTAACCGTTTCACCGCAGCCTACATGAACGCCGTAATAGCTCCCGCAGCAAAAGTCAAGAGGGTCCACAAAACCTGCAGTCATTATCAGTACAATACCATAACTCCATAAGTATCGAACAACCAAACCACTCTAAATAAACTACAGTACTACATCAATTAGCAATTAATCGGCGATCGATTTTGCCGATAAAAGTAGAGTGCCATGTTGTGGTTCATAATTAGACTGGAAGTTTCTTACCTTGACTCTTGGCAGAGTTGATTAGGTTGTACTTGGCTGAATAAGCATCAACGTACGTGAAGGCTGCATGTGTGAGGTTAGCCTTAAGTTGGAGTAACTTGGACTTGAGTTGCTTGTTGAATTCTTGAGCTATCTCATTCATACGTATCACACACCCATTCTTGTCTATATTACCTGATTTCTTGGGGTAATAAATGTAATTGTAAGGTAGACATCCAACAGGTCCTGTGTTGTGTACCCAAAACACTCTTGCTCCATCATTGTAAAGTTGCTGTAAGAATAAAAAAGAGTTTAAGTTCATATCTTGACATGAATTCGACTCTTAAATAGTCATCAACAACAGATTGATGACACGGTGTAAGCTAGTTTTTCATGTATTATTACAAGCTACTTACTAACCTGTACAATTTCAGAGAATTTATTAAGGATTCTAGGAATTGAAGCACGTGTTTCCCTTTGTGATGTATGTTGAAGTCCGAATGAGATATCGTTCTGTCCAATGTCAAATGTGTACAGAGCTTTGGAGAAATCCTCTGGTTTCGGTAGATTGACTTTACCTGAACATGGAAACCATCAATATGGCTGTGAAACTAGATCATGGACCAATTAATAAACCAGAATGCTTTTTGTACTGCATTATCAACAGCATGTTTGGGTTCTTATATCTGCTCAGGTCCCTAGCTTTTGGTAATGCTGGACTGATTGCACTGCTGAACTACAAAAATTTAAGAATGTCAAAATGATGTAGGGGCATAATTTTGCTCACCTTGTTGCTGATCAGTGTAGTTATAGCTGCCAATGATTCGGGATTTAAATTGTCGGAATTGTGAAACCTGAACAGCTAGATCGAAGACACTATAACCGCCTTTTTCAATGGATGATCCCCCCGTTGCAAAATTGGCTCCATTGTTGAACGTTTCTGGTCCAAGGGGGTCTAAATATGCTCGCAAGTAGGGTAAACCCAACTCCATGGCTGCACCACCATTCCCCAAAATTTCAAATGTCTGACAACATTAGCAATAAATTTCATTCCCAAGTTGTAACGGTAAGGCAATAAGCATTTCATAGAATGACTTGTTGATTTTGTGGAAACCCAACTGCATTGTTTTTAATTTGGTAAAATGAATTTCAAAATTTAAGAAGAGTGTTCACACCACTTACCTATGTAATCAATGATAAGACGACCATCGCAGAACCTCCCGGAAGGTTTTCCAGAGATAGTTTGTTGAATAGGAGGAGGAGGCATCTGACCGTACACTGCTGATATAGCTCCAGTATCCGAGTTTGAGTCTCCAAAATTGAAAACCGCAGGGAAATTGCATTTCTCCCCTGTCAATGAACCATCACTTCCGTCCACCTTATGCACCACCGACAATCCTCCTACTCCTCTAGCACTCAGATTAAGAAGCAAGAATAAGAAAAAGCAGAGCAACTCGAACATCTGAATTACTTTCATGAAAGCCATGTTTATGTCTTAATGAAATCTTAGAAGCTAGGCTCTTTCCTTCCTACCACCACTACTCCTACAGTCCTCATTCAATGTCATCAAAGACCTCAATGAATGTAGTAAGAAAATGACAAGCACCGAACATGACCTTTAACTGAATGTGGTAACACAGAAAATGACAATATTCAGCAAAGGGTAGTGGACCCAATCAGAATAACTTTACAGCTAGAAACAGAAAAAATGACTCTTACTGTCCTCATTAAACACTGTTTTGCCAGAACCAACTATCTCTCCATCTACCGCCAACATACTTATATATAGGAATGGGATCAGTTATTTACAAGAGAAGTGGGGCTCGAAAAGTAATTGTGTTACCTGACTGGTGGGTCCTGATAAGTACTGACCTATAGAAAGAAAACAAAATTATGAGTGAATAATAATTGAAGGAGATAAAGTTTTTAAGATTTCAAGATATATGTTCATACTAAAAACAAAGGAAGATGCAGCACCTGACACAAACAGAAACAAAATGCTCATAGTACTGTAAAAATCACTATAACTTGAATTTTTACTATTCTGTGTCAATTCTGGTGAAATTGAAGTGATGCTGCTGATGCTTTATCACATTTGACTCATTGGGAAAAGTAAAAACGTAGAGCGTAAAATCGATTACTTGTAAACAAATGAGAGATGCAAACTTCAACAAGAACAAAAATTAAAGAAAAGTACAGAATTAAACATTGTGATTCCAACAAATTGTAATTGGGCCCACATAAACAAGAATCAAGAACACCAAGTGTTCCCAGGTGAAAGTATATTACTTGTTACAAGGTGTTAAGTCCACCTAGCATATCAAACGCCTCTAAATTGCGAAACAATTTGATATCCTGGTGCAGCAAACACCAGCCCTTCAAAAGAGACCAAATGTTCAAAGTCAGGTGTGTTATCTCGATTTTCTAGCCGACAAATTAACCATTCTGTCCCGCCGAATCCTGATAAGACAAGAGAGTCACCACAAAAAGAGGTACGGGAAAATGACAGCCAAAACACAAGGCACTAACTAAAATAAAGGCCAGCGCCTAAAGATCACAAAAGATCAAAACAGGATAAATTAACTAGGAATACAACACAACAGAAACAGAGCAAAGGGGACATGCGAGTAGGAACATAAGACTGGGGATAAACAACCATTGACTTCCATCGGGTGATAAATCTACTCAGGTGGATCTTTTTAACACCACAAGACAAGAAGCACGTTAAAATAAAATGAAGTTAACCAAATAGTATTCAGAGTAAGTCGCACCAATGTGTATCTTTGTTTTTCCCCTGCCAGATGATTCGTTCAGTGTGGCTACAGTATGATCGATCCCCTGCCTGTCAGATACTCAGATGCATTATAATTCCTAAATACTAAACAAAAACAAGTAATGAACGAGTGTGAATACTTGCTACCACACTGAAGGAGTGCGAACACCTGCTTCAGTACACGTGAATCCCCAAAAGAGATAATTTCATTGAGTGACTTCTTTCAATATAATTTCAAAGTGATCTTCACTTCACTTTAAATCTAATTTTGTAGGAATGTAAACTACAAATGAACCTGACAAAAACTCTAATTCTGATGATGGATGTTTGGATTCCACCCCTTCACATTATGCGCCTAAGACAGTGAAGAGAAAACCCCTATCCTCTAAGTTTCAGCCAAAATATGTATCCAATGAAAGGGGGTTATTGCCTCATTGATATTAGAAAGAAAGCTAACATAGAAAAACCATTCAAGGAAGAAAGAAAGAAAATAAAGGTAATGCAGAACATGAAACATTGGCGTCTGAATATTAAACAAGGAATGTACCGTTAAAGATAATTGAAAACTATTTGAATGGAATAAAATTAACAATAATATTAAAAGATTCAAATTGATACACAAGTAAATAAGAACAGTAGCAACACCTTTAATTTCTGTTCATATTTGAACATTCAAGATTCATGTGTCACTCAAAGACAGAGGTGGAAGTATTGTATCCTTGGTTTTAAAACAACTGGTGAGGTACTCATACGAGGATGACAGAACTGTTTATATACCCTGATCTTGGTGTTGTATGCCCAAATGTACTTCTTTGAACCAAGTATAACCACATTTTTGTCAACTGGATTGAAACCTACAACCTCAATTTCAGTGCAAAATTACATGCTTCAGACGCCTAAAATTCCAAAAGAGGTAATTTCAACGAGTAACTGAACTCCAAATAACAAAGGTCTGAAAAGATCAGATTTTGCTTTATATGCCACCCAGCATCTAGTTTATGTCTTCATCCAATTTAATCTCCAAGGGTTCCTCAATTTTCATTCTAAAACTACTTCTCTAGTGACAAGTAAACAAATTGACTACTGATGAAGAGTGTTTGAATACTGCGTGTTTATATGATGTTCCTAAGTGACCAAGTAGAAACCCTTTACCTCTGGTCTACACCCTGAATCGCAGCCTATTCAAACAGGGGGAGCAAAATATATACAGTGCACAAAGGAAAGAAGAGAAATAAGGCTAATGTGGAACATCATACCTTTGTAGTCAGAATAGTGAAACACCAAGTAAGATAAAAATATAATTCTTTGGATGGATTAAAAGATAACAGCGAAGCCATGAGATCCCACAAATTCAATAACTTCTTCCGATGGAATAGTCAACATCCTCTTCTTCTATCAATCACCAAAGACTTGAATAACCGATCTCTCTTCACTGAATTTGACAATTAACTTGTTAACTCCCTAAGCATCTGCTGAAAACATTGAAGAACACCTTTTTTTTTTTTCCTGTTATTGATTTCGACTAGCAATCAAATATAATATCGGTGACGCTAACTTACAATGTTGTCAGTAACACATTTCAATCCCAAGAGACTGACAATCTTACATCTCTGAAACCGCAGAAAAATTCAAGAATTATTGAGCAAACAGGAAGAATGGTAAAAATGTTAAATATGACAATGGGCTCCTTCTTTATCTATCCATATCTGAACATCACAAATCAATGGGTCACTCACACGAAACAGGTGGAAGTATTGTCGGCCTTGGTTTTAAAACAAATTCTAAGGTCCTCAGACGAGGAACAAAGGGAACATTGCTACGCAGGAGAGAAGGATGACACAGCTGTTCGTATACCCCGGTCTTGGTGTTGTATGCCCAAACATACTCCTTGAATTTAAGTACAACCACATTTTTGTCAACTGGACTGATACCTACAACCCTAATTTCGGTAATCAAATCCCTCCCATCTGATCCGTCACACAACCGAGTTTCTATTTCAGCTAACCAATCATGAAGTTGAATATCCTTGTGCAATATATACCAGTCTACATCGAGCACCCAAACACTCAAACTCCTCTCTGTATCCTTGAACCTAGCGAAACAGATCAACCCTTCTGATTCCCCGAGACATTCACTTAAACAGGTGATAACGTCACTATCCATCACTAGGTGGTGGTGGTGGTGGTGGTGGTGGAGGAAGTGAAACCCATTTTTGAGTGAGTGGATTACATACATAATATATAATCTGATTATAAATGTTTTCTGTGCATAGAACCAAACCATTACTTGTACCTAATGGGTATGGGTATAATCTAGCTAATTCTTGATTTAAGAATCTAAAAGACAAACCCGGTTTGATGGTGAGACATAAACCGTGAATGCAAATCAGGATATGCAAATTGTAATGACGATATGTTATCTGAACCTTCAGGTAAACGAACTTCATGAACAAATCCCCATGGGAGTAATTGATTGTTGAGTTTATACCACTTGTTAATGAAATTAGGGTTTGTGAGAAGAGAAACCCATACCTTTGAAACACACCTGAATCTGTAGATTGAATTGAGTGGGAGATAGAGGAAGATCTCATACAAAATGTCAGCTATTAATTCCTGTTGATTGACTCTCTTGATTGAAGAATTATCCATTATTGATAATTTATTGAATTGGGGATCCTGATACTTGTTTGATGGAACACTGTGATAAAAGGTCACGCCTGAGCTGATGGTGGGCTTTTATTCCTTTTCCTTTGATGGGCTTTTTAGTTTTTATTTTAAACCCTCGTTTGGGGCAGACCTCAAAATTTTGGGGCATACACACTTAGAAGGCACCCAACACAAAATTATAAAGGCTGCCCAAATGATTGTTAAGTTACTATACTACCCCTGCCTAGTATAAATTACAGTACTACCCTTCCACTTAATTAAATTTTAATCCTAAAATCATCCCACTAATTAACCAACCACCCACTAATTAACCATTACCCACTAATAAACTCACTCATTAAAACTAAACTGGTACTTATAAAAATAAAAATAAAAATAAAAGTTTTAAAAATCAAAAACCCCTCTCTCTCTCTCTCCCTCTTCTTCTCATCTTCTTCTCCAAAATTTCTGAAAATTTCTTCGATTTAGTTCTTGATTGCAGTTCTAAATGGCACCTCGTGTTAAGCGATGCCCTAGAAATACGGTGCCGAATCCTGGTCTAGCTTCCGTAGCATCTCAATCTAGCATTTTTTAAAAAGATGGAGATGAAGTGGATACCGGATCGATTGGTGTTGGAGCGGGAGAAATAGTGGATAATTCTTTAAAATTGCACATAGAAAGGTATTTCCCACAAACCCATTGTTTATTTTTGCGTATTTCGTTGATTTACAACCTGTAATCAATGATTCTTCTAGGTTTTTGTTAGTCTCAGGGTAATGTTCGGCAGAAATGTCGCAGCCGAACTTGTTTTTTTTACACAGATGAAGAATAGTTCGGCTTTAATTTTGTAATATTTTGAATATCGTATGAGCCGAACCAGTGAGTTCGGCTCATATTCTTTCGTATGATTACCAGCCGAACTTTATTACCCTTACTTTTGGGTACGTTGTTCGGCTCATTGTGATAAAGTTCGAATATGCCGAACCTTTCTCTGACCAAGGCTAACACTGTTGGGCAGATTGTTCGTCTCATATTGATAAAAATCGTATGTGCCGAACTTGACACTGTTTATGGCCAATAGCTTCCTCTAAACTTGTCCAGTTATAGGTGAGTTATGAAATTGTGTGGTAGAATCATATTTATTTAATTTTAAAAACTAATTAAGGTTTGTCATTTGTTTTAGCACCCATCCGGGAAAATTCAAAGAGAAGCTTAAAAGGAGAACAATGGAAGTGACTCCTTCTAACTCAAAAACTCCCAAACCTCGAGGTGGTGGCACAAAGAACTTACATGCAGGCAAAAGGGGAATCGACACGACTTTCTCTTTGGCCGTAGAACAAGAGGATCACAATGATGAAGATGTTGGTGAGGAAGGTCAAGAAGAAGAAGAACTAGAACAAGAACAAGGACAAGAGAAAGTTGTTACATCAAGGGATACATGTAAGCACATTCCTCATCCGGATAATGTGATACGTTCTCGCAGGGATGGTTTGCCCCATGGTCTCCCTGAAGATGGTGGAAGAGTATTGATTGGCTACAAGGAGTCATGGGTTTGAGATTACCAAAAACTATAAGAGATTTTTGCTGAAAAAGACCTTAAGAAATCGCTCAATTCCGCGTTTATGGTCAACTTACTACTGAATTCTGAAAACAACATACATGACCAAAAGGGAAAAATACGACCAAAAGTGACGCCCATGTCCTTATACACGGCTGCATGATGAATGCAGTGGGAATATTTTTTGGAGTGCTCTAATAATGCATTCGAAATATTGACCAGTCAACTGGATTCATGTTCATGGTCAACAACACTCAACACTATTTAGTCAACGGTCAACATTACAATTTTCGAGTGTCCAGTAGGAGTGCACCAGAGTACTAGGGTCAGTTAACGGTCAATGGAGTCTTTGTTAGACCAAAACGGTTCCTAAAAGTCTATTTTCAAGGGCAAAAAAGGTATAAAACTGTTGCTAAAAGTCCAAAGTGTTATTCTTGGAATTTCCGATCACGGACGGTAAGTGCGGGATTTCACCCTTTTTCAAGTCATGTTCCGGTAAACAGCTCAAACCATAACTTTGAATATTTATGTTCGCTGTTCTAATTATGCTAACCTTCATTGTTACTCTAGATTTTGTTCAAAATGTTCGTCTTGTGTCCTTGCTCATCGAGTTGGTGATTGAATATGCGGTTTATTTGCTAATGGTGTTTCTATTGTCCTATCGTCTAGTGTTTCCCCTACTCCTGGATGCATTTGTTCCAATTAGTAGCATCATGTCCTGGTAAACAACTTCCATTTATAGGAAAGACTACCCCTCTGGATAATGCCTTTTACTCCACTATTGATTGACCTTCTTTTACTAAAGGGGTACCTATCTTTTGAAGCGGCTCCTTTAGGCTTCAGCTCCCATATTCAATTGCTGCCGGCATACTCTATCTTGCATGTCGCTTCTCCGAGTATATGCGGCGCCCTCTCTTTATTCCTTTTTCCTCGTTTCCTTCTCGGTCCCGTTCTTGTATATGCTATGGTCTTTCAGTGCCTTGTTTTTGCTTTTCTATCGCTATTTTTTTTACACCCAAGTTCCGGTTTCATTAAATAAATCGTAGTCACAATATCGTCTAAACTAGGAAAATATTAATACACATTAATTGGGCCGATTAATCGGAGGGCCCGAAGGAAGGGAGTCCATGGCAAATTTTTGAAGAGTAACACAAATATTCAATTTGATAAAAAGATTGGAAATTTCCATGTCTATGATTACTTTTTCCCTAGACAAAATTGTCCCTTCATTTTAGTCAAATTACTATAACTCCTTGTGTATCCTATTTTTTTAGAGGTATAATTGGAATGTAAACTTTAATAAAACATATCTAAAAATCTGTGCTTTGGACTATTTACAAATTTTATCTCGTTGGAAAACTTATAAAAAAATCTTCGCAACGAGTATAAATAACAATATCAAATTTGGAATTTTTACGAAAAATTCGGAAGTGTTTATCATTTAGGCATAATTTTAGAAAATTAAATATACATTCATTATGCAAACCACCACAAAGGATACATAATACTTTATGTAGTCATATTTTGGTTTATACATAAACTAATTTTCCTTTGCAACTAATAAAACGTCTGCTACATGCTTCAAAAAAAGGTATGTACTCCCTCCGTTTCAAGAAAAGATCACTTTAGGCACAATTTTCGAAAATTGAATGCATAGCCATTATGCAAAGTAAAGGATGTTGTTTGTAGGTGAATATGGTTTCTACTGATTTTGGTAATTACGGGTGTGAAAGTGAGAAACAATTTAAACCCTAAACAATGTATTGCAAGGGAGTACATTAGATTCGAGAGATCAATCTGTACAAGTACGGCCTAAACCAAGAAATGGCCGTTCCATACTTTCTTCGGTCACAAAGTGGAGGAGAAGGGTTGGTTTAGAGAGGGAAGCGAAGAGAGTGCTGAGGCCAGAATAATTCTGGAAGAGTAGTACTTGACTTGTATCAGAAGATGAAAGCTTCGGGAAAGCTAGCAAGAGTTTCCTTTCTGAGTGTGGTATTTTTCCCTGACCAAAAACTTGTTGTTCTGGTGGAAATAGGTAAGTCTATTTAAACAAGTCTAAAAAGAAACGTACTCTGGCCTCATAAGAAAAGAAAACGGATGAGTTAAATGGGAAGAGGTGGTAACGCCTGGTATTGATGGAATTTGATGGAATTGATGTTCCATAATGAAAGAGCGTTTCATCGTTGCTTCCTGCATTTACTAACCGTCTTATTCTTATTACACTATCTTGAAACGGTCATTTGTGTATTTCGCACGTTGTAGAACACCAAACCAATACCCTAATGCGCATCCCCCAGTTTGTGTTGATGTCTCGAATGTTTATGGAAAACATGTAGCATGTTGTTGTGGCTTGGCAAGTCAAGCTCGGGAAAATTTCTAGCATGGTGACCTTCGACGGTCGAGATTTTGCATCTTGAGTGGAGGGGCAACCGTTGATCGTTGCACGCCTTCGTTTTGGTAGCCGCATAGTGAGGGCCAATGTGGTGGCGCATCTAGGTTAGCATGTCTTTGGCATGGCATGGTTTGGCGTGGCCAAACTTAGGTTTTCGGGCCAAAGGTTATCATGTTTCGTCTGGTAACCTTGGATGGCTAGGATTTGCTCCTGGGATTGAAGGGAAACCGTTGATTGTTGCACGCCTTCGTTTTGGTAGCCGCGTAGTAAGGGCCAACGTGGTGGCGCAGCTATGTTGGCATGCCATTGGCATGGCATGGTTTGGCGTGGCCAAACTTAGGTTTTCGGGCCAAAGGTTACCATGTGTCGTCTGGTATCCTTTGATGGCTAGGATTTGCTCCGGGGATTGAAGGGCAACCGTTGATTATTGCACGCCTTCGTTTGGTGGCCGCGTAGGGAGGGCCAATAGGGTGGAGCGGCTAGGTTAGGCTTGGCATGTGGGGCCAAGGGTTCTCCTTGGGCGTGGCTAGATTTGGCTAGGGGATATTTTGGCTTGGCATGTTGAGCCAAGGGTTTTCCTTGGGAGTGGCTAGCTTTGGCTAGGTGCGATTTGGCTAGGCATGTGGGGCAAAGGGTTTTCCATGGTCGTATGGCGTGGTTAGGTCCAACGTAAGGGTGTTTGGCTTGGCATGATGTGACTAGCATGGCTAGGGCTAAGGCAATGTGTGTTTGGCATGGCGCGGCTATCTTGGGATAGGTTTGATTTGGCTTGGCATGTGGGGCCAAGGGTTTTCCATAGACCCATGGCGTGGTTAGGGCCAAGGCAAGGGCGTTTGGCTTGGCATGGTGTGATTAGCGTAGCTAGGGCCAAGGCAGAGTGCGTTTAGCATGACGCGGCTAGCTTGGGCTAGGTGTGGTTTTGTCTTGGCATGTGGGGCCAAGGGTTTTCCATAGGCGCATGGCATGACTAGCTTGGGATAGGCGCGTGACCAAGCTAGGGTTTTGGGGGCAAAGGTCGTTTGGTAACCTCAGACGGCCAGGATTTTCTCCTGGGATTGAAGGGCAACCGTTGATTGTTGCACGCCTTCGTTTTGATAGCCGCATAATGAAGGCCAGTATGGTGGCACGACATGGGGCCATGGCGATCGAGGTGCGTTTGGCATGACGCGGTAGGTGGGCTGGCATGGTTTTCCATTGGCACGGAGGTGCGGCTAGCATGGTTGGCATGCTTTGGCGTGGTCGTTGTGGCTGGCATGATTTGCCATTGGCATAGAGGTGCGTATAGCATGGTTGGCATGCTTTGGAGCGTTCGGTGTCGTTGACATGATTTTCCATTGGCACAGATGTGCGGCTAGCATGGTTGGCATGCTTTGGCGTGGTCGGTGTGGCTGGCATGATTTGCTATTGGCACAAAGGTTCGGAAAGCATGGTTGGCATGCTTTGGAGCGGTCGGTGTGGCTAGCATGATTTACCATTGGCATAGGGGTGCGGCTAGCATGGTTGGCATGCTTTGGCGCGGTTGGTGTGGCTGGCATGATTTGACATTGGCACATGTGGAAATTAGGGTTTGGCTTGTCATAACCCTAATTTCAAAAAGATACCCCGATAATTATTTAGGGACACATTAAAGGTTTCAGTAAATGTTCCTAGTAAATGTTCGTTACTTTAAATGTTGTGACATCATTTTCTGCTAGGGTTTAGTATTTTACGATTTTAACCCTAAGCTAAAAACCACCATCAATATTAAGTCCCCTGCTTAGCTCGGAACAGGTGCCTTGTTGTGAGGTAATCATATGATGGTGACAGACAAGGACGGAATCAAGGTGTAAATTATTGCAAAGATGGTCAAGAGAATCCGACTAACCTTTTTGAGTGGTAGAGAGAGTTTTGGCTTCTCGTGTTGGCGGCCCTGCGTAAGTTGTCTTGGGAATGTAGACTGTGGAATGGTGAGACAAAAGTTACCGGCTTGGTCTGGTTGTACATCTCCAAGGCAAAGGGGGCGCGGTCTTGGAAGGTGACGCAAGTGGACGTCTTGGCTCGAGGGTCCAAGAGGTGGCGTGGTCTTGGTAAGGCAGACACGCGTGGATGATAGGGTCACGTCAGTGGAGCGGCGGCTTGGCAGGGAGGACCGTGGAAATGTGATAGGTGTAGAATACACCTAATTTACTATCTAAGAGTTTATGCTTTCTTTGCTATTTTTCTTGTAAATTATGTATTTTACGTGTGTTTTTGAACTATTAGGTACTCTGGAGTCGCACGGAAGAAAAGAAGGAGAAATCACCCAAATTGGGCAAAAAGGGAAAAATTGTCATTTCATAGGGCGATCACTATCTGGAACCCGGTAATGGTTAAAGAGAAACTCTTTTGGAGGTATACTAAATGCAAACCAGCTACGGTTAAGGGGTTGTCATTTGGGGTACCCCTTATCATTTATTAGAAGGTATAATTATCACTGGGTGGTTTTATATTGGGTGCAAATATCGTCCGTGTTTATAACCCTAGCATCGAGATATTCTCATTCATTTTGAACCTGAAATTGAGAAACTAATCAGGCAGCGGCTGCTGCCATTACTACTGTGACCAGATCGAGAGGGAAAAAAATCAAGAAATTCAGAGATTCAGAAGGTAGTTTAATGGAAGATTGAGTTGGTGAAGATGAATTAGAGAAGGGTTTCGCTGTGGTTGAATCAAATCGAGTTTCTAGGGTTTGACTGTGAGAAGAAGGTGCAGTTCGTGTTGGGTTGATTCGAATTGGGGTTTTGAGATGCTGATTTAATTCAAGGATGAAACTGCAGTGAGGGAAGAGCTGCTGTGTTGAATGGAAGAAATGGTGAGGAGATAGGTTTATGTTGGTGGTAAAATTCAGATAAAGATGGAGGTTTGACGCTTGCAGCTGCTGTGGTTCAGAGAACAAATTGAAATTATTCAGTGGGTTAGATGGTTTCTGCCGTGAACTAAATGGGATTTTGGGTTGAATCTGGAAGAGATAGCAGCGAGATTGAAGTGGGCTTTTGTGAAATGAAACAGGGAGGAAATGGAGGTGATGCTGTTGGTTCAGGGAAGAACATCTGAGCTGCTGGTTGCTGTTACAGAAGCTGTTGTTTGAAATTAGATGTATGTTAGGTTTCTCGCAGGTATGGAGCTGAAATGAATGGCCTGAAACAACGGCCTAAAAGTCCTGTAATCAGCCGAAACTCGGCCAATTTTCCCCTCCGGCGAGTCAACTCGGTGCCGGCGACAACCGTTCCAGACCGATCCAGAACGAGTCCGAAGACCGATCTAGACGAATGATTAAGACTGAGTTAGACAGCTGAGTGAGCTTACTCGGTGTCTGACTGCTCCTTTCTTTGACCCGCTGACTGACGGTTGACCTTTGACCGTTAGTCCTAACGGTGGACTGACGGAATATTCCTTGACCGGGAAAGAATTTTCAGGTGGCCGGTGGCGACAAATTCCGGCCAACTTCCGGCCAAAAACCCAGTTTTCCAGTGAGAAAAAATACAGAATTTTGTATGGACTTCTCTCATGTGTGTGAAGACTTAGAATTGGGAATTGGATGAAAACTTGGAAGTTTTGGAGAATTGGACTAGAAATTGGAATATGGCTCAAATTGGGAAAGTCGTGTTCTTTTGGAATGAGGATTCTTTTCCTACAAAGACATGGATAGTATTGAAGCCTATAAATAAAGGAGTTCTCTACAACTTTTTGACACACATCTACTTTGGAGAAGGAGTTAAAGTGCACAAGGATTGGAGGAAGGAGCAACCATCATCTTTTCAATAAGTTTTTCTTTCTTCCTTTATTATTATTATTATTATTATTGTGTGAACTCCAAATTATGAGTAGCTAATTTTCTTATTGATTGAGGATGAATTCCTAGTTCTTAATATATGGTTTGAGTTTTGTTTCAATTCTACTTTGAAGTTTTTCATATGATTATCGATTGTTTTTACTAATATTAGTGTTTATGCTTGATTGATAGGTCGTTTGGGTGGCCAACTAAATTTATTTGTTAATTGATCTAAAGCTAGTGAAAGTTAGGGGATAAGTAATCGTTTCTTGACTATTTACATAAGTCGAAAACACAAGACCTTGCGGAGGGATTCCGTGGAGCAATTGCGTGTGAAAGCAACGTTTGCAAGTGGACCTTGATCTAAGAGTCTAAGTACTAATATCAACCTAATAAATTCATAAATCTTAATGCGTTTAACTAAATTACATCTTGGGTGATCTACTACTAGGTGGTTTGGTGAATAGAATCCGGTAGGAGAGAACTTCTGTATCCGGTGATATAAGGGATTTTGGGGTTAGCACTGATCTAGCTGATATACCTACGGTTGGTGATAATCTATGACTAATAACAAGTGGAAAAGAACATAACTTTAATCATTGTTTTGCAGCGAAGAAGGATTCCTTGATCTATTCTCTCTTATTGAATTCAACTTACACTTTTAATTACTTTGTTTATTTCTTTTGCTTTATAAATTTTACAACCAATACCCCCCTTTTGTGACAATTTTACAACTAATAATCTCTTGATCCTCGTGGGATCGATCTTGACTACCCTATATTACTTGTTAATTAGGTAGTAACATATTAATTAATTTGTTGTGGTTACGACACGCATACAAATTTTGGCGCCGTTGCCGGGGAGCAACAGACGATTTTAGTTGTTTTTATTTTTCTTTTTGCTTTATTCTTGATTTGTTAGATTCTATACCGTATCTAACTTAGTTTTGTGAACCTTGTTGAAGGTGTTATATCTTTGGTGAATGCTTCAAGGGGGAAGACCGAGTCCAATTGGAATACGTCTTCGATCCGACACTCAACTAAAGGATTTCATTCGAGCGGTTAACACTCCGCTTCCTCATTCTACATCAAGTGAATTCGCAGATTCGGGCATTGAAGAAGAGGCAATGGGTGATCGTACACTCAAGGACCTAGCTTCTCACAAGCTCGATACACAACAATGGTGTATCCAAACTAACTCAACTTTCGAAATCAAGCCGGGGTTGATTAGAGAATTACCAAAGTTCCATGGCATGGTGAATGAAGACCCAAACAAACATCTTATGGACTTCAACATCATAGTCACGGCCATGCTTCCACCGAATACTAATGCGGATGGAGCAATGTTGAAAGCTTTTTCGTTCTCTTTGGCGGGCAATGCTAAGGAATGGTTATACTATTTGCCTTCCGGAAGTATCACAACATGGAATGGGATGAAGAAAATTTTCCTCGAGAGATATTTTCCCGCATCAAAGGCTACTCAAATTCGCAAAGAAATTTGTGGAATAAAGCAACATGTGGGAGAGTCATTATATGAATGTTGGGATCGATACAAGAGATTGGTGGCAAGTTGTCCACACCATCAATTTAGTGACGCCATGATAATCCAATACTTCTATGAAGGTCTCCAAACAAGTGATAGATATCTTCTTGACGCCGCCGGTGGTGGTGCACTAGTGAACAAGACGGTGGACGAAGCTACCGAGTTTATTGAAAGTATGGCGGCAAACTCACAAAAATTTTATGCAAGAGGTGATTCAATGGTTAAGTTGGTGCATGAAGTTAGTGACTCGTCTTCACAATCCGATCAACGGTTAAACAACATAGAGAGGGTAGTGCAAAGGTTGGACGCGGTAATTATTCTGGATGATGAAACAGAACAAGTAAATGCTTTATATCCAAATCCAAGGCCAAGGTACGATCCATACTCGAATACTTACAATCCCGGTTGGAAGGATCATCTCAACTTTAGCTATGCAAACAAACAAGCGGCGGCTCCTAATCCATATGCGCAACAAGGTGGATTCCAACAATCACGTTTCCAACCTCAACAACAACAATTTCAACAAGTCAATGAGAAAGATTCTTCGAATAATCACAAGTTGAATGTGATAATGCAAAGCATGCAAGGTATCACTTCTATGTTACAACAAACCCAACAAAAGACCGATTCGGCAATCAAGGATTTGAAAACTCAAATGGGACAATTGGCGACCGATATGAACTTAATGAAAGCTCAAGCATCCACAAAGCTTCCTTCACAACCCATTGTGAATCCAAGAGAGAATGTTAGTGCGGTCACTTTAAGAAGTGGAAGACAAGTGGAGAGTCCAACTCGTCATGAAGAAGCTAGTGAAGAGGTAGTCAAAGAGAAGGAGGATGCCGAACCAAGGGAGACTTCAACACCAACCCAAGGAACCGGTTCCTACTTTCACTACTCCACCACCTTTTCCTAGTCGTTTCACTAAGTACAAGAAGGAAGCTCAAGATAAGGCACTCATGGATATCTTCAAGAAGATAGAAATCAACATTCCATTCATAGAGGCCATAAGGAAAATGCCAAGGTATGCTAAGTTCATGAAGGAATTATGCACAAAGAAGGATAGGTTGCTTGATAATGAAATTACTAAAGTTGGCGAGAGTGCGTCGGCTATGCTTTTGAAGAAGATGCCTACAAAGTGCACGGATCCCGGTGGTTTCACGGTGCCAATTACTATTGGTAAGGAAAGGTTTGAACATGCTTTACTTGACTTGGGAGCTTCCATTAGTGTGATGTCGGCCGATATATATGACTCCTTGAATCTTGGCCCGTTGAAAGAGACAAGAGTTATTATCCAACTAGCAAACAAGTCTAACATCTATCCAAAGGGACTTGTAAAAGACGTTCTAGTGGAAGTGAATGAGTTAATTTTTCCGGTGGATTTCTTTGTGGTGGATATGGACAACAATGAGAATCATTCGTCTACTTCTCTACTTATTGGGAGGCCATTTATGAAGACCGCAAAGACGAAGATTGATGTTGATAAGGGTACACTCACTATGGAATTCGACAAGGAGGTAATCCACTTCAACATATTTGAAGCCATGCGCTACCCAAGTGATGTGCATTCCGCTTACTCCATTGATGTGGTTGGTTCATTAGCGCAACAAATGGTGGAATTGAATCGAGAGGACGAACTTGATGTGGTGTTGCAAAAGAGCATTGAATTGGACGTCCAGGGCGTGTCTAACTTGGATGTTGAAATTTTCACGGAATTGGTGGAGACGTGTGGTTCCTTGACGGCATTACAAGAAGCTAAGGGTAATGTTTCCTATATTTCTTTACCCGTGAATGATGAATTACTTGTACCATCTATTGTGAAGGTGCCTAAACTAGAGTTGAAGCCACTTCCGGACCATTTGAAGTATGCATTTTTGGGAGATGGAGATGAGCTTCCGGTGATTATTTCAAAGAACCTCACACCGGTACAAGAAGACCGTTTGCTTAGAGTCTTGAAAGAGCACAAAACGGCTATTGGTTGGACAATTGCGGACATCAAAGGCATTAGTCCATCCATATGCATGCATAGGATTCTAATGGAAGAGAACATGAAGCCGATACGTGATGCTCAACGTAGGCTTAATCCTCCCATGATGGAGGTTGTGAAGAAAGAGATACTCAAATTGCTAAGTGCGGGGGTGATTTACCAAATTTCCGATAACAAATGGGTTAGTCTGGTACAAGTGGTGCCAAAGAAGTCCGGTGTTACGGTTGTTCGAAATCAAGACGATGAACTTTGTTCCTACAAGAGTTCAAACCGGTTGGAGAGTGTGCATTGATTATAGAAAGCTTAATTCAGCAACCCGAAAGGATCACTTTACTTTACCTTTCATTGATCAAATGTTGGAGCGGTTAGCGGGGCATTCTTATTATTGTTTCTTGGATGGTTATTCGGGATAAAATCAACTTGTTATTGCACCGGAGGACCAAGAGAAGACCACTTTTACTTGTCCGTTTGGAACGTTTGCGTATAGACGGATGCCGTTTGGTCTTTGCAATGCACCGGCTACTTTCCAAAGATGCATGGTGAGTATATTATCGGATTACGTGGAGCGCATTATTGAGGTATTTATGGACGACTTTAGTGTTTATGGCAATTCTTTTGATATTTGTTTAGATAACCTTGAACTAGTTCTTAAACGATGCATAGACACTAACCTTGTTCTTAATTGGGAGAAATGTCATTTTATGGTAAACCATGGCATAGTACTTGGTCACATTGTGTCCTCTCAATGGCTCGAAGTGGACAAGTCAAAGATAGATTTAATAAGAAACTTACAATATCCCACTTCGGTGAGGGAGGTTCGTTCATTTCTTGGTCATGCAAGTTTCTATAGGCGGTTTATCAAGGATATCTCAAAAATCTCCATGCCGATGTGCAAGTTACTACAAAAGGAGGTACCTTTTGACTTCAACAAGGATAGCAAGGATGCTTTTGACAAATTGAAGGCAATGTTGACAAGTGCGCCAATTATTAAGTCACCCGATTAGAATCTTCCATTTGATTTAATGTGTGATGCTAGTGATTATGCGGTTGGAGCCGTTTTGGGTCAAAGAGTGGACAAGTTGTCCCATGTTATCTATTATGCATCTAGGACCCTTAATGATGCACAAATCAACTATTCTACCACGGAAAAGGAGTTATTGGCTATAGTGTTTGCATTAGAAAAATTTCGATCATACTTGGTGGATACAAAGGTTATTGTGTATTCTGATCATGCGGCACTTAAATACTTACTAAAGAAGAAAGAAGCTAAGCCAAGACTAATCCGGTGGATCCTATTACTACAAGAGTTTGACATAGAAATTCGAGATAAGAAAGGTGTGGAGAATACCGTTGCGGATCATCTTAGTAGACTTGTTATGTCTCAAGAAGAACTTCCATTACAAGACCGCTTTCCGGACGAAAAACTTTTCTCCTTGGAAGAATCAACACCTTGGTATGCGGATATAGTGAATTATTTGGTGACAAGGAAGGTACCTAGCACAATGTCCAACTTCAAAAAAAGATGAAACTTAAGAAGATAGCAAAGCAATATGTGTGGGATGAACCATACTTATGGAAATATGACGTTGATCAAATCATACGAAGGTGCGTACCTAACTCCGAATTTCAATGTATTCTCTCCTTTTGTCATACTTTTGCTTGTGGTGGCCACTTTGGTTCTAAACGTACCGCTCTCAAAGTTCTTGAGAGTGGATTTTATTGGCCCACCTTGTTTGAAGATTCATATGTTTTTTGTAAATCGTGTGATAGATGTCAAAGAACGGGCAATCTAGGTGCTCGAAATCAAATGCCACTCACACCAATTCTCGCCGTAGATATTTTTGATGTGTGGGGTATCGATTTTATGGGCCTTTTTGTCAATTCTAATGGAAATTTTTATATACTTCTTGCCGTAGATTATGTTTCTAAATGGGTGGAGGCTAGATCCACCAAAACTAATGATTCTCAAGTTGTTTGTGATTTTGTAAGAGAAAACATATTCACTAGGCACGGAACACCAAGGGTGGTGATAAGCGATGGAGGCTCACATTTCAAGAAGTGTTTTCATGCTCTCCTCAAGAAGTACAACATAACACACAAGATTGGTACGCCTTACCATCCACAAACTAGTGGACAAGCGGAAATCTCAAACCGTGAAATCAATTCCATGCTTGAAAAAACGGTGAATACCACAAGGAAAGATTGGAGCTTTAAGATCAATGATGAACTTTGGGCGTATAGAACGGCGTACAAAACACCGATTGGTATGTCTCCATATCGGTTGGTTTATGGCAAAGCTTGTCATCTTCCGGTTGAACTTGAACATAAGGCTTATTGGGCGATAAAGAAATGCAACATGGAGTATGATGAAGCGGGGAAACAAAGAAAGTTACAACTAAATGAGCTAGAGGAGATACGTAATGATGCTTACGAGAGTGCCCGGATTTACAAGGAAAAGACTAAGCTTTTTCATGACAAGATTATTTCTCGGAAAAGTTTTGTTGTGGGGCAAAAAGTCCTTTTATTTCATTCTCGCCTTAAACTATTTCCTGGAAAATTAAGGTCCTGTTGGATTGGACCATATGTTGTTACTAATGTTTTTCCTTATGGTGCAGTTGAAATTACTAGTCTTAGAGACAACTCGGTTTCCAAAGTCAACGGCCATAGATTGAAGCCATACTATGAGAACATCTCCTATGTGAATGTGGATGAACTTCCATTTGAAGATTTTCTCCCTATGGAGGAGTAATAAGAAGCAAGAGCTAAGTCGGGTCGTCGAATTTAAAACAAGCGCTAAGTTGGAGGCAACCCACCGGTTTTGTATCTCTTATCCTTTTGTTTTTATTTTCTTTTTGATTTGTGTGTTTATTTTTCTTGTTCCATATCATATTAGGATTTCCCACCTTGACTTTTCTAGGAGGATTCAATTACATTGAGGACAATGTAAGGTTTAAGTGTGGGGGAGTGGCTAAGCATATATTTTTGCATATAAAAAAAAAATTGCATAAAACTTTCAACTTTTAGAGATTTTAGAGTCACTAGCATGCTTCTAGGTATGATTACATAGAGAATTCTGACCGACATAATTGAACTTGGAAATGTTAGGGAACTACGTTCGATTTCTTGCTTGTTAGAGTGTTAAATAATGGATTTAATCATGCCGGTGATGCAAATTTGGTGCAGGGAGAAGTGCGTTATTAGAGTTGCTGATCAATCATTAGTGGAGACTACCCATTTTCATATCATGTGAGGCACCGAACAAAAATTCTTCCTTTACTAAAGAGCTTCTTTTGACTGTGTGTCACCGTACGTTAATTCCGGGTAGAATGGTGAGCTACCCAATTTCACACCAATTTCAGCACTATTTTGATCTCTTGAGTGCTAATTTTTTTCAATCATGAGGGTGACGTCTATGATGAAAGCCTCCTTCTTGTAGTTCGATTTGTAGTTAGCACCATTCTCTCGCTCGACAACAACGGGTCCATAGAAACATCACAATTATCAACAAGGGAGCGACATCAAAATCTACAAGGAAAGTTGAAAAGGTTCAAGGTTTGCAAGCAACAATGGAACAAGAAAAAGAGCAAATTTTTATATCCAAGGAAAGCAACATACAATGAGCAGATTTTACATACATGTTGAAGACTTAAAATGCAATGAGGTAATTCTATATCCAAGTATTAAGACGTATTTACAAGAGCGAAGAAAAGAAAAAGGTGAGAATTATTGAAGTTTATGATTTCAAGGCGATACAAGTTGTGAAGAATCAAGCGGTAAAGTACTTTTCCACGGACATGGTTTATTTTATTTTTCACTTTGATTTGTATTGTGTTTCTCTTGTCTAAGAAAAAAAAATATATATATATATATATATATGAGACAAGAGAAATATCTATTATTGTTTTGTGTTGAATAAGCAGTGGGGAAGAAAAATCTATAAGGAAGTTTGAAGCGACAAGGATTTAAGGAAAAAGGTTACAAATTGTTAAGGATCTATGAAGCTAAAGAGTTTATCACCAATAGTTGAAGCCGAATACCAAGAAGATGAAGACAAGGAGCGGAAGACGTTTCTATTGGATTCCGTGAGAGTGGTGTTATCATAATTGGCAATCGGATGTGAAGGTAAGTAAGTAATCTCATCCTCGATATAAGTGGTTGATTTCCTTTCTTAGAGATCATTAGAAAATGGTTTTTCAAAATTTTAAAAGATATGGGTTTTTCAAAATTTCGGAAGTTATCCTTCATACCATTCAACATGTTGCAGGAATTCTCTCTTCATTCCTACCTGCACACATGTGAGACACATAAAAAAGCCGTTTTTTTAAGTGCAATTATCATAAAACCCTTTTTGGTGAGGCAGAAGTCGAGGCGAAATGCTTATTGATCGTTTCTAAAACACGCATTCTCTCATTATGGTGTGGTTATTTCTCACTCAACATTTAAGAATGAGAATATGTTCTTTAGTATTTCTAACTTCTTATTACTAGCATGCAGAAACTCTATGTCTTCATATCTCTTAGGATGCTTGGGACGCTAGAATACTTTGAAGTTGTAAGTTTTAGTTTGATTTGCTCGAGGACTAGCAAAGTCTAAGTGTGGGGGAATTTTATAGGTGTAGAATACACCTAATTTACTATCTAAGAGTTTATGCTTTCTTTGCTATTTTTCTTGTTAATTATGTATTTTACGTGTGTTTTTGAGCTATTAGGTACTCTGGAGTCGCACGGAAGAAAAGAAGGAGAAATCACCCAAATTGGGCAAAAAGGGCAAAATTGTCATTTCATAGGGCGAGCACTATCTGGAACCCGGTAATGGTTAAGGGGAAACTCTTTTGGAGGTATACTAAACGCAAACCAGCTACGGTTAAGGGGTTGTCATTTGGGGTACTCCTTATCATTTATTAGAAGGTATAATTATCACTGAGTGGTTTTATATTGGGTGCAAATATCGTCCGTGTTTATAACCCTAGCATCGAGATATTCTCATTCATTTTGAACCTGAAATTGAGACACTAATCAGGCAGCGGCTGCTACCATTACTACTGTGACCAGATCGAGAGGGAAAAAAATCAAGAAATTCGGAGATTCAGAAGGTAGTTTAATGGAAGATTGAGTTGGTGAAGATGAATTAGAGAAGGGTTTCGCTGTGGTTGAATCAAATCGAGTTTCTAGGGTTTGACTGTGAGAAGAAGGTGCAATTCGTGTTGGGTTGATTCGAATTGGGGTTTTGAGCTGCTGATTTAATTCAAGGATGAAACTGCAATGAGGGAAGAGCTGCTGTGTTGAATGGAAGAAATGGTGAGGAGATAGGTTTCTGTTGGTGGTAAAATTCAGATAAAGATGGAGGTTTGACGCTTGCATCTGCTGTGGTTCAGAGAACAAATTGAAATTATTCAGTGGGTTAGATGGTTGCTGCCGTGAACTAAATGGGATTTTGGGTTGAATCTGGAAGAGATAGCAGCGAGATTGAAGTGGGTTTTTGTGAAATGAAACATGGAGGAAATGGAGGTGATGTTGTTGGTTCAGGTAAGAACATCTGAGTCAAGTTTCATTCTGGAAGCTTGTTGATTGAACTTAGATGTATGTTAGGTTTGTCGCAGGTATGGAGCTAAAATGAATGGCCTAAAACAACGGCCGGAAAGTCCTGTAATCAGCCGAAACTCGGCCAATTTTCCCCTCCGACGAGTCAACTCGGTGCCGGCGACAACCGTTCCAGACCGAGTCCGAAGACCGATCCAGACGAATGATTAAGACTGAGTTAGACAGCTGAGTGAGCTTACTCGGTGTCTGACTGCTCCTTTCTTTGACCCGCTGACTGACGGTTGACCTTTGACCATTAGTCCTAATGGTGGACTGACGGAATATTCCTTGACCGGGAGAGAAGTTTCAGGTGGCCGGCAGCGACAAATTCCGGCCAACTTCCAGCGAAAAACCCAGTTTTCCGGTGAGCAAAAATACATAATTTTGTATGGACTTCTCTCATGTGTGTGAAGACTTAGAATTGGGAATTGGATGAAAACTTGGAAGTTTTGGAGAATTGGACTAGAAATTGGAATATGGCTCAAATTGGGAAAGTGGTGTTCCTTTGGAATGAGGATTCTTTTCCTACAAAGACATGGAGAGTATTGAAGCCTATAAATAAAGGAGTTCTCTACAACTTTTTGACACACATCTACTTTGGAGAAGGAGTTAAAGTGCACAAGGATTGGAGGAAGGAGCAACCATCATCTTTTCAATAAGTTTTTCTTTCTTCCTTTATTATTATTATTATTGTGTGAACTCCAAATTATGAGTAGCTAATTTTCTTATTGATTGAGGATGAATTCCTAGTTCTTAATATATGGTTTGAGTTTTGTTTCAATTCTACTTTGAAGTTTTTCATGTGATTATCGATTGTTTTTACTAATATTAGTGTTTATGCTTGATTGATAGGTCGTTTGGGTGTCCAACTAAATTGATTTGTTAATTGATCTAAAGCTAGTGAAATTTACACTAGTGGAAATCAGCAGTTTTGCGACCGACAAAGCAAGTCATTTAACCCATATATATGACTTGCTTTGTCGGTCGAAGAAAGGGTCGTTGTTTGAGCGTCTTTTTCAACTATGACGTGTCTCTGGGGTCGTTAAAAATCTTATATCAACGACCGATTTTAACGGTCAAAAATTTATGACTGTCTTCAATCAGTCATAGATATAAATCTTAATATAAAAAAAAAATAGATTCAGATTGGCTGACTGGCCTAGATTGGCCTGACTGAATCTGAAATCTAACAGAAATGAAACTCAAATGAGAATCAAATGAAAACCAAATTCAAATGAGAATCAAATGAAACCCAAATTTGAATTCAAATGAAACTCAAATTAGAATTCAAATGAGAATCAAATGAAAACCAAATTCAAATCAAATAAAAATGAGAATCAAATTATTAAACTTGCACACAAATAATCATTCAATTTAACATTCATTGATTCATTGGTTTCAAATTACACAAAGGTTTACAATCTGTAGGGATGACCATTGTAATCTGTAGTTCTGGGATTCGATTACAAAACGATGAGCTAAAAAACTATTGATTAAACAGCAAAATTATAAACTCTGATGATGATGATGAACTTATTCCTACTTCATAATGGTGTACCTGCACAGAAAAATCCATCACCGATTAATGTGGGGAGGTTACAATACTCAAGAAAATGCTTATAAAAATGCACATGAGAGGACATTGATCTATAAAGTTGAGTATCCTAACTAATATGATGTCAATCTCTTTACCTAGTTCATTAATTCACGACCTTGAAATATCTTTGATGCAGTTCATATCTCAAGCACAAGATACGGAATGGGTTATACATGGAATCATAATATAAGAACGTTAACAGGTATTGCAGTTCATATCTCAAGCACAAGATACAGAATGGGTTATACATGGAATCATAATATAAGAACGTTAACAGGTATTGCAGGTAAGATTGCAGAGAGGCCCCAAGATTAATAACCAAAAGAACTCATGAACTAAAATATCTCTGGAAGTATATACAAATTCCTTGATTTCATACATTCATAAAAATAAGCCTTCAATGTAGTTACTTAAGTGGGAAATTTCTAGTAATCCTACAACTTAGGAAACCAATACAAACTTTAAGGTTTAATATCACTATTATGAAACTAATCAATCAAGATAGACATTACTCAGTACCTTGTTTGAAACCTGTATTTGAGGCTCTCCGTAATCATATGATGAGAGATGGATTATGGGCTTCAATAATAACCTCCATGGTCAGCAACATCTCCCCGCCTCCTCCAGCCAATTAACAAATGAGTTCCAAAGCTTTCTCAACATTACACACAATCTTGATTTCCTGCACATTACACAAAATTAAGCAATCAAGTTATACTCTACACGAGTAAAACAACAAATAACAATAAAGTCTCATTTTCAGCTCAATCCCCACCTTTTATCAATGGCATACCAAAGAAATGCAAGTTTCATTTAGAAACAATAGCCAAAAATAGAGAATAATTGAAATTACCCTGCAATTTTTCTTAGAACTAACCGAAAATCACAATATCTCATGGGATAGTTACTCATACCCCTTCAGTGCCAGCAGCCTTTCCTCTCAAATGATGAACTGAGCCCACACTTAACAATCGAGTACCTGCAACAAAAATAATTTTTTAAAATCAATAAAACTAACAAACAAAGACAAGCTGACACCTTCTTATAACTCCATCAAAGCAAAATTAGATTATTAAAATTTCTCAAAACCCACCTGTGCATCGAAATAATTTGACGATTTCAATTTGGATGGTATCCATAATTAATCCAAGTAAAGAGTCCGTTAAGAAAAATCCAGGCTCAGCAAGTTTTTTTAGCTGCATCTTTCCAGTGAATTAGTTGTATGCCTGCCAATTCACCGAAAAGATGCATCTAAAAAAAAAGATTCAGATTGGCCGACTGTCTTCACTGAGTCTGTCTGGGCTGAAATAATATGAATGAAACTCGATTAGAATTCAAACTCAAATCAGACTGAAATAAAACTGAATTGACTCATTGAAGCTTAAATGAAACTTGCACTCATGCATGGATTCAAAATATCATTTCCAGTTAGCATTCATTGTATTAGTTAGTTTCAAAGTTACACAAAAGGGATTTAAATCCTGAATTTAGATCAATATATGTCTTAACTAGCAAGTTTTAAGCTTAAAGACAAGTGTGATTCACCATCACAATGATAAACTCCCCTAGCCGATGATGAATATCCCACACTTATAATAGAGTACCTGCAGCAAAAATCAATAAAACCAACATAAAAAGACAAGCTGAAAAGTTCTTATAACTTCATCAAAACATAGTTAAGAATGAGATATAGTTCTTACCTTCCACAAGCCTTCCAACATACTGATGACCAAGGATATTCAGATATTATTCTAATATCTTCATCAACTGCAATCCAACTATCTTGACACAATCGTTCAGTGGCCACTCAAAAAATTGTATATTACCTGCAGAATTTATCACACACATTAAATCTCAAAGCGTTTCGTTGTTATCACTGCCATAATGCCCACGGTACATCATTGCAAGCCGAAAATAAAGATCAGACTACAAAAATTACAACAACAAAAAAAAAAAAAAAAAAAAAGGTTAATGCAATGTGTAATTGGTGTTATACCTACAATGGAATTGTTCTTCCTCACTGCAATTGTTACAATGGAAAAATATAATCAAATTACTTCTAATTAAATACTCATCGTCTCTAATAGTTGCTAAAATTTACGGAGCTTCATTTGCAGTGAAGAAAAATGGATATTCATAAGCATTCTTATTGGGGTCTGATCTTATTGAAGATTCCAAAGCAAAAATCCAGTGCTCCCTTGTCACATATGCAGTAAAAAACTTTTCTAGCTTTAGAAGTGGTTATGTAACTAACATGCCTTATTGTTGTCACTCTTGAACATGTTAAATTTGTAGGAACAAAATAGCATTTAAATCCACATTACGCACAATTCCAACAACTACAGCTCATGAATTTCTCATAAATAACAGAAAGTATTTTTTACAATGCTCTGAGTTGAGAGTACAGACCTCACAAGATACAAATAAATTGGTTCCATCCAATTTGCACAGTTCAATCCTCTATTTGAAAATGCTACAAATTGAACAATCGAGAATGAAGTGAGTCATAAAAAATGAATGACAAGTTACGTGTGAAAATTGAATTACCTGAGAGATTCATGGATAGTGTTAAAACCTTGTATGCTTGAATATTGAGACCTTGATTCCTTTACCACTAATGGCACAGTTGATTCTCCACCCTCAAGTGCACTGCCGCGAGTAAAATGAACAACTTACACTCAAATGGTGTACCCGAGCCGACACTTGAGAATGGTGTACCTGCAGAATAAGTTTCCAAAATCAATAAAACTGGACAATATGATTGAGTTTGAATAATAACGCTATAACTAACTTTACACCAGTATATATAACTCTCCCCTTGTCCAAATTCAACATGAACACAGTTGTAACTGATCAGAGCTCGCACACTTTGGAGGACAGGAGCAGCGAGTTGGATGAAAGCGTTGCCTGGAGTTCATATTTCTATCATCAGTAGTCGTAAATCTAAAAATAAACCAAAGTATATCAAACAAAGGCTCAAACATCATTTTTACTGGAAAAGATAACACAATGACAGAATTATTAAAAACGTATTATCTTCACCTTCAGTGATTTATTAGTACTATTGGTTTGGTCTTGAAGACCTTATAGAAGGTCAAGCACATGCCTAATGCAGCAAAATTTGTAACTAGATGATAACTTAAAGCCCAACCAGGGATCCTGTTTACACCTAAACCATGGTATGATTCTGTCTGGTATTCATAACCTATTATGAAAATTAGCAACTGGAAAGAACAGAAAAACATAAACATATATGAACAATTTAGCATCCACTTGGAGAAACATAAACTTATACGAACAATTCGGCCTGGTATTCATGGTATGATTCAGTTCATCCACAGAAATCTAATCACGAATCAATAAGGATTGAACTCAAACTTACATATAAACAGATAACGAATTAAAGGTTGAGGGATTGACAGCTAGGTCGTTCCCTTATTGGTTCATCAAATCAGAATTAATAAGCTGTGAAACTTCATGGGTATACCAAAGAAACCAGAAAATCCAGATTAACTCAAGATCTATGAGATTAAATTCAATTAGGAGAAACCAACACAGCACCCAAACATAACAGAGCCCCGTAAATCTTAAGCCTAAATGTCTACTTATAAATACCATACAAAATTAAACCCTATCAAATTAATAGAAACATATATATATATATGTGAAGATGTACATAAATCAAACTCAAAACTAAAATTCATACAAATATAAAGATTAGGTTTAAAACGAGTTACCGAAAAATTGAATTTTCCTTCTAAAATATGGGTTTTGATTATGAGATGAGTTCAAGAGATCTCATAAATCAGATTGAGTTTAAACCCTATCTAAGAACAGAAAAAAGTTAAAATGAAATTTCTTAAGCTCATTCTTATAAGAACCCATCTCACAAATCAGACTGAGTTCAACAGATCTCATGAATTCCGTTTAATTTCAGATAATATTTCTTTTGATTTGGACAGATTGAGTTCGATTTCAGGAGATTTCGAAGAGAAAAATGGGAAGGAGAAGAAAAAAAAAGTATCAGGAAAAATAAAAAGTGAGAGGGTGAGACTTGAGAGGCGGAGGAAAAATGAAAAGAGATTAGGTTTGAATAATTTTTTCTCTCTCTTGTAAGGTTATATATGAAAACCTAATAACTCACGTGAGAGATGCATACTTGGTCAGACTTGCTTTGAATGCATTTTTTTCCAAAAAAATGCTGCTGGTAGGGGTCGAACATACGACTATAGGTTGGCTTAGTAAGTGTGTAGACCACTGGTCCATGAGCTGTTTGACGATCACTTGTTACATAGTTTCTACATATTCACTTTTACGGATGAAATCATAGCACCCACTTGGAATTTACAATAAACAGATTTATTTTTAAAAGTTAACAGGTGCCGTATTTTGGGTGCCGAACTTGGATCCCTCAAACGAATTATACACGTACGTGTTCCGTTCCGAACTATCGCCGAATCACGATCCGTTGACCGAATAGTGGATAGAATTTTCATTTTTCCAAAACGAATAATACCACAGGTTCAAAGATTACTAGAGTTCGGATGAACTGGGGACGAAATATATCAGAATTGAACATCACAGGTTCAAAGATTACGAGAGTTGGACCTGAATTTCTCGTTCGGATGAACTAAGGACGAAATATATCAGAATTGAACATCACAGGTTCAAAGATTACGAGAGTTGGATTTTCACATTCTGTAATATTTATTACACTTAATTCCACTAAGGGTAATATGGTCATTTTCATATTTTGTAATATTTAATTTTCCTATTGCCGATAAGGGTAGTTTGGTCATTTTCACAGTCTCCATAATATTTATTGCACTTATTTCCAATAAGGGTGATATGGTCATTTTCACAGTAGATAATATTTACTTTATTTATTTTTGATAAGGGTAGTCTGGTCATTCTCACAGTCTCCATAATATTTATTGCACTTTTTTCCAATAACCGTAATATGGTCATTTTCACAGTATGTAATATTTACTTTATTTATTTTCAATAAGGGTAGTATGGTCATTTTCACAATCTACATAATATTTATATTTCTAATAAGGGTAATATGGTCATTTTCTCAGTCTGTAATATTTACTTTACTTATTACACTTAATTGGGTAGTCTGGTCATTTTCATTGTCTCCATAATATTTATTACACTTATTTCCAGTAAGGGTAATATGGTCATTTTCAAAGAGGGTAATATTTACTTTACTTATTTTCGATAAGGGTAGTATGGTCATTTTCACAGTCTCCATAATATTTATTGCACTTATTTCCAATAAGGGTAATATGGTCATTTTCACAGTCTCCATAATATTTATTGCATCGATAATAACGAGGTGAGAAAAGGAGGGTCCCACCGAAGAAAAGTAGTCGTGATTCAACTAGGTAACACAGTCGCGGTGTGGGTTGATGATTCGGGGATATAATCGTAATTAAAAAATTTATACAACGACCGTTTTTAACGCTCTAATTTATGCTCCGAAAATTTATTATATCTACGACCGTCTTGACCGGTCCACGGTCTGTTGAACGCTATTGAGGGTCGAGGATGTGGGTCATTAAAACCCCTTTTCCACTAGTGTTAGGGGATAAATAATCGTTTCTTGACTATTTACATAAGTAGAAAACACAAGACCTTGCGGAGGGATTCCGTGGAGCAATTGTGTGTGAAAGCAACGTTAGCAAGTGGACCTTGATCTAAGAGTCTAACTACTAATATCAACCTAATAAATTCATAAATCTTAATGCGTTTAACTAAATTACATCCTGGGTGATCTACTACTAGGTGGTTTGGTGAATAGAATCCGGTAGGCGAGAACTTCCGTATCCGGTGATATAAGGGATTTTGGGGTTAGCACTGATCTAGCTTCTATACCTACGGTTGGTGATAATCTATGACTAATAACAAGTGGAAAAGAATATAACTTTAATCATTGTTTTGCAGCGAAGAAGGATTCCTTGATCTATTCTCTCTTATTGAATTCAACTTACACTTTTAATTACTTTGTTTATTTCTTTTGCTTTATAAATTTTACAACCAATACCCCCCTTTTATGACAATTTTACAACTAATAATCTCTTGCTCCTCGTGGGATCGATCTTGACTACCCTATATTACTTGTTAATTAGGTAGTAACATATTAATTAATTTGTTGTGGTTACGACACGCATACACAATGGCATGGTGGAACGTGCAAGGACGGTTAGGCGTGGTGGGGCCGCGGCAATGGATCGAATGGCTTGGAAGGGGGGCCGCGACAATGGCATGGTGGAATGTGCAAGGGCGGCCAGGCGTGGTATGGCCGCAATGATGGAGCGAGGGCTTGGCCGGATCCGTGGCAAGGTGAGGCGCTGTCTAATGAGATGAGGCATGCATAGGCGGCTTGACACGGTTATCATTTGTCTTTGATGTATGACTTATTTTTGTTCGACGCCCAAGGGGAATTCCTTCCTCTCTTTTTTTTCAAACATTAAAGTATCGCGCCCTCCCATCCCGCTCAACTTTCATTAGGGTTTTGATGAGGCATTTATTTTTTAGGCTGGTTTCCCGGCTGTGATTCCGACATGTTTCACTTTTTCATCCTGCGTTTCTCCTTCTTCCTTTAGGGCTTCCATAGTATTTACGCCTGGTGAAGTTGTATCGTCTTCCCAGTTTTCAACAAAGATTTCTTCTCATCAAGTCCAACTTACATCATATCAATCAGAAGAGAACCTTCCTTGAGTCGACCAGGTTCTCCAGCCAAACGTGATAGGCTTGATTCTCGCTATAAGTCCCTCATCTGAGTCATTCGGGTTAATAAGGTCATACATGTATGTTCTTATTAATCAACATAATTTTCATTATTTTACAATGAATAATGAAAGTTCTTCTTATGTGTAGAGGTATCCTGTTGGAGCATGTATTACCATTATTGATGAACATGACTTGGTTACCCCTTTTTCTTCAAGCTCAATCTTTCCAGCCGCTGCAGATCTGGAGAATGCTGACTTAGGAATTTTCTTGCCATGAGTATCCCAATGCAGGCTTGTTGTTCGGAACCCACATGAGGTGCCTTTCTTCTAACTACCGGAACGTTGGGGGGTTCCTTGTGCGAAAAGAATTCGTAACTCTTTCCACAAAAATATGGAAGATATATGGCCATATTGCCACCAGGAACGTGGTACAGTATTGTTCGTCTGCTTTTGTTTCTATTGTGAATTGTCTCCTTCCAATGGTTGTTGAAATGGAGAATATGTCTATCCGTGTTGTCGCGGAAGCATCTATTCAAAATTTGGAGAACATGGTGTCTACCTGTGAATATCCGAAGTTCAACGTTAGTTGGTTGCGTCATCGTCTTGAAATTGTGAACATCGACATGGCTGGCATTCTTGATGGCGTGGTCCATGCTACAAAAGTTATTCTGAAATAGGAGAAAGCCTTGGCCGTGGAGTCACAGAAGGTGGAAGAGTCAATCCGGAATTTGAAGAGCAAGACTAAGAGGTATCAAAGTCGTTTGAAGATGATGCTTTCTAGAGATTACCATCTTTTGAACGGGCTTTTTTGAGTTATGTGGTTGTGATATGTTTGAAAGAACAAGAGAACTTTGTTGATTTGCTTCAATCAAATGAAATAGAAACTCAATACGGTATGGAAGAAAGTGAAAAGATGCCTGAAAATCCGTGCTTGTGATACGGTGGGGTGAGGCGGTGTTCAGGCGTAGTATGCCTTTAGCCATTTCCCGTTGATGACCGTTTCCAGTTTTCCCCCATCCTTCTTAATGACTTTGTAATACCCACTGGTGTATGCTTTCGTGACTATATAAGGACCTTCCCATTTCGCGGATAATTTTGGTGTCGATGCGTCTTGCTGGATGTGTTTAGCATCCTTCAGTACCAAGTTTCTTATTTGAAATATTCGAGGTTTCACGGTCTTGTTGTATGCTCTGGAAACCCTGTTTATGTATTCCCGTGCGTGTTCTTCCGCTTTGGCCCTCCTGGAGTCTACAGTGTCCAATTCCATAACCCTGGCACTTAAGGCTTCAGCTTCATTCCATCGAACTCCGCTTGCTTCGGCAATCCTGGCTGATGGGATTTTAATTTCTGCTGGGAGGATAGCGTCTGCGCCATAAACAAGACAATAAGGAGATACCCCAGTGGAACTTCTTGGTGACGTCTAGTACGCCCAGAGAGCCATGTGAAGTTGCTCATGCCATGTTCGAGGATTATCGTGTACTGTCCGACTAAGGATTCGAATCATATTTTTGTTGGTGCTTTCAGCCTGCCTGTTCCCTTGAGGGTAGTATACAGTGGAGAAGACTTGTTTAATCCCGTATTCTTCGAGAAACTCTCGTACTTTCCTATTCTTGAAAGGGGTGCCATTGTAGGTGATGATATGTTTAGGAACGCCAAAATGGAAGATGATGTACTCCTTAATGAATGTCGCAATTGTGGTTCCGTTCGTTCCTCGTAAAGATATGGCTTCGACCCATTTGGTAAAGTATTCGGTTGTTGTTATTACATACTCGTGATGTTTTGAGGATGGTGGGTTGATCTTCCCAATGATGTCGAGTCCCCAGCTATGAAAGGGCCATGGACCGCTTATTGAATGCAGGGTGGTTTCCGGTACATGAATAAGGTGCCCGTGGACCTGAAATTCCTTGCACCTCTGTATGAAAATAGCTATGTCATCCTCCATGGTTGGCCAGTAGTCCGTCTCGTTTATTTGGAGAAACAACTTCCGCTTCCCTTGGTGTTATCCTTTGTGCATCTCCATCAACATGATTGGGACCTCTACCTCGTTCAAACATCGCAGAAGACTCCCTCTAAAGCTTTTGCGATATAAGATCCCTTCGTGGAATATGAACCTCTTGGACCTTTCTTTTATCTTGGATGCCTCGTTCTCATTGGTGGGGAGTATCCGTCGCGAAGGTAGTTGATGTATGGATTTTTCCAGTCCCCGGTGTGACCAATGTTGAAAATTTCTAATTGATGCGGCGGCGCTTGACAGTTGGAACAGGTTCTTTGAAGTAACCGAACTTGGACCTCCATCTCTGGAAAATAATATCCAAGGCGTTGTAAACGACGATAGAGGGTTACCACCAATGTATGTCCGCAAACCTCACCATGGATGCGATTGAGATGTTATTATGCTTCATCTTCTCCGAGGCATCTTAACAAAGAGCCGTCTGGATTTCGATGATAGAATACCCCTCGAAGCATGAAGAAATCACGCAAATTTTTAAGACTGACCTTTCCTTGAAAGAGGTAACTTCTAAGCTATTGGATAATCGGTGTTCTCCAGTCATCAACTTTATATTTTTCAGGTTGTAAAAGCCACGTTGAAGCCACGGTCCTTCTTTTCACCGTCAGAGTTTCCTCAAGGCCTTCAAATCGTATTTTCGATGCTAATGTTGCTAGGAAGTCGGCATGTTGGTTGTTGCCGCGCCCGATATGGGCTATCATTGCGTCGGCGAAGTAGTTCAGCAGTTTTTGAGCTTCGGATCTATATGGGGCTAAGGTTACCTCCTTCAGCGCGTATACTCCGTTTACTTGGTTGACCAGTAGTTTAGAGTCCCTTCTTATTTCCAGACGTGTGGATACGGCTTGTTTAGACAAGGATAACCCAATGAGGAAGGCTTCATACTCTGCTGAATTGTTGGTGCAGGGGAAGTCTAGCTTGAAGAAGTATGAGAAAACTTCACCAGTTGGAGATACTAGAACCACTTCGGCTCCTCCCGTGTCGTTGTTAGGGGTAGAGGAGCCATCGAAAAACAATATCCAGGTTTCCTCTTGGATGAAAGAGATTTACGGAAAGTCCCCAGGGAGGTATTCGCGTAATGTTACAACATTTTCTCCTGGAAATACCACCAACAAATCTGCAACTGCTTGTCCTTTGATGGCACTCGGGGAAGCACATATTATGTCGAATTATGACATCTGGAGGAGCCATTTGGCTGGCCTTCCTATCATAGCAGGTTTTGAGAGGAGGAACTTCATAGGATCGGATTTGGATATCAGTACAACTTTATTGGACAACAGGTAGAGCCTGAATTTCTGGATGGAGTAGACCAAGGCTAGGCATGCCTTTTCTTCTTTGGGATACCTTAGTTCGGCATCTCTCAAAGTCCGACTGAAATAATATGTGGGATATTCAATCCGTTCGTCATCTTCTTGGGCGAGGAGAGCTCCGACAGCAGTGTCACTGAAAGCGGTGTAGAGGTGTAGTGGTCTTTCTTGCATGGGTGATCTCATGACGACCGGGGAAGATAACGTTTGTTGAATCTTTCGGAATGCTTCCTGTTGTAACGTGGTCCAAATAAAGCTTGCCCCTTTCTTTAGTAAGGGGGTAAACGAAGCAATAAGTTGAGCCAATCCGGGTATTAAGCGGTGGATGTAGTTTATTTTTCCCATGAAACTCTGGAGTTCCTTCACGTTCCGCGGTGGTGGCATTGTGAGGATGGCTTGCGTTTTGGTTGGGTCAACTTTGATCCCCTCAGCGGTTACTTGGAAGCCTAGGAACTTGCCTGAGGAGACACCGAAAGAATACTTTAACGGATTCATTTTTAGCTTGTATTCGCGATACCTTTCAAACACCTGCTGTAGAATCCCTATGTGGGATGCCCGAGTTTTTGAATTGACTATTATGTCATCTACATAATCCTCAACTTGCTTGTGCATCATGTCGTGAAATATGGTGGTCATGGCGCTTTGGTATGTGGCGCCAGCATTTTTCAAACTTAAGGGCATCACAATATAATAAAAGTTTCCGAGAGAAGTTCGGAAAGCCGTCTTGCTTGCATCATGCTCATACGTCTTTATCTAGTTGTAGCCGCTGTACCCGTCCATGAAAGAAAACATGTCATGCCCATTGGTGGCATCTACCAACATGTCGATGTTGGGGAGCGGAAAATCATCTTTAGGGAAACATTTATTTAGATACCTAAAATCAACACAACACCTGATTTTACCATTCTTCTTTTTTACCTGAACTATATTTTCCAACCAGGTGGGGTGATGGATTGGTTTGATGAAACCAGCCACCAATAAATTTTGAACCTCCGCCTTAATTTTTTCTTCAATATCGTGTCGGAATTATCTTTGGGTCTGCTTGACCGGCTTGGATCCAGATATCACATGTAAGTGGTGAGTAACCTGCTTCTCGTCCAGGCCAAGCATCTCCTCGTACGTCCATGCGAACACGTCTTGATATTCCTTGAGGAGGTATACTATATTTGTGCTCTTGTGTGTATGTAGAGTCGAGCTTATGGAGATGGGTCGTGGAGATTCCTCGTTTCCGTATTAACAAATTCAAGATCGTCCATGGTTGAATTGGTGCCGTCTTGCAGCTGTTGTGGTACGTCAGGTATCTCCTCTCATTGCTCGTCACCAGGCTGGCATTCTATTGGGCGAAGAGACTGTGTGGTAGTCTCCCCTGTTAATTGCTAACATCAGCGTTGATATACAGTTTTCCTTTTTTCGTCGTGACCCGTAATGAAAAACCGTCCTCGCTTGGTTGGAACCAGACTCTGGTCTTGTGGATGGAGGCGAGTGCGCCTCTCTTCTAAAGGTGTGATGTAAGGATGAGTTTCTCCGCGGGGTTGTGTAGGACTATCGCTTTCTTCAACGGTCGTCCATTTCGGCAGTGGGGTGTGACGAGCCTTTTTGGTTGTGACTTGCGGCCCTTGTCTTGGTTCAAAATTTTCCATGCCACAGATTGGCGCACAAGGAGATGATGACGTTGCGATGCGAATGACTTCTCCGTTTAGCGTAGTTTTCAAGCACTGGTGGTATTTCGAAGGAATGATCCTGTTGTCGTGGAGCCATGGTCTCCCAAGTATCATGTGGTAGTCCGGCTCCTTTTTAATTACTTCGAATCTTACTTTTGACTGGACAAGTCCTACCGATAGATTCAAATTTACGTACCCATATGTATTGGTTCGGTTACCTTCGAAATCGGTCATGGTAGTAGGTTGTCGTGTAACCTCGCTTGGTCGTACTTTGGCCGTTATGAGCGTCCTAAGGGTGACAACATTGGAGGACGCTCCTGTGTCGACGAGGGCCTTTTTAAATTGCACGTTTTTTATTCGATATGTGATGTGTAGGGAGCGGTTATGGCCTTCCTCTGCCATCATGTCATCGTCGGTGAACGTAATATTATTAATGGACGAATCCTTCCTTTTTGTTGTTTACGAGCATGGAGGAACCAAGGGCACGCTTAACATTATCTGATTGACGGCGTTGAACGTCTCCATCCGTTGATCCCTTGAAAGATGTAATAGTTCACATAAGGTTTCCACCAGCAAGGCCGCTTCTTGGATTACGGGTCTCTGATTGGTAATGAAGCTGTTGGATTGAGAGCACATAATTCGGGATGTCAGTCCCCAGCTCTGAAGTTTCCGAGGTAGGCGAACCACTCAATTCTGCCGTCAGGTCGATGAGGAAATCCAGTATGGCACTGATTGCATCTCTCATAGCCCCATGTTTTTGGTGTGAATCCCCTGGACCCTTACTAGGTCAATCAGCCTTGGAACTCCTTCGTTGGCGGTGTTGTTGGGCGTTGAAACGTTTCCGTTTCCCTAAGTGGAATCCGAGGACACATATTCAATCCAAAGACCAACCATCCTTCGTTGTTAGAGAAACGTACTCAAAGACAGATATTTGGACCGATAGACCGATCTCCCACTTTGGTCGCCAATTGTTTGTAGGTGAAAATGGTTTCTACTTATTTTGGTAATTGCGGGTGTGAATGTGAGAAACAATTTAAACCCTAAACAATATACTGCAAGGGAGTACTTTAGATTCGAGAGATCAATCTGTACAAGTCCGGCTTAAACCAAGAAATGGAAGTTCTAGACTTGGTTCAGTCACAAAGTGAAGGAGAAGGGTTGGTTTAGGGAGGGAAGCGAAGAGAGTGCTGAGGCCAAAATAATTATGGAAGAGTAGTACTTGACTTGTATCAGAAGATGAAAGCTTCGGGAAAGCTAGCAAGAGTTGCCTTTCTGAGTGTGGTATTTTTCCCTGACCAAAAACTTGTTGTTCTGGTGGAAATAGGTAAGTCTATTTATACAAGTCTAAAAAGAAACGTACTCTGGCCTCATAAGAAAATAAAACGGATGAGTTAAATGGGAAGAGGTGGTAACACCTGGTATTGATGGAATTGATGTTCCATAATGAAAGAGCGTTTCACCGTTGCTTCCTGCATTAACTAACCGTCTTATTCTTATTACACTATCTTGAAACGGGAATTTGTGTATGCCGCACATTGTATACCACCAAATCAATACCCTAATGAGCATCCCCCAGTTTGTGTTGATGTCTCGAATGTTTATGGAAAACATGTAGCATGTTGTTGTGGCTTGGAAAGTCAAGCTCGGGAAACTTGCTAGCCTGGTGACCTTCGACGGTCGAGATTTTGCATCTTGAATGGAGGGTAAACCGTTGATTATTGCACGCCTTCGTTTTGGTAGCCGCGTAGTGAGGGCCAATGTGGTGGCGTGCCCAAACTTAGGCTTTCGGTCCAAATGTTATCATGTGTCGTCTGGTAACCTTGGATGGCTAGGATTTTCTTCTGGGATTGAAGGGCAACCGTTGATCATTCCACGCCTTCGTTTTGGTAGCCGCGTAGTGAGGGACAACGTGGTGGCACTGCTATGTTGGCATGGCATGGTTTGGCGTGGCAAAACTTAGGTTTTCAGGCCAAAGCTTACCATGTGTCGTCTGGTAACCTTGGATGGCTAGGATTTTTTCCTGGTATTGAAGGGAAACCATTGATTATTGCACGCCTTCGTTTGGTGGCCGCGTAGGGAAGGACAACAGGGTGGCGCGTCTAGGTTAGGCATGTCATGTGGGGCCAAGGGTTCGCCTCGGGCGTGGCTAGCTTTGGCTAGGGGCGATTTTGGCTTGGCATGTGGGGCCAAGGGTTTGCCTTGGGCGTGGCTAACTTTGGCTAGGTGCGATTTGGCTTGGCATGTTGGGCCAAGGGTTTGCCATGGTCGTATGGCGTGGTTAGGGCCAAGGTAAGGGCGTTTGGCTTGGCATGATGTGACTAGCATGGCTAGGGCCAAGGCAAGGTGCGTTTGGCATGTCGCGTATAGCTTGGGCTAGGTTTGGTTTGGCTTGGCATGTGGGGCCAAGGGTTTGCCATAGGCGCATGGCGTGGTTAGGTCCAAGGAAAGGGCTCTTGGCTTGGCATGGTGTGACTACCGTAGCTAGGGCGTGGGTTTTGCATGGCGCGGCTAGATCGGGCTAGGTGAGGTTTTGGCTTGGCATAGGGGGCCAAGGGTTTTCCATAGGCACATGGCATGACTAGCTTGGGCTAGGCGCGTGACCAAGCTAGGGTTTTGGGGGCAAATGTCGCTTGGTAACCTCAGACGGCCAGGATTTGCTCCTGGGATTGAAGGGCAACCGTTGATTGTTGCACGCCTTCGTTTTGATAGCCGCGTAGTGAAGGCCAGTATGGTGGCGCGTCATGGGGCCATGGCGAGGTGCTTTTGGCATGGCGCGGTAGGTGTGGCTGGAATGGTTTGCCATTGGCACGGAGGTGCGGCTAGCATGGTTGGCATGCTTTGGCGCGGTCGGTGTGGCTGGCATGATTTGCCATTGGCACAGAGGTTCAACTAGCATGGTTGGCATGCTTTGGCGCGGTCGGTGTGGATGGCATGATTTCCCATTGGCATAGAGGTGCGGCTAGCATGGTTGGCATGCTTTGGCGCGGTCGGTGTGGCTGGCATGATTTTCCATTGGCACAGAGGTGCGGCTAGCATGGTTGGCATGCTTTGGCGAGGTCGGTGTGGCTGGCATGATTTGTCATTGGCACATGGGTGCGGCTAGCATTGTTGGCATGCTTTGGCGCGGTTGGTGTGGATGGCATGATTTGCCATTGTCACACTTGGGAACTAGGGTTTGGCTTGTCGTAACCCTAATTTGAAAAAGATACCCCGATAATTATTTAGGGACACATTAAAGGTTTCAGTAAATGTGCCTAGTAAATGTTTGTTACTTTAAATGTTGTGATATCATTGTCTGCTAGGGTTTAGTGTTTTACGATTTTAAACCTAAGCTAAAAACCACCATCAACAAATGCATAACACTTCATGCAACCATATTTTGATTTATGGAACGACTAATTTTCGTTTATGGAAAAGTGATACTTTCGCTCAGTTTTAGGAAAAGTAATATTTTCTCTATGTTTTAGAAAAAGTGATATTTTAGCTCCGTTTCAGAAAAAGTAATACTTTCACTCTGTTTTTGAACGGAGCGAAAGTATCGCGTTTTCTGAAACGGAGCGAATGTATCACTTTTTTTGAATCGGAGCGAAAGTATCACTTTTTCTGAAACTGAGAAAAAATATCATTTTTTGTGAAACGGGGCGAAAGTAGTCGCAGACAAACACCATTTTCAGATTCTTCTTCGGTTGGCCCTCTTACAGTGGTAACGGTTGTGCTAGTTAGAAATATTCGTGAATTTGATAAATTGGAAGTAGAAAAATACAAATTCGAACTCCATGAATGAGAAAGAGATCTTAATGAATGAAATTACTGAATAATTTACTTTCTAACCATACTATATATTTGGAGATAATTCATTACACTATCTAAGCTCCAAAAAAATATAAATATAAATACCTGAATAAATAAATTATGCAACGTAGAGAAGCAAACTTAAGGAATGAGATCGATCTAGATAGCTAGCCACATCGCGCCACATGATAATCAATTCGAACATTCTTCGTGTACCTATGGAGCGAGAGAAGAAAAGCATTACCATGCTATGCTAAATATGGTCAAAATATTGGAGACATCTCCCTATGATCTTCCTCAAAAACCCGTTGAGTTGCTTCATCCAGGAGCCACTTCTCCATTATTGAAAATGGAGGTTCGTTTGGATCATCTTCAATCAACTCTTGGTGATTATTCTCCAAGATCGAATCAATATCTTCAATTGTGGTAGTAGTAGTGGTAGTTGTTTGAGCTTCCACTGGTGATGCCAATGTTGGCCCATGAATCTTAGTTGAGTCTAGAGAAGATTTCTGCTCCCAACAAACCACATTACTCGTATTTTCAAATGCTAAAAGAGATTCAAAGTAATCTTCCTCCTTTGAGAGATGAGCATCGTCGCCATTACATGTTTCTTGTTCTTCAACTTTCTTAATAAGTAGCTCATCAGCATCAAGGTTATTGTTGATGGTGTTGTGGTTGTTTTTATCGGAGTTGTTGCTGACATTGGGTAGTACTTGGTCTTCTGTTTGGGTAATCTTTAATTTGAGTTTACTACTACTCAACTTTTTAGGAGAAGTTTTCATCCAACCTTCCAAGAGTCTTGAAATATTTTCTGTGCTTGAAGCATAAGTAGTAGACGAGGGAGTACTAGTACTACTACTACTAGTAATACTACTAATGAACTTATTTAGGGCCAAAGTTTGATGGATATTCAGATGATGATCACATTCTATTTCTAAGTTTCTTTTTCTATTAAAACTAATACTACTATAATCTATGTTAAGAAATTGAAAGTTCGGTGACGATGATCCCAAATGATGCGAATGAAACTTCTTCATCAATTTTTTCTTTAAATGTGTATTCCAATAATTCTTTATATCATTATCTGTTCTTTGTGGGAGATGTGAAGCCATTGCTGCCCATCTGTGTTAGTACCCCAAAAAAACAAAAACAAAAAAACAAAAAAAAAAGATTGGTTAATTTATTAAAACTTGTAGATTAGTAGGGGTACTTTACGAGAGAAATGTAAATATATGTACTTGTTGCCCCATAAACTTTGAAGAGTAATGATTGTCTGTTCTTCAAGTTCAGTGAAGTTTCCTCTCTTGATTTCTGGTCTTAAGTAATTAGTCCATCGCAACCTGCAACTTTTGCTGCATCTTAGTAAACCTTGTAATTAAAACAACAACAAACAAAAATTAGGAGGCAGAAGTTGGAAGTAGCAACAGAGAGTACTGACTACTGAGGAGAACATTCATATACTTACCTGCATTATTTGGTACTGATCTCCAATTCCCTGGTCCGTGATGTTTGATATAAGATGCTAAAAGATGGTCTTCTTCAGGAGTCCAAGGACCTTTCTTAATACCAAGTACTTTATCACAACAACATCGCGGTCTGCTTCCCATGGCTTATTGCTTTCTTTTCGTTTGTCCTCTATTTTGGTATGATCTATATATCTTTTAATCTAATGTACAACCTACCTACTTCTTAATATAAAAAATGAATGAATGTACTATCTGAATGAGTTGTGAATATAAATTCATGAGAGAGATATAGAGAGGCGGGAGGGGAGACTCATTTGATGATCTGATCTACCTCTCTGACTTCCTTAGCTTTTTCTATTAATTACATTCTTATCAAAACAAATTAAATTCAGTCAAATTTATACTAGCTACTGAGTTGATTTCTATTTTCAATGGTTCTAGGCAGACTTCCTTCACATACACAGCAAAAATCGTTTGCTCTAATAGAAAATGATGATAAAAGCTTTTGGGAATGAATGCGACGTCCCACACGAAAAATAATCATATAGGGGCTAAATAAACTAGGATCGAGGATAAGAGGGGGCAAAATAAAGAAGAAATCTGCATAATAAACCCAACTCAAAAGAGTTTTTCTTGGTGCTGCCAATTTGCCAAAGAGTTCTTTTTACTGGTTTAGCGGAAATCATATGAATACGACATTTTATCCCCATAAAATTCCCGACTGATCAGAGGGAGTGAGGCCCATCTTAACCATTTTCTAATCCCAATGTAGAGAAATGCTACGAGAGACCACGTGAACCCCTCTCGGGATATTTTAGTTATTATTCTCTCGATGTGTCTAACATCACCGGGTTAGATACAACAATATAATAGTAACGGTGTTCTTATCAAAAAGAAAAAGGAAAAAAGTTACGGTAATGGTGTTATTAACTTAGTATATATGCATGGATTGTGTTCTTTTTTGGATTCACGTGGATCATGCGGTACGTGCCTGCGTTGCTGTTTTTCATCATCGGATGATTCAAATCATAAGGTTTAGGAACGAAAATGATATATATCCACCACCCCCTTCCCCCGCTATGTGTCAAGTGTCTGTTAGTTAAATCTAATAATAATGGAACCCTCTGCTAATCTCAATCCAGGGATTAAGGGCTAAGAACGATGACACCTAATAGGAGAAGGGAGCAGGGGAAGGGTAACACTTCCTGTTCAGAAATTATATGAAGGGAGTTGATTTTTGTGTTTTTGTTTCTTGGAGTACCATTGTGAAAATTAAGTCTTGTATGATTGGATCAATACATTAACCCTAAAAAAGTTACTTGATGATCAGAACAACGTACAATATTTCTGGCAGTAGATTTTATGATCCATGAAATTCCACGGTATTGTACCTTTCTTTAATTTTACGATGTTTCATGTATATAATTTTGCGTTAATGATTTTTCGTTTTTAACCTTTTATGTTACCAACAGTGTATATGTTCGGTAAATTCATATCAAGCCAAACATCTTCTGAATTGTATGTCCTCTACTCGAATGTAACCGTAATCTCAGTAATCAAGTTACCATTCTAACCGGCGAATAATTAAAAGATAATTTAGTTACCGGCAAATAATTAATTATAAAGAAAAAAAAAAAAAAAAACCAAAGTACTCTAGTTACCATTCACACCGGGAAAAAGTTAATTAAAAAAAAAAAAACAAACACAAACTACTTTTGAGTCTCATGGATATGGCTTCGGTGTTTTAGCCTTCACCACCATGGGAGAGTTAGGTAAAGATACTATAGTATTTTTAAAGCGACTCAAGAATTGTCTTGCGAACAATGATGCCAATTGTGACTTAGGTAGATTTTTATTTCATAGAGTTGGAGTGGCAATTCAAAAAGGTGTGGACGCTCAGCTTGTTGCTAGGTTGCCCACCGTTACGTGTAACCTTGATTTTTCTTCTTATGAATTTGATTTTTCTTCTTATGAATATAGTTTTTTTTTTCAAAAAAAAACACAAACTTCTCTAGCTACCAAAAGTTTTGATACAGAAAAACAAGAGTAAAATATGAGACCAAAAAATGATACTCCCTCCGTCCCCTATTTAAACTCCGCCTTTATATAGGTGACAGAGGGAGTATTTTGAACCTGAACATTTACTGATATATATATATGATATCTGGACTATCGTGCCAAAATTACTGTCTCTGAGGCAACTTTTGGATGACAAACGGATTTTTTGTGGTAAAGAACAGCGGGATCGATATAAGGGATACCAGATTTCACAGAAAGATCACACTCCAGAGACCTAGAACTGTTTTGATATTGACAACTCTCCTTAAAATCTGACATCCCTTTTCGGTGGTATCAAATATCAATTATGAAGAACAGTGTGTGAACAGTTTTATTGACTAGTTAAAATTAGAAATCTGACTTCAACTTACGGGCCTACGGCCATAAGTGTCTGGCTGAATTATAGGTGGATAACAGAGTACGGGCGATGCATCAAAGTTCATCATTAAATAGAGATAAAGATATCACAGTGCATCAGGTGTCGTACAATAATGGTAGCTTTTATGATGAAAAGCTAGCTGGTCGAATTCTTATTGTTTAACTTGAATCACAAAATCAAACCCTGGCCTTCCCATCTAGCTGTATTCTCAGATTTGCTTACCACTATAACAGTGACACAGTTCAATATGACGATAATATAATTATTGAAAATAAATTTACAGTAGTAAAAGCCAACAGTGATGTGCAGGTACAAGATAAACAAGAAGGCTCGTTTAAAATAGGAAAGGAGCATATCACTGAACAAAACCAAGGCTACAACCAGTTTCTCTCTTATGAGGGTTTTAAACCATGGAGAATCAGCAACATAACATTAAAGAAACTGAGCAAGTATTTCCAGTCATTGACCACCAAGCAAATAACCCAGAAAGCAGTTCTCTCAGGCAGGTTGGTACGTAATGTTTAGTCAAAGCTAATTTTTGTTACTAGTTGGAACGAAATAATAATATGTTCAACTAATTTGTATCAGGAAATGTGGTGTAAACATCATTTTATGCATCCACAATCTAATACTGCTAGAGTTCTGCAGCATACAATTACCAACTCAACTGCTTGTTTTACACTGCAAGAACTTCACTACTTTAGGAAGATTCAGGATTTTTGTGAATGGTTCGTGGCAATTACCCTCAGAAGCCCCAACAATAATGTATGAAATGACACTTTCAAACACTATCAATCCAATTTAAACTTTCTCCTCAAAACAAAATTTCAGAAACAACATGTGTTCCCAGGTGAAAGTAAAAATAAGTCGGAAGAATAACAAAATACTAGAACAACATATCAGCCTTCGTGACTCACCAGGATGGTGACTGCTATTTTTATGTATTGACTGTCATACAAATCATTATGTATGTTGTTGGTAGTGGTGGTGGAGTGCATGCTGAGATTTCACATTCCTCCAGTCCACCCCTCTGGATAAATAAACTGTTATACATAGAAGAATGCCAAAATGACAACTCTGAGAGAAAAAACTTCAAGGAGATCGGGTAGACTTCATATTTTTATTCACAAGACAAAAAAAAAAAGGATCACGTGGATGAGTGATGTATAAACAAACAACTAAGAGGCAATTAAAACGGAGAACATGACCCTACTTTTCAATCTCTGATTTGGTTCATTTATCTAATGAGAAGTAGTGATAAGGAGGTTAGTATTCATTCAGCTAGTTGTGTTTTCCCCTTATGAAAGATTCATTCAGTGCCACTACAGTATTCCTAATCCCCTACCTGTTAATATTCTATGCATTATACTCCCTAACATGCTAAAAAGATGATAGATATCCAAAATAAAAACAGATGCAAGTGTTAACATATGATTCCACCATCTCCACTATCGCTACGACATTTTAGAAGCAGTGCAAAATTACATGCTCAGCCGCCTATAACTCCAAAAGAGATAATATCATCGAGTAACTGAACTCTAAATACAAGTTTGTAAAGATCAGATTTTCCTTTTTACGTCACCCAACATCTAGATTATGTTTTCAATCCATCTCCAAGGGTTCATCACTTTTCATTCTGAAAATAATTCTGTAGTGAAGTGCAGAGACATATACCACTATATCATAAACTTAACAATGTAGAAGGATGTACAAAAATGAACAATGTACAAATTGACTACTGATGAAGGGTGTTTGCGCATTAATACGATGTTCCTAAGTGACCAAGCAGAAACCCTTTACCTCTAATCTACACCCTGAATCTCACCCGATTCAACAAAAATGGTTAATGCATTTTTGGCTAGAAAGAAAGCTAATATAGAACAAGCTTTCAAACAGGGGGCCTAAAACAGAGTTCACGAAAGAAACTAAGAAAGATAATAAGGCTAATGAGGAACATCATACCTTTTAGTCTGAATATTGAACACCGAATACAATTGAAAAATTCTTTGTGTACATTAAAACATAACAGTGGAGCAGTGGAAGTCCATTAATCCAATGTCTTGTTGCAACAGAATAGTCAACATCCTCTACTTATATCAATCACCAAAGACTTGAATAGTCTCTTCCTTGCTTGATTTGATAGTCAACTTACAAACTCCTTAAGCAACTACTGAAAACAATCAGTCTTCTCTCGTCTATACTAGGCAACTCTACATCCCAAGCACTGAAGACCACCATTTTCCCTGTTATTGAGTTTGCCTGGCAACCAAATATAATTTCAATGACATAAAGTTACATTGCTCCCCAGAGTGTCCATAACACATTTCAATCCCAAGAGACAAACAATCTTACTTCTCTGAAACAACAGAAATATTCAAGATTTATGCACAAGATAACAAAACCCTTAAGTAAATAGGAAACATAGTAAAAACTTTAGCTATGACAATGGGCTCCTTCATTATCCATCTCATATTTGAACATCCAAATTTGATGTGTCGCTCCAAGAAACTGGTGGAAGTATTGTCGGCCTTGGTTTTAAAACAAATTCTATGGTACGCAGATGAGGAACAGAGGAAATATTGCTAGGCGGGAAAGAAGGATGACAGAGCTGTTCATATACACTAGTTATGATGTTATATGTCCAAACATACTCCTCAAATCCAAGTATAACCACATTTTTGTCAACTGGACTGAAACCTTCAACCCCAAGTTCTCTAATCAAATACTCCTCATCTGATCCATCATCAATAAGCCAAGATTTGATTTCTGCTAACCAATCATTTAGTTTAATATCCTTGTGTAGCATATACCAGTCTCCATTCAGCACCCAAACACTCAAAGTCAAACTCCTCTCCATATATTTAACCATAGTGTAACAGATCAATCCTTCTGATTCCCCTAGATATCGACTTACATAGTTTCTTTCATCACCCATCGGTCGGTCAGGCAAATTAATCAATCTACATTCATTCCCTCCGGTTCCATGGTTGGTGTTTCTATTCACACTGATAGCTACAATTATGTTGTTTCGTGTTTGAAACCAGTAAAAAACACCATTATGGGTAACATAATTGTCAGCAACGAAAAATTTCCAAGTAACATCTTCAGGACACGAAACACCATAAACATTCCATTCACCCAAATCCGAAGAAAATATTTCAACCTTAAATTCCTTCATTGCATCTTCAAATTTCGGTACACGGATAACCTCAAAACTCGCAGATTCTGAAAAACACTCATTACAAATGAAACCAGACACAGCCCGACTAATTTCTGGCGGTGGAGGAAGCATAACCCATTTTTGAGTGAGTGGATTACATACATAATAACTAGTCTGATAAAATAATTTAATTGTGCAGAGAATCAAACCATTACTTGAACTTAAAAGGTATAAACCTCTATCTACTACTTGATGTAAGAATCTAAAAGAAAACCCATTTTGAAGATCAGATATAAATCGTGAATGCAAATCAGGATATGAAAACAGTATTATTGACGTCGAATTTGAATCTTCCTGTTCATAAACATTATGAAGAAATCCCCATGGGAGTAATGAATTGTTGAGTTTATACCATTTGTTAATGAAATTAGGGTTTGAGAGAATTGATAACCATACCTTTGAAACACACCTAAATTTGTAGATTAAATGAAGAGGAAGATGAAGAAAGATTTCATACCAAATATCATCTGTTAAATCCTTTTGATTGACTGTCTTAATTGAAGAAATCTCCATTATTGATAATTTCTTGTAATTTGTTGAGCAGAAAATTGGGGTTTTATCCAAGTTTACTGTGAGGACCGGGGGCGAGGGGATATCCCTTTTTATGCTGTAAAATGTTTTATCAATAACTGTTTGATGCAACACTATTGGGCTTTTCATTTCTGTAGAGCACTATGAAGCCTAGTTTATATCCTAGTTAGCAAGTTCGCGAATGATTCGCCAATCATTCACGAATTTTTCCGTATCACGAATTTTACCGTTTTATTCGCGTACGTTTACAACTCCGAACCCAAGTCGCGTATTATGTGGCATTCCCGGATTAGTCACGAATCGTTCACGAATTTTACGTATCGCGTATGATACTCCCGCTTAATTCGCCATAAATTCTTTAGCTTTTACGTTTTTAAAGGCCCCACTTTTTGGGGTTTACTGCCTCCCGGGCATAGACGACCCAATATTAGACGTTGTTGTAATTTTTATGAAATAAAAATGACTGAAATTTTTTGAAGGTGAAGGTGAGAGAGATCTCAAACCCACTGACCAAGCATCTAAACCACTATACCACGTCATCTTGGATGAATAATGTTGTATATATTATTAATATCATCATATTAATTTTATTTTTTCTTGAAATAACTCATAAATATGCATAAAAATTAGTCTATGACCTTATAAATATAAATTATTTAGTATATATAGATACCGAATTTTCAGAGCCGAACTCACATTTATAAATCGAATTATACACGTACGTATGCCGTTCCGAATTACTGAAAAATCACGTCCCGTTGACCGAATCTTGGACCTAATCTGAATTTTACAAAACCGTATAATACTCGTACGGTTGTCGTTCCGTACGTTTTTCGAATTCCGAATTGCTAACTAGGGTTTATATTCGTATAATTCGTGATTCGCATGTATCATCCGAAGAGGGTTGTTTTTTGGCATACCAAAAAATTATCGGGCATACATTTTGTCTAGGTTCGGCTCACAAACCTAGGCAAAAAAAAAGTTGTGAGTCGAACCTTGAGTATGCCCGGTAATTTTTTGGTATGCCCAAAAACATGGCTCCATCCGAATCCGTAGTCTAGGGGTGAGCATTTGGCCCATAATCCGCGGATTTAACCGGGACCCACCGCATTTTTGCGGATGGTTTCCCGAACCGTTCGCTAATGGATTGGATGTGGATGAGATTTTTGGAATCCAACGGATCACGGATTGGGTCCGGATGCAACCTTGAAAATCCGTTGGATATCCATAACCGTTAGATTAAGAATATTTATATAATCAATGCTTATACAACAGGAGGGTTTGATGTGTCACCCAGCGGCCAGGAGACATTGGTTTTTCTAACTAGCGGTTGTGATCTTCCCTCCCTTCTCAAGATAACAATATTGATTTAGTTAATCCAATGGGTAGTCTTCCTTTGCGTCCCACGTCAGGGGTATCAATTCAATGAATTACCATATCCATTAAATAGGCAATTGATGACACTCTTATTATCTCACAATCAGTTGATCTTCCCACTCTTATTATCTTACAATCAGTTGATCTTCCTAATTCCTTAACTCCTCAGAAACCATTGGATGCCTTTCCATTCCCTCTTCAACAACAAAAGGCATTCTCAATCCAAATTGAATTTTTGGAGACTTTACAAAAGTAAAACACTCAGTCCAATCGAGAACAACATCAGTTCCACTTGAACATGTAAGTTTTATCTTTTTCCATTACATTTTTCGTCCATTGTGCTTCACTTTTCACTCATGAATTTGATTAATTTACATTTTCATGATAATGTTGTTCTATGGGTTTTGATTTTCCTTTCATGATATCAGTTTAGCCATCAATTGTTATAGATCAGATATTGTGATCCCATGGTTTCCCCCTTAATAAGTCCTTTTAACTCTCAGAATGTCAAACCCTACCGATGGAATGGTTCATCTTTTATTCATTAAATTTTTAGAAAATCAACTATTCTCTTATTCCACCTTTATTCGTTTCATAATGATCAGACATGATTTTCTGAATTATTCAACACATATGTATCTACTAAGAACCTTGAAAATCCGTTAGACATCCATAACAGTTAGATTAAGAATATTTATATAATTTTTAGAAAATATATGGATAGATTAGGAATTCTTAATGTGTTGGCTTGGATTGTTGTTCATGTGATCATGTCACTTTTATATTTATATACATATATAGAATGTGTAGGTTCTATAAGGAATCGTCTATGTTGGTTTCATCTTTTCAGTTTAAATTTTAGTTAAAACAAATCCATTGGATTATCCATAACCAATCCGTTCATCCGTGCATCCATTGGATACAAATCCGTGGATGTTAGATTGGATGCGAATGCCAAATTTGAAATCCGTAATTACTTGGATCGGATGCGGATGTGGAGAAAACCGGTCCATACCGGCCCATGCTCACCCCTATCCGTACATATCTTCCGTACTTTTGTAACCCCGACTTCCAACTTAAAACAAATTATATACGCACTATACGAACTAACGAACTATGTGGTCCGTACAATATTTTGCCACGTCATTACAAAATTATCATCTTCTATTACATTTGTTACCCTTAAAGACTTACCAACCAATCTTGCAAGCTCCTTCCCTACACCACCAACGTATATGTTATTTGCTGATTGTAGGGGCGGAAGCATGTACAGGCTCCCCCTGGCTTGAGCCACCCCTAAGAAAGGATTTTTTATTTTTTAGGTAGTAAAAGTTGGCCCATTTGAGTTCAAGCTCAGATACACCTCTAACTGAGCCAGGGTAACAATCCAACCAAAATGTACGAGGAAAAGAAAAAAAAACTTTTCTATTATGTTCATCGTGCGGGAGAAGAGGGGGAAAAAGAAACCCCAAGGTAAGGACCGTAAGGTGATTGCACTGATTTGATGTGATCTTAAGGATGAAATTCTATCAATTACTGCTTACTTTTGTGAAAAAGACTTGGGGTTTTCTACTTTTCTTAATTTTAAGTCAATTTTACCAGGGTTTGTTCAATTGAAATTTTGATTGTTATTAATTCTTTGATGTTGTAAGTGAATATGTGATTACCAAATTAGGACGGTTAGTTGACAGGATTCATGGAAATTAAATGTTCAGTTCTGATTGATTTAATTGTGATTGATAATTTGGCTAAGATTTTCTGAACCTTTTTGGTGTGTATTAAAGAAGTTTGCACAGTAGGCAGCAGCACTTTGAATCTTTAGGATAAATCACCAAATTTTGATTATGTTTTCTAGTTACTACTACTGCCAGTTATAAACTTATAGTTCATTTCTGGTCCAACTTATTTTTGTTTTTAGTAAGCTTGTGATGTGAATTAAAAATGTTACAACTCAAATTTTCAGGCTTATAAGATACAATGCCGACTCACCGTCCACCATCCAAACTCAAACGAGGAAGATTGGAAGCGTTTTACAACCTTTTTTTTTTTTGATTGGTAAAGAATGTTATGTTAATGTTAGTTTGTTAGTGTTTGAGCGGAGACTCGAACCGCTGACCTCTTGTTTGAGAGTCAGGCTCCTGACCAACTGGGCTAACACCAGATGGTTAGCGTTTTACAACCTTATACCAAAACAATAGAAAACTTTTATCATTGAACCCGGAAATTTTCTCATCTGAAGAACTCAATTACAAGAAATCAGACCTCAATCTCAAGGAATGGAAGTTACTCCATTAGAACGTGATCTGGGACTACATATTCCAATAATGCAACACGATGTTAACAAGCGTGATGAAGTTCCACGAGCATATTTGAAGTTAGGACCTTATCAACCTAAATTGGCTTATCCACTCTCTAAATTCGAAATGAAAAACCATAGGTTCAATTATATTTGGTTCGCGAGATACCCTTGGTTGGAGTAATCACCTTCTAAAGGTAGTGCATATTGTGTTCATTGTTTCCTCTTTGAAACGATCCACCAAAGAAGCCAGCATTCACTAGTGAAGGTTTCAGAAGATGGTGCTCTGTTAATAATGGATCAGATTATCCATTCCTAACTCACTCGGTAAATATTGATTATGGACACTCCACTGCCAGAGAGAATTCAGATGATCTGCAGAATTCGGCTCAAAGAATCAGTGTCTTAATGGAAAAAAAAATCAAAAGAAGATGTGAAGAGAAATAGGTTGCATCTCAAAGCAATAATTGAATATTTAATGTGTCTTGCTTTCCAATAATGTGCATTCATAGGTCATGATGAGTCACAAAGTTCAAGGAATCGCGAGAATTTTATTGAGTTGTTAAAGTTGCCAGCAACAGATTTTGAGCACTATATCTAATAGAGTTAGAAGTAAGATTCGCGAGGAAATTGGAAATGATAAATATTGTATACGTGTTGATGAATCGAGAGACGCTTCCAAGAAAGAGCATGTTAGAGCATTGCTCGGTTGAACCCACTAAGCGTTGGTATGTCAAGTTTGGTTGTCATATTTTAGAGAACCAAAACTCATTAAGAGTCGCTTGTTTTAAATGTACTAGAGTCAACTTCGTATAGGTTATCTTGACAATATTAGGGTGAGACATTACAAGTATTACAAAGACTTGAAGAAGTGAAGAAGTGCGGAGCTACAACAACAACATCATCATTCCACTTGAGGTTAGTGATATTTGAATTGAACTGTTTCATTCCCTAACATATCTTTCAAGTCGTGCATATTGAAAACATAAAACTGCGAAGCATGAACACTCTAGATATACATAGTATTAAGAAATAAAATATGAAGTTTCTTTCTTAACCATTAAACTTTGTATATAAGACATCGACATAATCATATGAATGCTATTGTGATTATGTATGGGTAGGAGGTGAGGATTTCATCATAGGGAATAATGTTTACATGTGTTCTAAGGAATTAAGTTCATGATATGTGTTGTGAACCGAAAAGGAAATCGCTAGGCGTTATTGGGGCTGTTCTTTATTGCATATCTTATGAACGACCAAAATGTGTGATTAGTATAACCGCTCATGACTTTTTTGTGTTCTTGGTAAAACTATTCACATGAGGCCTGACTTATATATTGGTATGGCTTTTATTAGTGAAACCGATCTTAAGTAATCACCTGGGTATGATCAGGTTGTGTATGTCTGAACTTATTACTAGGAAGAAGGGAACCGATCCTAATAAGAGGTGCAGTGCATCACAAGGGGAACAGATCCTTGTATGAGGTGAAGCAAGGTGATCGAATTTTAGATAGTGGTAAATAGAGTTGTCGTTCACTCGGACTTTGTTGGATTGATTTTTAGTTTTAATAAAATAAAATAAAATAAAATAAAATAAAATAAAAGAAAAGAAAAGAAAAGAAAAATTTATACAAAAAAATTGTCACAGGATGAAGAGAGTTACTGAGACTAGGATTTCGTCGAATTCAAAACATAGGGTTCAGTTTATTTATTCTCAACAGTTAAAGCTCAATAAATAAAATTAACATGGACTCTTATTTTGTCAAGGTAGATTCTCAAAAGATTAGTTGTAAATCCTAAGCATGATGTATCAAAATATTTAAGCTAATCATACCTCATCAAATTAAATGACAACCAATTAATTCAAATCATACTTCAATTTAAAATTAATGCAAAAGTCTTAAAGAGAATTAAATAATTTTACCCATGTATGAAATTTGTCTTCCTCCGTCGTTCCAATGTTTGGGTCTAGCTTCTCATGATGCAAACACACTCAAAAAGATAACTCATAACTCAAATGGTGTTTTTATTGGAGAAATAATAGAAACATATATTTTCAATGGTATAAGGGTGTTGCAAAACCCACTATTACAATGAACGATAAAACAGAAGTGCAGCAGTCACTGTTGTAAAGTCGCTGACAAACTGTTGCAACTAAAGGGAAAATACGACTGTTGTTTTACGACTGTCCTGGATAGAACAATGTTCTTCGTATTTTCTTCTTCATGCAGACTCTCCATCCCCTTCTCTGACCTTCAAGCATTCTTTTTATACCTAGTAGAGACTCAAACCTCGACAGTAAATGCCCCACAATCTCGTAATAACTCCTTTCCTTTTCTGCGAAATAATGGGAATAATCTTCCTTTAAAGATCTGTCATGCTGTTTTTTTCTTCCTTTACAGCTCTGTCACGTTGATTTTACATAGAATATTGAGATAAACTCGTCTAATCCACACATCACTCTTCCAAATATAGCCAGAAATCCCGAGTATTTCTCACCGAAAATATCTTTCCCTATTTTCGACCAAGTACTTCCCTTATTTTCTTTGTTCGTGTGCTATTAATTAGCATACACACTCCCAGACACACTCCTAGATAGATTATAACTCGAGTAGGGAGGATATATACACGTAATATCCACAAACAAACCTAACAGAACCCAGCAGACTCCCGAGTTTATCTTACTTCCATGTTTTGCCGAAAATCCTCTTACCAATCCTGTTTGTTTGATTCTAGCGGATTTACCAACCCTATTTAATCGTAACAGGGTTGTATCAACTCATTGGGGCGATTAAATCTCCTCACAAATCTCCCAAAAGCAAATCAGAAATTCTCGCTGCTAATAAAATTTGAACCTGCACTTTTCCCGTCAATTTATGTGGAAGAGAAAGGGATGCCCCATATCCGGTCCTGGTGTCCCCTTAGCATCTGTGCTGGGGTGTGAATAACAGTGGGTGCTGAGAAAAAATTTGGGCTGCACATAACCGTGTGTGCCCCTTAGCCAAATCTGGGGTCCGATTAGAAAATGTCCTCCGGGGGTCCAAATAGCACTTTTTGAGCAATTTTTTCTACACAAGTGTATTTCTTCAAAAACACCTACACAAACATAAAAACACCATAATAAGTACAAAATCAAGAACTAATAATAGAGACACTGAGGACAATTCAGACACAAAAATGTGTCTATCAAATACCCCCAAACTTATTATTTGTTAGTCCTCGAGCAAAACTAATATAGAAAATAAAATTCTAACTCACTACATGGCCCCAATGACCGAGTTAATATCGGGAGGGTTTATCGGAGGTGTACCCACAAAACCTTTACTCCAGACCCTAGCTATCTACGCAGAACCTTGAAAGGCACTAAAGAATCTCCTTGGTGGGCATACTCTCATTGACTACAGAAGGAAGTACCCTGATGCGAAATTCCAATTTTTGTACACGAGTTTGCACTCAAGCATACTAAAATTCATATATAAGTAACAGAGCTCTACTCAGATAGTTTCTGGACATCATAACCGGAGTCGACAAATCACATGGAAAGATTAAGAAGGTGGATGTAGAAAAAAAACGTAGATGGTTTTGATGTTGACTAAGGTGAACGGTGTTTCCCATAGTTTAAGTCTGAAGGCCTCTGCCAAGGTGAACCTATCCTAATGGATTGAGATACCAGTCTGACTAATATCAACACAACTGGCATATACAAGGGGACCAGTGGTCGACAATCCTAGCTCTAGTTCAACACAACTGGCATATACAAGGGCACCAGTGGTCGACTTTATTGAATTTATTTCGGTTGGTCTGATGGTCTGGTCTCAATATCTTCTCGATTTTTTTTTTAACGAAAAGAAAAATATTATTCATCATCAACAGAAAGGAGTTTACAAGAATTGGATGGGAGTCTCGCAACAAGCTGAGCTCCAACCCCTTTTTGAATGACAACACCTAATCTATGGAAAAGGAACTCTCCGAGTTTGACATTCGCATCATGACTGGCCATGTAATTACGTAATCTCTTCAGAAATTCTATCGTACCGCTTCCCAAATCCCCTAAGGTGTTGAAATCAAGAACACCAAAACCAAACCCCTGAACTGAGCACTTTTCGAGATATTTAACATTTTTATTGGCCACATCTTTAGAAATTGCTTTCCCTGGGGTAAAAGATGATACACCTTTACATGTGAGAGGAGAAACACCCATTTCGTCCAAACACATGTTATGTACATTAATCCAGTTATAAACTAGTATATCTTCGGGTCTCAATGCCGAGCCATCATCGGATGTTAGCCCTAAGACTACTTCCTTCATAGCTGGGACTCTTGCACGATAACACATATCCGCAAAGGTGTCACGAATAAGGTCATGACGAAATTTGAGACCAATCCCTTTAGTGCAGTGTACATCACATCCCTATAAATATCCATCTCCCATCCACATGCAGAACGTACATCACCCACCTCAAAAATGGGGATACCCAATCTATAACACACAACCGACCGAAACTGCCTAGGTCCAATATGTTGGTTCAGTCCATCGATGGGTACATCCAATAAATAATCTTAAGCGTGCTTAGTATTGTTGCATTGCAGTAAAACTGTATCACGTGCATACATAACAAAGTTAGTGGGAAGTTTCTTCATCACAACATTAAAATATTTAATCGTCAGGGAATTCATAGAAAAGGGGGCGATCTCATCAATGCTAAGTGGTGAGTCTACAATATCACATACCTGGTTAAACGCACTAAAAGCACGGCCAAGACTGGGGCTCAAACCATTCACATAGGAATGCCGCAAGATGTTGCGTTATTGAGAAACTGTCTGTGTACAAGATGCCATATAACAATATTGCATCTTGTCCTTCATGGTATAAACTCCTATCCCCCCATGTTTGATAGGAATGGTATCAATTCTCTGTTGAAGCAACCCAAAACCAGGCCCATCACCTACAAGAAGTTTCCGTAAGTATTCGAACAAGTTCTCATCATACAACGGTTGAGAATCAGACAAGTATTCATGCTTAGTCGTGCGCAGAGAAAAGTAAAGTTTAGAGACTCCACTGCAGTTCCGTAAGAGTAATATCTCACATTGCGGATCTTCAAGCTTCTTAATAGCTTCCATCAGACCCAAAGTCTTATGTACCCTACTAACAACCAGGTCCTTGCAAAATTATGGATCTGAACTAACCGGGCCATCAAGTAACTTCACACCTTTTGTTGGCATGCTGATCCCATCAGGAAAAACCTCTGCAACTAAACCCCTCGCGTCAATAACCGTCCAGTAAATCTCCATCTTAGATATATTAAGGTGCAAACCAAGAGAGGGACCATGTTGTTGAATTATTTGTAGGGCTTTAGAGACCATCATAGTATCACCAATCAGCATACCGTCGTCAAGATACCAGGCTTGAAGCTCTAGAGTACATTGATTATCAATTTTGTGAACAAGGGGGTGGAGTGTTAGAGCGAACAGGAGGGGACCAACGGGATCACCCTGTTGTACACCATGCACCAAGAATAAAGTATGATCCAAATAGTAAAGATGTGCAGGATTGGAGTAGCAAAACTCCACCCAATAAGCAATAGAGGGGCACCTTAATCTAACTTACTTGAGCATTGCAGATCTGTCGACTAGATTGAAAGCATTAGAGAAACCCACCATTAGCATCGTACGTGAATCGGTCTCGCCATACACTTCAAATAAACGATTAGCCGAGCGAAGAATAGACTCACCACTATATTGTACACCAACACCAAACTGATGGTCGCTTAAATAGGCTTCCATTTCTTTCCCCACATGAGTGGCTGCAACTTTAGATACCAATCTCCTCTAAACAGTGCCTACGTCTATAGGACGTAAACCTCCATCTGGTTTTAACAAAGGTGTGAGTGGATCAGATTCAACGAACACTCCCAACTCTGGTGGACAGTTTCCAGCCAACCAAATATTCACAATTTGTGTTATAGTGGATACCAGCTCGTATGCCACAGCTGTTGCTGCCCCACTAAGTTCTTCAATCATATATTAAACCGTCTCTTCCATAAGAAGTTCCCTTGGGGAAACTTCTAATCCTTCCCAAAACTAAATCATGAGTGGTCGTAAGAGCATATTAGGAAAGGGGGATGGAGGGGGTTACCGGTGGTCTGGAAGGTGGATGTTTGCTCCATAACTCATTCAAAGTATCAACGTTGGCTGGTGCAACACCACTAGAAGTAAGTATACGGATGGATGTTGTGTACATTCCGTAACTAATCTTCTTGCGGCATAAACATAAGTTGGAAGATTCTTTCTTTTTCTGGCTGTGTGTCTCTTGCTTCCTTTTTTTGTTATTACGCAATTCCTGCAAGGATTCATGTTACTCTAAAGCATGTTGAACCAAGATGCTGCAACCATTCATTTCAGCCCAAGTAACCAATGTAGAGTTAATGGAAGCTATCAATTTATTTATTTTTTCCTTTTATTTCTTCGATGGTATCTCAATCACTCTATTTCACCTAGCAATAGTAACAATTTGATTTGTGGGCCCCACCAAATCACTTAAAAACATATTTTAAAAAAATAAAATAAAAACAGAAGTCAAAAGGATTCAACGAGATATGGCGAAACTACCATGTTTTTTTTTCTAACACCTGAGCTCTGTGCATTTATGAATAGACTCTATAGATGTTTCTATCTAATCAAATTGGTTCCTCAACTCCTACAACCAAGATGTTCCCATCCACTTAGATTAGTTAGTGCCAACCTTAATAAGCATACATTTCTAGACTCTGGAGTTTATTTATGCAACTAAAAAATTTCTCCCATACCCCCAAACTTAAATCTAACATTGTCCTCAATATTCTAAAGATGAAATTAAGAGCATGAACAAGGAGAAACTGTTACCACTTGAAGAAAAAAGTAAGGAAAGATATTACCGTGTTGCATGAGCATGGGTTACCTTCCAAGAAGTGCTAATTTTAAAGTCTTCAGCCAGACTAAGAAAGGATTAGTCACCTTAGAGAATCATAAAGTAATAGCCGGAATAACTGCAGATCACCAAAACCAAATAAGGCTATCACAAGTAAAAGGAATCTGCAACATGCCAAGAAAATTAACATATAAAGCACACCCTTGTCTAGTTTCCTGTTTAAAACAACTATATATAGCTGTGGTTCTGGTTCCGATTTCTATAATTGGGTCTAGATAAAATATTTTCATGGGTTGCATTTTCTCATAAATTAGATCCGAATGTTCAGGTTCTAGAGTCTGGAGAAACTGAAATAATAACTTAGAAGCACATAATAAAACCTAAATAATTGCGGATCCTTAAAGTCAATCAAATTTGACTTACAGAGCTGAGCAAAGAGAGAATGTTGATCTTCCTTAAAATAAATGTGTCGACCCTAATCTCTTAAAGTAATTAGGTTTAATCTCAGAACTTAATAATTGACACATCTGAAACTTATACGTCCCCACAATTGGTTGAAAAATATTTGGTGGGAAAACAAAGTCAATTAGGGTATTATCTCCTGGGTAAACCACATCAACCTGTGGATGGGTTTCTAACAACTGAAATTCTTCCTGGACATTATTAGGTTCGGGAGAGCTAGTATGAAGGTAATATGGAAAAATAGTTGAGGCACATATATCAAGTCCCAAGTGAGAGACATTTCTAAGAGTTAAAGCACGTGGAGAATGATAATCACCCCCAAACTTAGAGTTTTCAGGGTCTCTAGAAATACTAGTCACAACTTCCCTAATTTCTAGGTCATCAGATTCCTGGAAATGGTCAATTGATTCTTCTAAGTCAGGTTCATCCTCACTCATCTCTACGAGTTCATTTTCTTTTTCTAAGTCTAGTGTTTCTAAATCACTAGACTCTAAAACAATATTCTCGGAATAAACTCGTTCCTCAAAACTATCACCGGCTTCGTAAAAAGGAAATACTACATCGTCTAAAACAGGGCTATTTCTAGTAAAATCCTCATCCTTTTGAATAGGTGAATAATTATTAAAATTATTTGGATTTAAACCAGAATATTACTATCATTATAAATCTCAATTGGAGTAACAAATTCCTAATCACTATGCCTAAAAGCTTCAGATTCTTCTTTAAGATTTTCCTCATCATAATCATAATAACATGAAAATGGTTGAACCTCATCTACACAAGTAGTGTTACCAATTCTATCCTCGTCATCTTGATAAAAATTATCCTCATTTTCAAGGGTAATATTGGAAAGAATGTATTGACAATTATGTGTAATTCGAGAAATTCTTTATTCCGTCTCTAACTCAAGCCTATGTGTTGACTCAGCAAACTCAAGTGTTATCTCAGTTAACTTACATGTTGACTCAGCTAATTTCTTGAGGTTATCTTCTAAATAAGGTTCACTCATTGTTACAATTATTTCATCCATAACTAAGTCATTTGTGTCCGCTAACTTATGTGTCAACTCAAGTAATTTACGCGTTGACTCAAGTATCTTACGTGATTCATCTATAGGAGGGGAATTATAATAATTTTGTTGGTATGACCGGTGGGCATGTGGATAGTAATTGGTCTCACCATGGTATAGGCCATGACCTTCAAAATTTTGGCGTTCCAAACCACTATTCATACTATGGTCATAAAAAGAGTGATGTCCATATTGTTCAGTTGGATATTCATATTCATTGTGATGGATATTATAACACCAGTTTGACATCCTAACTGCAAGGGAATTCTACAGAAGCACAAACAAGGCTGACTCTACCACAAAAAACCTACTGATTTCTAGCAAACAAAAAGCATGATGGCTCCACTTAGATTGTTTCTATACCAACTTCTATTCCTTCGAAAAGGAATTAGTTACAATCTAAGCAAACCTCTCTAGAATCAATCCGAGTTAAAGTAAGTTAAATAGAGACGAGGGAAGCTGCATGAAGCTTTGATACCCAAGGCCTCACCGGCATTACAAGGCGGCGCATTCAACTTACGGAACCATCATGAACTTCAAAGTATGCTCAAAAGAGTAACCAATATTTTTCGAACGACTTTCCTATTAATCTCGGTACCCTATCGGTCTAGTGCTAGTCAATATATTAAGCTTGGGTTCGCGTTTGGTATCGTTTTCCTAAGGCAAGAAAAAAGATAATGGTGATGAAATCCGAACCCTTATCTTATATGGCCAGGCATTTCCCTTTACTAGGAAATTAAAGCAGCCGTTTTCAATACCTCAACATATATGCATACAAAATTATCTAGTAAACCCGTTGACAGGGGATTCGCGGGTGTTTAGAATTATTACCTCCCGTTCCAGACGGGGGATGAACCGTTGAGGTCGACTCGGGCCACCGACTCCTATGTCAGTGTACGAACCCGAGGGGCCGAGACAGTATCGTCACTGTCGTCCTTCCCTGTGCAGTTTATATTTAAAATAACCCTTCCTTAGGGTTTAAAATTAATAATGTCCAATGTTCAATGTCCCGAAAGAAATAAAGTTCAAAAAGAAAGTTCAAAATAAAAGATTACAAAAATATAACCCTAATTACAGTTTCTAACAAAAATAAAAAATATCTAATAAAAATAAATTAACTATATACAAAAATATTCTTCTTTACTCCTTTGGATTTTCTCTCTTTTTTCCTTCTTTAGCTTCGCTTTACTTTTCAACACTTTCTCATATATATAAGCACCGCACCAAGTCTGAAAGCAAATAGAGAAAACCAAAACGCGTAAAAAGGAACAAACATAATGAAAATAAATATGAAAATAAAAATAAAAATAAATAAACCTAAAAAAAATCTAAATACAAGTCCGCGTCGGCGGCGCCAAAAATTGATCGAATTTTAGATAATGGTAAATAGAGTTGTCGTTCACTCGGACTTTGTTGGACTGATTTAAGTTTTGATAAAAGAAAATAAAAGAAAACAAAAGAAAAATATATACAAAAAAATTATCACAGGATGAAGAGAGTTACTGGGACTAGGAGTTCGTCGAATTCATAACATAGGGTTCAGTTTATTTATTGTCAACAATTAAAGCTCAATAAATAAAATTAACATGGACTCTGATTTTGCCAAGGTAGATTCTAAGAATTAGTTGTAAATCATAAACATGATGTATCAAAATATTTAAGCTAAGCATACCTCATCAAATTAAATGACAACCAATTAATTCAAATCATACTTCAATTTAAAATTAATGTAAAAGTCTTAAAGAGAATTAAATAATTTTACCCATGTATGAAATTCGTCTTCCTCCGTCGTCTCAGCGTTGGGGTCTAGCTTCTCATGATGCAAGCACACTCAAAAAGATAACTCATAACTCAAATGGTGTTTTTGAGAAATGATAGAAAACAGAGATTTGCAATGGTATAAGGGTGTTGCAAAAACCACTGTTACAATGAACGATAAAACAGAAGTGCAGCAATCATTGTCGTTAATTCGCTGACAAACTATTGTAACTGAAGGGAAAATACGACAATTTTTTTTCGACTATCCTGGATAGTATAATGTTCTTCGTATTTTCTTCTTCATGCAGCAGTAGAAAAAACTCTGAAACTTCCTATTCTATGCTCTGTTTCCTCCCCTAACTCTCCATCCCCTTCTATGACCTTCAAGCATTCTTTTTATTCCCAGTAGAGACTCTAATCTCGACAGTAAATGCCCCAAAATCTCATAATAACTCCTTTACTTTTCTGCGAAATAATGGGAATAATCTTCCTTTACAGCTCTGTCACGCTGTTTTTTTCTTCCTTTACAGCTCTGTCCCGTTGGTTTTACATAGAATATTGAGATAAACTCATCTAATCCACACGCCACTCTTCTAAATATAACCAGAAATCCCGAGTCTTTCTCACCGAAGATATCTTTCCCTGTTTTCGACCTAGTACTTCCCTTATTGTCTCTGTTCGTGTGCTATTAATCAATATACACACTCCCAGACACACTCCCTGATAGATTAGAACTCGAGTAGGGAGGATATATACACGTAATCTCCACAAACAAACCCAACAGACTCCCGATTTTATCTCACTTCCCTGTTTTGCCGAAAATCCACGTACCAATCTTGTTTTTTTGATTCTAACGGATTTACCAACCTTTTTTAATCGTAACAGGGTGGTATCAACTCATTGGGGCGGTTAAATCTCCTCAAAAATCTCCCAAAAGCAAATCATAAATTCTCGCTGCTAACAAAATTTGAACCTGCACTTTTCCATCCAATTTATGTAGAAGAAAAAGGGATGCCCCCTATCCGGTCCTGGTGTCCCCTTAGCATCTGTGCTGGGGTGTGAATAGGATTTGGTGCTGAGAACAAATTTGGGTTGCACATAACCGTGGGTGCTCCTTAGCCAAATATGGGGTCCGATTAGCAAATGTCCTCCTAGGGTTCAAACAACACTTTTTGATCAACTTTTTCTACACAAGTGTATTTCTCCAAAAACACCTACACAAACATAAAAACACCATAATAATTACAAAATCAAGCACTAACAATAGAGACACTGAGGACAATTCAGACACAAAAATGTGTATATCACAAGGTTTATGGAAGAAAGGGTAACCGATCCTATTAACATGTACAACACGTTGTTGGGAAGGGGGAACCGATCCTATGGACATGTGTAGTGCATTCAAGTTAGATACCAAATATATGTGGGGAACCGATCCTAGTACCTAGTCAGCTGTAACTTTGGTAAGCTAGTGTAACTATGCACAGTACTCACATAGAGGTAGGACCAAAACTTGGTTTGGTAGAACCGTAAACCCATGAGTTGTGATTGAGTGGTACTTGATCAATCACATAGTTCTTGAAAATCAGATGAACCAATTCTAAACTTGTTTGGAAGTGTGGTAAATCGGTTTCAAGTGAGCAAGCTTGGAAAAGACTTGCAAGAGTAAGATGTCGCCACACTTTGAACACGGTGCATTAATGCTTATTCTATTTTGTTCAAAGATATTCCTTAATGGATAAGAAGGAAGTAAATCCCAAGATCGAATTTAAATAATTTAAAAATCTTTTTAATTATATATGGAAAATAAAATTTAGTAATGTGCATTTGCTAATTAAAGATTTTCCAAGGAGATTTCGATCATATTTTTGGACAGTGCATTCACAGGAATTATGAAAACCGAATTTGGGTTATTATGGAAAAATATCTTGAGTATATTTTCTGTTTTGGAAATTCCTTGGTGTCCAAACTTCATTGTCTATAAATACTTTGAGTTTGCATTTCTAGCAAACTAATCCTGCGTAACATTATACTTACTCTTTTGTCTTTGTTACTGGTGAAGCCGCCTATCGGAGAGGAGCGTAATCTAATTAGGTGAAATCTCTTACGGCCGCTCAATTTAAATTCTTCTTTGGGATTGAGAAGCTCTAGCGCGACCCGTTGGTGGGAAACTAGATATTGCGGTTTATCTTTAGTTTCCGTATTTATTTGATTGACTTAAGGTGGTTGAACTTTGATTGCACCTAGTTTGTTTATGCTTGAGAATCTCGTCTTCTGATATAAGATTCACTCAAACTAGTTTAAGGTTTCGACAGGGATCTTTAGATTGTTGTTAGATCTAAAGACGATCTTGTGATAATTCATTGTTAACAGACTCCGTTCTATGTGTGATTGATCACAAGAGATTCAAGTGATTGTGTGCAGGTATTTATTAAAGATCTAAGAAGATTTGAAGACAAAGAATATATTGAATATTTCTGACTTGGCTTTTACAATCTTTGGTGTGCACAATACTTGTTTGGGAAAAATAGGATCCAATTAATAATCGGTTTATCCTTGTGGTAGATTGGATTGATCAATTGAGGAAGATCGGCATCGACACATATCACTTGGTTGAAGAGTATTGTTTCCTTAATCTTAACGATTACCTATGGGTGATTGAACATAAGATAGATCTTGGAACCTGGCAAAGGAGTTTATGTTAAGATAAACAAGGGAACCTTTGCGCAACTCATATCACTTGGTTGAAGAGATTTGATATCAAATAGATTTGTTGTTCCTTTACTGTTTGGAATACGAACCAAAGGAATTGGTCCAAGTACGTGACTTGTTTACAGGTTGGAGGCATGGGAATTCAAATGGAACTAGGTGAACTATAGGATTAGTTGCTTGGTCTCAACTATACAAAGTTGTTTTATTTTGTATAGCATCTTAATCCTGAGAGTATTCAATTCTGGACTAGGTCCCGGGGTTTTTCTGCATTTGTGATTTTCTCGTTAACAAAATCTTGCTATGTTATTTACTTTATATTTACGAATTAAGATTGTTTTATTGTAATTAAATTAAATTACACAAATGTTAATTCCTATTTCCTTGGTACGTGACTCCTATTGAGTTTGGTTAAGTCCTTACCTTTGTATCAAGTAAACACACTTTGTTGTTGTATTGTCTCGACTCAGTCCATAAACAATCACTTTCGGGGAAAGGACTTATAGGAAGGAAAAGTTATAGCTTGAGGTATATTTTGGGTACCCTCGCCTTTTCAGAGCAAATGGTGATTATTTTAAGGTATGTAGATATGGATGGTTGTGTTCAAGAAAGGTTTTTCGATATTCAACGTGTTAATGATACATGCGGATTAACTTTGAAAAAAAAAATGAAAAAAAATCCTTAAGTATTATGGTTTTGCAATTGAAAATATGCGAGGGCAGGGGTATGATGGTGCTAGTAATATGAGAGGTTAGTGGAATGGGTCACAATCTTTGTTTCTAAAAGATTGCAAATATGCATATAATATTCATTGCTTTGCACATCTCCTTCAATTAGCTCTTGTAAAGACAGCTGAAATGATGGGTCCTATTTGGAAATTCTATTCAATGTTAACATTAATAGTTAATCTCGTTACAGCTTCTTCTCATGGTTTTGGTGACTTTCAATCTGCCCAGGAAGAAGAAATTGAAAAAGGGTCAGCTAATGGTGAACTTGAGACAGGAAAAGGGGCAAACTAAATAGGTACTTTGTGTCGTGCTACGGATACTCATTGGAGTTCTCATTATGGTTCTGTATGAAGTCTAATTGATAAGTTTGAAACAACTTGTACAGCAATAGATCATATTGGCGCAAGTGATCCGAACGTAACTGCTAAAGTTGGTGAAGATCAAAGTATTTTGAAGAAATGAGATCATTCAGGTTTGTCTTTGTATTTCATTTGATGTATAAAATTATGGGAATTACTGAAATATTATGTCAAAGCCTTCAAAATAAAACACTAGACATTGTTAATGCTATGTCTTCGGTCTCAACCACAAAGCTCTACTTCGAGAATTGATAGAAGAGGGTTGGGAAGATTTTATTACAACTGTGGTTGAATTTTGTGGTAAACATGTTGTTCATATACCTAATATGGAGGCTCGCTATATGGAGGGGTAAGGGTCGTTCTTGTCAGCAATGTGATAATATCACAAAAGACCATCATTATTGTGTTGATATATTTAATGCTACAATTGATTGTCAGTTGTTAGAGTTGGATCATAGGTTTTCAGAAGACACGATAGAATTACTAATTCTTAGCTCATTTTTGGATCCTAGAGATTCTTTCAAGCCATTCAATGTGGATAGTCTTTGTGATCTTGCTAAGAAATTCTACCCTCTAGATTTCTGTAGCGCCCCATAAGCTAGCAGCTGACTAATCCAAGAAATTAACTAAAACAAAGGCACTAAGAATCCAAATTAAATGCTTAAACTTTCAATTAAGAAATCTTCTACAAAAACTTAACCCCAAGCTAACCCCGCTCAGAAATATATATACAAGAACTCCTCTCCAATGATACATATAAAATAGTCATTTGGTTTACAAATAGAATATACAACATAATAAACATATCAGAATATAATCAACTAACGAAGTTAACTTCTCGGAGATTTCGCTGCGCAACTCTGATCTGTCACTGAAACTGAAAGTGGCAATAATTAACATTTAACTTCTAAGTAATCATAATCAAGAGTTGGAAAACAGTACATGTTTTTCCGAAACATTAAACAATGACTAAGTCACTGAAATAATCATACATGTATATGGAACAAACTCTTTCTTTCAAACAATGAAATAATATTCGTGCTAACCACACTCAATAGCTATGGATGCCACCAAGACCATGGTGACCGACTCTAAACAATAAAAGCTGAATTAAAGCAGGTATAAATGTGAAGGAGCGTATCCTATATACCACAAGTGGAAATTCTCATTTCCCATAACAATTCATACTGACAACAAACAATACAAGTCGTTTCCAAATCTTGGAAAGATTCATAGAATCAACAGGATTATCATAATGCATTTTAAACAAAGCATGAAATGCACGGACAGAAAATGCATGAGTTTGTTAAGCATAAACTTTTATAAAAACAACAATAATGAATACAAAAGAGTGAAATGTATTCCCACCTCTTTTGATGACAGGCCACGCCTACCTCGAGATCCACGATCCACTAGTTCATCCTTTGAATCGATCGTTATTAATAACTAACTGCCATTGCAGCTCTAAGCAACATCTTTCTACATTCATACTTCTCACTATTATTGAACCATCTTAAACAACAATTCTCATCAGCTGAACAACAACACTCAACACATACTCACACAACTGATTGAAATTCAGTTTAGTTCACCATTCCAAAACTCTGTATCTTTCCAAACTATCACCACCACTTATCATTTTGTTCAGTCTTAGCTCAACACAATCAATCCGAGAAGCACTATGAGCTCTTCCCTGGATTGTACAATCAAACAAAACATAGCAGCACCATCACCATGTCAACCACACCTTCTCAAATTACTACCACTTTTATAACAACTTACAGTTTCAATTACACAACTCCTACTCCATACATTCTACAAGACCGACACCATCATAATTTCTCCCATTGCAATCAGATCAAACCTTTCCCATTTTAGTTCATGTCTCATAACAAACAAACTGAGGCAGTTGAAGTCAGATTGTTTCCTTCTCTTGACTCAATTGAGTAATCATCTCAAAATTATCACCACCCCATTAATCCAGTTCAACCAACACCAAGAATTCAACAAAAATAGTACACCCTTCAACTCTGTTTCAATCCTATTTCAGAGAACAAACCATCTTCTCTACAACCATTTCTTGTTAGAGTAACTAACACTAAACAATAACATTATTCATGGTAATTACTCTATATTCCCTGACTTTCTTCCACATCAAATCATTAACCACAATTACCTGCAACATCAACATTATATCCATCAGTTCTATTCTACAGTTATCTCAATCTCAATTTCATTACACCTTCATCAACATCTCATAACTCATGTCAAACTCAGATATATATACAGAATCTCAATAACTATAAATATTCAACTCAAAATAGTAAATTGAGACAATTAGATACTTACCCAATAATTCATATTCACTGAATTGCCAAATCACTTAATACCCATCTGATATCTCCTCCCTTGAACACTAAATTCATATTCTAATCTTTTCTGAATTCTTCTTATGAAACCCTAATCTCTCAATTCTTCAATGCGATTCGAGAATCGAACTCTAATTTCTCTTCTTTGCTAACAACAATGAAACCCATCTCCAATTGATCGATTTCATAATCAATTCTACAAAAATCTTCAATCAATCTTATCTTCCCGAAACCCTAATTTCTAATTCTCAAATCCTATACCAGAACTTGAACAATTCCAACAACAACACCTTCTTTGATTCAATTAACATAAAACCCATCATCAACTACCCGAATCCTCCATAACTTCATCTCATAGAATCCCTAACTTCTTCAATCGATAATCCAAGAATCAACACCACTCCCATCTCTTCATCAACATAAGAAACATCTTCTAATTCATCTTTTCTATCTCATCAATTCTCCCTACCTCTCAAACCAACTCTCAAACTCGCAGAGAAAGAAAAACAGGAGAAGAGAAGAAACAAAGAAGAAAGATAAGAAAGAAGAATAATGAAGAAGAAAGAAAAGAGAACGAGCTTATCTGCTCGATTCTCTATGGGATAAGGCAGACCAAAAAATTACTAAAGGAAATCGATCAAAAGATAAGGGCAGTTCGGAAAATGGAAAAGGGCAATCAATGCGACTTCATTTTGCCCCTCATATAAATATGATGATATCTTCTTCGTATAATATCCGAATGACACGTTCAAGTAGTATATTTCGCATAACTTTTCGAGACCTATTTAACGATACTAGTTTCGTATCTAAATCGTTGTTAGATTGATTTCTATGAATTAATGTTCGTGTTAAACTAATCGATTAATTAGCGGCTAAAACATCTCTTGACTATTCTAATAGCGTTGACGAGCTTGAGGGTCCTTACAATTTGAGTCTGCAAGAGGTAAATATTTTGAGAAATGAGTTACAACATTATGGCCATGATGCAGTTATAAATTTGAATTTTCAGAACTTATCAAGTGTTTCTGAGTTGTGTCGGAATATAGTAGCTACCAAGAAGGCAGAAGCTTACCCAATGTAACGTAGCGGAAGCGTATTAACGTAGCAGAAGCGTAATAACTTGGATCAAGGATCCAAAAGATAGTGAAAACTAGTGTGAAATCAATAGATTCACAAAATCTATAAGAAAACTAGAGAACAATAACTAAATAAAATGTCTTTGATAAATCAAATAAGATAATAATGTGAATGTGTGTTGAAATTCTACAAGGATAGGCCTTATTATATAGGCTTCACTATTTCCTAAAAGTAATAAAACTAGAAAAAGAAATCATACTAAAATAGGAAACTAGTATGTTCTAGAATAGTTCTAAAATAAGGAAATCATGAATTAGGAAATAATACTAGAAATAGAATATAGTTTGACACTAATTTCAAACAGGTGTGACTTTGTCTAGATGTTCTACATCAGGCCCCCCCCTTTTTTAAAATAAATCGACCCCGAGTTTGGTGTTGGAAGAGAAACCTCATCGCCTGGAAAATAAGAAAAATATCCTTAACGTTGAATGTGGACGAGATATTCATATGAGCTGGGAGGTCAACAACGTAAGCATTGTCGCTAATCTTCTTGAGAGTGCGAATGGGGCCAATCTTCTTGTACTTCGTCTTGTGGTAGGTACCATTAGGAAAACGATCCTTGCTTAAGTATACCAAAACTAGATCACCAACTTCATAAGACTGAAAACGATGTCGACGATCAGCATCTAGCTTATACTTGTAATTAGCAGCTTCTAATTTTTTCTTGACCTTATCATGTAGCACTTGTAGGGACTCGATCATGTAATCAGCTGCAACATTGGAACTAGGTACTGATGGTAAAGAGACAATATCTAATGTGTGGTTAGGAACCTGAGAATAAACGATTTGAAAAGGTGCATAACCTGTGGATCGATTAGGAACTGAATTATAGGCAAATTCATCTTGAGAAAGAGATAAATATCATTGTCTAGGCTTGTCTCCTGACAAACAACGAATAATATTTCCTAATGATTGGTTTACTACTTCAGTTTGCCCATCTGTTTGTGGGTGAGTTGTGCTACTAAACTGCAGTTTGGTTTGGAGACGAGTCCAAAGTGTCTTCCAAAACCAACTTAAGAATTTAGTGTCTCGATCAGAAGTAATGGTCTTTAGAATACCATGTAAACGAACTATCTCACGGAAGAAAAGATTTGCCGTATTCACAGCATCCATAGTCTTCTTGCAAGGAATAAAATGTGCCATTTTTGAGAAGCGATCAACAATCACAAAAACAGAATCATGGGATCTTTGGGTTCTTGGTAAACCTAGCACAAAATCCATTGATATATCTTCCCAAGAAGCATCTGGAGCTGGAAGAGGAATGTATAATCCTGTATTTTGTGCATGACCCTTACTTCGTTGACAAATCATACACCTTCGCACAAAATCATGGACATCCTTTTTGAGAGAATTCCAAAAGTAACGAGCTTCGACTAGAGAAATAGTCTTATCTCGCCCGAAATGGCCAGAAAGACCACTAATATGTAATTCCTTAATAAGGTGTTCACGAATGGAACCATCAGGAATGCATAAACGACTACCCTTGAAAAGAAACCCATTATGTAAAGAAACATTGCCCGTACCTTGTTGCTTGGAAGAACATTTCTTCCATAGTAATGAAAATTCGGGATCGGTAGGATAAAATTCCTTAAGAGAGTCAAAAGCAATCACTTCAGTGTGGACGGTAACTAGGAGCAACTCTCGAGCATTATGATTATTAAAACGGCTAAGTGCATCAGAAACTTTGTTGTTTAAACTAGACTTGTGCTGAATAGAGAATGTATATTCTTGTAAGGTAGAAATCCTACTAGCATGCATTCTGTAGGATGGTGATTGATTCTGAATGTACTTGAGGGCTTGGTAATCAGTATACAAGACAAAATCCTTGTGTATTAAGTAATGTCTCCATTTCTGTAGTGCACGAATCACCGCGTAGAATTCTAACTCATAAGTAGACCACTTTTGACGAGCTTCTGTAAGTTTTTCACTAAGAAATTCAATAGGTTTACCTTCTTGTGATAAAAAAACACCAACTCCCAATATAGAAGCATCAGAATGTACTTCAAAAAGCTTGTTGAAATCAGGTAGTACAAGGATTGGAGAAGAAGTAAGCCTTTCTTTGAGTAATTGAAAACTTGATTCATCTTCATTTGTCCATACAAACCTTTTATCCTTCTAACTGTCAGTAATAGGGGCTGCAATAGATCCGAAATCCCTTATAAATCGACGGTAAAAGGAAGCTAAACCATGAAAACTTAGAGCTTCGGAGGCTGTTTTAGGAATAGGCCAATCACGAATAGCTGCAATCTTTGAATCATGTACTTGAATACCATCAGCAGAAACAACGTAACCCAAAAAAAGAACCTTAGAAGTGAAAAATTGACACTTCTTTAGATTGATGAATAATTCATTCTCTTTGAGAGCAATGAAAATATCCCATAAGTGAGAACGGTGTTATTCTTCAGATTTAGAATAGATAAGAATGTCATCGAAATAAACCACAAAAAACTTACCAATGAAGGGCTGCAAGACTTGATTCATAAGCCTCATGAATGTACTAGGAGCATTATACAAGCCAAATGGCATGACAATCCACTCAAAGAGACCATCTTTTGTTTTCAACGCAGTCTTACATTCATCTCCAAGCTTAATTCTGATTTGATGATACCCACTTTTCAAATAAATCTTCGAAAATATTATGGAACCGGAGAGCATGTCAAGCATATTATCTAATCTTGGAATTTGGAAACGATAACGAATTGTGATCTTGTTAACAACTCTACTATCAATACACATACGCCAAGTTCCATCCTTTTCAGGTACGAGGAGGGATGGAACAGCACAAGGGCTCAAACTAGGTTGTATGAAACCTTTAAACATTAATTCTTCCACTTTTCCTCGAAGTATATCGTGCTCCTTAGGGCTCATACGGTAGTGTGGAAGATTAGGCAAACTTGAACCAGGCATAAGATCTATTTGGTGTTGAATATTTCTCATAGGTGGCAAAGAATCAGGCATATCGGATGGTAAAATGCATGCAAACTCATCTAGTAAGGACTGGACTTGAGTAGGAATAGTTGTAGGAAGGTCAGGAGGAGAAGGTTGTACAACTAAGGCATAGATTGTACCTGATTCTTGTGCATCAGCTAAGATGTATGGGGAAACCAACATCGTAGTCTCTTCTTGTTGTAAACTTGGTTTAGGTTTCTCATAAGATGGCTGCAATATGATTCTGTTCCCATTGTACATGAATGAATATGTATTAGCTTTACCTCTATAAGTCACATCCACATCATATAGCCATGGGCGTCCAAGTAATATGTGGAAATCACTAATATCCACAACATCACAAACCACTGTCTCATTGTAAGTCCCAATTTTAAATGATACGAGACATTGAGAATCCACATTCTTCTTGCTGTTGTTGTCAATCCAACTAATAGAATATGGGTTAGGATGTGGATGAGTATCTATTTGCAGCGTATCCACCAATCTGGATGAGACAATGTTTTGACAACTACCACTGTCAATTATCATATCACAGAATTTGTTTTGCACACGACATTGAGTGCGGAACAAACGATTACGAGTTGGATAGTCAACTCGAGGAACATACAACAGATTTCGAACAACAAAAGAGGCATAATCTCCCTCCTCTCCTTGCTCACCATAGGTAGGTATATCTCCGATATTTTGAGGAAACTCCTCAATTTCTTGTTCATACACATCAACAGATTCCTCTTTTGTCATCAATATGCGCCCACTTCGACATTGATTTGATGTATGCCCCGGCTGCTTACACTTATAACACTTGTTTTCAGTTGGGTATGCATAAGGATTTGGAGGTTTCGGTCTAATGGGTGGAGCATTACTAGGCTGGGTTGGAGGTGTCGGAGTCTTTGTGGTAGGTGGGTTTTGGGTAGAGGATGGTTGGGTTGTAGTGGGAAAAGCACGGGACTGGAATGGAGAAGGTTATTGCCTATTAGGAGAATTTTGAAATGAAGGTTTTCTAGGGTAAGAGAATGAGGATTTTGGGTATGGTTGTGGAGAAAGCATGCAAGATTCTATATTTAGAGCGCTATTAATGACAGCATGAAGAGAAGTGTATTGTTGAATATCTAACCTTTCTTGTATACTCCAATCAATTCCATTGATGAACCGCCCAATTGTTTGATCAACCGTCACATTCAGCTGGTTTCGAGATAACAGACGAGAAAATTCTGTTACATACTCTTGTACTGTGCGGTTGCCTTGATGACAGTTTTGCAAACTAATGAACAAGGTTTGCATGTAGTCCGGAGGAAGAAATCTTCTCTTCAACAGTTGTTTCATGGTTTTCCAAGACTGAACTGGTCGCAATCCTTGATTATTCGTTCTATTTGAAGATGATCCCACCATGAGGAAGTTGGTCCAATAAACTTGAAAGCAACAAGTTCTACTTGTTGATCTTCAGGTATATGCATATAAGTAAGGAAATGATCAACTGTACACAGCCAATCTAAGAAATCTTCAATGTGTAGAAGTCCATCAAACGAGGTTATATCAGCTTTGGGGCGATAGGTTTGTGGATTTCCCATGTTCCTTTGCTGGCGCGGTGGTGGAGGATAATAATATGGCTCATAATCTTCAACATCAATTTCTTGTTGTTTCGTAGAAGATTTGAACACGTTTTCAGGAGTAGAGTAAGAGTTGAAATCTTCATAGAATTCAAATTGTGGGGTTGTGTAAGGTGGACAAGAAGAGTATGATGGAGTGGATTGTAATGGATGATAATATGATTTATTTTGAGAGGCGTAACAGCTAGAAGAAGGTTGAGAAGAAGCTGGGGGGTTTTAAAGGTGCGTGGTAGAGTTGGGAGGGATGGAAGTATGGGGATAACTAAATTCATCTTGGGTTTTAGAGTTTTCTCCAAGTACCTTCTTTCCTTCATCTTTCTTTCCTTCTTCTCCCATGAACTTAGTAAACATACTTTCGATCTTTTCGATTTTGTTTGTGATATTATCGAAACGTTCATCCATTATTGTGGTTAGCTTCTTTTCAATACTGATTCCCATTGCTTGCATATCAGTTTCTACTTTCTTCTTCAAACTGATCCCTAATTCTTCAATCTTCTTATCACCCATGTTAGTGGAGGATCTCAATCGACGCTCTGGTACCACTTAACGTAGCGGAAGCATAATAACTTGGATCAAGGATCCAAAAGATAGTGAAAACTAGTGTGAAATCAATAGATTCACAAAAGCTATAAGAAAACTAGAGAACAATAACTAAATAAAATGTCTTTGATAAATCAAATAAGATAATAATGTGAATGTGTGTAGAAATTCTACAAGGATATGCCTTCTTATATAGGCTTCACTATTTCCTAAAAGTAATAAAACTAGAAAAGGAAATCATACTAAACTAGGAAACTAGTATGTTCTAGAATAGTTCTAAAATAAGGAAATCATGAATTAGGAAATAATACTAGAAATAGAATATGGTTTGACACTAATGTCAAACATGGGTGACTTTGTCTAGATGTTCTACATCACAATGATTGATAGGTTGATTCTTATTGTATTGATTCTTCCAGTTTCTATGGCAACTGTAGAAAGATATTTTTCAACAATGAAATTAGTTAAAACAGCTGCTCGCAACAAGATGGAAGAAGATTTTCTTAGGGATTGCATGATGATCTACATCGAACGAGATATTGCAGAATCTATTGATATTGATTCGATCACAAATGAATTTTACAACATATACAGTTGGGCACCACTTATGTACTAGGCTTCGGTTGGCAATAGTCAGTTTTTGGCAGAACACTTTTATGTGTATATTTTGGGTAATATGGGCTTCTAACAGTATTTGGTAAAACACTTTTACGTGTATATTTTGGAAAACTTAATATATATATATATATATATGCATATATGAAACCATTTTTTTTGGATTCATGGTGTTAAATGGGCTATTGGTATTTGTATGTGGTATCTTCTATTTCTTATTATCATTAGATATTCAAAGTATATTGGTTACCAGTACTACCGAATAGATTGTGATACTCTTGGAAAAACCATGACAGGAAAAACCATGACAGGTAATAAACAACGTTATTTTTCTCTGTCTTTATTATCTCTCTGACTTAATTTTTAGGTCTTGTAAATTGTTTGAACGTCATTGTTGGTTATTCTTGTTTATAGGTATTTGATGTTCTCGGAAACCTATAACAATTTTTCTACATTTGAAAGGTATGTATTACTTACTGGAAGTTCAGAAACTCTTCAATTGTCATCTAATAGGTAATCCTTTTTATTCTTTGCATCGATTATTTTTTTTACGAGTGTACATAAATTTTCCCAAGCCACCCCCAGTCTTCAATCCTGGTTCCGCCCCTGGTTGTTATATTGCATACATCATGTATATTAGCAAAATGTAGGTTTGAGGATGTGATAAGTGCTTAATTCTTACATATTTACTACTCAAATTTCTATTTATTAGTTCTTCATTTTGTACATATTCGATAAAGTTCGGTTATTTTTGCAGTTTTTAGGAAATAAGGCTCAATGGGTTAAAATGTTGAATTCTGCTCAAAGAAATAAAGTGATTTAGTGGGCTACGCCCAAAAGGAAATATGAAGAATTATTAGGCCAAATATTTGGATATGGGAGTGTGGTAACCGTGCCATTGCGTGTGTAGAAGTGTGGAGACCATGTGCAAAATATAATAAAGGATATTTGAAGACATTGTTTAATGAAGAAAATATTTGTCTATGAATGTGGAGTAATGGAATATAAGAGGATTTGGGAAAGAAAATTATTCTTTATGGTTGGAAATAATAATTAAGATACTGATTGAAGTATTTGACATATGGCAGATTTTGATTGAAGGAATTTTTATTATTTGACATGTGGCGTACTTTCATTGGTTAATGACGTGGTGGTGGAAATGGTAAAGGAAATTGTTTCCTTTGAAAACTATGTAAATAGTGGTGGAAGCAGAAGCAAAGGAGGAGAGATGGCCAAGACCCAACAATAGTTTCTAAGATTTTTATTTTTATTTTTATTTTTGGAATGGAAAGCTAGCTCTCTCTACTTGGGATAAGGAGGAAGCCAATAAGTCTTGTAAGAAATTTATGTAGTATTTAATAAATATTCTTTCGAGCTTAACTGTTTAATAATATCTCTTCATACCTGGCTTTGATTTTTAAACCAAATTGGATAGTTTTCGGCTATTGATCTTTAATAAGCGAATGAGATTATATAATGTTGGTACGACAAAAGTTGTTTTTTATTTACTTGCAATACTTTCAGAGACATGAGATTGGGTTCAAAACTGTCTTGAGTAAGAAAACAAATATTTATTAGAGATTGATTGAGTAGTCTGCATAATTCAATTCGTGGAATCCGAAAACCCTGGTTCTCTTTAATTTGGACATCTATTAATTTTATTTGTTAAATATTTTTCTCAATCCAATTCATTTGGTAATTAAATTATAAATTGAGCATACTAACATTTTAGTCCCTGTGGAATGATCTCGTATTTTGCATACTATCTCATCGATAGCCGTGCAGTTGCGATACAATTAAAATCCCTTCAATTCTAAATCATAAACATTAAATACATCGTTCTGAATTTCCTGCCTATACATGCTGATGCTAACAAGCCTACAAAAATCAAAAATTAAAAATCAGTCCAAGAGCCCAAACAATAGAAATTTTGAAACCCTAATTAGAATTTGAAATTTCGAAGAATATAAAATGAATAATCACTAAAATCATGGTAATTACTGGTATTGCTAAAAAAAAAAAAAACTTGTTCGAACTGATGGAACCTCAAATGAAAAATCAAAACATGGCTAATTAAAAAAGAAAAGGAGTGAAACCCAATCAAAACATACAAACGAAGTTCCATATTATAAGATAAGAAGATCGAAACCTCGATAATGCACTTTCGTTCCTTCATATAGCAACACAGAAAAAATATAGAGAATGGAGAGGAAACTGTGAGTGAAATAGGGAAAAGAGAGGAGAAAAAACAAAAAATAGTGTTTGGAAAGAATGCTTAAAAAGATTTGGAAATTGGGTTTCGGTGAGGTTCCAAAAATATAAGTCGTGCGGAGAAATCCACAATTTTTATTGGTCTAAGTACCTGATGAATAATTCGTGTGGGAAGAACTTCTCATTCAAACTGTCAGATAATATCACAAAACTATTTCTAAATCATAAACATACGATGGGAAAGAAAAATATCGAAAGCGAACAGAAGAGAAAGTCTTCGGTGGCCATAATATCCCACATATTTTTCTAAGGAACCAAAACCCTCATTAGTGTTATTGTACGAAATATTGGCAGTGTGAATAAACATGATGATTCTATTGGTTTAAATACTTTCCGGTGGGGCCAAATGCTCTAAGAAAGGACCACAACAAAGGAAAATCACCTAAAATCATATATTATTAATAGTTCCTTAAAACCATAAAATCATATTACCTGAGGCCAGATTTCGTTAAGATATAACTGTTTTCAAAGGTTATCATACTCGGAAAGGAGGTTCATCCACGTGGAGCCAAACATTTGATACTTAAATAAACAACAACCCAAATGACAGAAGATTTCAAAGGAAAATATTTTTCTCTAGCATTATCATTTTTGATCTAGCATCACCATAGCCAAGCAAGTGGCATTTTCTGATGTCACCTGACCCATTAACCCAAGTTATAACTACCGAATTTTTAGTTGTCAAAATGTTCAGTCATATCATAAAAATAGGGAAATTCTAAACTAACAATACAGTGAACAATTTCATCTACCAAAGTAACGAATGATCTTCAAATGTTCACAACATATTTAAAGAGAAATCCCCTCTTTTTTTTTATGTAAATAAATGCTTACAGGGGGTGAGCAAAGCTGCTCACCCTAACAAGACTGGCTCTTTATTATAGGATATGAAGAAACATTACAATTTACTTTTTTTGGTTCGTCTCTGTTTCCGATCCCCTTCTTCAATTCTTTTAGTGTTTATATTTCCAGATGAAGTTTTATTTGGTCAAGTTTTTGAGTCTAAATAATCCCCAACCAAACGACAAATTAGCTACTGATGGTTAAGGTGTTCTCGCCAACTGAATTATAACGAACTCAAAACATAAGGCAGATGGTAAACTTTAACTATTCAAATCCTATATATTAAACCAAATCAATTAATTATAACCAAAGTCGTTAATATCGAGTATTAGTCTATCGGGTCTGATACACCTATACAAAAGATATTACCGGTTTTTCTCGGCGATATATCATTAAAATTAGAATTTTCAATATTTACAAAACCATGTTCAAGCATAATAATAACATATCTTAAAATTTTAAAATAAAATGTGGTTTTTTAGAGGCTTGTTTGAAAAAGAATCAAAAACAAAACCCATATCTCATTGTTATTTGTTGAAAAAAAGAACTTAACCAAAAAAAGAAGGCTTCTCTTAAAGATAGCCCATGCTTTTATTAACTATAACCAACATAAAATAAGTCATTAATCTAACCAATCTGATTCTTATAATTATTAACATAACCCATAAAATTTTACACAATTTTTATATATAGCCTAAAATAAATTATCAAATCCCTAAATAAAAAAATTAAAAAAATCTAATTATATAATTTTCATAATTAAAGTTATGTAAGATCCATGGCATAATTAATGATTTTTAAGAATACTCAATTTAATATAATCATGATAGGGAGAAAAGAACATCATCTTAGAATTTTTTATAGAATAGTAGTGCTTTTAAGAATTTTTTATATAATCATGATAGGGAGATGTAAGATCCATGGCATAATTAATGATTTTTAAGAATTTTTTTATATAATCATGATAGGGAGAATGGAGTTTTAGAAAATTAATTTTTTTTGGAGAAGAATCAAAACCTAAATTGATTACGTTTCGGTTTTCGATTGATTATCATTGTTCTTAGTATTATCACAAATTGAACAATCATATATAAACCTTGATTCTTACTTTTTTTCCCAAAACAAAATAAATTTTAATTGTTTTTTCTCTAAAATAATTTTTTCTTAATCATGATTACATTAAAATTGATGTATATTCTAATTGTTCTCTTAAAAAAACTCCACAACAACATCAATCGAAATGGAACAAACTAAGATTATTTTTTTTTTCCTATCACCATTCTCCTAGAACTCCATAAACATAATCCATCAAACAAAAAAATCTATAAGATGATGTTTTTTTTTTCTTCTCAATCATGATTACATTAAGATTGATTGAGGATATTCATTATTCTTCAAAAACATTAATTATATCAAATATCTTACATATAATTAGCTATTTTTTTGTTGTTGTTGATGTTGATTTAAAGATTTAATGATTGTATTATTATTTTGGGCTATATATAATAATCATATATAATTTTATGGGCTATGTAGAATGATTATAAAGGTGTGTTTGGTTAGGTTAAACACTTATTTTAGATGGGCTATAGTTAATAATTGTGTGTTTGATTCTTCTCAATCAGGATTTTATTTTAAAATTTTAACAATGTTTTACACAACTCCCAAGAAAATAAGATCATACCAGATTGTTGTAGTTCACTCGAATAAAGTGATTGTTGTACTTCACTCCAATAAAGTGATAGAAGTATTTCTGGCTTGTTTGTAGAAACTGTGCTAAGCATCGCTTACCAAGATGACATAATTCTTCATATACCCCGGTCTTGGTATTATATCCCCAAACGTACTTTTCGGAACTAAGTATAACCACATTTTTGTCAACTGGACTGATTGATACCTACAACCTCGATTTCTGTAATCAAATTAACCCCATCTGGTCCGTCTAACCGATCATGAAGTCGAATATCCCTGTGCAACGTATACCAGTCTCCATCAAGCACCCGAACACTCAAACTCCTCTCGGTTACCGTAAACCTAGCAAAACATATCAATCCTTCCGACTCCCCAAGACATTCACTGAAATAGGTTAGATCACCATCCATTGCTCCGTTAGGCATATTGACCAACCTACATTCATAGCCACAGGTTCCATGTTCTGGGTTTCTATTAACACAGACAGTTAAAATATTGCGGTTTCGCTGTTGAAACCAGTAGAAAACACCATTATGGGTAAGAAGATTGTCATAAAGGGAGTTATTCCAAGTAGCATATTGAGGACATGAAACATCGTAGGTATTCCACTCACCCAAATCAGAAGAAAATATTTCAACTTCAAATTCTTTTGCGGCAGCTGCAAACTTTAGTATACGGATGGCCTTATAACTCTTAGAAACGAGTGATGATGAACAACATTCATTACATATGATACCAGTCACAACCCTATTATTTTCTCTTGGTGGTGGTGGAGGAAGTGAAACCCATTCCTTTGTGTGTGGATTGCAAACATAATATATAATCTGATCATAAATGCTTGTTGTGCACAGAACTAAACCACAGCTTGAACCTATGAGGAATACATTTGTCCTCTTTTGGTCATTCACAATTGAGGAAACTGGACTTAGAAAGTTGTACAAAAACTCAGCTTGATGATGACATCTAAATTGTGTATCAGGATATGCAATTGTAAAAAATCTTCTCAGTTTGTTATCTTCAGGTTGGTCTTTCAGTAGATTAGCGTAACTAATAGCCATGGGACAGATAAATTATTGAGTTTATACCATGTGTTGTTGAAACAAGGGTTCGAGAGTATTGAAAACCATAACTTTGAGACACACCTGAGTTTGAAGATTTCATAAAAAGAAAGTTGAAGAAAGATTTCAAACCAAATATCCCCTGTTAGATCCTTCCGATCAACTCTTTTATTGGATGAATCTGGAGAAGAGGAACCCATTAGCATAAGTTTCTTCATTGTGAAATCGGTTTCTATTGTGAAACCAAGAAGAAGAGAGAATTGTACTGTATTGACGCGTATCTTTTAGGGATTCTTACACATATTTACATAAGGGTAAGAACTATCTAGTAATAGAGAAAGATAACATAAGTAACATAGAACCTGGGAAGGCAAGTCTGCTAACAGTAAACAAAATATATGGAAACAGGATATCACAAAGATAAACCATATCTTGTAAATATTTTTGATATTCCAACAGTCCCCCTAAAATTGGTGCTTAAAATATTCATTGAGCCATGGGTTTGGTTCTTTCTTAAGAACTAGCCATGGGTTTGTTTGTTGCTACATCAGGTTGTTGTCAATGAAATATTTTGAGGTTGAATAATATTTCTGGTCATGCGGTTGCAGATGATGGTGATGGTTGTTTAAGATGGAGGTTTACTCCTTTGGGAATTTTTATCTCTCACACTAACTTTTGACTTTTCACCTTATTTAAGTCGAAATAATTTCTCAAGATGTAGAGATGTGTATTTGTGTTTTCCCCTGCCAGAAAATTCATTTAGTGTTAGCCACAGTATGATCGATATTCCCCTAATGACAAACTTATTGCTAGTTTCATCCTTTGTGGAACGCGCAAAATATTCATGACAATATATGAAGCAGCTTAAGTAATTCATCTCGCCAAAAAAATCGACTTGTCACTAAGATATTCCAAAAAAATCGACTTGTCACTAAGATATTCCAAAAAAATCGACTTGTCACTAAGATATTCCAGCTTAAGTAATTCCTCTGATCAAATTTGGAAACCGTTAGTTCCAACAAAGGTGTCCTTCTTCGTTTGGTTAATCCATCATAGAGCTATTTTAACACTAGATAATCTCACTAAGAAGGGAAGGCAGTTGGCAAATAGGTGTATCCTTTGCAAGGCTAATGAAGAAACAATTAATCACCTATTCGTTCACTGCCCTAACATACATGCAGTTTGGATGGTTTTCATGAAAGAGTTTCACCGAGATTGGGTTGTTAGCAATAATGCCACGGACCTTTTTTGTCGAGCAAGGGGAAAATGGCCTTACTGAGGTTGGTAGGAAGCTGTGGGAGCTGCTACCTTTTGCTTTCGTTTGGGGAGTGTGGAAGCAAATGAATAAGTGTACTTTTCAAGATGTAGAGTACTCACAAGAAAAGTTGATTTTGAAGATAAAGGCTCTCTTATTGTATTGGACTTCTACAACTGTTTCTTTTAAAGGCATTACCTTCCAAAGCCTGTATCATAACTGGGGTCTTGTTGTGAATAGGCAGTAGATCGTAAACTTTGGTTTCTTCTTGGTAATCTGCTTGGGGAGTTGCACTGCTTCTAGCATTCACTTCTTTCTCCTACTTTTTTCCTTTTCCTCTTCTCTGTATGTAACACTTCTTCTCTGTTTGTAACACTTCTTCTTTTCTATAATTTTTTTTGTTGTATTGATCAAAAAAAAAATCGACTTGTAAAATAACCCAAAGAAGGTTTCTAGTCTTGATTTACAGGACTGCTAAAGAAATTAGAACTCTAAATTTAATCTACAGTTCAAAAATAAACAATGTAGAAAACATTACAAATTTTTCTTTTTTAATTTGATCAGCAAGAGAAAGAAATCTTAATTGAATGAAATTACTGCATAATTCAGTTTCTATCAGTATTATATTTTTGAAGATAACTTTGGCACACAAACTTTATGAATGAAATTCATCTAACTAAATGCTTATTTAATTTTATAATTCTTCCATCATTCATTTTGTGACTTGAACAGAAACTCATACTTAAAAACAGTTTTTCCCCTTACGGAGCCAGAGAAGGAAAGCATTACCTTGCTAAACATGATCAAAATTTTGGATGGACCTCCATTTGATCTTCCTCAAGAACTTGGACAGTTGCTTCATCCAGGAGCCACTTCTCTAGTAAAGAAAATGGAGGACGTTGGTTTTGATCATCTACAATCAGCCCTTGGTGATCACTACCCGAGATCGAATTAACACTATCTTCAATAGGGGTAGCAGCTGTAGTAGTAATGGTAGTTGTTTGAGGTTCCTCCGGGGATGCCGATGTCGACCCATGAATTGTAGTCGATGATTCTGAAGAAGATTTCTGCTCCCAACAAGCCATATTAATACTCTCAAATGTTGATAGAGATTCAAAGTAATCTGCTTCATTAGAGAGAACATAATCATCCACATTACAGGTTTCTTGCACTTCAGATTTCTTAATAAGCACCTCATCATAATTATAAGGGTTATTGTTACCATTGTTGTGGTTGTTGTTATCGGTGTTATTGCTGCCATTGGCTAGTACTTTCTCTTCTGTTTGGGTGGTCTTTAATTTGAGCGCACCACTACTAAACTTGTTAGGAGAATTCTTGACCCAATCTACCAAGAGCCTTGAAATGTTATCTGTGCTTGAAGCATAAGTAGTAGTAGTAGATGAGGGGGTACTAGTACTACTACTAGTAATAGTACTAATGAACTTATTTAGGGCTAAATTTTGATGGATACTCAAATGTTGATATTCTAAGTTGCTTATCGTATCATTACTAAGATTTCTACAATCTTTGTTCAGAAACTGAAGGCTTGCTGATGATGATCCCAAATGATGCAAACAAAACTTATTCTTGAGTTTTTTCTTTAGATGTGTATTCCAATAATTCTTTATATCATTATCTGTTCTTTGTGGAAGATTTGATGCTATTGCTGCCCATCTGAGTGTAATACCCCCACCAAAAAAAAAAGGGGCGGGTCAAGTTCTTAAAATTTGTAGATTATGTAATCCAAATTAATTAATCATTACTATAAAGTTTTATGAGAAAAATGTAATTATACTTGTTGCCCCATAAACGTTGAAGAGTAATGATTTTCTTTTCTTCAAGTTCAGTGAAGTTTCCTCTTTTGATTCCTGGTCTTAAGTAATTAGTCCATCTCAGCCTGCAACTTTTGCTGCACCTTGACAAACCTAAAATTTATAACAACAAACAAAAAATTAGGCGGTACACGTTTAAAGTACACATACGAATCACCATGCATAAAATCAAATTCATAGTACGAAGTAGAGAGAGTACTGACGAAATTCTATATATCTATTCTATACTTACCTGCATTACTTGGAATTGATCTCCAATTCCCTGGTCCCTGTACTTCGATGTAAGATGCTAAAATTAGATCTTCTTCAGGAGTCCAAGGTCCTTTCTTGATGCCAAGTACTTTATCACAACAAGGAGGTCTTCCCATGGCTAATGACTCGCTTTCTTTTCTTTTGATCTCCTCTCTATTTTATGGGGAATGCTCTTCAACTTTCTCCATGTATAATTACCAAATGAATTGAATTGTGAATAACTTCATGAGAAAGAGCCAAAGAGGGGTATAACAGCTGTTCTCACTCATTTGATGATTTCGATCTACCTCTCTGACTAAGCTTATCCTAGTATTAATTACTTAATTTACTTTCTTCTGAAAACATATTAAATTCAGTCAGATTTACACCAAATCATTGTAGAGATTGTGAAGATTTTTTTTTACGAAATTATGATTTTTTTTTTTTTTGTCTGTGTGCGTTTGCTAGTACTAGCTAGATAGAGCAGTACTGTGTGTGCATATATATTGCGTACCGTACGTGCATGACTTGCTGTTTATCAATAAATGCGCGGGTCTATGATTTTAAGTTTCTATTTTGATGAATACGTCAATCCTAAAAAACCAACAAGCCCAAAAGAGCTAAACAAGAGTTACAAACACCAACTACTTCCATAGTTTGACTGTTTGAGTAACAGTGTCTTCTCCGAGGCAATGTTTGGATGACAAACATATTTTTGTGCTGAAGAAAGAAGGACATGAAAACAGCTTTTGATGGATTGCAACAACGTTTTTCTGCCATATTATGACTGGTTTTGATCATGTCGGTATGATAAATAAATAAATCAAATATTTCTGTATCTTAGTTCTTTACCACAATTGATTAAATTACAAATTGACTTCAACTTATGGCAGTATATTGTTATTTTCCAAAACATGTCTGAAAGTTTAAATGCGTGTACGGATAATGCATCAAATTCATCATTGAATGATTCAAAACAAAAATATTTCAATCACTAAATTGAGATAATGTTATATTACAGTGATTAGGTGCCGTACAACAATAACAGCTTTTGTCACTGAATCATAAAATCAAGGGGTATTTTGAGTTTCCTCCCCTGAAAAGATTGCTAATTAGCGTTTCCTCCACAAAAAGATTGAAATTAGTGTTTCCTCCCATCGTTAAGTATTTCATCCACTGTTCAGTTAGCTGAGTCATCATCTGTGCACGCGTGGATAAAATAACCATAGGGGTATTTGTATTTCCTCCCCTGAAAAGATTGCTAATTAGCGTTTCCTCCCCAAGCTAACTGAACAGTGGATGGAATATCTAACGATGGGAGGAAACACTAATTTCAATCTTTTTGGGGAGGAAACGCTAATTGGCTATCTTTATAGGGGAGGAAACGCAAAATAGCCCTAAAATCAATCCCTGGCCATTGATCAACTTAGCTCTCTTCTCCAATTGGCATATATACTAGTAGCAGTGGCACTAGCAGCCCGACAAAGATATTAAGGCGTGGTGTCTTCCCTATACCATAGAGTTTAATTTCTACAAGACTTGGAAGGACTAGTATTATAACTAATGGAAATCCAATAGCACACCCAAATGATAATCACAATGATACTAAGACATAATTTAAGCAACGAAATAATAATGTTATTTTATTAACTTGATTTGTATAATGAATATGATGACACAATTATTACAAGTATTGAGACTCACAAGAACCATAACTCGTTTCCTTCCAATATGATCTCTCCACTCACAAAATTCCAACCCCCTTTACAATGAACAATGTCCTTTTGTTTATAGGTGAAAATAGTTTCTGCTGATTTTGGTAATTGCGGGTGTGAAGGTGAGAAATTGTTTAAACCCTAAACAATGTACTGCAAGGGAGTAATTTAGATTCGAGAGATCAATCTGTACAAGTCCGGCCTAAACCAAGAAATGTATGTTCCAGACTTTCTTCGGTCACAAAGAGGAGGAGAATGGGTTGGTTTTGGGGAGGGAAGCAAGGAGAGTGGTGAGACCAGAATAGTTGATTCTACAAGAGCAGTTGGGTTTCTACGACTTGTTATCAGAAGAGTAAGAGAGCTCACGAGGAGAGCTAACAAGTATTTCTGAGTGTTGTCTTGTCCGAATGAACTTGTTGTCCAAAAGGGAAATAGGTAAGACCTATTTATACAAGTCGAGGTAGAAACGTATCATGGTTTCATTAAGGTGTGGGTAAGTAAATGGGAGGAGGTGGTAACCGTAAGCATGGACTTGATGTTCCATAAAGTGGTTAACACATGAAACTGTTAACGTTTTGTAATTGATGTTCCATAAGGTTGTTAACTCATACCTTTATGTCCCATAAACGTTTTCCCACATAACTCCCGTATTTACTAGGAGACTCACCCTTATGACACTTCCTTATGAAGGGCGTAGTGTACGCCGCACGCTGTAGACCACCAAACCAATACCCAAAGAGAATCCCCCAGTTTGTGTTGATGTCTCCAATGTTTTTGGAAAACATGTAACACCTTGTTGTGGCTTAGCAAGTCGAGCTCGGGGAACTTTCTAGCATGGTGACCTTCGATGGTCGAGATGTTGCATCTTGAGAGGAGGGGCAACCGTTGATCGTTGCACGCCTTCGTTTTGGTAGCCGCGTAGTGAGGTCCAACAGGGTGGCACGACTAGGGTGTGTTTAGACTTGGCATGAGTACCTAAGGGTTCTCCATGGGCGTATGGCATGGCTAGGGTCAAGGCGAGGGCGCTGGGCCTGGCATAACGTGACTAGCATGGCAAGGGCCAAGGAAAAGTGCGTTTGGCATGGCGCGACTATCTTAGCTAGGTTTGGTTTGATTTGGAATGTGGGGCCAAGGGTTTTTACATGGGCGTATGGCATGGTTAGGGCCAAGGAAAGGGCACTTGGATTGGCATGACGTGACTAGCATGGCTAGGGCCAAGGCAAAGTGCATTTGGCATGGCGCGACTAGCTTGGCTAGGTTAGGTTTGGCTTGGCATGTGGGGCCAAGGGGTATCCATGGGAGCATGGCGTGACTATCTTGGGCTAGGTGCGATTTTTTCTTGGCATGTGGGGCTAAGGGGTAGCCATGGGCGCATGGCGTGACTAGCTTGGGCTAGGTGCGGCTTTGGTTTGGCATGTGGGACCAAGGGGTAGCCATGGGCGCATGGCGTGACTACCTTGGGCTAGGTGTGTGACCAAGGTAGGGTTTTTGGACAAAGGACGTAAGGGGACTTTAGACAGCCAGGATTTGCTCCTGGGATTGAAGGACAACCGTTGATTATTGCATGCCTTCACTTTGGTAGCCGCATGAGGGAAGGCCAACATGGTGGAGCGGCATGAGTGGCCATGGCGAGACGTGTTTGGCATGGCATGGCCGGCGTGGCTAGCTTTGATTAGGTACGTAACCAAGTTAGGTTTTGGGGTCAAAGGTTGTGAGGGGACCTTAGACGGCCAGGATTTGCTCCTGGGATTGAAGGGCAACCGTTGATTGTTGCATGCCTTCACTTTGGTAGCCACATGGGGAAGGCCAGCATGGTGGTGCGACATGACGGGCTATGGCGAGAGTGTTTGGCCTGGCGCGGCCGGCGTGGCTAGCTTTGGATATAGGTACGTGACCAAGATATAGTTTGGGGCCAAAAGTCGTGAGGGGACCTTAGACGGCCAAGATTTTCTCTTGGGATTGAAGGGAAACCGTTGATTGTTGCATGCCTTCACTTTGGTAGCCGCATGGGGAAGGCCATCTTGGTGGCGCGGCATGAGGGGCCATGGCGAGACGTGTTTGGCATGGCGCGGTCGGTGTGGATGGAATGATTTTCCATTGGCACAGAGGTGCATATAGCATGGTTGGAATGCCTTGGCGCGGTCGGTGTGGATGGCATGATTTTCCATTGGCACAGAGGTGCGGCTAGCATGGTTGGCATGCCTTGGTGCGGTCGGTGTGGCTTCCATGATTTTCTTTTGGAACAGAGGTGCGGCTAGCATGGTTGGCATGCCTTGGCGCGGTCGGTGTGGCTGGCATGATTTGCCCTTGGCACAGAGGTGTGGCTAGCATGCTTTGGCGCGGTTAGTGTGGATGGCATGATTTTCCATTGGCACAGAGGTGCGGCTAGCATGGTTGGCATGCCTTGGCGTGGTCGGTGTGGCTGGCATGATTTTTCATTGGCACAGAGGTATGGCTATCATGGTTGGCATGCTTTAGCGCGGTTAGTATGGCTGGCAAGATTTTCCATTAGCACACGTGGGAATTAGGGTTTGGTTCGCCGTAACCCTGATTTGAAAAAATATACCCGCGTAATTATTTTAGAGACACATTAAAGGTTTCAGTAAATATGCCTAGTAAATGCTTGTTGCTTTAAATGTTGTGACATTACTGTCTACCAAGGTTTAGTGTTTTATAATTTTAACCCTAAGCGAAAAATCACCATCAACATTAAGTCCCTTGCTTAGCTCGGAACAGGTGCCTTGTTGCGAGGTAAGCATATAATGGTGACACACAAGGACGGAATCGAGGTGTAAATCATTGCAAAGATGGTCAGGAGAATCCGATTAACCTTTTGAGTGGTAAAGATAGTTTTTGCTTCCCGTGGTGGCGGCCATGCGTAATTCGTACTGGGAATGCAGACCGTGGAGTTGTGAGGAGAAAGTTACCGTCTTGGTCTGGTCGTACACCTCCGAGGCAAGGGGAATCGGTTGTGGAATGCAAAGAAAGTGGACGGCTTGGCTCGAGGGGCCAAGCGGTGGCGTGGTCCTGGATGCGGCAGTGACATGGTGAAACGTGCAGGGGCGACTAGGCGTGGTGGAGCCGCAGTGATGGAGGGAATGCTTGGTTACCACGACAACGAAATACATGTGCATCTAGGCGCAATGGGTCCGCGGTATGGTATGATGGGGCTGTGATGCGGCGTGAGTGGTCTTGGACGTGGAAATTGGTCTTTGAGGGACCGGTTTCCTCTTTTCCCCTCTTGGTTCAAAATAGGAAATCCTTTCTTTGTTCAAACTCCCACATACCATGTGTATATAAAAGGAGGGTCGTCTTCTCTTTTGTTTCACGCCTATTTATTCCTCCTAGCTGTGTGACAGGAGTAAAGAAGAGTGGACGAGTGAATCCCAGGTACGCCTTTCGATACTTCTCTTTAACTTTTTTTTTTGCTGGTGTAAACCCTTATTGTAGGCGCACTTTTCATGATTTTGTAGAGATGTTGGCGTGGATTTTAGGTTTTTGTTTGCCCTAGATTGCTGTAACACTTAGGCATGGATACCACAGTAATGTTTACCGCCCCTACCCACTGTGCAAGGTAGGCACTTTGATATTAATGGCCCTGTCCTTTCACGAAAAACCCAGCTTCTAGGGTTTGCTTATCGTTTTGGTGTGGCCGTGTATATGGTTTCCCTGGTGGGTTACTCCTCCTTGGTTGGACAAGAATTCTATGCCATAGGGTGCGACCTTGAAACAAATTGGCTTGCGTCTTGGGTGAAAAATATTTTTTTGTGCAGTCTCTGTAATAATGTCCCTTCCTTCGTATTGCTCCATTGTAGTTGTTTAAGAAAATCTTCGTTATGATGTCACTTGAGGAGAGTTCTGCTGTACCGAAAGACATTTACAATTCCAAACCAATGATGAATTCTTTACCACATCGGCCACGGTTAGGAGAAACCATCCCAGCTATGTTTCGATTTTTCTGACTGGATCAGAATGCGAAGGAGAGGATCGATAGGTTCGGCCAGGAGAGGCGTAATAAGGTTTTTTCTTCAGAGAAGAGAATATCGTGCTTCTTCTATCGATTTTAAAATCCCTGCGAGTCTGTTGCGTTCCTTTGAGAAATGGACACGATTTATGATGGACCAGGAACCTGTAAAGACCAATTTGACCAGGGCGCAGATTTTCGGTGCTGTTGCGGCTTCTGCAGTGCTTCAAATTAGGAAAGACATTCCATGGTTGGTTTCTTTTGTTTTCAGATGGTGTCCGGACACCCATATGGCCATATGCATGTGGGGCGTAATGACCACTTCTTTGGAAAGCGTGGATGTACTGCCTAACCTTCCCGTGGTTGGAAACCTTGATGTTAAGTTGTCAGCTGATGAAGAATAAATGCATGCCGCTCTTGTTGCGAAATCAAAGGGGTTCGTTCCGAAAAAAATGAGACGAAGTGCTTCTATGACTGGTGGGTATGCCAGTGGTTTCCTGACGCGTTAGAGCCAAAACCAGAAGAATAGTACGCTTCATGTTACAGCGTTCTTGGATTTTTGGCTATCCAGGGATATTTTTGATGACGTCTCGGGAAAGAAAGAGATAAGACATGGACTTATCAAGTTTGTCATAAAATTGGCGAAAGGTGTCGTTCTTCCCCTCGGTGGTTTGTTTCTTGGTTCCCTGTATGCACACCTGGACCAGCTAGTTTCGGACATGCGCGCCTCGAATGTTCATATGAAGGTGGGTTCGTATGTTCATGGCGCCTTTCTCCAGGCATGGTTGTGGGAGCATTTTGTGAAGTATGCCCTGAAACCGTTGGCTATACTTCTTGAGTCTTGGGGTAGCTCTAGAATATTGCGTTGGTCGAACAGGCGCCGAAAAACCGGTCCAAAACTGATTAAGTTTCTTGACAACTCGTATGTGGTTAATTTTCGTCCCTGGGCTCCTGTGCATGCATCCATAACTTAGATTAGTACCTTTGCTCCTGATCCGAACATGTCTTTGTCTTTTGATGAGGAAGGCCTGGGTGTTGAAGATATAGTGTTCATGCGTAGCTGCATTCCTGGTCATGTGACGTCTTTCTTCCGAGGACCTTGCAAAGCAACCTCTTACAACATCGATAGAGCGGATCGTCATATGGGTTTTGACCAAGGGGTCCCACTCGTTCGTCATCCAGTAGTTCCAGAAGTCCCGTTGTCGAATGTTCTTGATGCTGGTGCTTTCGTGTCCGGTAAAAGTATCCCTTTCCTGCTCACGGAATGGCTTCCATCAACAACTTCCAAATACAACATTTTTTAGCAGGATGAGTTTCTTATTATTCATGGATTTGTGAATGATGTGGTAGAGAACCGTCAGGATAAGCCTTCTCCGGCGGTTTTAACGGAACATCCACTGTTGAGGGGTCCCAAGTGAAATTCCGTTAGTCTAAATGCAGATAGTCCCCAGGTTAAGGAATGAAGATCTAAAGATCGTGCAGGCGTCTTCCAATCAGACCCCACAGTTCTGCCGACTTTTAGTTCTTCCAATATGCGGGTATGTACAACTCTCCTCTTGATTTTAGCTTGGGACGTCTATATTTTGTGCCTTTTCTGAGAATGCGCTCTTGTATTCTGTCCAGGGTCTCAGTAGTACGAACGCCTTTTCCAAACTTGAGAGCAGTCAAAAAATATCATTTTTTGAGACAGAGAATATCGTTGTCTAGCCTATCCATAGTGATGAAGAATCCGAGAAGGATGAAAGTTCTGAGTCTAGCGATGGTGAGAGTAGTTCTTCTCACAGTAGTGCTGAGTCTTCCTCTAGTCAGTATGAAAGTGAATCAGTGAGTCTTCCCCACGTTTTCTTCGTTCCTTTTTTTTTGTAGTAAACTAAATCTAGATTTTTAGGAGGAGACCGCTCTTGGGGATGATCTTGAAGTGGATGACTACCAGAGAAAAGACATAACCGTACTTCCTACTGAGAAAAATGCACCAGCTAGCAATTTGGACATGGAGATTTATCGTCCCGAGGGCGCCGCCGTGACTAAGGTGGAGGAGGGCGCTTCGGGGGGGTGAAATTGTGGTTAGGGACCCCCAGCCAGTTGCTGATTCAGTTGTAGGTGCCACCTTCAATCCTACGTATCTGGCCCCTTTCCCCGGTCATGTGTTGATCGGTGGATTTAGCGTCCCAGCTAAACATGCGACGTTGTACACCAAGATTTGAGAAATCTATGGTCACATTGCCACAACTAAGAAGATCACTAGTCGACATGCGTTGGTCAAGCATGTGGAGGAGACCTTGTCTTCTATTGATGAGATGTGCAACGTGACTGGTCATACAGTTTCTGAGGATGTAATCTCGAGCTGGAAGTTCCATCGTGACATGTGCATGGGCTTCTAATTCAACGTTCCTTGGTTCATTGAAGGTCTCTCTGATGTTGAAAGGTTGCTAGTGGAAACAGTCGAAGGTCCATCCGCAGACATGGTGAAGAAGCAAGAAGCGAAATTCAAGAAGTTGTGCCGGCAACTAAAATTGAAAATAGGGGCTCTCCAAAGCACAAAGGAGGCCTTTTCCAAGAGGAGCAAGTCGTTGTTGGAAAAATTTCCTTGAATATATATCTGTCTTTTGGACCTCTTACCTTTAGGTTTTTTTTTTTTGAAAGGCTAATGAGACGTCTGGTTTTTGGTTTTTGATTTTCTGGTTTTCTCGGGTTAATAGACAAATACTACCTTGACGGTTTGGGATTACATATACTTTTTTTTTGAATGAAATGTTTAGGATTGAATTGTTTAGGATGATCGTGATTGAAAGCAACACGGACATCCCGGGAAAACCATGGAACCGTGTGTTGGTAGATGACGTAGGGTAAACTATGTATCTTGTCTTGAAAACTTGAAATAGTAAACCACGTATCTTGTCTAGGTAAGACTTACTTGGTTTTTAGGTCTCCTGATGAAAAGTGAACCTTCCGGGCATAAGACCGAGTCTTATGGGAAACACCGTCATGGGAATTCCCCAGTCGTTACTGAGCCGTCTGATAACCGAGCCGTTGATCCTTGGGTGGATCGTCTGCTTCTATCATATGGGAAGTTCCCAGTCATCCCTTGTCATTTCATGACTGATAATGAGTCGCCGAGTGACTGAGTCGGAGTGAGTCTCCTTCCCCTACCATCTTGACGTCTGGGTCGAAGAACGAGATCGATAGTCGAAAATAGACATTGTAACCGATAGATTAATCCTCCCGCTGTGGTCGCCAATTGTTTATAGGTGAAAATAGTTTCTGATGATTTTGGTAATTGCGGGTGTGAAGGTGATAAACTGTTTAAACCCTAAACAATATACTTCAAGGGAGTAATTTAGATTCGAGAGATCAATCTGTACAAGTCCGGCCTAAACCAAGAAATGGTCGTTCCAGACTTGCTTCGGTCACAAAAAAATAGTTGGTTTCTATGCCTAAACCAAGAGGAGAATGGGTTGGTTTTGGGGAGGGAAGCAAGGAGAGTGGTGAGACTAGAATAGTTGATTCTGGAAGAGCAGTTGGGTTTCTACGACTTGTTATCAGAAGTGTAAGAGAGCTCACGAGGAGATCTATCAAGTATTTCTGAGTGTTGTCTTGTCCGAATGAACTTGTTATCCAAAAGGGAAATAGGTAAGACCTATTGATACAAGTCGAGGTAGAAACTTATCCTGGTCTCATTAAGGAGTGGGAAGCAAATGGGAGGAGGTGGTAACCGTATGCATGGACTTGATGTTCCATAAAGTGGTTAACGCATGAAACTGGTTTTCATGAAACTGTTAACGTTATGGAATTGATGTTCCATAAGTTTGTTAACTCACGGCTTTATGTCCCATGAACGTTTCCCACATAACTCCCGTATTTACTAGGCACCTCACCCTTATGACACTTCCTTATGAAGGGCGTAGTCTACGCCACACACTTTAGACCACCAAACCAATACCCAAAGAGAATCCCCCGGTTTGTTTTGATGTCTCGAATGTTTTTGGGAAACATGTAACAAGTTGTTGTGGCTTGGAAAGTCGACCTCGGGGAAATTGCTAGCCTTGTGACCTTCGACGGTCGATATGTTGCATCTTGATAGGAGGGGAAACCTTTGATCGTTGCACGCCTTCGTTTTGATAACCACGTGGTGAGGTCCAACAGGGTGGCACGACTAGGTTGTTTTTAGACCTGGCCTGAGGATCCAAGGGTTCGCCATGGGCGTATGGCATGGATAGGGCCAAGGCGAGGGCGCTGGGCCTGGCATAACGTGACTAGCATGGATAGGGCCAAGGAAAAGTGTGTTTGGCATGGCGCGGCTAGCTTGGCTAGGTTTGGTTTGGTTTGGCATGTGCGTCCAAGGGTTTTTCCCTGGTCGTATGGCATGGTTAGGGCCAACGCAAGGGCGCTTGGCTTGGAATGACGTGACTAGCATGGATAGGGCCAAGGCAAAGTGCGTTTGGCATGGCGAGGCTAGCTTGGCTAGGTTAGGTTTGGCTTAGCATGTGGGGCCAAGGGTTATCCATGAGCGCATGGCGTGACTATCTTGGGCTAGGTGCGATTTTGGGCTGGCATATGGGACCAAGGGGTAGCCATGGGCGCATGGCGTGACTAGCTTGGGCTAGGTGCGGTTTTGGCTTGGAATGCGGGGCAAAGGGGTATCCATGGGCGCATGGCGTGACTAGCTTGGGATATCTCTGTGACTAAGCTAGGGTTTTGGGACAAAGGCCGTGAGGGGACGTTAGACGGCCAGGATTTTCTCCTGGAATTGAAGGGCAACCGTTGAATTTTGGATGCCTTCACTTTGGTAGCGACATGAGGGAAGGACATCATGGTGGCACGGCATGAGGGGCCATGGCGAGACGTGTTTGGCATGGCGTGGCTAGCTTTGGCTAGGTACGTGACCAATCTAGGGTTTGAGGCCAAAGGTCATGAGGGACCTTAGACGGCCAGGATTTTCTCCTGGGATTGAAGGGCAACAGTTGATTGTTGCATGCCTTCACTTTGGTAGCCGCATGGGGAAGCCCAGCATGGTGGCGCGACATGAGGGTCCATGGAGAGACGTGTTTGGCATGGCGTGGATAGCTTTGGCTAGGTACGTGACCAAGCTAGGGTTTGGGGCCAAAGGTCATGAGAGGACCTTAGACGGCCAGGATTTGATCATGGGATTGAAGGGAAACCGTTGATTGTTGCATGCATTCACTTTGGTAGCCGCATGGGGAAGGACATCATGGTGGAACGACATGAGGGGCCATGGTGATACGTGTTTGGCACTGCGTGGTCGGTGTGGCTGGCATGATTTGCCATTGGCACAGAGGTGTAGCTAGCATGGTTGGAATGATTTGCCATTGGCACAGAGGTGCAGCTAGCATGGTTGGCATGCCTTTGGCGCGGTCGGTGTGGATGTCATGATTTGACATTGGCACATAGGTGTGGCTAGCATGGTTGGCATGCTTTGGCGCGGTTAGTGTGGCTGGTATGATTTGCCATTGGCACAGAGGTGCGGCTATCATGGTTGGCATGCCTTGGCGCGGTCGGTGCGGATGGCATGATTTGCCATTGGCACAGAGGTGCGGCTAGCATGGTTGGCATGCTTTGGAATGGTTAGTGTGGATGGCATGATTTCCCATTGGGATTGGTTCGCCGTAACCATAATTTGAAAAAATATACCAGCGTAATTATTTTAGAGACACATTAAAGGTTTCAGTAAATGTGCCTAGTAAATGCTTGTTGCGTTAAATGTTGTGACACTACTGTCTGCTCGGGTTTAGTGTTTTATGATTTTAACCCTAATCCAAAAACCACCATCAACACCTTTATTTATAAATAAAACTACATAGTGGATTACAACTCATTTTACTTCGCTTGGAATCACACATTTCACGTGATTCTGCTTTTTACTTCGCCCAAACGTTTTTCAATAAAGTTATTCAATCTCTTTCGCCTATTTCTTCGGTACCTTGTCGGTATAGATGTCCTATTTCTTGTACAATAATTCAGACTTCGTGACATTAACTTCGTGAAGTATCTCCTGGTCCAAGTAATCAATACTTCGTCGGTTGCCATCTTCGCAGATCTCGAATGGAATTCAACTTCGCAGATCCAATATTCATTAAAGTAAAATCTGACACATGATTTGACTTGTCACTGACATTTTTTCTCGAAATTAGTAAATAATCCCCATTCCGAGATTTACTTCGTGATGTCGTTAAACCTCGTTTGAGCACGTGGCGAGTAGGTTTTCCGTACCTACATTTTGCCTTTTCTCTTCCCATTTGCGAGTATCAATAAGGGAAAGAGAATCTTCTGTCGATCCAACTCTGTCACGTCTCCTTAAATATCGCTTCCACATCGGCCACGTCTTTTCGCTACCGGCTTTAACCGGTTATACGTCTCTCACCGCTTATTTTGACATATCACAACCGGTTGGTGTCTTCCTTAGTATAAGTACTCTAATCCCACTTCTCTTCTTCTTATCTCTTATTCTTCGGATATTCCTTCATCATTGTTCTTAGTTTTCTCCTTCTTTTCTAGATTTCTTTCTTCATCAGATATTCTCAATTTCTCGATCTCACCCAACATGGCTCCTATGAAGATTCCACCTCCAACACAATCCAAAACCCTTGATGATTTTCAAGAGGAGTTTCAGGAAAACTGTTTGTCCTTGATGCTGGCTATTGACTCTTCAGTCACTCCTCTTGTAACTGCAACTAAGTTCATGGAGATGAACTACAGATGGATTCAAACTGAGACCTGGACACCCACCAGATTGATCATCCCAGCAGGCCAACTATGAGCTGGGATTGTCTTCCCATTATATGATTCCAAAAACCCTAATTTTTACGAGATTCTAACCAAGATCAATAGAGGTGTTTTTCAGTTAAGTGGGAATGCAATTCGTATCCCAAACGAGTTCTCAAGGTGTTCAAATAGCGGTCCCTCTCAAATTCCTATGGTTGCGAAGAAGTTTGACCATACTGACTACCACATTGAATCTTTCTTGGAGAACTATTATGAAAAAACCCTATCCATGAGGAAGTACCAAGAGTGGGAAACCCATAGATGATCCCTATAGAGCTCTTATCCAAGATGTCGAGCCCTTCGATAACGCGAGGAATGACCTCCTTCATTTTTCTAATGACAAAGACTGGATGATGTTTCCTATGATTGTTGAAGGTCCTCTAATCTGGGGTTTTGACGAGAATGGGATAGCTCGTACTGGTCCTCTTCCTGAGTATCTCCATCTCGTGGATTACGAACATGGGAGGCTTCGTTGGTCAGAGAGGCCTGATGGGGTATACTTCGTCACTCTTCAACTTTTCATCTTTCATATGTGATATCCTTAATTTCTTTGTTCTTGCTGTAGTATCTATTTCCTCCTCCTAGTTTGGTGTAAGACTGTAATAGGAAATCTATTGTTGAATCTTCCATCTATGAACAAGTATTTTATCTTTTCACTTTGCCTCTTGTATTTCCTTTTCAACTTCTAGCGACATACTTCGCAGGAAGATGGGCCTGTGGAACCCCAAGCTTCTGCGGGATCCTCTAAGAATCTTAGGAAGCGTGATCGTCACGAAGTTCCTTCCCCTACTACCAAGGTACTCTTCTACTAATTTTCGTACTTCGTGTTTTATTTTCTTCGCCGTATTAACTTGACGCTTCTCAGGATGCTACCCCCGACACTCCTATAACCAAATATCCTCCAAAGCACCAACGCAGGGCTTCGAATTTAGATGCTTTAACTCGAATTACTGGTTCAAAGGGACCTCCAAGTCAACCTGATCCCCCTCCCGAAGATCAAGCTACCAAAGTTCCCCATAAAGCTACCCCCTCCAAAACATTATTTGGTTCGAAATATTGCATCATAATCCCCACAATTACTGTGGAAGATTGTCCAGATAAGTCGTCCAAAAGTTAGAAGGATGAAAACAAAGGAAATAAGAAGATGGTCTACGAAGTAGAAGACCCATCTTACGCTCCCGACATGGATTTATTGAGGGATATTTTCATTTATACTCGTAAAGATACTGCTCTTAGATCCCTTGCTGCTGAATCTTTGGTTTCCTTTTGTTCTGACACCTTTTTAGCTGAGGATCAGTCTTTCATCATGAATATTTCATTGAATCTCTCTCTTCAACAACATGCTGCTATAATGGGCATGGTAAGTATTGCACATTCTTATTTTATTGTTCACCTAAGTCCTTTTCTGATTCGTTTTACTTCGCAAGAGTTTAATCATCACATGGATCAACTCGTGGAGACATGGGTATCCCGCGAACAGTTAGGGAAAGCTAGCATTCGCATTCATGAGCTTCAAAATAATCTTGATGAGGAGAAAGAATACTCATCTAAGCAAGAAAGAAAGGCCAGTGAGCTTCCCAGTAAGTATTATTTCTTCTATACTTTCGGTTTTGCCTTAGCTTTATCTTTATTATTCTTCTTATTTTATTTTTCGTCAAGCCCGCTCTTCGAAATATTACATGGACTTTCTCAAAGCCAAGGAATTAGTCGATAATCTTCAAGTCGAACAATCAAATCTCACGTTCCAAATTAACTGTTATATGATTGAGAATGAGATTCTAAGTGAAAAAAGTGGAGACTTCATACTCTTTGTCAGACAGCTTAGCTACGGAGTATGCTAATAATGAGGAGTTAAACTCTCATCTTCACAAGGAAAACGAGTGTTTGAATGTCGAGTTGCAGCGATTAATAATCTTTTCACCACTTCGTATAATCTTCATTCTTTATCAATGTCTCAGATCAAACGGTTGGAAGAAGATAAAACTCGAATAATCAAGAGAAAAGATAAATCTGAATCTGATCTTCGTAGGGCTAGGAATGAAATTACTAACTTTAAGTTTGAGAATAATAGGTTAAAGGATGAGATGACTTCTCTTTTAGCTCGCTTGGAGAGAATTCAAGGCAAAAAGAAAGACACGGATTTTCCTGCAAAGAAGGACCTTATTGAACCCTTGAGAAGCGGGAAACATATCATAAAATCTCCTGACGATGATAAGTCTGAGTCCAGTCATGGCAAAGGTTGGGGTAATTATTATCACGAATTTTGCGTCCAACTTGAAGCCGCGAGATTCGAGATCTCAAAACATGATCATCTTAACGTCAATGTTCAGAAAACTATGGGTTCTGTTATTTCGCAGAAGGAAGGTATTTATAGGGGATATGGATAACTCTGCATTGTATTTCACTTAGCTAATTATATTTCTTACTTGCTCTTTATTTCTTTATAGTCTGAGGAACACTTCAAAGGTCAAATTCTTCACCTATCTAGCCAAAAGGATGAGCTTTCCATGGAAGTTTCTGGTCTTAAGGAAGAGATTGGGTTTCTGAATGAAAACTTCGCTCAGATGGAAAAGGATGCTGCTAAGGTTGCGAAGATGACTCGCAAGAATGCTCAAGATGCCAAAATTCACCTCTTCAATGATGATTCTCGTGGGATTCCTTATTTGCCTTTGGATCTTGAAGTTTTCTCAGATGATGAACCTGCTGCTGATGGTGGAGACGATGATAAGAGAACCAAATCTTATGAGGAAGACGAGATCAAAAATCTCAAAGGTGAGACTCCTTTGGTCACTGAGGCTTCCAATGTTCCTTCTTCTTCACTAACTCCTTCTGGTGACGTTACTAGTAATGTTGAAGCTGAGGCTAATGGTCTTGATAGCAGCAATCCTCATCATACCAAAGAAGAAGGTGATGGTGATGCTAAGGCGGGAACCCAAGGGAATGAAGGTATTTTTTTCAAAGAAGAAGCTATCAAAGTTATTCCTTTTCATCAACTTCCTCCCCAGATTTGATTTTGATTTCATCAGCTCCTTAGAATATTCATGACTTTCAACATTTTTTGAACTGGGTGCTCCCAAGCTTGGGGGGCATAACATTTAATTTTGATTTTGCCTTTTGTTTGTCTCTTGCCTTAATATATTAGCTTTGCTTCCTTCCTGTCTTAAATCTTTATTTCGTTCAGCTAACTGCAACTGACATGGTTAATGTACATCTAATTCATAAATCTAACAGAATATTAAATGCATTTTAAGTGTTTCCTTTACCTTTAATACGCGAATTGATTAATGAAATATATACCAAGTATATACTTGCGAAGGAAATACTCAAATAATGACAAAATCAAAACAATATATACTTGCCTCTTATTCTTTGTGAATTTTCGGAGCATATCTGCAATTTAATATATAAACTACTTTTCTATTTTGTTAAATTTATACTTACCTTTGTTTTGGTTTCGTAGTATTAAGTATCGGAAGTAAGTAATCAAAATAAAAAATAAAAAGTATATACTTGCCTCTTATTCTTTTGCGAAATTATGAAGCATACCTATATTTCTTTTCGTATTCTCGGTTATTTTCATGATCGTTTTCTTTGCCTCATCCATCTTGCTTTGGTTCCAAGTTCACTTTTTGTATCTCCTCGTCCAATCTTTAGCTCACCTATAACTTTCACTTCGTTGTCTCCAAGCTCGTTCCTACATTATTAATATCATAACAATAGTGTAATCATAGTAATATGGATATTTACTCAACTCATGCCTTTTATCTCATTCTTTTCGTATATTTTTTCATTTACTTCGTGCCTTGTTTTATGTTCTTACGAGGTCATGTACTTTCCTCTTGCTTTATTTCATATATTTCCCTTTTGTTTTGCCTCAGGTATCATTTTTCCTCACATCTCTCTCCCTCTCGGCGAACTATTCTATGAGGACTTTGGGTGCCTCCTAGTTAAGGTTTTATTGTCTTCTACTAGTACATTGGGGTCTTACATTGTCGTGACATAGCCTTATCAGGACCCTTTCTTCTACTCTTTTACCTCTTGTCTTCCTTGCGTTTCTATTAGTTATCTAGAGGTTTTTATTTTGCCTTCTAGATAAAGTCTTATTGTGCCTCACCCCGTTGTGATTCTTGCGAACTAAAGATCCATCAACCTCGCCTAAACTCACTCATTGAGGTCTTATTGTGCGACAATATCACAGGCTTACTTATTCCCGTCAATAATAGCTCCGCAACATTGTCATTTTTTTTGTCACTCATCTCCCTAAGGGAGGGTGCCGTCCCTTTATATTCACTACACCAAATTTAGCAAATAGCAACAGTAAGTGGAAGTTGCAAAGTGGGGTCGCAACAGTTCTGCTCTGTTACGAAAGTCGATGTTGAAGTTATTCGCAACGGCTACTTTGTCGTTGCAAAGTTTTGGTCGCAACAGTTTCAAACTGTTGCTACGTCTAAAAGTCGCAACTGTTTCAAACTGTTGCGAAATTAGGTGGACGCAACTGTTTCAAGCAGTTGCGAATTTTTTGTATAGTAAAAAATATATTGGTTTTGACTGGTCAAAATCATTTTTGACCAGTCAAAACCAGTCAGAAATGGTGGTTTGACCTGTCAAAAAATAGTTGGTTTGACCAGTCAAGACCAGGTAAAAATTATAGCTCCCTATAACATAAACAAGTTAGCCCCATTTATTTAAAAATAAAATTAATCCAACAAATCAAGATACCTCTGTTCCAGAACCAAATTTATCCAAGCAATGTACTTTACAAAAATTGTTGAACAAAAAAATAAAACTAGAAATGAAAAGGACTTCTTTTCCATAAGATATTTCTATGTTTTGCAAGTGCAGCAATGCAAGAAAATATGACACTTAGCCCAAAAACTAAAGAGGAAAGAGTACACAACTTGGGGAATGAACTTGTTTTGTGCCTGATAATAATGCTGAGTTCACCAAAAGGAGTGGCCACAATAGTTGGCCCAAATGCATAAGTGGCAAAGTCTGCAACTTCCCGACAACCACTGCAAAAATGAAATCATCCCATTAGTAACATAGTCTTCAACTCAAATACAACATCCTGCAACTCAAATACATTCCTAACATAATATAGATGCATTAGCTTCATAAGTGATATTCCATGTTATGAATGTTAATACTTTACTCAGCGGGTATTGAGTTAACCAAAAACACACAACCTTAAAGAAACCAACATGGTAACAGTACACAACTTAAAAAACAATTGATGCACAAAATAATTATGATGCATTGCCTAAGGAATTATTGACCGTTTACAAACAATAAGTTTCATATTATTAACCATTTCAAGCCAATGATTTCAAATGTACAAAATTTATTAAGCTCACCTTCGTTCCACCCGTTACAGAGCCTATCACGACGCCACATTTAGATTATTATAGGAAACATCGGATGCAGCTGACAATCAAAGTCTAAGCCTGCCTCCACAGCCTGCAAAACAAGTAGAATGAAAATAAATAATCAAGTCCCATAATTAGACATTGAATCTAACTTTACAAGTTTATCCCCATCAAAAAGCTCACCAGCAGCAAGGTAAATCCAGGTATCGTCTCGAATCCCATTGCACGTGAGATAAGATCTACCTGCAAAACAAAATGCTTTTAGAATGCTATTATCAAAAGCAACCATACAATGCCAATAAAAGAGGATGACAACATTGACTCGACATTATAAGATGTCATTATAAAAAAAAAGATGAACCGATGAGACACTCCCATAGGAAATGAACCGACAAAAACAAATAAAATTTTATTCTAAGGACACATCTGCTCTAAGATTACTTAGGAAAAGTTACTTATCCATAGGTCCATCACAGCATCCCTTAAGAGTTCTATGCACAAATTTTAAATTCCACCTGCAACAATTTTAAACAAAATGAATTCAAAACAATGATATCAACAACACTCAAACAATCCAACAATGTGTGGGTAATTTTTTTTACCTCTATATATGTATAACCAGGAGTCCTTTACAGCCTTTCTCTCCTTCTCCAAACTCCCATTCACCACCACCAGTTCAGTCCATACAGCCTCTACCACTAGCAACGAGATAGATACCATTACCAACACTTTATCGAACTCATTGATTCCCTCTCCAAGCACCCCCACCACCACCAGCGATTTTAGATACCATCACCAGCAACGCTTTCTTTAAAACACTTGCACCTGCATCTCATACCATAAACGACCTTATAGGTCCCTGATAGATTGATCAAAAACCTTCTTCATGACCTTTGCAGTCGCAAAAATAAGTCCACCTCAAAATCTTCTCCTGCAACAGCATAATCCATCGATAAGAACCTGAATATAATATAATTTGAACTAACCTATGAAAAAGTACGAGATGTAAAGTGCATCCATCAAAATGCAACCATTATAAGATAAGAACCAGAATGCTTATTAAGCTAGTGATGACAAAGTTTACAAGCTTACCATGCTGCACAATGAGAAGACTTAGCATACCCAACTCTCGAAAAAGGTGATAACTTTTATTGGAAGACAAATTTACATATACCAGAGAAAAAGGTGAGTGAGACATCATTAATAGAACAAATGTTACTTAACCTAGCTGGTTTTCGGGTTTTTATTTTCATTTCTAATTTTATCTCTGATGGATACACTACAGGCAGTACCGAAGCTGTTAATATTGTGTGGTTATATTATATGCTTCACATGTCTCCCGTTGACATCACTTCCATCAAGCATGGTTTCATGACGGCATATAGCAATTGAATGTTCCCCAACTCTAGTAACATACTCCAAGAGCTCTGTCAGCACAGCTGGGCAACTCTCCTTCAAGTATTCAAACCCATCTGTTTGCATTACAGCTGCAAGATTGAAAAAAGAACACAACACATTTTAGTTCATAACTTCAATTACTAGGTTCACTGGTAAAATCACATATAAAGAAATGAATCCATGATATGCACTCAAAGAGGAACTTGAACATCTACGAAGACCTTAATACCTATTATACATACATGAAGAGCAATGTTACCTCTCAAGTTTTTAGGCCTCGCCACGAATTTGAGACTAACCGATTTTAGTGGGAAACAATGGTGCTGCTCAGCCAAAGCCAACGTAATAGCGACCGTGTTTATTTCTACATCATTACAGATCTTAGATTCACGAAGAAACCTTAGACTCTCAAGACCATATTTGTCTGCTGCATCAAGTAGATGTTGTGCCATCAGGGTTGATGCCCACTTTGTAGTCAAACCAGTTAACTCCTGCATGTCGGGTAGAGCATCCCCGTATATATAATGGAGTAGCGCCTGTAAAAATCATAGCATAAATAGGAGATAGATACAAGTCAGGCAAAGATTTACATTTAAGGTTTTGCAGGAGTCTACCAAGATTCTGGCCAAAAGCATGACTGCTAGTGCTAGACCTGAAAGAAGAACAAAACCAACAGGCTAGCACTATAATCCATACACAATCGGTAAAACAACAAATAAATTAAAAAAAAAATGTACTAACATTGAAATGTGTTGTACAGAGAACATAATTGACTTACGTTAATGAAAAAAAATAAAAAATGAAGAAAAAAATTATAATAGCCAGAAAAATAAATGCGATAAACTACTATAGTCATGTCTCCCCACAGACGTGCATGTATATCTAGTACATCCAATCTACATTTTTATGTAATCTCAATATAAGTAACTGGGAACTTGTTTGCGAACATGTATTAAACGACAAACGCACAGACATGCAAAATTGTGCTGCTTAAATGTTAATAACATGGAAGTACTTTACACACCTTAAAAACTGGAGCCTCCATGTCCTCAATCTTTATACACTGCGTGTTCTGATCTTTCATTGGACCCAAAAGTTGTGCACGGAACACAGGAGACGTAGCTGCGAGCACTAATTTATGCGCAGCAAATGTCTCCTCATCTACTACAAAATTCACATCTGTTCCCTTGCCACTTATCAAAACCTTCCCAAAGGGCTGGCCAATATCAAAAGGAGGTACTGGTATGGAATATATCTTGGGTCCCTCTGTATGAGATTTGACAATGCCAACGCTACAGTGGACTGAAAGACAATCGTCTTTAAGGTAGTAGGATGTCTCCAATGAAGTTCTTTTACAAAAGCATTTATATCCCCTGAGCAAAACATGAAAATTAGTGTGAATTCAACAACCAGAACAAGTCTAGAATAGATATGTCATCACATATGAAAATAAAATACAATTCTATGAATATCATTCCATATTTCAAAGCAAAAAGCTAAAAGGCCATAGACACAAAATGGTTGGTAAAGGTTAGGAAGTGGACGGATTCAAGGGGTGACAAAACTACTATAGATATACAACCTCCTCCCATTATATCTAAGAAATATACATAGGATGGCAATGTATTCAATACTTTCTTAATAATTCAGTAGGTCACAAGTAGCTTGGAGTTGGGATGATGACTACGCTGAGTAGCTAAGATAATTACGGAGAACAGAAATCACATAAAATATACATCTAAAAACATCAGAATCTAGGAGCAGAACAATGATTCAAACAGTTATTACAGTATATGGAATAATTCCCATCAACAAAAAAAAAAAAAACAGAAATCAAATAGCATTATAAGAACAAAACTGTATTCATTTTTAGAAATCAAAGAACCTCTTCTAGATCCACAAGCTCCGAGAATACACTGCAAGTCTTTCCTGCATAAAAAAAAGAAAGAAAAACATTAACAATCACTTAAAAATCCAATACATAATTAAGTGTAAAAATTAAAAACAAAAGTAAAGTGGAATCTTCATGAATCAGATCAGATACCACCAATTCCTGTTCCTATAACTCTAGATCAACTTCATTATCTTCACATCCCTGTAAACCTAACTATGTACTAAAATCGGGTAAACCCCAATCTACTTAACCTATTAGAACTGCTATTCATACTTCTATCACTTCTAGTGATCTATAAAATCAATACCAGCAGGCTATGTTTGCATCAGAACTTCTCCTCCACCACCGATGTCATCTTCTTATCTTGATTTCTCGACATCACAACAAACCCATTTACGATTCCATCATAGCATCTCCTTTTCTCTCTTCTTCAAAATCGAACTAGAACATAGACCTAATTCTTGGATTTCAATTTCTATCCAAAATCCATCTGATTCATCCACCTTGTTGTAGATATAAAACTCGAATCGAACCTAATCTTCCCGACGATGACTATTAGGTTTTGAGTTTTAGGATTCTGCAGACAGAAAGAGATCTCTAAGGCCTTGAAAGAATAGAGGGAAACAAATTTGGGGGTTTATGATGTTGATGATCATGATGGTAGTGGTAGCAGAAATGGTAAATACCAACTTCAATATTAGGGTTTCCATTTGGTTTCACAGGGACAGGGGGGAACGAGAAAGAAGAGAGGTAGAGAAAAAAATGAATGAATTGATCGATCGATAATAACAATAAAGATATAAGATAACCGAGTCAGACTTTTCAGTATCTGAATGAGATGAATAGTGAGTCAGTTTTAAAGTGTGTCCAACCACACTAGTTTTTCGCACGCGCACAAGTGGGTTTAGTTGCGAATCACAACTGAATCAAACAGTTGCGAGTTTCGTAACTGTTTGGAACTGTTGCGACTTTTTTGCAACAGAAATTAGAAACTGAAAATTTGCAACAGTTCATAAGATGTTGCTAATCTGAGTTCCTAATCCCTGAATTTGGTGTAGTGATTCCCCCTGATACCCCCTTGATCTTCTTATCCCTCCGTCGATATGGCTCATGGTTACGAAGTCGCACCCTAAGTGGAGTTTCTTTAGGACCGAGTAGAGGAATCACGCCAGGCCATATACTATCTCCACTGGTCTCGTTCCTACACCACTTACCGAAGGCCACCACAAAAGATACCATCGACGGATATGTCTTATCATCCCCCCTAGATGATCTCTTCTGAGGTTATCTCTCGACGCACGCGAGGTATTTTTATTGCCTCTTGTATTTTGTGCTAACTACGTTGCACGCCATGAGGCCTCAGCCTCCCTAAGTAGAGGTTTTATAGTTTCCCTGGAAACTGTTTTTTCTTTATATATATATTATTTACTTCATGGGTCTTATGAAGCCTCCTAATGAGATCTTACTTGCCTATTTGTGAGGTCTTATTTTTCCCAAATTGATATTTCTTTCTTTGCTTTTCTTTTTCTTGTACATTTAATTCTTATTTTGCTCGCATGTTTATTTCGCATTCCATTAAACACATATTTCATTATATTTCTTCTTTTGATGAGTACAAACTTTGCTTCTTTATTTAGTATTATTTGGGAGTACATCTAATGGCTATGGATAATACTTCTTAATATAGACCGGATTCCAAGGGTGATCTAACCTCCGATCTTGTCTTTCTATTTCTCCATATATTATATTTCCTTCGCCGTCTATATCATTGCCTTGGAAATCTCCGAGTTCGTATGCTCCATTCCCTACTACCCTCTTCACGATGTATGAGCCTTCCCAAGTAAGTTCCAACTTTCCTTCAGATCCTTTCTGATAAGGTGGTATTTCTCATAACAATAGTTCTCCTGGGACAAATCTTCGCTCCTTCACCCTCTTATTATATTTGCGAGATAAACTTCGATGATAATTCGTCATATGCTGTTGTGCAGTCTCCCTGTTCTCCTCCAAATCATCCAACTTAGCGAGAATCATAGCTGAATTTAGACCATTTCTCCATGCCTCTTGCTTAGTTGTGGGAATGATGATCTCGGTTGGTAATACTGCCTCTACTCCATATGTCAGACAGAAGGGACGCATTCCTGTTGCATCTCTCCTCGTTTTCCTATGTGACCACAACACGTTCGGAATTTCCTCACACTAGCCTTTATGGTGTCCTTCTAAATTCCTTTACAACGTGGTTGCTATTTTTTTGTTTGTCGCCTATGCTTGTCCATTACTTTGTGGATATAACGGAGTCGACTTTCCAAATTGTATCTTAAATGCATTAAATAACGTTCTCACATTTTCTTCCTCGAACTGCTTCCCATTGTCAGAAACGATTTGCATTGGAATCCAGAACATATATACTATATGCTCAAGGATGAAATCATATACATCACCATCTCGCGTGTGTTTCAAAGGTTTATCTTGGACCCACTTTGTGAAATAATCTGTAGCCACAATCAGATACTTTTGATGTTTACTCCTTGTGATGAATGGTCCCACAATGTCTATTCCCCACATGGAAAACGTCCATACACTTAATATGGAATTTAAACTCGTATCTAGTGTGTATATCCGTTTTCCAAATCTTTGGCATGCTTCACATCTCGTAGAAACATTTTTCGTATCATTATGCATGTGTGGCCAAAAATACCCTCTCTTAGTTTTATGAGCCAAAGATCTTGTGCCGCTATGATTACCCGCATCACCATAGTGTATTGCCTTCATGATTCCTATCCCTTTTTATTCATGATAAACATCGTAGTAGTGGACCCAAGAATGACCTTCGATACAAGATTCCTTCTCGCAGCTCATAATTCGTGGCTCTGCCTTTGATTTTATGTGCTTCAAATCTGTCAGAGGTAAATCTCCATTTTCCAGATATTTATAAATGGGGGTTCGCCAGTCATCTTCTTCCAATTCTGTTGACGCTTATGCATTTTCTATCAGCATAGTTTTCCCACGCTCTTGTTCATTACTTAATGACGGTTGCATCAGTCGTTCAATACGAATGTGCTTCTATGCAGGGTCTTGAATCATTGAAGATATGAAAGCCAAAACGTAAGCATGTCTATTATTATCTCTACTTATGTTCCCCTAGATTATGTTTGGTATATTCGTGGAGTATTCTTTCACTATTTGTAAGTATCTTCTCATTACAACATCATTTGCAAGGTATTTGCCTTCAATCTGTCTGACCACCAATTGCCAATCACTGGTTATCCTTACTTCGTCAAGTTTCATTTCAATGGCTATTCTTTATGCTTGCACCATTACCTCGTATTCCGTCTCATTATTGGTTACCTTGTACTCCAATCGAAAGCAGAAAACTGTTCTTGCTCTTCAAGGAGAAGTGAATACGATTACCATACCTCCTCATGAGCTATTGGATGACCCATCCACAAATATTTCCCATCTCCTAGGGTGGTTTTCTTGGAGTAAGTCTATAGGATCCGGACGTTCTTCATCTATATCCATCATTTCCTCTACTCCCTCATCCTCTTCTGATGGAAATTCTGCTAGGAACTTTGCCACTATGTGTGACTTCGTGAAAGTTTGAACTTCGTATTTCAAACTGTACTGGTTGATTCTGGTGTTCCATCTTTCAAATTGCCCCACTCTCTTCGTATTATTCAAAGCTGACTCTATCGGAACCCTTGTCAAGACTTTAATCTTATGAGTCTGGAAATAAGTTCACAACTTCTCTGATGCATACACCAAGGCCAGTATTAACTTCTCAATTTTGGGATAATTTCTTTCGGCTGAATTGAGGGTATTGCTAACATAAAATATTGGCTTTTCCACTCCTTTGTCTGTGCGAAGTAACACCACACTAATTTCATTTGATGTAGTCGCGAGACAAATCAACAATTCCTCATCGGGTTCTGGTTTATGAAGAATAGACCAATTGATGAGGTATTATTTTATGTTTTGCAATGCTTTCTCGCACTCTTGAGTCCATGTGAACTTATCTCCTTTCTTCAAAATATCGAAGAACTGCTTGGATTTATCTGAAGATCTGGAGATGAATCTTCCCAATGCTACCAATTTTCCATTCAATTTTTGTACGTCTTTTATTGTTGCTAGTGAAGGCATGTCCAATATGGATTTCACCTTTTTTAGATATACTTCGATTCCTTTCTTCGATACGATGTTCCCTAAGAACTTTGTCGACTCTACTCCAAATATGCATTTCGCATGATTTATCTTCATCTTGTATACTCTCATTTGCTCGAAGATTTCTTTGAAGTCTTCTACAAGGTCTCCTGATTCTTTGGGTTTTACCAACATATCGTCGACGTAAACCTCCAACTTGGTGTGCACCCACTTGGTGAAGATATTTTCTACCATTCGTTGATATGTGGCTCCCGCATTCTTCAATCCGAAAGGTATTCTCGTATAATAATATAATCCACATGGGTCGAAGAAAGCTGTGTGTTCCCGATCTTATTCTGCGAGTGGAATCTGGTTGTAGCCTGAATATCCATCCATCAATGAAAGTCTTTTGTATCCTGATGCAGACTCCACCATTTGTGGTATGTTTGGCAGTGTGAAGCTATCCTTTGGACAAGCAGTATTCAGATCACTGAAGTCTATGCATATTTTAATTCCCTTATTCTTCTTCAACACTATCACCATATTAGCAATCCATGTTGGATACTTCGTTGGTCTTATAATTCCAGAGTCCAACATCTTTTGAATCTCTTGCTCTATTTGCTCGTGATAAGCAGTTGCTATCTTTCGTATTCGTTGTCTTATTGGCTTGACCGTTGGATTAAGATCCATCTTATGTCATGCAACTTGTGGATTAATTCCTGGAATCTCGTTCATGTTCAATGCAAAGACATCAAGATATTCCTTTAGCAGTTTTATCAATTTCTCTTCTTCATCCACCCCCATCTTCGTCCCAATCTTTATCATCTTGAACTCCTCCTCGTTGCCTAAATTTATCTCCTTCGTAGGTTCTACCGCAGCGAAGTTCATGGTCGGTTCTCCAAGTGGGGATGGTTCCTTTAATTGCTATAAAGGTTCTCCTTCCTTTTCAGGAATCTCACTCTGTATGGCCCAGCCTTCTTTCCCTTTAATCATATATATCATCGATTCTTCTTCTTTCTTTGTTTACTGCATCCTTTTTCTCTGTTCCTTCTTCCGGTTTAACCTTTCCTCATAGTTGTTGACATCTTTTTCATTGCAATCTCTCGCGTCCTTTTTATCTCCTTTTATCTCGCCAATTCCACTTAGCATTGAAAATCGAATGGCTTGATGGTAAGTTGGCGTTATCCATTTTATTCCATGTATCTATGGTCTAAGAATAAGAGCGTTATAGGGAGACTCCACATCTACCACACAAACAGTGACTTCGGTCTCCAATTATCCAGCGAAGATCTTTACAATCAACTCACCTTTTGGTTTTGATGCAACTCCGCTAAACCCATATATGTTGTAAGTCGACGGCACAAGATCTGAGTCCCTATATCCCATGGTTTTAAATGTATGATAGAAAAGAATATCAACCAAACTTTCGGTATCCACCAAGATTCTATCTATTGCCCATATCCTCTTTTTCCTCGTAGGATCATCCTCCTACCGTGAATGCTCGCCAAAATTTAGAGTTATTACCAATGGATCTGTGCTTATCCCTCCGGTGCATCCGTTGATGAAAAAGAAATAGCTCTTTTCTGCCATTCTTCCAATGGTTCTTTCTTCGCAATACTGAATATTTCGTTCCGTTCAAAGTCCCTCTTATGTACTCTCTATAGCACGTTGTCATGAAAATTTTGTATGTTCTTCGCGGAATGGATTATAGAATTACAATTCAGTCTTAGTGATCCTGTATCAATCTCAATTCGGTAAACTTGCGCTTGATTATGGTTATTATCACGAGGTGGGGGCGGCGGCAATGGTGTTTGATTCGCTAAAAAATGCTTGAGCTTTCCCTTTTCAATTATACGAAGTATAATTCGTCGGACGTTTCTACAATCACTTGTGTGATGCCCATGGAAACAATGATATTTGCAAAAGTCATTGATCCTTGCTCCTGGTAATGGTTCTCTCCCTAGATTTGGTGGGGGATGAATCTCTTCAGTTAATCCAATTACTTCCCATACTCTTTCCACTGTCGTGTTAAGTTCTGAAAGTATGCCATCTTCAAACTGAGGCCTTCTTTCCCATATCGTTATCCTTGGTTATACCTTCGCTGGTTTCCCGAATTATCACCCCGTGATTCATAATTCCTTTAAATTGGTTCGTTATATCTGGGATGTTGATCGATCCACTCTTGATCTCCACTTAAAAAAGCTAATAAGTTTGCAGGAACTGCATTTGAATGGTAAAAGACGCGAACTCCCTTCCTTTGGTTGGGCCGGTGCAACTTCGTTTACTTCTCTATGCTTCTCTTCCAGTGCAACATATTCTTCCTGGTACTCTCTGAGCTCATTCATTGTTAATGAATCACGAATTATGAATATCTGAGTGTACAATAGATCAGTCGGAATTAGGGAATTCACAAAAGCTAGGATGAAGTTCTTCTCATCAACTCTTCTTGCGAGTTCACTACATACAGTCCTCCATCTCGTCACAATACTTCGCAGACTCTCTCCGGGTCTCATTCTTAGGGTGAATAAAGTTTTTATTCCTGACCTCAACATGTTGTTGCTTATGTAAGTTGTAAAAAATATTCTTTGCAAGTCTCTAAATGAAGAAATTGACCCTCCAGGCAGTCCATCAAACTATTTTAAGGCCTCTCCAATTAGACTAGCCTGGAAGTATTTACATAACACATCCTCGTATCGTACCCATTGCATCAAGGAAATGGTATATTACTTTAAGTGTTGTACTGCACTTCCTGATCCATTGAATATGCTTCCAAAGGCTGGAAATGAACATCTCCCAGGAATTCTTGCCTCCAATATTTCACGTGTAAATGGGGATTTTCCTGGCTCTTCTATTTCCTCAGCCAGCTGTACTCGTCCTCCTCTTCGGGAATTGTTAATCATCGATCTCATATCTCGCAACTCATTCAAGATAGCTTGGTTAACTTCGTTTCTACCTTCATTTCGCTTGTTCCTTCTTCCTCTCCTATCTCTTCCATCGTCCTCGCGCCTTCTTTCTTCTTCGTGTCTGATTTCTTCTTCATATCTTCTTTCTTCTTCGTGTCTTCTTTCTTCTTCGCATCTGATTTATTCTTCATATCTTCTTTCTTGTCCGCGTCTTCTTTCTTCTTCGCGCAACATCTCTTCCTCATGTAACCTATCTTATTCACGAGCTCTTTATTCCGCATGTCTTCTATTTTCTTTGAATCGTCGTGTTTGATCTTCCAACCTAGTTTCCTCCAGTGCTCTCCTTAGCTCCCTTTTTTTCGCTGCTCTCTCTTTGGCGTATTATCCTTCGCTCTCTTCTTTTCTCATGCCTCCTTTCTTCTTCTTCGTCATTTTAGAGCATTTTTTCTCTCTGACGTAAATTCATTCTCGTTAGAGAACCTGTTCTAGCATTTGGGTCTGCACCTTGTGGGTTATCAACTGTTCTTTATTCATTGAGCTGATGATTATGCTGTACCAAGGTGTCATTTTATCTCACAAGTATGGTCCTTTGATCCGCTAGATCTCTTTCCCTTTCTATTTTTAGACAAAGTACTTCCCTTAACTTCTCCAATGTTATGTTTTCTTTGTTAACATTCTCTTCTTTGTTTCCTCCTACTGGCTCTTCCTCCATCACCGTGTCAGTATCGGTAGTATGCATCGATCCTTCTCGATAACGGTTCTCGTTAAGGTTGTCATTTCGCTGTCGATTCATATTACGTCTTCCTCCCATAGTTGATGTTTATCCTACCTCCATGCTTCTTCCTCTCTTTTCTGCTAAACGTTCGCTCCTTCATGACGCTATTATATTATGACCCCGATTTGAACTCTTGCCATCAACCCACTTTTGCCGAATTAACTTTCACTCATTGATTTGCTAACAATCTTGTACTAACTGGATCTAACTTCTATTCAACCTTGAGATGAATGCTTCAAATAAGAAATTTCTAAATAATAAAATTCAGATCTACTCTTGTTTCTAGAACCTTGATACAATCACACTCTTCAAATTGTCAACTCCAAACTTCATGAAAAAATGATAAATTAAATGACTTCTAATGAGAAAACTTGAGAATAATTTCAACTCTTTCCCCAAATCTCAAGTGAGAGTAAACTCTCAACATGAGTTCCCTGTTTCTGGACGCCAAAATGTAACTACTGGAAATCCAGTAGCACACCCAAATGATAATCACAATGATACTAAGGCATAATTTAAGCAACAAAATAGAAATATTATTTTATTAACTTAATTTGTATAATGAATATGATGACACAGTTATTACAAGTATTGAGACTCACAAGAACCCTAACTCATTTCCTTCCAATATGATCTCTCCACTCACAAAATTCCAACCCCTTTACAATGAACCATGTCCTCTATTTATAGGGAAAACTACATAGTGGATTACAACACATTTTACTTCGTTGGGAATCACACATTTCACGTGATTCTGATTTTTACTTCGCCCAAATGTTTCTCAATAAAGTTATTCCATCTCTTTTGCCTATTTCTTCGGTACCTTGTCGGTACAGCTGTCCTATTTCTTGTACAACAATTCAGACTTCGTGTCTTTAACTTCGTGAAATATCTCCTGGTCTAAGTAATCAATACTTCGTCGGTTTCCATCTTCGCAGATCTCAAATGGAATTCAACTTCGCAGATCCAAAATTCATTAAAGTAAAGTCTGACACATGATTTGACTCGTCACCGATATTTCTTCTCGAAATTAGTAAATAATCCCCATTCCGAGATTTACTTCGTGATGTCGTTAAACCTCGTTTGACCACGTGGCGAGTAGGTTTTCCGTACCTACAAGTATAAATGAAAAAGTTGTCTTGAAGCACATGACAAATTGACAGACAATTTGGAGAAGCTAGACACAATCTAAATCTGTCCCTCCTTTCATGCAAACAACAACGAAAGCAGTTCTCTGTAGCTATTGACTTGCCAATTAACCTAAAGCCTCCCCATCCAGCTATTATTTATTCATTTTGGAATTTCATCCCATAGGAATGTTGTCAAAAATAAAATTGCATGTACCATGCACTTTTTTGGTCGATTTCATGTATCTTGCAGATCACTAGAAGGGCTTAATTAAGTTTCTCGTTCCTCCCTAAGCATCAAGCTGAATGCATTCGTGCTAAATCATATGCATGAAGCCTGCCCTGGCTATTAATGCCTTGTGATGGATTTTCATCCACAGCGAAAACTATAGAATGCATACAGAAACTTCATATACATGCATGCAGAACACTTGGAAGAGTTATACTTGCCCACTCCTCCCCATGCGCGCGATCAAATAAACTTCTATTTTTATTTTTTTGAAAGAAACATCTGGATTTCATTAACATAACAAGAATGGATACATCATGTTCAAGTACATCAAAGATGAAAAAAATGATAAAATACATATATCTCGTTTCTTAGATGAAACACATATTTGAAACATGGCATATGAAATAATATTCTTCCATTTGAAGTCTCCTTCTTCATTAAGAGTAACATGTCCCAGAGGGGAGTAATTTGTGCAGCCCATCGTTATCACGATCACCTCTACTAGCCATTGATCTTCCCATAACTGGAGAATTTCGACCAGTTCTGGTAAATCGTCATCGATGATGTTATTGATATGAATGATCCATTCAAAAGGAACACCATAATGGTTAACAGAAACATCTAATTGGCTTACAGAAGTCATTAGCGATGAAATCAATTGAAGATAAACTAAAAACATTATTTACAAACCCTACAATAGCTTAATAGCGATAGTTTTATTCATACTAGAAAGTAGTAATAATATTTATAACCAAATCTGCCAATAAATCTGAAGATTTCAGACCAAATATGACAGATTTGGGTTAAAATCTTTTTTTTTTTGAAGAACTTGGTTTGAGAGAATACCAAAGCACCACTGGATCTTTATAAATTAATTTTCTGCCTCTTCCGACCATGATTTATACAGGGATACCAACATAACCGTGGGTGATACCATTTGAGCGATTTGGTTGGAAAATCAACAAGTATTTTTCCCGTTAATAATGGTATCCACTTTATAAATCATGCATCTGATCTTTTGATAAGGGCATAATTCACAATTATCTTACAGATCTTTTTACCAACATTAGTTAGAGTTGTAATTATTACTTTTTTTTTTTTTGTATTTAAGAAGGAAGAATTTGTGTTTGTAGTTAATTAATTAATCTTATAAATTTAACATTTAATTATCAAATTAGTGGCTAATCCTCTTTAATTACTAACATCTTCCGAGTTTGTCTACATGAGACTTCTGATACTCTTATTGACGCGAGTTACAATAGCACCTGAATCCTTTGGTCACAGGAACAAACCTAACCGGCTAACCCTAGAGGTTTATACATCTTTGAAACCTTTTGAACTATGCTTGTTTTCCAATCAACCTACATGCTTCTATAAAGTATAAAAATAAATTAAATAACATGAAAAACTAAACGAAAATGGTTGGTGTACCGCAAAGCAAAACCGTAATCTGCACCGTGATTTTGGTGTGAGAGAGAAAAGAAGTGGTGGGCCCATTATTAACCCCACCGCCTACAAATCACCTCCAGGGCTTCCCTTAGAGCCGTTGGATCATTTTGTTATGCAGATCACGGTACATAGTTATTTGTACGCGTGGAAACATTTGTACGAAAAATGAAAGCACTTTGTTAGTGACCATCGCAGAAGTTTCCTCGGTGGGGTACCTGAATATAACTGAAAATATTCCGCAAAACAAACAAAAACACTCTTAAACGCCATAGAATCTATAATTTTGATTTTTGTCGGATTAAAATCATCTGTGAGAACAAAATATTTCCTAAGGTGATTTATAAAATATTCTGCAAAAGAAACAAAAACACGCTTAAACGCCATAGAATCTATAATTTTGATTTCTGTCGGTTCAAAAGAAAGTTAAAATCATCCGTGAGAACAAAATATTTCCTAAGGAAAGTCCAATGGGACTGGCATATCCGCAGATTTATCGGTTTACCACCTACAGTAGGACTGGCAAACGAGTATAATGAATGCGCAAACCTTCTAACAAATACAAGGGTGTGTTCATCGCGTCTTGACTCAATCTGAGACGATCGCTTCCATCTACACTGATCAGCTGTCATTGAGCCGATCGTCTCAAACGCAACCTAAAAAAAAAAACCACCATTATTTTGATTATATTATTACATAAAACTAGTTGGAAGCCTAACAAGCTAGGCTCCAACGACATACTACTACATTAATTGAACAGGTTGCTGTACTAGCCTACCAGCGAGCCTCATGGGTAACCTTGCCAAGGGGAGCCGAAGCGGGAGGGCGGTGCGAGATTATGTCACAAAGGGGGCAAACTAACACTACCTTCTATGTTAATTCCTGCAATATTACGCCATTGGAGACTTGAATATAACCGGTCCCACTTAACCAAAACAAAAAATATAGAAATGGAACCCACCATTAAATTGGGTCTCCAAATTAAGTTTTCCTACTGAGAGCAACCACAGTCATGGACCAAAACTAAAAATTTGGTCCAAAAACCAGGCGCTACGGGGGTGGAGTAAAGACCAGAGACCATACCAAAACTAAAAACCATAGTAAATTTGGTCTTTAGTCTGGTCTTTAGTCGGGCGTAATTTACGCCTACCCCTGAACAGGCGTAACCTCAAACTCCGCCTGACCCAAAAAAAAAAAAAAAAAAAAATGGGGCGCAACATAAAGTTACGCCCCATTAAAAAAATAAAATAAAATAATATAGGCGTAACCACAAAGTTACGCCTGATGACAATGGGGCGTAACCTGCTCTTGCGCCCCATTCAGGCGTAACTTCCTCTTACGCCTGACCAAATTTTGGTCTCCCCCCACTGCGTTGTAACACGGACTAAACCCAAATTTTCAAAATTTTTTGCTCTTTGATCTTTGGTTTATGGTCGCACCACTGCAGTTGCTCTGAGCACTTAAAAAAATCAAGTTCGTCCGTCCACGTAGACAGGTAAATAAGCAAAATATACCCGTCTCGTTCGAGTTATGCCAAGAGTTACAACTACAAGTTTATAACTGTACCGATTTTAACATCAACTGTTAAATTTCAAAGATTCATTTTCTCAAAGTAGTATAAGGTGGTCATACACGTCTTAATAAGAATATAGAATATTGTAAAAAGAATATTATAAAAAAATACATCACTAACTCTAAATACATTATTGTTTAAGTCTTACACCTTAGAAAACTGAAATTACAAGACAATAACCATGTCTATAGATAGACTTCGGTTTTCAAGACCGATTCTTTCCACCGTTCAGATATCCATCCAAAGAATTGACTCTTGTAGATAAATCTTTATAGTTGGGATCTTCCGGCTCTTTTTTTAATGGGCGAATGACGGGAATTGAACCAGCAGATCATGGATTCTATATTATTTTTTTAATAAGTGCATTGTCATTATAAAATATTTTGGTATGGGTAATCGAACCCAGCTGTTGAACAAATTAAAAATCCGATAGACACCGGATTTCGGTCCAGCCCATTTGGGATTTACAGGGGCCCTGATTTGGAGGACTTACACTGTGTCTATGCGGTTTTAAAGTTTCCATATGCACGATTCGTTGAGAATTTTCGTTCTGGTAAAGCTTTGTGTTTCAGCCGTTTTGACTTTATTAGCTCCTTCCCACTGTTTGGTCGTCATTCCTTAATACTGTGGGTAGATCAGAAGAAAAGGAAAAAAGAGTTTGGTCTCTTATATCGCCGGATTCACCGCCAACTTAGGCCACCTTAGTCTATGTTCCTTTTTATTGGTCAAGCTCGATACAATATGTGTCCATACTTAATGTACACTTGGCTCAATGTATGTTCCTAGTCTATGTTCCCTCAAATGGAAAGAACATGTCTTGCGGTGAGACTGAAAAGGCAAGTCCAGAAAAGGGACAATGGATCTAAACAATTCAATAATAGTGGCTAGCTTCCACGTTAGTCTTTTATATGTTAAAGTCTATCTACTCTCTACTTACCACGTTAGTCTTTTTTTGTAGTATTCTTTTAGACTTTTATGGCATATTCATTGAGCCATCGTTAAAATGTTAGAATAAGATATTTGATGGAAACGTAACATCTACTTATTCATTTGGTATCCGAATTTAATCTATAAATGAAGTGGTGAGTTGATATCTTCTGAAAACAAAGCATCAATCTGCTAACAATGTCTTCTTCATATCTTGTTCTCGCATTGGTTTTGTTTTCTGCAGTAGTGAGTTCACATGTAGCAGCACAAATAAACCCACCTCCATTAGCAAAGGGTCTATCATGGACCTTCCACCAGACAAACTGTCCAAATCTGGAAGGTATCATCAGAACTGAACTCATTAAGATCTTTCAAAATGATATTGGTCAAGCTGCAGGTTTGCTTCGTCTCCATTTCCATGACTGTTTTGTTCAGGTAACTATAACTATACTGCTATTTCAGCATCACTTCGGATTTGCAGCTAAAAAATATTTGATTTTGGTGAGTTCTCTAATTTTTGTGTGCTTGTGTAGGGTTGTGACGGATCGGTTTTGCTAGATGGGTCTGCTAGTGGACCAAGTGAGAAGAACGCACCACCAAATCTCTCACTCAGACCTCAAGCTTTTAAGATCATTAACGATCTTCGAAGTCGCATCCACAGAGCCTGTGGACCTATCGTCTCTTGTGCTGATATCACTGCCCTGGCTGCTCGTGATGCCGTCTTACTGGTAAGCATGCCATCCATACCTTAACCATATGTATGGTTCATTGACAATTACTGAGAAGAACATAGTGTACCTAATATATATATGAATTATATGCAGTCTGGAGGTCCAATCTACCCAGTCCCACTAGGTAGACGTGATGGACTCGCTTTTGCAACTCAAGCAGCAACACTTCAGAACTTGCCCCCTCCTTTCGCAAATACAAGTGCACTTATCACAGCTCTGGCTGATAAGAACCTCGACACTACTGATCTCGTAGCACTATCTGGTGCTCACACAATCGGCATCGGAAATTGTGGATCCTTCACAAGTCGATTATACCCTACCCAGGATTCCACCATGGACCAAACCTTTGCAAAAAACCTTAAAGTCACATGCCCAAAAGCTGACACTTCCAATACTACAGTACTCGACATTCGATCACCAAACGTGTTTGACAACAAGTACTATGTGGATCTCATGAACCGTCAAGGTCTCTTCACTTCTGATCAAGATTTGTTTATGGATGCAAGGACCAAACCCATTGTGACTAGTTTTGCGGTGAATCAAAATTTGTTTTTCCAGAAGTTTGTGTTCTCAATGATCAAGATGGGTCAATTAAATGTATTGACTGGTAACCAAGGACAGATTCGAGCCAATTGTTCTGCCCGAAATCCATCCTCTTCATCCTACTTGTCCTCAGTTGTTGATGAAGTAGAAGATCACCAAGACGTAATAAGTTTTGTTTGATTTCATGTTATATGTATGATCAAATGGGAATTAGTTATTCTTCCCATTAATCTAGGAGAGACACCTAGCTGTTTGGTCTGTCTAATAAAACACATTAATTATCTGATCTGCGTAGATAATCGCTTCTTTCGGCTTTTGTTGAATTGGAAAGTAGGTTTGATTGTACATCTTTTTGGTCATTTAAGGATGCGGTCGACATATTGGTTACATTTTCTGGTCATTCCGGATATATTGATTTTCCATATAGCGGACGTACCTGATACCCGTCGAGAATGTGATGCAAAGTGCAAACCCATTTTAATCTTCGAAAAGAAACAAAGAAAGCTTAAATGCTACGGAAGTTTAATGTCAAAGATGCAAACCCGTTGTTTTCCATACGCGTTTATCTAGGGGCACGATGCAGTATCAATAGAATAATGAGGAAGTTTTATACAAAGGGAACGACCATTCGATAAGGAGGAAAAAACACAAGGGTAATTATTTGGATAAAATAACATCTTGTCTGAATTTTGAACAAGGAATTTATTTACCGTTCAAGATAAAATAAAATAGAAAACTAATTATATAGATAGAGTAAATTAAAAGAGAATCAATATTGTGAATAGACCTAAACTAATACCCACGAGTTAATAGGATCAGTTGCAACACCTTTAGTTACCTTTAATTTCTTCTATTCATATTTCAATATACAAAAGATTGTAGTTCCCTCCAATAAAGTGGTGGAAGTATTTTAGGAAGTATGATGGGCCAAACAACTCTGTTGCAGAGTAAAAAAAAAAAAAGTGGAAGTATTGTAGCATTTGTCTTATACACGTCACCAATGTACTCTTATCAAGATGACCTAACTGTTTATAGGCCCTGGTCTTAGTGTTATATGCACAAATGTATTTAACGGAACTAAGTATATAACCACATTTTTGTCAACTGGACTGATACTTACAACCTCAGTTTTTATAATCAGATTAACCACGTCTTGTTCGTCTGACCGATCTTGAAGTCTAATATCCTTGTGCAACATATACCAGTCTCCATCAAGCACCCAGACACTCAAACTCGTCTCCGTTACCTTAAACCTAGCGAAACAGATCAATCTTTCCGACTCCCCAAGACATTCACTGAAATAGTTGAGATAACCATCCATTGCTCCGTTAGGCATATTAATCAATGTACATTCATTGTCACGGACGGCTAAAATATTGCGGTTTCGCTGTTGAAACCAGTAGAAAACACCATTATGGGTGAAGAGATTGCCATAAAGGGAGTTATCCCAAGTAACATATTCAGGACATGAAACATCATACATATTCCATTCACCCAATTCAGAACAAAACACTTCAACCTTAAATTCTTTTGCTGCTGCAGCTGCAAATTTTAGTATACGGATGACCTTATAACTCTTGGAAACTAGTGAAGAGGAAAAACATTCATTTCCTACGATACCAGTCACAGCAAGATTATTTTCTCTTGGTAGTGGTGGAGGACTAAACCACAGCTCGAACCTATGATGAATATTTTTAAATTTTTTTGGTCATTTCTGTTAGAATATGTTCTCCATATACAAGGCAACCATGAAGATATAGTCAAAGATATTATAGATAATTGGAATATGCTAATTTGTAATATCTAATATGAACTAATGTGAACAAGGTTTAAAGAAGTCTAGAGTTAGGTAGAGTTCAAAGTATCTAGAATGATCAAAAGAAGTTGGTCAAGTAACATAATGTAAAACATGTGAAAATATGTTAGTGGTCTAAAGTGAGTCAAAAATATAAGGAAATTAGTATTCTCTAGTGAAAACTGGAGAAGGTAATAGTTGGTTTTGTAAGCCTATAAATAGGCATTTGTAGTATCATTTGTAGTCACTACAATTAGTGAGAATGGGTCCTCAGTAAGTGAGAGATGAGATCTCTCACTTACGTGAGTTTATGTGTATGGAGTTTGAGATGCTGATGTTTGTGACATGCTCTGTGTTGTTGGTAAAGTGCAGTTCTTGGCCAAGTGACCAGGTTTCTTGCAGTTGTAACACTGAACCCGTGACATGTCACGATAGTTTCTCTGAGAGTTGACAGTATTATTAAAACTTGCACGTGAAGGGACGGCAAACACAACAGATATCTCTGGCTTGATCCTTTTTCGAGTTTCTTCAGTAATAAGCTCGGACAATGCAGCTTCTACAGTAGGGAGAGGAGATCTATGAAAGATTAAAGCTCTTACAGTCTCAAAATCATCTCTTAACGCCATTAAGAGTTGAACCAGTCGCGACTCTTCTCTGTATTTCTTCCACAACTCGATATCTATAGTCCAATTGGGTTTCATTAGTGCTAGATGATTCCATATAAATGACATCTCAGAATGAAAGTCTGAGATTGACTGATCCATCCGCTGCGTCATAGAATGAATATCTTGTTCTAGTTTGTAACGTTGAGCTAGCAAAGTTGATTTAGGTATACCTTTTTAAAAGAAACTCCCATGCGTCTTTGGCAATCTCAAAACCGGTGAGTTGCATACTTATGGAGGTGATTACTGTATTTCTTATCCATGTCAGTATCTTGTGATTGTTGATCTCCCAGTCTTCAGTGCTTTCTCCTTCAGTTCCTTTGTCTTTGCTGCTAGGATCAACTTCTTTATCTCTAATAACAACGCTACTAGAGACAGCACTGGGCTTCTTGGCTTTACCATCAATATATTTCCACATAGCTTTTCCTTTGAGGAAATTTCACATAAGGAAGGACCAATGATTATAGTTTGTTCCATCAAACTTTACGGTGATAGGTTGATAATCTTCACGTGACATATTGAACGATAACAGAAAGGATTTTGGATACTAGGATTTTTGGATACTAGGATTTTGGATACTAGGCTCTGATACCATATTAGATTTATGATAAGAGTAAGGATCATATGTAAATAAAGAAGACACAAGAGATTAAAGTGGTTCGGCACTAACGCCTACGTCCACAATAGGAAACTGTAAAGAACCCGGTCATACAGTAGGAAACTGTACATATCCATCTTTAAGAAACATGAGAGAAAGAAGAAGGTTAAATGGAACTGCATACACACCTATGCCGTCGATTCTTGCAGCACATGTATTAGAAAGAAGCCATGAATCGTTAGCATCTACATCAAATAATCTTGCTGATATTCAAGAGATGCTCAAACAAGCCCTTGCAATTGGTATCAGAGCCAGACCCCACTCAACGCTAGCCGTTCTCATCCGTGTGTCAGTGGTTTCCATACCACCCAGTGTCAGTGTATCCGTGGTTTCCGTACCACTCAGTATCCTCCATTAGTGTATCCGTGGTTTCCGTACCACTAAGTATCCGCCAGTGTGCATCCGTGGCTTCCGTGACACTCATTCAGTGTATCCCTAGCATGGGCAGCAATCCGTAGGCCACAATCCGCGTGAAGCCACAGTTGGCGGGCCGCAATCCGTGTGCTACAATCCTCCTTCCATGCTTCATGTCATGGTGTATTCAAACTCGACCCTCTCGAGTTTGGGGGGGGGGGGGGTGTTAAAATAGTACCACATCGCCTAAAAACACCCACAACTCTATTCTGTTTACTAAACTCATTTCATAGTTTTACACCAAGAGCTAAACCATCTTTTTCAACAACAGTTCAAGTTGATCACTTCAAAACATTTCCGTGCTCAACTTGAGGGGGGGTGTTAGAATATATCCTCCATATACAAGGAAACCATGAAGATATAGTCAAAGATATTCTAGATAATTGGAATATGCTAATTTGTAATATCTAATATGAACTAATGTGAGCAAGGTTTAAATAAGTCTAGAGTTAGGTAGAGTTCAAAGTATCTAGAATGATCAAAAGAAGTTGGTCAAGTAATTAACATAATGTAAAACATGTGAAAATATGTTAGTGGTCTAAAGTGAGTCAAAAATATAAGGCAATTAGTATTCTCTAGAGAAAACTAGAGAAGGTAATAGTTGGTTTTGTAAGCTTATAAATAGGCATTTGTAGTATCATTTGTAGTCACTCCAATTAGTGAGATTGGGTCATGAGTTTATGTGTGTGGTATTTGTAAATCATCTCAGTGATTACTGGTGATCAATATCATTCACCCTACGGGGTTTATCAGTGGACGTAGGCATTAGTGCCGAACCACTTTAATCTCTTGTGTCTTCTTTATTTACTTCTGATCCTTACTCTTATCATAAATCTAATAATTTCTACTACGGAAAAATGGATCTTGAAAGTCAAACAAAAAATTAGTTCGATCGCAAGATATATATTGTGAATCGGTATATGCAATTGTTAGAAATCTTCTCATCATTTTTTTATCCAATATATCAGCATAACTAATTAATACCCATGGGATTGATACATTACGGTGTTTATCCGCTTGTTCATGAAATTAGGGTTTGAGAGTATTGAAAACCATAAATTTGAAACGCACCTGAATTTGAAGATTGCATTAAGAGAAAGATGAAGAAAGATTTCAAACCAAATATCCTCCGTTATAAATCGTTTCGGTCTACTTTTTTAATGGATGAATCTGAAGAAGAACAATAACCCATCAGCCTAAATTTCTTCATTGTGAAATTGGTTTGTATTCAAACTAAGAAAAGAGAATTGTATTGTATTGATGTGTATCTTTCAATTACAGTAGGGATATTTAAGCATATTCATATATTCGTTAGAGTAATAGCTAAAGGCAACAATATCTTCTAAATATCTTCAACTTAGTGAGTAAATATTCATTGAGCCAAGAAATCACAATATTTACATTTGGAAAAAGATATATAGGAAGGCGATTTTACTGACGGTGAACAAATATATGGAAACAAGATTATCACAGCAGTAAACAATAGCTTGCAAATATCTTTGATATTTTCTAATACACCCCCTCAAGTTAGTGCGCAGATAAAAGGGCTATAGATTACATTATTCTTCAAGTTTTTTTCTTTCATGAAAGGGTTATTTAGTTTTTGATACTTACATTTTGTCCAATATTAGTGTTTGGTCTAACATTTTTCCAACTTAACGTTTGGTACTTGAATATGACGTTGACCTGCGAGACTTCCGTTAAGAAATAAAATTTATCTTTTTTTTAAAATAAAACTGCTAACCAAGTTACTATCATACCCTTCAGTTCTACTAAAATTTATACATAGTTTTCCTTATACAGGGTAATTTGAAATCCTTTCCACCTCCGAACCATCACCGCCATGACCACCTTCTCTGTCTCCCTATCGGTGCCATTGCAACCACCATCACAGCCACCTTCATCATTTTCTCTGTCTCTATTACTACCAAAATAAATGTTAAATCAACAGTGGAATCCAATTTTCTCCATTTCTTTTCCCACTCTCATTTATAGGGTTCTAAAATTGGGAAAATCCAATTTGAAGATCCAAAAATTAAATCAAGCACAAAAAGAATAAAGAAGAGATTCCACCGAACCCCAATTTCATTAATCCGTACTGAAATGATAGAAGAGCAACGAAATCGAACAAACAAAATTTTAGAACTGCAAAAGCATCTCTCAGTCGCAAACGTCCCTTAAATTATACTCCTCTCCATCGTCGTCATCAGTTTCCAAGGTAAATCATCCCAAAAAGATAAGTACTAATTCTATCTCCCCACTTGGATTAATTCATTAGTTGATGAAATGCCCCTTAATTTTGAATTTTTTTGGGTCTATGTACAGAAATGAATATGAAAGAGAGTATGTGGGGATTGAGTTAGTTATCTGAATAACAAATTTGACTGTATAATTTAGATATTGGTTATTTTTTTGGTTTGCACCGTGATATGATGAGGATTTTGATGAGCAAAGGTATGCGGTGAAGGAAAAAGGTTTGTGTGAGGAGTACCCGATTGAGGTGGAGAAAGAACCAGATGGAGGCGGAGAAAGAAGAGTAGCCAATTAGGGTTCATGTACGTTTTTTTTTTTAATCAAGACCATATGGTAAATGATTTTATTATGGGCGTTGGATCCTAGACCATCTTCAGGGGTACATTTGTAAACAAAATGTTTTACAGTATTTTTATTCTCCAAATTAATTAAAGTTTTGTGAAAGATAGTCAACACTGATCAACATCATTTTCAAGTACCAAACACTAAATTGGACAAATATTAGACCAAACACTAATGTTGGACAAAATGTGAGTATCAAAAATCAAATAATCTTTTGTGAAATAAGGGATTTGATTTAAGACGATATGCATAGCAGCTTATTAACGTTTTAGTTGGATGATGAGAAGAGAACCACACAAATCGCGTCGCAAAGCTCGAAACCAAATGATTTGACATGTTGTAACGCCATAGCTCGGTTTTCATCTTCGGCACTAGACCGCTCAACAAGATTCTGTTTCTTGCTCCTCCATGTTACCAAATTTCCGCCAGCGAACTACTTTATTCTCCAGTTGGGGACTTTCAATCAACCAGAAATCCAGCCTAATAAATTTGCATGCGAGTAAGCGGAAATAGATTTCAAACAATGACCAGAGATAGAAAGCATCCAGTCTTGATTTTCTGCTAAAATAGAAAGAACCCTAAATTTGATTTGCATGAGAAAGAAATATTATTGAAGAAAAGTACTGGGTAATTTAGTGATATGCGAGCAGTGTAAATAAGAAAAGTAAAGAAACGAAATTGATCTAGCTAGCTACATGCTTTATTTGATTTATTTTAACAAATAAACCCTTATTCTTCCATCTTTAACTTTGTGAAAGAGATTACCATGTTCTAAAACACGAATTCATGCACAAAAACAGTCTTTCCCCTTACGAAAATCACCACACCACATAATAATGAATTCGAACGTTCTTCATGCGCATAACTTCTGCAACTATGGGACCAGAGAAGAAGATCATTACCATGCTAAATGTGATCAAAATGTTGGAGAGATCTCCATTTGATCTCCCTCAAGAACTTGTTCAGTTGCTTCATCCAGGAGCCACTTCTCTAGTAAAGAAAATGGACGTTGGTTTTGATCATCTTCAATCAACCCTTGGTGATTACTATCCGTAATCATATCACCCCTATCTTCCGTTGGGGTAGTAGTTATTTGAGGTTCCTTTGGAGCTTCTGATGTCGACCCATCAATCGTTGCTGAGTCTGAAGAAGATTTCTGCTCCAAACAAGCCATGTTACTTATATTCTCAAATGTTAGAAGTGAATCCAAGTAATCTGCCTCATTTGATATAAGATAATCATCGCGATTACAGGTTTCTTGAACTTCAACTTTATTAATAAGTAGATTGTCATCATCATCAAGGTTACTGTTTCTAGTGCTGTGGTTGTCGTCATCGCTTCCATCGGGTAGTACTTCCTTTTCTGCTTGGGTAGTCTTTAGTTTGTGGGTACTACTATCTTTCAGCTTATTAGGAGAAGTCTTCATCCAACCTTCCAAGAGTCTTGAAATGTTTCCTGTGCTTAAAGCATAAGTAGTGGTAGTAGATGAGGACCATGAGGTAATACTACTAGTAACAATGCTACTAATGAACTTATTTAGGGATGAATCTTGATGGATCAAATGATGATATTCTAGGTTTCTTGTTCTATCATAAATACTCCTATAATCTTCGTTAAGAAACTGAAAGCTTTTTGATGATGATTCCAAATGATGAGGGCGTAATTAATAAATTATGGATATCGAGGGTTCATAGATCGGAAAATAGAAATCAAAGAAGATAATGTTTAAAGTGGTTCGGCACTAACGCCTACATCCACTGAAAGAACCCCGTAGGGTGAATTAGATTGATCTCAGACTTTGACGTACTGGGATTGTTTACATTTACATGATGAATCCTATTTATAGGATTCAAGAAACAGTAAACCTAGACTAACAAACTGTCTTGACTAAACTTATCTAAGTATAACAGCTAGCTACAAACTAGCTTATGGAGACTCAGTCTTCTTGACTCACTCTTGTGCACTTAATTTCTTTTCCATACGTCTGTTATACTTTAACACCCACCTCAAGGTGAACATGGAGAGAATTGAAATGTTCAACTTGAAGTATTGTCAAAGAAGATCTGCAAAACCATCTTCTTCTTTTTTTTTTTTTTTTTTTACTTTTCTTCTTCTATACGATCTTCACTTTGTGGATTCTTCCCTCCATAAGTTGAAAGTAACTTGAACATGTCAGAGTAGTTACTTGAGATGCCACAATACCGCTGTTGCAAGAAAAATAGATGTAACGGACATTGATCTTAGAAGAATCCTTCAACTCCACCGTTCAGCATTGTCCAGATGATGTGACATAGACAATGCAGACGACATAAATACAACTCCACACAGTATTACTTTAAAAGGTTTGATAAGATGGGCAAGATTTGAAATCCAAACATGCCCATGGAAATGGATTAAAAATCTAGTTTTAGCCTTAACGAGAAAATGAAATTTTATCAAGTCCATGAAAATCAATAGACTAGAAAACTGATTAGGATAAAGAAAGCACAATCATATGATGTAAAAGGAATCGACCATATGTTTTCTGGATTTGCAAGAAACTTGCTGGAAAACACAAATTGATCGTTGGGTTGTTCTCGAAATTGAATTTGGATTCATTGCCAAAGAAATGATGACATGTTTGATATGAAAAACATAGGCAAGACATGATAGACAAAGATGGTTGTCTAAGAAATTCATGAAGACTATTGTTTGGATCCGAGATCGAAAAACATCACCGCTTTCAGAAATAAAAAATAGATTACCATAATGGCAGGATACTCTCAGAAATAGGAAATATTTTCGGAATTATATTCCCTGGAAAAGAGAGGGGAATATTAGATTTGCTATATAAGAAAAAAATATATATGATATGATAATGGATGTAAAGATATGAACAACACCCCTCAAATCAAAGATGATAACACAACTTTGATGCATAGTAAATATGCACATCCGTTTGATTAAGAAAATAAATAAATAACAGTTAGACACTGAGATACAGTGATAGACGTTTAACTGTTTATGAGAGTTTTCATGATTGAAAACTGATTTCGGAAAGGTTCCGAGAAAATTCATAGAGAATGGATTGTGATGAATATATCCCAAAAATCAGGACAGAGTCGTATAATTGATAACAACACTGATAACAAAAGATAAAAATAAGGTTTGACTTAAAAAAATCTTTAAGAAACAACCAAACATAGCATCTGACGATTCCCATTAGTCACCGCTATAGATGAACTCAAAGAGAGTTTTCGTGAAAGAAAACTGATCCCGAAAATTATGGTGTGTATAGATCATGAAAATACACACGTATATGGGAGATATTTTGATTACCAGAAATGGCAAGAAGTTCGAAAATGGAAAATATTTTCGGAATTGATTTGTATGTTCTTGAGTCTTGACAGAATGAACAAACAAATTTTGAGAACAAAACTCAAAATTGACAGAAGTATTGACAGAGAAAAAAAAAGTGTTTCATGAAAACAAAACTCAGCAATAACTAAGCTATGTTGAGACTCATCTGTCACCTAATGGGAATAGGTGAGAACGAATAAATCAATTGATTTAGATTTTATTGCACAGAATTGAAAGCATATATTGATGCGATCAATAGTTTTGTAACTAGGACAGCACAAAAATGTAAACTTGATGAAAAATACCTTTAGTGCTAGATACCACTAACCTTATATGCAAGATCGTGGCCAACTCTCACCGTTGATTGCTCGAGAGAAGAAAGAGCATAAAAACTATTTTAGATTGACAAAGAAAAAATAAAGAAAACATTTGTTGATGCGAAAACTTTAACTTTGTTGCAGAAGCGATTTGAGTAGATCTCCCCGATCTGATACCATAATAAATTATGGGTATCGAGGGTTCATAGATCGGAAAATAGAAATCAAAGAAGACAATGTTTAAAGTGGTTCGGCACTAACGCCTACATCCACTGAAAGAACCCCGTAGGGTGAATTAGATTGATCTCATAATTTGACGTACTGGGATTGTTTACATTTACATGATGAATCCTATTTATAGGATTCAAGAAACAATAAACCTAGACTAACAAACTGTCTTCACTAAACTTATCTAAGTATAACAGCTAGCTACAAACTAGCTTATGGAGACTCGGTCTTCTTGACTCACTCTTGTGCACTTAATTTCTTTTCCATACGTCTGTTATACTTTAACAGTAATAACGAATGAAACTTGTTGAGATTTTTCTTAAGATGTGTATTCTAATAATTATTTATATCATTTTCTGTTCTTTGCGGGAGATTTGAAGCTATTGCTACCTATCTGTGTGATACGAATACCCCCACACACAAAAAAAGGTCAAGTTATTAAATATTATGTAATTGATTTCCAAATGAAACTAAATATTAGTATAGGGTTTTATATACTTGTTTCCCCATAAACTTTGAAGAGTAATGATTTTCTTTTCTTCAAGTTCAGTGAAGTTTCCTCTCTTGATGCCTGGTCTTAAGTGATTACTCCATCTCAACTTGCAACTTTTGCTACATATTAGCAAACCTAAAACAAGACAACAATAACAACAAAGAAACAAACAAACAAAAATTAGGAAATACGCATTAAAGTACATGTACAAAAAGTATAATGATCAAAAATGAATCAGCATGCATAAAATCAAAGTAGAGAGAGTTCTGAGGAGGATATTTTAATCTTACCCGTATTAGTTGGTACTGATCTCCAATTCAGTGGTCCCTTTTCTTTGATATAAGATGCTAAAATCAGATCTTCTTCAGGAGTCCAAGGTCCTTTTTTGATACCAAGTACTTTATCACAACAAGGAGGTCTACCCATGGATTGCTTGCTTTCCTTTCTTTTCTTTTCTTTTCTTTTCTTTTCTTTTCTTTTCTTTTCTTCTGATCTATTCTATTTTATGGGGAATACTCTTCAATACTTGACCTAAAGAAAATTACTTCTATATAAACAAGAAAATGAATTAAATTATGAATAACCTCATGAGAGTGAAAGAGAGGGGTATAATAACTGTTCTCACTCATGTGATGGTTTAGTTTTGGCGTCGTTGCCATGGTGCGCAGTATGCGGCTTGGTTTATGCGTCGTTGCCACGGTGCGCAGTAATGCGGCTTGGTTTTGGCGTCGTTGCCATGGTGTGCAATATGCGGCTTGGTTTTGGCGTCGTTTCCATGCTGCGCAGTATGTGGCTTGGTTTCGGCGTCGTTGCCATGGTGCGCAGTATGCGGCTTTGGTTTGGCGCAGTTGCCATGGTGCGCAGTATGCGGCTTTGGTTTGGCGCATTTGCCATGGTGCGCAGTATGCGGCTTGGTTTGGGATTAGGGTTCTGTGTCGAAAACCCTAATCCGGTATTTTGAAAAATACCCCTATTAATTATTTACGTTTGAATTAAATGCTCTCAGTTAATGTGTTGCGGGCAACATTAGGTCATGGGGTTTTACGATTTTACCCCTTGTCTAAAATCCACCATCAACACCCATAGAAGATGACAAGATAGAACCTATTTTGATTTATGTTGAGAATCAAGGTATAACCGGTCATCGCCTATAGTGTGTAGCAAGTTGCAAACGATAACAAGCTACATTAGGAAGAAAGGTGTAATCGGTCACAATCCACATTGGGAAGCATTTTGTAACCGGTCACAACCTACATTGGGAAGCATGGTGTAACCGGTTACATCTTATAATCGCAGTGATGGTATAACCTGTCCCAAGAGAAAAACCGAGTTTCCAAAGTTCACACATTTCTTCATGTCATTTGTGAATTAGGAATTAGTGTTAGCAAAGATAAGAAACTTTTAGAAGTCGACATTATTTGAACATTGAAATGACGAGGGTACCCAAGTACAGCACAATATTTTCGTTTGATCACAACCTATTTAATACCCACCATGTATAAACCTCTTTAAGAAACAATCACTAAAGGAATATTTCAAGATGGTGTCCACTTGGAAGTGTGTTAGTCCGGACCGGACTAACAATGTGACAAATCAAATCCAAGTGACGAATCACAATACACCTTGTGCGGTCGTCTATGGATATAAAATAGAGATGATACAAAAACAAAATGTTTACTTGATAATAGTTACGGTACGAGACCGAAACACTATAAAATCAGTATCAAGTACCTAGTTAACGTATTAGTGTATTTAATTTTTTTCTTTTTTAATTTGATTATATGTAAAAACAATTATAATGCGAAAATAAAGTTAAGCACACACCATAATTTTGTTAGCAAGGAAAACTACATTCTTGTAGAAAACCATCGGGACCTAGTCCAGTTTTGAATACTCAATGAATTAATACGCTACCAAAAGCAAACTTGCAACTTTGTGTAGATGATATCAAGCAATCTAAAAACCTAATTACTCAGCATCAGCAGTATTCTTGTTTTGATAACATCTAGTAGAACATAAGTTCTCAATAGACGTATAATACTAGATATCCTAGCAGAACAGGCGTTCACTTAAGGACTAAATCTAGTATATATTCTCAATGGTTATGTTTGATCCGTAAAAGAATTTTACCTCAAACACGAATCTGATGATGATTAAGTTGTTGATCGAACTGTTCCCTGCAAAAAAACCTATGATGCTTAAGTTAGCTAGAGTTTTTCATAGGAAATTGTGTATAGAAGATTGCATATATCATAGGTCTGTCAATGGGTACCCATTACCCGGAACCGGATTTGGTCGAATAGGATCCGGTTTCGAGTCTTAAAATTGAACCCATTAATAAGTTAGGACCCGACGGATAATTATCCGATTGAACCTAAATCTTTATGGGCCCAAACAGGTAATACCCGACGGGTACCCGATTATTCATTTTTTATTCTTCTTTTTAGGAAATTTACAAACATTTTGCTAGTTTTGTCTTTAATCTTTTTTTTTTCATTTTTTTATTACATTTAATCTTTATTTAGTATATTAATAAAGACATAAGAACAATTTTTTATAAAAATAAGTTAGATTCAAGCTAAAAGTAGAAATATATCAATTTTTTGGATTTCTTGTGTGTTTTCTTAGAGCAGTTTTTATGGACTCAACAAAATAAGAATTTGTTCATTTTGATCCCACTATGGACTCAACAAACATGATAAATGGATGGAAAAACCAACAAATTTGTGGAAGAATAAGCGCGGGCGCGATGAAGACCGTGCGAGCATGGCACAAACGCTGGCGTCTGAGCCAAAAGCGCTGGCGCTTTTGGAAAAATCGCCCATTGGTATTTCACACGCCAGCGTCTGTATTGAAATCTCCAGTGTTTGACACAAAAACGCCAATGGCTACATCTTTAGGGATGTATATCCTTGTCATCCAACGATTAGAATTTTAATTTCTATAAATATTCTCCATTTCAACTCCAAATTCACACATTTAGTCTTCTTTACTCTTCTTCTATGTGCTTAAAAAAATTCTTCAATTCTTGAATTCAACTATTTCTTCAATTCTTGAAAACGTCTCGGCCCTTGTTAGGTTGGTAAGCTCCGTATACTAAAGAAGAAGTTAAATCTATTTGCATAAACTATGTTTTTTTATTTACTCAACTTGCTTCAGCAAACTATCAATGGGTAAATTTGGGGTCACTGTTAATATCAGCACCATTGAAGTCTTCTTTCATGATGTTAATGGTGATATCTTTATTTACACTAACTTTTCTTTGATTTCCTTGTCTTCTTCAGGGAAACACATGGGAGAAAGGAACTACAGAGGTGGTACCTCTGGAATCAACAGAGCTTCAAGAGGAGCAGATCTACCTCTGAAGTATTTGGGGTAAAGAGCTTCACAAAGCCAACAAACTTTGAAGCTCAAGAAGACGCTACTCTTAAAGCAATACAGAAGGCCTATCAAAAGGAGGTTCAAGGAAGATTTCACCTAGGATTCCACCAGATACAGGGAGGAAATTTTGATGCAATTGATTCTTTCATAGGAAACTTAACCAAAGTTAAACATCAACGAAACTTATCGGCAATTAGATTAGCTCAACTTTCTATTCAGTATGTTGGAAGGATCCAAACCTCCAGCAATTACTCAGTACTCTTCCGTCTTTTGATAAACGAGATACTACTCCAAACCAAACTATTATGTATTATAATGAGACCATTCGGCTTGGTGTTATGCATAGCCCAGAAGAATGAAGTATTGTAACCTTTTTTTTCTTCTTTTTGCTCTATCAATTCCCATTTTATTACTCATTATGGAAAATTTACAACTCCAAATGTCAAAATTAAAAAAAGGATTACATAATCAAAATAAAACTGAAAGAAATCCTAAAGAAAATTACAAGATTTTTTTTGCTGAATCACCATTTTTCATTAAAAAAATAAAAATAAAGAGTTATTATAGTAATATAGACCAGACTAATAAAACCAAAAAGAGAAACAACAGAATAACTAAGAGAACTCTAAAAAAAATCTATAGTATTTTTTGCATGGCATCTCAACCTGTATTAAGTGAGCTGGTCTTCCAATGTGATGAATAATCTATCCCATTTGCAGAGTTATACCATTCTTAGCCAAGCTGTCAGCAGAGAAATTAATTTATCTGTAGCAATGCTCATAAACAATTTGGGAGAGCTTTAGCCTTAAGCCATATTGATTTTAAACACCATGGAATGGGCACCCTTTGGAAATCTTCCACCACTGCTTTTGAGTCTGATCTGATAATAATCTTGTCACAATGCATTTTCACTGCCCACTCAACATCCCAAATGATTGCAAGAAACTCAGCTATATAATTTGTAGCAATTCCAATTCCACCTGAGATAGTGCTAATAATAAAGCAGTTATGATCTCTTGCTATTACACAAAAACCAGCAATACCTGTTGCAGCTCCATTACAGCAAAACAAAACAAAACCCCTGGGTGAATTCAACCAGCAACATTCTTTAATCTCAGAGAACTAAATACTTTTATAAACCAATTGAAAAAATAATAAAATTATGGAATTATAGTCTTGGCTCCATCTGGTTCCTTTCATCCCGTACCCACCACAGTGAACCAAATATAGAATTCTTCTTTTGAAAGCAGTTTCATTTGGTTTCACATTTTCAAATATGATCTTATTTTTAACAAACCAGAGCTCTCCCGTAGTGCAAAAAGCTGCATTTAACCATGTTTCCTTGACTATGGGTCTATGAAGTTTTGCACATTGTATTATATTTTCAAATGAAATCGGAGTGGGGAGGCTGAAAATGTTACCTAACCAATTCCAGATTATCAAACTGAAATTGCGAGACCATAAGAGGTGAGGCATGCTATCTTGCTCTTGCTTGCAGATAGGGCACATAGAAGCAATAGAATAACCTTGAGCAATTTTATTTTGATCATCCACATAGACTCCTTGCTGTAGTTTCCAAATGTTACTGGACACAGTCTAGGATGCAGAAAAGTTTTCCATATGTGAAAAGGCCAATGAATAATTGGTTCTTTATGCCTTACTTTATTTACTGCTGCAACTGTTGAAAATTTACCCTTCATGTCACCACTCCAAATAATTTCATCCAAGTTGCTATTAGCCAATGGCAGTAGTAGAGAAATAAAGCCTTGTAATTCATGGGGTATTGTCCATTCATTATTTTGCAATAAGTATTTGACCTTCATCTTTAAATTGTTTTTGACATAGTCAGTAAACCCAATTCTGTCAATTAATGGACATTCACCAGTCCAGGTATCAAACTGAGATGTGCTCTCCATTGCCAATAATCCATCTGACATCACTTTTTAGATACTGCCAAGTGATCGCTGTCGTATGCGTCAAAAATCATTCACACTTTCTTACTATTCAAAATATAAATATAGCAAGGGCAAGAAAGGATCGATCCCACAGAGAGGTCTAGGTTGTCTCGTTGTTTCGGTTTCCTATATAAAACACCGGGTATTTTTCTGATTTTTATATACTAAAATAAAATAAAAGCACACAAATCAAGGTAGTGAGAATATTGGTTAAGGATTCATCTTCATTCACAAATATGTTTTCTTCACAATAACTAGAATTGATATTTTAATCTCAACTTTTATCAAAAGCCCTAGAATATCTTGATCGCAAGAATATCCCGCTAATCTCCTTTTGTCATCAACAAACACATTAAAAGATGCGAATATGAGTTCTATCTTAAAGAACAACCTAACGTTTAAAAGCACTAATCAAGTTTAATTCCATAGATGCATTAAGTTCTATGAAATCAGGCCAATCAAAGCAATCGAACGTGGAAAATGCACTAATTCAATTTAACAAAGGTTATAATTCACATATGATCATAAGAATATATCACTACAAACTATAATCATATTTATGCTACTTTCAATCAGGAATCTATCACTTTTACGTATAACAAACCCTAATCTAGCAATATAGATGAAAACAAACTCAACCGATTCGCGACTCGATCAAATAAGCATTCAAATCATATAAGAATATTAATTGTGAATCATAATCGATAAAATATGGAGACAAAACTAATTGATCATATCAAAAACAATATTATGTGAAATCCAATTATTCCATAACCAATAATAAAATTAAGTACTCATATTCAAGGAGTTCATAACAAGAAGAAAGAAAAACCCTAACATGTTTCTAAACCCTAGAAAAAAGTAGTAGAAGATATGGCCAAAAAAATATTAGGTTTAGAAAAAGTCTCCTCTTTTATAAGTTTCTCCAATTTCCATAAAGGATACTCCTTCCAATATTAGGTTTTGTCTTCAAAGTCCATCTTCAATTGGTCCACCAAGCCCATGTTGTGAAAACCCGTGTAGAAAATATGTCCCAAAACTCGTCGCCGGGAAACTGGGTTTTTGGCCGGAATCCGGCAAGAATAGTCGCCGCCGGCCACCAGAATCATCTTCTCCGTTGACAGAATATTTCGTCAGTCCACCGTTAAATATAACTGTTGACTTAACGGTCTCCGTTAGTCAATCGGGTCAAAATCTGAGTCACAACGAGTCAGCTCACTGACTCGGCTGGACGAGCTGAGTTGCCAAGGCTAGTGCTGTTGCAGTTCATCTTTCCAAGCCAGAACTGTGTTTCACCATCATCACCAGTGCAGTCCAGCCATCTTGGCTGTAACCTTCTTTGCCAACCAGTCCCCAGATGAACTTCAACTCTTCATCAAACAACTCCACAACCTGCTTCATTGCAGCTCCATCCTTGTAATCCAGGCATCACTACCTTCAAACCCACTGCACTTCTTCCACTTCAACACAATCCACCAGCTAACTCATTAGCTCATAACTCCAGCTCAATCTACTCAAGAGGATCAGCATCTTCTAATCACTTCAAGCACAACTTAACACCACTTCAATACATCACCTCCTGCAAATCTCAATACCACAGCCACCATGCCCCTTCAAGCGCAACCCTGCAACACCTAACATTCATTTATAATCCCATGTCTAAACCACATACTCATCCATTGCCAACTGCATTGTCTTGGCACCACCTTCAAGTAAGGTTCAACTGCAGCTAAAACCCAGTTCAAGCACCTCCTACAAACCTACCATTGCAACCTGAACTGCTCAATACATTCACAGAAGCTGCCATTCCTTGTTTAGTTCACCTCAGTATCATCCTACAATTCATGCTAGCCACCTGACTCTCCACCAGTTCTCATTTGCACCATTGCAGCTGCTTCAATGCCACTGTAACTTCAGCTCCAGAGGCTCAACTACCACCAATGCCTCAACTGAAACACACATAGAACTCAAACCAACTGAGCCAACACCCTGCAATGTACCACCAACCTGAGCACCACCATTCTTAACACAACAACATCTCTATCTCCTGGAATGAATAGCAGCATCAGAGTACTATCAATCTACTAATTCCTTCTCTACCCTACCAACACAGCTCAAATTCATCTTCCAAACCACAACCTCTAGTAGTAACGGATTCACACCCCATCTCTGAATTTTAACGCAAACCCATTCTCTATTTCAATCCTCTCTTCCATCTCTTTCGCAACCAACAGAATTTCCACCTTCATTGACAACCCCAATAACCACTTCTGTTCTTCATTCTCAGATTTTTATATCTGTAACACCATGAATCGAATGACCCCATCTTTAATATCAATACCTAATTCAACCAAAACCGATTCCTAATCCCCATCAATTCCTTCACAGATCGATATTTCATCGATTCCAGTATGTTTCTTGTTAATTTCTCATTCTTCTTTTGATAAATCATTCAAACTGAACTTCGATTCATCGTCTCTTCTATCTGTCTTCAAATCCCCTCTCAATTCTTGAACATCTTCTCTCGTAAACAATCAACAGCAGCACTGCTGCTTCTCAATTTCAGGTTTGCTCATCATTTAGGAGAGAAAGAACTGTTCTCGATTTAGGGTTGTAGGTTATAAATGGGGTAGGATTTAGACACCCACCAAGAACCACCCCAAACTGGGTACCCTATAACAGATGGTCATCCCTTAACATCAACTGGCTTCCTTTTATCATTCTTCCAAAAGCAAGTTTCCCCTTAGCATGTGGCTAGGCTCTAAATAGTGTTCTCCCCTGAAATGACAGATTTTCCCTTTCTGCTCAATTTTGGTTATTTCTCCTTCTTTTCATCCGTGCGACTCCAGAGTACCTAATAACTCAAATTCACACATAATATACATAATTCACATGAAAAATAGCAAAGAAAGCATAAACTCTACATAGAAAATACGGTGTATTCTACACCTATCAAATTCCCCCAAACTTAGATTTTGCTAGTCCTCGAGCAAATCAAACAAAACAAAAATACAACAACTCCGTGACATCGAGGCTACGGTTAATTTTAGCATAAATAACAAGCCTTTAAACCCCTAGGTGTCCCTAGTGGACGAGTTATAGTCTCGTGAAGGTTTACAAGAGGTTTGCCTACAAAACCTATATTCCCAACTCCGTCTATTTGTGACAAATCAATGAACGAATCCAAACTGACTACATGAGGAGGTACCTTGCAAATTCAATTCATATATTATTAAATAAACTCTAACTAGATAGTCGAACAATCCACAATACTCGGAAACTAACAAACCACAATCACAATGAAAAGATTAAGAAGATGGAAATAGATGTAGATGTTGGCGAATGTTCACAAGTGATCGATGTTTCCCATATCTGTCTGAAGGTCACTGCCAAGACGAACCTATGCCCTATTGGATTGAGCTACTTGGTTTGAATTCTACATCAACTCACTGGCATATACAAGGGAACCAGAAGTGACTTTATTCAACCAAAATAATACTTTCTTTTTCTTTTCACTTTTTCACCCTTTTTTTTTTTTTTTTTTAGACAGCATGATTGGATCAAACTGGATCCAAGCGCATGCTTCTTGTCAGCAAGTACATGATAGTTTCCTTGGATCCTGCATTCCACGCTTGTTTAGGCGACGGAGACAGGGACTACGTTTCACACATACTGTTATTCCCAAGTGTCATTTTATTCCGTTTTGGTCTAATTGGTCGGTCTCTTTTTTTTTCTTTATAGTAACTCAATCACTCTATTTCATCCTATCAGCAATAACAACTCGATTTTTAGTCACCCACCAAAGCACTTAGAGAACAATAGATAAATATGGAAAAAAAATAAAAATAGAATGTGATATGGTGATATTCCGAGATATGGTAACAACTATCATGTTAATTTGTGATTTCTGAGCTATGTTCGTCCCTTTTAATTAATTGGTTCCTCAACTCCTACATTCAAAATGGTTCCATCCACTAATGGTGTCATCATAAAGGCACAAGTTTCTAGATTTCGGAGTTCAAAAAGCACAATTTTTTCTTGGTTTTTCTATTTTTTTTTTGATTTTTTTTTTAAAGGAATAAAACAACTAAAACAAACTAAAACAAACTATACAAACATATAAATGCTCCCCCACACTTAAACTTCACATTGTCCTCAATGTGTAAAACCGAAAGTTCTGAATTCTGACATAACAGCAGATAAAACGCATAAACTGTGCAAATTGGTAAGGAATTTGGAAAAAACTCCATTTCACAAAAGTTGTTCCCCTACGTGTTTTATACATAGTGTCAAAATTTCCTAGTGTTATGATAAACGGTATGACAGTTATGGTCTCTGGACTGAACTACGCGCAGTCTGAAATTTTCTGACGAAAAGGTATTCGGCATAATTCTCTTCTAAGATAGATTATGGACTTAATAAAATTAAACATGGGGAAGCAAATATGATGTGAAAAAAATAAAAAATAAATAAAATAAACAAAAATAAAATAAAAAGCAAAATGATAAGAGATACAAAACCGGTAGGTTGCCTCCCACTTAGCGCTTGTTTTAAAGTCGACGGCCCGACTTAGCTCCTTGAAAGATTCATTCCCCATATATTAGCAATCTGAAAATTTGGGGATCCACCCATAGCACCTGTTTTGCAAACACTAGCTTCACACAAATATTAGCAATATAAAACAGAAACGAAGCTATTGACCGATAAAAGCTTCCCCCACACTTATTCTTGTCCACACTTGAAAGTGCATAAAGAATATAGGAGTCGGGTATTTCTACGGTTTCTTGTTCCAAAACCTGCATAGTATGAGAACCAAGTTTTTCTAATGGCGGAAATCGAGAAACAAAGTCATTCAACAATGTTTTCGAAGCACATACATTAAAACCAATAAGAGGTAAAGGAGAAGAATCAATATGCAAAGGGTTAGACAAACCTATCACAATCTCTTGTATCACGGAATCCTCTTCATCCTTGAAAAATTCAAGTGAACTATTCACCTCTTGTATATCATGGTCCTCTATCAAACCTTGCAACCATTCTTCATCTGTTTATGCCTTAACCGGAGTCTCGACATAAACATCATCATTACAATCATATGCAAGTTCAATTGGGTCTTCCATAATATTGGTCATAATGGTCACATTCTCAACATACTCCTCTTCATTAGACTCAAACCATGTTGCAAAATTCTGAAAAACATTAGTTTCATCATCCTCATGTACCTTTTGAATAGGTGCTTGATCATTATAAAGATCAAGAGTTGAGTCAACTACACTAATGTCATCAAATATATCCAAAGGTTGGTCCTTTTCAACCCAATCATCATCGTCTTCATCTTCAGACTCACCAAAATTAGAATCGTCGTCGGTTTCCCAACCTTTATCACGACGTCGTTTAAGTTCCATATGGATGGTCCTACTAATTTCATCGACAAGCTCTTCCGAGTATCTATCGTCTTCCAACTTGTATAATTTCTACGCAAGTTTTCTAACGTTCACACGCTTACCACCATTAGCTACAATATGTTCTCTTTCCCATGACTCTTCCCTTTGAATGGGTGAATGATAATAACTACGATCCGGAGTCGGGTAAGAAGGCATATTCCAGAAATTGGTTTGTGCAACATTCTCTCTATAACGGTCAAGTTGGTCTAGCCTTTGTTGCATATCTTGCAATCCATGCATAATCTGCATACAACTCGAATAAAGCCAATTAGAAGTAGAATTATCCCACCTAGGTGCTTGACTTACATACCCACTACAAGGTTGTTGTTGGTATGTATGAAAATCACCATAAGGTTCTCTAGGATATGCATCATAGCCAATAAATTGGTTTTGGTTGCATTCCATAGATGGTGGGAAATTGTCATAGTGTTGAGGAGGTTGAAAGCCGTATCCATTGTTCCAATATGCTCCTTCCATAGAATTGGTACCTGAAATAAGATTCTCGAACTATGTCAAAACCATAAAATAAGAAAAACTAAAAAAAAACTAAAAAAAAAAAAAAAAAAAATAAGAAACCAAAAACAAGTGACAACCGTTGCCTCCCCGACAACGGCGCCAAAATTTGATCGCTGTCTTATGCGTCAAAAATAATTTACACTTTCTTACTACTCAAAATATAAATATAGCAAGGGCAAGAAAGGATTGATCCCACAGAGAGGTCTAGGTTGTCTCGTTGTTTCGGTTTCCTATATAAAACACCGGGTATTTTTATGATTTTTATATACTAAAATAAAATAAAAGAAAAGCAATAAAAAGTAAAGCACACAAATCAAGGTAGTGAGAATATTGGTTAAGGATTCATCTTCATTCACAAATATGTTTTCTTCACAATAACTAGAATTGATATTTTAATCTCAACTTTTATCAAAAGCCCTAGAATATCTTGATCGCAAGAATATCCCGCTAATCTCCTTTTGTCATCAACAAACACATTAAAAGATGCGAATATGAGTTCTATCTTAAAGAACAACCTAACGTGTAAAAGCACTAATCAAGTTTAATTCCCTAGATGCATTAAGTTCTATGAAATCAGGCCAATCAAAGCAATCGAACGTGGAAAACGCACTAATTCAATTTAACAAAGGTTATGATTCACATATGATCATAAGAATATATCACTACAAACTATAATCATATTTATGCTACTTGCAATCAAGAATCTATCACTTTTACGTATAACAAACCCTAATCTATCAATAGAGATGAAAACAAACTCAACCGATTCACGACTCGATCAAACAAGCATTCAAATCATATAACAATATTAATTGTGAATCATAATCGATAAAATATGGAGACAAAACTAATTTATCATATCAAAACCAATATTATGTGAAATCCAATTATTCCATAACCAATAATAAAATTAAGTACTCATATTCAAGGAGTTCATAACAAGAAGAAAGAAAAACCCTAACATGTTTCTAAACCCTAGAAAAAAGTAGTAGAAGATATGACCAAAAAAATATTAGGTTTAGAAAAAGTCTCCTCTTTTATAAGTTTGTCCAATTTCCATAAAGGATACTCCTTCCAATATTAGGTTTTGTCTTCAAAGTCCATCTTCAATTGGTCCACCAAGCCCATGTTGTGAAAACCCGTGTAGAAAATATGTCACAAAACTCGTCGCCGGGAAACTGGTTTTTTGGCCGGAATCCGGCAAGAATAGTCGTCGCCATCCACCGGAATCGCCTTCTCCGTAGACAGAATATTCCGTCAGTCCACCGTCAAATATAACTGTTGACTTAACGGTATCCGTTAGTCAATCGGGTCAAAATCTGAGTCACAACGAGTCAGCTCACTGACTCGGCTGGACGAGCTGAGTTGCCAAGGCTAGTGCTGTTGCAGTTCATCTTGCCAAGCCAGAACTGTGCTGCACCATCATCACCAGTGCAGTCCAGCCATCTTGGCTGTAACCTTCTTTGCCAACCAGTCCCCAGATGAACTTCAACTCTTCATCAAACAACTCCACAACCTGCTTCATTGCAACTCCATCCTTGTAATCCAGGCATCACTACCTTCAAACCCACTGCACTTCTTCCACTACAACACAATCCACCGGCTAACTCATTAGCTCATAACTCCAGCTCAATCTACTCAAGAGGATCAGCATCTTCTAATCACTTCAAGCACAGCTTAGCACCACTTCAATACATCACCTCCTGCAAATCTCAATACCACAGCCACCATGCCCCTTCAAGCGCAACCCTGCAACACCTAACATTCATTTATAATCCCATGTCTAAACCACATACTCATCCATTTCCAACTGCATTGTCTTGGCACCACCTGCAAGTCAGGTTCAACTGCAGCTAAAACCCAGTTCAAGAACCTCCTACAAACCTACCATTGCAACCTGAACTGCTCAATACATTCACAGAAGCTGCCATTCCTTGTTTAGTTCACCTCAGTATCATCCTACAATTCATGCTAGCCACCTGAATCTCCACCAGTTCTAATTTGCACCATTGTAGCTGCTTCAATGCCACTGTAACTTCAGCTCCAGAGGCTCAACCACCACCAATGTCGCAACTGCAACGCACATAGAACTCAAACCAACTGAGCCAACACCCTGCAATGTACCACCAACCTGAGCACCACCATTCTTAACACATCAGCATCTCTATCTCCTGGAATGAATAGCAGCATCAGAGTACTCTCAATCCACTAATTCCTTCTCTACCCTACCAACACATCTCAAATTCATCTTCCAAACCACAACCTCTGGTAGTAACGGAGTCACACCCCATCTCTGAATTTTAACGCAATCCCATTCTCTATTTCAATCCTCTCTTCCATCTCTTTCGCAACCAACAGAATTTCCACCTTCATTGACAACCCCAATAACCACTTCTGTTCTTCATTCTCAAATTTCTATATCTGTAACACCATGAATCGAACGACCCCATCTTTAATATCAATACCTAATTCAACCAAAACCCATTCCTAATCCCCATCAATTCCTTCACAGATCGATATTTCATCGATTCCAGTATGTTTATTGTTAATTTCTCATTCTTCTTTTGATAAATCATTCAAACTGAACTTCGATTCATCGTCTCTTCTCTCTGTCTTCAAATCCCCTCTCTATTCTTGAACATCTTCTCTCGAAAACAATCAACAGCAGCACTGCTGCTTCTCAATTTTAGGTTTGCTCATCATTTAGGAGAGAAATAACTGTTCTCGATTTAGGGTTGTAGGTTATAAATGGGGTAGGATTTAGACACCCACCAAGAACCACCCCAAACTGGGTACCCTATAACAGATGGTCATCCCTTAACATCAGCTGGCTTCTTTTTATCATTCTTCCAAAAGAAAGTTGCCCCTTAGCATGTGGCTAGGATCTAAATAGTTTTCTCCCCTGAAATGACAGATTTGCCCTTTCTGCTCAATTTTGGTTATTTCTCCTTCTTTTCATCCGTGCGACTCCAGAGTACCTAATAACTCAAATTCACACATAAGATACACAATTCACACGAAAAATATCAAAGAAAGCATAAACTCTACATAAAAAATACGGTGTATTCTACACCTATCACCAAGCCCATTTTAAGCCAAGACAAACAGATGATAGTTTCCACTGTGAAGTCAATTGCCCATTTTTAAATCTAGTTCATTAGCAATGCTTTATTGACATCTGACAATCTTCTAATACCCAAAACTCCTTCATTGAATGGGGTGCACACTCTTTTCCAATAAATGGTTTTAACTTTTCTAATTTCTGCATCTCCAGACCATAGTAAATTCCTCATTATTTTTTCACATTGCTTTATCACTGAAATTGGCCATTTATATACAACCATATTGCACATAGGAATACTACTGAGCACATGCTTGATCAAAATTACAAGATTATTAGCCCATAAAATTCATAAGAACCTATGATATAACTGATCAAGCGATTCCACTAACTCCTCTCTCCAACCCTGCAACTCTTGTTGCCAGAGTATTTACAGCGAAATTTATTTTTCTAAGTCAATGTACAAATTGAATACTCCATAATAAGTTATTTATTCTACTCCATCTCGCTTGTTTGATACATGGTAGCTTTCCAGAAGTATAAGATTTTACTGATGCATTAGAGTCAGAATTAATAAGAAAAGTGTGATTACTGTTCTTCAAAGTCCATTTTGCTTCTCCTATGATAACCATAATCCCAACAATGAAATTAGTGGCGATTCCCATTCTTCTAGACTCAGCATGTAAAAACTCTCCATTATCTCCTCTACATACAAATCCATAGCCAACCACTCCAGGATTACCTCTTGAAGCACTATTACAACATATAAGTGTTTGATTTATTTATGGGATATGAAATCTAACTACCACAATCTTTTGTATCTTTATTGGTCGACTACCCAAATAAAATTTTAAAATACCATAAAGTCATGCATAACTGCAATACCACATATAGCTTTTCATTCTCACATCACAATCTTTCATGTACTGCATTATTCTCTTCTTGAATCTCGCCATATCAACTTTCTCCTCTTCAAAGCATACAATGTTTCTCAAAAACCAAATTTCCATCATTGTTATTGCTACCAGAATCCATTCCCTGTTTTACATCTCCACTTTTATTCGTAGCAAAATTCACCGCATCTTCATAGGATTTAGGATTACAAAATAAAAATATTCCACCAAGCCATTTCCATATCAACTGACTGAATTTACAATACTATAAAATGTTCTCCAGATTATCAGTATTTACTTCACAGATATACATAGCAATTAGAGGCTAAGTTAAAACCTTTTCCTTGTAGTTTTTCATCAGTTGCACAAATTCCCCTAACCAACTTATATACATTACTAGAAGTTGTGAGATACATAACTGGATGCCATACATATTTATCCCATTCCACTGTAGTTACATATTTTCTGATGACTACACCCAAGTAGATCTAACGATTATAAAACTACTAAAATACAAGATTCAAAGATAATCAAGATATAAAGAACATGAAAGTAAAGATGAACACAAGTATTTAACGTGGTTCGGCCTTGTAGACCTAAATCAACGGAGAAGAAAACTATACAATATTATTAAAGGTCTTAGCTTAGATGAATTACAAATATCACTTAGATTTCTCACTCTTTCTCTTTCTAAATGTCTCTCTAGAATTCTCTGTAGAAAGGACATCTAAAATTACATGTCCATTACCTTTTACATGGACTGGTATTTATAAAAAAAAACTGGACTCGTAAAGACATAATTCGGTGTTGCTGGGCTGGTGACGATATCATACATCTTATCATCGCTCGGACAGGTTCTCCATTTTCTCATTTAAAGTGTATCGTTTGGCTCTTATTTCCGAGTTATATCGCATCATTCATTCGTTGCATTTCTCCTTCTTGGGATCGTACTACACATTCTTCGGGTCGTATTGTTAATCGTCATTCATCCGAGCTTCTGACATGATATACTTTTGTCCACAACTATATCGCACCTCTTCTAATTCTCATTAAATGCTTTGTTATCTTTTTATACTTTACTGTCTGTATTATTTGACTAATCCTTACACGTGTCTTTCATGTGGCTATGTAGCAGACGTCTTGGTTTACATGCAATCACCTTTTAAGGAATGATTCGATCCTTCTTAATATACTATCATAATATCACCTTCTATGATGCTTACACATGGCGATTTGTTATTCATCCCTCGCATCCACCTTATTGTAATGATTCCTGATCAATTCCACAACAGAGCACACAGTAAACTCACCTGACATTATACCAGACCAAATTTTTTTATCGTTCATTCTTGATATAATATGTAACTCTTTCTCCTGAAAATATATCAGCATCCTTTGAAGAATTAACCATTCACCATCTACTATTAAAGGTGCACAGGAATCGAGCCGGACCCATGGACCGTCTCGGAACCGGTGGAACAGTACATGATTTTGGACCGAACCGAGGAAGGGGGTACAGGTACCGGTCCAAAAATTAGGAACCGGGGCTAAGAAGGTACAGGTACACGGTCCTTCCCTAGTCCCGTGCCGTCCCAGACCAAAGGTACCGAATAATTCTAACCATAGGATTATTGTAACAAGTGTGATGGATCAATTCTGATTTGGGAAAAGCCTGTTGAAGCTGATGATGATGAAGACGGTGGTAATGGTTGTGAAGATGAGGATTACACATGTTACAGAGGAATTTCAATGGCAAAAGAAGAAAAAAGTGGTGAAGCTTAATATGTATCTCTTATTTGTTTTTTAGGATAAACAAATATCATCTATTTAGCTAAAGATTTATCTTTGCAGTGAAGATTATCTATTTAGCTATGTAATCTTAAGGGTATTATCGTTTTCTTCTTATTAATTATAGTTTGAACTCCTAGTACTTATATCCATGTGTTGAACTACCAATGTTTCTCAGCTTAGTGATTTTAGTTATCTGCGTGCCTTTTAACCTTGTTGACAATGTGTTTCATTTTCTGAATGTGAGGGAGAACAAATGTTAGAAGTTCTCTTTGTTAATGGTTGATAGCAGAACAAATTGTTCACAACTACTGAATGATTTGAATTCCAAAAAGACTTTAGTTCGTCGAAGAGGCACCTACCAAAAAAACCTTTTCTGTTATTTCACGACTAGGTAGCACACCAGCACCCTTTCTTCCTTGCACTCTAATTTTACATGTTCATCGGAGAGGCACCTACAAACAGCCACTCCATTAGAACAAGAACTCCATTAGAATTAACAATTAACAACTAACAATACATGCTTAGTAAAACAGGTCCTTATTAACATGAAATCTTTTATCTGGAACCGAGTATAGTACCGGAACCGTACCTGGTATCGTACTGGTCCCGAACAGTACCGGAACCGAGGTACATGGTATAGGTATCGGTCCAAAATTTTTGAACCGAGTCTAGGGAGGTGCATGTAATCGGTCTTGGCAAGAACCGAGCCGAACCGTACCATGTGCACCCTTATCTACTATCAAATCTTCCACCTTCATGTTTATATTCTGCAACATATATTCATCCTCAGTAAACAGCTCATTAAGAGATTTTTCTTTGATCCAAACATTACTCCACACTAAAAAAAAATCACCAGTAGTTGTAATCAATGTAGTACGTTATTTAACATCACCAGTTACCCATTTAAGGCCAGGAAAAACATGAGATTTTCTATATCCATAAACCCATTCACCATTTAATATAGTATATTTTTATCTCATAAACGTTTCCCATTCTGCATCAAAATTTTGTATCTTCCATAATAGCTTCATTAACAAGGACTTATTAACAACTTCCAATCTCTTTATACCCAGTCCTCATTCCTCCATTGGAGAATGAGTTTTATCCCATTTAAATGTAACACATTTTTTATCATATGGATCCTCTGACCAAAGAAATTTCATTATCATCATTTCACATATTTTCACCACACTTCAAAGTAAAGTAATTATATCCTTGAAAGCCAGCATTTTTCATATCCAACTTGCTAATATGTTATGTAGCATCTCAACCAACCCCCATATGGTACTTGGTTTCACTACTCTGGGTTTTAATATAATACCTAAATACTTGTCAGGAAAATGAGAGAGTGGCATTTGATATTCATTAGTTATTTGTTATTTTCTAACTTCAGTTACTCTCCAAATAAAACCATTACTCTTCAGTTAATTGATGGCCTGACCAGGAGATACTTGATAATCATTTAACAACTTCATCACCCTTTGTATATTCCTTTTGTGACCATTGAAGAATAAGAAAAAAATCATCTGCAAATAAGATATGAGTTGGATGGACTCCTCTTATGTTTACCATAGGTATAATTTTAATTTCCATTACCATTTTGCTCAAACTGCTACTCAATAATCTTCAACTATTACAAAGAGAATTGGTGAAAATGGATCACCTTGTCTCAAGCCTCTACTTACTTCAAAAAAATCAAAAGATCCACCATTTACTAATACTGAAACTCTTGCTGATATAAACATCTGATGTAACTAGTTCACAAATTTATGAGAAAAACCAAACTTCTTCATTGCTTCAAATAAAAACTACCATCTCAAATAGTCATAAGCTTGTGTAATATCCAATTTTAAACCTACATTACCTCTTCTCCTCTTTGTATCAAGTTCATTTATCATTTCAGAAGCCAGAATAATTTATTCTTGTATGCATCTACCTTTTATGAATTCTCCTTGTTGAATTGATACAACTTCCTCCATCAACCCATACATCCTTGTTGTCATAATCTTAGTAAATTTTTGAAACTAAAATTACTAAGGCTATAGGTCTAAATTTATTGGTTTTCTATGACATTTTACTTTTGGAAGCAAAAAAAGGAAATTAGAATTCAAACCTTTTGGAATGAAACCCTTTTCCCAACAGTATTAGATTGCTTGTACCACAACTTCTCGATCTCCCATGCATCTGTAAAAAAAATACTGAAACCATCTGGTCCAGGAGCACTATCCGCATTTATTGTCCTCAGCGGTTACTACTTCTGGAATAGCATAAAAAATACAATCAACAAAATTGACATCTTTAGATGTAAACTTTTCTTCAAAGTGCAAGGAACTTGTAATCACTAAATAATTAGTAGTTATGGTACCATTATCATCTTCTAGCTCAGTTATCACATTTGCAGCTTGTCTTATTTTTATTGAAGTATGAAAAAATCTTGTATTTGCTACTCAATCCTTCAACCACTTCTCTAGACTTCTGTTGTAGAATTGACTTATGTTGTTGAGTCACAATTTCCTGCTTTCCTCTTGGCGCCACAACCATATTGTTCAACAAAGTAATATTACTTGGATCCTTGTCAGAAATTAAAGATGCTTTCAAAACCTCCTCCTCTGCCTTTGCTAATTTTATTCTAACATCTCCATAAACACTCCAATTCCACTTCTTAATATTTATCTTCATTTTCTTCATAAACAAAAAAATAGGATTACCTCTCACTTCCTCATCCCACACCATGTATCACTTTCTTGAAGTCCTCATGTTCTAACCAAACTTTAAGAACTCTAAAAGGAACATTTTCAGGTTTTAGGAACCATCATATAAGAACCTAATAAAGGACTGTGATCAGAAATACTTCTTACACCCACCTTATAACTCTATTCAGGATATAACTCAATCCATTTCAAATTATACAAAGCTCTATCCAAACTACAAACAATTATTTTTCCACCGGCTCTATTATAACCTTAAGTTAGCTGCTCTGTTTGGACAACTACTCTGTTTTCTTATTAAAAAAAAAAAGTAAAACTGCACGGACGTACAAGTTTCAACGTAAAGCTACGCCTAGTTATCTAGTAAGGGAAATTCCTATGGGATGAACAAACCTAGAGTTTGATCATTTTGATCCCACTATGGATGAACAAACCAAGAAAATAGATGTTCAAATGAACAAATCTGTTCATTTAAACATTGAGTCACTCCACCAGAAACGCATCTGTGTTAATGATGGGCGCTCGTGCAGATGTCGCTGGAGTCAGTAGGAATGTCGCCCCTCACATATTCTCTCTCAACACCTGATTATTATAATTATGGTTTATTTTTTATTTTTTATTTTATTAGTTAAATAATTTGTGGAACCAAACACTTATTAGTTTATATAAATAAAATCATTAATCAGACCCAACTTTTATTAGTTTATGCTTATAAAATCAATAGTGGGACCCTAAAATATCAGATTTGTTCATTTTTCCTTGTTTCACATAGTGGAGAATGCAATTTGTTCATCCACGTGGATGAATTTTTTTTTATTTTTGTTCATTGCCATAGGAACTGCTCTAAATCAACAACCTAAAAACTCAATACCATCCCTCACTCCAGAATAAAAGTAGCACTGGTGGAGCTTACCCTCTCTCCTATTGGTTGGTGAGCGTAACCTCGCGCTCTTATTGGCTAATTGAGAAACCATTCGTATTCGTCGGATGAAATTTCGTTAGATATGGTGCGTTGATCTGAAAACGTGCGGTGTAGATTGTGTGTATTGTTGGGACACACGCGACGGATGACCCTCATTATTTAGAAAAATTGATATATTAATTTCGTGTATTTATTGTGAAAATCCAGAAAATAAAGGAAACTACTATATTAATTTTGGACATTTATGATTAAAATAAAAAAAAATCAATTCAGCATATTTATGGAATAAAATAATATTTTATAATTTCATGTAATTATTGTAAAAGATCCTGAAAATAGAAAAAATAATATATTAATTCCATATATTTATGACTAAAATAAAAAAAATCATGTATTTATTATAAAAAATCTAGAATTTAGAGAAAAGTACTATATTAATTTCTGTCATTTATGACTAAAAAAAAAATCAACAACCTAAAACCTCAATACCATCCCTCACTCCAGAATAAAAGTAGCACTGGTGGAGCTTACCCTCTCTCCTATTGGTTGGTGAGCGTAACCTCGCGCTCTTATTGGCAAATTGAGAAACCATTCGTATTCGTAGGATGAAATTTCGTTAGATATGGTGCGTTGATCTGACAACGTGCGGTGTAGATTGTGTGTATTGTTGGGACACACACTAGTACAAACTGTCACATAGGACACATTTTCAGATCAAAAGCCTAGCCACACCAAAATATTTTTTCGTGGCTACAGGCATAGATTGTTGTTGTGGCCACGTTGATCACTTTCATGTAGCTATATGATACTATTTGTCCATGGTTTTAAGTATAAACCCATGACCTGTAGCCATAGATGGGTATATGGTCACGTTAACCAATTGTGTGCGTGTCTAATGCGTAGGGTGGCAACAGACACGCCTATTCAGCCGAATCGGAAAACAAAATTATTTGGCCACTTTAATTCTTTTATGTGTCCAAAATGTAGGGTTCATTAGACACTTTAATTTTCCGAGTCAAAATCAAATATATTAGCCGTTGGGATTATTAAGAAATAGACACAGTTGTCCAACATGTCCAAAGATAGACATATAGCTACATGAATTTCAATTTTTTTGGATTATCATACGGCATGAAGATGTTTATGCATCCAAAGTGTTTGGTTCATTGGGTGCGTGCATCATGTATATATATATGTCATATGCAGTTGCTATCCAATAAGCCGATAAAAATTAGCTATGTACGGTCAAGGTCATTAGTAGTGACTGGTTAACACCTGTAAATGGATGGTTTCTTCGTTCTTACCAAGTTTCTGACTTATATATACAATAAGCCGATAAAAATTAACTCGCGGCCAGGTTTCGATTTCTGAGCCTGGTATGGATACAATATGCAAAAATAGGTTTGTTTGAGATTTCGTAGAATATTCCGAAGGAATCTTACCTGTAAATGGACAGATTCGTCGTTCTTACCAAGTTTCTGACTTAGAGTAGTCAACTCACAGTCATGTTTCGATCTCGGAGCATGGTATGTGTAGGAGCGGAATATCACAGCAAATGATAACTTATGAAATTGTGGAGAGAAAATAAATCTTGCGAGAAAAGAACATTTTGCGAGCAAAGGAAGTCACGAGGAAAGAAAAAGAAGTTCGCAAAGTAAAGTTGCGAATATTCGCGGCATAGTTATCAAGTCCGAAGTTGAGGGACAAATTTAGTTGTTAACATTTTGTAAAATTATATAAATAGCCATTTAGGCATGAGAGGAAGGGGGAGACACATTTTGAGAGAGGGGATAATTTTAGGAGGAGAGAGAAATTTTTAGAGAGAGATGTATTTTCTTTATCATCTTCTTCCCCAAAATTCTAGAGCTCCAAATATCCATTAATGGAGTCTCAATTGTAAAATCATGTAATTACATACAATCACTAATGAAGAATCGTGGATGTAGATCACATTGATCGAACCACGTAAAAATCTTTGTGTCTCCTTTTAGAATTTTAGTACTTTAATTCTTAGTTTCATATCAAATTAATTAGATTTAGGAATCATTTTAATGGATTCTTATGAGGGTGTAGTTGTGAGATAATCCGCAACTACATAATTGGCGCTAGAAACAGGGAGAGAGTAATGGATTTATCCTTCCTGTAACTTGTTGGTTTAAGATATTTTCATGAAGATTAATTATTGCTCATATTTTTCTAGATCTACAAATTTTAGGCTCAAAAATGGAAGTTTCATGGAAGAAGATACACTTTCAGGGAGTAAACATCATCAACAATTCAAAGATATGAAAAGAATAAGAGAAAAAATTAGTTGTTGTGGTGAAATTCAAGGGGAAAATGGAAGTTTTAGTTGAAGATTTACATGTTCAGGAGATGAAGATAAGATGCAGAAATTGTGAATTTTTTCACAAACAGGAATTCGTGAAATTGGTTCAGGAGTTAATGAATAACAGAGAGGTCGCAAGTTCGAATTTGTTTGCGAGCATAATTTTCTTCTTTTTTACAGAGAACAAAGAATTAGTTCGCAATATTACTTTATTATTTCGCAAAAAGAAGTTAGCACAAGTGGTCATCTACGAAGAAGAGAAGCTTAACATCGCATGTTCGAATCTCCCCATACACGAATCATTTTTCGCAGATTTTTGATATACACAGAGAGATTAAAAGAGAATAATTTGAATGAATCTCACAACCTCAACGCAAACAGCAGCCAGCACAGATGGTCATGTGCAAAGCTAGGGAACTCAGCATCGCGTGTTCAAGTCTCTCTACTCGCAACATTTCTAATATTTTTTCACGAATGAAGTACAATTGCTAAAGAGGAGATCATAATAAGTTCGCTGATTGAGTACTTTCAATCACAACTTAACGATAGAACAGATGGTCATGGGTGTAATCAACGAACGTGAAAACGCGGGTTCAAATCTCACCATTCACACAAAATTTTTGCCTCGCAAATGTTTACCTTGCGAACGTTCGCAGCACCAACACTTCAAAAACATTACATCGTAAACGTTTCCTTCGCAAATGTTCATCTTGCGAATATTCGCAACACTATATTCGCAGCATTATTCAGAAGTTTAGAAATTCGCAGAAAACCCCAGAAATTCACAGAAAAATCCAGAAATTTGCAGAAAAATCCAAGAAGCAGGTCAAGGGTTCAAGTCTCACTTCTCACACTTGTTTTTGCGACTCACATGAAAGCTAAGTACCTCTTTCCTTAAACATTTTACTTACAAAAAATAAAATATTTTTGATTTGATTTACAAAGCGCGATACAATCGTAGAATTACAAAGATTTCACAATTACAAAGATGATACAATTACAAAGATCTCAAGATTTCACAATTACAAAAGAAACCGAGAAAAACATCTCGCACAAATCAATTTATATATTTCTCTTGAAAAATTTACTTTATTTCCAATGATATGATATTCGACATGGAGAGTAGTAGCTGGCAAACCTTTATGGCGTATACTCGTAAAAGGCAAAGCACCTCAGTGCGTCATATGAGGGGGTACCTATTAGGATCATTTCCATGGAAAAATATTTGTCAAGAGAGATGAAATAGATAATACAAAGGAAATCAAAACAAACAAAAAGATTTTGAAGTAGCATATAAATAAAAAATAAGAAATTTTGTTAAAAGAAATGTTGAATACTAATCTAAATTTTTATTTGCACTACAGCATAGCATGAGGCAAAGAACATGGAGTGAGAGTTCGCATGATGGGTTCGCAATATTTCTTACATTTAGAGGATTAAGTACTTCTTAAGGATACTTCATACTTCTTATATATTTCGAGGATTGAGTACTTCTTATACTTCATCAAGGATATTTCATACTTCTTATTTACTTCGCAACATTCCGGAACTTCGCAAAAGAATAGAGGCAAGTATATACTTTTTGAGTTTGATATTCTTTCGCTCGTTCCTTCATCAACAAAGATCAAAGACTACACCAACAACTACAACAACTAGTTTTTTTCTTAAAGATCGCTCTTCAAGCAATATTCAAGAAAAAAGAGGCAAGATGTAGGAGAGGAATATCACAGCAAATGATAACTTATGAAATTGTGGAGAGAAAATAAATCTTGCGAGCAAAGGAAGTCACGAGGAAAGCAAAAGAAGTTCGCAAAGTAAAGTTGCGAATATTCGCAGCATAGTTATCAAGTCCGAAGTTGAGGGACAAATTTAGTTGTTAACATTTTGTAAAATTATATAAATAGCCATTTAGGCATGAGAGGAAGGGGGAGACACATTTTGAGAGAGGGGATAATTTTAGGAGGAGAGAGAAATTTTTAGAGAGAGATGTATTTTCTTTATCATCTTCTTCCCCAAAATTCTAGAGCTCCAAATATCCATTAATGGAGTCTCAATTGTAAAATCATGTAATTACATACAATCACTAATGAAGAATCGTGGATGTAGATCACATTGATCGAACCACGTAAAAATCTTTGTGTCTCCTTTTATAATTTTAGTACTTTAATTCTTAGTTTCATATCAAATTAATTAGATTTAGGAATCATTTTAATGGATTCTTATGAGGGTGTAGTTGTGAGATAATCCGTAACTACAGTATGCATAGTTTGTATGTCTTTATACCACATTTGAAATTTGAATCGACACTAAGCTTCATATTCATCAATTTCGATGATGTATCATGCTAAGTTTGAAGTCGGAACCCTCTCAAAGCTTCGTGGTCCATAGATTATATGCCATTATACCAAGTTTGAAGTTCGAATCGACGCTGAGCTTCATGTTTATCGATTTCTATGATGTATCATGCTAATTTTTAAGTCAGAACCCTCCCAGAGCTTCTTGGTTCATAGTTTTTATGTCGTAATACCATATTTGAAGTTCGAATCGACACTGAGCTTCATATTTATTGATTTAGATGATGTATCATGTTAAGTTTGAAGTTTAAAGCCTCTTGGAGCTTCTCAGTTCATAGTTTGTTATACCACATTTGAAGTTCGAATCGACATTGGGCTTCATATTTATCGATTTCGATGATGTATCATGCTATCCTGAGTTTACCAGTGTGAACTAAAGCTACTTCATGATCTGTATGATTTATCAAAATTAATTCATGACCTATGCGGCTAGTCGAAATCCAAACCGGGAGCACAAAGAGAAAGCACAAAGAAACACACCAATTATCGAATTCAATTTTCATTTTTCCGATTCATTCTTATATATTTATTGGATTTTTTTATATCAGGATAACAGTGTCCTAAATTTATTAATATTTGTTTTGGATTTTTTTCTGTGTCGAAGGTTGATAATAGAACCGAATATATGAATTCGTATTAGCACAAAGAAAAACACAAAATGCTTCTCAATCCGTATGACCATAACAAATACAATCTCAACCGTCAGATCTCTTCTTGATCCGTATGAGTGGATCAAAAGAAACGTGATCCGTCGATCATTTTAATTCTCATTCTTATTTCTCTCTTTCTTTTTTTCTATCTATCCAATCGAATACCTCAGATCCATCTCTTCTTTCCTCCTTCCTATTCTCGCGTTCTTTATCTGTTGAAGAATTGAGTTACCGAAACTGTGGTTTTGAGAAATAGATATTAGGGGAAACTTCATAGAATGGTTGTTGATGGTGTTGTTGATTCAAGTAGGCGAATCTGAATCAGGAGAAAGTGATGCTGATGTGATTTGACTTTGATGAAGTTAGGGTTTCATGAGAAGGAATTATGAGAAGACCTAAAGATGAATTTGATACTCCAGAGGATTAATTGGAGGTGGGTTTAAAACGAGTTATGAATTAAGGTTGGAGAACCTCTTGGAATCGGTAGTTAAGGTTTGGTTCTGTGTTAATGAAGTTTTTGGGAATTGAGTTAGGGTTTCATAGTTTTGATATTGATTGAAGATGAATGATAAATTGAAGATGAAATCAAGTAATTAAGAGGGGTTTCTATATAATTGATGATGTGTAACTGTTTTGATGAAGAATCAGTAAGTTAGGGTTTCAGGTTCTTCTCAATTGAGAACTAGAGATTCACGGGAAAGCTTAGGGAAGAATTAGAAGTTGGAATAGAAGGATTCGAGTTGGGGTTTTGAAGAATTGGGAGTATTAGAATGGAATTGTTTGTGAAATCAAAGTCTCAGATGATGAAATTGGTGATGGTGATGAACTTTCAAACTCAAAGTCTATGACTTAAGGAGCGCCATAATCTTGAATAATCAAATCTCAAATCTCACATCATAATCATTAAATCCAAAATCAGGATTCCATCTTTCAACATTCACAGTAAGATTCTAAGGTCAATTGTTTCCAATTTTCCCCAAATATCTTTCACTCTTAATTTAGGGGTTTTGGCGAACAATTTTTTTATCGATTTGATTTGATTTGTTTCTTCTTTATTTGATTGATACAGGAAGGACATGGGATCAAGGAATGGAATATTTCAGTCATGGCTGCTCACATTCGATGTGGCAGAAATGTTCTACGAGGGCTGATTAAGCCACAACGATGTTCTGATTCGATAACTCATCCGCTACTTTTTGCTAGTGAAGGTATTAGATATAGAAAATTGGAAGTAATTCTTACTACGGTGAGCAAATTTACATGATAATGATGATTAAGGTTCTGTGAGGTTTTCAGGTTTTAGTAATTTTGTGATTTGGTCTTTAATTAAGGATTTGGTGTTTTATGTTTTGATTATTTATTTAGAGTGTAAAGAAGCTTGGGAAGGCTGGTGAGACTGTGAAGGTAGCTCCTGGATATTTTAGGAATTACTTGATTCCAAAGATGTTTGTTGTACCAAATATCGAAAAAGTATGCCTACCTTATCAGACAACAGCGCAAGGTTTTTCACCTTCAATTTTACATCCTGTAGATGTTTTAATTTGGTTGAGTAGGTTTGTTTAGATTCTGTAACAAATAGGTGTTGTGAATTACAAATGCTTTTATTATGGGGCAAAGGTGCTTGTATTGGGATGTCATCATATCATTTCTACTTTTCCTCTGATGTACTTTACTGTGTTATCATGTGCTCGCTTATTTTAGGGACCCTATTTGACTACTGTTACATTTCGGAGAACACCCTATGCTCTGAATGTATTCCTGCAAATGGTGCCACCATTTGTTGTAAGCTTTCCCATGGGGAAGAGCTCCTTAATACAAGTTTTGTTAGTTCATATTTACTCAACTTATCTGATTACTGCTTTATTTTACGGTTACAACCTTGTGACAAGCAGTGAGAGTTGTTAAGTGGAAGTTTCACATTTTTAATGGAAACTTCAGACGATGAATGGCTCTGATTACTAGTTTCAAATTTTGTATGGACGTTTTTTTAGTTCATATTTACTCGACTCATCTGAGTACTTCACATTTTGTATGGAAACTTCACATTTTGTATGGAAACTCTCAATTAGTTGGATGATTGCTCTATTTCGATTTGTTTCTGGACATAGGTTTTCTTTTCAAATGTTTTAAGATACAAGGTCATTTATAAATTCCTTAATTTTGGTGTTAAGAAGTAACTACTAAGAAAACACATAACCGATAGGTGCAGAAGAAAAAAATTTTGCATCAAAAGGCGTTTCGAGTTCTTTCGCACAAGGTCGTAATAATGTCAGAGACGACCCTGGTTATTATTGTTTTTTTCGAGTTTGAGAAATTGTTAATGAGAAAAGATTGAATTTGAGATGGATGTGTGTGTTGGAATGGACCTGAGGCATTGAGAATGACTTGTGGTGTTACTTTAACTGTGTTTATGTTGCTAGTTATGGTTTTCTTACTTTAACTAATGGAATACATGTAAGTTAGAATTTATTGTTTTTTGTAGAATTTGTTTGGCTGATTTAGAATTATGGTTTTCTTACAAGTTCAAATTATATATGACTGACTGAATGCTTGTGTATAGTTTTTTATTTTCATTTTGAATTTTTATTGTTATCAACTGAAATTTGAATTTGATGCTGATTGTCTCCTTGTTTTTTGGCAGGAGATTGTCCTAATCTTGGAATGGGAAATGAGAACATTCAGTCTTAAGGTGTTGGCGGCTCTATATTGCTAGAATAAGATTTTCCAATGGTGGTGAGCTGAACTGCAGCTGCAAATGCCCTAGCTTCATTGCAGTACAACTGAGTTTTGTTGATTCCCTCGCTGCCGCAAAAGAGTCTATGGTTTAATGTCTTCAAATATAGTGTTTTTATATTTTAATTGTCAGGGTTTGAGCTTTAGTTTCAGTCTCATATCTGTGTGATGTAAATATTGTATAATTTTTGTGTTATGTCATTAATAAAGTGAATCTTTCAAGCAAATATATCAACTTCTGTTGGAAGTATTTACAATATCTTTTTTCCTTTTGGTTTTTGGATTTCGTTTTTGTTTCTCTTTTCGTTTTGGTTTCTGGATGTGACAATTGGTTTATCGCCATGGAGCTAAATGTTATCTGTACCTATAAGGTCATGAATTTGCCACGTTAAAATCAATTTTCGTGTCTAAATGGTAGGGATGACCGCGGGTTAAATAAATCCATGTGGATTTTGGGACAACTATAGCCACATCGAAACCATTTTCTTGTCATGACCACGGTTTAAATAAATTCATGTGGCTTTAGTCATGAATTAGCCATGCTGAAACTATTTTTCCGTGTCTAAATAATAGAGATAGACATGGTTAAATATATCCATGTGTCTTTAAGATAAACAATCCCCACATCGAAATCATGTATTATATCTTAAGAATGTCTATTGCCATGGCGTTACAGTTTCAATGTGATTGTAGGTCACGAATTAGCCATGATAAAATGACTTTTGCGTGTCTGATTAGTAGCAAAGGCCATGGTTCAAATAAATCCATGTAGCTTTAAAGTAAACACTGGCCACATTTAACATAAGTTGTGTGGCTATAAGTAACTTATGGCCATGGCAATGCTCAACTGCTTAAAAAAACAGGGTACCATATGGACACGGTTATAGGGATATGGTCATGGTAAATCATGTCTATTAGTCACACAGATTTTATGTAGCCCTAAAGGTATCCTTTTGTCATGGCACCTGATACCACATTTCTGGAGTGAAAAATATCCATGGACGAAATCCTATGGACATGGTGATCCAATGTGGTAAATGCGACTTTTTGTACTAGTGACACGCGACGGACGACCCTCATTATTTAGAAAAATTGATATATTAATTTCGTGTATTTATTGTGAAAATTCAGAAAATAAAGAAAACTACTATATTAATTTTGTACATTTATGATTAAAATAATAAAAAAATCAATTCAGCATATTTATGGAATAAAATAATCTTTTATAATTTCATGTAATTATTGTAAAAGATCCTGAAAATAGAAAAAATAATATATTAATTCCATACATTTATGACTAAAATAAAAAAAAATCATGTATTTATTATAAAAAATCTAGAATTTAGAGAAAACTACTATATTAATTTCTATCATTTATGACTAAAATAAAAAAAATCAATTATAAAAAAAAATCAACTTATTTATGGAATAAAATTTTTTTTATATTTTTTGAATCTTTTACTATACTAATTTTTTGTATTGATGATAAACATCTAAAAAAGGAAAAAACTAACAATATATAAAAATTACTATATTAATTGATATTTAAATTTAATATTTATATTTATATTAACAAGTTCCATTAATATCTAAAAAAAATCTAATACTAATTTCGATCATTTATGACTGAAATAAACAAAATCAATTGTAAAAAAAATCAACATATTTATGGAATAAAAAAAAAGTATATTTTTTGAATCTTTTAAAAGGACAAAAATATAGAAATGACCATATTAATTTTTAGTATTGATGATAAATATCTAAAATAGGAAAAACTAACAATATATAAAACTTACTATATTAAAAATAAAATAAATAAATAAAATAAATAATAATAATAATAATAATATTTTGAATTAATATTTTTTCTTTATACATTTATAAATTAATAATATAATAAAATAAAAAAGTCTGATAGATATTATTTTGAATTAAAAAAATATATTTTAAATTAATATTAATATTTATATTTATGTTAACAAGTTCCATTAATATTATAAAAAAATCTAATTATTTACCTAAACACAATCTCACAAGTTCCATTAATATGGTTAATTTACTAATATAAACAAAACCAATGGTTAATAAAGGATGCAAATTATTCTTCATCCCTATAAAAGAGGATATTTAGATAACCTTGAATTTTCGAAATAACTATAAAAGAGGAAATCCACGTACCATGGGTTTTTTAGCGATTAAACTCAGTTGAAATTCCTTTAATATCGTTAAGGACAAAAATATTGCAACAATTAAACACAGAGGGATTATAAAGATATTATTGATTATTGAAAATAATATTGTTTCCTAAACACGGTCTTTGTTTATGGAATCTGTGGGTTTGGTGTATGTATATAAAGCATCGACATTTACAGGTTTCTTCACGCGTTTAGAGCTCTGCTAAGTTTTTTTTTTCTTCTATATACCTTGCGATTTACATTTTCGTTGTCTCGTTTAATTAATTTTTGATGTTTGTTTTGCAAGTACATTCAAATATTATTTTCTTCTGTATACCTTGCGATTTACGTTTTCTTTGTCTCATTTAATTAATTTTTTGATGTTTATTTTGCAAGTACATTCAAATGTGTAATCAATTCGGCGCTAATGGTTACGGGATTGCGGTAGTAGGAGACCATGAGTACTAAATCTGAGGAGAATATTTCATCTTTTGAAAATAATACGCTCACACAAGGTTAAACTAGATACACCTCATCTATTACTTTCGTCTATGTTTTATTATAATTAATTTGGTAGTAGGAAAATTATTCATTCCCATGATATTTTTATTTTTCACCTATATAATTCAGTGGTAGTGATTTTTTTTTAATTTTTTTTTTTAGTATTAATGTGTAATATTGGGTACGATATAATTAACTCTTACTCTAAATAAATTGGCATGCAATTGGCATAAGCAGTTTGGAAATCTAAGAAATTTTGATCTTCACTATAAAGAATCGTTTCGGTCGAATTTCTGAAACACAAGTATATGAGGTGTTCATACGGTGTGTTTCCTTGATTACATCATCTTGAACAGGTTGCGCTTCATATGTTTTGCACCATTCAAAGTTGGCAACATATTTCTATGTTCATATAATTTTTTCTAGGGTCTTGAATATCGCATATTGATATAATATATGGTGAGTATGATTTTTTTATTTAACTACATGAAGTTAAAGCCTGGAGGAGCAATTAAATTGGCCGCTAGGATTATTTTTTTTGCACTATTTAAAGTTTGCTATCTATTTTATATTAATAATATTTTTTTTAGTGTCTTTAATATCAAAATACTTATAAACAGTATATAATGAATGTGAATATTCATTTAACTACCAGGAATTGGATCCTGAAGATGGTTCATGTTGTGCTTTTCCTTGATTGCGTCATCTTCGACGGGAAGCACTTCGGATACTTTGCACTATTTAGAATTAGAGTTAGAAATCTATTTTATTTGAATATCATATATATTTTTAGTGTCTCTAAATATAATATATTGATAAATAAAGAGTGAATATAATTTTTCATTTAATTTCATATAGTTGGAGCCTGGAGGAGAAGTTCAGGCGAATATTGAATTCTTAACGCAAATATATGTTTTGGTATGTAAGGCAGGTCGGGAGTGTACAATGGGTGAAGTACAGACATGACTTGGCCTACCTGGAAGACATTGTCGGGGTTTCGAAAGTAGGATATTAATGATACTTTGTTCATTTATTTTTAAGTTTTAATAGTTGATTAACTAATGAATGTCGCATAGGTATTCTAAAATCCAACAAGACTAAGGGTAATCGTGGTGTTACTTTGGTCATAGCCCTAAAATCTATCCATATCCATCTTCATTAGAGTATTAATGTTGGCAATACCATGAATTACTTACTGATTTCAAAAGTTGATATAATTTTCCAAAAATAATTTTCTTTAAGAAATTTCCCCAACATTTTAAACTATTCATGGCAGGTGGCTTCGGTTATTAATTAACTAATGATGGTAATGGGTGTTTCCATTGTCCACTTCAGTTATTAATTAGGACCCTTTTCTGAGACGGGTGAGGGGGAAGCTCCGTCTCACCAAATGAAGGACGATTCACGTCATACCCGGTGAGTAGGGGTTAAATACTAGATACATTGGAATGGAATGAATATGAAAACCAACATATCTTATGGAATTCATAATCAATATGAAATACGAAATTGCATTGAAACAAAATTGAATTAATCCATAAAACCAAACTTTATTTTGGGAACAATATGATTAGCATCTTTAAAAATAAATAATCTTTTTGGAATATCCAACATATCTTATATTTTTGGAATCACAGTGGTGTCTTTAAGAATGTGTATCCCACTTTTTGGTCCTAATTGTTAATTTGGACCCTTTCTAGCTAGGACGGGCTCACCAAATGTAGGCTGATTCCAATCATACCCGGTGCATAGCACTGGTGGAGCTTACCCTCCCTTCTATTGGATGGTGAGTGTAATTGCGCGCTCTAATTGGCTTGAAGAAAAACCATTCATATTCGTCGAATGAAATTTCGTGAAATATAGGGCGTTGATCCGACACCATGCAGTGTAGATTGGGTAAGTGGTCCATACACACCCGGAGGACGACCCTCATTATTCAATATGTCTAACCGGTAGATGGTCAAGATCTTTGATTAGACGACCTAAAATTATTTCGCATAATTACACCGAGTTTACTTGATCTTTTAAAAATCATGATCGTCGAGTTTTTCTTAAAAAGTTAATATATTAACTTCACGTCTTTATTACTAAAATCCAAAAGAAGAAAAAAACTACTATCTTAATTTTGGACATTTATGGTTAAAATCCAAAAAATTGAATAATTCAAGTATTTATTTATCGTCGAGTTTTTCTTAAAAAGTTAATATATTAACTTCACGTTTTATTCCTAAGGTTATAATTGAAAAATACCGAAAAATCCCTAAGGTAAACATATTTATAGGGTAAAGAAAGTAGGTGTTTCAAAATGTTTTTAAACTGTGTAAAGCTTACACATATTTATGGTATAGTTTTAGAAGTATGGTCATTTCTTATCCCTAAGGTTATAATTGAAAATTACCGAAAAATCCCTCTCTTCACATTACCTTAAGAATTGTGAAAACTTGAAATATGTCAACTTTTAAGACAGAGAGATTTTAATGACACACATGATATTTCATTGGATCTTCATCAATATGCTATTATTACCTAAATCCAAGCATGGATTTACATTTTTTAGCAATTCACGGATCGTCTCAAATGTAATGGAAAATTGAATTGTAAAATGATTCCTCTACATCTGGAGGTATTCAAAATATAATATAAATTTCAGTAAATTTTGGACTCAGAGAAGAATGAATTTTTTCAGAAAAATAATTGGTGTTCTAGCTTTTGACTGCATCTTATGACTTGGTAGCAAAGAATATTCCAATTCATTCAACAACATTTCAAGATACAGCTGTATATTTTCACAAGAAAATGATTTGCAATCCGTACTCAAGTATACGCGTTCTTGACCTAATATTTACGGATTTCTTGCATTTTTTTTTACTTTTGTCTATTTTAATACATTGTTTAAGATGTCTCTTGAAGCGAGGAACTCAAGAAAGGCCTCACACTGGTAGCCAGAAAACATATTTGATTTTTAAAGAAAGATATATCAGTGCATTCCCTTGATTACATCTTCTTTGACGGGAAGCGCTTCATATACTTTGTACTATTTAGAGTTGGCAATCTATTGATACAACTATATGAGTGAGATTTTTCATTTAATTACAGGGAGTTAGAGTATGGAAAAGCAGTTAAGTTGGCCGCTTGAATCTTAACGTAAGTACATGATTTCTAAAGAAAGATATATCAGTGTGTTCCCTTAATTACATCATCTTCGACGGGAAGCACTTCATATGCTTTTCATTATAAATAATTCACAATATATTTTTATTATTTTCATTTTTTTAGGTATTTCTAATATCATATATTGATACAATTATATAATGAGTGTGATTTTTCATTTAACTACAGGAAATTGGAGCATGGAGGAGCATTTGAATTGGCTGATTGATTCTTAATGCAAGTACATGATTCTGAAAAAGAGATACTTTCACTTTTTGATTTCAGCCTAAAAATGAAGGTATTATATATCAATGCATTTCCTTGATTACATCATCTTCGACAGGAAGCACTTCATATGCTTCGCACTTTTAGAGCTATCTAGCTATTTTAAGTTAATATCATTTCTTTAGTGTCAACTATATTAAAATCAAATTGTTAACTGGAACCCCTTTTGGAACGGGTGCGGGGCGAAGCGCTGCCTGACCGAATGGGAACTGATTCCCATCATACCCGGTGCGTAGCACGGATTTCACACTAGTATGGATAATAAACGGATTTTTGTGGTAAAGCACAACGTGTAAACGCAATTATTTATTGATCAAGAATGTTAAATCATCATAAATGTCTACTGTTAGGTCATGTGGTAATAATAAATAAATATCAAAACCATAGATGTATTACGACACTTGATTATTTATTTTCTGAGATTTCTCACGGAATTTATCACGGTCGGTGCAGGATCATTGGAACAAATAAGGTATTTTTTGTATCTAAGTTCTTTACCACAATTAACTGAACTACGAATTGACTTTAACTTATCGGTATATTGTTTTCTCCAAAAACGTGTCTGTCTGAAAGTATATGCATGGTGGATCCAATCAATAAATATACAGTGCGAAACTATGAATAATTCATTAAATTCATCACTAAATAGAGATAACGATATATCACAGGGCATCAGGTGCCGTACAACAGTAGCAGCTTTTATGATGACCGAAAGCAGAGGTCCATTCTTTTTCCAACGAATCATAAAATCAAAAATCAATTCCTTGCCATCGATGGATCAACTAGCTGTCTTCTCGGTTGGCATATATATATTACAATATCTATTTTTAATCATGGATATATATAGAAATATATAGAGTAATAGCACTAGCAAAAATATCCCGACAAAGATATTAAGGCTTGTTGTCATAGAGTTCATTTGTCTAGAAGACTTGGAAGGATTAGTAAATGAACCCGTTGGCAATTGGGAAATCAGAAGCTAGCAGCCACGAGGTAATTCTGTCACTCCGTTTAATGCAGATGACAATGAAAGGAATTAGGTGTAGATATTTTGAAAGGAATTAGGTGTAGATATTGACTTGCAGAGCAGCAGATTTACCCAAGTCTCCCCAGGCAGGTAGAAATTACACTCCGAAAGGAGGATAATCTGCAAGAAGCCTATCCTACTTAAAAACAAACTTTCAGCTGGATTTTCCTCCGCCAATTTTAGAATCAAAATTTCATGTACCATAAAATCTTGAAGGGTTTAACGGTTGAATCCCTTTGCGCCCATGCACCATTAAATGAATCCCTAGCCATCGATGTAGCTCTCTTCTCCGATTGATATGCATACAACTAACAGTGACATAGCCCGACTAAGATATCAAGGCTCGGTATCCCCCCTATCTTCATAGAATTCATTTAGCTAGAACACTTTGGAAGGCTTAGTAAACAAACTAATTGTCTTGAAGGAAGCACATGACAGGTTGACAATTGGGAAATGATCAGAAGCTAGCCACAATGTAATTCTGTCACTCCTCTCAATATATGCAATTGCAGCATTGAAAGTAATTCTATAGCTATTGACTTGCCAATTAACCCATGTCTCCCAAGGCAGGTGAAATTATATTCAAGGAGGATCATCTTCCTTGAGCCTATCCGGCTGTTATTTACTAGAAGGGCTTACTTGCCCATTCCTCCCCGAGCATCGGTCTGCATTCGTGCTGAATCATACGCGTAGAGCCTATCCTGGCTATTAATTTCTCGTGCTGGATTTTCATCCACCGCGAAAACTCTAGAATCAAAATTAATTTCTTGTACCATGCGCAACACATGAAAGGGACCTACTTTCCCATTCCTCCCAAGCGTTACTCTCACTTAACGGTTGATCTTTTCTTGTGTCCGACTATATATTTTCCTTCGCTCCAAGGCCCAACCCAAGCACCACTATATCTAAATAATTCAATGTGCTGCTTCTTCCGATCTCTTGACAAGAGCATCCACAATTGTCGTAATATTCTTTTTAACTCAATTAGATTTGTAATTATTATCATTGTTTGTTATTTTAGGAAGGAAGAATTTAGGCATGTAACTACTCTTGTTCAGTTAATCCTTATGAGAATTCTGATACTCATACTGACGTCAATTACTACAACATCTGAATCCTTTTGTCACAGGAACCAATCCAACCCCAGGAGTTTATCTTTGAAACGCTTTTAATTGACATGATTAATTCGTAAAATATTTCGCAACAAATGTAAAGCTGCATTTAAACTCACTAGTATTTACAACTGTAAGATGTCGGTTCGAAAAAAGTTAACACTGGACTGTTGAAGTCGTCTGCATTTAACAAAAATAGATGGGCAAAAATAACCCGGCGAGATTGGGATATACCCAAATTAATATGGAATTTGTATAAATACCCCTTAGTTTCATGGATTTCACAAATACCCTTGTCCATCAATAATTATACCACTCATCTTCTAAAATGTAATCCATTTAATTTTGAATCATATAAATACTCTTTCAATATTAATAAAAATTTAGATGAAAATCATTTCATTTATTATTTCACATGCTGGAAGTGGTGGTGGTGGTGATGCCGGAAATGGACGTAGTGGTGCCACTAGATTTGGGATCAACTTTTGTTGTTGATACCAGATTTTGGTGTCAACTTGGGTTGTTGACACGTAATCTTGACCTAACTAATTTCCGAGTTTTCAATTTTTGTAAAACCTTGGGTTGTTGACACCAGATATGATATCAACTTCGGTTGTTGACACCAAAATTTAGTGTCAACTTCGGTTGTTGATGCGAAAATCCGGATCAACTTCGGTTGTTGATACAAAAATATGGACCTAACTTATTTTTAAATTGTCAGTTTTGTTATCAACGGTGGTGGATTTGAAGGAGATGGTGGTCGCAATTGCGGTGGCGGTGGTGACGATGAGTTGTGATGGTGGAATGTTGGTGATGGTTGTGAAGTGGTGGTGGTGGTGGTTGTGGAGGGGTGCTGATGGTGAATTTCCGTCGGTGGAGTTGGAGGCGGTGGTGGAGTGATTGAGAAAGAAAATTATTGCTTTTAAAAGAAAAAAGAAGTTATGTGTAATAAATTACTAAAATAGTTTATTTTTAAGATGATAAGCTTTATGTATAAGATGAGTATATTTATAATGTGATAGGGGTATTTTGGAAGGGTTCAAAAACTAAGGGTATTTAATTAATATACCCGACCCGAGATTAATTGGGGTATACCATTTTATTCCTATCCAACTTAGTGTGATAATGGGTGTCTAAAAGGTGTTAAAAGAACAAATTGCCCATACTAAGAAACCATGCCGGCTAAAACATATTCAAAAAAATTTCAAAAGCTTTCTTCAAAACTCCAACTATACATGATGAGATCAAAAAAAAAAACGAAGAATCAAAACGGATCGAAAATCGGCAAGGTATTTTTTTTGTCGACCTTGCCGACTAAAATATAGTCGGCAAGGTATAAGGTTGAATACCATGCCGACTTTTCATCTATGAAATCAGCAGTTACAGGGTCGGCACGGTATTCAACCTTATTCCCTTCCGACTATAATATAGTCGGCACGATATTCATCCTTATACCTTGCCGACTATAGTCGGCAGGTTATGAAATTAATACGTTGCCGACTAATCATGTGTAAAACCTTTCCATGTATGTCAAAAATCCTATAGTCGGAAGGGTATTTTTTGTCGACCTTTCCGACTATAAGGTAGCCGGCAAGGTAACAAATCAACAGTCTCCTGTGTGTCGAAAAGAATAAAGTCGGCATCTTCTTCCTTCATCGACCTTGCCATCCATAAGTTGTCGGCATGTTCTACATTTGCAGACCTTTCCGGCCAAAGTTAGTCAGCATGTTCATCATTCGTCGACCCTGCCGAATTTTTATAGTTTCAGAACTGAAAGTTTTGATTTCTTCTTTAATTTTGAGTATGATTTCATACATCAGCTTTGCAATCCCCTTCTTAGAAGTGTTTGGGTAGTATGTTTTCATTTCCGTTGCAAAATAAATTCTCAAAACAAATTTGTTTTTATCAAAAATCTTCCCACATGAGTTCAATCAAAAACAAAATTTCATAACTTAAATTCATAAGTTTTAATATACTTAATTAATTCATCTAAACTCAATTAATTAACCTAATCAAAAATTTTAGTTTTAATTAAACGAGGGCATATTAGCCATTTAGAAAATATATGGTTAAGGGTGGCTTTTTTTACTTCCAAATGACCATATTTTGTCTTATTGGGTATACCTCAATCTCGCCAAGAAAAATAAGTAATCTTGGGTTGTGCTTATTTTTGCTGAAATTTAGAATGTTACAAGAAGAATATAGTACATTCTTCAAATTTATTATCGTTTGAATTTTATGGAAAAAAATACCAAAATTATAAGATGGTGTGATAATAATCATGTCTAATGAATCTCTTTGTACTCTTAATTCAGAGCACATTTTAAGCAAGAGCATTGCTATTATACGGAAGGTTACATTGTACATTAGCTATGAACATAATTTTGGATATGTTCAGTACTTAACACTATACATTAGCTATGAACATGATTCAGGATAAATTCAGTACTAACGGAGATAGACTCTTTTGAAGGGTAATCGGGATAACACATGTCAGTGTCTGTCTGTCTCGTTAGAACACTAGGTTTATCTATATTTGAGAATGACGAATCTTTCTATTTAATAGAATCAGTCGAAACATACTTTTTGTTTCTGGTGACGCATTTATCAGAGAGATTACTACCATTCATAGAGTCAGATTGCTAAAAACACATACTTATGAGGTCTTTAAACGTGTTTTCATGCTCTGTTACCAGTTGAAAAAGTGGGGGTACATCAACCTCACCCAATAATTCTCTTTGCAATCTGTATGGACTAAATCCAATATACTTTTAAGAGTATCAACTTGACAGTCAGACTCAATCTTAATAAAAAGTATATGAAAGAGTTATATCTCAATTTCTCGATTCAATCCTTACTCAAGCAAATAGAAATATGCAAGTCTAATTGAATACAAGAGAAATTAACTTGAACAATACCAAAGGCCGATGTTCAAGTATTAATCAATTTCAATAAACAACCAAAGGTCGAATTTCCCAATTGATTGAGTTAAGGCATAACCTGTGATATTTCAATTATATAACGAAATATAATGCGGAAAAGAAATAACACAGATACCATAAGTTTTGTTAACGAGAAAACCGCAAATGCAGAAAAACCTCGGGACCTAGTCCGGATTGAACACACATTGTATTAAGCCGCTACAGACGCTAGCCTATTATAAACTAACTTCGGTCTGGACAGTAGTTGAACCCTAATCAATCTCACACTGATCCAAGTAGGATACTACGCACTTGATTCCCTTAGATGATCTCACCCACAACTAAGAACTAGTTAGGTCAATTAGGATTGAGTAACCGTACCTAAACGCGTACAAGGCGTTGGGTTCAACAGTAGTTAACCAAATGGTTATCCATATGAGCACTTTCATACCAACCATATTCATCTTCACCTTAACTAGTTCAAATTACTCAAAAGAACTAGTTAGAGAGTTGTTCAATTGCTTAGATCCCATAGAAGTATACATGACACAATCGAAGCAAAATCGGTTTTGATTCACTCGAATCGATTCATGAACTTTATAGCCACAGTTTGCAAATATGCAGTCCTTAGTTTATATATATTTAAGTTAATGAAGAAACCAATTTTATAAAGTAACACACTTAAGTATGTGTACGAGAATGCATACTTAAGTAACCGGATTTGAGTTTGTTTTGGTTTCCAAACTCGGCAGAAATTCACGGACGTGAACTTTTCACCAGTATGGGTGTGGGTACACATACTTAGGTAACCGGATTGAGTTGGTTTTGATTTCCAAACTCTGCCGAAATTCACGGACGTGAACTTCCGCTGGGTATGCGTACCTGTACGCATACTTACCAAGTCTCCATCTACCATTTAGTACACACACAAGTATGCATACATTTGGTTCCCGGTTTTTGACTTACACAATAATGCGCGAACAAATTATATGCTTATTTTCAAGAATGGTTACATGTTCTAAACTCTTTATTTCAATCATTGAAACATTCTTAGAGGATGTTAAATAGAGGTTATTCACACACTATTTTTCATCAAAGCAATTTTCAAGTTATTGAAATAATCAACATGACTTTTGTCACTTGTAAAGATGAACTTGGTCAAAGTGAAAGGTTACCAACACATATTTCGAGAAAAAGACAAGCGAGATAAACTCGGCTCGAAATATCAAATGTGTATAATCGAAGTCTATATAGTAATACGAATTTTATCTCAAGATAGGAGATAGAGTAGATAGACTTTTTAAGTGATTGATAAGCTCAAGTCTCCAGATACCTTATAGTCGATGAAGCTCCACCAGTTCCTTGAGTAGGTCTTCGTCTTTGTATGATGAACTTCGTGGAGTCTAGATCTCAACTACATTTTCTATCATAGTCTGAGACTTAGCTATAAGTAGACTGGAAATTAAGACTTATAGTTTTGGCAACTAAACTTGACAATAAGCTTGAGATAGCAACGGTTGCGACTTCGACCGAGCAGTGCTCTAACACATAAATCTTATCAAATAAGTCTTTTCTACCACACATATGATTACTACAACCAGTATCTAAATACCACTTAAGTTGAGGTTGTTCTTCTGATGTATGACATGCAAGTAGCATGTTTTCATCCTTCTTTTCTTCTTCTTTTGCTGCTTGACTTTCTGCAATATTAGCTTTGAAGTTTTCCTTGTAGTTGTTAGATGTTGTATTTATAGGTTTTGTACACTCAACAGAAATGTGTCCAAAATCTCCAAAATTAAAAAATTGAATCTTTGATCTATCAACTTGTTTTCTTCCTTGAAAACCTCCAGTATTAGATCTCCCTACATTGTTATATCTTCTCTGAAAACCTCCAACATTAGGTTTTCCTTGGTTGTTTCTCCAGCTTAGTTAACTTTGTAATGCTTCTTCAACTTTTTTTATAGCAACTGTCTTCTCTAGTAATCTTTGTTCATAAGCCAGTAATGAACCTAATAACTCATCAAGAGTCATTGTTGCAATTGTGTTGTATTCCTTTATAGAAGTTACCTTTGATTCAAACTTCTCTGGTAATCTTCTTAAGATCTTTTCCACAAATATAGAATCTTCTATGATATAATTATTTTCTTTCATCTCATTGACAAGATTCAATGTCATTGAGAAAAATTCTGATATGGTTTCAGTAGCTTCCATCTGTAATAAATCATATTTTCTTTTCAAAGTTTGTAAGCTAACCTTCTTCACCTTGTCATATCCTTTGTAATATCTTATCAAACCATTCCATGCTCTTTTAACTTCTTTAATGTAAATAACTCTATCCATGAGAGATTCATGAATACCTTGATTAAGAACATATGTAGCTTTTGAATTCGTCTTCCTGTTGTCTATCAAAAGAGTTTGTGCAGCTCCTTCAAGTACTACTCGTTCAAAGTTTGGTAAAAACTTTCCTTGGTATATGAAAATATTCTCCATATGCAACCTCCATCGTTCAAAGTTTTTACCTTCAAACACTGGTACCTTAATTGAACTCAAACTCGTCATCTTCTTCAACTTAACAACTCATACCCACATCCCTATAGTGTGGTACCACTGCTCTGATACCGGATGTATAAAATCTGATATCAAATACTTAATGAAAAACTTAACACAAAGATTTACTCAAACAATTCTCTTAATTGATGTGTTTCAAACTCATGGCTTAACAACCTATTTATATGTTTACAAACTTGACTCTCAAGTAATAAACACTTTCCTAACATTTTATCAAACTCTAACAAAGACTCTTCTAGAAAAACTCTCACGTAAACAACTTCTAAAAAAAGAAAAACTTGCAGCTCAAGTTTACTTCATAACACTGTACCAACGTGTCAACAATACTTGTTGATCCATTCACATCGTGTCAACTGTACCGGTTGATCCAAACATATTGTGTCAACTTTCATAGTTGATCCATGCTTCTTTCTTCACATTGTATCAATATAACTTGTCGATCCCTTCTATCTTCTTCATAGAATCTTGGTTTATTCTTCAACATTATTTGGATATAGAAAAATTAATAGAGAATCAATAAGATGAACCTAAACTGATATCCACAAGTAAACAACATAAGTTACAACTTGCAAGACCTTTCAGTTACCTTTAACTTCTATAATCATATTTTAAATTTAAGCATCATATCGAAATATTGTCGGCCTTGGTTTTATAATAACTGCTGAGGTCCTCAGACAATAAGAAAAAAATTGAAGATTTTCATGGGGGAAATAAGGATCCCAAAGCTGTTCATATACCCTAGTTTTGGTGTTATATGCTAAAACATACTCCTCGTAACCAAGTATAACCACATTTTTGTCAACCGGACTGATACCTACAACCTGAATTTAACTAGCCAAATCATCCCCACATAATTCATCAATCAATTAAGATTCTATTTCTACTAACCAATCATGAAGTTTAATTTCCTTGTGCAATACATACCAGTCTCTGCCATCAAGAACCCAAACACTCAAACTCCTTTATGTCTCCTTGAACCTATAGCCAAACAAATCAATCCTTCAGATTCCCCGATATGTGGACTTGAATAGACAGCATCATCTGGTACTAGGTTAGGTATATTGACAAACCTGCATTCATTTACACATGTTCCACCATTGGTATTTTTGTTAACACTAACAACTAAAATTTTGTTGATTTGCTTTTGTAACCAGTAAAACACACCATTATGGGTAAAATAATTGTGAGAACATGTGTACTTCCAAGTAACATATGTAGGGAAAGGAATATCATAAACATTTCGTTCGCCGAAATCACAAGAAAAAAATATCAACTTTATATTCTCTTTTTGCAGCTTCATCTTGAAACTTCGGTATTCGGATAACCTTATAACTCGTCTATTCTGAAAACGATTCATCACATATAAAACCAGTCACCACCATATTATTTTATCTTGGCGATAGTGGAGGAAGTGAAACACATTTATTTGTCAGTGGATTACAAACATAATAAGTAGTCGGATTATAATGGCATGTCGTGCACAGAACTAAACCATTGCTTGTGTTACACAGAGTTCTACTTAGCTGTCAGCTCTTACAACTGTTTTTACAATTATCAGGTGTTCACATCTATACCGGTATTTCTATGCCACTTGTCTGTCACTCATAGGATCCTCAGTTGACTATTTGATTGGCTCTTCTGTCCATGTCATATGTGTAACTTTAAATGCTTATCTTCATTTTCATGTATAATATAATAAATTGTAGGGCTGGCAATGGATGACCGAAATCCGAAATCCGTTTCCGATAATTCATGATCCTATAGGATTTTATCCGTTATATCGGATATCGGATGTCGGATCGGAATTCGTATCGGATTTTCTTCCCTTAACATAACGGAATCGGATTAGACCCCATCCGATTGTTAAGTTCCGACATCCGATAACACATAGGAATGTATTAGTAATTTCCTACCTCTAAGATAAAGATGTTGACTATCGGAAATTGTTTTCTTAGAAATTATAATAAATTTTCGAAAATTATTGGAAGTTATCGGAAATTATCGGAATTTCTAATCGGATTAGTAATTTTTAATACTTTTTAACCAATTTTTTCATATTTTTAGGAATTATCGGAAGTTATCGGAATTCCGATAAGTTAACCTATCGGAATCGGATACGCATTTTAAAATTCCGTCGGATGTTACCGGATTTCGGAATTCCGGTAACTACTAACCTATCGGAATCAGATTTGCCAAAATCCGACGGATTTCCATCCGTTGCCATCCCTAATAAACTGACAGACTTTGTTCTGAATCTCTCTAGGGTTTCTCATTAACCCTTTCTGTGTAATTCAATTCTTGTTTTCATCAAGAACAATAAGTCTATTATGGTGTCAATCGGGGGTAAGATCCTTTTTTTGATGCCTTCTTAATCGATCTTTGATGTTTTTTCTACTTTCTTTGTCTCTGATTTTCTGATCTACAATGGCTTACAATCATTATGATTCTCGTATTTCTCAAATCCCATTAAATCATATCTCCAATATTATTCATTTTAAACTCATAGAAGAGAATTTTCTCACCTAGAAGAGTGTCTTATTTCATATATTCAAGAAATACAAGGTTTCAGGATTTCTTGATGGTTATATTTCTTGTCCTCGTAAATACATTCAAGAATGGATTGATGGTGATGAAAGGGAAATCTTTAATCAATCATACAATAATTGGATTGAAGACGATAATAACCTAATTCTTTGGATACAATCCACTATTTCTGATGATGTTCTTCCTTATGTTGTTGGTGCTACTTGTGCTAAGAAACTCTGGGATAATATTGAATTACGCTTTGCTTAAATCTCCACCACACATTAAATTCAAATACGTACCAGACTACAATCTTTGAAGCTTGGATCTGGTTCGATGATAACTTATCTTGGTGAAATCAAGAAGATTGCTGACCAATTAGATGCATCTGGCTCTCCAGTTTTTTATGATGAATTAGTTTTTACTATCTTAAATAGAATTGTTCAAGATTATCAAACATTTAGCACTTTAATCTGTGTTCTTTTTCCACTTGTTGATTCTAGGGAACTACTCAATATTTTGCTGTCTGAGGAAGTTGTTGTTCAAAATCGATATTCAGATCTACTTTATAAAGCCAATAGTCATGCCTTTACTTCTTTTCAAGCTTCTATGCGCAATCAATATGGATATCGTGGTCGTGGTAGACGTAATTCATTTCATCAACCACCTAATAGCAATTTTCAGTTTCATCCCAGATCACCTTCTCCTAGCTATTTCAACTTCACTTCTGTACCAGCTCCACTACCACCACCAACACAACCATACACTTCATCAGCTTTAGACACTACTATGTGTCAAATTTGCATCAAAACCGGACATGATGCTCTCTCATGCTGATATGAATCAATAATGTTGTAGAAAGTGGTAAGAAAAGGTTGTCGTTCACTCGGACTTATTGAATTGATTTTAGGAAAAATAAAAGATAAATATATATACAATTTATGTCACAAGATGGAAAGAGTTACCGACTCGGATTCCACCAATTCTCACATTCATGCGGTTCATCTACTAATTCCAGACAATTAAAGCTCATAAAATAACAAACATCGACTCATCTAAAGTATCTAAGACTAAGCATTCTAACGAATTCACAAATAATCAAGAAAAATCATAAATCAATTATAATAGTGCAAATAGTCAGAAAGGAATTAATTAGAATTACCACATGGGTGCAAACAGCTTCCTCCTTCGTCCCAGTGATGGGTTCTAGCTCATCATGTTGTTGGAACACTCAAAATATGATTTCATTGCTCGAATAGGTGTTTACAAGATGAAAAGGTGAGAAAATAATGTAAACCGGGTGTTTGCAACGTTTATTGGTGTTGCAAACACTGTTACAAAAATACGATATTTCAAAAGTGCTGCTGTTACGGTTCCTGCGACCCACAATTAGGCGTCTCAAACACTGTTTATAAACGACAGTGTTTGAGAGTCTGTTCTTCGCGATCTTGGTGTTCTTCAGCAGCAGAAAAATATTTTCTCTGCAGCTCTTGATTCCGCTCTAAACTATCCCCTAACTCTCCATACCCTTGCCTTGTACCTCAGGAGCCTTTATATACTCGACAGGGTAAGAAAATATCAATAGTCAACTTGAATCGTGAGCCCCACCTAATCACTTAGAGAAACATAGTTTAAAAATAAAATAAAAACAAGTGAAAAGGACTCAACGAGATATGGTGAAACTACCATGTTATTTCTAACAACTGAGCTCGTGCTTTTATGAATAGACTCTATAGACGTGCCTTTACTTCTTTGGTTGAGGCACAAATGTCAAGTCCCAAGTTAGGGACCTTTCTAAGAGTTAAGGCACATGGAGAATGATAATCAAGTTTTTCTAAGTCTGTTGTTTCTAAATCTAGACTCAAAATATACTATCATCTAAAGTAGTGTTACCAATTCTAACCTTGTCATCTTGATTATGCAAATAACTATCTTCATTTTCAAGGGTATTATTGGAGACACTTTGTATTGGAAATTAAGATTATTTCGAGAAAGTTTTTCAACAATCAATATGGATATCGTGATGGCTCCACTTAGATTGTTACTAGTAGACGTAATTCATTTCATCAACCACCTAATAGCAATTTTTAAAAAAAAAAATTAATGTCCAATGTCCAAAAATAATAAAAAAAAAGTCCAAAAATCCAAAATAAAAATAAAAAATATAACCATAATTACAGTTCATAATTTACAAAATCTTCTTCTTCACTTTTGGATTTCTCTTTTCTTTCCTTTTTGGGCTTTGCCTTTCTTTTCAAGATTTTCTCTTTTCTTTAGCTTAGCTCCAAATTACCAAAACGCGTCAATAAAAATAAAAATAAAACCTAAAAACAAATTTATACACAAGTCCCAACGTGGCGGCGCCATCACCTTCTTTATGTCACAAGATAAAGCTATTTCAACTTCATCTACTAATTAACAATTAAAGCTCATAAAATAACAAACATCGACTCTAATTCTTTGCCAAGGTAGATTCTCCACAAGCATACCTACCACCAACACAACCATACACTTCATCAGCTTCCTCCTTTAGACACTACTATGATTTCATTGCTCGAATAGGTGTTTACAAATTTGAGAAAATAATGTAAACCGGTGTTTGCATCAAAACAAAAATACGATATTTCAAAAGTGCTGCTGACATGATGCTCTGTTTGAGAGTCTGTTCTTCGTCATCGCATGAATTTTGTCTTTCAAAACAACAAAACACCACATCATTTAAGTGTTATGTTGTCCTATGCAAATATGTTAGAAGAAAATCCTTGGTATGCAGCTGAGGAATCAACACATTACAAATGATGAATCATAATTGCATACTTCTATCCTTTTGATAATTCTAAGGAAATTCACTATCACATGCCGTCATCGCTGAATTTTGTCTTTTCAATGGTTCGTCCTATGCAAATATGTTAGAAAAAATCCTGAAAATTCATCATATTGGTAATGCTCTTAAATATACTCCTACTCAGCTGTTTTCCTTGAATAATATACTTCATGTACCTTAAGCCTCAGCAAATTTGTTGTCAGTCCACAAGTTTACCTTAGATAACAAATGCTCAATTACATTTGATCCTCTTGGTTTTACCATGAAGGATCTCTTCTCTGGAAAGATTACTTTACAAGGACCTCGTAGTAATGGTCTTTATCCTATCACTTTCAATGCCAACAGCTTAACTAAACCTTCACCAGCCATAGGAAATCATGCTTACTCAAGTACTTCATCACCATCTGCTGCTGTATGGCATAACAGACTTGGACATCCTTCATTTTCTACAATGTAACATGTCAGTAGACAATTTTGTTTGCCTAACATCGTCAAAACACTAGTTTTTTTTGTCATGAATGTAAACTTGGAAGAAGTCACAGACTTACTTTTTATTCATCTTCTCATTTTAGTGCTAAACCATTACATTAACTTCATCTTGATCTTTGGGGTCCTAGTCATGTAGTCTCCAACAATGGTTTTGGGTACTATGTTAACATCATTGATGATTTTTCCAAGTATTGCTGGATTTTTCCTTTATATGACAAGTCATACTTAAAAACTATCTTTTTTCACTTTAAATCTCAAGTTGAAACTATAATTTCTCATTCTATATGCATTATCATAACAGATGGAGGTGGTGAATTTATCCATAATGAATTGTGTCTTTTTTATCCTTGTGTAGTATTATTCATGAGTTTTCATGTCCCCACACTCCACAACAAAATGAAGTTGCAGAGGTGAAGCACAAACATTTGGTTGAAGTTGGTAGAACATATCTTATTCAATCCGGACTTAATGATGCTTATTGGGTTAAAGCATTCCAAACTGCCAACTAGACAATTAATAGGTTGCCAACTAAGTCTATTGCTTATAAGTCTCCTTATGAGGTCTCTTCAACCAGTCTCCAGACCATCATTTTTTGAAATATTTTGGTTTCCTTTGCTATCCATGGCTCAAACCTACACAACTCACGAATTGGCACCAAGAAGCTTACAATGAATTTTCTTGGATATAGTCTTACTCACAAACGTTATAGGTGCCTTCATCCAACTTCTGGAAGAGTGTATATTTCAAGAGATATAATTTTTGATGAGACTTTTTATCCATTAAAACCCTCACCAATGGTGTCTACAATAGTTAAGCTTTCTACTAATTCTACTTCTTGAGTTGTGGCCACATATACTTCAGCTAATTTGTCTACTAATTAAGATAATTCTTCTTCAGTTATTTCTACTACTATAGAAGTTCTGGCAGCACCTACTTAAACTACACTGCCATCTGCTACTACATCTAGTGAGCTTACTTCAGCAAAACTACCACCTACTGCTTCATATGATATGTTTCCTTCATCTGTCCCTGCTACAACTATTTCCTCTAAGGTACCTCATTCTAATGCTAGTACTTTTCTAACTATTATAATGAATCAGCATAACATGGTCACCAAGGGTAAAATGGGTGTTATAAAACCAAAGGCATACTTCTCCAAATATGCTTTATCATTCTCTATAGTCTCTACTACTCGTTCTGCTTTACCAACTTATATCTCCCAGGCTAAGAAGAATCCAAAATGGGGTGTTTCTTTAGTTAATGAAAATACTTCCTTACAAACATCAGGTACATGGTCCTTAGTAGATCATGATCCTTCTCAGAATTTGGTAGGTTGTAAATGGGTTTTTAAAATCAAACGCAATCATGATGGTACTATAGACAGATATAAGGCTAGACTAGTTGCTAAAGGATTTCATTAATAATCTAGTCTTGACTATGATGAGACTTTCAGTCCAGTGGCAAAGCCCACTACAATCAGAGTTCTTTTTTCATTGGCAGTTCAATTTGGATGGAAAATTAATCAACTTGATGTGACTAATGCTTTTCTTCATGGTGATTTACAAGAGGAAGTTTACATTGACTCAACCACCATGTTTTGTTGATCTTGATCATCCTATAACAAAGTTTGTAAGCTTCACAAATCTCTGTATGGCTTAAAGAAGGCACCAAGAGCATGGTATGAGAAGTTAATGAATGTTTGACTCTCTTATAACTTTGTTTCTTCTACAACAGATTATTCACTCTTTGTACACAAGATTGGGTCAAGAATTACTATGATTCTAGTTTATGTGGATGACATTCTCATTACAGGTAATTCTTCTACATACTTTTACGAGCTTATTTCACTTCTTCAAGCACATTTTTCCCTTAAGGACTTAAGAGATTTACACTATTTCTTGGGCTTAGAAGTTAAGAAGGATGCTTCCAATATTTTTCTTTCTCAGACTAAATATGCTCTTGACTTACTTAACAAGCATGATATGCTGGGTTCCAATCCATGTTCTTCACCAGTTTGTGTTGGTAATAAACTCTCAGCTACTGATGGTGTTCCTCTAGATGATCCAACTCCATATAGGTCTCTAGTTAGAGCCTTGCAGTACCTTACTTGGACTGGGCTTGAAATCAGCTATGTTGTTAATCAATTGTGCCAATTCATGCAGACTCCTACTTATGAGCACTTCACAGCTTCCAAAAGAATCCTCAGATATATCAAATCTACTATAGATTATGGTATTCTTTTCAATAAAGGTTTGTTGGTTGTACATGGATTTAGTGATGCAGATTGGTCTGGTTATCCTGACACTAGTAGAAGCACAAGAGTATATTGTATTTTCTTTGGTGCGAATCCAATTTCTTGGTCAAGCAAAATACAAGCTATTGTGGCAAGATCCATCACATAGGGTGAGTACAAATCATTAGTTAATTCTGTTGCAGAGGTTGGATGGGTTTGTCATCTTCTAAGGATCTTCATGTCTTTCTGCAACTTACTCCAACTCTACAATGTGATAACCTTAGTGCAATTTATTTATCCTTCAATCATGTGTTTCACAGTAGAATGAAACACTTAGCTGTGTATTTTCATTTGGTCAGAGAACTTGTTCACTCTAAACACTTGCAGTTTCATTACATTTCAACACTTGAACAAGTTGCAGACATCTTCACAAAAGGCCTATCCAGTCATAAGTTTCAATTTATAAGGGACAAGTTGAAAGTTCATCCAGCTGGGCACTTCAACTTGAGAGAGGTTGTTAGACAGAGTTCTGCTTAGCTGTTACAACTATTTTCAAAAATTTCAGGTGTTCACAGTTGTACCAGTCTTTCTCTGCCACTTGTCTGTCACTCATAGGATCATCAGTTGACTATTTGATTGGCTCTTCTGTCGATGTCATATGTGTAACTTTAAATGCTTATCTTCATTTTTATGTATAATGTAATGAACAAACAAACTTTATCCTGAGTCTCTCTAGGGTTTCCCAGTAACCTTTTATGTATAATTCAATTCTTGTTTTCATCAAGAACAGTAAGTCTATTAGCTTGAATCTATAATGAATAGGTTCATCCTGTCTTGATCAGTACTATGTGGGTAAGTTGGATTCAGAAAACTACAAGAAAACCCAGTTTAATGATGAGATGCAAACTTCGAATGTGAATCAAGATATGAAATAGCAAAAAATCTTTTTAATTGGTTGTTATCTTGGAAATGGTCTCATACTGAACCAGCAGCATAATGAACTAAACCCCATGGGAGTGATAAATTATTGAGTTCATACCACTTGTTAATGAAATTAAAGTTTCGAGAGTACCGAAAACCATAATTTTGACACACACCTGAGTTTGAAGATTGCACTAAGAGGATGATAAAGAAAGATGTCAAACCAAATATCTACTGTTAAATCCTTTCGATCAACTCTTTCAATGGATGCATCTTCCAGAGAACTAACTGGATCTGAAGAAGAAGAAGAAGAACCCATCAGTATAATGTACTTCATTCTTAAATCTGTTTCTCTTGCTTGTTGAACAGAAAACTAATAAATTAGGGATTTGCTATATCTCTAACACAAATCAGGAAATAATTAAACAAACATCATTTGGTTAAACTAGCCGACCACGATGGGCAGGATATTTATCGGCAGTTTACAGTTTACATCGTCTATTAATATAAAATATATGCTTGTCTGGTGTCTGAGTGATTGTGGGCCTGGTGTACGCAGAATTTGATATATATTACACTAGCTTACTTCCACTGAGCCACATGATATAATTTACGCACTAAATGCAAGCTACCTTCATGGATAAATTGAATGTGAGAAGGAACAATATTGATATTGCTTCAGAGGTTACCAAATTTCACAGGTTTTCCAAATAAAAACTAGTCATAAAAAACCAAGGTGAACAAACTTGTAGTACAAAAACTCCACCCGTATGTTAAGAGTTATAAGAACTCCATTTCCCCCAAAAGTGATACAAAAACCCCAAATTCAAAATAATAATATAAATTAGATCTTTTCATGTTTCAAAAATATCAGTCTTATCCTTTCTTTGTACGAGATATTAAGTTCCCAACATCTCTTGAACTCTCAAACACCCATCGAAACCAATACTGCATCTAGATCTGCCATTAACACCATCGCTGCCTCCTTCACCAGCAGCAACACCTCATCCTCCTACTCCCGCACCACCACTAAACCCACTATAATATCCTGATCCTCCACTAAAATCACCTCCACAACTCCTCTTCCTACCATTACACCTCAATCAAACCCACTTCCATGGCCTTATACTCAACCAAATTCGAAATAGAAATCTTGATTCAACGAAGATTGGGTATTAATGTTTTGAGTTAAATCGATTTGTATCAATGATTATGGAGGCGGTGGTACTCGAAATCATATAATTTTACTAAACCTCATACTCTTCCTCTTCCGATCCAACCTTTAATTCATGAGTATGTCCGAGATTCACTGTACAAAAATTTGAATCACAATGATGATATATCATTATCATCATCGTCTATTGTTTGATTTGAAGAAATTTCACTTCAACCTCAACTATTATAAGAGGTGCGCATTTCATTTTAGGGTTTTTTTTGTATATAATTTCCAATTAGAAAATGATTTCTAAAGAATTAGGTTTTAATTTTATGAATATCAATTTTCAAAAGATTAACAGAAATGGAAGTTTTGAGTTATTATATTTTTTCTGAACAACAGTTCTTATGTAATTGGTGTTCATGGAAGTAAAGTGCTGTTGTGGTAGCTTTTTCTGGTCTTTGATGAAAAGAAAACAGTAAGGTGGAGGATATTTTCTTAGAAGGAATTACATTCAGCTATAAAAAAATTTAATTATGGTAATAAGCTTGGAGAAGGTGGATTTGGTAGTGTTTATTTTGGGCAATTATGAGATGGATCTCAGGTATTTTTTTGTGCGAATTTTCTCTATTTATTAAATGCTTTTGGAAATTACTGATTATTGATTACAAGAGGAATTAAGTGTGCAAGAGGAATTTCTAGTTACCCTTATGGAGGTGTAACATGTGTAGTGCATCAAATATAGCAGTATATCATTATCCACCGTTGCAATGTGATATATACCTCTCAAATAAATGAGCTCGAGTGGTCCTAGTATTGTTTGTACGCAATCACTATTTATAGAAAATGATGCTTCGCATTTGTGTTTGTGTGGGAAACTGTGTTTGAATGTAGGTGAAAATGAAAATATTAGGGGCATGTGGTGATGCAGTGCATGTGCCCAGCAACTGTTTCACTCGGACTATCAGGATATTGATGTACTTGATTAGATAGCGTACGATGGCTGAGTACATATTTGTTCTCTTAATGCATGGTAAATAGACATAATTAAGAGTTGAAGCAGGGAAGGTGTAACTTACATTAGTTGAGGAAATAATAATAATTTCCAATACCTTTCTTCTTTATGTGACTTGAGTATAAGAGTTCATCCTATCAATGGTCTAAATATGAAATTACTAAGTTCTTCTATTTAATTAACTTTGTACTGGAGACGTATTAGTTATTTACTTATTATTGTGTAGCTTCTTATGTGGGCAACATTTTAAATCAGAGTTATGATTATGTTTTACGAGAAAAGTGAATAAAACTACTGGTAGGCATTTAATTGTGGGCATCATTTTCCCACCTTTGTGTTGGTTAAAGTAATGATAGAATTTTATGTCATCATCTATCTTTATCGAAGGACTTTACTTGCACATTGCCACAGAAGTATTGATTTGAGGGTTTTAGTCTAGTCCCTTTCAGTGTCTTTTAACTCTTTAATATAATTGCATTCAGGCCAGGTAGATATCTTAGTGTGTAAAGTCTTCTTAGAAGTATTGTCAGAATATGATAGATTAGTCATCGACGACTTTGATGGCAGAACCGGCTTGGAAATCTAGTTTGAGGGTTCTAGTATGGATTTCTTGCTGCAGCACCATTGTGGTCGTTAGATAAGATAGTACGCTTAGTATCTTAGGTGTCCTGCATTAACTGGTACTTTAGTTTTGTTTGAGCCATTCTGGATGAGTTGAACTGACCGACTTATGTAATATGATTACGGATTTTTTATAGGACACATGTGTGCGGTTTGTGGTTGTGGATAGTTCCTAAGATATTTCAGACATCTAGAGATAGTCTTATTTAATATTGGATATATGTTGATGTTGCAGGATATTAATGAGGAATGGATATCCGACAGAACATGCTTCTGTTATGATGGACTGAAAAGTCAGAGGTTGAATGATCCCATGATTCTTAGTCCCGATGGATGCTTCAAGTCTATGAGCTGGCGTGATTACCTTGCCGTGGTTGCAGAAGCTACTCACTACCTATGCTGAGGTTACTGCAATAAGAGAGGTTAGACCTGAAAGCCAATTCTACTTTTATTATCATGTCAGAAATATATTAATACAGAGTTGTTTGTTGGTGAAAATGGTTTCTGTTGATTTCGGTAATTGCGGGTGTGCAGGTGAGAAATAATTTAAACCATAAACAATGTACTTCAAGGGAGTACTTTAGATTCGAGAGATCAATCTGTACAAGTCCGGACTAAACCAAGAAATGGTCATTCCAGACTTGCTTCGGTCACAAAGTGGAGGAGAATGGGTTGGTTTCGGGGAGGGAAGCGAGGAAAGTGGTGAGACCAAAATAGTTGATTCTGGAAGAGTAGTTGGGTTAGTACGACTTGTTATCAGAAAAGTATCAGAGCTCACGAGGTGATCTAGCAAGTAAGTATTTCTGAGTGTTGTATAGCCCGTATGAACTTGTTGTTCAATGGAAATAGGTAAGACCTATTTATACAAGTCGGAATAGAAACGTACCCTGGCCTCATTAAGGAGTGGGGAAGTAAATGGGATGAGGTGGTAACCGTATGCATGGAATTGATGTCCATAAAGTTGTTAACGCATGAAACTGCTAACATTATGAAATTGATGTACCATAAAGTTGTTAACGCATGTGCTTTATGTCACATGAACGTTTCACACATAACTTCCCGTATTTACTAACGGCCTCGCCCTCATGACACTTCCTTATGACAGGAGTAGTGTACGCCGCACGCTGTAAACCTCCAAACCAATACCCAAAGAGGATCCCCCAGTTTGTGTTGATGTCTCGAATATTTTTGGAAAACATGTAGCACGTTGTTGTGGCTTGGAAAGTCAAGCTCGGGAAACTTGCTAGCCTGGTGACCTTTAACGGTCGAGATTTTGCATCTTGAGAGGAGGGGAAACCGTTGATCGTTACACGCCTTTGTTTTGGTAGCCGCATAGTGAGGGTCAATGTGGTGGCGCATCTAGGTTGGCATACAGTTGGCATAGCATGGTTTGGCGTGGCCAAACTTAGGTTTTCGGGCCAAAGGTTACAATGTGTCGTCTGGTAACCTTGGATGGATAGAATTTTCTCCTGGGATTTAAGGGCAACCTTTGATTGTTGCACGCCTTCGTTTTGGTGGTCGTAAAGGGAAGGCCAATAGGGTGGCACGGCTAGGTTAGGCTTGGCATGTGGGTCCAAGGGTTCGCCTTGGGCGTGGCTAGCTTGGTCCAAGGGTTTGCCTTGGGAGTGATTTTGGCTTGGCATGTGGGGCCAAGGGTTTGCATGGGCATATGGCGTGGTTAGGGACAAGGCAATTGAATTTGGCTTTTCATGGTGTGACTAGCATAGCTAGGGGCAAGGCAGAGTGCGTTTGGCATGGTGTGCCTAGCTTGGGATAGATTTGGCTTGGCTTGGCATGTGGGGCCAAGGGTTTTCCATAGGCGCATGGTGTGACTAGCTTGGGCTAGGTGCGATTTTTGGCTTGGCATGTGGGGCCAAGGGTTTGCCATGTGAATATGGCGTGGTTAGGTCCAAGGCAAGGGCGTTTGGCTTGGCATGGTGTGACTAGCATAGATAGGGCCAAGGCAGAGTGTGTTTGGCATGGCGCCTAGCTTGGGATAGGTTTGGTTTGGCTTGGCATGGGGGGCCAAGGGTTTGCCATTGGCGCAAGGCGTCGCTAGCTTGGGCTAGCTAGGTGCGGTTTTGGATTGGCGTGTGGGGCAAGGGTTTTCCATGGGCGTATGGCGTGTTTAGGGCCAAGGCAATGGCGTTTGGCTTGGCATGGTGTGGCTAGCATAGCTAGGGCCAAGGAAGAGTGCGTTTGGCATGGCGCGGCTAGCTTGGGCTAGGTTTGGTTTGGTTTGGATTGGTATGTGGGGCCAAGGGTTTGTCATAGGCGCATGGCGTGGCTAGATTAGTCTAGGTGAGGTTTTGGCTTGGCATGTGGGGCCAAGGGTTTTCCATGGGCGTATGGCGAGGTTAGGGCCAAGGAAAGGGCGTTTGGCTTGGCATGGTGTGACTAGCATAGCTAGGGCCAAGGCAGAGTGTGTTTGTCATGGAGCGGCTAGCTTGGGATAGGTTTGGTTTGGCTTGGTATGTGGGGCCAAGGGTTTGGCATAGGCGCATGGCGTGACTAGCTTCGGTTAGGCGCGTGACCAAGCTAGGGTTTTTGGGGCAAGGGTCATTTGGTAACCTTAGACGGCCAGGATTTGTGTAGCGCCCCCTAAGCTAGCAGCTGACTAATCCAAGAGATTAACTAAATAAGAGGACTAAAAACTAAATCATTTACTTAAACAATCAATTAAGAAATCTGCTACAAAACGTAACCCATAATTAGCCCCACTCAGAAATATATATATACAAGAAATCCTCTCAGGTGATACATATACAATAGTCATTTGGTTTACAATAGAATATACAACATAATAAACATAGCAGAAGACTCAACGCCACAAAGCTTCCACTGCGCAACTCTGATCTATCTCTGAAACTGAAAGTGGGAATGGGTGAGCACATCATCCCTAAAAGGGGTGCCCAGCAGGAATAACAACTAGCTTCCAAGTAAACATTAATATGATTCGAAGACAATTCAAGTTAAATCTAAAATCGGTAATACAAGGAAGGACAATGAAACATAAAGTAGAAACTTCTTCATAGACATTCATAAATGACAGTAAACATCCATGTATGAGATGTGTGTTGCCGCACATAAGGGAAGAATAATATTGTGGTGCATCGCCCTAGCCATAATAATATTGCGGTGTATCGTCCTAGCCATAGAATACTGAATATATATAAAGGAAGAATAATATTGCGGTGTGTTGCCCTAGACGTGTAATATTGCGGTGTATCGCCCTAGCCATAGAATACTGATATTGTGTCGGCACACATCTCATACCACACAGAGCACACAAACATATGCATGAATTTCACAACACAAAGATTGATTTGTAAAATAATAATGAATACAAGAGAGTTCGTTATCGATTCCCACCTCTTTTGATGACAAGCCTCGCCTACCTCGAGATCCACGATATACTGGTTCATCCTTTGGAATCGACTGTTGTTAATAGTCTAACTGTTAATCATATAATCATTCTAAGAGTTTAGCCAAAAGGTTCACACAAGAATGATACAATTATATCTAATGGTTCTAAGCCCATTATGGTATCTTATTATCTATCTTTAGTATAACTAAGAGTTTACTTATCCAATTAGATTTGATTCTATTGTCCATTATCTAAGTATTATGAATATCTACAACTTTGTAGAAGAAACCCAAGTCTAATTCAGACCACAAGTGGTCCAATTCATTAAAATAGGATAACTAGTCCTAAACCCAAGCCCATGAATCCATTCTCTTAATCTAAGTCCTAGTCCACCTGGGTCAACAGATGGTCAATAACGGTCAACGAGGTCAACTAACAGTCACCGTAAGTCAAAGGTCAATTCCAAGGTCAGGTCAAGTCCAAGTCGGTTAACTGAGTCAACTCAGGTCAAGACAGAAAGTCGGTGAGTCAACATGATTCGACTCAGTCAGATAACTGAGTCAGACATGGCAATTCAGTCAGACATATGACTGGGATGACTAACAGCCTAATTTTATTGCATCAACTCAATCAACTCAAATAACTATAATTCATTAAAATAACTTCAAATTTGAATTACAATAACAAATTATGCCTACCTGCAATTGCAGTAGTTGCAAGGTCCTAAAAGAGATTCAATTCAACACAAACTATAATTCCTTCCAACTTCACCATCTTATAGAAAATACCAACCCCTGATATTTCCTACAAAAATATCTAATGCCCCATATTCATTCACTTCTTGAGTTCTGGTTTCATTAAACATTCAACCACCAATTCAATTACTACACTTGCAGCTCAGATCAATAACCATTCGTCTTAATCATTTTCAACACCACCATCTCCATTCTCTGAACTTAACCAAACAACACCACCTACAACCTCAGCTCATATCACAAACATACCACCACAATAATTCACCCATTCCCTGTAGTTGTTGTTCAAAACTCAACACCATCTGTTCAATTCCATTATCATTTCATATCAACTGATTCATACATCTAAAAATCAGCAGCATCACCACCACAGTCAGTTGATCCTAGCTCAAATACACATCCAACTAAACTAAGGCAATTCCAGTCCCACTACCATCTCTAGAGTTTCGTAACTTTATAAACCACTACTACCTGCGATACTTCGTTCTCGTATCTAAATCTCAACTATGACACTACTACTCCATGAAAACCCAATGCCACAGTATATCTTCATTACCAAAACTACTCCTTCTACAATAATATTAATCAACTGCTCCTGCACAACCCCATTAACTCCATAGGCAGTTCATAACTTACATTCAATTCCGCAATTCTTAAATATTCACATAAAGTCCACAAAGAAAACCAGATAACTTTCTAAATTGCTAAGAGATACAATTTACCTGAAGGTATCTTTGCTCAAATAACTGACTCAAGTTTTTCTTTACTTTAACTCAAATCAGCAACACACCTCCAAACTAACAATACCCAACAGTTCAATTAATTAAATCTCTATAATCCTCATCTTCATCTTTGATTCTCAGAAACTCTAAAACCAATTCTCAATCCTATGAAAATCAGTTCATCACAACCAATCCTTAGAATCTTAATTCATCAATTTACTATCCAAAACAACTCTTGAATCTCGAGTAATCCAGAACCTTTTGTTATCCATCTCTCAACAACTTAACAAACCTTCTATTTCCATTTACGCTCAAATTCAAGATGAAACCCTAATTAAATCCCCAAATTAAAGCTATAAAAACCTTCTTCACATCGTTTCCTCCAACACCCATCCTTTAATTCTTCTTAATCGTCACTTAAATCGAATTCCAATCCAACTCAGGAAACCCTAATTACTCGGTTCATCACTGATTCGTCACTGAAATAACTTCAAGGCTCTAATTTAACCACAACCCAATTGTTACTTATCCTTCAACAGTACCATATCATCATCAGTTCTTCAAGAACTTCGACCTCAGAAACCCTAACTTCCATTTCACTTCCTCCTTCGAGTCTGGATTATAAACGGACAACAACAACATCACTCACAGCTAACCGATGATCTTTTTCTCCTTTCATTGTTCATAAATCTCTCATTTAATCTCTTGAATTCGCAAAGGAAAAGAACAGAAGAAGAAGAAGAACGAGAAAGAAAGAGAAAGAAGAATACTGAATGAGCTTATCTGCTCGACTGGTTTTGATAAATCCAAAGACAAATGATAAACGCAATCACCTAAATGATATATAGAGTCCAAGTCAGTTTAATAGCCAAATAACTATTTTGCCCTTCGACTAATTTGATGAAATCTTCTTCATCCGGTATCCGAATAACACGTTCGAGTAGACCATTCTGCCTAACCTTTCGAGATCTATCTAACGATACTAGTTTCATATCTAAATCATTGTTAGATTAGTTTCTATTAACTAACGTTCATGTTAAACTTATCGAGTTATTATCAGCTGATTTGTCACTTGACTAGTCTAATAGCATTGATGTGCTTGAGGTTCCTTACAATTTTCTCCTGGGATTGAAGGGAAACCGTTGATTATTGCATGCCTTCGTTTTGATAGCCGCGTAGTGAAGGCCAGTATGGTGGCGCGACATGAGTCTATGGCGAGGTGCGTTTTGCATGGCGCGGTAGGTGTGGATGGCATGATTTATCATTGGCACGGAGGTGCGGCTAGCATGGTTGGCATGCTTTGGCGTGGTCGGTGTGGCAGGAATGATTTTTCATTGGCACAGAGGTGCGTATAGCATGGTTGGCATGCTTTGGCTCGGTCGGTGTGGCTTGCATGCCATTGGCACAGAGGTGCGGCTAGCATGGTTGGCATGCGTTGGCACGGTCGGTGTGGCTTGCATGATTTGCCATTGGCACAGAGGTGCGGCTAGCATGGTTGGTATGCTTTGGCGCGGTCGGTGTGGCTGGCATGATTTGCCATTGACACGCGTGGGAATTAGGGTTTGGCTTGTCATAACCCTAATTTGAAAAAGATACCCCGATAATTATTTAGAGACACATTAAAGGTTTCAGTAAATGTACCTAGTAAATGCTCGTTAGTTTAAATGTTGTGACATCAATGTATGCTAGGGTTTAGTGTTTTACGATTTTAACCCTAAGCTAAAAACCACCATCAACATTAAGTCCCCTGCTTATCTCGGAACAGGTGCCTTGTTGCGAGGTAAGCATATGATGGTGACAGACAAGGACAAAATCGAGGTGTAAATCATTGCAAAGATGGACAGGAGAATCTGACTAACCTTTTATAGTGGTAAAGAGAGTTTTGGATTCTCGTGTTGGCGACCGTGGAGTGGTGAGATGAAATTTACCGGGTTGGTATGGTCGTACATCTCCAAGGCAAAGGGGGCGCGGTCTTGGAAGGCGACGCAAGTGGGCGGCTTGGCTCGAGGGGCCAAGAGGTGGCATGGTCTTGGTAAGGTAAACACGCATGGATAATAAGGTCGCGACAGTAGATCATGCGCCTTGGCAGGGAGGGCCGAGGCAATGGCATGGTGGAACGTGCAAGGACGGCTAGGCTTGGTGGGGCCGCGGCAATAGAGCGAATGTCTTGGCAGGGAGGGCCGCGGAAATGGCATGGTGGAACGTGCAAGGACGGATAGGCATGGTGGGGACGCGATGATGGAGCGAAGGCTTGGACGGGGCCGTGGCAAGGTGAGGCGTTGTTTGATGAGATGGAGAATGCATAGGCGGCTTAACACAGTTATGATTTGTCTGTTCTGTCTGATTTCTTCTTGTTCGACGCCCATGGGAAATTATTTCCTTTTTTTTTCCAAACATTAAAGTATTGCGCCCTCCCATCCCACTCAGCTTTCATTGGGGTTTTGATGAGGAATTTTATTTTTGAGGCTGGTCTCCCGTCCGTGATTTCGGTATGTTCTACCTTTTCATCCCGCATTTCTCCTTCTTCCTTTAGGGCTTCCATAGTATTTACTCCTGGTGAAGTTGTGTCGTCTTCCCAGTTTTCAACAAAGATTTCTTCTCGTCAAGTCCAACTTACATCATGTCGATCAGAAGCGAATCTTCCTCGAGTCGACCAGGTTCTCCAGCCAAACGTGATAGGATTGATTATCGCGACAATTCCCCCATCCGAGTCATTCGGGTTAAGAAGGTTATACCGGTATGTTCTAATTAATCAACATATGTTTCTTTATTTGCCGATGAATAATGGAAGTTTTTCTTCTGTGTTGAGGTATCCTGTTGGATCATGTGTTACCGTCATTGATGAAGATGACTTAATTAACCCTTTTTCTTCGAGCTCGATCTTTCCAGCCGCTGCAGATCTGGAGAATGCTGACTTAGGAATTTCTTTCCATGAGTATCACAATGCAGGCTTGTTGTTCGGAACCCACATGAGGTGCCTTTCTTCTAACTACCAGAACGTTGGGGGGTTCCTTGTGCGAAAATAATTCGTAACTCTTTACAAAAAAATATGGAAGATATACGGCCATATTGCCACTAGGAATGTGGTATAGTATTGCTCGTCTGCTTTGGTTTCTATTATGAATTGTCTCCTGCCAATGGTTGTTGAAATGGAGAATATGTCTATCTATACCATCGCGGAAGCAACTATTCAAAAGTGGGAGAACATGGCGTCTACCTGTGAATCTCTGAAGTTCAACGTTATTGGTTGCGGCATCGTCTTGAAATTGTAAATGTCTACAGGGGTGACATTCTTGCTGGCATGGTCCTTGCTACAAAATCTATTCTGAAAGAGAAGAAAGCCTTGGCCGTGGAGTCACAGAAGGTAGAAGACTCAATCCGGAATTTTAAGAGCAAGACTGAGAGGTATCAAAGTCATTTGAAGATAATGCTTTCTTGAGATTACCATCTTTTGGACGGGCTTTTCTGAGTTATGTGGTTGTGATTTGTTTGAGTTTCTTTCTGAGCATGTTTTTTATTTTTTATATTATTTTTCTTTGAAAGAACAAGAGAACTTTATTGATTTATTTCAATCAAATAAAATAGAAACTCAATACGGTATGGAAGAAAGTGAAAATATGCCTGGCTATCCCTGCTTGTGATACGGTGGGGTGAGGCGGTGTTCAGGCGTAGTATGCCTTTAGCCATTTCACATTGATGACCGCTTCCAGTTTTCCCCCGTCCTCCTTAATGACTTTGTAATACCCACTGTTGTATGCTTTCGTGACTATATAAGGACCTTCCCATTTTGCGGAGAATTTTGGCACCGATGCGTCTTGCTGGATGTGTTTATCAATCTTAGTACCAAGTCTCCTATTTGAAAAATTTGAGGTTTCACGGTCTTGTTGTATGCTCTGGAAACCCTGTTTCTGTATGCCCATGCGTGTTCTTCCGTTTTGTCCCTCCTGGAGTCTACAGTGTCCAATTCCGCAACCCTAGCACTTAAGGCTTCAGCTTCATTCCATCGAACTCCGCTTGCTTCAGAAATCCTGGCCGATGGGTTTTTAATTTTCGCCGGGAGGATAGCATCTGCGCCATAAACAAGAGAATAAGGAAAGACCCCGGTGGAACTTCTTGGTGACATCCGGTACGCCCAGAGAGCCATGGGAAGTTGCTCATTCCATGTTCGAGGATTATCGTGCACTGTCCGACTGAGGATTCGAATTAGAGTTTTGTTGGTGCTTTCAGCCTGACCGTTCCCTTGAGGGTAGTATACGGTAGAGAAGATTTGTTTAATATCGTATTCCTCGAGCAACTATCGTACTTGCCTGTTCGCGAAAGGGGTGCCATTTTCGGTGACGATATGTTTAGGCATTCCAAAATGTCAGATGATATACTCCTTAATGAATGTCACAATCGTGGTTCCATTCGTTCCTCGTAAAGCTATGGCTTCGACCCATTTGGTAAAGTATTTGGTTGTTGTTATTACATACTCGTGATGTTTAGAGGATGGTGGGTTGATCTTCCCAATCATGTCGAGTCCCCATCTATGAAAGGGCCATGGACTGCTTATTGAATGCAGGGTGGTTGCCGGTACATGAATAAGGTTCCCGTGGATCTGACATTCCTTGCACCTTTGTACGAAAACAGTTGCGTCGTCCTTAATGGTCGGCCAGTAGTACTTCTCGTGTATTTGGAGAAATAATTTCCGCTTCCCTTGGTGTTCTCCTTCGTGCATCTCCTTCAGCATGATCGGGACCTCTACCATCGTAGAATATTCCCTCCAAATCTTTTACGATATAAGATCCCTTCATGGAATACAAACCTCTTGGACCTTTTTTTTATCTTGGATGCCTCCTTTTCATTGGTGGGGAGTATCCCGTCGTGAAGGTAACTGATGTATGGCTTCTGCCAGTCCCCGGTGTAACCAATGTTGAAAATTTCTAATTGATGTGGCGGCGCTTGACAGTTGGAACAGGTTCTTTGAAGTAACCGAGCTTGGACCTCCATCTCCGGCCAATAATAGCCAAGGCATTGTAAACAACGATAGAGGGTTACCACCAATGTTTGTCCGCAGACCTTACCATGGATGTGATTGAGATGTTGTTGTGCTTCCTCTTCTCCGAGGAATCTTGACAAAGAGATGTCTGGATTTTGATGATACATTACCCCTCGAAGCATGAAGAAATCATGCAAAGTTTTAAGACTGACCTTTCCTTGAAAGAGTGAACTGCTAAGCTATGGGATAATCGGTGTTCTTCAGTGATCAACTTTATCTTTTTCAGGTTGTGAAAGCCACGTTGAAGCCACGGTCCTTCTTTTCACCGTCAGAGTTTCCTCAAGGCCTTCAAATCGCAGTTTTGATGATAACATTGCTAGGCAGTCGGCATGTCGGTTGCTGCCGCGCTCGATATGGGCTATTGTTGCGTCGGCGAAGTAGTTCAGAAGTTTTTGCACTTCGGCTCTATATGGGGCTAAGGTTATATACTTCATTTACTTGGTTGACCAGTATTTTAGAGTCCCCTCTTATTTCCAGACATGTGGCTCCGGCTTGTTTAGCCAAGGACAACCCAATGAAGAAGGCTTCATACTATGCTGAATTGTTGGTGCAGGGGAAGTATATCTTAAAGGAGTGTGAGAAAACTTCACCAGTTGGGGATACTAGAACCACGCCGGATCCTCCTGTGCCATTGTTAGGGGTGGCGGAGCCTTCGAAAAACAATATCTAGGTTTCCTCTTGGATGAAAGAGATTTCCGAAAAGTCCCCAGGGAGGTCTTCGCGTAATGTTACATCATTTTCTCTTGGAAATGCCGCCAACAAATCTGCAAATGCCTGTCCTTTGATGGCCCTCGGGGAAGTACATATTATGTCGAATTCTGAAATATGGAGGAGCTATTTGGATGGCCTTCCTATCAGAGAAGGTTTTGAGAGGAGGAACTTCATAGGATCAGATTTGGATATCAGCACCACTTTATTGGATATCAGGTAGTGCCTGAATTTCTGTATGGAGTAGACCAAGGCTAGGCATGCCTTTTCTGCTTTGGGATACCTGAGTTCGACATCTCTCAAAGTCCGACTGAAATAGTATATGGGGTATTCAATCCCTTCGTCATCTTCTTGGGTGAGGAGAGCTCTGACAGTAGTGTCACTGAAAGCGGTGTAGAGGTGTAGCGGTCTTACTTGCATGGGTGATCTCATGACGGCCCACTACACCATATCAGCTAATTTGTAACGTATCCATTTTTGGATGTGCAACGTATATAGATGTTGCTTACTATGCAACGAATATATACGTTGCTAACTGGAGTATACGTTGCTTTAATTACGATTAATTCTGCACTAATTAAGTAACGTATATTAACATTTATAAAACGTTGCAAATTATGCCACTAAAGTTTATTTATATTTTTGGTTAAATAATATTTTAATTAATTCGATTTAAAAAAAAAAAAAACTATGAAATTTTTTCCCTCAATTTTTTCCCTCTTTAATTTTCACCTAAAAAGTCACATCCCTTTTAATATTCCATCAATAATTGCTGTCCCCCTAAAACAAAAATTAAGAATTATTTTCCCTCCCAAATTTCTTATCAAAATAACATTTCCCTCTAAATTTCCTTCCAAGTTTCTTATCTAAATAACATTTCCCTCTCATTTTCAAAAAATAAAAACATTTCCCTCTTTAATTTTCATTCCCCCCATTTATGGTTCAAAAAAACATTCCCCCATTTGACTGAATTTCCACCCAGTGACCCAGATTAATAATTGATGTGAGTTTTTTAATTAATACCATGTCTTCTCTCATTGTCCAACACGTGTCTTGTTAACGCACTCACACAGCACAGCAGTACTACACTACTACTGGTCGGGTCAATCTTTTACTTAGTGAAAAAAAAAACTCTTCCGAAAAAAAACCCGTCTCTCTCTTGCACTTGCACAGATCAAAATAGAAATTAAGAAACCCTCTTATCTGTCACTAATTCACTGATATGTAGACCAAACTACAACTATTTGTCACAGAATTTGTGAACTTTGAATCAACCTCTTATCTAGCTTGTTAATCTTTGAATCAAAACCTCAAAAAATAACCCTAATTGAAACCCTACAAATTTTATTTTGTTCGTGAAATCGAAGAAAACCCTAGTTCAGTGATAGTTCATTGTATTCAAATCTAGAAGGAAACAGTTGCGGTACAATCTCTCACTCTCACTCTCACTCAGTTTGATGTTATTTTTTTTGACCTAAAAATTGTTTTTTTTTACTCTTTCTAATTGAAGCAGCAGTCTAGTTTATGAAATAGAAGAAGACGTACTGCTACGATTAAGGTATTTTTTCACAAACCCTAACTCTATATCTCTTCTGTGTTGTTTTGATTCAATTTTTGTTCTTAACTGGGGTTTTTTCTTTTTCGGTTTAAAGCTAAGGGTTTCAGTTTGGACATTTCACTCATTTTAAATCATGGGTTTTTAGTCAATTATGAAATTAGGGTCTTCATAGTGGTTTATGAGTGATGATGTCTTTTGATTTTAAATCATGGGTTTTCAGTCAACTCTATTGGTGGAGATGATGTCTTTTGATTGTAAAGTGGTATGTTAGCTTGTTAGGTAAGATGCTTTGTGTATGTGGTAAAATAGTGATAGTATTCATCTGTTAAAAATGCCTTGGTGGAGATGACTTCTCAGTTTTTTAGTTGGGGATAATCATGTGGTAGCTGAATTATTAAGTTTTGGATTGGTATTCCAGATTACTACTCATTATTCTGTTTCTTTTGATGCAGAGCGTGTAGAATAATACAATTGGGGTAGACTTGAAAAGGTCAGGTTATCTTTTTTGTGAAATGGTCGTGTATCCTGTTAATGATTATATCCCTATTATATGCTGGTTTGTTGGTTTCCAATTAGTTTCTCCATCTGTAGTTTTGACCTCGCTAGGTTTTGAATGAGCTCTAAGTTGGACTTGAAGAGTTGTTGGACTTATTATTTGTGAGTTCTTTGAATGGTTAGGTTCTTATGTTTCTTCCTGTTTCTTTGTGTAGGTGCTATTGTGCGCGTAAGTTATTCAAAGCTGCAAGATCGTTGGTGAGTGATTTGTTGTATGTCCAGTATTATTTAAGAAACTGTAAAGGTTTCTTGTTTCTAACTTGTAGTTGGTCTTGAGCACTCATTATTTTTATTTTATTTTATGCAGAGCGTGTAGAATACGATTGGGGTTGAATTGAAAAGGCCAGGTAATCGGTTTAGTGAAATGGACATGTATCCATGTCAATGATTCTATGCCATGGTGTTTGATAATTTGCTATATATGCTGTTTTTTTTTTTTGGTAAAGATGATATGTTTCTGGAATCAAATGGAAAGTAGTGAAGATATTATTGCTCCATGTTAGTTAAAATATTTTCTCAAGTTATTGATCCCATGCCCTGAAGTTAAACTTGTATTGTGAGAGAATGTCTGTCATAATATGCCATAATCTAATGTTTTCTGTTTTTGGTGCCATCTAGTTTGTGTAGTCACACTTTTTTATTGTTTTCTTGTCATTATTTATAATGTAGTTTGTGTTGACGGTTGTAGAATGACTGACATGTGTGAGAAAGGATGGATGACTATTGAAGATAGGTGTAGTCCATCTTATAGAGAAGGGGTAGCTAAGTTTATTGATTTTGCATACAAGAACAGAACTAGAAACTCGGAGTTCTTTTCCTGTCCTTGTCGGTGTTGTCGTAATAGGAAATCCATGACTTTTGCACTGGTCAGGCATGATTTACTATCACATGGCATGCTTAATTCATATGTAGTTTGGTCTCTACACGGAGAGAAGACAACACCGAGATCAGCATCAGCGTCAGCGTCATATGTGAGTCATAACAATGCAGCAGATACAGTTGAAGAAGAAACAATAGTGGAGGAAGTCGTTAAAGAGAGTCGTCGAGATGATAGGTTAAATGACTTTGTTGATAATGCATTTGGGATATTCGAAGGATTATATGAGGATGTCAATGCTGGTGATTCTGAACATCCCTTCCAGGACCCTAACGTAGGTGAAAAATACAACAAGTACCAAAAGTTAGCGGAAGAGAAGATTTATCCAACATGTGAGAATGGTGCGACAACTCTTTCTGTGATTGTGGAACTGCATCATGTCAAGAAGAGATTTGGTTGGTCTGCAAATAGCGTCACTTACCTCTTGGGATTACTAAGAAAATGGTTTCCAGAGGGCAACACTTTCCCTGCAAAGTACCCGGTAATGAAAGAGATGTTGAAAGATATGGGAATTAAGGCAGATAACATTCATGCTTTCATTAACCACTGTGTGTTGTTCCGAAAAGATTTGAAGGATGAGATAGAATGTCCAAGTTGTGGAGCATCTAGGTATAAATTCAGACAAGGGAAAGATGGAGTTCAAAGAGTAACTAAAGAGCATGTTTTAGTATTGCGACATTTTCCACTTCCTCCAAGACTTAAGAAATACTATACCATACCATGGATTTCTGAAGATATGACATGGCATGATCGTGCAGAAGCTTATTCTGAGTATATGCGACACCCAATCGAATCTACACAATGGCAGAACATGAAGACAAAGTGGCCCGAGTTTGCAAGGGAAGCGCGAAATGTGTGGCTTGGCATTTCAACGGATGGTTTTAATCCTCGCGGCATCCAGTGTACCAGTTACAGTTGTTGGCCAGTCATCTTGGTTGCTTACAATTTGCCGCCATCACTGTGTATGAAGCCAGAGTTTCAGATTATGTCACTACTAATACCAGGACCTAAGGCACCAGGTCAAGACATCTGCGTTATGCTTCAGCCATTAATAGATGACTTGAATAAACTTTTGGAAGGAGTGGATGCGGTAGATATGCATCTAAAGCAGTCATTCAAGTTGAGAGCTATCTTAATATGGGGTATACATGATTTACATGCGTATGGTAATGTTTCTGGTTGTGTAGTTCATGGGTACAAAGCGTGTCCTGGATGTGGAGATGAGACTGAAAGCAATTGGTTATATCACTCGAGAAAGATTGTGTACCGAAATTTTCGAATATTTCTGAAGTCGACTCATCCTTTCAGGAAAGGCAAGTACTTGGGACTCAAAACAGTGGAGAATGGATTGGCGCCAACTCGGTTAAGTGGAGAAGAAGTACTGATGAATACTAGCTATGTTCATTATCTTCCCGGTAAGCTTACCAAAGACGGCAAGAAGAGAAAGAAATATTTTTATGAAGTTTTACCTGATGAACCAAATGCAACAAATAAAGAATTTTACAAGAGGCCAAAGTTGTTTGATGTTCCGACGTGGGTCTCTAACACTTATCGCCATTGTCTCGACGTAATGCACTGTGGGAAGAATTTTACTGAACATTTAGTAAATGCAGTTCTCGACTTAAAGAAGAAATCGAAAGATAGTGTGAATGAAAGAGAAGATATGAAGGATCTGAATATTCAAAGAGAGAAGTGGATCACTACATATTCGAGAACAGGAAAAGATGTTATGCCTGATGCTCCTTATGCTTTGAACAAGGAGGAGAGGAAAAACTTTCTACAAATATTGAAAAACATCAAGTTTCCAACTGGATTTTGCTCAAATATTGGAAACAATGTCAGTATTGAACCTCCTGGTCTGCATTGTTTGAAGTCACATGACTATCATGTCATTGTGGAGTATTTTCTGCCGGTGCTGCTTCAACATTCCTTCCCACGCTACCCAGACCTCCGGAGGGCTCTTCAACAAATCAGTTTATTCTTTAGAATCTTATGCTCGAAGGTTTTGATCAAAAGTGAACTTCAAGAAGCAAAATTCATGGTCGCAGAGGCAATGTGCGTCATTGAAAAGTATTTTCCACCTTCTTTCTTTGTTATCAGCATTCATCTGGTGGTGCATCTTGCCGATGAAGCTCTAACTTGCGGACCAGTTAGATACCGATGGATGTATCCTTTTGAACGGTAATACTTCAAATATTCTTTTTCACCTGTGGTTACATTAATTTGTGCTATAATATCTAACAACTATGTTGTGATTCAGGGCAATGAAGTCATTTAAGAACATTCCGAGTAACAATCTTTATGTAGAAGGTAACATCAAAGAATCACAACTTGTAGCCGAAGGAGTAGTTTATGCAATGGAACATGTGGCGAACTCTAATGATGGAAATCACAAAGCTACACGAGAAGCTTTCTTAGATGGTGATTCCGAGTACAGCGACGAAGGACCTATGGGATATGGAGATAAGACCGTGACCTTGACTAGTGTACAGTTCACACAAATAGTTAGATGGGTTCTGTTTCGTCGTGAAGTAGAAGGTCTCGCAGACTACTATGTGTGAGTACTCGTTATTTTGTCAATGTATTTTGTTCTTTAGTTTGTACTAATTGTGATGTAATGTCTTACTGTTTTGTAGTGAATACTGCGATGAAATTTCTCTAAATACAAATGGGATATCAAGAACTATCAGTGAAGTAGAGCGGCAGACAGATTTCGTAAGGTGGTTATATAAAAAGGTAATAATGCTGAGATATAGTAAATAATTGTGGTACTCAGTAAACATTGTTTGTTATTTTCCTTGATATTGACAAGTACTTTAATGCTTCCAGTTGGTGAAAGAGGGAAAAATGAACTCCAAATTGTGGCGTTATGTAAAAGTACCTGTTGGAGCGAAAGAATATAACAAGTATAGGGTTAACGGTTTTACCTTTGTACCCAAGTATGATGAGCTAGGTCACGTAACGCAAGATAGCGGTGTTTGCATGGAAGCAACTACAACATATAGAGCAAGTCGTAAAGATAAAAACCCCATCGATGATGTGACCAAATGGTATGGTGTGGTGAATCAAATATTGGAACTTGACTACACAGACTTTACAAAGGTGGTGTTTTATTGTGACTGGGTGAAGGTGGAGAGTAAAATTCGTGGGTGTAAACTAAGTGTTGATGGCAACCTTGTATTGGTTAACTTGAAAAATTTCAGGAGTTCACAGAGTTACTTTGATGAACCTGCGATACTTGACTTTGAGGCTTCTCAAGTGTTCTATTCCATAGATTTGATGGAACCTGATTGGTCTGTGGTAATGTACTCAAAGAATCTTCTCATTGTACAAGCAGATGACTTGATAAAACCGCAGTTCGAAGAATTCCAGTCGATTTTTGCTGATGAGCCCCATTTGAGAGATTTGCTAAGAATGCGACATGATTAACTATATATGTTTTAAACTTGTATTTGGTTATCAGATTAGTCTTTCTATTAGGAGTTGAATCAGTTTGTACTTGTGCTTGAAACCTGGATCCTGTTTTGTTATTTTTGATAATGTGTTGGTGTAATGAAGTGTTCTTAATGTTGCTTATTTCGTCTACTGTCAGTAATTTGATGTTTGATTGCCTAGTGTTATTATGTATTGACCATTTATATTAATATTTCTCCTTTTTTTTTGCAGTATAATGGAACAGCAGCAAAGCTCATATTCTCTAGGTATGAGTTCGCAGCAAAATGGATCTAGCTCTTCTGCAGTGAAGCCAAAGATGATAGTCAACCTGGACCCTGCTGGCAGGCCCCAAAAGCCTAATGCTGCCAGATTTGCTACTAGAGCAGGAGAAATCATACGCCGACATATTCCAATAAACTACGAAGACTGGAGGATCGTGCCCGATAACTTTAAAGATGATGTTTGGAATTATTTGATGGTATTGTTACTAATTTTTTTGCATTTCTGTGATTTTACTACTATTGAGGAGATCGTATTTATGTTTATTGACCTAAATCTGTATCTTTCATAGGGGGAATTTGAATTTGATGTGGACCATGTCCGTTCAGTTATAGAAACAGGATTTCCAAGTTTATGGAGGAGACATAAGTATGACTTAAGGGCCATCATCTTTGGACCACGCCGGAAAAAAGGCAAGAAGAGACCCGCAGTACCTGTGTAGGATGGGGAGGAGGATGAGGATGAGGAGGAAGAACCTGTACCAGTTGAACTGACTCCAGAACAATGGGAAGATGCAAAAAAGAAAGTTCCAGCTGGGATGGATCGCTATATCTGGGAAGAATTTGTTGAGAATGAGAGGAAGGCTGAAAAGATTGCAAGGAATGCTAAGAATGCAGATTGCCGAAAAAAGCAAAAGATCCGTCATACACTTGGGAGATGCTCTTACAGCAACAAGCAATATATACTAGTAAGCATCTCTGTTAATGGTTATTATGCTATGTTTTAATGGTTAGTCGTATGCTCTATTTTTAATATAATGTGGTGAATGTGTAGGACAATGAGTCGAATGTCAAAGATATACCCGAAAACACTACAGACAAGTGGTTGTGGGGACACCAACGAGCAGATGGGTCTGTGCATCCCAGTGTGGTCGAGGCACATGTAAGCGCACTTTGTTTCTTACTCTGAGTAACTTGCATAACACCTCACCTACTTGGTTGTTGTAATATTTGTGATTGATGCTAACCACCAACTTAAAAATACGAAAATGCAGAAGAAAGTTAAAGATGCTAAAGATAGGAACAAAATAGGATCCAGTGGTAGCAACGATCATATGGTTTCACAGGAACTAGTAGAGGTGTGTGGACCTAACCGAAAAGATGGAGTTCGTGGCTACTCATCCAATGTATCGAAGAAGCAGGCTGAGATGGCGGCGATAGCATATTCTGCTCTTAAAAAAAGAGACACCCAAAATGATGTAAGATTGGACACAATTCAAAGTGAAGTGGGTGTTTTGGCTAGTAAGGTGGAGGCACTTCATGGTGACGTGGGTATTAAATTCGATGTAAGTGTTCAATTCTAACTTGTTTAGAAGTGGAAAAGTTGTATCCTCTTTAATCAAATACATTGATATATAATGCTCATTTGTTATTTTCACAGGCGATACTACAGATGTTGAAGGGTAATGGATCTACAACACCTAGAGTAGGCACTCCTAGTCCAGAGAAAGGGTCCACTTGTTATCCTAGTGGTGTAAATGGCCGTGTTCCGGAGAATGAGGTCAGTGCAAGTAATGGGCATGCCATTGGGCCAGTTGAGCTAATAGACAACGGAGGTAGGGTTGTTGCATTGGGTTCTGTAGTCAGTGGAGATACCGTTCATCATAAAAAGCTGAAGCCGAATGAGAGGAAGGTCTACATCGAGCAAGTGTATGAGCAAACTGCTATTATCTGGGATGCCCCTCAAGGAAATGGTTGGTGTACGTTGAGTCAGATATCACTGCCTAATTGGGTGAGATGGGCTGAGGATAGGCTGGCACCTATGCGTACACATGTTTAATATCGGGTGATGAACTAATTTTTTTTTTTGATTATCAGCAGACTGCTTTTTTTGGGTATTATCAACACTTGGCGAATCCTACAGACTACATTTTGATGTTTTTGTTATTGTAGGATGATTAGACAGACTATGCATCTGTCTAATCTGTCTGTAATAGATTTTGTAACTATCTTAATGATATATATATATATATATATATATATGTATTTTGTTTCCTGACTTAAATAGTCAACCCCTTCTTAACTCCGCCAATGCAGATGCATTGCCGGTCCTAAGCCCGGGTAAAGGAGGAGGGGGAAGGTGCGGTTACTGCGGTACCATGTATTTGTTTCCATCTTTAATTGAATACATTAACATACAAGGCTCATTTGTTCTTTTCACAGGCGATACGAAAGATGTTGGATGATGCAGAACATTTGTGTGTAGGATGATTACATGTCATATCTGCTCCTTTACTGTTGTTGATCAACGTTATTACGAAGTCACAGCTAAAGATCTCTTTCTTATGTACTGAATCTGTTCTTGCAGGAAGTAAATATCCGTGTCTCCCCTTTGTAACACATTCCATCTTGCTCTTAATTAGGACTATCCTGTCGTTCAGGTAAATAACATCCTTCTCCTGCAATATCTACTATTTGTTATTTGGAAAAACTATAGGTGCTCGTCATTTGTTAGGAATAGTTAATAGATCCAGATCAAACTCGAACCGTTACCATAACCATCTCCGTTATGTTTTCCGGAATTACTGGTAACTTTTGGTGTGAATTATGAGTTGACTGTGATATGGAAATCTGAAGCTGTTGTCTATGTCCTTCCCAGGCTCTGTCTGTCTCTGCTGCTAAAGGAAAAATTTAAAAAGTGGCTCGTCGAGGTTGGTATTCATTTGATCTGATCATGCATAGTGGTTTGAGTTACCTGTCCTCTTTTTTGAATCCAAGATAAAGATCAAATGGGAAGATCTTGTAGATGTCTATTTACTGGTGACTTGGGTTAGGTCATATATATGTCCGAAATTTACTTCGGCCTTAATTTGATCGATACTGAATTCTCTGTCACAAACCCATTTCCAAGTTACAACACACTGAGGCTTTGCTTTTGTTCTTAGGCTTGTAAGGTAAAATACATTGAGCCTTGACAAATTTGGAAGGTAGAATATGGAGACATTCTCGGTAACATTTGCAATTTTACTTCTATCTCTGGATATCGTATGTGGTATCTGTATGTTCTGATTTAATGCTTACATTTTGTGTTTGTTGATTTTTGTAGTGGATCAAGTACTGTTGGTAGTGCTGGAGTTGGAAGGACTGGTCATTATAGAGCTTGTTACCGACTGAAGGTTAGTTTTAATATGTAGTGATATTCCTTCTCAAATTTAGAAACTAGGGTTCTTGACAAGAATTTGTGCAACTGAAATTTAGGGGTCCCTTTTACTATTTGCATAAGTAGCTGGTTAGAAACTAGGGTTCTTGACAAGAATTTGTGCAACTAAAATTTAGAGATCTCTCTTACTGATTTGAATAATTAGTGGGTGGTGATGACAAATCAATCCTTGTTATGTGTATCTGGGTCTGCTAATTATGTAGGTGCAGAAATCTGGAAAACCGGATCAGCCTAAATCTAGTTTTTTTTTAAACCTGATTAAAAATTTGCAACGTATATAAATGTTGGTAAATGAAGCGTTGCTGACAGTCGACTAATAAGCAACGCATATAAATGTTGCACAATGCTGACCAGGTGTCACCATCTGCGGCGGGACCTACTGACACGTGGCAAAGTACTTGGGCAACGATTGATATTACGTTGCTTAAAATAGGAAAACGTTGCTTAAATTATTAAAAGCAACGTATAATTCGTTGCTTGTTTTTATTTAAGCAACGTTTGTAGACGTTGCTTATAATTTGTCACGCCGTGTAAGCAACATACATAAGCGTTTCTTAAATTCATAGCAACAAAAATAAACGTGGTAAATTAGGCATTTTGGTGTAGTGGCCGGGGAAGATAATGTTCGTTGAATCTTCCGGAACGCTTCCTGTTGTAATGTGGTCCAGAAAAATCTTGCTCCTTTGTTTAGTAAGGGGGTAAACAAAGAAATAAGTTGAGCCAATCCGGGTATGAAGCGGCGGGTTTAGTTTATTTTTCCCATGAAACTCTGGAGTTCCTTCACGTTCCGCGGTGGTGGAATTGTGAGGATGGCTTGCGTTTTGGTTGGATCAACTTTGATCCCCTCATCGGTTACTTGGAAGCCTAGGAACTTTCCCGAGGAGACACCGAAAGTACACTTTAACAGATTCATTTTTAGCTTGTATTCGCGGCATCTTTCGACACCTATTGAAGAATCCCTGTGTTGGCTGCCCAATTTTTTGACTTGACTACTATGTCATCTACATAATCCTCAACTTGCTTGTGCATCATGTCATGAAAAATGGTGGTCATGGAGCGTTGGTATGTGGCGCCAGCGTTCTTCAAACCAAAGGGCATCACAATATAGTAAAAGTTTTTGAGATGAGTTCGAAAAGCCGTCTTGCTTGCATCATGCTCGTACATCTTTATTTGGTTGTAGCCGATGTACCCGTCCATGTAAGAAAACATGATATGTCCACTGATGGCATCTACCAACATGTCGATGTTGGGGAGCAGAAAATCATCTTTAGGGTAACCTTTATTTAGATCCCTAAAATCGACACAACACCTAATTTGATCATTCTTCTTTTTTACTGGAACTATGTTTGCCAACCAGGTGGGGTAATGGATTGGTTTGATGAAACCACCCACCAATAACTTTTGAACCCCCGCCTTAATATGTTCTTCAATATCGTGCCGGAATTATCTTGGGGTCTGCTTGACCGGCTTGGATCCGGATATCACATGTAAGTGGTGAGTAACCAGCTTTTCGTCCAGGCCAGGCATCTCCTCGTACATCCATGCGAACACGTCTTGATATTCCTTGAGGAGGTTTACCAACTTTGTGCGTTCATCTGTATGTAGAGTCGAGCTTATGGAGATGGGTCATGGAGATTCCTCATTCCTAATATTAACAATTTCAAGCTCGTCCATGGTTGAATTGGTGCCGTTTTGTAGATGTTGTGGTGCGTCAGGTATCTCCTCTCGTGGCTCGTCACTAGGCTGTCATTTTATTGGGCGTAGAGACTGTGTGGTAGTCTCCCTTGTTAATTGCTAACATCGGCATTGATATACGGTTTTCCCTTTTTCGCTGTGACCCATAATGAAAGCCCGTCCTCTCTTGGTTGGAACCAGACTCTGGTCTTTTGGATGGAGGCGAGTGCGCCTCTCTTCTGAAGGTGTGATGTGAGGATGAGTTTCTCCGCGGGGTTGTGTAAGACTATCGTTTTCTTTAATGGTCGTCCATTTCGGCAGTGGGGTATGGTGAGCCTTGTTGGTTGTGACTTGCGGCCCCCCGTCTTGGCTAAAAAATTTCCATGCCACAGATTGGCGCATAGGGAGATGATGACGCTGCGCTGCGAATGACTTCTCCGTTTAGCGTGGTTTTGAAGCAATGGTGGTACGTCGAAGGAATGATCATGTTGTCGTGGAGCCATGGTCTTCCCAGTATCATGTGGTAGTCCGGCTCCTTTTCAATTCCCTCTAATCTTACTTTTGACTGGACAGGTCCTACGATAGATTCAAATTGACGTACCCATATGTATTGGTTTGGTTACCTTCGAAATCGGTCATGGTAGTAGGTTTTCGTGTAACCTCGCTTGGTCGTACTTTGGCCGTCCTGAGCGTCCTAAGGGGGGAAATATTGTAAAACGCTCTTGTGTCGACGAGGGCCCTTTTTAATTCCACGTTTTTGATTCGAGCTGTGACGTGTAGGGCGCGGTTATGACCTTCCTCTACCATCATCGTCGGTGAACGTAATATTATTAATGGACGAATCCTGCATTTTTGTTGTTTCCGAGCGTGGAGGAACCAAGGGAACGCTTAACGTTATACGATTGATGGCGGTGAACGTCTCCATCCGTTGATCCCTTGAAAGATGTAATAGTTCGCATAAGTTTTCCACCAGCGAGGTTTTTTCTTAGTTTACGGGTCTCTGATTGGTAGTGAAGTTGTTGGCTAGAGAGCGATCATTCAGGACGTCAGTACCCAGCTCTGAAGTTTCCGAGGCAGGGGAATCGCTCAACTCTGCCGCCAGGTCGATGAGGAAATCCAGTATGGCGTTGATTGCATCTCTCATCAACCCCATGTTTCTGGTGTGAATCCCCTGGCCCCGTACTAGGTCAAACAGCCTTGGAAGTCCTTCGTTGGCGGTGTTGTTGGGTGTTGAAACGTTTCCGTTTTCCTGAGTAGAAGCCGAGGACATAGATTCAGTCCAAAGACCAACCATCCTTCCTTGTTAGAAAAACTTATTCAAAGACTGATATTGGGACCGATAGACCGATCTCCCACTGTGGTCGCCAATTGTTTGTAGGTGAAAATGGTTTCTGCTGATTTCGGTAATTGCGGGTGTGCAGGTGAGAAACAATTTAAACCATAAACAATGTACTGCAAGGGAGTACTTTAGATTCGAGAGATCAATCTGTACAAGTCCGGCCTAAACCAAGAAATGGCCGTTCCAGACTTGCTTCGGACACAAAGTGGAGGAGAATAGGTTGGTTATGGGGAGGGAAGCGAGGAAAGTGGTGAGACCAGAATAGTTGATTCTGGAAGAGTAGTTGGGTTACTATGACTTGTTATTAGAAAAGTAAGAGAGCTAATGAAGTGATCTAGCAAGTAAGTATTTCTGAGTGTTTTATCTCTCGTGTGATCTTGTTGTTCAATGGAAATAGGTAAGACTTATTTATACAAGTCAGAGTAGAAACGTACCCTATCCTCATTAAGGAGTGGGGAAGTAAATGGGAGGAGGTAGTAACCGTATTCATGGAATTGATGTCCATAAAGTTGTTAACGCATGAAACTAGTTTTCATGAAACTGTTAACGCTATAGAATTGATGTCCCATAAAGTTGTTAACGCATGTGCTTTATGTCACATGAACGTTTCACACATAACTTCCCGTATTTAATAACCGCCTCACCCTCATGACACTTCCTTATGACGGGCGTAGTGTACGCCACACGCTGTAAACCGCCAAACCAATACCTAAAGAGGATCCCCCAGTTTGTGTTGATGTCTCAAATGTTTTTGGAAAACATGTAGCACGTTGTTGTGGCTTGGCAAGTCAAGATCGGGAAACTTGCTACCGTGGTGACCTTTGACGGTCGAGATTTTGCATCTTGAGGGGAGGGGAAACTGTTGATCGTTACATGCCTTTGTTGGCATGCCGTTGGCAGGGCATGGTTTGGCGTGACCAAACTTAGGTTTTGGGGCCAAAGGTTACCATGTGTCGTCTGTTAACCTTTGATTGCTAGGATTTGCTCTTGGTATTGAAGGGAAACTGTTGATTATTGCACGCCTTCGTTTTGGTGGCCGCGTATGGAAGGCCAACAGGGTGGCACGGCTAGGTTAGGCTTGGCATGTGGGGACAAGGGTTCTCCTTGGGCGTTTTGGATGGTGCAATTTTGGCTTGGCATATGGGGCCAAGGGTTTTCCATGGAAGGCCAAGGCAGGGCGTTTGGCTTGGCATGGTGTCACTAGCATAGCTAGGTTAGGCTTGGCATGTGGGGACAAGGGTTCTCCTTGGGCGTGGCTAGCTTGGGCTAGGTGAGGGTATTGGCTTGGAATGTGGGGCCAAGGGTTTTCCATGGGCGTATGGCGTGGTTAGGGCCAAGGAAAGGGCGTTTGGCTTGGCATGGTGTCACTAGCATAGCTAGGGCCAAGGCAGAGTGCGTTTGACATGGCGCGGCTAGCTTGGGCTAGGTTTGGTGTGGCTTGGCATGTGGGTCCAAGGGTTTGTCATAGGCGCATGGCGTGGCTAGCTTGGGCTAGGTGCTGTTTTGGCTTGGCATGTGGGGCCAAGGGTTTGCCATAGGCGTATGGCGCGGTTAGGGCCAAGGGAAGGGCGTTTGGCTTGGCATGGTATATGATTAGCATAGCTTGGGCCAATGCAGAGTGCGTTTGGCATGGCGTGGCTAGCTTGGTCTAGGTGCGGTTTTGGCTTGGCATGTGGGCCAAGGGTCCAAGGCAAGGGCATTTGGATTGGCATGGTGTGACTAGCATAGCTAGGGCCAAGGAAGAGCGCGTTTGTCATGGCGCGGCTAGCTTCGCCTAGGTTAGGTTTGGCTTAGCATGTGGGGCCAAGGGTTTGACATAGGCGCATGGTGTGGCTAACTTGGGCTAGGCGCATAGCGTGGCTAGGTTTGGGCTAGGCGCGTGACCAAGCTAGGGTTTTGGGGGCAAGGGTCGTTTGGTAACCATATACGGACAGGATTTTCTCCTGGGATTGAAGGGAAACTGTTGATTGTTTCACGCCATCGTTTTGATAGACGCGTAGTGAAGGCTAGTATGGTGATGCGGCATGAGGCCATGGAGAGGTGCATTTGGCATGGCGCGGTAGGTGTGGCTGGCATGATTTTCCATTGGCACGGAGGTGCGTCTAGCATGGTTGGCATGCTTTGGCGCGGTCGGTGTGGCTGGCATGATTTTCCATTGGCACAGAGGTGCGGCTAGCATGGTTGGAACGCTTTGGCGCGGTCGGTGTGGCTGACATGATTTGCCATTGGCACAGAGGTGCGGATGGCATGGTTGTCATGCTTTTGCGCGGTTGGTGTGGTTGGCATGATTTGTCATTGGCATAAAGGTGAGGCTAGCCTGGTTGGTATGATTTAGCGCGGTCGGTGTGGATAGCATGATTTTCCATTGGCACATAGGTGCGGCTAGCAAGGTTGGCATGCTTTGGCGCGGTCGGTGTGGCTGGCATGATTTTCCATTGGCACATAGGTACGGCTAGCATGGTTGGCATGCTTTGGCACGGTCGGTGTGGCTGGCATGATTTTCTATTGGCACAGAGGTGTGGCTAGCATGGTTGGCATGCTTTGGCGCGGTCGGTGTGGCTGGCATGATTTGCCATTGGCACACGTGGGAATTAGGGTTTGGCTTGTCGTAACCCTAATTTGAAAAAGATACCACGATAATTATTTAGAGACACATTAAAGGTTTCAGTAAATGTGCCTAGTAAATGCTTGTTACTTTAAATGTTGTGACATCACTGTCTGCTAGGGTTTACTGTTTTACGATTTTAACCCTAAGCTAAAAACCACCATCAACAAGAGTATATTTGAATTTTCACATGTTATTTGAATGTATGGATAACTATAAGCATTTAAGTCTTGTTATATATTATGTCGTGCCGAGGTAATGTAGCACATGTTTCATTTGTTAAACTTAAACCAATTTTGGTTTCATCTGTTTTTTCCTTCGTTTTGCTGAAACCAATTTTGGTTTCATCTAATTTTATGGCAGCGGAACCATTCTGAACATAAGTGCCACTTTACACTGTTCGAAAACTTGGTATCAAATTCATGTGTCTGCATTTAAGGTTGGCAGCAATGTAGTATTTCATTTTAGTAAACTTCAATTGCATCCAATGTTTGTGCCTAACTTCAACTCATTATTAAAAGCTCCCTTTTCACCTTCACAGAACTGATTCAGGTGATGAAATTTCATTTTTTTTCTCTGAATAAGCATTCATTGATGCCATGACAAGGTCAATGGCCTTGGAGTGGGGCACTGATTATGATATAAGAGTCAATGGGATTGCACCAGGACCCATTAGTGACACTTCTGGCTTGAGTAAGCTTGATCCTCATGAAATGAAAAGCATCAAATCTGAAGCTCTATGCATCAGTTTATATCAGGAGAGAAGTGGGATATTTCTATGGATGTTCCTTACTTAACTTCAGATGCAGATAATCATGAAATTTAAATTACATCTTACTATCAATGGACATGTATAATACATATTCAAACCAATACCTCTTGCAGTCGAACAAACATTTGCACGAATCCAATTACCACTACAAGAAATTATAGCTATTGCTACACCATATATTGCCACACCTTTAAAATAGGTATTGCAAAAGAAAATTTCTAGTCACAGTACTTTTCAGCTGCAGCTAAAAGATATAATTTAGTGCTGCAAAATGAAATTTTTTCCACACAACTGTGATAACAATATAAAAAGGGTGCGGCAAAAAAGTATAATCTCTTGCTGCAGTAATAAAATTGGTGCTGCAAAAAAGACTTCTTGCTACATAGGTTATCGCGACACTAATAAGGGTTTATGCCACAATTATAGGGTGCTGAAATATACTAAGTTTGTTGTAGTGTACAGTTTCTTTTGTCGATCTCGAAAAGAAGAAAACTTTTAGTTCTTGAGGCTAAAAATGGATTTGTTCCTAACAAGATTCTTTCGATTGTGTAGTAACAACATGGTTTCTCAAGGTCTAGTGCGTGAAGATATTTTGGTTAAATCGAGATTCCAATGACGAGGATAAACACGATATAGTCTTTGGAGGTGTAGACCCAAAGCACTATAATTAGTGAAAAGGGATATTGGCAGGTGAGTGAATGAAATCATTTAATATAAATTACTCATTTCTCGAAAACTACATAGACAACCGTTTTGAGGCTGAGATCAAGGTCATCATGGATTTCAAAAGACAAATAGCAAAGTAATGAACTTATTAGAATTTTCCTGAACATTGTGGGAACGCATTATGGAAATTCCAGTGGTGTCGCTTAGGTTAGCAGTAGACAGTTGTGGCGTTAACAAAGGATTTAAAACCCCATTGGTAATATCTTCTTCTATACCCTAACGATACTAGACCAGATGGGAATGTTGATTTTGTGTTTGATATTCAATGAGCTTGCAAAATGTTGATTCTAAAGATTAACTTTCAGTTGGAACTCAAATGATGAAACCAATTTCGATTTCATCTAGTTTTTGGTGAAACCAATGTTGGTTTCATCATTTTTTCTGTTTGGTTTCATCATTTATTCTGTTAGGTTCATCATTTTTTCTGTTTGGTTGAATATTGATCAATGAAATTCATTTTTTGTGGCAGTGGCAGCTGGTTAGTGGTGGTGGTCGGCGATAATGGCGGTGTTGCTCGGCGACGGTGGTGATGTGGTGGTTGGCGGCGATGATAGGCGGCGGCGTTGGTGGTCGGCGGCGTTGGTGGTCAGCGGTGTTGGTGATTGGCGGTGGTCGACAGTGGTGGTGTTGGCTGGTGGCGGTGGCTGGTAGTGGTGGTACAATGGCGCAGTGGTGGTCGGCGGCGGTGGTGGTGGTGTAGTAGCGGTGGCGGCGGTCGGGGTGCGGTGGCGATGACGGTGCGGTGGTGGTGGTGCAGTGGCGGCGGTGGTGGTGGTGCTGCTGTGGTGTGTTGCTGTTGGTGGTGAGAATATAAAAAAAAAATTAAGGTTGGTGTTGATTTTTATTTTTGTTTGGGTGATTTCGTTTATGTTAAACGGGTTTTTGTGAATAATTTGTTTTGTTGGGATTTTGGTACATGGATAGTGATACCTTTGGGGTTATAACTCGCGGCCGTTACCAAATTCATATAAGATCGTTGAAAAGGAAGGGAGCCTATGTGTGTTTCAACTTTCAACCCGCTGGCTTTACAATAGCTCCTTCCGGTTAGTGCATAATTCTGTGGGTACAGAAAGGAAACTAGCGAACTTTTTGAGTAAATTTGGTCTCTTTTGGCGCTCAGATGCTGGCCGCGCGCCTTGGTCTAGATACCGATAATTGGTAGGTTCGAGACCATGTGATGCTAATAAACAGATGGAAAAAAAAACATGCCTAGCAATCTGAGTGAATAGATTCGTTCTGCAAAGTCAGCATGTGTCTAAACAATTCAAACAGATTTCATCATACGCGTTGGACTTTTAAGCTTAAAGTTAGTAAATGAACAAGGAAAGGCATTCTTTTATATACCCCTAGAAATACTAACGGTACCTCTTTATTCACTTACCCCAACATTTATTTACCTACCCCATCAATCTTCTAAAATTCGCATACCCCTGCGATAAATAAAAACACGAATTGTCTTCTCTGAAATTGATGAGGCTTTGGAGTAATTCTTCTACAATGTTTTATTCATTAATCTTCTTCTCTCCTTTCTTCATAGATCTTAACCGACGAACCTCTTTGGAAAGAAAAACCTAATCGTCTTAACCTTAATTTTGATTAAGTATACAAATAACTAAACGAACCCTAGTTTTTTATATTGATTTCTCCTCTTCAATGGGTTGCAGAGGAGAGTAAGTGTATTGGTCGGTAGAAATCAGAGCAAATGCTCAATCTCAAATTATATGAACAAAGATCCTCATTGGCAGTTCGACAAAACATAGAAAAGAGTGTGCCTTTGGTTTATTCTGAGCAAGCTGAACTGTTGCTGGCGTTATGTTAAGAGTACACATCCATACATAGGTATTGATTCTGCTAAGTTAGTGTGTCCCACTCATTTGGCACTACTGTTCGGTGGACAAATCAGTAATACTATGGATTCAATAAATATCTGTTTTTGGAGACATGATCACTGCCTTAGATTAGCACTAGAATCCTATGTAGGTTGCTATTTTGTGTATATGCATATAAGATACTAAGATATGATTGCCAATGATGGATATCCAACTTTGTTAAGATCTAATTTAACTAGGCATAAGCTATAATCGTTAAATTGTCTTTTGAATTCGATTGTCATCCATCCCTTATGATATTTATTGGTGCAATCATTTTTTTCAAATGAATATGATGTCTGTTTTATAGGTCATATAAATGGTTGATCCTGAAGCATACACACGCGATGATAAGGTGATGAAGAATGCGGATGCTATTGGAAAGCCAGGGCTTGTGAAGAAGACTGGGAAAGAGGATGGTAGATGATTTTCTTATGCGTTTTTTATTTTTTTTAATTACAATTTTTTGTATGATTATTTAAGGGGTACCCGTATCAAAAATTTCTGATTATTCAACGAATTCCATGTTAACCAAATTATAACTAACATAACTAATTAATGGGGGTACCGTTGGTATTTCTAGGGAAGGAAATGGCAAGAACACGACTAGTCATCTGAGTGAAAATCAAGTCCTGCAAAGTCAATACTCTCCACTTTCCCTCAACTTTATTTTTTACCATTTTAGTTTTTGTAAGCTAGTTTTTGTAACATTATCTTACAATTATATGGTATATGATCAAGGCATCTTTTTAATTTTAATTAAAGTAAGCATTATTTATTCCTTATCTTTATGCAGTGCGCCTATAAATGGACATGTGAATAACCAATACAGTAAGCGGTGGCTTCTGAAAAGCAATGTCGTCTTCTTCTTCTTCATTCCTTGTTCTTGCAATTGTTGTTTTTTCTGCAATAGTGAGTTCACATGACCATCTCTCAGTGGAAGCACAATTAAACCCACCTCCATTAGTAAAGGGGTCTATCATGGACATTCCACGAAACAAACTGTCCAAATTTAGAAGGTATCATTAGAACTGAACTCACTAAGATCTTTAAAAAAGATATTGGTCAAGCTGCAGGTTTGCTTCGTCTTCATTTCCATGACTGTTTCGTTCAGGTAATTCTAACTACACTAATACTAGTACTTCTTCATCATCACCAAAATTTGTTTTCCCTTAAGATTTGCAACTAAAATTATTGATTTTGATATCGTAACTAATTTGAGTTCTCTAATTTTGTATTATTGTTGGAAAACGATTAATAAATAAAGGATTTTTAAAGTTTTAATAAAAACTTATAATTTATTGTTTTTTTTTTTTTTGAATGAAATTTATTAGTCACACATTGTGGAGTTTCCAATTTTTAGTTGTTTTAAGAGACTATATAAGATTTTTAGTCTCACATTGGGGAGTTGCTCTTCTTTCGTTGTTTTTGTCAATTATATAAACAAATTCACAACTTTTGTAAAATCGATGGCAAAGGGGTTGCTCTATATTTTAGAGGGACCCCCAAGGGAAAATATTTTATATGTTTTCTTATGCGTTCACGATTTTCCTTAAGGGTTTTTTTGGAGTTGCCAAGCTCAAGTTGAGCATCTACTACATATGCTAGTAGTAGGTGTATTAGGGTGTTTTATCCTGGAGATATCCGTCCTGTGAGGGCTATAACATCACTCTTGAGTGTAGCCGGGCTCTAATGTCTTAAGGGCAACGTGTTAAACACGTGACTCACTTTGTTTTTCAAAGTTTTGCCTTGTTGCTGTTGTGGAGATATGGGAAGCTCGCTCGTTTCGTCAAATCCATCACTTCCATTAAAAGGAGCTATCAATAACTTTTCCTTATTTTATTTTTCTTTGTTTTGATTATTGCACCCAACAATCTTAAGACATTATTATTTGTATAATAATCATGGATGTTAATTATGGAGTGAAAAACAAAAATGAATTTTTCGTCAGCTATAGAGTTTCGAATTTATATCTCAACCTAGAAGGAATTTCGATGAACACTTTTGATACAACGTATTGGACATCCTGATAGTTACCCACGTAACATTTCAGAATTTTTGGAGTTGTAAAAGTATGTTTTTGATATTTTACAAAACAGAGCAACGTTCCTGAAAAATTCTGACGGGCAGAAATTTGTTGTTAACTAAAGTAGTTTTTATGGGGTAACCATGAGTTTTTTGATATGGTGGTTCAAACGAAGTTTGTAAATCTAAATATTATCTTCAAAACTCATATTTTATTTTCCGTTTCGGAAATAAGTTTTGTGAGATGTGGTGTATTAGGTGATTGGGAAATTACCGTTTCCGTGGTCAGGGTATAAACGAAGATTGTGACATGAAATTGAAAAGGAACATGGATACCAGGCGCATGTGGATGGACACAAGTCTTCCAAAGTTGACAAAGGCGAGAACATCAAACACAACTCTAAGCGTAGTCTTCATAAGAAAGGTATGTTTCGTAAAACTGAATCCAGCATTACTTTAATTAAGGGTGATTGTTATGTTTGTAAAATTCCTGGTCATACGGAAATAAAGTGTAGACAACATAAAACCTGAATAAGTAGAAAAGTTAATGATAATTTAGTTGAAACAAATTAGAACGAGTACATTGACATGATGTCGGAAGTTATTTTAATAACCAATGTGAGAGACTGGTGGGTGGACTATGGAGCCACTAAGTATGTTTGTTGAAACAGAGACCCGTTCAGCTCTTATCAAAGGATAAGGGATGTCGAGAAACTCAATATGAGTAACTCATCTGCGAAAGAGGTTTCATAAAAGGGAAATGTCGAGCATAAGCTCATATCTGTAATATTCTCACACTGAATGAAGTTTTCATGTTCCGAGCATATGCAAGAATCTTGTATTGTTTTCTTGAATATGGTAAAAGATTGAAGATCTTAATTAAATGTGGAAAACTTGTTATAATTAAGGGCAGTGATTTTTTAGGCAACAGTTATAGGACTTAGGGTCTTTATAAGCTTAAAGGAAAATATGATGAAGTGAACATAGTTGATTCTTGTGCTTTCTTTTGTGTGTCTTTGAATGTTTTGCATGGTAGACTTGGAACCTTCAAATTATAAGTCAATGCATAAACTGCCTAGCATAGGCTGCGTACCGAAATTTAGTTTGGATTTTGAACACAAAAGTGAAATCAATATGCTATAAAACCTTTTAGCAAAAATGTTCAGAGTAATTCTAATCCCTTAGAATTAATTCAGTTAGGCCTAGTTGAAATGAGTTCGACCCAAACTAAGGTGGTAAAAGGTGGTTTGTAACTTTCATAGATGATTGTACGAGGATGATTCCTTATGAAATTCATATAGGAGAACTTTACTTGTTAAATGGCATTATTCATGAGATCGCACCTCCTTATTCACCAGTTACTTGTTAAATAACTGCAAACTTGTGTGTGTGTGTGTGTGTGGGGGGGGGGGTGTTTGTGTTGTTCTCTAATTTTGTTATATCCTAAATAAAGTAACCTTTAAAGGATCATATAAAAATCCATATAATTATGGAAAGATAGACAAACTTTTTACGCATACGTCAAAGTGTGGGGGTGTTTAGATAAGGTTTCTTGAGTACCGCACTTCATATAGATTTTTGGTTGTGTGTTCTGATTTTTCAGACTTGGGTGTGATTTTTATGACACTTGTGTGAATATTTTTATGGAGTCTAGGGATGTTCTTTGAACATGTTTATTTTGAAACATGTCTCTTCTTAGGGATGTGTTGTTGATCCCCTAGATATTTTTCAAATAGTCAGAACTTATCTTAAAGAAGATGAAGTTAAGGTTGAGCCTAAGAGAAGTAAAAAAATTAGACTTGAGACTTCTTATGAAGACGATTTCATAACATTCCTAGTTGAGTCTGAGATCCATACTTGTAAAGAAGCCTTGACATCTACTGAAACCCCATTCTGGTAAGAAGCTTCATTTAGTGAAATGGACTCAGTCCGTCGGAACCAGACTTGGGAGCTTGTTAGTTTACCTCCAGGGAGAAAGACCATGGGATGTAAATGAGTCATTAAGAGGAAACGTTAGGTAGATGGAACTGTATAAAAATATTAGGCTAAGTTGGTAGCTAAAGGCTATAAACTAAAAGGTGTATATTTCCTTGATTCTTATTCACTTGTGACGAGAATTACTTCTCTTGGGATACTAATTGATATTGCTACCATAAAAAACTTGGAGATACATCAGATGGATGTTAAGACAGCTTTTCTAAAACTGTGAATTAGATAAATAAATTTACATAGACCAACTCAGGACTTTGCAGTGAAAGGTTATGAAGACAAAGTTTGTAAGTTGAACAAATATTTGTATGGTTCCAAATAAGCACGTAAATAGTGACATAGAAAACTTGATCATGTAAAAATGTGTAGTGAATTTAAGTTAATGAATCTGACAAGTATATTTACAAGTAACTTGTTAAGGATACCTGTGTGATTGTATGCTTGTATGTTGATGATATGCTTATACTTGATACAAACATAGATGTGATTAATTCTACTAAAACATGCACTAAATGAGAACGTTGACTTGAAAGACTTAAGCCCTTTTGATGTAATCTTAGGAATGAGGATTAGAAGATAATCAAACATTTATAGTCTTAGTCATTCTCATTATTTTGAATTATGCTTAAGAGATACAATCAGTCTGATTGTAAGCCTGCCTGTACTCCGTACAATTATTCTTGTACACTCAAGAAAAATAAGGGTAGTGGAGTATCTTAACTTGAATGCTCAAGAGTTATAGGATGTCTGATGAATTTTATGAATTGTAAGAGTCCAGACATTGCCTATATTGTGAGTAAGTTAAGTAGATATACTTGTAGTCCAGATCAAGAGCATTCAGATACACTGAGTAGAGTATTATGGTACCTTAAATACTGTATTACCTTTTATTTGATTTATGAAAGGTATCTTGCTGTCCTTGAGGGAATTTATTATGCAAACTGGATGGTTGATTCAGAGGAGTATAATTTTACGAGTGGATATGGTTTCACTCTAGCATGAGGGTTTGTTTTTGGAAGATTTCCAAACAGACATATATTGCTCAATTCATTATGGAATATGAGAGTATTGCGTTAGATAAAGCACGAGAGGGGGCCGAGTGCCTAAGATGCTTTTTAGAAGACATTCCTCTCTGGCATAGGCATGTGCCAGCTATATCTATACATTGTGTTAGCCAAGCTATAATAGCTAAATATAAAAATAACTAATCTCAATCGGCGTTATTTCCATTGATTGGATAAAGTCCAAGGACAATATCGTGCAACCTTTGACGAAAGGTTTATCCAAAGAGATAGTTATAAATGGATCGAGGGGGATGGGGCTTAAGCTCATAAATTAAACTTGCCATGAAGGATACTCAACCTTGCTGACTGGAGATCCCAAGATCAAGGTTTCGAATGAGACAACTAATTTGTGGTGGGTAAAGGTAAACACTATCAAAGAATTTTATTCTCTGTCCCTTCCCTATGGTGTATACGTGATAGTGTGACTGCATGTGAAGGATTACTTTTAAGAAGTCTTAATGAGTTCTATAGTTTCAATTTAAGATTGAAGTGGGGTGTATCAGTAACACTCTTTATGGAAACTCACTTATCTGAATGAGGAAGTGGGGCCACTTCCTATGAGAATATGAGCTTTGATTCTCTAGAGAATTCTGAGAAACAGGATATGTCCAGGGCAAAATTGGACAAAACGGCACGAGCTTGGCAGCACCCTGGGAGATATCATCTGTGGTCGTTATCGCGAATTACATCAAATGCTAGCAGTTGAAGACATAGTTCACTGTATCTATCAATTAATTCCTGTAATATCTCACCAAACACAGGTTCAAGACCTCATGGACATCTCTGCCTAAAATGGTATTTCCTGCGCTTTTTATGTGATTTTCGTTTTGATGGTTTTGGTATTAATGGAACTTAGGACCTAAGGGTCACTAAGGGTTCACTAGTTCATGCTTTTTCACTTTGGTGAAAGGAACCTTTAGTCTCACTTGTGACGAACTAAAGATGAAAGCTCTCTATACTATATGATTTTTGCAATCCATAGTATGACCATGGGGTCAACACACTGTTGTGTGAAGGAGATGATGTTGGAATGAATAGTATGACTTCAACATGCACGATATGTCTGCCTGTTCAGTCAGTTCGGATCGTAAGATTGGGTTGTTGATTTACCAAGATCTATCTGTGTTTTCGTGTTTTATTGAGTTTTCATTCATGTGGGGGATTGTTGGAAAACGATTAATAAAAAAAAGATTTTTAAAGTTTTAATAAAAACTTATAATTTATTGTTTTCTTTTGTGAATGAAACATATTAGTCCCACATTGTGGAGTTTCCAAATTTTAGTTGTCTTAAGAGACTATATAAGATTTTTAGTCCCACATTGGGGAGTTGCTTTTCTTAAGTTGTTTTTGTCAATTATATAAACAAATTCACTACTTTTGCAAAATCTATGGGAAAGGGGTTACTCTATATTTTAGAGGGACCCCCAAGTGAAAATATTTTATATGTTTTCTTATGCGTTCGCGATTTTCCTTAAGGGTTTTTTCGGAGTTGTCAAGCTCAAGTTGAGCATCTACTACATATGCTAGTAGTAGGTGTATTAGGGTGTTTTATCCTGGAGATATCCGTCCTGTGAGGGCTACAACATCACTCTTGAGTGTAGCCGGGCGCTAATATCTTAAGGGAAACGTGTTGAACACGTGACTCACTCTGTTTTTCAAAGTTTTGCCTTGTTTCTGTTGTGGAGTTATGGGAAGATCGATCGTTTCGTCAAATCCATCACTTCCATTAAAAGGAGCTAAGTATCAATACCTTTTGCTTATTTTATTTTTCTTTGTTTTAATTATCGCACCCAACATATTTTGTGATGGATTGGTTTTGCTAGAGGGATCTGCTAGTGGACCAAGTGAGAAGAACGCACCACCAAATCTCTCACTCAGACCTCAAGCGTTTAAGATCATAAACGATCTACGAAGTCTCATCCACATAGCCTGTGGCCCTATCGTCTCTTGCGCTGATATCACTGTCCTGGCTGCGATGCCGTCTTACTGGTAAGCATGCCGTCTGGAGGTCCAATCTACCCAGTCCCACTAGGTAGACGCTATGGGCTCGCTTTTGCAACTCAAGCAACAATACTTCAGAACTTACCCCCTCCTTTCGCAAATACAAGTGCACTTATCACAGCTCTGGCTGCTAAAAAACTTGACACTACTGATCTCGTAGCACTATCTGGTGTTTACACAATCGGCATCCGAAATTATGGATTCTTCACAGGTCTATTATACCCTACCCAAGACTCCACCATGGACTAGACCCGTGCAAACAACCTTAAAAGTCACATGCCCAAAACCTGACACTTCCAATACTACAGTACTCGACATTCGATCACCAAATGTGTTTGACAACAAGTACTATGGGGATCTCATGAACCGTCAAGGTCTCTTCACTTCTGATCAAGATTTGTTTATGGATGCACGGACCAAACCCATTATGACTAGTTTTGCGTATAAGTTTTATTTATATATATATAACGGTTGGATCTTTGAACTATATGATAATCACAATATACATAGTTGTGTTAAAGTAGAATACCTGATGAATCCATTGATTGAATCTAAGAAATCCTCATAGGCTGTAAGCACAACCGTAGAACAGAGTACAATGGAATGTCTTGATTTCTCCTTCTTGACCTTTTGTGTAATGAATAATAAAATTCTCGAACCAATACTAATGGCTATTGAGTTCCTTTTATAAGTAGAATGAGGACCAAGGTTCCTAGGGTTTAAAGTTAGCAATCAATATCGACCGTCTATCAAGGAAGAGTTCATAGGAATTAATCTCCTAGAATGGTAACCGAAATATTTAGCAATATTCTTAATTAACCAAAGTTATCACATGAGCCCACATGATATTTCTATATAAAGAAATATTCTTACATTGCTGTGAATCAAAATCTGTTTTTCGAGAAGTTTGTGTTCTCAATGATTAAGATGGGTCAGATCCGGGCCAATTGTTCAGCCCAAAATCCATCCTCTTCATCCCACTTGTCTTCAGTGGTTGATGAAGTCGAAGGTCAGCAAGACATAATAAGTTTTGTTTGATTTCATATTATATGTACGAATAGGGAATTAGTATTCTTCCCATTAATCTAGGAGAGACACCTAACTGTTTGGTCTATCTAATAAAACACGCTAATTATTTGGATAATCATTTCTTTGGGCTTTTATTTAACAGTCCGTGAGTTATAACCCTAAATGTGTCACTATCCATCCACAAATAACTCATCAAAACAAAAGTAACATAAAAATCTCATCAAAACAAAAATAACACAAAAACCCCAAAGAATTTGATGAAACCAAAATTGATTTCATCATAAAATTTGATGAACCCTGAACCAAAATTGGTTTCATCATAAAATTTAATGAAACCAATTCTGAAATTTGGGTTTTTTGTATCAATTTTAAAAAAATTGGATTTTTGTATCCATTTTGTTTAAGATGGAGTTTTAATGGATCTCAACATTTGAATGGGTTTTTGTGCCACAAGTTTGGTCACCTTGAGTTTTTATGACTAGTTCTGTTTAGAATCAAATAGTAGGTTTGATTGTACATATTTTTGGTCATTTGAGAATGAGGACATATTGTTACATTTTGGGCAATCTTCGTGGAAATCCAATAGTTTGGTTTTTCGGTCACATAAGGACAACATGTAGGTCATTCTATTTTGACGGACAGAATGAATCGGATCCGTTCTGGTTGGCTCGGATTTTTGTTACAATTAGTTTCTTGTCCCTCCCTGTTAACTTAACCAATGTCAGAAGGGTGAAAGAGAAAACCAATCAACGAAGACGAACGTGGTGAAAAAAGATCTTCATTATTCATCCACTGTAAGTCATATATACCATCACGGAACTGGAATCAACTTTCAATTGTAAATTCGGATTTTTGGAGAAATAAAAGATTTTTAATTCACACAAGCAGACAACTTACATCACATAAAGATGGTGCGTAAATATTTCGCCTACTTTTTGTTTTTTATCCCTCTGCTTTTGCATCATAGTACTAGTTACTCCTACACTGTGAATTAAAAGAATGGAAATGAGTAATGCCATATATCTAGTGTTAAGGAAGGACTTATCCGAATTATTACCTTATCTGACATTTGCAATTACATAAATTACATGCAATTTTCGTGTGTGCAAAGCATGGAGAACACAGAATTCTCCGATGTTTGTATCGCCTCTGGCCGTCGTTAGTGGTCAGCAAACAACTCTCCTTCTCAGAGGTCGAAATCTGATGGATCCATGAACCAAGTAAGTGCAATGTTGTATATAGAACACTAGTCAACTCTTAAATATTGTTCTATTTTTAGTTAGGAAATTAATTTCTTTTGAGCTCCCCAATGACATGATTCACTGTGCATACACGGAAGGATACACATGTATGTAGGGAGGCCTTCGGAAACTGCGACAATGTTATTGGTGTATCTTGCGCTTTTCTTTGGTTGGAAGGTTTTTCATTGTTTCATACATAACAAGGTTCACTGGCATCCTAATTTCCGGTCCTATTGAGTTCTTGGTACGTATAATAATGCAAGGATTACACTTTCAAAAATTGAATAATCTCAATCACAATCTTAATCTTTATATATCTAATTCAGAAAATGATTCATGAATTTCTTCATTTTAATACTGTAAGTTTCTGTAAAATGATAATTTTGGTGATAATTATTGCCCAATATCAACGAATACAATGTCAGGTAACCCGGTATTGTTTCTCTATTTGACAGGGATACCTGTTACTAGCATTGCAAGCACATGTTCCGTCACTTCAACCATCAGTATGTGAAATGTCAAAGAAATTTAGTAACCACAAACAAGTTCGAGGCTACAATGCAGTTGTACTCTACATAGGTTTATACCTTGTTGCTTTCTTAGAAGGATGTTTTCGAGCAAACCTTGCATCTTTAGTGAAAAATAGATGTGTTCTAGGAACATATAAAGGTGATGCCAATAAATTATTAGCAGTTGAACATGCAAACACCTATAGCCATGAGGGGATCCTAATTCCCAAGAAAACATGCACTTCCTGATAAGTAAATATGATGGGAATGTGAGCACATACAAAACCATCTGGTTATATTTTAGTTGCATAGGCACCTCAAGTACTAAAACAAAACTTTTGGTCCATGCAAACATGTTATAATATCATCTCTTATACCTTATTTGGAGATCCGCATCTTGCTCATGACCCACACCATCACCAACCCACAGGAAGATGAGGGAAGGTGTACTTGAAATTGCCTGAAAAGAAGCAGAGAAGGATTAGATGATAATTTACTAAAGTGTAAGCTCAAGAATGTTAACAAGGACCAGAGGACCAACACATCATCTAGGATAATTTACTAAAGTGTAAGCGGAGAAGGCTTAGATGATAATTTCTTAAAGTGTAAGCTCAAGAATGTTAACAAGGCTTAGAGGACCAACACATCATCTAAGAAAAAAGAAAATTTTAAACTGCGTCATACAAGGATACTTAGATTTAAGCTTTCTGAAACAAGTAACCTATATAATAATAAATGGAAATATCCAAAGAGAAGATCCTAATTCCGAAGAAAACATGTACTAAGTAAATAACTAAATATCACTAGAATGTGAGCACATACAACAATCCAACTCCTAAAATGTAACATTCAGTGGTCTTTATGTCTCATAGGCTCCTTGAAACAGAAAAAAACAAAACAAAAATTAAAAAAATCTTTGGTCCATGCAAACATGTTATAACACGGTTGCTTAATATAGCGCTGCAATGATATCAGCTCTTATACCTTCTGTACACATTGGCAAACCTACTAAATTGCCAGAGATAATATTATGGATTTTCTCAGTAAATGGGTTATGTTTCTGCTAGTAAAGGTTGCAGTATCGGACGATTTCTTTCTCATGGACTGGGATTGGAACTAAAAGATCGCTCAAATGATTAGACATCAAATGGCATGACAAAATTAACATGAACTACTTTTCAGGCAGTCGTACAAAATAAATTGGGTAGAACTTAAGACGGTGATATAAAATAAGTTGTTTATGATGTTTATGGTCGTGTAAATTATATTGGGTACCTGATTCAGATGGTAATTGTATTTGTTTGTTTCCACTCACAAAGAGCTGATAATGCCTCCTTCGTGGCACCAACTTCTATCGTACAACATCAAAACCCTGCATCTTTTAGAAAGGGTCAAAATGGTAGAGAGAAGAGAAGTTGAGAAATACTGGACCTTTCCATGAATTAATTTCATCCATTTGGTAAAACATGAAGTACCAAATAATAGATATAAAAAAGAGTTAATTAGTATTTGGGTCGTAGATTTTGGGCTTAATTAGTGTTTAGGTCGTAAGTTTGTCCGTCATAGTGTTTGGGTCGTAGACCCATTAATCAAATCGGTCAAACTGTCAGGACCTGGTAATGACTCACGGTTGTACAAAAACAAGGTAGACTAGTTCGAGACTTCTATCGAACACTTGATGGGAAGACCTGGTAATGGTGTTGTTCGTGAAGAAATGCTCTTTTGGTACTCTCCTGGAAACCCATATCCAAAACAAACTTGACATTTTTGATCATAAGCCATAAAAGAGACATCAATCGCCACTATACATTGATCCAAACCACAATAGCAAATATAATTTAATGGCTGCAAACTAGTTTAATAGCAGAAAAATCTCCCTTTTTCTTTACAGATTTCTTCTTGTAACCACATGTCCAAATTCCAATCCAAAACCAACTCATCCCCTATTTCTTAATAAACTCTGAAATACATGTTTAATATCTTCAGTTCATTTACAGTTTCAATGGAAAAAACCTCCCCTCTTCTTTACTGCTTAGGTGCTCATTATTTTTCGAACATACATGTGGATGAAGTGGAGAGCCTAGTGTTCAATCTTTTTGGAAAACTTGGTTCTCCTGATAATGGAAGGATTGGAACTTGAAACTATTACCATGTTTGAGTAGATTTTTATTCCTCTTTGTTATGTAAATTAGAGTGTCAATTGAATCACATATTTTTCTATCATCGCATCTCATAGAGGAACAAATGGATTTCCCTGTTGTCAATGCACCTTCCCTACACAAATCCGATCCTTCCTCCTTTTTCCCATTTACTACTTCACTGTGATCCTACACAAATCTGTTCTTTCATGACCATTACCATTTTATTGCCGGATGTTAACAACTTGACTATTTGACCGACTTGACTAACGGGTCTATGACCCAAACACTATAACGGACAAACTTACGACCCAAACACTAAATAAGGTCAAAATCTACGACCCAAACACTAATTAACCCTATAAAAAGATATGGGACATAGTTATGAAAACTTCGTATCAGAAAGAGTGAGCAGAATTAAACCTTGCATAATCTGAAACAAGGAGAACTTAACCCATATAGGAGTCAACCCACGGATTCCTTTTGAGATTCAAGTTTGGACTAGCAACCACGACTACCAAAATTGTTACGTTGTTGTAATTCATGTTATACCTAAGAATATTCAATTAGATGAGTTTGTGCATATGTTTAGATAGCTCATAAATTTAAAGAGATTAACGTATATGTATCTATCTAATCAAATGAACAACTTCCATATCAACGTTTTTGTGGTGGATACTTTCATATACACTTTGAACAAGTCTATCAACTTGCTCTTGAACCTTAGATACATCTTCGCCAGGACAATAAGTATTGTAGGATTTTCTTTTTGGCTTTTGTTAACTTGTATACTCGTATACATGTTAAGGTTTAATTAAGAATTATTTTATTTCTTTGGAAATTGTGTTTTTTTGTCTTATTCTACTAGAAACTGATTTTTCTTGCACTAAAAACAACAAATCTTGTTCCCAATGCAAAGAATTACCGTTTCCAATGCATTAAAACAAACAAATCTTGTTTCCAATGCAAAAACTTATTTTTTTAGTAATCTTTAACGTGTATACGGGTATACAAGTTAACAAGACCCTTTCTTTTTTCAGTTCATTCATTCATTCAAATCAATATGATTTTCTAAAAATTAAATTACCCAGCTAATCCTAGAAAGAAGGACTAAATAAGTAGTTGACAATTGATAGAACCCTATGCAAGTTCCTTCATTAAACTCACTGAGCTAATGATATAGACAAGTAGTATAGTCTTTCTCATCTAGATTTCTTCTACAAACCCTACCCTAAATTATTTTCTTCGATACCCGTTGTATATCTCCCTCATTTGTTCCTAAAATTCGACCATCAATTTCTTCTCTAAATGGGGGAGATTAGGAAAACTTTGGAGACCGATGATCTAATATTAGAGCAGAATAGCTAGAAAAAACAGAGCTAGAGTGAAAATACTAAACTTTTATGTATAATACCCATATTCAATGCGGGTTTCCGACCCCTAATGCAAGGAGTAACTGCAGTTAGGTTAATAGCTATGGTTTAGGGGTAAAGAAGGAAGAAAAAAACAAAACTTAAGAAAGACGAACGGACAAACTCGGTTCGTCCGTCAGATGGGTTTGAATGGAAGTTTGTCTGTCTGTGGGGTTTGACCGAAACTATTGGATTTCTACGATGATAGCCCTTACATTTTCTGGCCATTCCACTGGGTGGATAAATATTGATTTTCCATACAGGGTACATACCTTATACCCGTCGAGAATGTGGTGCGAAGTGCAAACCAATTTTAATCTTTTGAAAAGAAAAAAAGACAGCTTAAATGCTACGGAAGTTTAATGGCAAAGATCCAAACCCGTTGTTTCCATACGCATTTATCTAGTGGCACGATGCAGTATCAAAAGAATAAAGAGCAAACAACCATTGAAGAAAGAAAACAAGAGTCGTTATATGGATAAAATAACATCTTGTCAGAATTTTGAACAAAGGAATTAATTCACACACCATTCAAGATAAAATAAAATAGAAAACTAATTATTTGGATGAAGTAAAATTAACAGAGAACCAATAATGTGAACAGACCTAAACTAATACCCACAAGTAAATAGGATCACATTTAATTACCTCTAATTTCATTTCATCTATTCATATTTCAATATCCAAAAGATTGCAATTCACTCCAATAAAGTCGTTCAAGTATTGTCGCATTTGTCTTCTACAAGTTGCTGAGGTACTCTTATCAGGATGACATAACTGTTCATATACCCTGGTCTTAGTGTTATATGCCCAATTGTACCTCATGGAACTAAGTATAACCAAATTTTTGTGAACTGAACTATACTTACGGCCTCAATTTCTGTAATCAAATTAACCCCATCTGGTCCGTCTAACCGATTTTGAAGTCTAATATCCTTGTGCAACCTATACCAGTCTCCATCAAGCGCCCAGACACTCAAACTCCTCTCTGTTACCTTGAACCTAGCGAAACATATCAACCCTTACGACTCCCTTGCAAGGGGCCAATCCGGGCTATAGTGTACATAGGTGGTGTTAGCCCAACACTTGAAATGAGTTAGCCCATCAAAGATTGATACGTGTTACTTTAAAATGAAAATAGATTATACCCCGTGTGAGTAGGATTCAATAATTGTCAATTGATACTTGATTTTTATGTATGTGGGTACAAATAATAGTAGCATAATTGAAATTCGTATAACAATGGGTTTAAAATGTAAAGGTATCACTTATATTTAGCTATTTTGGTATGTAGGTCTCAATGTGCACAATTATTTTCGGCGACTGATGTATTTAGGATGGGATTTTCCGTACTATCGCAAAAGTGGTAATCAAATATACCACGTACATTCCCATATTGATCAAAAAGAATTTATTTTGAATGGCGGAACAAAATTTGTACGACCACATAGTATATACGTCCTGCCTCCATCCCTACATGTTGTGTAGCCTTGCAGGTGAGCTGATGTATATAGTCCCCCGATTAGCTTAGGAAACGATTACGGTTTGGACAAGCAACATATGATATATTTGCATCAAGAAAAATGCACTACTTTAGAAGAAAAAAAAATAGGAGCGGATTTTATTTATTTTTTGTTTAACCCTACCCAACAGGTTTCCTGGGTCCGTCCCTAGTTGATACCACCATACATTGTTCTGTCAGGCATATCAATTAACCAGCATTCATTGCCACAGGTCCATGGTTGGCGTTTCAACTAACACACAGCTAAAATATTGCGGTTTCACCGTTGAAACCTGTAGAAAACACCATTATGGGCGAAGAGATTGCCATAGAGGGAGTTGTCCCAAGTAACATGTCCAGGACAAACATTATACAAATTCCATTCAGCCAATTCAGAATAAAACACTTCATATTTAAACATTATACAAATTTCTTTGTTTCATCACACAACATAATAAAGAATTCGAACGTTCATCATGGGATAACTTGTGCAACTACGGGACCAGAGAAGAAGAGCATTACCATGCTAAATATGATCAAAATATTGGAGAGATCTCCATTTGATCATCCTCAAGAACTTGTCCAGTTGCTTCATCTAGGAGCCACTTCTCTAGTAATGAAAATGGAGATTGGTTTTGATTATCTTCAATCAACCCTTGGTGATTACTCTCCGTAATCGGATCACCCCTATTTTCCGTTGGGGTAGTAGTTATTTGAGGTTGCTTTGGAGCTTCCGATGTCGACCCATCAATCGTTGTTGAGTCTGAAGAAGATTTCTGCTCCAAACAACCCATGTTACTTATATTCTCAAATGTCAAAAGTGATTCAAGGTAATCTGCCTCATTTGAGATAAGATAATCATCGCCATTACAGGTTTCTTGGACTTCAACTTTCTTAATTAGATTGTCATCATCATCAAGGTTATTGTTGCAAGTGTTGTGGATGTCCTTATTGGAGTTATCGCTGCCACCGGGTAGTACTTCCTTTTCTGCTTGGGTAGTCTTTAGTTTGAGGGTACTACAATCTTTCAGCTTATTAGGAGAAGTCTTCATCCAACCTTCCAAGAGTCTTGAAATGTTTCCTGTGCTTGAAGCATAAGTAGTAGTAGTAGATGAGGACCATGACGTAATACTACTAGTAACAGTGCTACCAATGAACTTATTTAGGGCTGAATCTTGATCGATCAAATGATGATATTCTAAGTTTCTCGTTCTATCATAACCACTCCTATAATCTTTGTTAAAAATCTCAAAGCTTTTTGATGATGATCCCAAATGATGAGGGTGTAATACCGAATGAAACTTGTGGAGCTTTTTCTTAAGATGTGTATTCCAATAATTCTTTATATCATTGTCTGTTCTTTGCGGGAGATTTGATGCTATTGCTGCCCATCTGTGTGATACCAACAAAAAAGGGTCAATTTATTAAAGATTATGTTTTCTAAATGAAACTAAACATAGGATTTATATACTTGTTGCCCCATAAACTTTGAAGAATAATGATTTTCCTTTCTTCAAGTTCAGTGAAGTTTCCTCTCTTGATGCCTGGTCTTAAGTAATTACTCCATCTCCACCTGCAACTTCGGTTGCATCGTAGCAAACCTAAAACCAGACAACAATAACAGCAAAGAAACAAGCAAACAAAAATTAGGAGATACGCATTAAAGTACATATACGAAAAGTATAATGATCAGCATGCATAAAATCTGAGAAGGATATCCTAATCTTACCCGTATTAGTTGGTACTGATCTCCAATTCCTTGGTCCATTTTCGTTGATATAAGATGCTAAAATTAGATCTTCTTCAGGAGTCCAAGGTCCTTTTTTGATACCGAGTACTTTATCACGACAAGGAGGTGTACCCATGGATTGCTTGCTTTCTTATCTTTTCTAATTGATCTCTTCTATTTTATGGGGACGATCTCTTCTATTTTATGGTGACTACTCTTCTGCTTTCCTTCTGCGGGAAAACCAAACAACCATTACTTCCATATATACAAAATGAATTGAATAAACCTCATGGGGTGGTGCTCTCCCGCACTGTCGCCTACAACCCAATTATAAGCTAGCAGGTGTCCATCGTCAAATCTTCTCCAATCTTGTAATTTTGCTTCTCAGATTAGATTACAGCTATCAACATAAAAAAAACAAAGTCCATTTATTGATTTTGATCTCCCTCTCTGACTTCTTTAGCTTATTCTATTAATTACTCCCCTTTCCATTTAATATGATGTTTTAGGTTATTTTTTTGTGCCACATTATTTGAAGGTTTTCATATTTTTTCAGAAAACTACCATTAACACCCTAATATTTTATTTTGAAATTATAAGTTTATTTTTAAATGCACTAATAGCAATTAATGTTTGTAGACATTTTTTAAGGGCGTGGATATAATATTTTTTTTATGTCTTTTCATTTCTTAATCTGCATGAAAACTTCAAAAACATCATCCAAAATGAAACGGAGTATTTTTTTATGAAAACATATTAACGTCGGTCAAAGTTACACCTAGCCATTGTAGAAATGATATAGAATTCTTCGTTAACGAATGTGTGTGTGCATATATGCATGCATGTATGTTCTTTGTTTGGGTACACATGGACCATACTGTAGGTGAATGACTTGCTGTTTCTCAATAAATGCGAGGTTTATGATATTGATTTTTGATTTGATGAATACACTAAACCTAAAAAAGTTACTTAATGATCAAAAACTACAATCGTATTTCATGTAGTAGATATTATATGATCCAGGAGTGTTCACGGTTAGAGGTGTAAAACGTGCCGGCCCGACACAGCCTGGCGTACGAAATCGTGTGCTTCACGTGCCATGTGCCGTGCTGTGCCAACGATTTAAACGTGTTGTGCCGTGCTGTGCTTTATTAGTCAAAAGCTAGGCACAACACATCCCACGAATAAATGTGTCGTGTTGTGCAGTGCTGGCACACGTGCTATAAACAATTTGAAATCACTTGATATATACAATAAGTCGGACATTATCACAACAATTTAAGTAGACAACATAACATTTGAAATTAATTCAAGTAAAATTTACAAGTTTATACAATAAGAAGAAATAGCCCATCAAATATAAAATTGGATTATTGTCATGTAAAATAATGTTTTAGTTAAATATAGGTGACGATATTATAACAACCATATTGAAATATATTTTTCAAATATTAAGGTATTATATGTGTTGTTATAAATAAGCTAGTATAAAATGTTAAAAACTAGCTAGAATAGTGACTCTTTTATGAAATATATAAAAACTGTGATTTATTATGCCTTGTTATATGATGTATTTGTACATGTTATGACTTGCTTTCTTAACGTGCTTTGTTGGGATGGGCCACATGCTTATCCGTCCCGCGTGCTGTGCTACTGTGCCAATTAGCCAAACCCAGCATGTCCCATTTAACTAACGTGTTGTGCCGTGCTGGGCTGTGCTCAAATTTTAGCGTAATGTACTGGGTTGTGCTCTTGCTGGCACAGCCCAATTTACACCTCTATTCATGGTGTTACTTTGGGATATTCATTTTAACTTTTTTATTTCTTTTATAAACAAATCCAAAGATGACAATTTCTTAATTAATTAAAGAAACCATAATGAACCTTTAGACAAGGCTTTACCTATTTGTCACCCATATTTTTCCTATTCACCACTCATCTTAATTGCTACCCCCATTTATCCTATTTTCCACCCACATATTTTACATCCTAAATACTACTCTTTGACTTTTAATTTATATACCCAACACTAAAACCACCCCAATTATAAACCAAAAAACAAACCCTAAAACAACTATTCATCTCTCCCATCAAATACTACTTCCTCTGATCGTGATTAAATTATGATGCAAGTTTGCGTCGAATATGATGCCAACACTACTTTTATTGATCTAATAAAATCAAGATGATGATTAATTTTCTTCTTTTCTTGATGCCCTCAGTTGGACAGGTTTAGGGAAGTAATTCTTCCACTCTGTAGCTTCTTATCCTTATTGATAAATAAATCGAAAAATGAGTCATTTGTCCAAATATTTTTTAAACATGGTTCAAATGGACGAGTAAAACTTAATATGGGTGAAATGGACACCAAAAAAATAGCAAGGATGAAACTGGATTCATCCAGACTTAAACTTAAAAAATAGCAAGGATGAAACTGGATGCATCGTGATGTAAATTAGAAATAAGAAAAAATATTTGAAAATGGGTAGGATAAAACTGTTTACATCCTGATTATCAAAATCTAAATGTCATTTTCACCCAAAAATTGTTGATTTTGGTCTTTTAAACCAATTTTGTGTAAACAAACTCTCGGTCTTAATTTGGCAGCGTGGCGCCATTTGAACTTTATGTAAAATCTTGTTATATGTCACCTTAATAACAAAAGATTAAAAGCACCGTAATCTTTTGATGAATAATAATGGGTAAACATAATTTTAATTTAGGTTAATAGTTTATCAAAGTGAAGAAGAAGATAAATAGAAATAGTTAAAGTTGTAATCAAAATATATTTGACTTTTTATAGGTGGTAAATAAGAAAAAATGGAAAAGTAAAATTATTTTGAAAATTCTAAGGTAGGTGACAAACAGGAAAAGTATAGGTAGTAAATAGCTAAAACCTTAGAGAAATAATAGAGAAATAAATATAAAAGAAAATAAAAGACCACGGTGAACTTCAGAAATCGTAATAATAACTTATCATTTGTTGTTGGTCAAGGCTATGCGAAAGAGTAATTGTTTGTGGATGTTATATGGTATATATATCAGTAACTCCAATTCGAAATTCGTCAGCACGGGGGTTAAGAAAAAAAAAAAAAAAACTATTTCGAATAAATCCACAAGGCTAAACAAACGCTCGTTATTGGAAAAAATGACACCCCAAAAACACCCATTCTCTTTTAAGAGAAGTAGCTGGCGAAATAACTATTTCCAATAATTCTCTTTCACCCGAAAATGCTTCATGGCCCCGCTTCTATACCTCAAAATTTTGACACCTCTATATGATCTAATATGAGTATATGACCGACTTGTTTTGGCTATTCACACGGAAAATTAATTATCTCATTTTATTTATTTTTCTCATTTTATTTATTTTTCGTACCTTTAATGGCAAATTATCTGCTGTCCAACAACTTGTTTTGGCTTTTTTCACAAAATGATTTGATGACGTTTCTAGATGACGAAACGTCCAGTGTATTTAGACACTTAATCTCCTTGGTGACAAACAATAAATGCTTTGGTGTGACTTGCTATTTGATACTTCAACGGTTCAACCAGCCGACCCCCAAGTAAAAGTTAGATGTGGTGGATGATTCTCTCTGAGAATAAAGGGTTGCCCCTGTTAGTCCATACAGTACGAACAATCCATCAAATTTACACGTATACATACAGTTCGAAGGATCCAATTTACAAGTATACGTACAGTACGAACAATCCATCAAATTCATCATTAAAAGAAGGTGCCGTACAACAGTTGCAGCTTTTGTAGCGTTGAAAAAGCAGGCCATTCTTATGTCAATGAAGACGGCTGCTGTTCACAGGGTACCTTTGTGATATATACAAGGCCAAAATTTCATTAACCACTAGCAAGATGTTTAGAAAAAGCTGGACAAACGTTTCAAGGCTTCTAACGGGGGAGTCGGGTTATGTGGGGTATACCAAGCCAAGGAAAAATTAGTTTTGTCCTATATGAAAACTTATTTTGTCTTATCTTACTTTTGGTACACCCTCACCTAATTTGGTACCCCTATTAGCAATCTTGAAATTTTTGACCTTTCTCTTTTTTGGTTACTACTCACACGGTATGACATGGTTGTCAAGTGGCCAAGTGATAATGATGCACAACAGTTGCGCATTATCAGTGGACTTGGCTAAAGTCAGATATACAGAGTGCATGTCTGAGTTGCAGCTAGACAATGGCATGTGCCAAACAGGGTTTGGACCTGGCCAATGACGCGAGATTAGCGTCAAGAGATGCTAAATGAGATTGGCAACTAAATTGCATGCATGAGGCGTACAGGAATGCAAGCAAGACTTGCATTAGCACACTTGCATCACAGGGAGAATGACACTCAATAATGATTGCGTTACTTTGGCTGGAAGACGCAGTGATTATGCAACAAGGCTGGATGACATGTGTCGGGCACATGGCCTTGACGGTTTCAAGTCGTTTACACGAAAGTTGAGTTGCTTTATACTTTTCTAAAGGCTAGGACATGTTTGTTTAGCTTTAGAGTGTGGTGGCGTCAGTTAGCACGGTTGGATAACTTCCTGACATAAAGTAAATATGTAACTGTCTGACAGTTACTTGTACATAGCTTTTGTAAGGCTATATAAGAGTGATCTTGTGAAGGGATTGGGTAATCCGGTACAAGAAGAGTTTGTAACCCTAAGTGTGCAATAAATAAAAGGCTACGGCCAAGTTTAAAGCTAAGTTTTGTTGGTGCATTTGTCCCTTGTTTTGGCTTATTGTTTATGCATCAAGCGGAGTTTGTGTACTTGGTTGAAAGATTGGTGAGCGGAACCTCTATTTAGTATGGGATGAATAGAGAATTTAGTCAAGAAGTTGAAGTATTGGCTAAGTGCGAGTTGGTTGAAATTGTTCTACGGAGCATAATTTCCATTGTCAGGTTGGTTTTGCATTAGGATGTTGCAAACCTGTGACACACGACCAATCTCCATCGCCGCTCGCCAGCTCCACAACCGCAAAGTCTGTTAAATAAGATCGTTGATCCGTTGTCGATAGATCGGGAAGAATAACAAATACCAAATCCATTTGACTTCGTGGTTTCCATTGATTGGTTTTGATTTTTAGTTGATCTCCTATTCTCAATCAAAGACAAATTCAATCAAAGGTAAATATGCAATAGAAGAAGAAAAAAACGGCATATGAGGGAGACGATAAGGATAATACATTTTAAGTGAAGGAAGCTCAATGACATGAACTGTTAGATAATTATTTCTGATCGAGAATTCAACAACCGTGTCAATTTATCTGGACTTTTCATTATATATTTTATTTAATTTGGAGGAAACATAACTCTTTTCCAATTATAAATAAGTGAACTGATCACATAATATTCATCAAGAGATACGAAAGCAATTCGTTGGATTTCCATTATCTTACATGGATAAATGCTTTTACTAATCCCTTGTACTTCTTCATTGTATTAGGCGCGTGATATATCTTATTATTGAGTAAAAGAAATCCATTTCTGTAATCTCTATAAAAACCCATAAACCATCTTCTTCCCCATTGACATTACTATTAAGGTTCTAGATATAAACTTCGTCGACTGATGCTGATTTAGTATAAAATATGATTTTTAGGGATCTAATTTTGAGTTATCTTAATCTTTAAAGAGACAAAATTAACAGAATTTTATCGACGACTAAGTAATCAAAGGTTTATTGGATGACTTCGTCAATGATTATCAATTAGAACCAAATAATCCCCGAGAAAGTTGATGATTAAGATGAAGAAGAGAATAACAAATGGTGGTGGTCGCTTTTTGCAATTTTGTGGCATCGACCCGTGTTTATGAATCAGAAATTGAACTCTTCAAATTTGGCCATGTGTGAAAGATGGCCCTTTCAATAATATGGCGGCCCTGTGAACAGCTGGGGTCTCAATGAATCATGAAATCAATCCTTGGCCATCGATCGGTCGATATAGCTGTGTTATCTGATTGGAATATATACCTGTAATAGTGACACAGTTAAATACTAGTAATGAAAGTTGCCCGAAAATGATATTACGGCTTATTGTCTCCCCATGCTATCTTCTTTTATGGACTTCATTTGGCTAGTAAAAAGTCATCAAGCACGGGATAATTGGGAAATAAATTAGAAGCAATGAAAGGAGTTCTCTGTAGCTATTGACTTTCCACTTAACCTAAGTCTCATAGGGCAGGTGGAAATTATACTCCAAAGGAGGATCTAATTGTTATGGAATTATCAGAACAATTTTATTACACAAAAACTTACAATAGAGGGAGATTTACAGAGTTTTATATGTGACCGAAAAATGAAAAGAAAATGGTAACTCAAGAAGCCGTTACCAGCTATCACACACTCACTAGACAGAGAAACAGAACCAATTAGACTTCGATATGTGTACTATATCAGTTACAGTTATATCCTAATCAGATAAGCAGAAGTAAATGAATTATGTAAAAGATAAAAGAGTTGTACAATACATGCAATGTTGCAGATGAAGAATGAGAAACTGGAGAAATTGGTACTGCAGACATGTTGTCAGAAACTGGTGTTGAAGCTGAAATTTCAGAGGATAATGGTGTAGAGTTTCCAGTGGGTGATGTTGGAGATGGAAAAATGATATCCCGTGAAGTGTTAGAATTGGACGCAGAGGATATTGCTGAGTGTAACATCTCCAGATTACAAGTAAAATATCAAGAACTATCTAAAAAGGGAAACTTGTCTTCATTAAATTCTATATATCTTGAAGCATAAATTTTTCCAGTGATAGAATCCAGAAATCTATAGCCCTTGTGATGATTGTTATAACCCAAAAATACACGCACCTTGCTTCTGGGTTCAAGTTTATTCTTTGTATAAGGCGTAAGCGATGGGAACATAAACAACCAAAAGTTCTAAGAAATTGATAATCTGAAGCCTTCTTGAATATAAAAATTCATAAGAAGATACCATATGCAAGGATCTTCTAGGTAATCTATTAATGACATAGTTGGCTGCAGTTAATGACTCAAACCAAAACTGATCATGTACACCAGATTGAATCAGAAAAGATCTTGTAATCTCTATAAGGTATATGTGTTTACATTCTACAATTCCATTCTGCTCAGGTGTTGATAAGCATGAAACTGCTACATTTTATACCCACATTTACATTTGCTAGGGCTCGATATGAGATTACTAATATTATTTTAAGAAGTTTGCAGGAATTATAAGAGAATCCGAAGCGGCACAATAAAACGACCAAAATAAGAATTAATTGGCATTTGTGTACGAATGGTGTGTCTGGCCTGGTATTTTGATATATCAGCACCACTTGAGTTACTCATGGCAGCAAACCAGTGGATCTCCGCCAAATGTAGAGGGAAACAGACTTATACCACAACCGGGCTATCGGAGACGTAGACAAAGATTAATAGAACCCGACAACATCACGGGAAGTTTTTTGGATTAGGCTATGACAGTATATTGGGACTACGTGACCATGCCATAAATTAAGGTCCAAATATACGAACATAGGTGTGGAAATTAAGCTAACATTTCAATTGGAAGTCGGTAGTTGGATGCCATGATAGTGGCGACATCATGTAGTTGAACAGATGATAAACATAATCATAATTCACAGAACATAACAGACTTTTATTAGGTAAAGAAAGTTTACCTTAAATCAAATTCCTAGAATAAATTAGTTGATCTTGATTCCTTGTTTTGCCTCAATTGAGCTTCTACATCATCACTTTAAACCTTAGACATCGACCTCATCTTAAATAATTTTCCAAACCCTAACATCGTCTCTCTGATTCACCCTAGCCTTTATAACCCGAGTTAATACATCTTCACCATCTCCTTGTTCTTTGATTCAATCCACCAATACCTCATTCGATTTTGCACAAACTCAATACAAAATCCAGAAACCCTAATTTTATTTCAAACTGATTCGACGTTCTTCAATCAATAAGAACCCTAACAAAACTCAAATTCACACCCTCAGTAACACCTTCCTGATCCGTTTACTTCTCCAAATTTTTTCTATAATTGATATGAATAATTTCTCAACTCATGCTTTTGAGAAGAAAACAAAAACGAAGAACGGTGAAAAGGAAGAAGCTGGAAAGACAAAAAATGAAGAACATCAAAGAAGAAGAAGAAGAACAAGAAGAGAAATGAGTTTCTCTTCGACCCTGTTTCTTCTGAGAGATCGAGAGACAGGAAGAAAAACAATGAAAGGGAGAGGAAGAGGGACGATGAGGCAGAGAGAAAGATATGAGAGATAATAATGTGGAGTGGGTATAAAATCTAGGGTTTTAGATGCATCTCGAGAATAGAATGAAGGATAAAGATATTAGTTTGGGCATACACGATGTAGATGGAAGGGTAGAAAGCACGCATGTGAATTCCACACACAAAAATTCCAAGTGTTACGACCAATGTGTGACCAAGCGTGTGATTGGCACGCCTAAAAAAAAAATCGTAACGGCTAGACACTGTTACGAATTTTTAATAAATTAGTAACGACTTATGCCTGTTACGATATTTTTGTAACGGCCATTTTTAACGGGAAATTTGTAACGGCCCATAATCCATTACGAATTGTTGTTACTAATCCGGGAATTTGGTGTAGTGTGTGGTTCATCGCGCCACATACTCCAACAACCGAGTGGAACCAAAACATTAAACTATGTAAGTTGTAACAAAATTACAACACCTGAACTCAGTCATCTCAAGAATAATTGTGTAGATATTAACACTGTTCGAATCCTTGTTGTTTTTTTCCTTTAACAATAGTCTGAAAAGAGTAAAACTCATAATTCACTCAACAATACATAAAGTATTGTATGTTCTTACTATTTCAAGGACATAATGAAAAGCTAATTCATTCACTTAAGCTATTATATTCTAAAATGTTAATTCATTTCCAATGACGACCATTTTACTCACATACGATATAGTTCTAGTTTTTCCAAATTTCCAGATATATTATGCATGTAATTCAATTCGGCAGGAAGAGTTCACTGAATAAAATATAGGTAATGGATTGTCCTTTCGTAACATTGTGGACTTTTCAACATAGTTGGATCCAGATTTGGTAAAAAGCACTGTATTTATGCGTTCTCGGGTGAGACTAATCTAGGAATGGCCACTTCCCAGAAAACTGTCGATGGATGACCGCATCAGTGTTAGTTGGAAATCCCACACTGTCAGATAACCGTAGTGACCAAGTGGGACAGTATTGGAAGAGGATCAGGTCCTTTCAAATGGTATTAGAATCGACCACGAGTTACCTGTCGAGGGTGAAAGATTATGCTTGACGGATTATGTTGGGAAAGTGTCTCACGAGTGCCAAAAATGCCAGAGTCAAGGATTGAACATATTCAGGAGCCAAGGACGGCTCCAAATTAAGTTGGTGGTATTACAGTACCCCGACTCGGCAGGTAGGATTCTTCAAATAGAATATAGGTAATGGTTTGTCCATTCCTAACACTGAGACCTTTCTAGCATAATTGGCTTCATAGTTGATGAAAAATCTCTATAGTTAAGCATGCTCGGTATTGAGTAATCCACAGATGGGTGTACTCCTGAGAATTTCTGCTGGATGACCGCAGCGGTGACCATTAAAAACCCCATTACATTACATTCTAAGTGAGGACATTTTTCGGTAGAGGGTCATGCCATTACATTCTACGAAATTACGTTTCCAAATGTGAGGTTATTCATTGCATAAAAATAATAATACCACGATTAGTTAGTAAGTAAAATTGTTAAGTACTTAACTTAATAACAATAAGCTCTACTGACAATAAACTCTGTTATCCATCATCATTAAATAAAAATAACGTTAAACCATTTATCAATAAATACATGAGACTATGTGAAGTTACTCACTGGGTACCAATACTTTCCATGTCACTATGGTCCACTTATATAATTGTTAGCAATCTAACTAAGTTTGTTATTGCATTTTATTCTTTCAAAAAAAAAAAAAAAACTTTGAAAACATATTTGTAATTATATTTTTTCATCCTAGTGTTTGGTAAAGATTTCATAAAGTGTTCTTCCAAAATCTATCACGTTTAAAACCTGGCTTGATTGGGGTATGCCAGATTAATTGGGGTATACCAAATGATAAAAAATAGGGTCATTTTGAAGTAAAAGAGGTCACCCCTTAACCAAATATTTTCAAAATGGCTAATATTCGCTTGTTTAATTAACACTAAAAAATAGATTAGGTTAGTTAATTGATTAGGTTTAGATTAAAATTTTGAAAATGAAAATTCTGTAGATTAAACCTTTAATCCGTCTTATGAGTTCGATTTCGATCAAAAAAATTGGTTTTCAAAAATGTGAAAGGTCGGCAAGGTAGACGTTTGAATAGAGTGCCGACAATAACTCCATGTCATGGTCTACATTTAAATAAGATGCCGACCAAGTATAGCCGGCATGATCCTTGGATGAAGAAAATGCCGACCATTTTGTGGACGGAAGGGTCTTTGAATGAAGATTATGCCGACAATTTTTGGCCAGAAATTTAAAGGTCGGCATGTCAATATTTCCTACAATGCCGGCTATAATATAGTCGGCATGCATATAATTTATAACACCGCCGGCTGATATTTACCTGGCATATTAAGGATTTCTAACCCTGCTGACCTATACTTATACCAAACAAAAAACAAAATATGGGAAGATGTAATTCACTTTATTCATGTAATTTTGGTTACTACATTGATTGAAACATAAAACCTAACTCCTTGTCGACGGAAAAACGAATGCACTTAGCATGTGCATCAAGCCTTTGAACCCCTAGGCGGCCCTAGCGGACGAGTTATAGTCTCGTGAGGGTTTACATATAGGTCTACCCACAAAACCTACACTAAAACGATCAATCTTCATCGAAGGAATCCCATTCATCTACGGCATGCCTGAGGTCTTGGCCATACTTTGGGATTTTGGAGACCATGAATTCATAGCTTGCATCAAATGCGAATGCTTCCCCCTTTTCCTCCAAGTATTTGGCTTTGACGACTTCATGCTACAAAAACAAAACACAAACTTACTTTGTTAGTGGTTCTTAGTAGGAAGATCAAAAAACATGGATCACGTAAAATAAACCACAAAAATACTTACCAATTGTTCAATGGAGTAGCCAAAGTGGCTAGCGTTAAAAATCGGTTTTTTGATAGCCAAAAAAGCAAGTATCACTTTTTCGATGACTATGTGCCTTGCATTAATTTGTAGAACATTTCTTCCGTTTGGATTCCCAAACTCTTGCCTATATTTGTTGTGTACCCTAGACCAAAAGTTTACGCCATCGACCCTTACGTAGGACTTCCTTCTAACTCTAGTTTCCGCGTACCAAGCTTTGGTGATTGCCAAATCTTCATTTGAATCAAATGATGCCATTGTTGTTTGTTGAGCTATTGGGTGAGTTAGATGGAGTGTATGATGGTATGAGCTTTGGTGAGTATATACAAATAGTTGTGTGTTGTTTTGTATAGAAAAGTAATGTATTTATAGGATTGTGCCCAAATTTGGCCGTTATAGTGCCCAAGTACAAGTCAATCAATGAAATTGTACTTGCCAAAAATTTGAATTTTGAATTTTATGGCGAGATTGTTTTTTCTCAATATGTCGACTACCTCGGGCCGGCAAGGTGGGAATTTTATAACCATGCGGGAATTATGATGGTTTCAGGCATCAGGAAATCATCTTCTTCTGTCAATACGCCGGTAATGTATTTTGACATTTGGCTGCCGGCTATGATATGGTCGGAAAGGTATAAATTTATAACCATGCCGGCGTTATGATGGTTATAGGCATCAGGAGAAGGTATTTTCTGCAACAAATGGCCGACATGTTCTGTAACATAATAATTTGCCGGATGTATCTTAGCCAGCTTGGTAATGATCTGAATACCTTGCCGATCCTGGTATGCAAGCATTTTCTGCTGTCAGGGCCGACAGTATGACACTTCAAAACCTTGCCGAGCGTGCTTTGGTCGCCAATGTAACTTAAAAAAACATGCCGGCTATTTGTCTTGAAACTTTACGTAGCAAAACAGACCATTCATTCAACAACAAGAAATCCAACACTTGTTGTCCAAAATAAGAAAACATGTCCCATAAACCTTAAAAAAATATTTGTCCAACCATTAACCTTAACATTTGTCCAACACAACATAAAGAAATAAACTAGGAAACGATTCATTCTCCACGACCACGACCTAGTTTTGGAACACCACCACTACTACTAACTTCACCACCACGACCACTACGAGCCCTCTTTTTGTCAGCATTCATCTTGGCTTGTGCTTCCCTCCTGGATCTTTCTTCCCACTTTACTTCAGCCTCAGCTTGCTGGAACATTTCATAGGAATCCTCATTGTCAAGATTTCTAGCATAGTGAATGTGCTTAGTTTGCTCTTCAATCAACAAAGGCTCTCATCTTTCTCTCGCGCAACACAACAGCTTCACAAAGGTCTTCAAATGCTCCTTTCATTTTCATTTAAACAACAAATAATTAATAGAATGATTCGATAATGTAATCTTAAAACATTAAAAGAAACTCCAAAATACTTACAAGGAACTTAGGAATTGTTGTTGAGTCATACGATGCCATCTTCCTCTTACGAACCAATTGTTCAGCAGTCATTTCCCTAATCACAGTAGCTAGGAAGAGCCCAACCCAAGTACCACGACATGTATCTCTCCTGAGCTTCATGACCTTCGGTAACCTCATCCAAAAGACTCGTATCGACTTTATGGTCAAGTCTGCTGTTCCAATGTCCTAGAGCTGGCGGTAGAGTGTAAGCGACGTTAATAGTTTTTTGGGATGTGCTGCAGTCCTTCGTTAACACTTTAAAGAATGGATCAGCATCAAAATGGGGTTCTTCTTGGACGTAACCCAATTGTTGCATTACCCGATGTGGATCGTACATTGAAAATCCATGGGAGAACAACAAGGGTCCGTAGTATAATGCAACATCATCTCTCCTTTGGATTAAACCTTGATTTATAGCATCTCAATAAGGATCAAATATTACCTCATCCGCAGTCAATTTGTCCAAGGAGATTCGCATGTTGATAAGCTGCTGTGGCATATCCTTTTCCTGAGCACCCTTAAAACTGTATCTTTGTTTTCTTGGCTTATCAATCGCAAGCTTTTTATTCACTTTGATATGGGAGTTGGTTTTCACCAAAGTAAGGAAGTGCTCATATATCCAAACCTATGCAAACATAAAGTTTAGTAAGAATCAAACATTACAAGAATTTTGCAAATATAAATGATTTACACAATAAAATTACCTGAAAAAGACATATATTTCCGTTAACTTGCGCCGTTAGTGCCCTTGAAGCCTTTGACAACTCATTTTTCAAGAAGGCGGCAACCGAAGTACCCCAAGTATACTCATGCATCTTATCTAAGTGATCCAATAGTTGCATATACCTAGCGTCGACCAAGCTTCCGGAACTGTCGGGGAAGATACATTTTCCCAGGACGTAGAGCAGATAAGCTGACGCGGTAGCCTTGATTCGCACCAAGTCCACCCTTCCTTCCTTATCATAGATTTCCTTGGTCCCAGATAATGTATCCCTCAGCTTCTTCAGGTTAAACTTCTTGCTTAGATTATCATCCTTCATCCCAAGCATTGACTCCGTCTCAACCTGATTCCAACCGAACAAATTTTTGGTCAATTTGAAGATATTTTCCCATTCGATGCCATTATCGAAGCCCTCACTGATTGCTTTTCCCTCAACCTCGAGGACTATAATTTAATGAGCATCATCGGGAGTTATAGCCATATCACCGAATGAGAATAACATTATATCGGTCTCTCCGTAGAACCTCTCATAGAATACAGATACGGTAACCCTATCATACTCAACATTTGAACTCTCCACCGCAGGACACAACCCGGAGTTTTTGACAATCGCTTTCACCTCGTCACATTCCTTGTCAAGGTCCCAGTTTTTAGTCACTGAACATGAAGCTTGGTACCTCAAGAGACGGATGGCATGCTTGTGATCCTGAATACCAAAAACATAAAATGAAAAGAAATACAAACACTTGACGCAAATTTAAGATAGTTGCATACTTAAATGAAAAACAAAGACGGATTGAGATTACTTACGATAGTATTTTGGATTTCACATGCACATGAGTCTTTGTATAAAAAAAAAACATTTTCACCATCTTCTGGGGTCCTCTTTAGAGCCTCACATGGTTTCAGTTTAACCTTTAATTCAGAGGGAGGCATGTGGGAATTAGCTGGTTTAGTGATAATCATTTTCTTCTTTCCGGTTGCACTAGTACTTGCAGCTTGGGTTTGTTCCCCAACTTCTTCTTATTCTTCTTCCCCTTCAACAATTTCATCTTGTATATCTTTACCTTGATCTCCATTACCATCATCATCATCATCATCATTACCTCCTCCAACAGGTGGCATGTCTTTATCACCATCATCATCATTGTTACCTCCTCCAGCAGCCGGAGTTCTTTCGGTAACATCATCATCATCACCTATTTCTACCAGATGGAATTGATTGGTCTTCATTCGGAGTCTCGTCTGAATCACTGGGTTCCGATGGTGGTTCATAATCAGCATTCGGTACACGGATCTTGAGTATTCCCGACACAACGTATGCCCCTCGACGTGTATAAGTCAAGAGTTTATCACCAACACGAGGAGGTCTTGAAGGAGGACTAAGAGCTTTCAGCGCTTTCTTGTTTTCCTTTTGTAACCTGAACAAGAACAATTAAGAAAAAAACTATAAGTCGGCAAGCTCAACATATAAAAATTTTTCGGCGGACCAAGGACGGAAGGGTGGATATCTAAACAACAAGCCGGCTAAACAATGATCGGGAGGGTTTTATTCCAATAACCTGCCTGTTTTTAACAACTATGACTGGGTTTTCAACTACAAAATTCGGCAACATCTATAATAAAAACAACACCGGATAACATAACGCCAGCGTGGTAGTATTTACCTACCATTCCGACTTCATAATTCAAGGCATCAAGAGATGCTAAAAAGCTGAAATACCGCTGGCAAGTTAAAAGTTTATAACCAACCCTGCTTAACCAGAAAGATTATACGTTGAATAACTTCTCGACCCTGTAAAAGCAGTTACAAAAACTAAACAGCCGACAAGATATTCAACGTAAGAGCATCCCAGCCGAACACTAAATATGAAATGCCGGCAAGGTCGTGAAACTAAAACCTTTCCGGGAAAATAACTGCAAATTTAAACATTCGATTTTTCTGACCTAATTTGACATGCAAACATGAAATAGTAGTACTGGAGTGAGTTTAAGTAGGCCCTTACTTTCTTAATTGCACCATTTTTTCATTTTGAGCGGGTTCAATTTCTTCTTCTTCAACCGTTTTTTTCTTCACTTTGTTTTGAACCAAACTTGCAATTCTGGGGTTATACTCATTGGGTTTTCGATTATCTTCTTTCATACAAGTTCCCTTCCGCCGTGGTGGTTTCATTGATGAAGATTAATCGGAGTTTTCGAATCGACGAGTTTTGATGGTGGTGGTGGGGGAGGAGCCGGTGTGGTTATGGAGGAGAAGAAGAAGAGAAGGAGGAAGATGAAATGAAAATAAAAATAACTGATTAGGGTAATAAAATTATAAAGGGCAAGGGTAGTATTGTAACTTCACCCATATTTGGCCTCCCCTTAGTAAGGGCACTATGTCCACATAAAACTCGGTATACCCCAATTAATTTGGATATACCCCAATCAAGCCAGGTTTTAAAAGTGGGGGAGAATAAGCTTTTAAAAGTTTCAAAAGCAAATGTTATAGTTCACCATAATTTCATATTTATTTTCCAATTTTATCCCATCTTTTTTCATAACTGACAAAAATTACCATTGAATCTATATATCACCAATTTTTATTCCTTATATTTTATTCTTTAAAGATAATTATTTTATATTTTCAAACTATATTTTATGTTATACCGTTTCACTGAAATATACTGTAATCTATCAACAATAAATATTAAAATAATTATTGATTTAAAAAAAAAATACTAATTAGTAAATTTAATATTACATATATGTACTCTAATAGTAGAAAAATAATTTTCAGAAATATGTCTGCTTTTGTCATTTTCTCACTAACTATAATTAAACCTGATATTTTCCCATTATAATAAGTTTTAGCTTTAGTTTATAATTTGCAACCATTCAATTGTTTATTTTTACAGAGCTCGGCACAGTAACGTATATCGGCAACCATTCAATTTTTTTTTACATAGCTCGGCACAATAACGTACATAGGAAAAGCATTATTGTTAGATCGCAGCGATACCAAACTAATCTTAAGTATAAAAATATGTTATTATCATCATTAGTAGAATCATTAATATATTAACATTTTTAATTTGAGATTAATAAAATATTGTCATGGCAAATTAATAGAGTATTTATTATGAAGAATTATGGAACCTTGATGACATGATAAATTTTGTCCATTAGATTCATTTCTAATTCAATAACAATCATCATTTATGACAAATGATTATATCTCTATTATCCCTAAATTTATCTCTTGTGAGGATAAATCTGAACCGCCATTTACGTAGGCAAAATTAGTTAAACTATGCTTTATATTCTTGAAAGTGATGATATATGACGATCATTTACACCTTGGATTTTTCTTATCTTTTTAGGAACATCAAATGGTATTCGAATAATTAGTACATTAATAGCTTCAAACTCGTCATCATATGAGTTTTATACAAAATTAAAAAACAATAAATTGAAATTATGGGATAACCGTTCTATGAACCTTTTTCTCGGTTGGATAAAAAGGAAAAATTAGAAGAGCCACCTTTTAGATCCTGGCACATTTAGGGGCGACTCATTAAAAAAGGTCACCCAAACGTAAAATTGAGCCACCCCTTAAACGCGATTTTTCAAAATGGCAACTATGCCCTTATATAATCGGTAGCCAAAACCACAATCGGTAGGTTACAAACAATCGGTAGTTTAAAATGAATCATTAGCTATCGATTAATGTATGGATATTTCGGCTAATGTTCCCTTTTATAATCGGAAGGTTAACTGGTTACATTACCTTCCGATTATAGAAAACTCCAAAATGAGTTTTTTTTCTAAAATCCATTTTCTCCAAAATTTTGAAATCTTCCATGGTAGGATATTTGGCTACCGATTATAAGTAGCCCCACATCGGACCTTTGCCAAATTTCCACTTGGCTCAGGGTGCAGAGCCACCCCTAACCATTTGGTTCGTGTTTGAGACGTAGCCATAATCGGAAGTTTAACTGGTTACATTACCTTCCGATTATAGGTTGCTCCAAAATGAGTTTTTTTCTAAAATCCATTTTCTCCAAAATTTTGAAATCTTCCATAATCGGTAGGATATTTGGCTACCGATTATAAGTAGCCCCACATGGGATCTTTGCCAAATTTCCACTTGGCTCGTGGTGCAGAGCCACCCCTAACCATTTGGTTGGTGTTTGATACGTAGCCATAATCGGAAGTTTAACTGGTTACATTACCTTCCGATTATAATAATCAGAAGGTTAACTGGTTACATTACCTTCCGATTATAGGTTGCCCCAAAATGAGTTTTTTTTCTAAAATCCATTTTCTCCAAAATTTTGAAATCTTCTATAATCGGTAGGATATTTGGCTACCGATTATAAGTAGCCCCACATCGGACCTTTGCCAAATTTCCACTTGGCTCAGGGTGCAGAGCCACCCCTAACCATTTGGTTCGTGTTTGAGACGTAGCCATAATCGGAAGTTTAACTGGTTACATTACCTTCCGATTATAATAATCGGAAGGTTAACTGGTTACATTACCTTCCGATTATAGGTTGCCCCAAAATGAGTTTTTTTCTAAAATCCATTTTCTCCAAAATTTTGAAATCTTCTATAATCGGTAGGATATTTGGCTACCGATTATAAGTAGCTCCACATCGGACCATTGCCAAATTTCCATTTGGCTCTGGGTGCAGAGCCACCCCTAATCATTTAGTTCGTGTTTGAGATGTAGCCATAATCGGAAATTTAACTGGTTACATTACCTTCTGATTATAATAATCGGAAGGTTAACTGGTTACATTACCTTCCGATTATAATAATCGGAAGGTTAACTGGTTACATTACCTTCCGATTATAGATTGCCCCAAAATGAGATTTTTTCTAAAATCCTTTTAAATCGGTAGGCAAAGGTGTTACAAAGCTTCCGATTAGGTTTTAACAATCGGGCACAAAATACCTCCCGATTATGAAGGGGCATATAAGTATTTTCAACTTATTTTGTCTTTTATTGTCGCCCCTAATTGCGATTGAGTCGCCCCTAAAAATACTAGGTTTTAGATGACCGAGAGAGTATTGATTTATGACACATTTTAGTCAACAACATTATTTTGAATAAGTTCGGCATTGCAAGTTATCTATGAACATAATTTTGAATAAGTTCAATGAAAGATGGAATCACCGCAGTTTGGTGATTCCATTATGTTGTGGGTAGATGTAAAAAATACAATTACTAGACATTTCAGTCTAGAATCTGGTCTCTTTTCCCGTCGCCTAGTCGTGTCTGACACTATCTATCCGTGTACCCTATGTACACTTGGCTCAATGTCATGTGCCCTCAAAATCTCAAATGGGCAAAGAAGATGTTTTGCAGTGAGGCTGAAAAGGAGAGTCTTGGGAAACGAGAATGGGTCTAAACAATTCAATAATAGTGGTTAGCCTCCACGATTTAGTCTTTCAAATGTTGGCCGTCTTGGTCTAGATACTGATAATTGGTGTGTTCGAGACCATGTGACGCAAGTAAACAAATGGAAAAAACATGCCTAGCAATCTGAGTGAAAACATTCGTACTGCAAAGTTAGCATATGTCTGAACAACTCAACCAGATTTTATCATACGGATTAAACTTTTAAGCTTAAAGTTTAGTAAATGAATAAGAAAATGGGAAGAACACGCCTAGCCATCGGACTAAAAACCAAACCCTGCAAAGTCAGTACTCTCCACTTTCCCCCAACTCTATTTTTTACCATTTTCGTTTTTGTAGCATTTCTCTTACAATTATATGGCATATGGCATCAAGGCATCTTTTTAGTTTTAAAGTAAGCATTATTTATTCCTTATCTTTATGCAGTTCGCCTATAAATGGACATGTGAATAACCAATACAGTAAGCGGTGAGTAATAACTTCTGAAAAGTAATGTCCGCACATGAATAGCTTGATGTCCACATATTCATGGCTGACGTCCACATATTTATAATCTTATGTTCACATATTTTATGAATAGTGTCCGATGTGTAGACTTCGAAATATGGATGTGCACACTTATCTAACATATGATTACGCCTAGATTTTGGATGTCTACATATAATATCTACACATCAGTAAAAAAAATGGTGGGGTATCAGTGTGTCTATATGTACACATCCAGGAAGGGGTGTTTACACATCCTTACCCGATGTGTACACATATGTTGTCGATATGTACACATCTAAAGATAAAATCCAGTATTTCCGTAAAAGATTAGGGCATACATGTCCGTTGACCGGTCATGGTCACACTTTTGGAAGAATTTTGAAATTGGTCACATTTTTTCAAATTGATTTTGATATCGTAACTGATTTGAGTTCTCTAATTTTGTATGTTGGGTTAGGGTTGTGATGGATCGCTTTTGCTAGAGGGATCTTCTAGTGGACCAAGTGAGAAGAACGCACCACCAAACCTCAAGCGTTTAAGATCATAAACGATCTACGAAGTTGCATCCTCAAAGCCTGTGGCCCTATCGTCTCTTGCGCTGATATCACTGCCCTGCTTGTGATTCCGTCTTATTGGTAAGCATGCCGTCCATACCTTAACCATATATATGTTCCATGGAACATTACTGAGAAGAACATAACCATATATATGTTTCATGGAACATTACTGAGAAGAACATAGTGTACCTATAATATACGCAGTGTGGAGGTCCAATCTACCCAGTCCCACTAGGTAGACGTACGCGATGGACTTGCTTTTGCAACTCAAGCAGCAACACTTCAGAACTTACCCCCCCCCCCTTTCGAAAATATACAAGCGCACTTATCACAGCTCTGGCTGCTAAAAACCTAGATACTACTGATCTAGTCGCGCTATCTGGTGCTCACACAATTGGCATTGAAAGTTGCGGATCTTTCACAAGTCGATTATACCCTACCCAAGATTCCACCATGGACCAGACCTTTGCAAACAACCTTAGAGTGACATGCCCAAAAGCTGACACTTCCAATACTACAGTACTCAACATCCGATCACCAAATGTGTTCGACAACAAGTACTATGTGGATCTCATGAACCGACAAGGTCTCTTTGTTAGAAAAAACGTTTTTAAAAAATTTAATTAAAAATGCATGAACCATGTTTTGATCCCAAGACCTTATGCTCCCTAGATGTTTTTTCATGTGAATGAATAAAACATTAGTCCCATATAGACTAAAACACTAAGAGTTTTAGACTTAAATAGCATTGGTTTAGCCTTAAGGGTATGGCCCTTTGGGTCTTTAGACCTTTGTGTATGGGGAAAGCCCTAGACTATGGCAAGGTTGCCTAAACCTTATTGCATTTCTTATTGCCTTTCCCGTTCGCGCGGTGCTTCGCACAGAAGCACGCTCGCTCGGCGAGGGCGTCGGCGTATCCGACCTACACGGTTTTCTTGACACCTGTACACACTGTTTTCCTCGAGAAGAATTTTGAATGCGTGATTTTTTACCTTACTTTTGCAACGTTCGAGATGCGTGAATCACGGACAGTCTGTCGTGCTTTGGATTCTCTTCCAACGTTCGAACATTTTCTTGCTATAAATACGAGTTGTAAACTTCATTTGTAAACCATACCTTTCTAACTCTTCTCTTCTGAAATTCTTATTCTTTTCTTATGCTTTCAGAAACAATTTTTTTTAAGTTTACAGAAACAAAAAATCGAGTTCTTATCTTAAACAAGTTGTAGTTTACAGAAACATAATTTTGTATAACTACTTCTTTGTTTACGAAAATTAGTTTACGTAAACTTTGTTTAACAAATTAGTTTACATAAACATCATAGTTTACAGAAACATAAATTAGTTTTTATATTTATCAGAAACTGGTTGTAGTTTCGATTTGTGTTTTGTTTTATCATTTTTGCTGCCAAGTTCTAAGGGTTCTCTCTGTGTATGCTACACATAGAGGAGAACTAACAGTAGTTGTATGCTTGAGGTAATTTGTTAATTGCTATAGCATCTCAGAGGAGTAGCAGGCAATATTACCTTTAGCTCAGCGTATCTCATACGTGCCTCTACTAAGTTTATTGAGTTATTTGTTACTACTATCAGTGTAATCTAAGTATTATTTCCCATTTGCATTCTATTATTGTAATTAATTCCAACACTCTTCACTTCTGATCAAGATCTGTTTATGGATGCAAGGACCAAACCCATTGTGACTGGTGAATCAAAATTTGTTTTTCGAGAAGTTTGTGTTCTCAATGATTAAGATGGGTCAACTAAATGTATTGGCTGGTAATCAAGGACAGATTCCAGCCAATTGTTCTTCCCGAAATCCATCCTCTTCATCTTACTTGTCCTCAGTGGTTGATGAAGTAGAAGATCACCAAGACATAGTGAGTTTTGTTTGATTTCATGTTATATGTGCCAACGGCACGCACGTCCACCTTGGCCAAGTCGCGGGCGGTACAATTGGGTAGCGGCTTGGAATAGAAAGTGGCTAGTGGTAACGTGTTGGCATGTGCCAATGGTACGCACGGCCACCTAGGCCAAGTTGCGGGAGCTACAACTGGGTAGCGGCTTAGAATAGAAAGTGGCTAGTGGTAACGTGTTGGCATGTGCCAATGGCACGCACGACCACCTTAGACAAGTTGCGGGCGCTACAACTGGGTAGCGGCTTAGAATATAAAGTGGCTAGTGGTAACGCATTGGCATGTGCCAATGGCACGCACGGCCACCTAGGCCAAATTGCGGGCGCTACAACTGGGTAGCGGCTTAGAATAGAAAGTGGCTAGTGGTATCGTGTTGGCATATGCCAATGGCACGCACGGCCACCTTAGCCAAGTTGCGGGCTCTACAACTGGGTAGCGTCTTAGAATAGAAAGTAGCTAGTGGTAACGTGTTGGCATGTGCCAATGGCACGCACATCCACCTTAGCCAAGTTGTGGGCGCTACAACTGGGTAGCGGCTTAGGATAGAAAGTGTCTAGTGGTAACGTGTTGGCATGTGCCAATGGCACACACGACCACCTAGGCCAAGTTGCGGGCACTACAACTGGGTAGCGGTTTAGGATAGAAAGTGGATAGTGGTAACGTGTTGGCCTGTGCCAATGGCACGCACGGCCACCTAGGCCATGTTGCGGGCGCTACAACTGGGTAGCGGTTTAGAATATAAAGTGCCTAGTGGTAACGTGTTGGCATGTGCCAATGGCACGCACGACCACATTAGCCAAGTTGGGGGCGCTACAACTGGGTAGCAGCTTGGTTTTGACGTAGTTTCCATGGTGCGCATTATGCGGCTTGGTTTTGGAATTAGGGTTTTGTGTCGAAAACCCTAATCCGGTATTTTGAAAAAATACCCCTATTAATTATTTACATCTGAATTAAATGTTTTCAGTTAATGTGTTGCGGGTAACACTAGGTCATGAGGTTTTACGATTTTACCCCTTGTCTAAAATCCACCATCGACAGTAGCAAATCTTGGTTTTGGGTGAGATCAACTAAGGGAATCAAGTGCGTAGTATCCTGCTGGGATCAGAGACGTAAGGAGCGCATATGTACCTTGAATCAGTGTGATATTGATTAGGTTTCAACTACAGTCCAGACCGAAGATAGATTGTAGTAGGCTAGTGTCTGTAGCGGCTTAATACAGTGTGGTGTTCAATCTAGACTAGGTCCCGGGGTTTTTCTGCATTTGCGGTTTCCTCGTTAACAAAATTTCTGGTGTTTGTGTTATTTCTATTCCGCATTATTTTTGTTATATAATTGAAATATCACAGGTTGTGCATTGTATCAATCAATGGTGAAATCCAACCTTTGGTTGTGGATTGGAAATTGATTGATCGTTGGATATTGGTTTTTGATACTATCCATGTTTATATCTCTTGTATTTGATAAAGTCTCGCATATTTTTTTTTTTGCTTGAGTATAGATCAAATCGAGAGATAGAAATATTAAATCCTTGATATACTTTTTATTAAGATTGAGTCTGACTGTCTAGTTAATTCTCTTAAAAGTATATTAGAGTTAGTCCATACAAATTGCTAATCGAAAACATGAAAACATGCTAATACCTCATAAGTCTGTGTTTGTAGCGATCTGGTTATGGATGATAATATCTCACATGACACATCACCAGTTCAGAAATGCTTAGAGATGAATTAAAGTTGTAGCTCTTCAGAGAAATGTCATGTTTCTTCTTCACTTCCAGAAACCATGAGCAACTGGGAATCTCGCCTAGATGAACAGTTGAACGAACTTTCAGATGAAAGTAACTCTGAAGAAGAAATCAATATTGATGAAGACGTATCATAATATATTAAGCTTTTTGATTACCATCTACAGAAAAAGAAGCCAACGTCCTATCTGGCTAAGTTTCTGTCCCCTCTCTGTCGAGAAAACAAAAGGTTGAAAAAACTCTTTTAGGGTTATGATAGTGGATATAGTCTACTGAAATCACTTGTTAAAGATCGTGAAGAAGATGTACGTTCAAAAAATTCTGAATGTGAAAATCTTCGTCGTAATCTTTTATTATTAAAAGAAAAACTTACAAAATCTGAAGCAAGGTGTGACTCTCAACAAAACTGTTTCAAGGTGTTTTTCTTTCCAAAGAAAAATAATTAGAGGCGGATTTAGCTACTTCTCTTGATAAAATCAAGGTGTTGGATGGTGACTTGAAAAATTTCAATATTAGTTCAAGCAAATAAACCACTATGCTAGGAGCAAGTAAAAATCATCGTGATACACGAGGATTGGGATATAAAGGAATATATGCTCCAAGTATTAGCAAAGAGGTAAAATTTGTCAAGGCCAGTGATTCTTCTCAACAAAAGAATTCCACGAATGGCAAAAGTGAAATACCTTCACCGGAAGTTAAGGTTCAAAAGAGAAAAGTATATCAACCTCAAAAGTCCGCACAGACGGTTCGAGGTAAGAACATTCCTTATGTTTTCCGCTATTGCGGAAATAAAGGTCACCTAGAAAGGAGATTCCGTTTCCGTATAAGGAATGAGAAACTTCATGATGTTCTTTTTTGGGCATCACAAGAAGTTGTGAAACCAAAATCATATGTTAAGACTAATCCCCTTAACACTACAGGTTGTAATTGTCCAACATTTAGGCAAAGGAATCAGTGCTATGATAAATCTAGATTTGCCTATAAACGTTATACGAATCCTTTTCACAATCGTAATGGTTATCAAAAGGATAACTTCGTAAAGATTGAGACAAGATACGATGCTCCCAATTGGAGAAAGACTAACTTTCCAAAGAATAGTCAATCCAAATATCTTCCGAGAAATCTTGAAGAGAGTAATGGAAGAAGGTTCTGGTTGTTCCTAAACACACTCAGAAGTGGGTACCAAAGAAAGCCAATGATGCTTTGAGTGTGAAAGGAATGATCTTCCAGAAAATTCCATGACTATAGAGAAGGAAATATCCATGATGTTGGAACTTAACAAGTTTTTTGGAAAAATGGAATTGGATGTGAAAGGTTCTAAAAGCGATCTCTTTCATGATAATTCAAATGTCACTTGTGGTGAGCAAGATATTGTTCACCCCAACGCAACTTGATTGTGTTGTAAGTGCATCCTCACCAAGGAATGCCCTGTTATGTATACGGTGAGGGAAGCACGAGAATTGGGACACAAAAAATATGTTCAGTAAGGCTATGGAATTCGACTGGATTCTTCTAAAAAGGTATGTCTATAAACCTGAGAAAGATTTATGTTTTTATTTGCTTAGTAAATGCACATTACTAATTCTTGTTTACCATATATAATTAAAAAGATTCTTAACTTTTTTAAATTCGATCTTGGGATTTACTTCCTTCTTAGCCTTTAAGGAATACCTTTGAACAATATAGAATAAACATTAATGAACCGTGCTAAAAGTGTGTCAACATCTTACTCTTGCTAGTTCTTTTTCATACTTGCTCACTTGAAACAGATTTACCACACTTCCAAACAAGTTTAGAATTGGTTCATCTGACTTTCAAGAACTATGTGATTCATCAAGTAACACTCAATCACAAACCATGGGTTTAACGGTTCTTCCAAAATAAGTTTATGTTCTACCTCCATGTGAGTACTATGCATAGTGACACTAGCCTACCATAATTCGGCTGACTAGTTACTAGGATCGGTTACCCACATATATTTGGTATCTAGGTTGTATACACTGCACATGTCCATAGGATCGGTTCCCCCTTCCCAAAAACGTGTTGCACATGTTCATAGGATCGGTTCCCCTTTCTTCCATAAACCTTGATGCACCTCATACAACGATCGGTTCCCCTTATGATGCACTGCACCTCTTACTAGGATCGGTTCCCCTTCTCCTAATAATTAGTCAGACACTCACAAACCCGATCATACCCCAGGTGATTAATTAAGATCGATTTCACTAATAAAAGTCATACCAATACATAATTCAAGCCTCATGTGAATAGTTTTACCAAGAACACAAACAAATCATGAGCGGTTATACTAATCACACATATCGGTCGTTCATAAGATATGCAATGAAGAATAACCACAATAACGCCTGGCAATTTCCTTTTCGGTTCACAACACATATCATGAACTTACTTCCTTAGAACACACGTAAACATTGTTCCCTATGATGAAATCCTCACCTCATACCCATACATAATCACAATAGCATTCATACGATTATGTCGATATCTTATATACAAAGTTTAATGGTTAAGAAAGAAACTTCATATTGTATTCCTTAATACTATGTCTATCTAGAGTGTTTTTGCTTTGCAGTTTTATGTTTTCAATATGCACGACTTAAAAGATATATTCGGGAATCAAACATTTCAACTCAAATATCATTAACCTCAAGTGGAAGGACGATGTTGTGGTTGTAGCTCCGCTCTTCTTCACTTCTTCAAGTCTTCGCAATAATTTAAATGTGTCATCCTAATACTTTCAAGCTAACCTATATGAAGTTGAATCTAGTACATTTAAATCAAGCAACTCTTAAATGAGTTTTGGTTCACTAAAATATGACAACCAAACTTGACATACCAACGCTTGGTGGGTTCAACCGAGCAAAACTATATATGTCAAGCATGTTTGTCAATATTAGTGATCAAAACTATACGTCTTGATTTCTAGTTTACTTATGACTTAGTTTCAGACTAGGATAGTTAAGTATAGTTGAGCTCCTGACTCCATGACGATTATCTTATCAAGACGAAGAACTACTCAAGGAACCGGTGGAACTTCATCCGACCAAAAAGGTATGTAGAGTCTTGAACTTATCTAACACTCAAAATTCTATCTATCTCCTACTCTTGAGACAACAGTCGTATAAGTATGATAGTTTTCATACATACACATTTTTTATTTCGATTCGAGTTTACTCGCCTATCTTTTTTCTCGAAATATGTGTTGGAAAACTTTCGCTTTAACCACCTTTCATCTTTATCCGTAACGAAATTCATGATGACGTTTCAATCTTAAAAATAGCTATGATGACGATAGTCGATTCTTTATGTATAACGACTATTATAACATTATTGAATAATGTTTCAATGATTGAAATGTAGAGTTGAGATTACGTAACCACCTATGGATATAAGCATATATAGTGTGAACGCACATTAGTGTATAAATCCATGTACCGGAAACAAACTGCATGCATATGTGTTCATGTGCGGTATTGGTAAAGGAGACAGGTTGGGTACACGTACCCGTACACGTACTGGCGGAAATTCACATCCGTGAATTTCTCCTAAGTTTGGAGTTTTCGAACTTACAAACTAGGCACCTTAGGTACGCGTACCCAAGGAAGTTTTCATCTAAAAATTTCTGAAGGGGTAAAGCTAGAGTACATGTACCCATATGCGCACCTAAGCTGGTTATATCTCAAATCGGTTATCTCATGAACTTAAACAATAAATCAATAAGGAATGCTATCTTTGTAAATTGTGGCTATATTGTTCATGAATTGATTCAAGTGAATCAAACTGATTTTGTTTTAATTGTGTCTATGTATAAAGATCTAAGCAATTGAACAACTCTTGAACTAGTTCTTATGAGTCATTTGATCTAGTTATGAAGAAGATGAATATGGTTGATATGAAAGTGGTCATATGGCTAACCATTGGTTAACTATTCGTGAACCAACTAAATGTATATGTTTCGGTACGGTTACTCAAACCCAAATGAAATATATTTAATTTGTGTGTGCGACAAGCTAAGTTTCGATCAAACGGTTGAAAGATATTAGCTTGGATAAATCAGGTTTTTCATCTAACAGTGAATATTGAATGCTTTGTTACCAATGTAACTTAGATTGCAAACCCTGATTTGAAAACTATATAAAGGAGATGTCTATCAACTGGAAAAAACTAATCCCCACACCTCCTGTGTGATACTAGTTGGTTTTGATAGAGTCGATTCTCATTTAACCGTAGATTTCTTCTCGAGACCCTGTCGGTTAGCGACTTGAAGACTTCATTGGGATTGTAAAGCTATACGAAACTAATTCTCTTGTAGTTGAGCGATCTAATCTTGCCATTTTCTATCGTACGAGTTCAATTGAATAATTGGCTTGAGATTATATCTCCGATATGGAAAGATAAAAAGTAATCACAACCATCTTCATCTCATCGTTTGTGATTCCGCAATATCTAGTTTCTATACCATATGATTTAGATTATTGTGAGGTGATCAATAATTCTAGGTTGTTCTTAAGGAAACTAAGTCCGGGTTATTGATTGGTTCCTTTTTACCTTGATTTTATCAAATGACGGAACAAAACTTGTAGGTTTATCTATGGGAGACAGATTTATCTATTATCGTAGACTTTTTTGTGTGATACAGATTTGTTTATTCAAGTCTTCGACTTTGGGTGGTAGCAACTCTTGGTTGTGGGTGAGATCAGCTAAGGGAATCAAGTGTGTAGTATCATTCTGGGATCAGATACGTAAGAAGCATAACGGTACCTTGAATTAGTGTGATATTGATTAGGGTTCAACTACAGTCCAGACCGAAGTTAGTTTGTAGTAGGCTAGTGTCTGTGGCGGCTTAATACAATGTGTTGTTCAATATGGACTAGGTCCCGGGGGTTTTCTGCATTTGCGGTTTCCTCGTTAACAAAATTTTTGGTGTCTGTCTTATTTTTATTCCGCATTATATTTTATTATATAATTGAAATATCACATGTTGTGCATTGTATCGATCAATTATGAAATCCAACCTTTAGTTGTTGATTGGAAATTGATTGATCCTTGTATATTGGTTTTTGATACCATCCAAGTTTATATCCCTTGTATTTGATAAAAACTCGCAGATTTCTATTTGCTTGAGTATAGATCAAATCGAGAGATAGAGATATTAACTCCTTGATATACTTTTTATTAAGATTGAGTCTGACTATCTAGTTGATTCTCTTAAAATTATATTAGAGTTAGTCCATACAGATTGCTAATCGAAATATTGGGTAAGGTTGTTAGACCTCCGCTTTTTCAATTGGTATCATAGCAGGCAAACACGCTAAGTCCTCATATGTCTGTATTCGTAGCGATCTGGTTATGGATGATAATATCTCACATGACGCATCACCAGTTCAGAAACGCTCAGAGATGGATCAAAGCTGTATCTCTTCAGAGAAACGTTGTGTTTCTTCTTCACTTTCAGAAACCGTGAGCAACTGGGAATCTCGCCTAGATGAATATTTGAACGAACTTTAAGATGAAAGTGACTTTGAATAAGAAATCAATATTGATGAAGAGGTATCAAAATATATTAAGCTTTTTATTACCATCTACAGAAAAAGAAGCCAACGTCCTATCTGGATAAGTTTTTGACCCCGCTCTGTCGAGAAAACAAAAGGTTGAAAAAACTCTTTAAGGGTTATGATAGGGGATATAGTCTACTGAAATCACCTGTTAAAGATCGTGAAGAAGATGTACTTTCAAAAAATTCTGAATGTGAAAATCTTCGTCGTAATCTTTTCTTAAGAAAAATTACGGAATCTGAAGCAAGGTGCGACTCTCAACAAGACTGTTTCAATGACAGGGAAAGTGTTTTTCTGTCCAAAGAAAAATAATTATAGGCTGATTTAGCTACTGCTCTTGATAAAATCAAAGTGTTGGAAGATGACTGGAAAAGGTTCAATAATAGTTCAAGCAAATTAACCACTATGCTAGGAGCAAGTAAAAATCATCGTGATACATGAGGATTGGGCTATAAAGGAATATATGCTCCAAGTATTAGCAAAGAGGTGAAATTTGTCAAGGCTAGTGATTCTTCTCTACAAAATATTTCCACTAATGCCAAAAGTGAAATACCTTCTCCAGAAGTTAAGGTTCGAAAGAGAAAAGTATATCAACCTCCAAAGTCATCATACACGGATCGAGGTAAGAACATTCCTCATGTTTGCCACTATTGTGTAAATAAAGGTCACCTGGAAAGGAGATGTCGTTTCCGTATAAGGAATGAGAAACTTCATGATGTTCTTGTTTGGGCATCACAAGAAGTTGTGAAACAAAGATCATATGTTATGACTAATCCCCTTAACATTACAGGTTGTAATTTCCCAACATTTAGGCAAAGGAATCAGTGTTATGATAAATCTAGATTTTCCTATAAATGTCATACGAATCCTTTTCACAATCGTAATGGTTATCAAAAGGGAATCAAGTGTGTAGTATCTTGCTGGGATCAGAGACGTAAGTAGCGCAACTGTACCTTGAATCAGTGTGATATTAATTAAGGTTCAACTACAGTCCAGACCGAAGTTAGTTTGTAGTAGGATAGTATATGTAGCGGCTTAATACAGTGTGGTGTTCAATCTGGATTAGGTCCCGGGGTTTTTCTGCATTTGCGGTTTCCCCGTTAACAAAAATTCTGGTGTCTGTGTTATTTCTAATCCGCATTATATTTTTTTATATAATTAAAATATCACAGGTTGTGCGTTGTATCGATCAATTGTGAAATCCAACCTTTGGTCGTTGACTGGAAATTGATTGATCCTTGGATATTGGTTTTTGATACCATCCAAGTTTATATCTCTTGTATTTGATAAAGACTCGCAGATTTCTATTTGCTTGAGTATATATCAAATCGAGAGATAGATATATTAACTCCTTGATATACTTTTTATTAAGATTGGGTCTGACTGTCTAGTTGATTCTCTTAAAAGTATATTAGAGTTACTCCATACAGATTGCTAATCGAAATATTGGGTGAGGTTGTTAGACCCCCGCTTTTTCATCAAGAATGGGCTATTTTTTTTGTACGAAATACTTTGGATGAATCCTCCATGCCTTTGCTTTTGGACTTAGATCTCAGTGGTTATACGAAGAATGATCGTCTTCGATGGTCCAATAACGAAGATTGGATGATGCATCCTCTCGATGTTGAAGGTCCCTATGTGTGGGGCATTTAGCTTGATAGAAGTGTTCGTACCGGTCTAGAGCCTGATCACAGTCACTTTGCTGCTTACGAGCCTTGGAGACTTAAATGGACTGAAATGCCTCTTGGGGTAATTTTCGCCCTGTCTAACTTATTTTGTTTCGTTATGACTCCAATTCAGACCATGCTTTTGTTGCCTTAGTATCCCAATCCGGCTTCTTGTTTAATCAAGGCTCGTCCCAAGAAGCGTGAACGTTCCTCCGAATCTCCTACTTCTGATCAGGTATCTTGGCTGACCTTTTCTCGTGGTTCATTTTATTTTTATTTCCGGGTTCTTTTCTAACTCTGTATCTCGCAGAGTGATCCTACTAATCCTCCAATTGCTTCTGGTCCTCCGATACGTACTCATAGGATGTTGAATCTGGCCGAGCTACTAGAGTTAAGGATTCCACAGTAGCTTCGATCCAACCAACTCCGTCTCCTAAGAAGCAGCCAACAAAATCACATAAAGATGTTATTTCCTCTGAGTCTTCTGATCATGCTGCGAAGAACGTAAATTCGTCTTTTTCTACTCCCCCAGTTATTGAGGTGGAGTAATCTCCTGAGAAGTTTCACAAAGAAACTCGTACTAGAGACCCGAAGAAGATGAGCAAACACAAGCGAAAGCTCTACGAAGTAGATGATCCCGTGTATATTACTGATCTTGATTTTTTGAAGGACATCTATGCCTCAACTCAACAGAACGAGGCCATCAAATCCCCCTCCCTGGAGTCTTTGCTTTCATTTTACACTGATACTTTCATGTCTTGTGACCAATCTGTCATAAAGGATGCTTCGTTAGCTCTGTCTCTTAGCCATCATGCTGCCTTGACGTCTTTGGTAAATTTTAATCATTTCCCCTTTATTTTTCTTGTAGAATTCTATCTCATTTTCCTTCAATTTTTTTGCAGGAGTTCAATCGCCAGTTTGCTAATCTCGGGGAGACTAGAGCGTCTCGTGAGAGGCTCAAGGGTGCTAAAGCTCGCATTCAGGAGTTGGAAAAAAAGCTTGTTGAAGAGGAGAACTACGTAAATAAGCTGGAGCAGAAAACTGGTGAACTTCATGGTGAGTCTCTTTTCTTTTATGTGCTCATCCTTTGCCTTAGCCTCCTTTCGTATTATTCTTATTTTATTTTTCGTCAAGCTCGTTGTCTGAAACGTCAATGGGATTCTGCCGAAGCAAAAGAATTGGTTGAAGTTATTCGTGTAGAGAATCTGAATCTCATTACTCATGTTGATATCTATGGTACTGAAAATGAAATTTTAATGGAGAAATTAGAAACCCTTCACACATAGGTCGATCTCCTGACTATAGAGTGTGCGAATACTGAGGAGTTGAGTCTTCATCTTCATGAAGATAATGAAAGATTGAAACTTGAACTCAGACGGGCTGGAAATTCTCTTACGACCTTAAGGAATCTTCATTCTTCGTCTGAAGGTTTGATTGCTCGATTGAGGGAAGACAAGGTTAGGATAATAAAAAAAAAGGATATAACTGAGGCTGATCTTCGCAAGTCCCATAATGAAGTAACTGACCTGAAAACTGAAAATCATCGTTTGTAAGGAGGAATCGAATTTCTTCTTCTTCGTCTGGAGAAACTCCAATGCAAGAGACCTGCCAGTTCTTCTTTGAATGAAAAATAGACTGAATCCCGCAAGAATAAAAGATCGATTGTTATACGTACTGATGAAGATAATTCCATGTATAGTCACAATATAGGAAGGGACATCTCTTATCATGAGTTATGTTCTCAACTCGAAGCGGAGAATTATGATGCTACGAGATTAGACAGTTTTAATATGGGTATTCAACAAACAGAAAATTATACCCTACTTCAAAAGGAAGGTAGTTATCGATGTGAGGGTAAAATACCCGATAGCCACGTGTCAACATCTCAAGGGATGATTTCATGATAAGATGATAAGGTAGGAGCACCGAATCATACTCTATAAAGTTGATCTCGTCTGAATCGAGACGCCTTCCACGAACGTCCCATAAATGACGCGTGTGAGGAGTGGTCTAATCGATTCAGTCAGTCAAGTCAAAAAAGTAGCACCGTATTTAATGAAGGATCATAAGAGGCGAGGGCGAGTCTATGTCACATAAGAGGGATCGGATGACTTAAACTATAACTCATAGATGAAGAAGCATGAGGGTCTCCAGAGAAGAGTTTCACGATGATGAACAGGGCAAGAAAACTTGGGAGGAGAACCCAGCATACCATCATGAGGGATAGTATAGAACCAGCCCGAAGCAATGAAAACGACGAATGATGGCTCCACAAGCTCGACGAGGCCTGACCTTCACGAGTTTGTTTTGTCTACAAATACCAGTCCATGTAACAGGAGATGGACATGTTAGCTAGTGTATTTTTAGAAGGTCTTTCTATAGAGAATTCCTGAGAGAGATCTAGAGAGAGAAAGGGTGGGAGATCTTAGTGAGATTTGTAGCTGTTTTAAGGGTAAGACCTTATGATTAATAAATAAAACATCTTATTTCCCGTGGACGCAGGTCTTCATGGCCGAACCACGTTGTATTCTTGTGTCAATCTTTACTTTCATGTTCTTTACATCTTGTTTATCTTCTTATATTGAATGTTGGATAGATTATAGCCTTTAGATATATATTGATGTAGTCATCAGAAAAGATGCAACTACATTTTGGCGTTAGAAACATGGAGGTATGAAGATATAATCTACCTCCCTAATAACAGCTCTATATCGTTTTCATAATCTCTGTAAGAGAAGTGGATTTCATACCACTGTGTAGTATTATGTTAAGATGCATGATTAGATCTCGGAATCAACACAGTCTTTACGATCTGTAAAGTCTATAAGACCCTCAAAATCAAAAGATCTACTGATTTTTTGATTGTTTCTTACTATTTTTTATTTTTTCAATATTTTCTCTATCTTCCTCAAGATGCTCAGGAGAGTAGAAGATCTGGGTGAAAATGAGGTTTTCAAAACTTCGGAACCTGAACGATCTCATCCGTGAAAGGGCTGGGAAGAGTTTAATCAGTAAACTTTATAAATAGAATATCATCATATGGAAATTGAAAAGGTAAACTGTTCATAATGTTCTTCATCTTCTAAGAAAACTCAAGATAACTCACAATCTTCTTCTTAGAAATCTAACTCTAAGTCAAAGGTAAGGGTTAATGAGTACATAATCACTCATCAACCTCAAAGTTTGATCAAAATCAAAAGCTCAAAGATGATGGGAAATATTTCCTAAAATGGAAAGATATGTTTCATCATCATGATCTGATTTTTCCAAGAAAAGGCATGACATATGGAGAGAGGTACTTTTTTCTTGAGAAGAGAAACCGACGAAACACCTTTTTTCCATCACTGAAACCTTATGCACGAAGGGAATGTTTTCACATTTTCACATGTCTCCAAAATTTACTTCAAAGTATTCATTACTTATTTGTCCAGTCTGAGCCATGACTTAATAATTACACATGACCTGCAAAATTAGGGTCCCAATTTTCTGAAAGAAAAGACAAATTGAGTATTATTGCATACACCACAGGTAAGGCAATGGTGACGAGACGATCTGCTTGCACGAGCCAAGGAGAAAACGGTGGAGCCCAGCCAAAGGGGTTAGACGAGATGGAACTCGGTGAAACTATGCACAACGGTGCACTCCCAGGAGAGGGACAACCTGATAACCAATATTGGGAAGGGTTAATTGATAACTCTAGATCTGATGGAGACGAAAATCCCTTCGAGGGACAAGATGATATTCATTTAACTCAAATAGAAGGGTTGGATCGTTTTCCAAGGCAAATAGTAAACAATGAGCCCGAGAAAAACAATAATTCTGGCTCGGACGATACCAATGATACAATCGCAGCCATCCTAAAAGCCCAAGAAGCACAGGATGAGAGAATGAGAAAGTTGGAGAGACGTAATAGGATGCTAGAATGGAGAAACCGGATATTGAAGCGAAAATCTCATAAGAAGGCGCCCAGCATCACAGTCGATGAGACCCTCAAGGAGGATAATCCCTTAGAAAATTTGCAAGATAACGAACGAGTCAATTTCCCTGACACGTCAAACGAGGAAACAGCGAATCACTTTCCCAAGGGAAGTAGAGGAGCCTTAAACCATGAGGAGAGCCCATCCGAGGGATCATCTGATGTTGATCCAAAGAACAGGCGAGATCTGAACAAAGAAAACGGAGTAAAAAATAACTGTGAGGCCGAGAATATTGTAGTCACTAACCCTAAGCGAGGGGAGACTTCAAAGTCTATTCGTTCTAAGATAGTTTCCCACGACGAACAATCAAACGATGATTTAGGGCAATCAAGATATCGCTGGCCAGAAACCTCTTTCTCGCCCGAGAGGGCATAAGGAAGAAAGAAGAAGGCCGAAAGAAGGCTTATAAACGATAAGTTGCAAGCCCGACTCTGCCAACTCGAAGCAATGTGCAGAGAATTCACCGAGAGGCAAGATAATAAAAAGATGAGGAGTTAATGAAAAAGGCAAGGAAATCCCCCTTGGAAGTACACCTATTGGCCCAACCCTTTCTGAGGAAGTGCTTTCTCACGACGTTCGCAAATCCCTTCGATGGGATGGGAGATTCCATTGAGCATCTCAGATCATATCGTATGAACTAACTCAGTGGAGCCACTACGATGTGGTTATGTGCAGACTTTTCCCGGCTAGTCTAAAAGACGAATCCTTAATGTGGTTCAATAAGTTACCGAAAGAGTCGGCCAGGTCCTTTGCTTACCTATCCGAATTATTCATGGAGACGTACATACACAACAGTAGATCCAAACCAGAAATATCCATGTTGTTTCAACTAGCCCGGGGACCAAATGAGTCACTCCGATCACTAGTGACACGATGGAGGAAACTGTGTGCTGAGATCGAAAGGGAACCAGAGGCCTATGCGATCTTAAGCTTCAAAAACAGTCTGAGAAAAACAGACCCAATATTTGTCCGCATGTATGAAACCATGCCGCCAAACCTGGGCAAATTAATGGAGATCCAAGAGAATTACATAGCCCTAGAAGAACTTCAAGATGACATTTATGACATATTGGTGAAAAGAACCTTCAGATGAGAAAATGTAGTAGAGCCACAGAACAGCGGATCCACCCAATTCGATAAACATTGGAGTGGAGGATGGAAAGGGAGAGACCAAGCCCGAAATAAGAAATAAAAATTTGTAGACCCTGTCTACACGAAGCTAAACACTCCCATATCCGAGATCCTTAATAAGATCGATGGGAAGTACAAAATAACTTATCCTTGGAACAGGGGACATTAGCCAGGGCGAGATAAGAACCGCACTGACTTATGCGAGTTCCATCAATTTCTCCGTCATACCACAGACTATTGCAGAGATTTGAAGAAAATGGTGCAAGATATGATAGATGAAGGTAAACTTTAGGAGTACGTCGCGCAACCAGCGACTCATCCCGCCACAGGGGAACCTGTTTATCGTGTACAAATACCATGTGAGGCGCAATATCTGGGGTACAACATGATATCGCACTCAGCCAATACAACTCCCATACCCGAAGGATGTATTACAGGGAGAATCCACAAGAGAGATTTGAAAGGCGATGAAGTCTTCAGCATAATAAAAGAACCTTTTATGGAGGACTAGATGAAGATACATATTACCTTCTCAACTTCGGATGCACCTGATGAAGGGAGCAACCACAATGACCCAGTGGTGGTAATGATGGCCATCGCGCTTCTGAAAAAGAGGGGGTCTAATAACCTCACCCAATATTTTGATTAGCAATATGTATGGATAAATCCGAGTTGTTTTTCTAGAGAATCAACTAGACTCAATCAATAGAAAATACTAAAGGAGTTATTATCTCAATCTCTCAATTTGATTTACTCAAGCAAATGTGACTCGCGAGTCTAATAAAAGAGAGATAACTTGGATGGTACGAAATACCAATATCCAAGTGTCAATCAATTTAAATAAACAACCAATAAGGTCGGATATTCTAATTGATTGAACAACGCACAACCTGTATTATTTCAATTATATAACAAAATATAATACGGAAAAAAAAATAACCGGACACCAGAATTTTGTTAACGAGGAAACCGCAAATGCAGAAAAACCCTGGGACCTAGTCCAGATTAAACATACACTGTATTAATCCGCTACAGACACTAGCCTACTCCAAATTTCTGGACTGTAGTTGAACCCCAATCAATCTCACACTGATCTAAGGTACAATTATGCTACTATGCCTCTGATCCCAGCAGGATATTTCTCACTTGATTCCCTTAGCTAATCTTTCCCACAATCAAGAGTTGCTACGACCCAAAGTCGAAGACTTTAGCAAACAAATATGTCTCACACAGAAAATTCTACAAGATAGATAAATTCGTCTCCCACGCATAAACCTATGAGTTTTGTTCCGTCTTTTGATAAATCAAGGTGAACATGAACCAATCAATAAAACCAGACTTATATTCCCAAAGAACAGCTTAGTTTTATTAATCACCTCACAATAGTCTTAATCGACGCAGCGAAAAAAGATATTGTGGAATCACAAATGATGAAATGAAGATGTTTGTGACTACTTTTATATCTTGCCTATCGGAGATAGAAATCTCAAGCCAATTATTACAATTGTACTTGTATGATAGAAAAAGAAAGATCAGATCACACAACTTCAAGAAAAATAGTATCGGTCTGGCTTCACAATCCCAATGAAGTCTTTAAGTCGTTAACCAGGTTTTAGAAGAAGAAAACCAAAGGTTAAAGGAGAATCGACTCTAGCTTAGCAAACTAGTATCACACAGAATGTGTGGGGATTAGGTTTCCCAGTTGCTAGAGTTCTCCCTTATATAGTCTTTCAAATCAGGGTTTGCAATCAAGGTTAGCCTAGTAACAAAATATTCAATATTCACCGTTAGATGAAAACCTTATTAGATACAAGCTAATATCTCTCTACCGTTATATCGAAAACTTAGCTTCCCATACACACATGTACTTGAAGATTTTGGGTTTGTGTAATCGTACCCAAACGTGTACAATAGTTGGTTTAATATTAGTCAACCAAATGGTTATCCAAATGATAACTTTCATATCAACCATATTCTTCTTCACCATAACTAGTCTGAATGACTCAAATGAACTAGTTAGAGAGTTGTTCAAATGCTATGAGATCTTATGTACTACACAAGACACAATTGAAGCAAAAACGATGTGATTCTCTCGAGTCAATTCATGAACTATAAATCCACGGTTTGCAATAGCATTCCTTAGATAATTTAGATAAGTTCACGAACATCGTTTTTAGACATAACCACTCAAGTTCGCGGACTGGGTTCGCGGACTCAAGTTAACCGGTTGGAATTAAAAAACTCCAGCATAAATTCTCGGGTTCGAGAACTTCCGTCAGTTCGCGGACTAAAACTGAGCTACAACTCCAACAAAAATTATCGGGTTCTAGAACTACGCACGTTCGCGGACTGGGTTGACTGTTCAAGTTCCGGTTTTCACTTGATCAACAAAGTTTGCAAACTTCGGTTCAAGTGCTAAGGACTTATACATATATGCGTTACCACAACAATGTTTATATCATCTAGTGGTTATATTGTCTAAACTCTCATTTTAACCATTGAAACATTCTCAGAGGACGTCATGTAGTTGTTATTCACAAACTAGTTTTCATTAGAGCAATTTTCAAAGTTATTGAAACATAACATGACTTTCATCACTAGGAAAAGATGAACTTGGCTAAATAAAAAGCTTTACCAACACATATTTCGAGAAATAGATGAGCGAGATATACTCAGCTCGAAATGTCACATGTGTATATTCGTAGTCTATATAGTAATACGACTTTTGTCTCAAGATAGGAGATAGAGTAGATAGACTTTTGAGTGATAGATAAGTTCAAGTCTCCACATAACTTTTAGCGATAAAGATCCACTAGTTCCTTGTGTAGTCCTTCGTCTTGTATGATGATTTCCATGAAGTTCTTGAGCTCAACTACACTTTCTATCCTAGTTCGAGACCTTAGCTCTAGTAGACTAGAAATCAAGACTTTATAGTTTTGATCACTAACATTGACAAACATGATTGAGATAGCAACGCATGTGAGTTCGACTGAGCAATGCTCAAACAATCTCCCCCTTTGTCAATTTTAGTGGAAAAACTATTAATACATATGGAATACAAAAAATATATAAATAAACTTTGTAGCTTCTATTCCACATGTCTAATCTTCAACAATACTCGAAATCTTCGTCACTTCCAAGTAGTCCAATGATCCCAAAGGTTGTAAGTTTAGCATCATCGTTGTTGAAAATCCGTAGCTATAACAATGAGAAAAGCATCGTTCTCAATCATTGTTATACAGTGTAATATTATTATTACACAGCGTCAAAGTCCAATTGCATCACAACTTCAACAACAATACAATGGTGATACTTCACTCCCCCTTATACTCCATCTCACATGGAAACCACTCCCCCTTACATAATGATCCGAAAACAATTTGTATTTATAGTTTGAACTACATATTAATTCTCCCCCTTTTTGTCAATAAAATTGGCAAAGGTACAAGAACGGGATCCTAATGAAATTTCCGTAAGAGAAATTTCATGACCAAAGGTAAATGTGTATCATCTTGTTTAGATGAAATCATAAAGCCGAAGCTAAATGCATTCATCAAGGAGTTTATAAAGACGCTAGATAACCCCTCTAACATTCCACAGCCACACTCCCCACAAAGATTTGATTATTAAGCACAAACTCAAAATAACTCTCCCCCATAATATGTCTTTCCCTAAGGAACAACAAGAGCGACCTTAATTTCAAAAAGGAAAGAAGGATTTTTCTTTAGACTTAACAAATTACATACAAGTATGAATTTGGAATCCAACAAGAAATATTCAATCAAATTAACCAAAGCGAACCAACATTAATTTGACTAAATATGCTCAACACAAGTAAACTTATGGAGACTTAATAAATAAATTATATTAATCACAAGAAAACTTGAAAATAAACTAATTTCCATACGCAACCAAACTAAATACAAGAGTAATCAATTTAATTGGACACACTCGACATAAGAACTTATATGGAGCAATGACTAAGTTAATAACGAATAACCAACTAAGTCGAAGAGATGCTCAACATAAGAAAACTTACAAAGTGATGACTAAATAACCACACAAGATGATTGATTTAGTCCAATCATGTTCAACATAAAGTACCTTATGGAACAACAACTAATCTAATCACAAAGCAATCAACTTTTGTTGTTTTAGTGCTCAACATAAGACTCTTCATGTAATAACACAGTATTTACACAAAAATTTGTGGATCGGAGAATCTACCTTATACCGTGGAATAAACAAGGATTCATTCTATGTTTCCATCACCATTTGCATAATGACACACAATAGATATAATCCTTTAATCACGAAATATTTTAACCTATCTTACATCAATAATTGACAATATATTGTGTTTGTCAAAAGTATATTCATTCTTTTATCAATATTTGCATATCAATTTATGAACGACTTTACTTTTGACAAAATATGGGACAATCAAGTTCACGGATGTAAACACACATATTCCATCAAAATATTGCAATATATAAAACCATAAAGATTAATACTGCAGCCATCATCTCCCAAACAAGTTTAGAATTTAAGCCAATAAATCTAAAAACAAGAAGATGAAAAAACCATTGGAGATAGCTATGTCTAATCACAATAATGGCTATTCCAAAGCACAAGTTATTATTCTAAACAAAAGAAAAACAATAGAAGATTTACTAGACATTAAGACCTTTGAAGAAATCATTATCGTCCCCGAACTCCTTGTCGTCAACATCCATGGGAACATAAGTTTCATTAAGAAAGAAGTTTATATCGATGAACCTTCTTGGTTGCTGTTGTCGAACCAGGGCCTTCTGAATCTCATGAGTCTTATATACAAAATCCTTTATTTGCTCCTTTCGCAGCTCCTTCAACACTTCAAGAACATCAGAAAACTTCTGAGAATTTGAAGGAACAGATCTTGGCTTCCTCATATTCCTTCTTTTTCTTTTCAAGGTTGGAGGAAATGGAGATTTTTCTTTTTCCTTTATGATTGATGGCTTAACAATCACATTACCTTATTTTTTATCAGAAGACATCATTCTTGGAGCGTCCATAAGTGTATGGGTTTGTGAGAGGAATTCTCAATTATCTCAACAAGTAGTTTTAAGATAAAGAGAGGTTTTAGAGAAGGAAAAGGAATGTAGGGTTCGAAACCTAAAACAGGTTCATGGATGATCAACTATTATCCCTATAAAGATTATAATTGTCGATAGTACCCTTTCTTCTGTTTGATAGACAAAAGGAAAATACTTCTAAGAAAAGAGAAAAAAAACTTTTCCTAATGCCCGCGAGGTACAAAATCATTGTCTCTTTTGATCAAGCACATGAGACAAGATTTTAAGAACAACACAATCAAGTTGCGTTGTGATGAACTACAATTTTTCCACCAATTTCCTCTTGTGGAAATTCCACAGACTTCTGTCTATCAAAACGGTTTGAGAATAATTTCTTTTCAAATGGTCTTGGTTTTTCCTTGGAAACTAACTTCTTAGACGAAGACAAAATCTTACTTACCTCTGCGGTCTTCTCAGCAAGTTTAAGCATTCTTGCTAGATGATTTGCTCTTCGTTGAAGTTTGTTGACGTGTCTTTGCTTGTGTTTGAACTTGTAACACTTAGAGAGTTCATGAACTTTTAATGAACAATACGAACACGTCACACTTGGATAGTAATCATACTTCTGAATTGTGTACGCATCTAGGCACATAGTGGATCCTGAAACATTAAACAAAGTTTCTAAGAAAATGGTCAACGTTTTCTTCCAGAATGGTTGGATTATCTTTTGAAAGAATATCAAAATTGATATGTGTATTGCTACAATTATAGCAGAAATTCTCGGGTTCGAGAACTTCCGTCAGTTCACAGACTAATTTCGAGGACTGAAACTGAGCTACAACTCTAGCAGAAATTCTCGGGTTTGAACTACGTACGTTCGCGAACTGGGTTGACTTCTCAAGTTCCGGCTTTCACTTGATCAACAAAGTTCGCAAACTTAGGTTCAAGTGCTAAGGACTTATACATATATGTTTTACCACAACAATGTTTATATCCCCAGTGGTTATATTGTCTAAACTCTCATTTCAACTATTGAAACATTCTCAGAGGACGTCATATAGTCGTTATTCACAAACTAGTTTTCGTCAGAGCAATTTCCAAAGTGATTGAAATATAACATGACTTTCTTCACTAGGCAAAGATGAACTTGGATAAAGAGAAATCTATACCAACAAACATTTCTAGAAATAGATGAGCGAGATATACTCAGCTAGAAATGTCACATGTGTATATTCTTAGTCTATATAGTAATACGACTTTTGTATCAAGATAGGAGATAGAGTAGATAGACTTTTGAGTGATAGATAAGTTCAAGTATCCACATAACTTTTAGTCGATGAAGATCCACTGGTTCCTTGAGTAGTCATTCGTCTTGTATGATGATTTCCATGGAGTTCTTGAGCTCAACTACACTTTCCATCCTAGTCCGAGACCTTAGCTATGGTAGACTAGAAATCAAGACTTTATAGTTTTGATCACTAACATTGACAAACATGTTTGATATATCAACGCATACGAGTTCCACCGAGCAATGCTCTAACAACTTCTCGAACACAAGTGTGAGGAAGAAACACCCAAGGCGCTGCCATGGGCAATGCCCAAGATACTAATAGATGGGGGAAGCTTTGTTGAAATCTTGTTTTACGAAATATTCAAACAAATAGGCCTCAGATATGAGTGCTTGACTCCTTCCACCTATAATATATTCGGCTTAAACGGTTCATCGACCCGACCGAGGGGTGAAATCGCGTTAGAGATCCGAGTAGGAAAAATCCTCACTCTAACCACTTTCTGTGTGGTGGACGTAGTTTCGCCTTACACAGCTATCATCGGGCGATCTTGGATCCACAGGATCAAAGTAGTTGCCTCAACTTATCACCAAAGACTAAGGTTCCCAACACCAGACGGAATCATGGAGGTAGTCGGAGACTCAGCAAAACCAAATACTGCTATAACATGGAAGTACATAATGGCAAGAATATAGTTAATTCCCAAAAAGCAAGAAATAAAAGGGCCAAGAATGATATGGACCAGGCGGAAATTTATGCTTATATAGTGACCATAAATGAAGAGAGACGCTTAAACAATATGTTATCCTCGCATGACGCCCGAACATCGGACACACCCACGGAGCCCGTGCAAAACCTACCTGACATATGAAAGCGCCCGATAAATTTCTCAGCCTCAGAACCAACAAAATAGATCAATATAAAAACACCCGAAAACCCGAGTATAATTAAGATAGGGACCCTCCTCGACAAAGAAGAGGAAGAAAAATTAGTAAGAGTACTAAAAGAATATTCTGATGTCTTCGCATGGTGAATGGAAGACATGCCTGGAATAGACCCAGAGGTCTGTTGTCACTAGTGGAAAATCAATTCGAAGCATAAACCGTTGAGGCAAAAGATACGAAATGTGGCGTCAGAGTATCACGAGGAAATTCAAAAATAATTGAGAAATATGGAGACGTCAGGAGTCATCCGATAAGTACAATATCCGACATGGATTTCCAACATGGTAATAGTACCAAAGAAAAATGGAGGAGTACGAATTTGCATTGATTTCAGTGATCTAAATAAATCATGTCCAAAGGACAGCTTCCCACTCCCCAATATAGATTAACTCGTAGAAGAAACATTAGGCTACGGACTACTATCCCTGATGGACGGATACTATGGGTATAACCAGATTCCCCTCTACGAGGAAGATCAAGAACATACTACTTTCTTCACTCCCCGAGGACTATATTGTTATACTAAAATTCCATTCGGACTAAAGAATGCAGGGGAAACATACCAGAGGATGGTAGAAAAAATGTTTGACCCGTGGATACATAAGACCCTCTAGGTATACGTAGATGACATGCTCGTCAAAAGTAACCTCCCACGAGATCATGCAAGCGATATAAAGGAAATTTTCGAACAAATGAGGCGATTCTATATGAAAATTAACCCGGAGAAATGTGCATACGATGTTACCTTGGGAAAGTTCTTAAGATATCTTGTCACTAAGAAAGGTATCATGGTGGATCCTGACAAAGTAAAGTACATACTCGAAATGCCCTCACCTGCTACATTCAAGGACGTGCAGAGATTAAATGGTCATCTAGAAGCCTTGGGGAGGTTCATAGCTAGATCATCTGACAAATGCAAAGATTTTTTTCAGCACTTTGAAGAAAGGTAAAAAATTCTGATGGAGCAGCGAATGCGAGAGATATTTCCAACAGATAAAAGAGCATTTAGCTACCCTGCCGATTCTTCAAAAACCTAGCCCAAGTGAAAACCTATACATTTACCTGTCAGCTACTAATACCTCGATCAGTGCGATATTAACTCGCATAGACAAGGAAATAAAAAAGCCTATCTATTTTATAAGCAAGACTCTGACATCAGCTGAGAAGAACAATTCTAAGATTTAAAAGATCGTGTTGTCCTTGGTCTACGCGACACAAAAATTGCGAACGTATTTTCATGCCTACACAGTCAAAGTAATCACAAAAGCTCCAATAGAACCTGTTTTGGACCATGTCGACAGAGCAGGAAGAATCTCCAAATTGGGGGCACAAATAAAACAATTCGGGGTGAAATACCAAGCTCAGACTACCATTAAAACCCAAGTTGTGGCAGACTTCTTAGTTGATTTCCCACTAGACGATACCGATGACATCGAGGAGATCCCAGGAATGGAGAACGAGTTGGAAGACCCACCCGAGCTACTCCACTATAAAAATCCCAGATGATGGGAAGTATTTATAGATCGATCATGTAATACGGAAGGATCCGGCATCGGAATGGTCTTTACGACTCCGAGTGGCCGCAGGATCATCTACATCCTAAGGCTAGAATTCCCCGCTACTAACAACATAATCGAATATGAGGCTGTAATACATGCCCTACGAATAATAATCGAACTAGGCATCGACAACGTGAGACTCAAAAGCGATTCATAGCTCGTGGTATGACAAATAGACGGAGCGTACCAAGCTTCCGATGCATGCTTGCAGCGATACCTCCATCTCGCCAAGCATTACATTAAACAAATACCTAACATCACCTTCAGACATATGAATAGACATAACAATAGGCATGCTGACGCCTTAGCCTTTATCGCCTCTATGACAACAGATCCAGAGGAGACAAACGTAAAAATCGAAAGGGTACTGCTTCCCTCCATACCCATCGAAGGAGACATGGAGATCCTTTATTTGGACAACACATACGAACAAGCTACCTCACCAGAGGCTGATTGTAGAACTCTGATCTTGAAATACTTATCTAATGGCGATCTCCCGAGAGACCAACAGCTCACACACAAAATCATATCCAGATCGGGAAACTACCAACTAGGAGATGGAATACTGTACAAACAGTCGTATCAAGGACCATTGCTCAGATGTCTCTCCTTCATAGAAGGTTAGGAAATATTAAAAGAAATACACCACGGATACGCCGGAAACCATAACGGAGGGAGATCACTAGCCCATAAGGCCAGGCTACAAGGTTACTTTTGGCCTCGCATGAACGAGGACTCCAAACAAATGGAAAAATCATGCCTAGAGTGCCAAAAAATTGGCAAAAGAAGACACACACCATCAATAGATTTGAAATATGTTTTCATCCCTTGGCCATTCGCCAAATGGGGGGTCGACATTGTCGGACCTCTACGAGATGGTACAGGGAAATGAAAATATCTCATAGTGGCTACCGATTACTTTACCAAATGGTTTGAAGCCTCTGCCTTGAGGCACATTAGAGACCGCGACGTCTTTAAATTCCTTTTCGAGCACATCATATGTCACTTTGTATTCCAGCTGCCATCGTGTTGGACAATGGGGGACAAATCCGAGGGAAAAATATCTACCTCGAGAGTAATGGCCAAGCAGAAGCTACTAATAAAACCATCGCCGACATGCTCAAAAAGAAGCTGCACGGGCATGGAGCTAGATGGTGTGAACAACTCCAGAATATCTTGTGGTCCTACAATACCACACTAAGAGAAGCAACAAGAACGACCCCCTTCGCTCTAACCTTTGGAACAGAAGCAATTATACTTACTGAAGCAATGATCCCGAGGACAAATTCTGAGGCTTGGGAGAAAAACCTCAACTCAGACATGATATTAGCCAAGCTAGACGACCTCGAGGAAAACCGAGAAATGGATTTGTACAAGATGGAAAAATACCATCGAAGATTGGCCCGAGAATACAAAAAACGTGTCAATCTGAGACACTTTAACATAGGCGACAAAGTCTGGTGCAAGATCCCGCCAAACCAGCGTGAATCAGGAAAATTTGCTCCCACCTGGGAAGGATCATTAACTGTCATTTCCAAAGTAGGAGATAGAGCTTATAGATTTGTTAAAACCAATGGAGAGGAGCTAGAACTCCCTTGGAACATTAAATACCTGAAGCCATACAATGCTTAAATAGCTTATCGCTTGGGGGAAAAAAATTATGAAAATGGGATCCAAGTACCTACATATAATAGGTTGTGATACCTTACTGGAATGCACTAAGGGCTTACAACCCTTTTTTGAGAAAAATAAAATTAACCTTTTGTCTGATCATTTTACTTGCTTGTTTTGTTTATTTCCTAGATTTTTTGCTTAATTTTTCTTCTTTTTTTTTTTTTTTTTTTTTTTTGCATTTGCATATATCTCCACTCATCTCATACTTAAATTACAACTAAAGCCCATCAAGATTATGGCATTGTGCTAGCCACACCTTCCATTCCACAACGAATGATGCGGGTACAATACCTAAGCTGCCTAAGACGGGAACAGACCTAAGGCAATGCCATATAGCCAGTAAAGCACGATGAAGCGGGGCACAAACTAATCTACATAACATGGAAACATACCTAGGGTAATTCCATCACGATCTGGAAATCGGATGATGTCTTGTCATAATAGGAGATGCCCTGAATCAAGGTACTAACCTTTGGTTAAGGAAAGAATCACTTGACCGAGGTATCTCCTTTCAAATAATGGTTAATAAATAGGTGACTCAAACAGTTGATCACTTAACCCTGGGGCACGTGTAACCTAAACAGTACATGATTAAAATAAACCCCTAAAAACATCAAAACAAAGGAGAAAATGGAAAAGAACCATATTCATCATCCACCACTGTAAGGATGACTTATCCATTTAAGGAGCTGATCACTCTGAGGATTTGTCACCCACGGATGGACCAACAAAATAAACAAAAAATCCTAAAAATCCATCAACACAAAATCATAGGGCACAAAAAATACAAATCAATATCCAATTCGGAGAGAACTCTCCCTACATATCCAACTCTCCTCGGACACAGTGCGAGGATATGTTACAAAGTTACAAACACGAGGAACATCACGATTGTGCCTCGCCAGGAGCATCCCCCTAGATCCTCGCTCTCGATAGAATAAGCATTAAGACTTCTTAACCAACTCGTGCATGAGAAAAAATGAAGCAAATTCCAAGATCTTCAAACGATCCTTCATTTGACCCGCTCAAGACATGGGATGCTACGACATAAAACATGGGAAATGAATATATATATATATATATATATACATTTAATACATGAACGGTGTTTTATACCTTAGCATCCTCAGCAGCTCGGACGATCCATACCCACCACTCAGGAAGAGGAGAATAGATTGCACAAACAAAAACTGTTAGTGGCAAATCTACATCATAAGTATGAAGTGGTCCCAAGACCAATCACATGAAGAAATACTTCACGAAAAGTGTTTCCAAGCTTGCCAGTAAGAAAAAACACAATAACAAACACGAAATCTTCCAGCAAAAAGCCCAATGCGCTAGCATACAAACCAGGTCTTATAAACCATGGAAGGTTCAATAAAAATAAGAGAAAAGATAGGTCCATCTGAGAAAACATCGGTGATGATCTAGAAATCAGATCAAGGAAAAATAAAACATCAAACAGATGAGAGGGCATACCATCATGTTTAAGAAAATGAGACCAAACAAACATCCAGGAAGGGCGAAAATAAAAAGGCTCACCAGACATTAAAAGTCCTAACGAAGAAGGCTCTAGATTATACAAAGGGGAAATGGAAAATGAAGTCCAATTATCCATCGTAGGAGGATTTTTATAGGAATTAAGATCCTCAAAAAAACAGTCGATGATTATCCAAATAAGTCAAGGAATAGTAAATGATGTTGACCATGGAAGAAAGAGAGATATTTTCCATCTTGTAATAAGCAGCTAACCAGTCGACGCCTCAAATCCAATGGGTAAAAGCGCACTAAAGTGCAAACGTGGCGGAAATCTCGAACGTGGCGAAAAAGATGGGACGGTTACGAAGTTTTCTTCCCATCATGCCCTTGGCAAGTTGCAAAGAAAATGAGCAAAATGTGAGGGTAAAATACCCGATAGCCATGTGTTAACATATCAAGGGATGATTTCATGATGAGATGATAAGGTAGGAGCACCGAATCATACACTATAAAGATGATATCTGAATAGAGACGCCTTCCACGAACGACGCGTGTGAGGAGTGGTCTAATTGATCCAGTCTGTCAAGTCAAAAAAGTAGCACCGTATTTTATAAAGGATTAGAAGAGGCGAGGGCAAGTCTATGTTACAGTAGAGGGATCGGACAACCTATACTCTAACTCGTAGATGAAGCAGCACGAGGGTATCCAGAGAAGAGTTTCACGATGACGAACAGGGAGAGATAACTCGGGAGGAGAACCCAACATACCATCACGAGGGATAGTATAGAACCATACCGAAGCAATGAAGATGACAAATGATGGCACCACAAGCTCGGCGAGGCCTGACCTTCACGGTCTAAAAATATCCATATGGACATGTTGGCTAATGAGATTGCCTTTCACTTTTGCAGCTAGAGAATTCTGAGAGATCTAGATAGATAAATGGTGAGAGATCTTAGTGAGATTTGTATCTTTTTCAAGGGTAAGACCTTATGATTAATAAAGAAAAACATCTTCTTTCCCGTGGACGGGTCTTCAGATTGTGTCAATCTTTACTTTCATGTTATGTAGATGGACGGAGGAGAACCCAACATACCATCACGAGGGATAGTATAGAACCATACCGAAGCAATGAAGATGACAAATGATGGCACCACAAGCTCGGCGAGGCCTGACCTTCACGAGTTTATTTTGTCTAAAAATACCAGTCCATGTATCAGGATATGGACATGTTGGCTAATGTATTTTTAGATTGCCTTTCTACAGAGAATTCCTGAGAGAGATCTAGATAGATAAATGGTGAGAGATCTTAGTGAGATTTGTATCTTTTTCAAGGGTAAGACCTTATGATTAATAAAGAAAAACATCTTCTTTCCCGTGGATGTAGGTCTTCATGGCCGAACCACGTTATATGCTTGTGTCAATCTTTACTTTCATGTTATTTACATCTTGTTTATCTTCTTATCTTGAATGTTAGATAGATTATATCCTTTAGATGTATATGGATGTAGTCATCAGAAAAGATGCAACTATAATCGAATAGCTAGCATTCTTATTTTATTACTCCATTCCTTACTGTTTCTTCATATTTCGTAGAGTTCGAGTGCAACCTGAATAACTAGATCATCCATATTTCTCGGGAGAAAAATGATTTTTCCCAGGACGTCTCAAACCTCAAGAAGGAGATCTCTTATATGAACGAGGATATGAATAATATGGAGAGGGATGCAAAGAAGGTTGGGAAGATGACTCTGCAAAACGCTGAAATTTCTAATCAAAAGATCCTTGATAAATTTTGTGACAAACCCGGGCTAACTCGTGAACCTCTTGAACTTGAAGAGTTTTCTAAAGATGAACCATCTGACGATGAGAAGACTCTATCTGACGAGGAAAAGAATGATGAAGACTACTGCGATGATAGAGAAGCTGAGGACGAAGTTCTGAAAGGCAAAGCTTATGTTCCTACGAGGTCAGCCAATAAACCTTCATCTTCCGCAAATCCTCTCAATTAACCTCAAGGTGTTATCACTTTTGAAGAATAAGAAATTATAGGCGTCGTCCCTCTACAGCAAAAATATCCACTCCATCCCTGATATTCTTTTTAGTTCTTGTAGACTTTCGCTTCGTGATATGCTTACTTAACACTTTACTTTAAACTAGGCGATCCCAAGCTTGGCGGTAGAATATTTCGTATCTCTTTTTGCCTTAAATCATCATGTTTCTTGGTCATTCTTTATCTTTTTTATACACACAAAAACTTCTACCACATGCTTGAGATAATGTAGTTAACATGGTTAGGGTATACATTTCGTATAATCATAACTTATGAACAAGAGTGACTATCATATTAGATTTACTACAACATCTTGTACGTTTGACTTCAAATCTATGCAACATAAAAATTTCTCTTAAAGCTAATACAACATGGCTCATTAATCTTCGCTACTTGTAATTTATAGAGATAAGCTCATTCTCGAAAGCGGAAAATACTAAGCCTATTTCCAGTATATACTTGCCTATATTTGTTGATTTCGAGTGATGAGTATGTCGCGAAGGAAGGTCTCAAATGAATATAAAATTTAAAAGTATATGCTTGCCTCTATTCTTTTGAGGGGTTCCGTAGCATACCTGTGTTTCATTGTACATTACCTATTTTTCCCCAGTCTGAGGTTAACTATCTTCGTTTATTGATTGTTATTAGCGAATAAATCCATGATAATTTCTCTTTCCTAGTTGCATCCTTATTATTGTTTATTTCCTCGTGTCTATAGTTATCCTGCAATATCAGATATCATTTCGTGATAACAATGTGTTATTTTGTAGGAATTTTTCCTCTTCACTTTTGTGATGTTTCTTCTTTGATTATTTTCATTATTTCCTTTTCTTTCTTTGACTATTATAAAGTTTTCTTTTATAAGGTCTTATTGCGCCCCCTAGTTAAGGTCTTATTACTCCTCATCCTATTTTGTAGGACTTATTTTCCCCAGGTTATTCATATTCACGACGAAGTCTTTAGCGCTCATTAACCTTGCGAGTAATAGTCCATTAACCTCGCCTTAGCTACCGTATTGTTACCTAGTCAGGATATCTTACGACAATATGGCATTCCTATCTATTCTTATGAATAGTAGCCCACGATATTGTCGTCTTCATGGTCATGCAAATCCCTAATCTGGAGGGTGTCGTCCCTTTATATTCCTCCCGACTGCCATTTCAAGGAGGTTACCCCTAACATGCATGTTGAGCTCCTCCTATCCAGTTATGCAACAATCAGTTATTTTCGTGACCTCTTATCCCTTCGCCGATATGGCTCATGGTTACGAAGTCACCCCCTAAGTGGGATTTATTTGGGACCGAGTGCATCGTAGCCAGGACTTGCCAAACGGTAGTAGACGGTAATGCTCCAGACGTTCTGAGGACCCATAGATCAAACGAATACGTCGGCGCCTTGGTCATATTTCTGCACCCCTTACCGAAGACCATCATAAAAGGAACCTCGGTGGATAGGTCTTATCATTGCCCCTATTTATCTCTCTGAGGTTTTACTAATATGACATGTGATAGGTATTATGGAGGTGTGCCTCTTGATCTTCGCGAACTAGGGTCACTACAAGAAAATTAAGCTTTAGGGACTACCTGGATTCGGTTGGTACAGGGAAATTTTTAGTGTTTAGAGATCTGTAGCAACCAACATGGTAACAGATAGGCTTTGTGGCTAAAGGATTATTTGCTAGATACCTGTACCAACCATGTCGTTGGAAAAAATATCTTTCAACTACTATGAAGCGACTCAATTTGAGGTTGGCATAAACATTCATTAACCATTATCTCTAGTTGGTAAAGCACATAAATCATTCATCGCTGAAATATTTAACCCACACAAATATAAGTGGCTCAAGACTTAAACATTGTTGATAGAGATGGCCATTATACAACGTTTTCAGCTGCTAAAGGGTTTAACTGGCTTAATCTTAGTTATTGAGAGTGCTGGTGAAGGGTTGGAGCCGTTGTATGTCTCGATTGAGAGTTTCCTTCCACTGAATTTTAGTTACTTAAGGATTTAAGCTTCCGTAATGTTTGTTGGAAGAGAATTTAATCATCTTCTTTGTAGTTGGCTCAAGGGTTATGCCACCACCTTTTTTTCTGGTCAAGGTTTCTAGACACCGGTTTTTTGGTTGCATCAAGTGTTAGCTTTGAGTTGGTAAAAAGTTATAGACATGCTTAATCGGCTGCTTACGGGTTAGATCCATTACAAGACAGTCGGTCAAGGTGCTATTACTGTTTCTCAAAGGCTTGTCCTGTCCACAGATTTGAGTTTCTAGAGAGTATTTTCTCGGGAATATCATGAAAAAATAAACATAAACTTCATTTTGATGATAATATTTAACTCATTTAACATTCAAAATATCCAAAATATATTCAAAACATCAACTACAATATATGGACACTTGCCTACACAAATTCATGGTAAGAGCAGAACATTTCAGTACAGTTGTCTTCCCATGCTGATTTGCATATGTTAAAGAACCAAAAAGCATTAGAAGTTTTTTTTTTTTATCATTTGAGTTATGCTTTAAAGAGATGACTCACATAGACTACGAAATTCAGAATTGGATCTGAAACTGCATTTTGACAAACATTTTGTGTGCAGTTTGCTGGTGATGCAGACATAGAAGAGCTAGTGATTTCTAAGGCTATCCCCTTCCCTGCGACAAATTCAACACAAACCCATGGATTATAATCATTCAGACACACAAAACATTTCAGTTTCTATTAACTGGCTGCAAAATTTCATCTTTCCCTGGTTTCTAAGTCCTTGAATCAATGCAAAACCAACTTATTCTTGGCCATATATAGTTTTAAATCATAACAAGAAGTTGAGATCATAAGATAAAAGGTAATCAAAGTTAAAGACCATCTCAAATAAATTGAAACTGGAGCTGTGACATCAATTTCAACTCTTTAGAATATGGAAGTACCTTGACTAAGCTCATTGATAATTTGTCGAACCTCCTGTCCATATCCACCAAGGAATGCGTATCCAAGACAGTCTACACACACACACAAAATGACCTGTAAGCATTACCAGTATCTTCCTTGGCATAGTTAACAATCACATACGTATCCAAGACAAAGTCGTATACAAAATGGAAGTACGTTCACAAAAACAACATAAATGGAGTTAACCATATATATAGTGAGTAAGTAGTATACCAATCAAATAGAGGAAGTAGAAATATATGAAACCACTCCGATAACTATCAAATAGAGGAAGTAGAAATAAAGAACCCTACTTCTCATACAAAACAGATTTAAGATAGGTAGATAATGTTAGAGAATAATAAAAAATGAAGTATACTCTCATTTGTTTATTCAATCACGATAGGTCATTGGGAGTTAAGAAAAAGTGGAAGAATAGAAAATGTGAGGAAGTGGAATAATTCGACTGAACTGGTATTCAAGTTAAGTGGACTTTACGTGTAATCCACTAGATCTAGAGTTGGGGGACACAACTAGGAGCAACAAGCTGTCGTATATGCACTTGTGACGTTTGTGGGTTACCTGAAATTTTAAAGTGAGTTAGAAATAAAATGAACAGGAAAATGGAGTAGATGGTGTTGCTACTGACGACTTGCTATCCATGAATGTTGTAGGTTCTGTATTCCAAAATTGGTATTGGTTAGTGGCGTACTACATACCAAGACTCACCAGGGGACGCAAAGTTCACTAAAGGTATGCAAACAACAATACCAAACATCCTGGAGACAGGCTAATACATTGCAGGTTGTTATTGTTTGGCTGTATACCAGTGTCAAGTTTCCAATCTCCATCTCATCGGTAGAACTCTCCTGACATGAGAACTGAAACACTAATTAGAAGAAAAAAACCCAAGAAAGAATGTAGAAATACAAGTGATGATTGTGCAGCTACAAGCCTAATTTCAGAATTTGTACCCTGCGAATTCGAGGCAAGGAAACGGAACAAAACAAAGAAAGATTAAGGGAATCCAAAAAAGAAAAGAAACATATATTTGCATACGGACTTACTGCATCGTGAGGGTCTTTAGGTTCCTCATTTCTGGGTTTGTTTGAGCAAATTAAAAGCATTTGACTGAGTTTTCTTCGACAAAGAGATGTGTTAATAACCAAAATGAATCAGTTAGGACTTCAAAAGATTAAATAGACTTAGGCAGCAGACACAAATCATAACAATTCTTATCTTCCTCCAGTCATTTTCCTTGTTGACTACACTCAAACCAAAGCAAAAGCATCTTACCTAATTTCAGCTGGAGCAAGTCACTTGTCAATCAAACGCTGGCTTAATGTTAATGAGCAACAAGCACTGCCTTAAGACTACTAGGGTATCTTGACACAGAAGCAGGAGGCTGATCTTCAGCTTGCTCTCCCCTGCACCTCTGACTGGGAAAGCATCCTAAAAATTTCAAAAACTTATCCAACAGTGAAAACATGTAGTCGCAAAGGACTTTAGGATTCAATGCCAGACAGGCACCCTCCACAGCCTGAAAATGGAATTCGCTATATCAGTATTCATCGTATCAAGTACATAATAGTACAACCAAATTATACGTTCCAAACCAGACATCCTATCACTAAGATTAAAAAAAGAATGCAGAATATTAAATCATCCATATCTTCCTACCTTGCTGAATCCAACAAGCTGTTGTCCCAAGCTCTGCACTGCTTCCTCCAGCACCTATACAAGTTAGTCTGTTAAACATGAGCATTTAGAAGAAGCAGTTAATGATGATTTTTTTTTCTTCTAATCAGTATGGGAAATATCATACTTGACTGCTTCGTATCCAAATGCGCCAGCAGTTTGATCAAGTTTTGGTCGAACCACCCTTTACTTGCCTCAATTGAGCTTTATGTGCTGATAATTATGATTAAGAAAAGAAACAAAATTGTACCTTGTTCAGCAAGTAGAGGTTTACATTCAGCTTTCACTCGATCAAGAAAGCCGAGCAGGTTATCCATACTGTGATTAAAAATCCAACCTTTAATCAGAATACACATAAATTTCTGAAAATTAAACAAAACCCTATAAATAAAAACCTAAATGAGGACTAATTGGACTTGAAATCTCCAAAATTAAAACCCTAGAAATATAAAAACCTAATCAATAGTATTATCTTCTCATCACAAAACTCATCAGAAACTTTTGATTTCCCAAAATCACAGTCAAATACTTTATTATTACAGAAATCAAATCTTAATACACAAATTAAACAGCAAACCCATTAATTCTTCAACATCGTCACCAACACAGCTCTCGATCCATCCTACTTCAGAGATTCTACAGAATCACCAAGAGATCTAACCATCATCAACACTTTAAAAATCAAATTAACTCCAACCCCATCTTAGCAACATTATCACCTCCAATTTATGCTTGATCTTCGTCTTTCAATTTCAGATCTTCGTCTCTATCTCTCTGAGGTTGATTATTCATCATCTAAAAATCAACGATGACAAAACTGACTTAATTGATCGATCATCGATACAGATCTAGTTTAGTTGAGACTGTTGAGTTGAGGAAAATGGAAGGAAATGAAATAAAAGTTTTGTTTCCTTCCTAACTTGGGAAGATAGAACTGAAAAGATAAGGTTAGGTGAGCGAGGAGATAAGAAATACCCTGACCTTTGACCGGTCACCCGGGTAATATGTCAAAATTCACCTGCAACTTGGGTAATGGGTGGACAAATATCTTAAATCACTATATAAGCAGTTTCTTAGAAGGGTTGGCGGGTTAACCCGCGGGTTAGACGGGTCAACCTTACTTTATCCACGGGTCCTAAGAGCATCCGCAGCGGGCGACTAATACCAAAAATATGGGTAGAGAACGAGATGTAGTGGGACGTACTATCGACTAAACGAAGACCATCGACTAAATCTCAGACTATATTTGGTACGCGACTAAGACTAAACCCAAATATAGTCGGGCATTGATATAGTTGACGCCCACCACCAGGTGTACGTAAAGTGTTCGCTTCATATTTTTTTATTTCTTTTGTGTGGGGCGAGGTTTATGCATATTCCCCAAAAAAATTTGTTTATAATCTTTAGAGTGGGGCGGTCATTTATACCACCGCCCCATTTTTTTTTTTATTTTTCATTTTTGGTCATCGGGCGTATGTAAAGTGTTCGCCCCACACCAGGCGTACGTAAAGTGTCCGCCCGACCAAATTTAGTCTTCTTCCCACTATGTCACACACCAGATTAAACCCAAATTTGGTCGTTTTTTTTACTCTTTAAGCTTTAGTTTTAGTCGCACCACTGCAGATGCTCTAAAACCTCAACCCTAGCCCGTCCCTCTTAACTAACAAGCCGGGTTAGGTCCTAATTTCCAGGTCTAGACCGGAGTTTCTCTTTCGTATGAACTAGAGACAAAATATATCAGAATTGAACATCACTTGTTCAAATATTACTAGAGTTAGACCCGAGTTTCTCTTTCGGATGAACTGAGGACGAAATATATCAGAATTGAACATCACATGTTCAAATATTACTAGAGTTAGATCGGAGTTTCTCTTTCGGATGAACTGAGGACGAAATATTTCATAATTGAACATCACATGTTCAAATATTACTAGAGTTAGACCAAAGTTTCTCTTTCGGATGAACTGACCAGAGTTTCAGTGACTAAAAAATAAACTATGACAGGTTACATTGTGAGAAAATCCTGGTTTTGGTGTATTAAAGTAAGGTGATGCATTTATATCATCTAGATGCTCTAGCGATAAACTCGCCAAGACAAATTTTGTTTCAAAAGATGAAACTTTTCAATCGATACGATGCTCTAGCGATAAACTCGCCAAGACGAATTGTATCATCTTTGCGTACTTATTTAATAAACCACGAAACTTGGTAGTTATCATATCCTAGTGGCTGAAAGCTACTAACCATACCAACAAACTAATATCTTGGTACAAGTGTCTACCAAAAGATTGAATTGGTGGCTACACATAGTGTCTTGAATATTTACCTTCTGGCGTACTTTGTAGTTGTCAAACTCTCGTGGCTGAAAGATACTAACAACGCCAATAATTTGATGGTTGGTTGAGGTGTCTACCAACAGGTTATTTAGTGGGTAAGATGAGTGGCAAAAGATATGTACATTTTAGGGTACGATTTGGTTGCCCAAACATGATGGTTGGAGGCTAATAACAACAAATACGATATTTCGGTTATTTAGTTGTTCATGCTAAATCCTTCCACCCACTATCGTTGCTGAAAAACTGGTGGTTAGACATTTTCGCCAACCATAGTTGTATTTAGTTACAAACAATTGTTGCTGAAGAATTCCACCAACTGTAGTTGGTAAGAAAATAGTCGTTTAAGCCAAGTTTTCTTGTAGTGGGTGCACGCCAAAGATTGGGTACCTAGCCTCCCTATGCAGATGTTTTAAAGTTTTTTGAATTTGCGGCACTTATGTTGCCTCCTAATGAGGTCTTACTGTCCTGTTGAAGAGGTCTTATTTTGCCCAATTGATTATTTATTTATTTACTTCATGTTTTCTTCTACTCGTAAATTTGAACTCCATTGTGCCTTTTGCTCGTGAATCATTTGAGAAAAGATATTTCATTAACATTTGATCAATTGACGAGTACACATCTTTGCTCTTTATTCATTTGAAACAAAAACATTTATTTTTACAGATAATACTTTTTGATATAAACTAGGTTCAAAGGGTGATTCATCCTTCTGTCTAGCCTCTGCACTTGGCCATATATTGGGTTACCTTCGTGGTCTTTTCCTTTTCCTTCACAATCCGTTAATTCCTAAGCTCCATTTCCCACCGTACTTTTTACTATGTACGGGCCTTACCATGTCATCTCTAATTTTCCTCCTGACTCCTTTTGATAAGGCGGAATCTCTCTTAGTACCAATTCTCCAGGATCAAAACTTCGTTCTTTTACCCTCTTGTTGTATTCTCGAGATAACCTCCGATGATAATTAGTCATGTGTCGAAGTGCGGTTTCCTGATTTTATTCTAAATCATCCAACTTCGCAAGAATTAAATCTGAATTTAAGTTCTTCTCCCATGTTTCCTTTTTAGTTGTTGGAATAATTACTTCTGTAGGCAGCACTGCTCCGACTCTATAAGTTAAAAAAAAAATGGTGACGCTCCTGTAGCACCTCATAGGGTTTTCCTGTATGACCATAATACATTTGGGATTTGTTCATACCTTCCTTTATGGTGTCCGTCCAACCTATTCTTCATCGTGGTAAATATTGTCTTGTTTGTGCCCTCAACATTCCCATTAATCTGTGGGTAAAGCAGAATTGATTTTCCATATTGTATCTTGAACGTGTTGAATAACATCGTCATGTTATCCCCTTCGAATTGTTTCCCATTATCAGAAATGATTTGCACCGGGAATATGAATCTACATATAATGTGTTCAAGGATAAAATCATATACATCAGTATCACAAATATGATGTAGAGCCTTTGCCTCAACCCATTTAGTAAAGTAGTATGTTGTCACGATCAAATATCTTCGTTGTTTTGATCCGGTTACAAAAGGTCCTACTATGTCCATGCCCTACATCGCGAAAACCCAAACACTTAGTATTGAATTAAGTTCATTGCTGGAGCATGGATACGTTTCCAGAATCTTTGGTATGCGTCACACCTCGTGGAAATGTTCTTCGCATCTTCATGCATATGTGGACAGAAATACCCTTGTATTTTAGTTTTATGAGCCAATGATCTGGTACCACTATTATTTCCAGCATCCCCATAGTGTATAGCTTTCATTACCACTGTGATTCCCATAAGCTTGGAGGATTCATCCAAAGTATTTCGCACAAAAATAATAGTCAATTCTTGAAACCTACGAGTATTCAAGGTCTTGACACCATAATTGGTCACGAAAGAATCTGCAGTATAATTCAAAGGTTCATATTCTTTCGCGAACTTCGGGATCTGAGTTTGATCGCCCTTCGAATGAATCACAAACTATTTCAGAATACGAATCGAATTTCCCCTCAACAAAAAAACACCTCGTTGAACCTTGATTAGAACTTTGTAAAAGGGCGGATTCGCTAGGTCGTACAAAGAAAAAGTTAAACGAGTCTTCAGCTGCCCCACCGGGATGATGATCCCGTTAGATGACCAAGAATCATAATTTATCTATCGATAGTTCAACTCCATATTCTTGGCTGCTTCAATAGGGGGTTCGACAGAAGAATCAACCGCAAAGAAAAGTGAGAAACCTTTCCGCCTGAAATCTTAATGAAACTCCTCGAAAGTTTTGGAGGATATTGGTGAAGGATTCTTCTTGGGAGCCATGAATGGGTAGAAGAAGATGAAAAGGAAGAAGAAAAGGCGGATGAATGTAAAATACTAAAAAGGAAGAGCAGTAGCAGCATCAACAGCAGAGGACATGAAGAAAAGAGAAAGAAATAAGAGATATTTTTTACCAAAGGGAGTATTTATAGTCAGGAGAAGGATGACCTGTTTGGGCCATTCGCATGTGTAAAAGAGGAATAAGGACCAGTGATAGACGGTTAGAGAGAGAAGAAGAGAGAATGTGGCGAAAAAGAGGCGAGATTTAAGGGGACGTGGTGGTTACAAAATCTTAGAAGGGTTCTTTTTACCTTCCCGGATTCTCTACGAATAAAAAAAGAAAAGGAAAAATATAGGTACAGAAAACCTACCCGCCACGTGTTTCAACGAGAAAAAACTAAGTTAACGAAGAAAATCTTGGCAGAAGATATTATTACCAATCTCGGGGACAAAACATTTATGAAGGGTCAAATAAATTGTCAAAAGCACTTTGTTCAAAATTGGATCTGCGAAGTTCAAAATGGTATTCGTAAAAATAGATCTGCAAAAAGAAAGAAGACCTGACGAAGATAGAAGAACTTTCTAATTTGGCGAAGAAGAAATGATCAGGCGAAGTGAAGAGTCCAAAAGAGAAGATAAATTGTGAAGCAAGAAATCACGACAGCTGTACCGAAAACCAACCAGAATTATCGGCGAAAGAGAGGAGAAGTAAAGAGTCCACAAGAGAAGATAAATTGTTAAGCAATAAATCATGACAGTTGTACCGACAACCAACCGGAATTATCGGCGAAAGAGAGGGAAAACTTTATTGAAAATTGGATTAACGAAGTAAACGTGAAAGTCATGAGAATTGTGTGATTGTCCACGAAGTAAATATGAGTTGTACTCCATTTTCTTATTTGCCTATAAATAAGAACCTTGAGTTAGTGAGAAGTGGTTGAGTAATTTTGTATGCAAAGAGCTATATTGAGAGGAAGGGGGGGTCTGAGTTAGGGTTTTTCTGATCTTTCATTCTTGTATTCTCATCATTATCATCATCATAGTTTTGAGTAATAAATATAACTTTGATTTCAATCTCGTGAATATGACTTAGAACTTGTGTGATTGTTTATTTGGGTGTGCTGTGGGATTTCCTGCAGTTACATTTTATCTTCGCCTGTGGACTCTTTACTTCGCCTCATCATTTCTTCTTCGCCGAATAGACAGTTCTTTTATCTTCATCAGGTCTTCTTTATTTTCGCCGATCTATTTTTACAAATACCTTTTTGAACTTCGCAGATCCAATTTTAGATAAAGTGTTTATGACAATTGATTTGACCCTTCATAAATGTTTTGTCCCCGAGATTGGTAATAATATCTTCTGCCGAGATTTTCTTCGTTAACTTCGTTTCTTCTCGTTGAAACGTGGCAGGTAGTACAATCCAAAATTGATATAGAGTGAAGAGCGTAACTTGGTGGTTAAATTCAATGTCTCCTGAAGGTTATGCGGTTCAAATCTTATTTAGAAATGTTCATTTTGAGTGATTCTAGTGACAAGAATAAGAAATTAGATTTGTGAATACTGGTGACTCACTGTGTTAAATGTATAAGTGACCTGGTCACTGAGTCGATCCATATCCGATCCATATTCCATCATCTTCTTCACCAAATTTTGTAACTATAAGTCTGTAACTCTACAATTTCAGTATCTTCTTCTGCAATTGATAGATTTTGATAAATTTTCAAGGATAAAATCAATGGGTTGAAGCTTCAGTTTGATCAAATTAACAAAGTCAACAGAACCTTCTTTTTTTTGTTAAATAATTGAAGAACATATTAATGGATTTTCTGATGAAGTTTGAACACGTAATTTGTTTGTTTGATTGTGATCTATGGAAATTTTTGAACAATTCTTTTGATTATCTTAAATTTGAGCTTAATTTCATGAGATTGTGATTTCCAAAAAAACCAATTTCAAGTTTTTTGTACAAACATTGTGACGGACAAATGCATTCTAAATCACCATATAGAAGGCCTCCTAAAGTCGGCCGAAAATAATTGAACAACAGTTGAAGAACTAGTATTGCCATTAATTTTTATGGATGAATATATAAGATTGTTGAGTGTTTTAGAGTCATGTATGATCATGAAAAATGGGTTCTTACCAGAACTCGATTTGCAGGCAGAAGAGATACAAAAGATGTTAAAGGTACAACAACAAAATTGCATCTAGAAAGATGCACAGAAGGTGTTCGACGAAAGTGCTGAAAGGTCGAATCGTAGCCATTATATCAATGAATTTAATCTATTTGTAGCCATAAGATCAAATTGACCGGATCATATTTTTTCGTTGAAAAGTAAAGCCATAACGGCAACTTAATGACGTTAAATAAATAATATTTACTAATTATTTTAATTACTTAGGTAACAGATGGTTTGGTCAACCGTTTTACTTGACAGTCAACTTTAATTCAATGTACTAACCCTTAATATTTTAAATATTGGTACCAAAGTATTGTGTTTGATATTTGCTGGGTACCAAACAACCTTCACATTTTCTGACCATTCCACTGGGTGGATAAATATTGATTTTCCATACAGGGTGCATACCTTATACCCGTTGAGAATGTGGTGCGAAGTGCAAACTAATTTTAATCTTTTGAAAAGAAAAAAAGACAGCTTAAATGCTACGGAAGTTTAATGGCAAAGATCCAAACCCGTTGTTTCCATACGCATTTATCTAGTGGCACGATCCAGTATCAAAAGAATAAAGAGCAAACAACCATTGAAGAAAGAAAACAAGAGCCGTTATATGGATAAAATAACATCTTGTCAGAATTTTGAACAAAGGAATTAATTCACACACCGTTCAAGATAAAATAAAATAGAAAACTAATTATTTGGATGAAGTAAAATTAACAGAGAACCAATAATGTTAACAGACCTAAACTAATACCCACAAGTAAATAGGATCACATTTAATTACCTCTAATTTCATTTCATCTATTCATATTTCAATATCCAAAAGATTGCAATTCACTCCAATAAAGTCCTGGAAGTATTGTCGCATTTGTCTTTTACAAGTTGCTGAGGTACTCTTATCAAGATGACATAACTGTTCATATACCCTGGTCTTAGTGTTATATGCCCAAATGTACTTCATGGAACTAAGTATATATAACCAAATTTTTGTGAACTGGACTGATGCTTACAGCCTCAATTTCTGTAATCAAATTAACCCTATCTGGTCCGTCTAACTGATCTTGAAGTCTAATATCCTTGTGCAGCATATACCAGTCTCCATCAAGCATCCACACACTCAAACTCCTCTCTGTTACCTTGAACCTAGCTAAACAGATCAATCCTTCCGACTCCCTGTGACATTCACTAAAATAGTTGATACCACCATCCATTGTTCTGTCAGGCATATCAATTAATTAACCTGCATTCATTGCCACAGGTCCATGGTTGGTGTTTCCATTAACACACACAGTTAAAATTGCGGTTTCACTGTTGAAACCAGTAGAAAACACCATTATGGGCGAAGAGATTGCCATAGAGGGAGTTATCCCAAGTAACATGTCCATAAAAAACATTATACAAATTCCATTCAGCCAATTCAGAATAAAACAGTTCAAATTTAAACATTATTACAAATTCTTTTGTTTCATCACACAACATAATAAAGAATTCGAACGTTCATCATGCGCATAACTTGTGCAACTACGGGACCAGAGAAGAAGAGCATTACCATGCTAAATATGATCAAAATATTGGAGAGATCTCCATTTGATCATCCTCGAGAACTTGTCCAGTTGCTTCATCTAGGAGCCACTTCTCTAGTAAAGAAAATGGAGGTTGGTTTTGATTATCTTCAATCAACCCTTGGTGATTACTCTCCGTAATCGGATCACCTCTATTTCCCGTTGGGGTAGTAGTTATTTGAGGTTCCTTTGGAGCTTCCGATGTCGACCCATCAATCGTTGTTGAGTCTGAAGAAGCTTTATGCTCCAAACAACTCATGTTACTTATATTCTCAAATGTCAGAAGTGATTCAAGGTAATCTGCCTCATTTGAGATAAGATAATCAACGCCATCGCAGGTTTCTTGGACTTCAACTTTCTTAATTAGATTGTCATCATCATCAAGGTTATTGTTGCTAGTGTTGTGGATATCGTTAATGGAGTTATTGCTGCCATCGGGTAGTACTTCCTCTTTCAACTTATTAGGAAAAGTCTTCATCCAACCTTCCAAGAGTCTTGAAATGTTTCCTATGCTTGAAGCATAAGTAGTAGTAGTGTAAGATGAGGACCATGTGGTAATACTACTAGTAACAGTGCTACTAATGAACTTATTTAGGGCTGAATCTTGATCGATCAAATGAGGATATTCTAAGTTTGTTGTTCTATCATAACCACTCCTATAATCTTTGTTAAAAAACTCAAAGCTTTTTGATGATGATCCCAAATAATGAGGGTGTAATACCGAATGAAACTTGTTGAGCTTTTTCTTAAGATGTGTATTCCAATAATTCTTTATATCATTGTCTGTTCTTTGCGGGAGATTTGATGCTATTGCTGCCCATCTGTGTGATACCAACAAAAAAAGGTCAATTTATTAAAGATTATGTTTTCTAAATGAAACTAAACATAGGATTTATATACTTGTTGCCCCATAAACTTTGAAGAATAATGATTTTCCTTTCTTCAAGTTCAGTGAAGTTTCCTCTCTTGATGCCTGGTCTTAAGTAATTACTCCATCGCAACCTGCAACTTTTGCTGCATCGTAGCAAACCTAAAACCAGACAACAATAACAGCAAAGAAACAAACAAACAAAAATTAGGAGATACGCATTAAAGTACATATACGAAAAGTATAATGATCAGCATGCATAAAATCAAAGTAGAGAGAGTTCTGAGAAGGATATCCTAATCTTACCCGTGTTAGTTGGTACTGATCTCCAATTCCCTGTTCCATTTTCGTTGATATAAGATGCTAAAATTAGATCTTCTTCTGGAGTCCAAGGTCCTTTCTTGATCCCGAGTACTTCATCACGACAAGGAGGCCTACCCATGGATTGCTTGCTTTCTTATCTTTTCGTTTTGATCTCTTGTATTTTATGGGGACTACTCTTCTACTTTCCTTCTGCGGGAAAAACCAAACAACCATTACTTCCATATATAGAAAATGAATTGAATAAACCTCACGAGGTCGTGCTCTCCCGCACTGTCGGGTACGACCCAATTATAAGCTAGCGGGTGTCCATCGTCAAATCTTCTCCAATCGTGTAATTTTGCTTCTCAGATTAGATTACAGCTGTCAACATAAAAACCAAAGTCCATTTAATGATTTTGATCTACTCTCTAACTTATTTAGCTTCTGATGTTTTAGGGTTATTTTTTTATTCATAATATTCGAAAGTTTTTATATTTTTCCACAAAACTAATAAGGGTTTTGTTATCTTGTGCACTCATGCACAAGATAAGAGCCAATCACTGGCCTTGGAAATGATAAAAAATAATAAAAAATTATGAGAGATAATGTATTTTGCATTGGAGAAGGTAAAGTTTGCACTTCTATAAAGAAAAAATCAAAAAATCAATTAATATTTGCTTTCTCCAATGCAAAATACATTATCTCTCATAATTTTTTATTTTTTTTATCATTTCCAAAAACAATGATTGACTCTTATCTTGTGCATGGGTGAAACAAGATAACAAAACCCAACTAATAATAATACCCTAACATTTTGTATTGGAATTATAAATTTATTTTTAATGCATTAATATCAATTAATGTTTGTAAACTTTTTTTAAGAGTATGGATGTGAATTCTTTTTATCTCTTCATTTCTTAATTTGCATATGAAAACTTCAAAAATATCATCCAAACTAGAAGAGAAGAAGTACTTTTTAACGTCTGTCAAAGTTATACCAAGCCATTGTAGAAATGATATAGAATTCTTCGTTAATGAATGTGTGTGTGCATATATGCATGCATGTATGTTCTTTCTTTGGGTACATATGACCATACTGTAGGTGCATGACTTACTGATTCTCAATAAATGCGAGGTTTATGATATTGATTTTTGATTTGATGAATACACTAAACCTGAAAAAATTACTTGATGATCAAAAACTACAATCATATTTCATGAAGTAGATATTATATGATCCAGGAGTGTTCACCGTGTTACTTTGCGATATTCATTTTAACTTTTTTCTTTTCTTTTATAAACGAATCCAAAGATGACAATTTCTTAATTAATTAAAGAAATCATAATGGACCTTTAGACATGATTTTACCTATTTGTCACTCATATTTTTCTTATTTGCCATTCACATTAACTGCTACCCCATTTATCATATTTTCCACCCACATATTGTACATGATAAATACTACTCTTTAACTTTTTATTTATCCCCAACACTAAAACCACCCCAATTATAAACCAAAAAACAAACCCTAACACAACTTATTCATGTCTCCCATAAGATACTACTTCCACTGATCGTGATTAAATTATGATGCAAGTTTGCTTCGAATATGATGCCAACACTACTTTTATTTATCTAATAAAATCAAGATGATGATTAATTTTCGTCTTTTCTTGATGTCCTCAGTTGGACAGGCTTAGGGAAGTAATTCTTCCGCTTTGTATCTTCTTTTCCTTATTGATAAACAAACTCTCGGTCTTAAATCGGCAGCCATTTGAACTTTATGTAAAATCTTGTTTTACGTCACTTTGATAACAAAAGATTAAAAGCATCGTAATCTTTTGATGAACAATAATGGGTAAACATAATTTTAATTTGGGTTAATAGTTTATCAAAGTGAAGAAGAAGACAAATAAAAATAGTTAAAGTTTTAATCAAATTAGAGTCCGACTTTGTGCACCCCCTCAAAACCGGGGTGCAGATTCCAGCTCTAATGATTCGTTCTTTTTAATCTTATCTGGTTTTCTAAAACCACTTTTGATTTTTATTTTCTTGTTAAAAATATCATCAAAAATATGCGTTTTTTTTAGGATCCATTAACTGCTCTTTCTCCTTCCTCTCTGCCACTACCCGGAACAAAACTCACTCCTATTCTTTTTCGAAAATTTTGTGTCAAATATTTCTCATCAACCGAAGAAGACTTAACTGCAGGCCAATCCATGGTTTGATCGGTAGAAGTAGTAAGGAAGTTGGGTTATAGTTTGTAAAAAACTCGGTTATAGTTGGAGCGGATCGGTGGGAGAAGAATAGTTAATTATTATCATGGATTATGTACTCGGGTTGGGTTGAGAGTGATTTTCGAAGTGTAAGGCAAACAAAGAACTTTGTATAGGAAGGAACAATTTTACTGCTAGTTCGTACCAGCTGAGACGAACACCATCTGTTTGTAAAGAAGACCACCACTAGCTTGGAATAATTGCTTTGGATTTTTGTCTAGATTTAACAACGTAAATGTTAATTCTTTCGATTTAATTATGTTAGCATGAACTCCAGTGATTGACTGGCTAATATTTGGGGATTTTGCTGTGTAGTTGGATGTAGGTGTTCTTTGTTTTATTGTGGATGTTCATGTTGTTCATTATAACCAAGTATAAAGAACAGTTTAAGTTCTCAACCCTGCTTGAGTCGACTCTTCATATTTTTTTTGTTCGCAAAGAAGACGGAGAGAATAAGAAGAATGAGCAGTTAATGGAACCTAAAAACGAGCGCATCATTTATTTTCCTATATTCCCGACGCTATTTTAAACAAGAAAATAAAAAGAAAAGCTGGTTTTAGAAAACCAGATAAGAAGAAAATGGGCGAATCATTAGAGACGGAATGTGCATCCCGGTTTTGAGGGGGTGCACATAAGTGGTAAATAGGAAAAAAAATGGAAAAGTAAAATTATTTTGGAAATTCTTATGTGGGTGGCAAATAAGAAAGTGCAGGTGGTAAATAGGTGAAACCTTAGAGAAATAAGAGAGAAATAAATACAAAAATAAATAAAAGACCACACTGAACTTCATAAATCATAATAATAACTTATCATTTGTTGTTGGACAAGGCTATGCGAAAGAGTAACTGTTTGTGGATGTTATATGGTATATCAACAACCCCAATTCGAAACTCTTCAGCACGGGGCTAAAAGAAAAAGAAAAAAAACTATTCCGAATAAATTCGCAAGGTTCAAAACGCTCGTTATTGGAAAAAGTGACACCCCTGTAGGGACATAATATCGCAAGATATTGGGTTACGAACATAGTAACAAATACAAGAGAAAAGTGTCGCAAGATAATGCGATAATAGAAGAAACACGGGAAAAGTGTGATAAGATTACGAATATAGAATAAATTTACGAATAGAAGTCGCGATACTTCGCAAGCTATATAAAGTTGTACAGATTTCACTATATATAGTAGTTCAAATGTTAAATTGAGAGGTTCTTTAAGAGCGTCTGCAGCGGTGCGACCAAGAGTAAAGACTAAAGAGTAAAAAAAAAGACCATATTTGGGTTTTGTACCTTGAGTGACGCAGTGGTGGGCGAGTAAATTTGATCGAGCGTTGGTAAAGATTACGCTCGGTGTGGGGCGTTGGTAAAGCTTACGCTCGGTGTGGGGCGCTGATATAGTTTACGCGCGCTGGGGCGTTCATAAAATTTGCGCCGGGAGAAGGAGTGTTTGTATAGTTAACGCCTGATGTTTGTTTTCTACTGTTCACGAAATAAAAAAAAATAAAAAAATAAAACTATATGGGGCGGGGGTATAGTAACCGCCCCAAACATTTGTTTTAAAGAATAAAAAAAAAAATGGGGCGTTTGTATAGTTAACGCCCCATGATAAATAGAAAAATTAAAAAAAAATGGGGCAGGGACTTTATAAACGCTCGGTGTGGGGCGTGAACTTCAGGTGCGCTCGGTGTGGGGCGTGAACTTCAGGTGCGCTTGGTGTGGGGCGTAAACTTTATCAACGCCCGACTATATTTGGGTTTAGTCTTGGTCGCGGACCAAATATAGTCTGGAAATTTGGTATGGTCTGGGATTTAGTCTTTACTCCGTCCCACTACGTCTCTGTTTTTTTTACTCTTGGTCGTCCGCTGCAGACGCTCTAAGTGAGTATTAGAAAAAGTCTTAGGAGAGAGAACATAGAAATTTGTAATTGTTCTAAGTTCCATTAACATACTTCTTTGTAATCATTTGGGAATATTAATCAGTAAATTGTCATTTTTCATCAAGAACTTCTTAAAGTTTTATGAATTCTACTAAGGGTGTAGTTGTAGGATTTCCTGCAACTACATAATTGGCGCTAGAAACAGGGAACTTGAAGATTGTTATAGCAGAAATTTGAAAGAGTTTTGGAAATTTGAAAATCAAAATGGAATCAGTAGATGAAGATTGCAAAAGAGAAGAATTTAATATGATCACAAAGACAATGATTGATGAATTTCATAACAACATGAAGGGAAGGATACACAAACGAGATTGTAAAGGAAGAAAGATCATGGAAGTGGAGAAAATAACAACTTTGAAAGACTGGGAAAAGCAGAAAATCACATTTTCGGTAGCAGAAATCCCAAATGAAGACTTGAACCACACTTCACCATTAGTAGTCACAATTCCGATCATGCGAGAAGAAAATAAAACTACAAAATCAATAGAAAAATGGAAATTAAACCGAGTTTTGATTGATACAGGGAGTTCTGTTGATATTATATTCTATCATGAACTTAAGGGGATAGGGATTAAAGATGAAGAGATCGCAAATTCAGAATGTCTTATCCATGGATTGGGAAAATCTACAACAAAATCCAATGGGCAAATAATGTTACGAGAACCGCTGGGAGAAATCGAAACACACATAGTTTTATGTGTGGTAGATATGGAATCTCCATATAATATGCTTATGGGAAGACCATGGATTCATCCGATTAAAGCTGTTTCTTCGACATTACATCAATCAATTAAGTTTCCTACACCAAGCGGAATACAAGAAATAAAAGGGGATCTTGATAGTGCAAAATTTTGTTATCAGATTGAAGTAAAACAGTGTGGAGGGAGAGCAAGAAAGAAACAATTTCGTAGAAAACTTGCGAAAGAAGCGAAAAAGGAAGAGGAGTTCAGAGTGTATACAATAAGAGCAAGAGACGGAAAAGGAATACCAAGTGAGATCCCAGAAAAATAAGGAGAACCAATGAAAGTAATCAAAGAACCAACACCTATGGGAGAGCAAAGTCCTAGTTACGTTGCAGCAGAACCAACCAGAGAAATAAATATTGGAATTGAAGAGGAGCCTTTAATCTTGCGAATTGGAACTAAGATGGACGAACAAGAAGAGAAAATAATTATTGATCTCTTACCAGAATACAAAGATATATTCGCAGGAAGTGTAGATGAAATACCAAGAATTGATTCATCAGTGGCGTTTCATAGATTGAACATAGATAAAAGCGTAAGACCATTCAAACAAAGAATAAGAAAGATCTCGCAAAATTATCATGCACAAATAGAAGAAGAATTACAAAAGATGCTGGATGCAGGAATCATAAGAGAAGCAAAATACCCAGAATGGATTGCGAATATGGTCATTGTTCAAAGAAGAATAAAGGGATAAGAATTTGTATAGATTTCACTGATCTAAACAAAGCATGTCCCAAAGACAGTTTTCCATTGCCAGACATACCACAAATGGTGGAATCAGCTGCAGGTCATGATAGAGTCACTTCACTCGATGGATATAAAGGGTACAATCAAATATCACTCGCAGAAGAAGACCAAGAACATACTGCCTTTTTCGCTCCAAGAGGTTTATATTGTTATGCGAAGATGCCATTTGGTCTGCGAAATGCGGGTGCTACATATCAACGAATGGTCGAAAAGGTGTTCGCAAAGTGGATACATAAAACCTTAGAGGTGTATGTAGATGATATGTTGATAAAAAGTAAAGAGGTCAAAGATCATGTGCAATATTTGAAGGAAATATTTGAGCAAATGAGAAAATTCAACATCAAATTGAATCCTGAAAAATGTGTAATTGGAGTTGCGTCAGGAATTTTTTTGGGATACATAGTATCAAAGGAGGGAATACAAGTCGATCCATAAAAAGTACAAGCAATTCGTTACATGCCAACACCTGCAACGGTAAAATAATTGCAAAAGCTAAATGGATTCTTGGCTTCACTTGGAAGATTTATTTCGCGAATGTCAGATAAGTGAAAACATTTCTTCAACATACTTAAGAAGGGAGCAAAATTTAAGTGGACTGATGAATGTGAAAAATATTTTCAAGGAATCAAAGAATATCTCGCGAATACATCCATATTACAGAAACCAGAGAAAGATGAAGAATTATTGGTATACCTCGCAACAACTCAATATGCTTTAAGTGCAGTTCTATTGCGAACAAATGCAGGAATAGAAAGGCCCATTTACTACATCAGTAAAACTTTTAATACAGCAGAGACAAATTATTATAAAATGGAGAAGGTAATCTTATCCCTGGTTTATGCATCATTTAAGTTGCGAATATACTTTCAAGCGCATGTGATAAAAGTGGTAACCAAAGTCCCAATTGAGTCAGTCATGAAGAACACAAAAAGATCAGGAAGAATAGAAAGGTGGAATGCACAAATAAACCATTATAAGATAAAGTACGAAGTGTTATCATCGCAAAAGTCACAAGTTGTCGCAGATTTCTTGGCAGAATTTCCTTTGGAAGAAGATGAGGCAGTAGAAGAAATGATGGATATTGAAGAAGAATTTGGGAATCCAAAAGACCTATTAATAGAACCAAATAGATGGGAAATTTTAGTAGACAGATCATCTAACAGTGAGGGGAATGGAGTAGGAGTTGTGTTGATTTCATCAGAAGGAGAAAGAATAGCATTCTCATTCAGACTAGAATTTGCATCCACGAACAATGAAACAGAGTACGAAGCTGTAGTGCATGCATTGAAGATCGCAATAGAAAAGAAGCTCGAAAATATAAGAATAACAAGTGATTCTCAGCTGGTAATTTGTCAAATTAAAGGGGAATATACCACAAATGAGTCTTCTTTGAAGAAATACAAGAAACTCGTTGATGAATTATCTGCGAAGATACCAAAATTAAAATGGAGGCATATAACAAGAAAATACAATCGACTCGCAGATTCTTTTGCATTCATTCCAAGTATGATGACAAACCCTAATACCAGAAATATCAAAATCCACACAATTCAACATCCATCAGTGAATAAAGAAGAAGAAATTGAGGAAGTAGTTGCGATGGAAGTAGAAAGGGAACTACCAGACGACATCGCAGAAGATCTCGCAGAATGGATAAAGGACATTCATGCATATCTCGCAAAAGGGGAAATACCCAGGAACAGACTAGAAGCACATAAATTAAAGAGTCGTGCAACAAATTATGAGTTACGAGAAGGAATTTTATACAGAAAATCTTTCAGTGGGCCACCTCTCAGATGTTTAACTCGTGAAGAAGGAGAAAAAATATTGAAGATGTTACATGGAGGAGAAGCTCATAATCATAGTGGGGGAAGATCTCTAGCTTATAGGGCAAAAATACAAGGATATTATTGGCCTTATATGCACATAGACGCAAAATCGTTGGTGAGACATTGCAAAGAATGTCAACGACATGGGAAAAGAACTCATGCACCAGGGGCACCACTAACCTCTTTAACAAGCTGTTGGCCTTTCGGGAAATGGGGATTGGAAATTGTTGTCCCATTTTTACCTGGATCTGGGCAGAGAAGATACTTAATAGTCTCAACAGATTATTTTACGAAGCTCGCAGAAGTAAAATCAGTACAACATATTCGCGATAAGGATGTTTTTACATTCATATTTGAGAATATCATTTGTAGGTATGGAATTCCAACACAATTAGTATCCGACAATGGGAAACAATTTGAAGGGCAGAATATAGAGATGTTACTCAGTGCTTTTAGGATAAAATGTGGGAAATCAACTCCATTATATCCACAAGCTAATGGACAGGCAGAGGCAAAAAATAAAACAATCGCAGATACAATCAAAAAGAAATTAGAAGGACATCTCAGAGGGTGGTGCGAGCAAGTGCCTAGTGCAGTCTGGGCATACAATACAATTAGAAGGGAGGCAATTGTAATGTCTCCTTACTGTTTAACATATGGAGTAGAAGCAGTATTTCCAACAGAGGTTGTAATTCCGACAACAAAGAAAGAAGCTTGGGAAAGAAATTTAAGTGCAGGGGTGATATTAAGTGAACTGGATGATTTGGAAGAAAAAAGGGAAAAGGTGCTGCGACATATGAAAATTTATCAGGAAAGATTAGCTCGAGAGTATAACAAGAGAGTTATTGAACGTGAGTATCAACCAGGTGATTTGGTCATGCGATAAACACCTCCCTACCAGAAAAAAAAATGGAGGAAAACTATCACCAAAATGGGATGGACCATATGTCATTAAAGAGGTTGTGGGAAGTGGAGCTTATCGGCTGATGGATCCAGAAGGGAAAGACATGGGTTTAAGACTTGGTCGACCCTGGAATAGATTGTATTTAAAAAGGTATTATCCATAAAACTCATGATAATTTTGCGAATATCATTTGCTCCCACAGAAACTACCAAAATTACAAATTTTAAAATTCTTATTGGGATCAGCTTTCATTAAAGAAAGATGCAAAAATTTATTTGCGATCAGCTTTCATAAAAGAAAGCCGCAAACTGTGATCAGCTTTCAAAAAGAAAGAAAGCCGCAGAAATTTTACACAGGCAAACCTTTGTGACGTACACCCTAGTTCGCGAAGCAACATTTCGCAAGAGGCAAAGTCCTAAAGTACGTCATTTAAGAGGGTACCTATAAGCATGGCTCAGGGGAAATGGAACACCACCACGGAACCTGAGTACATGGACATTACGGGGTACATAACCCAAAAACGGGGTACCTATCCGGGTAAGACACCTTGGATTCTGAACCTAATCTTGCGATGTAACATGATTTAGGTTGGGCGACTAAGGCATATTGTCTTTCCCAAGAAGTGCAAAAAATGATCAAGGCGCCAAGGTACACGGTTGAGTCAAGAGTGCCGGATAGGTTTGAAGCACATCTTCCATTCTTGACAAGTCTTGGCAAATGATGCACTTGGCCCAAAGATACCCCATAAGGTGCAACCTCGTAACTAGAAGCCCTATAGGAAAAAAGGATAAGAGGTTTCGAACAAAAGATGGTTGTTGGAAAAACCGGATGGGAAGAGATAACCTTGTATGGTCGATGTACGATTCCTTGAAGGGGAAACCAAGGGGAAGATAAAGGGAATCACCCTCCATTAGGGACCTGATACGTGCTATAAGACGCAAATGTCACGAGGCTTTTTGTTCGCAAGAACATAAAGGCTTGTCATATTTTTGCAACAATCGTATTTCTGCGAGTAAAAAAAAAATATATATATATATATACTCGTATAATTAAATATAAAGAAGTTAAGATGAGATCAATGGGTTATTACATGAAAGTGTGATAATGTCCTGCGATTTCATCGCAAGACGATAATGTCACAAGGCTGTATATTCGCAAGTATATTCAGACTTGTCATATTATCGCAAACACAAAAATATTGTTAAGATAAAGTCAAGGGGTTGAGGCATGCGAGTGCACCAACGTCCTGCGACTTTATCGCAAAAGAGGTGGCAAAGTAAGACCTTTACTTATGAAGGCATGATAAGACCACAGAAACTAATGAAGTCAATTCTGTCAATGTCATTAAAGATTCTTTATATTCTCAACAAGAATATGTATCAAGAATTCCTACCAAAAGAGGCAATTTTATTCGTAATCAAGGACGGATATTTCATACTCATTAAATTCTTCAAGGATTGAATACTTCTTATACTTCTTCAAGGATGTCTCATAATTTTCATACTTCTTCAATGGTGTTTCATAATTCTTATACTTCTTCAAGGATGTTTCATAATTTTCATACTTCTTCAAGGTTGTTTCATAATTCTTCAAGGAGGTTTCATACTTCTTATACTTCAAGGGGAAGATTTCTTATTTACTTCGCAACAACTTGAAACTTCGCAACTTAAACGGAGGAAGATATTCTAATACTTACAACAACAATTGATCACCTGAAGAGCAATAATAAGGGGAAAGGGAATACTAAGCTAAGTCTTTAAGATATGTTATTTCTCTTCATATGATCAATTTATGCAAATCAAGAAAGTATTAAATTAGAGAAAGGTCAATTCATTATCGCAAAATATAAAATATACTTCTTAAGGAACATAAACAGTAAGAAGAATTGTTTGTAAAAAGAGAACCAACAGTAACCAAGAGAAAGAGTTCAAAAGAAAGAAAAACAAGAGGATTAACGATAACTTGGGAAAAGAAGTTTATCATGCTTAGTGCTCTCCATCAACACTTTGTGCTGGATCTTTAAGATGAGTGTGATCATCAGCAGTGTTCAATTCTTGCGAAACATTACCCTCTGAAGAGCCTTCAACAGGAGCTTCTCCTTGAGGGATAAATTCTTTTTCACCATCAAGTCCTTCATCATCACTCTCGTAATCAAAGTCACTATCAGGATCACGAGAAACTTCATCATCAGATATTTCCAGAGGTTCAACTTTCACTGGAGGCAAGGATCTTGATAAGAGAATGTTGTTTACGAAGACTGGAGCTTTCAAATGACTTTCACGAAGTAGAGCTTTCTGGTGGTTAATATCTTCAATATCTTTGGCATAAGAAAGATGGTTGAATCTCCGATTGGCACGATCACGAGAATTGATCAAAAGAGTAGAAAGAAAATCGTTCTTCTTGCGAAGCTTAGAACAGGTGGTCTCCAATCCAGCTTTAGAATTGCGAAGATTGTTCTCGGATTCTGCGAGTGAAATAAAATTCAAAGAATCAATTCTGCGAATATAACAAAATTTAAAGGTATATCAAAGGCAGTCAAATTTTGATGACTACCTTCTCTTTGTGAAGTAAGAAATTGAGCTAAAAATAGACAACAATTCTTCATCTGATCCATAGCTTTATCAAAATCATCACCAACTAATCCTTCAAGTCTGGATTGAAGCTTTTGATCTTTGGAAAAAAAAATTGTTATTCTTCGCAAGTTTTGTATTAAGGTTTTCTAGTTGGGAATAATCTTCTTTAAGTTTATTCCTCTTAGTGCTCAAGATTATATTCTTATTAAGAAGGGATTTCTTCTCGGCAGCAAAAGAACTTCTCTCTGCATCTGAAGACTTCTTTAATTCCTCAAGTTCACCTTTTAACAAATAAGGGAGATTTTCTTGATCGCAACATTTACTATGAAGAATATTCAATTGTTGCGAAGAAACGGCCATTATATTTAAATACGAACATCTTTCTTCTGATAAGGTTTCATTCTCTTCTAATAGGGTTTCTATTCTTAAATCGGCTTTAGTTAAAGAAGAAGTGAGCTGAGATATTTCATCGTTCAAAAAATTTTGATCGTAAATTAGTTGGGTATTCTCTTGGAAAAGGGCATCTAAATTATCAAGAGCACATGAATGAAGACTAGATAAATGGGAAAATTGGTTCAAAAGACTTTCATGCTTGGGTTGAGATTCTTCCGCGTCTGATTCAAGGTGAAGTACCAACATTCTACATTCCTGGATTGATTCTATAAAGGGGAATGGGTTTTAATGGGTGTTTCAAGCATGAGAGAAATAAAAACAAACAAAAGGAGAAAATATAAAGATAATAGCAATACCTTGTAATGCATCATTCCTCTTACGAAGGATTGCACAATCTAGAGAATCATTTTGAAGATGATGATTCTCTTTACGAAGATTCTCACACTCCACTTTCAAAGACTCCTGAGTTTGGAGAAGCAATTCAACTTCTTTTTCCAGGGCTTAATGTAAAATAGAAGCATCAGGATTGATGAAGTTGTTGAGCATTTCGCAAAATTCAGACTGCGAGCGAACATTTGAAGACTTCGCAGTATTACTCAAAACATCAGATAACATCTGGAAAGATGAATAAATTCCATCTCGAACTTCTTGAGGAAGGGGAGAAGAATTCGAAGGAGTAAAAGAAAGTTGTAAATTGCTTGGAGCAACAACACTCAAAGGATTAAGAGATAAAATGGGTTTTTCAAGAGAAGGGGTTGAGAAGGTAGTTTGCGAAGGTTGATCTTGAAGAAGTGTTGATAAATTGACAGGGGTGGGAGACTGAAAACTGGGTAATGGAGTAGAGGCAGGAGTTTGCGAAGAAGTGTTTTCACGAGGAGGAGAGGAAAATTCTTTATCAATCACATGAAGGAAATCACTGATTGAAATTGATGGCTTGGATTTGATAATACGAGATCTCTTGGTAAGGTTGGATTCTTCACCGACCTACGAATCAAAATGTAGATTAAAAACTGAGGCAACAATATATTGTTTCAGAAGGAAGACTGAGTATTTTAACTACCTTTTGATTCTCGGATTTTCTTCTTCGAGAGCTAGGGTTTGAGCTTCTAGTTGAAGATTTCACATGAGAATCAGTTTTGCTGAAAGAAATCAAAGTCAAACAATGGATTAAACAGAAATAAAAGAGATAAACAAGTGAAAGATGCGAGAGATAAAAGAAAATTACCTCGGAGAACTCATGATGGGATTAACAGGAAGAGAATGCGATAAATCAAGATGTGATGTGAGAAGAAGATGAAGTTGCAGAAGTAAAAAGAGAAGGTAAAAAAGATAAGGAAGGGAATAAAAGGAGTATTTATAAGGGAATAGTTAGGAAAAGACGGTTATAAAAGACGTGTTCGAATTCCGAAAAGAATAAGTAACGGTTATATTCTCACGATCATTACTTCTTCGCAGAAATGACATGAGAAGAGGCAAGATGTAGGGACAGAATATCGCAAGATATTGGGTTACGAACATAGTAACAAATACAAGAGAAAAGTGTCGCAAGATAATGCGATAATAGAAGAAACACGGGAAAAGTGTGAAAAGATTACAAATATAGAATAAATTTACGAATAGAAGTCGCGATACTTCGCAAGCTATATACATTTGTACAGATTTCACTATATATAGTAGTTCAAATGTTAAATTGAGAGGTTCTTTAAGTGAGTATTAGAAAAAGTCTTAGGAGAGAGAACAGAGAAAGTTGTAACTGCTCTAAGTTCCATTAACATACTTCTTTGTAATCAGTTGGGAATATTAATCAGTAAATTGTCATTTTTCATCAAGAACTTCTTAAAGTTTTATGAATTCTACTGAGGGTGTAGTTGTAGGATTTCCTGCAACTACAACCCCAAAAACACCCATTCTCTTTCACCTCTATTTTAAGTGAAGTAGCCGGCAAAATACTCCTATTTCCAATAAATCTCTTTCACCTCTGCATGATCTAATACGAAAATGCTAAGGATAGACCAAATTGATGTACCAATTTTCTGCACCGCTAGCTTAAGATATTAGGATCTCACTGGTGATTTGAAAAACCTGTGGTGGAGGGGTTACCAATTCATGTTCCTCCTTTGCTACACCAATAATTGGTGTGCCCCGATATGCTCCGTTTTTCAACTCTATAAAAGCTGCTACTGTTGTACGGCCCCTGCTTTTAATGATGAATTTGTTGGATTGTTCGTACTATACGTATACTTCTAAATTGGATCCTTCGTACTGTATGTATACGTGTAAATTTGATGGATTGTTCGTACTGTACAAGGACCAACCAGGGCTCCCTTTTCTAGGTGGTGGGTCCCATAATCATGTCTCGGGAGACTCTGCGGGGTATTAGTTCACAAGGAACTGGCTAGGCATAGCTTTACACATTGACAGGTACATGTTCTTCTACGTCCGCCGAGTTTTGTTGAAAAGTAAATTTGATGGATTGTTCGTACTGTACTGTACGTATACTTATAAATTGGATCCTTCGTACTGTATGTATACGTGTAAATTTGATGGATTGTTCGTACTGTGTGGACTAACAGGGGCCGCCCTTTATTCTAGAATCATCCACCACATCTAACTTTTACTTGGGGGTCGGCTGGTTGAACCGTTGAAGTATCAAATAGCAAGTCAAACCAAAGCATTTACTGTCGATTGTTTAAAGAAAGAATAATAAAAGTTGAAGCAGTGGTCCTGTCACCAAGGAGATTAAGCGTCTAAATACACTGGACGTTTCGTCATCTAAAAACGTCATCAAATCGTTTTGTGAAAAAAGCCAAAACAAGTTGTTGACAGTAGATAATTTGCCATTAAGGCCGCAAAAGTAAATAAAATGAGACAGATGTCAGATAGTCTGTCATATCGGTTGACGGAGCGTCTGGGGAGAACCAATTATTGGTGTACCCCATGAAGTGGCAACCCCTCCACCACATGATTTATAGGGTTTGGTTTTTTAAATCACCAGTGGGATCCTAATATCTTAATACAACAGGGTAGAAAATTGATACACCAGAATGGTACACCAATTTGCTCCACCCTTAGCCTTTTCCGCTGAAAAAGCAGGTCCATTCTTTTGTCAATGAAGACGGTTGTTGTTCACAGGGCTCCTGGGGTTCACGGACGCGCCACATTTGGAGGATTATCAGCGTCTGACTCATGTTGGACACGGAATGCGGACTCGACGCTGCACATGCGCGTCGCACGTGACTCTCATGGTTGACGCTACTCCTCAAACTGACTCCCGACCATCGTGCCATCACTGGTGTTTTGATGTTTATTACACATATTTTATATTTAGTCTATATTTAGATTAACTAATTATTAAAGTTTATTTATTGATCTTTACATTACATTTATATATTATTAATTTTTCATACGTAAAAATTGGTACTCACGTATATTTACAATGTTCTGTATCTATATTTATATATACGTGTCCGCGTCAGCGTCGTGTTGTGTCCGCGACACCGCGTCTGTGTCCATGCTACCTAGCAGGGCCCCTTTGTGATATATACAAGGCCAAGATTTCATTGACCACTGTCTACGCTCATTGACCAAAAAGCAAGATGTTTAGAAAAAGATGGACAAACGTTTCAAGGATGTTAATGGGGTGCCAGGTTATGTGGGGGTGAGGTGTACCAAGCCAAGGAAAAGTCACTTTTGTCCTATATAAATTTTTTTTTGCCCTATCTTGCTTTTGGTACACTCCACCTAATTTGGTACCCCTATTAGCAATCTTGAAACGTTTGACCTTTCTCTTTTTTGGTTGCTACTCACACTATATGACATGGATGTCAAGTGGCCAAGTGATGATGCACAATAGTTACGCATTTCAATGGACTTGGCCAAATTCAGATATATGGAGTGCATGTCTGAGTTGCAGCTAGACAATGGCATGTGCCAAATAGGGTTTGGGCATGGCCAATGACGCGAGATTAGCGTCAAGAGATTCCAAATGAGTTTGGAAACTAAACTGTATGCATGAGGCGTACAGGCATGCAAGCAAGACTTGCATTAGCACACTTGCATCATTGGGAGAATGATGCTTAGCAGTGATTGCATTACTTTGACTGGAAGGCGCAATCATTATGCAACAAGGATGGATGACATCTGTCGGGCACATGGCCTTGACGGTTTCAAGTTGGTTACACGGAAGTTGAGTTGCTTTAAGATTTTCTAAAGTCTAGGACCTATTTGTTTAGCTTTAGAATGTGGTGGTGTCAGTTGGCATGGTTGGCTAACTGCATGGCATAAAGTAAATATGTAACTGCCTGACAGTTACTTGTACATAGATTTTGTAAGGCTATATAAGCCTGATCTTGTGAAGGGATTGGGTAATCCGGAACAAGAAGAGTTTGTAACCCTAAGTGTGCAATAAATAAAAGCTACGGCCTAGTTTAAAGCTAAATTCTGTTGGTGCATTTGTCCCTTGTTTTGGCTTATTGTTTATGCATCAAGCGGAGTGTGTGTACTTGGTTGAAAGCTTGAAAGATTGGTGACTAGAACCTCTATTTAGTATGGGTTGAATATAGAATTTTGTCAAGAAGTTGAAGTATTGACTAAGTGCGAGTTGGCTGAAATTGTATTGCGGAGCATAATTGCCATTGTCAAGTTGGTTTTGCATTTGGGTGTTGCAAACTTGTGATAATTCGGGTATCAGAGCCCTGGTTAAGGGTCTCTCTGTTCACGTTGGATTATAGAAGGTTGGGTGATTTTGTTATTGTTATTGTTCTTGAGTTTGGCCGTGAATTGTACTTGAAGTGAAGGATCCACACAGAAAGTGCAAGGCAATGCAAAGGATGGGGCGAAGATCATACCAAAGGTTGGTACTAAAGGTATGTGAAACTGTAATCCAAGAATCTGCAAGTGATAACCATACACGAAGGATGTCCTCTAAACAAATTGATGAGGGTGATATGAGTTGTTCTGCATATCAGAACTGCACTAAGTGTACCCGAGACGCTACAAGTGCTGATGAGAAACAACACGATATTGGGAGGGCTCAGCATGATGTTTGTATGGACCAACATCGCAACATCAATCGTTCACTAGGGAGCAAAGTACACACCAAGAAGAAGATGTCTTCTGGACTGATGTAAATTGATGTGAAGATCAATGGAGAGTGGGTATTAGCGATGGCTGATACTAGTGCTACCAAGTCATTTATTCATCCGGATGTTGCTATGGAATTGAACTTAACAATTACTAGCGCGGCTAGCACCATCAAAACTGTTAACGCAAAACCATAATCCAGATAAGGGAAAGTTCGCAATGCAGATGTGCAAGTTGGAGAATGGAAAGGAAAACTAGATTTTCTAGTGGTGGTCATGGATGATTTTGGGCATGGGTTTCTTTTGCGTGGCGAAGGCGTCGCCATTACCTCATAAGAATGGGATATTGATACAACACCCTCAATACCCATGTTTTGTCTCTATGGTGAGGCAAAGAGAACCAGACAAGATACTTAAGCCATATTTGTCTGTGATTCAGGTGAAAGAAGGTATACGCCAAGGCTTGGATACTTTCTTAGGCGTGTTGGTTGATATCAAACTAGGAAAGGTAGTAGAAATTGATGATGTTATAGCAGAGGTCTTAGAAGAGTTTGCAGACACTATGCCTCCGGAACTGCCTAAGACGCTACCATTTCGGCATAGGATCGATCATATTATTGAGTTGGTGCCAGGGGCGCGGCCGCCTGCACAAGAACCTTATCTTATGTCACTGCTAGACTTGAGTAGATGCGCAAGCAGATTTCTGAACTATGAAGAACAAGTACCCAATTCCGCTAAAGATCCATTTGGTGCTCTAGTTCTGTTCTAAAAGAACCAAGATGGCTCGCTTCGTATGTGTGTAGGCTACAGGGAATTGGACAAGCTAACTATGGAGAACAAGTACTCAATTCCGCTAGTGGCATACTTGTTTGACATATTATCTAAGGCCAATTTTTTCACCAAGTTGGATTTACGCTTGGGTTATTATCAAGTGCGAATAGCAAAAAGAGATGAACCAAATACTGCAATGGTAACCAGGTATGGCTCATTTGAGTACCGTGTAATTCCATTCGCCTTGACGAATGTACCTGTAATATTTTGCAACCTGATGAATGATGTGTTTGCTGAGTACATCGACCGATTTGTTGTGGTATACTTGGATGACATAGTCATTTCCAGTGAGACTTTGGAAGAGCACGCGATGCATCTTCGCAAAGTGTTTCCAAAGCTTAGGGACGCAAGTTTGTATGTGAAGAAGGAAAAGTGTGAGTTTTACCAGACCACAATTACTTTCCTTGGACATGTGATATCGCAAAGGTGCGTGCATATGGACCAAAAAAAGGTAGAGGCCATTATGGATTGGCCAGAGCCTAAGAAGCTTGGAGAGCTTCGTTCTTTCTTGAGTTTAGAAAATTATTACTGGCGCTTCAGAGTTGGCTATTCAAAGAAAGTATCCCCTTTGACAGATTTTTTGGGGAAGAAAAAATCATGGGCATGGACTGGCGAGTGTCAGCGGTCATTCGATGCATTAAAGGAAGTGGTCTCGACAGATATAGTTCTTCACTTTCCGAGATTCGATGTAGCATTTGAAATGCACACTTTTTCTTCAGACATGGATCTAGGGAAAGTCTTGGTGGAATAAGTCCATCCAATAGCTTATGAGAGTCGTAATCTTAATGATGCTGAAGGGAGATACATTGTGAATGAGAAAGAGATGTTGGAAGTGATACATTGCCTAATAACGTGGTGTCATTATTTGTTGGGAACTTATTTCATCATAAGGACGGATAATGTGGCCATTACATTCTTTTCCATCCAGAAGAAACTATTGCCAAAAAAGCAAGGTGGCTTGATTTTTTGAGTGAGTTCGACTACAAGTTCGAGCATAAGTCACGAAGGCTGAATTTTGTGCCAAATGCGTTGAGCAGAAAGTTGGTGGCAGAATAAGTTGCGGCATTGACCACGATTGAGGAAGAGTTGTTACCTCGAATCAAAGAATAGACGAAGAATTATCAGGCATGTGTGCGCCTGACTAAGAAGATATGTTATGTGATCGCTTATCGATATTGGCTAGATGATGGAGTCATTTACGCAAAAGGAGGAAGAATTTATGTAGCTAATTCAGTTATACTGAGAAGGGAACTCTTGCGAGAGATGTATGATTTCATTTGGGCTGGTCATCTAGGCATGGAACGAACACACGCTTTGATAGCTCGTTATTATTACTAGCCTAAGATGGAAGAAGATGTTGAGTTGTATGTGAAGACATGCTTATTGTGTCAACTGGATAAGACAGAATTGAAGCGTAGCAGTGTTGCTATAGCCTTTGCCGATTCCATACAAGCCATGGAAGTGCTTGTCGATGGATTTTATTAACTGGATGCCAAAGGTGCAAGGATTTAGCTCGATAATGGTCGTCGTCAATCGTTTTTCGAAGTATGCTACATTCATTCCCTGTCCATATTCTTACAATACAGACGTTGCAGCGGATCTATTATTCAAGAATGACTTCTTCTAGATATTGTGAGTGATAGAGACTCACGTTTTACAGGTAGGTTTTGGACCGCCTTGTTTGTAATGCTTGGTTCCGAATTAAAGTTTTCTACCAGCAATTACCCCCAAATTGATTGTCAGATGGATAAGATAAATGCATTGCTAGAAGATTACTTGCGTCATTATGTGATTGCAAGCCAGGGAAATTGTGTGGCGTTGATGGATATGACCCAATTTTGTTACAATTTGCACAAGATTTAATCAACAAAGTTGAGTCCTTTTGAGTTAGCAACATCCCAGCAACCATTAACCCCTCATGAGGTGCCAAAGGATAAAAAAACAAGGTTCCTGTCCAGCAGCTTATCATTATGGAATGTCAAAAATGGAGATGACTGGGCAGGCGCGTGATAGTTTATCTAAGGTGCAGATACAAATGAAGAAGTATGTTGATTTACATATCAAAGATGTGGAATTTGAGGTGGAAGATATGATGTTGTTAAAGCTAACGCCCCAAATTTGGAAGAAGATTTATAGCAAGACAGCGCATAGAGGCCTAATTCCAAGATATGATGGTCCCTATAGAGTGATAAAAAGAGTTGGTAAGGTGTCTTACAGACTTGAGTTTCCAGAAAGGTTGAAAGTGTACCCCACATTTCATGCCAGCTTCTTAAGGAAGTACTATCCTGATTTGCTGAACACTTTGAGATAACAAAAAAAGTGTTCACCACCAGTAATCAGATCACAATTCGACAAGCAAGTTGCAGCTATACTTGATGATCGAGTTGACGAGAAAAGCAACAAGAATTGGAGAACTTATTTTCTGATTAAGTGGCAAGGATTTCCAGACTCCGAAGATTTTTGGGAGAAGGATACTACATTGTGGAAATTTGAAGAACAAATTTAGGCTTACCTACAACAAAAGGAATTACCGAGGGCATCGAGTTCAGCTGGTGGGGGAGGTCTATGACATGGATGTCAAGTGGACAAGTGATGATGCACAACAATTGCGCAGTATCAATGGACTTTTCCAAAGTCAGATATGCGGAGTGCGTGTCTGAGTTGCAGCTAGACAATGGCATGTGCCAAACAGGGTTTGGACATGGCCAATGGCGCGAGATTAGTGTCAAGAGATTCCAAATGCATTTGGAAACTAAACTGTATGCATGAGGCATACAGCATGCAAGCAAGACTTGCATCATTAGGAGAATGATGCTCAGCAATGATTGCGTTACTTTGGCTAGCATACGCAATCATTATACAACAAGGCTGGATGACATATGCCGGGAAAATGGCCTTGACGGTTTCAAGTTGGTTACACGGAAGTTGAGTTACTTTATGCTTTTCTAAAGGCTAGGATCTGTTTATTTAGGTTTAGAGTGTGGTGGCTTCAGTCGGCACGGTTGGCTAACTGCCTGACATAAAGTAAATTTGTAACTTCCTGACACTTACTTGTACATAGCTTTTGTAAGGCTATATAAGCCTGATCTTGTGAAGGGATTGGGTAATCCGGAACAAGAAGAGTTTGTAACCCTAAGTATACAATAAATAAAATGATACGGCCTAGTTTAAAGTTAATTTTTGTTGGTGCATTTGTCTCTTGTTTTAGCTTATTGTTTATGCATCAAGCGGAGTGTGTGTACTTGGTTGAAATATTGGTGAGCAGAACCTCTATTTAGTATTGGATGAATAGAGAATTTAGTCAAGAAGTTGAAGTATTGGCTAAATGCGAGGTGGCTGAAATTGTGCTGCGGAGCATAATTGCCATTGTCAGGTTGGTTTTGCATTTAGGTGTTGCGAACCTGTGACACACGGCCAATCTCCTCCGCCGCTCGCCTGCTCCACCACCAAAAAATCTGTTAAAAAAGATCGTTGATCCGTTGTCGATAGATCGGGAAGAATAACAAATCCGAAATCCATTTGACTCTGTGGTTTCCATTGATTGCTTTTAATATTTAGTTGATCTTTTGTTCTCACTCAAAGACAAATTCAATCAAAGGTAAATATGCGATAGAATAAGAAAAAAATGGCATATGAGGGAGATGATAAGGATAATATATTTTAAGTGAAGGAAGCTCAATAACATTAACTGTTATTATTTCTGATGATTATTTCAATTTATCTGACTTTTCATTATATATTTTATTTAATTTGGAATTCAATTATAAATCGTGTCATAATATTATCAGAGATACGAAAGCAATCTTTCTATTACATTACATGGACTTTTCATTATATATTTTATTTAATTTGGAGGAAACATAAATCTTTTCCAATTATAAATAAGTGAACTGATAACATAATATTCATCAGGAGATACGAAAGCAATTCGTTGGATTTCTATTACATTACATGGATAAATGCTTTTACTAATCCCTTGTACTTCTTCATTGTATTGGGCGCATGATATCTCTAATTACTGAGTAAAAGAAATCCATTTCTGTAATCTCTATAAAAACCCATAAACCATCTTCTTCCCCATTGACATTACTATTAAGGGTTCTAGATATAAACCCAGTCGACCGATGCTGATTTTGTATAAAATATGATTTTTGGGGATATAATTTTTAGTTATCTTAATCTTTATAGAGACAAAATTAACAGAATGAATCAAAGGTTTATTGGATGACTTCGTCAATGATTATCGATTATAACCAAATAATCCTAGAGAAAGATGCTGAGAAAGATGAAGAAGAGAATAACAAACGATGGTGGTTGCTTTTTGCAATTTTTGAAATTTTGTGGCATCGACCTATGTTTATGAATGAGAAATTGAACTCTTCAAATTTTTCCCTGTGTGAAAGCTGTCCCTTTCAATAAGATAACGGACCTGTGAACAGTTGGGGTCTCAATGAATCGTAAAGTCAATCCTTGTCCATATATCGGTCGGTATAGCTGTGTTCTCCGATTGGAATATATACCTGTAACAATGACACAGTTAAATACTAGTAATTAAAGTTTCCCAATAACGATATTAAGGCTTATTGTCACCCCCTGCAATCTTCTTATATGGACTTCATATGTCTAGTAAAAATTCATCAAGTACAAGATAATTGGAAAATAAATTAGAAGCAATGGAAGGAGTTCTCTATAGCTATTTACTTGCCACTTAACCAAAGTCTCCTATGGCAGGTGTAAATTATACTCCAAAGGAGGATCTAATTGTTATGGAATTATCAGAACAATTTCATTACACAAAATCTTACAATAGAGGGAGAGTTATAGAGTTTTATATGTGACCGACAAATGAAAAGAAAACGGTAACTCAAGAAGCCGTTACCAGCTGTCACACACTCACTAGACAGAGACACAGAACCAATTAGACTTAGACATGTGTACTCTATCAGTTACAGTTATATACTAATCAGATAAGCAAAAGTAAATGAATTGTGTAAAAGATAAAAGAGTTGTACAAGACAGGAAATGTTGCAGATGAAGAAGGAGCAACTGAAGAAATTGGTACTGCAAAAATGTTGTCAGAAACTGGTGTTGGAGCTGAAATTTCAGAGGATAATGGTGCAAAGTTTCCAGTGGGTGATGTTGGAGATGGAAAAACGATATCCCATGAAGTGTTAAAATTGGACGCAGAGGATATTGTTGAGTGTAACATCTCCATATTACAAGTAAAAGATCAAGCACTAGCTAAAAATGGAAACTTGTCTTCATTAAACTCTACATATCTTGAAACATAAATTTTTCCAGTGATAGAATCTAGAAACCTATAGCCCTTGTGATGATTGTTATAACCCAAAAATACACGGTCCTTGCTTTTAGGTTCAAGTTTATTCTTTGTATAAGGCCTAAGCTATGGGAACATAAACAACCAAAAGTTCTAAGAAACTGATAATCTGAAGCCTTGTTGAATAAAAATTCATAGGAAGATACCATATGCAAGGATCTTCTAGGTAATCTATTAATGACATAGTTGGCTGCAGTTAATGCCTCAAACCAAAACTGATCAGGTACACCATATTGAATCAGAAAAGCTCTTGTAATCTCTATAAGGTGTATGTGTTTATATTCTACAACTCCATTTTGCTCAGGTGTATTGGGACATGGAGGTTCATGTCCAATTCCATTGTCTAAAATGAATGCACCTAATTCATTATTAACAAACTCTCCTCTACTATATGTTCTTAACATCTTAATTTTGGTTAAAAAGAAATTCTCAACAAAGGTCTCAAATGATAGAAGCTATAGTCTTAAAATCCGATTTGGGTGCAGGAAGGTAAATCCAGCGAAAGTTACTAAAATCATCAACTATATTAACATAAAATTTGTAACTAGATACAGATACAAGATGATAAGGACCCCATACATCCAGATGTAGCAACTGTAAAGGATAACTACTGACAGAACTGTACAACATGAAAGGTTTCTTATGGATTCTAGCAAGCTTACAGTCATTACAAAAGAGTGGTTGATGTAGAAAAACAAATAATGGTAAGTTTGTACAAACTCTATTCATAGTATGAAATGAGGAATGTCCCGATTTTTTGTGCCAAAAAATGGCAGAAGTCTTGATACATGACAAAGCAGTGGAGATGGTATGTGAAGTAGCTGAGAGATGACCATGACATTTTAATGGATACAGTCCACCTTTACTGATCCCCTTGAATAAAGTCTTCTGAGAGAGAATATCCTTTGCAACATAGTCATAAATTGTAAAGGTAAGAGAACAATTGTTGACTCTAGTTAATTGATTAACATATATCAAGTTTTGAACACATTTTGGAACATGAAGCACATTTTTCAAAAAAAATGACTGATCTTGTAAGATAAAAATAGAGTCACTAATGTGAGATATAGCCATACCTTCACTATTAGAAGATGCTACTTGTGCAGAACCATCATAAAAAGTATAAGCACCACAATCATCCATATTGTAAGTGAGCTGATTCGTTGTACCAGAATCCATATACCACGGATTTCACCAAGAATGTTAGCACTAGCAAGTATTGCAGACATATGTTTTGGTGGTTCATGGCCTTGATAGGAAACATTCATGCATTGATAGCATTCAAGAGAAATGTGACCAATTTTTGAACATATCTAACAAATAACTTGAGTACTCGGAGAAGTAGTGTATCTTTATGAAAAAATATCAGTAGAAGTAGAAGGTAAAAACGATGAAGTATGAAAACCATGAAATCCTCCTCTAAAGTGAAAACCACGACCATAACCACGAAAATTACAGTTGTAAGGAGATCAAAAATTATGAGAGTTACCTTTAGAATATGATGCAAGAAAAGCTATTTGATTTTGCATCAGATCGAATAGACAAATTAAGATCTGCAAGGATGATTTCTTCAGTTAAGAGAAGACTATGTAACTCAACACAGGTAACAGAAGGAGATCTAATCGTGATAGAAGTGGCAAAGGAATGATAATCTGGTACTAGACCACCAAAAATAGTAACAAATAATTCATCATCTGAAATACGAGATCCACAAGAAGCAAGTTGATTGGAGATTTTCTCAATCTCAGAGATATATAATCCTTTGAAGATAGAAGCATTGAGGAGAAGAAGTACATATGTACCTTCATATTTCCAAATACCATAGTTAGGATTTACTAGTTAAAGTTGATCTGGTAGTAGATGCAATGAATTGAGCATAACATAAATTAGATCTATCAACATAGCAAAGAACATTAAATTTTTGAAGGATTACAATAATAAGAGATTCCCATGTCAACAAATTATCTTCCTGAAGCTTAATATGAATGATGTTTTCTAAAATATGAAGAGGAACGTATATAATCGATGAACTCAAAGATTCAATTGGACAATACAAGATTGATGAAGAAACATAGATGATAGCAGATGATGAAAAATTAAATTTCTGATAACAATGATAAAGATGAGCGGTGGATTAAGATCGGACCTTAAAACCATAGATTTAGATCTTTCAGTCTGATACCATACTATGCCTCTCATTTCTCGGGTTGCATCCTCAAGCCAGCCATGAAATTATATCAGAATTAATTTATGCACATCCCCCTCCCCTACACACACACACAGACACCACCACCACAAAAAAAAACATTATTTGATATGTTTTTTAGTTTACAAAGATATCTTATCGATCCTTTGAAATGGTATTACCTTTATGCATCTTCCTTATTTTAGTGAACGATGTTAGGATCTTCATGGACATATGAACCTACTATGGGCCAGACCACATAGCACCGATGTTGTCCCTACTTGACCACTTTAGGATAAAAGGTGTGCAGTTTTAATCTAAAAGGTCCCGGTGCTACGTAAGGAGATGCTCAAGCTTATTAAGATCCACATGTAATAATATTTCTTCCATGTGGGACTATCCCTAACTATACATATTGGTTTATAGCTCCGCATACTCCAATAATCTCTACCTTGGCGAGATTAAACCACTTCTCCGGTGCAATCAGGCTCCATCATATGATTACCATCTTTATATGCTACCCATCGATCATGATTATTGTCACTATGCATTCTGGAATCCTACTCCACCTTGAGTTAATCAGAATTAAATACTAACTCCACCTTGAGCATTTCCATGCCCACCTAGAACCATTCTCCACTTGAGAGTTAATGAAATACCACAAGTTACTTGTCGATGGTGAAAGAGTATGCTTGACGGATTGTGTCGGAAAAGTGTCTCACGAGTGAATAAAATGCCATAGTCAAGGATTGAACATATTCCGGAGCCGAAGACGGCTCCAAATTAAGTTAGTGGCATTTTAGTACCTCGACTCGGCAGGTAGGATTCGTCAAATGGAATATAGTTAATGGTTTGTCCTTTCCTAACACCGAGACCTTTCCAACATAATTGTCTTCATAGTTGGTGAAACATATATATATAATTAAGCATGCTCGGTATTGATTAATCCAAGAATGTGTGGCCTCCTGAGAAGTTGTTGCTGGGTGACCGCAGCGGTGACCATTGAAAACCCCGTACTGTCAGATGATCACAATGGATAAGTGAGGACAATTTTAGGTAGAGGGTCAGGCCATTACATTCTATGAAATTACGCTTCCAAATGTGAGGGTCAGGCCATTATATTTTTTCGTTATATTTTATTCTTTAAAGAAAATTATTTTTTATTTTCAAACTACATTTTATGTTATACCGTATCACTGAAATATACTGTAATCTATCAACAATAATTATTAAGCAATTATTGATTTTTAAAAGTGAAAACTACAACCGCACCCATTTTTCAGATTTTTTCCACTGTGAAACCAACGCTCAGAAATCTTCAGGCGCGAACCCATTCTCGGTGAAAATATTTCTCCCAAGACCATATTTTATAAAATTAGGTTTCGGTCTTTTCTGTTCTTCTAACCTTCGATTAAATTCACAGACCAGACGAGGAGGAGAGGATGACGACCAAAACCATCAATCTATCATATACCACCAAAAAGGGTTGGATATCTCTGTCTTCACTAAACCCTATTAATAAATTTCTCAATCAATTTTATCAAAATTCCAGAAATATAGGGAAAAATCAATTGGAAGCAAGGAATCTGCAACAAAACAATGGTGGACATGAAATGAAATACAAGGAAGAATCAATTGGAAGCAATGAATCAGCAACAAAACAATGGTGATGAATCTGTGGTGGTCAAAGAAATGGAGTATGGGTTCGAGTTAATGTTGATTTTCAAGGGTTCAGTGGAATTTGAAGTGAGAGAAGAAGAAACTGGATCCGTTGAACAAAGATTGAGATTTAAATGAGTTCGAAATATAGAGCTTCAGAAATTAGGGTTTGATGTGAGTCAGACTCTGTTGGCAGTGAAACATTGGAAATACAGGTTTGATGTTGATGAATAAACTGAGCTGGTGATGTTCTTGAGCAGTGAAGTTGGTACTGAGATTGATTGGTTGATGGAGAAGACTCATGTGCACAGCATGATATTGTTGCCATTAAAGAACAAAAAGAGGAAATCAGTGGTAGAATTGATATGGGTTTTCTGAGAAAGATCAATAGATGGGTTTGGTGAAGAACGACGTTGTGATATGGAGAAGATGATTGCCGCTCGATCGAACTGACGCTGATGAGCTTCTACTGTGAAATGTGATCTAGATTTAGAAATTGAAATTTAATCAAAATTCCAGAAATACAGGGAAGAATAAATTGGAAGCAACGAATCTGCAACAAGACAATGGTGCACGTGAACTGAAATACATGGAAGAATCAATAGGAAGCAACGAATCAGCAAAAAACAATGGTGATGGATCTGTAGTGGTCAAAGAAATGGAGTCCGGGTTCAAGTTGATATTGATTTTCAAGGGTTCGGTAGAATTTGAAGTGAGAGAAGAATAAACTGGATCTGTTGGCAGTGAAACATAGGAAATAGAGGTTTTATGTTGATGAAAAAACTGAGATGGTGGTGTTCTTGAGCAGTGAAGTTAGTACTGAGATTAGTTGGTTTATGCAGAAGACTCATGTGCACAGCGTGATGTTGTTCCCATCAAAGAACAAGAATAGGAAATCAATTGTAGAATTTATATGGGTTTTCTGAGAAAGAGCGATAGATGGGTTTGGTAAAGAACGACGTTGTGATATGGAGAAGATGGGTGCTGCTCTATCGAAATGAAGTTGATGAGCTTCTGCTGTGAATTGTGATCCAAATGAAGAAATTGAAATTTAATCAAAATTTCAGAAATACAGGGAAGAATCAATTAGAAGAACCGAATCGGCAACAAAACAATGATGATGGGTCGAATTGGTGGTGTTGTGTATATATATAGCATGTGGGTTGATTTCAGTCGAATGAACTTTTGTCGTCTCAGTTTACTGGCAGCGGATATTAATTCACATGAGAAGGTCATGGAAGAATGAAGAGCTAAAAAATGATTGAAGAAATGATTGAATGGGAGCTGAGAAACGATGTTACTGTCATTGTTGTTGATGTTTCGACGTGGTCTTTGTGGATGGAAATGTTAACGAAACTGGCAGAGAAAGGGTTGATCAATGAAACAACTTCCTTGGATATTTGGAGATGAGATTTATGTGACGGATTTGAGTGGATTTAGGTTGTGAAGATCGATGGGCCAGTTAACTCAAAGGTTGACCTACAACAGCCGGTGGGAGATGAAATTGTGAACGTTCAGAAAGTGATATACGATATGGGGCTGTGTTCGGCTGAGATAGCTTGGATTCCTCTTGATATACTAAAATACGAGTTGGCGTTGTTGGTTGGGAAGCTACGGATGTATTGTGTTGGTGTTGGTGTTGGTGAGAATGGTTGAATAATTTGTTATGCAGCTTTGAAAATGGTTGCATAACTTGTTATGCAGTCCAGAAAATGGTCGCATAACACATTATGCATCAACTTATTTGTTAGTATAGAAACCAGCAATAAAAAAGACTGCATAACTTGTCATGCACCTACAATAATATATGCATAACATGTTATGCAGTCATGAAAATGGATGCATAACCTGTTATGCATACAAAAATATGGATGCATAATGCATTATGCATCAATTTTATCTACACGCACTAAAATCAACCAAAATAATGGCTACATAACCTGTTATAGCTGCATAACTTGTTATGCAGTCGAGAAAATTGTTGCATAATTTGTTATGCGTCTGCTTTTTCTGTTGGATTCAGGCATATACAGCATTTTAGTGGCTGCATAACCAAAATATAATTGATGCATGAACAAAAATATGGTTGCATAACGTGTTATGCATCTTTTGTGGTGTATGGATTTTGTGTTATGCATCTTTTTTGGAGTCTGCATAACGAATATGTAGTAAGTTTTCGAAAATTTTCCCTAAAATGATGATCAACTCTGATTTTTTCATGAAAAACAAAAATTTGATTTTTTTTTGTACTCGTTGTGTAGCTCTCTTAAAAAAAATTCCAATGATATAAAATTTGAAAAATTCCAAGGCACAGATTTTTAGATATGTTATATCCAAGTTGCGTTGCCAATTATACCCCTGAAAATTAGGATGCATAACGAGTTATGCATGAAAAAATTGTATGCATAACGAGTTATGTATTGATTCTTAATAATTTCAGATAATTTTCGGTGTCTCGATATCTAAAATTAATTGTGGGCTTGACAATAAGAATTTTTTTTTTTGACATGCGCCTAATTTTCTCTTTTTAAAAAGTGGTTAAGAAATATAATATTTTTTTAGTAATAATACTAATTAGTAAATTTAATATTAAATATATGTACTTTAATAGTAGAACTAGATCTTAACCCGTGCCATAACGGCACGGGATGTTTTGTCTCTAATACGATATTGTTCACATTCCTCTTGTTTCATTTTATTCGTGAGTAATTATTTTGATATTCAAATAGGTTCTGGGAAACAAAATGGGTTACCTGATCTTTTATTTTTTTACTTAAGCATGTTATTCCAATTTATTATCTGGACGGAGTAATAATGTTGTGCCAACATGAAAATAAAAAAAAATATAGTAAATAAAAATTTTCCCCATTTATTGTTCCATCATACCATAATTTCAAACTTCAAAAAGAATATTTCATCTAACAGTACATATACCTAAACTGCCAATCCAATTCCATGATGTTTATGAATATATTTGTTCCGAAATTATTGATAACTAAGGCTCTAAGGAGTGAAGCAAAAACCCATAATATTTTCCCTACTATAGATAAACACTATTTATTTATTTTTTGCAAATGTGAGAGTTATAAAAATGAAGAACCCTTAGTTATTGGAAGGTTGAGATATGCACATGTGAGTTGAAAAAATAAACTTATAATAGTAAATCAAAACATGTGTAAGATTCTTTCTCAATCATATTGATAACATAAAATTGAAGAAATTCGTGGATAAAAAGATTTCACACCAACTATGCTAAGTAGTGCATGAATGACGTTGTCACATCTAGTGTTACTCAAGTAATTTGGAGTTTTAAAGAGCATAGTCATATTCATATTTGTATCTACATAAATTCAACTAACCTTCCGAAGAAAAATTATTAGTTTCAAGGTAGAGCCGACACAAACTTCTGTCGCTTTCAATGTATACAACACACATTGGGTTTAATCGGCCTTGAGATTAAACAAATACCCCAACATTAGTCAAATAATGTCTACAAATACGGGATCGAAACAAAGTGCTAACGGGAAAAATGAGAGACTAACATCAGTTCTACAAAGAAAATACCCTATATTTGTTAACCAAACATGTTTGTTAAAAATTCAAACATAACACAAAAATATAAAAGAACCCTAGTTAAATCAATACTTGCATAAACAAAACTTATAAGAGAATTTTGTAATTATTAAATACCTTTAAAATCATTATTAGAGATTTAATTGCATGCCTCGTTAAAAACTACGGTAGGAAGAATCACCAGATTAATTAGTAAAAATTTCACTGGATATGTAGCAATTCAGAGAAGTTTACACTGGTGGTGATGCGTTCCATCTAAGTGTTGTTCGATTGATTATTTTTTTTAGAAGGTTTCGTTTTTCATTGGAGAAACCGAGAAGGAGCGTTTCATTATATTCATTATCATTCAGAAATCCAAGACCAACTCGCCCTCTGCTTACGGGATCTCAATACAACCTTAGATTTATCTATTGGATGGAGAAACCTTGATACTTAATATGTAGTTTTTAGTGTTATTTATTATATAACGTGACATCCAAATATTTTTTTATTCTTCTTAATTTTCATGTATTTTAACCGAGTTTATATTAGCATTAAGACGATCAACCACATTTCTAATTTATAGTGTTATCCTTTTGTAGCAGCACATAATTGACATAGTCAATTACTACTCATCAAAACCGGCCAGTACCACAAACCACCAGATATCACTTCTTTCTCCACCACCACCATTTTCCATCCCTCGTAGAATATTGGGCACACTTATAACTTTTAATCCCACACGTCATGTATAAAGTTTAGATTTAACAAACTTAGGTCGTCAATTAATTTATTCAACTATATGTTTTTTGTTAATACTGAAAATCATGCGTAAGAATGGTTACCAAAGATAGCAGTGGTACCAAAAACAACCATTTTGTCTTATATGATTTGGTATCATCCCAAAAGTATTTGTTATCCGCCTTTTTTGATCGTGTCAAAAACAACCAACTATACTTTTCACAATACAATGTTACCCGTCATGTAATTTTTTTTATTTTTTTTGATTCAAAAAGAAAAACCAATACCACCGCCATTAAAACCATCCAGCGCCACTATTTCTTCCACCAAAACTGATATTTTCCATCCCAAAAGTTAGCTAAACTCTGCTTTATACTATTGATAACAATTTTTAGAGATATGTCTTCTTTTGTCATTTTCTCACTAATTATAGTTAAACCTGATATTTTCCTATTAAAATAAGTTTTAGCTTTAGTTTATAATTTGCAACCATTCAATTACTTTTTTTTTACAGAGCTCAGCACAATAACGTATATCGGCAACCATTCAAAAAAAAAATTTACATAGCTCGGCACAATAACATACATAGGAAAAGCACTATTGTAAGACCGCAACAATACCAAACTAATCCTAAGTATAAAAATATATTATTATCATCATTAGTAGAATAAGTAATATATTATCATTTTTAATTTGACATTTAATAAAATATTGTTATGGCAAATTAATAGAGTATATTTATTACGAAGAATTATGGAACCTTAATGACATGATAAAAAAATTCCATTAGATGCATTTCTAATCCTATAACAACCATCACTTATGACAAACGATTACATCCCTATTATCCCTAAATTTATCTCTTGTGAGGACAAATCTGAACCGCCACTTACATAAGCAAAGTTAGCCAAACTGCGCTTTATTTTATTGAAAGTGATGATATATGGTGATCCAGTACACCTTGGATTTTGCTTATCTTTTTAAAATGGTATTCGAATAATTGGTACATTAATAGCTTCAAACTCGTAATCATATGAGTTTTATGCAAAATTAAAAAACAATAAATTGAAATTATGGGATAACCGTTCTATGAACCTTTTTCTCGGTTGGATAAAAAGGAAAAATTAGAAGAGCCACCTTTTAGATGACCGAGAGAGTATTGATTTATGACACATTTTAGTCAACAACATTATTTTGAATAAGTTCGACATTGCAAGTTATCTATGAACATAATTTTGAATAAGTTCAATGAAAGATGGAATCACGGCAGTTTGGTGATTCCATTATGTTGTGGGTAGATGTAAAAAAAAACTACTAGACATTTCAGTCTAGAATCCGGTCTCTTTTTCCGTCTCCAAACTACTTAGGCCACCTTAGTCGTGTCTGACACTATCTATCCGTGTACCCTATGTACAGAAGTCTCAAATTTGCAAGAACATGTCTTTGCAGTGAGACTGAAAAGGCGAGTCTTGGGAAACTATAATGGGTCTTAAACAATTCAATAATAGTGGTTAGCCTCCACGATTTAGTCTTTCAAAAATTAAAAATCTATTTAACTAGATGATAATTAAATCTCATGTCTTTTCAAGTCATTTCATTGATTCTGACCTCACATCAAGTAATAATAATACTTAGTATTTATTTTACATTCTAATTACACCTTCCACTTCTCATACAATTACTTTCCACTTCTCACTTCCCAGTTACCCATTATCTTCGTGAAAAACGAAGAACACCAACTTAACTAATGTCTATCTATTATGAATGGGAATCATTCTGTCCATCAGATTGCGAATCAAGGGAACCCATAATTTCATTAAAAAAAATCCAATTTTTTAAATCTTCTTCTCAAGTTCTTTCTGCACCTTATTTTGTTTTATACTCATTCTAACTTCATCACGTTTTTTGGTTTCCCTAAAGGTTGTAAATCAATTCATTTAATTCAGGAGGAGAGGTCTTATCATATAAGACTGCAAACATCAATGAGAGGTATTATCCCGTAATGTTGTTTTTTTGGTTCATGTGGTTGATTAAATACTCCAACTGATTGATTTGCTGTTTTCTTTCATCGTTATTTTGGGAAATATCTGGATTTTCAGTAGGATTCGATTTATCATCTCCAAATGGACCAAATTTTGATCTGTAAGATATTCTGTGATATATTTGTATAGTTGTTAATTATCATTATCTAATCTAAAGCACTCTCATGTTAAAAGATTAGGTTCTCCAGGAGAGGTTTGTTATTTGGTGTGTTCAGTATTTTGGGTTTCCTTGATTTTGTTTTTGTATCATAGATTTTTTCGAATATAGAAATAAAATTATTTCTGTGAAACCCTTTGTGAATCCGGATTTTGTTTTTCTTCGCAAGTGGAACTTAATTAAGCAGCTTACAGAAAAACATCAATTGTTTCTATGACAGGTAGTTTTGCATCAGATCAATCTTTGGGCAATTGCCTACGAACTACCAATCGAAAACCTGAGTGCACTTCATGGTCATGGAACTATTTTTCACAATTCAGGAGTAATTTTGGCATGTAGCAAGCACATCTTTATAATGGGTAGATGGTACAGTAACCTCCTTTGAAGCTTGCTTAATTCTAAGTTTAATTTATGACTGGATGGGAAGCATTGCCAAGAGAGCACATTATTCTGGTATAGAGTATGCATAGTATGTATTGTCCGGTATCGGTACTCACACTATCTGTACTCACACTGACATGTATATGCTTGAGATTCACATTTTAATTGTAAGCTTAAGTTGATGAAATTTTCTCTCATTGTTGAATCTTACCAACTGGATGATAGTTAGTGTACCATTTTAATTGTAAGCTTAAGTTGATGAAATTTTCTCTCATTGTTGAATCTTACCAACTGGATGATAGTTAGTGTACCATTTTCATATTTGCAAGTGGAAAACATGATCAAGTGTTAGAAAATAAATAATTGCGTGTTATACTTTCTAATTGTGTGTAATGGTTGTGACCTTGCATGTGGGTAGTAAGTTCAGATGACAAGATTAGCATAATATTAAGCTATTAAGTTGTTTTGGGGGAAAGGCCATGGACCTAAAATTGTAGGTCAGGGAGGAAAACATTCTTATGATGCTCATTGTTGGAAGGTTGGATTATACTGTACTTGCACAAACTATGTAACAATTGCAAAACCCCTTTGATGGGATTGTTTTGTTTACTTTTTTTTAAAAGTATTGCAGTACCTTTGGGGTTTAAAGATGAAGAAGTGTTTGGTATGGCACTCAACTTTTCTAGGAGATTGTTAAACCTCTTTCTTACCATGTAATCTCCTGGTCCTTTTCAACATAGCTTATTCTGCATTTATTAATGCAATCGTTTATTACAGTAGTAAGCTTCATTTTTGTGTGCTACATTATTTAGATCATCAATTGAATGAGCATTTGATGCACTTTGTTCAGTTATTACAATTTCTGATTATTAATTACAGAAACCTCATTGTGTTGCAGGAGAATAATCCACGAAAGCTTATAACTATGCTACATATGTTTGGGAATATGAATCAATTTCTTTTGATGTCTTAGGAAATTACCACTTCTCCGTTACAGCCGTCTCTTCAGGTACACAACTTATAAAGTTTTATTTGTCAATGCTACATTTTGTCACGCAATATCTTACTTGAACAACAAGTTGTAGGAACGTGATGGAGATTAGAAAGGTTACAAGTTGCAGTAATTTTGTTTATTTTGGAGTTATGGTGACTAACCATAATTGAGTGGCTATTTCTGTATGACTGCGACAATAGTGTAATACTGGTGATTAGCGTGGATGATCACAGTAGTGTAATTTACTATTTTGTATTGTTTTCATAGTTAGTGTGGATGATGAGGGCACTGTAATATGTAATATTGGCCAAGACACAATGTGGATCACATGAAATCTTTATCATGAAAATTTTATATTTTAAATTTGAGTTTCTAAGAAATTGATTCATTTCCAAGATCATAACTTCTCGATCATGTTTTCACTTTTAACCGATGCTAGCTTATTACGTTTACAACTTTTCTCAATTCACATATTTGAATTGATTTTTTTGTATATATTTTATATTAACGATACCAGTTCATCTATAACCTTTTCTAAGACGTATATCGTTTATAAAAATTAGTTATGAAATATGACATTTAGCATTGGTCCTGAGAATAGAGTTGATATGTGGGATTAATTTAGACTAGAAACTTGATCAACCATCCTCGGCTTCTATGAGGTATAGCCTCGAATAATTTTTTCAGCTTTGACACAAACCCTGCAGATCCTTTTGTTCTGACATTATTGGATAAGTCTTTAGGGAGGGTAGACATATAATAGTTACGGAGAAGGAGATCGACCATGGTGACAATGAACAAATTTTAGCCCAAGCTGAATCAGACTGTGCTCCCGGTGCGAAGCACGGGTTTCTTTCTAGTATGAACCCTATACGTAACCCCTCCTCAAATGACTATTTTTTGTAGTTTTTTTTTGAAGGAACAAGAGAAGGTCTCCCAGTTTCATATATTATATAAAAGAGTGCATACATCGATCAATAATCTATATTATAAGAGGCAATGGTGTTTTTCTCATTGGACGGTCATCTATAGTTTGGACACATAAAATACGGCCATGATCAAATCATTAGTATGTGTGTTTAGATAGACAGTTTCGGTACATAAAGGACGGTCACGATCAAATCACTACTATATGTTTTTACATATGGATGGACATCTATAGTTTCCTCACATAAATAAATTATTTAAAGCATAACGGTTACAAATTAATTATTTAAAGCATAACGGTTACAAATTAACATTATTTAATGGTTACAAATTCCTATTATTTATTTACCTTAATTAGTCCACCATTGGTTACACATTCCCAATATCCTCTTTTAGTAGTCTCATTAATTACCTGGTCAAAAACGATGTAGAAAACCATTGACCAACAGAGATAAGCCTATTTAAACTTGCACTAAGTATCTTTTCCAAAAGGTAAGAGAAATGTAATAGCTGATCACGTTTCAATCTCGTGTATGAATTTGGTTGCTCAATCTTCATTCATCTTCCCAAATTTTTAGAGTGCATGTTCTAAAGCATGTTGAGCTTTTAGGAAGTATCCCATCTATTTACTTGAAAAACTTTGTGCCAGATTAGTTGGAGAATATATTCGGTTTACGTCCATCCTTATATTTTTATTTTGCTTAAACCATAATCAGGCGAACTTTTTTTTGGGAATGAGTATTTATAGACTTGCAGCATCTCTCCATGTTAACGATTAACCTGTTTTTATTTTTATCATTGTCGGTACTCTCACTTGAAGTAGAGGCAGATTTTTGAAAAAAAAACATGTACGAGTTTGTGTCACATTACCCAAATATTCACGTATCCAACTCTGTTCTTTTGTTAAAATTTTGAAAACTAATGGTTGAAATGACGATGCCCGTCCACTAACTAATTTTTTTTTTCAAATTCATTGTAAACTTAACCGAAACACAATTGTGAACGGAAATGTGTTCAAAGCAAATGGTTTGCATGTGTATTCAGAATGTTTTTTTTTTTTTTGTTAAACTTCATCATTTACATTTTATACGCAGTTTTAATTTTGCGTTGTACATTTTTCCAGTTCAATCTTCATTCATCTTCCCAAATTTTTATAGTGGATGTTCTAAAGCACGTTGAGATTTTAGGAAGTATCCCATTTATTTACTTGAAAAAATTTGTGCCAGATTAGTTGGAGAATATATTCAGTTTACCTCCATCAGTAGATTTTTCTTTTGCTTAAACTGTAATCAGGTGATTTTTTTTTGGGAATGAGTATTTACAGACTTGCAGCATCTCTCCACGTTAACGATTAACCTGTTTTTATTTTTATCATTGTCGGTACTCTAACTTGAAGTAGAGGTAGATTTTAAAAAAAAAACATGTACGAGTTTGTGCCACATTACCCAAATATTCACGTATCCAACTCTGTTCTTTTGTTAAAATTGTTAAAACTAATGGTTGAAATAACGATGCCCATCCACTAACTATTTATGTTTTTCAAATTCGTTGTAAAATTAACCGAAACACAATTGTGAATGAAAATGTGTTCAAAGCAAATGGTTTGCATGTGTATTCAGAATGTTTTTTTTTTTTTTTTTTGTTAAACTTCATCATTTATATTTTATACGCATTTTTAGTTTTGTGTTGTACATTTTTCCAGTTCATTGCAATTGAGAATGAAATATTAATATACAATAGTAAAATGTTCATCATATATGGGTAATGGTCTAAATTTTGTTTTTCATTTCCATTGGATTCCTTCCGTCTAAGGTGTAAATGGCGAATTTGTTTTTTAGGTTGTCCAATTAGGCAGGGCATATATATTTTTGATATTATTAAAATTATTTTTCTTTGCATATATCCATATTTATGCTACATATATATCACACCAATTAACTTGATATTTCTAGACAAACGGTTTTTGATCCTCCAGATGGATTTGTAACGGATTGGCTAACCCTATACATTTAGTGAGACAACAATGTAAAACTCACATTGTTTGTTCAAAATTTTTTTTTTTAAAAATCGATCCGAATTAGCCCACCTTCATCAACCTACAAAGAACAAAATCTCATCCCCTCTTTCTTCTTCGCTTTCTCAAAAAGAAAAAAAAAAACCTTGATAAAGACATCCGTTTTTGGTGCACTACAAGAAAAACGATAGAAAAAATATCTTTTTGAAATTTCGTGGAATTGATCAGTATATTGAGTTTCTGATGGATGAAGATCAAATGGGCGTCGCTTAATTGGAGCTTTGAAATAAATGTATTTGAATTAAGGTTTGAAATTGCAGAAGAGAATATGAAGATGAAATTGATGCAAGAGGATTGATTGAAGGTGGGTTTGGCCTCGAATTAGAAATAAGGTTGAAATATAACTCTAATTGATAGTTAGGGTTTTGAATTTGATATTTTGAAGTTGTTGATGGAGTTAGAGATTGATTGTGTTTTATGAGAAGGTGATGAAGCTATTTGCATTGTTATCTATAATTCAAAACAGACTTCATTTTTTGAAGGGGTTTTTGATCCTTGGACGGTTGGATAACATTTTGAGACAAACGTTGATGCTTGTTTCGTATCCCAAAATTTGATATTTTCCTTGTTCAAGCTAAAGCTAGGGTTGAGTTAAATCCGATTTTTTGTTATTAGGGTCCATCCCAAAATGTGAAGGAATCATGTCTCATCCCGAGATAAAGACATCCGATTTGGCGTAGAGATGTAAGATTTGTAACCTTCATCATTTATGGATACATGCATTGCTAACCCTCATAATTAGTTCATTAAAAAAAATAGTGTGCCAAAAAAATATCCTTACAAATAAATGTTACAACAATGTAAAACTCACATTGTTTGTTCAAAATTTTTTTTTTAGAAAAATCGACTCATATTTTTTTTTAAATCGAATTAGCCCACCTTCATCAACCTACAAAGAACAAATACCATTCAAAAGGACGTCTAATAAGCCTCTTTCTCTTCTCTTTCTCAAAAGAAAAAAAAAAAACCTTCGAGCTGCCATGCTCAGATTTGGTCCATTTGGACCAGATCTGAGAAAGAATCTCTTTTTCTTTCAAAGTTTTTGGTGATAGGTAATGAATAAGATGTTTTTACATCGTTTATGGTGTCTTTTGACATGTTTTTTCGCCATTTCGGGGCGATTTTTCTTCGTCGTTATGGGGCGAGTTCTTCAAATTTCAATGGTTGGTTCTTGGCTTGCTTATCTCGATTCAAAAACATCGACGATTCATCACTACATCGCTTTCAATCAGCATCAGTGTTTGTGTGGATCGACAAATTCATGGGCAAATTACTCCTTTGTTTTAGGAGCATCTCTTTTCGAATAAGACTACAATCTAATTAAATGGTCGGAAATTATTTTTGGATATACCATCATCTCTCCCATATACATAAGAAGAAATTGGATATATTTGCTGTTTATTGCTCTTTCTCTTCGCGATCTACTTGTAATTGATGTCCTTATTTGTATTGGGGTCTTGATTATCTTTTATTTTGTTTTTTTTGTCATTTTGTAAGCGAACATGTAATCACTGTTTTGATTTGAATGAATTAAAATATGTTGATTGTCCAAAAAAAAAAAAAAACAAAGAACAAATACCATTAGAACATTTGTGGTTACAACGTGTAAATTTTTAATTTCATTATGTTAAAAAATAGAAATAACTCGTGACGTAACGGCACGGCATGAGGTTAACAGAGAGTTCTAATAAATGCCTAGAGATAACTCGTGTTGTAACAACACTGCATTATTATGATATCTGACTGGTGTAATTTTTCTTTTTTTTCGGACTTTAAATTAAATTGTGTTCCTTTGCAAGATAGTTTTGTACTTTGTTTTAAACGAAAATAATGTCTATAAGTACATTGTAAAATTATTCATATACATTATCCAAAAACGAACAAAAAATCATTTAAGTAATAGTGTGTATGCATATCTCACTTATGAGTTATGAATAAAAATAAACAAATAAATCTCATTTCCTATAAGATTCATCATGTCACCACTAAATCCAATTAATGCATGTATGATATATTATGATTTCATTTAATGTTTCTTTGCATATCTTGAGTTAAGATGTGATGCAATAATTAAAGATTAATAAATTTTGATTCATAATGGGAGGGGTTACAGAAACGACGACCGTCGGATGTCTTTCACTGAGATGAGACTGGGATGGTCGGATGCAACTTGTCTCTCCAAATGTTATCCGACCGTCCAAGCTCAAAAACCCATTATGTTTTGTATTATAGACTACAAATAACCCGTGTCGTAACGGCACGGCATGAGACAAAATAATTTTTGGTTATAATGATTTAAATAAATACTGAAAACTATATTTTGACTTATTTTGACCCAGGAAAACTTGTAGCAAATCTTAGATATTTTTCATCCAAATTATCATAAATCAATTATTAAAATAATAATTTTTATAAAAATGCTAGGAAATTTATATAAAATATAATAATTATTAAAATTCTAGGAAATTATTATTAAAATGATAATTTTTATGAAAATGCTAGGAAATTTTGTTTTATTTTTCCCTAAAATATTATTTTGTAGTCGATCCCAAATGCCTAACCATAATAAAAATAATAATTGGTTTGGAGTATTTTTTAACATTTACTCTTGCTCGCCAGTGGAGATGCCTAACTAAATAATCAAAAGGTTTGTTCAAATATAATAAATAATTTAACCATTGAGTTGGTAAAAGTAAATATTAGCATTGAGTACTCCGTATTTTGCTTTGATGATCCTTTTTGCCGGGTCTTTTGGTGGTCCGGTGCAACTCTTCATGAGCTGCATATTATCAAAACAAATTTGGCATTTCGTATGTAGCTGGTAAGTTTCAAATCAAACAATACCCACCTTCAGATGGGATTCAAAGTCATGCAATCCCCGGGAAAAAAACATAGGAAAAAGACTTAAGTAGGAAATACCATTAGGTCCTACAAATAATATATTAGAGAGGGTCTAGTCCAATTGACCCAGTCAAATGTCTGTTTGGTCCTATTTGGTAATATAAATTATAGTTTGGTCCTAAAAATTATTGTTTGGTCCTACGCTGATGTCATGGATGATGTAATTGTCATCTAGGAGTGACATGAATACCCTTTCAGGAAAAATATATATAGGATTTATTAGCAGAAAAGAAATCATTTTATGATTTCTTTTCTCTTTCCTCTCTAGATTCAGATCTACTTTTTTTTTTTGATGAAAATCTAAATCCGTAACAATAGCAAGAAGATTGTGTGAGTTCATCATCTCCATCTTCATCTTCGTGCTGCTGTAACAATGGCGATTCAGAGGTGAAAATCTAAATCCGTTTTTTTTTTTTTAGATTTTGTTTTTGATTTCTTTCTTCTTCTGCTGTAAGAAGAAGAAAAAGACGAAGAAGAAGAAAAAGACGAAGAAGAAGATAAAAAATATTTTGCTGCTGCTGTTGTTGACGAAGAAGAAGAAAAAGATTAAGAAGAAAAAGACGAAGAAGAAAAAACACATTTTTCTGCTGCTATTTTTATATGGACTTCATTTCTGGAATGAAGTCTGTTTTTTTAGGTTTTTATATGGACTTCATTCTTGGAATGAAGTCAGTTTTTTTGTATGGACATCATTCCTGGAATGAAGTCTGTTTTTTTAGGTTTTTGTATGGACTTCATTCCTGGGAATGAAGTCTGTTTTTTTTTAGGTTTTTGTATGGACTTCATTCCTGGGAATGAAGTCTGTTTTTTTAGGTTTTTGTATGGACTTCATTCCTGGGAATGAAGTCTGTTTTTTTAGGTTTTTGTATGGACTTCATTCCTGGGAATGAAGTCTGTTTTTTTTAGCTTTTTGTATGGACTTCATTCCTGGGAATGAAGTCTGTTTTTTTAGGTTTTTGTATGGACTTCATTCCTGTGAATGAAGTTTGTTTATTTTAGCATGGAAGAACTGTTACAAAAAAAAAAAAAAAATTAACACGAAAGGGTATTTTTGTCTATTTAAATATTTTTAAATAATTATGGACCAAACAGTAAAGTCATTTGACCAAAGGACTAAACAGACATGGGCCCACCTAAAAAAGGACCAAACAATATCTTTCCCAAAACTTAAATTACATGTAAATGCAAATCCGCAACTTTCCTTTATTTGCTGTACAATAAGTAAGAACGGAAAATCAAAGTGGTTGATAACATCAGAAGCAACACATGAGTAATACAGCTGACCTGTAAGTTGTGTTTTCTGAAGCTTCAATTCAAGGTCTTCGAAATGATCATTAAAACAGAAATCATGCGCAATATCTAAACATAATAAGCATCGAGGCAGTGACTGCGGAGTTCCAAAAAAATGCCCTCTTCACTGTGCTCGCAGAGCGGAACTTGACTTTTGAAGTAGTCAAATGCAATTTTTGCATAGAGAACAAACCACCCTCTCGGATCTGCTTATTGAACTTCCAGATGATAATCTTTAGAGTGATGGTGTGTAATTCCTCTCCCTGTATCAGCAAATGAGTAGGTGCATCCAAATTTTCACCAGAAGGAAAACGATAGGAGAGCTAAATAGGAAAAAGGTTGCAGAATTGCCATCGCCATCGAGTAACAGTCCACAATAATAACGTGAATGTTTGTTTGGACGAATACACACATTTCGGCTAAGTGACTGTTCAATCAAATAAAAGTAACAATAACTTTACATTCTTTTTATCATTAAACTAAAAGAATTAGTAATAGTGTGTAACTGTAGATTGTTCCAGTTCTAGGTATGCTAATAATAATGAAGGTCATACAGTAAAGAAAATTATTTACAGAAAGAAAAAAGATAAACCACTCTGCAAAAGATCTGCACCACCAAATCAACACCTAGAACATCAAGTCCCCACCTGTTATGTCTGTACAGTGAGCTTCGTGTTAGAGGAAAGTAAAATCTTATAATAAAGAATGTAAAAATAGAAATACGTTCTAAGACAGACAAAAGCACATGTAATCACTTTGGTAAATCAAAAGATTAACAACTTGATCACCTAGAGCGTGCAACCAAATTATGACTACTCAACCACATAGGGAAGATGCATTTGGGTAAAACATGAGGAATGTCATATTTTAAAGTCAACAGAGCTAAATGTGATATTCAAAATTTGTTCAAGGCTTCAAGTGTAATCAAACCAAAACATTGTCTACACACGGATAAGCATGAGCTTTAATACAGGTATGTAAGGAATGCCATATTTCAAAGTCAACAGAGCTAAGTATAATCCTTAAATCTACTCAATGCTTCAAGTACAATGTAACTTAACTTCTATTGACATAGATTGTTCATTTTTTCATCCTCGCATAGCCCTCAAAATTCAAGGCCCGATGTTTCCATATTTCTCTCTCTGGCTTATGTTCAACACCAGAATATCACATACTAAAAGAAACAAAAAATGTCACCTTCATGAAAATGGTTTCTTCTCTTGAGACAATGACTAAAATGTCTCTTCCAACATCCTCGACTCCAGTAACATGGTTTCAATTAGTATCGACTCTTCTAAATAAGAGAAAAGAAAGAACCAAAGAATTATCTTTTCCTTCAGGACTGCTAAGAAATAAAGTAACACGAATACACGACATTTGATTTCAGAACATGTGTTTAATCATACGACATGTAACAATATGATAGGAAAAAATGGTACTTATAAATGATTCTGCATCCACTGCTGCATGAGGCAAGTCGAAACTTATACCCTCAAGTTGAGGATACTTAGCATTATGATCTTAGTTGCCATCAACGTCAACTAACACGTCAACACCTTCTGTTAGATCATCAAGGAATGTGCGATTGATGCCGAGGCTCGTAAACTCTTGAACCTGTGGTCTGCATGTCAGTTAGAATGCAAATTCGAGCTTTTTGAAGTTATGCACAATGGAAAGGGAAAAAAAATAGAATTCCTTAAGCGGACGCGTTATGGGTATAATATCAAGCAACAGTATACATACAAATTTCGGTAAACAATGATAAATTAGGTAAACCATACCAAAAAAAAAAAAAAAAAATCCAAACTGAAAAGTTGGATTTCAGCTAAAATCATAAGAATCAATCTGGAATAACAAATCTAATTCGATTAGGATTCTTGACCATAAAAACCTCATTAGAAACAACCTATAAAAAAATCAACAGGAGGTATCCAATTCTATTTTACCATGTTCAGAATATCATATTCGTTGCATAGCTAATGTTTCGTATTTGTTTAACCAAATCAACAAACCAAAAACACAGCAAAAAGTGAAATTGACAGGGGAAAATTTTCAAACCCAATTAATCAAACACTATCAGATTAAGCCAGCAAAAATTTACGGATTACTGGAGATTAGCTATGAAGCAAACACTATCAGATTAAGCAATCAAAAAATGACAGGGTTGAATGATAGAACTAAAACTCCCATATCAACATTAGGTTTACAACTCAGCAGCGAAAAATCGAATCATGCAAAGCAGAAATTATGAAAGTGAAAAATCTACTCATGCAAAGAAGAAATTCTCAAATTATTTTTGGGGAAAGAAGAAATATGCATAGAGGAGAAACATACGTGTTGAAGGGGGATGCTCCATTCGAACTTGATCAGACAATTTCTAAGGAAAAATCAATTGAAAGCTGCCGTTTTTTTTCCCAAGGGTTTGCTGGAAAATATAAAGATGAAAAATTCATAACAAAAAATCGCACATGCTATTTCTGCAGCGGTTACAATTCTTTGATTATATGCTGATTTAATGAGAATGAATGAGCGAGAAATTAAAGCTCCCACTAAGATCGTGTGAGGTTTCGCTTGGCTATCAAATTGATCTCCACCTCAAAAAAAAAACGGCTTCAATAACGAAAAGGGAATAACTCCGGTTACTAAGTGCAAGCACCACCTAGACTGAGAGAGAGAGGTGAGTAAAACACTCGTTTGCATTGAATCTAGACCATTATTTGTCTTTCATTTGTCTTCAAAATGTTATCAGCCGTCCAACCCTGGAAATCCTATGTTGTTTTGTATTATAGATTATTGTCCTTCACTAACCTGCAAAAAACAAAGGATATTTTGTTAAAAATACAAAACTTTTCACTTCAATCACATGCCTAATTTTAATTTTAGTGAAAATGGAAATGTTATTTTATCATAGGCCAAATTTTAATTTTAGTGAACAAAGAAATGTTATTTTAAAGCTTATAATTGATCAAGATAGGACATGTAGACTCTCGCAAGCTTGCATTTTTCCTAGCCTTGCAAATGGCACAACTATCTAGCTTGGAATCACATTCCTTATCAAAGCTACAATGACACTGAAACCTTAATCTTTTAATAAATCTCGACTTTTTGGATGGTTACCTCTCATCTGCATCAACTAAGTTTATTTTGTTATCTTCTTGATCTTGATTGTCTTTTCCTCCATAACAACACGATTGAGCATCGTTATCTAAACCTTCAATTACTGACCCATTACTATCACCAAATTCTTTTTTTTATTATCATGATTCACCCCCACCTTCTCAACTCCTGATTTGGTGTTGAAGATATCGAAAATGGAAAATGTGCAGAGTGGTGTTACATCTTCATCCATAAATAGTTGCAAATATCGATGAAGATTCAGCATAATGGTCTGAATAAAACACAAAGCAGTATCAAAGATCACCAATATTAGGGGATCGACTAAGAAATATTATTTTAGGCGAAAATAAAATAATTTACCTAGCATTTGTTTTCCATAAATTATTATTTTAATCGATTACAAGTGTAACCGAATTTATAATGAAAAACATCTAAGACTTTCATAGCTACAAATTCTCATGGGTCAAAAAAAAAGTATTATTAAAGTTTGTAGTACTTATTTAAATCATTATGACCCAAAACTATTTTGTCTCATGCCGTGCCATTACGACACGAGTTATTTCTAGTATTAAAGTTAAAATACATGAACAAATACAATAAAACCAAAGTATTAAGTACATGTAATTATGTGAGGAGATCGACAATATTTGAGGGATGGTGTGAATTTTCAGTTTCCACCATTTGAATTCTTCTTCTTCAAGAATGATTTTCTTCTTCTTTAAGAATGATTTTTTTATCTTCATCAAGATTAAATGCTCCTATAACAAAGGAGTAATATGCACAGTGCTTTGAAACTGCAATCAAACCCAGTAGCTATGAAACTCCATAATAATTTGGATCTATGTCAAGCCAGTATAGATTGCCCTCGAAAATATAATTGAAGAGATTGTAGCAATCGATAGAAACGCCGTAGAGACCATATGAAATTGTGATTGAAATATAAACAAAGAAACCTAACATACCATGATAATCACCCAAAATAGGGATTACAATTTATTTAATATATATATAGTAATTACATACTAATTAATAGGATACTAATAACTTTAAATAGATCTACTCGGTAGATCCGAAAATCGGATCCACAATTAAGCAATTCTAGTCCAAGAAGATGAAGAAATTGAAAGAAGAAAGTTTCTGGATATTAAAAAAAAAACGATTGGGCAAAGAGGAGAGAGATATTCGAGGATGATAATGGGTGGAAGATACTATTTTTTGTAGTAAAAGTCGGTCCATCCTGTTAAATTAGATATTGTATTGGGTTGTGCTTTCTGGGATAGTAGGAAAAATATTTGATGGGGGCATGGGGGACAAATCATGTCTTAACACGTGTTTTTGCTACAAATTGATTCCATCAAATTTTGTTTCCAAATATATAAAAGAAGTGTATTTTTGGTTAAAAGACTAGTTATCTTAATTGGTGATATTTTATCCTTTATAATTTTTATAACAGAATTTGTTAAAACAAGACCACGTCCATGGATAAGTTGAAACCTGAACGCAGGAAGGAGCAAAATTTCATATAAGGTCCTATACAAGGAAGGAAGGCATGTTTGTGTTTCACCTTTCAAACCTTTGGCTTTACAATAGCTCCCCTTGCCTTTTTATTTTTATTTTTTACGCTCCTCTTGCCTTTGGTCAGAGGTTAGCGAATAATTCTGTGGGTAGATAAAAGAAACTAGCAAACCTTTTGAGTCCAAAATTGGTCTCTTTTGGCGCTCAGATTTTGGCCGCCTTAGTTTAGATACCTTTAATTGGTGCGTCCGAGACCATGTGATGCAAATAAACAAATGGAAAAAACATGCCTATAATTTGAGTGAAAAGATTTGTACTGCAAAGTCAGCATGTGTCTAAACAATTCAAACATATACGCATTAGACTATTAAGCTTAAAGTTTAGAAAATGAATAAGAAAATGGCAAGAGCACGCCTAGCCATCTGAGTGAAAAAGCAAGTCCTGCAAAGTCAGTACTCTCCACTTTCCCCCAACTTTATTTTTTACCATATTCGTTTTTGTATCATTCTCTTACAATATGGCATACGGCATCTATTTAATTTTAAAGTAAGCATTATTTATTCGTTATCTTTATGCAGTTCGCCTATAAATGAACATGTGAATAACCAATACAATAAGCAGTGAGTGATAGCTTCTGCAAAGCAATGTCTTCTCCTTCTTCCTTCCTTGTTTTTGCATTTGTTGTTTTTTCTGCAATAGTGAGTTCACATGACCATCTCTCAGTGGAAGCACAAGTAAACCCACCTCCATTAGTAAAGGGTCTATCATGGTCATTCCACAAAGCAAACTGTCCAAATTTGGAAGGTATCATCAGAACTGAACTCACTAAGATCTTTAAAAAAGATATTGGTCAAGCTGCAGGTTTGCTTCGTCTCCATTTCCATGACTGTTTTGTTCAGGTAACTACTATACTACTACTACTTCTTCATCATCACCAAAATTTGATTTCCCTTAAGATTTACAGATAAAGTTATTGATTTTGATATCGTAACTGACTTGAGTTCTCTAATTCTTGTATGTTGGTTTAGGGTTGTGATGGATCGGTTTTGCTAGATGGGTCTGCAAGTGGACCTAGTGAGAAGAATGCACCACCAAATCTCTCACTCAGACCTCAAGCGTTCAAGATCATTAACGATCTACGAAGTCTCATCCACCAAGCCTGTGGCCGTGTCGTCTCTTGTGCTGATATCACGTCCTTGGCTGCTCGTGATGCCGTCTTACTGGTAAGCTTGTCGTCCATTTTCAATAAACATGGTTTTTTTTTTTGATCGGTAATTTTCAATAAACATGGTTAATTGACCATTATAAATGAGAAGCCAAATATATGAATTTTATGCAGTCTGGAGGTCCAAACTACCCAGTCCCGCTAGGCAGACGCGATGGGCTCGCTTTTGCAACTCAAGCAGCAACACTTCAGAACTTGCCCCCTCCTTTCGCAAATACAAGTGCACTTATCACAGCTCTGGCTGCTAAAAAACTCGACACTACTGATCTCGTAGCACTGTCTGGTGCTCACACAATCGGTATCGGAAATTGCGGATCCTTCACTAGTCGATTATACCCTACCCAGGATTCCACCATGGACAAGACCTTCGCAAAAAACCTCAAAGTCGCATGCCCAAAAGCCGACACTTCCAATACTACAGTACTTGACATCCGGTCACCAAATGTGTTTGACAACAAGTACTATGTGGATCTCATGAACCGTCAAGGTCTCTTCACTTCTGATCAAGATTTGTATATGGATGCAAGAACAAAACCCATCGTGACTAGTTTTGCTGTGGATCAAAAACTGTTTTTCGAGAAGTTCGTGTTCTCAATGATCAAGATGGGTCAGTTAAATGTATTGACTGGTAACCAAGGACAGATTCGGACCAACTGTTCTGCTCGTAACCCAACCACTTCATCCTACTTGTCCTCAGTGGTTGATGACATAATAAGTTTTGTTTGATTTCATGTTGTATGTATTAAGGGGAAATTAGTCTTTCCGTCAAGCTAAGAGACGCACCTTAGCTGGTCTGTCTGTCTAATAAAACGAGTTATTTGGGAATGATATTCACTTATTTCAGCTTCTATTGAATCGAGCAGTAGATTTGATTGTAAATTATTTTTCCATTCGATTGTACGTGTATACTGGTTATCATGATTCCGTGATTCAAATCAAATGTTTTATAGGCGAAGAGCTAAAGATGTTAGAAATGAGCAGAGCTATATATCGTTGAGACAAACTCCATGAAGCATGTTAGGGACTCAGGAATGGATCATAATGAGGGGCAAATACTTCGGTGGGCTTAATGATGGGCTGACAGAAAGACCATTTACGTGGAAAATTGTTGAAATTAGGAGTGAGAAATAGTTAAAGATATTGGAGTAAGAATAAGAAAGAAACGAAATGGAAAGAAGAACTTTTTCATTAACCAGGGAAGGGAGGAAGCCCCATTACATAGGTAACTACGTATTCTATTTATACAAGAGTAAAGGATTAAACCCTAGTCAATGGACCGCACATCCATGGGCCATAGTCCCTATAACACTCCCCCTTGTGCGGTTCAAAAGCGGAACTTCAAATGTGTTGCCTCATTAAAACCTTGACAAGGAAAACCCAATGGGACAAAACCTTGACGAAGGGAAAAGAGTACAACGTGTTGATAAAGCTGGACACTTCTCTTCAGAAAAACCTAAAATATAAAAACCCTGTGGGAAAACGATAATTTCAATCGGAGAGTCATAAACCTAGTGTTCTTGTTGTCTCATTAAAAACCTTTCCGAGTAACGAAACTCATTGGGACAAAATAAAACTCGGTGAAGGGAAAAAGATTTCAACATACACTCGCTCCCCCTGAAGTCGACATCATATCAATTTCAATCGGAGAGTCATAAACCTAGTGTTGTTGTTGTCTCATTAAAAGCCTTGCCGAGTAACGAAACCCATTGGGACAAAATAAAAATCGGTGAAGGGAAAAAGATTTCAATAGACACTCGTTCCCCCTGATGTCGACACCATATCATTAGATACTCCCCCTGATGTCGCCATCTCCCCCTGATTGCAATCAAGGGAGTTCGAACAATTTCCTTAGTCCAATAATCTTTACGTGCTTTTCAAATAAGGACTTAGGAAGTGACTTAGTAAATAAGTCTGCCACATTCTCATCAGACGGTACTTTGTTGACTTGAATGTTTAAGAGGCACTGTTGTTGCTGATTGTAGAAGAACTTTGGTGAAATATGTTTCGTATTATCACCCAAGATATATCCTTGCTTCATCTGTTCAATACAAGATGCATTATCTTCATAAATGCATGTTGGCTCTTCAATGATGGAATTCAAACCACTTGTCCCTCGAATATGTGCAATGATAGACCTTAACCATATACACTCACGAACCTCTTCATGTAGGGTAATGATATTTGAGTGGTTCGTGGAGGTAGCTACAAGAGTTTGCATGGTCGATCTCCAGGATATTGATGTGTTCCCTATGGTAAATACATAACCAGTTTAGGATCGAGATTTATGTGGGTCAGAGAGGTACCTAGCATCAGCAAAACCAACCAAAACATTATTTGGGGTTTCAGTGTAGGAGGTTGATTTAGCAATCCTCCTTTTGTCCTCATAGGGATAAAATGGACCCATCTCAATGGTTCCTTTAAGGTACCTGAATACATTCTTTATACCATTCCAATGACGATGCGTTGACGCTGAGCTATATCTAGCTAATAAGTTTACTAAGAATGATATATCGGGTCGAGTACATTGTGCTAAGTACAATAATGCTCCTATTGCACTTAGGTAGGGAATTTCATCTCCCAATACCTCTTCGGCATCTTCCTTTGGACGAAATTGATCCTTTTGTACATCTAAACTTCAACCAATCATGGGAGTGCTAGAAGGATGCACCTTGTCCATATTGAATTTCCTGAGTATCTTATGGACATATGCAGACTGTTGGATTAGTATTCCACAGGCTCGGTGTTCTATCTCAAGTCCTAGACAAATCAATCACTTTAAATACGCAGGGGCATAACTCATTATTTTTATATTTCTTCCCAATCAAACAATCACTTAGACGGGTATACCACATCCGCCCGGATTGCTTTAATCCGTAAAGTGAGCGTTTCTACTTAATCAAAACGCACTCAGTGGTTTAGAGTTACTTGATTCGGGCAATGGAAGGTCATTATGCACTTTCATGTATATCTCTCAATCTAGATCCCCATAGAGATGTGCTGTAACCACATCCATAAGCTTCATTTCAAGTCCTTCTGAAACTACCAAGCTAACTATATAGCGGAACGTTATGACGTCCATTACGGGAGAGTATGTTTCCTCATAATCAATTCCAGGGCATTGTGATAAACATTGCGCCACAAGGCGAGCCTTATACCTCGAGACTTCATTCTTCTCATTACGCTTTCTGACAAATACCCATTTATGTCCTACGGGCTTTACACCTAGTGGGGTTAGCACTTCCGCACCAAATATCCGTCTCTTTGCCAGTGAATTTAATTATTCCTGGATTGCAACTTCCCATTTAGGCCAGTCTGCTCTTTTTTTGACATTATGCAATAAAGCGTGATTCGATGTCATCGTGCTCAATGATCTCGTGAACAACGGTATATGCAAATGCATCATAAATTTGCGTGGATGATCTTTCCATCAACACGTATGCACTCTCATAATCCATAGATATTTCTTTGTTCTCTAGAATCATTTCAAACATTGGAGCGTCCTCCAGTGTTGATTCATGGACATAACTGTAATCAGAGACAATTTCATGAGAAGGATTATATGTATTGATGATAAATGGATCGGATTGTGCCTTACTCACTCCTTTCTTTCTTAGGTGAGTATCCATGGAACCAGGTGATCTTCCCCTCTTCCTTTGGGGGGCCATGTCCTCAGCTACACTTCCACCAAGTGTAGGTTTGACACCTCTATATAAGGTGTTTTTTCTTGTATTAGGGATTTCTAACCTTGTAGGCATGTTTGCAACTGGTATGTGTTATCTCGTCACTTTAGAAATATCAGTGAATGCATCATGCATTGAGTTTGCCATATTCTGAAGATCAATAATTCTTTGCACTTCAATTTCATATTGTGAGGTGCGGGGATCAAGATGAGACAAAGTGGGGACACACCACGACAATTCCTGTCATTCCCTTATGGAATCCTTTTCCATACCTCCCCCTAACGACGGGAAGGTTTTCTCACCAAAGTGACAATCCGCAAATCTAGCGGTAAAGAGATCTCCTGTCAAAGGTTCCAAATATCGGATAATTGTTGGGGATTCATATCCAACATAAATACTTAATCGTCTTTGAGGACCCATCTTAGTACGCTGTGGGGGCATAATAGGAACGTATACAGCCCAACCAAAAATGGGTAAATGTGAAATATCAGGCTCATATCCAGTTACCAACTGGTACGCATAAAATTGTTGGCTAATAGTGGGTATAAAGCGAATAAGTAATGTTGCATGCAATATGGCGTACCCACATGTAGTAATAGGCAGGTTGGAACGCATAACCAATGTCCTAACTATCATCTATATCCTTTTGATGGTAGCTTCTGCAAGACCATTTTGAGTGTGTACGTGGGTTACGGTGTGCTCTACGTCAATTCCAATAGACGTACATAAATCTTCAAATCCTTTAGGTGTAAATTATCCAGCATTATCAAGTCTGATAGACTTGATTGGATAATAGGAGTGGTGAGCCCTCAAACGTATAATTTGTGTTAGGAGCTTTGCAAAGGCATCATTTCTTGTGGACAGTAATGCAACGTGTGACCAACGGGTCGAAGCATCTATTAGAACCATAAAATACATGAATGGTCCGTACTCTGGATGTATAGGTCCACAAATATCACCTTGTATTCTTTGTAAAAATGGAATGTTTTGTTTTGTATCTTTAACATAGGATGTTCTCGCTCCTGTCATTGTTAAAGAACATGCTTTGAAAAATGAGTGGTGTGCTTTTGACAAAGTCCACGAAGTAGAATGAGAGAGAGGTTACACATCAGTTGCTTTAGATGATAGTGGATCGCAGACGTTGTTACTTTGCATTGTAACTGTCTTTTGTCTCATTTTACTTTTCACTCGAAAGAAAGGATGTCCGTGTGGGTTTTTTAAAACACGGATCATCATATCACGACCCGGGTGCCCAAATCGGTCGTGCCAAAGCTTGTATAAGTCACTGTTCAACAGTTTATCGTTGGTAACAACATGTGATTCGATAATCCGAATAGTAGTAGTGTACAAACTACTAGAGTGACTGATTAATTTCTCTAAAATACGTTCTCTTCCACATAAATTAGAGATAATATTTATATATTCAATTCCATTTTCACAGTGAGTTTCCAAATGATAACCATTTGCACGGATATCTTTGAAGCTCGACAAGGTACGGTTAGCTCTTGGTGCATATATAGCTTTTGTGACTTTAATCATTGTTCCATTTGGAAACACAAATTGAGCATTACCTCGCCCAATGATCACTTGTGATGATCCAATCATCGTAGTCACAGAGGATTTATAAGGAATTAAGTTAACAAATAATTTCCTATTTCTTAAACTAGTGTGTGTGGTGCCAGTATCAGCTAGGCACTCAATCTCTTCTGAGGATGACATTCCTACAAGTAAATGGTACTTCAGAGAATTCGGTCACATAATTCAATCATGAAATAGATTATCACAATAAAATTAAATCCAACGCATAATAAGTACCCATAAAAATTAAAAACCACTGATCCATCAACATAAACGATAATTTAAGACTACCTAACATAGTTTAAGTCATCAAAAGAAATATCTAAACCAAAGTTTGCTTAACCACAAAGCAAGAAAATAAACAAGTTTTTAGGTTCAAAGGATAACTAAAACTAAATAAATAAAAATAACAATCAATTAAAGTCAGGTGCTTCCATAAGGGCATGGTTCTTCTTGCCCTAGAAGTATGAAAAGGTGAAGTTGACATCTGGGGCATGATCATGTTATTCTACACAGTGAGCTTCTTGATCTATAGATTCCCGGTACTTTTTGTAGCTAACTGCTACTTTGGCACTAGCTTTGCATTGCTGGTACCAATGTCCAGAGATTCCACACATGTAATAAGGTGCATTGTCATTCTCGACCTTCTTAGACATGGAGTTCTTATGTGTTTTTTTTCAACAGTGTTGCCCCTACCACTAGGTCCATAAGTAACATCTCTACACCAGGTATTTGAATGGCCTCTATGCCCATGTCCCTCACACCCATGGCCCCTTCCACGATGGCCCTTTTGTCCTCTTCCACGTGGTTTACTATCCCCACGTGAGTGTGGAGCATGAGAATATGAATCAGGATTTTTAACTCTCTTTTCTTTGGGGTTGTTTTCCCTTGTTATCCTTGCCATAGTTAGCCTCGGGAATTTTCTTCTTCCCGAGGGTCTAGCATTGTTGTTTGCTATAACTTCATTGTGTCGTTCGGCCACCCGCAATAAGTCGATCAACTTGATAAAAGTTGTTATTCTCTTGTTATCAACCTCTATGCGGTATTGGTTGGGTAGAATAACATATGACAAAGGGAAAGTAGACAATGTATTTTGAATCATATCTCTCTATCAGTTTGGTATCAGAGCAGAAATTAGATCCTTTCGTAGCTAGTTGTTGCACAAACAATAATAAATGTTAATTGTGTTTCGATTAAATTTGTTGTGTGTTTTCCTTTTTGGTTTGATTTTTATTTATTTTTTTCCCGTGTTACCTAAAATGTAGGGACTAAATTTCTTGAACTGTGTGAGGTTGTAATATCCAGTCCAATTCTTAAAGATATTTTTTTCGTAATTTGACATAAATGAGTATTTTTAAGTAATTCACTATTTCGATTTAGATTTTCTCATAGTGAACCTCATTATGTATTTATGAAAAAAATTGTGACAATTGTTATTGGTTTGTCGTCATAAAATAAATATTAATTAGACATTAATTAAGGTGGATACTTGGCTTAAATAGGCATGCTTAGAATTAATTAAGGAATTAACAAAGGCATAAGACTAGAGAGGTTAAGCCTCATGGCTATTATTGGGTGTCATTTTCTTTTTATTAAATACATAATTAGGAGTTTATTATTTTGGTGATTTTAATTTTTATTATAAACATCAACTATTTAAAAATAATTTATTGTTACAGTAACCAACAGAAATCAAACAAAGCTAGTGGTTAGCAAAGATAATTTTTCCAAAATCAATCAAGACATTTAAAGCAAATAAAGAGGGGAAAAAACGGATTTGTATAAAAAAACATGCATTCGGATTTGTATCACACGAGTTAGAAACATGCAAGGCAATCATGTCACAATCAATCAAACCACCAGAAATGATAAGTCATCTTCAATCACAATCAGACTTTTTTTTTTATTATTATTTTTTTATCAGACTTTTTTTTTATCAGACTTTTTTTTTTTTTGACAGTTTTACTTTCATTTAATTTCCAAATTCAGACAAGAAACTAGTCGGAAGCCTAGCAACAAGCTGGGCTCCAACTCCTTTTTGAACTACCACACTTAACCTATGAAAAAGGAAATCACCTACACGCACGTTAGCATCATGACTAGCAATATAGTTGCGGAGCCGCTGAACGAAGTCTGTTGTTCCGTCCCCAAATTCACCTAGAGTAGTGAAAGCCAAAGCACCAAATCCATATCCTTGTGCAGTGCATTTTTCTAAATACTTGGTATTTTTGCGACTGACAGCATCCTTGATAGCCTGCCCCCTTCCAAAGTACGACCATTACTCCCAAAGAAAGGGCGACACAATCGTAACATCGAAGCAAACGTCCCGACCATTGTCCCAATTGAGCACAAGAACATCTGCCGGTCTCAAAGAAGTACCGTTGTTCGCAAGCATACCCAAGTCCACCTCTTTCCGTGCAGCCACCCCAGCTCGATAACAGATGTCTGCAATCGTGTCGCGTACTAAATCATGTCGAAATTTTAAACCAACTTCATATGATGGTCAAACAGAGCATACATATGAACTAGACACCCCTAAAAGATAAAGCTAAGTATGTATCTATCATATGATAACACCTTGAAAAAAAAGCACATACATAAAATTATATTAAAATAATAAAATCAAAACAAATGATGTCATTTTTACTCAAAACTACAACCAGTCAAGGCATAATATTTGTTCACACACAACACACAATCAATAAAATAAAAAAATATATAGTATATGTATAAAGAGAACATAAGCCAATACATGACAGATCTTTTACATACAAAATCACATCAATATATATGATGATGATGATAAATGGATTAAAAATATAATATATTTATATTCATAAAAAGACAAGATATTGATGAGTTTATATAATACATATAGATCAGATTGAGAAAGTCGCCATACCCATGCACAGATTAAACAGACAAACACTAAAAAAACAAACTATTATTTTATTATTATCATCTATATATTTTGATTCATTCCTATATATTACCAATCATCGAAACTACAAATAGCGTGTAAAACAAGAGACCAATCAATCATCGTTCACACACAACACTCATAGGTTAAAATATATGCATCATATTATATTAAAGATATGAATTTTAGCAAGCAATCAATCAATCAATAGTTAAATATTACTTTTTCTGTTACAGACAAAAGGGGGACTAGAAGAAAAAAAAATAGGAAAGATTTAGATATGCCTCGATCGTAGTGTAGTTAAAATAATAAGAAAACCGAAAAAATTCCAACTTCCCGAGATCGTACTTTTGAGTGTAATGTTGAAACAAAAACAAGGAGAAGTATCGGATCCGAGCCTCTTTTTTTTTCAGCGGCTTTGATTTTATTGATTGAGAAGTATAATACCAATTTAAAAAAAAATAGCAACAGGGTTAGAGCTCGTTGTTGATGACGTATTGGAGTAAGAAAGGAAATGGAAACAAGAACTTTTTCATTAACCAGAGAAGGGAAGAAACCCCATTACATAGGTAAGTATTATATTTATACAAGAGTAAAGGATTAAACCCTAGTCTACCAATGAAACACACATCCATGGGCCATAAGCCCTATAACAAAAGAACAATTTTCTTTGGACCATGTTTTTTTTTGGGACCATGATATACTTAGGCCACTTTTTCTATAAAGGGTATCGTAAAGTTACGCAATGACCAACTTATCTTTTATCCGTGTTAAAATTATGACTAACCTAATAACCTCGATTCCTAACCTAATAACTTAATTGAAACTTTAATTCATAAATATAAAAACACAATTAGAGGAACTAACCAAATTTCATTTTAATCTCTCATCCTTTTGTTTTTCCTTCTATTTTCATAATCGTTTTAAATTTGGATTTTAGAAATTCGTATATTGGAGATACTTTCCAACTAACACATGTCTTTTTTATACATTTGTGATTGATAAATTGAGGGAGTAGCAATCATAAAAATCGAAGTTGCATAGAGAAGTTCGGCTAGGAATATTCTGCAAAAAAATTATCGAACTAGACGAACCTGCTGGAAATGAAGAACATGGAGAAAAGTTTGGTTGTTTTTCCATAAAAAATATTCCCAGCCACACTTTTTAATTACCCATCCAAACTTTTTATTTTCTAGCCGAACTTTTTAATTTCCCATCCAAGCTTTCTGATTTCCTAGATTAATCTTCATATAAAAGTTTGGTCGCAAAATTTTCCATCCTAACCGAACTTTTCTCTGGAATCCTATATACTGAGTTCGTAACTTCGCCGTTTTTTTTTCTCCTCTACCGGATTCTTCTTTGAAAAATTATTTATTGAGTTCGGTTACATCGCAATTTTTTTCTCCTAACCGAAATGTTCTCTGAAATAAAAAACTCCAAAAAGCTTAGTTCGGCTACCTGTGGCTTCATAAACACTAGCAGAACTACAATTGCAGATAAGTTAAACTACTTGTTCTTTAGATCTTGTAGCCGGGCGTGTTTCACTTAGCTCAAATCAAGCTATAGAATTTCTCATTTTCAGAAAACTTTGGCCACTTCAAGCAACAAAAAACTAAATTTGAAGTACGCCTAGGTAGTTGAAGGTTCAGATTTAAAAAAAATTAATTAATTAATTAATTAATTAATTGATTGATTTTTTCCAAAACTCTTATATTCTCCTTATTCCTCTCTCTTAATAACTTAATTAAAAAAAATAATTGATTTAATCTTACACTAATTATTAATTATCTTAACATAATCATTTAACAAATTATTACATATACGGCCTATCTAAACGGTGACCATGATTTGGAGCCACCTACATCCGGCCTATCTAAACGGCAATGGCCCAATACTTCCGAAGGTAGAGTTAATTTTTCTTCATTGCGACGTAATCATCCCCATATCCGCTTCATCTCTCTTTGCTGGTTCCTCATGAGGCTCGCTGATAGGCTAGCACGACAACCTGTTCAACTAATATAGTAGTTACGTTGTTGGAGCTTAGATTGCTGCTAGGCTTCCGAAAAAGTTGTACAACTAGTGTAATAGGACGTTGTTGGAGTTGAGCTTGTTGCTGGGCTTGTAACTATTTTCTTGTAAAAATAATGTTTATCCAATAAATAATAAATTTTCTTTATAATAAGGGACCCCCAAGTGGCCACATATAAACACCAAAGTTACTCTTGATTTTGGTGAATCCACATCAGCACTAACTTCCCTTATCATGCCAAGCTAATTGGCCATATCATTGGTTCTCTACAGGTCATTCATGTGTCATCAAAATCCACACCATAAATACAGAGTAACAATTTAAGGACATAGTCACTTGATCATCAAGCTGTCTTTAACATGATAGTTTACCGATACGTCTCAAAAATGAGTGATGCTAATCCCTTATGGTGAAGTCGTATCTAGGATAAAACCACTCGTTATAAATACTATAAGCACTACAGGACTTGTCCACTCCTACAAACTCAACACCAAAGCACATAATGTAAAAAACAACATAGAGGAAGAAAAACGAAAAAAAAAAAGAGCAGCTTCTTTTGGACTCATTTTGAAATGAAAAAAATTAATTTTTTTATAGAAAAATATGGAGTTAAGGAAACACATCAATTAGGGCATAAATAAATTCGCAAATTACAACATAAATGTTGTGATATAGAAGACAAAGAACAAGAGACACAAAATAGAGGGGAAGAAGAAGGGATAAATTCTTATTAATGTGTATGGAATACAAAGTTTAAGCCTCTATTTATATAGATAGAAGACTTGGTGCCCAAGATGTGTAAACCCTAATCTTAGACACAAAGGGAATCTTAGTAAATAAACTTGGTTTATAACACTCCCTCTGATGACCACTGTGGCTAAGTAATTATAAAAATACCAGGAAAACTTAGAAGAGAAAAACCTGAAATTGCATAAGCACGTAAAGACTTGAACCAGTGTTGGACATGCAAATGTTGCCTCGTTAAAACCTTGACAAGGAAACCCCAGTGGGACAAAACCTTGACAAAGGAAAAAGATTACAAAGCGATAAGTCTAGTAAATGCATCTTTGATGATGGCGCTCCCCCTGATGAGTACTTTAGTTAAGTCTTGGCTTGCAAATCTTTGAGTCGTAACTTCCCAATTTGGTGAACGTATTTCTTGAATGCAGAAGAATCTTGTTCTTCCCTATAGAAAATTACTACTTGATTACGTCTTCTTTTGTGTAAGTCTTCTAAAAGTAATTTTCTCGAGTCTCCATCCTACTTTAAATACATTGAAAACTTATGTCTTGGGTTGCTAGATTCTCGGAGATGATTTGCAGAAATAGTTGATGTGGTTTCTTCAACAAAGTGCCAAGATATGAATACCTTATCATACGTGAACAAAAATCATATTTGTTAGAAGGAAATCCAAATTCTTAGGAGATAATTAAGTTGATTTGGTTTAATAAAATGTGGGCATCCACTAAACAACCAAAATATATACAACTCCCCCTTGGATGACCATCATATTGAATTACATTGCCTCACTAAAACCTTGCCAATAAAACCCAATGGGGAAAAATTTGGACGAAGGAAAAAGAGCACAAATATTAACATTAAAAAAAAAAATATTAAACGTCAGAGATGTTGCCTCGTTAAAACCTTGTCAGGAAAACCACATGGTACAAAACCTGAAGCCAAGGGAAAAGAGTACAACTTTTGACATATTTATCGATGCTAACTCAACTACATGAGTTTTTCAAGAAATAAGCATCAAAATAATAACTCTAGTCTATCTTTAAAAAGAGTTTAAGCTAGCATAATTCCAACTGCAGATTTAAGAAAGAGAAAGAAAAAAAAAAGAATTTATGTTGCTAACGCGTGGATTTCTGTGTTTTTAAGGACTCCTCAAGAGACCTATATAGTTGATAGCATCAACTAATTAATCTGGATTATTGGTTTTATACCATATTCTAAAAACACATAAAGGATTGTTAAACCTGATATGATAGAATCAGGTGGCTGTCTGAATATAAATAATTTGAATCTTCTAAGGATTACAAATTGAATATGTACTCCGATCACATTTCTTGTGTAAATGCAATATGAGTCCCTCAAGGACTACCACACCAAAATCATCATATATGGATAACAAAAATTTATTGAATCAATCCTAGGGTTTGAGAAAAAATAGATGAAACCCTCAAATCGTTTTTACAACGATCATATTTCTCATATAACGCATGAAGACTACACCAACATGTAATTTTCAAAATTCATGCTTGCACGGTTAAGGTGTTAAGTTTTGGATCAAAATATTGCGTTATTCAAGAGATTTCAATCCAATACAATTTGGAATTTGTGCATACCAATAACATACGTCGATATTTTTCGGCAGAGGGGTTAACAACCACCATATTTATTATTTCAGTAGCTACCACAAATGAATATTCGACAATAATTTATCTTACTTTAAGCCAACACAATTCTCAAGTGTATGCATATATATTGAAAAATTCAACCAATTACTGGTACCAGCTCCCGCTGGCATTATATTCTCCTCATATTCAAGTGAGAAGATATTATAATTGAGAATGTGAACTCGGTACACTCAATTGGAGCACTACCTGTAGCCTCTTATAGAACACTACTTATCTGCTAGATGTGACTGGATTTCCTCTTAAGAGGCAAAAACTTAAATAAAAGCAAAATGAGAAATTTCACGCCAATCATATAATGATAACCCACATCAATTTGATTGTGATGGGAGAGAAATTGATATAACATTTAAGTTAATTACACAAGATTCTGATAGTGTATAGTCTCCCCCTGATTATGGCGGAAAAATTCTTTTCATCTCATATTCGAAAATAAGTTTCATAAAGTATTATCCGATTAATTCGAGACATATACTTACTACAAAATATGTCTTTAGACATAAAAAAAAAAATAGTCTTAATAGACATACATATTTAACATCAAACATGGATTACGTTTGGAACCCAAAATTAATTGATACAAAAACATATAAAATATGCAAACTGTCCAAAATAAAATAAAATAACGATAAAATTATGGACACTTATATATGTTAGCAAAAGAAATTTATAGAAAGATCAATTAAGTCGCTCAAGGACTAAATATAAATAGGCTAACAAGCATGGTGCACGGGTGCGCACCCTTAGATCTTTGGTGTCCAATTCCAACTACAAGTGGAACAAATTCAAATTTTGGAGAATAATACAAGGAAGAGAACTAAAAATTGCTAAATATCCCTCAGGAAAGTAGCAATTTTCCATCTCATTGATGTTTGCAATTGTGAATACAAGATAACGACATCTCATCCTTCTAGGATTTAAAGATAAACCAGTTTCGGTTGGCTTATATGATTCTTTTTAAGAAAATAAAGAAATCATTGTCATTATTGAATTTGAAAGAACAAAATCCATTATGTGGTCGAAAATGCACTCCTTTTTGGCAAAAATTTAGAAAATATGCCAATTTTATGGAAATGATGGAGAGGATTAGTACCAATTATGTCAAGTTACTCTTTGATCGCTTATGTCAAGTTTCCTGATATCAACTACTTCTTGTGCTTTAAATTTATATTTCTTGAGAGAAGAACAAGGTTGAATTATATTTTTCCGCTTGACCTACCTTGGAAAAAATTTTGGTCACAAATTTCAAATGCTCATGAACCCGTGTGTGGGTTCTAAATCTAGTCCAAATCTATGGAAGTAATGACTTAAACATCTTCAGAAGATTCTATAAAGGGTCTCTCTTCCTTGAGTTTTCTTGACCTAGAAACTGTATATATATATATTTTCAAGGTACGCCTACCTTGTATAATATACAAGTGCCGGAATAACTCGTTAATGTTCACAAACCATGGATGTTTCTAAGATTTCAAACAGCACCAAGGAAGATAACAAGAATATGAAGGATGATGGTTCCATAAGAATTGTTGAGTTTTACGATAATCCTATCACCATATCCTGTTACTTTGCTCAAGAACATACAGAGTCAATACCGATTCAGATATCCCGTGTTTTGGTCGGAAATATTATGAGCGACATCAAAGTGGTGTTCGATCAATTGTCTGCTTCCAAAAGGGATCTCAAGCTTCTTAATTCAAAATTGGGAAAATCATCTGATGATCTTGGTTCTCTTAAAACACAAGTTGCAGGCTACATATGAATTACAGTTCTCTTTATTTTGTTTTCAATGTAGTTTTCTTGGAAACTTCTTGTGAGAAATTATTCTTGCATTTGAGAAGGATAACTAGGGTTTGGTATAGTACATATTGTGATTACACAAGCTATTTCCAACGTTTTACATCTTGCATGTTTTTAGATTTATTTAATTAAATTCTAGAATTTTTGGAAGATGAACTTGCATTATATATCTAATCATTATTGGTTTAATATATTACAAAGTATTATGAGATATATGTGTCATTTATATTTTTTAAATTGAACTGATATCTCATATATGTTCAGAAGTTATATATATTATGTTTTTTACAAACTGAAAAATAGAACAACCTCTTTGAGAATTTTCTCGCAGTATCGATCTACTTGTGATCAAAATTTTGTGTTGTTACTGCACTATACACTCCGTAAGATTTTCTTATATTGAGTCATACTGATTAAGATTATATCCTTGTTCGTAACTTTCATTGATATTAATTTAAGTGGATGTTCAGGATACAAATCCATGTGATTTGTTAATGTCAAACAAATTCTTTCTTTTTCATTAAAGTAAGGTCACTCATGTTGTTCTCTTGGGAATGACATCAAATAGGGGAGACTTCTTAAATGAACTGGTGCTTAATTGTTATATCTTTATGGGGTGTGTGGCTGTGGAATTTAAAGGGATGCTGGTATCTTAACCTAGATGAGCGCTAAGTATTTCATACTATGTGAGCATATATGAGATATATCACCATAGTATTATGCAAACGATGTAAGTATTGATTAAGGGGGAGAAATATATATATCACCGTAGTATTACTTCAAAGTTGTGATACAATTGAACTTTGGAGAAGATGATAATATTATGTTTTTGTATAATGACGATTGATAATATTTACTTTCAAAGTTGTTATCGCTACGGATCTTCAACAACAATGATGTTGAGTTGAACACGTTCAGAACCATTGCAACTTGAAGTAATGAAGAATTAAAGGAGTTGAAGAAACCAAGGAAATCAAGCATGATGGATTCAAGGAATTTTCGAAGCTTTATTTTTAAATCCATGTGTATTGATAGTTTGGTCACTAAAATTGGAAAAGGGGGACATTGTTAGAGCATTACTCGGTCGAATTCACAAGTGTTGATATCTCAAGATTTTTGTCAAATTTAGTTACCAAAACTATATATTGATTTCTAGTCTACAATTAGTTAAGTCTCAGAATAGGATAAAAGTGTAGTTGAAAAACAGACATCACGGTAGTCATCATTGCGTTCTACAATTTGAAGGTGAAGATCAACCGAAGCTTTTGGAGAACACTTCTTCAACAAAAGTTAAGTGAAGACTGAACCACCTATTTCACAAGTTATATCCATTTTTCTATCTATTAGATGTTGTCGCATAAATAATTATATTATTGTAAGCATATCAAGAATTTCGAGTCAAAATTATCTTGGTAATTACACTACGGGAAAAATAGTGATCTACAACTGTAGATTGACAACTCGTATTTTTTAAGTCATAAAAGGTGGCATGTTTTACAACATATTCCAAAAAAAAGTTGTCAAAGTAAACAATCGTCCAACTCTTAGGACCAGAAAGGACCAAAAAGTAGTGACGAGAATCTAAACCACTACGTTTGTGTGAAAAGAGTTTCACAGAGTAGTGACCATCTTTAGAATTTAACAACTCATACCATAAAAGTAGTGAATCACTGTATAACAACTTCCATAAGTGTTGTTGAAGATAAAACAAAAATTACTTTTAAAAATGTTCTTGGTAAAGATTTGAACCCCGGCATACTGTATGTTCGCACAAGTCATCAACCATTCTTCCAGCTTCACAATATTGGTAGATTTGTGCTTTTTTTTCTGATCAATATTCACAACCTTTATAAGTGTTGTAAAATGATAAATTGACTTTGAAAAAAAAAATTAGGCTAAGGTGAATCGAACCTAAACCTCCTCTGTCTAAGACTTGGATTTCAACCACCCTTCCACATTTACATGTCTGCTTATATTTTACATTTACTTTTATATAAAAGTGATAAGGTCTGAGAATCGGGGATTTTATGAGTCAACACAGTTAAAAAATCGGTGCTTTCCTTTTCCAATTCGTTCATTTCTAATGGTTTTTATTATTCAAATCTGGTCTCTTCTAGTATGAATTATCATCTAATAGTTGTCTGAAATCATTGGATATTGTGGAATCATCTTATGATTAGTTTTCAAATACATTCATAGATTTTTTGTTCTGATTTTTAATTTCATTATCTTCCAGATCTAATTCCCTCTCATGAGGAAGTGATTTTTGTTTCCTGCAGTTGTTTCCAGGATTTTCATTTGTGGCATCCAGTGGTGGAACTTTCATAATGGTCTCTTCTGAAACAAGAACAGTGGTGTGGAATGCAGTGGTGCAAGTCATCCTCCTCTTTGCGATGATTCATACTAGTAGAATAGCAGAGTTTAGTATCCCTTCCAATATCAAGACAATCAATTGTGCTAATCTTCATTTCAATCGAAGATTTTCCTTCAAGATCCAATCTTCTATGCAATTTCAAAATTTCATTTTCCAACCTAAAATCAAGCATCGGATTATGGGTGAAAGCAGAAACTTTACTTCTTTTGAGCCTCTCAATTTCAAAATTAATTATAAGTTTCCTTGGTTAGATTCTCCAGTTCTTATCATAAGAAATTCATGGCTTGCCTATATCTATATAACCAAATTTTGTCAAGTCATAAATGAGAATTATTCAAAAGTTCACCAGGAAAACTATGCTAATAAAGTTAACCTCTTATCCCGACAACGGTGGAATGTTTCATTGGAGTTACCAACGGACGGTAGGATTACTGTGGCTCATACTACTTCTATCACTGCAGCTGCTAATGGCGGAGAAAATATCCCTACGAGAATCATCAAAGAAGAGCTTAACGCATTTTGGCTAAAGTATAGAAACAAAGGTATTAATATGAGGTTGGTCTGTTATGATAGTGCAGAGGACTATGAAGCAATTATTCAACAGGATCATTGTGGAAAAGATCTATTTACTGTCAAGAATTTTGTGGCTGGAACTACTGCCAAAGACTATGTAGGAAATGATGAAAAAACTATCTACCTCTCAATGACTGTAGAAATGTCGGATGGTGAAGCAAGTGATAAACATACACAAAGCAAGCGTCTGAGAAAAAATACTCTCAATGAAGAACCTACCATGAACCCACACAATTTCCTTGTTCTCCCACAAAAAAATATAGGAATTGAACCAGTCACTAGTATGAACACAATGGCATCTCAAGTGATGGCTACCAACATTCCAGAGACAATGCATTCTGAAAACACAAATGATTATCAGGGAGACATTTTGCAGGTAACCTTTTACATCTTATACTCAAGCTTTAGTAATACTAAAAAATTTGGTTTTTCAAATAATTTCTATCTTGGTTTAAAAATGAAAATAATTGCTTGGAATTGTAATGGTTTTGCAAACAAAAACACTAGACAATACATCTCTGATTTCAATAGAATGCTTAGTCCGGACATAATATTTTTACAGGAAACGAAAATATGCAGTGATAAAATCCTCAGATTCATTAGACCTTTGAATTTCCCCAACTATCATTATGTTCCTTCTGTAGGGAGGTCTAGAGGAATTTTCTTGATGTGGAAAGACGGCTTTGAGCTTGATTTAATATACCATGATAGAAATATGATACATTGCTTAGTGAGAAGTGATCCCTAGAAACCTAGATGGCTACTATCTTGTGTCTATGGTTCACCTTACCCTCAGGAAAAAAATGAACAATGGAATTTTATAAGAGATATCTGTTTAAACTTTGATATCACTGCCCCATGGTTACTGATTGGTGACTTGAATATTACCTTACATGAGGATGAAAGAGTCAATAACAATGGTACCACCTCCTTACCTTCTAAAATATGTAATATCATTCATGAAGCTGGCTAAAGTGACTTAGGTTACCATGGAAATCCATTTACATGGACAAGTAATACACATGGAACAGGAAGAATAAAATCTAGATTGGATAGATCTTTAATGAATTCAGATTGGTTATTAAATTTCCCTGATTCTTGTCTAAAACACTTGCCATTCTTATTCTCTGATCATTGCCCTATTCTGTTAGACCTCTTACCTAACAATGTTTGCAGTGCAAAGAATTGGAAGTTTTTTGAATGCTTGCTAAGAGATGAAAGCTGTAAACTTCAAATTCAAGCTTCTTGGTCCAAGAATCATAGAGGATCGGCAGGGTATGTTCTTGATAACAAATTGTCTGAAACAAGGAGGGATTTGTCACTTTGGAACAGAAGAAAGTTTGGCAATATACATGATAACCTAAAGAATCTACAAGAACAACTTAATGAGCTTCAAAAACCCAATCCGGGTGGTTCTGATAATACTGGTGCTGTCCAAGAAATTGAGAAAGAGATTGAAGAATGGCACCAGCGAGAAGAGATCTTTTACAAACAAAAATCTAGAGAAACTTTCTTTCATGAAACAGATCAAAATACTAGGCACTTCCATTTACAAGCAAATCGGAGAAGATCGAGAAATAGAATTGATACATTGAAGAAACCGGATGGAAATTGGTGTAGTGGCAATGAACAACTTCAATCTTTGTTAGCTGACCATTTCAAGCAAATAATGACAACTGCAAATCCGGAAACAGAAGAAGAGTTGTTGAATCTCTTATCGCCTTGTATCACTGAAGAAGACAACGACTTACTCACAAGAATGCCAACTGAGGAGGAAATTTATGATACTCTGAAACAAATGAATCCATGGTTAGCACCAAACCAATACGGATTTCCACCGGGATTCTTCCAAGCAAACTGGAGCACGATAAAAGAAGATGTCGTTAACATGATACAAAGATTTTTCCAGACCGGAAGACTGCTCAGAAAGATGAATAAGACTAATTTATGTCTTATACCCAAATGAAAATTACCACAGACTCCAGGTGATTATCGTCCGATAGCGTTGTGTAACACCACATACAAGCTAATATCGAAAATCTTGGCAAACAGGCTTAAACAACATTTGGAAAAGATTATTTCCCCCATGCAAGCTGCTTATGTACCAGGCAGGAAGATTGGAGATAACATCACTTTGGCTAATGAGCTTATTCATTACATGAAGAGAAACAAATCAAAGAAAGGCTACATGGCTCTCAAGCTCGACATGTCCAAGGCCTTCCATCGTGTCGAGTGGATTTTTCTTGATAAAGTTATGAAACAGTTAGGCTTTAACTCCAAATGGTGTAATTTTATACAGGAATGCATAAGCACTACTGACATTCAGATCCTTCTTAATGTCACTCCAGGAAAAGCTTTCAAACCAACGAGGGGAATACGGCAGGGAGACCCCATTTCTCCATATTTATTCTTACTCACAATGGAAGTTTTTACTCGTGCGTTAGCCAAAGATGAGTTAGAAGGTAAGATTCAAGTTATAAACATATCCAGAAAAGCTCCTCAAATTACTCACTTACTTTTCGCAGATGACTGTCTGGTCTTTGCCAAAGCGGACATTCACAATGTTACAAATATCCTTAAGGTAATAACTTCTTTCAGTGCCATGTCAGGAAAACAAATTAATTTTCAAAAATCTGCTGTCTTTTTTTCAAGAAATATGCACCCAAGGCTTTTCAGAATATTACTTAGAAGCTTGAAGATGAAGAGGATGGATCTTGAAGAAAAGTACTTGGGGATACCTCTTTTCTTAAACAGGAAAAAAACTACCTCTTTCTCAAGTCTTGTTGTGAACACAAAAAACAGATTAACTAAATGGAGAGGTAAGTTTATAAACCAATCAGGTAGATCGATTCGTGTGAAACATGTTCTCAATTCCATGCCGTCACATCACATGGGGATATTCAAGATACCAGACGCCACAATAAAAGAGCTCGATAGCATTCAACGGAATTTTTGGTGGGGTAAGGAAAAATCTGGTGGTTTATATTTGGCTGGATGGCCAACTATCAACAAACATAAGCTAAGTGGAGGCATAGGCCTCAGAGATCTTAAATGCTTTAATAGATCTCTCTTAGTAAAAGCTGCTTGGATATTGCTCAACAGTGAAGATAAGCTATGGGCTCAAGCTCTGAAATAAAGACATTTCCCAACCACATCGGGCTTGCATGCAAAGAAGAAAAAGAGCGCAACTTGGGCATGGCAAAGTATACAAGGAAGCATGCAATTCATCTTCAATTACATCTTATGGTTGGTTGGAAATGGACAAAAAATATCCATATGGAAATACAATTGGATAAAAGGTAACCAAGAACCTCCCACCCCAGCTGCAGCGTTGGAGATTGCTAATTCTTACAATAAAGTTTCAGATCTCATTGATCAGGAAACTAAGTTATGGAAAGTGACAGTGGTACAATAGTTGTTTAATCAACAGGATTCTCAAAATATCATACAAATGAGAATTCCGGAAAAAGGAAAAGACAGGCTTATTTGGACTTTAACTAGAAATGACGACTTTTCGGTGAAGTCTGCTTATAATAAGATGATGGAGATAAAAAAATGGTGCGCCTCTTTTTGATGTGGTGGCAGCAACAAAATGGAAAAATGTTTGGAATTTACCTACCTTACCAAGAGTAAAACATTTCCTTTGGAAGTGCATGATTGACATTGTTCCTTCTAATGAAAGAATGGCAAGAGCTTTTAACTACAGCGGGGAGCAGTGTAAAGTGTGTAAACAAGACATTGAAACAACAAGGCACATATTGTGGGAATGTTCTTTTGCAAGGGCCATATGGTTCACAACCTCGGGAGCGAGGAGAAGTATGCTAATCACAATTCCTCGGTACAAGATTGGATACAAAGCTGGTTTGATAATGAGCTCAACAATCTGATTGAGAACTGGGCAGTAATAATGGCAAACACGATTTGGGAGATATGGAAAGCTAGATGCAATTATGTTTTCGAAGACATAAAACCAAAACCTGTTGTTGTCATACATCTAATTCAGTTTCTGAATGATTCTACAGGAAAAAAAATGCTGAAACAGTATCACAATAACAACGCAAGAGTGCATCAGACAATACAATCTTGGAATCCACCTACTTCTCCTTACATTTCCTTTTTGTTGTGATGCTTCCTTTAAAATTATAAATCACACTGCTTATTCGGGATGGGGTCTAATATGTCGTTCTAGTGCAGGAAATTTCATCCACGCAAAATGTGGCTTTACCAATGGCCTACCAAATGCGGAAGCAGCAGAATGCATGGGACTCTTGCAAGCAGTGCAGTGCGCAGAAGAATTGAATGTTCAATTTGCAGTCTTCGAAATGGATGCAGAGTTGGTGATTAAGGATGTAAATGGAAGTCTATAAAATGCTGCTTGGGAAAACCAATCTCTTATACAAGATATAAAAACTAAACTTGAAATCCATCCATCTTGGATATGTAAAAACATTAGTAGGAAAATTAACAAGCCAGCAGATAGGCTGGCAAAACATGCTAGAATCTATAGTATTTCTCAATCCTGGTACAATCATCCTCCAAGTTTTATTGCAACTGCAATATTGGAGGATATGAATAACTTTGTTCCAACTTCCCTAAGTTAATAAATTGATCTCCTGTTTTGCATCAAAAAAAAATGATAAGGAAAAAAATGTTAAGGAAAAAAATAAATGGACAGTTATGATGTAAATGGATGGTTATGATGAGAGATGGAAAAGATAAGAAAAAATGGATAGATAAACCTTCTACAACCCCCTTAAGAGTCGTCGTAGAGGTATAAAAACTTATGCTAAATTTTTCTCACTTCTGCAAAAAAAAAATCCCGCTTCTGTTATATTTTTCTCACTTCTGCTAAATTTTATTCACTTCTGCAAAAAACTTCTCACTTATGCTAAATTTTATTTTCATCGCTATTGATCACCTTTATAAGAGTTGTCGTTGAGGTATAAACACTTTTGATAAATTTTTATTACTTCTGCTAAATTTTATTCAATTCTGCTAAAAAATTTCTCACTTCTGCTAAAAAATTTCTCACTTCTCCTAAATTTTTCTCACTTCTGCAAAAAAAAAATTGTCATCACTATTCAGTTTCGATCTCGGAGCTAGTTTATTTCTCGAAGTAGACAAATTTGTGTGTGTTTAAGGTTTCTGAGAATATTCCAATGGAATCTTACCTGTAAATGAGTGGATTCATCGTCTTTGCGAACTTTCATACATATAGTAGTCCGCTCATGGCCAAGTTTCGATCCCGGTGCCAGTTTTTTTCTCGAAGTTGACGAATTTGTGTGTGTTTAAGGTTTATGAGAATATTCCCATGGAATCTTACCCGTAAATGGTTAGATTCACCGTCTTTGCGAACTTTCAAACTTATAATAGTCTTCTCATAGCCAGGTTTCGATCCCGAAGCCAATTTATTTCTCAAAGTTGAGGAATTTGTGTGTGTTTAAGGTTTCTAAGAATATTCCCATGGAATCTTACCCGTAAATGGTTATATTCATCGTCTTTGCGAACTTTCAGACTTATAATAGTCAGCTCATTGACCTGGTTTCGATCTCGGAGCCATTTACTTTCTCGAAGTTAATGAATTTATGTGCGCTTAAGGTTTCTCAGAATATTCCCATGGAAGCTTACACGTAAATGGTTCTATTCATCATTCTTACAAACTCTTAGACTTATACTAGTCCGCTCCTGGCCAGGTTTCGATCTCGGAGCCAGGGTTTGCATCCAATATGCCAGAATAGGGTTTGTTTAATGTTTTGGGGAAAATTCCAAAAGAATCTTACCTGTAAATGGATGGATTCATCGTTCTTATGGAATTTCCCTACTTATAGTAGTCCACTCACGGACAAGTTTCGATATTGGAGCCAAGGTTTGCATACAATATGCCAGAATAGGGTTTGTTTAATGTTTTGAGGAATATTCCAAAGGAATATTACCTGTAAATGGATGGATTCATCGTTCTTACGAAATTTCCGACTTATAGTAGTCCACTCACGGCCAGGTTTCGATCACAGAGCCAGGGTTCGCATACAATATGCCAGAATAGGGTTTGTTTAATGTTTCGGGGAATATTCCAAAGGAATCTTACCTGTAAATGGATGGATTCATCGTTCTTACGAAATTTCCGACTTATAGTAGTCCAATCACGGCCAGGTTTTGATCTTGGAGCCATAGTTTGCATACAATATGCCAGAATAGGGTTTGTTTAATGTTTCGGGAAATATTCCAAAGGAATATTACCTGTAAATGGATGGATTCATCGTTCTTACGAAATTTCCGGCTTATGGTAGTCCACTCACGGCCAGGTTTTGATCTCGGATCCAGGGTTTGCATATAATATGCAAGAATATGATTGGTTTAATGTTTCGAGGAATATTCCAAAGGAATCTTACCCGTAAATGGTTGTATTCATCGTTCTTACGAACTCTCAGACTTATAGTAGTCCACTCACGGACAGGTTTCATTCTCGGAGCCAGGGTTTGCATACAATATGCCAGAATAGGGTTTGTTTAATGTTTCGGGGAATATTCCAAAGGAATCTTACTTTTAAATGGATGGATTCATCGTTCTTACGAAATTTCCGACTTATAGTAGTTCACTCCCGGCCAGGTTTCGATTTCAGAGCCATGGTTTGCATACAATATTCCAAAATAGGGTTTGTTTAAGGTTTCGTAGAATATTCCGACGGAATCTTCCCTGTAAATGGTTGAATTCATCGTTCTTACCAAGTTTGAAGTCTGAACCCTCCTAGAGCTTCTTGGTTCATAGTTTGTATGGATTTATACCATATTTGAAGTTCTAATTGGGACTGAGCTTCATATTTATCCATTCCGATGATATATCATACTGAGTTTGAAGTAAGAACCCTCCAATAGATTCTTGGTTCATAGTTTATATAACATTATACCGCATTTGAAGTTCGAATCGAGACTAAGCTTCATATTTATCGATTTTAATTATGTATCCTGCTAAGTTTGAAGTCATCCATTATACCACATTTGAAGTTCAAATCAACACTGAGCTTCATATTTATCGATTTCGATGATATCATGCTAAGTTTGAAGTCAGAACCCTCCTAGAGCTTCTTGGTTCATAGTTTATTTGTCGTTATACCATATTTGAAGTTGGAATCAACATTTGTTTAACCAGTGATTTAACAAAGGAATCAATTTCAGTATGAAGCAAATCAGAAATCCTAGCTACGTTTGAAGAAACAAAACTAAATTTCAAGATATTGAACTCCAAATTTATAATTGCTCTCTTTTCTAACTCTGCAATTTGTGAGCTTCATATTTATTGATTTCGATGATATATCCTGCTAAGTTTGAAGTTTGAACCCTTCCGGAGATTCTTGGTTCATAGTTTGTTTGTCGTTATACCACATTTGAAGTTCGAATTGACACTGAGCTTCATATTTATCGATTTCGATGATATATCCCGCTAAGTTTAAAGTTTGAACCCTCCCAGAGCTTCTTGGTTCATAGTTTGTTTGTCGTTATACCACATTTGAAGTTGGAATCGACACCGACATTCATATTTATCGATTTCGATGATGTACCTGCAAAGTTTGAAGTCCAAGCCATCCCGAAGCTTCCTGGTTCATAGTTTGTTTGCCATTATAGTGAATTTGAAGTTTGAATCGACACTGAGCTTCATATTTATCGATTTCGATGATGTATCATGCTAAATTTGAAGTCAAAACCTTCCTGGAGCTTCATATTTATCGATTTCGATGATGTATCATATACTAAAGCTACTTCATGACCTATATGACTAGTTGAAATTAATTCATGACCTATGTGACCAGTCAAAATTCAAACCATAAACACAAAGAGAAAGCACAAAGAAAACACACTTGCCTTGATCCGTATAATAGTCTTTAATCAAATATCTACCGTTTATAAATTTGCATAATCCGTATGACCATCCTTAAATGAAATCTCTACCGTCCAATTTATTTTATATAAAACATCAAAATAAATTTCTCTCACTAACTTCCCTTTTCTTTGTTTCTACTCTCTCAATCTTCCACCTCCTCCGAAGAAAACCCATGCTCAAAAAAATTCCCCCCCTTTCTTCTTCAATTTACAGATCGACCATGGCTTCAAAACATGAAGGAACTGCAAACCATTTTCTCATCTCGAATGAAGAAAACTCATTTTTCTGTGTTGAATCGCATAACTTCTTCGAACCCTAATATCCGATTTGATTTCAGTATAATCCCAACTTCAATCCCTGGATGTTAACTCTAAATACATCAAAATCATCTTCTCGATAACCAGCAACTACACGATCAATTTCTATGGAAGAAACCCTAAATACCTTTATACTTCTCAAATTCAACCACCAACAGATTCATCTCTTGTTTCTGAGTTCACACAATCAATTCAAAATCAAAACCCACTCAATCTCTTCTCCAGTTCATGAATATTTTCTTCTTCGTCGATTTCTTCGGATTTCGAAACCATTTATAAATTGGTGCTACAGAGTTAGGGTTTGCTTCAATTGAATTTGGATAGAATGTATTTGAAGGTGATGAATAGATCTGAGATATGGAGATAATTTTGGTGATTGGATGGCCATATCAATGTGTTTGAGTTGAGAAATATAAGGATTTGTTGAAGCCGCAGTTTCAGTGTGGTTGAGTTGAGAAATGGAAGGATTCTTTTATTTCAATCAAGCTGGTTGTGATTTGTATTTAGGTAGCTGGGTTAAATACGATTCATTACCAGTTTACAAATCATCAAACAAATGGTTGATGCTTAATTCGACTGTCAAATGGAAGGTAGACCTGATTCTATGCTTCTGCATCTGGTTATTTAATATAATTTGAATCATTTTCTTTCCTAATTTTTGTGGTTGTACAACGAAAATGAAATTTGTTTGTGAGATGACTTTTCTAATTTTAATCATTTTGGTATGAATAGGATGAACTTGGGATTTTAATTGGCTTTACCAAGCCACAGGGGAAGAATACTATTTGGAATATGTTGTGAATAGCGGTGCCTTTTTTGGAGGAACTGGTTGGGATGTAGGTGAATTCTCATGGGATAACAAATATGTTGGTATGCAAATTATTCTCACAAAGTTATATTGCTACAATTTTTGATAGTTTGCTCAGAAAAAAGATTTATAAGGGAGTATATTATTAATTGGATTTAATTGAGGCTAAGAATACTGAAAAATGAATTGCAGGTTCTCTTAGAAGGAAAGGGTGGAAAATACACTTCTACATTACAGCAATATCAAGCTAAAGCGCAGGTAGTTTTGGAGATTGTAAGTGGTGCTGCATGTAGATAAAAAACTGAACATGTGGAGCTGTCGCAAGAAGAAGTACAACTGGAGTGAAGCAATTGCAGACTACGGTGTTGAACAAGATTTGATTTGAAGTTGTATCTGATGGCTAGATGGAGATTGCAAAGGTTCTGGTGTTGTTACTGAGAGCTTGTGATAGTTGCAGAAAAGGTTGCAGTTTCAATGGTGACTGAGATATTACCGAGTGTTTGAGATGTTGAGTTTTGCTGTGAAGCAGTGTTGCACCATGATGGCGCATCATATCTTAGGCTAGTGAAAATGGCCTAGGCCAAAACCATCTCATCTCGCAAATAGGTAAAATTGTTTTCGGGTTCGCTTCAGATCTTTCTAATTTTCTTAATAACAAGTAAAATTGAGATTGGGAGATCAAAATTTGATCTGGGTTCGTCTAATTTTGCATAAAAATATAAATGAAGCTGTTGAGAAGCTAAATTCTAAAGAGATTGAGGTTGTTGGTTGTTTATCATATACAAAGGAAGGATCTCAGCCTCACTTTAGAATCTAAGCTAAAATATAAAGAGATTGAGATTGGCAGATCAAATGCTCAACATAGGAAGAATCTCATAGACCAAACTACTCAGGTACAAAGATCCAATTTTTTTTAATTTTTTTTTTAATTTATAAGTTCATAATTCTGATCATGAAGTGATTGAATTTTGGTTTTAGGCCTGAACTGAATCTCATGTATCATAATGGAAATCTTCCATAACCTGATAGATTTTTTGTTTGTTTGCTTTTCAACTACAGGACTTGAAACGACCATTCAAGCCGATGACGGACCTTGTCATATTGCTGACATAGTTGGGAAGATGAAAAGTTCCCCAGTAGCTTGAAAGTTTACTTTTACTATAGACGGTGATGTATATTTTGGTGCATAAAAAATATTATATTTTTCCCAGCCTCCAGACTTAGTGATTACAATCAGGGTCCACTTCTGATATTTTGATTATGAGGTTTACGTTTTTGTTATATTTCCCCTGTATTTTTGCTTTGATGTTTAAGATATAATCAATACATGACAGTTAATTGGTTATGACCTAGTTGCAATCCTGTGGATTTATCATTTTGCATCTGATAAGCTTAGCCATGGCAAACACAAGGTATTAACATTCTTCTTGAAGTTTCTTGCAAATATTATCTTTTATATGATGTGATTGCTTTCTTACCTTCATCATTCATAACCTATTTACTTTTTTTTTTTTAACATCCCATTATACTATGAATTTGGTGTTAGAGTTGGGTTGAAACTATGTTTATATCAGTGTTAGTGTATTCATTTTTGAACAACTACTTTTTGTGAAGTGGAGTTGAAATTCACGTGAGGCCCTTGCATCAACCATTGGATGTTGAACTTAGGGAGAAAAATAGACAATGTTTTTGAGTTAATTTTGTCTTGTTCCTGTTGTTGTTGTTGTTGTTAACTTGTTAGTTTTTCTAGGAAAGTCTGTGGACTGGAGTTCACTGTATGTCGTAAAAATCTCACTTGGTCATTTGATGGATTCATTAAGGCTACTTTGTACTCCCTACAGCTTAAGTGCACATGTGATTTAGGTTGTCAATTTTATTAAACATTTATAGTACTCTTTGACGCACACGCTTTTTTGTTTTTATGTTGCGTAACTAACCTCTCTAGATCGAACAAAAACCAGTAGATAATATGGAGCTAATGTGTCTGAAATTAAATGAATTAAGACCACTGATTGTGTGTTGAAGGCGACCCAGTGCATCATAGGGATTAGGATTATTTTTAGAGTGTTTTGTTTTTCTATCACCTTCTGGTGCCTGCATTACTTAGCTAGTTATTGGTGTGGCACTTTGTTCCATTTTTTCCTAAGTCTATTAGAGTATAACATGGTTCCAAATCAGTTATGTAGGTATATTATAACATGATTCTGGCGCCACTCTTTACTATTCATTATGTAACTCTTTAATATTCATATTTGGTTGTTATCTTGGTGTACTCAATTAAGTTTTCACTTGTGTTTTACAGAGATTCTGCCGTTGAAGATGAAGCTTGCAGTCAAAATCTCAATCAAAGTAGGACTCCAAGTGTTAAAAGATGATTTTTGAAGCTGAGAAAGAATGGCTAGAAGTGTTTTACTAAAACATAAGTTCTATAAAACTGATCTTTTGTAATAACAAAAAATAGTGATTATAAATTAATAATTGGAAATCTGATTTATTCTTAAATACATGGTTATTAGAGTATTATAGATTAAGTTTTGTATTTAAATTCTCAATTTTTTTTTTCCGAATCAAATATGTACCACAACTCAGAATTAGAGTTGTCAGAAGTGACATACAACTCAAACCAAAGTTGTCAAACAAATGACATACAACTCTTCCCATAGTTGTCAAAAATATGACTTACAACTAAAGAATAAGTTGTCAATGAGATGACATACAACTCGAACCATTGTTGTCAAAGAAATGACTTACAATTCAAATCAAAGTTGTCAAAGAAGTTACATACAACTCTAACCATTGATGTCAAAGAATTGACATACAACACTAACCATAGTTGTCAAAGAAATTTCTACAACCCCAACAAGTGTAGTCAAATATTATATTCACAACTCATATAAAAGTTTTGTTAGGCATTAAGGCATAATTTAGAAAGACACTCATAACCCATATATGAGTTGTCCAAAACTAAATGACAACTATGTTTACGACTATTATTGACGAGTTGCAAAGAGTTGAAGAGCTTCTACAACCCCCCCCCCCCCTGTGCAACCTATAGATAAACATCGTAACTGTTTTCCGGGGTAGTTGATCGTTGTTTCTCCCTTAGTGATTAGTTCTCGAAATATATATAACTAAGCTTAATGAATATTTCTTCATACTTGATGAATTTCGGTTAAAAACAATTTATTGTTCGTGATCAAAATTGTGATTCAAGATTATTATCGGAAAACAACATGGAACAGTGATATGTGTCATTGACGTTATTTGGGAATGTTTCAAATTGATCTAGACATAAATATAGAACTACTTTAAATATGGATACATGACAGTATGCATACCAGTTTCACAAACTGGGAAAACTGTTATACGTCCGGGGCCGTAGTACATGTACCCAACATAGTCAATTTTGTCCGAGATGGCCGAGATACCGCCGATAATATCGGTTTCGGAGTTTATCCGATATTGCCGATATTTCACTGATACGGCCGATATTCCACCGATATTTCACTGATATCCATTGAAATATAGTGTCTCGGTCCCGGGTCGATATTCACCGAAATCCGATATTAACTACATTGCATGTACCTAGTACACGTGGTACGCATGCCCGGTATCCCTACCAAAAAAAGTCTGTGAACTCGTGAACCTAGAATGGTATGCGTACGTAGCATGCATACCGAAAAATAACTATTGGTTCTGAAACTGGTATGGTATCCATACCCGGTATGCAAACCGAAAAAAGTTTTGTATGTTCCCGAACTTATATTTGTCTTAGGGTACACATACCCAGTACATGTACCATGACAAATATAGTCACGAACAAGGTTGAAGTACACGTACCTGGTACACGTACTTACCCTGTCGAATGTTTTCAGATGCACATTAAATTATTTTTGTGAGATAATTAGCATTTGAATAAATCTCTAAGAATACTATATAGACATGACTGATCATATTATAACTTATGGTTGTGATTCAAACTTAAAGTCATAAGTGTTTATGAATATGATTAAGCTTATAGTTCAATTAGCTAGTTTCGACTAACAGTTTATGAACAATGTCTTTGTAGACAGTTCGGTTACGGTTTATCCTAAATAGAGTGTATATCTGGATATGTCAATCACATTTCAAAGATTCATATGACGATAGATATTGATTGCTTGGCTCCAAATTTATCTTAGCTTAAACCTAAAACAACCCATGCTTTGAAATTCTATAAAAGGGGAACCTCAAGAAACTAAAATCTTTGAATCCCGATACTGATTTTTGTGTATCCTAGTTGTTAACTAGAGTAGTCCTCTTCCTAAACCCTTTTAGGATTTAGCGACTACAAAGACTTCATAGTGATTTGTGAAGCAAGGTCCAGCTATCGTTATCTTGATAGTTCGAGTATCCTGATCTTGATCGATTATTGAGATTTCTCTATCAATCAAAATAGATAGAAATCATAAAGTTCTCTTCGTCTCAGACTTTGTTGATTCCAAAAGTTTAATTTGCTTCTCTTCGGGAAGCATAAGTTTGGATTTTGAGGTTAGCTAGACTTTGTCTATTGCTATCGATTTCTAGGCTCACCTTGATCTACGATCAAAAAGGAAGTCACACATATAGGCTTATCCGTGGGAGGCATATTGGTTTAAAGTCTTCAATTGAGTTGAAACAACTGTTAGGATGTAAATGGCGTCAGCTAAGGGTAACAATTGCGCGGAGTCGTGCTGGGATTCTATAGGCGCAAGGAGTGTGACTGTAAATGAATTGCTATGAGGTTTTAATTAGGTCTCAACTACATTCCAGGCCGAAGTTAATTTGTAGTAGGCTAGTGTCTATAGCAGCTTAATACATTTCGGTGTTCAATCTGGACTAGGTCCCGGGGTTTTTCTACCTTGGCGTTTTCCTCGTTAACAAAATTTCTGGTTATTTCTCTTCTGCATTATATTGTTTATCTTTACAATTGAAATATCACAGGTTGTACGTTAATCAATCAAAGTAGATACCTCCATCCTTGTTGTTGGATACGACTTGATTGATACTTGGATATTGATCTTTGGAATCGTCCAAGTACTCTCACACGCAAATCAGGTTCACGGACTTAGCTCTGTAAACTTTCTGATTATGAGAGAAAAAAATATAACTCTAAATATTATTCCTTGATTGAGATTCATTAAGTTGAGCTCTCAGAATTATATTTAAGTTTGTCCATATAGGTTGCCTAACAAAAAATTGGTGTTGTATTTTGGTACCCCACGTTTTCATACCCAATGAGAGACTAAAGGTCCTCTTTCATTCACCCATATGAAAATGAGCAAGCATCCTTAGTGACCCATAGGTCACATGACCTAATCTAAACCAAGACAATTAAAAACCTCATTTTATCCAACATAATCACCAAATGACTTCACCCTTGCAAGATTAAGCAATGGTTCTGAAACCTTTTGTTTTCCCGAACAACATAACGAAGACTTAATAGATCAAAACAGCAGTATAGTACAAAAGAGTTATACGTACCCGCCCGAAGAGAGGAGAAAAAGGAATGAAAATAAGATATAGGCATGCAACATAACGAAGATTACCATAGATCAAAGAACAAAGAAAAAAATTATGGAGGTTCAAAATAGTTTTCAACTCTAAGCTTCTTTTCTCGTGAAAGATCTCAAATGATAATATGTTTACCAATAATAAGTTTGTCATACCCCACTTGGAACATGCATACATGGTAAAGCATTATAAAAAAGTTCATGCATGCTTTTCCGGACTGATTTTATGTCTGTGATTTTTAAACTCCACATATTGAGAATATGTTTTTTTCAATTTCCAAAATGCCATGATGATATTCCATTCCTCTGCGCCATTTAGATCACTATTGAAAAAACACAACACTAATCTTTACCAATAACTATGTTAACTCTTGTATCACACAAAGACCACTCTGTGGGAAAGTGCGATAAAGAACATGTGGAAAAATCAAAACATATATTACTGTACCTTTGACATCCATTATACTTTATTCCGCCACTAGCTGGTAGATAAGATTTAGTACATTGAGAATCATGTGGTCTTCCATTTTAATGATTTGACATCATAGGCCTAGCGGTGAATGGTAAACCACTATAAGAAAGCGTCATGCATAGACACGGTAAAACAGCAACAATGTCTTCGTTAACACTCTCCATAGCTGCTAATTTTCTACTACTACTTGTTATCCCTTCCTCACTTTCTCTAACTGATGATGAGCAACCACGCACCTACATTGTTCATGCCTTCAAATCTGATAAGCCTTTGCATTTTGCTTCCCACACTGATTGGTATCACTCAACCCTCCAATCTCTTCCACCTTCACCTCATCCAAAGAGCATCATTTACACGTACAGTCGTGTTATCAATGGTTTCTCTGCTCGACTAACACCTTCTCAGGCTAATCATCTCCGCAGCGTCTCTGGAATTTTGTCGGTCACTCCAGAAAAAATTCGCCAATTGCACACTACTCGAACTTCAGAGTTTCTTGGTATGTCTGCCAATTCCGCGGGTCTCTGGTCCTCATCGAATTATGGTGATGATGTTATCATATTATGATAAATGAAACTGGTAAAGATTCGAGATCACCGAGAGACATGAATGGACATGGTACACATACTGCGTCTACGGCAGCTGGATCTGCTGTCAAGAACGCCAAAATGTTTAAATTTGCAGCTGGAGAAGCCAAAGGAATAGCACCGAGGGCAAGAATTGCTGTTTATAAGGTATGCTGGAGCCTGGGATGTCCCGAGTCAGATATTTTCTCTGGATTTGAAAAAGCTTTGGAAGATGGTGTCGATGTGATATCTACGGATATTTCTAATCGGCATTGTCTTGGAAAACTCTTCCACCGAGTGGTGGGAAAGGCAAGGTCGAACGAAGCTAACTTCAGTTTTTCCCTTATCTCAAAAACCATCTTACTAGGAAAAGGTTTTAAGATTTAACTTAATACCGTTGTTATTTCTAAGCATGGTGAATTAAGTAGGGAAAGGTTATGGTGATGATGTTATCATTGTTCTTGATAGCGGAATCTGGCCAGAGCGGAGGAGTTTTAGTGACGCTGGGTTGGGTCCGGTGCCTGCTAGATGGAAAGGTATTTGTGAGACTGGTCCTGATTTCCCTAAAAAGTCTTGCAACCGAAAGATAATTGGTGCGAGGGCTTTTTATAAAGGAGCTGAAGCTGTTATTGGTCATATGATAAATGAAACTGGTAAAGATTCGAGATCACCGAGAGACATGAATGGACATGGTACACATACTGCATCTACGGCAGCTGGATCTGCTGTCAAGAACGCCAAAATGTTTAAATTTGCAGCTGGAGAAGCCAAAGGAATAGCACCGAGGGCAAGAATTGCTGTTTATAAGGTATGCTGGAGTCTGGGATGTCCCGAGTCAGATATTTTCTCTGGATTTGAAAAAGCTTTGGAAGATGGTGTCGATGTGATATCTTTTTCAGTCGGTCCCTCCTCCTCCGAAGGGAATGATCCGTATGATCTTGATACAACCGCGTTGGGTGCTTTTGCTGCTATGCAGGAAGGAGTTTTAGTTTCTGCTTCTGGAGGAAATTCAGGCCCTCGTCCGAGTAGTGTCTCGAATGTTGCTCCATGGTTGTTAACTGTTGCAGCATCCACGCTTGATAGGGAATTTCCAGCGGACGTAATTTTAAATGATGGTACGTTGATTAATGGTGCTTCATTATACTCGGGGAAGCCACTTCCAAAACAAGATGTAGAATTAGTCTATGCTGGTGATGTTGGCAATGAATATTGCTTACAAGGAAAATTTAATTCTACTGCTAAAGTTACTGGAAAAATCGTTCTTTGCGAAGCTGGCAATACTCAGGCAACTGCTCAAGGGTATGCTGTGAAAATTGCAGGCGGCGTTGGAATGATTGCCGTGAATGTAAAATATTGGGGTAAAGGGCTTCTCCTACAACAATTTTTAACTCCAGCAATACAAGTGAGTTTCGACGACGGAGTTACGATATTCAAGTATATCAGATTACAGAAAAAGCCGACAGCTACTATGAAATTTCGTGGAACCGTAACCGGTGGTTCGACATCTGCTCCTAAAGTGGCTGCATTTTCTGGCCGTGGTCCTAACAGTCTAACAGCCCAGATACTCAAACCGGATATCACCGCACCTGGTGTTAGTATCTTGGCCGCTTGGACTGGAGCTGCTTCCCCAACCAACTTGGAACTCGATCCAAGACGAGTCGAGTTCAATATTATTTCTGGTACTTCAATGTCATGCCCGCACATAAGCGGATTGGCGACGTTGCTCCGTAGTGCTTACCCTAAATGGACACCAGCTGCAATTAAATCTGCTCTTATGACTACTACCTATAACTTGGACAATTCAGGTAAAAACATTACTGATCTTGTCGATGGTCTTGATGCAAAACCGTTTGATGTTGGTTCGGGACATGTAGACCCGAACCGAGCCCTTCATCCAGGTTTGATATATGACATCGCACCAAATGACTATGTTGCATTTCTGTGTTCCATTGGGTATAATTCAACACAGTTATCGGTTTTCGTCGAAGATCCAAAGAAAGTTGATTGCAAGTCGATTGGATTGTCTAGCCCGGGTGATTTGAACTACCCATCATTTTCTGTTGTTTTTGGATCCGGCGGCAGTAGTAACAAAGTTAAGTACACAAGAACTGTGAAGAACGTCGAGAAGCTAGGATCCGCAATCTATAAACCTACCGTTACAGCTCCATCGTCCGTGAAAATCAATGTTTCACCGAAGAAGCTTGTTTTCAGTGACAAAAACCGTACCTTATCATATAAAATCACATTCACAAGTCTCATTAAGGGAAAGAAAGGTGCTGTGATGAAGGAACCAGAATTCGGTTCCATTGAATGGCGTGATGGGGTTCACGTTGTGAGGAGTCCTATTGCGTTTACGTGGATTACTACTACTAAACCGTAGTCCAGTCTCTTCAGTTTAACGATCATGAATACCTGTTTCATCTGTCCTTTGGTATTTGATCGGATTATAACGATTATAATGCTAAAGGGTTGCTATGTATGCAGTACTTAATTAATGAAGAGTAATAAACTGGAATGTCTACCAATATATGGATATATAAATTCTTGATCATTAAACATCAGGAAATGACTAACTTGGCACTCCACATGACCTAGACCATAGGTCAGAGCACCAAACTTAATGTTTATCTCTCCCTGGTTACTATGAGTGCTAGTGAAATTACCAGACGGTATATGGTGTGGTTTTTCGAACTGTCTTAGCAAACAGCCCTTAAAACTATACAAATTCTTAGCAAACAGCCCTTAAAACTATACAAAAACGGTATACTCGCATCTCTTGACATGTTGGGCCCAAAAGTGGCCCCTACTAACCTCTAAGAGGGGGGATGGTGGTGGTGGTGGTGTGTGTGTGCCGTTTCTATGTTGTTTATGAGGGCGTTACACATAGCATTCCCAATGTGTGCTCTTTTTTTATTCTAGAGTGAATTATGAGATGGGTTTATGTATCTGATTGGTGATCAATTCTTGGAAAAGAACGTTTTGCTAAAGCAAGAGAGCAGAGACATAAAACTAGCTCCGATATAAGAATTAATGCATTTTTTTCATGAATTTTACAGTTACTACTTTAGTTTTAATTAGTAGATTTCACATCAAAAATGCTTCCAATATATCAACTTTTTGTAATAAAAATGTCATTAAGAACACTTCCATAGAGGGTTTAAAGGTCATATTACAAGGTAATAACTCTACCAATATATGGATAAATTTAGGCTTCTCTTATATATAACCCACACATTTATTAACCATAGCTTATTTAAATAAGTGCTTAAGCTAACCAAACACATTTATAATCATTTAACATAGCCCACAAAATTTTATATAATTATTAGATATAGCCCAAAATAATAAGAAAATCATTAAATTTTTAAATCAACATCATCAACAAAAAAAAAAAAAAACTAATTATCTAATTAGATGTATGTAAGAATTTGACATAACTCATGTTTTTGAAGAATAATCAATACCCTCAATCTCTTATGTAATCATGATTGAGAAGAAAAAAAAATCATAGAGATTTTTTTGTTTTATGGATTACGTTTATGGAGTTCTACTGTTCTAGGAGAATGGTCATAGGAAAAGAACAAAATCTTAGTTTATTCCATTTGGATTGATATTGTTGCATAGTGCTTTTAAGAGAACAATTAAAATATACACCACGATCAAATTTAATGTAATCATGATTAAAAAAAATTAAGGATTAGAGTTTATTTTGTTTTAAGAAAAAAGTAAGAATTATGGTTTATAATAATTGTTCAATTTATGAGAATGCTAAAGAACATAATAATTAATTTTAAGTATGATTAACAAAAAAAAATTAAGGTTTATTTTGATTTTAAGTAAAAAGGAAATTTAAGTTCAATTGTTAATAGAAAATAGGGTATTAATAATATTAATTACATATTTTTGGTTGGCAACCTCGCAACAAGCTTGGCTCCAACAACTTTTTGAATGGCAATACCTAATCTATGAAAAATAAAGCTACCAACACCACTACTAGCATCATTACAAACTAATCAGTTCTTCAGACGCTTAAAAAAACATAAAGTATCCTCACCTAATTCCCCTTAGGTATAGAAAATTAAAACCTGTTTAGTTTTTTATTTTAATTTTTGACTTTTCATTTTAACTTTAACTTTTTGGGTTATGGTTAATAAATATGTGGGCGACATTTAAGAAAAACCTAAATTTATTTATTTTATTTTTTTGAAAAGAGTATATGGATAAATGCTTGGTTATTAAACGTCAAGAAGTGACTAATTTCTCACTCCACATGACCTGGACCATAGGTCAGCGCACCAAACTTAATGTTTATCCCTCCATCGTTAATATGGCAACAAGCGTATCAGACAGTGTTGTTGTGTGGTTTTCCAAAAGTAAAAGAAAAGTGGGAACTACTGTAAACCCCATTATTTTATTTTATTTATTATTTATTTATTTTTATTAGAGGGAGAGTAAAAATGGATCCAACAAGAGCGAAAATCGCAGTCGACTCGCTGATTCAGACCTTTTCATTATATCTTTCCATTTTAGATTGAAATAACCTTACTGAATACACCCATTACCCTCATAAAATTCACCCTCGTTATACAATCATGGATATGAAAACGGTTAAAGATTTCCTAATTTTTTTTAGCAAATCTCAGTATTAAACTCGTTTAAGGAAATTGAACGATAAGACTAGATGCAGACAAGCGATACTTGTGGCTAGTTCTTTTTAAGTGTGTTTTTTGAATCTCAAATTTGTATTTGGCTAAGATGAATTGACATATGAATAATTAATGAAAACATGACATATTACTCTTCCGTCAACAAGTGTATCAGACAGTGTTGTGTGGTTTTCCAAAAGTAAAACAAAAGTGGGAACTACTGTAAACCTCATTTCTTTTTTTTCTTGTTAGATGGGGAGCGAAAACGGATCCGACGAGAAAGAAAATTAAATCGCAATCGACTTGCTAATTCAGACCTTTTCATTATATCTTTCCATTTTAGACTGAATTAACCTTACTAAATACACCCATTATCCTCATAAAACTCACCCTCGTTATCCAGTCATGGATATGGAAACGGTTAAAGATTTCCAAAAAAATTAAGCAAATCTCAAAATTAAACTCTTTTAAGGAAATTGAACGATAAGACTAGATGAAGACAAGCGATACTTGTGGCTAGTTCTTTTTAAGTGTGTTTTTTGAATCTCAAATTTGTATTTGGCTAAGATGAATTGACATATGAATAATTAATGAAAACATGACATATTACTCCGCCGTCAACAAGTGTATCAGACAATGTTGTGTGGTTTTCCAAAAGTAAAACAAAAGTGGGAACTACTGTAAACCTCATTTCTCTTTTTTCTTTTCTTTTTACGAGAGCAAAAATCGCAATCGACTCGCTAATTCAGAACTTTTCATTATATCTTTCCTTTTTAGACTGAATTAACCTTACTAAATACACCCTCGTAAAACTCACCCTCGTTATCCAATCATGGATCTGGCAACGGTTAAAAATTTCCTAAAAACTTAAGCAAATCTCAAAATTAAACTCTTTTAAGGAAATTGAACGGGATAAGACTAGATGCAGACAAACGATACTTGTGGTTAGTTCTTTTTAAGTGTGTTTTTTGAATCTCAAATTTGTATTTGGCTAAGATGAATTGACATATGAATAATTAATGAAAACATGACATATCACTCCACTGTAAACAAGTGTATCAGACAGTGTTGTGTGGTTTTCCAAAAGTAAAACAAAAGTGGGAACTACTGTAAACCCCATTTATCTTTTTTTTTTCATGGGGAAATTAACGGTCGGAAAACTTCACGCGCAACCATTTTCTGGTTTAAAATTTCCTAGCTTAATTGGGGGACCTAAAAACTAATTAGGGGCCTCCCACTAAAGGACAAAAAAGGTCACCCAAACTAATTTGAGTCACCCCTTATCCAAATATTTTAGTAATGACTAATTTACCCCTTATCTAATTGGTGATAATCTCACTTAATTAGTGTTAATCTTACTTAATTAGATTTTAACCTTATTTTTTTCTCTCAGATTTGTATGAAAAGTCGTCATGGTATTTTTAATATTTTTTTAAGTCAATATGACGACTCTAAGTGTCGTTATTGTTTTTAATGACAACTCCACAATAACGACACTTTAGAGTCGTCATTGAAAGTAGTAATACACTTAGATTCGTCATTGAAAACATTAACGACTCTATAAAATCGTCATTAAAACAGTAATGACGCTTATAGTCGTTATTGAAAACATTAACGACTCTTTAGAGTCATCTTAAAGACAATAACGACACTTAGAGTCGTCATTGCATTGAAAATATTAACGACCCTTTTAGAGTTGTCATTGATTTGATTTAAAAATTAAAACAATAAGGGTAAAATAGTATTTTCATTTTATAATTGATACGCCTCTGGAAATTTTGGGGTGCAAATAAAATGGGTGAGGCCCCTAATTAGTTTTTAGGGCCCCCAATTAAACGAGGTAAAATTTCCCTCACACTCATATTTTCTAAAATTATTTCTTCGCTTCTTCTTTCTCTGTTTTTTTGTCGTAACTTCCTTTTTCCTTCGTCTTCTCTTTTTTATGATTACCTTTTTTTGCCGAGAGAACATGGTGAAATTAATCGCGGATAATCATGTTGTTGATGTTAATTGATAATATTTATGGAAGAGGATTCAAAGTGATTTCAGGTTCTTGTGGTATATCCTGATTTAAGTGAATTATTTCAAAGTGTAATTACTCTCCAAGAAATTGAAGCGAAATGGAAAGAGAATGTCTGATTTTCTTTCATCAGAGTAATTGAGATTCTCTTCAGGTTTAATTGATATTTTTATTTTCTCGTTTAGAATGATTCCATTTTTATGTTTTAAATTTGTGATCTTATTTCAATGAGTAGAGCTGATTTAGTGGTTTTCTAGGTCTAATTACATCTTTTTTGCGTGAAGTTATTATGATTTCGTTGCGTTTCGATTTAGTTTTCTTGAGGTTGTTGAGAATAAACCCTATTTGTTTGATACTGCAATTATGATTTGAGGAACTAGGGTTTATGAGAAATTAAGGTTAGGTTTGAACCGGGATTGGTTAGAATCCCGCGGAGTTAGAATTTTTACAATTAATATATGATATGTAAATAAGAATTTGAGCAAATATAGATTCATGTTAACTATGTTTCTGCAAATATGATTTTAATTTATGCATAATGCGTCAACTTTTTTGTTAGTACAGAAATCAACGAAAAAAATGAATGCATATCTTGTTATGCAACGGTGCAACTTTTTTGTTTGTACAATATGCGATATTGTTCCATGATCTGTAACTTTTCTTATGAGCCATTATTTGTTTAGTTCTGACTTGTCATGAAGTATTTAAGGGCAAAAAGAATTTTTAACGAAAAACATAGGCAGCGGTACATGTTTCCGTAAAAAATGATTTCAAATATTTTGGGGATTTTTATATATGATATTGTTCAATGATCTATAAGCTTTCTAATGAGCCGTTATTTGTCTGTTTTTGATTTGTAATGAAGTCTTTAAGGGAAAAACGATTTTTTACCGAAAAACGTAGGCAGCGATGCACGCTTTGTTTCCGTAAAAATGAAGAACATGCAATTGGGGGATATTAAAACTAATTGGGGATATGAATAAAAAAAAAGTAAAGAAATTTGTTCTTTTGCTCACTTCTCACTTCTCTCTTCTAAGAAAAAAAAAAGAAAAAAACTCTAGAGCTTCTTCATCTTCTTGCTCAGATTTAGTTCTTTTGGGCTAGATCTGAGCAAGGATTTTCTGTTTTTATGAATAAAAGTAGAGTAATTTGTTGTTTTAGGTTTTGTTTTTGTTATTTTTGGTGTCTATGGACACATTTCTTCGCTATTTGGGAGATATTCTCTTCGTCTTTGGGACGATTTTCTCTTCGCTCTAATAGTGATTCTCTCAAATCTCCATGGTGTTTCTTGGCTTGCTATTCTCGATTCATCAAGAACATCAATGATTCTGCTCGGATTCGCTTTGGATTCATCTTCAACAAGAGGGATTTAGGGCATCCGGATTCGTTTGGATCTACAAGATTTTGGGCAAATTACTCCATTTTATTTGGAGCATCTCTTATTGAAGAAGAAGATAATTATTTCAAATGGTCGGAGTTGATTCCGGTTCACACCATCTTTCGTCAATATTACAGGTATAAAAATTGGATATCTTTGGGGTGCATGGCTCTTTCTCTTCACGATGTATATGCAATTGGTGTCATCATTTGTATTTGGGTTTTGATTATCTTGTATTTTGGTGTTTTTGATAATCTTGTAAGCAATCATGTAATCACTATTTTGGTTTGAATGAATTGAAATGTGATTTTCCAAGAAAAAAAAAAAAACTAATTGGGGATATGAAATAGTAATGTTACTGTTCATACCGGCATGGTTTTTCAACGACGGGAAAAAATATCCATGCCGGTATGAACAGTACATTGCTATTCATCTCCCCCAGCTAGTTTTAGTATCCCCAATTAATCCTTCAAAATGAACTAAAATATTTTGTGGATTTTTATATATGATATCTATGATCTTTTAAGTTTTTTTATGAGCTGTCATTTCTCTAGTTCTGACTTGAAATGATGGCCTTAAGAGCAAAATAAAAAATTTAACGGAAAGCGTAGGCGACGGTATACACTTTGTTTTCGTAAAAATGAACTAAAATATTTTATATATGGATTTACATATGTGAACCTAAAAGCTCCGATAGCCTTCCATTTCTGGTTTGTTTTATATGTTGTATATACTTCCAGTATTCGAAAGAATCACATCATAGTTATAAGGACGTTATCCTACCATGTTGCCTGGAAGATCATAGCTGCAGATGACAAATCCAGAGAGCTTAAGCCGCGGTGGCGGAACCAAAGGTGGGCTAGACATGGCTCTAGCCCCCCACCCCATTTTCTGCCAAAATCAGAACATGGTAGTGAATTTACCTATAAATCTCGAAATAAATACGACTTAGCCACCAGCTTGAGAAGTTTTAGTCCACCTATTCAAAATATTTGAGTCCACCAAGGAATCAACTACCAAGCCCAAAAGGTTTTGTTTTTGATTTGGGCAGCGCTGCACGACTCTGTTCCAACACGTTCTATGTTACATCACAGGGGAATGACCATCAACTCTATTTCATGCGTTTACTGTGATGAGGAAGAGGAATCTGCATCTCACCTTTTATTGCTTTGCAGTTGGGCAAGTTCAGTTTGGAGTACGTTCTTAGGTTCTCTGCAGATCCCATAGATGCTTTCTAATGATATCAAAACATTGCTTCTAAGCTGGATGATCAGTGGAGTTTCTAAACGGAAGAAGATCGTCTGGCAGATACTTCCGTTTGCGATTATATTGGTTTTATGGATGGAAAGGAATAGTAGGGTGCATGGAGGAAGAAGCAAATCTAAAGCTGAACTTGTTAAAGCAGTGATTTTGAATATCTGCTTGTGGAGTACGGACACAAAAATCTTCAGTGACTTCACGATGGACCAAATTATACATAACTGGGAGATGTAATCTGCATGTAATTGAGGTTTTTTTTTTGTTTTCTTTTGGCTGGCTGGTCTCTTTGCTCGCCATTGTAAAGCTACCCTGTAAATACCCCTTTTTCTTTTTAATATATCATTTTTTTCCTCAAAAAAAAAAAAAAAAAAACTAACTACCCAAGCCCATCTTTTTTTGTCCATCATTTTCAGTAGTATAATCAAACGGAAAGGCCGAAAGATATTGGAGCTCCATGGATCACCCTGCTACAGGATAAAATTACTCGCATTTTATCACTCTTGACATAGCAAATCTAGATTTTAGTGCATGGATGTATTGAGCATGGCAGGTTGTTAATCATCTTAAGATAGGAAGCTAAAAGGTACTTGTATCGAGTCGTCAGTACTCGAGTATATGAAGCTAAAAGGTACTTATATTTTGTGGTACGCAAGTACCTAGGTGCCTTGTAATGATTTTGCAATATACGTTCTACGCGATTGTTGTAATTCCATACTTATCAATTATCATATCGGTGCAGAGATAAAAACGGCATTTGGTACTGAAAATGAAAGTGAGACGAAATTAAGTTGGTTTTACCTATTTGTCACCCCCACTTATCCTATTTGCCATCCTCATTAACTACCACTCCTATTTATCCTATTTGCCACCCATATAATTTTCAATAAATCCTAAATACCACTTCTTCACTTTTTATTTACACCCAACAACCCTAACAACTAAAAAACAAAAAAAAAACCACCTTCCCTTGTTCTATTCCATCTCCACCACTGGCCACCTTCAATCACCACCGACAAACCACCATCTCCTTCGTCTTTTTTACTTCTATTTTTTAAGAAATCGATTATACTTTTACTTTAGGACTGTTTAGATTAAATGATGCCGCCTCCTTGACTCCCAAAAACAAAAAACTTATGAAAAAGGAAGTTCACATTCAAAGTCGTCAGTTTCTGGACGACTAGAGTGTTCTTAACTTATTGGTTTCTCTCCTTCCTTCTCTACACAGACGGAGGCGGAACAATTTGGATTGGATTCATTAGTCGATTTCTAATTTTATTATTTGATGAAACCGGTGTAGCGTATTTATTGACCTATCATGGTTGCTGACCTGATTTTTTTTTAAGGTGTCATCTTAGGGGCAAGCATTAGGTATGACGGGTCTGTGGCTTGTTTGCCTGGCCAGTGCTTAGATTAGTTTAGTTTGCAATCTTCCTAGAAGCTTTGACAATTCGTTGATAATGATGAAAGAACGATGGGTTTATAAAGGGGTCTCCAGTTCCAATTTGGTTGGAGAGTTTGTTAATTCCGATCAATCTTAGATTTTGTATGTGAAGTTGTGATTTAACTGGATGAGCAGTAATGATATTCATCCCATCAATTAATTAAATACTTCCATAATCCATCGACATATTACCTTATAAACAGAGTTATTATAAGTTAGGATTGATGGCTTTTTAATGAAAAAGATTAGTGAAGAAGATAAATAAGGGTGGTAATAGATATTTTGTATGGGGTAAGTAGGAAAAAAAAGAATTAAAAAGTAAAATTATTTTAAAATTTGTAAGGAAGTGGCAAATAGGAAAAATGAGGGTGATAAATATTTGAAGCCTTAGTTTAGCTGAAATTGAATGCAATTATAAACCATCGCAGGTATTAGGTGAGGATTTTGCTTTCACTATTCTATGTTAGCTAATAGCTATCCTAAAAACAACTAGACACTGATTTAGGCACAGCAAAAATAATAAAATTAGCCCCCTTTGTTTTCAAATACTGTCTCCGCCACTGCCGCGGTACACGCTTTCTGAAAATACAATATGTGATATTGTATCTATCTTATTCCATTAGCATCTCAATTTATTCATTCAACAAAATCCTAAGAAATATGAATTTCAACTCCAACATGGAAAACAAATAATAGAATGAAGAAATGTAATGAAATTTACTTCTATTTGTTTTCCTACGTTCTGAACTGGGAGTGCTTAAATGAGTGTGCTCGGATACTTGTAAAGATGTGCTTTTATCATGGGCCAAATATCTCTTGAAGGGGTAATGTTTTCTTTGCTTCATTTTATCACAGCTACCAAGGGAAACCATGTAATAGATACCATTTTCTATCAATTGAGAACATTTTCAGAAGAAATGCATTCTCTTCCAAATGAAAGCCTTAGTTCTAGCTGCCTCGCTGGGAACTAGCTAGCCAGCTTTCGTTAACAAGAAAGTTAACTTAGCGACCTAGAGGGGCTGATTTATTTTCAATGATACCCTCCATAGTTGTTTTATCTGTTATGGATACATGAATCCAAGGTTTTCTATTTTTAAGAAAAAAAAGAAAAGAAAAAGAGAGGTAATATTGTTGAATGTTGAGTGATTGGCTACCTACAAATTAGGTATATATGCAGGGATAGTAGATGGAGTACTCTATAACACAGAAAATAATATTTGTACTCAAATTTATTTTATTTATTTATAACGACGTAATCACTTTTTTTTTTTTTTTTTTGATACATCAGACCACTCTCCTGATCATACCCAGTTAACTGGGCATTCCCATTGTTGATTAAACCTGTCATCCCAACAACAAATCCGACCGTGGCTATATCCACGAAGGTGGTCAGAGAAAATAAAAATTCAATCCTCCCAAGTATGATTGGATCTTTCTAACTCCCGCTCTCCAGATGGGCGAAAGGGGTGGGTCTTGTAACTGTACCAGACAGTGAAACCCCATAATAACTTACACACAGTACAAATACAATATATATCAAAAAGCTCATATGGCCTTTTATTGCTGGTATGTTTTATATGTTGTATATACTTCCAGTATTCGAAAGAATCACATCATAGTTATAAGGGCGTTGTCCTACTACGTTGCCTGGAGGATCATAGCTGCAGATGACAAAAGTACCACCGGTACTACAAGTCACACTCGCACACCCTAGGCGAATAGAGTTTCTCCAAACTACTTGTGTATAATGCAAACACTCTCCTCCTTGACATGAGTTTGAATAGTAATCATAATTACTTATCTCATCTACCCACATTTTTACAGCATCGGCTGCACTGAGATCCCCAGTACTCATTGCAAGGTTCTCACCATATGGCCCACTGGAATGAATCATGCTACAATCACCAGCTCTTTGATTAGCATAGTCCCAAGCATATGCTGCAACAGTTTCATCCCATTCCAAGGGTCCAACATTAACATCGGCGCGAGCTGCGTTGTGTGGAGCTAGAAAGTCTTCTGGTGAGTTTTGAGATTGAGAGGCAGGGATAAATAAGGCTAGGATGAAAATTACTATGAAACTCATGATCGGCTGTAAGTGAAAATTAAGCTCAATATGAATAGATTTTGGTTTGATCTTTTAAGTCATCTATGTCCAAAAGGAGATATATGTTTGGTTCTGGTTGATGATTATGAAGTTCAGGGAGGTATGATATTTATAGAGATTAGAAGATGATTACTGATTAGTGATCTTAATTTAAATATTTTATTCATACATGGATATATTCATGGTAATGTAAACTTAGGCTGATTTAACAAATTCATCCAAAGTTTATCTTCAAGTGGCGCCTAGGTGTGGAAACTTTATTCTCTCACCACAGAGCAGCCTAGGTCCTAGGATAAAAGGAGCAGCCAAGGATAAAAGGAGCAGCCTAGAATAAAAAATTAAAAGTTTCCCATCAGTAATTCCACTCACTAAGCGAAATCAGTTACACTGTCAAGTACAAAGTGCATTTGAGAAAAATCATCACTGGCTCCAAAGAGATTTTCTCTTCTCTTCTCGTCTTTATTTTATTTTTTTTTATTTTTTTTAGAGATACCTAAAATAGGATTAAACAAATGTATGAAATTACTTTGGGGTCTTCTGTTGTATTCCTCGAATTCTATGAAGTTAGTGCGATGCTGGAAACAAATATGCATTTTTTTTCTTCTTGTTCTATGTTGCCATCACCTTTGGAGGTAGTTTTCTAATGGATTTATTCAAGAACGAACTTTCACATATACTGGCTTTGATATTGAATCAGTCGTTCACAACTCAACAAACTTTCCATGATTATTTTGCATTTAAATAAAGATTATATAGCTTGGATTTCATGAATATTCGAAGCTTATGTTATCAAATGTCGGAAGTCCCCAGTCCCACTACAATAATGAAAAATCCCTACTAATGACATTAAACTAATTAGTTCGCCTCAAAATGCTGTTTTTGCTGTCAGGATAGGCAGAGTTTCGGGAGGTTTTTCCTTCTCCTTTCTCTACTCTTTCTATGATACGAGGGTTGCAGTGGAACATGCATGTAGATGAAAATTGAAACCAACAAAAATGGAACATGTAGACTTGGGTTTCGTTTTCGCTTAATTTTCCTCCATAGGCGCCGTTCCAATATATTCTTATCTTTTCCGAGGAAAACAACGAAAATGGAAACCAACGAAAATGAATATGAAAATGTTAGTGTCATATTTATAAGGTTTTAATTTTGTTTGAGGATTCACCACCTGCTAGCTACTAGTATGGTGTATATACGAAAATATACAGTACCTTGTAAGTGTAGCCCATAACAGCAACCAGGGAGTTCCCTAACAAACCCCTAAACTCTAAACTTCGTGTAGCGCCCCAAAGCTAGTAGCTGACTAATTCAAGAGATTAACTAAGTAAAGAGGCACTATGAATCTAAATCATTTACTTAAAACATTCAATTAAGAAATCTGCTACAAAACTTAACCCAAAAACTATCCCCTCTCAGAAAAACATATACAAGAAGAACTCCTCTCAAATGATACATCTACAATAGTCATTTGGTTTGCAAATAGAATATACAACATCTATAATACAAAACATGATAGGTTTTTGAGCTTGGACGGATGGATAACATTTTGAGAGACAAACATTACATCCGACCATCTCAGTTTCATCCCAACCAAAGACATCCGACGATTATAAAAGTTGTAACCTCTTCTATTATGAATTTAAATTGATTGGATTCCCTCATAATTAAGGTCATAAAATTCACTATTGATTGCATTTATTCATTTAAATTAAGTAAATTCAATGCAAATTTATTTTTAAGAGTATTCTTTATGTCTTTTACGGTTATAAACATGATACAATCTTCACCAATAAAGTAGAATTTCTACTTTATTGTTATTTACAAAATCAATCAAGCTTCATCAATAAAGTAGAAATGAAAAAAAAAAAAAACACTTTTTGTATGTTGGTAAGAATTTTTCTACTTATCATGTTATGCCCTCCCTCATTTTGTATGTTTGTAGGAAGAAACGCAGAGACGGGTCAAAAAGATATTTTTCAAGACAAAATTAATAACATGTAAGAATTCTTTATCAAGTAAATAAACTAGATAACAAATTAACAACTATATACTTTTTATTTATTTAATAAAATGAATTGGTAAAATGCTTGAGGTTGTTAAATGGATTGTTGATACAATCTTAAACCAAAAGTTCTACATTGTAAAATTATTCATACACAAATCTAAAAACGGACACAAAATCATATAAGTAATAGTGTGTATGCATATCTCACTTATGAGTTATGAATAAAAATAAACAAATAAATCTCATTTCTCATTAGATTCATCATTCCACCACTAAATATAATTAATGCATGTATGATATATTATGATTTCATTTAATGTTTCTTTGAATATCTTGAGTTAAGAGGTGATGCAATAATTAAAGATTAATAAATTTTGATTCATAATGGGAGGGGTTACAGAAACGACGACCGTCGGATGTCTTTCGCTAGGATGAGACTGGGAAGGTCGGATGCAACGTTTGTCTCTCAAAACCAAGCTAGAAGTTAAGAGAAGAGGCGAGAGAAAAACATAGATTTACCAAAAATTTATGTTAGCGTCATGTCGTGCCGTTACGGCACGGGTTATTTCTAGTATTAAACATAACAAAAGACTCAACGCCACAAAGCTTCCGCTGCGCAACTCTGATCTGTCTCTGAAACTGAAAGTGGAAATGGGTGAGCACATCGTCCCTAAAATGGGTTCCCATTAGAAATAACAACTAGCTTTCAAGTAATCATTTATATGATTCGAAGACAATGCAGGTTTTATCGAAAGTCAGTAATACAAGGAAAGACAATAAAACATAATGTAAAAACTTCTTCAAAGACATTCATAAATAACAGTAAACATCCATGAATGAGATGTGTGTTGCTGCACATAAGGGAAAAGTATTATTGATGCCAATTCCACACTGATTAGGTAATATTGCGGTGTATCGCCCTAGTCATAGAATACTGATATAAAGGAAGAATAATATTGCGGTGTATCTCCCTAGCCATAGAATACTGATATTGTGTCGGCACACATCTCATACCACACCAAGCACACAAACATATGCATGAATTTCACAACACAAAGATTTATTTATAAAAAAATAATGAATACAAGAGAGTTCATAATCGATTCCCACCTCTTTTGAGGACAAGCCTCGCCTACCTCGTGATCCAATAATTCATCCTTGAATCGATCGTTGTTAATATAGACTAACTGCTAATCACACAAGAAGTCTAAGAAACTAACCAAAATAGCTCAAACAAGAATCATACAAGTCTATCTAATGGTTCTAATCCCATTTATGGTTCTACACCTTTTCATTATCTAACTTTAACATAGCTAAGCTTTAGTAATTTAATTAGATTGGTCTTATAGTTCATTATCCAAGTATTATGAACATCAACAACCTTGTAGAATAAGCCAAACGCTAATTCGGGCCATAAGGGTCCAACCCAAGTTATATAGAACACTAGCTCTAAACCCAAGTCCACTAAAATAAAGCCTGATCCACCTGAGTCAATTAAGAGTCACTAACGGTCTATATCTGGTCAGCGGAGTCATCTAATGGTCAATGTCAGTCAAAGGTCAAGTCCATGGTTAAACGGTCAATGAGTCAAAATCCACCGAGTCAAGTCGGGTCAACTGAGTTAAACTGATTCAACTCAGTTAGAAAAATTGAGTGAGCTAAGTCAGACAACTAACTGGGATGACTAATGGGTAAACTATTGATTCGACAGACTTTCACTCTGCTTTATAACTACAATGATACTAACACACCTACTGACTGAACTTCTCAAGCCAAAGAATAATTCATTTATTTAAAAAATCTTTATAACACAAATTCAATTACAACCTCATCTCACCTTTAGGCAGCAACTGCAAGACTTTCACAACACGGATTCAACTCCAATGTTCATCTGACCTCCATTCTTACAACACAGTCACACAAACATTCATTTTAGCTCACTACACAATCATTTCACCTCTAACTCTATCTCTAAATACAACTTCAATCTATGCTTACCTGCAAAAGAAGTTTCCAAGCATCAACCAAACTATAAGCTTAATCTCGGCCTCAACACTATTTCTATTCATTTTCCGCTTGCACTACAATTCCAATCCTAGGCAACAATCAACACTTTTAACACCATCTGCATTCACTAAATTCAACTCAGGCAAAACCTTCATCAATCCATACACTTCCCACATCCACATTTCCAATTCCCAGTTCCAATTCCACAACACCCTGACTTAACATCCCTTGCACATATAATAGTTCATACACCCATTTCAGTGACACTTCAAACTCCATGAACTGCAACACCATCACCACTACTAACACATCTTCAAAACATCTAAATTCAGATCACCTACAACACCACTACCAACACCATCAGTTCAATTGGTTACCAATATAACTCAGTTCAACATTCAACAATTCCTACAACTAGGAAACATCCGCAGAGCCACTACTAGGTAACTCAATGCCACCTGCAACAGTTCATTTCTCAATCTTCACAAACCACCAGTTCTACTAACTTACTTCCAAATTCAACAAACTCTACATTATAAACTATAAACTTCAGTTTTGTTATTTATTCATCATCATCCATAAACTCATTAACTCATTAACTGAAATTAATAGCTTTAGTAAGTAATTAAGAAGACCTTTACCTCAAATCAGATTTTCTCAAACATCAACCAGTTCATCACCAGAGATAACTCCATCATTTCCTTATTAACAGAACCAAGCCCTAGCTTCATAATCAATTTCAAATAACTTCATCAAACTTGAATTACTCTTCATCTCTGACTCTAGTTAATCCAATCAATCATTACCCATCTCAAATCATTCTTCCATAACATCAATTTCATCTTCTACAACTTCTCTAAGTTATTTATATGAAACCCTAATTCACTTGATTTGTGATTCTTCAAATGAACAGATTCACATCGATAATTTAATACGAACCCTTCTTCTTCTTCTTCACCAATCACTCAAACCTCAAAACTAAATCTAAAAACCCTAATTATGATTCTCCGTTTCATAATCTCGAGCAAAACTATATTAATCCCCTAACTCTCATTCTTCACGATTCACCACTACCTCAACAACTCCATCATCTAATCGCTTCATCGAACACTTCTCTCAATCGGTCTCTCACAAACTCTCAGAATCGCTCGCAGAAGAACAGAAGAAGAACGAAAATGAAGAAAAAATAAGAAAGAAGAAGAATAAAAGAGAATAAGAGAAGGAATACGAGTTTATCCTCTCAAAATGGTGCAGATAAGGATGACCAAATTACTGAGGCACCCACGCCATGGATAAAGGCTTTCAAGTCGGTTTGTCTATAATATGACTAATCTTCCCTTCATACTCATCTGGTGATATCTTCTTCATCTAGTGTCAGAATAACACGTTCAAGTAGTTCATCTCGCATAAATTTTCGAGATCCATCGAATGGTAATGGTTTCGTATCTAAATTGTTGTTAGATTAGTTTCTATTAATTAACGTTTGAGTTATACTAATCGAGACATTATCGGCTAATTCGTCACTTGACTAGTCTAATAGCGTTGACGAGCTTGAGGGTCCTTACACTTCGATTCTGCCCTCTCAATCTCATGATCATAACAGATGATTAAGCCATTCAATTAATCATTGTTCCTAAACCCTAGTGTAGTTGCTAATAACCAAACAACACGCCTTTGGTAAATGTTTGCACCTAGCTAGAGTTTTTACCTTCAAAGAGTTTTTACCCTTGGCACTTTAAAGAGATAAGAGTGGACTGGAGCACAAACTTTTTAAGGTAATTAGTTTTAAAACAAATAATTATATTTTCTTTATATTATTTTGTGATTAATCTCGAACCGTATGGGAAACCTTAGTAACGATATATATGTCGGAAAACATACCTTAGTAACGATATCCCAGAAACCATATTGTTATAACGAATGGCTCAAGCTAGCAAAATGAATCAAGATATAAATATTGGAATAAAATCAATAAAATCAAGCACACACAAAACACAAGGATTTATAGTGGTTCGATCAAGATGATCTGCATCCACTTGCAGAAATGACGTAATGGTTCCACTATGATGATCAAACAAATTTTACAAGGTTTCTCCCAAATCCCCTCTCAAGAACATCGCCTCCTTTTGTGCCTCACACTTTCTCAAGAATAACATTAGTTTCTCTCTATTATAAAACCAGACCCCTTTTATATTTTACTTACATTACAAAAGAGACTAAAGGAATAATGGAATAAGAAAAAGGGATCAGGCCCATACAAGACTAACCCTTGTATTTAAGACATAATAAAAAAAAATCTCCACGTTGACTTGAATACTATCACCATTCATCATTTTCCATCATCGTCATCGCTTATCCCTTACAAGGGCTCTCAACACTCGTTGACACCAGCCAAGTCCAAGCAATGCTTGAACTTGATACTTGGAACCGACTTCGTTTACATGTCTGCAGGTTTGTCCGTTATAGGAACCTTAAGCATAGCTATCTTCCCTTCTTTAATGGCATCCTTGATGAAATAATACCTGACATCGATGTGCTTCATTTTATCATGATACATCTGGTTCTTAGACAAGTGATTGTAACTTTGATTGTCACAATACAAAACTGCATTCTCTTGCTTGAACCCTAGATCACCAAAGAAACCCATCAACCATATACCTTCCTTCACTGCTTCTGCGGCTACCATGTACTATGCACCAGTTGTAGACAATGCATGTGCTTTGCAAAATCGACCTCCAACTGATAGTACTACCACACAGTGTAAAAGTATAGTCTGGCAATGACCTTTTTCAATCAAAATCACCAGCATAATCATAATCAACATAGCCCACAACATTTGTTGAATCACCCCTGTGTTTGTCAAACACCAAACTAACATTTGTACTACCTCATAGATGCCTCAGAATCCACTTTACATCTTGCCAATGAACCTTCCCAGGAATTTTCATGTATCTACGTACCATTCCACACTCACAGCTTGTGCGATATCCAGCCTTGTACAAACCGTATCATACATGATGCTACAAACTGCACTTCCATATGGAACCCGAGACATGTACACTGCCTCATCTGCAGTTTGAGGTGATTGCTTTCTAGAGATTTCAAAGTGAGCTGCCAAAGGAGTACTGTAACTTACTAGTTTTGAATATTTCATAATGAACCTTTCCAACACCTTGTGAATGTAAGCCTTCTGAGACAAATATAACTTTCCTTCAGCTCGGTTCATATGAATCTCCATGCCCAATATCTTCTTTACTGCACCAAAATCTTTCATCCCAAACTCACTACTCAACTGCACTTTTAACTTTTGTATCTCTAACAAGTCTTTGCAAGCTGTCAACATATCATCAACATACAAGAGCAAATACACAAATGAACCATCTTGGAATTTCTTGTGGTATACACAACTACCATACTTACTCTTAGCATAGCCATTCTCCAACATAAACGTATGAAAACGTTTATACCACTGTCTTGGATATCGCTTCAAACCATACAAATATTTCTTCAACAAACATACATGCTCTTCTTTGCCAAAAGTTATCTTAACATCTAGTTGTTCCAATTCTAGATCATTCAAAGCAACTATAGCAAACAATATTTAAATATAACTATGCTTAAAAACAGGAGAAAATACCTCATTGTAGTCAATGCCATCCTCTTTGTGTAAACCCCTTTAACACAAGAATTTCCTTGTACCTTGTTCCTTCACCATCCTAGTACTTTATTTCTTCTTGAAGAACCATTTTCTTCCGACAATCTTTTGTCCCTTAGGTATTACACCTATATCCCAAGTGCCATTCTTGTTAAGATACTCAAATTCTTCAATCATAGAAGCTCTTCATTTTGTTGATTCTTCACCATTGATTATTTTTTCATAGGTTCTTGGATATTCCCTATCTATGCTCTCATCCACTGCAAGTGCATACGTAACCAAATCAGAATGGCCATATCTCCGAAGTGGTTTGATTTCCCTCCTCACACTGTCTCTATCAAGAATGTACTGATGATCTTGTGCTTCATATTCCTGGGCCGACTCTTGCACAATTTCCTGATCATCCTCACTAGGAACAACAGTTTCATTGTTTCCTTGAACTTGTATCTCAAGTTTCAGCTGTTCACCTAGCTTCACCTTATCACCAACACTCTCCTCAACTCTTCTATTTAGTTCTTCATTCTTTGGATTCAACATCGATTGTTCATCAAATGTCACATCTCTACTGATAAGAAACTTGTTTGATATTTTTTTAGGACAGCATAACCTGTATCCTTTAACACCATTTACATACCCAAGAAATATACACTTCTTTTCCATGGGCTCCAGCTTCTCCTCATTCACATAAGCATAGGTTGGACATCCAAAAACCTTCAAGTATTCATACTTAGCATGTGAACCTTTCCAAACTTCATTTGGAGTCTTACACTCAGTAACAGTCGATGGATATCTATTCACTATATAAGTTGATGTGTTTGCCGCTTCTGACCAAAATTTCCTTGGTAACCCAGCATTCAAGAGCATGCACCGTGCCTTCTCAATTATGTATATGTTTATCTTTTCTGCAACACCATTTTAATGTGGTACTTTTATGACTGTGTGATGTCTCATAATCCCTTGGTCCTTGCAGAACTCATTTAACTCACCCTCACAAAATTCCAAACCATTGTATGTCCTTAAGCAATTGATTTTCCTACCTGTTTGCTTCTCAACCATAGTCTTCCATTTCTTGAACTTAACAAAAGTTTCATCACTGTGCTTAAGTATGAATACCCATACCTTCCTTGAGAAATCATCAATGAATGTCAACATATATCTACCACCACTATGTGACTCCACCTGAGAAGGACCCCAAATATCAGAATTATAATCCAAAATACCCTTGGTTTTATGAATAGATGTACTGAACTTGGCTGTACACTGCTTCCCAAAGATACAATGTTCACAGAAATCAAGCTTACCAATTTTATGACCACAAAGAAATCCCTTCTTTCTCAAAACATACAACCCCCTATCACTCATATGCCCTAACCACATATTCCACAACTTGGTATTATCATCTTCTAAAATTGAAGAACATACAGATGCATCACCTGTTACAGTAGTACCTTGAAGTGTATAAATACCATTACTCTTGTACCTTTGATGATTGTTAGACTTCCTATTGAGACACGAATAACTTCACCTTCACCTTGATACTTGCAACCATTTGAATCAAGTATACCCAAAGAAATCAAATTTCTTCTCAAATCTGGAACGTGCCTAACCTTGGTTAATGTCCTAACAATACCATCATGCATCTTAATTTGAATTGTACCTACACCAACCACTTTACAAGTGACATTTTTTCCCATAAGAACTTTACTACCTTCTCGATCTTTATAAGTAGAAAACAATTCTCTATGAGGACTCATATGAAAAGTACAACTTGAATCAAGAATCCACCAATTATTCGAGATTTCGGTATAAACCGTGACAATTGTTTCATCATCACATTATACATAAATGTTTTTCATGGTGCCTTGGTTTGTATTGTTCTCAAAATTCTTCCTTTTCGGACAATCCTTCGTGAAATTCCCAATTTGCTTACAATGAAAGAATTTGATTTTACCTGATTTAGATTTAGACCAGCCTTGACTTTGATCTAATTATATCTAAACCACCCTTTTGATTTCCTCTTCCTCTTACAAACAACCCATCTCCCGAATTATCTTTACCATCAATACTAGTCTTCTTCAACTCCTTTGAGTTCAAAGAATCTTTAACGTCTTCCATGGAAATCGTAGTCTTCCCGTACTTTATGGTATCAACAAAGTTATCATAAGATGGTGGTAAGGAACAAACAAAACCTAATGCTTGGTCTTCATCTTCAATTTCGACATCAATATTTGCCAAATCCAAGAGAATTTTATTATAATCATCAATATGATCTATAATAGACATTCCTTCATGCATTCTAAGAGTATGTAATTGTTGGACGGTGCCTAATTTATTTCTAGAATAAGGGGTTGTTGAGAGTCCAATTTTGTTTGGAACTCTAATAACCATGTTTGGATGGTGGCTAGTAGGTAGGTGGGAATAAAACCATGTGAAAAATATTGGTTGGTGGAAGAGTTCCATAGCTTTCCCTTTCACATAGATTTCCCTTTCACACTTGTAAATTCTTGCATTCAAACAAGGTAGGATTTTGAGTCCTAGTTTGAAAGAAATGGAAGTCCAATTATAGGCTAGTCCTAGTTTGTAGGATAATAAAGTAGAACTCAATTTGGAGTTCGTCACTTGGAGGCTAATTTATTCCCTAGCTAACTAGTATAAATAGGCCATTAGAGAAAGCAAATGTACACACCAAAAATTCTTCTTTCTCTCTTAGAGTTAATATGTATTCTCCCTTGTGATAATATATGAATCTCTTGTTCTTCCCGTGGATGTAGGAAACTTGCCGAACCACGTAAATTCTCGTCTCTTTTCTTATTTATTTTGTGTGCTTGGCAATATTATGGAGTACCGTTTGTAGTTGTGCAAAATCGCTTCCGCAAGGTTTTAGCGCAACAATTGGTATCGGAGCAAGGTTACGCTCTTGGATACGGGTACTCAGATTGCAGTTGAAGTGAAGGTATTTTTCTGAAGATTGCTTGAGGTAATACTAATCTCAAAGGTTATGTTTTTATCTATATTTGGTTGTTTGAGAACAATGGTTGACGGAGATAAACCAGTTGATCCGAACGATCCTGAAGGAGAACATTCGGAGTCCACAAATAAAGATAAAGAAACAAAAGAAGAAATACTTTATTCTCATAGATCACAACTGAAGGTTGAAAAGTTCACCGGAACCAGTAACTTTGGTTTATGGAGAACAGACGTAATGGATGCTCTTGTTCATCTTGACCTAGAAGAAGCTCTAGAAGGTCGTCCAGCGGAGATGTCTGACAAGCAGTGGAACAAGATGAATAAATTATGTCTTGGTTCGATTCGAGGGTGTTTAGAAACAACAGTAAGAGTTAATTATCAGCACGAGACTTCAGCTAAGGATCTCTGGGAAAAGTTAAAGAAGGAATACCTTGTGAAGAACGTATCTAATAGGATACATCTTAAGAGAAATTTGTATCACTATAACATGAAGAAGGGTTCCTCTCTAACTTAGCACCTAGATTCATATAATAAACTTCTTGCTGAGCTGGTTAAATATGATAAAAATATCAACGATGAGGAACAAGATATGTGTCTGATAAACTCTCTTTCTGAAAGGTATGAACCCGTGATTAAAGCTTTAATGCACGGAAAGGATAAGATGACATACGCCGAGGTCACTACAACATTACGTAGTGAGGAATTCAGGAAGATGGACCGTGAAGACATGTCAAGTGAAGCTAACAATGACTTGCTTCTTGCAAGAGGTCGTTCAACAGACAGGAGAAAGAAGAATGGTGATCGTGGCAAAGTTAAAGGGCGTTCAAAGTCAAGAGAGCGTCTGCAGAAGGATGAATGTGCATGGTGTCATGACTTTGGCCATTGGGCTAAGGATTGTACCAAGAGTAAGGATCGATAAAGGGACAAAACCGAGGTGAACATTGCTAAGGCAAGTGAAGCTTCATATTTCTCTCCGAATGTGATACCAACTTTTATCATAACTGACGATACGTGGGTATTAGATTCTGGTGCTACTTATCATATTTGTCCTCATCGGGACTGGTCCTCAAACTTTGAAGAGTTTGATGGAGAAGTGTGTATGGGGAATAATCACACCTGCAGGGTGATTGGGATTGGTAGTATTCGATTCAAGATGCATGATGGTATGGTTCGGGAGCTGAAGGAAGTAATGTTCGTGCCTGCTGTGAAGAAGAATCTAATTTCGCTCGGAACTTTGGAAGCTAAGGGCTACAAGTTAGTCGCTGAAAATGGCATTCTAAAGGTAATATCTGGATCGTTGGTAATCATGAAGGGCACAAAGCATCATAACTTGTACTACTTAACTTGGAGTACAATAACGATAGATGTGTCTATTTATGAACACATCGAGACTGCAGCGATGGAGACCACGAAGTTATGGAATATGCATCTTGCACATCCTGGTGACAAGTCGTTATATTATTTATTTCGTCAAGATTTATTGAAAGCTGTTATTGCCTGCAAATTAGAGTTTGTGAACATTGTGTGAAAGGCAAGAAGACAAGAACAATCTTTGGCACATCAATCCACAAAACTAGTGGAGTTCTTGATTATGTTCCCTCAGATGTTTGGGGTCCCTCCAAGAATGCATCATTGGGAGGGAAACATTGGTTCATGTATTTTATTGATGACTATTCTAGGCGTGTATGGGTGTACACCATGAGGCATAAGGATGAAGTCCTAGAAGTCTTTGTGAGGTGGAAAAAGGAAACTGAGACTCAAACTGGCAGAAATATCAAGGTACTACGTTTGGACAATGATGGAGAGTACAAAAGTGATCCATTCTTGCAAGCATGTTAGGATGAGGGAATACAGAGGCACTTCATAGTTATGAAGACACTGCAACAAAATGGGGTAGCTGAACGCATGAATCGTACTTTGCTGGAGAAGGTACGATGTATGTTATCTAATGATGGATTAGGTAAAGCATTTTGGGATGAGGCAGTTACATATGCGTGATTCCTCATTAATAGGTTGCCATCAGCTGCATTTGAAGGTAAACACTACACCAAATTCCTGGATTAGTAACATACCTTAGCCGTTACTAAAATGGGTTGTAACGGCTCATGGCTGTTACAAAAAGGGGCGTTACATTTTTTTTGTAACGGAAATGTAGCCGTTACGAATTTGGTTGTAACGGCCCTTAGTAACAGGTGTGGACCGTTACGAACCTCCACGTGGTAACAGCTCAGGACCGTTACTAATTTTTTTGTAACAAGAACGTCGTAACATCTTAAAGCCGTTACTACGTCGCAGGTTAGTAACAGGCCGGAGCCGTTACTACGTGGCAAATTGAAACGGTTTCTAGATGTTATGAATTTTTTCGTAACAGAAAAAACATTACTGCCAGTCAACCTTGACCTGGTCAAAATTGGTCAATATTGACTAATTTTGACCAGGTCAAGCCTGACTGGCAGTTCATTTTCTGCCGGAAATAAGCCGAAATTCTAAATTCAATACCCAGCATACACCTTTGAATGCATTCATCATCCATATTCAATAATATGTTCTTGAATCAATTCGTTTCATATTCAATCCATTCATATAAAAAAGAACTGAAATTTTTCCAAGTACCAAAAATTTTCTAAGCATCAAATTTCTAAGGGAACACATGAAAACTTACTAACTTCCTACATAGAACTTACAAAATTTGAAGATGCTAAGAGACCTAATGATTGCATGAACTGAATCATGGACTGATTAGATCCCAGATCCTGAGAGTTTTGTCAAGTGAGGAGGTAGCCAAGCGCGACATACTTGGACTGAAGCGAACATCAGTGATCAGCAAGTAATGCTCTTCTAGAGTTATTTTAGGCTTGAAGCTTTAATTGCAACCTGCTTCGCCTCTAACATATCACATAAAGTAAATTGAAAATAGAGTTTTGTATTATACCATTGTTCATGCTTTCCTCGGTATCGCCAGGATCATTATCTTCCTGATAAAAAGTGTTGTGCCATCCATGTCCCTCTGCTTGATTCCCAGTACCTTAGCTTAGATAATTGTCACCATATGACGAAGACACGCGTTGACACCCTACACTTGGACTTCCAGTTGTGTGTGCACCATCAGTTGATGGACAGCCTTGTGAATTGAGCAAACCTCTTGGACAGTTATCTTCATTAGAGCTAGGAGTAGTAGTTGGCAAGCTAGTACTAGCAGACCTAGTGCTTCCAGACCTGAATCAGCTGCTGCTACCACCAACATGATGTCTTGGCATATTTGTCTACAAGAAAATCACTTTGAAAAATATTAGCAACCATAACACAAAAACCTATAGAGATAATATCACTATCAATACTAACACCGAAGAATAGAAACTATAAATATTTGGTTAAAAAAACTTTCAATCATTGCAAGCTGCTCTAAATTACGAAACTATAATGTATCACGGTAAATGTATAATCAAACTACAAATGTTCTACAAAAACAAATAATCCCTAACAATAAAACATGACAAGAATTTCTGCCAAATGGAAACTTTGCTTTAAATCCATAAGATATAACTAACGTTTAATCAAACGGAAGTCCAAACTCAGCACATAACACAATGAATGCCTCTAGTCAACTCATTTTATAACTCTTATGTATATCTTCAAATGAGGTAGTACTTAATTTTAAATGGAGAGTTCGAGAAATGATAACCCCAAGCTCACCACTTCAACCCACATAGTCAGTACAATAGATGCTTGTAAGGAAAATCAACACCAAAGAACTTAAAAAAGAGTCTTAGTTAGGCATACAATCACTCCACTCAAAGAATTTTCTACCATATAATACAAGCCTTCTAATCAAACAACACAATTACACATGCCATAATCCAAAGCTACAGAACAATCAATCTAAGGAAGACATACAAATAACTTACTGCCATCAAGTTATCAACACACATAGAAAATTCCTCAAGCCTTGCTACCAAACAAATCCTACCATCATTCATCACCAACAGCAAAACCTAACCAAAAAAATAACTATCATATCCTACTCAACTGTTGACATCAACTGTACCTGATATTTGTAAAATCAAACTCGTAAGTACACAGAATTGAGAGATCCACCTGAATTCAACAAATAAACGAAAAAAAGATTAAAACCCAATGATAAAAAAAACAAATAAAACTGGAAAAAAATAAACTGAAACCCTAACTCACCTGATTTTGTTTGTAAAATCAAACCCTAGAAACTCTGAAATGAGATATTAACCTGAAATCAAAGAATAAACTCTGAAATGTATATACATTAGAACTGATAGTCCACATGCTCTACTTTAACAGATATATTTACACACCTTCCCTATCCCTGGATTCTACAAGTGACAAATTCGCAACCCTAGATTAATCACAAAGTGTTTCAACTGAAATATGTTACTAACGTGTTGATTGACCCAAAAATTTCATGTTTCAAATAGAATTCCCAATTCTCAAAACCCTAAAATCAAAAATTCAATTTTACAGAAATCCTAAATTCAATATTGCGATTAAACAATATAGATGTGATCATACAATGAAAAATGGAATTGGGTTTAAATAAATTACCGTTTTGAATCACCATGATCTTTATTTAAGCACCTTTGATGGAGAAAAAAAACTCAACTTCTCTGAAATTCGTGTTCTTCCTTCAATAATATCTAATCATCTCCAAAAACACTTAAAACCCACTCGATCTATCACTATTACACTCGATCTAATACTATTTCACTCGAAAATCACTGTCTTGAAAATTTTGAAAACCTAGGTATAGAAATCCAAGGTTACCAAAACTTGTTTCATGAAGAAAGGTATGAATTCTAATCGATGCTTTACTGATTCTCTTCGATCTTGTTTTTTTCAGGATTTTGAGTATTTGTTTTTTCTTCCTGTGTAGAGAGATCGAGAGAGGAAGAGGGAAGATGAGGCGGAGATAAACAGAAAGAAAAAGAGATGGAGAAGAAGAAATATGGTAGAGATATTAGTTTAGGGTTTTATGATTGAGGTGCATCTCAAGACTAGAATGAAGGGTAGAGATATTAGTTTAGGAATACACAGTGTAGATGAAATATAATACCACGTATGTGAATGGCACGCGCACATACTCAAGGTGTTACTACTTACTACCCAAGTGTGACCAAGCGTGTGACTCGCACGCCTATAAAAAAATTCGTAATGGCTTAAAAATATTAGTAACGGCTTGACCCTGTTACGAATTATTTGTAACGGCCATTTGTAATGGGAAATTTGTAATGGCTCTAAAGCCGTTACGAATTCCTGTTACTAATCTAGGAATTTGGTGTAGTGAAAACTCCGATGGAGAAGTGGTATGGTAAACCATCTTATGATTATGACTCAATTCATATCTTTGGTTGCCATGCTTGGTATCATGTTAGTGAAAACAAGCTTGATAGCCATGTTGTTAAAGGGATCTTTATGGGTGTGAAGAAAGGAGTTAAAGGGTTCAAAATTTGGAATCCAGTTGAGAAGAAGATAGTCATGAGTAGAGACGTTGCATTTGATGAAGCGTCTATGGTCAAGTCTTGGGGTTCTCGGAAGGTGGAGAACAGAAGCACCAGTACCAGTGAACCTTTGCAGCAGGTGGAGATTGATGTAACTCCACTAATTCCAGTTAAGTCTGTATCTGTTACGAATACTTCCGAAGGCATGGCGTCTACAAGGGAGGAAAATACTGAAGTTCCAAATAATAGTGACGATCTGGATGAAGAGGAACATGAAGCAGTAGAAGATACAGAAGCTACGGTCACTGAGACCATATCAGCCAGCAAACCGAGAATACAAACCAGGAAACCTGGTTGGATGGATGATTTTATAGCTTATGCATTGCCAGTTATTGAAAAAGGCATTCCAAATACCTATTTTGAAGATATACACAGTGTAGAGCGTCAAGAATGGGAAGTTGCTATGCAGGATGAGATGGAGTCTCTTTACAAGAATGGCACATGGGTTCTTACGAAGCTTCCGAACGGTAAGAAGTCCATTGGGTGCAAATGGGTATATGCTAAGAAAGAAGGATCTCAGGTGAATAAAGTACGCTACAAGGCAAGGTTAGTTGCGAAAGGTTATGCCCAAAGAGAAGGGATTGACTACAATGAGGTGTTCTCTCCAGTTGTTAAACACTCATCAATCCAAATTTTGTTGGCCTTTATAGCATAATATGATTTAGATCTAGTTCAGCTAGATGTCAAGACGGCGTTCTTACATGGTGATCTAGAAGAGGAGATCTATATGACTCAGCCGAATGGGTTCAAAGTTGCTGGAAAAGAAGATTGTGTATACAAGCTGAAAAAAATCGTTGTATGGGCTGAAGCAGTCTCCAAGACAGTGGTACAAGCGATTTAATCATTTTATGATTGGCCAGACATACACAAGAAGTTACTATAACCATTGTGTATACTTCAAGAAGCTACGTGATGGGTCTTTCATATATTTTCTCTTGTATGTCGATGATATGTTGATAGCATCGAATAACAAGAAAGAGGCTGATAATTTGAAGCAGAAATTGTCAACTGAGTTCGAGATGAAAGATCTAGGAGAAGCTAAGAAGATTCATGGCATGGAGATTCAATGTGATAGAGAGAAGGGTAGAGTTTGTTTATCTCTGAAGGCATACTTGAAGAAAGTGTTACAGAAATTTGGTATCTGCGAAGGAACTAAATTTGTAAGTACTCTCCTTGGTCCTCATTTTAAGTTGAGTTTTGATATGTCTCATACTACTGAAGAAGAGTGTGAATATATGGCCCAAGTCCCATATGCTAGTGTTGTTGGTAGCTTGATGTATGCGATGGTATGTACAAGGCCGGATATTTCACATGCAGTAAGTATGATCAGTCGTTATATGCATAATCCTGGTAAAGGACATTGGCAAGATGTGAAATGGATTTTGAGGTATCTTTATGGTACTGTTGATGTTGGCTTGGAGTTTGTGAAGGAAGATGGGAAGAATCAGCAGTGTGTTGGTTATGTGGATTCTGACTATGCTTGTGATTTGGACAAAAGGCGTTCAACTATAGGGTATGTATTTACCTTGGCTGCAGTCTACTATGGCTCTATCAACTACTGAAGCGGAGTATGTGGCTTTGACAGAGGCATTTAAGGAGGCTATATGGTTACAAGGTTTGCTAGATAACTTGGGTGTTGTGCAGGAACAACTGCCTGTGCATTGTGATAGTCTTAGCGCAATTTACTTGACTAAGAATTAAGTTCATCATGCCAGAACCAAACATATAGATGTTCGATTTTACTTTGTTAGAGAAATTATGGAAGAAGAAGACATTCTACTTGTGAAGATCGATACCAAAGACAATCCAGCTGATATGTTAACGAAAGTAGTATCTGGGGTCAAGTTTCGTCATTCCTCGAAATTGATCCACATTCTTCCAGTTTGGTGATACCATTTGTGGTAGAGGTTCTTAGGAACCTGGTGGAGGCCTTCTTGCAAGGCCAATGAGAGAACTACGGTCGGTTTGATTCCTTGCATAGGATATGTCGACAGCCTATGGCGCAATCGACGCTGGAAGACAAAGGAGATTTCTTGTATTGATCGTCTCATGCATGAATGCATGATCCGAGGTGGAGAATTGTTGGACGGTGCCTAATTTACTTCTAGAATAGGGGGTTGTTGACAGTCCAATTTTGTTTGGAAATCTAATAACCATGTTTGGATGGTGGATAGTAGGTAGGTGGGAATAAAACCATGTGAAAAATATTGGTTGATGGAAGAGTTCCATAGGTTTCCTTTCACACTTGTAAATTCTTTCATTCAAACAAGGTAGGATTTTGAGTCCAAGTTTGAAAGCAAAGGAAGTCCAATTGTAGGCTAGTCCTAGCTTGTATGCTAAGGAAGTAGAACTCAATTTGGAGTTGGTCACTTGGAGGCTAATTTATTCCCTAGCTAACTAGTATAAATAGGCCATTAGAGAAAGCAAATGTACACACCAAAAATTCTTCTTTCTCTCTTAGAGTTAATATGTATTCTCCCTTGTGATAATATATGAATCTCTTGTTCTTCCCGTGGATGTATGCAACTTGCCGAACCACGTAAATTCTCGTCTCTTTTCTTCTTTAGTTTGAGTTCTTGGCAATATTATGGAGTACCGTTTATAGCTGTGCAAAATCGCTTCCGCAAGGTTTTAGCGCAACAGTAATTTCTTCTTAAGATAAAGACGATTAGCCGGATTTAGTCATATACCTTTTCTCCAACTTGCTCCATAGCCCGTCCGGAGTCGTTTTCTTCGCAACTTCTCCCAAGACCTCATTGCTTAAACACAACAAAATTAATCCATGTGCTTTCTCCATGAGCTCTTCCTTTTCCTCATCCGTCAATATTGTTGCTAGAGACGTTTTTCCTTTCAAAGTTTTCATCAAACCTTGTTGTACCAAAACATCCCTCATCTTTAGCCCCCATCGATTGAAATCGTTCCTTCCATCAAACTTCTCAATCTCATACTTTGTCGCCATAGTAGATCGCTTCTAGCCGAAGCTATGATACCAATTTGTTAGAACAAATGGCTCAAGCTAGCACAATCAATCAAGATATAAAAATTGAAATGAAATCAATCAAATCAAGCACACACACAAGGATTTATAGTGGTTCGATCAAGATATCTACATCCACTTACGAAGACGACGAAATGATTCCACTATGATAATCAAACAAGTTTACAAGGTTTCTCCCAAATCCACTCTCAATAACATAGCCTCCTTTTGTGCCTCACACTCTCTCAAGAGTAACATTAGTTTCTCTCTATTATAAACCCTAGATCCCTTTTATATTTGATTTGACTTAGGATACAAAAGAGACTAGAGGACTAATGGGCTAAGACAAAGGGATCAGTCCCATACAAGAATAACCCTTGTATTCAAGACATAATACAACACATATTTTGTCGAGGACCGATCCAATCAAATTTACAATACATACCAACCAGTATGCAAATCACGGAAAAATCGTATTTACAATACCAAAGAGTATGCAAAACATGGAGAAGCCGTCTTTATCGCGTACGTATATCCCAAAGTAGTTTTTGTTTTCCTTTCTCTTCGTGTTGCGGCGTCTTTGCGCAATAAACATATCTGACTTGATTACTTATACGAAAATATCATAATTAAAACTTGGACATGGGATAGTTTAAAGGCCATATTACAAGGTCTTTACATTCGTATCAACTATGTAACAACTTTGACTTCACATGTTTATATGAAGCAAGACCTGCAATTCTAACATATGAGGTTCAAATCCTCTTTTCGGATAGAAAAAAAAATCTTAGAAAAGAACGAAGAGTCTCTTCTGGAAGAATAGTTTTTTCGTGGAGAGTCATATCTATTCAAAAAACAATTTTCAAATTTTTTCGTGAAAAATCTTTAAAAAAAAAATTCAAATTCAAATTGAAAGGGAGACAACCCTCCGTCATTTGCTTCTTCGAAGTACCCATTAAATTTCTATGTAGACCATAGTAGCATAGTCAGTGTCTAGATACCCATGGATTCTGCTACTCATGGAGAGAAAGAATAGTTATCACTGAGCCACTGATGAGAGTTTTAACTTCTTTAGAAAAGAAAAATTGGGAAAACGCCCTATATTTCGATGCCCCGTTGGGAAAATGCCCAACGAAATAAAAATTATGGAAAAATGCCCCACCGTAACCTTTTCCATCCAAATGGCGTTAAAAGGTCAAACAACGCACACGAGCGCCTTTGCACGTGCGAGACAAGAGACAAAATTACCCTTCTTCAGGATGTTGCCGCGTGGCTTAGGATAAATGATGGACAGCTGCAGATGGGCAAACGCGCTTTCAAAGTTCAAACATTCGACTACGGAATCTGAATTAGATTGATTTGAACACTCAGAGATTACAAACCTTACAATCTCATACAAAACAGATTAACCCCTACATTTACATATTACTATCTATTAGCCTCGTAAGTTATACGAGCACTAATAACTAGATCTAAGTCTTACTTCTTTGGAGATTTAGCAGCAGCAGATTTTGGAGTATCCACATCATTTCGTCAGCGATCCTTCTGATGTGATGATATTCTTGATACTTACCCAATAAAAGAAGAAAGAACCTATAGCAGTAAATCAAAATAACTGCAAAGGGATACTGTAGAACTATATGAAATAAAACAAATAAGGGTGGCGTGGGTCTTACCCCATCATTAAGATAGCTGGCAATATTCGCCAGTAGGAATGTTGTGTTTGTTCTGATAGTTGCTTCTTCATCAACCTGTACGACTAGCAAATTGTAAACTACAACAAAGAGTCACCTAAGATATTCAAAAAGATGCAAAGTTAATTTACAACTACGAGGAGTTAATAGTTTACCTGTAACTTCAAAAGATAATTCAACAAAGAACCAGCAATAGTTTGCTGGGACAGCTGCATTTCATGACAAAAAGAAATTATCAATTTTGCACCATATAAATTATAAGTCTAAGCAGTATCTCTATAGTTTACTTATGCCACTACTAATCTTGCACTAGTTTATTCCAACAAGAAAATAAGTAGATTGTATCCATACCTTGGGTGCTAAGATCAGCATTGACTTAAGTGTTAGTTCCCGGAGAATGGCGGATGTATCAGAAAACCCAGTGGCAACGTGAGGATAAACCTAATGTCAGGAATTATTAAGCCCATTTAGAACTTCCAATCAGATGGTACAATATTAATATGCATCTATTAAGAGAATTTCCACTCCAGATGAAGGATTTCCCTTCTGCTATATTAAGGGAACTGTCAACGTTAACCACATACTTGCTCATCCACAATTTGAGGAGATAATAATGACACTCCATACTGATTGATATGTTGTAAAAGGCCTACTCGAAGAGCATGGTCACTTGAGGCAAATAGTTTCAGAACAGTTGGCAATATCTGTGAAAAAAAAGAAGGAATCCTCAGAACCATCAACAGTATATTGAGATATATTAACACAGGTACAGAAACAAAGACAATTGAAAAGAGATACGGAAAACAAAGGAGGTGATCTTTGTTAGTAAAGAATCAAAAAATACGGGAGTCATGGAAAACAAATGACCTTAGCAGTGAACTCTTCAGGAGACAACCATGAAGACATTTTTGCTAATGCAGTCAAGGCAGGAACAGCAGCTGAACCAAATTCTAGCACAGATACTAGTAAAGGAAGTAACTGCAGAAGCATTTAATAAAAGAATGGCTCAGAGAATGATAACTGACAAGAAAATTTCAGATAATGTACAAAAAAGACACGAGGTTTAGGTGCAAATTTCAAGTGTTGGACCTTTCTGAGAACAACTGGGCGAGGAAGCTGCTCAGCCAAGTTTGGAAGTTTACGGAAGAATGTATCTTTCTCAACACTATCTTTCAAAATTAGCATTTCCATGAAATGGATTGTCTCCACAAGCCTATTTTGGAAATACTCTGCCAAAACACACGTGCTGGTATATTAGTGCTGAGTAGAAAAAAGAATAACATGTAAGTCACGAGAATAGAAAATAAATATAATAAACTTTCAAACAATAAAAAAACATGAAAAGAACAAATGGATTACCGTAACCTCAACTACGAAAACAGGGACTTGCTAAAACATGTAATATGATGGAAGAAAGAAAGGGAAGCACACTCAAAACATAAGACTCGCCACTTTTCTCTAGAAGCTTTAAAGTATTCAATCTGCGAGCGGGCTTTGGACTCAAGAGCCTCTTATATTCTGGAAGTAGAGACTGTGAAACAAGAAAAGGGATACATGCAAATGACCGAAAGATTGTAAATGGAGAGAAAAACAACATCAATACAAAAACTTCACATCGGTGTGCTGACCTCAGGAATAGATGAGCTGTTGCATAGCTCTTTTGTTTCAGCCAATTTCGTACCAGAGAAAAGCTCATAAATAAGACAACCTAATCCCCACGAATCAATGGCATAAGGTGGTGATTTTCGGATTGCTGCCCAATCAGATTTTATCAGTTCCATTGGTTTGTACTGTTCTCCTACTAGCCACTCGTATTGCTGCACATGTATTCTTTAGTGAGAAGCCAGTAGATATAGGGAAAAAAAACAATTGCTGATACAAATTGGGATTACATAACAAACCATGAGTTAAGCACCCAGCAAAAGCAACAAAAGTTAAAGTCGGAAACATAAAGAACTTTTGAGTTGAGAATTACCAGCATTGGCCCAGTAGAACCTTCATTATTTCCGTCAAACTCAGATAGCACGTCGAAAGCATGCAGCTTCCAGTCCAACATAGGAGTCACAACAACACTTTCCAAGGATACATTACCATGAACCTGGAACAGTCCGAGGAGAGCAAATAAGATAATAGGTTCCAACAAGGGTTTCAGAATAGTCACATACTAAAATCAATAACTCTAAAAAATTGAATTCCTAAGCTAATTGAGATTTAGTCAGAACTGTAGGGTGATCAGCAAGAACAAATTTTATGGACAAAAATTACTATCAGGTGAAAGCTCTTACTAGTTTGCAGTCATTGTTCAGAAAGCTCACAGCCTTAGATATCTGACACAGTCCCCATGCATAATACTCGTCCCTACCACCAAAATCATTTTAAGCACTAGTTTAATAAACTACTAGCTAGGACCACAGCGAAGAACTGATGAAACCGAGAACAAAATAGAAGTATCTGTGGTGCTAAGGCACTTAAAAGTTGTAAATAACCAAAATAACCTTGACACACTTCACTCTATTACATGAAAATGACAGATCACTAACCAACCTACGCACCCCTTCCCAAGCAGTCATTACAATAACACTAGAAACTAAGAAAGAACCCTATCGATGAAGCAAAAACATCCTGGTATACATACCTCTGAGTACCTTCAAGACCTAGTTCCTTAATCTTCTCAGAGAGTGGCATGACAGACTCGGTAACAATGTAGATGGTATGCTTTGGAGTAGCACCATCAAATATCTCAGCCTCTGTGCTGTGAAGAAATGATAAGATAATTGGATGCCTGGCCTGCAAATGAGCCCACAAATGTGCTCGCATTAGTAGAGAAGAATACAACAAATGGCGACAATAGATCTTTCCAAGTACATGTGAGTATATATTACCGTTGGTAAACGTTTGACACCATTACGAGCAGCAGCTAAATGTCCATCTTGAGTATCACTCCCTGTAAGTGAAAATATAGACACCAATGAACCATCATCCTGGCAAGAAAAAAACAGACCAACTATCACAAACAATAACAACAAAACATGGCATGATTCAGTCAATGCTATCTTGTGTCACTGATGCTAATCGAAATCGAAATGTTAACTTCATATAAGAATCTCCTCCTCCTCCTCCTCCTTCAAAATTAGTTAACCTAGATCTCAAAATCAAGCTTATCATCTTAACACGCCACTAACGCCCATTCATGATTGCCCAATTATGATTAAATACTCATTATAACACACTGTATCACACGATTTCAGAAAAATAAAATTCTCAAAATGCAATAGTATCTTGTTTCACTGACGCTAATTGAAACCAAATCATGCATTCGAAATGTCAACTCCAGATAAGAAATCTCCCTCTCCTAATTCTTCTTCTTCTCCTTCTAAAATTAGTTAACCTACATCTCAGAATCAAACTTATTATCTTCAACACACGCCTCTGATGTCCAGTAATGTTTGTAAATTATGATCAAAATACTCATTATAACAAAAATGAAATTCTCAAAATCAAAATTCAAAAATGAATTGAATGGAATTAGAGTGAGAATGAAAAAATACCCTGGAAGTGCCGCGAGAGCGAGTCCATGAACCCCAAGCAGAAGAGTAAGATTCACCGATGTTAAAGGGAATAGACATCTCTCTTTCTTTCTTCACACAAAATCTGAATCGCCTCCTCCTCCTTCTTCGCTCTCGATCAATCTGTTCTTCCCTGTTAATGGGGTGTGTGTTAATGGTGGGGAAGAATGAAGAATCTGAAAACACCGAAAAAATAAATTGATAAAAATAAGGTTAGTGTACATCGCGTTCCACCACGTTAAATTGGCTTCATCTCCTCTCTGGTCCGTCTGGATCAGGGCTTAGCCCTTTGATTAACAAGTTACCTCGGGCCCAAAGTCGTTTACCATAACCCACAATTTGCCATCAAATTTGTAGTCTAAAAAATTCACCTTGCTGATTAAAGCATGTCACAAGACTCACAACTCGCATATTTTTAAACTAAAATGGAAGGATGCAGTGCACTTTATCTCAAAATCTGGAAATTCTAAGCATACCAGTCAATAGTTTCGACCCCAATGAGTTTGGCTTTGACCAAAACGTATCAGTCATGCACAAGACATCAGAGCAACCATGTTTGTGAAACAAATCTCAATATGAAAGTGCATGCTCCCCCAAATGAGTAGTGCTGGTGCTACTAGCAGTTCGAAGTTGGTTAGTGGTTGTTGATCAGATTCATACTGATAACTACCATCTTATTATTCTCGCCTTCAAGTGGCCATTCAACTCTAGATTTCTCTTTGTAATGGATCTTTTGCATGACCCAGCAGTGATAGTTCCGTCATCATCAAATTTATCATAGCCTAAAATTTGTTGGAGGGTTCTCTCATGCCTATGATCAATATTGTCAAATATATCTCTATGATTCTCAATTTTACCTTAAGAAGCTGAAATTTGTTCGCCAATTGAAAACTAGAGGACCTTAGAAATCAAAGGCAGCTTTTGGCTGGGGAAAGAAATGCAACATCAGGACTAAGCTCAGGACGTGCATATTTTCTGTAAGAAATCTGAACTAGGAGTGCCCGAGTGAAAGCTGATCAATTCTCTGTCAAACCAAAAAGGAGGAGAATGATGGATGAGATTCTGGTTATTGGCAAACATCTCAAATACGCCCGTTCATGAATCCATAATGAAGTTATTTTTGTTACTAAAATCAATAACTCTAAAAAATTGAATTGCTAAGCAAATTGCGATTTAGTCAGAATTGTAAGGTGATCAGAAAGAACATAATTTATGGACAAAAATAAGATCAGATGAAAGCTCTTACTAGTTTGCAGTCGTTGTTCAGAAAACTCTCAGCCTTAGATATCTGACACAGTTCCCATGCACAATACTAGTCCCTGCCACCAAAATCGTTGTAAAGCACTAGTTTAATAAACTACTAGCTAGGACCACAACAAAGAACTGATGAAACCGAGAACAAAATAGAAGTATCAGAAACTCGGATCCAATTAAGAAATATATGTGGTGCTAAGGCACATAAAAGCTTAGGATCCAACACCATGAACACCACAAGATCTAAGACATGGAGTCAAAGGTGAACAAGAAGATGAGAAAGCATTCTCACTAGACGAAATGAAGCAGCTGCGTTGATCTTAAAAGTTGTAAATAACCAAATGAACCTTGACGAACTTCACTCTATTACATGAAAATGACATATCACTAACCTAGCAGTCATTTCAATAACACTAGAAACTAAGAAGGAACCCTAGAGTTATAGAAGAAACAAAAGAATCCTGGTATACATACCTCTGAGTATCTTCACGGCCTAGTTCCCGAATCTTCTCAGAGACAGGCATGACAGGCTCAGTAACAATGTATAGTATGCTTTGGGGTAGCACCCTCTGTGTAACAATGATAAGATATTTGGATGTGTAACCTGCATGTAAGCCCATAAAGATCTTTAGAATATGCTCGAATTAGTAGAGGCAAACTACAATTTCCCAAGTGCATGTGAATACTACCGTTTGCAGCCGTTTGACACCATTATCACCGGCAGCTAAATGCCCATCTTGAGCATTACTCCTTGTGAGTGAAAACATCAACACCAACGAACCATCATCCTGATACAAAAAAACAAACCAACAATCACAAACAGCAACAAAACATGGCATGATTCAGTCAATGCAATAATAGCAGCTATCTTGTTTCACTGATGCTAATCCAAATTACACAATCTGAAATGTTAACTTCGTATAAGAATCTCCTCCTCTTCCTTCTTCAAAAATTAGTTAGCATAGATCACAAAATCAAGCTTATCATCTTAACACACCGCTAATTCTCATTCATGATTTCCCAATTATGACATATCACTAACCTAGCAGTCATTTCAATAACACTAGAAACTAAGAAGGAACCCTAGAGTTATAGAAGAAACAAAAGAATCCTGGTATACATACCTCTGAGTTCCTTAATCTTCTCAGAGAGTGGCATGACAGGCTCAGTAACAATGTAGATAGTATGCTTTGGAGTAGCACCATCAAATATCTCAGCCTCTGTGCTGTGAAGAAATGATAAGATATTTGGATGCCTGACCTGCAAATGAGCCCACAAATGTGCTCGCATTAGTAGAGAAGAATCCAACAAATGGCGACAATAGATCTTTCCAAGTACATGTGAGTATATATTACCGTTGGTAAACGTTTGACACCATTACGAGCAGCAGCTAAATGTCCATCTTGAGTATCACTCCCTGTAAGTGAAAATATAGACACCAATAAACCATCATCCTGGCAAGAAAAAAACAGACCAACTATCACAAACAATAACAACAAAACATGGCATGATTCAGTCAATGCTATCTTGTGTCACTGATGCTAATCGAAATCGAAATGTTAACTTCATATAAGAATCTCCTCCTCCTCCTCCTCCTTCAAAATTAGTTAACCTAGATCTCAAAATCAAGCTTATCATCTTAACACGCCACTAACGCCCATTCATGATTGCCCAATTATGATCAAATACTCATTATAACACACTGTATCACACGATTTCAGAAAAATAAAATTCTCAAAATGCAATAGTATCTTGTTTCACTGACGCTAATTGAAACCAAATCATGCATTCGAAATGTCAACTCCAGATAAGAAATCTCCCTCTCCTAATTCTTCTTCTTCTCCTTCTAAAATTAGTTAACCTACATCTCAGAATCAAACTTATTATCTTCAACACACGCCTCTAATGTCCAGTAATGTTTGTAAATTATGATCAAAATACTCATTATAACAAAAATGAAATTCTCAAAATCAAAATTCAAAAATGAATTGAATGGAATTAGAGTGAGAATGAAAAAATACCCTGGAAGTGCCGCGAGAGCGAGTCCATGAACCCCAAGCAGAAGAGTAAGATTCACCGATGTTAAAGGGAATAGACATCTCTCTTTCTTTCTTCACACAAAATCTGAATCGCCTCCTCCTTCTCCTTCTCCTTCTCGCTCTCGATCAATCTGTTCTTCCCTGTTAATGGGGTGTGTGCAATGGTGGGGAAGAATGAAGAATCAGAAAACACCGAAAAAGAAATTGATAAAAATAAGGTTAGTGTACATCGCGTTCCACCACGTTAAATTGGCTTCATCTCCTCTCTGGTCCGTCTGGATCAGGGCTTAGCCCTTTGATTAACAAGTTACCTCGGGCCCAAAGTCGTTTACCATAACCCACAATTTGCCATCAAATTTGTAGTCTAAAAAATTCACCTTGCTGATTAAAGCATGTCACAAGACTCACAACTCGCATATTTTTAAACTAAAATGGAAGGATGCAGTGCACTTTATCTCAAAATCTGGAAATTCTAAGCATACCAGTCAATAGTTTCGACCCCAATGAGTTTGGCTTTGACCAAAACGTATCAGTCATGCACAAGACATCAGAGCAACCATGTTTGTGAAACAAATCTCAATATGAAAGTGCATGCTCCCCAAATGAGTAGTGCTGGTGCTACTAGCAGTTCGAAGTTGGTTAGTGGTTGTTGATCAGATTCATACTGATAACTACCATCTTATTATTCTCGCCTTCAAGTGGCCATTCAACTCTAGATTTCTCTTTGTAATGGATCTTTTGCATGACCCAGCAGTGATAGTTCCGTCATCATCAAATTTATCATAGCCTAAAATTTGTTGGAGGGTTCTCTCATGCCTATGATCAATATTGTCAAATATATCTCTATGATTCTCAATTTTACCTTAAGAAGCTGAAATTTGTTCGCCAATTGAAAACTAGGAGGACCTTAGAAATCAAAGGCAGCTTTTGGCTGAGGAAAGAAATGCAACATCAGGACTAAGCTCAGGACGTGCATATTTTCTGTAAGAAATCTGAACTAGGAGTGCCCGAGTGAAAGCTGATCAATTCTCTGTCAAACCAAAAAGGAGGAGAATGATGGATGAGATTCTGGTTATTGGCAAACATCTCAAATACGCCCGTTCATGAATCCATAATGAAGTTATTTTTGTTACTAAAATCAATAACTCTAAAAAATTGAATTGCTAAGCAAATTGCGATTTAGTCAGAATTGTAAGGTGATCAGAAAGAACATAATTTATGGACAAAAATAAGATCAGATGAAAGCTCTTACTAGTTTGCAGTCGTTGTTCAGAAAACTCTCAGCCTTAGATATCTGACACAGTTCCATGCACAATACTAGTCCCTGCCACCAAAATCGTTGTAAAGCACTAGTTTAATAAACTACTAGCTAGGACCACAACAAAGAACTGATGAAACCGAGAACAAAATAGAAGTATCAGAAACTCGGATCCAATTAAGAAATATATGTGGTGCTAAGGCACATAAAAGCTTAGGATCCAACACCATGAACACCACAAGATCTAAGACATGGAGTCAAAGGTGAACAAGAAGATGAGAAAGCATTCTCACTAGACGAAATGAAGCAGCTGCGTTGATCTTAAAAGTTGTAAATAACCAAATGAACCTTGACGAACTTCACTCTATTACATGAAAATGACATATCACTAACCTAGCAGTCATTTCAATAACACTAGAAACTAAGAAGGAACCCTAGAGTTATAGAAGAAACAAAAGAATCCTGGTATACATACCTCTGAGTATCTTCACGGCCTAGTTCCCGAATCTTCTCAGAGACAGGCATGACAGGCTCAGTCACAATGTATAGTATGCTTTGGGGTAGCACCCTCTGAGTAACAATGATAAGATATTTGGATGTGTAACCTGCATGTAAGCCCATAAAGATCTTTAGAATATGCTCGCATTAGTAGAGGCAAACTACAATTTCCCAAGTACATGTGAATACTACCGTTTGCAGCCGTTGACACCATTATCACCGGAAGCTAAATGCCCATCTTGAGCATTACTCCTTGTGAGTGAAAACATCAACACCAACGAACCATCATCCTGATACAAAAACAAACCAACAATCACAAACAGCAACAAAACATGGCATGATTCAGTCAATGCAATAATAGCAGCTATCTTGTTTCACTGATGCTAATCCAAATTACACAATCTGAAATGTTAACTTCGTATAAGAATCTCCTCCTCTTCCTTCTTCAAAAATTAGTTAGCATAGATCACAAAATCAAGCTTATCATCTTAACACACCGCTAATTCTCATTCATGATTTCCCAATTATGACATATCACTAACCTAGCAGTCATTTCAATAACACTAGAAACTAAGAAGGAACCCTAGAGTTATAGAAGAAACAAAAGAATCCTGGTATACATACCTCTGAGTATCTTAATCTTCTCAGAGAGTGGCATGACAGGCTCAGTAACAATGTAGATAGTATGCTTTGGAGTAGCACCATCAAATATCTCAGCCTCTGTGCTGTGAAGAAATGATAAGATATTTGGATGCCTGACCTGCAAATGAGCACACAAATGTGCTCGCATTAGTAGAGAAGAATCCAACAAATGGCGACAATAGATCTTTCCAAGTACATGTGAGTATATATTACCGTTGGTAAACGTTTGACACCATTACGAGCAGCAGCTAAATGTCCATCTTGAGTATCACTCCCTGTAAGTGAAAATATAGACACCAATAAACCATCATCCTGGCAAGAAAAAACAGACCAACTATCACAAACAATAACAACAAAACATGGCATGATTCAGTCAATGCTATCTTGTGTCACTGATGCTAATCGAAATCGAAATGTTAACTTCATATAAGAATCTCCTCCTCCTCCTCCTTCAAAATTAGTTAACCTAGATCTCAAAATCAAGCTTATCATCTTAACACGCCACTAACGCCCATTCATGATTGCCCAATTATGATCAAATACTCATTATAACACACTGTATCACACGATTTCAGAAAAATAAAATTCTCAAAATGCAATAGTATCTTGTTTCACTGACGCTAATTGAAACCAAATCATGCATTCGAAATGTCAACTCCAGATAAGAAATCTCCCTCTCCTAATTCTTCTTCTTCTCCTTCTAAAATTAGTTAACCTACATCTCAGAATCAAACTTATTATCTTCAACACACGCCTCTAATGTCCAGTAATGTTTGTAAATTATGATCAAAATACTCATTATAACAAAAATGAAATTCTCAAAATCAAAATTCAAAAATGAATTGAATGGAATTAGAGTGAGAATGAAAAAATACCCTGGAAGTGCCGCGAGAGCGAGTCCATGAACCCCAAGCAGAAGAGTAAGATTCACCGATGTTAAAGGGAATAGACATCTCTCTTTCTTTCTTCACACAAAATCTGAATCGCCTCCTCCTTCTCCTTCTCCTTCTTCGCTCTCGATCAATCTGTTCTTCCCTGTTAATGGGGTGTGTGTTAATGGTGGGGAAGAATGAAGAATCAGAAAACACCGAAAAAAGAAATTGATAAAAATAAGGTTAGTGTACATCGCGTTCCACCACGTTAAATTGCCTTCATCTCCTCTCTGGTCCGTCTGGATCAGGGCTTAGCCCTTTGATTAACAAGTTACCTCGGGCCCAAAGTCGTTTACCATAACCCACAATTTGCCATCAAATTTGTAGTCTAAAAAATTCACCTTGCTGATTAAAGCATGTCACAAGACTCACAACTCGCATATTTTTAAACTAAAATGGAAGGATGCAGTGCACTTTATCTCAAAATCTGGAAATTCTAAGCATACCAGTCAATAGTTTCGACCCCAATGAGTTTGGCTTTGACCAAAACGTATCAGTCATGCACAAGACATCAGAGCAACCATGTTTGTGAAACAAATCTCAATATGAAAGTGCATGCTCCCCCAAATGAGTAGTGCTGGTGCTACTAGCAGTTCGAAGTTGGTTAGTGGTTGTTGATCAGATTCATACTGATAACTACCATCTTATTATTCTCGCCTTCAAGTGGCCATTCAACTCTAGATTTCTCTTTGTAATGGATCTTTTGCATGACCCAGCAGTGATAGTTCCGTCATCATCAAATTTATCATAGCCTAAAATTTGTTGGAGGGTTCTCTCATGCCTATGATCAATATTGTCAAATATATCTCTATGATTCTCAATTTTACCTTAAGAAGCTGAAATTTGTTCGCCAATTGAAAACTAGGAGGACCTTAGAAATCAAAGGCAGCTTTTGGCTGGGGAAAGAAATGCAACATCAGGACTAAGCTCAGGACGTGCATATTTTCTGTAAGAAATCTGAACTAGGAGTGCCCGAGTGAAAGCTGATCAATTCTCTGTCAAACCAAAAGGAGGAGAATGATGGATGAGATTCTGGTTATTGGCAAACATCTCAAATACGCCCGTTCATGAATCCATAATGAAGTTATTTTTGTTACTAAAATCAATAACTCTAAAAAATTGAATTGCTAAGCAAATTGCGATTTAGTCAGAATTGTAAGGTGATCAGAAAGAACATAATTTATGGACAAAAATAAGATCAGATGAAAGCTCTTACTAGTTTGCAGTCGTTGTTCAGAAAACTCTCAGCCTTAGATATCTGACACAGTTCCCATGCACAATACTAGTCCCTGCCACCAAAATCGTTGTAAAGCACTAGTTTAATAAACTACTAGCTAGGACCACAACAAAGAACTGATGAAACCGAGAACAAAATAGAAGTATCAGAAACTCGGATCCAATTAAGAAATATATGTGGTGCTAAGGCACATAAAATCTTAGGATCCAACACCATGAACACCACAAGATCTAAGACATGGAGTCAAAGGTGAACAAGAAGATGAGAAAGCATTCTCACTAGACGAAATGAAGCAGCTGCGTTGATCTTAAAAGTTGTAAATAACCAAATGAACCTTGACGAACTTCACTCTATTACATGAAAATGACATATCACTAACCTAGCAGTCATTTCAATAACACTAGAAACTAAGAAGGAACCCTAGAGTTATAGAAGAAACAAAAGAATCCTGGTATACATACCTCTGAGTATCTTCACGGCCTAGTTCCCGAATCTTCTCAGAGACAGGCATGACAGGCTCAGTAACAATGTATAGTATGCTTTGGGGTAGCACCCTCTGAGTAACAATGATAAGATATTTGGATGTGTAACCTGCATGTAAGCCCATAAAGATCTTTAGAATATGCTCGCATTAGTAGAGGCAAACTACAATTTCCCAAGTGCATGTGAATACTACCGTTTGCAGCCGTTTGACACCATTATCACCGGCAGCTAAATGCCCATCTTGAGCATTACTCCTTGTGAGTGAAAACATCAACACCAACGAACCATCATCCTGATACAAAAAAACAAACCAACAATCACAAACAGCAACAAAACATGGCATGATTCAGTCAATGCAATAATAGCAGCTATCTTGTTTCACTGATGCTAATCCAAATTACACAATCTGAAATGTTAACTTCGTATAAGAATCTCCTCCTCTTCCTTCTTCAAAAATTAGTTAGCATAGATCACAAAATCAAGCTTATCATCTTAACACACCGCTAATTCTCATTCATGATTGCCCAATTATGACATATCACTAACCTAGCAGTCATTTCAATAACACTAGAAACTAAGAAGGAACCCTAGAGTTATAGAAGAAACAAAAGAATCCTGGTATACATACCTCTGAGTATCTTAATCTTCTCAGAGAGTGGCATGACAGGCTCAGTAACAATGTAGATAGTATGCTTTGGAGTAGCACCATCAAATATCTCAGCCTCTGTGCTGTGAAGAAATGATAAGATATTTGGATGCCTGACCTGCAAATGAGCCCACAAATGTGCTCGCATTAGTAGAGAAGAATCCAACAAATGGCGACAATAGATCTTTCCAAGTACATGTGAGTATATATTACCGTTGGTAAACGTTTGACACCATTACGAGCAGCAGCTAAATGTCCATCTTGAGTATCACTCCCTGTAAGTGAAAATATAGACACCAATAAACCATCATCCTGGCAAGAAAAAAAACAGACCAACTATCACAAACAATAACAACAAAACATGGCATGATTCAGTCAATGCTATCTTGTGTCACTGATGCTAATCGAAATCGAAATGTTAACTTCATATAAGAATCTCCTCCTCCTCCTCCTTCAAAATTAGTTAACCTAGATCTCAAAATCAAGCTTATCATCTTAACACGCCACTAACGCCCATTCATGATTGCCCAATTATGATCAAATACTCATTATAACACACTGTATCACACGATTTCAGAAAAATAAAATTCTCAAAATGCAATAGTATCTTGTTTCACTGACGCTAATTGAAACCAAATCATGCATTCGAAATGTCAACTCCAGATAAGAAATCTTCCTCCCCTAATTCTTCTTCTTCTCCTTCTAAAATTAGTTAACCTACATCTCAGAATCAAACTTATTATCTTCAACACACGCCTCTAATGTCCAGTAATGTTTGTAAATTATGATCAAAATACTCATTATAACAAAAATGAAATTCTCAAAATCAAAATTCAAAAATGAATTGAATGGAATTAGAGTGAGAATGAAAAAATACCTGGAAGTGCCGCGAGAGCGAGTCCATGAACCCCAAGCAGAAGAGTAAGATTCACCGATGTTAAAGGGAATAGACATCTCTCTTTCTTTCTTCACACAAAATCTGAATCGCCTCCTCCTTCTCCTTCTCCTTCTTCGCTCTCGATCAATCTGTTCTTCCCTGTTAATGGGGTGTGTGTTAATGGTGGGGAAGAATGAAGAATCAGAAAACACCGAAAAAAGAAATTGATAAAAATAATGTTAGTGTACATCGCGTTCCACCACGTTAAATTGGCTTCATCTCCTCTCTGGTCCGTCTGGATCAGGGCTTAGCCCTTTGATTAACAAGTTACCTCGGGCCCAAAGTCGTTTACCATAACCCACAATTTGCCATCAAATTTGTAGTCTAAAAAATTCACCTTGCTGATTAAAGCATGTCACAAGACTCACAACTCGCATATTTTTAAACTAAAATGGAAGGATGCAGTGCACTTTATCTCAAAATCTGGAAATTCTAAGCATACCAGTCAATAGTTTCGACCCCAATGAGTTTGGCTTTGACCAAAACGTATCAGTCATGCACAAGACATCAGAGCAACCATGTTTGTGAAACAAATCTCAATATGAAAGTGCATGCTCCCCCAAATGAGTAGTGCTGGTGCTACTAGCAGTTCGAAGTTGGTTAGTGGTTGTTGATCAGATTCATACTGATAACTACCATCTTATTATTCTCACCTTCAAGTGGCCATTCAACTCTAGATTTCTCTTTGTAATGGATCTTTTGCATGACCCAGCAGTGATAGTTCCGTCATCATCAAATTTATCATAGCCTAAAATTTGTTGGAGGGTTCTCTCATGCCTATGATCAATATTGTCAAATATATCTCTATTCCAGATTCTCAATTTTACCTTAAGAAGCTGAAATTTGTTCGCCAATTGAAAACTAGGAGGACCTTACAAATCAAAGGAAGCTTTTGGCTAGGGAAAGAAATGCAACATCAGGACTAAGCTCAGGACGTGCATATTTTCTGTAAGAAATCTGAACTAGGAGTGCCCGAGTGAAAGCTGATCAATTCTCTGTCAAACCAAAAAGGAGGAGAATGATGGATGAGATTCTGGTTATTGGCAAACATCTCAAATACGCCCGTTCATGAATCCATAATGAAGTTATTTTTGTTACTAAAATCAATAACTCTAAAAAATTGAATTGCTAAGCAAATTGCGATTTAGTCAGAATTGTAAGGTGATCAGAAAGAACATAATTTATGGACAAAAATAAGATCAGATGAAAGCTCTTACTAGTTTGCAGTCGTTGTTCAGAAAACTCTCAGCCTTAGATATCTGACACAGTTCCCATGCACAATACTAGTCCCTGCCACCAAAATCGTTGTAAAGCACTAGTTTAATAAACTACTAGCTAGGACCACAACAAAGAACTGATGAAACCGAGAACAAAATAGAAGTATCAGAAACTCGGATCCAATTAAGAAATATATGTGGTGCTAAGGCACATAAAATCTTAGGATCCAACACCATGAACACCACAAGATCTAAGACATGGAGTCAAAGGTGAACAAGAAGATGAGAAAGCATTCTCACTAGACAAAATGAAGCAGCTGCGTTGATCTTAAAAGTTGTAAATAACCAAATGAACCTTGACTAACTTCACTCTATTACATGAAAATGACATATCACTAACCTAGCAGTCATTTCAATAACACTAGAAACTAAGAAGGAACCCTAGAGTTATAGAAGAAACAAAAGAATCCTGGTATACATACCTCTGAGTATCTTCACGGCCTAGTTCCCGAATCTTCTCAGAGACAGGCATGACAGGCTCAGTAACAATGTATAGTATGCTTTGGGGTAGCACCCTCTGTGTAACAATGATAAGATATTTGGATGTGTAACCTGCATGTAAGCCCATAAAGATCTTTAGAATATGCTCGAATTAGTAGAGGCAAACTACAATTTCCCAAGTGCATGTGAATACTACCGTTTGCAGCCGTTTGACACCATTATCACCGGCAGCTAAATGCCCATCTTGAGCATTACTCCTTGTGAGTGAAAACATCAACACCAACGAACCATCATCCTGATACAAAAAAAACAAACCAACAATCACAAACAGCAACAAAACATGGCATGATTCAGTCAATGCAATAATAGCAGCTATCTTGTTTCACTGATGCTAATCCAAATTACACAATCTGAAATGTTAACTTCGTATAAGAATCTCCTCCTCTTCCTTCTTCAAAAATTAGTTAGCATAGATCACAAAATCAAGCTTATCATCTTAACACACCGCTAATTCTCATTCATGATTTCCCAATTATGACATATCACTAACCTAGCAGTCATTTCAATAACACTAGAAACTAAGAAGGAACCCTAGAGTTATAGAAGAAACAAAAGAATCCTGGTATACATACCTCTGAGTATCTTCACGGCCTAGTTCCCGAATCTTCTCAGAGACAGGCATGACAGGCTCAGTAACAATGTATAGTATGCTTTGGGGTAGCACCATCAAATATCTCACTGTGTAACAATGATAAGATATTTGGATGTGTAACCTGCAATGAGCCCATAAAGATCTTTTAGAATATGCTCCGAATTAGTAGAGGCAAACTACAATTTCCCAAGTACATGTGAATACTACCGTTTGCAAACGTTTGACACCATTATCACCGCAGCTAAATGCCCATCTTGAGCATTACTCCTTGTGAGTGAAAACATCAACACCAACGAACCATCATCCTGATACAAAAAAACAAACCAACAATCACAAACAGCAACAAAACATGGCATGATTCAGTCAATGCAATAATAGCAGCTATCTTGTTTCACTGATGCTAATCCAAATTACACATCTGAAATGTTAACTTCATATAAGAATCTCCTCCTCCTCCTCCTTCAAAATTAGTTAACCTAGATCTCAAAATCAAGCTTATCATCTTAACACACCGCTAATTCTCATTCATGATTTCCCAATTATGACATATCACTAACCTAGCAGTCATTTCAATAACACTAGAAACTAAGAAGGAACCCTAGAGTTATAGAAGAAACAAAAGAATCCTGGTATACATACCTCTGAGTATCTTAATCTTCTCAGAGAGTGGCATGACAGGCTCAGTAACAATGTAGATAGTATGCTTTGGAGTAGCACCATCAAATATCTCAGCCTCTGTGCTGTGAAGAAATGATAAGATATTTGGATGCCTGACCTGCAAATGAGCCCACAAATGTGCTCGCATTAGTAGAGAAGAATCCAACAAATGGCGACAATAGATCTTTCCAAGTACATGTGAGTATATATTACCGTTGGTAAACGTTTGACACCATTACGAGCAGCAGCTAAATGTCCATCTTGAGTATCACTCCCTGTAAGTGAAAATATAGACACCAATAAACCATCATCCTGGCAAGAAAAAAACAGACCAACTATCACAAACAATAACAACAAAACATGGCATGATTCAGTCAATGCTATCTTGTGTCACTGATGCTAATCGAAATCGAAATGTTAACTTCATATAAGAATCTCTCCTCCTCCTCCTTCAAAATTAGTTAACCTAGATCTCAAAATCAAGCTTATCATCTTAACACGCCACTAACGCCCATTCATGATTGCCCAATTATGATCAAATACTCATTATAACACACTGTATCACACGATTTCAGAAAAATAAAATTCTCAAAATGCAATAGTATCTTGTTTCACTGACGCTAATTGAAACCAAATCATGCATTCGAAATGTCAACTCCAGATAAGAAATCTCCCTCTCTAATTCTTCTTCTTCTCCTTCTAAAATTAGTTAACCTACATCTCAGAATCAAACTTATTATCTTCAACACACGCCTCTAATGTCCAGTAATGTTTGTAAATTATGATCAAAATACTCATTATAACAAAAATGAAATTCTCAAAATCAAAATTCAAAAATGAATTGAATGGAATTAGAGTGAGAATGAAAAAATACCCTGGAAGTGCCGCGAGAGCGAGTCCATGAACCCCAAGCAGAAGAGTAAGATTCACCGATGTTAAAGGGAATAGACATCTCTCTTTCTTTCTTCACACAAAATCTGAATCGCCTCCTCCTTCTCCTTCTCCTTCTCCTTCTTCGCTCTCGATCAATCTGTTCTTCCCTGTTAATGGGGTGTGTGTTAATGGTGGGGAAGAATGAAGAATCAGAAAACACCGAAAAAAGAAATTGATAAAAATAAGGTTAGTGTTCATCGCGTTCCACCACGTTAAATTGGCTTCATCTCCTCTCTGGTCCGTCTGGATCAGGGCTTAGCCCTTTGATTAACAAGTTACCTCGGGCCCAAAGTCGTTTACCATAACCCACAATTTGCCATCAAATTTGTAGTCTAAAAAATTCACCTTGCTGATTAAAGCATGTCACAAGACTCACAACTCGCATATTTTTAAACTAAAATGGAAGGATGCAGTGCACTTTATCTCAAAAATCTGGAAATTCTAAGCATACCAATCAATAGTTTCGACCCCAATGAGTTTGGCTTTGACCAAAACGTATCAGTCATGCACAAGACATCGTAGCAACCATGTTTGTGAAACAAATCTCAATATGAAAGTGCATGCTCCCCAAATGAGTAGTCTTTGGTGCTACTAGCAGTTCAAGTTGGTTAGTGGTTGTTGATCAGATTCATACCGATAACTACCATCTTATTATTCTCGCCTTCAAGTGGCCATTCAACTCTAGATTTCTCTTTGTAATGGATCTTTTGCATGACCCAGCAGTGATAGTTCCGTCATCATCAAATTTATCATAGCCTAAAATTTGTTGGAGGGTTCTCTCATGCCTATGATCAATATTGTCAAATATATCTCTATGATTCTCAATTTTACCTTAAGAAGTCAAATTTGTTCGCCAATTGAAAACTAGAGGACCTTAGAAATCAAAGGCAGCTTTTGGCTGGGGAAAGAAATGCAACATCAGGACTAAGCTCAGGACGTGCATATTTTCGTAAGAAATCTCTGAACTAGGAGTGCCCGAGTGAAAGCGATCAATTCTCCACAAACCAAAAGGAGGAGAATGATGGATGAGATTCAGTTATTGGCAAACATCTCAAATACGCCCGTTCATGAATCCATAATGAAGTTATTTTTGTTACTAAAATCAATAACTCTAAAAATTGAATTGCTAAGCAAATTGCGATTTAGTCGAATTAAAGGTGATCCAAAGAACATAATTTATGGACAAAAATAAGATCAGATGAAAGCTCTTACTAGTTTTGCAAAATAAGTTGTTCCGAAAACTCTCAATATTAGATATCTGGACACAGTTCCATGCACAATACTAGTCCCTGCCACCAAAATCGTTGTAAAGCACTAGTTTAATAAACTACTAGCTAGGACCACAACAAAGAACTGATGAAACCGAGAACAAAATAGAAGCTCGAAACTCGGATCCAATTAAGAAATATATGTGGTGCTAAGGCACATAAAAGCTTAGGATCCAACACCATGAACACCACAAGATCTAAGACATGGAGTCAAAAGGTGAACAAGAAGATGAGAAAGCATTCTCACTAGACGAAATGAAGCAGCTGCGTTGATCTTAAAAGTTGTAAATAACCAAATGAACCTTGACGAACTTCACTCTATTACATGAAAATGACATATCACTAACCTAGCAGTCATTTCAATAACACTAGAAACTAAGAAGGAACCCTAGAGTTATAGAAGAAACAAAAGAATCCTGGTATACATACCTCTCGAGTATCTTCACGGCCTAGTTCCCGAATCTTCTCGAATGTAGATAGGATGTGCTTTGGAGTAACAATGTAATATCTTTGGGGTAGCACCCTCTGTGTAACAATGATAAGATATTTGGATGTGTAACCTGCATGTAAGCCCATAAAGATCTTTAGAATATGCTCCATTAGTAAGGCAAACTACAATTTCCAAGTGCATGTGAATACTACCGTTTGCAAACGTTTGACACCATTATCACGGCAGCTAAATGCCCATCTTGAGCATTACTCCTTGTGAGTGAAAACATCAACACCAACGAACCATCATCCTGAGACAAAAAAACAAACCAACAATCACAAACAATAAACAAAACATGGCATGATTCAGTCAATGCAATAATAGCAGCTATCTTGTTTCACTGATGCTAATCCAAATTACACAATCGTGAAATGTTAACTTCATATAAGAATCTCCTCCTCTTTCCTTCTTCAAAAATTAGTTAGCATAGATCACAAAATCAAGCTTATCATCTTAACACGCCTTCCACTAATTCTCATTCATGATTTCCCAATTATGACATATCACTAACCTAACAGTCATTTCAATAACACTAGAAACTAAGAAGGAACCCTAGAGTTATAGAAGAAACAAAAGAATCCTGGTATACATACCTAAGGTATCTTCCGGCCTAGTTCCCGAATCTTCTCGGAGACGGGCATGACAGGCTCATTAACAATGTATAGTATGCTTTGGGTAGCACCCTCTGTGTAACAATGATAAGATATTTGGATGTAACCTGCATGTAAGCCCATAAAGATCTTTAGAATATGCTCCAATTAGTAGAGGCAAACTACAATTTCCCAAGTGCATGTGAATACTACTGTTTGCGTTGTTTGACACCATTATCACCAGAGCTAAATGCCCATCTTGAGCATTACTCCTTGTGAGTGAAAACATCAACACCAACGGAACCATCATCCTGATACAAAAAAACAAACCAACAATCACAAACAAGAACAAAACATGGCATGATTAAGTCAATGCAATAATAGCGACTATCTTGTTTCACTGATGCTAATCCAAATTACACAATCTGAAATGTTAACTTCGTATAAGAATCTCCTCCTCTTCCTTCTTCAAAATTAGTTAGCATAGATCACAAAATCAAAACATCATCTTAACACACCGCTAATTCTCATTCATGATTTCCCAATTATGACATATCACTAACCTAGCAAAATTTCAATAACACTAGAAACTAAGAAGGAACCCTAGAGTTATAGAAGAAACAAAAGAATCCTGGTATACATACCTCTGGAGTTCCTTAATCTTCTCCAGAGAGTGGCATGACAGGCTCAGTAACAATGTAGATAGTATGCTTTGGAGTAGCACCATCAAATATCTCACCTACTGTGCTGTGAAGAAATGATAAGATATTTGGATGCACTAACCTGCAAATGAGCCACAAATGTGCTCGCATTAGTAGAGAAGAATCCAACAAATGGCGACAATAGATCTTTCCAAGTACATGTGAGTATATATTACCGTTGGTAAACGTTTGACACCATTACAAGCAGCAGCTAAATGTCCATCTTGAGTATCACTCCTGTAAGTGAAAATATAGACACCAATAAACCATCATCCACTGGCAAGAAAAAACAGACCAACTATCACAAACAATAACAACAAAACATGGCATGATTCAATCAATGCTATCTTGTGTCACTGATGCTAATCGAAATCGAAATGTTAACTTCATATAAGAATCTCCTCCTCCTCCTCCTTCAAAATTAGTTAACCTAGATCTCAAAATCAAGCTTATCATCTTAACACGCCACTAACGCCCATTCATGATTGCCCAATTATGATCAAATACTCATTATAACACACTGTATCACACGATTTCAGAAAAATAAAATTCTCAAAATGCAATAGTATCTTGTTTCACTGACGCTAATTGAAACCAAATCATGCATTCGAAATGTCAACTCCAGATAAGAAATCTCCCTCTCCTAATTCTTCTTCTTCTCCTTCTAAAATTAGTTAACCTACATCTCAGAATCAAACTTATTATCTTCAACACACGCCTCTAATGTCCAGTAATGTTTGTAAATTATGATCAAAATACTCATTATAACAAAAATGAAATTCTCAAAATCAAAATTCAAAAATGAATTGAATGGAATTAGAGTGAGAATGAAAAAATACCCTGAAGTGCCAAGAGAGCGAGTCCATGAACCCCAAGCAGAAGAGTAAGATTCACCGATGTTAAAGGGAATAGACATCTCTTTCTTTCTTCACACAAAATCTGAATCGCCTCCTCCTTCTCTCCTTCTCCTTCTTTCTGCTCTCGATCAATCTGTTCTTCCCTGTTAATGGGGTGTGTGTTAATGGTGGGGAAGAATGAAGAATCAGAAAACACCGAAAAAAGAAATTGATAAAAATAATGTTAGTGTACATCGCGTTCCACCACGTTAAATTGGCTTCATCTCCTCTCTGGTCCGTCTGGATCAGGGCTTAGCCCTTTGATTAACAAGTTACCTCGGGCCCAAAGTCGTTTACCATAACCCACAATTTGCCATCAAATTTGTAGTCTAAAAAATTCACCTTGCTGATTAAAGCATGTCACAAGACTCACAACTCGCATATTTTTAAACTAAAATGGAAGGATGCAGTGCACTTTATCTCAAAAACTGAAATTCTAAGCATACCAGTCAATAGTTTCGACCCCAATGAGTTTGGCTTGACCAAAACGTATCAGTCATGCACAAGACATCAGAGCAACCATGTTTGTGAAACAAATCTCAATATGAAAGTGCATGCTCCCCAAATGAGTAGTGCTGGTGCTACTAGCAGTTGAGAAGTTGGTTAGTGGTTGTTGATCGATTCATCACCGATAACTACCATCTTATTATTCTCGCCTTCAAGTGGCCATTCAACTCTAGATTTCTCTTTGTAATGGATCTTTTGCATGACCCAGCAGTGATAGTTCCGTCATCATCAAATTTATCATAGCCTAAAATTTGTTGGAGGGTTCTCTCATGCCTATGATCAATATTGTCAAATATATCTCTATGATTCTCAATTTTACCTTAAGAAGTAAAATTTGTTCGCCAATTGAAAACTAGGAGGACCTTAGAAATCAAAGGCAGCTTTTGGCTGAGGAAAGAAATGCAACATCAGGACTAAGCTCCGACGTGCATATTTTCTGTAAGAAATCTAACTAGGAGTGCCCGGTGAAAGCTGATCAATTCTCTGTCAAACCAAAAGGAGGAGAATGATGGATGAGATTCTGGTTATTGGCAAACATCTCAAATACGCCTGTTCATGAATCCATAATGAAGTTATTTTTGTTACTAAAATCAATAACTCTAAAAAATTGAATTGCTAAGCAAATTGCGATTTAGTCAGAATTGTAAGGTGATCCAGAAAGAACATAATTTATGGACAAAAATAAGATCAGATGAAAGCTCTTACTAGTTTGCGGTCGTTGTTCGAAAACTCTCAGCCTTAGATATCTGACACAGTTCCCATGCACAATACTAGTCCCTGCCACCAAAATCGTTGTAAAGCACTAGTTTAATAAACTTCTAGCTAGGACCACAACAAAGAACGTGATGAAACCGAGAACAAAAATAGAAGTATCAAACTCGGATCAATTAAGAAATATATGTGGTGCTAAGGCACATAAAAGCTTAGGATCCAACACCATGAACACCACAAGATCTAAGACATGGAGTCAAAGGTGAACAAGAAGATGAGAAAGCATTCTCACTAGACGAAATGAAACAGCTGCGTTGATCTTAAAAGTTGTAAATAACCAAATGAACCTTGATTTAACTTCACTCTATTACATGAAAATGACATATCACTAACCTAGCAGTCATTTCAATAACACTAGAAACTAAGAAGGAACCCTAGAGTTATAGAAGAAACAAAAAGAATCCTGGTATACATACCTCTGAGTATCTTCACGGCCTAGTTCCGAATCTTCTCAGAGACAGGCATGACAGGCTCAGTAACAATGTATAGTATGCTTTGGGGTAGCACCCTGTGCTGTAACAATGATAAGATATTTGGATGTGTAACCTGCATGTAAGCCCATAAAGATCTTTAGAATATGCTCAATTAGTAGAGGCAAACTACAATTTCCCAAGTACATGTGAATACTACCGTTTGCAGCCGTTTGACACCATTATCACCGGCAGCTAAATGCCCATCTTGAGCATTACTCCTTGTGAGTGAAAACATCAACACCAACGAACCATCATCCTGATACAAAAACAAACCAACAATCACAAACAGCAACAAAACATGGCATGATTCAGTCAATGCAATAATAGCAGCTATCTTGTTTCACTGATGCTAATCCAAATTACACAATCTGAAATGTTAACTTCGTATAAGAATCTCCTCCTCTTCCTTCTTCAAAAATTAGTTAGCATAGATCACAAAATCAAGCTTATCATCTTAACACACCGCTAATTCTCATTCATGATTGCCCAATTATGACATATCACTAACCTAGCAGTCATTTCAATAACACTAGAAACTAAGAAGGAACCCTAGAGTTATAGAAGAAACAAAAGAATCCTGGTATACATACCTCTGAGTTCCTTAATCTTCTCAGGAGAGTGGCATGACAGGCTCAGTAACAATGTAGATAGTATGCTTTGGAGTAGCACCATCAAATATCTCAGCCTCTGTGCTGTGAAGAAATGATAAGATATTTGGATGCCTGACCTGCAAATGAGCCCACAAATGTGCTCGCATTAGTAGAGAAGAATCCAACAAATGGCGACAATAGATCTTTCCAAGTACATGTGAGTATATATTACCGTTGGTAAACGTTTGACACCATTACGAGCAGCAGCTAAATGTCCATCTTGAGTATCACTCCCTGTAAGTGAAAATATAGACACCAATAAACCATCATCTGGCAAGAAAAAAACAGACCAACTATCACAAACAATAACAACAAAAACATGGCATGATTCAGTCAATGCTATCTTGTGTCACTGATGCTAATCGAAATCGAAATGTTAACTTCATATAAGAATCTCCTCCTCCTCCTCTCCTTCAAAATTAGTTAACCTAGATCTCAAAATCAAGCTTATCATCTTAACACGCACTAACGCCCATTCATGATTGCCCAATTATGATCAAATACTCATTATAACACAACACGTATCACACGATTTCAGAAAAATAAAATTCTCAAAATGCAATAGTATCTTGTTTCACTGACGCTAATTGAAACCAAATCATGCATTCGAAATGTCAACTCCAGATAAGAAATCTCCCTCTCTAATTCTTCTTCTCCTTCTAAAATTAGTTAACCTAGATCTCAGAATCAAACTTATTATCTTCAACACACGCCTCTAATGTCCAGTAATGTTTGTAAATTATGATCAAAATACTCATTATAACAAAAATGAAATTCTCAAAATCAAAATTCAAAAATGAATTGAATGGAATTAGAGTGAGAATGAAAAAATACCCTGGAAGTGCCGCGAGAGCGAGTCCATGAACCCCAAGCAGAAGAGTAAGATTCACCGATGTTAAAGGGAATAGACATCTCTCTTTCTTTCTTCACACAAAATCTGAATCGCCTCCTCCTTCTTCTTCGCCCTCGATCAATCTCCTGTGTTAATAAGGGAAACTGGGAAAATATTTTGCACTCCCACTGCGAGTTCAAAACTTGAATTCGCGACTCCATAGTCGTAGGATGTGATAGATATGACATCATATCCGTAGGATGTGTGATACTTTTGAACTCGCACATCAGCACATTTTTTGAACTCGCACATTCTACGATTAGGATGTCATATCTACCACATCATACGACTATGGAGCCGCGAATTCAAGTTTTGAACTCGCAGTGCGAGTGCAAAATATTTTCCGGGAAACTGGGAAAGAATAAAAAATCAAAAAACACCGAAAAAAAAGACAAAATATGGTTTGCGTGCATCGCGTTCCACCACTTTAATAGCGTGTTTGTTTCATGGGTATGGAATCGTATTCCCAGGAATATGATTCCATACCCTTGTTTGGGATTGCAATAACCGCAGGAATTCTATTCCTTTACTTTTAGGTTACCCAAATATGGGGGAATAGAAAACCCACCTAGAAGGTGGGTTTAGGATTCCTGTCGGTTGAGAATTGATTTTCTTACAATATTTTTTTTATTTTAGTAACTATTCACTTACTTTTTGATCATAATCCTGACTAAACCAAACAAGATTAGAGGAATCATATTCCACGGGAACTATATACCTGGAATCATATTCCCAGGTACTGCATTCCCTTCCCGTCAACCAAACACGTCGTAAATGGCTTCGTCTCCCCTTTGGTCTGCGTGTCCAGCCCTAACGACTTACGTCGGGCTGAAAATCGGCCACCATGACCCACAATTTTTTGTTTATATGCCTAAGCCTTGTTTGGTAAAATTTATGATTATCTATTTATGATTATAAATAATTATAAACTAATAAATGATTATGGTATAATCATTTTAAAAATAAATTTTTCCAAACACTTTTTTCAAATAATTGATTATCTTAGAATGATGATCTCGAAAAGGAGATGAAAAAACAATGAATTAGGAAATTTTTTTAGTCATATGTTGTTTTTTTGCCTCTCTCTTGATAGCTTAGAGAAAATAAGAAGAAAAAATTCAATATGAGTTTGCTAGAAAAAAATAATTGATTATGATTAATTTTCAAAACAACTTTTTCCTATTCAAGGAAATAATTGATTTTTTAAATTATGATTATAATAAACAATTTATTTGAGTAAGAAATAGACAAAAGAGAGAAGGACATTTTATTAGCCACAAAGAGGAACCCCATTACATATGTTTAGTGTTATATTTATATAAGAGTAAATGGGAAACCCTAGTATACTAATGGACCGCACATAGCCATGGGTCATATGCCCTATAACACTCCCCTTGTGCGGTTCAAAAGCGGAACTTCAAATGTGTTGCCTCGTTAAAACCTTGACAAGGAAAACCCAATGGGACAAAACCTTGACGAAGGGAAAAGAGTACAACGTGTTGATAAAGCTGGCCACTTCTCTTCAGAAAAACCTAAAATATAAAAACCCTGTGGGAAAAAGATAATCTCAACCGGGGAGTGATAACCATGGTGTTGTTGTTGTCTCATTAAAACCTTACCGAGTAACAAAACCCATTGGGACAAAATAAACTCGGTAAAGGGAAAAAAGAGTTCAACCAACACTCTCCCTGATGTCGACATCATATCATTAGATACTCCCCCTGATGTCGGCATCTCCCCCTGATTGCAATCAAGGGAGTTCGGACAATTTCCTTAGTCCGATACTCTTTACGTGATTTTCAAATAAGGACTTAGGAAGTGACTTAGTAAATAAGTCTGCCACATTCTCATCAGACGTTACTTTGTTGACTTGAATGTTTAAGAGACACTGTTGTTGTTGATTGTAAAAGAACTCTGGTGAAATATGTTTCGTATTATCACCCTTGATATATCCTTGCTTCATCTGTTCGATACAAGCTGCATTATTTTCATGAATGCATGTTGGCTCTTCAGTGGTGGAATTCAAACCACTCGTCCCTCGAATATGTGTAATGATAGACCTTAACCATATACACTCACGAACCGCTTCATGTAGGGCAATGATCTCTGAGTGGTTCGTGGAGGTAGCTACAAGAGTTTTCTTGGTCGATCTCTAGGATATCGCTATGTTCCCTATGGTGAATACATAACCAGTTTGGGATCGAGCTTTATGTGGGTCATAGAGGTACCCAGCATCAGCAAAACCAACCAAAACATTATTTGGGTTTTTAGTGTAGGGGTTGATTTAGCAATCCTCCTTTCGTCCTCATAGGGATAAAATAGACCCATGTAAATGGTTCCTTAAGGTATCTAAATACATTCTTTATACCATTACAATGACGTTGCGTTGGCGTTGATCTATATCTATCTAACAAGTTCACTGAGAATGATATATCAGGTCGAGTACATTGTGCTAAGTACAATAATGCGCCTATTGCACTTAGGTAGGGAATTTCAGCTCCCAATACCTCTTCGTCATCTTCCTTTGGACGAAATGGATCCTTTTGTACATCTAAACTTCAACCAATCATGGGAGTGCTAGAAGGATGCACCTTGTCCATATTTAATTGCCTAAGTATCTTATGGACATATGCAGGATGGTGGATTAGTATTCCACAGGCTCGGTGTTCTAGCTCAAGTCCTAGACAAAACCGAGTTTTCCCAAGATCTTTCATCTCAAATTCATATTTCAGGTAGCTTGTGGTTTCTCTTATTTCATCAAGAGTACCTATTATGTTCATATCATCAACATAAACAGCTATAATTGCAAATCCGGAACTCGTTTTCTTTATAAATACGTAGGGGCATAACTCATTATTTGTATATCACTTCTCAATCAAATAATCACTTAGACTGGTATACCACATCCACACGGATTTCTTTAATCCGTAAAGTGAGCGTCTCAACTTGATTGAAAACGCACTCCGTGGTTTAGAGTTACTTGATTCGGGCAATGGAAGGCCATCAGGCACTTTCATGTATATCTCTGAATCTAGATCCCCATAGAGATATGATGTAACCATATCCATAAGCTGCATTTAAAGTCCTTCTGAAACTACCAAGCAAACTAAGTAGCGGAACGTTATGACGTCCATTACGGGAGAGTATGTTTCCTCATAATCAATTCCAGGGCGTTGTGAGAAACCTTTTGCCACAAGGCGAGCCTTATACCTCAAGACTTCATTCTTCTCATTACGCTTTCTGACAAATACCCAATTATGTCCTACGGGCTTTACACCTAGTGGGGTTAGCACTACCGCACCAAAACACGTCTCTTTTCTAGTGAATTTAATTCTTCCTGGATTGCAACTTCCCATTTAGGCCAGTCTGCTCTTTTTTGACATTCTGCAATAGAGCGTGGTTCGATATCATCGTGCTCAATGATCTCTTGAGTAACAGTGTATGCAAATACATCATCAATCTGCGTGGAGGATCTTTCTATCAACACGTATGCACTCTCATAATCCATAGATATTTCTTTGTTCTCTGGAATCATTTCAAACATCGGAGCGTCCTTCAGTATTGATTCATGGACATAGCTATAATCAGAGACAATTTCATGAGAGGGATTATCTATATTGATGATAAATGGATCAGGTTGTGCTTTAATCACTCTTTTCTTTCTTGGGTGAGTATCTATCGAACCAGGTGGTCTTCCCATCTTCCTTTGGGGAGCCACGGCCTCAGCTACACTTCTACCAAGTGTAGGTTTGACACCTCTATATAAGATGCCTTTTCCCGTATTAGGGATTTTTAACCTTGCAGTCACGTTTGCAGCTGGTATGTGTGATCTCGTCACTTTAGCAATATCAATGAATGCATCAGGAATTGAGTTTTCCACATTCCTAAGATCAATAATTCTTTGCACTTCACTTTCACATTGTGAGGTGCGGGGATCAAGATGAGACAAAGTGGGGACACACCACGACAATTCCTATCGTTCCCTTAGGAAATCCTTGTCTATACCTCCCCCTAACGACGGGAAGGTTGTCTCATCAAAGTGACAGTCCAAAAATCTAGCGGTAAAGAGATCGCCTGTCAAAGGTTCCAAATAGAGGATAATTGTTGGGGATTCATATCCAACATAAATACTTAATCGTCTTTGGGGATCCATCTTAGTACACTGTAGGGGCGTAATAGGCACGTATACAGCACAACCAAAAACGCGTAAATGTGAAATATCTGGCTCATATCCAGTTACCAACTGGTACGCAGAAAATGGTTGGATAATAGTGGGTCTAAAGCGAATAATTAATGCTTCATGCAATATGGCGTACCCCAGGCAGTAATAGGCAGGTTGGAACGCATAACCAATACCCTAGCTATCATCTGTAACCTTTTGATGGTAGCTTCTGCAAGATCATTTTGAGTGTGTACGTGGGGTACATGGTTCTCTACTTCAATTCCAATAGACATACAGAAATCATCAAATCCTTTAGATGTAAATTATCCAGCATTATCAAGTCTGATAGACTTGATTGGATAATCGGGGTGGTGAGCCCTCAAACGTATAATTTGTGCTAGGAGCTTTGCAAAGGCAGCATTTCTTGTAGAAAATAATGAAATGTGTGACCAGCGGGTTGAAGCATCTACCAGAACCATAAAATACTTGAATGGTCTGCACTCTGGATGTATAGGTCCACAAATATCACCTTGTATTCTTTGTAAAAATGGAATGTTTTGTTTTGTATCCTTAGCATAGGATGGTTTCGCTCCTGTCTTTTCTAAAGAATAAGCTTTGCAAAATGAGTGGTGTGTTTTTGACAAAGTCCACGAAATGGAATGAGAAAGAGGTTTCACATCAGTTGCTTTAGATGGTAGTGGCTGGAAGACGTTGTTACTTTGCATTGTAATTGTATTTTGTCTCATTTTACTTTTCACTCGAAAGAAAGGATGTCCATGTGAGTTCTTTAAAACATGGATCATCATATCACGACTTGGGTTCCCCAAGCGGTCATGCCAAAGCTTGTATAAGTCACTGTTTAACAGTTCATCGTTGGTAACAACATGTGATTCGATAATCCGAATAGTGGTAGTGTACAAACCACTAGAGAGACTCATTAACTTCTCTAAAATTCATTTTCTTCCACATGTATTAGAGATAATATTTATATATTCAATTCCATTTTCACAGTGAGTTTCCAAATGATAACCATTTGCACGGATATCTTTGAAGATCAACAAGGTACGATTAGCTCTGGGTGCATATAGAGCTTCTGTGACTTTAATCATTGTGCCATTTGGCAACAAAAATTGAGCATTACCTCGCCCAATGATCACTTGTGAGGATCCAATCATCGTAGTCACAGAGGATTTATAAGGAATTAAATCAACAAATAATTTCCTATTTCTTAAAATATTGTGTGTGGTGCCACTATCAACTAGGCACTCAATCTCTTCTTAGGATGACATTCCTACAAGTAAATGGTACTTCAGAGAATTCGGTCATGTAATTCAATCATGCAATAGATTATCACAATCAAAATTAAATCCAATGCATAATAAGTACACATAAGAATTAAAACCACTGATCCATAAAAAAAAACGATAATTTAAGACTAACTAACATAGTTTAAGTCATAAAAATAGATGTTTAAACCAAAATCAGCTAAACCATCAAGCAAGAAAATAAACAAGTTCTTGGGATCAAATGATAACTAAAATAAATAAATAAATAACAATCAATCAATCAAAGTCGGGTGTTTCTATCAGGGCATGGTTCTTTTTTCCCTGGAAGTCCGAAATGGTGAAGTTGACATATGGGGAGGGATAATCATGTTCTTCCACACAATTAGATTCTTGATCTATAGATTCCTGGTACTTTTTGTAGCTGGATTCTACCTTGGCACTAGCCTTGCATTGCTGGTACCAATGTCTGGAGATACCACACTTGTAACAAGGTTCATTGCCATTATCTACCTTTTTAGGTGTGGGGTTCTTATGTGTTTTTTCAACAGTGTTGCCCCTATCACTAGGTACAGAAGTAACATCTCTAGACCAGGTATTTGAATGGCCTTCACGCCCATGGTCCCTTCCACGATGACCCTTTTGTCTACTCTTCCATTGCATTATTATCCCCCACGTGAGTATGGTATAGTATATGAATCATTTTTAACTTTCTTTTCTTTGGGTGTTTCCCTTGTGCTCGTTACCATAGTTAACACAAAATTTCTTTAACTTCCAGACTCGCGTGTTGTTGCTAAACGATGCTAAGTGTTCTTCGACTATGATAAGTTGATCAACTTACTAAAAGTTGTTATTCTCTTGTTATCAACTTCTATGCGGTATTGGTTGGCTAGAATAACAGATGACAAAGGGAAGGTAGACAATGTCTTTTGAATCAGATCTTTATCTGTGAGTTTTATCCCACAGAAATTGAGTTGTGCTTGTAGCTTAAGCATATCTCTTTGGAAATCACCTACCTTCACATAATCAAGAAAACGAATGTCATTCCACTGTTCATTCAACTGTGGGAGAAGACAATCCTCAATGCTCCCAAAATGGCTTGCTAATGCATCTCACAGTTCTCTAAGGCACATCATGTGTTGGTATCCCCAAAGGAGATTAGGGTCAATATGTACTTTCAAATATCGAAGGGCTTTAGCCTTTTCTTGTTCAGTTGCTGGTACGACATCTTTGTCAGTAGAGGGAATGATGATGTGGGTGCATTCTTTTGCCACAAAAGCAATCTTCACATCAGCCATCCAACGGTGGTACTCAAGTCCATCTATGCCCAGTTGTGCGAATTCTTGTCGGATATATTCCTTCTTGCTCATCTACA